>OZ022558.1:5005917-10005917 GCA_963991005.1 Barypeithes pellucidus
CGCCGATGAACTATTTGCAGCAAGAAATTCACCACTCTTATCGGCTTGCACATGGGTCATAACTCATCAAATATCTCACCAGCACTAAAACTACACATATAAATTTCCAGAATTAAGTTTTGAATGGCCATTGGATCGCAATAATTGCACAAGTCTTCGCATATATCATCGGGCGATTGTATTAACGCGATATCTCCACTAACTCGGCTAAGAATCTCCGTGAGCCGTCACCAGACCCGCGATTTACGATTCTTAACCCTTCCCAAAAGGGCTTAAGTTCCGCGGGCCGATTATTGCCTTTAGTATCTGCATTTCCAAACCAATAAGCAGCTGTGTTCCAAGCTAATAACTTCATCCTAACAATTACATTAAATAATGTCTTGAGATGCCTAGATTTTCTTGTCTGTATGAAAGTGTAGCCTTAGAGTTTGGGGATTTATGTGGTGGAATATTTGGGTTTGACTTGCGATTATATTTCTCAGAGATTAAACGACTAAATATGTAATGAATCGTTATGGGGCAACAGATCTAATAATTGAAGGATTTCCTTAAAACCTGAAGTAAAATTAGCACCTAAATCCGATAGTACTTAACACTTATATTAGGAGCAGTTCTGCACCCAAGCATACTCTTCGTCGACATGGAAAGGAGAGCCATTTATTTGATCGGAGACCACAAGAGAACCTGGACACCCTAGAACATTGAAGGCAGGTTGGTGATTTTACAGATAGTTCCATGGCAAATGTTCGACTGACCTTGTCCTCTTAATTCCGCCCAGAGCGACGAATAGCAGATATACAGGACGAACCACTGGAACCCATCCATATGAGGTTCAGCTCAATACTCCTTGAACTTGATTGTTTAAGAATCCCTTCAACTGGAGGACGTCGTCCTTGTGGAATGACCTTCCTGATGCCGTGTTATCCAATTCATTCCGCGCTTTATTCGTACACGTACCTCTACCAGAGTGCCTTAAAGGATTTTTCCTATACTGCTGATGTTTGAACATAAGAAAAGAAATAATATTCTCCAGCATACAATTACTACACGAACTGGAATAATTTCGTTGCCTCTGGTAAAATAATATTAAACATTTTTCAATAACATTGTCCAGATCTATCGAGATAGCGTCTGCGAAGCAGCCTAATGTCGATTTTATGAAGCGGGTGTTCCGATGCTACTTCGCCCAGGCTGCCCTACATGGCTCATCGGCGGTATGAGCTTACCCCTTCATTCGATCTTTCGAGGATCCGTCACTGCCTCGCTAAACCTTACCTCTATCCCTATCTCCAACCCCTTAAACACGTCTGATTTCGAGAGTCCCATAAACTGTGGGCTTAGCGGCCGCATGACTGCTCTAGGTGCCGGATTTATTATTTATGACGAGCGGAATCGTCGCAAATTAACACCATGTATCACGGTAATTAGCTTAAGCGATTGCGATCATGTAGTATAAATTTTCCATTTCCAGAGTGTTCCATGGTTTAGTTTGAGTTGGAATTGTTTATTTCGGGGTAATTGGACGCGACTCATTATCTTATTAATCCCAAAAAATCTTGGTATGGTTATAAATACGATATATGTAAATTTTGACATGTTCAATTGGACAACATAAAGTTTGTACGTTATAAATTTACACGTACGTCACAGATACAGGGATCAAGGCTTCGTGACTAAAGATTACACATCTTTATTTATCACAGACTTAAGAGTGAATAGAAACATGTGGAGTTCCGCAATTCGGAATTCAATAACATGTTAGACAAAGACAGAATTTGCAATCGTAGTTGAATGTTGTTTGTAGCCATACATACGGTTGCTATTTTAATATGTCAATCAAGTGTCAATCTTTATTGGTTTTTATAAGTTTTGTGCCTTCCAGTTGAATTTAATCTTAAACACAGTTCTTTTAGAGCAATTTCATTGTACTTTTGTGTGTTTCGGTAAGTTTTTATGGACATTTGTTCCTAATATAACCGCTAACCGTTACTAGTATCCGTTCGGTCGGTTCCGTAACTAGCCGCATATGGCCGAAATGGCGATAGAGAAGAGAACGTAGCGATCCTTATCACTTGTGGATTCATTTCCAAGATACAGAGTGCCAGTCTTGCGTATCCATTGATTACAGCGTCGCCATTTTTTAAAACCATCTTCCTCTAATGGCTCTGAAACGTTGGAAGTATATAGGATTGTAAACAAATCGTGTTTTGTGATTGGAATGTTTCATCTCCCTTTTATATTATATGTCTATGGGTATTATTGATACTAGTGACAGGTCACTTTCGAATGGCCGTGTAAAGCCCTGGTTTATATTACATTTCGTTACGAAATATTTCGGTGGATTGGAACGGAAAAGTTCGTCGTTGGTCATTTGGTCACATGTGTGGTTTTTACTGCAGTACAGGGTGATCACGTATTATGTACCCCCATCTTAACCTTTTTATTTTACGTACTTGAGAAAAATTAAAACGAGTGGTATTCAAGGTTTTAAAGTAGTATTTGCAGTGCGAACAAATATCATTTAGGTCTGTTGATTTACATGTAGGGTTGGTTTTACTCAACATGAACATACCTGTTTTATTTGGTCCAAATTCTACCGCTATTTTTTTCCAAATATTCTCCTTCATTTGTAACTATGTCTTTAAAAGTTTTTAATTTTTTTTTGCATATATGGGTGGATTTTATTTTACCCTCTATCTATCTACTTTTACTTTCTATCCACAATTCATCTTCTAATGCACTAAACTCTAGTTTATGGTATTTTACACTCATAGTTAATAAAATAGAAGTTTACAAAAATCATAATCTGCCGCCGAAAAACTCCGTTCAAATCCAAAAGGTTGGATGCCGACGAAATTTCGTCAACGAAAAGTTATTCCGCTTGACGTGTGTCAATACTAAGTGACACGGGTTATCGGTACTTTGTTTTCGGATATATCACGAGGCATACTAGGCTCTAGCCTCTTATTTAAAGGGGCCTCGAAAACAACCAAAAAATAAAAGAGTTTAAAATAAAAAACACGATTTTAAATTGACAAATTATATTAGGCGTGCGATGCCTCAAACTGGCAACAGGGCAAGAAAATCTACGGCAGAACTAAACGCGCTCATTATTTTCATCGACTTTATTACTATTAATAAATCGGAATATACAATGTGCCTATTTTTTGTTATAGGGGGCCCTAGGCCCGTTACGCAATTCGGGGTCCCTTATCACTTCAAAAAGTGTTTTTTTCCTTAATAAGTTATGCAACAGTAATTTATTATGATTTACTAATATTATACGATCACAAGTTAGTGTCGTCTTATATATCCTGTACATAACTCTGTAGGTTATTTCGTAAATTACTTGGTTGCATATTATAAAATAGGTGTCTAACAAAGGGCCTCAACATCATGTTGAGTAAAACCAACCCTACTTGTAAATCAACAGTCCTAATGATATTTGTTCCCATTGCAAAACTACTTTAAAAACCTTGTATATCAATCGTGTTAATTTTTCTCAAGTACGTAAAATAAAAAGGTTAAGATGGGGGGGACATAAAACGTGATCACCCTGTACAAATGAATCTACTAATATCGTCCATTTTTAACCACGCACTTGTACTGCAGTAAAAACCACACATGTGACCAAATGACCAACGACGAACTTTTCCGTTCCAATCCACCGAAATATTTCGTTAACGAAATGTAATAAAAACCAGGGCTTAAGGCTACTATCAACATGTATTTAAGCGTGGCTTTCTTTTAGTTTAGTGCCGGCCCTGGCTGATAAGTTTTTCTGAGATAATCGTTAGCAAAGCAGTTTCTCTTCATAATCGCCCATAGAGCCGGAACAGGTTGCGTGTTCCGGATTAACCCGATGAGAATTTCGAATATTAAACATATTTACTTGTTAGTCCATACGGTAGTCCGCGCGAGGCAATACAATATAGTTTAATTAGGACGACGGACAAACGGCCCCGTTTAACTGGCAGAACTTGCTACCAGCCGTTGCAGAAACTCAATTTCAATAAAAATAAAATACGATAACGCCCTTTTCGGTCCGTCTCTTAATAATCGCGCCCGTTATTCTGTATGTGGTTTTTTAATAAAAATATTGGGCCATTTTAATGTCTGAAGTCCTAATTGCGTTTAATTTCGAACGTAAGGTCTGATTTGGATTAGCCGTTTTAATGCGAACGATGAGACATAAAGGGGAAAAATGTTACTATGAAAATGGAGATTGTAGGTTTGTAGAGATGTGGGGACAAAACAATACGATACGATTTTGTTTCAGAAATATTATTCGTTTTAATGGAAACGCATTACACGCACGGTAAGCGGCTTATTAAGATCTCGGGAACTAAAAAAGATATAAAACATGCCGATATTTTTAATGAAGATATCTCCTGAATAGTTTGGCATTTTTCGATTCCTATATCCATCTCCAATCGTTTCTGAGATGAGATAAATATGATCAAACACAAACACTACAGATACATCGAGAAGGTCGTACCATAAGGATGAAGTCCTCCAGATGCAGTTATTTTAAAATTTTCGCTAAAAAGTTTATTTTTTGAGAAATGAACGAAAGGAAAATTTTTTAAATGGGACAATCTATAATAATTATTGTTTTAATTAATTACGCATACTTTACAAAAATGTATAGTTGTTTATATTTATATTCAAAAAATAACCTAAAAATGCGATATTTTTAATAATTTACGTTACTTATAATAGTAGGCCATGATCAATTTATTAGAAACAATAGTCAAAACTTGAAAAATCTTTCATATTTTATTACTTATGAAATACCTGTTACGTATGTTTGTTTTTAATTATTCTTAACAATGGCCATTTATGATAAGAATTATGAAAAGTATGATATATTGACATATTTTATATAATCCAATTTAATATTTAGAGTATCTCTAACAGAATTTTGAATTTGTTTCTAATAATTGACTATGCCCTACTGTTATCGTAAATTATTGAAAATATCGCATTTTTAGGATATTTTTGAATATAAACAACTATACATTTTTGCAAAGCCCAAAGTAATTAAAAAAATTACATTTGAAAAAATTAGCCTCTGTTAATTTCTCAAAAACTAACTTAGTAGAGAAAAAGTGGCTACGCCACTGAACTTGAATCGTTAATAAGATCAGTTTTTGTCTTTTTAATACGTTATCGCGTACCGCAAAAACGAGGGGTGTCTAAAATGAGAAAATATTCAAAATAATATGTCAAAAAAGTAATGTAGGGGTCATGTACTCTTTTTGGGTCAAACTTAAAATGGTAAAATCAAAATTTGAAAATTTTCGCTCGCTGAAGAGATACGGGAAAAAAAACAAAAAATTTACGATTACAAAATTACCATACAATTTCTTAGTTAAAAGACACCCTGTGCGTCATTATTACGAAAAAAAATTTATCACAGTAAACATTAGATTAGCGGCGACTTACACTTATTCGTTGGATTTTAAATCGTTTACTATTCGATGCAAGTATCTATTTACCAATCCTAAATCAATTCGCTGATAGGAGCTCTGAAAATTGATAAATGTGACTGGCCAGGTCGGACTTCACCGTTTACTACCACTTTATAGCTATCTGACCGGTAAATGTTAGCAAGTTTAGGTGTTAACTGACATTACGCCAGATTATTGTGAATAAGGCTGAATTTATGGTGAATCAGAAGCGGCACGATATATGAGCTGATGTCGATTAGACGTAGAACTAAATTCTGTTGATAATCATTTCCTAATTGTTTGCCAGAATATGTCCTGATGTAGTTGAATATCAACATCAATCACAGTGGCAATGGATGTCATTTTTCAAAATACATTGTTACCATTAGAGTTGGAAACAGATGGGGAAAAATGTATTGTCCGATTTAGGTAAAATTTGCCTTAACCATAAGTTTTTGCTTCAATAAAGAGCAAAAATGTAGAAAAAATGGCTTCTATTGATCGAATTTAAAAAAAATTAATTGGAAAAGTTGTTTATACTCTAATTTTATTCCCAAATATCAAATTTGAATCACTTATGATAATTTTTGTTGTCTATCTATTTTTGGCCCATATCTATTTTCATTCGAACTCGATCCTACCACCGTAAATTTATTTATTTATACAATGCTCATCATCTAAATTCCATTCTACCAAAATGTGCATTTTCCTCAAAAATTACAGTTTAAAAATGTGGTCATCTGTGGAGCAAACTCCTCATAACTTTAAAGATTTAATCAATCCAGTGTTGTTTATTAAATAGTAAATATGTTGAAAAAATGGAAATATTAGAATAAAACTGCTGTTGTTTATATCTCATCTCAGCAAAAAATAGATAGGAAACAAAAATTATCACTGTATCAAGTGATTCAAGCATAAAATTAGAATACAAATAACTTTTCCAAATAATTTTTTTTTAAATTGACACACTGTATATTTAACATTTCGTAAAAGTTTCTAAATAATTTAAAATGATAATGTTGATCTGAAATATGACTTTTTCATTGTTCTTCTCAAAAATATATTCCTCAGGTAAAGCATATTTTTTTTCTTATGAGGTTTTATAGCGTCGTAAAACCGCACGGTGTGAAAACCGAGGTGATAACCGACCGTTTAATGGTTATTAACCAGTAAGTTTCCCCAAAATATCGTAAAAACCAAAGGGGTTGAGGATTTCGGGAAAATAAAGGTGAAATTTTTGTACAATTTTTTCTCTTACATTCTATGTGTACACGAGTATACAGGGTGCCCCAAGTAAAGTGGCCTATTAGAAATATCTCGAGAACTAAATTAGATTTTATTTTGAAAATTTGGCTGTGGCTATAAGAGATGGTTTTCTACGTTTCTAAAATATTTTGGATGATGCGGTGTTGCCGGATCATACCGAAAGTGGTAGCAACTTCGGAATTTTAAATGAATTACCCTATATATTATATTTTTTTGGGAATCTAGGTAAAAATCTAGAACAGTTTTCTGTATAATATCATATACCTATCTTTAAGACTTTTTGAATTATAAATAATTTTGTGATTTTTTAACGCCGTATCGTTACCTGAAAAGAAAATCGTACCTTTTTAGCGGTTACAGCTAGAAAGCTGAAAATTTTACAATAGTTTCACAAGACCATCGCAATTTTATAATTTTGATCAGTATTGAATCGTTTTATACAGGGCGTCTCCATAACAATATTTCTGAGGCAGATGAATTATTGCAAAAATCTTATTTTTTTTAAATGGGACACCCAGTATTTGATATGTTTTGCTAATAGAGGATCAAATTTTCTATCTAATGATATTATGTGTTCCTATACCTATCTTCACTATTTTCGGACTTATAGCGAAATTTATAAATTATCTTATAAAAATATATTTTTTGGTAGTTGGCTGTGGATTCATAGAAACAAAATAATGAAAAATCCATGTGACGTTATGTCTGTGTTGTTGTAAAAAAAAATAGTTAACCAATAAGGAATTTATTAATAAATAAATAAACAAAATTACATCAATAAAATAACTAATAACTAAATTGTTTAAAATGCCCTCCGTTCGCTCTTAAACATTCATAAATTGTGGTTACAACATGTTCATTTGTCACCTCTTTCATTTCTTTCTCTTCTAGAGACCCCAAAGCTGTTCGTACTCGATTTTCTAAATCTTCGCTTGTTGTGACGGGTGTCTTGTATACTATTTTTTTAATCCTATCTCATAGATATAATTCTAGGGGGTAAGATCCGGAGACCTTGGGGCCATTTCCATGGACCGCCTCGGCCAATCAACTTTTAGGGAGTCATAGGAGCTGCATCAGGATGCAGTCCATTAAATTTTCTGCAAGTTCTAGATAAAACTCTACCACACTCCCCATGAATATAAAATAAACTTAAAATATCTAAGCTCGAATAATGTGAATTAGCCATTTTTATTACAATAACTCAGACATAACGTCAAATGGATTTTTCATTATTTTGTTTCTATGAATCCATTCCACAGCCAACCACACTATCAAAAAATTTATTTTTATAAGATAATTTATAAATTTCGCTATAAGTCCGAAAATAGTGAAGATAGGTATAGGAACACATAATATCATTAGATAGAAAATTTGATCCTCTATTAGCAAAACATATCAAATACAGGGTGTCCCATTTAAAAAAAATAAGATTTTTGCAATAATTCATCTGCCTCAGAAATATTGTTATGGAGACGCCCTGTATAAAACGAATTCAATACTGTTCAAAATTATAAAATTGCGATGGTCTTGTGAAACTATTGTAAAATTTTCAGCTTTCTATCTGTAACCTCTAAAAAGATACGATTTTCTTTTCAGGTAACGATACGGCGTAAAAAAATCACACAATTATTTATAATACAAAAAGTCTTAAAGATAGGTATATGATATTGTACAGAAAACTGTTCTAGATTTTTACCTAGATTCCAAAAAAAATATAATATATAGGGTAATTCATTTAAAATTCCGAAGTTGCTACCACTTTCGGTATGATCCGGCAACACCGCATCATCAAAAATATTTTAGAACCGTAGAAAACCATCTCTTATAGCCACAGCCAAATTTTCAAAATAAAATCTCATTTAGTTCTCGAGATACTTCTAATAGGCCACTTTACTTGGGGCACCCTGTATACAGGGTGTTATGGAAATGACTTATATTTAAAGCCGCAAATCCAAGTTCATAAAACCACGTTACTATAAATTTAACATTTTTCCATAATTCGCACAAAAATAACGGCGAAAAATGTATGAGCAACACAACATTTACTATTATAAAATATTTCACAACAGAACCGAAGAACGGTAATGCTGCAACTGGTAAATTTAACACCATATTTATTAAGTTAGAAATACCTTAACACCATACAAACGTGGGAATCAAAGGAAATCCCGCTTCGGACACGTGTGCCTCTCATATATCAAAAGACACTTAAGCGCTTGAGCAACGATGCCCCACGACCAAAGTCGAAGCACGCGTTGTGATTTGGCATCACTGCTAACTTACTGACCTATATAAACTTGTTAAATGAAAACAGACGTGTATGGCGTAGCAACGCGTGAGGTATTGTTCGGGGTTTTTACACTCGATTTAAATAAAAATTATACAGGGTGTTATGGAAATGACCTATTATATTTAAATGGATGACTCCTAGGGTGCCCTAAAGAAAGTCTACATACTTTGTTTTTAATAGAATATCTAAATACTAAGGTAAAACCCCTATTTATCCACATACTGTCGCGCCGTTCCATCTGGATTCAGTTAGCAACAATGTGGGTCACTAGAGTATACTAACAGTGTTGTCAGATCACACCGAATGTTTCGCCCTTGCTTGGATACCTGCCGCGCGCGACTATCGTTGCATTAGTATGTTTCGAGACTTGGGGGTGGAATGACGCTGTCGAGGGTTCCACGTGCTTGATGTGTACGAATCTTAAACGTTTTGTTAGTTGTAGCATGCCCCTCTTTTTTTCTGTTGTGAAATAATTCATGATAAGAATATTGTGATGTGATTTCAAATTTGTGTGATATTACCTATTGTTGGTTGTGTTGCAAAACATACTTTTTGTGTTTTATTCTTTATGGAATTTAATTATAAATCGGATTATAAGATCGAAGGTAAGAGAGCATGTACCTTAAAATTGTAGTATTTTTTTTCCAAAATATTTGAAAAAGAAGTGATAACGCGGGTCAAAGACGTCTTGTTGACAAAAACTGAACACGTGCGTTTACAATTCTGTGTTGCAATATATGACAACACCGCCTCAATAAACTATTGATTGGGAACGTACTCAGTAGCGGACACGTAAAGTTTCAGATTTCATATAAAGTGTATATTTCGCTTAATAATTCAAAACGCCATTTAAGGTTATTTTTCTTCAATTTATTTTCATCTCAGGATTTGCCGGTTTAAATATAATTAGTCATTTCCACAACACCCTGTATAAGCTTTCTCTAGGACATCCATTTAAATATAATAAACCAATTTCTAATACCCTGTAAAAAAAAAAATATATTTTTTTCCTGTTTCCAACGGTTTCGTGATTTCTAAAAACATTTTTATATATTTATTTCTGTATTCTTTCGATATAGCGGGTGTTTTCTGCCGTTTACATTTAAATTTAAAAAAATACTTTTTTTAATGAAAGTAGTTAGGAAAACCTTGTTTAAATGATCTTTTGTGCCATCCAAACAAGAAAAGAAAAGACCAACAATAATTTCAACAGTAACGAGATAATAGATATTTGCAAATAAAGTCAAATCTTCCAATTTGTATTCACTAGTTCGCTTCAATTTCGCTTCTCCAGCCATACTCATTAGTTAAAACGCAAACAAAAACAGAAAGAGAGACCGTTCTAAATTTTATTCTAATGTCGCCTCTAGCTTGGATATTATCGAAAAATATTGCCGGTTCAGGTAAAGCGTTCTCTGTGTCTCCCAACAGCGCTTAGAATGGTTTAGTACATGGCTTTAGAGGTAGAATTACAACATTCAGAATATACGTGCTTTCGGTTAAATTGTATGTTGCACAGAACGGAGAAACAATTAAAACAATCGACTTTGTGCATTTCGAATACCAATCAGAAGTGGGATGGAAGACGTGGAATTGCACGCCGCGTTGCGCTTATCGGGAAGATTCGTTGAATGGGGGAGGAATTCGTGGAAAACGATTGCCCGCTTCAAAACGTATTAAAAAATTAATATTACATGGAAAAAAGCTATGAATATTGTTTGCGGATTTAAAAGCGAAAGAAAGGGTATCTTAATGAACTATGTGTCGCTATTACTATAAAGGGTTCTCCAATAAGAGGTGTTATTTTGATATTGAAAGAAAAATGCCATTTTTTGAGATAAATGATCGGATGTTTATTTCATTATACAGAGGAAGGTATGCCGTTAATAATGGAAAATAACATCTGCCAAATGACCACCATGACCACGCCTACAGGACCATATCCTTTTCATGAAATTTTCCATAACCAAGTCGCAAAGTGGCTGCCATATGTCCTCCATAGCCTCACGAATTCCATCTTTGAGGTCTTGAATCGACGCTGGGCTGTTGGCGTAGACCTTCTCTTTCACGTGGCCCCAAAGGAAGAAGTCGCAAGGTGTTAAGTCACAAGATCTCGGTGGCCAATTGTGATCACCTCTTCGAGAGATAACACGGTCCGGAAACTTTTCCCGTAAAAGATCAATGGTTTCGTTGCTTGTGTGGCACGTAGCGCCGTCTTGTTGAAAGTAAACGTTGTCCAGATCAATACCATCCAATTCCGGCCATAAAAAATCATTAATCGTCTCTTGATAGCGCAATCCATTCACCGTAACTGGTGCTCCAGCCTCATTTTCGAAAAAGTAAGGTCCAATGACCCCGCCGGACCATAAACCGCACCAAACAGTCACGAGAGGCTTTTCAACAATAACTCTTGGGTTTTCCGAGCCCCAGATGCGACAATTTTGTTTGTTGACGAAGCCACCGAGGTGGAAATGATCCTCATCAGTCCAGATGATTTTTCGATGGAATTCCGGATCATTTTCATGCATTTCAAGGACCCAATCGGCAAAGACACGCCGTTGTTGATGATCGGCCGGCTTGAGTTCTTGTGTTAACTGAACTTTATAAGCCTTAAGACCCAAATCTTTATGCAAAATACAGTGTAATGATGTTTATGGAATGTTTAATTCCAAAGAACGACGAGGAATGGACAAACCTGGGTTTTCTTCAACATTTTCGGCTACAGCAGCAATATTCTCGGCTGTTCTTGAGCGACGTGCATGGGTTTTATTCTTCACATCACTAACTTGTCCCAACAGCTCGAATTTTCCCACCAACTTCTGTATTGCGGTCCGACAAGGTGCTTCACGACGACCCAAAAATGTTCGAGTTTTACGAACCGTCTCTGCCAAATTTTCACCATTTTTATAGTGAATTTTAATAATTTCAATGCGTTGTTGAAGCGTGTATCGTTCCATTTTTATTAATGGCGTAGTTTCTACTTGTCAAATGACAAAAAAATAACAGCTCCAAAAGTGACATCTACCGAAATAGCGGGCTATTCAAAATAACACCTCTTATTGGAAAACCCTGTACTTTAAGTATTTTTTATTATACATGAAGCGTTTATCAAGAAGATACCCGTCCCCAAACTGTGGCACTGTATTGGGACAACTGTTTTTAAATCGGGTTACAGCGACACTATAAACTCTTCCTCGCTACAAAATTATACGTCCACAACTCCGTCAGTTTAAGTGTTAGCTGCGTTAGTTATAGGTTTTAATTAGGGCTTTTCTCGAAACCGCTCCCGCTTCGTCCGTCTAATCACAGACCGGTCATTTCCGGCGACCGTTTCCAGGATAATGTCACAGGAGCCGTTCCAAGTTGGTCAATCCTTTAAAGGGCGCATTACTCGCGTCCAATTGCCCACTAAATTGGACCTATCTTGACACCTTTACTACAATTTAGAAGGCTCTTAAAGAGAGCGTATCCTGCTATCCTGCTACGTACCGATTTTATGGTTGTCTTCCTGCGATATTCTCAGTTTGTGTCACATTATGGATTTAAAGTGGAAGACAAATTAGTGGGCTTCAAGTAAAATGCCGTGGGAAGAGAAATTCTAAAGAAACATTTAAAAGTTTTATAACGGTCATTATAGAACTATTAAGTCTAAGATTTGGATGAGAATTTCATTCACAAGTCAAAAGAGTATCTTCGAATAATTTTTTAATGATTAAGGTTTCTCCACCAGACCAAGGAAGCTCCCAAGAAACGATATGGAAAAACTTCTTCTGTAGCCATTCGGGTGTATTTTCATGCCATAGTTTGACCATTTTGAAAAACGTTGGTCACGCGAGCTCGATGCGCGCATTATCGACTTTTCATAAAAAAATATTATGGAATTGTCTTGTTATCGGATATTTTTCCCGTGAAACTCGAGAACCTCAACAATTCTTTCACAATTTCCATTAAAACTGCAGGAAAAACTGTCGACATAAACAGAAGCACACTAATTTCAACTTAAAAGCACATGGAAACAAATAATTTCACAGCAGAAGACACTCCAGGTTACCAGCAATGCTATCAGTATACGCAATGACGCGTACATGGCTTGACACGCTTTAAAGCACTGTATTTGTTTCGATCGATTGAATCTAGTAGCGGTATAGGCGTATTACACCACGCATCGCGGCAGTTGCTAGACGGCAAGCGATGGTGCGAAATGCATTTTGTATTTAACATTTGGTGATTTAGTGTAGTTATGCAGGTAAGCACTTTATTTTCATTTTCACTAACTTCTAATCTGAAATTTGAATTTCGCGACACTATACAGGGTGTTATGGAAATGACGTATTATATTTAAACTGGCAAATCCTGAGATGAAAATAAATTGAAGAAAAATACCCATAAATGGCGCTTTTAATTAATGACCGGATTATATCACCTTATGTCAAATCAGACAAACACATGTGGGGCACTGGCGTAATACGTAAAGAATCAACACTGAGGTCTGCAGGGTCAAAAGACCTCACAAGGCCTCAAAAGACCTCAGCGCCTCAGCATTTCGGCCGGTGTTGTCATATCAACACGGCAAACTATTTAGAAAAAAATTTATAAATTTAACAATTTTTAACAAATATGATTCCAGAAAACCGACGGCGAAATATGTTTTGCAAAACAAATAATGGTAATATCACACACAATTTTCAAATCCGTTACAAGCACAGGAAAGTAAATAGGTCAAACGTCATCGACCTTTTAAAAAATAATTATCGTTCAAACTCTTTAAAAAAAAATGCAATTTTATTATATATATGCTTTCTTACCTTTACTTAATTTAAATACAAGTGTTAGTTTCATAATTTCACACAAACCACACAGAATCTAAGTTTTAGGAAAAACCACTCACATAACCTCAAAAAATAGCAGCTATTCACATGGAAAGAATACACGCGAACGCTGTTTTAATTTTGGTCCTATTTTTTCTCGCGTAGATTTATTTATTTAACTAATTTAAAACACACACATTTTAAATACACACAATGCATCCTTCAATTTAAAAATTACGTTTTATCTACGAACCATAAAACAGTTAACCTACGTACGAACGCAGTAGATACCTTCAAAACTCGGAATAGAGATGGGCAATATTTGACAGTTTGATATTTCACGAGATTCTTCTTTATTACTTGGCTATTTACCGCGAGATCTCTTGCAAGGCGTTTAATTGATGTGGCGTTAATGGAATTTCGACCAAATTGAATAAAATGATAGTGGTAGCTGATAATACTGCTACTGTACTTTTTCTTTTGAGAAGCTTAAAAAATTAAAATAGTTCAGCTCTACTCCAAAGGACAAGACCGACGAAGATTTTATTTTCTTTCTCAAGCGACCTTCTCTCCATCTCTTTTACACCATCCACTCGGCGCCGGGCCGACGTAGGTCTATGGGCACAAGCGTGCGACTTGCAAGTGTCAGTAATAGAAGAACAGAGTTAGGGTGCGGTCGCTTCTGTTGATAACCATTTACACACTCGACTATCCGCTTTGTTTTCAGAAGGTACGCGTATAATAGTTGTAATGATTTTCGGGCTACGCGTCCAAACTATGTATATTATTTGACATTGTTTTTATAGACGAACCTAAGTTGCTCAATTAAAACGAGTAGCTTGTTTTGGACGTTTGACTTGACAGAAAAATGGAATGTCGCCGACGAATAAGTCAAATTTCGTCGCGTCGCGTGTAATAAAATCTAATGATCTGATCTGAGTATATTTTTAAAAACCTTGTGCCTGGAGGTATAAAGATAAATACAAGTAGGTAGATAAATAATTTATTTTTATAATTTTATATGGAATTTCAGTTTTGCATTAAGTTTGGCAACATTGCACGTAACACCTGTTTCCTGATATGCCACCAGAGGGTGACATGACGAACAAACCCGACAAGCGCCGGATGAGGTGTGGGATTATGGGGCTGGACCCTACTTTTAAAACGGTCGATTTGAAAAAAAAATATGTAGCGCTTCTCTAGGACACCCAAGGAGTCACCCATTTAAATATAATACGTCATTTCCATAACACCCTGTATGTATTAAGATTGAATCATTTGTCAAGGGGGCACGTCTGCCTATGGGGTACTATGCATGTAATCTGGTTTTAAGGGTCCTTATACTATTTTTCGAATAAAAAAAATATGTATTGTTTCTCCGGGACTGATTTTATTAAATGTCTTAGAACCAATAATGGTTCAAGTTGCGGATAACAATTTAAAAATGAAATGTAAACGAAAACATTTTCTTATATCTATGCTATTATTATTAACCACTTCAGAGATACGCATAATCAATATAAAAATTATATAAATATCAAACAACCAAATAAACAAGGTAGTGCCAACTATATCTCTGCATCAAGATGTGGCCGGACGTGGCAACATTGTTAGCCCTATTTATAGGGGCGACGACGTCTGCCGATTTGCCAACTAACTACGAATATTTTACATCAAGTGGTATTAGCTCGGGTCTGACTGCGGACCAACCAACGTTTTATCTTAATGGAAAGGAAATGTATATATACAGTGGAGCGATCCACTATTTCAGGGTACCAAGGGCCTATTGGAGAGATAGATTGAGGAAATTGAGGGCAGCCGGTTTTAATACCGTGGAAACTTATATTGCATGGAACTTACACGAACATCAGTCTGGTAAGATTGAAAATGCGTTTTTAGTTATTAACTTTACTCTATCTACTTTATACAGTGTGTGTATACAGGGTACACCAAGTAAGGTGGCCTATTAGAAGTATCTCGAGAACTAAATGAGATTTTATTTTGAAAATTTGGCTGTGCCTATATATGAGATGGTTTTCTACGTTTATAAAATATTTTGGATGTTGCGGTGTTGCCGGATCATATCGAAAGTGGTAGCAACTTCGGAATTTTAAATGCATTACCCTATATATTATATTTTTTTTGAAATCTAGGTAAAAATCTAGAACAGCTTTCTGTATAATATCATATACCTTTCTTTAAGAGTTTTTGAATTATAAATTCTTGTGATTTTTCAACGCCGTATCGGGACCTGAAAAGAAAATCATATATTTTTAGCGGTTACAGCCTGCATTTTTTACAATAGTTTCACAAGACCATCGATATTTTATAATTTTGAACACTATTTAATTAGTTCTGAGGGAGACGAATTATTGCAAAAATCTTCTTTTTTTTTTAAATGTTTCGCTAATGGAGGATCGAATTTTCTATCTAATGATATTGAGCATTCCAATACCTATCTTCAATATTTTCGGAAATTTAAAAATTATCTTATAAAAATATATTTTTTGGTAATGGATTTTTCATTATTTTGTTTCTATGAATCCATTCCACAGCCAACTACCAAAAAATGTATTTTTATAAGATAATTTTTAAATTTCGCTATAAGTCCGAAAATATTGAAGATAGGTATAGGAATACTTGATATCATTAGATAGAAAATTCGATCCTCCATTAGCAAACCATATCAAATGGTGTCCCATTTAAAAAAAGAAGATTTTTGCAATAATTCATCTCCCTCAGAAATATTGTTATGTATAAAACTAGTTAAATACTGTTCAAAATTATAAAATTTCAATGGTCTTGTGAAACTATTGTAAAAATTTCAGCTTTTTAGCTGTAACCGCTAAAAAAATATGATTTTCTTTTCAGGATCGATACGGCGTTAAAAAATCACAAAAATTTATAATTCAAAAACTCTTAAAGATAGGTATATGATATTATACAGAAAGCTGTTCTAGATTTTTACCTAGATTCCAAAAAATATATAATGTAATGCATTTAAAATTCCGAAGTTGCTACCACTTTCGGTATGTTCTATAAGCCACCACCAAATTTAAAAAAAATAAAATTGGCAGATAAAAAGTCATTTAGTCGTTTCCAGACTACTCGTATATACACACCCTGTATTTTATAGTTAATAACAATCAATAATTTATTTAAACGGTACCAGAAGTTCTTGTTGTTGTTTTAAGTTAGTTAAAAATTATTTTTCGTTTTGCTCAAGAGGTGTGATGTAGGGAAAGACGTTGGGGGATGAATCTGGAAGAAAACAGGACGAACCATCATGGTTCCTACCAAATTGTTCCCCATAAACTACAAAAAATATATTGGAAAGAATTTCCTTCATCGAAAATTTTGTTTGCAAGAAACTAATCTCACTCCTTAATTTCTTATTCAAATGTTACATAACAAAAACTTTTGATAATGATAAATGATGATCTATCCCACTTATCATCAAGCTATTTGATTAATGTTATCATATTTTAAGCTATTGATGATATTTAGAAACAATTAAAATTGAAGTAGGTATTTGTAAAAACAAAAACAGATTAATTTGACATTTAAATTCTTACATTCAAATCATTGTCAATAACAAAGCTGTAACACATTATTTAAAAAATAATAAAATATGGAGATTTAAACAACTTTTAACATGATGTACCACTTGGCCTCCCTTCCCATTTAAGATTTTAAGGGTAACATCTACCCCACCCAGAGCGCTAAACCACAAAAGTTGGAGTCTCCCCCCCTTTCATAATAAAATTTACGTATCTTTCCGATTTTTAAATTGACACTCTGTACATTACATCAAAAATATATTACGCAAATTGTCCAGTAAATAACCATTTTCTGTGCCAATTTTAGGTGTTTTCGATTTCGGCGGCGGCGGCTCCGAAATGTCCGATTTCCTCTACCTAGAGGAATTTCTCAAAACCGCCCAGGAAGAAGACCTGTTCGCCATTGTTCGATCGGGTCCTTTCATCTGCGCCGAATTTGAATTTGGAGGCTATCCAAGCTTCATCCTTAGAGATGGTGAAAAATTATACGTACGAACCAATAACGAATATTATATGAACTACGTATCTAGGTAGGTATAATGCCAGTAGGTACTGTAACCTAAAACCATTTACGTCATCAAACGTTTCAAAGAGAACCTGTCTACGAGTGGAGTGCCAACCATACATATATATATATAGGTATATTGCAAATACGAACGTTCCAAAATACAAAAAGTGTCCCCCGCTATGGGAGATAGCGCGGGCCTATTGAGAGTCGGCCCGACATTATTTGTTATTCGTCGTTTCATTACCTAACAACAATTTTTGTAAAGGAGTTTTTAATTTGTGGTGATTCGGGTTTGTTCGGGTTTGTTCCCGCTGTTTGGTAGGTTAGTGGCTTGTTTTGTTTAAGATGAAAGGACACAAGAGCATGGTGCTTTTTTGCAAAAGTCATGAAGTATTTCAGGTATGTACATATATACGAAAATATTTTGCTTATCACATTATCCGATCCGATCCGAATGTATTTTTAATTTGGTGCATTAGTAGCTGATAATAATTCTCAAAATAGTCAATATAGTCATTCCTTAATTTTTGATTTAGAAAAAAGTGAGGTTAAGAAATACGACGTCGGATGAAAGTTAAAATAAAGCTCATCGTGTCGATTGCTACAAATATTCGGACGGAATTTGGCACCAAAAGTTTACACCAATCAGGGCACCGTCGGATCATCATATCGTCAGGAATCGTATGCATGGAAAGCTGTCTTAAATCGAACGAAATTTTGATTGCAATATTTAACCAGTGAAATTTACATTAAAAAAGTTGAAATCTGGTCTTGTCGAATTTTTAATTTCACAAGGAAATTTCCGAACTGCACAAACTCACTATTACCCGTTAGATTCCCATAGCGGGGACATAATTGCAGATGGTATTAGCAATATACTTTTTATATATATGTGGTGCCAGCATACAAACACTGGTCTGTTAGCCTCTATTATTTTCTCTAGTTATACAGGGTGTCAATGTAAAAACTTCCCACCCTTAATACCTCGATTTCAGTAAATATTATTATAAATCGTTAATTTTATTGTGAAGGGGTGCGTTTTTAAAGAATATTTGCAATCTTCGTGATTTAACCCCCTGAGGGGGGTAGATGTTACCCTTAAAATCTTAAATAGGAATGAGGGTCAAGTAGTACGTCGTTTAAATGACTCATCTTCTAGTAGAACGATCGAGTGATTGACACTCTATCCAATTCTTAACCAGGGCCAAACTAATCGTCCACAAAAAGGTCCGGTGGGAAGTTTGCAAATTGACAATGTATTTAACCCATATAACAACTAACAAATTCCTTGTTTTCTAGATGGTTTAATCAATTGATGCCTATATTAGCTAAATACCAATTTACTAAGGGAGGTCCAATAATAATGATGCAAGTGGAAAACGAATATGCATTGACTGGATATAAGGATCACGATTATCTTTGGAATCTTAGACAGCTAATGTTAGATAACGGTAAGCATCTATACAGCAAAACGTATTAGCTATTAAATACACAACCAATATTCAGAAAAAAAAACTAACTACATTTAAAATCGATCGAAAAAAAAGAACCTACGTAGAACAATCGACTAAATCGATTTGATGTCGTCGAGGTATATTCTCTGTATCCTTCACAATTTACAGAATTGATATGAAGGCTATTTCAGTTAACTGAATGGATATAACTTCATATCCATCTTAGTTAGGATATGAAAATGACCAATCACAGTTAGAGTTACGTACCCAGGTAACTATTCCTTTTTAAATGTCAATTAATAGTGCATAATCCTGTCAAAGTGTAAATATATTTTTATTTATTTATAAAACACCTCTATTGGCATTTACTGAAATTACAATCTGATCACAACTTAGATCAATGATCAATATTTTTCAAATCTAATTTACTACAGCTACGAAACTTATACCTAAGGACTTACTCACTAGAGTTCGTTATTTTTTTCTAACATCATAATTACACTTATGTAAATGTGTACCCAAACACTACTGATCTCTGCTTTTGTACCAACACAATTACACCAGCTCGAAGGGTTTGATCCTCTTGCGTCTCCTGGTCTGGCTCGTATTGTCAAGGAGATGGATAGCCTCGACATTGACGTGATGAAGAAGTGGCTGTTCATGACTCTTGGCGAATTCGCTAATAGCCTGGCTAACGGTATACATTTACATGTCCCTATGGAGGTCACTATTTCTGCAGTACCAAGGGGTATTGACTATGCTCCTTAGTACCTACTTTCTTTGGGAATCGCTGGATTATTGATAAATTGCTCTTACTGGTCAAAGTGTAAATATGATCAGTTTTGTACCAACACAATTACACCAGCTCGAAGGGCTTGATCCTCTTGCGTCTCCTGGTCTGGCTCGTATTGTCAAGGAGATGGATAGCCTCGACATTGACGTGATGAAGAAGTCGCTGTTCATGACTCTTGGCGAATTCGCTAATGGCCTGGCTAACGGTGTCCATTTCCATGTCCCTATGGAGGTCACTATTTCTGCAGTGGCATGGGCATTGACTATGCTCTTTAGTACCTACTTTCTTTTGGAATCGCTGGATTATTGATAAATTGCTCTTACTGGTCAAAGCGTAAATATGATCAGCTATTTCAAAATTTAGATACGTCTAGTCCAAGGGTCGGCAACCTGCGGCTCTTTCGATGTCAAGTTGTGTCTCTTTCGATATCAAATTGCGGCCGTTAGTGGCTCTTTAAAAACTGAGAAATTGTGTAAATTATAACTTTTGGCTCTTCCGTCTCAAAAGGTTGCCGAAACCTAGTCTAGTCCCATTAGCACAATAGTATAGATAGCTCGCGGTTTCCACCAGCAAGGTCCTCGGTTTCCAATCCCAATCCAAATCCCAATCCCAATTAAATTGACACTTTTTTTTTAAATTTTGTATGTAAATAAAGGTAAAATAATTGTTTATCTGTGTAAATCTGAGTGATCGTAGAAAAAGTATACTGTACAACTCGAGTGGAATGTTCATATCCACTCTTATTGTACAAACTCTTACCTGTAAATAGATGGTGACATTATACATTTATTTTCTACGTTTATGATAGAGATTATTTGCATTTTGTTGTTTCCTTAGCACATGTAAAACGATACCGATACATTTAAATGTTAGTTAAATAAAATTAATAATTAAATTCCCTTTGCTGTTAAGGTATTGTGGAGTTACTGGTAACATCAGACAATCCCTGGAAGGGCACTGATGGTACCTACACGGACTACTTCTTTATGACTGGCAATTTCGATACGGATGCAAAAACTAATCTGGATGACCTAGCGACGTTACAACCTAACAGACCTGTTATGGCGATGGAATTCTGGTCAGGTAGGAATCAATAACATTTATAGTTAATATTTTTTCTATTTGGGTTTCATAATGGCTACATTATGAAATGCAAAATAATGTAATAACCTGCCACTTTATGAAACACAATTTTTTTTTATGTTGGCAGCAAGTAGGGTTCGAATTTTAGGCTTACTTTGATTTCGTTGAAATTAGTTTTCTAGGCATTATGGATTCGACACAAATTTTTTATAGAAAACTTTAAAATACCAACCTTTAACCTTGCAAATAGATCATTTTTACTAGATATTTATCCGAAATACCTATACTCGGAAATATATAACATTCTGATGGTATCCGTCAACTAATTTCTAGTCACAACTATAAAACAACATAACCTAAAAATAATAGAAATATCTTCCAGTTTGTGCTCTATTTCTAAAGTTTTATTCAATAAAGTACTATTTTTATTTTTAATTCAATATAGTATCATACATATTACTTTATATATACATATTTATAGTGACTGTAGACATTTCCTGGGCATTAATTGTTATTCCTGTCAGATTGTGTGTCGACACAATATTTTGTTAAATTGTATTATTTATTATTTTGTTCATTAATTTGAACTTTGTTCTGCTCGCACCATAACTCAAAGTTTTGCATATTCTTTTTAAAAGTTTTTCTAGATTATTTTCTGCAATTTCTCGTATTTCTGACGGAGTACAACTTTCTTCCTGACTCATTTTTATTAACTTTAATAATATATTTATTTTTAATTAGGACGGATAGGAAGAAGCTTTATTGTGTTCAATTGTTTCTATCATGGCATATTTGATACTTCTAAAATTTTATTAAATTGTAAAAGTATTGCCAACCCCAATAAGAAAATATTAATTCAAACGGAAAAAATCTTTTTTAAGTTTTTCAGACTTTAAAGACCCAAATAGAAAAAGTATTATAAAATACACGGTTCATAAGACAATTAGAGCACTTGTGCTTTAGAAAACTCCCCGCATCGCGGGTCAATTTCTAATTAAACGCGTGCTCTGAGATAATGTCTTATGAAACTTGTATCTTAATATACTATAAACTAATACTTAATATTTTGTCTGGAAATAATAATATGAAATTCATAACAAATTACAATGCGATACATTATACACGAGGAAATGAGTACAGCATTTTTCTAATTGTTGTTATTAAAAATTCTGCTATATTTCCATAATTTAATGTTTCTAACTCTAAAATCTATGCGCTATCCTTAGGAACCTTCGATTATTGGTCCCAAAATCACAATGTCAAATCCTTGGCTAATTTCCAAGAAGTATACGAAACAATCCTATCGTATCCAGCTTCAGCTAACATGTATATGTTTATCGGAGGTACAAGTTTCGGATTTTTAAATGGAGCAGAAAACTTAGCCTGGGATGATTGGAATACAGGTAAATTAAAAAAAATATAAATAATCTAAAACCTAGTTACTAAATACCATTCAGAATATGACAAGAGAATGCCAAATTCATTATTTTTGTAGATTACTGGCCAATGACGTCAAGCTACGACTATGACGCTCCATTAGCAGAAAACGGCGACTATACGGAGAAATACTGGGCTACCCAAAAACTTATAGCAAAATATAACCCAGTCCAGACAAAACTACCCGATGCCCCGGAATTGTCAGCCAGAATCGCATACCCCTGGGTGACAATGGAACAACAAATCGATATAGAAGCATTATTAGCTCAAGCTCAGTCCTATCAAACATCGACACCCGTTTCTATGGAGAACATGGATATCAATGGAGGAAGCGGACAAAGTTATGGATATGTTGTCTACAGGAAAACGGGACTGAATTTAGCAGCGAATTCCTGGGTTAAAATTGACGGCAGGATATGCGACATTGTAATAGTATTGGTCAATGGTAAAAGGGTTTCTCCAATATTGGAGTATGGATCTGATCTTGACAAGTTCGGAACATGGAGAACCTTAAACTCATATTTGCAAATTAATACGGATGCGCTGCAAAACGCGCAATTGGATCTGGTAGTCTCCAATTGGGGTAGGGTCAACGTAGGCGCCTACAGACAATACAAGGGACTTTGGCAGGGAAATATTTACATCAACGACGTGGCTGTATCCGATTGGACGATGCTCGCTTTGGAGTTTAAGAAATCGTGGACTAATAGTTTGAAGAACTGGGAGGCTCGTACCGATATGGCAGCCGATAGTGGACCCGTTTTGTACAAAGGAAACCTTTATATTGAAGGCACTCCAAGTGATACATACGTTATTACTCAAGAGTGGACCAAAGGTATTCGATTTAATATCATGGTTTATTCAATTCAGGTGGATTTATCAAGAAAAGTTCATATGAACAGGGTGTCCCATTTGCGACACTTTTTGTGGTATTATACAGGGTGTTATGGAAATGACGTATTATATTTAAATGGGGTGTCCTAGAGAAGCGCTACATATTTTTTTTCAAATCGAACGTTTTAAAAGTGGGGTAACACACCCATAAACCCACACGTCACTCCGCGGAGGCACAATATGATATTATCCGGCGGAGCTGTCAGACAAACACATGTTCGTGCAACGTTGCCAAACTGTGCAAAACTGTAAAACTTTTATTTTAAAATTAATTATTTAGCTTACCTTAGGATACAAGGAAAGTAAATCGAGGATACTCTATGCTCACTTTATGCTCTATACGTGCCCTGATAATAGTGTGGGACTGCCTAATAGCTATTAAGAAGTAAACTCAAAGTCACAGTCTACTCCTCGCTTGCTTATACCCACTAAAACTCCTTCATCCTCTTCTTTCCAATCTCGGGACATGACCGGCATATCTAAACTAACTAAATCACTTAAAGAAACCGACAGACACCCACAAGTTTCAAATTAGGTTCTTTGAAGATAGACACTTATTATCAGATTACACAAAATCACTATAAACACTACCGTACGCTAGAATAAACGCACATAGGACGTCCAAATTTCAGTGACAGTCCATAAACTATGCTTCCAGAAGCCACATGTCCCTTATCCGATCTAAAGGAACATTTTCTAAAAGTTATGGCAGGTCGTTTTGCAGGATATGTGGTCCTATTAGGTGATTATCAATAATACCTGCCGATATGTTCAAGAAAAACCTTATCTGGCTATTGGTCTCGCTAATTGAATATTCCATTTCGAGTAAAGCCAACCTCATCTGTGAACTATCCTTCGGAATTAATCAGGTACTTCGACTTGACTGTATGTACCATTGTTGTAACCTTCTTGTAAAGGGAAGCATTGTAGTTCCAACTTTTTAACTTTTGTAGTACAGCGTCTAACGTGTTTGGGTTTCTCTATAACTCGCTGATTAAATATTCCATCTCTGGTAAAGCCAAGCTCATCTGTGAATAGTGTAGTTCCATTGAACTATCGAAAATCAGGTGAAATAGAGCGAGGTTGCTGTTGAGTTTTAAAATGTAAAGACTTAATTGAACACTATTCTTTATTACATATTATTCAGGAAAACACATGTTTACGCATAGCGCCCTCTATTAAAACTTACCTTTAGTACAGAAACTAATATAAAACGTTTTAATACTTTAAGTTGCCGTAGGATGGCGCTACCTTAATTACTAATATGATTATTTGTTCTTAACAGTTTCAATTTACCAGACTTCGAGATTTACGTGGCAAAACTTAAAATTTAAAACCAAATTTAAAAATATGAATTTTTTCCTGCAGTAGAGAAAAAAAATAATACGGAAAGTAATATTACAAAAGGAAATTAGTCGACGTATGAATTTAAACTTATAAAATAGCAAAAACTCTCTGTCGAGAAGCTGGATTTCTAGCTATTAGTATTTGGTAGTTTGGAAACACCGATTCGAAATTCACAGATCGATTCACCCGACCGACAGAAGACAGAATACGGAATGTCAGCTGAAACAAATACTGTAAACAAACAAATCGTTGCTGAAATCTTTATTTATTTTGTTAAATTTAATATGTGTGTCGAAAATAAATGTGCCCACAAATTTTTACGGGTTTGTTCGTTGTGGTCCCTTTCAATCATAAGGACATTGGTATTCTAGAGAGTTTACCGTGAAGATATGACAACACTGCTCAAAATTAACTGACGTTTTAGAACATCTGTAGTTTGTTTATTTCTTGGGACAGTGCCACATGTGCTTATTCTTGGTTTGAGACCAGGTCATGTACAGGGCATATTAAATTAAAGCGCCATTTTTGAATATTTTTCTTCAATTTATTTTCATCTCAGGAATTGCCGGTTTAAATATAATACGTCATTTTCATAACACCCTTTAGTTATTATCAAAGATAGCGACATCTTTTAATTCACCACTGTTTACAGTGATTAGGTTTTTGTATCTATTAAACCCAATTTTTTTTTAGGTATCGTTATCGTCAATGGATTTGTCCTTGGAAGATACAGCAAAATGGGACCGCAGCAAACCCTATATTTACCCGGACCGTTCTTGAATACGGGTAATAACGACATTATGGTGTTCGAGGAATTTAAGGCTACGAATCAAGTCAAATTTGTAATCGACCCTGTTTGGACCAGGAATGATTCCGTCGTTAATCAGTTCAAATTGTAACTGTTCATATTCAGTTCGGTAATAAATACATTTTTTAAATTAGAGGATTTCTTTTTACCGAATAACCCGTTTCGGTTTCTATTACACCATGATTCCCTAATCGATCGACATAAGCCGCATTCTTTATTGTAATCTATTTGTGGTCACGTGACACGAGATAAGCAATATGCCATAAAAGAACGATACAGAGTAGTACACAATAAATTCGACAAAGGGGTTCATTTTACAAACTTTTATTAAATTGTTTTCCTTATTTCCGCGTTCGACGACTTCCATGGTACCAGGTGTCCCGCTAAGGTCGACAAAGGGTTGTAGCTCGACAAATATTTGTCCTACAGCTACCGGTTGTTTCAGGGGAAACGTCCACCCCTATAACTTTTTTCTTGTTTAAATTACAGAAATAAAATTTGGTGGGTTTGTATGTGATATTATCACGTTTAATCGGAAATTAACCTCAATTTTGGATTTTTAGATGGAACACCCAGTACACAGGGTGTGGTTATTATATTTAAAGGGTATCATTTAACTGGTTAGCAAAATATTCATATTTTTGCGAACAGAAAAATGAAATCGGTGAGCCAAAATGGCTAGTTGGTCAGCAACTTATGGACAGCAAACATTTCTGAATCGTGACAGTGCCCCGGGAAAACAAGTGAAAACCCGCCCACGCTACACCTTTTGTAGACCATTTCCTTCTGTATTCGGCGAAAGAAAGCACAAGAAAGTTACATAAATTGACAGTGCCCTGGGACCTCTGAAGTAAACTGCTTCTAGACATGTTTTTTTCTATTGACCAATTGTAAACTCTTGCTGACCAAGTAATCATTTCGCAGCTCGACTGTTAATAACGGCAAACCATTTAATTACTTCTCATATTTAAATGGGTGACTCCTAGGGTGTCCTAGAGAAAGTGTACATACTTTTTTTTAATCGAATATCTAAATACTAAGGTAAAAACCTTTTTACCCAAATACTGTCGCGCCGTTCCATCTGGATTCAGTTAGCAACAATGTGGGTCACTAGAGTATACTAATAGTGTTGCAGGATCACACCGCATGTTTCGCCCTTGCTTGGATACCTGCCGCGCGCGACTATCGTTGCTTCAGTATGTTTCGAGACTCGGGAATGGAATGACGCTATCGCGGGTTCCACGTGCTTGATGTATACGAATTTTAAACGTTTCGTTAGTTGTAGCATTACCCGATTTTTTTTCTGTTGTGAAATAATTCATAATAAGAAATATTGTGATGTCATTTCAAATTTGTGTGATATTACCTATTGTTGGTTCTGTTGCAAAACATACTTTTTGTGTTTTATTTTCTTATGGAATTTAATTATAAAACGGTTATAAGATCAAAGGGAAGAGATTATGTACCTTAAAATTGTAGCATTTTTTTTCTAAAACTGAACACGTGCGTTTACAATTCTGTGTTGCAATATATGGCAACACTGCCTCAATAAACTATTGGTTGCGAACGTCCTCAGTAGCGGCCACGTAAATTTTCAGATTTCATATAAAGTGTATATTTCGTACAATACTTCAAAGCGCCATTTAAGGTTATTCTTGAATGGTATTTTTAATAAATTATCTCTCCTTTTTTTAATGCAGCGGACATACACACAAAATATAAAGATTAATAAGTATTTTGTGGATATCTCTTCATCAATGCAGTGTACGTGCTCGAGAAAAGGCAATGAAACATCTGCATTGCATTTTGGCGGTCCGTTGGGTCTGAACCCTTCGACCAGGGATAAAACTAAACAATTACCAGGGCATTTCTTAGAAGGGTATTATTGTTGCCGGGGCCTTTTCGGGGCTTTCCAAACAGGCAAAACACAAAACGATGGTGAGTCGATCTCAGTTAGCCAACGGTACGCGCGGCACTCTGAGAGACGATGACTAACCCCGTTTTAGTCCGTTGTAAATATTTGTAACATTGTATGTAAATATAGTTAAGTGTACATAGTAAAACCGACCTTCTCATTTTTACTAACATCACACCGCACAACGACATCCCCCAAATTTAACATGACATATTTGCGTGCTATCAAATTTATTGGAAAAAAGTGCTTTATTCTTTTTGCTCGAGTGAGACAATATGATTTCATTGGAAAAAATTGAGTTTTCTGGAAAAAAGCCTTCTTAAAATTTAAAAAGTGTGTAAAAAATTTAAAACACAATAAAACTTGAAAATTGCATTTTGATCAAGAATTTGGAAGTGGAAGTAAACCATTTTAGGGAGTTCATAGCAATCTAGATGAAAAATAAAAAGAAAAATTAAGTAAGTGTCAAAAAATAATGTATGGGATGTGGTTAAGTTTGGAATGGTATTCTCAATCGATATAGTCAAAAATATATGGGTGTTCCATTTAAAAATCCAAAGTTGAGGTCATTTCCGGTTAAATCCGAATTGTGGTGGGGTGCAGTTTCGACTCGTGTTGCAGAAAAAATCGATAACTTCGGAAAACATTAAGTTATCGAGACACAACCGCTTGTCGACCTTAGCGGGCCACCCGGCACCCGGTATACTTTATTAGTTACGTTAAATTTGTGTATGTTTATTGGTTCCAGCGCTAAAAAGTCCGTTTCCTTCATTTTTTAAACAAATATTTCAAATATCCAATATAAACAAACTTAAAACACAATTTAAGGTTAATAAACATAACCTTATTGTCAGATCGCTCGCAGTCGTCTGTCAAAAAAGTTGAAGCAAATCTGTTACGTGTAGATTTAAATAAAAGAACGATTCAGATTGATCAGAGCAGTCCGATATTTATGATCAACACACAAGCACTATAGGAAAAATCCGTTAGGGCACTCTGGGAGTGGTGCGTGTGCGCAAAAAGCGATTCACGTTGGTTTTGAATCGTTGGAGGTTATATTCGTTGGGAAAAACGACCTCGGGAAGGTCGTTCCATAAGGATGAAGTCCTCCAGATTAAAGAATTCTTAAATAATTAGGTTCGAGGAGTACTAAGCTTAACCACATATGGATGGGCGGTAGTGGTTCGGCGTGCATTTCTTCTCTTCGCCGCTGTGGGCGGAATTAAGAGGGAAAGGTCAGCCGAGCACTTTCCAAGAAAATATCTGTAACAGAAAGTCACATCCCCAATCTGTCTTCGATGTTCTAGGCTGTCGAGGTTCTTCGTCAGCTCGTGGTCTCCGATCCGATATAAATAAAAAACGCCACTATAGTTCTGACAAATTGAGAACATTTTAAAAATTCCACGGGCCATTGTTATCTTTTTCATTAACAACAGAGGGCCGGCAGCGAGCGATCGCCGGAGAACAGAATCGTATTGATTTCCCATCAACCGGAGAAATAAGGGCAATCAAATGCGACTCACGTCCGACAGTTGTCCATCAGGCCGCGATTTGACAGTTTGTATCGCAACTAAGCCGTGAGCTCGCCTTACGGTAACTGCCCGAATATCGTAAAGTCTCATTTCGACTGGATAGTGCCAGTGGCGGACCTAGAAACACCCGATACTCTAATAATTTTTAATTAAAAATAGGTATAAGACTGACTTTTTCACATCTTGATAGCACAATTTGTTAGAAATTTAAATTACTAAAAAAACATCTCTTAATATTTATTTGAAATACAAATCAATATCACATGATTATGTTGTGCAATTCCTAAGGTATTTGAACATATTTTAACTGATTATCTGACCTCCATATTAAGCCCAAACATTGCTATTAAGCAATTCGGCTTTCATACTGGAAAGAATACTGAACTCAATTTGCTGACCTATGTTGATTCTATTTCGGAAGCCTTGGAGAACGGCTTCCAGGTTCATTCGGTCTACATGGACTTCACCAAGGCGTTTGCAAGGCTTCACCATGCAGTTCTTCTGTCTAAGCTTGAGGGTCTCTGAGCGTTGGGGGTGCATCGCTGTCCTGGTTACGTAGCTACCTAACAAGTCGATCCCAAATTGTTCGATTCAACAATTTTCAATCCAGGAATTTACTGGTCTCGTCTGAAGTTCCCCAAGGGTCGCATTTGGACCTTCTTCTCTTTAATTTGTTTATTAACTGCTGATGATCTGAAAGTGTTCATAAAAATCTCATCATTTGAGGATTGCTTAAAGCTCCAGTCGGACTTGAATAAATTGGTAGCATGGTGTAGGATCAACGGTATGGAGATTAACGCCTCAAAGTGCCACTCGATAAATTTTCATAGGTCTAGGTCGGAGTTTGAACAGCATTATTTGATTGAGGGCAATATTCTTACTATTGTTCCCGTATGCTAAGCTTACTTTCATTCCTCACATTCAGAATGCAATATCCAAATCTATCCAACTCCTAGGATTTACTAAGCGCATAACCTGTGACTAATACCAAAGCTATAAAACAATTATATTGCTCATTAATAAGAACCCATCTGGAAAACTCCTCCTGTGTCTGGAATCCTTGCTATAATGTACATGTCTTGAATATTGAAAGGGTTCAACATACATTTTTGAATTACATGGCCTATAAACTTAATACGCCCCAACTAGATTATTCTCAACTTGAAGCAAGTATCCAGATCAGAACCCTCAGCGTACGTCGGGATCATAGGGATCTTATAATGTTGTATAGCCTATTACATCCCTATCCCTTGTTACTTGACAGAATATGATTGCTCGTACCATCTAGGGAAACACGCCAGAGGAATATCTTTTCTGTACCACCTCATAGAAGTAACTATGGCCAAAATAGCTTTATATCACGATCAGGCAGACTAGCTAATGGTATCCCACGCTTGATTCCTTTTTAAGTAGATCAGATTTTATGAGGCAACTACTGACTATAGATTGACTTCTCTATTATAGTATTTATCACTGAATTAACATTATAAATTTTCAATTCATTATAATTTTTCATTTTTTATTTTACACTTATAAATTTGATAGTTTACTCTCGTAATTTTTGTAAAATTGGGCCTTGCCCCTTAATAAATAAATAAATGATCTGTAAAAATCAGAATGTTTGTGCAGAGTTGCATCAAGGGAAAAATAGGAATAAGGAAACGACATGCAAGTATGGAAAAATTAATTAATATTTGAGTGACGAATAAGGAAACAATCCACTTTTACGTCGTTAGCGTCCTAACCTGTCTAAAGGCCGCTCCTGTACGGCACAGGAAATGTGCGGGGCGGCTTAGATCGGGGTATATAGGCAATAAACGCGTGAAGCACCTTCTACGTAAAGATCTCCTCACTCTAACACAAATATAAGGATTTTGCCGAACTCTGACATTATAGATTTTTTTCAAACGTCACTTTATTAGAAATATTAAACCCAAATTGTGTTTTAAAGTTAATAAACATGATCGTAGGTAAAGTACGCCAACTTGTAATGTAATTACGTACACGTACTCATGGAATAAGCATTTACAACTCTTATTACGTAATGTACTATTTCAAACACAAATTTCATTAAAACTACTAAAGCCCGTTTTTTTTTTTTTATAATCAAACACAAGCACTATAAGAAAAATCCTTTAGGGCACTCTGTGAGTGGTCAAACAAAGCATCTGCGGGCACATGTTGATATACTATTGAACTATGAACTATTCGTCTTATTTTTGGTAACGTCTTATGTTTCTTGAAACACCCTGTATAAGTCTTTTAAGCGATTTTATAAGTTTACAATGTTTTTATCTACGGGAATTATAAAGTTTTATTGGAGTTCTTATAAGAATCACTGTTGCCTTCGACATACAGCCATAAGGCACAGATATTTTATAATTTTTGTAAAATCATCGAAGAAGGCTCTGAACTTCTGAAATATTTATTGAAATTACATTTTTTAAGTTATTCCAGATTTTAGCCCCGCTTATGCCGATATCATAAACTTTCATTTGGACTGGATAATTCCAGGACAGAGGCGCGCACCCTGGATACCCTTCCATAACTATCACACGTAGATGCTTTATATCAGGGCATCATGGCTACGGCCGTGGCAAGAAAATAAGGATTTGACGGAATAACGATTCGAGAAAAGCTAAAATTGAAGGATATCGACACAAGGCTATGAAAGCGTAGTGGGTTTTATATTAAAGTTTTAAAAAATATAAAGTTGGACCACCATTTATGCAGGATTTTTCCTGGCAACACCATACCACTATACAGCTATCTGGTAGAAAATGGCATCTTTATCTGGTCTTGAAAGAAGCTCAACCCATATGAATAAAATTTTCTATACTATACAAGGCGAAGTGTATGTAAAAAAGCAAAAATAGTATATTTCATTGGCATTTTATTAAACAAAAAATCACATAAAAGTAAAACAGAATATTAAAGCTTTTTTTTATGATCAAACACAAGCACTATAGGAAAAATCCTTTAGGGCACTCTGGGAGTGGTGCGTGTGCGCAAAAAGCGATTCACGTTGGTTTTGAATCGTTGGAGGTTATATTCGTTGGGAAAAACGACCGTCGGAAGGTCGTTCCATAAGGATGAAGTCCTCCAGATGAAAGAATTCTTAAATGATGAAGTTCGAGGAGTACTAAGCTTAACCACATATGGATGGGCGGCAGTGGTTCGTCGTGTATTTCTGCTATTCGCCGCTCTGGGTGGAATTAAGAGGGCAAGGTCAGCCGAGCACTTTCCATGAAAGTATCTGTAAAAGAGGGTCAAATCCCCAATCTGTCTTCGATGTTCTAGGCTGTCGAGGTTCTCCAATCAGACGAATGGCCCTCCTTTCGATGGAATCCAGTAGACGAAGAGTATGTTTGGGTGCAGAGCTCCAGGCATCAGAGCAGTACTCTAGTGATGGTCGAATCTGGGCTTTGTATAGTGTTAAAAGTTGTTGAGGTGTGTACAACTTTAGACAACCATGCACAGAAACGACTGGGCATACCATAGGATCGCAGTTTACATAGAAGTCCCTCATACCAAACACGATCATAGGCTTTAGAAATATCCAGTGCAATAGCCCGAGACTCCCCATGATGTTCGATTGCGTTGTTCCAAAGATGGGTGACATAGGCTAGACGATCTCCAGTTGATCTGGACTTCCGAAAACCGTATTGATGATCGCTGATAATGTTGAAGCCTTCCAGGTACTTTAGAAGATGTTGGTTAATCGCTTTCTCCATTAGATAAGTATCTCAAAACAAGTTTGGCAGTTTTTTGTTCAATGCATTGTGACAAAAGTTATCGAATTTACAAAAAAAATAAGCTTTTTTACTTTCAAAATCAAAAAGTACCAATCTATGCCCTTGTACACCCATACTTGTATTCTAATTACTCATGTTTTATTATTGAATAACGTATTTTATAAATAACTATTCAATTGACACCGGGTGTCAGAAAATATGACCAAAATGTACAATACGTTCTTCATGGGAAAAACTTAGTTATAAAAAAACATTTGTAGACTAAATTTAGTCTTGTGACTCTTTGTATAGTTATAGTTGTAATTGCCCCGTAAACTTATAGTTATAGTAAAATATTGTAGTATTATACAGGGTGTTGTGGAAATGACGTATTATATTTAAATGGATGACTCCTTGGGTGTCCTAGAGAATGTCTACATACTTTTTTTTTAAATCGAATATCAAAATACTAAGGTAAACACCCTTTTTACCTACGTACTGTCGCGTTATTCCATCTAGATTCACTTAGCAACAATGTGGGTCACTAGAGTATACTAACCGTGTTGTCAGATCACACCGCGTGTCTCGCCCTTGCTTGTACACCGGCCGCACGCCACTATCGTTGCTTCAGAATGTTTCGAGACTCAGTGTTGGACTGACGCTGTCGAGGGTTCCACGTTTGACGTATACGAATTTTAAACGTTTTGTTAGTTGTAGCAGTACTAGATTTTTTTTTCTGTTGCGAAATAATTCATAATAAGAAATGTTGTGATGTGATTTCAAATTTGTGTGATATTATCTACTGTTTGTGATTTATTTTTTTATGGAATTTAATTATAAAACGGATTATTTAAAAATAAGATCAAAGGTAAGGGAGTATGTAACTTAAAATTGTAGTTATTTTTTCTAAAAAGTTTGAAAAAGAAATGATAACGCGTGTCAAATACGTCTTGTTGTCAAAAACTGAACACGACGTGTTCTGTGTTGCAATATGACAACATCGCCTATAACGCGCTAACCTCTTTTGAACCTCGAGACTGCCTCAATAATCTATTGATTGCGAAGGTCCTCAGGAGCGGCCACGTAAATTTTGAGATTTCATACAAAGTGTATATTTCGCTTAATAATTCAAAGCGCCATTTATGGTTATTTTTCTTCAATTTATTTTCATCTCAGGATTTGCCGGTTTAAATATAATAAGTCATTTACATAACACCCTGTATAATATATCGGTCTATTTTTCCATGATTACGAAGTTTTATTTTCACTATAAGGATTTATGACTTGAAAGAACTAGTAATAGGTAAACGATAATTAAAATTTATATTGTTTTTATGTAAAAATTACACTATTCGTCGCATTTTTCTCTAAATCGATTTTTTTATTTACGCCTCCTCATTTAACAAATTAATAACTGCGATTTAACCATATTTTAGTTTTAACTACCCGTTAGTTCTGTTACATTGTCGTAAAATAATTCAGGTGACAAATGGTACATTTAAGGAGGCAATAAGACTATTGTAATTAAAATTATTATAACCAGGGGACTCCACCTGTAAGTTTGAATGTCTTTATCCGCCACATACATCATCTGAACTGAGACGATTTTGGATAATTGGGCTATTAAGTCTGAGGGTTTATGAGGCGCTTATTCTTTTATTGAAGCCGGGGATGAAATATTATTATTAGGATTTGTAGAAGTGGATTCCGAAATTATTCATTTATGAAGTTGAAGTACAGTAAAATAGTCATTACTATGCCATTTCATATATACCAGGTGTTAATAAACGTATTATAATCCTTTTTGTAAGCTTTTTGCGATTTTTCAGGCAATACATTTTGTGTTGCTTCATAGGCTTTATTTATTTCGTCATCAGGAGCGCATTGAAATGAGTTTTCTTCTGCCTCGATTGCGTGAAAAAATAAAATTTTTATAACGATATAGAAAAATATATTTTTTTGTTCTTGCATGACATGAGAATTTGTTATTTCTGGACTGGTATCATGGGGAGTCAAAGTAATACCCTGCCGCGTTAGTCAAACCGGTATATATGGTATTTTTCGTGTTAAATTGATGGTTTGGGGGAAGGGGTCATGACCCCCACGACCTCCCCCCCCTGGATCCGCGCTTGTAACGACCTTCTAGTGAAAACGAAAAATCCGATATTCAGTTTTTTTAAAGATAGCACACTTATCTCATCTTTCTCTTTGAATGCACAAATATCGGCTGCCGACGCACATTTTCGCAGACAGCATGAAGTATCACGCCTTAACAAAGACCTGGAATAAATTTTGGCTTGGGGTGACAGTAACCAAGTCGAATTTAACGCAAAAAAAAACCAGGTAGCAGTTTTCTCTAAAAGGGCTCTAACATTACTGAACCGGATATAGTCAAGGACGGACACGCAATCCCATTGGCTTCATCAATTAATTTGCTGGGCGTCCATCTGGGAGGAAATATGTCTTGGCATAACCACGTTGTGGCGATCGCCAAGATAGCTTCTCAGAAAGTTGGTGTACTCTCCAAACCAGAAAGTTGTACACACCTCAACAACTTTTGACACTATACAAAGCCCAGATTCGACCATCACTAGAGTACTGCTCTCATGTCTGGAGCTCTGCACCCAAACATAATCTTCGGATACTGGATTCCATCGAAAGGAGGGCCATTCGTCTGATTCGATACCACGAGCTGACGAAGAACCTCGACAGCCTAGAACATCGAAGACAGGTTGGGGATTTGACTATCTTTTACAGATATTTTCATGGAAAGTGCTCGGCTGACCTTGCCCTCTTAATTCCTCCCAGAGCGGCAAATAGCACAAATACACGACGACCCACTGCCGCCCATCCATATGTGGTTAAGCTTAGTACTCCTCGTTATTTAAGAACGTGAATCGCTTTTTGCGCACACGCACCACTCCCAGAGTGCCCTAAAGGATTTTTCCTATAGTGCTTGTGTTTGATCATAAAAAAAAAGAAAAAAAAAACTGGTAATGAAATATACTATTTCATAGGTAGGTAATAGTTGAGCCGTGTTTTTTCTTATCCAAACCTGTGTCTGTTTAATCGGCAAAGAAATTCCCCCCGTAAAATTGCTTACGAAACAAAAACGATAATTTTCCCATTCCCCTTTGAAAAACAAAAGAAAAACGTCGGAGCCGTGTCGTTATCTATCGGTTTTCCCGGTGCTCCTGTGACGGATCCCGTCCTGTTTAGATGAGACTTGTTCCCGTGCATGGAAATGGCCTACTTGCGCCGATGGGATGTCAGGCTCCCTATTTATGACCTCCACTTGAAAATACAGGACTGGACTGAAAGACGTTTTGGTAATTATTTATCTAATAGGACCTCAATTTTTTTTTTAATCAAGCACTATAGGAAAAATCCTTTAGGGCACTCTGGGAGTACAAAAAGCGATTCGCGTTGGTTTTGCATCGTTGGAGGTTATATTCGTTGGGAAAAACGACCTCAGGAAGGTCGTTCCATAAGGATGAAGTCTTCCAGATGAAAGAATTCTTAAATAATGCAGTTCGAGGAGTACTAAGCTTAACCTATGGATGAGCGGTAGTGGTTCGTCGTGTATTTCTGCTATTCGCCGCTATGGGCGGAATTAAGAGGGCAAGGTCAGTCGAGCACTTTCCATGAAAATATCTGTAAAAGAGAGTCAAATCCCCAACCTCTCTTCGATGTTCTAGGCTGTCGAGGTTCTTCGTCAGCTCGTGGTCTCCAATCAGACGAACGGCCCTCCTTTCGATCGAATCCAGTAGCCGAAGAGTATGTTTGGTTGCAGAGCTCCAGACATGAGAGCAGTATTCTAGTGATGGTCGAATCTGGGCTTTGAATTTGTAAAGTTGTTGAGGTGTGTACAACTTTCTGGTTCGGAAGAGTACACCAAGTTTCTGAGAAGCTATCTTGGCGACTGCCACAACGTGGTTATGCCAAGACATATTTCTTCCCAGATTGACGCCCAGCAAATTAATAGATGAAGCCAGTGGGATTGCGTGTCCGTCCATGACTATATCAGGTTCTGTAATATTAACCTTTTTAGAGAAAACTGCTGCCTGGGTTTTTTAGCGTTAAATTCGACTTGGTTACTGTCACTCTAAGCCAAAATTTCTTCCTTTGTTGATTCGTGATACTTCATGCTGTCTGCGAAGATGTACGTCGGCAGCCGACGTTTGTGCATTCAAAGAGAAAAATGAGATAAGTGTGCTATCGTCAGCAAAAACGATAATTCCAAATAAATACCTCTATAATGTCCCAAATTTATCTAAAACTATACGAGAAGTTCCTCAAGGATCTGTACTTGGTTCAATTTAACAGTAGTTTAGGTCAAATGACCGCAGGCAGATCTAAATTTTACCGTAATTGTGTTAGTTCTGCGGTTTAAGTTCCTTAGCATACTTGATTAATTTCCGTCGTCACCGATCAGATGGAATCCAGTAGCCAGAGAGCATGCTTGGGTGCAGAGCTCCATACATGAGAACAGTATTCCAGTGATTGTCGAATTTCAGCTCTGTAGAGTATCAAAAGTTGTTGAGGTGTATACAAATTTCTGGTACATACACCAAGTTCCTGCGAAGCTGTCTTGGCATTTGCCACAACGTGATTATGCCAAGAAGACATATTTCCTCCCAGATTGTCGCTCAGCAAATTAATAGACGACGCCAGTATCTCGTGCGCGACATCTAAGTCTTTGTCTTCTAAGCCGAACAGCCACGATTTAATAATCTCCCGCGGAAATTCCTTCACTTTGCAGGACCGCTTATGGAAAATCAGGTTTTCTAGCGTCTCTTGCCGACAGGGCAGATTCAGAAGCGCTGCGTACATTCTGCGATTACAAACTCAGTCCGTTTCTGTTAGGGCTGGTATTTACGAGCCACTTTCAGAAAAAGTAGCAGAACGAGGACGGGCTGCGTCATCTCGCGTCGCGACGCCGCCGCTCTATGCAGATAAGCCCGTTTTAATTGCCCCAAGGAAATCGCAATGGCCCAGAAAATAAACGAAACAACGGGACATGTTTCGCTTCCGAATGGCCAATTGCAGCTGGATTGTGTACCTTTGAGTTTTACGATGGCGGCTGAAGGACATTTTCAAGTAGTATTTATATATCTATTGTAAACTCAAAAATTTAATAGTGTAAATACATTGAGGAAAACTTAACAAACGTAATGCACCCTTAATGCATGCCGAAAATGTAGCTTTAAATTTCCTAAATAAAATCACATTTTTAATTGATATTGTCTGGGAATTTATTAACCAAGAACAAAATTTGTAGATTAGTTGCGCATCAAGATATTCGGTGCGGGGGCGAGGGAAGAGGAGATGATGCATTGTGGAGTTAAACGATCTTTGAGTTAAACATAGGAAATCAAATGTAATTTTTGAGGTGGCTGAATATTGGCTCCCCTGTACATTTTATAGGGAAACGGCATTATGACTCTTGAAGAGGTCGACATGATAAACTCACTTGCCGACTTTGAATACATTTTGGTGAGCTAATCCTAAGTTAATAGCATAAGGTAATATAGCAAACACCAGGAATTGTACATTGTTTACCGAGTAGGAAATGTTTAACATTCCTGGACGACTGTGAAGATTGCTAAGTCGAGGCGCAAGCCGACACAGAGTCCAGGCTTTTCCTACGAGGTAAACATACTATTTTTCCGAAAATCGTTTAAAAATCGACAGATATTGATTAATTTTGAAAAGATCGCGAATAATTTTATTCACAAATAAATGGTGCTTTGAAATTCGTAATAAAATTGGTTGCCTTACTATGGAAACGTATTAATGTTGAAATGTCAAACTTGACGCATATAAATTTAACTGTTGGTGTTTCCGAAAGCAAAACAGTATAAATAAAATCAACGAATACTTATAACCAGGAAGAAGACAAACTGCCGTGTTAAATAATCGAAGCAGGCATGATACGGCGACATCCATTATGCCTGGCGCGCACGTGCTTTTCAAATGTCACTTTTGTCCAAATGTTTATTACTGTCAATATTTTGAAGTGACATTCAAGCAAAGAAAACATCAAAACCATTTTATTTGGTTTACTAAGTAGAGAAAATTAAATATTAGGATTTTGACATAGGTTTTCAACTGTAAATATCGCTTTAAAATTGTCCTTACATACTTTTATATTATTATTGAACTAGTAACGAAACTAGAAATAAAGAATTCAGAGATTGAAGGTTGTAATTAGTTTTATTAAAAAATAGGAAATAAATCATAATTTACATAAAATATTTTACCATCTTCAACTTCAAACAAATCAAGGTAAATACAATACTATATGTACAGCTACTAACCAAGTAAATATATGCACCATCATTATGATTATGGGCTTCCAATTTGTTTGTTTCGTAGCATACTCCTGGCAACATTAGTGATCGAAGTCCTCTTTAATGTTCAGTCATTATGGGATTCTCAATTAAACTATGAAAAGAAAGAATTATTATAATAATATATTACCGGACTTATCAAAATTCTGGCTACGAGTTAATATAACTAAGCTGTAATTATTATGTTGTAGCTTTTGACTTCTGGACTATAAAATTTAAGTAAAATTCTTTAAAAATGTGTTTGTTGCTAGTTTGCGTGAGAAGTTTGGGACATAATGGGACAATTTTATAATGTAAAATAACAATAACGAATAAAAATTAGTAAAAAAATATTTCAATCATAAATTACTTACCTGCAACAAAACGAGAAGGTCCGTTTTCGTAAAAAGAATAGAAAATTAAAAATTATTTTATAATTTAATGACGTTTCCTCCACCATTTTCAATCACATTATAAATCATATGTTACTTGATTTTATCCCCTTCCAGACGAAGGATGTTCGGTTGTGAAATAATTTACGAACGTGTGCTGCTCGCATTCTATGTCTGTCTCTGTCTGCATCAACCTTCTCCGATTCAATAAAGGGAGACAAATATGGCCTAGATTAAATCGAACAAACCCAAAGTCTGATATTGACACAGAACGATCGACACAAAAGTATAAACGTATGGAGTAACCTGCCTGGCTGTGACGTCACTTGCACGGCCTACTTATATGCTTCGATCCCCGCCATAAGCGGTCTCACCGGGCTGAATAAAATCGTCCACATTCCCAATAAAATTGATGTATCTTTCCGGGTTTTAAATAGTCTTTTCTGGAAGCGAAATATTAAGGGTGGGAAGGTTTCAAATTGACACCCTGTATAAGATAGTATACAAATTGTATTGGATCGACTCTACCTTCCTTATCCTTATCCGCCTTCTTGTAATTAGTCTAACAAACATATTAATTTTATCAACTAAACGCGATAACCTTTTCATATTTCATTAGAAGCATTCAAATAAAACTCTATAGACTTAGATTCAATCAAAAGCTCTCGCGCATAAACAACAATGAACGTTTCGTTCGCCCTAGTGTTTGTAATCGTTACTTTATATGAAACAAGTACGGCCTTTCCAGATTTCCACAGTGACATACCGACAGAAAAGCTCAAAGGCGATCCGGGACAGCCGCTTTTCCTCACTCCACTTATCCAACAAAATAAAATAAAAGAAGCAAAGAGTGCAGCCGAAGTACGTTTCGATGGTTTTTTGGAACAAAAAAGTTATGCAGGTAAAACAATTACATTATAAAATATTGCTTAGGAGCACCGGAAAAGGTCACATTTCCTGAAACCTTTTTTTTCTACAGGTTACCTAACTGTAGATAAATCATTCGATTCGAACCTATTTTTCTGGTATTTTCCTGCTCAGAGCGACAGCGCCAATGCCCCTGTTGTCCTGTGGCTGCAGGGAGGTCCTGGGGCGACCAGTCTAATAGGCCTCTTTGGAGAGAACGGACCGTTTACAGTTAAGAGCGAGCGCGGCTTGAAATTAAGAACATTCTCTTGGACCAAGAACCATAATGTGATTTATATTGATAATCCTGTTGGTATGTAGCCTTAACGTAGAAAAACAACCACACGCGCTGTTTTTCTCGTTCGCCTTTTTTTTTTTTTTTTTTTTTGGTTACCATTACATCTTTTCCTCAATCTAATCGTTTCAATTTTTCACTTGTTAACTTGTTTTCTCAAAAATCAAACTTTGTTCTCTCACTTTTTGACAGATAACAGGTATGAATATTTTTTCCCATTCTTTCGACCCGCCACATCCGATGGCGAAAACCGCATCGCGATCCGACCCTTAATAAAGATTTTAATATTGACAGGAGTTAAATGTCACAATTTTCAAAACGTCAAGTAGCCTCTCCCACTATGCCCTATCGATCTGCGGGAACTTTTCCCGATACTTTTTGTTCCGGTAGTCCACTTCTCATGCATATGTCACTTTGACAGGTGTCAAATGTCATTTTTATTTTCGCATATTCGTCGGTCGTCCTCCTTTATAGGTTACCGGCCTTAACTTTTTCCTATCGAACAATTTTTTTTAAGCTGTCAAACTTTGACAGATCGAAAATTTTAATTTTCTCTTGTACCTTTAGTCCCACTAATCATCATACTCAGTAATTTCCGTCGGTAAATAAGCGAGATATCGTTGACAGCTGTCCACTTTTGACAGCTCAACTTTTTTTTTTTTTTTTCGCGTTTGGCCTATGCTCGCAACGTTCCCATATCACGTTTTTACTTATTTGCGTATATAACACTATTTTAAACAACACCTGTCACAGTTTGACAGCTACTGTCAACTTTTGTTACCACGCTTCGCCTTCAGTAATGTGTTACCTATTTCCGATATCAAGAAATTTTTATCTCAACAAATACGACTTTTTTATTTGACAGCTGTCAGTTTTTTCCAAATTAAGAAGTGCCTTTTTCGCACCTATTTTCATATTAAAAAATCAACAAATACATTTCACCATTTGTTTTTTGAAAATTTCGATTTAAAGACCCAACTCATGTTCGCCATTAATGGGTGAATGTTAAAACTAGTACCTATACAATTGATAGGAAATATCGATAAGAAAAGTAAGGTACTCCTGAATCATAAAAAGAAAGATTTCGGCGCTATAAAATTCTTACGCCGCCCAGTCTTATTAGTTGGCCTCCAAGATTTCCAGATCTCACACCACTGGTCCACAGGACTTTTGCCTCTGTGCCTAGGTCAAAAAAATTACGTTTACAAAGCAATCAGGAGACCAACGGGCGCCCTTCGTAGACGAGACAGGAAATGTTTAGGTGATATTTTTGAACATATTTTAAAAGAACGCAATGATTATAAAAACATGTTAACGCATTGAAACTTTGTTTATTTTTTTGAAGAATAAGGACATCAGGGTTTTTTTACATTATTTTCACGTATGCAATACGCTCCTGCAGAGTTTGGTCCATTCCTCCCGACTCACCTTGTAGATAGTATAATACTAATTATAAATAAGTTAATTTAATTTAGGTACTGGATTCAGTTTTACAAATAACGAAGGATATGCCCGAAACGAAACCAAAATAGGAGAACATCTATACGATGCTTTAATACAATTTTTTCTGCTATTTCCGGAGCTACAGAACAACGATTTATTTGTAACTGGAGAATCTTATGCTGGAAAATATGTACCTGCAGTTACCTATACTATTCACCGAAACAATCCCGATGCTAAGTTAAAAATTAATTTACAAGGTACTATACAGGGTGTTATGGAAATGACGTATTATATTTAAATGGGTGGGGACTCGTGGGATGTCCTACATATTTTTTTAAATCGAACGTTAAAAAAGTGGGGTAATTCACCCACAGGTCACTCCGCGGCACAATCATATTACACTGACGCAATGTTGCCAAACTGTGAAAAAGTGTAAAACATTAGAATCTTATAAAAATAAATATTTAGTTACTTAGAAATTAAATCCAGGCCGCCGACACGAGTAAGGAATCCAGGGCACAGACACCTTCAGTTATTTTTCTATGAGAAGAGGTTTATGCTCATCATGTGCCCTGATGATAGTGTGGGACTGCATAATAAGCTTATACCCACTAAACCCCATTCGGCCTCTTATTTCCAATCTCGGAACTTAACCGGCATATCGTCGAGAGAAAAAAATAAATAGTGAAACAGAACAAATTACACTAAATCACTTAAAGAAATACACAGACACCCACGAGTTTCAAATTAGTTTTTTGAAGATATGCACCTATTCTTATGAGCCTAAAACAATTTTTAATCCTTTAATGAAGAATGATGAAATAATTATGTTGACAACAACAGGACCTTCCCTTAAGTCTTAACATAGACGAGTCCAACCAAGAGTCGAGTGCTTCGTTGCCATTTCCGAGACAATAATTATACAGGAAAGTAATATTACAGAAGGAAATTCCGAAATTTATGAATATAATCTTATTAAATATCGAAAGTGGCAACGCTGTATTTTTAGAAATTATATTATTTCCCAGAACACCGGATGAAACTTTATACAATAAGGGCGTATTTTTGTCTACACAGTAGCACTTTAAAATACTAATTCACATTGAATGGTACTTAGATGTGTTCATGAGATGCGATTTACGCGAAAACTAATGTGAATTTGTGCTTTTGTTTTTGTATTTTGTGAGGTTATTGTGCCGGTTTTTGTTTGGATTACCTACTTGGTGTTTTTTATAAATTAAGTTGGTTTTAAATAAGCCCGAAAAGGTAAATAAAATTGCAGTTTTTTTTTTCTGAAGAGTAAAGTGGCATTTAAGTTGTTCAATTCCGACGGGTGTCGTTCGAATTTTTTTTTTTTTTATGATCATACACAAGCACTATAGGAAAAATCCTTTAGGGCACTCTGGGAGTGGTGCGTGTCCGCATAAAGCGATTCACGTTGGTTTTGAATCGTTGGAGGTTATATTCGTTGGGAAAAACGACCTCGGGTCATTTATAAACGCCGCGGCGGTTGGTTCGAGTCAGTTCAAGTGTATAAATCAGAGATTGTTTCCCAGCGAACTGAACTGAACGTAAAAGTTTATAATAATGTACCCTGAAAAATAAACAACTTCCAATTTGTCAAACGGTTATTGACTTTCTAAAGAGTGACAACACTGCTCATAATTCACTGACGTTTTCCGCCATATGTTGTTTTGTTTATCTTTCTCCCAGTGTCACCACGTGCTTAATTTTGGTTTGGCGTCAGGTCATGTACAGGGCATATTAAATTAAAGCGCCATTTTTGGATATTCTTCTTCAATTTGTTTTCATCTCAGGAATTGCCGGTTTCAATATAATACGTCATTTCCATAACACCCTGTATTCTATGTCATACCTTACATGCTTAGGTCAATGTGTCCTCTGTTTAACGGAAAATTTTGCTTTAATCTTAAATTCAGTAATACAGTGTGTTTCATTAAGGCCGACCACTAGCCATATCTCGAAAACTAGTGGGCAAAGAAATTCAGGGAAAAAATCATTATTACACAATTTAAAAGAAGGGAAGTAATTAAATGGTTTGCCGTTATTAAAATTGGTTCGCAGCAAAAAATAGCCATTAAATCATTTGATAAGCATAAAAAGATTTTGCTTGCAATAAATAAAAATCAGGCTGCAACACTTGTTCTGCAAAAAATGCTACAAACTGTCAACAATTTGTAATAGCATGTGTTCGCTTAATTAACAGTCGAGCTGCGAAATGATTACTTGGTCAGCAAGATTTTACAATTGGTCAGTAGAAAAAAACATGTCTAGAAACAGTTTACTTCAGACGTTTGCATATTAAAAAAATGGTTATCAATATAAATCATTGGATTGCGTTTGTTTTGAATAATCGGCAAAGTTCGTTATTGTGGGCGGAGCGAAAGCAGTCGCGTGATACGAGTAGCTAATTGCGTGCGTGTGTTTTCATTCGGTGTAGCAGTCAAGGCCCAAAAGATGTAGCAGGGGCGGGTTTTCACTTGTTTCCCAGGACACTGTCAATTTATGTAAGTTTCTTGTGTTTTCTTTTGTCGAATACAAAAGGAAATCGGCTACAAAAGGTGTAGCGGGGGCCGGTTTTCGCTTGTTTTCCCAGGGCACTGGCACTATTTCAAGTTTTATTGCTTTTTTTTTGATGACCAAGATTAAATATTTTGCTTACCCGCTGATTGCTTACCAATATCTGATTCAAAGTGGGTCGCTCATAGCAGCTTATAGATTTAATTGGCGTACCAAAATAATTTAGAGCACTCTAGTGTGACATTAATTACTGACCGATTCAGAAATGTTTGCTGTCTAACTAGCCATTTTGGCTGACCGATTACATTTTTCTGTTCGCAAAAATAAGAATATTTTGCTAATCAGTTAAATAACCCTATAATGAATACTCGGTCAAATGCATATAACTTTAAGAAAATGCAAATCGAGAGCTTTTACAAAACATAAATCTATCTTTATCAAGTCTTATAATGGAATTTTGATAGGTACGATATCGATGACAAAATGATGATTTTTTTTAAAAATTATTTACTATTAGGTAAGTATTTGATATTTTCCCTTCAAATTATTATCTGCTCGAATTCGTTTTCGGATGAGACAAAAACTGATTATTATGCGACTACAACTGGAGCTATAAAATTGTTTATTCAATTAAAAAAGAATTAAAACTAATTTCTTATTTTTTCTCTAGGCTTAGCTATTGGCAACGGTCTAAGTGATCCCGAACATCAACTGAAATACGGCGATTACCTGTACCAAATAGGCCTAATCGATGCCAATACGAAAAACATTATTCAAGACTACGAAAAGCAGGCCGTTAAGCACATCCAGAGCAAAGAATTCGACAAAGCGGTACTCATTTTCGAGAACTTAATTTTGGGCAATAATAATTATTCCTTGTTTCAAAACGTAACAGGGTTTGAGAACTTTTATAATTATTTATATCCTATAGATCCTATGAATGGAGAGCTGGGTTACATGGGAAAATATATTCAGAGGTTTGATATTAGAGCAGCTATACATGTTGGAAACATGACTTTTAATGACAATAAAAATGTTAAGGTGAGATATCGATTCGTTAAAACCGGTTACAGTATACAAGGTGGCCATTTAGTGGATTAAAGCGCAATGTTATCTAAAATATACAAAAAAAACCGTTGAAACCAAAGGTATTGTAAACTACAGATCCCATAATACATTCATAAAACCTTGGAAAGTGGAGCTGTGATTGTTTGAAATGTTATTGAAAATCTGTAATGGGTGGAAGAGAGAACTACATGTTTGTTGGCCGAATGACAACAATGTTGAGGTCGGGTTTTTTTTTTTTTTTTATGACCAAACACAAGTACTATAGGAAAAATCCTTTAGGACTCTCTGCGAGTGGTGCGTGTGCGCAAAAAGCGATTCACGTTGGTCTTGAATCGTTGGAGGTTATATTCGTTGGGAAAACGACCTCGGGAAGGTCGTTCCTCAAGGATGAAGTCCTCCAGATGAAAGAATTCTTAAATAATGAAGTTCGAGGAGTACTAAGCTTAACCACATATGGATGGGCGGCAGTGGTTCGTCGTGTATTTCTGCGATTCGTCGCTCTGGGCGAAATTAAGAGGGCAAGGGCAGCCGAGCACCTTCCATGAAAATATCTGTAAGAGAGAGTCAAATCCCCAACCTGTCTTGATGTTCTAGGCTGTCGAGATTCTTCGTCAGCTCGTGGTCTCCGATCAGACGAATTGGCGTCCTTTCGCTATATCAGATGGTTAAATATTAACACATAACCATACTTACCCATGAAAAGATAAATCCTTATTTAAATGGTCCACTCGTGTACAAACTACACATGAATGCACCATGATTGTTTATAATAAATAAAGACGATTTTTCACCAATAATCACAAAAAAAACACAATCAAAACACACTATGTTTACGAGATTAGTAATTCATTCATCTTTTGTGTCCGAATCGTAGCGCAGTTGTAAAATAAAAATAGATGTTGCCAGAGTGCAATTGGATTAGTTCAAGATTTGCTTCATACTTTTAAGAATAATAATATTTTTTTAAAGAATCTCTCATCGCCTTTTCACAGTTTATAGTAAAATTATTGGGAAATAAATTTATTTTAAGAGCAATTGCGGATTAACCTTAAACCAGTTGCAATTGTCAAATTAACAAATTTTTATTGGGATTTTGCAAGATACCTTTGCGATAAATATGTCAATCTGGCTATGCTGCAATAATGACCGAAAGAGGTGGGAAAGACTGTTTGCAGTCGTTGCGTAGGCTAGAAATGTACATTTTTCTATCTGTAATTCGTAATATCTTTGGTTGAAACCAAACTAGTTGATTTTTACTGCATAAGCAATATTTCTTAAAGGAAAACAACATTTAGTGATTGCATTATTCTTCATGTTTTTAAAAAAAGTGTGTCCATTCATTATAGGGTGAACCACTAAAAAATATACAGGGTGAGTCGTTTTCAAGCACGGTTTTAACATTTTTCATATGGAAACGTTCGATTGTCTTCTAACGCTATAATCATCCATTTATTTTAGAAAAATTTGTTATTCGATTTTATGCAAAGCGTAACACCATGGATTTCTGAGCTGTTGAGTCACTATCGAGTATTAATTTATAATGGACAGTTGGATATCATTGTGGCGTACCCTTTGACAGTGAATTATCTTCGAAATCTAAACTTTTCCGCTGCAGATGCATATAAAACAGCACAAAGGTTAGTGGAACACTTTATTACTGGAAGATTACACCAATATACCCCATGTAGTAGGTACTAAACTATGTACAGTGTGTCCCATTTTGGATATTTCTATCCTGCAATCCAATTAAAATATTTATTTCATTTCTATTATGAAATGCAAAAAAATTGAATAACTTGCCACTTTATGGAACTGAAATTTTATTTGTTTTATGTTGGCAGCAAGTAGGGTTTGAATTTTATTTAGGCTTACTTCGATTTCGTTGAAATTAGTTTTCTGGGCATTATGGATTCCACAAAAATTTTAATAGAAAACTTTAAAATACTAACCTTTAATCTTGCAAATAGATCATTTTTACTAGATATTTATCTGAAATACCTATACTCGGAAATATATAATATGCTGACTGTGTCCGTCAACTAATTTCTAGTCACAACTATAAAACAACATAACCTAAATATAATAGATATATCATGCAGTTTATGCTCTATTTCTGAAGTTTTATTCAATAAAATACTATTTTTATTTCTAATTCAATATAGTATTATACATATACAATAGTATTATTTATTATTTTGTTCAATATTTTGAACTTTGCTCTGCTCGCACCAGAACTCAAAGTTTTGCATACTTATTCTTTTTAAAAGTTTTTTTAGATTATTTTCTGCAATTTCTCGTATTTCTGACGGAGTACAACTTTCTTCCTGACTCATTTTTATTAACTTTAATAATATATTTATTTTTAATTATGATGGATGGGAAGAAGCTTTGTTGTGTTCAATTGTTTCTATCATGGCATATTTGATACTTGTAGCATTTTAAAAATTGTAAAAGTATTGCCAACCCAAAAAGAAAATATTAATTGAAATGGGAGAAATCCACTATATTTGTTTAAGTTTTTCAGACTTTAAAGACCCAAATAAAAAAAGTATTATAAAATACACGGTTCATAAGACAATTAGGGCACTTGTACTTTAGAAAATTCCCCGCTTCGCGGGTCGTTGTCTACATTACACGCTTGCTCTAAGATAATGTCTAACTTGTATCTTAATACATATACTATTATTTTATAATATATTTTTTTATTTCAGGAATAAATGGTATGTCGGTACTGACCTAGCAGGATATGTTAAGCAAGCAGGAAATTTGACGGAAGTTCTAGTACGGAATGCAGGACATATGGTGCCCAGGGACCAGCCTCAATTGGCATGGGATTTGATTTCCAGATTTACCAGGAATAAACCGTACCATGCATAACTTCAATTACCTAAGTTAAAAACACCCATTTCCTATAAGTGTGCGAAAAAGTGAACTTTTCCACACTCATTTACGGACACTAGCGAGCAATAAATATTACAAGTGCGCGGAAAGAGTGGTATGATGGTGGAAAACACTTGTTACTTAGTTATAACTTCAATTTTTAAGACAGCGTCTCTTCGCATGATAATTTAACATAAACATAAACATAAACAATATTTATTTTCAAATTTGTTACATTAACAAAGTGAAATTACGTCAAATAATATGTCTTAAAAACTATGGAGTTATAGTTACATACTTTACATAAATAATAATTAATCTACATATTTAAATAATCGTTTAGGCAATATGGTTCTAACTGAATTAATATTTTTTTAATTTCTAGTCTAAACAGGCGTTGACTATTAACGCGTTTGATTCGTACTGGTAATTTATTGAACAGTTTAACACACATATATTCTGGGCTTGTTTCTGTAATATGAAGGCGATGCATGGGGTAACTGAAATTGTCCGTTCTTGTTAACCGAGCATTATTTTGCGAAATAAACAAATCTTGATTTCTATATAAAAACATAAGGCATTCGTATATGTATAAGGCATACACTGTCATGATACCGTTTTCTCTAAATACACTTCGACAGGACTGATTAAACTCCATTTTCTTAGTTACCCTGAGTGCCCTTTTTTGAGAGACAAAGATATTTTGCACATGACTATGCCTTCCCCAAAAAATTATGCCATATTTCATAACGGACTCAAAGTTAGCGTAGTATAGAATTTTCAGGGCTACATCATTTATACATCTACCAACAACCCGCATTCCATAGCAGACTGAGTTCAACCTTTTCAATAACTGGCTTATATGAAAAGACCAGTCTAAATGTAAGTTAATGTGAACACCAAGAAACTTCGAATTCTCAGAGACATCTATTCTATTTTCGGCGGTTTCAAAGTGTGTAATAGTTCCGGCTCTAGATCTTCTTGTTTTAAAAAGCATTATGTTTGTTTTATCCGCGTTAAGGATTAGTTTATTACCGGTAAACCACTCCCTCACTCTAACAAAAAAGTTATTACTATCTGCCAATAACTGAGACATGTTTTTACTACCAGTTATTAAGTTGGTATCATCCGCATAATTAATTATTGTCTGAAAAGGTTGATCCGCTTCTGGGTGCAAGTCATTAATAAATAATACAAACAAAAATGGACCCAGGATGGAACCCTGAGCAATTCCACACTCGCTGTTGAATATATAACTACTTAGTTGATTAAACCGAAATTTGGTCTATGTAGAAATAGGTGTCGCTTTAGTTTTAAATAGAAAATTATTATATTAGGATGAGGATCCCAAACAATTCCAAATTAGCATTTAGAGCCATCTATGTTGCATCAATTTAATTGAAAAATATGCCGCTTTTTGGCAGGTTAGAAAGAGACGAGGGTCATCAGCTGATCAATATTTCTTTTCGTGAAGTTTTAGCCGTTAATTATAAAGTTTTTTAGTTAATTTATTGATATATGGATTGTCTGACATGTCGATTGGGGTATCAACAAGTTTCAGAAAGATCTTTTGTAAAAAATTTGATAATTGTTCATATTTGAAATTGTTATTATTATTCTTATAACATTATATTCTTTAACGCAATTTTTTCATACCGTTTTCCAATCCTTTAACTTTACGGATCCAGTTTTAGATTAGAACAAAATTAAGTATATTTGGCTAAACGTTCATATTTGATTAAACGCAGCACTTAATAAAAATATTCTTGCCAAAATGGCGAAGCATAATATATTATTTTAATTTGCCGTCAGCTTTCAAACTTTGTCGGTACGTTTAGGAGATAGAATGTATGCCGCCATCTTCTTAGAAATAGTAAAACTGCCATGCGATTATATTTAATACAGGAATCTGTCATTAAATTATGGAAACCTATAATGGAGTGCATAGTCCATAAAGTATTGACACCATCTCATAGATGACGACACAATTACGCCGAGATGCGGTTTGAAGAATATATATACCAAATTTTAAAATTCCCTCCATTGTAAAATGTAATTCGTTTTGTAATTTCAATTTGTAGTGTTTGCTATTTATTATTTCCCAAACTAAAGTTATTTTACTGATTCGTTGTATATCTAACAGTTTATAATTCATTATTAGCACAGAATACGGACGTGATTATAATAGCAACAAGATAGCAAGTAACCTGTGATGATAACCTTTCCAAAAATTTAGCAATGATTTGAATAGTTATTCAATAATCTGATACTCTAGCCTTAAAGCAGCTAGTTTGATCCAAAAATGCAGCCTTATTTTTATTTACTGATTGTACTTGTCACGTTCTATCAAGCAAATGGGGCCTTCCCTAACTTTTACACACAAATACCGCTAGAGAAACTCGCTGGGAATCCAGGGCAGCCTCTTTTCCTAACCCCACTTATAGAACAACATAAGATCAAAGAAGCCCAAACCGCTGCCGAAGTATTTTTTAATGGATTTAAGAAACAGAAAAGTTATTCGGGTAAGTAGCAACACATTCACCTGTGTGCATTTTTCTTGGTTTGTTAATCACCGAGTGGGGCATACATTTCCTGGAAGAACAGGCATATGTTCATAGTAGCAGTTACAGTGAATCCACAGAATACTACAGATATATATTAAGTCTTGTTTAACTTTTGTAATGGCATTTGACCCTAATATGACTATTTTATGTGTTTCTCATCTTTATTTTACAGGTTACTTAACGGTAGACAAGAAATTTAACTCGAATATGTTTTTCTGGTATTTTCCTGCTCAAAGTGACAGCACTAATGCCCCTGTTGTCCTGTGGCTGCAGGGAGGTCCTGGGGCGACCAGTCTAATAGGCCTCTTTGGAGAGAACGGACCCTTTACAGTTAAAAGCAAGCGTGGCTTGAAATTAAGAAAATTTTCTTGGACACAGAATCATAATGTAATTTATATTGATAATCCCGTTGGTAAGCTAAAAAAACTTATTTTATTTGAGTTAATTCACTCTCTTTTATGTGCAGACAATTTTCTACAAGATTTTTACAGGAAAATACGCACAAGAACAAGCAAAAGTAGTAAAGAAGTAACTAAACCAATACAGAATGATTGTTTGCATGTAAAAATCCTTAAAATACACATACATTTATCCCAAAAAATCACAAATTTACACACACTACTTAACAATTTTTGGATAAATTACAAAATACATGTATTCTTAATATTTAGGTACTGGATTCAGTTTTACCGATGGAGGATATGCCCAAAATGAAACTAAGGTAGGGGAAGATCTGTATTCTGCTTTAGTACAATTCTTCACCCTATTCCCGGACTTGCAAAAGAACGATTTCTTTGTCACCGGAGAATCTTATGCCGGAAAATATGTCCCTGCAATTTCCTATACTATTTACCAGAAAAATCCCAGTGCCAAATTAAAAATTAATCTGCAAGGTATAGTTTATACAACGGAATAGCTTTAGCTCACCAACCGAAGCCCTCCACTAAAGGGGTTTCCCCTTTTTAGGTTTAGCCATAGGCAATGGCCTCAGCGATCCAGAACACCAACTCAAATATGGCGACTACCTGTATCAGCTCGGTCTAATCGATACCAATGCCAGACAGAGTTTTCAAGCATTAGAACAACAGGGCGTCAAATACATCCAAAACAAACAATTCGACAAAGCATTCGAAATTTTTGATACCTTATTGAATGGCGATATGAACAATCACAATTCGCTCTTTAAGAATGTTACAGGGTTCGACAATTATTTTAATTATTTGTATTCTGTCGATCCGTTGAATGCAGAACTGGGATTTATGGGGAAATATGTACAAAGGGATGATGTTAGAGCGGCTATACATGTTGGAAATAGTACTTTTAATGATATTACAAATGATGTCGAGGTAGGTACAGTGAAAGTTTAAAAGTGATATTTATTTATTTATTTATATATATATTAACCTCCTTTATAGCTCGATCTGAAACTTAAAAAGATTCTTGCAATGTACATTTTGGAGACTTTTATAGGGTTTGTTCCTTAATTAATTGTTACTGCTATCAAAAAAGTAATGTAAGTGTAATGTGCTCTTTTTGGGTCAAACTTAAAGTGGTAAAATCAAAATTTGAAAATGTTCGCTCACTTAAGAGATACGGGGGAAAATCAAAAAATTGACAATTTCAAAATTACCCTATATTTTCTTAGTTAAAAGAGATGCAGAAAAATGTTTTATACAGTAGTTTCTTTATAATGATTGTTGAATAATCTGCTGTTTTCAGAATAAGTATACGGGGTCAGGTAAAATAGTTATCGGACCTAACCTAAATTTTTTAAATGGAATATTTTAATCTAAAAAGATATTATTTTAAATTCTCCTTCCAAATATATAACACGCCATGGATGATATTGGTTTCCTAGGCGATTTATTTAAACTTTATTACTTTGAAACGAAATAAAAGATTCAGATGAAGGTAAAAAATAACGGGAATCATCGCAAATGTTCGGAATATGTCTTTAAATGGTTACCTTCTATCCGGATAACGAACAAAATATAGATTTTGCGACATTTTTTCGTTTTTCCCACTTTTAATATGAACTGATATCATATCAAATTTTCAAAATGTTGATAGGTTATTTTCACAAGTAAATAGGTAAAAATGAAATTTACGTTAAATGTTAATAGTCAACATATAGTTGTTTCTAGGATATTAGCTTTTGTTTCATGGTCTATGTGGTTTAAAGTAATAAAGTTCAATATATCGCCTAGGAAACCAATATCATCCATGGTCTGTTATACATTTGAAAGGAGAATTTAAATTAGTATCTTTTTAGATTAAAATATACAGGGTGTTCCATTTAAAAAAATAAGGTTAGGTGCGATAACTTTTTTACCTGACCCCGTATACTTATTCTGAAAGCGGCAGATTATTCAACAATCAATATAAGGAAACTTCTGTATAGAACATTTTTCTGTATCTCTTTTAACTAAGACAATATAGGGTAATTTGGAAAGTGTCAATTTTTTGATTTTCCCCCGTATCTCTTAACTTTAAAATTTTGATTTTACCATTTTAAGTTTGACTCAAAAACAGCACATGACACCTACATTACTTTTTTGATAGCACTAACAATTACGGAGATACCCTATGAAAGTGTCGAAACTGGGACACACTATACAGTGAAAATTTAAAAGTGATATTCATCAATTTATTAACCTTATTTATAGCTTGGATCGGAAACTTAAAAAAATGATTCTTACAACATTTTATGCCATTTTGAATCATTCTCCTGAAAAGTACTTTCCTTTTTAGAAACATTTATTAAACGACGTTATGCAAAGTGTAGCGCCATGGATTTCCGAGCTGTTAAGTCACTACCGAGTTTTAATTTATAATGGACAGTTGGACATTATTGTGGCATACCCCTTGACAGAAAATTATCTACAAAACCTAAAGTTTGCTGGCAGTGATCAGTATAAAACCGCACAAAGGTAGAGTACCCATCGCAAGTAAACCCACAAAGCAAAATATTTCTTGTTAAAATCAATCTAATCAGTTTTTGTTTGGGTTTGTACAGCGGCACAAATTTAATGCGCACTTGACTGCGTTTCCTGGTTCCTATACAGGGTGTTATGGAAATGACGTATTAGGTATATTTAAACCGGTAGTTCCTGAGATAAAGACAAATTGAAGAAAAATAGCGATAAATAGCGCTTTCAATTCATTCAGCGGTAAAAGTGACCTGACGTCAAACCAGAAAAACACCTGTGTGGCACTGCGATACATGTAAGCAATCAAGGAATTCTGGCCGGTGTTGTCATATGTACACCTTAAACTGTTTAGACAAAATAAAATAATTTAAACACTTCCATTCTGAAATACCTTTTTGTACAATTAATTGAAGAACATTTACGATGGACTATGTTTTAAACAACCCGAAAAAACATATGGAATAGTAATAGCCACGTACGTCACTAGGTCAAATGCCAATGACCTCTTGACGCCTTACATCGGCTGAGCGAAGTAGTTCCATATAGCGCCGCACGCATGCGTCTGTTAGTTCAAGACCAACCAGCGGCCGGATACGTTGTGTCTCGTCATCACCAACACACTCTCAGCGATCCGCTCTGTTTTTTCGGTTTACGCGTGTATCTTGCCCGTACATAAATATTCTTTCAATATTGTTTTTATTGACGCGTTTCTTCTGGACGTCAAATTTCGTCGCGTGTAATAAAATCTAATAATCTGTATTATTGTATTTTCAAAAGCTAACTATCGGTTCTGTTTCACTATTACTGTGTGTATATAAAGTGTTTCCAGGAGTGTTCCCGTGAAAAAGAAAAAAACTGATTGTGTTTGTGCGTGGATTTCCTCGCTCTTTAGGTATAAAGATAAATACAAGTAGGTATGTAGGTAGAAAAGAATTTTTTTTATAATTTTATATGGAATTTCAGTTTTACATTAAGTTTGGCAACATTGCCATTGGCTCTGGGCGAAATGTTGTACAGTAGCGTGGACTGACCTGTGAGTAAGAGTGTTTATTACCCCACTTTTAAAACGGTCGATTTAAAAAAAATAAAATATGTAGCACTTCTCTAGGACACCCAAGGAGTCACCCATTAAAAAATAATACGTCATTTCCATAACATCCTGTATATACTTAGGAATTGGTTCTTTGGCCTTCTAGGAACCAAAATTCAATCTTTTTTTTTGTTGTGTAATCACACCATGTATCCTTTAAAACACAAAATATTTCGCACTAGATGTACAGTTGAATCGGGGAAAGAATAAACATGCGTCATAACATGTAACAGTAAGATTCAAATCGAGATTATCTAGATCAAATTACATGAAACCACGTCAGCAGCTAATCGACATGACATTTTACATATTTTAAGTTTTATTTAATTATATCAATTCAAATATGATTTATTGTTGAGAATATTAATATTTCTTGACAAAGGTAGGTAGGTACCTAATCAATTGCTTGCAAAACATGTCAAGAAAATGTTTCGTCATCCTCGGAATAGATCCATGGTTCATATAGAAAAATAATTTCACGTACCATAATAATAATTATTGCAATTTTCAAAATATTTTCATACACACTGTATAAGTAATTTCTTACCATTTCCGACGCTGCACTGTTGCCTCTGCTTCTTCCATTGCTTCACTTGCTGCAGCCCAAACCATTCTTTTTCCACACTTTTTTTTAAACGAACAATATTTTATAGCCTCTTGATGAACAGTACTTGTATTAAAATTGTATTATATTTATGCATATATATTTTACAAAATAAGATCATAGTGTGCACTCAACAGACCATAAAAAAACTACCTCGCGATTAAAGATCAATCGCAGAGCAAACTGATTGTGCCACACGACGATCATTCCATAATGAGCCTCGTGCTGCACAACTCAGCCTTTACTTTCCTATGTTATAGTGCAGGGTACCAAAGGTTCCCCATCCTATAACTGAAAAACCTTGTTCTACGTTCACTCCGAGTTGATTCCGAATCGCCGAAAAAAAAAATTTTAAACAATGTTTTAAAGTTTGTTAATTGGAATATCTGAAATAAAAAAAAACATACTTATAGCACCTAGGTGCATTGGTGTGCTTAGGAATAAAATAAACTTGCAGAACACAGGGAAAATGATGCTATGCTATAAAATATGCACAAAACTTACCTTGAAATGCTGTAAAATTAGGCTCCCCAATCAACAAACCCTTCTTCAACGGAATTTAACACAATTTGTTAATAAAACGCGATCCAGTAGTTTGAGGAACGACGAAAACTATCCCGGGATATCTTTATTCTTTCCTGCTTCTCGCTGGACAAGAAAAATGCCTTGAGCATCATTATCGCGATGGCCATGCTCGCCTAAAAACAATTGAATTCGCCCGGGAATATGACGTTACATTAGCTACAGTTGATGGTAGGTTGCAAAAGCCCAGAAAAAATTAAGAGCAAAAAGTATGAATGCGGCAACCTACAATACACTGTCCTAAAGTAGTCATATTGCCGGGCGAATTCAATTGTTTTTATGCCAGCGCCAGCATAGACATCGCGATAATGATGCACGTAGGCCATTTTTCTTGTCCAGCGAGAAGCAGGGAAGATATCCCGGGATATTTTTCGTCGTTCCTCAAACTCCTGGATCGGGTTTAATTAACAAATTGTGTTAAATTTCGTTACAGAACGGTTTGTTGATTGGTGCCTAATTTTGCAGCTTTTCAAGGCAAGTTTTGACCATATTTTATAGCATAGCATCTTTAAAAAACAATTTTGCCCTGTGTTTAGGGTGACCACCTTTTACTTGTTCTTAACCCTGAGACTTTGAGTGCGCGCGCGCGGGTGTGTGTGTGTGTGTGTGTGTGTGTGTGTGTGTGTGTGTGTGTGTGTGTGTGTGTGTGTGTGTGTGCGTGCGTGCGTGCGTGCGTGCGTGCGTGCGTGCGTTCGTGCATCAATATAAATAAACAATTTAATAATAAACAATTATTTAATTAGTTAACAAAAAGTAATTACTTCAAAATATGTACATTCTTAATATCATTTTTTAATTATTTTCAGATATCCGATTATTCTAATTATTATTTAAAATGTCCCCAAAAGAAGGTTTCAACAATCGAATGTATATACCCTGATAGCCAAATGCCTCTAATGTTGCTCATATATTGCCGAGAACATAATCTTGTGTTTTTGGCAAAACCATAGCTTCACACTTCGGCCATTGAGAGCTGATATTGGGTCACAAAGATTGCGTGTCGGTGCGCGATTCAGCTAAGAGATGGCGGCAAACACAGATTTTTTTTCGGGGCGCATTCAAAATCGGTGAAGCAATTTTTTAAATTATTTATCATATTTTTATACATCGAAATTGTAACCCGGAGAAATTACTGTAAAACCCGGAGACCGGAGATTACAGGTTCAAACCCTGATACTCCGGGTCAAACCCGGAGAGGTGGTCACCCTACCTGTGTTCTGCAAGTTTATTTTATTCTTAAGCAACTAATAATATACTAAACCATGTTTTTTATTTCAGATATTCCAATAAACAAACTTTAAAACCTTGTTTAAAACATTTTTCTTCGGAGTTTCGGAGTCAGCTCAGAGTAAACGTAGAACAAGGTTTTTCAGTTATAGGATGGGGAACCTTTGGTACCCTGCACTATAACATAGGAAAGTAAAGGCTGAGTTGTGCAGCACGAGGCTCATTAGGGGATGATGTCTTGTGGCACAATCGGTTTGCTCTGGGGTTGATCTTTAATCGTGAAGTAGCTTTTTTATGGTCTGTTGAATGCACAGTATGATCTTATTATTTTTAAAATATATATGCACAAAATACATTATTATTAAAACAAGTACTGTTCAAGAGGCTATAAAATTTTGTTCGTTAAAAAAAGTGTGGCAAAAATATGGTTTGGACTGCAGAGAACAAAGCCATGGAAGAAGCAGAGGCAAGGAAATGGTAAGTGTTTTTTGTTTGCCATTTTCGCATGAATAGGTGAAAAAGACTAATAAAATTTTTTGAGTTAACACTTCATCTTCTGGGTTTAGCCCTGGTTGGATGGAAAGATACATAATTTTAATTTCGAAATCTCGGATCTCTAAAAATTAGTACAAAATTGTTCTTTGTCGTTTTCAGTTAATTAGACAAAGACATTACGTCGCCTTCGGAACGTACTTTTTTTTATAAAGCCCTTACCGGAACGGCCGTTTTACATACCTGCTTTAACGTTTGACATTACCGTATCAACAACAGTCATATTTGTCGTTATTGTGGAATAAAATTATTTGGTGTTTTTCAGTGTTTGTGTGTTAAATTTAAGTATTGTGTGTGGAAAAACTAGTAATTCTTAACTCGGCATGGTAAGAAAGTACCAAGCCTGCCGAAAACTAGATAAAAATATAGACTTTTGAATCACGTCCGTCTATTGTTTGTTTCCTAACCAAGATAAAAACACACAGAAGATGGTATTTTACAGAATCCCTCCCCATCGCTTTTTTTGTTGCGTTTATTTGCGTAATACCACGCGTCACATTGACGTGTACAAAACACCTAGAAATACCGAGTCCATGTTTGTTTTAAGTCAATGAAATAGACACTTAATAATAACAGTGTTAATATTTTAATTTTGCCATTGCCCAAAGACATTAAAAACAACAGGTCTTTGATATAACTATAAAGAAATGATATACATTTATTCTTTCCCCAAGTCAACTGTACCTTTATTAATTTAAATTATAATAAATTAATTTTTTTATGGTACTCACCCACCCTGTATTGTTTTCATTCTATCATAGATATCAATGGAATGTTGGCAGTGACCTAGCAGGATATGTCAAACAAGCGGGCAAGTTGACGGAAGTTCTGGTACGAGATGCGGGACATATGGTTCCAGCAGATCAGCCCCAATGGGCATGGGATTTAATTTCCAGATTTACCAGGAATAAACCTTACCGTGATGCAAGGAGGCTGTAATTTTTTTTTAGTAAATACTTATTAACTCGAATTTTTCAGTTGATCTAATTGTTTTTTTAAGTCAATATAATATCTATAGCTTTGGGAAATGTTTTAATTCGCTTTAACTTTACTTTATTCTTAATATTTACAACATAAGACTACAATTACTTGACTCCATAACTTCTACACGATTGCCACCAATCTTATTCTTTTCCAGACAAAAATTTGGATAGGAAGTCCTTTGGTTTCGGTTCCAGTGAATCTTTAAAATATGACATCATGTGACCTTTTTGTTTCCACATGTTGACTGTTTCTTTAAGTTCCATTTGGCCCTAAAAGAACATACGGAACTAAAGCCGGTGGGCTATTGGTCAGGTGACAATCATAGCTCACAGTTATTGTAAAAATTGTCAAATTGTTGAAAAACTTATTCAAGATATGATTATATCCATGCTATGCATTCCACAATACACTAACTGCATAAAATATAATAGCTATGCACTTATTCCCACATGGAAATAGTCCTTTTATAACAGTATTACCTTGGAAAATGTGCAAAATACAATCCATATTGATGATGGAGACTGTTGACATGATATTCATATAATCTAACATAAATGTGTACATAAAATCAGTTGGGTTTTAGGATTTCCAAAGCATTAAACTTAATTAAATAATCTATAGGACACTTTCAAATTTTCAGAACAATTAACAAATAAACTCTTACCTTAATTACCAACATATCAGTTAGTCTTATATCTTTAATCTCATCATACTTTGTAAATTCTAGTCGTAATTTCTCTTTGCACTGTTCAACATTTTTGGGAATATCATACATTTTAACTAAAAAAAATTACTGTATTTTATAGAAATATCGTAGGGGCCTTAAACATATTTGCAGCATCGTCCTGCTCGTGTTTCAAATAGTAATACAATAATTTAGGCCCATAATCTATTACATAAAACTCGTTTTTGAAGGTTAGGAGCAACTGCAAGTCTACAAACCTATGTAAGGAAGCTGTCTATACCAGGCCTTATACAAATTCAGCACCCTTTTGCGGGCTTCGTCCTTATCTAAAGACAAAATTGGTTTTACTTGCTGAACTGTTCTTCTCACTGATTGAGCCATTTTCTATTTTGATTTTCGTTCGAACAAAAACTCATCGAGCTGTCAGCCAAAAAATTTGAAATCTGTCAGTTTAGAAGTTTAAATCCGAGTATTGAGATACTCGGATAAATGGGATGCGAATTCGAAAACGAATCGGTTCAATTACATCTCATTCGAGACGAAACTGATTCGCATTCGCGGCGTCGGTGTTAATGATTAATTCGTGTATTTTCTTCATCCGATTCCGTATGATCCGGATATCTAACGACGTCCCAATATTTACAACACTAGCGAATAGAGCGATCCTCGGTTGAAACTTCTAAACAGAGGGATTGTAACCAAATAACAGGTTCCTATATTTATTCTCTAGTGTTATAGTTGATTCGTAGATGCCGCAACAACAGGTTTCTGTTTCTCTTCTGGAAGCTTTTGTTGCAGTCCTTGATAGATGTCGCTCAAGGCAATGCGATCATTTTTATTTCTTGGAAATATGTTCTGGAGACCACATAAAAAAAGTAGATGTTACCCTTAAAATCTTAAATGAGAGGGGAGGGGGTCGAGTGGCACACCGTATTAAAGGTCGTTTAAATCTTTCCAATATTTTTTTAAGTATCTAGTAGTTTCCAAGAAATACCTCCTGAGGATTATGTTTTCTAGATTATCATTATTAGTGCGACAGCGAGAATCGAGTGCAAAGTTATAAGCGATGATTATCGCTTGAATTTATAACTCGAGCAGTTTTTTCAATAATCGAGCTATGTCGGTTATTTCAATAATCGAGTACTCGAGCGGTTTTTCACTGGAGCTATCCCACCACCAGTGGCGGTTCTTCCACAGGAGCACATGCGCACGTGCACCCCCAAAACAAAAAGAATAAAAAATATTAATTTATATTCATTATTTATCGTATAATAATAATAAGTCCGACCCTCCCTAATATTTTATCGTACCGTCAAACTAAAAAAGTCCGACCCTCCCTAATATTTTATCATCCCGTCAAACCAAACTGTATAGATCCGGCAACCGTGCCTCGGTCGAGGTAAATGACGATTATGACGAGACTTGCTCGCACGTGCGATTAAGTAGTGCAGTAACAGGTGGCGGGTGGCAGCGGCGCTATGGCGATTTAACATGGAAAAGGCGCACAGGTTTTGTGTGCATCACGCTGTTCTCTGTTCGTGCATCTAGTTAGAAATTCGAGCGTGTATGTTTTAATATTTTAATATTATATATTTATTAAGTTAAAATGAATAGTTGACGGTGGACTATTTAAGAAATAACTTTAGCTCTTTGAGTTCGGAGCAAAAAATTGAAGTGAAGAATGCGGGAACACCTAAACCCGAAATTAATTTAACGCAGACCACAAAGGGTAAATCTAGGGACTTTATTAGAAAGTTTAAAAATGAAATATATGAAAAAAAATTTATAGAGGGTATTCCAAACTTAATGAGGCTGTTATTGATCAATTTTCTACAATTAAGAACCGAAGAATGGACTGTACGTTTAAGCACTATTGTGTAGAGTCGATAAATGTTGTGTATTTCGATAAATGATATACTCGATATGATTTTAAACCATTTTATTTAAGGAACTAATCTAAAAAACACTGAAGATATGAAGAATGCCAACTTGTCAGTCTCGTGGCTCGATTCGTTCTCGTCATAAAACAGTTAACTATTGTTCTCGTCTTGGTTGCGCCTAATGACGTAGCCGTAGATGGCGTAGTGGTATTAGAGATCATTCGGTTTTCTTGATAACTCGTAGATGGCGGTAGTAGTATTGGACATCATTCGGTTTTCTTGTTAGCTCGTAGATGGCTTTAGTAGTATTAGTAGTGGACTGTATAAATATTGTTACGAGGGTTGCATGCGACGACGTTAAGATCGACAGCTATTGACACTAAGGAAACCTTCCTTATTTTCCAAAAGTTGTATTTCCTTGTATAAAATTAAAAAATAAATAAAAATATGTTTTACCTAACGCATTTTCTTTTTTTTCTTTCTACATTTAAAACGCCTAGAAAGTAATTGTTTGGTCATTACACAAAAATAAAATTTTAAAAATTATTTCACCATACTTGTGAACCCCCTCTATCACAGGTCACGAGCCGCCACTGCCCACCACTGAATGTCTTGGTATTTTCACTCGTGTTCTTGGTTCCACAATGGTTATATACATATATGTGGTTCCATACAAGTAAATGCAAGACAAGCTGAAACGACAACCGAGTGAATCACAGAACGACGAAATAAAACTTAATGAGATAAACTGCGATATGACCAGATTTGACCTTACAAATTTTATATCAACAATAAACAACAAATGATTCCCATACTGCTTAACGTAGACATAAACGAAGTTAGCATTCGTCCGATTCGTCGTTTGTTTTCCCTTTAACAACGATATCGGTCAAATCGTTCTCTGCAGTTTTTATTTTTGTGTGGGTTTGTTCGCATTTGTTGGTAAGTTAAATCATTTTGTGGTTTTATTAATAACCTTCTTGCAAAAATAACTGGAATAGCTATGAAACAGAAATACGAAGATTCATCATAAACTAAAAATAATTATCAACAAAACATTGCACCCTCTATACATTATGTCCAAGATAAGGAGGGCCAGTACAGGGATCTCAGAAACCGCAAGAGATACGAAGCCGGTTAAATGGAGGTAAGTTGCGCATTTACGTGCCTAATAATATGCCGTTTAGAAAGTTTTAAAATTTCGAGTAGTTCCGGAGATATCCGGAAAAAGCCGAAATTCTGAAAAAACGTTTTATTGTTTTCCTGGGTTTTTTGAGATAGAATTCTAAAAAAAATTGCACTTTTGCATTGCCACTTTTTCCGCTCTATCTAACAGCATTAATTGTTTTGTAATCCGACGAGTCGTCTTCGAAGGGCCATTATCAACTTTCTTTTTTTTTAATACGGTCCTGTTTTCCTGATATTGAAATTTGAGAGCTTTTTTCTTCCGAATGCAACATTGTGGTGTAATGACGTTTCGAGGGTTTGTTCGGGTTTGTTCGGGTTTGTTCGTTTTGAACAGCAAGGAAATTTTCGGATACGGTCCTGTATTTCTCATAAGTAAGCTCTAAATTTTTATTTATGTTGGACTAGTTCAATAAATAACAAATAATTTAATAATAAACCACAAATAAGTGAACAAAATACAGAAACATTATTTCAAACTTCTGTTGATTCGCGATTTAAAAGAAAAGTATGCGCTTGAACCAAAAAAATTAAGATGGTGACGCGTGATTTGTTTCACTTGACATTCCCATTGTGATCGTTTGAGAGCGTTTTAAGAGGTTTTCTATTTTCCAGAAAATATGGAACATAAATTTACAAATGTTGAAAAGTTTGATATTCTATCGCATGTACTATATTATTTTATCTCAAAAAAAACTGTTATGTGGCAGTTAGAAAATGTTATTTGTGCTTAGAGAATAACGGAATCATTTTGAACAACTGATTATGTAGTTCCTTACTTTTTTCGTTGTTCGTTTTATTACTATTTTGGAATGATTTTTGTTCCCTTATTTGTGGTTTATTATTAAATTATTTGTTATTTATTATTTTGAAATACAGGACCGTATCCCAAAATTTCCTGATGTTGTTCAAAACACCCTCGAAACGTCATTAAACCACAATGTGTCATACATCGTTGCATTCGGGAGAAAAAAAGCTATCAAATTCCAATATCAGAAAAACAGGGCCGTATTTAAAAAAAAGATAGTTGATAATGGCCCTTCGAAGACGACTCGTCGGATTAAGGCTGTTAGATAGAGCGGAAAAAGTGGCAATGCAAAAGTGCAATTTACTTTAGAATTCGATCTCAAAAAAACCCAGGAAAACAATGAAACGATTTTTCAGAATTTCGGATATCCGTGGAACTACTAGGAATTTTAAAACTTTCTATACGGCATATTATTATTCACGTAAATGCGCAACTTTACCTCCATTTAACCGACTTCGTATCTCTTACGGTTTCTGAAATCCCTGTACTGGCTCTCATTATATTGGGACACGTTGTATATTAAAATATAACGCAAGTATAGATCCAAAAATCTAAACATTCAGATGAGAAATAAGGAAATTCACTTTGGGGCATTCTCAATTCAAGTTTATATCGACAAAGCTGATAATAACAATATATATATTTTATCTTTTTAGTAGACCAACTTGGTTACAACGATGTCAAAGATATTTTTTTATAAGCAATGTTTTTTCTTACTATTTGTTGCCGCCGCCCGCTTTAATGCGATCACAGCGTTTTTTTTAAATCCATATCCACAAATCAAACAATATCCACTAGAATTTGGAGATGATCCGGGAATTCCACTTATTTTAACCCCGCTAATTGAAGCAGGGAAAATAGAGGACGCTCAAATGGCTTCGGCTGTTTATTTTAATGGATTCTTAAAGAAGAAAAGTTATGCAGGTCGGTATCTTATAATACTATACCGGGTGGAGAGGCCGGTCAGGACACATGGAATATCCCACGTAAATTGTATAAATTGATAAAATATTAGGTCCTCTATTTGTTTTAGCTCAAAAATGTACTTAAACTTGACAATAAGTATTTTTAAAATAATAAACTAGAAACTACGGACATGGCACATTTCTATCAGCAAATAAATGATTAAAAATTTGTCAACGTCATTTTATGTCTATGTTTAATATTATTTTATATAATCATTGTAATTGTAATAAGCTTAGTGCTCCTCGAACTTCATTATTTAAGAATTCTATCATCTGGAGGACTTCATCCTTGTGGAACGAAGTTCCCGAGGTCGTTTTTCCCAACGAATATAACCTCCAATGATTCACTTTTCCTTACCTCGCTCATGGCGAATAGAAATATTCAAAGCAAAAATTATTTGAAAAAATTAAAAACGCTGTCAAATATTGACAAATTTAAACCTGACTATAAAGAACAGCAAAATACTTCCTATTATAGTTATTTTCTTAATAAAAGGTTTCTTTAAAATTAATACGGTAGTGATTATTTGACCACCTCGAAATTTACATGGGAAATTTTAAGGTCACACCCGGTATACGGGGTGTTATGGAAATGACGTATTATATTTAAACCAGCAAATCCTGAGATGAAAATAAATTGAAGAAAAATACCAATAAATGGCGCTTTCAATTAATGACCGGATTATATCACCTTATTTCAAATCAGACAAACACATCTGGGGCACTGGCGTAATATGTAAACAATTAACACTGAAGTCTGCAGGGTCAAAAGACGTTAGCGCATTTCGTCCGGTGTTGATATATCTACACGGCAAACTCTTTAGAAAAAAATTTGTAATTTTAACAATTTTTAATTTTTTATGAACAAATATGATTCCAGAAAACCGACGGCGAAAGATGTTTTGCAAAACAAATAATGGTAATATCGCACACAAATTTCAAATTCGTTACAAGCACAGGAAAGTAAATAGGTCAAACGTCATTGACCTTTTAAATAATAATTATCGTTCAAACTCTTTAAAAAAATGCAATTTTATTTAAGACAAATGCTTCTTTACCTTTACTTATTTAAATACAATTGATAGTTTCATAATTTCACACAAACCACACATAATCTAAGTTTTAGGAAAAAACCTCTCACACACATTCTAAATACACACAATGGAATCCTTCAATTTAAAAATGACATTTTATCTACGAACCATAAAACAGTTAACCTACGAACGAACGAAATAGATACCTTCAAAACTAGGAATAGAGATGGGCAATATTTGACAGTTTGATATTTCACGAGATTCTTCTCTATTACTTGGCTATTTACCGTGAGATCTGTTGCAAGGCGTTTAATTGATATGGCGTTAATGGAATTTCGACCAAATTGAATAAAATGATAGTGGTAGCTGATAATACTGCGACTGTACTTTTTGTTTCGAGAAGCTTAAAAAATTAAATTAGATCAGCTCTACTCCGAATGACAACGAAGATTTTATTTTCTTTCTCACGAGGCCATCTCTCCATCTCTTTCACACAATCCTCTCGGCGCCGGGCCGACGTAGGTTTATGGGTACAAGCGTGCGACTTGCAAGTGTCAGTAATAGAAGAACAGCGTTAGGGTGCGGTCGCTTTTGTTGATAACCCATTTACACTCTCGGCTACCCGCTTTATTTTCAGAAGGTACGCGTATAATAGTTATAATGATTTTCGGGCTACGCTTCCAAACTTTGTATATTATTTGACATTGTTTTTATAGACGAACCTAAGTTGCTCAGTTAAAACGAGTAGTTTGTTTTGAACGTTTGACTTGACAGAAAAATGGAATGTCGCCGACGAATAAGTCAAATTTCGTCGCGTCGCGTGTAATAAAATCTAATGATCTGATCTGATCTGAGTATATTTTTAAAAAACTTGTGGCCTGGAGGTATAAAGATAAATACAAGTAGGTAGATAAATAATTAATTTTTATAATTTTATATGGAATTTCAGTTTTGCATTCAGTTTGGCAACATTGCACGTAACACCTGTTTCCGGATATGCCACCACACAGGGTGACATGACGATCAAACCCGAACAAACGCCGGATGAGGTGTGGGTTTATGGGGCTGGACCCCACTTTTAAAACGGTCGATTTGAAAAAAAATATGTAGCGTTTCTCTAGGACACCCAAGGAGTCACCCATTTAAATATAATACGTCATTTCCATAACACCCTGTATTTTGAAATGAATGTAAACACTGTATATTACTTGAATAATATTTACAAAATGGATAGATACTATTGCCATGGGTATACAATTAGTGATGGAGACCACTTTTCTGGTTCTTTTTGTACATCAAATATTGAGTTGTTTTATTTTTCAGGTTTTTTCACTGTAGATAAGTCATTTAACTCTAACATCTTCTTTTGGTTTTTCCCAAGTGAAAATGATTATGCAAATGCACCAGTTTTATTGTGGTTACAAGGTGGACCGGGTGCTACTAGCTTGATAGGTAAGAGATAAGTAAGCCAAGAAAATCTGATATAGTAAAAACTAAACGTTCCTTATTCTCGAAATTCAAGCTAAGAAAAACTGTTTTTAAAATTTTTTCTCGGGTTCAAAAACAGTCAAAGTCAATCAACGAATACTACAACTTCTTGCGCAAGACCACCCGCTGTATAGTCCAGATTTCGCGCTGTCAGACTTCTTTATTTATAAATATAAAGTGTCTCCAAATGACAATTTAGGGAAAACGTCACTTGCAATTTAGTATGTTTTAAACCAATGAACTTTTACATGTTTCAAATTATTAGAAAATTTATTCATTCTAATTATTATTAAAATTGATGGTTCTCGGTATTTTTGTTGTTAAAAAATTATTGATTTTTTACAGGACTGTTTGCCGAGAATGGGCCTTTTTCTGTGAAGACAGAGCATGGACTAAAAGAAAGACAGTTTGCATGGACGGAGACACACTCCGTAATATACATGGACAATCCGGTAGGGACCGGGTTTAGTTTTACCGAAGGTTGGTCTGTACTAATTTGTAGAAGTAGCAATTACAACTAGATCTTCCCATTTTCTTACTAAATTCCATTTACTATATTTAAGCCACGCCTCATTTTAAAATTCACTTGGTACAATTGCTTGTTACGATGTATGTATATGTATATTTTTTCAGGAGGTTACGCCCAAAATCAAACGAAAGTCGGTCAAGACGTCTACCAAGCTCTACTCCAATTTTTTACCGTCTTTCCCGAACTACAATCCAGAGATTTCTACGTCACTGGAGAATCATATGCAGGAAAATACATCCCGGCTGTCGCTTATAGTGTCCATCGGAACAATCCAACGGCAGAATTGAAGATTAATTTGAAAGGATTGGCTATTGGTAATGGATATTGCGATCCAATTAATCAACTGGAATATGGCGACTACTTGTATCAACTGGGGTTATACGACGCTAACACAAGAGATCAAATCAAGACGCTCGAACAAGAAGGTATTCGGATGATTGAGAATCAAGAATGGCAAAAGGCAGCTAATTGGTTCGATTCGCTTATGGACGGTGATTCGTCCAACTCTTCGTTCTTTAAAAACGTCACCGGCTTTGACGATTACTTCAACTTCCTGTATCCGAAAGCACCTCTGGACTTTGAAATCGAGTTATTGGACAAATACGTTCAAAGAAATGATGTGAGAGCGGCGATCCATGTTGGAAATGCGACGTTTAACGATGGAAAAGACGTAGAGCGTAATCTGATTGAAGATTCAGTTCAAAGCGTAGCTCCGTGGCTATCGGAACTATTAAACTATTATAGAGTCCTAATATATAATGGACAGTTAGATATAATCGTGGGTTATCCCTTAACTTTAAATTTTCTTCAGAAACTAAACTTCAGCGGAGCCGATGACTATAACACTGCTACTAGGCACCAATGGAAAGTTGATCAGGATATTGCAGGATACGTGAAGCAAGCAGGGAACCTGACTGAAATATTAGTAAGGGACGCGGGACATATGGTACCGGCTGATCAAGGACAGTGGGCTTTTGATATGATAAATAGGTTTACAAGTAATAAGCCCTTCCATTGATAATGTAGTGTCAGTAACTACTTGTTCCGGTTTGTTGTTTTTTAATTTCTAATTTTAGGATTATTTTTTTATTTTCTTTCTTTTTGTATTTTTGTCGATATGAGCCTCCATTATAATTTGTTGCTAAAATAATTCATTTGTTTTCTTTGCGACTACAGATAAAAGAACTATTATCCTATATTTTATGGGAAATTTTAACAGGTAGTCATTATGCACGGATGAGCCCGTGGGTAATAATTCATAAACAGTCAGTGGAATCTCGTTCTATCTTCAGTCCTCCAATCAGTGTTGCCAGAGGTCTGGTGAAATGTCTACAGATCTGGTGATTTTATGAATAATCTTGTTGGTGCAAAACGTTTTGGAAATGTCCGATTTTTTAGGTTATTTCAAATCGACGCGGTTTCTGTGGATTTGGGATTATAAAAATTACTGTACCCTTTTTTCTGCTAATACGATCCATACAAGTATACTGTACAGGGTGTCCCATTTTCGACACTTTTATAGGGTTTCTGTTAGTGCTATCAAAAAAGTAATGTAGGTGTCATGTGCTCTTTTTGGATCAAACTTAAAATGGTAAAACCAAAATTGGAAAATTTTCGCTCGCTTAAGAGGTACGGGGGCACAAATCAAAAAATTGACAATTTCAACATTAGTTAAAAGAGATACAGAAAAATGTTTTATACAGAAGTTTTTTTTATATTGATTGTTGAATGATCTGCCGTTTTCGGAATAAGTATACGGGGTCAGGTAAAAAAGTTATCGGAGCTAACCTAATTTCTTTAAAATGAAACGCCCTGTATAGTTTAATCTAAAAAGATAACATTCTCCTTTCAAATTTATAATACACCATGGATGATATTGGTTTCCTAGGCGATTTCCGGGTATTGGTCGGGCGACCTCGGAGGCCATCGAACTGGCCCTCCTCTTCCAATCCAGCGATTTCCGTGCGTATTATCTAACTCTGCTCTGACCTGTTGCGCATAATGGGCTGGAGCTCCATCTTGTTGGAACCACATTTGTGCCAGCATATTTGGTGGTAAATTAGCAAGTAATACAGGTAAATCGTTTCTCAAGAATTCAAGATGAATTTGACCAGTAAGGTGGTCGTCAAAAAAATGACGACCGATCACATTACCACCAATCACTCCTCTCCAAACATTTATCGACCAACGATGTTGGTAGTCCATTTCACGAAAGATGCGGGGATTTTCGGCGGCATAATAATGAAAATTGTGTTTGTTTACGCATCCGTTGATGTGAAATGTCGCCTCATCAGTAAATAACATCGATATAAAAAAACGTGGATTTTTTTGAAGACGTGTTCGAGCCTACTTGCAAAATTGTACCCTGCATTGAAAGTCATTTTCACTCATAGCCTGGTGTAGCTGAATATAATATGCATTATAACGATGAATTGTTAAAAGTCGCTGAACTGACCCTTTCACTAATTTCAACCTCTTCTCCCACGCGTGCCTGACTTATGTTTGGATTTTCAGTAACTCTTAACAAAACTGCTAGTTGATTTTCCTCATTTGTAGCCCGTTTTATTCTTTCTTCCTTTTTATAGTCCACACTCCCTGTTTCGATAAAGGGCTCGAGCAATCTAGTAAAGCTTAGGGGATCTGTATGACGCCTTTCCGGAAACTTAGTCGCGTAAACTCTACAGGCCAGTAAACAATTTTTGTCACAATTCTCCAACACAAATACCATATTCATTTAACTCTTCCCTTGAAAACTTCATTTTTGAAAAACTAATATTCCAGAAAAGAACTAAATGAGATAAAAAAATTATTACAAAGAACTAGAAATATCAAAATCATTTGTTGTTGAAAAGTACCAATTGTTTTTCCATAGCTTGCTGGGATAATATTTCAATTCTGGGGTATTTATGGCTGTCTATGATAATTTCCCAATACACTGCTCTAGTTTAATGAGGATATTTATGGTTTTTGGTAAATATCTTTAAAACCATTGAAAATTTTAATACATTCGTCATAACAAAATATGCTTGTAATTAAATTCTGCATTAAATAATGAAAAAAAAATACTACGAAAGTTGCCATTTTTGTAACCAAATTTTGAACACCCTGTATAAAATAAGAAAAGCCTGTTTATTTTGAGAGTATTATTAGACCTCTAGCATTTCTATTCACACTATTTAGTTGGAACAAAACAGATCTAACAAGATTTTTATTCTAATTTTTCCAAGCGTTCAAAACGATCTTTTTTTTTTATTGCTCCTAAAATATCGAAGCAAATAAAAAAATATTTTTGTACATAAGAGAGAAAATATATTTTATGACGTCACACTTTTTTGAACCACCCTGTATATTTACAAATATTTTTAAAATATGCATCAACCAACATCCTACAACTTTTGTATTAAACTTTTTTTTCTACTCTTGTAAATAAGGACGCTATGGGTGCCCGACGCACTAATGCAGGACCCTTTATACTCGATTCTCTAGACAAGTATCCGAGTACAGCGAGTACATTAAGTAATCGAATCCTTCTTCGATTCTTGTACTCGAGTACCGCATCACTAGTTTTAACCATATAAAAGATTAATTAGTAAATGGGTTAAGTCAATTTATTTTAATCTATTTCTAAAAAATATAATTCTAATATAAACAATCCACTTCTATTTATTTAATCTAAAGTTGATTGTTGCACTTCAAAAGTTATCGATAAGGAAAATATTCATTAAGATCTGCATTTATTCAGTTTGCTTAGATCTTTGTACCCGTTAGAACAAAGCTACGATTCTATTCCAAAAATAGGTAAGTATTTTGATAAAAGATAGAGGTAAAGGAAATACTTACCTAAGCAAATAAAATAATCGCCATTTATTTTTCAGTAGACTATGAAAAACTATTCATTTAAAAATATATCAAATTCCTTTCAAAATAGTAACTTTCAAAAAAAAATCTGATTTTCCACGAGAATAAAAGTTATTACCATGGTTGATATTTTATTCTCTAATCGAATTCCAATAAAAATAAAAATATTTTAAAATTATTTATTTAAAAAATATAATTTTTTTGCAATCAACTTGAAAGAGCCGAAGCCGGCGATGCCTTTAAAAAAGGTTTAAAATGAACACGTGCAGGGTACGGCTGTCTTATCTACAATAAAAACCAAGCCAAGCGCAAAGCATAAATTGGAAATAATTTTATCATCAATAATATTTTGAGTGATGCTGAAGAAAACGAGAAAAAGAGTATTTCTATAGAATTATTAACATTTATACTTAACGAGCGTTTAAAGTCCAAATAACAATATACAGGGCAATCTTCCGGGTTCAGTTAGAACACTTAAAAATAACAGGAGAAGTTATTATAAATTTTTCTTCCTAAGGCCTTCCCCTAGGGAGATACGGGCCCATAACGGGCGTCCCTGGAAATCGTTGTTTTTTAAATAATTTTTTAAGTACTAGGTGTACCTAATTTAATAATTTTTTAGTATAATGGTTAGTAGATGAGTCTCCTTAAAATTCTTCCTTTTAAACATATTTGGCTTATTTAGTTTGCCAGGGACGGACTAGCCGTAACACAAAAATGCTTTTTTTTGTACACCTTGTATGATGAAGGAACGACAATATCGATAAAATGAACTGTTTTCGAAAAAAAATATATTTTTGTTCAATATGATTTATATTTAGTATACGTAAATTCCATTACTAAGTTAGTAACTAATAAGACAAAGGAGAAAAACCGCAAATTTCCAGACACTACCATAAACTGACACTGGCATAAATATTCTTATTTAAATCGGTACATGTGAAAAAAACAACAATGAAGGAATTTTATGAACATAAAACAACTAATGCAAAAAACCGTATTGAACAAAAATATTTTTTTTTCTAAAACAGTTAACTTTATCGACATTGATCAAGAGTATCTTTTTTCAGCTTAAGGTTTAGAGTATCCAAAAATATTATTGCCGTTCCTTCATCATACAAGGTGTACAAAAAAAAAACCATTTTTGTGTTACGTCTAGTCCGTCCCTGGCAAACTAAATAAGCTAAATGTGTTTAAAAGGACGCATTTTAAGAAGACTCATCTACTAACCATTGTACAAAAAAATTATTAAATTACACCTAGTACTTAATAAATTATTTAAAAAACAACGATTTCCAGGGACGTCCGTTATGGGTTCGTATCTCCGTAGGCCGTAGGAACAAAAATGTATAGGTACTTCTCCTGTTATTTTTAAGTGTTCTATCTGAATCCGGGAGATTGCCCACATATTCTGGGACACCATGTATAGTGTGTTAGTAATATTTTTATGTGCATTTTGCTTTTTGTTGTTAATATGTTATTGAACTGTTGTTGTTGTTGTACCTAGTTTGTTTTTGTTATTTTTTTACGGTTGCAAAAAACAATTATTGTGTTGCAGTTAAAATAACACTTAGTCTACCACTTGATACTCGAACAAATAATGTCCTTAAAAATATCCTTAGAAATAACGTAATAGTTAATAACTATGACATTTTTTTTTTCGCGCTCTTTAAATACTTAAAAACTTATGTTAAAAAATTAATTTTGAACCTATTTGACCTGATATTGGCCCACTATCCACTGTCACTAAAAACTTTTATTTGATCGTTTCAATTCTACAAAAAGTCAACACAGCATTTAAAATTTTTTTTTTTCGTTCATCACTTTTTGAGGCCCCGGACAATCTATCGTTTTCGTATGTGGAGAATTCACTAATAATTAGTTATAATCAATACAGGTATTTTATTGTAGCTACAATAATTGTTGAAATTATCGCTCCAACTTGTCAGTGAAAAATATTACCTGAATAATTCTTCTAACAACATCGTAGTCAGAACACCATCAAAGGGAGTAAACAATTTTTTTATTTTATTATCATAAAAATAAATTTTGCATCTTGGTTCGCCTGTAAGGGCCATTCCAAAGGGAACCTCCACCTTAACGAGGACTCCGATCCACGGTCCTTAGCCATACGCTGGCCCCCCAAAGGCTATTCTTGGTTTCTCGCATTGCCGCATAACCTACCGATTGGGCAGTGCGTACCTTACCCCCACGAGATATTAATCGGTTAAATTGGGGCAAAGTTTGCGTAATTATGGGCCCAACGATATGCCTCAAAATCAAATCAAAAGGAAATACAGGGGATTTTCAAAATATATGTCCCAAGAGATGTACAAAAATATATTTCACTTTCTCAGTGCTATTTTTTATTCTCCAGAGGATGACATTTGCAGATATTTCATGCGAGGTTTCGTCTTTGGGTCACCATCGTCGACTTAATTTTTTTAAAAAGGGGCCTGGATCTTTTGGTTTAAATTGTGACAGAGGAAATCTACGTTCAGTGGTATACAACACTTACTGGGTCAGACGTTTTGTTCCTTAAATTGACCATCTTCATTAAAATACCCCTAGTAGTAACTAGATTTTTCAATAAAATCACCATTTTGCTTTATTTCCTTGGTAGGCATTATGGAGAAGATATTTTTAACCATCCTATTGACAAGCGTCGTAACGCTATCCCACGGTGCCTTTCCGAATATATACAGAAAATTGACTCCAGTTGAGGGACGTCTGGATGATGATGTAGGAGATCCTCTAATATTAACCCCATATCTGGAAAACAAGCGAATCGATGAGGCCAGGGCGCTGTCTAAAGTTCTTATTGAAGGATTTGAAAATGTGCCCAGTTACTCTGGATATTTTACTGTAGACAAGAATTTCGACTCCAATATGTTTTTCTGGTTCTTTCCTTCTCAAGGCGATTACGAAAATGATCCCGTTTTATTGTGGCTGCAAGGTAGGTTGTAATTTAATTATCAATTGACATCTATTCCGTTTTTGATTCATTTCAATACTTTAATGTTTGAAACAGATCCGATTTTTTTATAGAAACATTACAATTAACATTTCTTTTCCCTTATAGAAAAAGAACTGAACTCCTTTCGCGTTATTTATCGGAGCAAATTGTATGCTGATGCAGGATTATGCCCGACATGTTGTAAGAATTGCTAGAGAATATTTAGATAGGGTCGAAATCTCAAAAAATGAATTGGCTCCCACGTATGTCCATCTTAAACCCAACAGAACATGTCTAGCATACACTGGGCAACAAAATACGATATCTAATGCTTGCTCCTGCAAATGTACATGAACTCAGTGCAGCTCTTGTTGAAGAATGGTAGCAAATTGGGCGGAATACATTGAAAGTATGCCAAGGCGTATTGCACCTGTCATTCGTGCTCGTAAGGAAAACACCCGTTACCGAAGTCGATGTTCTCTTTTAAGTTCGTTTTCATTTAAATCACGCCATTATCGTAATTGGGTTTAAGTTTTTGTTATGCCTAGAAATTAATATAATTTTCTTAAACCAGTTTGTTTCTTTAAAAACGTCGTATCTGCTATAAAAGTTAATGTATTGGAGTGAACCACAAAGAAAATGTTTAGAATGGATGTCACTTGATAATTAAGTAACAAAATATATAGTTTGGCTTCTCCATCCCTCTACAGAGTGTTTTAAAATTTGTGTGGAATAACCTTTCTTGTTCCAACCTGTTTATTATGGACATATTCTTAACTTTCTTAAAATCTCACACATGTGCTATAAATTTACCTAAAATATAATAAAGAATACTAAAAATCGGACTTAAAATAAATCAATTATTCAGGATCAAAGTCCGTCTAAATATTGCGTGAATCGATTATTAATGCTAAGTCTCGAAACATTTTTTGCCAACATATCTGGAAATCACATTAAAATTACATGACCACTGAAACAAATTTTTATTTTTTTAGGTGGACCAGGAGCTGCAAGTACATACAGTCTTTTTATGGAAACAGGACCCTTCATTGTCACAGATGGCGATAAACTAAGTATCAGAGAAGATTCCTGGACTAGAAACCACTCGATCGTCTATATCGACAATCCGGTCGGTACAGGCTTCAGCTTCACCAATGGAGGATACGCCAAAAATGAGACCAAAGTCGGCGAAGATGTCCATTCGGCTCTGGTGCAGTTATTCACACTATTTCCCGAACTGCAAACCAATCTTTTCTATGTGACCGGGGAATCTTATGCGGGAAAATATATTCCTGCTGTAGGTGAGTTATCTGATACATATGAAACATTCTTAGGTACCAAACGTTTACTTCTGTTACAGGCTACGCCATTTACGAGAAAAACCCAACGGCCGATTTGAAAATCAACCTGCAAGGTCTTTTCATCGGCGACGGTTTGACCGATCCAGAAAATCAAATTGTTAAATACGGAGACTACCTTTACGAACACGGCTTCATCGATGATAACGGAAAAGATATTTTTGTAAAGTATCAAGATCAAGCCGTTCAACATATTAAAAATAAAGAGTTTTTGGAAGCGTTTAACGATTTTGATATATTGTTAAATGGGGATTTTACTAGACCGACGATTTTTCAAAATACTACAGGATTCTCGACTTACTTTAACTATCTGTTTCCTGCTGGAGAAGAGGATTCTTCTTACTCGCGTTTTATGCAAACGCCTTCAATAAGGAAAGGTAGGTCAGGTATATTTAAATAAATCGTTCCATATTCGTCCATGTATGACCAGTAAAAGTGTGACTTTAAACCCAAACTATTTAGTTTGTATAGTCCATTCATGGAGTGTTTGCAGAATTATATCGTTGATCTCTTGACTGCAATAAATAATGCATATATAAATACAAAGTGATTTTTAATAATTTTAATCTTTAGTGGTTTTCCGGCGAATAATTTTTAGTTAGGCTTATTAGTGGTAGAATGTGGCGTCCTTGGAGTTGTGCTGATAGGGGGGGGCATCTTCAAGTGTCGGGAATAGAGACTTAAATATTTACAGCTGTTAAACAATTTAGAGAAGAAAATCGTCCAATTATTTACCTTGGCGAAACATGGTTCGATACCCATGACACTCCAAGAAAAGGTTGGGATGATTCTTCCAAAAAATGTCAAACCAAGGCACCATCAAATAGAGACAAAAGAATCACAATATTACATGCTGGTTCAGATTCTTCTTTAGATTACCTTAAAAAAAATACCTGAAAATAGCATCATTGTAACGGATAATGCTAGTTGTCATAGTCGGCAAGCAAAAATCATTCCTAATTCTAATAATACAAAAGCAGAAATTCAAAATTTTATGATTGAAAATGATTTATATTTTGAAGAAACTTACAAAAAACGAGAACTGACAAACTTGCAGCAGAAAATGGACATACAGTGTTGCGTCTTCCTCCGTACTATTGTATATTCAATCATATTGAGCTAATATGGCACCAATTAAAATCCAATATTAGACGAAATAATATTTCTCCTACATTAAATGCATCTGTAGTAGAATTAATTAAAAACGAAGTAAGAAAAATTTCTGCAGATAGCTGGAAAAACTGTGTACAGCATGTACTTAAGGTGGATAATTCTTACAATTGTATGATTACAAATGTTCAACCCTTAATTATAAGTTTAGGCTTAGATGAAGATAGTGATAGTGATACAGAGTTAAATTTTGAATAAATTATCAATAGTTTCTTAGGATTTAATTAATTTTTATTGTACTTGTTATCCTAATAGTTATACTTTTAAATTATATTATTTTCAATTATCATTAATTGTTATCATTATTTTACATTTATTATAGGTACCTAAAACTAAAAATACCTATCTATTTATTTTAAATTATAAAAATAAATCATGTGGTGTGGTATACAGTTTCAAGCCGGCCCTGATCGCATTTATTGAGCTTTGAAGAGGTTCTGGCGTATACAATAGGGTTTAATCAGGTAGTTTATTTATGGCAGTAAGAATCAACGGTATAATTCTGCAACAACTATAATATAAACCTTTTTCAGCAATCCATATCGGTAACGTATCACTCTCTGATGGCACTGAAGTAGAAAATAACCTACGCGAAGACGTTATGGATACCGTTGCACCATGGGTAGCGGAACTCCTCAGCAATTATAGAATTCTCTTCTTCAATGGCCAACTGGATATCATCGTAGCATATCCGCTGACTGTAAACTTTTTGAAAAAATTAAACTTTAGTAGCGCAGAAGAATACAAAACGGCACCGAGAAACATTTGGCGGGTCGACGATGACATAGCCGGGTACTCCAAAGTGGCTGGCAATCTTACTGAAGTACTGGTAAGGAACGCTGGTCATATGGTGCCAGCGGACCAACCCAAGTGGGCGTACGATTTACTGTATAAGTTTGTGAGAAATATTCCTTTGTCGTGATTTGGTCAAGTTTGAATAAATGAGTCTTAAGGAAAGGTTTTTTTTATTTACAACCATGCATGTAATAATGATATTTAATCTATATTTGAAAGGTGGAAAGTTGACGTTTTTTTACTTTTACTTTCCACCCGGGTGCTCACCTTGTATTGAATATTGTGACCAAATCGTTGATATCTTCTTTGCCTTGGCATTTTCACTGAAATAAGCTAGTAGCGCAGAACCAGGATTTTGAACTTTGTTTCCCGTACACCATTATCTGAGATAGTTATATGCCTTTTCACATCTCGGGCGGCTTTTAGTTAGCAGAAGATCTTCTTCTACTATTCTTTCCACCTCGGTACGTAATATATACTATTCTTACTTTTCGTGTTGCGAGAACTGAAATCTGGCCCTTGTTGAGGAGGTTCATGTAATAATTCTGAACTCTTCCCCTAAGCTCTTGTATATTATACCTTAGACCTGATTACAGATCTGTTTAGCTGCTTGTGGTGCTAAGAGAACCCAGGCAACAATTTTCTATAAAAAGGCTAAAATTGCAGAGTCATGGCTAGACAAGCTTCGTCTATTCATTTGCTGGGCGTCAATCTGGGATGAAATATGTCTTGGCATAACCACGTTGTGACAGTCGCCGAGGTAGCCTCGAAGAAGCTTGGTGTACTTTTCCGGACGAAGAAATTGTATACACCTCAAGATACTCTACAAGGCCCATCGGATTCGTCCATCAATAGGATACTGCTCTCATGTCTGGAGCTCTGCACTCAAGAATACTCCTCGGCTACTGGATTCTGAAGAAGAGCGGATGCACGAGCTGACCAACAACCTCGACAGCCTAGAACATCGAAGACAGGTTGTGATTTTGACTCTCGGCTGGCACTACACGCTTAATTCCATCTAGAGCGACGAATAATAGAAATACACGACGAACCACTGCCGCCGATCCATATGTGGTTCAGTTTAGTACCCCTCGAAAATCATTGCTTAAGAACTCTTTCATCTATAACAAAGGCTGAATATATGCTGTAGATTGGCTTCGAGTGGATTAACGTCAGAAGCACAACCTTAAGTTGTTATTAAATAGGAAATAAGATAACGTATTTGAAGTAGGTACAATGACAAAGGATTTCTTATTTTTAGTTATAATGTTTTTCGAAAAATATTTTAATAGATTGGAGAAAATAAAGGGTAAGAAGATTAGATAGAGACTTAAAATAACACCTCATGGGACAACAATTTGCAAATAAGCGAAAATTCGTGATTATTTTGACGGCCGAGAGGTAAAGTGTTTTCTGATGGAATTTCTGTACAGATGACTCCAGTGTGTTGAAGTTAATGATGGTTATATCAAACAATAAAATTGCAGAAAACTCGATGTCTTATTCTTGTATCCCTCATATACATTGCGTCCCTAAAGTATTGCACAAATTGATTTAAGATTCAGGGATTTGGTTTATTTTTAAACACTGGGACACGTCAATTAGTATGTTTAGTTGCGTATTTTTTGAGGTAAAACGTTGGTATATGGAATGATACAATAACTAAAGGTAAGATATCTAACCATCCCATTTTTGTCTGCCGCGCGCAGTGAATTCACAGGGAGAGCGAGTTTTAAATTTCTTATGGGGATGTATAATTGCTGTCATCGTTTTAAATTCTATTTTGAAGGTATTAAAAGGTTTTATGCATGTATGGTATATGACATGAAAGAATAATATATGACAAGTATAGTATAGTTCTGCCTAAAATGACATACCCTAAACATTGGGGCTTATATCTAGGCTCAGCTTGATTCAAGCACCACCTTTTCTTTTTTTAAACCTTTTTTTTTATGATCAAACACAAGCACTATAGGAAAAATCCTTTAGGGCACTCTGGGAGTAGTGCGTGTGAACTTAGCTACAAATATGCCATTTTCAATAAAGATAATAAAAGTACCATAAATTCAGCCATATATTATTTACACCTTTTTTTTAAATGGCCGACTGTGTCATTTAAGGCGGAAACTATGGTATAAAATGATATACTATGTCGTTTTAGCGGGAAAGGTGGGAAAAAATGTAAACTAGTATTTTTAACACGTTTATTAAAAAATAGGTATTAATTTCCAAATCCTTTTTATATACATAGGTCACATATGAACGATTTAGTTTTCGCAGATTTTCCAGTACATTCTGACGAGCAGATTTGACATTTTAACCAAAATTCATGAGGCTCGATGTTGTGAAACAGTACCCGTATCCCACTAACAACACGCTTAATAATTCGCTTATTATATTCAAGAACTTACAAAACATGTCCATGCAATTTATAACACGTCAGAATAGGCACGAATCGGTAATAGCCAAATAATCTATCAGTTTAACCATTAACAATAACTCCTTTCGAGTAATTTGCGCTATATATCAATCCTAAGCATGCTTTCCGAACCTAATATCTGCAAAATCAAGGAATAGATAATATATAAATGCCCAAATCAACATAAAACCATGTTTGCATATTTTGACATGACTGTACAAACATTCCAAAGCTAGACACGCCAACAAAAATCTCCCTTATTATAAATACATGCATGTATCGGAAAGACACACAATATATTCGTTCTTTGTCACACCCGGTAGCAAAGAATATTTAACCTTATTTCAAAGCACGTGCAAGGTGTAATAATCGATTTTACTAAACAGCTGTACAAGTCGACCTGTCTATTTTTCACCCACATTTAACCTACTGCTAATGATTGTTTAGCGTTCCAACTATGAATATTTCGTGGTCAGCGCGTATCATGTCCCGACGGGAATCTCGTCTTTCTATTGGCCAACTAATGCGTACGTGCAATCTTGCAGTTTCTAACCACCGCTTTTACTAGCATTGTGAATATATCCTCCGAACTGTGTGTTACAAATCTACAGGGTTGTACGGACGAGTGACGGGATTTCGCAATCATTAAAGTGACATACTTTTCTTATCTACTGACAGTGAGGTCATTCTTACTACCGACATTGAAGTCATTCTTACTACCGACAGTGAGGTCATTCTTACTACCGACATTGAAGTCATTCTTACTACCGACAGTGAGGTCATTCTTACTACCGACATTGAAGTCATTCTAACCATTTATTTTATTACCATTTTACCACCAGTTTAACGTCTAAGTACTGAGTCACAACAGGTCGTCTCACACAACAGATTAGTGAACAATGTGTTAAAGATAATTAGTACTAAGACTACCATGTAAGTAAGCCTAACATCACAGATTGTATATACAGTAGAGATCGTATTTTCTGTACTTCATTACTTACCAGAAGAAAATAGATATCTTTTAACCTACAACTTGTTTAACCTTACATTTTACCTAACACCAACCAGCGACCAATACCTAAGGAGATACAGTGGTAACCCAGTAAGTTCGCGGATTGAACCACCCGGACCTATCACTCGAATAGAAGTTATTACAAAAGAGGCATGCCACGTCATTGTCATCATCAGCATTACTAAATAACTCTGGTTCTTCCTATGCATCCACTGAGGGTATATGCCTTCGAAATATGTATGGAAATTAAACTATACTATATTATTATAATAACTACTGAAGCAGACTATGAGTGTCTTTACCTCTTCATAAATTCACTCCAATGAGAGATGGACTATTTAAAAAATAGTTTAATTTGTTTATAACTAGGGCTGTATTTTAGCTTTAATCTTTGTTGTATGTTCAAGAAGTAAATATACGTAAATACCATGATATTATTATTTCATTTCGCATATCATTAAATGCGCAAAACCTTTTAATACCTTTAAAAGAGAGTTAAAAATGCTGACAACAGTATAAATATCCATGAGAGATTTAAAAATCACTAGCCCGCTGATGATTTATTTTAATTATGTTAAAATGTAGGTAAAGCTAGATTGAAATATAGAAACACAACGCAACAATAGTATATTATGTATCAAGGGCCGAAAAGCCTCCGACGGCCGTATTGTTTTTTACAAGTGCTCCGAAGCTTTGATGCCAAATAAATAAAGAAATTCTTCAGACATTTTTCTACAACAATTTGAAAAATTAACTGCCAATTTAATTTATATATAATCCGCTATTTATTATAGCTTGTAGTATGGCTCGGTGGATAGAGTGTCCGACTTGCGATCTGAGGGTCGCGGGTTCAAATCCCGCACCGACAATTCTGGTTTTATTTATTTATGAGCACATGGTGACTCGAAGCGGGCGGGAAAAATCTTTCCCGCCCGCCCTCTTGGCAAACGCCACTTTCGGTAAAGAGAACATGCATGGACACATGTAAAGAAAATATTAAGATTATTTAATAAAATGCTGTTCTTTCTTTGACTTGCCGATACACTGAGAAAGGCTCTAGTCAAAAAAAATCTTTAATATGATTATTTTAGCTGAGATAGTATAGCTTGTCGTTTGGATCTGTGGCTACGCGGTATCCGTAAGGGGCAAGGAAGCCAACAGGCCATAGGGACAATCCATGGGCGTACTACTATTATTTTAAAATTAAATATAAAAATACTAAAATCTATAAAATAATGTTGTTTATAAACTAAAAGTCTAAACAAACAGAATTTTTTATAAAGAATGGATTTTGGGCGTAAAATCAATAATAAAAAATTTTTCTCCTTGACACAGTCTGGCGATATGCATTAATAAATTCATGTTTTCTTCTTAATTCGGTATTTAATTTGATAATCGTAATCGTAACTATTATTATTTTTGCAAGCAGTACAATAGTACATTACGTACCGAGGGCAGTAAGAAGGCCTTTACGGACGAATCCGTAAAGGCCTTCACTGCCCGAGGTTCGTACCGTACTTTTTGTCAAAAGTGCGCCGTAAGCGCCTCTTACGCCAAACCCTCTCGGAGACAGGGCTGTAATATACGCGAGAGGGCTGTAATGTTTTCATTACAGCCCTCTCGCGTATATTACAGCCCTGTCTCCGAGAGGCTTGAAAAGAGCTACTTACGGTCACGAAAAGAGGTCGCGTAAGAGGCGCTTACGGCGCACGTATGACAAAAAGTATTTTATTATGTATATTAATTAAATTTACATACCTGTTTTAAACTCTAGATAATAGGACTTTTCGATAATGCGTCTTATTACACTAAAGTCAAATTTTAATTTGTCTATAACTGATAAACGAGGCCTTGTCTTGTCGAGAGACGATAACAACTTTTCAGGATTATTTGCTTTGCTTCATCTTCCTTGTGAATTTTTGTAATCACGCTAATACCAGCTCCTGTATACATCAAGACCCTGTCCAAATTTCGTTTTAACGGCAAATTAACTGCATTATTTCTGGCTTCCTCATCGCAAACATTATAAACGTTAGCAATAATTTCCCGAGATTGGCCATGCAAAGTTATTCCACCATTGCAATACAAAGAAAAACGAAAAGAAGTTTTTTTTACTATTTGCCCTATTAATTATATAATACCTGTCACCTCCACCGCTCACTACCGCTGGTCAAAAATAATAGCGCGTCTGCGCATAGCAGTGCCATGTGTCTGGCGTATGTCTGCGGAGGCGTGTTCAAATCAATCGCATATTATATTTTTGTCTCTGTTTAATGCTGTGAAACAAAATAGAGGCGGAAGTGATCCTATTAATCGACTAAATGTTTGGAGTAAATGCATATTCACATGTTGTCAGATTTTCTAGTAAATAGATAATTCAATTAATATTTTAATTTCGTTCGGTAATTAAAATTAGTGAGGTGTGAACATAGTAATTAAAACTCAAAATACCTCGGGTTTTCATCCTGAATAATAATATTTGCTAACTTTTTAATTATTAGGTTAAATCCTGTATTCATAGCAGGTATAAATAATAAATTTCATAAAACTTATTAGATTTTTGGTAACTAATTTGACAACATCGATAATATCTCGTCTGCATTCTTTAAATAGTTTTGGTAGCCACAGAACGAAACGACAAGCTGTATGTTCTCAACCTGCAACAACAAAATTAATTTCTTGTGACAGTAGAAACAATTTTCCTATGGACATTCTTTATTCTTGTTAGAAGAAATTTGACAGTCTTTGCAAGACATGAAACGTTTTTTGATTGCACATTAAATATTTTGATTCGACAACGACCTTCGCGGCATGTTCGGTTGCTCTCGGCCACTTTCGGAGACACAAATATCCGTTTCAGCAATTTGAAAAATTTTAGCTCGGTTTAATATGTGGTATATGATCTGTTAGAGCTATAACGAACCTTTCATTGTATTACCATTTAATTTATTAATTTAAATGTTCATAAAATTTTCGTTTTTATCGCTTAATTTGTAATAAATTTATTTTTAGAGGTTTAATTGTAAAGATATAAATAATCCTGAGCAGGGAAAGGTTTATTGTGCTGAATTCTGTAGATATTGTAGAACACATTTTCAATAAAACACTTTAAAAAGTTACCAAATTGTTCCGGTAAAGTGTCTTTTCCATCGGTGGTAAGTGGCTTTATCAGCATAAAATCCTTCCTTTTTTGGGCGTAACAAAATATGCACATAGATTCAAAAGTTTTGCATCACTCTGATTCTCGAATGGAATAATTACGTCATGGTGAAAATAGACTAAATATTAGTTCCTTGATAAGTTTAAAATTAAGATCAATGAGTTTTATAAATTTTTATTTTACCACAACATTTTAAACCTTCCAATAAAGAAAATTAACAAAAGTAAAATTTACTTATATTCTATAATTTGTGAAATTTTAAAAAATATAGCTTCTAATAAAGTGTATTTCCTCCGTTCTTGCGGAATAGCCTGCCATTCCTCAGTAGCAGCAACCACAAGCTCCTGAAGAGTCCTAGGGGGATTTCTTCTAACGCGAACTGCCCTAGAGAGCATATCCCAAGCATGTTCAATCGGGTTCATGTCAGGGGACAAAGCAGGCCACTCCAAGCGATTGATTCCCTCACTTTCTAGGGATTCATCCACAGCTCTAGTACGATGGGGCCGGGCATTGTCGTCCATAAACACAAAATTGTTACCTATAGCCCCTCTCCACGTTCTGACATAAGGATGTCGAATATCCCTAATGTACCAGTCATTGTGCCTTGAACGTGGACTGACTCAGTGCGCCCGTCAGACATAATACCTGCCCAAAACATAGCGGTTCCTCCCACGAATGCAGGCAAGGGGCGAGCATGGGCAAGTTGAGCGGCTTTTGTGGGTTCTCTCCAAACACAAATCCGGCGACTATCATCTACCAGACAAATCTGTCTCGTCGGAAAATAGGACAGAATTCCAAAATCCTTCGGGTAAGCAAATGTGCGTTTCGGCCCACTGCAGTCGACGAACTCATTGGTCATATTGTAGTTGGGGAACTCTTACTGGTCGCCGACATCTTAAACCGGATTCAAGAATTCGTCATCTTAGTATAGAGATGGATACACGAACTCCAATTGCATGCGTAATATCTCTCTGAAGTTGTGGGACTGGCATAGTACGATTTCTCCGAATTGTTACTCAATACATAGGTTCTGCTGTTCGTTAGTAACACGCCTTCTACCACTTCGTGGTCTCGCACAGAATTGGTCTCTAGATAGCGATTGCATATACGAGGGACATCACTTTGAAAAACCACTATTCTTTCAGCAACAAATCTTTGGGAATGACCTTCTTTAACTAAAGCTCCTATTCTTTCACGATTTTTTTTGGTATCGTTTTAACTGATAAACATAAATAAACATTTAGAAAAAAGAATTAATTCCTGAAATAAATAAAATAAATAAATAAAATAGCTTTAATTATCTAACAGTACAGAAACATACCATTTATAAGATAATTTAACTTAACCTAACTACAACAGCATACAGCTCAATTTAATTTTGTGTTGCTTATATTATATACCCAACACAGCTCTTTTAATTTCATTTTTATTTGTAAAAAATAAATCTACTTTGTCATGCAAGGAGTCAAAGCTTGCACACATGCTGCATATTGGGGATTTATGAAGTATATTTGTATTTGGGGTATGCAGGTAGAACAGATTGGTTTTTGGTCTTAGATGTAGTATCGGAGCATAAAAGTTAATTTGACCAAGTAAATATGATGACTCAACGTAGTTATTACATATTTTATATAATGTATGTATTTGGTGATATCTATGTCTGTCTTCAATGGTGTTTATTTTAAATCTTTGAAGTAGTATTTGGCTGTCATAACCCCTTGCAGGATAAATGTTGTCCACTTTATATGCAAGGTTTTAATAATTTACGCTGCACTGACTCCAACTCAACCATGTCTTTGTCATAGTAGGGGGTCCAGACAATACAGCAATACTCAAACTTTGATCTTACATAGGCAAAATACAGAGTTCTAATGGCTTCCACATTGGTGAAATGTTTGCGAACACGAAATATAAATCCTAGCATCCTTATGGCAGAGTTACAGATATTCTCTATATGCTCCGCAAATGACAGTGTTGTGTCAAACATTACTCCCAGGTCCTTATAGATATTGCAGGATGATATTGCGTTAGCATTTATATGATATTGATAAATAAGTTTTGTATGTTTTTTAGTAAAAGTCATTGTCTTACATTTGTCTATGTTAAGTTCTAAACGGTTGTTCAGGCACCACTTCACTATTCTGTCAATGTCACGTTGCAGCGCATAACAGTCATTAATGGTCGAGATTTTACGATACATTTTTGCATCATCTGCATATAACAGCATATTGCTTAGCACAACCTGCCATATGGCATTGACAAACAGAGCAAAGAACAGTGGAGCCAGAACTCCCCCCTGTGGCACACCACTAGTTTGTACAAATGTTTTGGATTTATGCCCATTATACTCTACAAAGAAATTTCTATTATAGAGATATGATTTTAAGAGACTCAGTATGCCTTTGAGATGTCCACGTATATAATGTCAACTTGACAATGATCATCAAGTTCTTTATTTACAAATTCACTAAGTTCTGACAGATTGGTTGTTGTGGATTTTCTACTGAAATTATCTTAACATGCCAAAATCAGAATGATGCAAAACTTTTGAATCTATGTGTATTTATTGTCCCAGCAAAGTATCTTCTCAATCGATGGTAAACTACTTTGCAAGCATAAGAATTTGCCTTTCCTGTAAATGCAGATTAATAAAGCACCTTTGCTACTACAGCAATGATATGCCCAGAAAATTCAATTTTACTATCACAACAATTTTTTTTTATTGTCCAATATGTAAGTATTTTTGTTGCTACCGTAGATAAAGTTTTTATAACCGTAGTAAAAATCTTCGCGCTCAGTGCAATTATTGTTGTAATCTGGAAACATCAATATTTCGAAACCCACTATTTCCAGATGTATGAGTGGTTATACACAAAGTTTTAAGCATATAATTCGAATCGAACACAATATACTTTTACCATACCCTATTATTTAGAAAACTCCTAGATGGCGTCCTATATACCAACGTTTTACCTTAAAGAATGCGCAACTAAAAATAGTAATTGACTGGGTCTCTTAAGTGGATTCCGGAGTATAGTTGTTGCAGAATTATACCGTTGACTCTTACTGCCATAAATAAGCTACCTGATTAAACCCTATTGTATACGCCTCAACCTCTTCAAAGCTATGGGATCAGGGCCGGCTTGAAAATGTATACCACACCACATGATTTATTTTTATAATTTAAAATAAATAGATAGGTATTTTTGGTTTTAGGTATCTATAATAAATGTAAAATAATGATAACAATTAATGATAATTGAAAATAATATAATTTAAAAGTATAACTATTAGGATAACAAGTACAATAAAAATTAATTAAATGTTAAGAAACTATTGATAATTTATTCAAAATTTAACTCTGTATCACTATCACTATCTTCATCTAAGCTAATTAAGGGTTGAACATTTGTAATCATACAATTGTAAGAATTTTCCACCTTAAGTACATGCTGTACACAGTTTTTCCAGCTGTCTGCAGAAATTTTTCTTACTTCGTTTTTAATTAATTCTACTATAGATGCATTTAATGAGGAGAAATATTATTTCTGCTAATATTGGATTTTAATTGGTGCCAAATTAGCCCAATAGGATTGAATATACAATAGTACGGAGGAAGACGCAACACTGTATGTCCATTTTCTGCTGCAAGTTTGACACACTCGTATTGTACTATGTCTCTTACCGAAGATAAAGGAGTTTTTGTCAAAGTAGACGTCTCTGCTAAAGCATCCATCGAATTAAAATTTCTACTCAACAACGATTGATACACATTTTTAATTATTAGTTTAGCATCGGTAGATAAATGCTTTTTTTTTAAAATGACACTTGAAGATGCCCCCCTATCAGCACAATTCCAAGGACGCCACATTCTACCACTAATAAGCCTAACTAAAAATTACTCGCCGGAAAACCACTAAAGATTAAAATTGTTAAAAAACACTTTGTATTTAGATATGCATCAGGCATAGGTATAAATTGAATTTGTATACCTGGTCCGGCTCTGCTCGAAAAGGTTTTAAAATTTAGGATTTCCTTATTTATTTTATGGTCGAAGGGATAATGCGGTTTTATTGCAGTCAAAAGGTCAACGGTATAATTCTGCAAATACTATACCTCTAATTTCTACCCAAGCGTTTATCTCTGTTTTAGAAAAAAAATGTCGAAGGAAAAGAAAAATTTGTAATACAATAGAATTGGTGGAAGTATATTTTTTTTTTGTTCCGGACGCTTTTTGGATTTAATTTTGTTTACTGTTCCATGTTAAAGAAATAATGGACTTTCCTCCAATTATTAACAAAATTTAGACATCTCTTGTTCCGGTTTTTTTTTTGAAAGTCAGCGTTTTCATAAAAAGAGAAAACTCCGCTTTTCAGGGCTACAATTTTGAAATCTAGACTCCGATCACGTTCGGTCTCCTTCTTCCGATTATCGTTGTTTCTGTCGGCGTACCGATTACGGGCGGACGCTCGACGTATTGTTCTAACGACAAGGGAAGATCCAATTCACAGCGCGAAATGAACAGGGGTTAAATCGGAGATTTGGACTGACTCCGGCATCCTTTTAAATTAAAAATATTTTAGTTTTTTTGTTTTTACAGTTATTACATATAGGTACCAACTTAATCCCTTTTAATCCTTACTATTAAAATATCTAATACCAATGTATGGAAAAATTATTATTTCCCAGACCACCCGATGATTCCTTATACAAAAAGGGCGTATATTTGTCTACGCAGTATACAAGAAGTAGTAGTGCGTGGAGTACCGCAGGGTACAGTGCTTGGACCTATATTGTCTTTAGAATACTATTTCAGATTGAATGGTCCTACCAAGAAAAGGAAGCCTTTTCCATTGATATGATGTCACCACCTGCAGGCCGGTTTCGAACTCTTTTGTTCTCGTCAGTACAGTGAAGGTGTACATCTAATACTTCACGCCGTATTATACAACGCGCAGCGCCATCTCTTAACAGTCCCACACAATTTGAACAGCCGTTATTTGAATATACTATCAAAATTAAAATCAAAAATAAAAAGTCTATACTTTTCAGGTGGTATTAATATCAAATACCAATGTATGGAAAAATTATTATTTCCCAGACCACCCGATGATACCTTATACAATAAGGGCGTATTTTTGTCTACACAATAGCACGAAAACAAAAGAGTTCAAAACCGGTCTGCAGGTGGTGACATCCTATCAATGAAGATGGCTTTCTTTTCTTTGTAGTACCATTCAATCTGAAATAGTATTTTAAAGTGCCACTGTGTAGACAAAAATACGCCCTTATTGTATAAGGTATCATCGGGTGGTCTGGGAAATAATAATTTTTCCATACATTGGTATTTGATATTAATACCGCCTGAAAAGTATAGACTTTTTATTTTTGATTAAAATATCTGTTTTTAATACTTACAAAATTGCCAGTCATTTTTAAAGTCTCAAAACGATCGAAGCTTTCTAGCTAATTATTGATATTTATTGAATATTTGATTATGTAAATTGGTACCTATGTACATCTCAAAGATATTGTTGAATACATTACATATACCAGATTTTATCAAATTGAAGTGGTTTAATGAATAGCCATGTTTTAAAACCATTATAATAATTTAATCTGTTATATTTGCTTAAATTAATTAGGATAAGTAGGTACTTTATATTGATAAAATTTAACAATTGCAATATCACAGCTCCTTAAATGAGAACTAGAAAATAGTAGAATACTTGTTAGTTTCGTTGGCAGTGGTTTCTCCAAGTTCCTCGAAAAATTTCAAATTCTACATTGCACTCAGGTAAATACGGTAAAATTAATAATAATATTCGATTTTAACGCAGGCAATAATAAATTAGAAAAAGAGGATAGAGGTTTCTAATTTAGTACCGATTTTAATTGTTAACAATAGCTTATCGTCAATGTGTGATGGAGCTATTGTTAGAATCGCATCAGGTTATGGGAACCTATATACTGAAGAGTCTAAGTAAAAACGAAACTATTGTTCCGGTTTACCTAGCCCAGGGGTCTGTGTGAAGCTGAGGCTCTTTAGTTCCATACGCAAATATTATTTATTTTATCGAAAAAAAACATTAAAAATTCGTTCTGAATCGATTAACGAGGATTAGGCACCGATTCTATCTCTCAGCCACTTGTGCTCGCTTTTCACCGCACCCCTTCCCCGTGACAGGCGTCGTTACCGTCGTCAGACCGTCGAAAGCTCTCGAATGACGCCGTCGTCGGATGTTTCTATGTAGGTTTTAATTCGTTTTCGACCCAAGACAATTTGGCGTCTTCACCAGTGCTTTGGCTGTGACCAGGGGTCGGCAACCTACGGCTCGCGAGCCGCATGCGGCTCTTTCGGTGTCAAGTTGTGTCTCTTTCGATATCAAATTGCGGTCGTTAGTGGCTCTTTAAAAACTGAGAAATTGTGTAAATTATAACTTGCCGACCCCTGACCTAGCCCAATGCATGTACATTATACGTTTTCTGTATACAGACATTGAATAATACAAAACCAAGTCTTCAGGTTGTTGATATAGAAAACTTGTCTATTCAAATTCAAACGCAATTTATTTATCTAAAATAAAAAATATATACAAGAGAAATTAATGCGACCTTTAATTATAGATAAATTGAACTATTACCACAGATAAGCTGTGCCTGTGTAGTATGGCCCAAAAGACTAATATTAATAATTAAATGAAATTACTAAATTGAATCGAATCAAAAATTCAGCCAGCAAATTATAAACCGACCTAGGCGCAAGAGAGAGTAGAGCAGACAGAAGGACTGGTAGACAAAACTAAAAAATTGGAAAAAGAATACGCTTAAAAGTAAATGCGAACAATCCCCAGGTCAAAACCATCTAAAGCAGATAGCGCATAAACATACTAAAGTCAAAAATTACATTTTAAAATGTCAGATGATGCATTCTACGTATTTTAAATTTTATTTAATTATATCAATTCAAATATGATTTATTGTTTAAGATGACGATCCCAAACAATCCTAAATTAGCAATCAGATCCATCTATGTTGCATCATTTTAATTTAAAAATATGCCGCTTTTTGGCAGGTTAGACAGAGACGAGAGTCATCAGCTGATCAATATTTCTTTTCGTGAAGTTTTAGCCGTTAATAATAAAGTTTTTTAGTTAATTTATTGATATTTAGATTGTCTGACATGTCGATTGGGGTATCAACAAATTTCAGGAAGATCTGTGACAAAAATTTGAAAATTGTTCATATTTGAAATTGTTATTATTATTCTTATAACATTATATTTTTTAACGCAATTTTTTCATAGCGTTTTCCAATCCTATCTTTATCTTTACGAATCCAGTTTTAGATTAATCTAGTTCGTTGCACTTGGATTCACGTTTCATCTATTCATAAATACTATTGCGAAAATAGTTTCGCAGAATCCAAACTCGTAGAGGTGAAAGCTTTGTCCTTGTCATTAAAAACTTCCAGTTCCCAACCATAGTTGTTATAGGTTAATCACAAAATACAAACTAAATATACGATATTTAACACTACTTACAAAAATGAAGACAAATTTGTAAACGTATAAACTGATTTTGAAGATTAAATCATTCATAGTACTTTCATTTAGAAACTTGAAAAAATTGTGACAAAATATAAATGTCAATAGTAATGATCAACATCACATGATCAGTCAAAATGCTTTAAATCCTTGCCCATAGGCTCAAACGTCAATCCTTGGCATTGAGGCTGTTATTTTATATTTCTTTACAATACTTGGTCCTTCCCTTTTCAAGAACCTTAATTCTACGAATCCAGTTTTAGATTAGATAAAAATCGAATATATTTAGATAAAACTGGTTTTAAGTGTTTACTTAATCAACCACTTGTAAATTTTCCCCTGTACATATTTTTTTATTTTTAGGTAAAACAGAGACATAATCTGACAGAGATCTAAAAATGTTCAGAATTTCTTCATTGATCGTGACTGTATTATTACTGCAGTTGGCAAATGGACGATTTCAAAATTATCGTCCAAGACATGTTAAGTTGGCCAGTGTGACCAGTGAACCTCTAATTTTGACAGACTACATCACACAAAATAAAACTGAAGAAGCAAGAGCCTTATCGCAAGTGCAGTATCCGGGTTTCCAAAACGTTACAAGCTACTCTGGATACTTTACTGTAGAAGAATGTTATAACTCAAACTTGTTTTTCTGGTTCTTTCCTGCAGCGAACGACTACGAAAATGCTCCTGTAGTGTTGTGGCTTCAAGGCGGACCTGGATCTCCTAGTGTGTTTGGTCTTTTCACAGAGCACGGACCCTTCATTATCAATGAGGACTTAAGCGTGACGTTAAGAGATTACTCTTGGCACAAGGATCACTCCATGTTATACATCGACAGTCCTGTAGGAACCGGGTTCAGTTTCACGTCAGAAGGCTTCGCGCAAGACCAGACAAAAGTTGGCAACCATTTATATATAGCTTTGGTACAGTTCTTCGCAGTATTTCCCGAGCTTCAACACAACCCTTTCTTCGTATCAGGAGAATCGTACGGGGGTAAATACGTTCCTGCTATCAGCTATACGATATATAAAAATAATCCAGAAACAGACAATAAAATTAACTTACAAGGAAGCATTATAGGCAATGGATGGAGTGACCCCGAACATATGTTTGTCTTCAGCGACTACTTGTATCAGCTGGGCTTAATCGATGTGCCAGTAAGAGACGAAATTAAAGCTGTAGAAGCTGAAGCTGTGCAGCTTATTCAAGAAGGAAACTTTACAGCTGCCACTCAGAAGTTTGAGGATATTATTTTGGGAGGCTATGGTTCTATGTTTAACAAAGCTACAGGGTTATCCAATATTTACAATTATTTAAAAGATGATAGTTCTCCTTCTTATTGGGAAGACTTTATTCAATTAGATGAGGTTAGAGAGGCCTTACATGTAGGAGCAGTTGATTTTGGCGCTCAATCTAACCTAGTATACGATAATCTTTGGGATGATATTAGCAAGAGTGTAGCTCCTTGGATTGCCGAGCTTCTTAGTCATTACAGAATTCTTATTTTTAACGGACAATTAGATTTGGTCGTCGCTTATCCTCTGACTGAAAGCTACCTACAAAAATTAAACTTCAGCGCTGCAGGCGAGTATAAAACAGCGACGAGAAATGTTTGGCGCGTAGATGATAGTGTAGCTGGCTACTTTAAAATAGCTGGAAATCTTACTGAAGTTTTAGTCAGAGATGCCAGTCACATGGTGCCGGTTGAACAACCCAAGGCTGCATATGACTTGGTGTATAAGTTTGTTAGAAATATTAGTCTTAGTTAATTTTTGTAACTTTTAGAGAATTAGTTTATTAAAGTTATTGTTTATTAAGATATGGGTATTTGCTAGTTTGTGTTGATGTATTCTTGTTGGCCTTCTCAAAATAGCCATTATTATCTTCGAATTCTTGATTATTATTATCTGAACATCTTTTGGCACAAAGCAGGAGATATTCTTGTTGAATAGGTGTACTAGAATAACAACAGTTACATGGTTTAACTAAAAATATCATTACATGTTAATTTTAAATGAGAAGGAAGAGGAGGCACATCATTTTAAGGGTCCTTTAAATCTCTTTCCTCTTTTCAGATAGCTGTAAGGACAGCAACAGAAGACAGATAGTCATTATACAGAAAAATGGTGTTGTAAGCTTCCTTGTTGTACTGTTGTTACCCTTAAAATTAAATGAGAAAGGGGAGGGGTGATGTTGCACATCATTTTTAGGGTCCTTTAAATCTCTTTCCTCTTTTTAGATAGGCAGCAACAGAAGACATTATACAGAAAAATGATGTTGCAAGCTTCCTTGCTGTACTGTTACACAAATTTTATGTAGCAAATCTGGGGTTCTTCAAATTTATCTTGGATGGTTATGAGAAGCTCCTCGTGAAAAATTCATACAGCTCAAAGCTTGAAACATTTGCTGCAAGCAAGCAGTTAAGTGGGCGTATAAAAATAATGACATAGCGACTATAAGATCGAAAGATGATCCCTAATGAAATAATATGGTTAATCTCAAAGATCTTACAAACTCCAGATAGAATTGTTTACATTTGAAGTCGACGTAAGGACTGTAAACGTGCACTCCCCACCTTGCTGTTATGCTTGCAGCATAGCCAGATTGTCCTATTTATCGCTAAGGTATCTGCAAAATCCCAATTAAAAATTTGTTAATTTGACAATTGCAACTGGTTTAAGGTTAATCCGCAATTGCTTTTAAAATAAATTTATTTCCCAATAATTCTAATATAAATTGTGAATTGGCCTTGAGAGATTTAGAAAAAAAATATTATTATTATACATAAAAGTTTGAAATAAACCGACTGCACTCTGACAATATCAAGTTAAAAGTTACTACGCTCGCCGGCAAAAGATCAAACTTTATCAATGGATCGGATTATAGTAAAGAATACACTGTTGCTACTCGCTGCTAACTGCTTTTAAGGGAGTGTTTATATATTTTGGTTGTTTTTATTTTTTTTGTGAGTATTCGTGAAAAATCGTCTTTATTATAAACAATGATGGTGCATTCATGCATGGTTTGTAAAAGAGTGGATCATTTAAGCAAGGATTTATCTTTTCTTCGGTAAGTATGGTTATGTTTTAATATGATTGTATTGATATGATTCCTGATATAACCATTGACGTTTAAAAGGTTATGGACCGGTCCGTGGTGCTAGTCCGGGCAAGAAGCAGTCGAGTTGGTTTATTTCTTAATATAAATCTTGCATTTACAAGATGGTTGAGTCTTGTGCGGCCATAAAATACTTCACTAGAAGATGCAATGGTGTTAAATTAAAATTTCACAGGTTAGTAAATATATTTAGAAATTTGATTTTGAGTTTGCATCACTATGAAAATTCGGTTTGTTTAAGAATGTACCAAATGTTTATCCACTTCGTTAGGATACTAAAGGGTCGTAGCCTACGCCAAATTTGGATAAATGCCATTAGAAGGAATATATATAGTCCAGGTGATACAACAGTTATTTGTGAGAAACACTTCACAAAAGAAGATTATGGAGGTAATGTACATGGGAATAAAATACTGAAGAAAGGAACAGTCCCGTCAAAATATTTTACATCTTTATTTTTCTATATTTAAACAACGTTTGCAGTGTAACAAGTACGTGAAGACAGGTTTTATATAATTTATTTATTTATTTGATCTAACTTGTTTAGGTACATATTATTTTAATTTACTTATTTAATTAATCACTTTAGTGTACAATATGCCTTAGTGGCTTGTGTGTGCATTTTTTTAAAGAATCATCCTTTTCACAGTTTATAGTAAAATTATTAGAAATAAACTTATTTTAAGAGCAATTGCGGATTAACCTTAAACCAGTTGTAATTGTTAAATTTACAAATTTTTAATTGGGATTTTGCAAGATATCTTAGTGATAAATATGACAATCTATCTGGCTAGAAATATACACTTTTATATCTGGAGAGTATCATCCAGTAATGAATACACCAAAAATATTGATGCTAAGCATAAATAGTTAAATCTATTCTTGGATACACTGTATATAAAAACTGGATCAATATTTCTATCTTTTTTATAAATATCCAATATTCGAAACTACACTTTTTGAATGGATAATATAGTTAAACGTAAAGAATCTCAAAGTAAATTATACGCCCTTGTTGGGCTTTTTGCCCAGACTAGCTCCGCTCCGAAACGAGGAAGGCCGCTCCATAACCTTTTAAACGTTATTGGATTTAACCAGACTTCAACATTGTTGCCATTAGCGAGACAAACATGTTTTGTCACTCTTCCACCCATTACTGATTTTCAATAACATTTCAAACAATCACAAACTCACTTTCCAACAGATTTATGAATGGAGTGTTGGCCCTGTGGTTATTCTTCATATCATGACGAAGAATTTGAGTTACTCTTAGTGGTATTAATTTATTTATAGCACACGGATGTACAATCATATCAAAATAGAACATGTAATTTGCATTATCTTTTCCAAACGTTTATGTTTGACGCAGATTTGATCAAATTAAAGTGATTCGCGGAATTGGATTATTCTTTTAGAACTTCTTAATTATAAATTGGTCTTTACTTAAGATAATAATGAAAACGTATATAGATAACATTTTGTAATGCCAATAGCTGTCCTCGGCAGACTATAAAATTAGGAAAACAATTCATACACGGTCAGTCTATTGGCAGTGGCAAATATATTGCCTTAGTTACCTTTAATAAAAAAATGAAATTGCATATTCAGGTAAATACACATTACAAAATAGAAATAAGCATACAAAAGATGAGAAGAACCTTGCCAAACCACACCTTAATGAATCGGTTATATTTCCCAACCGTTTTATTTAGTTTTAACTTTAGTTAGTTAGTTAGTTGATTTTTTGAATTTTATAAATCGGGAATCGTACGGTTAGAATTTAAAGTTAATGCGTCCAATAACAATTTAAAGTTTCATCTTTGACCACTAGTACAATAATAATATACTAAGATACAAGTTTCATAAGACTAATGTCTTAGAGCACGCGTTTAATTTAGAAAACGACCCGCGAAGCGTACAAGTGCTTTAATTGTCTTATGAACCGTGTATTTTATAATACTTTTTCTATTTGGGTCTTAAAGTATGAAAAACTTAAAAAAATATAGTGGATTTTTTCCATTTGAATTAATATTTTCTTTTTGGGTTGGCAATACTTTTACAAATTCATTAAATGTTATAAGTATCAAACATGCCATGATAGAAACAATTGAACACAACAAAGTTTCGTCCCATCCGTCATAATTAAAAATAAATATATTATTAAAGTTAATAAAAATGAGTCAAGAAAAAAAGTTGTACTCCGTCAGAAATACGAGAAATTGCAGGAAAACTTTTAAAAAGAATATGCAAAACTTTGAGTTATGGTGCGAGCAGAACAAAGTTCAAAATATTGAACAAAATGATAAATAATACTATTGAACAAAATATTTTGTAGACACAGAATCTGACAGGAATAGCAATTAATGCCCAGGAAATGTCTACAGTAACTATTAATATGTATATATAAAGTAATATGTATAATACTATATTGAATTAAAAATAAAAATAGTACTTTAGCGAATAAAACTTTAGAAATAGAGCCTAAATTGGAAGATATTTCTATTATATTGAGGTTATATTGTTTTATAGTTGTGACTAGAAATTAGTTGACGGACCCCGTCAGCATATTATATATTTCCGAGTATAGGTATTTCAGATAAATATCTAGTAAAAATGATCTATTTGCAAGGTTAAAGGTTAGTATTTTAAAGTTTTCTATAAAATTTTTTTGTCTCATCCATAATGCATAGAAACTAATTTCAACGAAATCGAAGTAAGCCTAAAATTCGAACCCTACTTGCTGCCAACATAAAAAAAAATTCAGTTCCATAAAGTGACAGGTTATTCATTTTTTTTGCATTTCATAATGTAGCCATTATGAAACCCAAATAGAAAAAGGAGTTTCTTATATCTATCTGCGACCTTCATAATGTTAATGGCCTTATCTGATCGATATAATTTCTCATTGGTCCAGGTTGCGATTTTTAAGAAATTTATATTCCCTAAGAAATTGTTTAAAGCCAAAGAAAAGTTGACAACGTTCTGTATCTCCGACTTTATAAAAAAATTCTGAATTCAACAAACAACAAACCCAAGCAGATATTCCAAATAAGCTGCTAATATAATATGTTTTCCTATATATTGGTTCAAGCAAAATTATATGTAATTTAATTTTTTTCATCTATTAATCGCTTTCCTCGTTAACAAAAGTTTAGTAATCAAAGTTACTAAATCGAAGTCGCGTTCTTATGCATGGCATCAAAATGAGTTCACTCTTAGTGAGTTTTATCAAAGGTTTAGTTAAATACAACATGTAGATAATTATGTAGGAACTTTAAGATTTCACCGTATCTCGTGCATTGAAAATATAATTTTGAAGTTACATATTATACATTTATACAGGGTGTCCCAGAATATGTGGGCAATCTCCCGGGTTCAGATAGAATACTTAAAAATAACAGGAGAAGTACCTATACATTTTTCTTCATACGGCCTCCCCTACGGAGATACGGGCCCATAACGGACGTCCCTGGAAATCGTTGTTTTTTAAATAATTTTATTAAGTACTAGGTGTAATTTAATAATTTTTTAGTATCATGGTTAGTAGATGAGTATCCTTAAAATTCGCCCGTTTAAACACATTTGGCTTATTTAGTTTGCCACTTAAGCTGAAAAATAGGTACTCTTGATCAATGTCGATAAAGTCAACTGTTTGCGAGAAAAAAATATTTTTGTTCAATATGGTTTTTTGCATCAATTATTGTTTTATGTTCATAAAATTCCCTCATTGTTGTTATGGTTTTTTTCACATGTACCGATTTAAATAAGAATATTTATGCCAGTGTCAGTTTATGGTAGTGTCTTGAAATTTGCGGTTTTTCTCCTTTGTCTTATTAGTTATTAACTTTGTAATAGAATTTACGCATACACTCTAAAAAATGCATCAGTATCTATGACTAATTTTATCTTGCTGTTAAAGTTTCAGCTTATTCAAAAGTAATTTCTAGTTAGCAAAATAAATTTTCGTTTTAACTGAATTACGATGAATAAGATGATCGAGTTAACAGAACTAACTCTTATTTTTAACTACTTCTTAGTTAACATAACTACATTATTATGTTGAAACCAACACTTTTTTTATTACCTAGCTCCCTATACTAATTTACCTAGTTATTACTATTGGTCAGATAGAGGTAGTAGTAATAACTAGGTACGATGTGAGACGTCACACCAACTACCGCCATTTGCTGCTAGGAGATGGCACTGCGCGCTGTATTTTCTCGACTACCGTTGATAATACGGCGTGAAGTATTCCTATCCTGTACTCACGAGAATAAAAGAGTTCGATACCGGTCTGCAGGTGGTTACATCCTATCAATGGAAAAGGCTTCCTTTTCTTGGTAGTACCACTCTATCTGAAATAGTATTTCAGTGCTAACTGTGTAGACTAATACGCCCTTTGTAATATGGTCTCATCGGGTGGTCTGGAAAAATTATAATTTTTCCATACATTGGTATTTAATATTTCTTTGCTCTGTTAACAATTAAATAGGTAATAATTAACAAACACAATTATTGAAGCAACAATATGATGTTGCTCAATAACTAACTATATTGGTTACCGTAAGAATATTTATTCTTTCGGGTACTAGAAGTACTTGGTTGACTTAAAAAGAGTTATTAGTGACTTCAACTAGAATAATCGTAGCAATAAAATTTGGCCTTCGATACTAAATTTCCTCTTATCGCCATTTTCACTAAATTTTCTTGTTATTGAGACTAAGATCTTGGTATCCTAAACTAGACCATTTTTTAGAGTGTACTGAATATAAATCATATTGAACAAAAATATCTTTTTTTCCGAAACAGTTCATTTTATCGACATTGATCAAGAGTACTTTTTTTCAGCTTAAGGTTTAGAGTATCCAAAAATATTATTGTCTTTTCTTCATCATACAAGACGTACAAAAAAATTGCATTTTGTGTTACGTTTAGTCCATCTCTTGCAACCTAAATAAGCCAAATGTGTTTAAAAGAGAGAATTTCAAGAAGACTCGTCTACTAACCATTATACTCAAAAATTATTAAATTACACGTAGTACTTAATAAATTATTTAAGAACAACGCTTTCTAGGGACGTCCGTTATGGGTCCGTATCTCCGTAGGCGAGGCCGTAGGAAGAAAAATGTATAGGTACTTCTCCTGTTATTTTTTAATTTTCCATCTGAACCCGAGGGATTGTCCACATATTCTTGGACACGTGTATACAAGTAAAACGTTGTTCCGATTTTTTAACTATTCATTGAAATACTGTAAATGTTTTCTTTTATCATTAGATAAACCACCCAGGAACAATGACGAAAATACTGTATTTGTTAGTTATTACAGTGATCCAACAAGCTGCCTATGGACGCCTTATAGACGTTAATAAACTACCAAAACACTTTATGGCTACAAATGTTACCAGCGAACCCTTAATTCTGACGGAATACATAAGACAAAACAAAACTGCAGAAGCACGAGCATTATCACAAGTGCAGTATCCGGGCTTCCAAAACGTTACCAGTTACTCTGGATATTTTACTGTAGAAGAATGTTATAATTCCAACTTATTTTTTTGGTATTTTCCTGCAGCCCAAGACTTTGATAATGCCCCATTAGTATTGTGGCTTCAAGGAGGACCCGGTTTTCCAAGCGTATACAGCATCTTCGAAGAGAACGGTCCTTTTATAATTAACGAGGATTTAACTGTTAGCTTTAGAGATATCTCCTGGCACAAAGATCATTCGGTGTTGTTTATCGACAGTCCGGTAGGAACCGGGTTCAGTTTCACGTCAGAAGGCTTCGCGCAAGACCAAACCAAAGTTGGCGGCCATTTGTATATAGCATTGGTACAGTTCTTCGCAGTATTTCCCGAGCTTCAAGATAAACCATTCTTTACAACAGGAGAATCGTATGGTGGTAAATATGTTCCTGCCATAAGTTACACCATACACAAAAATAACCCGGAAGCGGATATAAAAATTAACCTTCAAGGAAGTCTGATCGGAAATGGATGGAGCGACCCCGAACATATGTTTGTCTTGAGCGATTACTTGTATCAGTTGGGTTTAGTCGATATAGCCATAAGGGATGAATTTAAAGTTGTCGAAGCTGAAGCCGTTCAATTTATCCAGAATGGAAACTATACGGCAGCCACGCAGAAGTTTCGCGATATTATTTTGGGAAAAGACGACAGTATGTTCCATGAATTTACAGGGTTGTCGAATGTTTACAATTATTTACTAGACACCGACGACGGACCCGAGTACTGGGAAACCTTTATACGATTGGATGAAATTAGAGAAGCCATACACGTTGGAGCAGTTGATTTCGGCGCCCAAGCCGCTCTGGTACGTCTGAATCTTTGGGATGATATCACCAAAACCATAGCGCCTTGGATTGCCGAGCTGCTCAGCCATTACAGGATTCTTCTTTACAACGGGCAATTGGATTTAATTGTGGCTTATCCGCTTACGGAAAACTTTCTTCGATATTTAAACTTTAGCGGTGCGGAAGAGTACAAGACGGCCGAGAGGCACGTTTGGAGAGTGGACGGGTCCGTTGCCGGTTATGTCAAGACAGCTGGCAATCTTACCGAGGTCTTGGTTAGAGATGCTGGTCATTCGGCGCCGCTGGAACAACCCAAGGCTGTATACGATCTACTCTATAAATTTGTTAGGAATATTAGTATTAGCTAATTTATTCAAATGCTGCAATAAATGTTTTTTTATAAACTATTATAAGACCATTTTATCAGAGTATGTTCTGTAGAAGAAATAATAAATTGAAATAACACTTTTAAATAAATTCCTAAGTACCAGGGTCATATACAACGTGTCCATGATAAGGAGGACCAGTACAGGGATCTCGGAAACCGTAAGATATACGAAGTCGGTTAAATGGAGGTAAAGTTGCGCATTTACGTGCCTAATAATATGCCGTTTAGAAAGTTTTAAATTCCGCGTAGTTCCAGAGATATACGGAAAACCCAGAAATTCTGAAAAATCGTTTTATTGTTTTCCTGGGTTTTTTTGAGATCGAATTCTAAAGTAAATTGCACTTTTGCCTTGCCACTTTTTCCGCTCTATCTAACACCGTTAATTGTTTTGTAATCCGACGAGCCGTCTTCGAAGGGCCATTATCAACTTTCTTTTTTTAAATACGGTCCTATTTTTCTGATATTGGAATTTGATAGCTTTTTCTTCCGAATGCAACGATGTATAACACATTGTGGTTTAATGACGTTTCGAGGGTTTTTTGAACAACATCAGGAAATTTTGGGATACGGTCCTGTATTTCTCCTAATTTTATAAATAATATCTCATAAGCAAGCTCTAATTTTTTTACTTATGTTGGACTAGTTCAATAAATAGCAAATAATTTAATAATAAACCACAAATAAGTGAACAAAAATCATTCCAACGCAGTAATAAAACGAACAACGAAAAAAGTAGGAACGCGTTCAAAATGATTTTCGTTATTCTCTAAGCATAAATAACATCTTCTAACTGTCGATGCTAAAACATTTGACACTGCCACATAACAGTTTTTTTGAGATAAAATAAACCATACGATAGAATATCAAACTTTTCAGCATTTGTAAATTTATGTTCCATATTTTCTGGAAAATAGAAAACCTCTTAAAACGCTCAAACAACATAAGTAAAAATTTAGAGCTTACTTATGAGATATTATTTATAAAATTAGGACCGTATCCCAAAATTTCCTCATGTTGTTCAGAAAACCCTCGAAACGTCATTAAACCATAATGTGGTGTCATATATCGTTGCATTCGGAAGAAAAAAAGTTTCAAATTCCAATATCAGAAGAACAGGACCGTATTTAAAAAAAGAAAGTTGATAATGGCCCTTCGAAGACGACTCGTCGGATTACAAAACAATTAACGCTGTTAGATACAGCGGAAAAAGTGGCAATGCAAAAGTGCAATTTACTTTAGAATTCGATCTCAAAAAAAAAAACAGGAAAAGAATAAAACGATTTTTCAGAATTTCAGGTTTTTCCGGATATCTCTGGAACTACTCGGAATTTAAAAACTTTCTAAACGGCATATTATTAGGCACGTAAATGCGCAACTTTCCCTCCATTTAACCGACTTCGTATCCCTTACCGTTTCCGAGATCTTGGACACGTGGAAATTTATCGTCCATTAAATTCTAAATTCTAATATCTTCTATTAATCCATTTTGACCAAGAAGTTGTTACTATATCAAAGGTTTAACATTGGTAAAATCCCCTAATATTATTTTACTTTCATACATAAGTGAAATATTCGCACCATAAATTCTGGATAAATTTCCAAACAAGGTAAAGTCGTAGTAAATTTTAAAAAGAATCTTGTCCTTTGTCTTAACGAAAACATAATTTTCTACTTGATTCCTTATCCTTGGCCCGAAGGTTGTGTTCTTAGGTTGTTTATCCGTGTTGTTTATCCTGGACTACTTTACGCCCTACAGCATCCACTCGGGTAGGGCTCCGGATAAAGATAATCCTACAAAATTTCTCTGCAGGAAACAATATTATTGTATTTTCCTCGGCAATATTGGATATGTACACCTCGTTCGTAAACGTTTTAATTGAAGTACGGAAGTGGATGTTATATATACAGGGTGTTCCTTTAATGACGTGCTAACATTGTTGAGTGCTCGTGAATCTTTAGGTCATTTTATGAAGAGCAGTTCATAAGAACATGGTTTTAATATTATTAATCGTTATTTTTTAATATCTCTTTATAACTTTAATCGTACTGTTGTACTTTTTACAAAAATTCAAAACACCCTGTGTATAGTAGGCATTGCATGTTATTGCAGATACAGCCAATTAAAAGTTTCATGTTTCCTTGAAATTTCTTTGATTCATTTGTTTATCTCTCTCTCTCTTTCTTACACTTTTTATTAAACGGACCTAGATTTTTTAGTTAAGATGAGGCTCCTAAACAATCTCAAATGAGCAATCAGAGCCATCTAAGTTGCAACAATTCAATTAAAAAATATGCCATAAAGGCATTTATTATTATTATGGGTTTTCTCACTTTTAATCAAGTGGTGTTTCGTTTCTGAGGTGTCGGGCTAACCAAGTCATCTCATATTCTATTGGTTGAATTGAGGAATAATCGTACTATATTACATGTTTTTAGGATGACAGACTTTTGTATATTTGTGTGGACATTTGCGTTTAGATTGAGTTGTTCAAGATGAGTATTGAAAATGTGTGGGGTGATGCCCGTAAATGAAATGATGAATGGTATGATTCTGTTTCCAAAGTCTCTGGACTTCTATTGCCAATTCAGTATACTTTGCTATCTTGTCCCTATATTTTTTTCGGATGTTATGGTCATTAGGTATGAATATATCTATAAGATAGGTGATTTCCTCTTTTTTGATTTGGAACACGATGCCTGGTCTATTACATGTTATTGTTTCATCTGTATGGATTTCTATGTCCCAGTATAGTTTGTATTCACTTGTGTCTATGACCGTTGTTGGGGAATATTTATAATATGGTATTTCTTCTGTGACGAGTTTATATGTCTTTGCTAGTGCCTGATGGATAATTTTTCCTGCCATATTGTGCCTATCGGTATATTGAGTGCCTGCTAAGATTTTGCATCCACCCGTAATATGGTTTATAGTTTCTTTATATTATTATTATTATTATTTATTTTGCTGTTGTGAGTTCTGGGCCCCATTTCCCATTGACTCCCTCTGACTTTACGGTGTAAAATTATTTTAGATACTCATCCAATAATCAAACAGAGGTTCAAAAATATTATTTTAAAAATATAATAATATTAATTCGAACCGCAAGTTAATATGATAAGGCTGTAAATATGTTGCATGTGTAGTGGTTCATATCTAGATTGATAAATTATTAACTAAAATTTGCGAAAAATTCTTTAAAAGGGTGTTTGCTACTCAGAAATACGTAACAAGTTTTTTTTTTAACTGGGACCATTTTATAATATAAAATAACAAATAAAGATGACTAAATAAATATTTCAATTACAAATTACTTGTCTGCAATAAAAAGGAAACGACCTTTCTCGTGAAAAGATTAGAAAATTAAAAATTATTTTATAATTTAAGGACGCTTCGCTTTCACCATTTTCAGTCACTATCATTCATATGTTGCTTGATTCTATTCCATGCCAGACGAAGGAAATTGACTTATAAAATTATTTCATATCTCGGCCTGTTCGCATTTTATGCCTGTCTCTGTTGGTTGACACATACCTTCCCCGATTCGGTAAAGTGAGACAAATATGGCCTAGATCAAATCCCCCTCATTAAACACACCCACTTTATGGCTTCCAGATATAACTACGTAAGTCTGATATTGACACTTAATGCATACTAATATATAAAGATTAACGTAGTTTACTTGTGAGCGCATGGAGCAGAGTAGGCTTAGCATCACTTCCATGGCCTTCTTACGTGTTTCGATCCCTCCCCATAAGCAGTCTCACTGGGCTTGTGTACTAATAACTTTTTGGAAATAAATAATGTCGCCGTTCCTTCTGCCGAAACGAAAAAGGAACTTCTGGAAGCAACTGCAGCTGAAACGTAACCGCAATTCGCTGAAATGACAAAAGAGCAGTAATAGCGAGCTGCACCAAATTTCTGCAAATTAAATGTTTGTTTTTCTTTTGTTTCATCATTCGCTGTCGCTCGTATAAATAAGATTATATAGCGGAGGGAAGTAATTGGATTTAATTATTACTGAATATTCATGAGCGGTGATGATAGTTATTATGTAATTTACGATTCTAGCTGCAAATGAGTTGCCAACTAATTATTTTTAAAAATTTAGGGTACAGGGTGTGAATTTGAAATTTTCCCACCCTTCTGCTCGCTTCCTGTAAATAATATTAAAAATCGGGAAGACACGTCAATTTTATAGTGAATGGGGATGCTTTTAACAAATATTTGCAGTCCTCGTGGTTTAACCCCTGACACCCTGGAAGGGGTAGAGGTCGAATAAAAGAATTTTTCGGACAAAAGATGTTAATTTTTGGTTCGGAGAACACGAACGCCAATAAAAAATATGGGGTTCCATTATCTTAACTTACCCCCACTCGCGCCCGGAGTTTGAGGGGGTGGGGGGTGGTTTAAATTGCAAACTATTCTTCCTTCAAAACCAAACAACTTTTTCCCCAGACATTTTCCGCTGCAATGCGATGCACCGGAGTTATTCCGGGGTACCGACCTCTTTTCCAACACCCTATATAGTCTTCTCGGATGATAGGTATGTACACCTACCCTGTACTGATGAGAACAAAATAGTTCGAACCCGGGTCTGCGGGTAGTGACATCCTATCCATGGAAAAGGCTTCCCTTTCTTGGTAGTACCATTCAATCTAAATTGGTATTTTAAAGTTCTATTGTGTAGACAAAAATACGCCCTTATTATATAAGGTATCATCGGGTGGTCTGAGAAATAATAATTTTTCCATACATTGGTATTTGATATTAATACCACCTGAAAAGTAAATATACTTTTTATTTTCCAATACCATATTTTATTATCTTTTGAGTAGTAGTTTCGAAGAAATCGCGTTCAAAAAATGAATTCAACCCAATTATATAAAAACCACTTACTTATATCCATAACTACGTGATTGCATCATTACATCTTGCACCATATTTTTTTTTATGATCAAACTCGAACAAACAAAATATTGTAAAATTACTTTAGAATGAAAAGGGAACATCCCAAATACAACGTATCCAAGCCAGTACAGGGATCTCGGAAACCGTAAGAAATACGAAGTCCGTTAAATGGAGGTAAAGTTGCGCATTTACGTGGCTAATAATATGCCGTTTAGAAAGTTTTAAAATTCCGAGTAGTTTCGGAGATATACGGGAAAAAACGAAATTCTGAAAAATCGTTTTATTGTTTTCCTGGGTTTCCTTGGGATCGAATTCTAAAGTAAATTGCACTTTTGCATTGCCACTTTTTCCGCTCTATCTAACGGCGGTAATTGTTTTGTAATCCGACGAGTCGTCTTCGACGGGCCATTATCAACTTTCTTTTTTAAATACGGTACTGTTTTTCTGATATTGGAGTTTGATAGCTTTTTCTTCCGAATGCAACGATGTATGACACATTGTGGTTTAATGTGACGTTTCGAGGGTTTTTGAACAACATCAGGAAATTTTGGGATACGGTCCTGTATTTCTCCTAATTTAAATAATATCTCATAAGTAAGCTCTAAATTTTTACTTATGTTGGACTAGTTCCATAACTAACAAATAATTTAATAATAAACCACAAATAAGTGAACAAAATACAGAAACATTATTTCAAACTTCTGTTGATTCGGGATTTAAAAGAAAAGTAGGCGTTGGAAACAAAAAAATTAAGATGGTGACGCGTGATTTGTTTCACTTGACATTCCCATTGTGATCATTTAGAGCGTTTTAAGAGATATTCTGTTTTCCAGAAAATATGGAACTCCTTAGTTCCTTACTTTTTTCGTTGTTCGTTTTATTACTATTTTTGAATGATTTTTGTTCACTTATTTGTGGTTTATTATTAAATTATTTGTTATTTATTGAACTAGTCCAACATGAGTAAAAAATTTAGAGCTTACTTATGAGATATTATTTCTAAAATTAGGAGAAATACAGGGCCGTATTCCAAAATTTCCTGATGTTGTTCAAAAACCCTCGAAACGTCATTAAACCATAATGTGCCATACATCGTTGCATTCGGGAGAAAAAAAGCTCTCAAATTCAAATATCAGGAAAACAGGATCGTATTTAAAAAAGAAAGTTGATAATGGCCCTTCGAAGACGACTCGTCGGATTACAAAACAATTACCGCCGTTAGATATAGCGGAAAAAGTGGCAATGCAAAGGTGCAATTTACTTTAGAATTCTACCTCAAAACCCAGGAAAACAATAAAACGATTTTTCAGAATTTCGGTTTTTTTCCGGATATCTCCGGAACTACTCGAAATTTTAAAACTTTCTAAACGGCATATTATTAGGCACGTAAATGCGCAACTTTACCTCCATTTAACCGACTTCGCATCTCTTACGTTTTCCGAGGTTCCTGTACTGGCCCTCCATATCTTGGACACGTTTTATAGACAATCCCAATTTATAATAAAAAGAAACCCACTGTAACAGTAAGAAAACAATGCAATTATTTATTAATAATACTAATGCTGTATCCTTACATTAACATACGTATATATTGTTAAGATTGTACTAAATCTAAATATTTCTCAAGGCCGCATTAAAAGTCTGCAATAATTTTGGAATTTTGTTGTTGCAAGTTAATTTTTGGGCATGAAAGTTGCAAGCAATAATAATATGTCGTGCAAGTTGTTGTACAGTCGGCAATTCTATTGCAGTTGCGGTGTCATCGGCGAGAGCTGCCAACCCAACAAAAGAGAATACCGTGGAGCTATCAAAATAAAAACGCTTAAAACCCAACTAAAAACTGAATAAAAACATAAACAATCGTGACGTATTTCAAGGTTAATATTTAGTAACTTTTTAACTTTTTGGTTGTTAATGTAAAAATCACTATATTTTCCACCAGACTTGTAGCAGAACTGCAACAACTATCGAGCAGACTCGTTCTTTGGCAAGCCATGCAATTTGCAAGAAATCAGCTGGCTTCCTTCAAGTTTATTGCAATTTTGCATCTGCGACCCCGGTTAGGAATAGCAGCTTCATTTTTATGATTTCTTTTAAAAGTGGACCCTCGAAATCACTGGCCATTATTAGTAAGGTAGATTTCAGGAGATTAAAAACAAATAAGAAAAATGTGACAATTTCATCGCGCATTTTCTTTCTCCGCCAACTGTCAACGACAATTGAACCGGGTACGGTGGAAAACAGCAACACGCGCGTATCCTCAGTATCTCGCGCGCTTTCCCCATCAACTGTTCGGGTGGAAACGCTGGCGGGAAACACGTGACGAAACCATTGCGAATCGTTTTTGCGAAAAAGAGGGTGAAGCCGATTAAGTTTGTGTCAATATTTACAGGACGAATGGAATTGAAAAAAATCTTATGTGAAAGCGGTTATTGATTTAGGTAGGTGAAACAATTAATTTGAATTTTTTTTTTGAAAAATAATTTAAAAAAAAAATTTTTTTTTGGTAATTTTATGGTTAACTATTACCCCGTCTTCTCATAATAACAGTTATTTTAGATGGGTGAAAAGCTGAACTAAAGTTTCAAAAGCTGAAATAATTATTTAATCACAAAAACAATCTAACAAATATAATATATTATAAAATAAAATTTATAATTATCAATAATAATTGATTTCAATTTGATTCCCTGTTTAAATCAAGACGACACATTATTTTCATGTAGCTTCTACCTAGTCAATTGACTAGTGTAACCGATCAATAAAATAGCTACAAGGAGTGCCATTTTTTTTTTGTAAAAATGATCAGAAGACACGTTTGCAGACACACCCACTAGTGGATCGATAGAATAACTTTTCTAACCAAAACATGTGGTTTAACATCCTTTTAACACATGTATCCTTTCGGAGACAATAAAACAACAATTTTTTAAAAAAATTTGAACATTTCGCGGCTCTTATCAACTTTTCTCCATAACACGACCTAAGGAATCATACTGTAAAATATTATTACGTCATTAAGGAACACCCTGTATATGAATATAACCTTATATCATAGAGAAAACTTATAAAAAAAACACAATAGTTATTTATTTGTTGAATGTCCCGACATCAAAAAAGAAATAATTCCGATTCAGAAGAAGAAACCTCATTTCAATGCACTCCAGACGAAATGATCGATAAAGCCAATGAAGCAACACAAAATTTATTGCCTGAAAAATCGAAATAAGCTTACTAAAAGGAATATAATACGTTTATTGAATTGCCTTAGACTGGCATGGCCACTTGCGCCTTATTCAGGGCCCCCGTAAGGGCTACTGGCGCCTGTGTGCAAAAAAGGATTTTGGCGCCCTTTGGATCATGTTTTTTATTTTTTTTTTTGAAGGTAGTTAGGTAGGTAGGTAAGTGCTTGAAATAAAGCAAAAAACTGAACTTTAGAAGTCATATTTATTTGTAGACTAAAATATCAAAATGAAACACACAGAATAAAATCATAACAAAATTAATTAAAATAAATTCTTGTTCACACCCATTTTAAAGCATTTACTTAACTAATGGGGTACAGACACGTTGTTTATAAATGCTAGAAAATAACCCAAAACTAAAAATCACATATTTTTTAGGAACAAATAACAGAAATATTGCCTAATATAAGTATATACTACTTTCTACTAACACTTAGATATTTTAAAAAATATGCAATTATGCAGATACTTCTGATAAAAAATACCTAGGTAACTTCGTTATAAAGTCAAAAATGATAGCTAGGTACAATAGAAAAATACAAAATAGCTATTGTAGCAGCGATATTTTCCGAGACTTTGCTACTGCAAATTCATTAATTACATCGCTAAAATTTATACCATGAAAAATTTCTTGTTCAATTGCTAATATCGCTAGCCCAGACAATCTTTCTTGAAGCATTGTCGATCTTAAATAATTTTTAATGATTTTTAACTTTGAAAAAGATCGCTCGCCAGACGCTACAGATACAGGTAATGTCAGAAGAATTCTTAGTGAAATGCTTACGTTTGGAAAGGTGGAGATTGTTTTCAAATATATATATTGTAAAATACTTAAGAAGGGGTCAGTATCATCAGGTAATGAAAACAACTTTAACGCTTTAATTTCATTAAACAAATCATTGGAGTCTATATCTTTATTATCCTGATCTGTCAGCCGTTCTTCAAGAACAGAACAATGTTTTAAAAGATCGCTGTCACTTAATTTGAATATGTCGCTAAAAAATCCGAAAATACTCATTTAATAAGTCAAATCGGTTTTTTAGAGAGCGTAATGTTTGATTTATAATTTTGGGCATTGTTCATGTCTGAACAGGAAAAATCACGAAACTACCGCCTGACATGTTCTCGCAACATAGGAATCGGCAGTAACTGGATGATATACTAATAAAATTTCGTGTGTATTTATACCTAATCCTATTTCATTTCTCAACTTTTATTTTAAAATTAATTTTTGTTTTGTTTGTTTTTTTTTGGAAATTTTTGCAATTTTTGACCCTGGGTTTTGCATATGTGCATTGCACACTTTGCGCATATGCTAGCGGGGGCCCTGACCTTATTTCATTTTACTGTAAGCCATAAGCTAATAAATAATTCTTTTCAAATTTGGTAAAAGATTCGTTTCCTATATTTAAAAAATATTCTACATACTTGTTGCACAAGAAAAACAAGTCTTATTCAATCTTTCGAGAGAGGCAAAGAAAATCCAATTAGATTTGTGTCAATATTTATAGAGGAAATGGAATTGAAAAAACATTCACGTAAAAATATCTGTATATTGACTTAAGCCTATATAAAAATTCGGAAGAATGAACATAATTGATTAGGTGCTAAATAAACGATTATAGGTACATGTACCGGGTGTCCCACTAAGAATGGCTCTCGGCCGTATCTCTGAAAGTGTTAGTCGTATGGCTTGCGGAAAAATTGTTTAATATGAAAAGTGATCATAAGAAATTGCTGGAAATTATTTTCAAGTTTCTCAGTCGAGCGCTAGAGGGCGCAACCGTAACGGTAAATCCGTAAAGCTTAGTTTTTTCAAAAGTTGCCGCGTTAAGGTATATTGAAAATAGCATTTTCGTATACTTTAAGGTTTTATGAAGAAAATTTACTTATAACATATTTTTGTCACTTTTAAAATAAAGTGGTGGGGGAAGGTTGAACATTATTTTAAATAAATGCCTACAACTCCGGGTTCGCTCAACAGAATTTAGTGAACTTTGTTTTGTTAAAAAGTGGTTCCCTTACTCTATACTTTAGTGTATAAACTATGACAATATGACTTTTAAAGTAGGCGCTAGAGGGAGCTATTTTACAACTTAACAAATATTGCGCATTTTTTCAAAAATTTTAAATACAACAGTATATTTAATTTTACTTCATCACAAAGATCAATAAAAGCCTAAAGAACTGGCGAAAACCACAACTTGATATCTATTTTCAAACCGGAGATATTAACAAGAACAAAAATAAACACGGAAAAATATGATTAATATATTTAAGTTTCAACGGTACAGGTTTTTTCAAAAGTCAAATAGGCCTTGGAAAAACAAAATCTAATTTAAAATTAGGTGCTTTCACGTCAAAGTTTTTATTTGACTTTTGAAAAAACCTGTACCGTTGAAACTTAAATATAATCATATTTTTCCGTGTTTATTTTTGTTCTTGTTAATATCTCCGGTTTGAAAAAAGATATCAAGTTGTGGTTTTCGCCAGTTCTTTAGGCTTTTATTGATCTTTGTGATGAAGTAAAATTAAATATACTGTTGTATTTAAAATTTTTGAAAAAATGCGCAATGTTTGTTAAGTTGTAAAATAGCTCCCTCTAGCGCCTACTTTAAAAGTCATATTGTCATAGTTTATACAGTAAAGTATAGAGTAAGGGAACCACTTTTTAACAAAACAAAGATCACTAAATTCTGTTGAGCCAACCCGGAGTTGTAGGCATTTATTTAAAATAATGTTCAACCTTCCCCCACCACTTTATTTTAAAAGTGACAAAAATATGTTTTAAGTAAATTTTCTTCATAAAACCTTAAAGTATACGAAAATGCTATTTTCAATAAACCTTAACGAGGCAACTTTTGAAAAAACTAAGCTTTACGGATTTACCGTTACGGTTGCGCCCTCTAGCGCTCGACTGAGAAACTTGAAAATAATTTCCAGCAATTTCTTATGATCACTTTTCATATTAAAAAATTTTTCCGCAAGCCATACGACTAACACTTTCAGAGATACGGCCGAGAGCCATTCTTAGTGGGACACCCGGTACGATGTAAGTTTTTACTTTGAAGTAGTAATATAATCATCTAAAACACTAAATCAAAAAACAGTACTACGATGATGTGCGCCACCAAAATTATTAATTACTTGTATACACGTTATAGTCTTTAGGAGATGTAATTTTGTAGACTATAGTGTTGGGAAAAACCGATGATTTTAATAATCCAGTACTTGATACTCGAGCGATTTTAATAATCGAATGAATCCTTCGAGCGATTAGTCACTTGAAATTTTTATGACTAAGAAGAATGTGTTCATAAAACACCAGGGATTGTTTTCGTAAGTTTTAGAAGTTTAGTCCAGAGTTTTTATGAAGGAAGAAAAGTTGACTGTGATTTTAAAAAAAATTATATCCTTTTATTTTTTTTAAATTTACAATCGCCGCTGGCTAGCCAGTTCCAGTCAAAACAAAACCCATGTCGCGATGAATCCACTAAGGGATTCGGCATACCTACTTTTTTTTTAATGCTCAAACACAAGCACTATAGGAAAAATCCTTTAGGGCACTCTGGGAGTGGTGCGTGTGCGCAAAAAGCGATTCACGTTGATTTTGAATCGTTGGAGGTTATATTCGTTGGGAAAAACGACCTCGGGAAGGTCGTTCCATAAGGATGTAGTCCTCCAGATGAAAGAATTCTTAAATAATGAAGTTCGAGGAGTACTAAGCTTAACCACATATGGATGGGCGGCAGTGGTTCGTCGTGTATTTCTGCTATTCGTCGCTCTGGGCGGAATTAAGAGGGCAAGGTCAGCCGAGCACCTTCCATGGAAATATCTGTAAAAGAGAGTCAAATCCCCAACCTGCCTTCGATGTTCACGGCTGTCGAGGTTCTTCGTCAGCTCGTGGTCTCCGATCAGACGAATAGCCCTCCTTTCGATGGAATCCAGTAGCCGAAGAGTATATTTGGGTGCAAAGCTCCAGACATGAGGGCAGTACCCTAGTGATGGTCGAATCTGGGCTTTGTATAGTGTCGAAAGTTGTTGAGGTGTGTACAACTTTCTGGTTCGGAAGAGTACACCAAGTTTCTGAGAAGCTATCTTGGTGATTGCCACAACGTAGTTATGCCAAGACATATTGCCTCCCAGATTGACGCCCAGCAAATTTATAGATGAAGCCAGTGGGATTGTTTGTCCGTCCATGACTATATCCGGTTCTGTAATGTTAACCCTTTTAGAGAAAACTGCTGCCTGGGTTTTTTAGCGTTAAATTCGACTTGGTTACTGTCACCTCAAGCCAAAATTTCTTCTAGGTCTTTGTTGAGGCGTGATACTTTATGCTTTCTGCGAAGATGTGCATCGGCAGCCGATGTTTGTGCATTCAAAGAGAAAGATGAGATAAGTGTGCTATCGTCAGCAAAACTAAATATCGGATTTTTCGTTTTCACTAGAAGATCGTTAATGTAGAGTAAGAAGAGAGTGGGAGACAATATGGAACACCGGAATTGATGGTGAAGTTGTCTGAGAGAAATCCGGCAATCGCCACTTGCAGAGAGCGGTCCTTAAGAAAGCTAGGCAACCATGCACAGAGTCGACTGGGCATACCATAGGATCGCAGTTTACTTAGAAGTCCCTCATGCCAAACACGATCAAAGGCTTTAGAAATATCCAGTGCAACAGCCCGAGACTCCCCATGATGTTCGATTGCGTTGTTCCAAAGATGGGTGACATAGGCTAGATGATCTCCAGTTGATCTGGACTTCCGAAAACCATATTGATGATCGCTGATAATGTTCAAGCATTCCAGGTACTTTAGAAGATGTTGGTTAATAGCTTTCTCCATTACTTTTGATATAACTGAAAGCAATGCGACTGGTCGATGGTTGCTAGGCGGGGTTCTCTTACCTTTCTTTGATATAGGCTGGACTAGCGCCGTCTTCCAGCACGATGGAAATATTCCTTGTTTGTAGGATAAGTTAAAAAGTCTACAAAATACTGGTGTACCCAAACAGGGAAATACGAGGGGGTGTATGAAAAGCGAAGGTATTCAAAATCACCCTAAAAACTAAGCGACCCAGGACAAATTTGCCACCGCAATCTTTCGTTTCATTAGTTGGACAGGAAAGTGAAAACCGTAACACTCTATCTTTGATAATATGGGACACCCTGTATATACCAATATTAAATCTCATACCCTTACATACAGATTTTCCCCCTGTATAGTTTTCAAAGGAAAAATTTTCCTCTCACTCAATTATACAAGCATGTTACTAAAGATCCCTTGGGCCTTGTGGGCGTCTGTAAAATAAAGCAAAATTTAACTCAAAGGTGAAACAGATATTAAATTTCCCGTTCACGTGCTTTTACTATTCCTTTTTGAAATAACAAAGTCCCTGTAAATGCTTCTGGTAAACTAAATTACAACTTTGTGGTTTCGTTCGTAGCTGTTCGTATCAAACGGAAAATTATCATTTTTTGGATAGCGAATGAAAAACTAAGACGGACAATTATTATTGCAAACCATTTGACTTTCGGAAATAATTTTAATTTAACGGCGATATTACATAACGAAACTTTAAATACATCAGCCGCAAATTTATATCACCAACAGATAAAATCAGGTGTGTTTAAAAAATTAATAAGTGCAATATAAATTTTGTTCGTTTTAGTTGGATTTGCTTAATTGGGATTTAATTGTTACTTAAGGCAATGCCAGACGATCCACTAGAAAGCAATTAATCGTCTTGATTTTGTACGTGCTCAAATGGCTTAATGTTCTATTTTATTTGCTGAATGGCCAAGACCTATGACAATAAATAATTCATAAAATTATGGCCAGTGATAATATAAATGGCGGATATGCACACAGACGCAAATTTTCTCACTAAATTATATTTTTTATATCCTATTAACACATACCAAAATTGAAAATAATATCTAACGTGGGCCACTGACGGTCGCATTTACTCGCAAGCATTCATGAACACACCGAGACATGCATGCAAATTTTACAACTGACAACTTTTCATGCTTCTGGCGCGATGTAACATAATCTGTCGCTGCAACAGGGTATAGTGCGTGCAACAACATTCGACTTATGCGTTGATCGTCAGAAAATATTGCTACTGCTGTTATCGAGCTATAAAAGAAGATACTACTTAAAATACTAAAAGTACTAATTTAAATAGATTTATTCAAAAGACACTATAATTGTATTATGATGTCGCGCGCTTCATAGTTCAACCGCAAGACGTGGCCAAGTGTTCCCTGTTGCAATCAGTTCTCTCTCCTCAGCTTGGTCGTCGTCAACGTAATTCGGCACCCATATAAGTCACCAATCCCATAAATCTCAGTATCTGGGTTTCTGGGGACTTATTGTTGATAACACAGCTAATTTACTGCCTCTATTAAAATGAGAGGATCTCTCAGTCTCCCTGAATAGCAGTGGCGGCTCATGACCTATGATAGAGGGGGTTCACAAGTATGGTGAAATTATTTTTAAAATTTTATTGTAACGACCAAACAATTACTTTCTAGGCGTTTTAAATGTAGAAAGAAAAAAAGGAATAAGAAAATGCGTTAGGTAAAACATATATTTATTTATTTTTTAATTTTACACAAGGAAATACAACTTTTGGAAAATAAGAAAGGTTTTCTTAGTGTGTATAGCTATCGGATCTTAACGTCGTCGCATGTAACCCTCGTAACAATATTTATACAGTCCACTACTAATACTACAAAAGCCATCTACGAGCTATCAAGAAAACCGAATGATGTCTAATACCACTACGCCATCTACGGCTACGTCATTAGGCGCAACCAAGACGAGAACAATAGTTAACTGTTTTATGACGAGAACGAATCGCGCCACGAGACTGACAAGTTGGCATTCTTCATATTTTCAGTGTTTTTTAGTTTAAATCCTTAAACAAAATTGTTTAAAATCATATCGAGTATCATTTATCGAAATACACAACATTTATCGACCCTACACACTAGTGCTTAAACGTAAAGTCCATTCTTCGGTTCTTAATTGTGGAAAATTGATCAATAAGAGCCTTATTAAGTTTGGAATACCCTCTATAAATTTTTTTTCATATATTTCATTTTTAAACTTTCTAATAAAGTCCCTAGATTTACCCTTTGTGGTCTGCGTTAAATTAATTTCGGGTTTAGGTGTCCCGCATTCTTCACTTCAATTTTTTGCTCCAAACTCAAAGAGCTAAAGTTATTTCTTAAATAGTCCACCGTCAACTATTCATTTTAACTTAATAAATATATAATATTTAAATATTACAACATACTAACATACACGCTCGAGTTTCTAACTAGGTGCACGAACAGACAACAAGCGCGGTGCTTTTCCATGTTAAATCGCCATAGCCCCGTTATCCCCCCGTTGAAGTCTCGTTATATCAGATGGTTAAATATTAAAACATAACCATACATACTGATGAAAATATAAATCCTTATTTAAATGATCCACACATGAATGCACTATGATTGTTTATAATAAAGACCACCAATAATCACAAAAAAAAACACAAATCAACCAAAATATATAACAATCCGTTAGATCAAAGGACAAACATCTCAATGTTTACGAGATTAGTATTCATTCATCTTGCTTATCTTTTGGGTCCCAATCGTAGTAAAATAGAAATAGATGTTGCCAGTATAATAATATATTTTTTAAAAATCTCTCATCACAGTTTATAGTAAAATTATTGGGAAATACATTTATTTTAAGAGCAATTGCGGATTAATCTTAAACCAGTCAGTTGTATTTGCCAAATTAACAAATTTTTAGTTGGGATTTTGCAAGATACCTTTGCGATAAATATATCAATCTGGCTATGCTGCAATAATTACCGAAAGAGGTGGGAAAGACTGTTTGCAGTCGTTGCGTAGGCTAGAAATGTACATTTTTCCATCTGTAGTTTGTAATATCTTTGTATTGAACATATTTGGGATTTTATTAGTACAAAAATCATCGAATTATGGAATGGCTTAAATTTGAATGAAAAGAACCTTAATTTTAAGTCTGACTGGCCGCACTATGAAATGTTAGCAGGTTATTAAGGAACACCCTGTATGAGTTGTTAATATAAAATCAATAGTCCAAACAAAGAAACATGGAAACAATGGATTATGTTAATCAAATACTCAATTTCGTTTTTCCATCGGTATTTTTCTGGAAAAAAAATGTTTAGCTGGTACTTACTGAATATTTAATAGGATATGTCGGCGTGTAATTTTCTAGGCACAATCCATTATAAATCAATTCCTCGATAAATATTTGTATGTAAAATATTTATATTTGGGTAAGGTTAGAAATCAAATGTACGGGATCCTTATCTGTTTAAGTTTCGTAGTGAATTTCATGATGTTCGTGTGTTTGCAATGTGAACATAAACAATAACAAGGCAATACTAACTGTGACAAATAGTTAAAATGTTTGTTCGGGTTAATAACTTGTTTCATAGAATTGGATTGGAATTAGCGCTTGTAAATAATTCCAACTCAAATATGGGCACATAATTAATAAAATTAAGTATATATTTATGTAGTAAGGATATATTATCGAAATTTATGGCCAAAAAAACATATTTGGAGTTTCAACGCGCTCATTATTTCTAGACGCTCGTTATCCAATTTCCCTTCTACAAAATAAGAATGCTTTTCACACAAATTCGAAATTACATCGCACCCAATATGACTTGGTAAAGGAAAAATCGCTGTTAATAACTCAATAAAAAAATTCCAAGTATTTATTTTTAACACTAGTGTCATAATAGTATATTAAGACACGTTTCATAAAGACATTATCTTAGAGCACGCGTTTAATTTAGAAAACGACCCGCGAGGCGGGGAGTTTTCTAAAGTACAAGTGCTCTAATTGTCTTATGAACCGTGTATTTTATAATACTTTTTCTATTTGGGTCTTTAAAGTCTGAAAAACTTTAAAAAATATAGTAGATTTTTTCCATTTAAATTAATATTTTTTCTTTTTGGGTTGGCAATACTTTTACAATTTAATAAAATGTTACAAGTATCAAATATGCCATGATAGAAACAATTGAACAGAACAATGCTTCTTCCCATCCGTCACAATTTAAAAAAAATATACCTATTATTAAGGTTAATAAAAATGAGTCAGGAGGAAACATCAGGAATTTTAAAAATAATATCTCATAGTAAGCTCTAAATTTTTTGCTTATGTTGAACTAGTTCAATAAATAACAAATAATTTAATAATAAACCACAAATAAGTGAACAAAAATCATACCAAAACAGTAATAAAACGAACAACGAAGAAAGTAAGGAACTACATAATCAGGTGTTCAAAATGATTTCCGTTATTCTCTACTAAGCACAAATAACATCTTCTAACTGCCACATAACAGTTTTTTTGAGATAAAATAAAACACGATAGAATATCAAACTTTTCAGCATTTGTAAAATAATGTTCCATATTTTCTGGAAAATAGAAAACCTCTTAAAAGGCTTTCAAATGATCACAATGGGAACAAGTGAAACAAATCACGCGTCACCATCTTAATTTTTTGTTTCAAACGCCTACTTTTCTTTTAAATCCCGAATCATCAGACGTTTGAAATAATGTTTCTGTATTTTGTTCACTTATTTGTGGTTTATAATTAAATTATTCGTTATTTATTGGTAAAAATTTAGAGCTTACTTATGAGATATTATTTATAAAAGGACCGTATCCCAAAATTTCCTGATGTTGTTAAAAAAACCCTCGAAACGTCATTAAGCCACAATGTGTCATACATCGTTGCATTCGGAAGAACAAAAAGGTCTCAAATTCCAATATCAGAAAAACAGGACCGTATTTAAAAAAAGAAAGTTGATAATGGCCCTTCGAAGACAACTCGTCGGATTACAAAACAATTAACGCTGTTAGATAGAGCGGAAAAAGTGGCAATGTAAAAATGCAATAATTTACTTTAGAATTCGATCTAAAAAAAAAACCAGGAAAACAATAAAACGATTTTTCACAATTTCGTTTTTTCCGGATATCTCCGGAACTACTCGGAAATTTAAACCTTTCTAAACGGCATATTATTAGGCACGTAAATGCTCAACTTTACCTCCATTTAACCGACTTCGTATCTCTTACGGTTTCCGAGATCCCTGTACTGGCCCTCATTATCTTGGACACCAAAGTGTCGAAAATGGGACTCCTTGTATGTGTTTATTTTTTGTATATGATCACCTCGCATATATTACTGGTAGCTTAGCGAATGTGTAGTGGTGTCGCCCATCAGTGTGAATTAAAACGGGACGCGCATTAGGTGCTTGCTGAATATTATACTCGAAATATTTTCATATTGGACGATTGTTCGATTCTGTCCATCTGTTAAAATGTATTTTTAATGCTTGACTAAACTCAAAACCTGATCAGACATTTACATATCCCGACTGAACAAAAACGATCATTCATATTTTACTTAGTAGTGTTACCAACACTTTGCTCAAAAATTACTGCGGCAAAAAAAATAACCGATTAGGTAAAGGTCATAAAAGGAAATGAAATACATATTCAAAATAATTCTACATATGTACCTACAATGTTACTTTTTAACTTTAAAGCTATAATAATATGTACTTATTAATCGAATGATGAATTTCAGTGAATTTTTCTCAAAATTTACTCATAAATCCATGAGTATCTAAAGTTTTGAATAATTTGCTATCTGAGGATACACACATCCAAAACAAACATTTTAGGATTTGATAGTTTATTACATATTTATCGAGATATTTATCCAAAAACAACTACCTACCTACAATCATGCTACTTACAGTAGCTAAATCATTTTACACAAAATACTTAGTTATTTTTAAAGTCAATATATATAGTGCATCTGGACACTATAATTGTTTTTCTCACTTACGTTTTTAACCTTTAACGCATAATTTACTTAAATACAAGTTTAAAAATTTAAATAACGATCGTCTGAAGTGTATATAAGTAATTTTAGAAGTCACGCAAAATATAAATCCCCCACAGAATGCATATAATATTATATTGCATATTGCAATCATAGGACCACGGATGATGACGTCACAAGACAGCGCTTTGTCCTTGTTTTCTAGGAGTTGTTGGTTTAAGCCATTTCTATGTATTGAATAAAAACATGCAATATTGAAACTCTAATGCAGAAAAACGATAAGGCACGATTCATATTAAAATTAATTTATTAACAAAAAATATTCTCCATCGTAAGGTCCAAGAATAAGAGACGCAGAGGCTTCTACAGAGAAGCCCCTTAAAAGTATGTAAATATATGTATTATGGTCCCGAATCGAAGTTTTTTAAACAGCTTGCTTTTCATGCCGTGGAATATCTTAGGTTATGTATTGTTAGGCATTGTCAAATAAATAGTACAGAGTCAGATGTGGCTGCATGGGAGGTTTTGTATTCCTAATCGGGTAAGTATACCCTTGTTAAGTTGAACATAGGAAATCCCTTGTAATTTTTGAGGTGGAAAGATATTGGGCCCCTGCACAGGGTGTCCCATTTTCGACACTTGTATAGGGTATCTCCGTAATTGCAAGTACTATTAAGAAAGTAACGTAGGTGTCATGTACTGTTTTTGGGTCAAACTTAATTTTCGCTCGTTTACGAGATACAGGGGAAAATCAAAAAATTGACAATTTCAAAATTACTCTATATTTTCTTAGTTAAAAGAGATACGGAAAAATGTTTTAGGCAGAAGTGACTTTATATTGATAGTTGAATAATTTGCCGTTTTCAGAATAAGTATACGGGGTCACGTAAAAAAGTTATCGGACCTAACCTAATTTTTTTTAAAATGGAACACCCTGTATAGATTTTAATCTAAAAAGATACTATTTTAAAGTCTCATTTCAAACATATAACACACCATGGATGAGATTGATTTCCTAGGCGGTTTATTTAAACTTTATGACTTTAAACCACAGTAGACCGTGAAACAAAAGCTAATATCATAGAAACAACTATGTTGACATTCTAGTTGTTATTAACATTTAACGTCAATTTCATTTGTACAGATTCCTTTGTGAAAATGACTTATCAACATTTTGAAAAACTTGATATGATATCAGTTTGTATTGAAAGTGAGAAAAACGAAGAAATGACGCAAAATTTATATTTTGTTCGCTATCCGGAAAGACGGTAACCATTTAAGGACAAATTCCGAACATTTGCGATAATTCTCGTTATTTTTTTACCTTAATCTGAATCTTTTATTTCGTTTCAAAGTCATAAAGTTTAAATAAATCGCCTAGGAAACCTAAATCATCCTTGGTGTGTTATATATTTTAAGGAGAATTTAAAATAGTATCTTTTTAGATAAAATATACAGGGTGTTCTATTTTAAAAAATGAGGTTAGGTCCTAAAGTAACTTTTTTACCTGACCCCGTATACTTATTCTGAAAACGGCAGATTATTCAACAATCATTATAAAGAAACTACTGTATAAAACATTTTTCTGTATCTCTTTTAACTAAGAAAATATAGGGTAATTTTGAAATTGTCAATTTTTTGATTTTCCCCCGTATCTCTTAGACGAGCGAAAATTTTCTAATTTTGCTTTTAGCATTTTAAGCTTGACCCAAAAAGAGCACATGATACCTACATTACTTTTTTGATAGCACTAACAATTACGGAAATACACTCTAAAAGTGTCGAAATTGGGACACCCTGTACATGAGAGGTTTTGTATTCCCAATCGGGTAAGTATACCACGTGATGCATCGTTTAGTTGAACATAATATGTTGCTGAATTTTGGCTCCCCCCTGTACATGGTCGCAATCTTTTTTTTCGATTGGAGAAACTCAAAAAATAACGCTGTTATCTTTATAGAGACACTGAATTACAACTTCTTGAATAGGCCGACATAGTAAACCCATGTGCCGAGTTCGAATACACTTTGATGAGCCAATCATGAGCTATTCAACTAACTGTGATGGCAAGACCACGTTCAGGTAATCGGTAATACAGCAAACACCGAAAAATTAAATTTTGACATTGACAAAATTACGATTTGCGTCAGTGACAATATTTTCACTATATGTTTTGTGCAGTTTCGCGTCAATACTTGGCAATAGCCCCATAGAAGTTATTTGTTGGTGTTACCTGAACTATGAGAGTTTCGTGGTTTTGCCATCACGTTTAATTGAATAGCTCAGGATCGGCTCATCACAGTGTATTCAAACTCGACACATGAGTTTACCATGTCGGCCTCTTCAAGAAGTTATAATGCAGTTTTTCTATAATATGTACAGAGGAGCCAATATTCAGCAATCTCGAAAATTACATGGGATTTCCTAGTCCTATGTTAATAGTCCAATGAACGAAGCCCTTAAATATACATTTTAGTTAGGAAGCTGCACTTTTGGTGAAAGGTAGACTTTATAATGTGAAAGAACATTTGAGTACTATTTTAAGTCTATCCCTTGCACAAGAGTTAAAAAAACCCTCCAAATGGGGTTCAAAATAATTTTCTGGTCTATAACTCTTAAACGAAAAATAATATGGAAAAAAGTTTTTTATAAATCTTATAGATCAGTAAATTTCGCACAAGAAAGGTTATTACTACTTTTTTCTTATCTACAATCGACAAGCCGTATGAGGTCCGAAAACAATTTTTCGACCAGATCTTTAATAAATGGAGGTTAATCACAATATGGCACCACTGTCGTCCTGGGACTAGAATTGAAGCGTCCAGGTGTGACATTTTACAAATAGAAGAATATGATCGGATTTTTAAATGCTGAATAATCCCGTAAATGATTTTTTGCGGAAACAGGGTGCGCAAATAATATATCTATATCTATACGTCGGTTTAGATGAAATTTGGTGGGTAGATTTAATACCTCGGCATCGCACATGCACGTAGTTTTCATTTCGAAAAATGTTCAAGTGCGTGTCGGACATCACGCAAAGCCGAATGGGGCTATATTATATAAGTTTATATATGTATATTAAACAAAAAATCTCCCAGAATAGCATATGGCGTAGATTTTTACGGAAAAATTAGTGCAAATCAATAAAGGCATTAATATGAAGCAAAAAATGACTTCTTGCTCTACTCTACAAAAATCGTATCTCCACACTTGATTGGCAATGAGCATAATTATTATGCAAAATTCACCCCAATAAAATTATGATATTATGTCAAATAATTACAAACCATTTAATATTTTTGGTCTAATAGTTCATACATGCCTTTCACAGGGTTATTTAGACACCATTACACAAAACCTTAAATGTCAAAAATACAAAATAATTATACCAACGAATACTTATAACCAGGAAGAAGACAAACTGCCGTGTTAAATAATCGAAGCAGGCATGATACGGCGACATCCATTATGCCTGGCGCGCACGTGCTTTTCAAATGTCACTTTTGTCCAAATTTTTATTACTGTCAATATTTTGAAGTGACATTCAAGCAAAGAAAACATCAAAACCATTTTATTTGGTTTACTAAGTAGAGAAAATTAAATATTAGGATTTTGACATAGGTTTTCAGCTGTAAATATCGCTTTAAAATTGTCCTTGCATACTTTTATATTATTATTGAACTAGTAACGAAACTAGAAATAAAGAATTCAGAGATTGAAGGTTGTAATTAGTTTTATTAAAAAATAGGAAATAAATCATAATTTACATAAAATATTTTACCATCTTGAACTTCAAACAAATCAAGGTAAATACAATACTATATGTACAGCTACTAACCAAGTAAATATATGCACCATCATTATGATTATGGGCTTCCAATTCGTTTGTTTCGTAGCATACTCCTGGCAACATTAGTGATCGAAGTCCTCTTTAATGGTCAGTCATTATGGGATTCTCAATTAAACTATGAAAAGAAAGAATTATTATAATAATATATTACCGGACTTATCAAAATTCTGGCTACGGGTTAATATAACTAAGCTGTAATTATTATGTTGTAGCTTTTGAGTTCTGGATTATAAAATTTAAGTAAAATTCTTTAAAAATGTGTTTGTTGCTAGTTTGCGTGACAAGTTTGGGACATAATGGGACAATTTTATGATGTAAAATAACAATAACGAATAAAAATTAGTAAAAAAATATTTCAATCATAAATTACTTACCTGCAACAAAACGAGAAGGTCCGTTTTCGTGAAAAGAATAGAATATTAAAAATTATTTTAGAATTTAATGACGCTTCCTCCACCATTTTCAATCACATTATAAATCATAAATGTTACTTGATTTTATCCCCTTCCAGACGAAGGATGTTCGGTTGTGAAATAATTTAAGAACGTGTGCTGCTCGCATTCTATGTCTGTCTCTGTCTGCATCAACCTTCTCCAATTCAATAAAGGGAGACAAATATGGCCTAGATTAAATCGAACAAACCCAGAGTCTGATATTGACACAGAACGATCGACACAAAAGGATAAACGTATGGAGTAACCTGCCTGGCTGTGACGTCACTTGCACGGCCTACTTATATGCTTCGATCCCCGCCATAAGCGGTCTCATCGGGCTGAATTATACTACAATAAAATACCTGACACACCAAATAGTACATTACGTACCGAGGGCAGTAAAGGCCTTCACTGCCCGAGGTTCGTACCGTACTTTTTGTCAAAAGTGCGCCGAGTCCTTCTGCCACTAAAAAGAGTGTTGGTGTGTGCTTCCAGCGTGAACGCGAGAGGGCTGTAATGAAAACATTACAGCCCTGTTTCTAGGTATATTACAGCCCTGTCTCCGAGAGGCTTGAAAAGAGCTACTTACGGTCACGAAAAGAGGTCGCGTAAGAGGCGCTTACGGCGCACGTATGACGAAAAAACTTTTTCAGACACCTGTGTCGAGTCGTAATTGGCTGTTAGGCAGTGTTGCCCAGTTGAAAATTGAATGCCTTCATGACGTTTTGAAGACGCCGATCAACTCTCAAAATGCAGATGATTCTATGGCTATAACTATCCGAGATATCGTAAAAATGATTATTAACTTTTTTATTCAGATTTAAATTATCTACAACTTTTGACTGAATCTTAATTTACTAGTGTGTTTTGTTTCGAATCTACGGGTCAAAAAATATTTAAAATTAATTTTCCATCCCTGAATACAAAATAATAATGAAGAGTGTTTTCAAATAATAAAATGTGATTTCCACCAAAAATGCAGCTTTCTAACTAAAATGTCTATTTAAGGGCTTCGTTTATTGGACTATAAGCCATAATAATTGTTTGTAACTTATTTGAAATATGAAACACATATTTTTTTTAAATTACTTCATTCCATTACCTAAGATAGCACATAATGTACTTTGCTCCCTCATTTTAGAGAGGCAAATAGCACTCTCCGAAGCCGACTAGACTCGTTTTCAAAGGCGGATTTTTACCCTTTTTAAGGGTGAAACCTTACAAATTAATAAGGCAAATCCCTTCTTACATATTCAGCCGCTTACTGAGCTTCTTGATAAAAACCTCGATTCTAAATATTTCTTGTATTATTAATTACTTCAAAATGGTACACAAAGCACGTTATTTCGCTGGAAATACGTATTAATAAGGCAGAAGGCAAAGAGGCAAACAGAATCTTTTACATCTAAAAATATTTGCTTTGGAAAGAAAATAATACCCATTTATACAGTGCGACCTACTTCGTTTTAATCTTCTTATATTAGATTTCTTTGGAATTAATTCGCGAATGGCTGCGTACATAAATATTTTATTGAACCTAAGGTCTCGCTCCAACCACTGGCATTAAGCTATAAAAAATCTGTTTGGTAACTGTAAAATTTTGAGAACGTTATTAATTGTTGATATTAAGTAGATCAGCTTTAATAACAGCCTTCGGGGGGCTTAATTAGATTGCCAGATTTATTCCGAGAGTTTCTGGCCGGCTTAACAGATCTTTCAAAGAGGGTTGGTGGGGGGTGAGACCTCAGATTAATTATTACTACGAATACAGCCGGTGAGTACCTACCAATATCTCGGGCACATACAGAGGAGGTCAAAATAAACCTAACTTGTCATAGAAAAAAATTCCTGAAGGGTCCTCTCTCTCAGAGCCATTGCCTGTTGTCTACTCCTGGACATAGGCATAAATTGTAATATCTAAGGAAATAAAGTATAAAGTAAAGTAAAGTAAAGTAAATCGGAAGTCCAGATCAACTGGAGATCTTCTAGCCTATGTCACCCATATTTGGAACAACGCAATCGAACATCATGGGGAGTCGCGGGCTGTTGCACTGGATATTTCTAAAGCTTTTGATCGTGTTTGGCATGAGGGGCTTCTAAGTAAACTGCGATCCAATGGTATGCCCAGTCGATTCTGTGCATGGTTGTCTAGCTTTCTTAAGGACCGCTCTCTGCAAGTGGCGATTGACGGATTTCTCTCAGACACCTTCACCATCAATGCCGGTGTTCCTCAAGGGTCCATATTGTCTCCCACTCTCTTCTTACTCTACATTAACGACCTTCTAGTGAAAACGAAAAACCCGATAGTTAGTTTTGCTGATGATAGCACACTTTTATCATCTTTCTCTTTGAATGCACAAACATCGGCTGCCGACGCACATCTTCGCAGACAGCATGAAGTATCACGCCTCAACAAAGACCTGGAAGAAATTTTGTCTTGGGGTGACAGTAACCAAGTCGAATTTAACGCTAAAAAACCCAGGCAGCAGTTTTCTCTAAAAAGGTTAACATTACAGAACCGGATATAGTCATGGACGGACACGCAATCCCGCTGGCTTCATCTATTAGTTTGCTGGGCGTCAATCTAGGAGGAAATATGTCTTGGCATAATCACGTTGTGGCAATCGCCAATACAAAGCCCAGATTCGACCATCACTAGAGTACTGCTCTCATGTCTGGAGCTCTGCACCCAAACATACTCTTCGGCTACTGGATTCCATCGAAAGGAGGGCCATTCGTCTGATTGGAGACCACGAGCTGACAAAGAACCTCCACAGCCTAGAACATCGAAGGCAAGTTGGTGATTTGACTCTCTTTTACAGATATTTTCATGGAAAGTGCTTGCCCTCTTAATTCCGCCCAGAGCGGCGAATATCAGAAATACACGACGAACCACTGCCGCCCATCCATATGTGGTTAAGCTTAGTACTCCTCGAACTTCATTATTTAAGAACTCTTTCATCTGGAGGACTTCATCATTGTGGACCGATCTTCCCGAGGTCGTTTTTCCCAACGAATATAACCTCCAACGATTCAAAACCAACGTGAATCGCTTTTTGCGCACACGCACCACTCCCAGAGTGCCCTAAAGGATTTTTCCTATAGTGCTTGTGTTTGATCACAAAAAAAAAATAACTTATTTCCTGCTAGTTGTTTAATATCATCGAGCCATCTTCTTTGTGGTCGTCCCACGCTACGTTTTGTCTGTCTTGGTCGTTAGTGTGTCAGTTTCACATATATGTAAACAGTATATTGCTATTACCATCTGAAATTATGTCGTATGTATGGGCGTCGAATGGGGCGTTTTGAGTTTGCGCAGTTCGGAAATTTCCTTGTGAAAGTAAACATTTGACAGGACCGGATATCAACATTTTTAATGTAAATTTCACTGGTTAGTTACGAAAAATATTGCAATCAAAATTTCGATTTAAGACAACGTTCCATGCATACGATTTCTAACGATATGATGATCCGCCGGTGCCCTGATTGGTGTAAATTTTTGGTGCCAAATTCCGGCCGAATATTTGTAATAATCGACACGATGAGCTTTATTTTAACTTTCATCCGACGTCGTATAATTATTAACCTCACTTCTTTCTAAACCAAATATTAAGATTGAATGACTATATTCATCGACTATTTTCGGAATTATTAGTAGCTACTAATGCACCAAATGAAAAATACATTAATTTTAAGGTTAGGTAGTGACCACATATATATTATATTGCATACGAGTGACACTATCTTCTTTTTTACAAGCCTTTTAGTGAAATTCGGTTCCGATGATCGGATAATGTGATAAGCAAAATATTATATTTCGTATATATGTACATACCTGAAATACTTTATACCTGGTATTGATCCACGACTTTTGCAAAAAAGCACCATGCACTTGTGTCCTTTCATCTTAAAACAAGCCACTAACCTACCAAATAGCGAATCGAATCACCACAAATCGAAAACTCCTTCACAAAAATTGTTGTTAGGTAATGAAAGTTTATATAACGACAACAATGTGGATGAACCACTTTTTATTCTGTAATTTGAAAAAGCATCCAGAACCAAAGATGGCGACGAATAACAACAAACAAATAATGTCGGGCCGGCTCTGACGCGATCGATAAAATTTCCACCCTACAGCGCAAACTCAATAAGCCCGCGCCATCTCCCATAGCAACCCCCAAACCAACACCTTTTGTATTTTGGAACGTTCGTATTGGCAATATACTGTTTATATATATATGCTCAAACATAAAAATAATAGAAATATCTTCCAGTTTATGCTCTATTTCTAAAGTTTTATTCAATAAAGTACTATTTTTATTTTTAAATCAATATAGTATTATACATATTATTTTATATATATACATATTTATAGTTACTATAGACATTTCCCGGGCATTAATTGTTATTCCTGTCAGATTCTATGTCGATACAATATTTTATTCAATAGTATTAATTATTATTTTGTTCAATATTTTGAACTTTGTTCTGCTCGCACCATAACTCAAAGTTTTGCATATTCCTTTTAAAAGTTTTTTTTCAATCATTTTCTGCAATTTCTCGTATTTCTGACGGAGTACAATTTTCTTCCTGACTCATTTTTATTAACTTTAATAATATATTAATTTTTAATTATGACGGATGGAAAGAAGCTTTGTTGTGTTCAATTGTTACTATCATGGCATATTTGATACTCGTAACATTTTATTAAATTCTGAAAGTATTGCCAACACAAAAAGAAAATATTAATTCAAATGGAAAAAATCTACTATATTTTTTAAAGTTTTTCAGACTTTAAAGACCCAAATAGGAAAAGTATTATAAAATACACGGTTCATAAGACAATTAGAGCACTTGTACTTTAGAAAACTCCTCGCTTCGCGGGTCGTTTTCTAAATTAAACTCGTGCTCTAAGATAATGTCTTATGAAACTTGTGGCTTAATATACTATTACAGTGTCACTGTGATTATGTTCACAATTTCTACAACACATATTTCAAAATTCAGTTCCGGCCGTATCCGATGCAAGATCCGGCCGAACCGGATATTAAAAGGAAAGCCTGATTCGTTGCATATCGATCTGGTTCAGGTGTCATCACTAATCTAAATAAAGGTACTACAAATAGGCGAATTTTTCTGAAATTGCCGAAAAATGCAGATATTCCAGCATTTTAAATATTAATCGCCCTTTATTTGCCATAATCGTACATGTATTTTATTATTAGAATTACTTAATTACCCCTAATGGGTTTATACAAGCTCTCCGAACAAAATAATTTAAATTTACAATTTAACGCTAAAATTAAATAACAATAATAATATGCTCAGAAAACATTGTTTAGCAATTAAAATTATTAATTCAATAATATTTGCCCTGGCTAAATATACCAAATCGATTTTAGAAGATTTTAATTATATATACAATAATTATTAATACGATTTGATTCGAACCACTAAATAACAATATTATTATTTCGATATACCTGCAAACAGTGGCGCACAAGTATGGTGAAATTATTTTTAAAATGTTATTTTTGTGACCAAACAATTACTTTCTAGTCGTTTTAAATGTAGAAAGAAAAGAAGTAATAAGAAATGCTTTAGGTAAAACATATTTTTATTTATTTTTTAATTTTACACAAGGAAATACAACTTTTGGAAAATAAGAAAGGGAAAGTGTGTATAGTGCTTAAACGTAAAGTCCGTTCTTCGGTTCTTAATTGTAGAAAATTGATCAATAACAGCCTCATTAAAGTTTGGAATACCCTCTATAAATTTTTTTTCATATATTTAATTTTTATACTTTCTAAGAAAGTCCCCGCATTCTTCACTTTAATTTTTTGCTCCAAACTCAAAGAGCTAAAGTTATTTTTTAAATAGTCCACCATCAAACTATTCATTTTAACTTAATAAATAAACTCCTGCACAAAATTAACGCAACATTATAAATTTCCTATATTTTTGATGCTTTTTTTTTCTGAATTTATGATCCGATTTGAATAATTTTTTTTTGCATTGTAGGCTGGTTCCTTGACAATGTCATAGCTTCCACTGTTTATGATAAAAAATTAATTTTCGATTTATACAGGGTTTACTAAAAATGCTATGTTTTTTCCGAAATCACCCTGTGGACTATATTAGCAACCGAATAATTGCAGTTGACATTAAACGGTAGGTCCATCTTTCCCCAACATTTTCTTTTTTGATTTACTTCATTATCTCTGTTATTAAAGGAGATACACCGTTTTATAGCGGAACATGTTTTTATAGACTTTAATCAACACATTCATTGTTAAATGTTTTCAAGTAGGTTTCAAGATTAAAATACTCGTCGGGCAACTGGGCATACGAAACGAACGTTTAATATAGATTTTATCGGTATAGCGAATTTTATTTTTACTTTAAAACACAACATCTGCTGACACATCGCTTGCAATGTCAGAAAAAGTCCATAGTCTACTTGAAAACATTTAACGCTATAAAACGGTGTATCTCTTTTAATAACAGAGATAATGAAGTAAACCAAAAAAGAAAATGTTGGGGAAAGATGGACCCACCGTTTAATGTCAACTGCAATATGTTTCGCTTGCTAATATACTCCATAGGGTGATGCGAATTTTCGGAAAAAAACATAGCATTTTTAGTACACCCAGTATAAATCGAAAATTAAATTTTTATCATAAACAGCGAAAACTATGACATTGTCAAGGAACAAACCTACAATACAAAAAATCATTCAAATCGGATCATAAATTCAGATATTAAAACATACTCGCTCGAATTTCTAGATGCACGAACAGACAACGGCGCGGCGCACACTAAAATTGTGCGCCTTCCCATGTTAAATCGCCATAGCACCGCTATCCCCCGCTGTCTCCTGCCACCTGTTACTACAAAGAAACTGCATTATGCCCCGCATACTTAATTGCACATGCGAGCAAGTCTCGTCATAATCGGCATTAACCTCGACCGAGGCACGGTTGCCGGATCGAGAGCCTATAACAGACAGTTTGGTTGACGGTACGATAAAATATTAGGGAGGGTCGGACTTTATACGATAATTGACGGTACGATAAAATATTAGGGAAGGTTGGACTTTATACGATAAATAATATTCAATGAATATAAATTAATATTTTTTTATTAGTTTTGGGGGTGCACGTGCGCATGTGCTCTTGTGGAAGAACCGCCACTGCCTGCAAATATGTAGTTCGGATCGAGCTTAAAATTAATGACAATGTAGAAATAATGTCTGACAAACCTCATCCCGAAAATTTACGTTTGAATACGCCATTAAGGTAAACCAATTATGGTAGACTACTCACTACATTCATCCTATAATTATATCCGGTGTATAGGTGTAGATATATCTCGCTGTACAGATTCACAAACAATTATTACCCTCGTAGATAATTTATGATTTTGCGGCGAGATTCAACACAAAGGAGAAATCGAAAATCGTGATTAAATAATTTTAGAATAATGTGCACGAACCTCAAACGGAACGAATCGTCAAAGTGCAACATTAATGTTGCATCCATTGCAACAGGAATTTTATTGTTTTGGATAATTGAAATTTGACTATTAAATGGCTGGTATTTTAAAATTTATTTCGGCCATCAATCAATCGAAGCTAACAATGCCATTATTTTTGCGATTTTGCAATAATGAATGTGTAGTTTCGTTTTTTTCGTTTACAAGTACAAGTGATGATTTAACTTCATAAATTTACTACTATACTATAGATTAAAGGGCGATTTTTTTTTATGATCAAATAATACAGGGTGTCCTATTTTCGACAGTTTTATAGGATCTCCGTAATTGTTAGTAGTATTGTGATCGCTCGAGCGAAAAACCGCTTGATCACTCGATTATTGAAATAACCGACATCGCTCGATTATTCAAAAAACCTCTCGAGTTATCTATTCAGGCGAAAACCGTCGCTCGTCACTTATTATCTTTCACTCGATACCCGCGCTTCGCTTGACGCCGACGGAAATGTACCGCTGTAGTGTGATCGAGTTAAAAAACTGCTCGTATATTCGAACAGTTTTTCGCTCGATAGGAAATACTCTAGTTAGTTTGGCAACATTCCACGTAACACCTGTTTTCTGACATGCCACCACAGGGTGACGTATTACAGTAACGCAGGATGAGCTGTGGGTTTATGGGGCTGGACCCCACTTTTAAAACGGTAAAATTTTTTTTTTATGACAAGGTAGTTCATAACGCGTCTAACAACATATTTATATTTATAATAGACTTTGTATGCGCGGACATAACATAAAAATGAAACTACCCATTTATAAACTTAAAAAAGTTAAGAAATTTTTTAATATAAATGTTATATTTACACGAAAAAAGCGATAAAAATAAAACTTTTTAATAAAAATTCAAATTCAGTTCGCGTGTCTTACGGATTAGTTAAAAATAAGGCGAGAGAAGCTGCTTTAACCGGATAAAGACTCTTCGAATAAAGGCGATTTAAGAAAATAAAAAAAAAAGTTCATAGAGCGAGTTAAAGATCGATAATTATATTGGCGTTGCGGATTATGTAGAAGTTTAAATAATATTAAGACGATTAATAATTTTATTTGAACGTATGAAGAGCGGTGGGGGGGGGGGGATGTTTTTTTATGATCAAACACAAGCCCTATAGGAAAAATCCTTTAAGGTCCTCTGGGAGTGGTGCGTGTGTGCATAAAGCGATTCACATTGGTTTTGAATCGTTGGAGGTTATACTTGTTGGGAAACACGATATCGGGAAGGTCGTTCCATACGGCTGACGTCCTTCAGGTGAAAGAATTCCTAAATAATGAAGTTCGAGGAATACTAAGCTTAACGACATATGGATGGGCGGCAGTGGTTCGTCGTGTATTTCTGCTATTCACCACTCTAGAATTATGAGGGCAAGGTCAGCCGAGCATTTTCCATGAAAATATCTGTAAAAGAGAGTCAAATCCCCAAACCCCAACCTGTCTTCGATGTTCCATGTGTCGAGCCTCTTTGTCAGCTCGTGGTCTCCGATCAGACGAATGGCCCTCCCTTTGATGGAATCTAGTAGCCGGAAGAGTATGTTTGGGTGCAGAGCTCCAGACATGAGAGCAGTACTCTAGTGATGGTCGAATCTGGGCTTTGTATAGTGTCAAAAGTTGTTGAGGTGTGTACAACTTTTTGGTATAAAAAAACATGGTTGAATGCGTATTACCATAAGCGTGCTCAAACAATAATTTATTAAGTAAAAAATAAATAAATACAGTGTTGATTCCGCAGTTCTATTCTTCCTGAAGATTCAAAACTATAATTTTTTTCTAAAATGTCCATCTGACTGTCATTATTATTTAATTATTAGATCCATATTCTTTAAATACGTTATAAATATATTTGCCACGATTTATTTTCCTCTGGCCTCAATGCAAGCTTGAGGACGACGCCGCATGCTGTGCGTGAGGTTAGCAATCCGTTCTTGTGGAATAGCCTGCCATTCCTCGGTACGAGCAACGACAAGTACGTGGAGAGTTCTAGGGGGATTTCATCTAACGCGAACTGCCCTAGTGAGCATGTCTTAGCGTAGAGACGGATACGTGAACTCCAATTGCATGCGTAACATCTCTCTGAAGTTGTGGGACTGGCATGGTACGATTTCTCCGAATTGTTAACGTAATATAGCGGTTCTGCTGTTCGTTAGTAACATGCCTTCTGCCACTTCGTGGTCTGTCTCGCACAGAATTGGTCTGCAAAACCCCTATTCTTTCAGCAACAAATCTTTGGGAATGACCTTCTTCAACTAAAGCTCCTATTCTTGCACGATCAATTTCGGATACTTATAACTCGGCGATTCATTTTTACACACTGAACCGAACAATTTAACTGGCCAGCGCCAACAAAATACAACACTGAAAATGTTATCTTAAACAAATGTCTTGATAATACACTTCTCGTCAAAATTAGCGAATAATGTAAAATGTAACAAAAGTTCGTTGTTCAATATTTTTGGAAATACTCAATCGACTTTGAAGATCTTTTTTAAAAATTGTAGACTAATATTGCGGAAATCTTACAAACATTCTAATGTTCTGTTATAAAACATTTGTGCAGCTATACAGGCTGTTTTTTGTAACAATGATTTTTTCCCAGATATTCAGAACACCCTGTAGAGTGAACTGGTGATCGCTGCAAATCCCGGAAGAGGTACCATCCTAGTAGCATCCTTTATCAATATTTTCTTTTTTGATTTGCCTTCTTATTGCCATTTTTAGTGCATTTGTAGTACATGTTTTTGTTTGGTTCTCCAGGGTACACATTAACAGAAAATGCTTAGAAGGGATTACAGAAGACAACGTCTGGAATTCGCGCGTGAGCACCTTAATTGGCAAGTTAGGGAATAGGCCAACATATTGTTCTCAGACGAGTCTAGATTTTACCTTTTCGCCAACGATAGGCGAAATATGGTATACAGAATACCAGGGGAAAGAATATGCCCTATGCAACGGTGGGTCAGTTATGGTGTGGGGTGGCATTTCTTTACATGATCGAACGGAGTTAGTGGTTTTAAATCATGGTAGATTAACAGCTGAGAGGTACATTACTGATGTCCTGGATCCTCAAGTTGTGCCATATGCGTTATTTATAGGGCAACAGTTCATGCTTATGCATGATAATGCCCGGCCTCATGTAGCTAGGGTAGTGCAAAACCATCTTCAAGAGGTCGGCATTGACACAATGGATTGGCCGCCACGGAGCCCGGACCTTAACCCCAGGAGGGTAAGAGCTCTACAACGTCAGCCTAGTGACTTACATCAGATGGCAGAAAGGCTTGATGAAATTTGGAGAGAGTTTGACCAAGAAGGCTAATTATGAGCATGCCACGACGTTGCCAGGCTGTGATCTCCGCAAGAGGAGGAAATACTCATTATTAAGCGGACAATTTATTTTTCATGTACTGTTTGTACTTGTTTTCTGTCTTTCTTGGTTTTGTAAACCTCTTTAATAAAAGTAAATTTCAAGCCTTGCGTAGCTTTTTTGGTCGTTCAAAAACATGTACGGGCAAAAAGCCGTATATCTCCACTAAAAATGGCAATAAAAAGGCGAATCAAAAAAGAAAATATTGATAAAGGATGCTACTAGGATCGTACCTCTTCCGGGATTTGCAGCGATCACCAGTTCACTCTACAGGGTGTTCTGAATATCTGGGAAAAAATCATTGTTACAAAAAACACCCTGTATAGCTGCACAAATAAAAGAACATTAGAATGTCTGTAAGAGTTCCGCAATATTAGTCTACAATTTTTAAAAAAGATCTTCAAAATCGATTGAGTATTTCCAAAAATATTGAACAACGAACTTTTGTTACATTTTACATTATTCGCTAATTTTGACGAGAAGTGTATTTTTTTTGCTATAATAAATGGTATCGCTTTAACTGATAAACATAAATAAACATTTAGAAAAAAAAATTTCATTCTTGAAATTATCTTAACATGCCAAAATCATAGTGATGAAACTGTTGAATCTATGTGTATTTTATGAAACGGTATAACATACTATCTTGAATTATTTACATTTGAGTCAATTTTTACGAATTATTTCTGGTTGGCTTAATGAAAGGCTATGGAAGAATCTTACATGGTTCCGCTCCTTAGCAATAAACAGACGAAACCCTTCTACATCATCATAAAATAGAGAATACATGCATGCAACTTCAGTAAATAATGGATATAAATTTCCAAACCAACGGAACTGTGTTCGTAAGCAGAAGTCAGAGAACATACTAGTTTCCACATTGTCTTAAAATATGGGGTTGTAAATTTTGCCATCTGATACAGTGCTTTACAAATAGAATACCCCAAAACGCTATTTCAGCATCAACGAAACACTGAATTAACATGATTTTATTGTTTTCTGTTTTATATGTTCTCTATCTATAGATAAAAATGTACCAGCTTTAGCCGTTGTTTATTTTTTTATACAATTTGAAAGATGATATTTATGTGGGTATAATAGGAGAGCAATTTTTTCTACTCCATGCATTGAAAGTATCTTCTTTCCTCCCTGATTTTAACGAGGAATCTTGTATTTTCATCTCTAAATAATATCATTCCTTAATATTATCTTATGGTAATTTGCATAGGATATTGCACAGTCAATTCATGAGGGGTTCTCAAACGGATGTAATTTATTTGGACTTTACTAAAGCTTTCGACCGACTTGATCATAGACTATTACTGAAGAAACTCAATAATTTTGATTTTTCCGATTCACTGATTTCGTTGTTTTAAATCACACTTAATGGATAGAAAGCAATATGTTCAAATTTACGGCATTAAATCATCACAATACACTGCAGTTTCTGGTGTTCCCCAAGGATCGGTTTTGGGACCGTTGCTGTTTATTATTTTCATCAATGATATCGTTCTCAGACTCATAGCTAATGAGTTGAGATATGCTGATGATGTTAAACTATATAAAATGATAAATAGCCTGGACGACTGCACTGATCTTCAATCGGACCTTGATCTTGTTGTTGATTGGTGCGCTAAAAATAATCTACAGCTAAATATACTAAAATGTAACGTTGTTTGTTATACTACGAAGTCATTAGCTATTGTATATGATTATGCGATTGATAATCGGTTAGTTTCACGCTTTAATGAGTTAAGAGATCTTGGAATAATTTTTGGTACTAAACTTTCCTTCTGTTCTCACATGGACACACAATGTGGTCCCCGGGATATTGCATTCACAGTGACAATTTGGAGGGGGTTCAGCGAAGGTTTTTAAAATATGTTACTTTTAAGCGGGATGGTACCTATCCTCAGCAGGGTTTCCCGCATGAGCAATTGCTTAGCATGTTTGGGTTTGCTTCTTTGAAGGAGCGGCGGAACTTTTTCCTATTAACAACCCTCTTTAAAATTTTGAATAACCTGATTGATTGTCCAGACTTTCTGTCCAAGATTAACTTCTGTGTACCACGATTACATAGTCGTCATAGTAGCTGCTTTTATTTGGCGACGCCGCCTACGAATATAATGAGGTTCTCCCCACTGTACAGTATGTGCGATCTGTATAATGGGAGTGATGTCAGTGTTGACCTTTTTAACTCCTCACTACCGGAAATATGTCGACTTGTTAAACGCTGAAAGATTCTGTCATGACTTTTTGGTTTTTTCTTGTTTTAGTTTTTTATATGTATATTATTACTGTTATCTCTGTATATGTTCCTGATTTTTTTTAAAATATTCTGTTCCATTATTTTGTTACTGTGTATTATGTTTATCATGGTTTCTGCCTTGTAATTAGGTTTATCAAAACCTGTAAGGCATGTTCTTAAATAAATAAATAAATATTAAATGAAACTAAGACACGACATAAGTAATACAATCGAAAATGTTAAATTATCAGGAGCAAGCAAAATTAAAGGTAAAGTAATTCCAGTACATGTTTGTCAGTGCGCCATCGTCATTAAAATCATACGATCCAATCGATATTTATCGCGTGAAAAATATCAAAACAAAAACTGATTTCATAAACATTATAATAGCGTTCCGCTATGCGTATTCCGAAAAATAATTTATAATTTCGAAAAAAAAATTGAAATTATGACGGCGAAAAACTGAGGTTCTATTTTCTACCATGAGAGTATTATAATCAAACCTGGGTCGCCATTTATTTCGCTTTCGAAATGGCGAGAGCGAGAACATCATGAATACGTCCATTTAGCGGACTTTTGCCAGCCCTTAAATGTTCTACATGTTATTGCATGACTTTACAAAACAAGGTTATATTAGTAACAAATGTCCATAAATACTTAACGAAAACACATGGGATTAAATTCAACAAAAACGAATACTGATCGACACTTGATTACCATATCAAAATATAATCAAAATAGTAAGTTATACAGGGTCCGCAAACGAAGCGTGGACGGAAGATTAAATCGTTATCGAAGAACTTATCAACAATACTGAAACAGCTTGAGATATTGGATTAAAAGCGGCATGTTTTAAAAATATTTTACATTATACAGGGTGGCCCAAAAAAGTGTGACAGCATAAAGTTATATTCTTTTAAATGGGACACCCAGTATTTTATTGCATATTTAGGTTCGTATTACTATCGTTTATAAGTGCCTCAAATTTTATTTAATTTGGTTTTGTAGTTTCGGAGAAATATATTAAAAACTAAAAAAAAAAGTTTTGCAGTCCTGAATAAAAAAATCAAAAAAAACAATCCAGAACTATTTTTTAACCTCTGCATTGCGTAAAATTTATGACAAGAGGTCTAGAGATACTATGAATGTAATTGCGTTTATTTATTTTATACAGGGTGTTCATAATAAGCTTTCAAAAACCCCACATTTCAAAATAATTTTTCTCAAGTTTTTCAAATGGAACACTCTGTATATTATTTGGCTATTTGACGTACAATTTATAGACATTTTTTTTTGTAATACAAGCATATAAGTTATATCCAGCCGTTTTCGAAATAATTATAAATATCATAAATTATGTTGTTTAAATAGTGTTTTTATTGGGAAATTTTCTTATAGGCGACTAGACTAATAATTGTAAACTAAAGTAAAAGTTCAAAATAGCTTCTTTTTACTCTTAGAGTTTACCGTATTTTAGTTATTTCGATATAAATTTTAATAGCATACATTTTTGCTACTTTTAATATTTAATTTTATTTTTTATTTTTAATCGAGTTGCCATGATTTCTTTTTGTTTAGATTGTCACTATGGCAGCCTAATAAAATTATTTACATTTGTTAAGTCATCGAAATTAAGTACTAACTTACACAAAATGTCGAATTTTACAACTTTAGAAATGGTAAATATGATTTTTATACTCGGTGAATGTCCAAGAAATTGCCTCCTCGCGAGCCGAGTGTATGCTATAAGATATCCAGATATTGAGAGAAAGCCGAGACCAAAAATCTTCGAGAAGTTGTTGCAAAGATTTGTAGCAACAGGAAGCACTGCGTACACAAAAAGGTCAATCAGGATAATCAATAAACCCGTTATTAATGAAGAAAATGAATTAAGAGTTATTTTGGCAGTAGAGGAAAATCATTAAATTAAGTAAAAGGAAGCTACTTTGAACATTTACTTTAGTTTACAATTATTAGTCTAGTCGCCTTTATAAAATTTCCCAATAAGAACTCTATTTAAACAACATAATTTATGATATTTACAATTATTTCGAAAACGGCTGGATATAACTTATATGCTTGTATTACAAAAAAAAATTGTCTATGAATTCTACGTCAAATAGCCTAATAATATACAGGGTGTTCCATTTGAAAAACTTGAGAAAAATTATTTTAAAATTTGGGATTTTTGAAAGCTTATTATGAACACCCTGTATAAAATAAATAAACGCAATTACATTCATAGTATCTCTAGACCTCTTGTCATAAATTTCACGCAATGCCGAGGTTAAAAAAATAGTTCTGGATTGTTTTTTTGATTTTTTTATTCAGGACTGCAAAAATTTTTTTTTTCGTTTTTAATTTATTTCTCCGAAACTACAGAACCAAATTAAATAAAATTTGAGGCACTTATAAACGATAGTAATACGAACCTAAATATGCAATAAAATACTGGGTGTCCCATTTAAAAAAATATAACTTTATGCTGTCACACTTTTTTGGGCCACCCTGTATAATGTAAAATATTTTTAAAACATGCCGCTTTTAATCCAATATCTCAAGCTGTTTCAATATTGGTGATAAGTTCTTCGATAACGATTTAATCTTCCGTCCACGCTTCGTTTGCGGACCCTGTATTTGAATGGCTACAATCTACAAAAACAAATATTCAAGTATTGTAACTTTGGTCTTTGTCTACCATGTTATTGAAATCAAGACGTATTGTTGAACCCCGCGGACGGTCTATTATGTTTCCATTCACTTTTAAGTCTGTGATAAATAAAGATAAGGAGTTTTAAGTCACGATTGCTCTTGATTCCTGCATCTGTAACGCAGGTGTAAATTTATAATGGACAGATTATTTAATTTATTCCTTCAGGTCGAATCGTAAGTTTGTTTTTAAACTTAAAATGGAATTTTAGACATAAATCGAACGTTTATACCCGTTGCGATTTAAGCCAACGAAAATAGTAAAAACATAAAACCAGTAAAAATAGTTTAATGGGCTTTTATAATTACAATTTGTAAACAAAGATTTTTTGGCACCACAATGATTTTAATGATAACTGAACGAAGTTAATAAATCGCACAAAGGTCGAAGAAATACTTTTAGATCAATATCGTACTGTCCTGCTTATCATCGCAACTCACAACTAGCAAACTTCCCTTATAAGATTAGGTTAAGCGAGGCTTTTATGATTTATAACAGTTTTATAATAACTTTCGATTTGCAGACTTGTATTCAGGGGGTTTGTTCAATTTGAACCCAGGGTGACTACCTTCGAACCCTGTAATATCCTAAAAATCGATTGCCCATGGCTGGTTGCGTCGTCTATTAAAAAACTACGAGTAACTTTTGAATTTGTTCCCGCGAATTATTTAATTAAAGCTGATGAACTCAGATAACGCGAGGAGCCGGCATCAGCGTTATAAGAGGAAAATAAACAAAGCTATAATAATACTAGATATTATACGAAACTATTTCAGGGATGCGATAAAAGCTGCTGGCAACTTTTATTCAACGCAATAAAAATTTTAAAACAGAAAGAAATAACAAAATCGTACCAACTGCGTGCCGTTTAACTTTACTGTATATTTTTTTTTAATTGCGCCACATTTTTCTGCGTGCTATAAAACTTACAAAGTTATTGCTTTTTAATGATCCAGGACAATATTTAAGTTATTTAAACGTATCATGTTGAATCAAAAGCGCTGGATGCGCTGTCTACACGTTACCTGACGTTTTACTTGTTCAAATAAATCGTATCAGTTAAAACGTTAATTGTGGACAATTCACAACATCCTGTGGACTATATTATGTTTCCTGTACATTTTCTTTTTGATTCATTTGTTTATCTCTGTTCCTTCAGGAAAAACACAATTTTTATTAAATGTAACTACATTTTTTAGTTAAAAAATAACACCGCACAATGAACCAGTTGCTTTAATTATCGCAACAACAATAAATAACATAAAAAATACCCAAAATTCAAAGTAAATAAATAATCAGTATCTAGTTTGGTACTTTTACTGTCGACATATCCAACTTGAGCACTATCGATAGTTTTCCATTTCTATTTAGTAACCTTTCTCATGTTAATTTTCTTTGGAATTAGTCCCGGGATTAGATACTCTTTATCCCGAAAATCCCGGGATTGGAACAAAGCTTCGGGACTGGCACCCCCTAGAAGATACCAATACCGGTCCTGACTTCGCCTACAGACAATAAAATTACCTCGAACGCCATATTTAACCTCGCGATATCATAGTGTAAATCAGTCAGCTATATTTAGCTATAAAAATACTTTGTAGCAGATTTAATATCTCATCGAGGGCACAATAAATCCGTAACTGATGGCTGGCCATAAAAATTTACTATGTTATTTATTAGTTTAATCGACTGTTAAGGCCCGCTCGGCGTGCAAATCAACAAATTAATTTTATATCTGGAGTATTTTTATTAAGAAGAAAAATGTTTATTTGATAAGTTTTATATTGTAAAAATATTGGCTTTGTTTTAGTACGTGTCCCCGTCTCTTCCCGCTCGATCTGGTTCAATCAAGGAGCGAGAGACGAGGCTTCAGTGCTGCCAGAGACGTAAAAGCGGCTACGCGTCGATGCGGTAGTCTGCCGTAAAATCGCAAGCGTCTTAGAGTAAAAAAAAATTTACAGGCGACTTTCAGTAAATTGGAATTTAAAAATAAACACCTGTTAATTTTTTAATAGGTTTCTTATAGTATCTAATTAGAGGAATTATATATGTCCTCGCAAAAGATCATCGTCACAAAAATCTTGGTCTATAGCATCGATTTTTTAATAATTTAACGCCCGTCACATGGCTAATTTTACTCTTCTGAATCATATAACGCCAATATTTGGAACTGAGTTATTTTAATCAGTCACTATAACCATTTTCCTATTATTTATAACAGCCCTGTCTTAAGTTGGCTTAAAGTTTTGAAATGTTCCTTATAGAATGTTAAAATGCTAAGAAAATTAGTCAACTTTTTAATCTACCTAAGGTGTAAACGAAACTTGCACATCAAAATATATTTTTCCTTAATGGTTTATAAATGGTTAATAAAATAATATTATATATAGCTTCGGATAACAAACACATCAATGTATCTCCGACAACATTTTCATGCGTGACCGGCGATACTGTGATCGGCGATACAAAAATGTACAAATTCGTGGATAACAGCTAATACAAGCTATATCTTAAACTTTTTTAGACTGAAATGAGTATCTGTACTCAAGAGAATGACTTCGTGTAGCATTTTTCCCTTAATTAAGACTACTAGGTCTGAGTTAACCCTGTGACCGGCGATACAACATAAAAACATACGCCTGGTAAAAAGTAGGCAATGTTCTAGTTTATACCTAAATAAGCATAATAAGGAACTTACCTAAACAGGAGCACGCTTTACACAAATTCAAACACATACCGTCATATTTGTGAAACTATTAGGCCGACCTGTAGTGGCGTTATTTATACGCAATTTCTGTCGTGCAGCTGCGGAGACGGAACGTCTGGTTAACAATTGCGTTAGAGAATATAAACTGTTGACCATTATTTTTTCAATTCAAATTGTAGCAGGAGTGTAAATTATTTGTATTTAAAGCAACTTTAGTAAAATGATGAGAAATATAAAAGGGTAAAGTAAGAAATTATTGAATGGGGACACGTGACCGGCGATACATTTTTAAATTCAAATTTGAATACTGCACCTATAATCTAAAAAAAAAATTTTAAAATTGATTTCTAATGCAGGAAGTAACATATATTTCGCAAATTATAATCGTTCCTACAGGCAAATAGTTTATTTTAGTAAGTTATATGCTAAGGACTGAAAGTTGCCTGTAAAAATTTTTTGACCCATTAGTATTAAACGTTTACGGTGTTCTTTCTTAATAAATATGGTGTAAAATGTACCAGTTGTTATCATTTAAACAACGCAGATACAAAATCTAACCACGTCTGTTGTGTTCGGCAATTATTTGCTTCCATGTGCTGGCGTCTCTGCTTGCTCAGGCACAATATGAATTTTTAGAAAGCCGGTTAGAAATTAACTATTTCATAAAGTTAGAGGCAAACTAATGCGACTTAAGATTCTTCAAGAAATCCTTTTAAGACCTTGTAAACTAATGCTCCGCTTAAAAAGAGTATTTTTAAAAGGTAATCGTGATTAATATTTAACTCAGGTTTTAATTGGACTTCTGGGATATAATTAATTTGTATCAAGCGGGCGGCGGAAAAAGCCGGCTGAAAAAATTGACGCAGTAATTTAGGAAGCACGTGTTTTTAACCTGAGCGAATTAAAAAAATTATTAGGGTTTTTAGGGTTTATTTAGTGATTTATTTTGTACAAAATTTTTACCAGACTCTTCTCTGATATAATATATATTTTTTTATATGTTGACGTTTCCGTTTTAGAAACGAACACGAATTTTCAAATTCGTTCAGTATTGTAACAAAATGTTATTTTTTAATTTAATTTATCCTGGGGTTTTAAGGCCTCACCCACCGCCATGATCTAAATCAGGGGTGGCCAACCCTTTTAGAAAGAGTGCCACTGGGTCAAAAAATTTTTACAGGCTACTTGCAGTCCTTAGCTTACTTAACTTACTAAAATAAACTATTTGCCTGTAGAAACGATTATAATTTGCGAAATATATGTTACTTCCTGCATTAGAAATCAATTTTAAAAGTATTTTTTTAAATTACAGCTGCAGTATTCAAATTTAAATTTAAAAATGTATCGCCGGTCACGTGTCCCCAGTCAATAATTTCTTACTTTACCCTTTTATATTTCTCGTCATTTTACTAAAGTTGCTTTAAATACAAATAATTTACACTCCTACTACAATTTGAATTGAAAAAATAATGTTCAAAGATCAACAGTTTATATTCTCTAACGCAATTGTTAACCAGACGTTTCGTCTCCGCAGCTGCACGACAGAAATTGCGTATAAATAACGCCACTACAGGTCGGCCTAATAGTTTCACAAATATGACGGTATGTGTTTGAATTTGTGTAAAGCGTGCTCCTGTTTAGGTAAGTTCCTTTATTATGTTTATTTAGGTATAAACTAGAACATTGCCTACTTTTTACCAGGCGTATGTTTTTATGTTGTATCGCCGGTCACAGGGTTAACTCAGACCTAGTAGTCTTAATTAAGGCAAAAATACTACAAAAATGAAGAAATTTTCTTTAGATTATAGCCGCAGTATTCAGATTTGAATTTAAAAATGTATCGCCGTATACCCTTTTATATTTCTCGTCATTTTACTAAAATTACTTTCATATATAAATAATTTACAGTCCTACTACAATCAACAGTTTAGTTTCTCTAACGCAATTATTAACCAGAAGTTCCGTCCCCGCAGCTGCATGTATCGCCGGTCGCGGCAGAAATTGTTTATAACGCCACTAGAGGTCGGCCTAATAGTTTTACAAATATGACGGTATATGTTTGAATTTGGGTAAAGCGTGTTCCTGTTTAGGTAAATTCCTTATTATGTTTATTTAGGTATAAACTAGAAGATTGCCTACTTTTTACCAAGCGTATGTTTTTATGTTGTATCGCCGGTCACAGTGTTAACTCAGACCTAATCAATTAAGGGAAAAATACTACACGAAGTCTAAAAAAGTTTAAGAAATAGCTTGTATTAGCTGTTATCCACAAATTTGTGCATTTTTGTATCGCCGGTCACAGTAACACCGGTCATGCATGAAAATATTACCGGAGATAAATTGATGTGACAGTTTGTTATCCGAAGCTATATACAATATTATTTTATTAACTATTTATAAACCATTAAGGAAAAATATATTTTGATGTGCAAGTTTCGTTTATTAGATAGATTAAAAATATGACTACTTTTTTTAGTAGTTTAACATTCTATAAGGAACATTCCAAAACTTTATGCCAATAGAAGACGGGCTGTTATAAATAATAGGAAAATGGTTATAGTGACTGATTAAAATAACTCAGTTCCAAATATTGGCGTTATATGATTAAGAGTAAAATTAGCCATGTGACTGGCTATAGACTAAAATCTTTGTGACGATGATCTGTTGCTCGGACATATATAATTCCTCTAATCAGATACTATAAGGAACCTATTAAAAAATTAACAGGTGTTTTTGAGATTATTTATTTTTAAAATACGATTTACTGAAACAATTTTTTATAAGTCTAAAAACTATTAAAAATATGTTTAATGCCTATTTTATAGAGCAAATAGCAATTAAGATCTTTATAAATTAAATATTACTACATTTTTCGGACTAGAGCGGGAAGCATTCCAAGAAGGGCCATTACTAAAAAAACTCACTTCAACTTCTAAAAAATGTATCAGTAATCGATAATATTTATATTTGAGAATTCAAGTTTTCGAGATTATGGAGAGGACCGAAAAAACGTATACACTTAAGACTTATCTCCTACACTTACCTACATGCCCTCGGGACATAGATATAAGTTTCTTGTCATATCTTTGTAGAGGAAAGGAAATTCAAAAATCAGTTCTGATCATTTTATGTGGCTGATAGTTATCCCATCCTTGGAGAAAATTGTTATTATAAAAGCCGCGGGTGGGAAGGGAGAAGGGGGGGGGGGGGTAATGTTCCGAGCGAATAGCATTAACAGATTGGTCAAAATTGCCATAACATCATCATATACAGTGTGTCCAAGAAAGTATGCAACATATGGGAAACATCTTTTGTGGCGGCTTAGCTAAAGCCTAATAATAGATATCGATATATAATCGTGCTCGGTCAGCGTCCCGTCAAACGAATCCTGAAAGGACTCGACGTCAATAAAAAGCTACTGGTCCAGACGAAATTTCTATTATAGTTCTCAAAAGATGCGCCGATGAACTAACACCAGTATTTTGTAGACTTTTCAACTTATCCTACAAAAAAGGAATATTTCCATCTTGCTGGAAGACGGCGCGAGTCCAGCCTATTCCAAAGAAAGGTAAGAGAACCCTGCCTAACAACTATCAACCAGTCGCATAGTCGCATTGCTTTCGAGAAAGCTATTAACCAACATCTTCTAAAGTACCTGGAAGGCTTCAGCATTATCAGCGATCATCAATATGGTTTTCGGAAGTCCAGATCAATTGGAGATCTTCTAGCCTATGTCACCCAGATTTGGAACAACGCAATCGAACATCATGGGGAGTCTCGGGCTGTTACACTGGATATTTCTAAAGCTTTTGATCGTGTTTGGCATTAGGGGCTTCTAAGTAAACTGCGATCCTATGGTATGCCCAGTCGAATCTGTGCATGGTTGTCTAGCTTTCTTAAGAACCGCTCTCAACAAGTGGCGATTGACGGATTTCTCTCAGACACCTTCACCATCAATGCCGGTGTTCCTCAAGGGTCCATATTGTCCCCCACTCTCTTCTTACTCTACATTAACGACGTTCTAGTGAAAACTAAAAATCCGATATGTAGTTTTGCTGACGATAGCACACTTATCTCATCTTTCTCCTTGAATGCGCAAACATTGGCTACCGACGCACATCTTCGCAGACAGCATGAAGTATCACGCCTCAACAAAGACCTGGAAGAAATTTTGGCTTGGGGTGACAGTAACCAAGTCGAATTTAACGCTAAAAAACCCAGGCAGCAGGTTTCTCTAAGAAGGTTAACATTACCGAACCGGAAATAGTCATAGCCGGACACGCAATCCCACTGGCTTCATTTATTAATTTGCTGGGTGTCAATCTGGGAGGAAATATGTGTTGGCATAACCACGTTGTGGCAATCGCCAAGATAGCTTCTCAGAAGCTTGGGGTACTCTTCCGAACCAGAAAGTTGTACATATCCCAACAACTTTTGACACTATACAAAGCCCAGATTCGACCATCACTAGAGTACTGCTCTAATGCCTGGAGCTCTGCACCCAAACATACTCTGCGGCTACTGGATTCCATCGAAAGGAGGGCTATTCGTCTGATCGGAGACCACGAGCTGACGAAGAACCTCGACAGCCTAGAACATCGAAGACAAATTGGGGATTTGACTCTCTTTTACAGATATTTTCATGGAAGGTGTTCGGCTGACCTTGCCCTCTTAATTCCGCCCAGAGCAGCGAATAGCAGAAATACACGACGAACCACTGCCGCCCATCCATATGTGGTTAAGCTTAGTACTCCTCGAACTTCATTATTTAAGAATTCTTTCATCTGGAGGACTTCTTCCTTGTGGAACGACCTTCCCGACGTCGTTTTTCCCAACGAATATAACCTCCAACGATTCAAAACCAACGTAAATCGCTTTTTGCGCACACGCATAACTCCCAGAGTGCCCTAAAGGATTTTTCCTATAGTGCTTGTGTTTGATCATTAAAAAAAAAAAAAACAGAAAAAAATTTTTTTTCTTTTCTTTTTAATAAAAATGTTTTCCATGCCTGGGGCAAGAAAAAATATATGAAAATATATAGTTTTTCATTGATGGCTGTCATTTTATATGTTGACATTAAATTTGATTCTTAGCAACTTTTTTCCAATCAATTTTTTTGTATTATGTCATTTAATGTTACTACTTTACTTTTAGCATTTTAGCACATTTTCTTATTTTATGTGTGATTTTTTTCGGGGATTAGGAATTTCTATTTCTACACCCTTTAATCATTAAGGAGCATTTTTTGGCTTAAAAGATTTTTTTTAAATTTTACCAGTAACGTCCGTACGGTGTTTGAACTGAATATTTTTAAAGATAAAAATGTACGGATTAATGATTATTATTGAATGTAGAAAAAATCTGAGTACGTCACTGGGTTCTTCGTAAGAAACATTTTATTTCTGTTGGATAATGGTGTGTAGAGAATTTCATAAAAATATCTAAGTGAATAATTATGATAAAAAAAGTTATTGTTTAAATTTTAACATTCTGTAGCTCAAAAATGAAGAGCTTCAGGACATATGTTAATATTAACTTTTCTTCTTAAAATCACCCAAGGATTCACAACCTTAAGTATCGGCACTCAATTAAAAAACACCCTGTATAGTAAATTTTTTTTTCCGTGTAGATTTCTTTTTAGACAAGCCACGAAAGTAAGTCATACAACGCCCTTTGCGGATGTGGCGTATGAAGGAGAAGTAAATACATCGAAAATTGCTACAATGTACAGCATTTTTACCCCAATAAATATGCTAATTCAATCCCTTTACTGCCGCTAAACAAGTCCGTTATATATTTTATATTCATACCATCAAATTCTCTTTTTTATTAAAACCCATACATGTGTACCTTTATCGAGGAAAGGCAACAGTTGACTGTAAAATAAACATTCTGAGTTTTTCGTTCTTCCGTTCTTTTTCAATCTGCATTCCCATATCGGATACATTCTATTTATAATTGGAAGATCAAACGGGAGATAAATTTCGAGAAAATATATTTATTAAAAACAATTTCATTTATTTATTTAGTAAAATTTAAATAAATATGATTCGAGTTTTAGGATCTCTACTCCCGATAAAATATCAAAGATTGTTTATAATGTTCTAACTAGATTTCGGATTAAAAAGCATAAAAATCTTAAAAGAAGTGCTTAAAAAGCATAACGTACTTAAAAAGAGCAACAAATATGCACAAGAGAGCATAAAAAATATAAAAAATCACAAATGTAAATATCATCAACATTTATGTTATTTATCTGAATTCACACCTTACACACCAGTACTATTTACTATAAATTATTTCTCAAATTTAGGGATATTTGGGCGTGGTCGGAAAAATCTAATCCAATAATATCGGCCACTGTTCCTTACCACTGCGCCGCGGCGCCCCACATATACAGGGTGTCCGGGAACATGTGGGAAATCTCCCGGATATGAAGAAAACACGTGAAGAGAATACTATAGGTTCATATATACTTCTTTCGTATCGGCCTCCTCTTCGGAGATATGGGCTCCCAAAGAGCACCAATGGAATCAAGTTTTTTACACATAATTATTGAACCACCTGGTATATTTCAATTATTTTTTAATATGATGTATACCAGGTAAGACCCGTCAAATTACTACCCAAGAAACTGTTGTGAATTACTCACAGCTGCAGGGACGGACTAGCTGTAACACTAATGGGCCCATTTTTTTTACGCCCTGTATGATAAGAACTTTGGACGACGTTTTAACTATTGACTAAAAATTAAGTACTCTTCATTCATGTCGCTAATCCTAACCGTTTTCGAAAAAACGGCATTTCATATACATCATGTGCTTCGGGTATTTCTATAAAAGATACATCTTTGTTCCGATCCAATGTTCAACCTTCAAGATTCCGCTTTTTCATATTTAGCCCATGAGCAGTTAGGGGACTCAGTGTAAATAAAATGACGTTTTCTCGAAAACGGTTATGATTAGCGACATGAATGAAGAGTACTTAATTTTTAGCCAATAGTTAAAGGTATGTAAAAAACATTATCCAAAGTTCTCATCATACAGGGCGTAAAAAAAATGGGCCCATGAGTGTTACAGCTAGTCCGTCCCTGCAGCTGTGAGTAATTCACAACAGTTTCTTTGGCAGCTTCATTTTCTTCGCCGCAGAGTCTGCATTCAATGGATCCGTTGTTTATATCTATCCGTTGAAGGTGTTTTCTCAAGTGGCAGTGGCCTGTTAGCAGACCCATCACCTGTTTCAACTGGGGCCGCGTCAGGGTTAGCATCCCATTCGATAGTATTTTCGATGGTTTTCCAATTACGGCCCGTGCGTGTATTTGACCAGGTAACCTTTGCCATCGAGATAGGTGTTGTTGTTTCGACCATCTATCTAATGTTGTTTTTGCTGCCTGTTTTGATATCCCCAAAGGCCGGTTCTGGGCTCCTGAGACTTTGAGCGGATCTGGCTCTCGCTAGTTCATCCGCTTGTTCATTAACTAATATCCCAGAGTGACCAGGGACCCACAAGAGTTGTACCTTGTTCCCCCTGGCCGCCAGTACTTTTAGGTTGGTATGTCACTCCAGTTTTGAAGTAAACCGAGTTTAGAGCCTTAAGACCAGCTTGGCTGTATTTATGGTGTTACTGGGAAGAAATGTAAACTACCCTTAAAACAATGTGCCACTTGACCCCGCCCCCCTTCCCATTTGAGATTTTAAGAGTAACATCTAGCCCTCACAGGGGGTTAAACCATTGAAGGCTGCAAGTATTCTTTAAAAGCGTCCCCCCCTTCACAACAAAATTGACTTATCGTTCCGAGTTTTAATACTATTTACTGGAAGCGAGATATTAAAGAGGGGAAGTTTTCAAATTTACACCCTGCATTGTATATAAATATATCATTATCTATTTCTCTCTCTTCTGTTCATCCACGTCTTAGTATACTATTTCAAATTCAAAATGGTATTATGGCAGCGTTAAAACTAATGTAATTTGGTAACGTTCGTAACGCGAAGCCGTTCGAAATTGGGGTGTGAAACGAGTAAAACCCGAACATATGTTCGAATTAATTTAAATTTGCGTTAAACTACTTAACAAGATCGAATTTTAATCTGCCATGTTTTACGTTGACATATTTAAGCTTGCCGCGCGATGCTTATCATTATTACATCAGGTAGTGGTTTACGAACGCGAATAACACAAAAAATAACTTAGCAGGAGGTTATCTATGTAAAATTTAAAAATAGGACGATTTGAAGAGGTCCGGAGCCAATGGGAACCAGTCGAAACCATGCGAGTTTTTTCCATAGCCTTTCATTAAGCTAACAAGAAATAATTCGGTCAAAATTGACTGAACAAATTCATATGTTTTCAACAATTTAAAAAAAAAATTAACCCGGGCGCTATAACTTTTTTATACCCCTTTTCTTTACATCTTTTATTTAAACTATGGAATTTTTGCTACACTCATAACGTCCTTTGTCGATGAATTCATTTTTTTTATATATTTTTAATATGATTTCATCAAGAACGGACAAGGTGTAGTAACAAGAAGATGATGTGCTTTCTTACGGACTGAAATCACTCTGACGGGTAAGCGCAGCGCAGCGTTGCCGAACTTTTTCGCTCGAGTAAAACTTTCTTATTTTTTAATAATCTAGCGATTAGTTATTGACTAGATAAAGGGGAGATGAAATTATATTTTTTATCTTGAATTTTGTAACGGGCTGCCGGACTAAAACATTTAATATAAATAATATATGTCTATCGAACAACATAAGGACAAATAGCCACTCACAACACATATTCGTTATTCATACAAACTGCAGAGACAATATAATTCGATTTATCGTGCGTATATTTTAAAAAGGTTCGAAAGGCAGATGTCAATTCCGCATCGACAGAGAAATGCACAAAATACGCTAAAATAATTGTTAAAATTAATACAACGAATCAAACGGTTTTCACGACAATAATTTGTTTGATAAACGTGTTTTCCGTTTTATTTGCTAAATCGAACGGTTGATGCGGATAGTTGCGATTTACCTGTTCGAAATTCTGATAAAAATTCCCTTATTGCAAAATAAACAAATTGTGTATTTTTCATGTTTAAATAACTGAACATAAAAATAAAGCGAAAAAAAAATGTCAATTTGAGTACCTATACAAGGTACACCAAATAAAATGGCCTATTAGAAGTATCTCGAGAACTAAATGAGATTTTATTTTGAAAATTTGGCTGTGGCTATAAGACATGGTTTTCTACATTTACAAAATATTTTGGATAGTGCGGTGTTGCCGGATCTATTGTCAAAATTACAGCTTTCTAGCTGTAACCGCTAAAAAGATATGATTTTCTTTTCAGGTAATTTTATTTAGGCCACACACATACACTTACCTTGTCGGTCTTATTTAAAAATTAGTGTCAATTTCTATAAAAACTTATACCTACACCGTTTTAGTAAAGAAACCGGCACATCACATAACCCATAACCATAATCGCAAAACTTCACATGAACACTGGCCGCCATAAAACTGCACACAATTCATTTGGAGACATCGTTCTTATTAACATTGGCTTGTCTCGCTTAGATTTGTATGAACTTTTGTTTTTAATTAAAAAACACATTATAAAATGTAAATAACATTTCTTTGAATTAAAAATGACATCTGAACTGAAACATTTAAAACACGAGCTGTTAAAAAATGAAGTAGAGATGTACTATTGCAATGCGTGTTTTTCCCGTAGATTCCAGAACATTCACGAACAAAGGTTGAAATAATAATCTACAGCACTTATTTGTTTTCCTTCACTGCTGTAGATACCAATAAAGATTAAAACACTTGTTAATCGCTGCTCTGGTGCTCTTTTTCATTCGAGAAGCTTAAAAAAATTAAATCGATCGTTTCAGAGCGGGATTTTAAAAACAAAGATTAGCCATCTCTACTATAAATCGACAGAAGCTTAGAAATTGACATTTACTTGACAACAAGATATTCCTCTGCGGCTTCGCGTGGTTTCGAAATTAAAAGAGTTTTTTCGGGATATTTAATCAACTGGAACAGTACGAGTAAGTGTGAAAATGTTTAGTACATAAGAAAAATCAAGTCGAAGGCATATTAGAAAATGTTCCTTTAGTAAGAGACTGGAAATCGCACCCCATGCAATTTTTTTCTATGGGGTACGATGAATACAGAAATAGTTTATAAACAATCAAAGTTATGGATCAGTTGCGATATAAGATATTGGATGCAGCAGATAAAATAATTGCTGAACGTTTTAGTTTATAAAGGGCCAATTTGTGTCCTATCTCCTATTTGTGTGTTTGTTAAAGAATGCATTAGTGTGTAGCGATTTTGCGTGACAAGGGCCTATCTTCAAAAAAACTAATTTAAAACATGTGTGTGTTTCTTTAAGTGATTTATGGTAATTTGTTCAGTGTTTCACTATGTGTTCTGTGTCTCTGACGATATACAGGGTTATGTTCTGAGATTGGAAGAAAAACGCCGAAGGGGTTTTTGTGGGGTTTGTTCGGGTTTGTTCGTAAAGCTTATTTACCCACTACAACCAAAAAAACTGAAGATGTATGTGCCCTGGATTACTTGCTAGTGTACTGGCGCCTGGATTCACTTCTATTTGGATACTAGTTAGCTAAATATTTATTTTTATAAGAATCTAATGTTTTACACTCAAAGTTTGGCAACATTGCGTTAGAACATCTGTTTATTATACAGCTGCTCAGTGTAATATGATTGTGCCGAGGAGTGACCTGTGGATTTATGGGTGAATTACCCCACTTTTTAAACGTTCGATTTAAAAAAAATATGTAGCGCTTCTCTAGGACACCCCAGGAGTCACCCATTTAAATATAATACGTCATTTCCATAACACCCTGTATTATAATACGTGGTAATTGCAGGAAACAGGGTTTATCTGATCATATTAGGTTTGTTCGTAGAGCGTACCCGGTTGTAAATTCCGTTCTGTGCATGTTCGGTTGTGGACGATTGTTTAAATGGTTGCTGCTTTTTGTCTGTGACGGAGTAGAAATGCCAAACCGTCAACTTCAACTGACAACTAGAGCTAGCCTTTCGAAATGGATATTTAAAAATAATGGAAAGTACGTTCGTCCATTCTGACGGTTGCATATCAGTTCGCAATCGATACATTTTCCTTTAGGAACAACGATTTTTTTATATCTGCTACTTTCATAATGTTATAATCACGTCCAGTTTTTTTTAAATATACTACAACCATTTTCAAAACGCTCTGTATAATAATTAAATCACAACCAAGAATATGACTTTCGAGTAGTCAATATTCGTTCTACATTGTACCCTTATCGTTAGGTAATAACAAAGGGCCATACCTGGGCCGACCTCGACCCTTAGAATAATAGATTTATCACCCGAAATACTTGTTTGACATAACTTTATACATTTAATTCCAAACACGAAGCCACAAAATGGTTTAGTCCCCTTAATTACAATGTAAACTGTATACAGTGATGGACAAAATCCAGCTAACTATTACTAAAGGTGACAAGGGGCCCGTAGGGCCCGCCAAAACCTTAAAAACGTACTTGGCCCCCAATCATTATAGGCGCCTCTGCTAAGTATCTCCCGAGGAACGGTTATTCACAACTTTTAGGGCTTGTTTCTGAACGTTTGAATCATTTATCACACGTTAATATAGGTTCATACAGTGCCTCTTGGAGATAACTGGTGTATCTTATCTATTATTATATATGTAAAAAGTCAACTTTTAGTTTAAGGTTAGACTAAAAACCGATTAAATAGTTAAACCAGAAGTGGACATGATATATTCGTTGGGGAACGTCGTTTCACAATTAGGATGATATCCTCGAGACGAACGAATTCTTAAACGACGAGGAATACTAAGCTGAATCACATGTAGATGGGCCGCGCTGGTCCGTTATATATTTCTACTACTCGTCGCTCTAGATGGAATTAAGCGGGCAATGTCAATTTCCATGGATATCACCAACCAACTTTGAGCAACAAAGCTAACCTGTCTTACGCAAGCCTTCGACTAGAAAACATGAAGAAGCAAAGATGCAATATATGGACGGTAAAAAGCAAGAAGAGCCACCAGATATTTCTAAAACAAACAACCCGCAAGACATATTTTCTCGTAGATCTTCAGATAAAAAAACGAGGCTCTTCTAAAAAACAACCTTTACCGAGAGACTACATAAAGAACCGTGGTCCTGCAGCAGACATAAATAGAGTTGAGTGTGAAGTAAAATCAAAAAGACGTCACAGAAGTCCGTGTACAGGCGTTATACGAGGGAGGAAGGTGTCTCGCAATTCGTTAAAGATGCATCATACCTCAGCATCCAACTGCCGTGTTTATTCAGAGCAAACATCGGATCAAGTAAAGCATGTAGCTAATGATGAACTACGTAGGGAACGATGTCATTTACATAGACGAAGGAGCTCTTCACCCGAAAAATGTTATAGGGTTGACCAGAATCAGAATCATCACAGGAACTATGAAATGGCTTCGGCTGATCATAAAACTTGTCGAGAAAACTATATTATACTACCACGAGAGCATAGAAAATCTAAACATAGATCAGAGGACTATCCAGATAGGCGTCGGTCACGGCATGATATAGTTCAATATGCAGATCCTAAATTAGAAAACATCATTTTACCTCCTGAAACGTTTAGAACAGTTCAAAAAAGATTAAATCACCCTAGGGAGAAAGTGAATCAGGATGTGAAAAGCCCTGAGCAGCATATCTTCCATGTTATGGCTGTAGAGATTCTTATGGTTCTGGAGATATCAAGCTGGGAGCAGACTTTCGCCCATCCACCTATTTGCATTGTATTGTATAATAATGTATTTTAAATTTTAATGGTCAGAGTGATGTGGGTCGCGAATTTTCAATGAAAATAGTTCAATTAAATTTATATAAACATAAATAGCTGTAGTGGCCTCAAAAAATTGCCCCTATACATATCTTTATTATAGTATAAAAAGCAGCTATCATGTTTACTTGAATGTGATAACTTTTATTGTAGAAAATTTCTATGAAGAAAAAATTGTTACCAAAATTCCGGCTCGGTCTTCGCCAAATTCGTAAATTTCTTACATTGGCTTATAAATCAGAAGCACATATTTGTAAGATGAGTTATTTAATGCTCAACGTCATTTCGGTAATTTCTGTGTATGCAGTGTGGCACAGAAGTTCGACAACCAGCCATTTTTCTTGCAAGAACCCGTTCAAAGTGCTTCAAATTTTAGACGTAGGAGTAAAAAATGGTTTTGCATTCCTTGGTGATATCTGCGACGTTATCACTGTGTTTTGATTTTCTTTTGAAACATTATAATTTTTTTAATTCTTTCGGATTTGTTAAGCAATTAAAACTATATTTTGTAGGGGTCCCAGGAAAGCTAATTAAATTTTGAAGAGCAAGTCTCTACCTGTGTATACAGGGTGTTATGGAAATGACTTATTATATTTAAACCGGCAAATCCTGAGATGAAAATAAATTGAAGAAAAATAACCTTACATGGCGCTTTGAATTATTGTTATTGTACGAAATATACACTTTATATGAAATATGAAAATTTACGTGGCCGCTACTGTTGTCATATATTGCAACACAGAATTGTAAACACACGTGCTCAGTTTTTGACAACAAGACGTCTTTGACACGCGTTATCACTTCTTTTTCAAACGTTTTAGAAAAAAAATACTAAAATTTTAAGGTACATACTCTCTTACCTTTGATCTTATAATCCGTTTTATAATTAAATTCCATAAAAAAATAAAACGCAAAAAGTATGTTTTGCAACATAACCAACAATAGGTAATATCACACAAATTTGAAATCACATCACAATATTTCTTATTATGAATTATTTCACAACAGAAAAAAAAATCGGGTAAAGCTACAACTAACAAAACGTTTAAAATTCGTATACATCAAGCACGTGGAACCCTCAACAGCGTCCCCCCCCCCCCCCCCCCCCCGAGTCTCGAAACATACTGAAGCAACGACAGTCGCGCGTGGCAGGTATCCAAGCAAGGGCGAAACATGCGGTTTGATCTGACAGCACTGTTAGTATACTCTAGGGACCCATATTGTTGCTAACTGAATCCAGATGGAACGGCACGACAGTATGTGGGTAAAAAGGGTTTTTACCTTAATATTTAGATATTCGATTAAAAAAAAGTATGTAGACTTTCTCTAGGACACCCTAGGAGTCACCCATTTAAATATAATAAGTTTCCATAACATCCTGTATCTGACTAGAAATCACCAGTAAATTTTAAATAATGCATGTCAAAGTGCCAGTGGGCGATTGACGTTGGTTTTGAATGGTGGGGAAATACGACTTCAGGAAGAATTAAGGATATTATCCTTATATTATAAATTTAAAAACATTTCCTAAGAATTTGTCATTTACAATTGTGAAAGTCAACTATTGAATTATTGATTATTTCCTTTGAATATATCGTAAAACAATAAATTATTATATCCCGAGGGTGTGTGTGCTTGTGTGTGTTTATTGCATTATTGATACTGGTAGAAACAAAATGGTCAGCTCTATTTTTTTTAAAACAATAAGAACACTATTGTATGTATTGTATTTTTCCATTGGGATTAGGATACCTTACAGTTTTATATTTCGATAGTTATTTATACTATGTGTACATCCCGAGGGTATTTCACAAAAAAACAACCCTCTAAGCTGCTGTCTTTTCACTTCTGGCACGAAGAAAAAGATCATCGTCGTTTTTTTTACCAGAAACGTGAATGTATAACAAATGCAATAAAAGAATAGTGAAATTTGCCAAACGGATCCGAATTATGTAAAGCAAAAAAATGGAAAAAGGGATATTACGAGTGAAATTTTTCACGCGTAAATAAAAAAAACTGGTTCAACAAGCACCAATAATTGAGTCGCTTGATATTCTCCGTATGTGAATAGAATGTTATTTCTAAAGTTATATTGCTAAAAATGTATTTTAAATTTGCATATTTCTATGATTTCGAAAGGATATGAAGAATACATATATCATGTTGTAGTTCATATTTCGAAAGAGCGATTGACACGTGACCTTACTAACAACCAAAAATTGCATGATACACAGGGTACACCAAGTAAAGTGGCCTATTAGAAGTATCTCGAGAACTAAATGAGATTTTATTTTGAAAATTTTTTTGTGGCTATAAGAGATGGTTTTCTACGTTTATAAAATATTTTAGATGGTTCGGTGTTGCCGGATCATAACGAGAGTGGTAGCAACTTCGGAATTTTAAATGAATTACCCTATATATTAATTTTTTTTGAATCTAGGTAAAAATCTAGAGCAGTTTATATACTTATCTTTAAGAGTTTTTGATTTATAAATAATTTTGTAATTTTCTAACGCCGTATCGGGACCTGAAAAGAAACTCATATCTTTTTAGCGGTTACAGCTAGAAAGCTGAAATTTTATACAGGGCGTCTCCATAACAATATTTCTGAGTGAGATGAATTATTGCAAAAATTTTCTTTTTTTTAAATGGAACAACTTGCATTTGATATGTTTTTCTAATGGAGGATTTATCTAATGATATTAAGTATTCCTATACCTATCTTCAATATTTTCGAACTTATATAGAAATTTAAAAATTATCTTATAAAGATATATTTTTTGGTAGTTGGCTGTAGAATTGATTTATAGAAACAAAATAATGAAAAATCCATTTGACGTTATGTCTGTGTTGTTGTAAACAAATAGTTAATAAATAAGCAATTTATTAATAAATAAATAAACAAAATTAAAATTACGCAACAACACCAATAAAATAATTAATAACCAAATTGCTGGCTGTTAAACATTCATGATTTGTGGTGATAACATGTTCATTTGTCTATTCCCCTTCTAGAGACCCCAGAGCTGTTCTTACTCGATTTTCTAAATCTTTCCTTGTTGTGATGGGTGTATTGTATACTATTTCTTTAATCCTACCCCATAGAGAAAAATCTAGGGGGGTAAGACCCGGAGACATTGGGTCCATTTCCATGGACCTCCTTGGCCAATCAACTTTTTGGGAGTCATAGGAGCTGCATCAGGATGAAGTTCATTAAATTTTCTGCAAGTTTAGATAAAACTCTACCACACGTAGAAAACCATCTCTGATAGCCACAGCCAAATTTTCAAAATAGAATCTCATTTAGTTCTCGAAATACTTCTAATAGGCCACTTTACTTGGTGTACCCTGTATATTTTCAAAAAAAAAAGTATCAGATAAACAAATGAATCAAAAAAGAAAATGTGAGGGAAACATTAGCCTTTCATTTGGCTGTATCTGCAGTAAGTTACAATGCCTAATATACTATACAGGCTGTTTTGAATTTTAGTAAAAACACAATAGTAATACTAGAGTTACTTTTTTAACCAAAATAATAAGCTCAGTGATATTCTTAAGTAAACAAACCTACAATTCGAAAACAATTCAAAAATTACAAACTTCGAAAATACATAATATCAGAGACGAGGTAAATTTTTGGTTGTACGTTAAATAAGTTGCGCAGTGTATTAAAGACAACTTACTTTCAAATAATAACATTTTTATATCTAAAAAGGTAATATCCATAATCCTATCCATTTATAATGATTTGAACTCGGCTTAACACGAATTTATTTGTGTGCGTGTGAAATCGACCAAAAGTAAAGAGCACATTGAAAACCATTTAGGGAAAGGGTCTCCATTAAATATATGCGGGCTGGAACAACGCGCCGTTATCCACGGGGAAATTTCATTGTTTTTAAAAGTAAACAACACATTTATTGTTTGTATTGTATTCTATTTTGAGCAAAAAAGAGGAAAAAATGCCGGAAAAGGAACAGGGATATGCTATATACATAAATATTTATAAAGGTAATTGTTCAATATTTAAACAGGATGTTATCTAGACAGCCAATCAGAAAAATAGAATGTGTATTATTAAACTAAAAAAAAAACGGACAATGGAGTAGGGCCCTTAAATTAGATTTCATGAATAATTAGTTACTTGTACCTTGTATTTAAACAGTTTAATGGTATTTGATTTACCCAGCGACTCGTTAATCATCTGAATAAAATAGTAATCATTCCCATGAGTAGAATACCATACTTTCTCTTCGGCTATATCTTAAAATTGTAGTTTTTTTACTAGAGAGTTTGAAAACCAACTGACAACGCTGGCCAAAGATGTTTTGTTCACCAAAACGTGTTTGTTTGCGTTTACAATTATTTTTTGTTGCAAAATATTTTTCGCCATCATTATTATGGAAAGAATTGTTCAAAAAACGTATGACCCCGGGTATGACAGAATAAAAAAGTGTTAACTATAATAACTAAAATATTTTTCCAAAGTGTTTGCCGTGTAAATATGGCAACAATGGCCAACATTCACTGACGTCTTTCGACACTTGACCTATGACAATTGATTGTGTACATTTATCGCCAGTGCCTTCCAAGTGGTTTGTTCGGGTTTGTTCACACGTTCGTCACGATGGATATCTGCCAATGCTGGATTCAGCACGACGGACTGTAGTGGCGTCTGTGCGTCGGACGAACATCGAGGACGAGGATGCTGAACACGATGGCGGCGTCAGAATTTCTCTTTTGGGTTGCGCAACCCCTCAAAACGGCCAAAAACCACCCCCCAGAGGTGTTAAACGCGCTTCAAGAGGATTCCCTGCAGAGAAACACACTTTCTCCCCCGTTTTCGAGGATTCTGAGCACGGTGGTGGTATTGGATATCGCATCAGACCGCTTCCAACCCCTCCACCGGTCAACACTCGCCCCCGAAAGAAGTGAATTTATATCCGTCTGCCCCCGTTTCCGAGGATGTTGAGAATGGGGAAAATAGTTGTACGTCTCTTTTTGGTTGTAATGGTCTCTCATTCCGGTCCAACTGAAAAAATATAATCAAATAGTTTTCGCGAAAAAAAGCCAAGGCGTGGTGAGTTTATTTTTAAATTTTTTAGAATTTTTTTTTTTTCTAAGATAAAATTTTTTTTATTTCAATTAAATAAAAAAATCATAAAACAGCCGGTTTTTTTTCAGGGGCGAGTATTTTCCGGTGGAGGGGTTGGAAGTGGTCGGACGCGATATCCAACACCACCACCACCGTGCCCAGCATCCTCGAAAACTGGGGAAAAGTGTGTTCCTCTGCAGGGAAACCTCTTGAAGCGCGTTTAACCCCTATGGGGGGTGGTTTTTGGCCGTATTGAGGGGTTGCGCAACCTCAAAGAGAAATTCTGATGCCGCCATCGTGTTCAGCATCCTCGAAAACGGGGTGGGGGGTATATATATATTTGCCGCTGATACTTGAAAAAAAAAATTTACCACTTTCAGGGGCGAGTATTGGCTGGTGGTGGGGTTGAAAGGGGTCGAACGCGATATCCAACACCACCACCGTGATCATCATCCTCGATGGATGATGCGCGTTTAGCCCCTCTGGGGGGGGGGGGGGGGGGGGGGGTTTGGCCGTTGTTCCGGCTGAAAATTTTTTCGATTTTTCGGGGTTTTTTCCGACCCACAGACGCCACTACTGTCACGAACATTGATGCACCATCGATGAAAAATCACACACCAAGTTAAGATTTACGAGAAAAAAATAGCGATCGCGTGTTATGGTGGATATTTTTATCCTCAGGTTTCTATAGTACCAATCACAAGAATTTACACGAAAATCGTTTGAAGAGAGATGGATCAATTTAACCCACTTTATAGCAATTTCCATTATATTTGAATAATGGACCAATGTGCCCGGTCACTTATCTATACAATAATTTGAATAGCATGTCGGATCCGACTATAATGACACGTCACCGGCTCAACGCGAATTTCAGTATTTGTGGACCGTGTCGCGTCAACCGCATTGGAAACTGGGTGAAACCCATTAACGGCGATGGATTATAAATAGACCGAAAACGAAGAGGCATTTGAACAACGGCCTGTTAAAACTTAAAAAAAAAGAATTGAAAATATTTCAATAAAAAGAAGTCACACCGACCTAAATACGTATATTTTGAGAATACATATTTTTGTTTTAACCCTATTGTGACTCAAGCCAGTAGCTTTCCTTCTGAGGATAATACTGGGAATAATAGAATTTGTATCAATTTAAATTGTAAATTTGGGAAAGATAGAACTTAGCTTTACAGTCGAACTTGAAAATTACCTTACTGATTTTTCTTTCACATCTTCAATAGTACTTAAAAAAAAAATGATCCAAAATAGTACCATAGTTTCACAGATTTCCTGATGATAATTATTTTATTAAATAATTATTTTATTAAATAACATAATTTAATTTAACTAAATATTGCATAGACCAGAGAAACTTTCATTGTTATTGTTTATTGGAATCTTAGGTTATTAGTTCTAATTGTCGAAGTATTGGCCGGTATCTCTTACGTGAAAGCAGGTTTGGTGACGTTCTGCCAGTCTAAGAAGCCATTTCCACGCCTTCGTTTCTCTGTGACGCAGCTTGAAGGTACATACTGCTCCGATCAGCGAATCCCAGAAGAAATTACTTCCGCTGTCGACAATTTCTAGAGGTTATCTCGGTCTGGTGGTCATATTTCTCGATTGTGTTGATTGTCGTCTGAGTGGATTTTCGAAAATAAGAGTGTGTTCGATGTGGGAGTGTGTTCCATAGAGATTCCACTGAGAATCGTTTTTTCCTCCATTGCAGGACTCATCAACTTTTCTACTCAACACACTTCGTCTAATCATCTTGGCTAGAGTGATCATCATGTCCTCAACATTATTAAGCTAAGTCTGTGTCGATGTCTAGCATTCCTGTTAGGAACTAACAAGCCTCCGAGGACCAAGTTCCCAAGGAAGGGTGTTCCCCATTACATGGCAGTTCTCAGGATGTTGTTTGTTCTCATGTGAAGTCCATCTCCTTCAGAACTACCTTTAAACTCTACGTAGAAATATTGTCCAACTCGAAATCTTGTGTTACACTTTGTTTCCTTCCATCCAGTTCTACTAAGTCTGCTGAAGACGATTTAATACCTTCTCACTTGAATAAATAAAATTAATTAATAAAAAGGAAGAATTAGTTGCCGCCCAAAATCATATATAGGTAAGAGAAAGTTAAATCCACGATCCAAAGTCTCCCTCAGCTAGCCTGGCTTTAACACGCGTATAACCTGAATCAAAGTATGTTATAAATTTTAACGATGCTGATAACCTAGCGCACTATAAAATACTTAATGAATAATTTCAATCCACCAAAAGCCGTATTCGAATGTAAATCTATCAAACTGCGGTCGCATAAATCCATGTCAGTTTGGTTGTTTTGGCAATACCGGTTTGATACAGTGCAAACAATAAGTCCTACCCCTTATAATTCGTTATTGTTCGATACTGATTTCGGTTTATTTTGTACGTTGGATGGCAATATTCGTCAGGCAGTTTAGGAGTACGTTTGATGATAAAATACGTCTCTTGTTTATCGGGGGTAAATATTGACGCTGTTTAGAAAATGGATTTTGGAATCGTTGATCTTTAAAGGGCGGATATGCATTAAAAGGCTACATATCTTTTTGATTTTTAAATCGATCGTTTAAATACTTAGGTCAAAACCCCTTTATCCCAAGTGTAGCCGCTCCGTACACATCTGTTTTCAGTTAACATGTGTATGTAGGCAGTTGACTAACAATGATGCCAGAATACAACGCGTGACCCGTTCGTCGAAGACGGACAACTCGACGTCAAGATGTTTTGATGTGCGAAAGGGACACGCTCAGACATATAATAGTTATAGCATCACACCATTGTTTAACCAGCATTAAATCGTTCTGTACAATTAGCTTTGAATTATCTGAATTCTTACCACGCCACAATATAGTAGTGTCATCAGCAAACATAGTCAAAATACCTCGAATATTAACATACGCCAAATCGTTTATATACAATAAAAATAATACTGGTCCAAGCACAAAACACTGAGGTACCCCCACTTTGTATGTTCATTGGGTCCGAATTAGACAACTGCCCCGTAACTATTTGCTGTCTTCCATGCAGAAAGGTAAGAGGCAAACCAATTCAAGGCAATGCCCCTAACACCATATTGTTTCAGGTATGACAGAAAGAAAAAGTGTGAAAATTACAGTGCTTGTTTCTAAAACTTGATTTATAGTTAGGGTAACGTTGGCCGTAAGAAAAATAACCTTACGATTTACAACACATCAATAATTCAATTCCATTCCATATCTGATGTTACGGCTTACGGAATCGGTTAGGAGCGATCATACTCGCATCACCAAATTGTATGTTTTAAATGGTTTTTGCTAATAACAGCACAGCATGGAAGCATGCGTCATGTGAGAAACAAACACTATAACCTAAAACAAACAACATAACCTACAAATTCGTAACCCACAATTGCTTAACGGAACTATGAACTTTGCATTTCCCTACTGCCTACGTCTTATCGGGTACGGCTTACGTTTCCAATTAAAAAGTTCATTACAAACACTTAATGACAGGCAAACTTCAAAGCAAACGTGTATTTTTAATTAATTAGTCTGTGATAGATGTTGAAGGTTCGTAATAAAACATCAGCGGACATTAGCCATGCTAAACGTATATTTTAAAAACTACATCTTAACTCAGTCTCAATATTAATAATGTACTCGAAAAAGGGTTGATTATTAATTACCTCTCTCCTCTGATAATCATACTTATATTATCCTATTATAACCTTAACTACTTAACCTACAACCTTAACCCATAAGGTTTATGTCATTGTTATTGTTATATTATTATACATTTAATTACAACATTAGCACGTCTGACCATCGATCGTGATATTGAAATTATTTGAAACATTTTTTCTGTCAAATAATACTATAACAATAATAAACAAAACTGTTTTACAAGAAATGAGTAAAAATAGAATATGCCTCTATTTTTACCTCACAAGTCTAGGTGTACTTTGTAGTCTACTATTACTAATCGCTTTATATGTAAAATTGACTTTCTTTTTGTCGGCAAGGTGTTGCCTTCCTGGCTTTAAAGTGTACAATGTTTCAGTTCGTCTCGATTCTAAAAAATCGATTATTTAATAGAAATTTTATTATCACTCGGGTCGTAAACATGCAATATGACCTGCAGAGTCATTTGAGGTAACGTAATTTGAGCGCGGCTGGTAAATGTGCATATGAGATGCTATGACTAGTTCCGAGAGATTAGGGAAAAAGCCTGCAGAATCATTTTGCTCTATAATATAAGTTACATTGATGGCATTACAGCTATTTAGAAATTATTGTATAAAAGAGGTTTATAATTTGGTTGCCAGAACATTTATATATATTACAGGGTGTTATGGAAATGACTTATTATATTTAAACCGGCAAGTCCTGAGATGAAAATAAATTGAAGAAAAATAACCTTAAAAGGCGCTTTGAATTATTGTACGAAATATACACTTTATATGAAATCTGAAAATTTACGTGGCCACTACTGAGGACGTTCGCAATCAATAGTTTATTGAGGCGGTGTTGTCATATATTGCAACACAGAAACGCACGTGTTCAGTTTTTGACAACAAGACGTCTTTGATCCGCGTTATCGCTTCCTTTTCAAACTTTTTAGAAAAAACATACTACAATTTTAAGGTACATACTCTCTTACCCTCGATCTTATAATCCGTTTTATAATTAAATTCCATAAAAAAAACACAAAAAGTATGTTTTGCAACAGAACCAACAATAGGTAATATCACACAAATTTGAAATCACACCACAATATTTCTTATTATGAATTATTTCACAATAGAAAAAAAATCGGGTAATGCTACAACTAACAAAACGTTTAAAATTCGTATACATCAAGCACGTGGAACCCTCAAGAGCGTTATTCCACCCCCGAGTCTCGAAACATACTGAAGCAACGAAAGTCGCGGGCAGCAGGTATCCAAGCAAGGGCAATCGTGGGTAAAAAGGGTTTTACCTTAGTATTTAGATATTCGATTTAAAAAAAAAGTATGTAGACTTTCTCTAGACACTATAGTAAAGATTGTATTGTACGATTTCCTCTAAAATCTTGTATTAATTCCAATTTTCATTATTAATTCGTATCAAAATAATATTGTAGATACCTACACATAATTTCTAAAAAAGTATAATTAGAACTGCTAATAAATTTAGTAAACTCAAGTAATTACTAAAACATATGGTAAATTTTACAACGAGAATTATTTATAAATCCAGTAGTTAAATATTTTAAAATTAATGTTACTACACGCACGCTTGCCCCGAATGACTCTATACCAAACAAACAGGGTTCAGTGTAATCATGGTAATGCTCAGAGAGATTTTGCACTTGTCCCGTTTAAATCCAGAATTTGAGCTTCCTGGGAACAAAACCAGATAAAACATACTTACTTGCATAACGCTATGTCTTTCATAAACCGAGAATCTGGATGGATGTCCACAAATAGACAAATGATTTGAAGAGAGACAAATCTTCATTAAATCGAATCGGTTTTTGTTTCTGGGAGGTATTGGCTGACGTTGTTGATCAAAAATTTTTTTTTTTTCTGAATTTTCTCGTGCGGTTAGCCTTACAAGATATATCTGGAAAAATATATATATAATTTTGGTTCTAAACAGATTCCTTAGCTGTACACATTATTTGAGAGTCTAAAATATGGAAAGGTATAAATCTCCTCAAGTATTGTCCGGACTTGATTCGTCATACTGAATCTATTTATTTCGAAAATTAAAAAAATTCGGACAAAATCTTAATTCTTTACAAGCAAAAGTAAGTTTTGTAAATTAACATTGATGAAAATAGGTTTGTCTGAAGTATTTTAGAGTCCTAAATCCGAAAATGATAAGCTAATTATTGCAACAAAGGAAGGAGACGATATATTTTTACAATCTAATATATTTATTTAATATAAACATATAAAACATGTGGCATCTATGCAAAAACATTACTGAGGATTGGTTGTTATAAAATATATTGCACAAGATATGATACAGCGACAAGAACGTTCACTTTTTCCTTTTATGTTCTGTAGCATCACCTTTTTAAAAACAAACAGTAGTCGCCCAACATAGATGGGTTCCAACGTCCTTGGTATCTTGTTTCCATCGTCCTGATGTCCTGGTGAAACCTCTCCTTGTTCATCGCTTACTGCACCCAAATATTCCGGGAAAAAATTCAAATGGTAGTGCAGAAAATGTATTTTTAGAGACATGCGTAAGTAAGTAGTATATTGTAAGTAAACAGTTCATCTATGAGTCTTTTATAGTCTTCATCTTTCTGGTTGTCCAGAAATCCTTTCACTACACGTAAAAAACACGTCCAAGCTGCCAATTCCTTTTCATTTAATTGTTCTTGAAATCCGAGATTATCTAGAAGCTTCCTTATCTGAGATCCAATAAATATGCCTTCTTTTAAATTTGCATCACTTAGGTGAGGAATATTTCTCTTAGGTACTGGAAACCACTACCTTCTTTGTCCATGGCTTTGACAAAGATTTTCATTAGTCCAAGCTTAATATGGAGAGCAGCATCTTCTTTGGGTTAACAAGGGGGGCATAATTAATATTTGAAGTACCAGGTTCAAAATAAGTTATATGAGGCCAATCCTTTTTATTGTAGTGTTCTTTTGTTGCCCTACTGTCCCACAGACAGAAAAAAAAACAGCAATACTTTGAAAACCCCCTTGAATTCCTCGCAATATACCTATCGCTTTTAAATCTCCACATATACTGTTCATATTTAACACGATTTAATATGGTTGCTAAGTTGTCATACGTTTCTATCATTGTCACTGAATGGGCTAAAGGAATGGATTTTTTTTTTGTTTCCATTATGAACCAGGACTGCTTTTAGGCTGTATTTCGATGAATCTATGAAACGCCATTCGCTAGGATCATGTTCCATATTAAGTTCATTCATTAATCCATCAATATCACAAAAGGCACATAGCGACCCTTCCATTTAAAAAAAAAACTTGATAATGTTACATCCCGTTTTTGGTAAAGTGAAACACTTACTTTTTAACAAGTTCCACTGTTGAAGTCTGGAACCAAGAAGGTCCGATTTTTGTTTTGACAATCCTAGGTCACGTACCAAGCCATTTAATTCATTCTGAGTTATTAAGTGAGGTTCACTGGTAGTTGGTAAAAATGTTGGGTCACAACTGGTGTTCTCAGGAAGTTGTGGATCAGATTCGGATGAAGAATTAGAATCACCGGGAAACACGATGTCCAGATTTAAAGGCGCTATCGGTACCGGTAGTTCCTGGCAATGAGGAACTGGCCTTAGCGCAGAAGGCAAATTTGGATACTCTATTTTGTCTCTATGCTTTGTTGAAATCCCTTCTGTTTTAGTTACGCAAAAGTAGCAATCAATTACATGGTCAGTAGGTTCTCTCCACACCATAGGAATAGTAAAGGCATAGAATTTTGCTTGCGATACATCCACTGCACTAAATTTACCTAACTCACACAACATACATGAGGAGCCCAACTTTTATCTTGATCCCCAATTTGGCACTTAAAATATAAAAAATAGTCTTTTTTAACTTCCTCAGATATAGATCTAGCTTGGGACTTTATAATAAATAGTCAACATATATAAAAAAAACTTATCGGCTGGATTTTTGCAAGATCAACGACTCGAACTTGCCATTTTATATCAAAATCAACTTAAACAATTGACTGTACTGTAAACGAGACAGAAACCAACTAAACTGCAGAAAACAATAAAACTCTTAAAGGTTCGTACAATACTGTGAAAATAACCCCTCTGCGGTCTTGTTGTACTTTCCGGTCCTAAGGCAGATAAAAATGATTTGAAAGATCGCATTATAAAAAAGAGAAGCAGGTACTTGAAAATGAGACGTGCTGGGCCATTTCTGGGAAAAAGGGTTTTGATAACTTCCTAAATGAAACGCAAAATAAGCATTCTCATCGATGTTACAAAAATTATGTAATTTTCATTAATATCATCGGAACAAACGAATTTCCTCCGAACTTTACCTCGACGGCAATTTTATTGAGGAAAATTAGTTATTTTTACCGCAGTTTTGCATTTCAGTTCTCGCTATATATAAAATAAAAATAACTCGGTCCCTGGCAATATAATATTTTATTTCTTTAACGTTGCTATATAAAACTCTTATTTTAATTTTGTTTTTTATAGTTTTAATTTAGCCGCAGTTAATAACAACTCACAGGACTAATTAATTTTAAATTCCGTTTTATATTATTTTAAACAAAGATTTTTAAAATTTTGTTCCCAATATTTGATATTACCATCCGTTCCTGGACATCACTAGGAATGCGATCAATTCAGGCAAATTAGGCTATACTGCTGTTAGTTGTGTCGTAAAAATCGTTAACAGAAACGAATCATGTAATTTTCAATTTTTTTTTTTTATGATCAAACACAAGCACTATAGGAAAAATCCTTTAGGGCACTATGGGAGTGGTGCGTGTGCGCAAGAAGCGATTCACGTTGATTTTGAATCGTTGGAGGTTATATTCGTTGGGAGAAACGACCTCAGGAAGGTCGTTCCACAAGAATGAAGTCCTCCAGATGAAAGAATTCTTAAATAATGAAGTTCGAGGAGTACTAAGCTTAACCACATATGGATGGGCGGCAGTGGTTCGTCGTGTATTTCTACTATTCGTCGCTCTGGGCGGAATTAAGAGGGCAAGGTCAGCCGAGCACCTTCCATGAAAATATCTGTAAAAGAGAGTCAAATCCCCAACCTGTCTTCGATGTTCTAGGCTGTCGAGGTTCTTCGTCAGCTCGTGGTCTCCGATCAGACGAATAGCCCTCCTTTCGATGGAATCCAGTACTCCTTGAGAATTGTTTCATCTGGAGAACTTCATCCTGATGGAACGACCTTCCCGAGGTCGTTTTTCCCAACGAATATAACCTCCAACGATTCAAAACCAACGTGAATCGCTTTTTGCGCACACGCACCACTCCCAGAGTACCCTAAAGGATTTTCCCTTCTTGTGTTTGTTTGATCATTAAAAAAAAAAAAAAATCAACAATCAAGTATTTGGGCCATCACCATCGACAAAATGTTGACGTGGACGACACACATACGAAGCAAAATCAAACACGGCAATGGTGCATTCGGCGCCACGTAGTCCGTTCTAGGCTGTAAAAGCAAACTGTCATTCAGGAACAAGGTTCTGCTATAGAAACAGGTAATTCGGCCTAAAATGCTATATGGAAATATAGCATGGTGTCAAGCGGCAAATTCCCGCGAAAATCGCCTCCAAACTGTCCAAAACAAGATTCTCAAGTCTATCACACCAGGGCCGGCCCCAGGGTAGGGCGATCCGGGCGGCCGCCCGGAGCGCAATGATCTAGCAGCGCAAAATCATGGAAAATGAAAATTAAAGAATATTTTTTATCATTCCGATATCATATCAATAAATTATTTTTCATAATATTGCATTGTCATCGGACCCTTGTAAGTATACCAAATTTCATTGAAATCGGTTCACGGAACGTTTTTGTATGAGGGCCCAGATGAACCCGTTCAAGACCTCAAACAAAAATATAAAATAGATTTTTTTTCACACTATAGATCAAGCAATAAATGCCTTGGAAACCAGATATAATTTGCTAAATACTCACAGTAATTATTTCAGCTTTTTGTATAATATTTTTGGTCTAAAAGACATGCCCAGAAATGAGCTACTGGCTCATTGCAAAGATTTGGAAGTAGTTTTAACTGATGAAAATTCAAGCGATCTTAACGCCCTGGAACTACCCGATGAAATAAGCATTGTTTCGTCATTATTAACAAAAAAGGAAACCCCTGTTGAACTTCTCAAGTTTATCGCTACACTTAAATTCGCACCAAACCTCAGCATAGCATTAAGAATCCTACTTACATTGCCAGTCACTGTGGCTTCAGGGGAAAGAAGCTTTTCAAAACTAAAAATAATAAAAAATTATCTCAGAATGATGCAGACGCAAGATCGTCTCAATGGATTGGCAATGATAGCTATAGAACACCAAATTAGTGACAAATTATACTTGAAATCACTGGTTCGTGAGTTTGCCGAAAGAAAAGTTAGAAAAAGGGTATTTTAATTACTTTGGTTGGTTAGAATTTATTTATAATACGCGATATTAGTTTAGTTAGCATTACTACATTTTAATTTTTGTTATTTTGCCTTAAGTGCTAAATTGCTTATCTTGTTATCTGATGATTGATTTTTTAATAAAACGTTTTTTTGTTATTTTTTTTTCAATGTTTTCTTGACTTTCTGATAGGGTCGCATGAGATTTACTTAAAAATAAAAGGGGGGGGGGGGGCGCAAAATTAAGGTTTTGCCCGGAGCGCCAGAATGTCTAGGGCCGGCCCTGATCACACATGCTCCATGGTACGTTAGAGGGGCGGCCATATACCGCGACCTTGCACGAATTCCTCAATGAAAGGCATGCTGAGTTACTTAGAAAACTGTGATCCATCCAATTCCATTGTTCCGATGTGTAAGCAGATTCTCCTCGCATGTCCCCCCAAAAAAAAAAAGATATGTGGTAACGCTGTAGACGCGGTGAGTTTTTTGTTATGGGGCGAAACAATGCAAAATTTTTCCATAGCCTTTCTTTAAGCTAACAAGAAATTGACTGAAATATAAAAAATAAATTCAAAATAATTTGTTATCATTATAGGTTTCATAAAATATATCATTAAATGTATTTTATCAAATTGAACACCCCACACTGAAACCAAAACTTCATTACTTTAAATTTTATTTCTTAAGGTGCATTTACACATGCATGGATTTAATGGCGCCATTAAAAACCGGCGCGCCAGTAAATAAAATTAGCAAGTGTAAACATCGACTTGCATAAAAATTTATTTTTGCATGCATAGATCAAAAAAGTCAGCATCCTTCTGAAATCACTGGCGCCAGTGGTGACAAATTCGTACAGAAAATCAAAACTTGCAAGTGTAAACAAGTGCTGGCACGTCGGCGACCGCTCGCCAGTTTTTAGTTTGATTTTCGTTTAGGTTGCGCTTCTAATTTTTGTTGATTGTAGTCTATATAGTTTATTATGGCTAAAAAAAGTGGTCAGCAGAACTGACAATCAAATTTCATGAAGGGTATGAATCCTATCCGTGTATATGGGATGTGCACCCAAAGCAGGTCGACGATCAATCAATCCATGGAACCCAGGCGTGCAATTAGAACTGGCGCGACCACTGGCGCTACTAAATTCATGCACATGTAAATGCACCTTTATGTAGTTCCGATCTTCGTAGCGCCGTTAAAACGCACTGAAATGTGTCTCTACAATGGCGTAAAACGCGGGAGGAAATTTTGTCTTTGTTTATTATACCGGGGTTAGCGTTTTGCTAATATTTTTTTCTACCAATTATATACGTGATTGATCAGACAATATTTAGAAATAAACATCTGAAGAGTCAAACAAAATAAATCGTGGCAAATATTTATAACGCATGTAAAGACGAGGGGACTAATAATTAAATGATAATAATACCCGTCAGAAGGACATTTTGAGAAAAATAGATATAGTTTTGAATTTTCAGGAAGAATCCAACTGCTGAATCAACATTGTATTTATTTATTTTCCACTTAATAATTTAGTGTTTGAGCACGCCTATGGTAAGACGCTTTCTACCATGGGGTTTAAACCTTTTTCTCCTCTAGTCCTTCATACATTCAAATACCACTGGGCAAACAATACCATCGGCACGGACTTTTCAATAATTTCCTGCTGATAATTTAGTGTATTTTCTTTGTATTGTGAAACATTTATCGCTAAATAAAACCATAAGACAATAAATAAAAATAAAATCGTTTTACGATGTTTTCCTCAACGTTCTTTGATATAAATCGCGACGGGCAAAATACGAATATAAAAATAGTGGGAATCAATTGTCCAGATTACATGACTTTACAACTTTTAAACAAATAATCTGGTATCGATGGAATGCATGTTTATTTTCCCGGTAAAAGTAAGCAGGAAAATGCTAAAATTGATTTTGGAAATTTATTTACATTAGAAGGAAAATTAAAAAATACATTATACCGGGTCCTGCATTAGTGCGTCGGGCATCCATAGCGTCCTTATTTACAACAGTACAAAAACAAGTTTAATACAAAAGTTGTAGGATGTGGGTTGATGCATATTTTAAAAATATTTGTAAATATACTGGGTGGTCCAAAAAAGTGTGACGTCATAAAATATATTTTTTTTAAATAACACATCCTGTATTTTTTGGCACATTTAGGTTCCTTTTGGTGTTCTCTCTTATGTGCAAAAATATTTTTTTATTTGCTTCGATATTTTAGGAGCAATAAATAAAAAAAGATCGTTTTGCACGCTTGGAAAAATTAGGTCTGTTTTGTTCCAGCTAAATAGTGTGAACAGTAATGCTAGAGGTCTAACAATACTTTGACAATAAACGGGTTTTTCTTATTTTATACAGGGTGTTCAGAATTTGGTTACAAAAATGGCAACTTTCAAATCAGTTTTTCTTAGTATTTTTAAATGGCACACCCCATATTTTATTTCACTATTTAATGAATAATTTAATTATAAGCATATTTTGTTATAACGAATGTCTTAAAATTCTCAATAGTTTTAGAGATATTTACCAATAAAATATAGGGTGTGCCATGTAAAAAAACTAAGAAAAACTGATTTGAAAGTTGCCATTTTTGTAACCAAATTTTGAACACCCTGTATAAAATGAGAAAAATCTGTTTAATGTCAGAGTATTATTAGACCTCTAGCATTACTGTTCACACTATTTAGCTGAAACAAAACAGATCTAACAAAATTTTTATTCTAATTTTTCCAAGCGTGCAAAACGATCTTTTTTTATTTATTGCTCCTAAAATATCGAAGCAATAAAAAAAATATTTTTCCACATAAGAGAGAACACCAAAAGAAATCTAAATGTGCCAAAAAACTACGGGACGTGTCATTTAAAAAAATATATATTTATGACGTCACCCGACCACCCTGTATATTTACAAATATTTTTAAAATATGCACCAACCCACATCATACAACTTTTGTATTAAACTTTTTTTCCTACTGTTGTAAATAAGGACACTATGGATGTCCGACGCACTAATGCAGGACCCGGTATACTGTGTCGCCATTGAAGTTGGAATCTTTTTTTTTATGGTCAAACACAAGCACTATAGGAAAAATCCTCTAGGGCACTCCCCGTGCGTATACGCAAAATGATTCACGGTGGTTTTTAATCGTTGGAGGTTATATTCGTTGGGAAAAACGACCTCGGGAAGGTCGTTCCATAAGGATGAAGTCCTCCAGATGAAAGAATTCTTAAATAATGAAGTTCGAGGAGTACTAAGCTTAACCACAGATGAATGGGCGGCAGTGGTTCGTCGTGTATTTCTGCTATTCGCCGCTCTGGGCGGAATTAAGATGGCAAGGTCAGCCGAGCACTTTCCATGAAAATATCTGTAAAAGAGAGAGTCAAATCCCCAACCTGTTTTCGAGGTTCTAGGATGTCGAGGTTCTTCGTCAGCTTCGTCATATCGCTTATTTGCGAGAATACCGGCACAACTCAAAAAACTTCAATTTGAGCTAATTAGGTTTAAAAATTATTAGTTTTAATATTGCGTTTTGGGTCCACAATGTAAAAGATATATCAGTAAAACAGGAAAGAAAGTTACATGGGTTTTTTAGTTGTAATTCTGAGTTGTGTCGTTATTTGAATTAGGTAAAATTTAAATTTACCATAAATTTTTGCTTCAATAAAGACCAAAAATTACATAATTTAATAGGACCATGCCGCTTTTGTTAACTGCCAAATTTGACATTTACTCCACTAAATGTCGCAAAATGGCATTTATTGATCGAACAGCGAACAACGAAGTGAACACTACCACCGTAATTATAAGCAACACCACTATTATTCTAAATTTTCCCATAAATATTTATATTATCTTTTATAGAGATTTAAGTCTATGTCAGTATGTATTCGCCAATTTAAATTTAAATTCAACGATATTCCGATATTTGAAAGAGAAATTCGGGTTTTTAAACACTGTAATTAGCGTTTTTGATCGCTAATCGCCAGAAATTAAATTAACAAGTAAAGCTTTTAACACCTTTCATCATTTATGAACGATGGAGCGACAAATCGAAACGTCAAAAAAATTAAAAAGCTATAAATGAAAACTCGCCGAGCAATTATCGAAACCGATGGCTATTGACGTATTCACGTCAAACAAAGATTAAATTTTCAATATGAAATATTTATAATATTTTTCAACCAGTGCGCGAAATTAAATTGGAAATATAAATAAAGTTTAATGGCATACTTTCGCAAGTGGGATTCGTAACTTGATTCTGTTTGCACAATAAAGATTTGAGAACTTAATTTTTGATAATTTTTGCTGAACTTTACAATTTTTATTTTAGCCCGTGGAGAATATATGCTTTAAAAGCATTATTTTCCACCTTTAGTGCATCCAGTTACACAAGGTGGTTACCGTTCAAAAATAAATAATCTTGCTGCGATTTTAAGCGACATAAGGTTTTACCTGACATTTTACCTGACGTTTTAGCAGACGTTTTAGGTAGTCAAATTAGACTGCAGGGTTGCCAGGCGAAGAAAATTGAAATTACCAGAAATGGATATTAAATATCAATATTGCCCCAAAAAGAGGGTAAAGCATACTTTTATGACCGTATTAAAAAAAAAGGTCATCGTAAAAAGAAATATTTCGTTGATGAAAAAAAATAGGTAAATTTTTTTTTTATGATTTAAAACAAGCACTATAGGAAAAAACCTTTAGGGCACTCTGGGAGTGGTTGGAGGTTATATTCGTTGGGAAAAACGACCTCGGGAAGGTCGTTCCATAATGATGAAGTCCTCCAGATGAAAGAATTCTTAAATAATGAAGTTCGAGGAGTACTAAGTGTAACCACATATGGATGGGCAGCAGTGGTTCGTCCTGAATTTCTGCTATTCGCCGCTCTGGGAGGAATTAAAAGGGCAAGGTCAGCCCAGCACTTTCCATGAAAATATCTGTAAAAGAGAGTCAAATCCCCAACCCGTCTTCGATGTTCTAGGCTGTCGAGGCTCTTCGTCAGCTCGTGGTCTCCAATCAGACGAGTGGCCCTCCTTTCCATTGAATCCAGTAGCCGAAGAGTATGTTTGAGTGCAGAGCTCCAGACATGAGAGCAGTACTCTAGTGATGGTCGAATCAGGGCTTTGTATAGTGTCAAAAGTTGTTGTGGTGTGTACAACTTTCTGGTTCGGAAGAGTACACCAAGTTTCTGAGAAGCTATCTTGGCGATTGCCACAACGTGGTTATGCCAAGACATATTTCCTCCCAGATTGACGCCCAGCAAACTAATAGATGAAGCCAGTGGGATTGCGTGTCCGTCCATGACTATATCCGGTTGTGTAATGTTAACCTTTTTAGAGAAAACTGCGGCCTGGGTTTTTTGAGCGTTAAATTCGACTTGGTTACTGTCACCCCAAGCCAAAATTTCTTCCAGGTCTTTGTTGAGGCGTGATACTTCATGCTGTCTGCGAAGATTTGCGTCGGCAGCCGATGTTTGGGCATTCAAAGTGAACGATGATAAAAGTGTGCTATCATCAGCAAAACTAACTATCGGGTTTTTCGTTTTCTCTAGAAGGTCGTTAATGTAGAGTAAGAAGAGAGTGGGAGACAATATGGACCCTTGAGGAACACCGGCATTAATGGTGAAGGTGTCTGAGAGAAATCCGTCAATCGCCACTTGCAGAGAGCGGTCCTTAAGAAAGCTAGACAACCATGCACAGCATCGACTGGGCATACCATAGGATCGCAGTTTACTTAGAAGCCCCTCATGCCAAACACGATCAAAAGCTTTAGAAATATCCAGTGCAACAGCCCGAGACTCCCCATGATGTTCGATTGCGTTGTTCCAAATATGGGTGACATAGGCTAGAAGATCTCCAGTTGATCTGGACTTCCGAAAACCATACTGATGATCGCTGATAATGTTGAAGCTTTCCAGGTACTTTAGAAGATGTTGGTTAATAGCTTTCTCCATTACTTTTGATATTACTGAAAGCAATGCGACTGGTCGATAGTTGTTAGGCAGGGTTCTCTTACCTTTCTTTGGAATAGGCTGGACTCGCGCCATCTTCCAGCTGGATGGAAATATTCCTTGTTTGTAGGATAAGTTGAAAAGTCTACAAAATACTGGTGTTAGTTCATCGGCGCATCTCTTGAGAACTATAACAGGAATTTCGTCTGGGCCAGAAGCTTTTTTGACGTCGAGTCCTTTCAGGATTCGTTTGACGGGACGCTGACGGAACACAATTTCGGTCATTTCGGATTGAACTGCAGGAATGTCGGGTGGTGTTCTTCCCTGGAAATCTACAGTGGAATGCGAAGAAAATAATTCAGCAAGTAAGTTTGCTTTGTCTCCGGCTGTGGATGCTATTGTACCATCGGGACGTGTTAAAGGTGGAATAGTTGATTTGGTGAAATTTTGGCTGACGGCCTTAGCGACTGACCAAAAGGACCTTGATCCGTTTGGACTAACGAGAAGTTTGTTTTTGATCCTCACGTTATGGGCTTCTTTGCTTTGATCTATGGTTGTAGATTTTATGTCCTACTGTTAACAAGAAATATGCAAATGAACTAGAAAATGACCAGAATTCACCAAAAAGAGTAAAAATAACCAGAAATCACGCATTTTTAAAAAGTTTTTCACCAATCATGAGATTATTCATTAAATTACCAGATCTGATGAAATTTCTCCGGACTTGGCAACACTGTTAGACTCTCACATAAACGCCGGGTAATAGTGGCGTCTGTGAGTCGGAAAAAACCCCGAAAAATCGAAATATTTTCAGCCGGAACAAGAGTACCTTATAATTATTTGATACTATCGCGTCCGACCCCTTCCAACCCCTCCACCGACCAATACTCGCCCCCATTATGGAACCACATTACCTTTTAATTAATGTCGAAATTTCGAAAAAAAATACAAGTGTTTAACAATACAATTTTTTTTTAAATTACTATTTCTCTTTTATGATTAAAAAAAAAAGTTTTCTAAAAAATTAGAATTAAACGACCACGCCTTGGCATTTTTTCGCGCAATCTATCTGATTATATTTGGACAATATTGAGAGACCATTACAACCAAAAAGAGAAGTACAACTATTTTCCCTATTCTCAACATCCTCGAAAACGGGAGGAGAAGGGGGGGGGGGGGGGGGTATCCAACACCACCATCGTGCTCAGCATCCTCGAAAACGGGGAGAATATATATTTGCCGCTGATACTTGAAAAAAAAATCGCCCCTTTCAGGGGCGAGTATTGTCCCGTGGAGGGGTTGGAAGGGGTCGGTCGCGATATCCAACACCACCACCGTGCTCAGGGAGGTACTCTTGTTCCGGCTGAAAATATGTCCGTCGTCCGACTCACAGACGCCACTATAAGATGTCAGGTAAAACCTAATGTGTAGACAACATTTTACTGGTGAAATATTCTAACATTTCCTCGCGATAGAGAAAAGCGAGCACTTTAAACCCTCTGCTCCATAAAACAACATAGACATTTTTAGCAATTGGCTTGACATCGAGCGATAAATATTTCCTTTTTAAATAGCACCTCCGGAGGCACTATAATCAGCATCTTTTCAATGGCGACACATTTTTTGCAATTTCGGAATAATAAAAAATACGATCGGCAGTACAATGCAGTCGTGCCGTCTGCTGTGTTCTACCTTTACAGTAAACTGCATAATTTAAATCTGTTCCCACTTCCATCCATATTATATCCCCGGCGACCGGAATACTAATAAAAATCGCATATCCCCAATAAATTTTAAATCCGTTAAATTCCGATCGTTTTCTTTCCGGAAACGGTGCCAGAAATATTGTTTTAAGCTTCTTGTCTCCGGCATTATTGCCGCGTCTGAAACTGAACGCCGAGATTAAAAATAAATTGCTTCTAAACGTGATGTCGGCCGTCGATATGTTATTTGAGACCTGAAACTCCTGAAAGCAAGATCATTTTAAAAGTTTTGATTAGGGGTTTATTTTAATACGGGGATCGAGGCAACACGAGTAACAAGGAGGAGAAAATCACATTCAAAGACATGGTGACAAGGGCGGATCCAGCACTTCGGTTTGGGGGGGGGGGGGGGGGGGGGGGGGAGGTCATGCATGGAAAAGTTACGAAAAGTAATACCCTGCCGCGTTAGTCAAGCCGGTATACAGGGTGTTATGGAAATGACGTATTATATTGGGTGACTCCTGGGGTGTCCTAGAGAAGCGCTACATATATTTTTTTTCAAATCGAACGTTTAAAAAGTGGGGTAATTCACCCATAAAACCACACACAACTCCTCGTAACAGTCACATTACACTGAGCAGCTGTGTAATAAACAGATGTTCTGGCACAATGTTGCCAAATTGTTCGTGTAAAACTTTAGATTCTTATAAAGAAAAATATTTAGCTACCTAGTATCCAAATAGAAGTCAATCCAGGTGCCAGTATACTAGCAAGTAATCCAGGACACATAAATCTTCAGTTTTTTTTGGTTTTAGTGGGTAATGCTTATACCCGACTAAAACCCCTTCGGCGTTTTTCTTCCAATCTCAGAACATGACCCTGTATATCGTCAGAGACACAGAACACATAGTGAAACACTGAACAAATTACCATAAATCACTTAAAGAAATACACACATGTTTCACACAAAATCGCTACACACTAATGCATTCTTTAACAAACACACAAATAGGAGATAGGACACAAATTGGCACTTTATAAACTAAAACGTTCAGCAATTATTTTATCTGCTGCATCCCATATTTTATATCGCAACTGATCCATATCTTCGACTTTATAAACTATTTCTTTATTCATCGTACCCCATAGAAAAAAATTGCATGATGTGAGATCCGGTGACCTTGCGATTTCCAGTCTCTTACTAAAGGAACATTTTCTAATATGCCTTCGACTTGATTTTTCTGTATGTACTAAACATTTTCACACTTCTTATTCGCACTGTAGAGTTGATTAAATATCCCGAAAAAACTCTTTCGCGCGAAGCCGCAGAGGAATATCTTGTTGTCAAGCAAATGTCAACTTCTAACCTTCTGTCGATTTATACTAGAGATGTGGCTAATCTTTGGTTTTAAAATCCCGCTGTGAAACGATCGATTTAATTTTTTTAAGTTTTTCGAATGAAATAAAGCTCCAGAGCAGCGATTAACAAGTTTTTTAATCTTTATTGGTATCTACAGCAGTGAAGGAAAACAATTAATAAGTGATGTAGATTATTATAATTATTTATTTCAACCTTTTTTGGTGAATGCGCTGGAATCTACCTGAAAACATGCATTGCATTAATACATTTCTAGTTTTTGAGAGTGCGTGTTTTAAAAGTTTCAGTTCAGATGTCATTTTTAATTCGAAGAAATGTTATTTACATTTTACAATGTGTTTTATAATTAAAAACAAAAGTTCATACAAATCTAGGTGAGACAACCCAATGTTAATAAAAAACGACGTCTCCAAGTGAATTTTGTGTGTGTTTTGGCCAGTGTTCATGTGAAGATTTCCGATTATGGTTATGGGTTATGTGATGTGCCGGTTTCTTTACTAAAACGCTGTATAAGTTTTTGTAGAAATTGACATTATTTTTTAAATAAGACCGACAAGGTAAGTGTATGTGTGTGGCCTAAATAAAATTACATTAAAAAATCAATCAGCCAATCAAAAGTCAAAAGGTCATTGACATTTGACCTAGTTACTTAGTAGCGTATTTCAAACTTAAAGAGTGTAAGGTGTAATTCTGACAACACCGGTGAGAATTCGGATGTGCCGCAGTGCCGTACAGATGTATTCCTGGTTTGACGTCAAGTCATTTTTATCGCTGAATGAATTGAAAGCGTCATTTAAGGATATTTTTCGTCAATTTGTATTCATCTCAGCAATTGCCGGTTTAAATATAATACGTCATTTCCATAACACCCTGTATATGGTATTTTTCGTGTTAAATTGATGGTTTGGGGGGGGGGGGGGTCATGACCCCCACGACCTCCCCCCTGGATCCGCGCTTGCATGGTGATAACTAGTCAGAAAGAGTTACAACCTGTCTAAGGCATAACATTTTCAATAAAAAGCGACTGACATTTTAAAACATTATTTTGTTTTTTGGGAAAATAGTTCATCTGACACTGTGTTGTTGGATATTGAAGGGAAAGTAGAGTAAGGGCTAAATTTAAACCTTGTTTTTGCTTTGGTATCCAAATATATTTATTTGTCTACTATTTACAATTTTTTCCCGATCTATTTTACTATTTTAAACGGTTCCTCTGGTCCGACAGCCCGTTACCAAAATGTCCTGTTATCACGCCTTCATCTAGTCAATGACTAATCGCTAGATTAATAAAAAAAGACAGTTTTACTCGAACGAAAAATTTCGGCAACTGCGCTTACCCGTCAGAGTGATATCAGTCCGTAAGAAAGCAGATCGCCTTTTTGTTACAACACCTTGTCCGTTCTTGATGCAATCATATTAAAAATATAAAAAAAAACGTGAATTCATCGATAACGGACGTTTTGAGTGTTGCAAAAATTCCATAGTTTAAATAAAAGATATGAAGAAAAGGGGTATCAAAAAGTTACAGCGCCCGGGTCAATTTTTTTTTAAATTGTTGATAACACTCTAAAAAATAGTAAATAGAGTCGAACGGATATTTTCCGTGTTGCGCAGCTGCAGGGAGGGCAGCGGAGTGGGATCTCGTATCTGTATAATTCATGATCGCGGTACAGGGCACGCGCATGTGACGGCTTGCGGTGTGGCTCGGTTGTCTATAACAGCTCGGCATCAGCTATGTCCCCATAGGCATTATTATTGATACACGTACTGTGATGACTGAAAACGGTTTGTCAGTTCATATTTTTCCCCCATTTTCCGAGCCACAATACACTATTTCTGCTGGAAAACGGACGAGGCGCGATAACTCGAACAGCATTAAAAAAATGACATACCTAAGATCCAACACTGCGCTTGCGCGTCGATGAAAATGTCCGTTCTCATTTTTTTCCGGTCACGAATAACGAAAACTAACATCCGACAAGTAAAACGGACGAGGAGTGATAAGTTGAATTCTCCGCTGTAAACAATTTTCGATTTTTCTCAGGCCAAAACTATTCACTGCACGGAAAATGTGAGTTACTATTTTCATCTCCTCAAAAACATCACTCTGAGTCAAAAAATAAAAAGAACGAACGAGGCGCGATAACTATTACGACTACCTTTTTTTACATATGTACAGATGATTCTCAATGATTTCGCAACATTGCCAATGTCCGTTCTTGTTAATTTGCTTCTCAAGTCCTTATTAAATCACCAAAAAACTCAAAAAAATTTAGGTCGTGATCAGCCTGAAATCCTAGTAACGGGCTGCCGTACTATTCAGAGTACAATGAGCCTAAAAATGCCCACTTTGGCGACACGGCCATGCTTAAACCTAGTTCGCGGACGATGTTAGCCCTAGAATTATTTAATATGTTTATTATTCACTAGTTTTCTCGGTTTCAAGCAAGTGATTCTAGTAGACAATTGCAATGTTAACCTCCCATTGACTACTATCTTTTGTATGATTGTAATACCATGATTCAGTTTATCTTCGCTAGAAAACATTTCACAAAAACCAGCTTTAATGAAAAGGAACGTATTGGGTTTGTTGTGGCTTTTACTTTCCAGTCTAATATTTAATTTCCCAAAATATTATCTCCCCTAATAACTAAGATGAGACGTATATCTAAGTCCCCGACAACATATTGTTATTATATTATTAAAAGCGAATGTTGTTCTTCCATCTAACCGTGAAATCTGTCATTGGATTTAATGATTAATATGCCATAATAACAATGAGGTGGGCGTACAACGTGATATTGAATACATAATCGCTAGTTTCGTGTTAACATAGATCATAATTGACGGAAAATCGATCGAGCTATATGTTTTGATATTAAAATGAATGATCTATTTAAGTATGTAATTAAACATAAGTAAATTAAAATACAGTTGCAGTGCTTTTTTTGTGGCATAGTGCTTGCTGGTTTATTTTTTCCTAAATGTTTTATATGGCGTTAGCGAAAATGTACACAGCTTAAAACTCAAAATATTTGCTGTAAGAATATTCCGTCAACAGTGGCGATTCTTCCACAGGAGCACATGCGCACGTGCACGCCCAAAACGAATAAAAAAATATTAATTTATATTCATTGAATATTATTTATCGTATAAAGTCCGACCCTCCCTAATATTTTATCGTACCGTCAACCAAACTGTATATTATAGGCTCTCGATCCGGCAACCGTGCCTCGGTCGAGGTTAATGACGATTATGACGAGACTTGCTCGCATATGCGATTAAGTAGGCGGGCATAATGCAGTTTCTCTGTAGTAACAGCGGGGGGATAGCGGGGCTATGGCGGTTTAACATGGGAAAGGAGCACAATTTTAGTGTGCGCCGCGCCGTTATCTGTTCGTGCATCTAGTTAGAAATTCGAGCGTGTATATTTTAATATGATATATTTATTAAGTTAAAATGAATAGTTTTACGGTGAACTATTTAAAAATAACTTTAGCTCTTTAAGTTTGAAGCAAAAAATTGAATTGTAGAATTGTAGAAAGACCTAAACAAATTAATTTAACGCAGACCACAAAACGTATAAACACGAACCGAGGGCAATCCCGTAATCGATACACCACTGCTACCGTTTTATATCCCGGATAAAATTTATGGAAGTTATGCTTATTAAACGGAGCTTTCCTTCTCACTCATCATATCACCGACTTCTAAGAAATTCATACATAAACTTCTCTTTCACTTAAACCACTGAAATTTTCACAATTATTCTTCACTCGGTTACAAAAATAAACTGATTACTTATACCAGAATAGATTATTTAAACTGTATCTATTATTATTATTTCTATGGGTACCAATCCACTAATAAATAGGAATTCAATAGTTTGTATTAAGTAACATCTTACTAGTTTGTTTTAAAAAAATCCCTCCCCTTAGGTTTCAGTTGCTCTGCCTAGTATAATTAATTTTCTCACTGCATGTCCTCATATATTGCACTAATAATAAGTAAACCTAAATGGCTAGACTGAGAAAATGGCCGGGATTATCGTCACTGATAGAAGTTCCGCTAACTTTATAACTGAAGTTAGGAGAGTTTGTTTACACAGTTGAACTCCCGAGGGTCATTTGTTTAAGCTAACTAGACTGTTGTGTTTCGCACATCATCGCATATAAAGCAGATTCGGGTACTTTTACATACATACAGTTTTTAGCTATTTTTTGACACCACAATTTCTGTATTTTTCGGTAATTTCTGAAAAATTTTAATGTTTTAACATTTAGTTGCATATTTTGTCGAGAAATTTTAAATTATTGCCAACATTTGAAAAAAAAATTGCTTAATTAAGGAAAAAATATATTGGCAGTCGTCATTGTTCTAGATTTACGCTGAGAAAAATTGCATTGTTGCAATTGTCACACTAGGGGTGGCAGTCCCGATGCTTTGTTCCAACCCGGGGTTTTCTGGAAAAAGAGTATCTAATCCCGGGATCCCGAGACTAATCCCCAAAAAAATTAACATGAGAAAGATTATGTTTACTAAAGACACTAAATATAAATCTTACCTACTGTTAAGAAAAATACAAAATAAAAAAACAAAAAATTTCTATAAAAAAAAGAACGTAAAAAAATCAGCACATCCAGTATGTCGTCTCCTAAACTTGATCGTAACTTATTGCGAGTATAACCTGCTGACAAGAAGCAGCGTTCTGTTTCTACACTTAAACCCTCACAATAAGGGATCCAAAAACATTTAATCCTTGAGGGATTAAAAAAAATAGGGGCTATCGAAACATGTTGCCAAGTTAGGGATTTATTAATAAAATATAATTTACAGAAAAATTGTTAGTTTTAAATAAATATTTAAAAAACAAGTTCATTTTTAAAGACCTCTTTTATATAATTTATCTCGGGGTTTGATTGCTTAATCCCAGGATTTTCCAGATTGATTTTTATCGAGATCCCGGGATTTAGGCATCAAATATTCTTACAAAAATTGAATAATTTTTTTTTGATCGGAAATCCTGTCTATCTATATCTATTTATTATTTTTGACAAATAGGCTCGGTGGCCTAGGCGTACGCCTTGTGATCTTAGAGTTGCGGGTTCAAATCCCGCACTCGGCATCTCTGGTTTTATTTATTTTTTTACAAGTGCCCGAGTCTTTGAGGCGATTTAAATAAAGAAATTCGCCAGACAATTTTCTAAAACATCTTTGAAAAATTAACTGCCAATTTAATTTATATATAATCCGCTATTTATTATCGCTTGTAGTATGGCTCGGTGGGTAGAGTGTCCGCCTGGCGATCTGAGGGTCGCGGGTTCAAATCCCGCACCGACAATTCTGGTTTTATTTATTTATGAGCACATGGTGACTCAAAAGAAGAAAAGGAAAGATTTTTCCCGCCCGCTCTCTTGGAAAACGCCACTTTCGTTGAAGAGAACATGCATGAAAAGAGGCACTTTCGGGGCACATGTAAAAAAAAGTATTTATAATTTAGTTGGACGGGTCCCTAAATCCGAAATAATACGCATTTTTGAAAATTAAAATATATCGTGTAGAACCATTAATCGGATAATTGCTGAATGTGAGCAAGGTATTCCTTGTATGAACCTTCCAAAAAGTGGAAAACCTAGAATTCTAACAAGAGTAAAATCAGAAAGACTGGTAAGAAGGGTGAAAACACACTTAGTACATCAACAAGATAACTAGCAAGACAATATCGAACATCTAAGAACACCATAGCACTGAAACTATAGGGTAATGGCCAGAAATACGAAGGGAAATGATGGTTTTTATACTGATAATATTGCAGAGGTCCCTGATAATGTCAAATTTAAACAAATGGTCAAATTCGCTGATAAGGTGTTAGTATGGTGCGCTATTTCCACCAGGGGTGTATCCAGGCCTTATGTCGGTCGAGTAAGAGGTGAAGCCTGGATAGTCAAAGGTATATCGATAATTGTCTCACGAAACTGGTTAATTTTATTAAAGAAGAACATGCTGGAGATGATATTATGTTATGGCCAGACCTTGCGTCATGTCACTATGCAAGACGAACCCAAAATTTACCATTTGTTCAGCGAAACAACAACCCTCCTAACCTTCCGCTGCGGAAAGCTTTTCTATGTGGCAACACTGTTAAAATACCGAAGTTTGCAAATATACATGTTCGCAGCGTAAATTTTAAGAATCAACAATTTTACGACCATTTTTGCATTTAAACTCAAATTTTATGAATTAATGCGTGTTTTCTGCATCTAATTTTACTTAAAAGTATTAATATTACACAATTAAACAAAAAAAAAAGGTAAAAATACAAGTAATTAGTATGTCCGAATAGTGTAACGAAACCTCCAAAACCTAATGCTAGGTGTACGCGGAAAGTTACGTCGAGTGGAAGACCATGATCCTCTATATTTAATTTAAGTTCATAAGTTTCAAAACTTATGGAAAAAATATCTTCCCAAACCGCCGTTTGCAGTCGCTGTCTCTATAATATTCCCTAATAATATTAAAGTGTTTCTATTTTATACACCAATTTCACATCATAATATTCAAACTCATTGCCCTAATTTAGTAAATTGAATTTCTACGAATAATTCAAAATCAATAATATAATTTATTTGTAATAGTTTACATTAAATTCGTAATGGCTGGTTATAAATGAGATTCGACCCAATTCATAACGTATTATTGGAAAAAGATTTAAGCGATGTGTCACTTACCACACACCCCACCCATTTAATATCTTAAGGATAACATCTACCCCTACCACGAAGGCTCCAAATATCCTTAAAAGTATCCCCCTTCTTAATAAAATTGACGTGTCGTTTTGTTTTGATCCTCTCGTTTGCAAAACCAATTTTACTAAAAAATAGCACCTCTATTAGATCGGTAGATATTAAATATTTCCGAACACAAGTCACGCAGAGCGCGGGGTATGAGCCGGCGCGACGGGTCGGGGCGTCTAAAATCGAGCTCGGTGCAGTGTGAATCATTAATATGTTCATCCTTCCATCGTTCGAAAGCATAGTTCTGCTAATCTTCGACTAGACGCGCGTATCGCTCTTCGGGCGCTAGGTGGCTTGCGATCGTAAATCTACCGACTACCGATCGAATAAAGGTGCCATTTTTTCGCAAAAGGGGTTTTGCAGATAAGAGGATAAAGAACAAGGCGGTGGGGGGCGAGCATGTTAATATTTAAACAATAAATTGTTATTATTTTTCATTTTTTCACAATGACAACTTATTTTAATACATTTCGAAAGCTAACATAACAAAGTGTTAAATAAAAGAAGACTGACATTGATCCGATGAGTACAACTGGAGTTATTATATGAGAATTGTATGAGAAAATCCAGCAAATTATCGGAAATTCATGTGTGGATATTTTGGAAAATAATTTTTTTTCATCATAATCCTGATACGTGTCAACTAATTCAATGTATACAACGTGTCTAAGATAATGAGGGCCAGTACAGGGATCTCGGAAACCGTAAGAGATACGAAAAATTCCGAGTAGTTCCGGAGATATCCGGAAAAATGCGAAATTCTGAAAAATCGTTTTATTGTTTTCCTGGTTTTTTTTGAGATCGAATTCTAAGGTAAATTGCACTTTTGCATTGCCACTTTTTCCGCTCTATCTAACAGCGTTAATCGTTTTGTAATCCAACGAGTCGTCTTCGAAGGGCCATTATCAACTTTCTTTTTTTAAATACGGTCCTATTTTCCTGATTTTGGAATTTGAGAGCTTTTTTTCTTCCGAATGCAACGATGTAAGACATATTGTGGTTTAATGACGTTTCGAGGATTTTTTGAACAACATCAGGATTTTTTGGATACGGTCCTGCATTTCTACTAATTTTATAAATAATATCTCATAAGTAAGCTCTAAATTTTTACTTATGTTGGACTAGTTCAATAAATAACAAATAATTTAATAATAAACCACAAATAAGTGAATAAAATACAGAAACATTATTTCAAACTTCTGTTGATTCGGGATTTAAAAGAAAAGTAAGCGTTTGAAACAAAAAAATTAAGATGGTGACGCGTGATTTGTTTCACTTGACATTCCCATTGTGATCGTTTGAAAGCGTTTTAAGAAGTTCTTAATTTTTCAGAAAATATTGAACATAATATTACAAATGCTGGAAAGTTTGAGTATTCTACCGTGTTTTATTTTATCTCAAAAAAACTGTTTTGTGGCAGTTAAAAGATTGTTATTTGTGCTTAAAGAATAACGGAAATCATTTTGAACACCTGATTATGTAGTTCCTTACTTTTCCCGTTGTTCGTTTTATTACTGTTTCGGAATGATTTTTGTTCACTTATTTGTGGTTTATTATTAAATTATTTGTTATTTATTGAACTAGTCCAACATAAGTAAAAAATTTAGAGCTTACTTATGAGATATTATTTATAAAATTAAGAGAAATACAGGACCGTATCCCAAAATTTCCTGATGTTGTTCAAAATTACCTCGAAACGTTATTAAACCACAATGTGTCATACATCGTTGCATTCGGGAGAAAGAAGCTCTCAAATTCCAATATCAGGAAAACAGGACCGTAGTTAAATAAATAAAGTTGATAATGGCCCTTCGAAGACGACTCGTCGGATTACAAAACAGGGCGCAAAGAGTGGCAATGGAAAAGTGCAATTTACTGTAGAATTCGATCTCAAAAAAAACCCAGGGGAACAATAAAACGATTTTTCAGAATTTCGGGTTTTTCCGGATATCTCCGGAACTACTCGGAATTTTAAAACTTTCGAAACGGCATGTTATTAGGCACGTAAATGCGCAACTTTACCTCCATTTAGCCGACTTCGTATCGCTTACGGTTTCCGAGATCCCTGTACTGGCCCTCCTTATCTTGGACACGTTGTAAAAAAAATTGTCTAAACCACAAATATAGAATTTTTGCCCTTCTCCATTTGTCAAACTCATTCTTAGGTGCGTTTCGCCGTATCACGAGATGTAACGGCGAGTATTATACTGCCGTAGACATTCATTCTGGGCACTTGATAGCGTTGCAAAAATCCATCTCCTTCTGTCAGACTCTACCCTTACTTACGAACCGTGATACGGCGAAACGCGTTTAAGGAGGAGTTTGGCAAAAATTCTATATTTGTCGTTTAGACAGACCTTTCTTTTATTTTTATCTTAACCACTGAGAAATTGGCCACTTCTTATTAAATAATTTTCCGCAGAGGCGGAAATTTTCGGATCTTATGTAAATAATAGAACTAAAAATAGTCGCCGTTTGACCTAAATGTTTTACTTATCGTCCGATAAAATTTAGGCGATAAAAATTGACATGTTCAAAAAGGGGACTTTTGCTAATGATTTGCTAATCTTATACAAGAAATTTTCCTCATAAATTTCAAAGTTCTTTTATAGCTCAAACGTCAAGACTGTTGTTATTTCATTAAGATAATGTAATGAGAAGCGATTTCATAATTAAAATTGGTAATGAGACTAATGAGTAATCACTGATTAATGGTGTAAGCCAGGGGCGGGGTTAGGGGAGAGAGATGGAACAAAAAATGTTGTATATGGTACTAAATGTAACAGTTTCATAGAAGCTATCGAATTGCAAATTTGTTGTATTAAGGTCTACTTTTTTTGTTTTTAGGATTAAATAGCTAGAAGATACTATTTTAAATTCTCCTTTCAAATATATAACACACCAGGCGATTTATTAAACTTTATTACTTTATTAACATTTAAGGTCAATTTAATTTTTACACATTTATTTGCGAAAATGGCCTATCAACATTTTCAAAAATTTGATATGATATCAGTTTATATTGAAAGTGAAAAAAACGAAGAAATGGCGCAAAATGTATATTTTGTTCGCTATCCGGAAAGACGGTAACCATTTAAGGACATATTCCGAATGTTTGCGATGATTCCCGTTATTTTTTACCTGAATCTGAATCTTTTATTTCGTTTCAAAGTAATAAAGTTTAAATAAATCGCTTAGGAAACCAATATCATCCATGGTGTGTTATACAGGGTGTCCGGGAACATGTGGGAAATCTCCCGGATATGAAGAAAACACGTGGAAAGAATACTATAGGTTCATATAAACTTCTTTCGTATCGGCCTCCTCTTCGCAGATATGGGCTCCCAAAGAGCACCAATGGAATCAAGTTTTTTACACATAATTATTGAACCACCTGGTATATTTCAATTATTTTTTAATATGATGTATACCAGGTAAGACCCGTCAAATTACTACCCAAGAAACTGTTGTGATCTACTCACAGCTGCAGGGACGGCCTAGCTGTAACACTCATGGGCCCATTTTTTTTTACGCCCTGTATGATGAGAACTTTGGACAATGTTTTTTACATACCTTTAACTATTGGCTTAAAATTAAGTATTCTTCATTCATGTCGCTAATCCTAACCGTTTTCGAGAAAACGTCATTTTATTTACACTGAGTCCCCTAACTGCTCATGGGCTAAATTTGAAAAAGCGGAATCTTGAAGGTTGAACATTGGATCGGAACAAAGATGTATCTTTTATTGAAATACCCGAAGCACATGATGTATATGAAATGCCGTTTTTTCGAAAACGGTTAGGATTAGCGACATGAATGAAGAGTACTTAATTTTTAGCCAATAGTTAAAGGTATGTAAAAAACATTGTCCAAAGTTCTCATCATACAGGGCGTAAAAGAAATGGGCCCATGAGTGTTACAGCTAGTGCGTCCCTGCAGCTGTGAGTAATTCACAACAGTTTCGTGGGTAGTAATTTGACGGGTCTTACCTGGTATACATCATATTAAAAAATAATTGAAATATGGTTCAATAATTATGTGTAAAAAACTTGATTCCATTGGTGCTCTTTGGGAGCCCATATCTCCGAAGAGGAGGCCGATACGAAAGAAGTTTATATGAACCTATAGTATTCTTTTCACGTGTTGCCGGAAATGGAAACAAGACAGAAACCCTTTGATGTTTACCGCTCGGGCGTCAGGAAGACCATAAATTGCTAAACAGAACAATACATAAAGTTGGTAAAATATTGCCGATTTGTTTCTAAATCAAGAAAAACATTGCGTTCCTGTTTGGTTTTTGTTTCGTTGCTTTGGTGTGAACCGGACAGAAAATAATTATCCTTTTCAATTCGTCGGTCCGTCACTGTTACTTGCACACAGCCTGTTGGGAATTTTGTTCGATGACACGAACATAACAATTTTAGAATATTTAAATAGACAAAAGATCAATCTCAATTATAAAGTTAGGAGAGCGTGTGTTGTATGTTAAAGTCGCTCTGATGATTCAGGGTAAATATATGGCATATGATTACAACGGAGTGGTTTATTTACATATGGCGTCGAACACAAATTTGTCAAGTTCATGCTATACAGATTTAGACGATAAAATAATCCCCGTAGACAATAATAATAGATTTTTGCTTAACAAAATTGGAAAATTATTATTTCCCAGACCACCCGATGATCCTTATACAATAAGGGCATATTTTTGTTTACACAGTAGCACTTTTAAATTACTATTTCAGATTGAATGGTACTACCAAGAAAAGGAAGCCCTCTCCATTGATAGGATGCAACCAGCTGTAGACCGGTTTCGAACTTATTTGTTCGGTACATGGTATGTGTACATACCCATCATCAGAGAGGACTTTAACTTAACGCCGTACTATCGAAGGTAGTCGGTAGCTGGTCTACAGGTGGTTGCATCCTATCAATGGAGAGGGCTTCCTTTTCTTGGTAGTACCATTCAATCTGAAATAGTATTTTAAAAGTGCTACTGTGTAAACAAAAATACGCCCTTATTGTGTAAGGATCATCGGGTGGTCTGGGAAATAATAATTTTCCATATTGGTATTTGATATTAATGCCACCTAACAAGCAAGCAGTTTTCATTTTAAATAGATTTTAACAAAATTGCTTTAAAATGGTCAGTTTTTATTAAAAAATAATTTTAATAATGTACATTTCTTATTTCTTTAATAAAACTAACTTTCTTTATTTGTTTTTCTTCCCTTGTATTAACGGAAAATTTACTTGTACTGTACAATACTGTATCTAGTTATTATACGGCACAAAATTCCGCCACCCTGAAATTTTGGTAAAGTTTGAGATTTTATAACTTTTTTATTTTTTATGCAATTTTCATGATTTTGTCATCAGTTTGTAGATCCGTTTATTGTGTTTTTCCTGCATTATTTTATAAAGTAACATTTTTCGATTAAGCTATATTATACAGGAGTAAATCAAACTGTTGTTTCTTGTCGTAATTTCAAGACACCCTGTAGGAAAATTGAGTTGAATAATTTTATTTACATACTGTGTTTTGCCATCTTTGATGTATTCTGAACGTTTCGTTTCTTGATTCATTCCATTATCTCATTTCTGCTGCGAGCTACAAAATTTTGAATGAAACCATGTAATTTTTAGAAAATGTATGTTATGGGTATTTCTATCGAAGTACGAACCAATCTTGTATTTGTTGAGCTCTAATTGCCCACCGTTACATTGAGGAAATCCTCCAAGAAGTTGTTGTTCCATTTGCTCCTTTCATTTGGGAATAAAATTTACATTAATGCATTAGAATGCTTGACCTCACGTTGCACATGTAGTGAGCGAATATCTGGATGAAGTTGGACTTCCAAGATTGGAATGGCCCGGATCTCAACCCAATCGAACATCTTTAAGATCAACTTAAAAGGACCGTTCGTCGTCGTCCTGTACAACCATAAACCTTGCAAGACTTACGACTGATGCTGACCGAAGAATATCAGGCTATCCCTCAATAAAGGATAAGTAACCTTATTCGTTCGATATCACGAAGACTGCAAGCTGTCATTACTATGAGAGGAGGAAATACACGATATTAAAATTGTTTCTGTTAATTAAATTTATGATATACCTAGTGTTTGTTTTTCTTAATGAAGATAGGCTTCAAATCAGCGTTTCATTTAAAATTTTGCAGCTCGCAGCGGAAATGAGATAATGGAATGAATCAAAATTCGAAATGTTTAGAATACATCAAAGATGACAAGAAACAATATGTAAATAAAATTATCCACCTCAATTTTCCTACAGGGTATTTTGAAATTACGATAAAAAACAACAGTTTGATTTACTCCTGTATAATATAGCCTAAAATGTTACTTCATAAAATAATTAAGGAAAAACACAATAAGCGGATCTACAAACTGATGACAAAATCATGAAAATAGAATAAAAAAAAGTGATAAAATATCAAACTTGACCAAAATATCAGGGTGGCGGAATTTTGTGCAGGCGAGTGTAATTATTATTTTTATAAAGATGTATCACATCACATCATAGAGATAGAAGCTGTCAAAATACTTCGAACAAACTAAATATAAATATTAACGCATGCACAAAACAACAACGTTCTTGTTAGAGATTATGGCTTGGCATCTGTTCTTATAAATTTCAACGTTAAGCGCCATGCACATTACAGTTTATTTATCTAGACAAATTATAATAATAATAATTTAATACCCATCAAGTTTGTTGTCTCTAACCTTAAACAATTTTTATATGTTCTTAGTAGCAGCGTGACTTCTACACTGCATTGTGTCGTATAAAATGAGTGCGATGTTTTCACATTTATTTTAACTAAAAAGAATTAAAAAAGATATAGAGACGTGCTATCCGGCTTTGTATAAATGAAGGTATTTTATTTTTTGTAATTATTTGTTTTCTTTCTAACGCTTTAACGTAATTTATCAGCGCTTTGTAGTTTATTTGCGCTATTTGTAATTTTGCAGTAGAAGTACAGTATATAACTTGAGTTAAGTTTCCTAGTGGTTAGTGAATGCAAACATATATAACACCTATCATTTATTATGCATTTCGGGCTAAAAAAACTCATCTACAATGTAAATAATTATTAAAAACTATTTTTTTATTTAACATTATTTACAATAGTACTAATAATGTAACATAAATTATTTTTCAAAAATGAATCATTTTCACACAAAAATAATAATTAAGTGTATATGTCGGCGTCAATTAGTGAAATCCGTCATTCCCTGAAATGCCTAGTCATTTCACGTTTTGCCGGCAAATGGTGTAACTCTACGTTTGGTACACCGTTTGCCTAAGAGTATCATATCAGGCATTCCCTGTAATGACGGAATTCTTTCAGTCAAACGCTGTACTTAACTAAATGATTTAAGTTACCCTGTTTTCCGGTTTCAGTCGATTATTGTAATTAGGACAGTGTTGCCAGTAGGTAGTGCATTAAAATAAGGTATTTTACATTAAAAGGTTTGTTTGTTTGTTTGTTATTATCAGGAATTTCCTTAAAATTGGATATCTTGAAATATGATGTATGTATGTATGATGTAATTTAAATCATAAACTTATATGTATTATCTATAATGTACTATAAAAAAAATCCATAGAACGAATAGGAACGAAGCAACATAATAGCTAGATACAAAAACTAAAAGGAAATAACTGATAATATGGTTTATTATTTATTAGCGCGCTTTTATGACACCTTGAATTACAAAGTACTTTTTCTTACACAAACGCATCTGTCTGACAAACATTGTTTTTTCGCTGGTTTGCATGAACACTTAAAATATCCTTGACCTACGGAAAATGAAAGCGACTGTACAGCTTCTCGTACTGATACAAACTTTTCAGGAACGTCACCTACTTGAAGATATGCCTCTTTGGTTTCCGCTAGCTCTTTTATTTCCAATAGAACCGCCTTGAAAATATCCCCCTTTTCAATAAAAAAGAATTATCCAAATTGGTTTATTTTTTATTCTTTTGCCTCTTTCACCCTTTTCACCCCCTCTCACTTTTTCATTCCTTCCATTTTTTTTTCTAAGGCAACAAATCATAAAACGCAAATATTGCGCAACTAAACACCATTAAAATTACATATATTTTTTTTTTATACAGTGTCACCATTAAAGTCCGCACCATATGGAACTTTTTTTTATTAATGAGGTTAGTTAAAATTAAATTTCGGCAATCGTTTTTGCTTCAAATTAGACTAAAAATTATATAATCAAATGTCACCATCTGTCATTCGGTATCTGTCAAGAATTACATTCTAATCAAAAAATGCTGAAAAATGGCATTGTTTTACCGAATTTCAAAAAATTTTATTAGAAAAAGTTGTTTCTAGTACAATTCTTGGCCTAAATACAAAGTTTCAGTTTTCTAGCTCAAAGTTGATTTTTTTGCCATTTTTTCTAATTAACTTTTTTTTTATTTAATGTAAGTTCGCTTAATGGATATTAAACTATTTGCTTATACCATACTCAATATTTTATTTAGTTTGTATGAGCTTTTTTTTACTAGAATGCCATTTTTTTTCGAAATTTAAAATTAGAGGCAAAAAAATTTGACACAGGTGGTGCAAAGTTATCCTAATTTAAAAATTTTAACAGTTAGACGTCAGATGTTTCGTTTTTCAAATGACAAATACATCTAAATATTTGATAAAAATTTTATTTTATACTTAAAACTATCATTATTATTAAAAGGAACAAAAAGGAACTTTAATCATTTTAAATAGGTAACACAAAAGCAATATAAATTTCACATTTCAGTGTGACGTCCTTCTCGCTCTATACAAACACCCGTCCGTCTATAAACGTCTTTGACAGCATTTTGTAAAAAGCTTGGTCTTATATCGGCACAACACTGTCCTATCGTTTGTTCCAAATGCTCGATATTTCTAAACGGTCGATTCTTATAAACTTTCTGCTTAAGATAACCCCACAGAAAAAAGTCTAGTGGGGTTATGTCAGGCGACCTGGGTGGCCAGTGACATTCTCTATCACGCCCTATAACTCTGTTTTGAAATAATTGGTTTATGCGTTCTTTCACTGCTACAGTTTGATGTATGGGTGCACCATCAAGCTGATACCATAAGTTATGTCTATGGTGTAAGGGCATGTTATCCAAAACTTCGGTAATCTCGTTATCAAGAAAATTCAGGTACCTTTCACCAGTTAAGTTTGTTCTAAAGAAGTATGGTCCAATAAGCTCATCTTTCAAAATTCCACACCAAACATTGGTTTTAAAATGATACTGGTCGCGACATTCAATTGTGAAGTTAGGATTTTCTTGGGACCACCATTAGAAACAACTTTTTCTAATAAAATTTTTTGAAATTCGGTAAAACAATGCCATTTTTCAGCATTTTTTGATTAGAATGTAATTTTTGACAGATACCGAATGACAGATGGTGACATTTGATTATATAATTTTTAGTCTAATTTAAAGCAAAAACGATTGCCGAAATTTAATTTTAACTAACCACATTAATAAAAAAAAGTTCCATATGGTGCGGACTTTAATGGTGACACTGTATATAAAAAAAATCGTAATTTTTTGGCAATTAATACCCCCCCTTTTTACCCCCACCCATTTTTACTACAATTAAAATGGGACCTAATTGAAAATATTCCCTCTCTAACAAAAAAATTCTAAATTGGTTCACAAATGGCGGTGTTCTGAGGTCACAACATAAAAAAGATTACAACCGAATTGAGAACCCCTCCTTTTTTGAAGTCGGTTAATAAAAACCAATAAAAAGGCACACAATAAAATCACTACGTCCCCAAGCATATGAATTATAAAACCGTGTTAAACGTGACAACAGTGTACGAATTTGAAGTGATTTTGTAGGTTGAAGTAGTTTGAGGTTATGTTTGAAATCCAAGGTTTTTTTTACTCTGATTGGAGTAATAGTCATCTAACTTCTTATAAAACAATCCTGAATGCTTTAACATTTCATTTGCAAAAAAAAATCACTACACAGATGTTAACAACAATTACAGCGTTCGACTAAAACCGGCAAACAAGGTAACTTAAATCATTTAATCAAGTACAGCGTTTGATTGAAAGAATTCCGTCATTAAACGGAATGCCTGATAGTCTTTTAAGGCCGTATTACACTCGGGAATTTTTATGGCGCCAGCAATGGCAATTATAATTCAAGGATTCATGCGCAGTACACCGTTCTCCGTACTACAGTCAGAAATTCTTCTCTTCTGACAATTAAAATGACACGGATTCATGCGCAGTACACCGTTCCCGATCAGCTGTCTCTCATTACCAGAAATGGGGCAGGCGCCATTTTAATTGTCCTTGCCGGCGCAATTGGGTAGACATGGATTATTCTGTTATTTTTAACTGTTTATTATTTGGCCGAACCAGGTATGAACAGGTAATGGCCATTTAAACCCACTGGTACTTAAATTAGCAGTTTACGTTCTTTATTAAACTTATGGACTACTAATTCAGCAACTTTTTGCACCTCCTATTTGTAAATAGCAGTAGCTGCTTTAACTGGTAATCAAAACGAACAGGTTTGCACATCTCTAATTCTGGGGATATTTTAGGGATTTCGACAGTACCCACTGCTGTTCTGATCGTTGACAATGCTCCAGCTGATCGAAAACGGTTTACTGCGCATGAATACGTGCCATTATAAATGCCGGCGCAAGAGAAAAAATTGCCAAGTCTAATACGGCCTTTAGGCAAACGGTGTACCAAACGTAGAGTTACACGATTTGCCGGCAATACGTGAAATGAATAAGCATTTCTGGGAATGACGGATTTCACTAATTGGCGCCGACATATATATCGTTGATTTCAGAATATTAAGTGTTCATAAAGCATAAAATAAAATGTTACCGCTATAAAAAAAAGTTGATGATGATTGCGAAGAAATGAAACGTCGGATCGAAAATTTAATTAGATTATCTTATAAGGAGGAAAAGTGGCAATGATGATGTAAAATTTATTTCACATGTTTTGGTTTTGCCCAAAATATCTTCGAAAACGTTAAGACTTTTTTTAATTTGAACATATGACGTTGCATTCTTTTCTGGGACACCCCGTATATTATGGTAACTGTTCATACAGTTAATATTGTCCAAGAAAAGCAATAAAATTGATGGAGGTGTTAAAAATTCTCGATATATAAATATCTTTGTTTAGGTTAGACAGAATCCTGTTTAATTTATTTGTAAAATAAAAGCTTAATTCGCCTTGCTTGCGTCCGCAAAGTAATTTGTTTGATTATTGTATAGAGTGGCCAATCATTCTCAACATTTCATAGGATCCCCAGTATTAAATAATTTCTGTCAAAAATAGGGTCGTTCCAGTCAAGAATACAAAACATTATTTTGTTTAAACTGGACGGGATGTATAATATTGTTCAATTTAGGTTAACATATTTTGTAAAAATTCCGCGTCACACGGTAATCCCAAGCGGTCCCCCATCCAAGTACTAACCGTGCCCAATGCACATATACAGTGATGAGCTAAAATATGGAACAAATTCATTTAAAAATCAGGTATTAATTTTTTGTAAAAACGCTCGGACACGGCGATTATAATTTTTTCTTCCGGATTTTTTGCCTCAAAAAGAAATTATACTGGGTGTGTCAAAAAGTAGATGTAGGTATAATTTTGAAAAATTATTTTATTAAGTGTTGAAAATGCAAACCATTAACTTCTTGACAATATGCCAATCTACTTAAAAACCCTTCTAAAACATTATTTACAGTATTTTCAGTAATTTGCCTAATTTCATATCTAATTTTAAATTTTAAGTCTTCCAAATTTTGTGGTTTACACTTTTGATTTCAAATAACCCCAAAGAAAGAAATCCATTGGTGTAAGATCGGGAGATCTTGCAGGCCATTCTATGGGTCCTCTTCTACCTATCCATCGTTCGGGAAAAATAGTATTCAAATACTCTCGTACTTGTCGAGCAAAATGAGGCGGAGCACCATCCTGCTGAAACCAAATAGACGCTTTTGGTAGATTAGGCTGATTCGGATTTGGAAAATCCGCTGCTAGTGTGGGAATTAATTCATTTTGAAGAAATTGTAAATACCGGTCTCCTGTAAGATTTCCATCGAAGAAAAAAGGTCCAATAATTCTATCATTTAACATTTACTTTTTGTGAGTATTGCGTATGCTGTTCTCTCATCCAACGGGGATTATTTGTACTCCAATACTGAAAATTTTGTCTGTTTACCGAACCATTCAAACAAAACGTGGCTTCATCGCTAAAAAGTACGCTGCGATGGAAAAATAGATTTAAGTTGCAAATTTCCATCATAGTTTCACAAAACTGTAGTCGACGGTCGGGATCATCTTCGTTTAACTCGTGCAGCAACCTAATTTTATACGGATGGTACTTTTCTTGTTTCAATACCCGCAAAACAGATCGTCGGCTAACATCATTATTAAGGGCTACTTCAGTGGATGCACTATGGGGATTATCTTCAACTTCTAACAAAATGTTCAATTTTGTGTTTTCACTAATTTTTGAACGACCTGGCCGTAGACGATCCTTTACATTCCCTGTTTCCCTGAATTTTTTCTCAATTTTACTCACTGTAGATCTTGTAATCCGTCGTTCTGGATACTTAGCGCTAAACATGTTACAAACTTCTTCTTGACTTCTTGTTTTGTCTCCACATCCAATTAAAATTAAAATTTCGATTATTTGAGTTTCATTTAAATGCACCATGATCACCGTTTTTTCAAAATTATACTTAAAATTCTTTTTGATTGACACATGACTTGCTATCGCAGTAACAATTAATTTAAATTTACCTGTTTACCTTTAAGTAGGTACATGTACCTTTCTTTAAAGAAATTTCTTTTTAAGATGTAATTTTTCTCTAAAACCGTTAGAGATAAGGATAGGGTATGCCACATGAATTATGCTCAGAATTTGACGTAGAATTTATGTGATAAGTAAAAATAGGGTGGTTCTATTTAAAATACAAAAATATTTTACAACATCTACTTTTTGACACACCCAGTATAATTTCTTTTTGAGGCAAAAAATCCGGAAGAAAAAATTATAATCGACGTGTCCGAGCGTTTTTACAAAAAAATAAAACCTGATTTTTAAATGAATTTGTTCCATATTTTAGCCAATCACTGTATATATAAACAGTATATTGCTAATACCATCTGCAATTATGTCTCCGCTATGGGCGTCGAAGGGGGCGTTGTGAGTTTGCGCAGTTCGGAAATTTCCTTGTGAAAGTAAACATTCGACAAGACCGGATTTCAACTTTTTTAATGTAAATTTCGCTGGTTAGTTAGGAAAAATATTGCAAATTTCGATTAGTTCGATTTAAGACGGCGTTCCATGCATACGATTTCTAGCGATATGATGATCCGACGGTGCACTGATTTTGGTGTAAATTTTTGGTGCCAAATTCCGTCCGAATATTTGTAATAAACGACACGATGAGCTTTATTTTAACCGACGTCGTATGTTTCTTAACCTCACTTTTTTCTAAACCAAAAATTAAGAATGAATGACTATATTGACTATTTTGGGAATTATTATCAGCTACTAATGCACCAACTTTAAAATACATTAATTTTAAGGTTAGGTAGGGACCACATATATATACTCCGAATACTCTTTTTTTACAAGCTTTTTAGTGAAATTCGGTTTGGAACATCGGATAATGTGAGAAGCAAAATATTTTCGTATATATGTACATACCTGAAATACTTTATACCTGGTATTGATCCACGACTTTTGCAAAAAAGCACTTTTTATTCTGTAATTTGAAAAAGCATCCAGAACCAAAGGTGGCGACGAATAACAACAAACAAATAATGTCGGTCCGGCTCTGACGCGATCGATAAAATTTCCACCCTACTGCGCAAACTCAACAGTACCGCGCCATCTCCCATAGCGAGGACACTTTTTGTATTTTGCAACGTTCGTATTGGCAATATACAGTTTATATGTATGTGCGCTTCCTCTTGTTGTCCCCACCTGTTCTCCGAACGAGAAGCGAGTTCTGTTTGATCCGTTGCATCTGATTTAAGCTCTTGATTCGTGTAAAAATCCATTTTTACAACACTTTATTTAAACTTTACATTTTTACAATAAAAAATACTTAAAGTACAATAATAGTCATCAGTAAAATGTACCATAAATTGAAAAATATTTACCTACTGGAGTTATAAATAAATTATTTTCACTTAAATTCCTTGTAAAGTTTACGATATATTTTAGTTGATATTGCTAAATTTATTAGAAATCCTAAATATTATTTTTCTAAATTATGTTCACAATATTATTTTGCTACAGATTACTAATAAAAAAATGTATTTAATACGATATTTTATAGGAAATTTTGCAATAAAATCTTGACTGTAATAACTTTACTAAACGATAGTATTTTTTCCGTATATGAAACAAAATATTATGTGACCGTCAACTTGTGTTGATGTTTTTATTACAGCACGGGTTGGCTCTTCATTAACAAATAAAACGATAACATTCACAATTATTACGAACTTTCACACACCTTTATACTATGCAATAATAAAGTCTAACGATTTTAAACAGGACATGAACATCCCATAATTGAACTATCGCAACAACAAAGTCAATAATTCACTTACACAGACACATGGCCAAGAATAGAGGAAATAATAAACATTTATGTGACCGGACACAATGTGAAATAATAATAGCCAATCGAATTATTTTAATTTCTTGTAAAATTTTACTATTATACAGGGTGTTTCTTAAAAACAGGCTAATATTTAAGGAGGTTATTCTTTGGTTCATTTTCAAGAAAAAACTTCATATGAACATATGTGGTAAACGACTTAACTTTCGAGATACAAGGTGTTAAACATTTTCATGTTTCTTTAATAATTTGTTAAGGTTGATGACTTAAATACGTCACAAATATACTAGATAGATAACTGTCAAAACATGTTATACATCATAAAATGCCACTTGATATATATCAATATCTAGAGCAGTATCACAGATATTAATAAATAAGGAAATGTTTTTGAAAATCTTAACTCCTTTGGTGCACCAGTGGTTGACGGTGCGAACAACCTACACTGACAAAAATGCATTTACCCATGTCGTGGGTTACAAAATTGGAGCCACCTCAACCCACCTCTGTATGTTGTTCTAACTGAGCCCACGAATTATCACAAATTATTTAAAAACGCTACAGTAATTCAGGTTCTTTTCGTTCGCCTCAACCCAGAAAGAGATTTTTTATCAACATTTTAAACATATTTGGGATCACCACAAGTCCTCATCTTGTAACTATTTTCATATCGAGGGTAAAACGCAAGATCGTAGGGTCACGGAAAGTTCCGAATTCGTGCTCGTGCAGATTTGGCGCGGTTCATTCCATTGTTATTTGTCAATTCTCCTTCGATCGCGCATATAAACACCTGTTGGCCGTTGCGCCGTTTGCGGAATTTTTCATCTTTGTTCTCTGTGCGTGAAAATTTGTGTTTTGCATACTTTTGGTCAGTTGGCGTAAAATGGAGGGACAGGAGGGAGATGCATACAAATTGTTATTATTGGAATGGAGCCTTGTTATTTATAAGCAATCGTCATCACTTCGTCCGCATGGTTTCTTAGCCGTAGTATGCTCTCCTGTCTATAATTCATTTGATTATTTTTTTTAAATATACAACAAAAATGTCATATCTTGAAAAAACAAAAGGCAATTGAAGTCCACAATATGCAGGCGTTAAATCAAAGAAATATTTTGAGTTCCGATAGTCACAATTTAATTACTGGTAGTCCAAAATTTGGAGTCTGGTAGCCCAAAGAGTGAGTTATTCCAGCCACCATCGTAAACTAGAACAACTTAAATGTCAAGTTTTGATAGCTCGAATCATGAATTAATCTGGCCCGACTAGTAACGCATCACAATTCACATACTGGTAGCTACGATAGCCCATCAACATTTTAAGACGGTGGGGCATGAGCTATTCCAACGCATAAAATAACCCATCTTCTGTGCTATCATAACTTATGAATAGTGAGTTGATGCAATTTCTTCGATTTGGTTGGGCTCTCCCCTATTAGCAACACGCTTCGGTCTAGGACAACTCATATTTGAGTTATATCAGCTCGAAATCTCGCTTAGTGTATTGTATCAAGGATCTTCTGGTGGTTAGGAATTAATTTATCCTTATATACATATTTATAAGAATAATATATAAAAAACTATAACCAGCTGGCAACGAAAAATCCCAATATTATAAAATTAAAAAAATAAAATTCTTGGGACACCCGCTATTTTAATTCGCTATAACTTAACTTTTATTCATCACTTCTGGCTATTTTTATTACGTTTTATATTACGGCAGTCTAAATATATCGTTTGTTTAATCGAGGATTTTTTTCTATTGTTTCAGATTGGCTCTGGACAATCTAAGTGACAGGAAAAGCAGGAATAAGTGCAAGAAAATACATATCTGCAGGACGTCCGAGTCACAGCCGTAAGATCCGTAAGAGAAAATAAATGCGCGCTTCTAACGCAAACAATAAAAGAATCAGTAAAAGTTTGCTCTAAATATTTTTTTTGTTAGCTGAAATACGTTGTCGTAAACTCGAGTGAGAAAGAATACTTTCTAAAAAATTTAAGGAAAACTTGGAAACCGTATGTGCTCCTGATGCGTCGTGTTTTTGTATAAATTAGGGTTATAAGTCTTTTTTAATATAATTATTTTTGTTCGTAAATAAAAATGACTTTATTGTGACAGAGTGTAAATGTCTATTGAAAAGATGTCGGAAGAGGAGACTGGTGAATATGACGTGCCAGGGATAATAGAGAAAAGAAAACTTGAGTGTTACCAAAATGTGACGGATTCCGTGCAAGAAGGTAAGTGGAATGTTTTATTTTCAGTTTTAAAGCGTATAGATTTGCTCTTGGAAATTTCAGGACGCCAATCTGGGGGGACAAATTTTAAAACATTCTTGAGATTTACCTCCCTCAAAATTGTATCGGGTTGGTGACAAATTTGAAATGTGAAATGAAAGGTATTCCTTTTTTTCGATACTTTAGAATCTGTCAACAACTGAGTCAGTAAGTATAGTTCTGTTCATAAATAACAAGTCCAATTTTCGACACTTTTATAGGATATCTCCGTATTTGTTAGGGCTATCAAAAAAGTAATGTAGGTGTCATGTGCTCTTTTTGGGTGAAACTTAAAATGGTAAAATCAAAATTTGAAATTTTTCGCTCGCTTAAGAGATACGGGGGAAAATCAATAAATTGACAATTTCAAAATTACCCTATATTTTCTTAGTTCAAAGAGATACTGAAAAAAGTTTTATACAGAAATTTCTTTATATTGATTGCTGAATAATCTGCCGTTTTCAGAATAAGTATACGGGGTCAGGTAAAAAAGTGGTCGGACCTAACCTCATTTTTTTTAAATAGAACACCCTGTATATTTTAATCTAAAAATATACTATTTTAAATTCTCCTTGAAACGAAATAAAAGATTCAGATTTAGGTAAAAAATAACGGGAATCATCGCAAATGTTCGGAATATGTCCTTAAATGGTTACCGTCTTTCCGGATAGCGAACAAAATATACATTTTGCGCCATTTCTTCATTTTTTTCACTATCAATATAAACTGATATCACATACCAAATGTTTCAAAATGTTGATAGGTCATTTTCGCAAATGAATATGTAAAAATGAAATTGACGTTAAATGTTAATAGTCAACATACTATATACTGTTTCTAGGATATTAGCTTCTGTTTCATGGTCTACTGTGGTTTAAGGTAATAAACTTTAATAAATCGCCTAGGAAACCAATATCATCCATGGTGTGTTATATATTTGAAAGGAGAATTGAAAATAGAATCTTCTTACATTAAAATATACAGAGTGTTTTATTAAAAAAAATTAAGTTAGGTCCGATAACTTTTTTACCTGACCCCGTATACTTATTCTGAAAACGGCAGATTATTCAACAATCAATATAAAGAAGCTTCTGTATAAAACTTTTTTCTATATCTCTTTTAACTAAGAAAATATAGGGTAATTTTGAAATAGGCAATTTTTGGATTTTCCCCCGTATCTCTTAAGCGAGCGAAAATTTTCAAATTTTGATTTTACCATTTTAAGTTTGACCCAAAAAGAGCACATGACACCTACATTACTTTTTTGATAGCACTAAGAAATACGGAGATACCCTATAAAGAAAATGGGACACCCTGTAATTGTGTTTTTATGAACAGAACTGTACTTACTGTAGTTGTTGACAGATTTTAAGTATCGAAAAAAAATAATACCTTTTCATTTCCCATTTCAAATTTGTCCCCAGCCAAATAAAATCTGTTAAATGTCAAATATATTTTTAATATTCCTATTGGCATGCCAAAAATTTCCAGCGGTTTTTCGGATTTTTCATTGTGACACTTCAAAGTACTCACCTCATGTATTGTAATAATTTACTACCATTATAAATTACAATTATTACACCGTCGTAATATATAATAGATTATTTAATATTCATTAAATATGTACAAAACGAATATCTGATTTCCAGATAAATCTTCCGAAAGCGGTCTCTATTGATCCTTATAAATCAAAACACATAGAGAGTAATGGAAATAATGGGACTAACATTTCCTCATAAATCATCTCGCTTAGAGATAGATCAAAATAATAGTACATGAGGTGATATATGACGAAATATACCACACACACACAATGGGTTGTAAATATATATAATAAACTTTCAAAATAAATAATATGAATCTACCGTTTGAAATAGTAAATATTTAAATCGTCCAACAAAAATATACCGGGAAAATTTTAACAATAAACATATGCCAATGGATGGGCTAAAGCAACAACTCCTAGAAAGTTGTTGGCTAAAGGCCGTTTTTCATGCAGCAAGATTACCTGCAAGACGCGAGATATCTTACCCAGAGGTATGCGCATATCTTACCCAGAGGTATTCGCATATGCGAACAAACCCGAACAAACCCAGCTGGTCAATTCTTGCACTTGTAACTTATCGATTTTATTCGATATTTCTGCAAGTGCAAGACCAATTTTGGGGGGAAATTTTGTAATTGCCTTTTAAGTATTTCCCTATACGGCCAAGACCCGATAAAAGTCCCAGCACGCTTGATAGTCACTGTCAGTGTTGACAGCTGATGCTTTATTGGTTTATGGCAAAAGCTAAGAAATGGCCTTAAGTATTATGACAACGAAAAAACAAAAATGACAACGAATGGGGGTCGATTTTATGTATGGAAACGGTCGATTATTTGCTAAAGTAAGATAGCTAGCGAAGAATGTTAAATACAAAACTTTTAGGGTTTCTAGAAATCCGTTATACTACACCTAAACTAAGTATACAGGATCAGTCAAAAAGCCATGGAAGAACAAAGTTACTTTATTTTAAATGGAACCCCCTGTATATTATTCAATATTTCAATTATTTACAAGATTCTAAAAAAAAAATGTTAAGCATACCACATACCCAATCTTAACCGTTTTCGAGATATCGAGTTTCGAATTTCGTTTTCAAATAAATCTAATAACAATAATAAAAAAGACAAACTAAGTTTTAGTAAACAACAATTTAAAATCCTATTTTATAAGGTGCTCAAAGGAAGGTCCACCGTTTACCTCCGGGCAGTAATGAATTCGGCGAACAAAATTTTGTAGCGAATCTAAAAGGATATTGGGAGTAATACTGGAAATTCCATGCATTATTCTTTGTTGCAAATCTTCGATATTTTGTGGCTTATTTTTGTACACTAAATTTTTGATATGGCCCCACAGGAAAAAGTCAAGAGGGGTCATATCAGGAGACCTAGCAGGCCATTCAATTGCACCTCTGCGCCCAATCCATTTACCAGGGAAAGTTTCCTGTAGATATTCCCTCACCATCCGTCCAAAAATGTGGTGGAGCCCCATCTTGTTGAAACCATATTTGTTCAGCCTGTAAATTGGGATTATTATGGTTCCGGAATAATCGTCTGAGCTGTGGAACAATATTCTCTTGTAAAAGTAATAAATATCGTTCTGAGTTCAAATTTCCATGTATAAAATATTGTCCTATGACGTTTCCACCAATAATGCCACACCAAACATTTGTTTTTGTGGTCGTTGGGTATGAACTTGTTCCATCCAATGTGGATTTTGGTCTGACCAATATCTACAGTTGTGTCGATTTACGTGCCCGTTTAAGCAAAACGTTGATTCATCAGAAAATAAAATGTGGTTGACAAAGTTGACATTTTGATTCAATTTATCCATAATGATTTCGCAAAACTGAATTCTGCGATCAAAATTGTCTTCACTCAATTCTGGTAACAAATGAATTTTATATGGTTTGAATTTTTCTCTTTTGGTAATTTTTTGAATGGAATATCGACTCATATTATGATTTAAAGCCCGCTGTTGCGTCGAATTTATTGGATTTTCTACCACATCTAACATGAGATTTAGAGAATTTTCTTCATTAGTAACGCTTACCGGTCTTCCACTTTTTGGTCGATCTTTCACACCTCCAGTTTCATGAAAACGCTGCAATGTTTTGGAAACAGTTGATTTAGTTATAGGTTCCCGATCTGGATGCAATTCATTAAAAATATTCACCACTTGGGTAAAACTCCGTGTCCTATCGCCGTACCCTATCATCATTAAAATTTCAATGCGCTCAGTATCACTTAAACGTGCCATATTTACGCGAAAATTGTTCACAAATTGTAAATGTAAGCATTTTTGGCATATCTGTTGTCAAGATGACAAAACAACATTGTTATGAAGATAAATATTTTCTAAGGTAACTTGATGGCGTAGAATTAATGAATTTAATAATTTATTTGGAAACGAAATTCGAAACTCGATATAAACCCGTTAAGATTGGGTATGTGGTGTGTTTAACATATTTTTTTTAGAATCTTGTAAATAATTGAAATATTGAATAATATACAGGTAGTTCCATTTAACATAAAGTAACTTTGTTCTTCCATGGCTCTTTGGCCGATCCTGTATACTTTGTTTATGTGTAGTATAATAGATTTCTAAAAACCCTAAAAGTTTTGTATTTAACATTCTTCGCTAGCTATCTTACTTTAGCAAATAATCGACCGTTTCCATACATAAAGGCGACCCTGTAGTAATAGTATACATTTTTCTTGTTTCCGTCAGAGCCTAGCTTTACTGATAAGCAATGGTATGGTGAAACGCGTCTAATGATGGTGGCAAAATTGTGTGTAGAATACAGTTTAAAAATTATCCGCATTTTCAATTTAGATGTGCTTCTTATAGTTATATAGTTAGAATAACCTCTACCATCCTTACTCTGTGTTAAGTAGTTTTCTTTTCGTGTGAATGCCCTGCGGTTGTTTGTATCGTCATTTATGATCGTGGCAAAGTACCAGGGCACACTGCATAGTCGAGAAATGTGACGATTCCATCGTAGCTTAGTAGAAACGTTTTTAGCTCAACTAAAAATTTCGCTGTACGTCCATTTGCGACGAGAAACTGTTTATAATATTAATTAAAAATGAAGGAAAAAATGTGTTAAAAAAGAAACTATCTTCTTCCTAGATAATTAATGTTGTTTAATATCCAGTCTGTGGATTAAACGAACTTTAGTTATTACACGGAAATTATTTTCCAAGTAATATGCTTACCTGAAACATCCCAGCTGACTAAAACCTTGTTAATACGAAAACTTTTAAACTAAGTTTTTATAAGACGGTATTTCTCTTTTATTGGTTCAGTAGAATACAGTAGCGGGGGTGTATATTGAAGCAGGGGAAGCCATGCTTCCCCTAATACATACAAGTAGTTACATTACACGATATGATGTAATAATAATAATTATAACTTAACTTAATCCATGCAAAAATTCGAAATAATATTGATGTATTCATTGTGACTGCGGATCTAATTTAATAATATCAGGTATATACAAGGTGTGAGGATAATACATCATGATTTTGGAGAGACGATCCTACATGTTAAAATAAACGTAGTAAACAAAGAGACGAAGGGTCAATATTATTTAAATTACAACCTGTCAAAGTTTAATTTTTTTAACATCTTGCGGCTAGTTCTTAAGCTATCAATTTGATATTTGGCACAGGAAATTCTGTTATAAAAATATTTCTCTACTTATAATTTCAAAATACCTGATAAAAAAAGGTATTATTTACTCTAGTCGATAAGCCAATGAAACGAAAAAAAGAATTGAGTTTTCGACTTTTTGTTATACAGGGTGCCCCAAGTAAAGTGGCCTATTAGAAGTATCTCGAGAACTAAATGAGATTTTATTTTGAAAATTTGGCTGTGGCTATAAGAGATGGTTTTCTACGTTTCTAAAATAATTTGGATGATGCCGTGTTGCCGGATCATACCGAAAGTGGTAGCAACTTCGGAATTTTAAATGAATTACCCTATATATTATATTTTTTTTGGAATCTAGGTAAAAATCTAGAACAGTTTTCTGTATAATATCATATACCTATCTTTAAGAGCTTTTGAATTATAAATAATTTTGTGATTTTTTAACGCCGTATCGGGACCTGAAAAGAAAATCATATCTTTTTAGCGGTTCCAGCTAGAAAGCTGAAATTTTGACAATAATTTCACAAGACCATCACAATTTTATAATTTTGAACAGTATTTAATTAGTTTTATACAGGGCGTCTCCAAAACAATATTTCTGAGGGAGATGAATTATTGCAAAAATCTTCCTTTTTTTAAATGGGACACCCTATATTTGATATGTTTTGCGAATGGAGGATCGAATTTTCTATCTAATGATATTATGTGTTCCTATACCTATCTTCAGTATTTTCGGACTTATAGCGAAATTTCAAAATTATCTTATAAAAATATATTTTTTGGTAGTTGGCTGTGGAATGGTAGAAACAAAATAATGAAAAGTCCAGTTGACGTTATGTCTGTGTTACTGTAGTAAAAATGGCTAATTCACATTATTCGAGCTTAGATATTTTAAGTTTATTTTATATTCATGGGGAGTGTGGTAGAGTTTTATCTAGAACTTGCAGAAAATTTAATGAACTTCATCCTGATGCAGCTCCTATGACTCCCAAAAAGTTTAAAAGAGTAGAAGCAAACTTTTTACATTTCAATAATGTACGAGCACCCAGAATGGTGAATAAATACGTTACAGGTAATGAAGAAAATGAGATAAACGTGCTGGCGTACTTTTATGCATTTCCACACGCTTCAATTTATTGCGCAGAAAACGATTTGGATCTAGCATACATGTCAATTAATAGAATTTTGCATAAACATAATATGCATAATTACAAACTGATTACGCTTCAAGCTCTTGAGCCTGATGATCCTCCGAAACGTCTTGAATTCTGTGAGATGGTTTTGATTCGCACGCAAGAAAACCCAAACTTTTTAAAAAATATTATTTGGACAGACGAATGCAAGTTTTCAAAAGAAGGAATATTTAACAGAAGAAATTCTCATTTTTGGGCTAGCGAAAACCCTCATTTCGTGAGAGAAAGAAGTTTTCAACATAAGTTCAGTTTTAATGTATTCTGTTTGCTAATGCACGACAAAATTGCTTTCTGCTTATATGACGAGAACCTGACTGGTGCAAAATACTTGGAAATATTAAGGTCAATAGTGTCAGACTTTCTGGATGATCTACCTTTGGAAATCCTTCGAAATTGCTTTTACCAATTAGATGGAGCACCAGCACACTGCTCACATGGAGTTTCTGCAGAGCTATTTAGTATGTTTGAGGACCGATGGATTGGCCGAGGAGGTCCTTGGAAATGGCCCCCAAGGTCTCCGGATCTTACCCCCCTAGATTTTTATCTATGGGGTAGGATTAAAGAAATAGTATACAAGACACCCGTCACAACAAGGGAAGATTTAGAAAATCGAGTACGAACAGCTTTGGGGTCTCTAGAAGGGAAAGAAATGAAAAAGGTGACAAATGAACATGTTATCACCACAATTCATGAATGTTTAAGAGCCAACGGAGGGCATTTTAAATAATTTAGTTATTAGTTATTTCATTCGTGTTGTTTCGTAATTTTAATTTTGTTTTTTATTTATTAATAAATTGCTTTTGTTAACCATTTTTTTTACAACAACACAGAAATGTCAAATGAATTTTTCATTATTTTGTTTCTATGAATCCATTCCACAGCCAACTACCAAAAAATATATTTTTATAAGGTAATTTTGAAATTTCGCTATAAGTCCGAAAATACTGAAGATAGGTATAGGAACACTTAATATCATTAGATAGAAAATTTGATCCTCTATTAGTAAAACATATCAAATACAGGGTGTCCCATTTAAAAAAAATAAGATCTTTGCAATAATTCATCTGCCTCAGAAATATTCTTATGGAGACGCCCTGTATAAAACGAATTCAATACTGTTCAAAATTATAAAATTGCGATGGTCTTGTGAAACTTATGTCAAAATTTCAGCTTTCTAGCTGTAACTGCTAAAAAGATACGATTTTCTCTTCAGGTCCCGATACGGCGTTAAAAAATCACAAAATTATTTATATTTCAAAAACTCTTAAAGATAGGTATATGATATTATACAGAAAACTGTTCTATATTTTTACCTAGATTCCAAAAAATATATAATATATAGGGTAATTCATTTAAAATTCCGAAGTTGTTACCCCTTTCGGTATGATCCGGCAACACCGCATCATCCAAAATATTTTAGAAATGTAGAAAACCATCTCTTATAGCTACAGCCAAATTTTCAAAATAAAATCTCATTTAGTTCTCGAGATACTTCTAATAGGCCACTTTACTTGGGGCACCATGTATAGCTTACTAGCCTCAATTGAACACACCCTGTATTAAAACTTAATACTGTATAAGAACTTAATATGGCCATATCAAGCTTTTCCTTCTATATTTTACTGAAAAATACATATGTCACATTTGCAAATTGCTTGTTAGTTGTTTGTTATACGAGTTTTCACGTTGGAAGTTGTTTTTGTGTTTCTGCATATGCTTTACCCTTGCTTACGGCTAGAAAGATAAAAATTATGCGGATAAACTGAAAATCTAATTTATATGACAGAAAAATACAAAAATAAAAAAAAGTTCGTTTTAGATAACTTGTGGTTTTAATTCTTCCCCTTCTATATTATTATTATCTCCTCTATATGATCTTATTGATCAATTTTCTTATACAGTGTGTTTACTTAAGTTGGAACCATATGGAAAACGTTTTTATTGTTGGTTTTATAAAAAAAATTATTCTTGATAAAAAGTTGTGCATGGTGCAAAACTTAAAATGCAACCATCAGATATCAAATTTTTAAAGCCATATACGAGGTGTGTCAAAAAATATCAATTTTCAAATTTTTAAAGCCATATACGAGGTGTCACAAAAAATATCAATTTTATTCAAGAGTAAAGTACCTTTATTTTTTACAATACCGAAGAATGTTATAAAGTAAAGTTATTTTGAATTATAAGTTATATTCAGATATGCAATTATAGCCATTTAGCATAAAAATGATGGTTTGGTGATGCCTCTCTATGTGTTTTGTAATTTTCTCCCACAATTAATACAATTTCTATTTTTTCTTCACGATTTAGAACATTTGCCATTTTTACTGATGTAATTTTATAAATACCAACTCTCTCTGACATTCACTGTCAAATATTCCATGTCAGTGCATTCTAGATTACGTTAAATTGTATCAAGCCAGAATAATTAATACGGAATGATTAGTAAATAATTACCAAACCTTCATTTTTATACTAAATGGCTGTAATTGCATATCTGAATATATATCTTATAAAATAACATTCTTCTGTATGGTAAAAAATAAAGGTACTTTACTCTTGAGTAAAATTGATATTTTTTGACAAACCTCGTATACAACTTAAAAAATTTGATATCTGATGGTTGCATTTTAAGTTTTGCATGCACAACTTTTTATCAAGAATATATTTTTTTATAAAACCAACAATAAACGGGTTTTCCATATGGTTTCAACTTACCTAGACACACTGTATGATGGCACTGGCTTTTATTTTTCATTTTTCTCCATCGTTCCTACGTATAATGCCACGATTTTTTTTTTGTCCATTGATAGATCATTCTGTGACGCAGCAGCTTTGGCAAGGTCATGCGGCTAAAACTAGATTTATTAATATCAAAATGATTAAACATAAAATTTAATATTTGCTTTATTTAATTTCTTTCATAAATAAAAATTTTGACACAAGAATGCCTCTCCCTGTCTAGATACGGTTCTGTGTTTAACGAGTTTATATTTATACCAAATAAAGTAAGCAAGGGAGTAACGATAATAGTCGATTTCCCGCAAAATAACGAGCTAAAACATATTTTTTTAGTCGTTAGGGAGCATTATTTTCATAAATATATTGTTCGTCAGGTTGACGAAAACCTATAAATTAGCTTTATACGATATGAACTGACATAAGGATAAAATGGACCAATAAAAGGGGCGGGGTATGTAGAGCTTTATTAAGGGTCAATATATTTTTGGCAATTTTCTTCGTAGTTTATGGAATATAATTTATATTTCCGAAAATTAGAAAAGTTTATTTATTTATTTATTATATGAAATTCATACAGTGTGGATTCCTGAGGTATTTCGACCTGGCCAATAATCAATATCCTTCTGGTACGCTATTGTTTGCCCAGTGGTTTCTGAAGGTTTCCATATATAAAATGTATAAAAAAGATATTTAAAAGCGTGTTACCAAAGGAGTACTCAATCATTAATTTATTGAGTAGTATGGAAATGACTTATTATATTTAAACCGGCAAATCCTGAGATGAAAATAAATTGAAGAAAAATAACCTTAAATGGCGCTTTGAATTATTGTACAAAATATACAGCAACGAATACTTATAACCAGGAAGAAGACAAACTGCCGTGTTAAATAATCGAAGCAGGCATGATACGACGACATCCATTATGCCTGGCGCGCACGTGCTTTTCAAATGTCACTTTTGTCCAAATTTTCATTACTGTCAATATTTTAAAGTGACATTTAAGCAAAGAAAACATCGAAACCCTTTCATTTGATTTACTAAGTAGAGAAAATCAAATATTAGGATTTTGACATAGGTTTTTAGCTGTAAATATCACTTTAAAATTGTCCTACATACTTTTATATTATTATTGAACTAGTAACGAAACTAGAAATAAAGAATTCAGAGATTGAAGGTTGTAATTAGTTTTATTAAAAAATAGGAAATAAATCATAATTTATATAAAATATTTTACCATCTTCCACTTCAACCAAATCAAGGTAAATACAATACTATATGTACAGCTACTAATCAAGTAAATATATGCACCATCATTATGATTATGGGCTTCAAATTTGTTTGTTTCGTAGCATACTCCTGGCAACATTAGTGATCGAAGTCCTCTTTAATGTTCAGTCATTATGGGATTCTCAATTAAACTATGAAAAGAAAGAATTATTATAATAATATATTACCGGACTTATCAAAATTCTGGCTACGGGTTAATATAACTACGCTGTAATTATTATGTTGTAGCTTTTGACTTCTGGATTGTAAGATTTAAGTAAAATTCTTTAAAAATGTGTTTGTTGCTAGTTTGCGTGACAAGTTTAGGACATAATGGGACAATTTTATAATGTAAAATAACAATAACGAATAAAAAAATATTTCAATCATAAATTACTTACCTGCAACAAAACCAGAAGGTCCGTTTTTGTGAAAAGAATAGAAAATTAAAAATTATTTTAGAATTTAATGACGCTTCCTCCACCATTTTCAATCACATTATAAATCATATGTTACTTGATTTTATCCCCTTCCAGACGAAAGATGTTCGGTTGTGAAATAATTTAAGAACGTGTGCTGCTCGCATTCTATGTCTGTCTCTATCTGCATCAACCTTCTCCGATTCAATAAAGGGAGACAAATATGGCCTAGAGTAAATCGAACAAACCCAAAGTCTGATATTGACACAGAACGATCGACACAAAAGGATAAACGTATGGAGTAACCTGCCTGGCTGTGACGTCACTTGCACGGCCTACTTATATGCTTCGATCCCCGCCATAAGCGGTCTCACCGGGCTGATATACAGTTTATATGAAATCTGAAAATTTACTTGGCCACTACTGAGGACGTTCGCAATCAATAGTTTATTGATTTTTGACAACAAGACGTCTTTGATCCGCGTTATCACTTCTTTTTCAATACTTTTAGAAAAATAATACTGCAACTTTAAGGTACATTGTCTTTTACCTTCGATCTTATATTTAAATAATCCGTTTTATAATTAAATTCCATAAAAAAATAAAACACAAAAAGTATGTTTTCCAACGGAACCAACAATAGCAAGGCATCTTTTGACGTACTTTTGAGTATCCATTTGGATACGCAGGCCTTTTATTTGGATACCCAGTAAACATCAAGTGAATCCAGAAATTTGTTAATTACTTAGTAATTTAAAAACTACTGAACTGATACCAGTGATGACTGATATCTAAAAATGCTTTAAAACGATCATATATTAAAAAAATAGGGCTGTGGATACGCAGCAAAAATTCATTAAAGACATGGATACGCAGTAAAAAATCACTAGAAGATGCCTTTAACAAAAGGTAATATCACACAAATTTGAAATCACATCACAGTATTTCTTATTATGAATTATTTCACAACAGAAAAAAAATCGGGTAATGCTACAACTAACAAAACGTGTAAAATTCGTATACATCAAGCACATGGAACCCTCGAGAGCGTCATTTCACCGCCGAGTCTCGGAACATACTGAAGCAACGATAGTCGCGCGCGGCAGGTATCCAAGCAAGGGCGAGACATGCGGTGTGATCTGACGACACTGTTAGTATACTCTAGTGACCCACATTGTTGTTAACTGAATCCAGATGGAACGGCACGACGGCATGTAGGCAAAAAGTGGTTTTACCTTAGTATTTAGATATTTGATTAAAAAAAAAGTATGTAGACTTTCTGTAGGATACCCTAGGAGTCACCCATTTAAATATAATAAGTAATTTCCATAACACCCTGTATAAATACAGTGTATTGAACTAGTTCTTTTCTCAAAATATCCCTCTGACGGGTATTTTTTAATTATTACTCCCCTTTTCTGTACATACATTGTAATTGCCACGATTTCTTTTGCTTGACTCTTCAATTAATGTATATTTCTAATCATAGCCTAGCCCATCAAGTAATTTATAGAAAAAAAATTATTAGCTAAAACCCAACGCCCGTATAATAAACACATACAAACTTTTCTCCCCGCGTTTCGCGCCACTGTAGGGTCAAATTCCCGTGCGTTCAAACGGTTCCAAGCGAAGCTACGAAGAGCGGGGCTACATAAGAACTAAAATTAAACTCATGACAAATGTCAAATTCAATAACATACACTTATGATATATTTTATGGAACCTATGAAGAGTCGGTATAACGTATTATCTTGGATTTGTTTACATACCAGTCAGTTTAGACCTAATTATTTTTTGTTAGCTTAATGAAAGGTTATGGAAAAAACTGGTATGGTTTCGCCTCTTAGCAAAAGACAGACCGTGACTACAGCGTTGCCATACATCTGAAGTTTTATTTTATTAATTTAAATATTGTGGAGAATGATCCTTCTTACACATCTTCACATTTGTTTAGGTTGATTTGATAATACTATTCATAACATTATATTAAATATTATTATATTACTCCTAAGTTGAGTTGTTCTAATTGGAAATTACATGATTATTTTCTGTTAATGATTGTTAACAACACAACTAACGGCGTAGCCATTCCTTCCGACGTTCAGAAAGTGCTGGGCACACAATACCACCAAAACAAACAAACAAAAAATGGTCAGTAAATAAAATAGAAAAAACTGAAAACATTTAGATATTGTTTTACCATAAAAATTAAATATAAAAAACGACGGTTTTATGAGAACACGACACTACATGTATTTTTCGTCTAGACTGATCTTAAATTAAGATGAGAATGTAAAGTGCAAACGATCATTAATAAAAAGTTACTGCCTAGTTTTATGACCATTTATATTCATATAATCATTTATTTTGAATTGCGAAAATTTATTGGTTTCATTTACAAACGTATGATATACCGTTTATACAGGGTGTTCCTTAACGACGTCCTAATATTTCAGAGTATGATTTCTTAGGTCCTTTTATGAAGTAAAGTTCGTATGAACATTAGTGTTGAGCGATATCGTGATTTTTCAATCACTTTGTGAAATTAAAGCGTGACGTGATCACGGGTTATAAATTTTTATCACTGCTAAGCGAGATATTAACTAGATAATATACGTAATAGAATATTAAAATAATTAGTGGGTGATGGTCGATGGGTTTAAATTATTTATTATGTATACTACTTTACTACTAAAAGAACTGTAATAAAAGAAAACTAAAATCTGTAAAAAAATATTACACAACATTGATAACAAACAAAAGAAAACGTTATTTGTAACTAGATTAAAGTAGAATTATACCTTTTAAAACAAACTATGATGAACTAAACGCTGTGTACTTTACAACAAACTATTTGTTCATGCAAATACGCATGGGTTCTTAATCATTTTGTGCGTATTGTATATTATCATTTAAGAATAAAATCGTTAATCATTTGAATTTTCTTATTACTTAGCCTGTTTCTTTAAAGATAGATAGATAGATAGATAGATAATATTTATTTGTTCAAAAATGTTTTACAGAAACAAAATAAACCCAAACGGGCGTTGAACAGTGTCAGAAGGTTAGCAATTTCTATATACAAATTTAACATCTTTAAAATGACACATAATCTAGAACAAAAACTCACAATTGAAGGAAACATTGTATGGTATAACATATAAAATAATTTAACTTTACTCAAAAATTCAAAACAACACGATAGACACACTAATAACAATAACAATAATCTGTGAAGAAGACGGACTATAAAACACATATAGTTTACTTGACACATTTAAAAATTTAGCAATGAATTGTTTGTCTATCAGCATCATTAAAAAATTCACTGACACTATAAAATGCCTTACTAACTAGATACCTTTTTAGAACATATTTAAGCTTATTTCTTGTTAGGGTTCTTATCCTGTCTGGAAAGGAATTAAATATCTTCATTATACAATATTTAACATTTTAAGTTGTATTTTTCAGGTACTAAGTTACTTTTATTTCGAGTATCATAATCATGCTTAACGTCACAATCAGTAAAAAGATCCCTATTATCAAAGACAAACACCACAGAATCCAAAATATACATCCCTACCACAGTTAAAATATTATTTTCGATAAAAATAGGTTTACAACTTTCCTGCTGTTTCATTTTAAAAATACTTCGAATACACCTTTTTTGCATGACCATAATTCTGTGCATGTCAGATGAACCACCCCAGAATATCACACCATATCTCAACCTGGACTGGATATATGCATGAAAGGCGCTGATGGCAGCCTCAGTACTCACATGATCAGACACCACACGTAAGGCATAGCAGTATCTAGATACACTGTGGGCCAAATCCTCAATGTGCTCCCTCCAATTCAGTCTCTCATCTATCTGCACACCCAAAAAACGCACACTCTCAGCTGCTTTTAATTCCTCACTATTGTAAAAGAGTGAGCATTTATTATTCAACTTATTTCTAAATGTGAGAGTCTGAGTCTTTGACACATTCAACATCAAATCGTTTGCTTTGAAATATTCATCAAGGGCCTCCATTGCATTATTAACCCTATGGATCAGTATTTCGTTGCTGTTTTCACTAAATACAAGAGACGTATCATCGGCATAAAGCACTGTATATTCATCAGAGACGTCCGGGAGCTCATTTGCATATACAATATACAACAGGGGTCCCAAGATTGATCCCTGAGGAACCCCCCTGGAGACAACTATATCTGGCGACCTATGCAAGACACCCCTCTCATCACACTCTGTCACCCGCTGCACACGATCCCTCAAGTATGATTTTATGAGACATTGTGCAAGCACGCCATACATCTCAAGTTTCTTACACAGTACTTCATGATTAACAGAATCAAAGGCTTTAGAGAGTCCATGCACATCAACATTATTTAATGAATGTAAGACTTTTTCCAATGCTTTGTAGATTGCTCTTATTGTGGATTTACCTCTCCGAAAGCCGCTCTGTCTCTCAGTAATCACCGAATGTTTATCAAGAAACGATACTATTCTCTCAGATAAAACTTTTTCGAAAACCTTCCCAATATTGGACAGAAGAGAGATAGGTCGGTAATTTTTTTCTTCGTCCTTTTCACCTTTCTTGTATATTGCCCTTATATTAGCAGTTTTAAGCTTGCATGGAAATACACCCTCAGAGAATGACAGATTCACAATATAAGCGAGAGGACGGGACACCTCCACAGCCACCTCCTTCAGTACAGACACATTCACCTCATCCTCACCCACAGATTTTTTGTTCTTTAAATTTTTAATAACCTTCACAACCTCTAAGTCTGAAACTGGGTTTAAGAATATTGTATTTTCAACTTTATCTTTAATGAAACTTTTACTTGTGTTCGAATTTAGACTACTGGGGCATGCATTCACAAAGTATTTATTAATTTTATCAGTATTTCTCATATTTATTGGAAAAATTTTCGAATATTGTTCTTCTCTTAAAGTTTGGTTTAGTGATGCTATTCACGAAGTTCCATGTAGCTCTAATTTTATCTTCAGAATTTTGTATATATTCGTTGCTAAAAATCTTTTTTGCCTGTCTAATGACATTTTTCAAAATTCTGCAATACTTATTAAAACTCTGTTCCGAAACCTGCCCTTTGTTTTTCGTATGATAAAGTATTCTCTTATTTCTGCAAGAAGTTTTAATTCCAGCAGTAATCCAGGACTTACCTATTTTTTGTTGTATTAATTTTTTTGAGGAGAAATATTTTTAGAATACCCAGAGCTCGCTAGTCTTTCGAATATTACTACCTGCCCATTTTCATTTCACGGTTTCAAGTTCAAGATTCAGAAGTCACATTCAAGTACAGATTGTTTCAAGAAAAATGGATATAACTTAATGGCTGCAGTAAAAGTACCTGTAGCCATCCCATTATTTATGACCGTTTGTTATTATTATGTGGAAAGGACCGGATTGTAATAATTATAATTAATTAAATTAAATAGCGTAATAATAATGGACAATGCGAGCTATCACAGTCACCAATTACATAAAGCTCCAAGCTCAAATAATACAAAATTGGAGATTCAGAACTACATGGCGGCGAATGATATATATTTTGAAGAAAGTTATAAAAAAAGTGATCTTTTAGAAGACATTTTGCATAAAAAAAGTATATGTTTGTGACACATTGGCAGAAGAAATTGGACATACAGTGCTACGGCTCCCACCCTATTATTGTATTTTTAACCCCATAAGGCATATGTGGCACCCTTCATACTTCACTTGTTTATTGCCAAGCTCTTGTCTACACAATGGGACCGACCCAGGAAATCATTAAGTCGTATACAATTTTCGTGAAACGTACTGTACCAAATAAAACCACCTGACAACTTCACGGAATCACATTTTAAATAATAGGTCTATATGAAATGTGATTTGAGAAAATCCACCAACAAGCAATAAGGGACGAAGTCCCGTATCGCCCATGTTATTCTAACGGTGATATGCGAAAATGGCCTTTATTATTTTAACACTATTGGTGTTTGTACAACACAATAAGGCCGATTATGGCAAATGGAATAAATGTATTTCTAATAAATTTTTTTTAAATAAAAATATGGGTTTGTTGGAGGGAGACTTACTGGAAGTGTACCTAGATGAAACTTTTGCCCTTTGGTCGTATTAGTGTCAAAGACACATGAAATATAATTTTGCGACAAATCAGCAAAATATACAAAAGAAATCAGTACATACTTTATTCATCATCTTCATCTTCTTCGCCTTCACTGTTACTATTCAGTATCACTATCATCAGTATCAGTTCCAACTTGTATTTTAATGGGTTCAATTCAATCTCCTCCATCATACAATCAGTTTCCCAAAACTTATTTTCTATATCGGTGACATGTCGACAATACTTTTCCCAATCGACTGCTGTCACTGAGGCAATTGCTTCGTCCAGAAGCTTCCTTAATTCAGAGATACTAAATGCCCCTGATGTATTGCGACCTCTAATGAAATGTTTCCCTAGATGCTAGATCATGATTTATCCCCTTCTTTCGCTTAAGTGGCAATTTAAATACATTACTTTGCGATTCCTCTGTACACATTGGCAATCACTTCACTGGTTTGACTATGGAGGGTTTTACCACGAGTATATTCATTTATTATCACAGTTTTAAAACAACGAACACTTTTAAAAAACACAATTTAAAACTCTTGCCCTTCTTATCACTACGCAACTAGATGAAGCATAATGGACATAGCCGAACAACCACGCCGGCACAATGGGCGTGTCACCAGTCGCGTGTCGTCATCCTCTGTCTGGGATTTAACGTATCAAATTAGCCCTAGCCACCTGTTACCCATGGTTACCGTTGATATTGCACCATGTTGCATTTTTAAAAAACTAGTAGTACTTTAACAAAAAAAATATTTTATTTTGCATTTAAATATTAAAATAAATAGGATGAAAAGATAGTTTTAAGAACATTGAAACTATATTAGAATATTAGTTTCTTATATACTTATGACAATTTATTTTAAATGGGCAAATTTAATTTTAGGGTATATTTGGTAACACATTGTTAAATTAAAATTTAATATACGTGACAACATTGTTAACCCAAGAAATTTTCTTGCCCGCATTCCCTTTGTAGCTATAGATAAACTTGTCGACCTGTATACGCATATTCTGGATTTTCTCTATAAAATATAATTTTTGGAATTTTTGCTTTCGATTAAAATCTATTCACTTTTTTTTAAATAACTTTTTTGACATTTCGTCTTCTAATACCCGTTTTCCTTGACATAGTACATGTTTTTCAATTATCCAGCCAAACGAGCAGTCACGTGACATGTGTCCAAAGCCACTTCCCATATTTGACCAACTTTTTGCCGGTCACTGTATAAAGAAAAATAAACCCTGCACACGTTTTAGTTAGAAAAGCTATTCTATCGATCCACCAATGGCGTTCCTGCAAACAAGTCCTATGATATTTTTCAACGTAAAAGTGGTACTGCAGCCACTGACATTTTATCTAATTAGCCTGGTAATTCTACATGAAAACGGTCTCTTGCAATTTCTCGTTCTTGATAATTCAATCTCATTATTATTAACATTGATAATTCCTTTTTTTTTTTGTCTAACAATGTAAATATTATTCAAGAGGTTGTCTAATAAAAGCGAAAGACTAATTTAAGAAAAATAAATGTATATTTCCCGAGTTTAATTAATATATGTCGGGTACCTGCTCTTATTAAAAAACTAATTATATTTAGTCGAATATAAAGAGATATAAAGTAGAGGGTTAATGGCTATAATAAAACGTTACTACTACGTTTTATGACACTTAGGCTTGTTAACGTAATTAATGAAGTAATATAAATTTAATTACGTTAATCAATTTAAGGAAATTTTTAAATTGAAGACACTAAGTCATTCTTGCAAACGATACTGTTCATATTTAAAATATATTCTACAATATTTCGTGATTATACTGTATTTTAATTTAAGAAACAACCCACAACTGTGTAGAAATCGTTGTCGTATTTTATTATCAACCATGACAATTGTTTTAGGTAACCACAAACTTCAATCTAGTTATAATGATATTTAACACAAAATTTCGCAAATCGGCAACGCTGTATGGGTATATTTAGTACGGGTGACCCTGAATTTGAGAAATCTGTCATAATTTATCACATATATATAAACTATATTGCTAATACCATCTGCAGGACCGGATTCCAACTTTTTTAATGTAAATTTCACTGGATAGTTAGGGATATCTAATATTGCAATCAAAATTTCGATTAGTTCGATTTAGGACAGCGTTCCATGCATACGATTTCTAACGATATGACGATCCAACGGTGCCCTGATTGGTGTAAACTTTTGGTGCCAAATTCCGTCCGAATATTTGTAACAATCGACACGATGAGCTTTATTTTAACTTTCATCCGACGTCGTATGTTTCTTAACTTTTTTTCTGAACCAAAAATTAAGAATGAATGACTATATTGATTATTTTGGGAATTATTATCAGCTACTAGTGCACCAAATTAAAAATACATTAATTTTATGGTTAGGTAGTGACCACATATATATTATATTGTATACGAGTGACACCCTCTTCTTTTTTTACAAGCTTTTTAGTGAAATTCGGTTCAGAAGATCGGATAATATGCTAAGCAAAATATTTTCGTATATACGTACATACCTGAAATACTTTCTACCCGGTATTGATCCACGACTTTTGCAAAAAAGCACCATGCACTTGTGTCCTTTCATCTTAAACAAAACAAGTTACTAACCTACCAAACGGCGAATCGAATCATCACAAATTAAAAAGTCCTTTACAAAAATTGTTGTTAGGTAATGAAAGTTTATAAGCACTAATATACCGACAACAATGTGGATGAACCACTCTTTATTCTGTAATTTGAAACAGCATCCAGAACCAAAGATGGCGACGAATAACAACAAACAAATAATGTCGGGCCGGCTCTGACGCGATCGATACAATTTCCATCCTACTGCGCAAACTCAAGGCCCGCGCCATCTACCATAGCGGGGACACTTTTTGTATTTTGGAACGTTCGTATTGGCAATATACTGTTTATATATATATGTGTAATGTATTAATTTCCAACGCTACAATGTTGTTTAGCTATGTTTGTGATCTGTTGCGTTTTTTAACTAATAACCTATTTATTTTTATTTTTTAGGTCGCTTTTGTCCCACTTGGTTCGACGGATGGACTTGTTGGCCAGAAACACCAGCTGGAAAGATTGCCAACCATTCGTGTCCTTATTTTATAAATGGTTTTGTACCGGAAAGTGAGTTTTTATATTTTATCATAAGAAAAGTTTTGTAGAGAGTATTATATATATCGATTCTACGGCTACAAGATGATAGGAAACGGTTTGTCAAAATAGATTATATCTGTTCTATGTCAAAAATTTGCCATTATATTTTAATCGCAGAGAAAATAGTATGTGATTGTTTTATACCAGGGTTTCGCCCTGAATATCTTAAATTTAAATACTATATAAACTTCACCCTGTATACAGGGCAAGCGGCTCGTCGGAAACCGTTCAGGTTTCTGGAAAAAAATATTTAGGAAAAGTTGTCGAAAGAAGTGGCTGGAAATTATCTGAAAGTTTGTATGACGGTCGCTAGGGGGCGTAACACTAATGGTAATTTTTTGACAATATGTTTCTCTACAAGTTGCTTACACAGTTTTTCTCGAGCCCTTCAGGGTGGCGGGACTAGCGCAAACATTAATTTCAAAAAATATAATATCTCAGGAATGCTTTATCGGAAAGTATTAAAATTAGTGTAATTTAAAAGAGTTTTTCTTGCTCTATCAACTTACAATATATGTAATTTCCGGGGCGATTAATGAGCAGTAATTATGTAAATTAATATTTTTTTGTATACGGGTGTTATGGAAATGACCTTAATTTAAACCGGCAAATCCTGAGATGAAAATAAATTGAAAAAAAATAACCATGAATGGCGCTTTGAATTATTGTACAAAATATACACTTTCACACGTCAATAGTTTATTGAGGCGGTGTTGTCATATTGCAACACAGAATTCTAAACGCACGTGTTCAGTTTTTGATAACAAGACGTCTTTCACCCGCGTTATCACTTCTTTTTCAAACATTTTAAGAAAAAGAATACTACAATTTAAAGGTACATACTCTCTTACCTTCGATCTTATAATCCGTTTTATAATTAAAGTCCTTAAAGAAAATAAAACACAAAAAGTATGTTTACAACAGTAGGTAATATCACACAAATTTGAAATCACATCACAATATTTCTTATTATGAATTATTTCACAACAAAAAAATCGGGTAATGCTACAACTAACAAAACGTTTAAAATTCGTATACATCAAGCACGTGGAACCCCCGACAGCGTCATTCCATCCCTGAATCTCGAAACATACTGAAGCAACGATAGTCGCGCGCGGTATGTATCCAAGCAATGGCGAGACGTGCGGTGTGATCTGACAACACTGTTAGTATACTCTAGTGACCCACATTGTTGCTAACTGAATCCAGATGAAACGGAGCGACAGTATGTGGGTAAAAAGGGTTTTTACCTTAGTATTTAGATATTCGATTGAAACAGAAAAGTATGTAGACTTTCTCTAGGACACCCTAGGAGTCACCCATTTAAATATAATAAGTCATTTCCATAACACCCTGTATATCTCCGGTTAGAAAGAAGATAGGAATTTGCAATTTTTACCGTTTCTCCCCTTTGTACCGGTCTTATAACAACTTTACCATCGCATTTAAGTTTTTCGAGAAAAAACATAAAATATCAGTGGACTACTACATCTAGCGACTACAATAAAAATGACATAGACATCGCGTGTAGTGTAGCTGATAGAGCAAGAAAAACACTTTTAAATGACAGTAATTTTAATATTTTCTGATATGGCGTTCCTGAGATATTGCCTTTTTTTCCTTTACTCCAGTCACCTTATTTGAAGGGTTAGAGAAAATATATATGCAAAGTTGATTATAACACTTGAGAGATTTATTTGTAAATATTTTCAATATACGTTATCTAAGCAAATAGTAGAGAAATCGATTGTTTACAAATTACTATTAGTGTTACGCCCCCTACCGGCCGTCCTTTAAACTTATAATAATTCCTAGCAATTTCTTTTCCTACGGAACGCTATACGATGAACGTTTTCCGAGATGCAGCCACGTACCTCGCTTAGTGGACCACCCTGTACAAGTTTAATAGATAATTCGAGTGGAGAATACGCTCAACAATTTAATTATAAATACCGCCTCATCCTAAATTGAACGCTTTCCCCCCCGATCTAAAATTAATTGTTAAAAGATAGTTTAAAGTATCATTTATTAAAGGAATGCCGGGCGTTTCTAGCCGAGCTGAAACAATCCAGAACAATTTTGCTTCAGGTAATTACCTGTCCGACAGTTGCGCTTAACCTTTTAATAAATCTTCTGCAGCTTTCGGGAAATTGCAGGAATATACTTGTTTTACTATGGCATCGCAACTAGCAGAATTCCCTTGGAAGAGATTCATGGTTTCTGACAGTTTTAGAAAACTTCTCGATTAGCAAATTTGTTGTATAAGGGTATCCCGTGATAAATAGAATGTCACTATCTATCAAACGGTTATAGCAGATATAGAGCATTCACACACCATACGTAAAAAACTACACTACCTTGCTAATTTAATGGAATTCGTAGCTTTTATGGCGTGAGGCAAGGATGTATTCTCTCCCCTATACTCTTCAACATCTATGGAGAATGGATAATGAGGAATGCGTTAGAGAGCTGGAAGGGTGGAGTATCTATAGGAGAGATACACAGATGACACTATCACAATGGCTAAAAACGAACAAAAAATGTATGAACTCTTATAACGAATCGAGCAAATAAGCCTGGAATGCGGACTGCGACTAAATAGATCTAAATGCTGTTTGATGATTATAGATTCAGCAGGAACGGTTCCTCTGCCATTGCAGCAAATCCGTGACATAGTGGTCAAAGAAGAGGTTATTTATCTGGGCACGAAGATAACAAATAGGGGTGGTTCAGAACAAGAGATGAAAAGAAGAATTGGGATGGCGAAGGAGACTTTGGGAGGACTGGTTAAAATTTGGAAAGAACACCGCATCCACAAGGAAACTAAAACAAGACTTGTGAAATCTCTATAGTGTTCCCTATTGCAGAGTATGGCTGGGAATCTTGAGCCATAAACGCTGCATGTCGAAGAAGATTTGAGGCGTTTGAAATGATATGTTACCCAAGAATGATGAGAATACCTTGGACAGCGTACCACACCAACGCATCCATTTTGAGAGAACTATAAATACGCAACAATGAGAAATTATTACCAACATTCCAACGACCAGTGGCGGTTCTTCCACAGGAGCGCATGCGCACTTGCAACCCCAAAAGAAGACGAATAAAAAATATTAATTTATATTCCTTGAATATTATTTATCGTATAAATTCAATTTCATATAAAGTCCGACCCTCCCTAATATCCGTGCCTCGGTCGAGGTAAATGACGATTATGACGAGACTTGCTCCTTGCTCGTACGTGCGATTAAGTAGTGCATTTTTTTTTTTTTTTTTTTTTTTGGACAGCCGATGAGAATCTCTGCACACAGACACCTTACAGACGCGGCTGCAAGGTAGTGTCGGGCTTAGCAACTTGTGGGGATTATACCTCCATCAACATCATCTTTTCTGAGGGAAAAGGCGGGCCAACCGACTAAACTCACCGTTTGAGTCAAGTATAAAGCCTTTAACTCCTTTCACTCGACGTGTTATTTTTGTCTATCATAAGTATGATTTTTGGGTTAAGCCTTTGGGCGTTGTTGATGATGTTTGGTGTCAGCTCTAGTATCTTTCTAATTTGAATTTAATCAAATGAGCAAGATATAAGGGCTCCTAACATGTTGGCGGTAGGTGTGTGGTAGGCGGTGTATTTTTACAATAGTCGTGTAGTGTTTTGTGTATAGTATGATTGTATGAAGAACAAGTTCTTAAATAATTTTGAGTTTGGATTTTAGTGAGTGATCCAGTCTTTAGGCATTTTGTGTTTGTGATGTGGTAGTTTAGGAATGTGCGATGCGGCTATCTTCTCGTTATTGGTCAGATTCGCCTTAGTATGATATTTTATGATTAGTTTGTCGAGAAACTCCGAAATTGTATCAATTTGGAGATCTCGGTGTATAATGTCATTTCTAGTGTATCTAGGTGTATTCAGTATTATTTTAAGTACCTTGTTCTGCATTACTTGTATCTTCTTTAAGTCAGGTCCACTCAGTGTGCACCATGACGCTGCCCCGTATGATAGCAGCGGCCTGATGAACACCTTGTACATCGTGACTTTCGTCCTTGTGCTTAACTTGCTTCTTTTGTTAAGCATCGGGTATATAGCGCCAAGTTGTGCATTGGCTTTCTTCAGTATATTGGCTGTATTTACTTTCCAATTGAGGCGTTTGTCGAAATGAAGTCCCAAGTATTTTACGCTCGGGCTCCAGTCGATCAGTTTGTTTCCAACAGTGAGTTTCTCTGAAGTAACAGGTGGCGGATGGTAGCGGGGGATAGCGGGGCTATGGCGATTTAACATGGAAAGGGCGCACAGAAATTCGAGCGTGTATGTTATAATATTTTAATATTATATATTTCTTAAGTTAAAATGAATAGTTGACGGTGGACTATTTAAGAAATAACTTTAGCTCTTTGAGTTTGGAGAAAAAAATTGAAGTGAAGAATGCCTAAACCAGAAATTAATTTAACGCAGACCACAAAGGGTAAATCTAGGGACTTTATTAGAAAGTTTAAAAATTAAATATATGAAAAAAAAATGTATTGAAGGTATTCCAAACTTAATGAGGCTGTTATTGATCAATTTTCTACAATTAAGAGCCGAAGAATGGACTTTACGTTTAGGCACTATTGTGTAGGGCCGATAAATGTTGTGTATTTCGATAAATGATACTCGATATGATTTTAAACCATTTTATTTAAGGATTTAAACTAAAAACACTGAAAATATGAAGAATGCAACTTGTCAGCCTCGTGGCTCGATTCGTTCTCATCATAAAATAGTTAAATATTGTTCTCGTCTTGGTTGCGCCTAATGACGTAGCCGTAGATGGCGTAGTGGTATTAGACATCATTCGGTTTTCTTGATAACTAGTAGATGGCGGTAGCAGTATTGGACATCATTCGGTTTTCTTGATAACTCGTAGATGGCTTTAGTAGTATTTGTAGTGGACTGTATAAATATTGTTACGAGGGTTGCATGCGACGACGTTAAGATCCGACAGCTATACACACTAAGAAACTCTTTATTATTTTCCAAAAGTTGTATTTCCTTGTGTAAAATTAAAAAATAACTAAAAATATGTTTTACCTGACGCATTTTCTTGTTACTTTTTTCTTTCTACATTTAAAACGCCTAGAAAAAATTCATCATCCTTGCGAACCCCCTCTAACGACACATGTTTAAATTCTTCGGTCACGTAATACGGAAGGACGGTATGGAAAAGCTCATGATACAGGGGAAGGTTGATGGCAGAAGGTCAAGAGGAAGATCACCGGTGAGATATATAGACCAAATAAAAGATCTCACACAAATGTCAGTGTCCCAAGTCATGCATACTGTGGAAGAAAGAGAAGCATGACGAAGTATCACTATGAAGGCTCCATGAAAGAGTCACGACGTCCGAAAACGGACAACGACTGAAGAGAGAGAGAGAGAGAGTAGCTTTTATAACAAGAAAGTTAGAAATCATTTTGAATAGGTTGTATACAGCTCGAACCTCAAAACATTTTCTGTATTCTTCCAACTTTTATAAAAAAATAAATATTGAATTGGATGTTCATTAGCTCCGATTATCAGCCCCGGAATTAATAACTCTTGATGTTTTTTTTCCTGCGTAAATGGTCCATAATTCACATTTTTTCAAAAAGTTTATGTCGAAATTAAATGTCTATTAAACTTTTTACGTTGTTTTCACCTTCAGTTGAAAGTCTCGGAAAGTTTGGCGAGTTTATTAAAAACGTGCTTGTTGTAATATCTTTTAATATTCTCTTGTCACGAAAGTTTTGGGGCCACTGTCTGTCACGAGATATAGGGCCGAGTATATAAGGGCCGTGTAAAAGTTTTTTGATTTTATATTTAATTTTTAATGGGGTTCATCTGGAAAAGTTACGAGAAATGGTGGGGCGAGGGCTCTTCGAGAGTTTAACACCTGCTGCATTAGTACTTGCCAGCGAATATACCGGGTGTTTCAGGACGAACGCTCACCGCTATAACTTTTTAATTGTTTAAATGGCAGAAAAATAAAATTTGGTGTTGGTCAGTTTAATTTCAATAATTAGGAATTTCATGCATTCAGTCATTAAGGAAGTGACACAAATATTAGCTACTATTACATACAACACTCAAAATTAATATTATGAGAAACAATAAAACTACGTTATATTTCTCATGTTTCGCTATCACTGTAGCTTCTTTAGATTGAGAATGAATGAATATTTTTCTATATCTAACAAAATGTACAATCTTAATAAATATTACTGGTATAATGATGGTGTAGGGTGTAGGGGATTTAATAGTAACAGTGGGATTTTCCAATTGGTCAGTAAAGTGATTGATTAGATAAATTATTTTATAGATTCATTTACACATGTAATAGCGGATTAGTGAAATAAATTTAAAAAAGGAGAATTGTTAAGGTCTATTTGATCATTCAGTAAAACATCGGTATTTTTAAGTTTATTTATTTCCATGGATTCTAACAGATTAAGTTTTATGCCTTTATTTTCAGTATGTAAGATTTTAAAATTTGAATCAAAGTTATGTTGTTTTTCTTTTAAATGGTTGGAATAATTAGAATCTGTTTTATTTGTTATGTAACTATTATAATGTTCTTGTATTCTTTTTCCAAAATGTCTCCCTGTTTGGCCAATGTATGTTTTCGGACAATCTTTACATTTTAGTTTATACACCCCTTATTTTCTATTTTCATGATTTTTAGTTTTATTATTTTTTATATATTTCCCTATGTTGTTAGTTTTGTAAGCTACCCTTAGGTTGAACTTATTAAGTACCTTACCCACATTTTTACTCGGTTTTCCACTGAAAGTTACTTTAAATTTATCTGCTGACGTTTCACTATTTGGGCAAACTAAATCAATAGTTTTTTTGTAAGTCTTTTTCTTTAATTAAGAGGTTTGTTTATTAAATTCGAAGAATAACCATTATTGACTGCTATTTGTTTAATGATATTCAGTTCTTTATGAAAGTTATTTTTGTTAAGTGGGAGAGATAATAGTCTATGAATCATGACAAGGGTGACAAGAAGAATTATGGATCGTTGTGTCTGTATGAGAAGGTTTGTGGAAAACTGAGAAAATATGTTTAGTATTTTCTCTTTTGTGAAATTGATATTTTTATGTAAACTATTGATATATTCGAGAAATATTTTTAACTGTCTGTCCGTTCCGAGAAAACATGATAAGATGTCGTCAACATGCATGTGCCAATAAAGAAACTGTTTAAAAAGAGAGTGTTTACGAATTTTACTTTACAAAAAAATCCATAAATATTTCAGCTAGTAATGGCCTGAGTGGGTTCCCCATAATAAGACCATTTTTACTTGTATAAAACTTATCGTTAAACTCGAAATAATTTTGTCCTAGGCAAACTGTAAGAGAACTGCTTGTTTCTTTATAAAATTGACATTCTTTAAAGTAAGGAGTTGTTCTACCATAATAATTGTTTCGTCTATAGGAATGCTAGGAAATAAATTAGTAACATCAAAGGATACCAATTTAGCATTGTCAGGAACGTTGATATTTCTAATTTTATTTACCAAATCAAGTGAATTTTTAATTGCAAAACACTCAAAATTGTTAAATTTAACGTTTAATTGGGGAAATTATAGTGAAAAAGTGGCAGACATTATTATATAGTATGACAAATAAACATATTCGTCCTTGTCCGCGCCTGTACTGGCAACATATGTTCCATCTGAATTGAATTGAACATTGAACCCACCTGTGAAGTATTCGATAAATTTACTGTCATCATCAACCAAATCATTGGTTAGTTTTTTCTGTCCAGGAATATCATCCAAATCCAAATCATCATCTGCTGGCACATCACCGTCAGATACTTCTATAGAGTGCAGTTTTCATTTCTGCTTAGCTGCTTTCTTTTCTTTTTATCTGCAACTGTAACATTTTATTTATGTTAACTAGGAATGCTTAACCAAGCGGAAGTTCATGCCATACAAGCATCACAACTAAAAGATTTACATCCTGTCGGACAGCCAAGCTGCTCTTAAGGCTCTGAACTCCAATCGGCTTACTTCAAAACTTACACTGGAGTGCCATACCAATCTAAAAGCACTGGCGGCCAGGGGGAACAAGGTAGAGCTCTTGTGGGTCCCTGGTCACTCTGGGATATTAGATAATGAAAAAGCGGATGAATTAGCGAGAGCCGGATCCGCTCAAAATCTCAGGGGCCCAGCACCGGCCTTTGGGATATCAAAGCAGTCAACAAAAACAACATTAGATAGTTGGTCGAAAAAACAACACCTATTTCGATGCCAAGGGTTACCTGGTCAAATACACGCACGGGCCGTAATTGGAAAACCATCGAAAATACTATCGAATGGGATGCTAACCCTGACGCGACCCCAGTTGAAACAAGTGATGGGTCTGCTAACAGGCCACTTGCGTATACATCTTCAACGGATAGGTATAAACAACAGATCCATTGAATGCAGACTCTGCTGCGAAGAGAATGAAACCGCCTCACACGTAATATACCGCTGCGTAGCGCTGTCTCGTAGAAGACAAAATATCTTCGGGAATATACAACGTGGTGACAACCTCACACATGACAAGCTCGGTAGAATGTTACTGGACCTCATTGAATGAACAAACCTCTTCCAACAAGATCGGGGTGCACAATAGGTCGAAATGCTGCAGTGATAGAAGTTCGAGCTTTTAAACCGACCCCCGCCTTTAACCAACCAACCAACCAATCAGGAATGCTTAACAATTATTATTCTCTGTAAGAGGAAGAATTAACTATTGCTGCTTCGTTCTTGTTAGTTAACGGAACTAGTGTGATATGTCACAGGGAACTACTTCAATCGAATTCATTTTAATCTCTATCTAGTTAAAGATAAGTAATAAATTCCTGACGAGGTTCAAGACGCAAGTGGAAATGTTTTTCTTTTACCCTATTTATATATTACTTTATTTCTTAGCGTGATAGGGATACAAATGTTAATACGACTTGGTCAATTTATCTTGTCGCTAGATAAGAAAAAACTTAATCAAAAATATTTTCGGCCAAATTAAATATTTTTCCGGGATAAATAATGGTGTTTAGTGGAATTTGGGGCAAGTTGTTATTTTCACCTATAAAACACTAAATAAACCTGTCTTCTTTAGATAGGCAGACTAAGAGGAACCAACCATGACACCGCCAATTAATTAGTATGTCGAGCAAGGCCAGAAAATATTCAATAATTTAATGTTAGGAGTTTGCGCTTGTACAGGGTGTCCCAATTGCGACACTTTCTGGTGGCTATTAAGGTTATTATTAAAGATAGAATATTGCTGATTTCACTTTAGTACTTTTTAATGAAACGGAAGATTCGTGTTTAAAAATTTGTTATGGCTCGTTTAGTTTTTAATCTACAGTGTGATTTTGAAATTCTTCGCCTCCCCTCGTATTTTCGTTACGCGTTAACTTATCAAAAAGGCAAAAACTGATCTTGTTACAGAATTTTACGTAAAGTTCAATGGCGTAGCTAGTTTTTCTCTAAAAAGTTGCTCTTTTGAGTTATTAACAAAAATAGATGATTTTAAATGGGATACATACCTTATATATTATTTTTTAAATTCATTAAGCGTAGTTGGAGCTTAACAAAAATGTATAGTTGTTTTTTTTATGATCAAACACAAGCACTATAGGAAAAATCCTTTAGGGCACTCTGGGAGTGGTGCGTGTGCGCAAAAAGCGATTCACGTTGGTTTTAAATCGTTGGAGGTTATATTCGTTGGGAAAAACGACTTCGGGAAGGTCGATCCACAAGGATGAAGTCCCCCAGATGAAAGAATTCTTAAATAATTAAGTTCGAGGAGTACTAAACTTAACCACATATAAATGGGCGGCAGTGGTTCGTCGTGTATTTCTGCTATGAAATTAAGGCATGGTTAGCCGAGCACTTTCCATGAAAATATCTGTAAAAAGAGAGTCAAAATCCCCAACCTGTCTTCGATGTTCTAGGCTGTCGAGGTTCTTCGTCAGCTCGTGGTCTCCAATCAGACGAATGGCCCTCCTTTTGACGGAATCCAGTAGCCGAAGAGTATGTCTGGGTGCAGAGCTCCAGCCATGAGAGCAGTACTCTAGTGATGGTCGAATCTGGACTTTGTACAGTGTCAAAAGTTGTTGAGGTGTGTACAACTTTCTAGCTCGGAAGAGTACACACAAGTTTCTGAGAAGCTATCGTGGCGATTGCCACAACATATTTCCTCCCAGATTGACGCCCAGCAAATTAATAGATGAAGCCAGTGGGATTGGGTGCCCGTCCATGACTATATCCGGTTCTGCAATGTTAACCTTATTAGAGAAAACTGCTGCATTGGTTTTTTTAGCGTTAAATTCGACTAGGTTACTGTCACCCCAAGCCAAAATTTCTTCCAGGTCTTTGTTGAGGCGTAATACTTCATGCTGTCTGCGAAGATGTGCGTAGGCAGCCGATGTTCGGGTTTGTTGTGCATTCAAAGAAAAAGATGAGATAAGTGTGCTATCGTCAGCAAAGCTAAATATCGGATTTTTCGTTTCCACTAAAAGGTCGTTAATGTAGAGTAAGAAGAGAATGGGAGACAATATGGACTCTTGAGGAACACCGGCATTCACGGTGAAGGTGTTTGAGAGAAAACCGTCAATCCCCACTTACAGAGAGCGGTTCTTAAGGAAGCTAGACAACCATGCATGCATGTTTCTATATTAAAAAAATATCCTAAAAATGCGATATTTTTAATATATTTTAACAGTAGGTCATGGTCAGTTTTATAGAAACGAATGCAAATGGTTAAAACTTGACATATCTCTCATATTTTTAGTATTTATGTGTGTGTGTGTGTGTGTAAGTTACAATTGCACTGGAAAATCTCCAACCGGCCAGACTAATTTTGTATTTATAAAATACCTATTACGTATAGAGTTTTATAATATGCTTTTTATTTGATTTTTTAAATACTAAAATACGATCGATGGACAAGGCCGTGAGGCCGAATCTCTTGCGATCAGTTCTAGTCTAACTCAACTCGTAGAAGAACTAACGCGAATTCCAGACCGAGATGGAAATTTTGCTACACCTCAACAACTTTTGACACTATACAAAGCCCAGATTCGACCATCACTGGAGTACTGCTCTCAGGTCTGGAGCTCTGCACCCAAATATACTCTTCGGCTACTGGATTCCATCGAAAGGAGAGCAATTCGTCACGAGCTGACAAAGAGCCTCGATAGCCTGGAACATCGAAGACAGACTGGCCGATTATAATAATAATTATGAAAAGTATTATATGATGCATGTTTTATATAATCAACCGCAACATTCTGTATTTTATAATAACTCTAATATCCACAGATAGTGTCGAAAATGGGACACTGTTCGTTCTTCCCAGGGCGTAAATAAACAAAATATTTTAACATGCCATTTAATGGTTCTAAAAAATAACAAAATAATAATCTCAAAAAAGAAACCAACATGACATGTCACATTTTACCGTATAATCTCCATTTTTCACCTAAATTATCCTCTAAACACCAGAAAATTGTCAAATAGAGGCAATGAAAAATCACCTTCGGGGTTTTCAAATGCTAGAAAAAAGAATCCCGCTGAAAGGAAGCAAATTGCGAGAATTTTTATACGAAATGTTATTTTCTTTGTCCCCATTTTTATATAACTTTATCGCTTAAGGTGATGTAGAGACAAATCTAGACACAACTTGGGCCATTTGTCTCTTTCACCGAATGAACGAACTGTTCCCGTAAGTAGAGTTAAATTATTTGACAGTAATGTATCTGTAAGAGGTGGAATAAAATAGATTTATGGATGTATAAGTATTGACAGGTTTAGAACTAAAAAAGTTTTATTTTAGGGTTCCGAATTGTTGTGAATGATTTTGCGTGATGGCAGGCAGAATGATATAATTTGCTAAAATAAATAATCTATCGTCGTCGATTCCGACAGTGCAAAAATAGTAGATTAAGGTACAAGTTTTATAAATGATCACATTTTAGCACTGGTTCATGTTAGAAAACGAGCTTCTTGCGGCGAGTTTTCCAAGGGAACAAGCTCTTTATAAAACATGTACTTCATACTATTTTTTCTATTTTATGTACTTTTTAATAAAAAAAAGCTACACTCGCCGGCACAAAATTCCGCCACCCTGGTCAAGTTCGATATTTTATAACTTTTTTTATACGATTTTGTTGGGATACTGGTTTATTTGCAAAAACTGTCACTAGTAAGTCGTATTGTCGTTAAGATGTTTATTTCATGTCTATTTATAATTAACAAAAATAAGAACAAAAAAATAGACAAGAGACGTTTGAGTATAGAGTCGAACTAAGTGAAAAAGAATAATGCTTAATCCTGCGTTGGGCCAATCAGTTTTATTAAGAAGCTTGAACGTGTGAATGGGACATTCATACGTGACAAATAAACTGTTTATTTTGAATAAGAGTCGTTAAAACAAAACTTTAGAAAGTATACTATTAGGGAAAAATGCATCATGGAATTAATAATGAGATCCTCATCTTATTGATTATTCAAGATAGAAAAATAGTAATTTGAAAGAAGGTAATTATTGGAAAACGTGAGCTTCCTGAGATTTAAGTTTTAAGCTTTTAGTTGTGTTGCATGATTATTAATTTAGGAAAATACAGGGTGTATGGTGGATACAACAATCCTCCCTCGTTAAGTGTTTTGATAAGGGTGCAATCACGCTATCAAAACATAAAACTGTTTGTTCCAATAAGTTAAGTAAAAGTTGACATATGAATATTAATTTGCAAATTGTCTCTGTCTTTTCTCTTAAATATTTAACCCTTAAGATATATTATATCTGTAAAATTAATACAGTTTCGCATATTATAATACAATAATAACTTAAATATTTGGAAATATTTATCCTAGGTATTTAAATATAGATAGATGAAATAATCGTTGTTAGCGATCTAGATTCTAAACGTAAGATATTTTGTTCCTAATTATTCAATATTAATTAAAATATGATAAAATTATATTTTATAAAGTATAGTGTAAATATATATAGAGTATGTATGATATAAAATACAAAAGCATTGTAATAATAATAATTAACCAAAGTTATTCATATTAATAAAATAAATCGGATAAGATAGAAAAGTTTTTTAAATTTTGAACATTTTCCGTTCTTTGCGTCTGTCCTTTGAAGTTTTTGGATCGCCGTTTTGTGAATCTGGTTCATTCAGCGATACAACGTCCATTTGAAGGTTGGAGAATACATCATTGGAGGTGAGTCTGCGTAAAGTTTGCTGAGGCTCCCAATCCATGGAGTGTACGTCATTGTTACTTATGGTGTTATGACTGTTTATACAAACTAGGTATTGGCATCGATCAGAGTTGAAAAGTCGTCTCAACCATGGGAAACGTCTCCAGTGACAACATCGACAGCATCCGCAACAGAATAAGATAATTAGGATGGCGGTTGCTATTATTCCCAAGAATACATTGTACCATTTAGAGTGATGAACTATAAAGGGTTGATTAATGTTTTGTCGAAGCTGGTCGTCGAATTGTTGTAATTTATGTTGTGCATGACGAAGTTCGTTTAGATTAAGATTGTTAAGCTTGATGGTGTCCATTTTTTCACTTTGTAAAAACTTTTGTTCCTGGACGCAACAGTCGTCGTTAGTTATATCGACTGATGGGATGAAATTGCTATAATTGGCAGACAAATTTGATGTGGCTACCAATAACGTAGACAGAGTATAACATTTGCATTTTGCTTTTAAGGTGAAAAGTCCGGTGCCGTGTAGTACGAAATCCAGCACAGGCGTGGAATCATCGCAGCTAACTGTACCCGCCACTGGTTCAGTTAGGATATACAACCATTGATTTGGCGACAATGGGTGCCATATTTCAATTTCGGATTTGATTGTCTTCGTCGTACAGCTTTTAGGTATACTTTGCGGTTGTCGTAATTTCAAATCGGTCTCGCAGGTAGGTCTCTCCTTGACTAGGTGAATGGTCACGTGCGAGCAGATATAATCGGAGGGCGGTGACTTCTTACAGGATGATAGGTCTTTAAGGTGCCCATAAAATGTTCGTGTCGTACTTAACAAGAGGTAAGGAAAAGAAGGATTTATATATGAGTATATGGTAGTGTTAAAGGACTGTATAGGAAGTGGAATAAGATTATACAGTTGATAAAGTTCATTTATTTTGTAACTAAAGGAATTTTTATTGCATAAATTAAAATTTTGTTCACGTAAATTACTGAAAGTTCACAAATTTCGAAATATTTATAAGCATTTTCAATGTTGTTATTGTTTATTGGAAATTCGAAATTGGCATTAATTCTAATTTTTGAAAGTTCATTTAATAAATGTCTAGGCGTAATAATAGATGGGTGCAAAACATTTTGTTTTGAAAATAATATAGATGATATAATTACGTCAAATTCTTCATTTAGTTCATTTATGAGATGAGATAATAAATTAAAATGATCGACAATAGTTTGTAAATAAGTAAGAGAATTTATAGTGGTTACTGTACCTTCAGAAAATTTATTAAATTTAATTATGTTATCGTTCAACTTTTGTTCGTTTAAACGAAGAGCTTGTGCGCTTTTGTTATAGTCTGAAATTGCATCGGAGATTATATGAATTTGTTGTTTAACTAATATTTGCATATCGCGGTTTTGTTGTGCAATAGATTCGATTGCATCATTATAATATTTCGCGTCTTCTGCGTCAGGTGTGCCAAAAAGCCATTTAAATGCATATGAAACTCCGTCGAATAACCCTCTTTTGGAGCGCTTAGCATCTAATTGTATTCCGTGTCCTGTTAAGTGACTTAAAGAATCAAATTTTTCGTTTAAAGTGTTCTGTGAATTTTGAAATAATTCAACGCGTTCTTTACATAAAAATTTACTTTGAAAAGTTAAATTTTTATTGTTACATAAAGGAGTAGATTTTTTATAGATATTATGAATGAGTTTTAGTTTTGTTTCGTAGATACTAATATTAGTATAAGATAAAAGTGTAAAATAATCGTGTGATATTTTTACTTGTCCAATGTGATGGAAGAAAATACCTGTTTTGCTATCGATGGGATTAATGTGGTATGGTAAATCATTTGCATAGGTAGAGGTCAATAGGTTAGTCAAGAGTATGATGGTTGTCAGTATCATCGTCATCTGAAAAGAACGGCTTAAGTAAGTTATGATGATAAACTGCGGATTTATTTCTTTTTATTTGCAATTTAACAGTTTGATTTGGAAAAACTTTTAATATTTTATAAGGTCCTTTATAGGTTGGTTGCAACTTTTTGCTAATGCCTGGTTTAAGATTTTTATTTTGAATTAAAACTTGATCGCCTACTTTATATTTATAAATGTTTATTTTCTTATCGTAATTAACCTTTGAGGTTTCTTTTGATTTAAGAATATTGTCCCTTGCAATTTCAAAGGATTTTTGTAACTTTAGTTTTAAATTGGAGTGATAATCGTCATAAGTGTATTTGAATTCTGGTTTAGCGTTTAAAGTATTAGGTATAACAATTTTGTGTCCGAATAAGAGCTCATGAGGTTTGAAATTTGTAGATTTGTGAAAATGTGTATTATAGGTAAACATGGCTAATGGAACGTATTCGTCCCAATCGGTATGTTTTTCGTTAATGTAGTGTTTTAGGTATTCTTTTAAAGTAAGATGTGATCTTTCTAATGCTCCATTAGTTTGTGGATGATAAGGACTTGAGAGAATGTGTTTTATTTTGAAAAGTTTATTTACTTCTTTTATTGTGTTTGATGTAAAATCTGTGCCCTGATCTGATAAGATGCTTTCTGGAATTCCAAATATAGTAATAAATTTCACTAATTCATTTGCGATTGTTTTCGCTTCATGGTTAGGGACGGGAACTGCATAAGAATATTTTGTAAGATCGTCTTGCATAGTAATTATAAATTTATTACCGTTTTCTGTTAGATCTAAAGGACCTACTACATCTAATGCTAACCTTTGGAAGGGGCGTTCGCTTGTAGTAGTAATCTCCATAGGTGCGCGTGCGGCTTTATTTTCGTGTTTATTTCTTTGACACGATTGACATAGTTTTAAAAAATATTTTATGTCGCCTTTCATGTTAGGCCATTTATAGTTTTCTTTTATGCGTTTATAAGTTCGTAAGAAGCCTGCATGACCGGCTAGAGAAGATTCGTGGTTATCTCTAAAAATTTGTTTTATTTCTTCGCGAGTTTTGGGCATAAAACGTGGTCTATTTACTAATATAATTGTTATATTAGTTTTCGAGAACAAAAATTCTAACATTTCATTAAACATGTTTTGTTTTAGATGCGGAATTTCTTCCACTGGGTTTTTTAGATATATCTCGGTTATTTTATTTTGTTGTAAAGAATTTCTTAGATTTAACAAAGAATGGAATAAATCATTATATGTTAATTTGTCGAAATGGTTTAATTTTGCAATCAAAAGGAAAGTAGTTTTATTCTCAAAGTTTAATAGGAGAGAATCATACTGTTCTATTTGATCACCTTGTAGACTAGTGAAGTCATAAAGTACTGATAGATTTTCAGAATACGTATTATTATCGTCAAGATCTTTCGAATAAATTAAAGCGTTAGGAAATTTAGAAAATAAGTTATCTTTGATTATTTTTATGTCGGGAATACTTTGATTCTCGTAATGATACTTAATAAATTCGCTATATCGTTCTGAATATTTTTCATTTTTTATTAACGAGTTTAATTGTATTGGGTTTCTAGAAAGAGCATCAACGTTTGAATTAATTCTACCCGGTTTGTAACGAATCTCATAGGAATATTCCTCGAGCTTTAGTCTCCAACGAATAAGACGACTACTGGGATCTTTGCAATTGAAGAGCCAGGTTAACGGTCGATGGTCAGTAAGAATAGTGAATTTTCTACCATAAAGATATGGGCGGAAGTGTTGGACAGCCCACACAATGGCTAGTAGCTCTCGTTCAATTGTGGAGTAATTACATTCAGCTTTATTCAGGGTGCGTGATGCGTATGCAATAGGGAGGTCTTTGCCAATTTCTCCCTGTGAAAGGATTGCGCCGATTGCATAGTTAGATGCGTCGGTCGTCAGCAGAAAATCTTCAGAAAAAACAGGATATTGAAGGATGGGCTCCTTCGTAAGGATGTCTTTAAAATAGTCAAGAGAAGAGTCTTGTTCTTTATTCCAAATAAAAGGTACATCCTTTTTTAATAGGGAAGTAAGTGGTTTTGCAAATTTCGAGAAGTCTTTTATAAAACGACGATAGTAGCCAATGAGGCCAAGAAATTGTTTGATTTGTTTTGGATTTTGAGGAGTTGGGTAATTTTTAATTGCCTTTATTTTATCAGGGTTAGGCGATATTCCTTTATCGCTAATGACATGACCCAAGTAAGCAACTTCTTGATGCATAAATTCGCACTTATCAGGTTGAAGGAGGAGAGAATTTGTTCTCAAACGATCAAAGACATTACGGAGTTTATCGGAGTGTTCCTCCAAAGAACTAGCAAAAATAACAACATCGTCCAAATAGGTGAAGCATTGAAGACCCTGAAGACCAGAAAGGGCGATTGTCATCAACCTTTGGAAAGTACTAGGGGCATTCTTTAATCCGAAAGGCATTCTTAAATATTCGTAATGCCCTGAAGGAGTGGAGAAAGCCGTTTTGCAAACATCATCCTTGTGCATTTGGAGTTGGTGAAAACCTGATGCTAAATCTAAGGTGGTGAAATATTTTGAGTGCCCTAGTTGATCGAGGATATCCTCAATGTTTGGAAGGGGGAATGAGTCACCTACCGTCACGTTATTTAATTTGCGAAAATCTACTACAATGCGCCATTTTTGTTCTCCAGATGCATCCCGTTTCTTCGGAACAATCCGGAGAGGGCTATTGTATGGGGAAACCGAGTTTCTGATAATACCCTGTTTAAGCATTTTATTAATTTGTTTATCTAGTTCTTTTTTATGAACTTCTGGGAATCGATATATTTTAGAAGAGATCGGTGTGTTATCAGTTACTCTAATTTCGTGTTTAAGGACTTCTGTACATGTTAATTTATCATGCGGTAACAAAAATATATCATTATATTCGTCACATATATTAAGGACTGACCGTTTTTCCTCAGAATTTAAATGAGTCAGGCGTAAGTTCTCGTGTAAGAGTTTAAGCCTGTCTTGAATATTAATTGAATTATTTTCATTATAATTTAAAATTCGAGAAGTATTCTCTAGAAATGGTTCGAGCTCTAATTGTATTTTATTAATTCTTAATTTTCTATTTGCAGTATTTAAGATGGTCGTTAAAGCTTTACCATTATTTACTTTTACAAGAGACTTTGCTAAATATACGCCTTCCGCGATATTTATTTGAGGACAGATGCCTTCGGTTATATTTTGGTTTAAAATATCAACTTCAATGACAGTTTCTGATCGGGGCTCTAATGTAAAAGCTTTAGAACTATTTTCATTTTTACAAAATAGTTTAATCGGTGTTTCGAGAGATGCAAGAAACAATTGTGACTTATTTAAATTTATCACGGCTCCGTTTGACAAAAGAAAATCGTTACCTAAGATACCATCGTGTGGCAAATTATGATTTTCGGTCACTAAATGAAATTTAGCGGAGAGTTTTTGAGAGGAGAAATTTAAATTTAAAATACAGCTACCTGATGTCTCGACAGGTGCGTTGGCACTTAGGCCTGTTAAAGTAATTTTATCGTTTGTATTCAGATTATAAACGAGATTATTTAATTTTTCTTGATTTTTTAGGAGAGATACTGATGCTCCAGTATCAATTAGAAATTTAAACGAATTATTTTGACAATGACATTCCAGATAAGGATTTTTATCATTATTATTTAGATATATTTTATATTCTTTTAAAGAGTTTAGATTCGCAAAATTTTGACAAGTTTCTTTAGAGAATTTATTTGAAACCTTTGCATTAGATCCACGCGGTGAATAAACAGAGCGAGAGTCGTATTTACTATTAAGGTCACGCTTGTGGAGTGTAAAGATATTTTTATTTCGCGAATTTTGTGATTGAACGTCGGATTCGTTTATTCCCAGTCCGTGGAAACGACGCTGTTCCCGGACGTTACTTCGTTTAAATTTACGCGATTTAACCCCTCGTGTAGAGTGTTACCAGAATTATTAGAATTATTTTTATTTTCGTTGTTTCGTTTCCTTTTAAAACATTCTGAAATAATATGCCCTTGTTTCTTACAGTAATTACAAACTTTATGACCTTTGGTGTCATTCGAAAATGGTTTATTAAAATGAACTTCCTTTGGTACATTTCTTTTCTTAAAACAATCTTTCGTAAAGTGGCTTTTCGTTTTGCAGTGATTACAATATTTGTGTGTATAAGAAGAAGAAGAAGATGAGCTAGATTTTGAAATTTGAAGTGCTCTTTCTTCTTCAATAGCAGAATTAAAAGCATCGGATAAGGTTTTTAGTTCTTTGGCTCGTAAAAATCTAGAGATATCGGGATTGCTATGCAAAATAAATCTTTGTAATGACAATTCTTTAATAGTTTCGACTCGTCCTACACGTTCGTTTTCGTTTTGACATGTTAGACAATTCAATAAACGTGTGCAAAGTTTATCTACTCTATTATAAAAAGAATTTACTGTCTCGTTAGTGTTCTGTCTAATGGTGTTAAGTTCTTCCATTAATTGAGTATAGTGTTTTTTGTCTGAATATAATTGTAACAACAACCCTTTTAATTGAGCCCAACTTTGAATAGTTTTATCCCTTAATTGTGCTTTAGCGCTACCCGTGATTTTAGAAATTACAAATGCTATTAATGCATCCTTTTGTTGATCATTTGCAAATCGAAACGCATTATTACAATTTGAAATAAATTCGTGTAACTCTGTGCGAGTGCCATCAAAAGATTTTGAAATTAGTGAACACAAAAATGATAATTTGTAAATAACTTCTGCTGGAGTAGAAGGGGTTCGGTCATTATTATCAGTTAATATATTAGTTGTACTATTTGCAGTACTGGTTGACGAAGTTGCCATTTTTCTTTTATAATTATGTATATATAAAAATTAAAGTACAAAGTAGAGGTACAAGTGTCGAAACGAAAAAGAAAAAATATCAAAAAGAGAAACAAAAATAAGATATAAAAATATGTAGAGAACTTTATCAGCAAAAATTATAAATGGTGGGATAGGAAAAAGAAAGGAAAAGTACGACTTACTCTAGTGGTCCTTGCAAATTGTTCGTCTTCTCGGATTATTGATCTGCTTGCCTTGGCTGAAGATCTTCCCCGTGTTGCGAACTGGTCCCGAAGTCTAAGGAGTTGAGACTCGCCGATTTGTTTGGTTATCAGTTGCCTTTCCCGACACAAACCGTGACTTGTTGCAGAATTGTGGATTTCTGCACACCCTTACCGAACTGCGCCAATTTTATGTTGGGATACTGGTTTATTTGCAAAAACTGTCACTAGTAAGTCGTATTGTCGTTAAGATGTTTATTTCATGTCTATTTATAATTAACAAAAATAAGAACAAAAAAATAGACAAGAGACGTTTGAGTATAGAGTCGAACTAAGTGAAAAAGAATAATGCTTAATCCTGCGTTGGGCCAATCAGTTTTATTAAGAAGCTTGAACGTGTGAATGGGACATTCATACGTGACAAATAAACTGTTTATTTTGAATAAGAGTCGTTAAAACAAAACTTTAGAAAGTATACTATTAGGGAAAAATGCATCATGGAATTAATAATGAGATCCTCATCTTATTGATTATTCAAGATAGAAAAATAGTAATTTGAAAGAAGGTAATTATTGGAAAACGTGAGCTTCCTGAGATTTAAGTTTTAAGCTTTTAGTTGTGTTGCATGATTATTAATTTAGGAAAATACAGGGTGTATGGTGGATACAACAATTTTCATGATTTTCTCATCAGTTTGTAGATCCGTTTATTGTGTTTTTCCTTAATTATTTTATGAAGTAACATTTTTCGATTAGGCTATATTGTACAGGAGTAAATCAAACTGTTGTTTATTGTCATAATTTCAAAACACCCTGTAGGAAAATTGAGGTGGATAATTTTATTTACATACTGTTTCTTGTCATCTTTGATGTATTCTAAACATTACGTTTTTTGATTCATTCCATTATCTCATTTCTGCTGCGAGCTGCAAAATTTTAAATGAAACGATTATATTTTTAGAAAATGTATGTCAAGCTTTCGGTTAAGAAATTTTTGTTATAATACCTTCTCTATTGCAGATTCGGTTTTTTACAAATGTGAGGAGAGTGCGACCTGGTATTTTCACGAACCCTATAACAAAACCTGGGTGAACTACACGACTTGTGTCAATACCGAGGATTTATCGGTAAGTTTTTTTAGAACAGTTTTTCCCATAATATAAGTAACTTAAATGGACAAATGATGTAACCCAATTTACAGCATTATTAGAGCGGCATTTCTTATTCTACTACATATTTGGCAATACTCCAATCAGGAATAAAGACCGTATATTACAGTCTGCAATACTTTTGCAATTTTGTTGTTGCCAATTAATTGTTGGCATGAGAGTTTTTATTTTTTATTTATTTACATATTACATATTATTTTACAATACATATCAACTTAAATAACTTAGGATAATAATATGCATCATTATATTGTAAATGCAATGTACCTAGGTGTTGCCACCTGTATGTGCATATTAACATAAACTGTATATTTAGCTCTTAAATATTAGTTTACAGCTGAAATGATATACAGGGTGTTCCTTAATGACGTGCTAATATTTCAGGGTGTCATTCCTTAGGTCATTTTATAAAGAAAAGTTCATATGAACATATGTCCGCAACGGCTTAAATTTTTTGCTACAGGATGTTGAATTTTCAGGAGGTTATATTCGTTGGGAAAAACGACCTCGGGAAGGTCATTCCACAAGGATGAAGTCCTCCGTTTAGAGAACAATCAATATTTCATGCAAATCGTTACAGTTGGCAATTCTCTTGCAGTTGTTGTTTCAACGGAGAGGGCTGCCAACCTAGCAATAAAAAAAACCGTGAAACTCTCAAAATACGACATAAACACGAAGAGAAAGCAGACTAATTTCTTTCCGCTTAATTCTATTTGATTTGGGGCCCGGCAAAATTTTCTTACGCCACTGTCCCTATGTACCCACTCGAATTTATAACACAAAGGTTACATAATAATTATTGGCAAGCCATTTATTAATCGATACCTCGTATTTTCCAGGATTACAAAATATGAGCGGTACTTAATATTTTATTAGATTATAAAATATGAAGTTAATAAATTTAAATAAATAAATCACTCCTAAATAAACAATTTACATAAATACAAACAGAATAAATGAAACTTTTTCGCTTTGTTAGACTGTTAAAGCAATAAAAACGGAAATTATTCGATGTTTGTCGACGCCATCAAAATATTTACAAATTCGTGCTGTAAAAGTTAATTATAATTTCCACTGCAATGGGAAACTGCTCATAATATTTACTTATAAGAAGTTTATGGGCTAATAAAACAAATTAAAATACTAAACAGGATTATTGGGATCGATTAAGAATAAATATATTATTACAGAAATCGGAAGACGATTGAAACATAGTCTTCATAAATCTGAATATACAAGGTAGTGGTAAGCGATATTTCCCGCACTGTGATTTAATTACTGATATCAACAAATCACAGTTCCTTAGCAGCAGCAAAAAGCGTAATGTGATTACAGTTTGAACAAAAAACTTTTGCGTACGTATTTCATTTTTACTAATCATTAAACCTATCTTTTGGTTTAATAGTACATTACGTATCAAGGACCGAAAAGCCTCCGACGGCCCGAGATATGTACCGTATTTTTTTTTTTACATGTGCCCCGAAAGTGCCTCTTTTCATGCATGTTCTCTTCACCGAAAGTTTCGTTTTCCAAGAGAGCGGGCGGGAAAGTATCGAAGCGGGCGGGAAAGATTTTTCCCGCCCGCTTCGGGTCACCATGTGCTCATAAATAAATAAAACCAGAATTGTCGGTGCGGGATTTGAACCCGCGACCCTCAGATCGCCAGGCGGACACTCTACCCACCGAGCCATACTACAAGCGATAATAAATAGCGGATTATATATAAATTAAATTGGCAGTTAATTTTTCAAAGATGTTTTAGAAACATGTCTGAAGAATTTCTTTATTTATATGGCCTCAAAGACTCGGGCACTTGTAAAAAAATAAATAAAACCAGAGATGCCGAGTGCGGGATTTGAACCCGCCACTCTCAGATCACAAGGGGTACGCCATACCACTGGGCCACCGAGCCTATTTGTCAAAAATAATAAATAGATATTTACATTCTCCATGAGCGAGTGTGTTCATGTAGACAGGAAAACTGTCTGGAAGAATTTGTTTATTTATTTGGCATCAAAGCTTCGGAGCACTTGTAAAAAAAAAAAATACGGTACATATCTCGGGCCGTCGGAGGCTTTTCCGGACTCGCGCGGTGGCCTCCCTCACATTCGGCTCGGTCGGCCATCTCCGCATCTCGTCCGTAAAAGTCTGTTTTCGGCCCTTGATACGTAATGTACTATTACAAGTGCTCCGAAGCTTTGATAAATAAATAAAGAAATTCTTCAGACAGTTTCCCTGTCTACATGACATGAAAACACTCGTGCATATCTATTTATTATTTTTGACAAATAGGCTCGGTGGCCTAGTGATATAACGTACGTCTTGTGATCTGAGAGTCTTGTGATCTGAGAGTCGCGGGTTCAAATCCCGCACTCGGCATCTCTGGTTTTATTTATAAGTGCCCGAGTTTTTGAGGACACTTTCGGTGAAGAGAACATGCATGAAAAGATGCACTTTCGGGGCACATGTAAAAAAAAATTTATTCCCATGGGGTTGACTTGTAACATCATTAGAAATACATTTATTACATTTGCCATAATCGGCCTTATTATGTTGTACAAACACCAATTGTGTTAAAATAATAAAGGCCATTTTCGCATATCGCCGTTAGAATAACATGAGTGATACGGGACTTCGTGCCTTATGGCTTTTTGGTGGATTTTCTCCAATCACATTCTCATATAGACCTATTATTTCAAATGTAATTCCGTGAAGTTGTCAGGTCGTTACTTGGTACTTGATTGTGACTTCTGAATCGTGAACTTGAAACCGTGAAATGAAAATGAGTAGTAATATTCGGAAAACTAGCGAGCTCTGGGCATTCTTCAAAGAAACAGGCTAATTAATAAGAAAACTCAAATGATTAACGATTCTATTCTTAAATGAAACAAATAGTTTGTTGTAAAGTACCTACACAGTGTTTAGTTCATCATAATTTTTTTTTAAAGGTATAATTCTACTTTAATCTAGGTAGAAATAACGTTTCCTTTTGTTTGTTATCAATGTTGTGTAATATTTTTTACAGATATTAGTTTACTTTTGTTACAGTTCTTTTAGTAGTAAAGTAGTATACATAATAAATAATTTAAACCCATCGACCATCACCCACTAATTATTTTACGATGCGCGCAATATTCTCTTACGTATATTATCTAGTTAATATAATAATTTTAAACCGTGATCACGTCACGCTTGTTTCACTGATATCAAAAAATAACAATCACGTTTCACAACGTGATTGAAGAATCACGATATCGCTCACCACTATACATCGGTGTAGCAAATTCGTCCTTCACCGTTGGGATTTCGGAAACCGTAACAGATACGAAGTCGGCTAAATTGGGGCAAATTACCGTAATTATGGGCCTAATAATATGCCGCCAGAAAATCAAAAATAAATACAGGAGCTTCCAAAATATTTGGAAGAAAGAAATTTTGCGTTTCGGTTTTTATTTCTTCTCGATCTTTGTTCGATGAGTTGTCCAAAAATAAATTTCACTTCCTCATCGCCACAAGATAGTACCATCGGATGTTTAAAGCGACCTATCGTCTCTCGGTCACCATCATAAACTTATTTTTTTTTAAATACGAGCCTCAATTTTTTTTTTGTTTAAATTAAAAATGGATCCTGTACTGAAATTTATTGTTTTTAGGTTATTATTTTAAAAAACATTATTGTGTTGACTCCTCTTTTAGTAGAATGATTAGGGGTCCACTCCGGGTGACACCTTTTCCAGTTTCAAAGTCGCCTAAAAACTTACTTGAACGAGTCCTTATTATATTATGTATAGTGTGTTAATATATTTTTTCCGTTGCAGTTTAGAAAAGTAGTTGTGGTAATCCACTGCGTAGGATATGGAATCTCGCTGATAGCCCTTTTAGTTTCCTTGGCCCTACTTTTCTATTTCAAGTAAGTATTACCTTTTATTACCTATTGAAATAAATATAAATGGGTCAAAATTTCTTTAGAGGCAACTTTCAGTAAATGGAATTTTAAAAATAAATAATCTCAAAACACCTGTTAATTTTGCAATAGGTTTCTTATAGTATCTAATTAGAGGAATTATATATGTCCGCGCAAAAGATCATCGTCACAAAGATCTTGGTTTATAGCACCGATTTTTTTAATAATTTAACGCCCGTCACATGGCTAATTTTACTCTTCTGAATCATATAACTCCAATATGAGTTATTTTAATCAGTCACTATAACCATTTTCCTAATATTTATAACAGTCCTGTCTTATATTATCTTAAAGTTTTGGAATGTTCCTTATAGAATGTTAAAATACTAAGATAATTAGTCATATTTTTAATCTACCTAAGGTGTAAACGAAACTTGCACATCAAAACATATTTTTCCTTAATGGTTTATAAATGGTTAATAAAAATATATTGTATATAGCTTCGGATAACAAACCGTCACATCAATGTATGTCCGGTAACATTTTCATGCGTGACCGGCAATACTGTGACCGGCGATACAAAAATGCACAAATTTGTGGATAACAGCTAATACAAGCTATTTCTTAAACGTTGTTAGACTGAAATGATTATCTATACTCAAGAGAATGACTTCGTGTACTATTTTTCCCTTAATTAAAACTACTAGGTCTGAGTTAACCCTGTGACCAGCGATACAACATAAAAACATACTCTTGGTAAAAAGTAGGTAATGTTCTAGTTTATACCTAAATAAACATAATAAGGAACTTACCTAAACAGGAGCACGCTTTACACCAATTCAAACACATACCGTCATATTTGTAAAACTATTAGGCCGACCTGTAGTGGCGTTATTTATAAGCAATTTCTGTCCTGCAGCTGCTGGGACGGAACTTCTGGTTAAAAAGTGCGTTAGAGAAACTAAACTGTTGATCTTTGAACATTATTTTTTCAATACAAATTGTAGTAGGAGTGTAAATTATTTATATATAACTTTAGTAAAATGACGTGAAATATAAAAGGGTAAAGTAAGAACTTATTGACTGGGGACACGTGACCGGCGATACATTTTTAAATTCAAATTTGAATACTGCAGCTAAAATCTAAAAAAAAACTTTTTAAATTGCTTTCTAATGCAGGAAGTAACATATATTTCGCAAATTATAATCGTTTCTACAGGCAAATAGTTTATTTTAGTAAGTTATATACTAAAGACTGAAAGTTGCCTGTAAAAAAAATTTGACTTAAATCTTTAGGCGCTTTTGAACGTTTCGTAAAGTTCAAAATCAATTTTAATTTGTTTCGTGGCATAATGGAACACAACGTAAGATACATTTTTAAAATTTATGTTTCATGGCTATTTTCTTAGATTTAAGTGAGAAGTGTAAAGATATAACTTTAACAGATGTTAAAACAGTTTATAAGATAAAGTTACAAAAACCGCAAAATCCTAAAACGAAACAAATTTTTTAAGAGACATCATTATATTTAAATAATTGACCGGAAAATCCACGGTTCCTTTTTCCTTATATTCTGCTTTTAAGCATAAAAAATTACAACTGATGATGTGACGTGATATCTTGAAGTCGAAAAAAATTATAACGAGGGTATCGCGATATTCTCAAGTTGTCAACGCGACACGCCGCGATTTAAACCTTCTTTTAACAAATTTTTGACGTATTTTTTGCAAAACATAATGAGGATTTTCAGGGCCTATCGTTAGGCTTTTGGTTATAATGACAAGCGGGGCAGAAAATGTGCATTAAAACAGAAAAATATGCTTCTTCTTCGTAAATTTGACATTTTAAAATAACCACCCAATCAACGTTTCTTCCTTTATAAAGACTGTATATAATAATATTCTTACAGCAAATATTTGGAGCTTGAAGCTGTAAATGTTCCCTGAAAACATTCTTAAAGCAATTACAATAGATGTATAAGCATAAAATGCCCTAGATTTGTTACATGACAGTTGTGTCAGAAAATTTAGAAAACATCAATATCCTAGCTCCTTATAGGTCCATTGTGCCGTATAATGTAAATATTATTGATGTTTTACATCTATTTTCTTCATACTTGACATACCTTGTATGCCCGTGTTATAAATGTTAAAAAGAAATAAAAATGAAATTTGCCACGTCACTGGTAAAATTTGTATTTGGTCGTTTTTTGGGGATGCCAAATCGACCTCTGATATTAGTTTATAATTTTTATTTTAAGACCACTATAAATCCGTACGACAACGACTTAACTAAAATTTTATGCGACACAAAAGTACGCCCGAGGATCCTATGTACAGGGTGTCCCAATTTCGCCACTTTTATAAGGTATCTCCGTAATAGTTAGTGCTATCAAAAAAGTAATGTAGGTGTCATGTGCTCTTTTTGGGTCAAACTAAAAATGGTAAAATCAAAATTTGTAAATTTGCGCTCGCTTAATAGATACGGGGGAAAATCAACAAATTGACAATTTTAAAATTACCCTATATTTTCCTAGTTAAAAGAAATACAGGAACATGTTTTATACAGAAGTTTCTTTATATTGATTGTTGAATAATCTGCCGTATAATAAGTATAAGGGGTCTAGTAAAAAAGTTATCGGACCTAACCTCATTTTTTAAATGGAACACCCTGTATATTTTAATCTAAAAATATACTATTTTAAATTCTCCTTTCAAATATATAACACACCATGGATGATATTGGTTTCCTAGGCGATTTAGTAAACTTTATAATTTTAAACCAGAGTAGACCATGAAACAGAAGCTAATAAATATCCTAGAAACAACTATGTTGACTATTAATATTTAACGTCAATTTCATTTTTACATAATCATTTGCGAAAATGACCTATGAACACATTGAAAAAATTGATATGATATCAGATTATATTGAAAGTGGAAAAAACAAAGAAATGTCTCAAAATGTATATTTTGTTCGCTATCCGGAAAGACGGTAACCATTTAAGGATATATTCCGAACATTTGCGATGATTCCCGTTATTTTTTACCTTAATTTGAATATTTTATTTCGTTTCAAAATAGTAAAGTTTAAATAAATCGCCTAGGAAACCAATATCATCCACGATGTGTTATATATTTGAAAGGAGAATTTAAAATAGTATCTTTTTAGATTAAAATATACAGGGTGTTCCATTTAAAAAAATGAAGTTAGGTGCGATAACTTTCTTACCTGACCCCGTATACTTATTCTGAAAACGGCAGATTATTCAATAATCAATATAAAAAAAAACTTCTGTAAGAAACATTTTCTGTATCTCTTTTAACTAAGAAAATATCGGGTAATTTTGAAATTGTCAATTTTTTGATTTTCCCCCGTATCTCTTAAGCGAGCGAAAATTTTCAAATTTTGATTTTACCATTTTAAGTTTCACCCAAGAAGAGCACATGACACCTACATTACTTTTTTGATAGCACTAACAATTACGAAGATACCTTATAAAAGTGTCGAAACCACAGCAAGATTCAAAACAATCAATTCAGAAATACCGAAAATATAAGCTTGTTTCCATTATAAGTGGCACAAGCTGTATATTATAGCTTTTTCATGCACTGATAGTTTGTTAATTTAATTAAAATTCAATTTAAACAGTCGTCGCTTTGAAACCAATTATTATCAGCTCGCGTTGAAAACCTTGCGACGATTTTTTCATAATTCAAAATCCGTCCGCGACATCCGATTAAAATATTTTATTCAAAAAATATTCTTTCGCGTTTCCAAATCATAAAATGCAGGTCTCGTAATAAATTGGATGGGAAATTATAAGTTCCTAAAATCCCTTCTTTCATTGTTTTTTTTTTAACTTTTTTTGATTTAAAATCGATGGGAGAATTGACGCTAGGAGATTTGATTGTTATACAAGGCACACAAAAATATTAGAATGGAATAAAAAAGGGGCATGTTTTTTGCAATATCGATGAATCAATTTATTAAAAATTATTCTGGTAAGTATTTGACCTACTAAAATAGTAATAATAATTAAAATTATTCTTCGTTGTAAAATAATTAATAAAGTTTTCGATTCGTCGCTCCTAGCAATGACTGACTACCCTCAGAAGGTTATTATTATTAATTGTTTTCCGGATAAAATCAAAAAAACTGTTATTATTGCAAACTGCGCCATCTAGCATTTGTATTAGGAACTATTGTGTATCGCTGGATACGACAATTAAAAGTAGTTACATTTCTCTTCCAAACATGGTAAGGTTTACTGAAATTAAATAAATCGTTTAGAAGTTACAGCGATTTACATTGGTACACTTTCAATAGGTTCCCCCACTATAATCAAGGTCGGTACGCCAATGAGTCTTAGACCAAAATTCTCCAAACTTTCTTATACCTTAATGTGGGATTTCTTTTTTATGATCAAATACAAGTACTATAGGAAAAGGCCCTTAGGGCACTCTGGGAGTGGTGCGTGTGCGCAAAAAATTCACGTTGGTTTTGAATCGTTGGAGGTTATATTCGTTGGGAAAAACGACCTCGGGAAGGTCGTTCCATAAGAATGAAGTCTCAAGATGAAAGAATTTTTAATTAATGAAGTTCGAGTAGTACTAAGCTTAACCACATATGGATGGGCGGCAGTGGTTCGTCGTGTATTTGTGCTATTCGCCGCTCTGGGCGGAATTAAGTGTGCAAGGTTAGCCGAGCACTTTCCATGAAAATATCTGTAAAAGAGAGTCAAATCCCCAACCTGTCTTCGATGTTCTAGGCTGTCGAGGTTCTTCGTCAGCTCATGGTCTCCTATCAGACGAATGGCCCTCCTTTCGATGGAATCCAGTAGCCGAAGAGTATGTTTGGGTGCGGAGTACTCTAGTGATGGTCGAATCTGGGCTTTGTATAGTGTCAAAAGTTGTTGAGGTGTGTACAACTTTCTGGTTCGAAAGAGGACACCATGTTTCTGAGAAGCTATCTTGGCGATTGCCACAACGTGGTTATGCCAAGACATATTTCCTCCCAGATTGACGCCCAGCAAATTAACAGATGAAGCCAGTGGGATTGCGTGTCCTGCCGTGACTATATACGGTTCTGTAATGTTAACCTTTTTAGAGAGAACTGCTGCCTGGGGTTTCTTCGAAGGAATTTAGACTTTTAATATTTACGTTTCAATTGGACCGCCTTACAGGATTTTCTTATAGCCACTTTAAAAATCAATTTCTATGACCAGCAGTTACCGAGATATGGTATTGAAGAATATTATTTGCATTAGGGACTGCCTGTACGCCGCTGCCATGATGAGGCGCATTTGAGCTCTCCGTCCATATCTGTTTTGCTTCCACAGCAAAAATTACATCAATCAGACGGCAGAACAAAAAGGCAAACACTAGAAACAACCCATACAGTGTTTTCTGATGTAAAATTCTCAGCATTTATTGGGGAAAAATTTAATATCACTTCATAATTGTCAACATAAATGTTTTTTTCTTCTTGCCCTTTTTCCTTAATTAAAACAATATGAATAACGTGAATTAAATGTCAAACACAGTTCAAAATGTTATTAAAATAAAAAAAATTATTGTCTTATTATTAATAATTTACCTAATATAAGCTATCCAATATAACGTAGAATATTAAGGATTTCATTTACTCGAAACAGACATGTCGTCAATATTAACTTTATTTCATATTAAATAGGATCTTATTAAATTATCCGATATAACCTGAAATTGAAAAGGAATTATTAAGCGACTTGAAAACTTTGACAAAAAGTTTGCAAAAATATGGAAATTGGAATAAATTTAGGACAAAAGAGTTGGAAACGTTGGGGTTTCCTGGGAGGTCTATTTGGAATTCTAATTTTCGTCGGATACTGACCTGGATTATCTTGTTGTTTTCAAGCTTAGAAGTCAATGCAGCGTTCCAGATGAGTATTTTAGCGAATCGGAAATTTCATACGTGCATAAAACCCGGCAAATAAAAAAAACGAATTCTATTAAAAGCCAAAAACATTTAATTAATAAATATACTAAACTGTTCGTCAGAATCATACAAAGTTTTAAACAGTAATCAATTATGCCTGTACTGAGAGCCCTAAATGTACCGCCTGCGTTTGATATCGAAAAGTACAATATTAATGATATTGAATGCATTTCTCGTGTGTACTCATTAAGTAAAAATATTGCACTAAATATGTACTATCGTGCCGATAAAAAACTAGGACAACAAAATCACAGAACTGGGAACGGATATACATATCTCATAGACTATAAAAGGTGCTCGACAGCTGTAAAGGTAAAAACACATAACTTTTAGGAAGGTTTAGGTTACATAATATAATGTTTTATATTTTTCGATACGAGGTGGCATCAAAATATCTTATTTCTTTTATAAACTTGAGCGGCAGTAAATACATTGGGCATTTTTATTAAGAAAAAGTCTAATACCTTATTTAAAGTAGGTACATATAACGTCGCCTAAAAATGAAAACGAAACTAAATAATAAAAGGAAGTTAATAAAAGGTTACAAAAATACAATCGCAAAATTTGTCGAAGCAACAAGACATTTTTAATATTTAGTCATAGAACCATTCCTGTTTATTACTTCTTGAAGCCGTTGCGGCATACTTAAAACTAGGTTCTGCAAAATTCGCCTGTTACTTCATCCCAAGCTTCATTTATCCTGTAGCGTAATTCATCTCTGTTTCGTGGCCGAAAATCATGTTTATACATTGATTTCACCATTTTACCTCAAATGTTTTCGATCGGGTTCAAATCGGGACTCTTCGAAGGCCAGGGAAAAACTGCTATATTATTTGCTGGGAGAAAATTTTGCACAACGCGTTCTGTGTGTATTGGAGCATTATATATATTTTATTAGTAGCACAACGACTTCGTATATCGGAAATTCGGACCCTGTCTCTAGCAGTATTTGCAGAACCTGGTAAGTTCGTCTCTTCTCTCGCCTTTATTGCAGTTGCGAATGGATGATCCCTTAGATAATTAACTAGTCTTCTATGTTCATCTTCAGTAGAAATCCTAGGGGGACCTGAACCTGCTCTCCTAATAATAGTCCCATGCCTTGCTATTTTTTGTTTCGCCAACAACACGGTATTTTTGTTTACTCCCAGTTCGTCTGCAATATCCCTAATAAAAGCACCATCTCGCAACCGACTGTAGATTATAGCCTTTTGCTGGGGTGTTAATTGTGGCATATTTTTTAACGAAAAGTTTGCTTGACAAGTTAATGATAAAGTCACAATCTATGTTGACATGCAAAATTTGTAAATGACATTTTACTGGTACCAGACTCGAAAGTAAAAAATTCCTAATAGTCAAGGAGAAAATAAGAAATTTTGTTGTCCTAGTTTTTTACCGGCACGATGGTATGTTTTAAATTTTCTACTGGTAAAGTTATTTATATATATCCCAAGAACATCAAATTTCAATATTTTAAGGAAATCACAGTGGCAACGCTGTATGTTCAATTTTGCCTGGTGTAAAAATGCCCCTGAAGTTTCCTATTCAGTGTGTTATGGAAATGACGTATTATATTTAAATGGGTGACTCCTGGGGTGTCCTAGAGAAGCGCTACATATTTTTTTTTAAATCGAACGTTTAAAAAGTGGGGTTATTCTCCCATAAACCCACAGGTCAGTCCGCGGCACAATCATATTACACTGCCCAGCTGTATAATAAACACATGTTCTGGCGTACTGTTGCCACACTGTGGAAAAGTGTAAAACTCTAGATTCTTATAAATATAAATATTTAGCTTGCTTAGAAATTAAATCCAGGCCGCCGACATGAGTAAGGAATCCAGGGCACAGACACCTTCAGTTCTTTTTTCTATGGGAAGAGGTTTATGCTCATCACGTGCCCTGATGATAGTGTGGGACTGCATAATAAGCTTATACCCACTAAACCCCATTCGGCCTCTTATTTCCAATCTCGGAACATAACCGGCATATCCTCGAGAGAAAAAATACATAGTGAAACAGAACAAATTACACTTAAAGAAACACACAGACATCCACGAGTTTCAAATTAGTTTTTTGAAGATATGCACCTATAATCAGATTACACAAAAGCACTAAACACTAGCGCATAATTACACTATCGTACACATTGAACAACAGCACACACAGAAGATAGGATACAAATTGTTTCGCAATAGAAAGTCAGAAATAATATGTGCTTCGTACATATTCGGAAAAATAGCGCGGTTGCCATTTCCGAGACAATAATTATACAGGAAAGTAATATTACTGAAGGAAATTCCGCAATTTATGAATAATATAATAAAGGTAAATAAAATTACAGTTGTTTTTCTAAAGGCATTTAAGTTGTTCGGTTCCGACGGGTGTCGTTCGAATTGAACAAATGAGAACATACCTGACCATTTATAAAGGCCGCGGCGGTTGGTTCGAGTCAGATCAAGTTTATAAATTAGAGATTGTTTCCCAGCGAACTGAACTGAACGTAAAAGTTTATAATAATGTACTCTGAAAAATTAAGAACTTCCAATCTGTCAAACGGTTATTGACTTTCTAAAGAGTGATAACACTGCCCAAAATTCAATGACGTTTTCCACCATATGTTGTTTTGTTTTATCTTTCTCCCAGTGTCACCACGTGCTTAATTTTGGTTTGATGTCAGGTCATGTACAGGGGATATTAAATTAAAGCGCCATTTTTGGATATTTCTTCTTCAATTTGTTTTCCTCTCAGGAATTGCCTGTTTAAATATAATACGTCATTTCCATAACACCCTGTATTCATTCATTTTCGCCGGCGGTGTTGTTACCGGTTTACCGCCGCTACTTTTGTGATTGTTTGTGATCTATTGTATCTTTGGATTAATGTTTAGTGTTTTTTCGAACTAAAACTATTTAGAGCTATCTATTCGCCATCTGGTTTGTTCGTGCGTGGCGTGTAAGAAATTCGACTATTGTAACCCCGGATTAATATTTCGTCGGTAAGTGAGAATAATGTTTTTTTCTTTTAGGTAAAGCAGTGGTGTAGCTAATTCTATATTTTAAGTAAATATTGCAAAAATATGAATTTTCTTTTCATATTATCTGAATTTCTGTAAAAAATACCTACAACGCTTACCTATTTATGACTAATGTTAGATCGAAATTATCTAAACGCGTACCTCATACAGCGTTGCCATTTTTTCAAACCATCTTCTTCTAACTTGTTTGAAACTGAAGAACTGTGTAAGATTGTAAATAAATGGCGTTCTGGAATATATTTTTTTTGGAAATTTTACTTCTTTAACCCGTAACTGGTTATTACCAAACTAACTAAGAATGGACCCGATTAAACTCGTTTTAAAAAAAATTCTAATCAGCTGTAGATTTTTTAATTTAATTACGGCAATGTAGCTGGTAACAACAAATGCGATTTAAAAGGTTCCGAATTCCTGTTTTAGTTTAAATTAAAAAAAAACTCCTCGTAAATCTCGAGACGTAAAAAAGGGATGAAAGCAAAAGGGCCGGGTTGAAGTGGACGTCGGCAAATAAAAACTTAAATGGTACGTTAACCCTACACTTAAAGGATAAAAAGATGAAAAGGACACTTTTTAACATAAGTGTGTGTATGAATGCCGCTTTTTTCAATTGCTTAATTCCCACGGGTCTAAAATGTCAAAAACATTACGATACTGGATGTAATATTTAGTGACCTTATAATTTATTATTCCACTATCTACGAGTATAAAAGACATGTATAGGGTGTTGAAAAAAGGTCGGTACCCCCGGAATAACTCCGGTGCATCGCATTGCAGCGGAAAATGTCTGGGGAAAAAGTTTTTTTGGTTTTGAAGAAGGAATAGTTTGCAATTTAAACTACCCCCCGCCCCCTCATATTTTTTATGGGCATATCGTGTTTTCCGACCAAAAATAAACATCTTTTTTCCTGTGTCTTGTACTACAAAATGCCCGTAGAAAAAGTTGTTTGTATTCCACGGGCATTATTTAGTACAAGACAGAGAAAAAGAGTATTTCCGGGATAAAACTTAATTTTCACACTGTTCTGATTTTGTCTTTCTCATGGTGATTATTGGTGAGGGATGGGCCCGAATAAAAAGATTTTTTGGACAAAAAAAGTTTATTTTTGGTCGGAGAACACGATACGCCAATAAAAATATGGGGTTCCATTTGAGAATCTTAACTTACCCCCACCCGCGCCCGGGTGTTGAGGGGGTTTGGGGTGGTTTAAATTGCAAACTATTCCTCCTTCAAAACCAAACAACTTTTTCCCTAGACATTTCCCGCTGCAATGCGATACACCGGAGTTATTCCGGGGTACCGACCTTTTTCAACACCGTGTGTATATATATAAAGTATATTGCTAATACCATCTGCAATTATGTACCCGCTATGGGCATCGAAGGGAGCGTTGTGAGTTTGCGCAGTTCGGAAAATTCCTTGTGAAAGTAAACATTCGACAGGACCGGATTTCAACTTATTTAATGTAAATTTCACTGGTTATTTAGGAAAAATATTGCAATCAAAATTTCGATTAGTTCGATTTAAGACAGCGTTCTATGCATACGATTTCTGACGATATGATGATCTGACGGTGCTCTGATTGGTGTAAACTTTTGGTGCCAAATTCCGTCCGAATATTTGTAACTTTCATCCGACGTCGTATGTTTCCTTAACCTCACTTTTTTCTAAACCAAAAAATAAGAATAAATGCCTATATTAACTATTTTGGGAATTATTATCAGCTACTAATGCACCAAATTAAAAATACATTAATTTTACGGTTAGGTAGTGACCACATATATATTATATTGTATACGAGTGACACTTTTTTCTTGGGGTGGTTGGTGTCCACAAAATCAGATGCATGGGACTGTAAAACACAAAAAATGTAACGATTTATTTTCGCAATTTTTTTTTTCATGCCGGAAAAAAGGTCGGATGCAATTATATTTTCAAAAACCTTCTGAAAATAACGGGCCGGCCGTTTTATAACGAAAGCGTTTAAAAAAAGATAAGATAATGTTCCATATCATTTTGATTAAGTTTCCGTAAAAGGAACAATATAACGAGAAGGGCGAGTTTAAAATTTTGGCTTTAACAAACAATTACCGGATATAACGATGTTGTTATTTATTACAAAGGGCCGTCCTTTGTACGTCTAAAATATTTACTAACGTACTTTATGGATTTTCAGGACCCGGAGATTTTTAAATACGTTTAAATTATATTTTAAAAATCTTTTGTAACATTTTTATAGTCGCAAATTGATCATTGTATGAGAGGAGACACTGACCTAGCGAATTTTTTACCTAAAATGATGGATAGGATCGTTTTGTGTTTACTTGCTACATAATTCCGGCAAAGAAAGTTAAGAATTAGAGACCTTAAAGGGAATTTTCAATATTTCACATCTGTGGATACAATACGATGCTTTCGCAATCAACATTTATTTCTGTATGAAAGTTGTTGTATATTCTTACTAGTGTTGGGAAAAACCGATGATTTTAATAATCGAGTACTTGATACTCGAGCGATTTTAATAATCGAGTGAATCGCTTGAAATTCCAATTCATCAAGCGATGACGTCACCGAGTGCTCGACCGGCAGCCTAGCCGTTTACATGTGATCAGGTAAGGTATTTAGCAGGCACGTAACTACGCGTGGGCACAGGTTTAGCTAAAAAATTGTAGTAGCCACCAAAAGAATTCCAGAAATTTATTTATTTGTGAATAATGAATTTTTACCACGTGTCTCGATACCAAACAAAAAAACTGCAAAAAATCACCCAAATATGTAGGTTTATTATTGTGCGTTTTAACCCGAATAAAAAGTATTACCAAGAGTTATTTTTCTTCACATCTTCCTCAATCTACGAGCATAAAATAAGTAGATATTTAAAATAGCTTGTCATATTCTTCCACTTTAAATTATCTGGTGCCCACTGTGTGCACTTCAAAAATTTAGGCTAAGTTACGCGACAGGCAAAATAAGAAAATTGGCTATTATTTTTTTAAATTCATGTAGTTACCTAAAAGTTCCTGTTTAAATTTAAGAATGCTTACTTTTGGTTACCAAAAAATTTGTCGATACCTATGTTTTGTTAACTATTTTGCTCGTTTTCTTATTTTCCATTAACATTTTCTATAATGTATGTTATTTTTAAGAAATCTTCAGTTCTGTTCTGTTCAGATTTAAAAATATTTACTATAAGATTACCAACGAATTTTTCTATATATTTTGTTAACCATTATGTTCGTTTTGTTATTTCTCATTAACAATTTCTATTATTATGTTATTTTTGAGAGGTTTTCTCGTGTTTATAGTAATTAAAATTTTAAAATTATATCCTTTAATTTTTTAATATTTACAATCGGAGACCTAAACTACTCCGCTGGCTAGCCAGTTAAAACAAACTTTACAACATGCATGTCGCGATGACTCCGCTAAGGGATTCGGCATACTTTCTTATATGCACCTTCTCGTTTATGTGCCTTTAAGAAAGACGTATGTCGCGAACTTGCTCAGCGTCAAACTCGAACGTCGCCAATCGGATGGCGCGGCGCGTAGACCCAAGGTCGTCTATCAACTAACCGGCGATATTTTTCGGTTTTTCGCCTGAATTTATAACTAGAGTATTTCCTATTGAGTGAAAAACAGTGCGAATATACGAGCAGTTTTTTAACTCGATCACACTACAGCGGTATATTTCCGCCGGCGTCAAGCGAAGCTCGGATATCGAGGGAAAGATAATAAGTTACGGGCGACGGTTTGCGCCTGAATAGACAATTCGAGCGGATTTTTTAATAATCGAGCGATGTCGGTTATTTCAATAATCGAGTGATCAAGCGGTTTTTCGCTCGAGTGATCACAACACTAATTCTTACATCAAATATTCAAGCTGTATAAGTTTTCCCTGCGAGTATTCTCACAACCATTAACAGAGATCCTATAAGCGTAAGAATTCCAGATTTGCTATACACAGAAGCATTTGACATCAATAACCAATACATCAAGAACATTTTTACACACTTTTAAGAATAAATTATTAAATTTGGCCATATGCTTTGAATTCTAAGTAAGTTAAATTTTAATACAGTGTTCAAGGTTCCGTTTAGAAAAATACAGTTGCTCTGTTTTTTTGTACAGGGTGTCCTATTTTATAGATACTTTTATCGGGTATCTCCGTAATTGTTAGTGCCATCAAAAAAGTAATGTAGGTGTCATGTAGTCTTTTTGGATAAAATTAAAATTAGAAAATTTTCGCTCGCATAAGAGTTACGGGGGAAAATTAAAAAAATTTACAATTTCAAAATTACCCTATATTTTCTTAGTTAAAAGAGATACAGAAAAATGATTTGTACAGAAGTTCCTTTATGATGATTGTTGAATAAGCTGCCGTTTTCAAAATAAGTATACGGGGTCAGGTAAAAATTTATCTGACCTAACCTCATTTTTTAAATGGACACACCAAATATATATATATGGTTTTCTAGGCGATTTATTTAAGCTTTAGAAACAACTATGTTGATATTCTAGTTGTTATTATAATTTAACGTCAATTTCGTTCTTACATATTCATTTGTGAAAATGACTTATCATCATTTTGAAAAATTTGATATGATATCAATTTGTATTGAAAGTGGAAAAAACGAAGAAATGTCGCAAAATTTATATATTGTTCGCTATCCGGACATACGACAACCATTTAAGGACATAACCCGAACATTTGCAATAATTCCCGATATTTTTTACCTTAATCTAATATTTTATTTCGTTTCAAAGTAATAAAGTTTAAATAAACCTCCTAGGAAACCAATATGGTGTGTTATAACAACAATTATGTGTTATATATTTGAAAAGACAATTTAAAATGCTATCTTTTTAGAATAAAATATATAGGGTGTCAATTTAAAAAAAATGAGGTTAGGTCCGCTAACTATTTTACCTGACCCCGTATACTTATTCTGAAAACGGCAGGTTATTCAACAATAATTATAAAAAAACCTTCTGTATAAAACATTTTTCTATATCTCTTTTAACTAAGAAAGTATATGGTAATTTTGAAATTGTCAATATTTTGATTTTCCCCCGTATCTCTTAAGCGAGCGAAAATTTTCAAATTTTGATTTTATCCAAAAAGACTACATGACACCTACATTACTTTTTTGATAGCACTAACAATTACGGAGATACCCTATAAAAGTGGGACACCCTGTACAAAGTTCCGTTTAGAAAAATACAGTTGCTTTTTTTATACTTGTGGTCAAGAGAACGGCGAAAAATGTGCAGATTCCTGAGAAGGTCGAATCCTCTATCTGAGCGACCCTGTATAGTTTCCTCACGAAGAAAGTAAAATCCGTAAAATCCATTTAGATCTTCACAATTACGATACAAAATTGCGGTAATTAATAAAGCAAAAACACAATTTATTACCTAGAATTAAAATTCTAAAAGGGTTTGTAAGCAGCAGCATGTAATTAATTAAAAATATACTTCTGGAATAAAAATTATTTAATTTCGGCATAAATTAAGGAAATTGAATTGTTCTCTTTATTGCTGTTATATTTAATTTCAACTATGATATGTAATATTGATCCAAAAATGTATTCTTTTCCTTTTGTGTCTAGACGATTCAATAAATTTGTCGCAACAGGAAAACATCAGATAGAACAAAATATATATATTAAATTTGGATTATTATTCTTTGATCGAATTTCAATAGACATGCAAATTCTCTTCAAAAATAAAATCATCAGTTATTAGATAACTAAATAACTCACAACAGAATAATACATACATGGTGTTTTTTAATAACATGCTAGTATTTAAGGGGTCCATTTTCAGAAAAAATCTTCATATGAACATATTATTATGTCCTAAACGTCTTAACTTTTCAGATACAGGCTGTTAAAAATTTTCACGTTTGGTTAATAATTTGTTAAAGGTAATGACTTAAATACGTGACTGGACTAGGTAGATAACTGTCAAAACTATTTATGTTTACCAAAATCTGCTTCCTACGTACTAGATCATTTTTAATCTTAATCTTAAAAAAAAGTGGCGTAGGTACCATTATTTTCTTCAAAAATACCGAGAGCAAGTCCCGCACGAACGCCACTGGTCGGAATAAAAAACCATGTGAATGATAGAAGAGTTTTGAACTTGTATTGTCTTTATTTGTTATAAATACATTAACAGCTTCGCACCGACAATCAAATTCACCATGGAGAAAGAAGACAACTACCTTTCCTAGATGTCAATGTAAAGAAAAATGGCAACATCATCCAGGAAACCTACTCATGCAGGTCAATATCTGAATTACACATCAAATCACTCGAACAATCGTAAGAACGCTTGAGGATAGAGCAATTACCATTTGTAACTCAAATGAAGCCCTCAAAGAAGAAACTGACCACATCAAGGCCGACCTCAACAAAAATGGCTATCCCACGAAATTAGTTGACAAAGTTTTGAAAAATCGTAAAACTCGGCCAAATACACAAAAAGGAGAGACAAAAGAGGCTCAACCAACCCTTAACATTCCATATGTCAAAGGAATATCCGAGAGAATTAGAAGACTAGGACAACGATACAACATCAGAACGGTATTCAGCTCGAGAGACACCTTAGGAAGCCATCTAACGAAGACGAAAACAACTAGCCAAAAAGATAGGAAAAACTGTGTCTACCAGATCCCCTGAGAATGTGGCCGATTGTATATTGGGGAAACACTACGGCCACTTTAAACAAGGATTAAAGAACACAGAAACAACACTCAAAATGGAGAGACCGAAAAATCAGGTGCAGCGGACCATGCTTGGACACACGGCCATCACATCAGGTGGACAGAAGCTGAGATCCTGCTCAAAGAACCACACTGGAGGAAGTTCAAGGAAGCTGCTACCATACACCAGAACCCAGGTTGTTCTAGTAAACCTTCATTAGATTTAAGAAATGTCTGGAAACCTTTGTTAAGTAGATGTAAGGTTAGAATTATTAATATCGCGCAAAACTGAACGTATGACTGACCAAATTTCACAAGAATATCTAGAGCAGTATCACAGATATTAATAATAAAAAAAGAATATTTTTTGAAAATCGTTAACAACCTGTATCTCAAAAGTTATTCTAGTCACTATCGATATAAATTTAGGCTTATCCGTTTAAGTATTTTTCTGAAAATGTTACCTTAGGATAACCCTTACATATTAGCATGTTATCAAGAAACACCCTCTATAACAATATTTTGGAATGTGTAGTAGTACACTATGTGTGATTTTTAACTGCAACACACTAATTTTGTAATTATTTTTGCACTAAGAATTAAAAACAGCTACAGTGAAACCTCTCTTAGGCGGACACCTACGGGACCGGCTAAATGTGTCCGCCTAATAGAGGTGTCCGCCCATCGGAAATTTGTTATTAGGTAATATGTAAATTCAAAATTATTACTATGTATATGTATGTACAAATAAACATAACATAACAAAAATACACTAGTTTTAGTTAGGATGTAGTACTAAAAAAAATCTAATAACGTAGTTTGACGTGCTTGCGTTTTATACTTGCAATCTAGAAAATATAATTCCAAGTCTGATAACAATTCCACTGCTGTAGAGTCACCTCTATTCTTTACATTCTCTTATAATTCCTTTACCATACTAATGGCTTATTGATAATTGGTGACATCTGTTTGATTACTGCATTCAACTTCTTCATCAGAGTCGTCAGATAGTGAGGTGGTTTCAGTTTGGACTACATAATCGGTAGGAATAGGGTCACTATCATCTGCCAATAGCACATTGCCATCAATGTTAATGAACTCGCCCAAATCATTGTAATCAAATTACAAACATCCACAACATCAATATTCTCTTTCAGACTCAAAACGCAACATTGTTTACGATTTTAACCTTACAACTCACAAATAAACGGCGGACTGCTGTCGGGGAATCACACATACTTTCATTCGACGAAGTCCTTTCGCTCTGCCACGCATACGCGATTGGTTGCCGGTCTGTCTTCAGAGAGAAAAAATGTCCGCTTAATAGAGATGTTCGCTTATTAGAGGTATCCGTTATGAGAGGTTTCACTGTATATATAATTTCAATTCAACATTAGTTACTCTTAAAGTCCAGTGCAGTCTGCCGACTGTAATGCAATTATTGCAATAAACTTGAAGGAAGACATTACAGTATTCTTTCATCAACTTATATCACTTGCCAAAAAACGGGTTTGCTCGATTTTTGTTGCAGTTTCTGCAAGTCTGGTCAAGTCCCATATATGGCCAAGTTTTTGCTGGTCACTGCATACTGTGCTCAATCTTTGAACAAGACGATTATTCTGATGATTTGTTGTTCTGTTGTTATTAAAATAATTACTTGTAATTTTTTGTAAAAATTCGAGTTAAAAATGCCAACGAATCCGGAGATGGATTTAAAAGTGATGTTTATAACCGGCTTCGATCTTTATTACGCACTAAAGTTTATTGGCTATTTCAAAGGCATCCGTACACATAAAGTGGCATTATTACCCTTTTTAGGCATTAACCCACGTATTATTTTTAAATCTTATAACAAGCGACTTGAAAGCATGATGTCTTTATTTTTCTCATGAGATTTAGAAGATACTTCTTCTTAATCTTATCTTACTTCAAGACGTTTGTCATGTGTGCTGTAACAATTTAGTCGATCAGAAGATAATGATTTTTTTTTATGATCAAACACAAGCACTATAGGAAAAATCCTTTAGGGCACTCTGGGAGTGGTGCGGGTACGCAAAAAGCGATTCACGTTGGTTTTGAATCTTTAGAGGGTTGGGAGAAACGACCTCGGGAAGGTCGTTCCATAAGGATGAAGTTCTCCAGATGAAAGAATTCTTAAACAATGAAGTTCTAGGAGTACTAAGCTTAACACACATATGGTTGGGCGGCAGTGGTTGGTCGTGTATTTCTGCTATTCGCCGCTCTGGGCGGAATTAAGAGGGCAAGGTCAGCCGACCACTTTCCATGAAAATATCTATCAAAGAGAGTCAAATCCCCAACTTGTCTTCGATGTTCTAGGCTGTCGAGGTTCTTCGTCAGCTCGTGGTCTCCGATCAGACGAATGGCCCTGCTTTGGATAGAATCCAGCAGCTGAAGAGTATGTTTGGGTGCAGAGCTTCAGACAAGAGAGCAGTACTCTAGTGATGGTCGAATCTGGGCTTTGTATAGTGTCAAAAGTTGTTGAGGTGTGTACAACTTTTTGGTTCGGAAGTTTCTGAGAAGCTATCTTGGCGATTCCCACAACGTGGTTATGCCAAAACATATTTCCTCCCAGACTGATATCCGGTTGTTTTAAAAATGGTCATCGATCTTGAGATTGAATTTGTTTTATTTAAATCATTGACTATCATTTCGTAAGTGAAGAATAAATAATTTCAGTGTGACATTGTCACTTAATTATATTTTAGTCTACTATTTGATAGAAATATAGATATAATGTCGAGACTCACCCAAGTTTTAATATGAGCATAAAGGATGGAAGAAGGCTGTTAATGTTGCAGTGGCTGCTTCAAAAATGAATTATTACTACATAGAGAAAATATATTCTCATCAACATTCTTATAACGAGCTACTAAACTACATTTTCCGTCTTGGAGAGTTTTCGATTAAACACAATAATATTGTAAATTATATAACTAGTATTATAGTAAGCATTGCTTCCATTGGATAGTGTTGCTAGCTTCGTTTCATGGACAAGCTAACTACATATATATATATATACCGGATGGTGCGTCCGTTGAGGACATCTAGGATATCCCACGTAAATTGTATGATGATGAAGTATTACCTCCCTTATTTATTTTTACCCCAAAAATGTGCTTAAACCTTTGAAAGACTATAATAGGAAAAATCTCCTTGTTCAAGTTAGAGTATATGTTCCTAGTAATTTAAGAGTATTTTAAACAGTTTTTTAGTACATCAGCAAATAAATGATCAATGATCAAAAATTTGTCAAAGTAATTTTATGTTAATGTTAAGACAGAATTTGCTAAAGATCGTAAAATCGGTATGTGTAAAAGAGTTCAAATTTGGCTAGCTTTTTAGTCTCACTATTCTCTTTAAAAAGTCTTAATAACGGAGGCGAATATTTGATCACCTCAAAATTTACATGGTAAATCCCATGTGCCCTGTCTGAACGCGCCTCCCGGTATGCTATTCACTTCAAGAACAATGGTTTTCTTAATTGACAACCGATTTTCTTCCTTGTCAATTGTCAAAACTCAGAGGATTAATATGGATTATTTATAATATATAAATAATAAAATAAAACATATATATGGTTTTTGTTCAGTTACAGAAAGCATAGGCTCTTTCTTGATCTATGTAATTATTCCTTCAACTAAAATAGCGTATCTATAATAAACATTCTTTAAAAAGAGGTTTTAGCTGTCAATATTCCACAAGAACATAGTCACTAAATAATTCAAACAATATCTTTTTGAGTTGACCTGCTGATAAAATTTGACGTAGTCTTATGGCAAAACTCTTAATCTCGAAAATATCCTTAATATTTAGAATTGAAATATATGGCGCTATAAAATGAGGTTAGGTATTAAGGGTTGAGGTTATTAACCGTCATATTTCAACTAATTAGACGTAGATGATAATGTAAAAGTCTAGACAAAGATTGTTTAAGACGGAATTTTCTATCTCTTATACTTTCTTAAGGATAAAATAAATAATTGGCAACAATCCTCCAAACAGAAACAAGGGTTTTCACACTATTATTATTGTTAAGCTTCCCCAACCAAATTGGCACTGTTATTGTTGCAAATTTCTTAGTTGAATTTGCTATAAAAATAATAAATGTGAATTGAATAACTTTTATTAAGAAATGCATTAGTAAACCATCTACAGGCTGTTATGGAAATTACTTCTTATATTTAAATGGGTGACTCCTAGGGTGTCCTAGAGAAAGACTACATACTTTTTTTTAAATCGAATATCTAAATACTAAGGTAAAACCCCTTTTTACCCACATACTGTCGCGCCGTTCCATCTGTATTCACTTAGCAACAATGTGGGTCACTAGAGTATACTAACAATGTTGTCGGATCACACCGCATGTTTCGCCCTTGCTTGAATAACTTCCGCGCGCGACTATCGTTGCTTCAGTATGTTTCGAGACTCGGGCGTGGAATGACGCTGTCGAGGCTTCCACGTGCTTGATGTATACGAATTTTAACCGTTTTTTTAGTTGAGCAAACCCGATTTTTTCTGTTGTGAAATAATTCATAATAAGAAATATTGTGATGTGATTTCAAATTTGTGTGATATTACCTATTATTGGTTCTGTTGCAAAACATACTTTTTGTGTTTTATTTTTTTATGGAATTTAATTATAAAACGGATTATAAGATCGAAGGTAAGAGAGTATGTACCTTAAAATTGCAGTTTTTTTTTTCTAAAAAGTTTGAAAAAGAAGTGATAACGCGCGTCAAAGACGTCTTGTTGTCAAAAACTGAACACGTGCGTTTAGAATTCTGTGTTGCAATATATGACAACACCGCCTCAATAAACTATTGATTGCGAACGTCCTCAGTAGCGGCCCCGTAAATTTTGATATTTCATATAAAGTGTATATTTCGTACAATAATTCAAAGCGCCATTTGAGGTTATTTTTCTTCAATTTATTTTCATCTCAGGATTTGCCGGTTTAAATATAATAAGTAATTTCCATAACACCCTGTATATGGAAAGTTTTTGTAAAATTTACTAAAATCTTCTGTAAAATTTACAAAAACCTCCCAAGCGGTCACCCATCCAAGTGATAACATCGCGTTTCGTCGCTGGACTTCTCCGATCAATGGATCGTGTATAAGTTCTCCTCCCATTATTTGTTACGAAGATCGAAATCCCAGGGATCCGTTGCGTCCGATTTAAGCCCTTCAATCTTGTAAAAACCATTTTACAACACTTCATTTAAACTTGATAATTTTTACAATAGGAAATCTAACAATAAAATATTTACTATAATAATTTTACTATAGCCTTTTTTCCGTGTACAATATCATCGATTGACTATTTTTTCGGCCATAAATCAAATCCATAATTGTCTCACGCCGTAGGCGAAAGTTTTCGAACAAATGATAAACCTTAGTAGATAACCCTTGCGCAATAATCTCCCTATAATTTATTCGAGCACTGGAAAATCGAATAGAAAACGGCACCCACCGTTACCTCCACCAGATTCATCAGCGTAATTAAAAAACGACAATCGTAGCGAAAATTTGACCCCTATGTCGATGCTATATTGAACGGTTGTTGCAAATGTCCAATAATTTTGTCCCTTTGAATCCGCGTCCAAGGAGCCCATTTTGTTTAGTAAATTTATATCACGAATTCTGCATTCGTCCGTTCGCTTTTCCGGCGTTATGCAAAAGCTTTTTGCCATCTGGGACGTGACATTATGGAAAACGTGGAAAATGTATATTTGTAGCACTTAGTTCTGGAGGTTATTCACGAGGTAAGGTAAATGATTTTCGGGAAAATGCAAATTGATATTGGGTTTCTGCGAGTCTCTGTTGGTTAAGATGTGCTGCACTTTTATCGATTTGCACTGTCGCGGTCCAATTTTCGTGTCGTTGATATTACTGCCGCTTGCAACGGTTTCTGGCCAAAAAATATTTATTAATCAAGGTTTGTAAACCGATGAATTAGTGAGTTCTGCAATGTCAAGTTTTCAAATTAATTTTCTATGTTAACAAAAATATTTTCAATAATGTGCTTATTTGCATTGAAGATAAGTTTTTTAATCCGAAACGCCTAATAAATAATATGTTTGATAGATCACTGGATTCAGAATATAAAGTGGAGTTCATAAAGTTCAAAGTTGATCATGGTTGCGAAAAAACAAAACATCGGATTGAAAATCTAATTAACTATTCATATAGTGGAGAAAAATTGGTGGGTAATGAGAATGTAAAATTTATTTTACATACAGGGTGTTATGGAAATGACTTTAATATATTTAAACCGGCAAATCCTGAGATGAAAATAAATGGAAGAAAAATAACCTTAAACGGCGCTTTTAATTATTTTACGAAATATACACTTTATAGAAATCTGAAAATTTACGCGGCTGCTACTGAGGACGTTCGCAATCAATAGTATATTGAGGCGGTGTTGTCATATATTGCCACACAGAGTTGTAAACGCACGTGTTCAGTTTTTGACAACAAGACGTCTTTGACCCGCATTATCACTTCTTTTTCAAACTTTTTCGAAAAACAATACTACAATTTTAAGGTACATACTTCTCTTACCTTCGATCTTATAATCAGTTTTGTAATTAAATTCCATAAAAAATAAAACACAAAAAGTATGTTTTGCAACAGAACCAACAATAGGTAATATCACATCACAATATTTCTTATTATGAATTATTTCACACCAGAAAAAAATCGGGTAATGCAACAACTAAGAAAATGGTTAAAATTCGTTTACATCAAGCACGTGGAACCCTCGACAGCATCATTCCACCCCGAGTCTCGAAACATACTGAAGCAACGATAGTCGCGCGCGGCAGGTATCCAAGCAAGGGCGAAACATACGATGTGATCTGACAACACTGTTAGTATACTCTAGTGACCCACATTGTTGCTAACTGTATCCAGATGGGGCGGCGCAACAGTATGTGGGTTAAAAGGGTTTTTACCTTAGTATTTAGATATTCGATTAAAAAAAAAGTATGTAGACTTTCTCTAGGACACCCAAGGAGTCACCCATTTAAGTATAATAAGTCATTTCCATAACACCCTGTATCTCTTCAAATAGAATCAGAATGTACAAGGAACGAAATCGAAAAAAAATCGGTTTTGCTCAATTATCTTCGGAAATATTCGAAATTTTTTTTAATTTGGAAATATGACGTGTTCGCTGGTTATCTACTTTTCTTTGCTATTTAAGCGAGAAAAATAATTTAATGCAATATTGTCCTGAAAACAGAAGAAAATACATTATTTCTGAACAAATAGAAATATTAGTTCTAAAAGCTTGTAAATGCAGAACGGAACTTTACCGATCTCACGTGAGAAAAAAAGCTAATTAGATTCCCTAAAGGAAACGAAATCCGTATCCTTCTGGACGACTGAAAATTGATCTTTTTGTTGTGAAACCCTATTATATTGTTAGCTAAAAGTTCCTTGTAAACAAAAAACACTTTCGGCACTCCAGCAAGTTATTAAGAATCATCTGTCACGTATATGTGTTTATTGATCCTTAACCGGAGAAGAGGCTTAACTGAAATAAATAGTCGATATACAGGGTATTACGTATTATATTTAAACTGGCAATTCCTGAGATGAAAACAAATTGAAGAAAAGTATCCAAAAATGGTGCTTTAATTTAATATGCCCTGTACATGACCTTATGTCAAACCAAAAATTACCACGTGGTGGCCCTGTCCGGAAGGTAAACACAGCAACATATGGCAGTGAATCTTGAACAGTGTTGTCATATCTTCAGGGTAACCTCTTTAGAAAGTCAATAACCGTTTGACAGATTTCAAGTTCTTTATTTTTCAGGGTACATTATTAGAAACTTTTACGTTCAGTTCGCTGGGAAACATCTCTAATTTATAAACTTGAACCGACTCGAACTAACCGCCGCGGAGTTTATAAATGGTCAGGTATGTTCTCATTTGTTCAATTCGAACGACACCCGTCAGATCTGGACAACTTAAAAGTTTATAAATGCCACTTACCCTTTAGAAAAAAAAATGCAATTTTATTTACCTTTTCGGACTTATTAAAACCTACTTAATTTATAAAAAACACCAAGTACCTAGGTAACCCAACAAAAACTTGCACAATAATCTCACAAAATCACATTAGTTCTCGCGTCACAAGTTCCGTTCAATCTGAATTAGTATTTTAAAAAATACGCCCTTATTGTCTGGGAAATAATGTATTTAACATCTAAAATTTTTTTAAATAAATAACACGTTGGTTCTGTCGATCGATATCGGCCGGCTTCTTTAAACAGCTGATTTTGGACAATCGGGCTTGACGGCCTGTTCTTTTCGCGGCAGCGGTTAATATTTAAAAATACAGCGTTGCCTTTCGATGTTTTATAAGCGACTATCATAAATTGCCGAATTTCCTTCTATAATATTATTTTCCTATATAATTATAGTCTCGGAAATGGCAACCGCGCTACCACCAGTTTTCGGAGAAAGGAAGCATCTTGAAGTTTGGACCATTATTATTTGAAAGGGTAGTAGTTGTGAACATAATTGTTTCATTTTATCTTTAGTAAAGGGTTAATGGCCCATGGTTATTATTTCTATTGCGAAATGATTAAGTGCTCTTGTTCTATTTGTGTCATTGTAAAGTGTACTTATGCGTTAGTGTTTAGTGCTTACGTGTAATCTGATAATAAGTGCATATCTTCAAAAAACTAAATCGAACCTTGTGGGTTTCTTTAAGTGATTTAGTGCAATTTGTTCTGTTCCACTGTGTTTTTTTCTTTCGACGATATGCCGGTTATGTTAAAAGATTGGAAATAAGAGGCCGAATGGGGTTTAGTGATAAGCTTATTATGCACTCCCACACTATCATCAGAACATGTGATGAGCATAAAGTTTTTCCCATAGAAAAAAGAACTGAAAGTGTCTGTGCCCTAGATTCCTTAATCGCGTCCTGAATTTACTTTCTAAGTAAGCTAAATATTTATTTTTACAAGAAACTAAAGTTTTACACTTTTAAACAGTTTGGCAACATTGTACCTGAACATCTGTTTATTACCCAGCTGGGCAATGTAATATGTTCATATATGAATGTGCCGAGGAGTTGTGTGTGGGTTTAGGGGTGAATTACCCCACTTTTTAAACGTTCGATTTAAATAAAAATATATGTCACCCATTTAAATATAATACGTCATTTCCATAACACCCGGTATACAAAAAAATCCTTTACGTGTGGCCCTGTGAGTGGTGCTTCGCCCTTACTATACTCAAGTAATTCATTAATTGAATTATTCTTTATAATTCTATTGTTTCTTTTACTCATAATACTAATGACTAATGGCTAATGACTCTAAATTAAACCAACCCATTAAAGCAAATTAAAGAGCAAATTAGGGAGGGAACAAGTGAATGGAAAATTAAAAACACTCCTTTGTTTTAACACTGAGCTTCAAGCTGTATAAATTTCCCCTGATGACTTTCCTACAACCGCTTAAAAAGATCTATAAGTTAATCAACCCCTGATTTCCTACATAAAACTTGTGTACCAGCAATTAGGAAACATCATCTACAGCAAAAAGCTTACGAAACCATAGTCATAGAATAATGTTAGTTTTATTGATGTTATTACAGCTATTAGAAAAAACTTCTATAAAACAGTTTTATAATTTGGTTGTAAGACCATCCTGACAATGTAATATTGTAGCTATGTGACCTCATAGACAGAAATATATCATAGGATACCTTTATACCATAAATTCGCTAATTGACAGCTTTTTTAAAACTGTTATTGTTTGGTTTTGAAAGAGAAATAGTTTGCAATTTAAACCGCCCCCCACTCCCTCAACCCCCGGGCGCGGGTGGGGGTAATTTAAGATTTTCAAACGGAACCCCATATTTTTTATTGGCGTATCGTGTTCTCCGACCAAAAATAAACATCTTTAGTCCGAAAAATTTTTTTATTCGGGCCTATCCTTCACCAATAATCACCATGAGAAAGACAAAATCAGAACCGTGCAAAAATCAAGTTTTATCCCGGAAGTACTCTTTTTCTCTGCATTGTACTAAAAATGCCCGTGGAAAAAGTTGTTTGTATTCTTGGTCGGAGAACACGATACGCCAATAAAAAATATGGAGTTCCATTTGAAAATCTTAACTTATCCAAAGGCCATTTTCTCTTAACCCAGTGCTGATCTTTAGCTCTGCTGTCCCAAAGACATAAAAAACAGGGGTATTTTGTATATCCACTTTGCTGTCCAAGGAGAAAGTTCACCATTTTCAAATCAACACAAATTGACCACTGATGTTCTTCGTATTTAATTTGTTTCAAAACTTGTGATATTGTTTTATACTCCTCTTTCATGGTAGTAGAATGTCCAATAGGAATTGAGGCATATTTGTTACCGTTATGTAAAAGGACACATTTTAAACTACGGTTTGAACTGTCAATGAAAAGGCGCCAATCGTCTGAAGTGTATTCTGGCAAACCCATTTTTTGTAGGAGTCCTTTTATATCGTTACAGAATACCAGCTTATTTTCCTGAGTGAAAAAAGGCAGCAGATCCTTTTCTCTCTTACGATAAAATGTAATATTAGTGCCTGGATAAAGAAGGTTCTTTTCTTTTAATCTGGATGCAAGTAATTCAGCACACTCCTTTGAGAGGTATAGGTCTCTCACGAGATCGTTCAGTTCTTGTTGATTAAAACACTCAGGAGTTGTTAAATCTGCTTCAAATTCGCTGTCGTTTTCTGATTGCATTCTTTGAACATCAGACGTTGATGTTTCTGTATCATCTTCCGGGATTTCAGGAAGACTGCTGAAGGTTGGAATGGGTATTTCCTTAGAGTGCGGTACAGGTCTTCTTGCAGAATCTAGATCAGGATATGTCCATTTATGTCGATTGTTCCTATTTATGCCTTTAATATTAACGAGACAAAAATAGCAGTCATCATAATGGTTATGTGGTTCCCTCCAAACCATTGGTACACCAAATTTCAGGCACTTTCTGTTTCCAATTGTCCACTGTCGCAAATGTTCAACACATGTTTTACACACCACATGTGGAGCCCAGGATTTATCTTGGTCTCCTAAATGAACGCCAAAATAGGCAAGATAAGACCTTTTCACAAATTCAGAAATAGTTTTTCTACTTTCTTTCAAAGTGTATTCGCCACATACATAACAAAAAACATCTGGATGGTTTACACAGCTACGCCTGCTGGAGGATGCCATTGTTTTAGTTTTAACACTATAAAACGACGAAAATGTACACAAAATTATGACACAACTTTATTTGCAAAAACTACACAATATACTAAGTCGAGAAGGATAAAGGTAGACAAAAGCTACTATGTTTCCAAAACCAATTAGTAGGGGTTGAGCAGGTATGGAGAGATCGGATCATAGGGAATTCCAAATATAAAATAGGTAATAAAATTAATAGGATTAAGTAGGAATATTGGTTTACTGACAATATCAGGTAAATTTGGCTAATTAGATCCTAGTTTTGAATACCAAATTTCTATTTTGAATTTTAAAGAGATGTAGATTTATTTATTTTTGCCTTTTATTAGAACTAAATTCAATTAGTCTCTATCTCAAAAACTAGAGCTGATAGAAAATATCTGATGTCAGTTATAGAATCAGCACATTAAGTATATCTAAAATCAGTTCTCACATCTCAGGCACCAAAAATTTTTTTTTATTTTGTTGGCCTGTGTAATCATTCTACTAAAAAAGTAGTCAACACAATAATGTATTTTAAACGACTACGTAAAAACCATAAATTCCAGTGCAAGTTAGTTTTATTTTGGAACGCGATTTCTTAAAAAGTGCTACTAAAAATTAATAAACAATGTGTCCTCTTGTGAATGTCCCTAACAGCGAACAAGGCGGAAAAATTGAAAATAATTTTTAAAAGTTTTAAAAAATTATTTTATTTTGCAATATATCATCTTTTTTTAAGACGCTGCTCCGCATAAGCTTTTCATCTTGTCAGACGTTTACCTTTTAACTTTATTGCCTGTAAAGCGTGAGAAATATGCCCGTTTTACTTCAAAGGTAAATTTGTTTTTTTCCTTTAGAGGAAATTGACAGTCTAAATAATAATTTATCTTGCCAGAGACAATTTCTCAAAGTGCTAGAAATTTTTTGAATTGACAAAGATGAGAATTGTTATCGGGACGGTTGTTGGTAAAATAATTTTGTCTATTTGGGTTTCATAATGGCTACATTACGAAATGCAAAAAAATTTAATAACCTGCCACTTTATGAAAGTGAAATTTTATTTTTTTATGTTGGCAGCAAGTAAGGTTCGAATTAGTATTTTAGACCTACTTCGATTTCGTTGAAATTAGTTTTCTAGGCATTATGGACTTGACAAAAAAAATTTATAGAAAACTTTAAAATACTAACCTTAAAGCTGAATTTATAAACTCGACGTTGACGATTGACGGTGACGGTACAGCTTAAACATATTGAAATGCATAAGACCATTTATATTTGACGATGACGGTGCAGTTTGACGGTGGGTGACGGCCGACATGAACCAATTTTATCTTTTGACGGTGGACGGTCATAGCAACGTTCGTAGCAAGTTTACACAGCCAATCAAAATCGTATTTGCCTATCACGTGACATTTAGTAAATATTATTTTATTTTATACCATCTTATTAACCATTTTAAAGTGTACTGTTGATAAGTGTGATAGTATCATTCAGATCACATAAACACCAAAATTAATATAATCACATAAAATACAGAAAAGCCGAGAAAAACAGGTTATGTTATCGTCGCCACCGTCAAGTTTATAAATCCAGCTTTTTACGGCACCGTCAAAAAGCACCATCAAACTGCACCGTCAATCGAGTTTATAAAATGGCCTTTAACCTTGCAAATAGATCATTTTTACTAGATATTTATCTGAAATACCTATACTCGGAAATATATAACATGCTGACAGTGTCCGTCAACTAATTTCTAGTCACAATTATAAAATAACATAACCTAAAAATAATAGAAATATCTTGCAGTTTATGCCCCATTTCTAAAATTTATTCAATAAAGTACTATTTTTATTTTTATAGTAATTCAATATAGTATTATACATATTACTTTATATATACATATTTATAGTTACTGTAGATATTTCCTGGCCATTAATTGTTATTCCTGTCAGATTCTGTGTCGACACAATATTTTGTTCAATAGTATTATTTATTGTTTTGTTCAATATTTTGAACTTCGTTCTGCTCGCACCATAACTCTAGGTTTTGCATATTCTTTTTAAAAGTTTTTCTAGATTATTTTCTGCAATTTCTCGTATTTCTGACAGAGTACAACTTTCTTCCTGACTCATTTTTATTAACTTTAATAATATATTTATTTTTAATTATGACGGATGGGAAGAAGCTTCGTTGTGTTCAATTGTTTGTATCATGGCATATTTGATACTTGTAACATTTTATTAAATTGTAAAAGTATTGACAACCCAAAAAAAAAATATTTTAATTCAAATGGAAAAAATCTACTATATTTTTTAAAGTTTTTCAGACTTTAAAACCCAAATAGAAAAAGTATTATAAACTACACGGTCCATAAGACAATTGGAGCACTTGTACTTTACTAAATTAAACGCGTGCTCTAAGATAATGTCTTATGAAACTTGATCTTAATATACTATTAGTACCAAAACTAACTCTATTACTTTACTACAAACAAACCATAAAAATGACAACTTGATTTTAATGAATGCCTCTGATAATGTTTTGCTTAATCCCAATAGAAGGTTTACATATTTAATAAGAAACCTCTTCGTGGTCTACATTCATGAATTTTAACGGCTCACTTTTTGAACTCTAATAGAACTTTTAAGTTTTCCCTAAAGATTAGAGGACATGCTTGCACACGAAATAGGGCACGTATCAATAAAACATCATTGTGTAGTTTAATTACCACGTATAAGGGTAAAATATAGTGGCGTAGCAAGACTCTGTCGGCCCCATAGGCAAATATTCATCTGGTTGTCTCTCAATGAAATTTGGCTCAGGCGAACTTATTTTTATTCAAAAACCTGTAACTTTGAGGGTTTTGTTTAACTAAGGTTTTCTTTCTATCCACAATAAGTACAGTCACTGCCTTCGTGGTATAGTACTCTAGTAGAATAAATACTGAACTAACAATGAACCAAAAGGCTTGTTGATATTTGATAATTGTATTTTTAACAATCTCCATCAATAACTTCAATGCACTAGTATAGAAAACATTTAGTGTTGGAAAAAACCGATGATTTTAATCGAGTACTTGATATTCGAGCCATTTTAATAATCGAGTGAATCGCTCGCATCGAACGATTAATCACTTACAATTTTTATGAATAAGAAGAATGTGTTGATAAAGCACCAGGGGTTGTTTTTGTAAGTTTTAGAAGTTTAGTCTACAGTTTTTATTAAGCAAGAACAGTTGATTCTGATTTTTTTTTTAAATTATATCCTCTAATTTCTTAAAAATTTATCGTCGCTAGCTACCCAGTCAAAACAAACCCATGTCGCGATGAATCCACTAAGGGATTTGGCATACTTCTTTGTATGCATCTTCTCGTTTATGTGCCTTTAACACACACGTATGTCATGTCAGCCTTCTGAGCGTCAAATTCACGGCACATTTTCGATTTTTCGCTTGAATTTATAACTCGAGTAGTATTTTCTATCGAGCGAAAAACTGCTCGAATATACGAGCAGTTTTTTACCTCGAGCGATCACACTACCACGCAGCGCATTTCGGTCGGCGTCAAGCAAACCTCGGGTATCGAGTGAAAGGTAATAAGTAACGAGCGACGATTTTCGCTTGAATTTATAACTCGAGCAGTTTTTTAATAATCGAGCGATGTCGGTTATTTTAAAGAGGACGCCAGAGTGAGTCGATATCTCCGATTTGACCCGTTTCATTTCGCACGAGGCGGAACGGTCGAAGGTGCGTGGACGCCGCTATTGCCGTTAGAACTCAAAATTCCGGCGTCGAGCCCACCCGTGACTGTCCTCCAACAGAAACAGAAATAATCGGAAGAAAGAGACTGACCGTGATCGGGGTCTATACTTCAATTTTCTACGCTGAAAAACGAAGTTTTCGCTTCCTATGAAAACCGTACATTAAAAATAAAAAAGTTTTTTAACGGAAGATGTCTAAATTTTGTTAACAACTCGAGGAAAGTCCATCATTTTTTTCTATATGGAGCATTAAAAAAAATTAAATCCAAAAATCCTCCGAAACAAATAAATATAGACTTTCCGCTAGTTCTAGTTCTATTACAAAGTTTTTTTTCCTTTCACATTTTTTTCCTAAAACAGGAATAAACGCTTGGGAAGAAAACTCGTTTACAGGTACTCCGGAATCCTGTTAAGTGGTTTTTCGCTCGAGCAATCATAACACTAAAAACATCTACACTATTCTAATAAGTACATACTTCTGCTTAATATAAAACCGATTTAAAAATGTCTGCCCGTAGCCAACCTATCCGAGACATTTCCTTTTTAACATTTCATTCGGAAAAATGCAATTTCACGTTGTTATACTCAGGCGTATTAAATATTTTATTTCAAGCAAGATCCTGGATTATTTCCAGTAATAATGGATTTAAAATGCTTGAGTGACGGGGCATAACTTAAAAGTGGAACATTTTATGACCGGTCTTATTAACTATACACTTGAAATAACCCACCGGATAGTTTTTTCAACGCGGTGCTTATAAATGATTCATATTGATTTGTTTTCTTGATTTATTCCCATTGAAAATCGTTACTAAAAATTCCAAATCGAAAGCTTTTATAAAACTATTATAAATCGATTAACCAACTCTTATAAGGAAGTCTGCTAGTTACCTCTAAATTTACCTGGCTTTACCACATACAGGGTGGCCCATGGAAAACGAAACAGAGACATTTACTGGCAGCTCAGTTCTTTTTTAGAAAAACGCTCAGACCCGTCGATTTTGTTTTCGAGGGGGACACAAAATCGGAACAAAATCACGTCAACAAGTGCAGCCCCCTGGGCGGGGGTGGCACCACCCCTAAAATCTTAAATGGAAAGGGGGGTCGAGTGATACCTTATTTTAAAGGTCTTTCAATTCCCTTTATAATGATCTAAAATTCATAATACTTCAGTTCAGTAGTTTTGGAGATTTATTGATTTTAAACTTAAATAACACTTTAATACATCATTAGTGGAAATCAATACATTTGGTAGCAAAGTACTTTAAAAATTAAGAATGAACTGACCCGTCAGCCAAGTAAATGTTGGAAATGACCACCATGCAGTAATAAAGATTTTGCTCAAAACGTTGCCGCACATTTTGCAATATTTGAGGAGTAATTTGAAGGCACTCATTCACAATTCTTTGTCGCAAATCTTCTAACGATGTTGGTTGAGTAGCATAGATTTTGCTTTTTAAGTGACCCCACAGAAAGAAATCCAAAGGTGATAAGTCTGGCGATCTTGGGAGCCATTCAATGGCACCTCTTCTACTAATCCATCGACCTGGAAACGTCTGATCTATATCAATATTGTCGAACACGTAATGCGTAATGTGGTGGGGCACCATCCTGTTGGAACATCAACCTATTCGCAATGTACCGCCGATCATTCCAATTTTCAATTATGGCTGTTAATGCAGGATCTATGGTGTCTTGCAGTAATTCCAAATACATTTCACCGGTTAAATTTCCAGGCAAGAAAAAAGGACCAACTAAATGATCGCCAAAAATACCAGCCCAAACATTTAATGTTTGTGGCTGCTGTGTGTGTACCTCATGATAAACTTTGGGATTAGAATCTGACCAATATCGGCAGTTATGACGGTTTACTAGGCCATGTAAGAAAAAGGAACATTCGTCGGAAAAGCAAGTGTTGAATAGAAAATGTTCATCGTTTATAATTCGTTCACTCATATCTTCACAAAATTGTAATCGCCGATCAAAATCGTCTTCATTAAGTTCTTGTACAAGGTGAATTTTATACGGATGAAAACTATGGGCCTTCAGAATCCGTTGGATACTACATCAACTAACACCACACACAGTATCCAATTTGCGGGTACTTAACGTAGGATCTACATAAACTTGCCCTAAAACCCCCACTTCTATTGCTTCGTTCCTTATGGGATTTTCAATGTTGCGTTTTTTATTGGCGACTGATCCAGTGTCCCGAAATTTAGCTATAAGTTCTAGGACATATTTTCGATGCACGTTACTGTTCTCATGTCGCTCATTAAATATGTGTGCTGTTCTATTAGCGCACTGATTATTTCCGAAAAATATTTCGATAATTTCAATACTTTCTGCCGTGGAATATACCATGGTTAATTTAATAAAGCGGTAAAAGGTATTTTAACAACAAAGTTTGGTCGAATCAATCGCAAACTATGTACAAATTCCTATTTAAAATAAGTACGAGACATTCCCTGATTATCTTTCTTCAATAAACCACTTTTTTCGCGACAAAAACCGCTCCAATCGCTATTTTGAACACCAAAATGATAAACAAACCATGGGCGTAGTGAAGAAAAGCATTAAATTAATAAGTAACTGCCTTTACTCAAATTTCTTCTGAAAGTAGTACAAACTAATCAGATGTACCTATTAAAGTGTACTGTAAGCTTAAAATCAATAAATCTCCAAAACTACTGAACTGAAGTATTGTGAATTTTACATCATTATAAAGGGAATTGAAAGACCTTTAAAATAAGGTATCACTCGACCCCCCTTTCCATTTAAGATTTTAGGGGTGGTGCCACCCCCGTCCAGGGGGCTGCACTTGTTGACGTGATTTTTTTCCAATTTTGTGTCCCCCTCAAAAACAAAATCGACAGGTCTGAGCGTTTTTCCAAAAATGAACTGAGCTGCCAGTAAATGTCTCTGTTTCGTTTTCGATGGGCCACCCTGTATATATAAACAGTATATTGTCAATACGAACGTTCCAAAATATAAAAAGTGTCCCCGCTATGGGAGATAGCGCGGGCCTATTGAGTTTGCGCAGTAGTTTGGAAATTTTATCGATCGCGTCAGAGCCGGCCCGATATTATTTGTTTGTTGTTATTCGTCGCCATCTTTGGTTCCGGATGCTTTGTCAAATTACAGAATAAAAAGTGGTTCATCCAAATTGTTATCGGTATATTAGTGCTTATAAACTTTCATTATCTAACAATCATTTTTGTAAAGGAGTTTTTAATTTGTGGTGATTCGATTCGCTGTTTGGTAAAGATTGTTTCACGGAAAATGGATATAACTTAATGACTGCAGTAAAAGTACCTGGGGCCATCCCATTATTTATGACCGTTTGTTATTATTATGTGGAAAGGACCGGATTGTAATAATTATAATTAAATATAGGCACATCAGGTAGGTTAGGTTGCTCAATTTATATTTAATTATCTTTTTGTGGTAAAATTTGTTAGTTTTTGAGGAATGGTTCAAGAATTGTCTTTTACCAAACATTCCTCAGAATAGCGTGATAGTAATGGACAATGCGAGCTATCACAGTCGCCAATTATATAAAGCTCCGAGCTCAAATAATACAAAATTTTAGATTCAGAACTACATGGCGGCGAATGATATATATTTTGAAGAAAGTTATAAAAAAAGTGATCTTTTAGAAGTTTTAAAGACATTTTGTATAAAAAAGTATATGTTTGTGACACATTGGCAGAAGAAATTGGACATACAGTGCTACGGCTCCCACCCTATTATTGAATTTTTAACCCCACAAAGTATATGTGGCACCAGTTAAAATCACTGGTTAGGTCTGAAAATATTTCTCCGACTTTAAGTTCTAGTGTTGTAGAATTAATACGAAAATGCTTTAATGATATTCCCCCAGGTAGTTGGAAAAATTCAGTCCGTCACGTAATAACTGAAGAAAATTCGTATATTAGTCTGGGTCGTATAATTAATCCAATTATAATTAATTTTGATGAGGATAGCGATAGCGAAACAGAACTATCTATAGAATGACATTATAAATGTAAATAAATATGACTAGTAATATTTAAAAAAAACGTTATTTCATTTGATTACATTAATATAATCATATCATTACTTGTTTTCCTTAGTCCGTCCCTTCATACTTCACTTGTTTATTGCCAAGCTCTTGTCGACACAATGGGACCGACCCAGGAAATCATTAGGTCGTATCCAATTTTCGTGAAACGTACTGTATGTACATAAAAGAAGAGATATATATGTGGTCACTTCCTAACCTTAAAATTAATGTATTTTTAATTTGGTGGATTAGTAACTGATAATAATTCCCAAAATAGCCAATATAGTCATTCATTCTTAATTTTTGGTTTAGAAAAAAGAAAGAAAAGCGGAGTAGAAAAAAATTCCAAAAAACTACCTAAAATAACGTTTTTAACCAAGGCATTGGGTGGAATTTAAGACAAGGGGTCCAGAGATACTACTGTGAATATAATAGCGTTTATCTATTTTATACGGGGTGCTCATAATTAGGTTTCAAACACGACACATTTGTTTTACACATCATAGCATTGACGTCGGACTGCAAAGCTTGGCTTATTGTTTGGCCATAATTATTTGAACGTTTCCTTATGAAGAGCGAGGGGAGAAAAATGTATGAAAACCCTGCTTGAAAGCTTGTTACCATTGGCGTGTTCAAACAATAATTTATTAAGCGGGAAATAAATAAATACGCTGTGTTTATTCCGCAGTTAGATTATTCCTGAAAGTTCCAAACTATAGTTTGTTTCCTAAAAATGTCCTTCTGACTGGTATTATTGTTTAATTGCTAGTCCCCTCCTCTTTTTTGCTCGCGTTCCTTCCAATGTTCAAGAACGGCTGGGCATACAATACCCTTGGATTAGTTAATTCCCAGCGTCTCGCGACGGCCGCCCGACACTCTGACACACCCAGTGTGTCGCGTGGTTTTAAAGGAAATTACAAAAATTAATCACAAATTCATTAAACCTATCCCCCAGGTTTAATATTACTATAAAATAAACATAGCGAACTCTTTAATTTGATGTTCGCTTCCTAGTAAAAGCAATAAATACTTGTATAAAAATACATAAATAAACTGTATATTGCAGACTATAGATCACCGTTCATATTTTAAACTACCACTAAATTCGTTTCCCATGTCCTGACAATATTTTATTTACGCCGTCGAATCTGCCGAGCTCACGTTTATGCAATTTTTCTTTCGCTCGAGCGAAAACCCTGCAGTAACTTACTGAAAACGTGGTTGTACAACGGAAGTTACAGTTTACTTACGTAAATCTAAGATTAGGAATAGGTGGTATAACTATAGGGTGTTCATTTGAAAACTTCCCACAATGGATTTATCGAAAACCACTGATTAAAACACATCAAAAGATTTGCCAAAGGGGACAACTTTTTAACCAAAAACTACTGCACCCCCTTTTACCCTCTGGCCTCCGGGGTCATCCCCTTAAAAATTTTAAATGTCAAGGGCTAGCAAGTAATAGCTTGTTTGAAAGGCCTTTCAAAGTGCTTTATTTTGACGTTTGATTTTTTTAAATCGGTCGATTCGTTTTTGAGAAAATTTAAAAAAAATTTTACCGCCTTCTTTTTACCAACACAGATAACATGGGCGAACTGTTTTTATTCTTATACCTGTTTAGTTTTTTATAGTTGCTAAGGGAAAGAAACAATTTAATTTGCTGTCAGTTACCTTTGTGACAATCTTGGGATAGTGAAAATTAATTTACTGATTCAGATTTTACTTCCAAAATGGTTTACACACTAGCGGAAAGAGTGGAAATGATTCTAATTTATGGTGCCCAAAATCAATGTGCTCGGCAAACTGCCGTTACATTTAACGCCAGACATCCGGAAAAGATAACTTCGCATAGGTATGTTTTGGACCTTGTTACTAAATTTACTCAAACTGGATCTGTTGCAAATAAAAAACGTAATCATCGTAGAGTTTTGGATGAAGCCGCTCAAGTTGAAGTTTTGGGTCATTTTGCCATAAATCCTAATACTTCATTACGCAAAATTGTTGATGCGACTGGTATTTCATTAGGCTCTATACACACAGTTACTAAATTACATAAATTTCATCCATTCAAAATGAAAATATTGCAAGAGTTAACCGAAGATGATTTCGATAGGCGAGTTGCGTGTTGTGAACAAATGACTGCAGCGATTAATGATAATACCATTCATGTAAAGAATATCTGGTTCAGTGATGAATGCACATTTTATCTAAATGGATTTGTTAATAAGCATAACTGCAGGTATTGGAACAATGAAAATCCTCATGCTATTGTAGAAGGGCATACTCAGTACCCCCAAAAAATTAATGTATGGGCAGGCATTTTAGGAAACAAAGTGATTTGGCCATTGTTTATTAATGAGAATTTAAATGGAGGCATTTATTTAGATATGTTGGAAAATACCATCAATCCGCTTATCACTGAATCCATTGAAAACCAAATCGAAGACGATGGAAAACCTTGATGAGGCTGAAATATATTTCCAGCAAGACGGCGCTCCTCCTCGGCTAGACGACGAGTTTCAAAATCAATGGATAGGGCGAAGAGGGCCTATAGAATGGCCTGCTAGATCTCCTGACTTGACGCCATTAGATTTTTTTCTATGGGGCCATTTCAAAACTATTGTCTTCACTCCCCAATCTAACAGTTTGGATGAACGTCGTCAACGCATCACCGAAAGCTGCCATGATCTCAAACAACATGTTTTTGAAAATGTCCGTCAGAAATTTGAAAATCGCCTATATTATTGTTTGGCCAATAACGGGCAACATTTTGAACACTTATTGAAATAAAAAGTGATATTTTCGTGTGCTTTTTTTCTATCTGAACAAATTAAGATAAATAAAGATTTTTCCAATTTTCTCGAAAACGAATCGACCGATTTAAAAAAATCAAATGTCAAAATAAAACACTTTGAAAGGCCTTTCAAACAAGCTATTACTTGCTACCCCTTGTCATTTAAAATTTTTCAGGGGTTGACCCCGGGGGCCAGAGGGTAAAAGGGGGTGCCATTTTTGGATATTTTTCTTCAATTTGTTTTCATGTCAGGAATTGCCAGTTTAAATGATGATGTGTCCCTTGATTGCCCTTTTAAGGGTAACATCTACTTCTCTAAGGAGATATACCACGAATATTGCAAGTATTATTTGAAAGTGTCTCATTTTCAGTCCGATTTTTCTTTCTTTATAAAGTAAGAATTCAGGCAGTATAAATTTTTCCTGATAACATTTTTTAAACCATTAAAACAGAACTATCAGTGTAAAACCCCAGATGTTGTACACAAAAATTGGGTAACAGCGTTTAAGAAGCATCAGCAATCAGCTTCACCATCAATGCCGGTGTTCCTCAAGGATCCATATTGTCTCCCACTCTCTTCTTACTCTACATTAACGACTTTCTAGTGAAAACTAAAAATCCGATATTTAGTTTTGCCGACGATAGCACACTTATCTGATCTTTCTCTTTGAATGCGCAAACATCGGCTGCCGACGCACATCTTCGCAGACAGCATGAAGTATCATGCCTCAACAAAGACATGGAAGAAATTTTGGCTTGGGGTGACAGTAACCAAGTCGAATTTAACGCTAAAAAAACCCAGGCAATTGTTTTCTCTAAAAAGGTCAAAATTACAGAACCGGAAATAGTCATGGCCGGACACGCAATCCCACTGGCTTCATCTATTAATTTGCTGGGCGCCAATCTGGGAGGAAATATGTCTTGGCATTCAGAAGCTTGGGGTACTCTTCCGAACCAGAAAGTTGTACACACCTCAACAACTTTTGACACTATACAAAGCCCAGATTCGACCATCACTAGATTACTGCTCTCATGTCTGGAGCTCTGCACCCAAACGAATCGAATGGAGGGTTATTCGTCTGATCGGAGACCACGAGCTGACGAGGAACGTCGACAGTCTAGAACATCGAAGACAGCTTTGGGATTTGACTCTCTTTTATAGATATTTTCATGGAAGGTGCTCGGCTGACCTTGCCCTCTTAATTCCGCCCAGAGCGACCAATAGCAGAAATACACGACGAACCACTGCCGCCCATCCATATTTGGTTAAGCTTAGTACTCCTCGAACTTCATTATTTAACAATTCTTTCATCTGGAGGACTACATCCTTGTGGAACGACCTTCCCGAGGTCGTTATTCCCAACGAATACCTCCAACGATTCAAAACCAACGTGACTCGCTTTTTGCGCACACGCACCACTCCCAGAGTGCCCTAAAGGATTTTTCCTATAGTGCTTGTGTTTGATCATAAAAAAAAGGTTATACAACAAATACAACTTACAGAACCACTTTCCCGTACAATGTAAGTTATATTGATCTTCTTACACTATTTAAAAAATTCATACAATGTTATAAATTTTTTGTAAAAGCATTCTTACAGCATATTATAACAATGAATGTTCGTTTCGTAAAAATGTAGCTATTGCAACATGAATGGATTTACTTGTTAATTTCCGACGCGTCCCCATCTTAAATAAAACAGACTCATTATTTATTCGAAACCCCATCGAATTTTCCTAAACACTACAATTAAATACAATAATATTATCAGACAAATTTCTGTAATATCTCCGGTTAACAAGCGCTTACAAAAGATTAGACAAACGGAACGAAAGATAACATAACACCCGCACAAAACAACAAACTAAAATCAACATTTAAACAAAGGAAAACTTTCGAAAATCTTATTAGTCTCTCGGAGTTATATTCTGCTTTGTTTAGGTGGCGATATAGCGATAGTAACTATAAGTCTAATTTTCCATTAATTATTTTGGGCATATCTTGTGTAATTCCAAACGAAGAAGCAAAAACTCTACCACACCTCGCCAAACTTAATATTATGAACGTCGTAGATAAAACTTCTTTATTATACCAAAGTCAAAAATTACATTTTGAAATTGATGCATTATGAGTATTTTATATTTATTTAATTATATCAATTCAAATATATTTTTTTTTATAATCAAACACAAGCACTATAGGAAAAATCCTTTAGAGCACTCTGGGAGTTGTGCGTGTGCGCAAAAAGCGATTCACGTTGGTTTTGAATCGTTGGAGGATATATTCGTTGGGAAAAGCGACCTCGTAAGGTCGTTCCATAAGGATGAAGTCCTCCAAATGAAAGAATTCTTAAATAATGAAGTTCGAGGAGTACTAAGCATAATCACATATGGATTGGCGGCCGTGGTTCGTCGTGTGTTTCTGCTTTCGCCGGGCGGAATCAAAGAAGGCAAGGTCAGCCGAGCACTTTCCATGAAAATATCTGTAAAAGAGAGTCAAATCCCCAACCTGTCTTCGATGTTCTAGGCTGTCGAGGTTCTTCGTCAGCTCGTGGTCTCCGATCAGACGAATAGTGTATGTTTGGGTGCAGAGCTCCAGAAATGAGAGCAGTACTCCAGTGATTTTTTTTTTTTTTTTTTTTTTTTATGATAAAACACAAGCACTATAGGAAAAATCCTTTCGGGCACTCTGGGAGTGGTGCGTGTGCGCAAAAAGCGATTCACGTTGGTTTTGAATCGTTGGAGGTTATATTCGTTGGGAAAAACGACCTCGGGAAGGTCGTTCCACAAGGATGAAGTCCTCCAGATGAAAGAGTTCTTAAATAGTGAAGTTCGAGGAGTACTAAGCTTAACCACATATGGATGGGCGGCAGTGGTTCGTCGTGTATTTCTGCTATTCGTCGCTCTGGGCGGAATTAAGAGGGCAAGGTCAGCCGAGCACCTTCCATGAAAATATCTGTAAAAGAGAGTCAAATCCCCAACCTGTCTTCGATGTTCTAGGCTGTCGAGGTTCTTCGTCAGCTCGTGGTCTCCGATCAGACGAATAGCCCTCCTTTCGATGGAATCCAGTAGCCGAAGAGTATGTTTGGGTGCAGAGCTCCAGACATGAGAGCAGTATTCTAGTGATGGTCGAATCTGGGCTTTGTATAGTGTCAAAAGTTGTTGAGGTGTGTACAACTTTCTGGTTCGGAAGAGTACGCCAAGCTTCTGAGAAGCTACCTTGGCGATTGCCACAACGTGGTTATGCCAAGACATATTTTCTCCCAGATTATAATAGATGAAGCCAGTGGGATTGCGTGTCCGTCCATGACTATATCCGGTTCTGTAATGTTAACCTTTTTAGAGAAAACTGCTGCCTGGGGTTTTTTAGCGTTAAATTCGACTTGGTTACTGTCACCCCAAGCCAAAATTTCTTCCAAGTCTTTGTTGAGGCGTGAAACTTCATGCTGTCTGCGAAGATATGCGTCGGCAGCCGATGTTTGCGCATTCAAAGAGAAAGATGAGATAAGTGTGCTATCGTCAGCAAAACTAAATATCGGATTTTTAGTTTTCACTAGAAGGTCGTTAATGTAGAGTAAAAAGAGAGTGGGAGACAATATGGACCCTTGAGGAACACCGGCATTGATGGTGAAGGTGTCGGAGAGAAATCCGTCAATCGCCACTTGCAGAGAGCGGTCCTTAAGAAAGCTAGACAATCATGCACAGAATCGACTGGGCATACCATAGGATCGAGCAGTTTACTTAGAAGCCCCTCATGCCAAACACGATCAAACGCTTTAGAACAATGGAACAAATTGTACATAGATACCTACTGTATACTAATATCTATACGGAAGAAAATTAAAACCATCGGAAAAAATGATGCAAATTGATTTTTTTTCGAAATACTGAAAATACAAATTCTTACTACAGTATAGGCAAAACCTTCTTGTCGTGGACATACTCTACTGCATACCCAAACTCTTGTTTCAGTAGTCAGTTGATTCCATTCTCCATTCGATTAAAGTATCTGCAATAAATATCCATTTTCCCCAGCATTTTTTCCTTTGCATATCGACAATTTAATGGGATTTTTTCATTAATTCACATTAATTATACAGACTGGCAAAGTGCGATTGATAAACCTCTAAAGGCACCTTTTAGAGAAATTAAATTTAAAGAAATTACTTCTGTTTTAAAAAAAAACACCTTAAGAAATTGGGAGCTTAGACAATCTTATTTAAAAACCGCAGAATTTACACAGCCAAGCTGCTTGTAAAGACAACGAAATTAACGACTCATGGGGTGGATTCTTGTAAGAAAATTAATGAAATTTCTTTGTAAATTATACGTTTTAGGGTTCCCATCTAATAATGCGTGAACGAATAATAAATAGGGAAAGTCTTAAGAAATATATTTCATGTAATAGCGACATCATTTTTAAACTAAACTCCTGGACAATATTAACGCAACATCATAAATTTGAAATATTATTTATGCTATTTTTTTTCTTAATTTATGATCCGATTTGCATGATTTTTTTTGCATTGTAGGTTGGTTCCTTGACAATGTCATAGTTTTCGCTGTTTATGAAAAAAATTTAATTTTCGATTTATACTGGGTGTACTAAAAATGATATGTTTTTTTCCGAAAATTCGCATCACCCTGTGTAGTATATTAGCAACCGAAGCATATTGCAGTTGACATTAAACGGTAGGTCCATCTTTCCCCAACATTTTCTTTGTCGATTTACTTCATTATCTCTGTTATTAAAGGAGATATACCGTTTTATAGCGTAACATGTTTTTATAGACTTTAATATTCAACACATTCATTGTTAAATGTTTTCAAGTAGGTTTCAAGATTAAAATACTCGTCGGGCAACTGTGCATACGAAACGAACGTTTAATAAGCAGTTTCCGAATCGTTTTTATCATTATGGCGAATTTTATTTCACCTTTGTAACGTTAAAACACAACATCTGCTAACACATCGCTTGCAATGTCAGAAAAAGTTCATAGTCTATTTGAAAACATTCAACAATGAATGTGTTGAATATTAAAGTCTATAAAAATATGTTACGCTATAAAACGGTGTATCTCCTTTAATAACAGAGATAATGAAGTAAACCAAAAAAGAAAATGTTGGGGAAAGATGGGCCTACCGCTTAATGTCAACTGCAATAATTATGTTTCGGTTGCTAATAAGGGTGATGCGAATTTTCGGAAAAAAAACATTGCATTTTTAGTACACCCAGTATAAATCAAAAATAAAATTTTTATCGTAAACAGCGAGAACTAAGGAACCAACCTACAATGCAAAAAAAATCATTCAAATCGGATCATAAATTCAGAAAAAAAGTAGCATCAAAAATATGGCAAATTTATGATGTTCCGTTTTTTGTCCAGGTTTTTGTATATTTTATAGTATTTAAATTAAATTACTCAAATTAATTATTGAATAATCAAAAATTCACGTCCAAATTAATACGTTGTTATTTCGCTAATAATGAACCAATTTTAATATTTCTTGTTTTAAATAATGGAATATTTTACGTCCTGATAGGTCTAATTGTATGGGGTGGCGAAAAAAATCTAGATACATGTAAATTTCTGAAAATTGAGATTTGACAAATCTTACATAAAAATTCAGTTTAATTAATTTTTTAAATTAGCACAATTTGGGTTTGTTCGCACTAGATCAGAACTAACATCGAACACACCCCATGTCACTCGAGGTAACAAAAAAAAGTACCATTTCTTCTTAATAGTAATATTATCGAAAAAGACATTTCGTAAACAATCAATGCGACATTTGATCACTTTTGGCTTTTGCTAAATAAAATATAAAAATCATTGCAACTCATAAAATCTATAATACAGTCTACTCAGTTATCTATTTATATAGAAAAATAACCATAATTTATGACTCTGTATGAGTAGAATAACGTTTATTAAGAACTGACGCACTGGCTTCATCTATTAATTTGCTGGGAGGAAATATGTCTTGGCATAGCCAGGTTGTGGCAATCGCCAAGATAGAAACTTGGTATACAAAGCCCAGATTCGACCATCACTAGAGTACTGTTCTCATGTCTGGAGCTCTGCACCCAAACATACTCTTCGGCTACTGGATTCCATCGAAAGGAGGGCCATTCGTCTGATCGGAGACTACGAGCTGACGAAGAACCTCGACAGCCTGGAACATGGAAGACAGGTTGGTGATTTGACTCTCTTTTACAGATATTTTCATAGAAAGTGCTCGGCTGACCTTGGCCTCTTAATTCCGCCCAGAGCGGCGAATAGCAGAAATACACGACGAACTACTGCCGCCGATCCATATGTGGTTAAGCGTTATACTCCTCCAACTTCATTATTTAAGAGCTCTTTCATCTGGAGGTCTTTATCCTTATGGAACGACCTTCCCGAGGTCGTTTTTCCCAATGAATATAACCACCAATGATTCAAAACCAACGTGAATCGCTTAATTCGCACACCTTAAAGGATTTTTCCTATAGTGCTTGTGTTTGATCATAAAACAATGATAAAAAATACTAATATTAAATTATAGCAAAATTAGTAAAAGTTACAAAAATATTTAGAAACCCAAGTTTTTGTAAAATTTACTAAAATTTTTTGTAAAAATTTTGACACATGATATTCCCAAGCGGTCGTCCATCCAAATACTAACCGTGCCCCAAATGTCGCTTGACTTCATCGATCGATGGTATGCTTCCTGTTAAGTTCTCCTCCTCCTATTATTTGTTACGAAAAACGATATCCCAAGAATGCGTTACATCTCATTTATGCCTCTTATTCTTGTAAAAATATTTTTACGACACATAGAAACTTGGTAATTTTTATAAAAAAAAAAAATTTAAATAATAGCCAGTGAAATCTGCCATATTAAAATATTTAATTACTGGAGTTGTAAGTAAATTATTTTCACTAAACCTTCGTAAAATTTGCAATATATTTGGTAATTACTTGATTTTACTCAGAAAAAAAATCGTATAATGCTTCAATTAACAAAACGTTTAAAATTCGCATTCATCAAGCAAGTGGAACCCTCGTCATCGTCATTCCTCCCCGAGTCTCGAAACATACTGAAGCAACGATAGTCGCGCGCGGCAGGTATCCAAGCAAGGGCGAAACATGTGGTGTGACCTGACAACACTGTTAGTATACTCTAGTGACCCACATTGTGGCTAACTGAATCCACATGAAACGGCGCGACAGTATGTGGGTAAACAAGGTTTTCACCTTAGTATTTAGATATTCGATTAAGAAAAAAGTATGTAGACTTTCTCTAGGACACCCTAGGAGTCACCCATTTAAATATAAAAAGTCATTTCCATAACACCCTGTATATTATTGTAAATTATGTTTAAAATAATATTTTAATATATTATTAGACACATAAGCCATACCTACACAATATTTTTCTAATAATAACAAAATAATTCAGGCCTACCAGTGGCACCAGAACAGTATTAAAAGTCAACAGTGAACAAACTTATCGAAGAGGAAGATGATATTAAAAATCACTACTGAGTGCAGAGTGCAAATAATCAAATAAGAAGATCGGAATTTTCGAGAAAGTATATTCCAGTTAAACACCTTTCTCAACTAACCGGAAACATAAATGTTTGGATAGGATTCGAAAAAGCATTAAACTAAATCGTATAAAAAAAGTTTCTTTCGGCAGAACTTGGAAATAACTAACGATCCTAAACTAATTTGGACCCTATACTTAGCTTTTATTTAATATGGTATGTGCCAAGATTATGTGAGGGTATAAAAGACTTTTTCTATTTGGGTTTCATAATGGCTACATTATGAAATGCAAAAAATTGAATAACTTGCCGAAACTGAAATTTTAATTTTTTTCATGTTGGCAACAAGTAGGATTCGAATTTTAGGCCTACTTCGATTTCGTTGAAATTATTTTTCTAGGCATTATGGATTCAACAGAAATTTTGTATAGAAAACTTTAAAATACTAACCTTTAACCTTGCAAATAGATCATTTTTACTAGATATTTATCCGATGGTGTCCGTCAACTAATTTCTGGACACAACTATAAAACAACATAACCTAAAAATAATAAAAATATCTTCCAGTTTATGCTCTATTTCTAAAGTTTTATTCAATAAAGTACTATTTTTATTTTTAATTCAATATAGTATCATACATATTACTTTATACTATATACATATTTATAGTTACTGTAGACATTTCCTGGGCATTAATTATTATTCCTGTCAGATTCTGTGTCGACACAATATTTTGTTCAATAGTATTATTTATTATTTTGTTCAATATTTTGAACTTTGTTCTGCTCGCACTATAACTGAAAGTTTTGCATATTCTTTCTTTTTAAAAGTTTTTCTAGATTATTTTCTGCAATTTCTCGTATTTCTGAAAGAGTACAACTTTCTTCCTGACTCATGTTTATTAACTTTAATAATATATTTATTTTTAATTACATGGGAAGAAGCTGCATTGTGTTCAATTGTTTCTATCATGGCATATTTGATACTTGTAACATTTTATGAAATTGTAGAAGTATTGCCAACCCGAAAAGAAAATATTAATTCAAATGGAAAAATCTACTATATTTTTTAAAGTTTTTCAGACTTTAAAGACCCAAATAGAAAACGTATTATAAAATACACAGTTTATAAGACAATTAGAGCACTGGTACTTTAGAAAACTCCCCGCCTCGCGGGTGGTTTTCTAAGTGAAACGCGTGCTCTAAGATAATGTCTTATGAAACTTGTATCTTAATAATATACTATTATCTGTGTAATACGAGCACCATAATGATCCTTTATCACATGCTATTTCAGAATGTAATTTCTTAGGTCATTTTATCAAGAAAAGTTAATATGTATATACTGCTATAGTGTTATTTTTTTTTAATCGCTGTTTTTTAATATCTCCGAAAGTACTTTAGACATTATTATGTGTAATTTTGGTAAGTGTTAATAGGACGTAAAACCACATAGTTCCACCAGCGGTGTCCCTGCTAACATGTACTCTGATAATCGAGTACTTGACACTGGAGCGATTTTAATAATCGAGTGGATCGCTCGAGCGATTAATCACTTGGCATTTTTATGACTAAGAAGAATGTGTTGATAAAACACCAGGGGTTGTTTTTGTAAGTTTTAGAAGTTTAGTCTAGAGTCGAAATCTCCGATTTGACCCCTGTTCGTTTCACGCTTTGAAGGCACGAGGCGAATTGGATCTTCCCTTGCAGTTAGAAGAATACGTCGAGCGTCCGCCCGTAATCGGTACACCGACAGAAACGACGATAATCGGAAGAACGAGACTGCACGTGGTCGGGGTCTATACTTCAATTTTCAATTTTTCAATTCAATTTTCTACGCTGAAAAACGGAGTTTTCGCTTCCTATGAAAACGGTACATTTAAAAAAAAAATTTTAACGAAAGATGTCCAAACCCGAACAAACTCGAGCAAAGTCCATCATTTTTTTCCAGTAAAAAAAAATTAAATCTAAAAATCCTCCGAAACAAAAAACATAGACTTCCCGCGAGTTCCAGTTTTATTACAAAGTTTTTTTTCCTTTGACATTTTTTTCCTAAAACAGGGGAAGGGAAACTTGGGAAGAAAACTCGTTTACAGGTACTCCGGAATCCTTTTAAGGATGAACAGTTAATTCAGATTAAAAAAAAATTACAATCGCTGCTGGCTACCAGTCAAAACAAAGCCGATGTCGAGATCAATCCACTAAGGGATTTGGCATACTTTTTTGTATGCACCTTCTCGTGTGCCTTTAGCAAAAACGTATGTCGGCAGCTTTCTGGGCGTCACACTCGAACGTCGCCAATCCGCACATTTCGGGTGGCTCGCGAAGATCGGGTATCAAGTGAAAGGCGACGATTTTCGATTTTGCGCTTAAATTTAAAACGCGAGTAGTATTTCCTATCGAGCGATCACACTACCAAGCAGCACATTTCGGTCGGCGTCAAGCGAAGCTCGGGTATAGAGTGAAATGTAATCAGTAACAAGCGACAATTTTCGCTTAAATTTATAACTGGAGCAGTTTTTTTTAATAATCAAGTCATGTCGGTTATTTCAATAATCGAGTACTCAAGCGGTTTTTCGCTCGAGCGATCACAGCACTAACAATGATAATGAGATCTGATTTACGACATTCTATTTAAAATGATAAAACTTCAAATTTCTTGTATAGTTGTAAATATTTCTCGTACAATACCTCGGTTTTGTATTTCTTTTATGGTAATGTTTTTATCCGCTTTTCCGCTTAGTGTCTATTTATTTTTAAAATTGCCGTTTGAATCCCATAATCTGCAAAATAACCGCAAGTTTTATAGCGAAAATTACCATGTTGGGTTAGGTAGTAAGCTAAAAATGCATTTTGCATAAATATGACACTGTAATATGTAGTTTTCGTGCATTTTTGTTCTCATTATTGTTCCGGTCGGCTTATTATTAAAATAAAACGTAGCAAAAGGAATATTTTTATAATTAATTATCTTTTTTTATGATTCAGACACTAGCACCATAGGAAAAGTCCTTTAGGGCACTCTGGGAGTGGTGCGTTTGCGAATAAAGCGATTCACGTCGGTTTTGAATCGTTGGAGGTTGTATTCGTTGGAGAACACGACTTCAGGAAGGTCATTCCACAAGGACGTCCTCCTCGATATGAATGAATTCTGAAACAATGAAATTCGAGGAGTACTAAGCTGAATCATATATGGATTCATCGTGTATTTATAGTATTCGTCGCTTTATGTGGAACTAACCGTGCAACGTCAGCCGAGCATTTGCCGTCGAAATATCTGTAAAAAAGTCAAATCACCAACCTGTGTTCGAGATTCGAAAATTTCAACACCCTCTAGCAAAAGATATAAGCCCCCTAACTTTTTTTCATAAAATGATCTAATGAATCACACTCTGACATATTAGCACGTCATTAAGGAACACCCTGTATATTCGAATACAAATCAATACAATACAATTTGTACATATACAGGGTGTTATGGAAATCTCTTATTATAGTTAAAAGGGTAACTCCTAGGGTGTCCTAGAGAAAGTCTACATACATTTTTTTTAATCGAATATCTAAATACTAAGGTAAAAACCCTTTTTACCCACATACTGTCGCTCCGTTTCATCTGGATTCAGTTAGCAACAATGTGGGTCACTAGAGTATACTAACAGTGTTGTCAGATCACACCGCATGTCTCGCCCTTGCTTGGATACCGGCCGCGCGCGACTATCGTTGCTTCAGTATGTTTCGAGACTCGGCGATGGAATGACGCTGTCGAGCGTTCCGCGTGCTTGATTTATACGAATTTTAAACGTTTTGTTAGTTGTAGCATTACTCGATTTTTTTTGTTGTGAAATAATTCATAACAAGAAATATTGTGATTTGTGTGATATTACCTACGTTGGTTCTGTTGCAAAACATCCTTTTTGTGTTTTATTTTTTTTATGGAATTTAATTATAAAACGGATTATAAGATTGAAGGTTCGAGAGTATGTACCTTAAAATTGTAGTATTTTTTTCCTAAAAAGTTTGAAAAAGAAGTGATAACGCGGATCAAAGACGTCTTGTTGTCAAAAACTGAACACGTGCCTTTACAATTCTGTGTTGCAATATGACAACACCGCCTCAATAAACTATTGATTGCTAATGTCCTCAGTAGCGGCCCCGTAAATTTTGATATTTCATATAAAGTGTATATTTCGTACAATAATTCAAAGCGCCATTTAAGGTTATTTTTCTTCGATTCATTTTCATCTCAGGATTTGCTGGTTTAAATATAATAAGTCATTTCCATAACACCCTGTGTTTGATTGTATACAGGATTGACTTTGCAAAAGCGCTAACACTTTATATCATACAAGTAAATACGTGGTGAAAATTCCTAAACAATACATCCGTTTAATTCTATTAAAGTAATAGATTAAACGGTCTGATAGACTTGTAAATTACCGTAACTAATTCTAACTAATTGTGGCATTATTCCATGTGATATTATTAGACAAACCCTATTCACATTATGGTATTGTATCCGTGTCCTTCCGAGAAATGGCCTGATAACACGAACAGTCCCACTACGTAATTATTAATTTATATTCCGTAGTTCACAATTATACAGAGTAGTATAGACAGTGACGGATTAAATGAGGAGGGGGGGAGAGGGGCAGGGGAGTTTATGTCAATTGCCTAAAACGAGGGAAATAAGCCTTTTCCATAATTTTATAATGAGCTCGGCACCCAAGCATCCTTTTCAGCTAATCATCGTAATTAGAGCAAAAGATAACCATGCACCTCGACAGCCTAGAACATCGAAGACAGGTTGATGATTTGGCTGTCTTTTACAGATATTTCCGTGAAAAATGTTCGACCGATATTAATTTCACTTATAACGACGAATAGCAGAACCACACGACGAACCACTTCCGCCCATCCGTATGTGGTGCAGCTTAGTACTCCTCGAACTTCATTAGTAAATAATTCCTTCATCTGGAGGACGTAATCCTTGTAGAACGATCTTCCTGAAGTCGTAGTGCCCAACGAATATAACTTAATGATACGAAACCATCGCGAATCGCTTTATTTGCACACGCACCAGAGTGTCTTAAAGGGTTGCCCTATAGTGCTAGTGTTAAAAAAACGACCCTGTGAAACCCGGCCACCGAAACAGTAGTTAATGTGTTTCGTTCTGAAATAATAGTTGAGGAGCTCGCGTGCAAAACCGGGTATATCCAGTTTTGTAAAATGTGCCAATATAAAAATTTGAAAATATTAAATTTTTTTCAAAAAATAAATAGGCGTTTTATTTATTTTTAAATAATAAACAAAATATATTTTTAAATATGTACGGCAGTTTCTTCTTCTAAACAATCACAGGCCCTGTCTTCAGCGTCCTGATTATTATTTCCTTCTACATCTTGATTTGTTTCCTCACTGTTGACCTGCAGTAGGTTCCTATACCATAAAAGATCCTCCCTACTTTCCCATTCTTCCCCATAATGCTCCTTCATCAAGTGGCGTAAACTTTTTTCTTTTTGTCTGAGATAGAGTTACCAAGTCGTGCCATATTTAGTCAAATGTTGTCAGATTTTCCTTTGTTTAACAGAGATTGCCAAGTATTATGTGAAATAAATCGATAGTATTGAAGAGTTCTTATTTTAACAGTCATTTCATTTTTTTTTCTTTATACATTTTTGCAATTCAATTCTTTTGCATTTGGAAGTTCCTTTAACCTTTTTAAATACCTTTAGACGTTCTTTTATGTTATACATCTGCCAACCAACCCACTTCTGAATAAAGGTCCACATATTCTTGTTTGGTTGTCACCACTGGATTTTTCCTTAGAATTTTCTCTACCCTTCCTAAAACTCTGTCGGCCGGTGGAAAGCTATGTCCTCTAGCTAGCCACAACATCAAAGCATGAATAATATGAGAGTTTCTGTTCTCTCCTGCACATCCGTCGCAAAATAATCTGATACAACTTTTTTCTTCGTAATTTAAACTCTCGAGATGGTGCAAAAGTATATATTCGATAAAGTGGTTATATACGCTCTTGCTACAAAAATTTGGTTATATCCGGTTTTGTTCACAAGAGCTAACTTTTCCTAACCATTTTAACGAATTATATAAGGTTTTGCTCGCAAATAAATAGATCAGTCGATAGATCCCACGAAATTGATTCGAAAACCTCGTAAAAGTAATTTTGTATAATGATATTTACAGTTATTTATGTAACAAATCCACGAACGGGAAATTTGAGCGTACGAGCCGAAGACGAGTGCCGCAATTCCGCATGTAAAAAAAGTAACTTTATGCATGTTTCATACAATATTTTTTCTATGATCGTATTAGATTTCTTTTTCGAAGTTAAAAAATATATTTTATGTTGGTGTATAACCAACTCACTGTCCCTTCGGAATGCAATAAGTTTAGGATATTTGCTTATATCGACTTGATTATTCAGAATTAATGTTGATTTTAGCTTTGAATAGCATGACCATATTTAAAAATGTTTTATCTTTCTTAAAAATACGACAATACCCGTTCTCTGAAACGCTTCAGTTAGTTTCGGGCGAATGAACATATTAAATTCCTTCTTGTAAGCTTCTTTCGATTTTTCAGGCAATAAATTTCGTGTTGCTTCATTGGCTTTTTAAATTTGCATACCATGGAAAATATGTTTGCCAGGTAATACAAGATAACACGAACTCATCCCAACAAACTACATATCCAAGATCAGAGAATTCTCATCTCATAAATGTTTATTATCGTCATTTTATCTGATTTTGACTCCATTTTATTTTGTTACAGATCCCTAAGATGTGCCCGAATTCTGATTCACATGCATTTGTTCGCGTCATTTGCCATTAACAACTTTTTATGGCTACTATGGTATTATGTAGTTTTCGACGAGACTGAAATCCTATTTAGTAACGAGGTAAGATTATTATTATTGCTTTAGTATTCATATGAAATTTAACGGTGGAATGTATCGCATAATATTAAATAGCTTGAACAAATTTTGTTCAAAATTCGTTACTTTAGAATTGGCGTCGTCAGCACCATAATTAAAATATGTATGTTTAACTGTAATAATATTATAAACATATACTTACGAGTTTTCTTACATAGAGCTTATAATACATATTCTTTTTCTATTTGAGTTTCATAATGGCTACATTATCAAATGCAAAAAAATTGAATATCCTGCCACTTTATGAAACTGAAATTTTATTTTTTTATGTTGACAGCAAATAGGGTACGAATTTTAGGCTTACTTTGATTTCGTTGAAAACCAACCTTTAACCTTGCAAATAGATCATTTTTACTAGATATTTATCCGAAATACCTATACTCGGAAATATATACCATGCTGACGGTATCCATCAACTAATAGCAAGTCACAACTATAAAACAACATAACCTAAAAATAATAGAAATATCTTCCAGTTTATGCTCTATTTCTAAAGTTTTATTCAATAAAGTACTATTTTTATTTCTAATTCAATATGGTATTATACATATTACTTTATATATACATATTTATAGTTACTGTGGGCATTTCCTAGGCATTAATTGTTATTCCTGTCAGATTCTGTTTCGACACATTATTTTGTTCAATAGTATTATTTAGTATTTTGTTCAATCTTTGAACTTTGTTCCGCTCGCACCATAACTCAAAGTTTTGCATATTCTTTTGAAAGGTTTTTCTAGATTATTTTCGGCAATTTCTCGTATTTCTGACGGAGTACAACTTTCTTCCCGACTCATTTTTATTAACTTTAATAATATATTTATTTTTAATTATGACGGATGGGAAGAAGCTTTGTTGTGTTCAATTGTCTCTATCATGGCATATTTGATACTTGTAACTTGTAACATTTTATTAAATTGTAAAGGTATTGCCAACCCAAGAAGAAAATATTAAATCAAATGGAAAAAACCTACTAAAGTTTTTCAGACTTTAAAGACCCAAATAGAAAAAGTATTATAAAATACACGGTTCATAAGACAATTAGAGCACTTGTACATTAGAAAACTCCATGCTTCGCGGGTCGTTTTCGACAATAAAGGCGTGCCCTAAGATAATGTCTTATGAAACTTGTATCTTAATATACTATTAGAAGCAAGCAGTAGATAATATTGAAAATCGAAAAGAAACGTAAATTTTATTGTGAAAGGGGGAGGCGTTTAAAGTATATGTATACGTTCATGGTTTAACCCCATGTGAGGGGTGGATGTTACCCTTATATGGGAGGAGGAAGGGGGGGGGGGGATTCACATCATTTCAAAGGTCGTTTAAATATCTTTCCAATAATACCGTTGTCCTGGGGAAGCTTAGGGACTTTTAGTAGGTAATAAAGTGTATTTTTTTTTATAAATTCCAAAAACATAACAAGCGACATGTTTTTATTTAATGCTTGAAGGTGGAACTTCCTCGGAGCGGCCTTCACAGGCGATCGCCGCTCGGCGATGAATCGCAAACCACCGCTCAAAGGCAAATCAATGTAACCGTCTCCCTCCAAGCGGCTATGTTGAGCGATTTTCCTTTGAGGAGTAGTTCACGATCATCTCTGATCGCCCAGAGGAAACCGCACTTTAAACAGGTTGCTTCCCAATTTTAATATGTTGTATGTAATGAAACCTGGTTTGTAGACGCCAGGATAGAAACTTTTCCTTTCTTTTACGTATTTTCTAAACGCATGCATTTCCGGTTTTCAAAGTTTCAAATACTGTAAATAAAAATGTTATGAATATTTAAAGCGATGCGTTACGTCACGGGTGAAGCGCTAGGAAGTTAATTTTGTGGAAACATGTCAGTCAAGCAGGAAGACAGACGACGTACGACGTGAATAATAAAAACTCACACTTTTCCTGTAAAAGGAAATTGTGTTAATATCCATCCGAATATGAATTTATAAAAAAATATTTAGTTTATTAGTTATTAGTTTATTATTGTTAGTTAACTAACCGTGAAATAGTAACATTAATAACAATAACTGCGATTATTTAGTTTTAAAGTATTTCTTTTTGGCGACCGGTTCACTAATACGAGTAAATTAGGTGTGGGTGGATCACCAGGCGCATCCAGTTTGCCATATTGAGTTGAGAATTACTATTTTCTCCACAAACAATACTTAAATTTAACACACAAACGCTGAAAAATAACAAAGAATTTTATTTACAACCATGCATGTACTAATGACATTTCATCTATCTTTGAAAGGTGGAAAGTTGACGTTTTTTTACTTTTAATTTCCACCCGGGTGGAAAGTAAATTATTTTTTGTAATTTTTTTAAAAATAATATACGAACACACTTTTAAAAATGCTAATAGCTTTGCGTGTTTAGATATGTCTACTTTTCCCTAATTGATAGAGTGGTCCTCAGCATTGAATATTGTGACCAAATCGTTGATATCTTCTTTGTCTTAGCATTTTCACTGAAATAAGCTAGTAGCGCCGACTCAGAACCAGGATTTTGAACTTTGTTTCCCGTACATCATTCTTTGAAACAGTTATATGCCTTGTTATATCTCGGGCGGCTTTTAGTTGGCAGAAGATCTTCTTCTACTATTTTTGCTGCTTCTCGAATTTCTGGTGGAGTAGCATCAAAATCAAATTCCTCATCTGAGCATTTTTCTGTTGTTAAATAATACATTGTTTAGTGACATGGAAACCATATTCAAAAAATGATATTTGCCATCTTGATGTATATTATTACCTACGTTATTTTACCACCTGCTGTTATTTGAAATTCCTGTCTAATTTTTCAATGGAAAAGTCAAAATGACATGTATCTTTTATTAATAATTTTAATTCAAAATAATAAAGAAGTGGATGTTAGATATGGTTGTAAATAAAATAGTATATAAACCTCGGTGAAAAGTTTCATTACTGTATCGAGATTTAGTTAAACTATCGACTCTCTCGACAGGAATGAAACACTTTCCACCTCGGTACGTAATATACTATTATTTAACAATCCCTGCTGTTCCACATGTTCAAGCTCTATGAGCGCCTAATACTCAACCGGATTCAGAACTATCTCATTCCCCAACAAGCTGGCTTTAGACCAGGAAAATCTTGCACAGGGCAAGTGCTAAACCTCACAGAGTTCATAGAGGAGGGATTCGCAGAAAGAAATAACGGGAGTAGCCCTGGTTGATCTCACAGCTGCATACGATACCATAAACCATAAGACCCTACTAACTAAATCCTACAATTCTTTGATGGACTATAACCTAGAAAAAAATTTTGAGTCACTCATATCTAAAAGAAGGTTCTATGTGATGCTGGATGGGAGAGAGAGCAGGTGGCGAACGCAGAAAAACGGCTTACCCCAGGGAAGTGTTCTAGTCCCAGTACTCTTCAACGTCTATACCAATGACCAACCCACCCACCTCCAAGCTGAATATTTGGTCTATGTTGACGATCTTGATGTCGGGGTGAAGGGAAACACCTTCGAAGAGATCGAGAGAAAACTATAGGAAGCTCTGAATACAATGGGCAAATACTATAAAGAAAACTCCTTAAAAAACCCTGCCAAAACCCAGGTATGTGCCTTTCACCTAAACACGCACCTAGCCCATATAAAACTAACTCAATGTATCCTGGGAGGGACAGAGCCTGGAGCACACTGAGAGGGCAAGATACTTGGGTGTCGTTCTTGACAGGTCACTAACATATAAAGACCACTGCAAAAATACCAGACACAAGGTCACGACCCGAAATAATCTCCTGAAGAAACTCGCAGGGAGCAAATAGGGTGCAAACCCGAGCATCCTGAGGACGACGGCGGAAGCCTTGTGTTTTTCGACAGCGGAATACGCTTGTCCGGTGTGGAGTAGGTCCAAGCATGCCGGACAAGTCACGATCGCACTGAATGAGACATGCCGAATCGTAACTGGCTGTATGAAGCCTACACCTGTGCCTCTGCTGTACCAGGCTGCGGGCTTTGCCTCCCCAGAAGATCGACGCGAGGCAGCTGAATATGTTGAAAGGTTCAAACAGGCCTTTGATGAAAGACACCTTCTCCATAACCGTGAGGAACCCCACGGAACCAGCCCCCTAAAATCTAGAAAAAGATTCATGTGCAACACAGGAATAGGACTAACAGCCAGTTTCCCACTCCAACAAGAAACTCCCCTTAGGGATAAACCTGGAATGGAAGACATGGCGAACCCTGAATCGCATTAGGACTGGTGTTGCCCCCGTCAGGTCTAACCTGACAAAGTGGAACATGGGAAATTATGATGAGATGACCTGCGACGGCGGAGAAGTAGAGACCACCGACCACCTAAGAACATGTATTCAATGCCCATTGAAATGCACCCTTGATGACTTATGGTATGCTAACACTGAAGCCGTAGACGTAGCTCGATACTGGGCAGAAATATTGTAAAGAACAATTTTGGATCTGGACTCGAAAAAGTAAGTATTTAACAATAACGACAAATATGACAGTTGTTAATCTGGTAGTGTCAAACGTGAAAGCAGGTATGAAAGATGATCGTTCCAATAAGGGCTTTATAAAGAGTATCTTCCAAACGCTCGACGTCGACGTAATGTCTTTGTCTAATTAACACAAATCAACAAAGAAAATTATACTAATTTTCAGAGCTCCCCGACTGATTTTCTGGAAAGTTGTTTACAATCCACCTAGAAAGATACTTGGTTCGTTACGTAACAAGGGCGGATACTATTAGAGAAGGCCTTTCGTGGTATTTTTTGGTATCTTCCAGCTTCTCACTTGGTGAAAGTTATGATACGCCACTGGTCAAAGGACACTATACAATTACAGAAATATCGCATTAGAAAAAGACAACGGGGCATTTTGTAAAAATGTTGCTTCACGTCAAACCGTTTCCCATCAATTACCTATTCTTTGTCAGACTATTTCCCAAAAATATCCTTTATAGCTATATTTCCGAAACCAATATCAAAAGTGGAGTGCTCAGACACAGTCACGAGCACCCCAGCTCACTCACTTAATAAAACCTTTGTCGAAATTAATGAAATGAGTGCTAATTGACAGCAGGTGTGTTATAATTGGATCTTTAATTACGTTTCAATTCGAACTGTTAAAATGTGGGTTTATTTTGTTTGTTATTTCCTGCTGTATTTCGTAAACAAAGATAAAGAGAGTTTTATTTTTTTCGAGTGCCGCGACAAGTGTCGCAAGAAGGACTGACGTCATTATTAATATAAGTGTTAAAATGCCCTACGAACGTTTCTTTCCGTATGATACCCATCTGTGCTGGGGAGGTCTCCGACGTCATTCTAACTAGCATGGAAGCATTTATCCCTTCCTCCAAAAAAACGCCCTTCCAACAGCAAGCCCTGGTTTAGCAAGGATTGTGAGCGTGCTGTCAGATAAAAAATTCTGGCTTACCGACAGTAGTAAAGAGAATTTAATGCCCTTTAAAAAGATGTATCACAACATACCAACTCCCATTTGAAAAAACAAGGTCAGTAGCCGCCCCCGCTAGGGGGGTTGAGGTTACAGGGGTGAAATTAATAGTGAAACGTGTCCCCCTGAAATCACAAGTTTACGGGTTCCGAGTTTTTTTTTAATATTCACTTACACAGCCATAAACCTTGCTGGACTGTTTTCGATGGGCCACCCTGTATATAAAGTAATATGTATAACACTATATTGAATTAAAATAAAAATAGTTCAATAAAATTTTAGAAATAGAGCATAAACTGGAAGATACATCTATTATTTTTAGGTTAAGTTGTTTTATAGTGGTGACTAGAAATTAGTTGACGGACACCATCAGTATGTTATATATTTCCGAGTATAGGTATTTCGGATACATATCTAGTAAAAATGATCTATTTGCAAGGTTAAAGGTTAATATTTTAAAGTGTTCAATAAAAATTTTTTGTCGAATCCATAATGCCTAGAAAACTAATTTCAACGAAATGGAAGTAAGCCTAAAATTTGAACCCTACTTGCTGCCAACATAAAAAAAAACAAAATTTCACTTTCATAAAGTGGCAGGTTATTCAATTTTTGTGCATTTCATAATATAGCCATTATGAAACCCAATAGAAAAATGTCATGCGAAAAACTTTTATACCACATTTTCGTCTTAAAATAAGGCGAGGGTTCACTTCCTTCATTTTTTTCACAGAAACAAATTTGAATTCTATAGCGGTTATAAAGCTGTTATGAGTATATAAATATATCTTAACCAATTCTTAAAAGTGAAGTCTGTGGACGCACTTTGCAGGAAAAATAATTTATTTTGGTCACACAGAAAAAAAAGTGTTTTCAGGACAGGGAAATAAAACGACCTAAGCTTAATATATGGAGGTCCGCAATTAGGTCCCATCCACGCTTAACGATGCCGCGCCACATCAATTAACTTTGGCATCCTTTAGTGGGGATAAATATTTAGTAAGGGCCATCCCTACAAAAAAGATCTTCGAATGAAGGCTATAATCAGGAGCGTCCAATGTCCACTGAATTTTACTTAATTGACTAAAGAGCAAGATGCTAAGAAAATAGTTTCTTGTTTAATAAAAATACAGATAGTCCTCTTTATACTTACATACGAACAAACCAGATGCCCAGGAAGATTCTTCTATTGCATTCATTCGATAATAAACCATATAGTTTTGTTTGGATAGTTATGTACGGCTGCTAGATACGGTATAAGCTACTTTTTCCAATATGGAAGAATCACCACTTTAAAAGAATCCACTGGCATCGGATTCACCTGTCTTATTATACCGTCTTTTATTTCCCAACATTCCTGTATCGTCTTACTCTTCTTTGATCTCTTTGCCGGTACTCGCTCTGAAGAGAAATTTATTATTTACTATCACTTAACATGGTATGAGATCCGATGAACCACAGCGATGGCATCAGCGTAGAGTCATTTTCATCTGACACAATGTCTTCCCACAATTTTGAAGTCTTTCCCAATAACTCAGCACGGAATTCTTCTTTACATTGATAAGAAGACCAGTTTGAAATTCAAAGTATGTTGTTTTGGGTTACTTCAAACTTTTCTACTTTTCGCAACACCTCACCCCAATCGCTCCAAATGCAGAAGCTGTAGAGCGTCGTTTATAAGGGGCAAGAGGGGGCAGTTCTGCCCCTCCCCGCCCCTGTAATTTGGTAACTTAATAACACAAAAAACTTTTAGTTCGTTCGCGGAAAAGGTAGGTAGTTCGTATGTCTTTTCTATTTTTTCTTAAATTTGAAGGACCTGGGTCCATTTTTGTTTGTATTATTTATTAATGACTTGCATCCAGAAGCGGATCAACCTTTTCAGACAATAATTAATTATGCGGATGATACCAACTTAATAACTGGTAGTATAAACATGTCTCAGTTATTGGCAGATAGTAATAACTTTTTTGTTAGAGTGAGGGAGTGGTTTACCGGTAATAAACTAATCCTTAACGCGGATAAAACAAACATAATGCTTTTTAAAATAAAAAGATCTAGAGCCGGAACTATTACACACTTTGAAACCGCCGAAAATAGAATAGATATCCCTGAGAATTGGAAGTTTCTTGGTGTTCACATTAACTTACATTTAGACTGATCTTTTTATATAAGCCAGTTATTGAAAAAGTTGAACTCAGTCTGCTATGGAATGCGGGTTGTTGGTAGATGTATAAATGATGTAGCCCTGAAAATTCTATACTACGCTAACTTTCAGTCTGTTATGAAATATGGCATAATTTTTTGGGGAAGGCATAGTCATGTGCAAAATATCTTTGTCTCTCAAAAAAGGGCACTCAGGGTAACTAAGAAAATGGAGTTTAATCAGTCCTGTCGAAGTATATTTAGAGAAAACGGTTGACAGTGTATGCCTTATACATATACGAATGCCTTATGTTTTTACATAGAAATCAAGATTTGTTTATTTCGCAAAATAATGCTCGGTTAACAAGAACGGACAATTTCAGTTACCCCATGCATCGCCTTCATATTACAGAAACAAGCCCAGAATATATGTGTGTTAAACTGTTCAATAAATTACCAGTACGAATCAAACGCGTTAACAGTTAACGCCTGTTTAGACTAGAAATTAAAAAAATATTAATTCAGTTAGAACCATATTGCCTAAACGATTATTTAAATATGTAGTAGATTAATTATTATTTATGTAAAGTATGTAACTATAACTCCATAGTTTTTAAGAATTATTATTTGACGTAATTTCACTTTGTTAATGTAACAAATTTGAAAATAAATATTGTTTATGTTTATGTTTATGCTATTGCATCGGCGTTCGTCCCACATTATGTGGTTCGTCCTAAACATAGCGGGCTCTTTAGTATACGTGGTTGTCGCCAATTGTCAAAATTATTCATCAATAATCTTTTATTTCGAAAAACATCAAACATGACTTTAATGGATTTAACTTCAAATTATGTTCTGAAGAAAGCTTTTTTAATGTAAACTGATCTTCATTAATTAAATTAGACACGGCAAGATAATCATTATGGTCAAAATGGACATAAACCTGCATATCATCTGCGTTAGCCTGGACTTTACAAAATTTAAAAGATTTTAATTATAAATAATTTCGTTCACAGCAAGCTTTTTCCCCTTGTTGCTACCGCTGGTGTCCTGATTTTTAAATTTATAAAAGTTCTCATTTTATCATTGCCCCCTCTACAAAACTTTCTAACGACGCCCATGATCGCTCCCCGGTTATTACTACTTACCAACAAACTCTATGACTTGATAAATGAATTATCCAGTCCCTTTTGGCATTTTTATTTCTATTTCCTACCTCCTCGCACGTGTTCCCGAAATAAATACCTAGTTAAGATACTAATTTATTTATCTCCAGCTGATGCTTTTATTAGTTTAGCGGTTGACACCGATGGAAAATCCATCCCATGCGGGCGTGACTACGCCGAATGCATCGTTAATGACGCCACGTTTTATGACTACGTTAAAAGTAGAATTTACTGCCAGAAATGATCGTTATTTGCACCAAATAAGCATTAATAGTATATTATCAGCTTGCGGCTTGTGTCGTAATTCATCAAAGTGAATAGCGCTATACGTGATCCAAAAATATTCTAGCTAAAGTTACAATAAATCTTTATTCTTACGTGCGGAAATAGAAGAAGCCGCTTTCGAGTTATTACCAGCCAAAGCAATAGTACGAGTTTTCATATAATCGATTCGTGAGATGGTCTGATTTTAAAAATGTTAGTTGGCCTTCTTTGAAGAAAAGTCCATAATATGAAAATCGTCAACGCTTTGGTCAAATTACCCCTTTGAATATAAAAGAAACAGGAAGGAGCATATGTTAAGATAAGTGAGAGCGGAATGGAGCTTCAATATGGCCGACTATTGCTTCTGTCTGGTCAGTGATGTAGAGCATATTGCATGTAACATAAAATTAATGCAATATAATAATTTTATCCCCAGGTACGCCTATGTGATACGTTTATTGGATAACCTTTAAATGTCATTCAAACGAAATGAGTTTTTATTTCTGAATATTCAATAAAATTGGCATTAAAAACACTTATCTGTGAAATGTTAAACCAGAATTTCGATGTTTTGGTGTCAGGGAACAACCATAGATACATAACTAACCATCTTTTTCGTTATTGTCTCAGTAATAGTATAAAGAAAATGTTTTATCAATTTATTTAGATATTATTGCTAAATGATAGATATTATCACTAAAACAACCAAAAAATTATTTTATTACACTAATTACAACGATTATTAACACTTGAAACTGCTCAAAGCTATCAAAAATCCAATTTGTTTCCAACATCCACGATCAAGAAGCAAAACATGAGTCATCCGTGGAGCTTCAAGATGGTCGTTTCTGTCTCTCGCTTAAATCGTACGCGGTTTTCGCAATGCTCGTTCCTGTTCGTTTTATATTCAAAGAATTACCCGATGTTGAAAGCGATTATAAATAGTATTGTGATCGCTCGAGCGAATAACCGCTTAAGTAGGTACTCGATTATTGAAATAACCGACATCGCTCGATTATTAAAAAACCTATCGAGTTATAAATTCAAGCGAAAATCGTCGCTTGTTACTTATTCCTAGTGTTGTGATCGCTCGAGCGAAAAACCGCATGATCACTCGATTATTGAAATAGCCGACATCGCTCGATTATTAAATAAACCGCTCGAGTTATCTATTCAGGCGAAACCCGTCGCTCGTCACTTATGATCTTTCACGAGTTAAAAAACTGCTCGTATATTCGAACGGTTTTTCGCTCGATAGGAAATACTCTAGTTATAAATTAAGGCGAGAAACCGAGAAATATCGCCTGTCACTTGATAGACGGCCTTCGGTCTACGCGCCACGCCATCCGATTGGCGACGTTTGACGCTGCGCAGGTACACGACATACGTCTTTCTTAAAGACACATAAACGAGAAGGTGCATATAAAAAAGTATGCCGAATCCTTTAGCGGAGTCATCGCGTTTTAACTGGCTAGTAAGCGGAGTAGTTTACGTCTCCGATTGTAAATATTAAAAAATTATAGGATATAATTTTTAAATTTTTATTTACTATAAACTCGAGAAAACTTCTAAAAAATAACATAATAATAGAATTTGTAAATAAAAATAACAAAACGAACAAAATGGTTAACAAAATATATAGAAAAATTCGTTGGTAATCTTATAGTAAACATTTTTAAATCTAAACAGGAACTTTTTATTATTAAACTCAAGAAGACTTCTTAAAAATAACATCCATTATAGAAAATGTTAATGGTAAATAAGAAAACGAGCTGTAAAAGAGTCAAATCCCCAACCTGTCTTCGATTATCTAGGCTGTCGAGGTTCTTCGTCAGCTCGTGGTCTCCAATCAGACGAATAGCCCTCCTTTCGATGGAATCCAGTAGCCGAAGAGTATGTTTGGGTGCAGAGCTCCAGACATGAGAACAGTACTCTAGTGATGGTCGAGGCTTTGTATAGTGTCAAAAGTTGTTGAGGTGTGTACAACTTTCTGGTTCGGAAGAGCAGTGTACTTTATAAGGGGTTTAAATACTTACATATAACTTCAATCATAAATTGTTAGTTAGTTGTATTTCAACCAGCAGTTGACCGTGAGCTGTTCATAGTGTTAATATTAGAGAGTTTTGAGCAACATGTCGCGAGTTTGTTTAAATAAGGCAGATCATTTTTGTTATATGTGTGGCGAATACTTCATAACGCAAAAACGTACTCTTAGCCCTTTGTAAAGAAAAGGCCAGAACTAATGAATAATGAACTTATAACCCCGCATACACTTGTCCGTCAGCCTTTATCCCATTTTTCCCATCCCACGTTAAAATCTTCTCAAATTATTAAGTATTTATAATTAAGGCATGCTCTTACCTTCTTAACCACACCCAAATCCCAAGTCTCCAAAATACGTATCTTTAAAATTAATGAAATGGCGTCATGAATTCTATTTTCGTGGTCACCCGATATAAATTGGCATAATCAGTATTTTAAGCAGACACATAATTTTACTTAAAAAGGACAGATTCCCATTTAAGTAACAAAACCAACGCTTTTATGATATACGTCTTCTTATTACCAGGAGCTGAAAATGCTTTTGAAAGTAATGGCGTATCCTGATGTAGATTATACCTCAGGAAATGGAAAATATCTTTGCTTTTAAGAGGAAATAATTAAGAGTTTACCTGCTCTGGGAATTATGGTTTTTAAGTTATTATTTTGAAAAAAAAAAACATTATTGTGTTTACTTCTTTTTCCAAACGAATGATTATCTTGCAGTTTTCTGAGCAAAGGAAATGATCATTCTTAGGACAAGAACACATCGCTTTTTCGAATTAGTTCAATGTTTTCTTGGTAATGCAAAAGAAATTTATTATTCAGAATCGATTCGTATTTGTCTATCAAACATCGGCTGCCGACGCGCATCTTCGCAGACAGCATGAAGTATCACGCCTCAACAAAGACCTGGAAGAAATTTTGGCTTGGCTGAAAAGGTTAACATTACAGAACCGGATATAGTCATGGACGGACACGCAATCCCACTGGCTTCATCTATCAATTTGCTGGGCGTCAGTCTGGTAGGAAATATGTCTTGGCATAACCACGTTGTGGCAATCGCCAAGATAGCTCCTCAGAGACTTGGTGTACTCTTCCGAGCCAGAAAGTTGTACACATCACCTCAACAACTTTTGACACTATACAAAGCCCAGATTCGACCATCACTAGAGTACTGCTCTCATGTCTGGAGCTCTGCACCCAAACATACTCTTCGGCTACTGGATTCCATCGAAAGGAGGGCCATTCGTCTGATCGGAGACCACGAGCTGACAAAGAACCTCGAAGACAGGTTGGGGATTTGACTCTCTTTTACAGATGTATTCATGGAAGGTGCTCGGTTGACGGCAGAAATACACAACTAACCACTGCCGCCCATCCATATGTGGTTAAGCTTAGTACTCCTCGAACTTAATTATTTAACAATTCTTTCATCTGGAGAACTTCATCCTTGTTATTTAAATCCTTGTGGAACGACCTTCCCGCGGTCGTTTTTCCCAACGATTCAAAACCAACGTGAATCGCTTTTTGCGCACACGCACCACTCCCAGAGTGCCCTAAAGGATTTTTCCTATAGTGCTTGTGTTTGATGATCAAAAAAAAAATTCTAAATCGCTCGCCCAAAAAATAACAGCATTTCTCAGCAGAGAACGAGCAGGAGACAACATGAAATAATATGCATCGTGCGAATTCGTCATAATTCGTTTCCACTCGGCAGTCGACAAAGCATCCCCAGGGATTCCCGGCCGCCGCCGCTCCTAGCCAGTCGAGTTTTAGCTTTTAAAATTCACACCCTATATAAAGGCCCGACTTATTTCACAATTTTAATAATGTTTATCCTCCTTTTGCACCCTTAAACACAGTTTTTATCATAAATTGCGGCATGTCATGACGATGCCTTTAGATGTACGCGAGATACTCTCGAAATGAGAGTCCGGCGTTTTATTTACTCTTGTTTTATACTTACGTTAACTCATGAAACTATTGATGATAAATAAAAACCGCACAATACTCCTGCTCTAGCACTTCACCGGTCAGGTTTTTAGCCCAGATTTAACGCTTCAGAAACTAAAACTCGAGGAAATTGAAGCCGCAGGCTTGAGAAGATTCGGACAAAGAATTCGTTGTGCAATTGAAGGAATTGGAATCTATTGCATTTTTTTTTTATCTTAGAGTGAAGTAAAAAGGGAAGGAAAAAACGGGCAGTCCGGCAGGCTTTTCTAATACAATAACATTTTTAAGAGTTCGTTAAAAACTGTTAAAGCCCTGCATTTACGTCATCTAAGGAGATGATGATTGACTTTATGTCCGTTCATAACAGTTTTCTTAGCCCAAATTACAAGAAAGTAAGCAAAATATCACGTTTTTTACACACATTGAAATACACTCCCGGACAAAGATATATAATGTCAGTCCTGTAACTGTTTAAATTATTTTCTGATCTTGATGAAATTTTTGGAATGGTGCAGACTCGTGTCTTGGACTGTTAGTCTGAATTTTAGTTTCCAAGAAATACTGATGTCTTGATAATTATACAGGCAGAAACAAAAGTTACTTTATTACTGACTTACCCTTAATTTCTTAACGCCTTGTGGAAAAATTGAGCGGTAGTATTTAGCTTCATTATATTTTGTTTTGATGTGCGACCTTTCCTTAACGCAATGTTTCTTGGTTCACGTCATCATCTGCTGTCTAAAAGAAGATACAAATTTTGAAAGAAAGTATTGCCGTTTTTCAATTTTATCCACAATTCAGAACATTGCATTATGTCTTGTAGCATAAACAAATATCCAAAAATGAATAGCCCGTATTGCATAGAAAATATGCCACGTCACATGGTAGAAGTGATAAGAACACGAGGTGACAGTACGCGCTATTAATTTTTGACTATTGGTTGATGCTACTCGATAAAAACATGTAATGTTCTGAATCTTACTTACTTACTCTACATTAACGACCTTCTAGAGAAAACGAAAAATCCGATATTTAGTTTTGCCGACGATAGCACACTTATCTCATCTTTCTCGTTGAATGCACAAACACGCACATCTTCGCAGACAGCATGAAGTATCACGCATCAACAAAGACCTGGAAGAAATTTTGTCTTGGGGTGACAGTAACCAAGTCGAATTGAACGCTAAAAAACCCATGCAGCAGTTTTCTCTAAAAAGGTTAACATTACAGAACCGGATATAGTCGTGGACGGGCACGCAATCCCACTGGCTTCATCTATTAATTTGCTGGGCGTCAATCTGGGAGGAAATATGTCTTGGCATAACCACGTTGTGGTAGAGTAATCTATTTAAAATTCCGAAGTTGCCGCCACTTTCGGTATAATCCGGCAACACCACATCATCCAAAAAATTTGGAAACATAGGAAACCATCTATTATAGCCCAGCCAAATTTTTAAAACAGAATCTCGTTTAGTTCTCGAGATACTTCTAATAGGCCACTTTACTTGGAATACACTGTATTTTAATATATTATCCTCATATTCGTTATTTTATGGCAAAACCCCGTAATACGCCCTTGAGGGGGGACATTCAAACAAAATTGTTTAATTAACTGCTACCCTAAAGCATTGGCGTTGTAACAAAGACACTGAAACTCAATAACGATTCGCCTTATCTATCTTGTAGTCATTAATGAAGATTTATTTTCTAGAGTAATGTTCCGGAAACTATGTCTGCTAAAATGCAGCTCTAGGACCATATTCTGTTCAAACGACGGAATATTAAGAACTTTAATGAGAGAACTTCTATATTTTAGCATTGGGTATTAAAAACGCTGTAAAAGTAAGCATGGGCAATAAGTATTTTTTAATGGATCCAACAATTAAGATTTCGAGCGATTCAGACGATTGGCTCAATGTTGGGAGGAACCCTTCGTAAAATTGCTTTTTCTATTTAGGTTTCATAATGGCTATATTAGGAAATGCAAAAAAATTGAATAACCTGCCACGTTATGTAACTGAAATTTTATTTTTTTATGTTGGCAGCAAGTAGGGTTCGAATTTTAGGCTTACTTCGATTTCGTTAAAATTAGTTTTCTGGGCATTATGGATTCCACAGAAATTTTTTATAGAAAACTTTAAAATACTAACCTTTAACCTTGCAAATATATCATTTTTACTAGATATTTATCTGAAATACCTATACTCGGAAATATAAAACATGCCGACAGTGTCCGTCAACTAATTTCTAGTCACAATTATGAAACAACATAACCTAAAAATAATAGAAATATCTTCCAGTTTATGTTCTAGTTTTATTCAATACAGTACTATTTTTATTTTTAATTCAATATAGTATCGTACATATTACTTTATATAATACATATTTATAGTTACTGTAGACATTTCCTGGGCATTAATTGTTATTCCTGTCAGATTCTGTGTCGACAAAATATTTTGTTCAATAGTATTATTTATTATTTTGTTCAATATTTTGAACTTTGTTCTGCTCGCACCATAACTCAAGTATTGCATATTCTTTTTAAAAGTTTTTTCCTTCCTGACTCATATTTATTAACTTTAATAATATATTTATTTTTAATTATGACGAATGGGAGGAAGCTTTGTTGTGTTCAATTGTTTCTATCATGGCATATTTGATACTTTTAACGTTTTATTAAATTATAAAAGTATTGCCAACCCAAAAATTATTCAAATGGAAAAAATTTACTATATTTTTTAAAGTTTTTCAGACTTTAAAGACCCAAATAGAAAAATTATTATAAAATACACGGTTCATAAGACAATTAGAGCACTTGTACTTTAGAAAACTCCACGCAGATAATGTCTTATGAAACTTGTATCTTAATATACTATTGCAGTTCAACAATTTATGTTGTTGTATGAAGATACCTCGTTATACATTTGTTAGGGTCAAATTATTTGCTTCTTACAACCAAATTATACAGTAGTTCTTTTTAAATAGCTTAAGTACATCAATAGAATTTACATTATACAGCAAGATGCAGCTATAAGCTTGGTTGTTGATGTCTCTTAAAAGCTGTTACACAAGTTGTATGTAGCAAATATAGGGTTTTGTGTGTTTTTTACGAAAATTCCAGTTAAATTCTTTAAAAAAGGCATACAATTAAAAAAAAATAAGAATGGCTGTCAGAATTAAATCTTACACCTTTTATAAAGAAATAAGTATTTTTAGAAATGTTCTATAGAACATTAAATATGGCATAACTTTTAGCTAGTTTAGAGTCGATGTTCCTTATCTATAATCAACGAAAGCCCGGGTCTATTTCTCTCCTGACAAGGAGTCTACTAAGAAATGGTTAGCTAGTTATTTTTAAGCGAGAAATATAACTACCTTACCTAGTTTAATTGCTTTTTGAGTTAATTACTCAATTAAGACTAAACAAGCAATTAATTTTAACAAATACCAGAAATGCATGCAAATTGCAAAACGCCATGTTTGTTTGCTTATTATACTATATTTTTCAGACTTATATATTATAGGTTTCATCAGAATGGAAACATTAGAGCCAAAAATCTCGTGTTCGTTCGGGGTTGTTCGTGTCAACAAGGGAACAAGCAAAAGTTAAAAATCAAAACTCTTAAAATAAAGATGACTGTTCTAATTTTGAAAATAGTAACCACAATTTTATGTGTTTTACGTCTATTTGCAATTTTTTCTTGGATACAGTGAAATCTCTCATAACGGACACCTCTAATAAGCGGACAGCTCTATTAAGCGGACATTTTTTCATAGTCCGGAACTAGGTATATGAAATTCCAGAAAATCAACCTCTCTTGTGCGGACTCTCCTGTGGGCGAATCCGGACAGGCTGTTTTCGTACAAAGAGTGCAAAAACCCTCCTTTAAACGGACAAAAAAATTTTAAAGTATTTGAGAGACGAATACGTACGGTGCAAAACTCTCTGAATACAGACCGGCAACCAATCGCGTATGCGTGGCAGAGCGAAAGGACTTCGCCGAATGAAAGTATGTGTGATTCCCCGACAGCAGTCTGCCGTTTATTTGTGAGTTGTAAGGTTAAAATCGTAAACAATGGCAGAAAAATGTCGCGTTTTGAGTCTGAAATTTGATAACAATGATTTGGGCGAATTCATTAACATTGATAGCAATGTGCTATTAGAAGATAATAGTGACCCCAAATCGATTATGTAGCCCAGACTGAAGCCACATGACTATCTGGCGACTCTGATGAAGTTGAATGCACTAATCAAACAAATGTCACCAATTAGCACAAGCCATTAGTATGGAAAAGGAATTATAAGATTATGCAAAGAATAGAGGTGACTCTATAGCAATGGAATTGTTATCAGACTTGGAATCACATTTTCTAGATTGCAAGTATAAAACGCAAACACGTCAAACTACGTTGTTAGATTTTTTAGTACTACATCCTAACTAAAACTAGTGTATTTTTATTATGTTATGTTTATGCTGAAAGAACTAAATGATGCGAGCAAACTCATGGGATTACAAATGAATCTGGACAAGACCAAAATTATGAGTGACAGTGAAATAAATGTACAAGTGGATAACAGAGCGATTGAAAATGTCAAAAATTATGTATACCTCGGCCATAATATCAAATTAGGCAAAGCCAATCAAATAGCAGAGATAAACAGACGAGTAGGTCTAACTTGGGCAGCAGTGGGAAGGCTGAGTTACATACTTAAAGACCGAAATATACCAATAAACCTCAAAAGGAAAGTATATGAGGCATGTATACTACCTGTAACCACTTATGGATTGGAAACAATGACACTCACAAAAAATAGTACCCAGAAACTAAGAGTGACGCAGAGGGCGATCGAGAGAGTAATGCTGGGAATTAGCATAAGGGACAGGGAGAGAAACGAGGAGATCCGAAGAAAAACAGGAGTTACAGACGTCATGATACGCGTAGCACGATCAAAATGGGAATGGGTCGGACATGTCGCAAGGCAATCAAGAGAACGATGGACACCAAAAATAACAACATGGAGACCAAGGATGACCAAGAGAAGTCTAGGAAGGCCACAAAAAAGATGGCTGGACGACATTAAGAAGATTGCAGGCAAAAACTGGTCACAAGTGGCACAGGACAGAGTGACGTGGAAAAATTTAAGAGAGGCCTATGTCCAGGAGTGGATGCAGAATGGCTGAATAAGAAGAAGAAGAAGATGTTTATTTGTACATACATATACATAATAATAATTTTGCATTTACATATTACCTAATAACAAATTTTCCAAGGGCGGACACCTCTATTAGGCAGACACATTTAGACGGTCCCGTAGATGTACGCCCAAGAGATGTTTCGCTGTATATGGGTGTGAATTAGTGTAAACACATAAATTATGATTTTTCATCGCAGAAAAGGACGGTGTTTATAAAATTAAATATCGCACTTAAACATGACCCATATAAAATATTCCCAATGACAAAAATACAAATTCTTACCAGGGAACATCAGCATAGCTAAAAAGCTAAGAAGAAAAAAATATAAATACGAAATGATGATTTTTGCCCTCAAATATCGCAAAAAGAATATATTGTGTATTATTATGTACCCTAGTGTCATCAACGCCGGATTTGAACCGCTTTGACAGACGAAGTGGAAAAAATGTACATACCCCTCGGCGACTTCTTTCTATCAGTTTTATGATTCTTAATATAATAAAGAACGAACATCTTTTTCATAAAAAAAAAGTTACGGATAGAAAAAAAAGTATTTATTTATTTTTGTACAGCAAATAACTGTATAGTGTAAATTCTTTTAATAGTTATTAAAGAAATAAATAACAATAAATGTATAATAGATGAAAAGCATAATTAAATTTAATAAAAATTTATCCTAAAAAATATTTTCAAAACAGATTTATAATTTGGCTATAAGAGTATTCTTACATCGTAATATAGTAGCTATTTGATCCTATAAACAACAATAATGTACCACGAGAGACCTTTATACAAGAAATTTGCAAATTGACAGCCCTCATTAAAGGGTTAAAAAACATTTACAGGCAACTTTCAGTCCTTAGCATATAACTTACTAAAATAAACTATTTGCCTGTAGAAACGATTATAATTTGCGAAATATACTACGTTACTTCCTGCATTAGAAAGCAATTTTAAAAGTATTTTTTTAAATTATAGCTGCAGTATTCAAGTTTGAATTTAAGAATGTATCGCCGGTCACGTGTCCCCAGTCAATAAATTCTTACTTTACCCTTCTATATTTTTCGTCATTTTACTAAAGTTACTTTTATATATAAATTATTTACACTCCTACTACAATTTGTATTGAAAAAATTATGTTCAAAAATCAACAGTTTAGTTTCTCTAATGCAATTATTAACCAGAAATTCCGTCCCCGCAGCTACAGGTCGGCCTAATAGTTTTACAAATATGACGGTATGTGTTTGAATTTATGTAAAGCGTGCTCCTGTTTAGGTAAGTTCCTTATTATGTTTATTTAGGTATAAACCACTTTTTACCAGGCGCATGTTTTTATGTTGTATCGCCGGTCACAGGGTTAACTCAGACCTAGTAGTCTTAATTAAGGGAAAAATACTACACGAAGTCATTCTTTTAAGTACAGAAACATTTCAGTCTAAAAAAAAAGTTTAAGAAATAGCTTGTATTAGCTGTTATCCACAAATTTGTGCATTGTTGTATCGCCGGTCACAGTATCGCGGGTCACGCATGAAAATGTTACCGGAGATACTTGATGTGGCGGTTTGTTATCCGAAGCTATATACAATATTTTTTTATTAACCATTTATAAACCATTAAAGAAAAATATGTTTTGATGTGCAAGTTTCGTTTACACCTTAGGTAGATTAAAAATATGACTAATTTTCTTAGTATTTTAATATTCCATAAGGAACATTCCAAAACTTTAAGCCACTATAAGACAGGGCTGTTATAAATAATAGGAAAATGGTTATAGTGACTGATTAAAATAACTCAGTTCCAAATATTGGCGTTATATGATTCAGAAGAGTAAAATTAGCCATGTGACGGGCGTTAAATTATTAAAAAATCGATGCTATATACCAAGATCTTTGTGACGATGATCTTTTGGGCGGACATATATAATTCCTCTAATTAGATACTATAAGAAACCTATTAAAAAATTAACAGGTGTTTTTGAGATTATTTATTTTAAAAATCCGATTTACTGAAAGTTGTCTGTAAAAAAATTTTGACCCTAAAATGATTTATTTTTTATTTTATTTTTGCAGATTTCGATACGAATTTATTTCATTAACGCAAAAATCCTTTATTTCCGTGAAATAACTGCACATTTCTTCCACAATTTCTTGCCTTTTTGTACTTGGTTTTACATTAATTTTTATAGTAATGATTTTCCGTTTTGTTGTTGTCACATTTAACATTTATTTATGTTTTTAAAATAAATCTCCATCTCCAGTACAATCGAAGTCAGCGGTAAAATTTACTATTGGTAAAAGCATCCTCTTAAAAATGGATAAAAGGCTTTTCTATTGGTGCAGAATCCCCAAAAAATAAATTGCTATGAATGGTTTTTTATTTCTTTAAGCAGGCTCCCGTCTCTGTGAATACACAAATTTCGAAGAACACAAAGCAAAGCGATATCTAATATCCCCAAAGCCTTAGGGCAGGATAAACACTACGTTTTCTAAGGCCTGACAAATTTTACCGACGAGACGAGCCATGCGATGTTGCCAGCTCGGCCGTTTTTTTGCTAGGGTCTAATCGCAAAAATTAAGTAAAACTTTTGCAGGTCCTCGTGGTGATTTTAGATGTAATTCCACCTAGACGACCTTTTTCTGTTTAGTCTGTTTACTACTGACGACCTTTTTATGTGATCTTATTTTTTTGTTCAATCTCTTGGTATCCAGTGAAAATAGCGACCTAACAAAATACCCTCATGTTGGTACGTTTTTACTCAATTTGGTACAATATCGATGATCCAGACGGTACAAAAATTTAAGCTTTGCACTATACGCTAGTGCCAGCAGTGTATATTCACACGTAAACTGCGTTTGTTTATATTACTTCTATTTTTATTTTAATATGTGCAAGTGCTGTAAAAATGAGTAATAAAATCGTACAACTCGCGTTGGAAAAAGCTCAAATATCAGGTACTTCAACTTTTTTTTTCAGTATTTATTTATTTTTATTATTTATTTTCACGTTTGTTTGGACTGTTATAGTTTACATTTAAAGTGTTTTTTGTGCCTTATTTGTATCATATTTTTTTAGTCAGTGTTAAAGTTTCATTTTATCTAATCTGATGTTTACAGGAAAATCCTCTAGTCCTTGTAATTAATTTTGTAAAAAATTTAGTTGTGCGATCCCGTGAGGCGATTCTAAAATGAAAGAGCCAATTAAATGCCTATGGGCCATACCACGTAGCAAAAATGTGTTTTTTAAATTACCCTCTAACCTGAAAACAAATGAAAATCGGAAATCAGTTCCACCAGAAAAAATTATTCTTGTATGGTTACAAAATATACATCATGGTCCTTATCCTCTTCCAATAGGTTGCGCTATTTTTAACACACTTTGGCAACGCGTCATATTATGGCGGTCATGACGAAGACGCTAGTCGAACACTACCATCACCAAGTAGAAAAAAAGAAAAAACGCCTGAAAGAAGAAAATGTCAAATAAGATACTTCGGATCTTTACCCTCACAAAAAAGGCAAGAAATAAATTTAAAGAATATATGTCCCAAGCGTGACGTGGAAGAGAATAGGAAATATTGCCTCGTGTAGAAAATAAAACAAAAACGTTATTGCTTTATAGCTAAACGAATCTTTTGTGTTAACACTTTTACTTCGAGTAGGTAACAAAAGTAATTTTATCGGTGGCATTTAATACAGGCCCGTACGTACAATTTTCTTTGCATATATGTAAAGTATGGGTCAAACGAAGTACAGTGAAACCTCTCATAACGGGCACCTCTATTAAGCGGATATTTTTTCATAGTCCGGAACTAGGTATATGAAATTCCATGATAATCAACATTTCTTGGGCGGACAGGCTGTTTTCATACAAAGAGTGCGAAAACCCTCCTTTAAACGGACAAAAAAATATTAAAAGTATTTTGTAGATGAATAAGTACGGTGCAAATATGCAATACTCTTTGAAGACGACCGGCAGCGCGAAAGGATTTCGTCGAATGAAAGTATGTGTGATTCCCCGACAGCAGTCCGCCGTTAATTTGTGAGTTGTAAAGTTAAAATCGTAAACAATGGCAGAAAAATGTCGCGTTTTGGGTCTGAAAGACAATATTGATGTTATGGAAATTTTTAATTTGATAACAATGATTTGGGCGAGTTCATTAACATTGACAGCAATGTGCTATTAGAAGATGATAGTGACTCCATTCCTACCGATTATGTAGTCCAAACTGAAACTACATCACTATCTGACGACGATGAAGAAGTTGAATGCAGTAATCAAATAAATGTCACCAATTATCAATAAACCATTAGTATGGTAAAGGAATTATAAGAGTATGCAAAGAATATAGGTGACTCTACAGCAATGGAATTGTTATCAAACTTGGAATCACATTTTCTAGATTGCAAGTATAAAACGCAAACATGTCAAACTACGTTATTAGATTTTTTTAATACTACATCCTAACTAAAACTAGTGTATTTTTGTTATGATATGTTTATTTGTACATACATATACATAGTAATAATTTTGCATTTACATATTACCTAATAACAAATTTCCCATGGGCGGACACCTCTATTAGGCGGACACATTTAGACGGTCCCGTAGATGTCCGCCTAAGGGAAGTTTCACTGTATTACAAATAATCATAAATCAATTCGTAGCAAACAAGGCTACACACAAATTATTTGGGTTTGACTACTTACAAAATTATTAAAAGTTTAGAAAAAAAGTTTTTTTATTATTTTTCCAAACAATCAAGATAGTCATTTAGATTATGAAAGTTGCTAATACTTTCTATTAGAAGCGGTAGCACTGTACGACAGAAAATATTTTTAAAAGAGATAGCATGTCTCTAGTGACTAGGCCAACAGCGTATATGTTTGTAAGCAATCGTGTTGATATTCAATATCGTTCATAAATTTTTAATATTCGATATTTTATTCTCGCCTGTGCTTTTAAAAACTTTTTAAATAAAAAAAAATTCTTCTTAACAACGTCTAACAGGATTTCAAGAAAAATTCAAATCCTATAACACTTAAAAGTTGATAGATTTAAAGAAAACTTAACTTTGCAAGTTATTTTACATCATTTTTACTTTATAAAGTTGAACATAATTCTTGAGTCGTATTTCTACTAAAAAGTTTTAATTGAAACATTGAAAACAATAGAAATGGTAAACTAAGAATAAGATTCTCGATCAGACTATTATAACTTCTGTCTCTTCTTAAACCAATGTTCACTTTTCGGCAATCGTTTCTTTTGAATTTGAGTAGGTTTCCTCCAGATGGCGAGAGCGTAGATTTAAAACGAATTCCTACTTATAGTTTGTCTTCAAATTTGAGCATTGTAAAAATTTACCGAAATGAGGAGGGATTTCCGTCCTATAATGAATGATATAGCCGCATAGTAGGCTATTAGTTCATGTCTATTCAAGCTTGGTGCGAGATTGTACGGTTATATTATTCTTGCGCTGTTCACGTGCTCGTCGTGTGTATTGGTTTTGGTCTACTGAATTGGAGAAATGAATAGCTAGCTAAACGCCATATTTTTACAAAAAATAAAATATCAAATACCAATGTATGGAAAAATTATTATTTCCCAGACCACCCGATGATACCTTATACAATAAGCTTTTTTGTAGTGTTGTGATCACTCGAGCGAAAAACCGCTTGATCACTCGATTATTGAAATAACCGACATCGCTCGATTATTAAAAAAAAACGCTCAAATTATCTATTCAGGCGAAAACCGTCGCCCGTAACTTATTATCTTTCACTCGATACCCGCGCTTCGCTTGCCGCCGACGGAATTGTACCGCTGTAGCGTGATCGAATTAAAAAACTGCTCGTACATTCAAACAGTTTTTCGCTCTATAGGAAATACTCTAGTTAATAATTCAGGCGAAAAACCGAAAAATATCAACTGTTATAATGACCTTCGTTTTATAAGCCGCGCGATCCGAAAGCTGGCTAGCCAGCGGCGTAGTTTAGGTCTCCGATTGTAAATATTAAAAAATTAAGGGATATAATTTGAAAATTTTTATTTACTATAAACTCGAGAAAACTTCTCAAAAATAACATAATAATAGAAATTCTTAATGAAAAATAACAAAACGAACAACATACTATATAGAAAAATTCGTTGGTTATGTTATAGTAAACATTTTTAAATCGAAACAGGAACTTTTTATTATTAAACTCAAGAAGACTTCTTAAAAATAACATACATTATAGAAAATGTTAATGGTAAATAAGAAAACGAGCAAAATAGTTAACAAAACATAGGTATGGACAAATTTTTTGGTAACCAAAAGTAAACATTCTTAAATTTAAACAGGAACTTTTAGGTAACTATAAACATGAATTTAAAAAAATAATCACCTATTTTCTTTTTTGCCAGTCGCGTAACTAAGCCTACATTTTTGAAGGGCACACAGTGGGCACCTGATAATTTAAAGTGGAAGAATTTGACAAGTCATTTTAAATATCTACTTATTTTATGCTCGTAGATTGAGAAAGATGTGAAGAAAAATAACTCTTGGTAATACTTTTTGTTTTAAAAAAGTACAAGAATAAACCCGAACAATAAATACATATTTGGGTGATTTTTTGTAGTTTTTTGTTTGGTATCGAGACACAATTCATTATTCACAAATAAATAAATTTCTGGAATTTTTTTGGTGACACTATAATTTTTTAGCTAAACCTGTGCCCACCCGTAGTTACGTGCCTGCTAAATACCCTACCTGATCACATGTAAAGGGCTAGGCAGCCCGTTAAGCAGTCGGTGACGTCATCGCTTGGTAAATTGGAATTTCAGGCGATTCACTCGAGTGATTAACTCGATTATTAAAATCGCTCGAGTATCAAGTACTCGATTATTAAAATCATCGGTTTTTCCCAACACTACTTTTTTGTACGCAGTAACACTTTAAAATACTATTTTAGAATGGTACTACCAAGAAAAGGAAGCCTTTTCCATTGATGAGATGTCACCACCTGCAGACCGGTTTCGAATCTTATTTTTTATTTATTCAAATAACGTCTCTTCAGATTGTGTGGAACTGCTAACAGATGGCACTGCGCGTTGTTTTTTCTCGACTACCGTTGATAATACATACTCTGTATTGATGAAAACAAATGAGTTCGAAACCGGTCTGCAGGTGGTGACATCCTATCAATGGACACGGCTTCCTTTTCTTGGTAGTACCATTCAATCTGAATTAGTATTTTGAAGTGCTACTGTGTAGACTTGTAGACAATAATACGCCCTTATTGTATAAGGTATCATCGGGTGGTCTGGGAAATAATAATTTATCCATACCTTGGCATTCAATATTTTTTTATTAAAATTTAAAATAAAAATAACACGTGAAATTTAAATAATATTTCATAAGAAACGAAATATAACCATCGCATTAGTATAACGTGTTCATATTTATTTGTACTTTATTTAATTTACTTTCCGTTGATATTTTCGCATTTCCTTTGAGCCGAAAACAAGTTACAAATTTTACATATGTAGCAAATTCAATTTGTTTTTATATACTTCTCTATGTATATTTGCCGAGTGACATGTATTTTCGTATTTCAGCTGATGTGAAATGAAAATTGCTTATAAGGAGAAACGGAAAAGCGTATGATGGGATTAAATGTCACAAAAAATAAATGTTTTTACATTAAAATAAAAGGATATTTTTCAGTGAATTAGACGCAGGAACTTCGTGAGGCAATCAGGACTGACACCTCAGCACTAGCTAATCGAGCTACGCGACAAGCAAAGTCTGGATTACTATAAACGTCCTTTTTATCTTTTCATACTTATAATATTTATGGTTTATAACAGTTTCATAAAAGCCCTCGCTTTGCAAATTTGTTGTAGGAAAGTCTCCCGTGATGATTAGCTATAATAATATAATAAGAATATTTTACAACCAAAATATAGAACTGTTTTATAGGAGTTTTTTTAAATTGCTGTAAGAACATTAATAGAACCTACATTATACAACTAAATAGTTCTGTAACCTCACTTGCTGTATATCTTGATGTTCCCTAAATACTTTTTTCTATTTGGGTTTCATAATGGCCACCTTATGAAACTGAAATTTTATTTTTTTATGTTGGCAGCTAGTAGGGTTCGAATTTTAGGCTTACTTTGATTTCGTTGAAATTAGTTTTCTAGGCATTATGGATTCGATAAAAAAATTTTATAGAAATTTTAAAATACCAACCTTTAACCTTGTCAATAAATCATTTTTACTAGATATTTATCTGAAATACCTATAGAAATACATAATATGCTGACGGTGTCCGTCAACTAATTTCTAGCCACAATTATAAAATAACATAAATATAATAATATAAATATCTTCCAGTTTATGCTCTATTTCTAAAACTTGTTCAATAAAGTACTATTTTTATTTCTAATTCAATATAACATTATACATATTACTCCATATATACATATTTATAGTTACTGTATACATTTCCTGGGCATTAATTATTATTCCTGTCACATTCTGTGTCGACACAATATTTTGTTCAATAGCATTATTTATTATTTCGTTCAATAATTTGAATCTGCTCGCGCCATAACTCAAAGTTTTGCATATTCTTTTTAAAAGTTTTTCCTAGACTATTTTATGCAATTTCTCGTATTTCTGACGGAGTACAACTTTCTTCATGACTCATTTTTATTAACTTTAATAATATATTTATTTTAAATTATGACGAATGGGAAGAAGCTTTGTTGTGTTCAATTGTTTCTATCATGGCATATTTGATACTTGTAACATTTTATTAAATTGTAAAAGCATTGCCAACCCAAAATGAAAATATTAATTCAGATGAAAAAAATCTACTCTATTTTTTTAAGTTTTTCAGACTTTAAAGATCCAAATAGAAAAAGTATTATAAAATACACGGTACATAAGACAATTAGAGCACTTGTACTTTAGAAAACTCCCCGCTTCTAGGGTCGTTTTCTAATTTAACCGCGTGCTCTAAGATAATGTCTTATGAAACTTGTATCTTAATATACTATTATACAACGTTTATGTAACAAATATGAAGGTATTATACATTTGTAAATTTATACAGCTTGAAGTTCGATATATTTGCTGTAAAATTATAAAAATCTTATCGATTTTTCTAAAAATAAATCAGCTCACAGTTATTTATAATTTATTTCAAATAGAAAATAAAAAAATTTTTATCAACCAATAAACGGGTATAAAACTATTAACAAGCACGCGATTTCGTTTTTAAAACAAAGAACGAACAGAAAATTATCTCTATTTTTGCAATGATGTCATGCTCTCATGATTACATAATCAAATGTGGTGTTTTCATGAAAAAATAAATATATCCCATTGATTTTTATTCGAGTCGTTTTTTACGTGGGTTTCAAACACAAATGCCAGCTAATGTTATTTTTGTCACACTTTTCCCAGCTAGAAGAAACCCCTGTAAACGTGCGAATTGATCGATGCTGCCGTGAACTAATGATAATAATAATATGTTTTTGTACTTATAGAAACTATATTTTTTTGAGGCAAACGAATGCAAAATATCGGATATTTTTTTAAAAGTTAGGAGGTGCCGTGATTTGTCATTTTTTTCTTTCTCTCTGAATGCTTATAATATCAAGTTGCCATGAAAGCAGCATCCGCGTCGTTCGTTGCCTGGGCGCCGCATTGCTATTGTTACCTTACAAATGTCAATAATATTTGAATACATCAAAAATGGAAAGAAATAATTCGGATTCCGAACAAGAAAACTAATTTCAATGTGCTCCAGATGAAATACTTAATAAAGGCAATGACGAAAAACAAAATTTATTGCCTGAAAAATCGAAAGAAGTTTACAAAAAGGAATATAATACGTTTATTAAATTGAATTGGACCAATTGGCAAGTGAAGAGTTCCAGCGAACGGGTTTTGGACACGTACTTTCAAGGAAGGTAAAACATTTTTAAATCTTCAACCTTATGGTCTTGCTAGTTGAAGCTAAAATCAACATCAATTCTGAATAACCAAGTCGATATTAGCAAACATCCCCAACTTATTCCTTAGTGACAGTGAGTTGGTTATACACTACTACATATTTTTTAATTTAAAAAAAAACTGATACGATCGTAGAAAAAAAATATTGTATATAACTTATACATAAAGTTACTTTTTCTATTTGAATGCAATGAAATGCAAAAAAATAACCTGCCACTTTATGAAACTGAAATTTAATTTTTTTTTATGTTGGCAGCAAGTAGGGTTCGAATTTTAGGCTTACTTTGATTTCGTTGAAATTCGTTCTCTAGGCATTATGGATTCGACAAAAAAATTTTATAGAAAACTTTAAAATACTAACCTTTAACCTTGCAAATAGATCATTTTTACTAGATATTTATCTGAAATACCTATACTCGGAAATATATATAACATGCTGACGGTGCCGTCAACTAATTTCTAGTCACAACTATAAAACAACATAACCTAAAAATATTAGAAATATCTTCCAGTTTATGCTCTATTTCTGAAGTTTTATTCAATAAAGTACTATTTTTATTTTGAATTCAATATAGTATTATACATATTACTTTATATATACATATTTATAGTTACTGTACACATTTCCTGGGAATTAATTGTTATTCCTGTCAGATTCTGTGTCGACACAATGTTTTGTTCAATATTTTGAACTTTGTTCTGCTCGCACCATAACTCAAAGTTTTGCATATTCTTTTTAATAGTTTTTCTAGATTATTTTCTGCAATTACTCGTATTTCTGACGGAGTACAATTTTCTTCCTGACTCATTTTTATTAACTTTAATAATATATTTATTTTTAATTATGACTGATGGGAAGGAGCTTTGTTGGTTTCAATTGTTTCTATCATAGCACATTTGATACTTGTATCATTCTTTTAAATTGTAAGTATTGCCAACCCAAAAAGAAACTATTAATTCAAATGGAAAAAATCAAATTCCACTATATTTTTTTGAGTTTTCAGACTTTAAAGACCCAAATAGAAAAAGTATTATAAAATACACGGTTCATAAGACAATTAGAGCACTTGTACTTTAGAAAATCCCCGCTTCGCGGGCGTTGTCTAGATTAAACGCTTGCTCTAAGATAATGTCTTATGAAACTTGTATCTTAATATACTATTATGCATTGGTTACATAAATAACTATTTTAATACTGTGTAGCGTTTCTGTTATTTAAATACTATTTGACATTTGATCTTTTAAAGGTCTGATAATGTTCTCATAGAGTGAAACATTGATCCTCAAAGCCAGAAAATTTTGATTAAATGAAAAATGCTGACATAAACAAAATAAATAAACAAATTCTGATGTGAACATTATTAATAACGATTTTATCTATACAATAAATACATCAAACTAAATAGTTGCTGTAAACATTATATAACATTAAGCAAATGTTATTAGTAAACGATATTAATAAACCAGATGCACTTTAACCGTTACGTTTTATTTAATATAACACAATATGTGCTCTACACTCTCATAAAATACTTTATCATGTATATATATCTAATTGGGACACATGTATGTAATCTGTAACAAATTGCAAAAATGTATGAATTCTAGACAAAAAAGAGAAAATTGATATACACTCGCCGGCACAAAATTCCGCCACCCTGAACTTTTGGTCAAGTTTGATATTTTATAACTTTGTTATTTTTTATGCGATTTTCATGATTTTGTTATCAGTTTGTAGATCCATTTATTGTGTTTTTCCTTAATTATTTTATAAGGTACCATTTTTCGATTAGGCTATATTATACAGGAGTAAATCAAACTGTTTTTGGTCGTAATTTCAAAACACCCTGTAGGAAAATTGAGGTGGATAATTTTATTTACATAGTGTTTCTTGTAATCTTTGATGTATTCTAAACATTTCCTTTTTTGATTCATTCCATTATCTCATTTCTGTAGCGAGCTGCAAAATTTTAAATGAAACGATGTTATTTTTAGAAAATGTATGTCAAGCTTTCGGTTAAAAATTATCGACGTGAGTATTGTGATAGAATATTTGACAGTGACAATATTCACTGATGAATCCAGGATTTATTTAAGGTCGTCGGATGGTCGTGAGCGGATATACCTACGTATAAATGGAAGATATGCAGACTGCATCATATCAGAACGAATCTCATACCATGGCGGTTCATGATTTAGGTGGGTATTTCTACCGAAGCACGCACCAATCTTGTATTTGTTGAAAATAAAGCTCTAGCCACCCACCGTTACATTGAGGAAATCCTCCAAGAAGTTGTTGTTCCATTTGTTCCTTTCATTGGGAACCAATTTACATTAATGCATGATAGACCTCACGTTGCACATGTAGTGAGCGAATATCTGGATGAAGTTGCACTTCCAAAATTGGAATGGCCCGCATGTAGCCCGGATCTCGACCCAATCGAACATCTTTGGGATCAACTTAAAAGGACCGTTCGTCGCCGTCCTGTACAACCACAAACCTTGCAAGACTGGCGCTGACCGAAGAATATCAGGCTATCCCTCAAAAAAGGATGTCACGAGGACTACAAGCTACCATTGCTGCGTTAGATGCTTTCATCTGGGAACCTCGTGCCAAAATGCTACAATTTTATAAAATGATCAAATTTTACACTAAGTTTAAAATTAAATAATGCATTTCATTTTCATAAGAAAGCGTTATTTTTTAAATTTTTTAATTTTTTATAATTTATAAAAGGCTTTCCTTTTTCCTGCTTTGCTTAGTTTAAACAATGTCATGAGTGCCTTCTAATGTTCTGGTTTTTTTCCACTGAAGATGAAGGTTTGAACCTTCGAAACATGGTATGGTTTTTAATTTTAATTTTTCATTAAACTACTGGAGCAGATTATGAGTTTCTTTACCTTCCTATAACTAGACTCCACTTCGAGATGGACTACTTCAAAAAAAAAAAGGACATGTTTAGAATACATCAAAGATTACAAGAAACAGTATGTAAATAAAATGATCCACCTCAATTTTCCTACAGGGTGTTTTGAAATTACGACAAAAACCAACAGTTTGATTTACTCCTGTATAATATGGCCTAATCGAAAAATGTTACTTTATAAAATAATTAAGGAAAAACACAATAATGGACCTACAAACCGATAATAAAATCATGAAAATCGCATAAGAAATCAAAAAGTTATAAAATATCGAACTTTACCGAAACTTCAGGGTGGCGGAATTTTGTGCCGGCGAATGTATAATTCTGGTTGAGGAGAAAAGAGATCAGATAATTGAGATATAGTATAAAATTTAAATTCACAATGCGGCGACAGCGTGACACACTGAGACTATACTCCTACTAACCGTATGCGTACTTCCGAGGGCCAGTCAATGTGTCACATGAAAATCGCGCTTTACGCAGGAGCTATTTATTGCCCAACATTTTCTGGCAAATAGAATAAATAGAAATTAAGATTCAATTAGAATAATTAATAAGAACGTAATGGAATAAAAAACACCACCATTGAATAACACTGGACAACAAATTTTAGGTTATTGGTTGTATCTTGTATCAAAATGCATTTTTCTTGCTAATTTTGGAATGCTGAATACAAAAATGATAATAAAATTAAAAACTTAGTTGCAGTTTTCAAAAAACGTTTTTTATTTTATTTTTAACAAAATAATAAAAACTAGATAATTTTACACTTTTAGAGTCACTAAATGCGCTGTCGTTTGGCTATTATTTTGTGAATTGTTTTTGTATCATCTCTAACAAGAGTTCAACAGTAGTCGGCAAGCATAGAAGCATTCCAGTTCCCTGGTACCTGCTCGTCATTGTTGATATATCCTGATGGAAGCGTTCGCCTTGCTCATCACTTACAGAGGTGGTAACAAAATCTTTTTGGAGTCTATCGATGGCATATGTTGTATATTCTTTTGCCCTGGCTCTAATAATTGTCTATTGTAATGAAGTGACCTTGCCCGACTCTCCCATTCACACAAATAACAGAAAAACTTTGTGTAGCGTAGCTGCAACCCAAGTAAAAGTGCCACAACCTTTAAGTCGCCACATATCTGCCATTGGTGCTCATCATATTTTATGGTTGAACTTCATATTGTCGTATGATTCTTTCATGTGAACTGCATATCTGACAAGAATAGACGGAAGAATATTGCCAATAAGCAGTAGAACTGCCTTTAAACTCAATGTTGAATGGTCTATTAATAACTCCATTCCACTGGTTTGTAGTTTATATTTAAAGCCGCCAATAAACCGCCAATGATGGGTCCGTGGTGGTTCAATCCTCGAACTCAGCAGGTTATTACTGTATTTCCTTAGGTTTGGTCGCTGGTTTGTTTTAAAGGTATTGTAAGGTCAAACAAGTTGTAAGGTCGAATAAATCTATTATCTTCGGGTTAGTAATAATATACAGAAAGCACAATTTCTAATATATGTAACAATCTGTGATGGTAGGCTTACTTACATGGTAGTCTTAGTACTAATTATCTTTAACACATGGTTCACTAATCTGTTGTGTGAGACGACCTGTTATGACTCAGTACTTAGACGTTAAACTGGTAGTAAAATTGGTAGTTCCTGGTAGTAAAGTGGTCCCTGACCTTAATTCTGGTAGTTAAGAAAAGTCCCTGACTTTAATATTGGTAGATAAATGGTCCCTGACCTTAATTCTGGTAGTTAAGAAAAGTCCCTGACTTTAATATTGGTAGATAAATGGTAGTAAAGTGGTCCCTGACCTTAATTCTGGTAGTTAAGAAAAGTCCCTGACTTTAATATTGGTAGATAAATGGTCCCTGACCTCTGGTAGTTAAGAAAAGTCCCTGACTTTAATATTGGTAGATAAATGGTCCCTGACCTCTGGTAGTTAAGAAAAGTCCCTGACTTTAATGATTGGAAAACCCCCTGCACTCGCCCGTACGACCCTGTCGTTCCGTAACACACAGTTTGGAGTATATCTTCACAATGGTATTAAAACCGGTGGTTCGGACCGAAAAGGTTGCACGTGAGCATTAGTTGACCAATAGAAAGGCGAGACGCCTGTCGAAGCAAGCCCAACGGCAAGGTACAGTTTGAAGGATGAACAATCATCTGCTAATAGGTCAGATGTAGGTGAAAAATAGACAGCTCGACTGGACAGCTGTTTCAACCTCATCGATTATTCATTTTCAAGTGATTTAAAATGAATTTAAATATTCTTTGCTAACAGGTGTGACAAAGAACGAATATATTGTGTGTCACTCCGATACATGCATGTAATTAGTAATAAGGGAGATGTTTGTTGGCGTGTCTAGGATGTTGGAATGTTCGTACAGTTATGTCAAAATATGCAAATATGGTTTTGATGTTGATTTGTGTATTTATATTATCTTACTTGATTATGCTTATATTAGGCTCGGAAAGTATGTTTGGGATTGGTATATAGCGCAAATTACACGAAAGGAGTTATTTTAATGATTAAACTGATAGATTATTTGGCTATTACCGAACCGTACCTATTTGGACGTGTTATAAGTTGCATGGACATGTCTTATAAGTTCTTGAAGGTAATAAGCGAATTCTTAAGCGTGTTGTTAGAGGGATACGGGTACTGTTTCACAACAGCCAATGTTATTGCAGAAAACCAAGTTATGTTCCATGTCAAAAAATGGTGCAAGGCCTTTATCGCGTTTACGAAAAACACTTACAGAGACATCGTCTTCTAATAGGTTCCACTGCTGCAATCTTGATCCTAGTAGACAATGTCCCTATTTAGGTGAATTTAATTAGTACTCATTACGTCGCTCTCGTATATTTATGAACATATTTTTATTATGCAGAGACTGTTCGGTACAAGGCAGACATGAAAGTGGATTTACATGGGTTTAAATGGCTATCGCTCTTATTTTAAGCAATAGGGGGTTAGGACATCGCATATGGGGGATCATCCCTGGGGACCCACCATGCGGTGTTGTCGTGGTAAATGTCCTTAACTTGGCGAAAATGTAGATTTGGCAATGTAAGATCCATATATTGTTATTACAATACAAATATACCACGTGCGTTCCTGCGGTTACAGTGTTAATATATTAGGTGCACACACAGGGCCAACACTCCATTCATAAATCTGTTGGAAAGTGAGTTTGTGATTGTTTGAAATGTTATTGAAAATCAGTAATGGGTGGAAGAGTGACAAAACATGTTGGCAGGGAAAGTGAGTTTGTGATTGTTTGAAATGTTATTGAAAATCAGTAATGGGTGGAAGAGGGACAAAACATGTTTGTCTCTCTAATGGCAACAATGTTGAAGTCTGGTTAAATCAAAGATCTTACAAGGTTAAATCCAATAACGTTTAAAAGGTTATGGAGCGCTCTTCATTGTGTCGGAGCGGAGCTAGTCTGGGCAAAAAGTCCAACAAGGGCGTATAATTTACTTTGAGATTCTTTACGTTTAACTATATTATCTATTCAAAAAGTGTAGTTTCGAATATTGGATATTTATAAAAAAGATAGAAATATTGATCCAGTTTTTATATACAGTGTATCCAAGGATGGATTTAACTATTTATGCTTAGCATCAATATTTTTGGTGTATTCATTACTGGATGATACTCTCCAGATATAAAAGTGTATATTTCTAGCCAGATTGTCATATTTATCACTAAGACATCTTGCAAAATCCCAATTAAAAATTTGTAAATTTGACAATTACAACTGGTTTAAGGCCACTAAGGCATATTGTACACTAAAGTGATTAATTAAATAAGTAAATTAAAATAATATGTACCTAAACAAGTTAGATCAAATATATAAAAATAAATAAATAAATTATATAAAACCTGTCTTCACGTACTTGTTACACTGCAAACGTTGTTTAAATATAGAAAAATAAAGATGTAAAATATTTTGATGGGACTGTTCCTTTCTTCAGTATTTTATTCCCATGTACATTACCTACATAATCTTCTTTTGTGAAGTATTTCTCACAAATAACTGTTGTATCACCTGGACTATAATTATTCCTTCTAAGGGCATGTATCCAAATTTGCCGTAGGCTACGGCCCTTTAGTATCATAACGAAGTGGATAAACATTTGGTACATTCTTAAACAAACCCAATTTTCATAGTGATGCAAACTCAAAATCAAATTTCTAAATATATTTACTAACCTGTGAAATTTTAATTTAACACCATTGCATCTTCTAGTGAAGTATTTTATGGCCGCACAAGACTCAACCATCTTGTAAATGCAAGATTTATATTAAGAAATAAACCAACTCGACTGCTTTTTGGCCGGACTAGCACCACGGACCGGTCCATAACCTTTTAAACGTCAATTGTGAGTCAGAAATCATATCAATACAATCATATTAAAACATAACCATACTTACCGAAGAAAAGATAAATCCTTGCTTAAATGATCCACTCTTTTACAAACTATACATGAATGCACCATCATTGTTTATAATAAAGACGATTTTTCACCAATACTCACAAAAAAATAAAATAAAAACAACCAAGTATATAAACACTCCCTTAAAAGCGGTTAGTAGCGAGGTAGCGAGTAGCAACAGTGTATTCTTCTTCCATTGATAAAGTTCGACCGTTGGCCGCCGAGCGTACTATCTTTCAACTTGATGTTGTCAGAGTGCAGTCGGTTTATTTCAAACTTTTATGTATAATAATAATATTTTTTTTCTAAATCTCTCAAGGCCTATTCACAATTTATATTAAAATTATTGGGAAATAAATTTATTTTAAAAGCAATTGCGGATTAACCTTAAACCAGTTGCAATTGTCAAATTAACAAATTTTTAATTGGGATTTTGCAGATACCTTAGCGATAAATAGGACAATCTGGCTATGCTGCAAGCATAACAGCAAGGTGGGGAGTGCACGTTTACAGTCCTTACGTCGACTTCAAATGTAAACAATTCTATCTGGAGTTTGTAAGATCTTTGGGTGCACATGACGTCACTTATCTCATAAATGTGAACTAATATTAAAAAAAAAGTTTATTTTCGGTTTTAACACACCTAAAATAGTAAGATTTAGTAGATTTTATTTTAGATACATTTAGTTGTTATCCAGTGTAAATAATACGTCAAACGGCGACAACTTGTAGACACGGGAAGATATAAGAACTTACAGAATCCATCTGAGAATTGACTTCTTAAGTTAACCTAGGAAATACTCTAGTTATAAATTCAGGCGAAAAACCGAAAAATATCGCCGGTCACTTGACAGACGACCGATTGGCGACGTTCGAGTTTTACGCTGAGCAGATACACGACATACGTCTTTCTTAAAGGCACATAAACGAGAAGGTGCATATAAAAAAGTATACCGAATCCCTTAGCGGAGTCATCGCGACATGCATTTTGTAAAGTTTTGTTTTAACTGGCTAGCCAGCGGCGTAGTTTATGTCTCCGATTGTAAATCTTAAAAAATTAAAGGATATAATTTTAAAATTCTTAATTACTATAAACACGAGAAAACTTCTAAAAAATAACATAATAATAGAAATTGTTAATGAAAAATAACAAAACGAACAAAATGGTTAACAAAATATATAGAAAAATTCGTTGGTAATCTTATAGTAAACATTTTTAAATCTAAACAGGAACTTTTTATTATTAAACTCAAGAAGACTTCTTAAAAATAACATACATTATAGAAAATGTTAATGGAAAATAAGGAAACGAGCAAAATAGTTAACAAAACATTGGTATCGACAAATTTTTTGGTAACCAAAAGTAAGCATTCTTAAATTTAAACAGGAACTTTTAGGTAACTATGAATACATGAGTACATGAATTTAAAAAAATAATAACCAATTTTCTTATTTTGCCAGTCGCGTAACTACGCCTCAATTTTTGAAGTGCACACAGTGGGCACCTGATAATTTAACGTGGAAGAATTTGACAAGCTATTTTAAATATCTACTTATTTTATGCTCGTAGATTGAGAAAGATGTGAAGAAAATAACTCTTGGTAATACTTTTTGTTCGGGTTAAAACCGCACAATAATAAATCCGAACAATAAATACATAATTGGGTGATTTTTTGCAGTTTCTTTGTTTGGTATAGAGACACGTGGTAAAAATTCATTATTCACAAATAAATAAATTTCTGGAATTTTTTTTATGGCTACTACAATTCTCTAGCCTGTGCCCACCCGTAGTTACGTGCTTGCTAAATACCCTACCTAATCACATGTAAACGGCTAGGCTGCCGTCGAGCAGTCGGTGACGTCATCGCTTGGTGAATTGGAATTTCAAGCGATTCACTCGAGCGATTCACTCGATTATTAAAATCGCTCGAGTATCAAGTACTCGATTATTAAAATCATCGGTTTTTCCCAACACTAGTTTTTCCTATTTTCCAATCCCGCTTTATTTTACGTTTTACTGTAAAATGCAAGATAAAAATGGAAATGGTTCGTTCATTTTCCGTCTATATTTTGTCATAAAAGTTGTTCGACCGTCGAGATATTTAGCTCCATAAACCATTGCAATATAAACATTACGATATTGTTTCTCAACAGGGCGTAAATGGTAATATAAATAATTTTTAGATTTTTAGATTTTCTCGTACTGGTTTCCAGATATTTGATAAAAACCAAAAAAATTTAACACTCTGTATATCGAAAACAACGCATTTTAGGACATACGTGTATATAAACTTTTCGATTTAAAATTGATCCATTACAATAAGTACATATCATTAAGTAACACCCTGTATAAATATCGATAAACTCCATTTTCTGATTTCTGATTCTCCCTTAAATACATAAACAACGAAACACCGCAGACGAAACAACACAAAACCAGAGCCTATTTTAAGCAATGGGGAAACACGCTGGCTACGAAGCGGTATCGACCAGTTATGCATCCGCTTGACGTTGTCGGGCAGGTGTATTTCTACATGAGCTTTTATAATTTCTTACATGACGGCCGAGAGCTAATGACAGCCATGGCTACTTACTGCGAATGCCGTTTATTTAAAACTGGGAGTTATTTACTTTATGAATTATACGACAATAAAATTTAAAAAAATACAAAAAGTACCTTTAAAGAGCCCGCATAGGCGTTCGAGTTTCGGGGAGTTGTGTGTAGTGGAACTTTCAAAGGATCTCGCTTTTTTTTGTTCTATTTGAGTCCCAAATCAAATAAAGTAAAAAGGATCAATTCCCAGATGGTTTATTTTTCTTATTTGTTTAACGTGTTATTTGTTTTTGCTCTTACAAAAAAAAAAGATCGACACTTTTTTGTCGTCCACGGATTGTTTTCCTTTTATATATAGAAGATTATTGGAAACTAAAATAAAAAAATGTGATGTAATGTTTCATTTACACGAGGATATGTATGGTTATGTTATATTTTATACAAGGTGCCCCAAGTAAAGTGGCCTATTAGAGGTATCTCGAGAACTAAATGAGATTTTATTTTCAAAATCTGGCTGTGGCTATAAGAGATGGTTTCCTACGTTTATAAAATATTTTCGATGGTGCGGTGTTGCCGGATCATACCGAAAGTGGTAGCAACTTCGGAATCTTAAATGAATTACCCTATATATTATATTTTTTTTGGAATCTAGGTAAAAATCTAAAACAGTTTTCTGTATAATATCATATACCTATCTTTTAGAGTTTTTGAATTATAAATAATTTTGTGATTTTTTTAACGCCGTATCGGGACCTGAAAAGAAAATCGTATCTTTTTAGCGGTTACAGCTAGAAAGCTGAAAATTTGACAACAGTTTCACAAGACCATCGCAATTTTATAATTTTGAACAGTATTTAATTAGTTTCATACAGGGCGTCTCCATAACAATGTTTCTGAGGCAGATGAATTATTGCAAAAAGCTTCTTCTTTTTAAATGGGACACCCTGTATTTGATATGTTTTGCTAATGGAGGATCGAATTTTCTATCTAATGATATTAAGTGTTCCCATACCTATCTTCAGTATTTTCGGACTTATAGCGAAATTTAAAAATTATCTTATAAAAATTTTTTTTTGATAGTGTGGAATGGATTCATAGGAACAAAATAATGAAAAATCCACTTGACGTTATGTCTGAGTTATTGTGATAAAAATGGCTAATTCACATTATTCGAGCTTAGATATTTTAAGTTTATTTTATATTCATGGAGAGTGTGGTAGAGTTTTATCTAGAACTTGCAGAAAATTTAATGAACTGCATCCTGATGCAGCTCCTATGACTCCAAAAAAGTTGATTGGACGATTCGGTCCATGGAAATGGCCCCAAGGTCTCCGGATCTTACCATGGGGTAGGATTAAAGAAATAGTATACAAGACACCTGTCACAACAAGGGAAGATTTAGAAAATCGAGTACGAACAGCTTTGGGGTCTCTAGAAGGGAAAGAAATGAAAAAGGTGACAAATGAACGTTTTATAACCACAATTTATGAATGTTTAAGAGCCAATAATTTTATACAATTTAGTTGTTAGTTATTTTATTGGTGTTGTTGCGTAATTTTAATTTTGTTTATTTATTTATTAATAAATTCCTTATTGGTTAACCATTTTGTTTACAACAACACAGACATAACGTCACATGGAGTTTTCATTATTTTTTTTCTATGAATCCACAGCCAGCTACCAAAAAATATATTTTTATAAGATAATTTTTAAATTTCGCTATAAGTCCGAAAATACTGAAGATAGGTATAGGAACACTTAATATCATTAGATAGAAAATTCGATCTTCCATTAGCAAAACGTATCAAATACAGGGTGTCCCATTTAAAAAATAGAAGATTTTTTGCAAGAATTCATCTGCCTCAGAAATATTATTATGGAGACTGTATAAAACTAATTAAATACTGTTCAAAATTATAAAATTTCGATGGTCTTGTGAAACTATTGTCAAAATTTCAGCTTTCTAGCTGTAACCGCTAAAAAGATATGATTTTCTTTTCAGGTCCCGATACGGCGTTAAAAAATCACAAAATTATTTATAATTTAAAAACTCTTAAAGATAGGTATATAATATTATACAGAAAACTGTTCTAGATTCTTACCTAGATTCCAAATATAGGGTAATTCATTTAAAATTCCGAAGTTGCTACCACTTTCGGTATGATCCGGCAACACCGCACCATCGAAAATATTTTATAAACGTAGAAAACCATCTCTTATAGCTACAGCCAAATTTTCAAATTAAAATCTCCTTTAGGTCTCGAGATACTTCTAATAGCCCACTTTACTTGGGGCACCCTGTATAAAAAACCAGAAATCCAATACTTAATTACTACGTGCGAATGTACATTTTTAAAAAAACTCTCAACGAATGTTACATAGAAATACCTTAATGAACATATACAGAGTCATTCATAGTCAGTGGTAAAATATCTCGGGTACTAAAAAAGATATTTGTTTCAAATATTGGACCTTCCCGAGGTCGTTTTTCCCAACGAATATAACCTCCAACGATTGAAAACCAACGTGAATCGCTTTTGGCGCACACGCACCACTCCCAGAGTGCCCTAAAGGATTTTTCCTATAGTGCTTGTGTTTGATCATAAAAAAAAAAAAAAAAAAAAAAAAAAAAACTCGCTATAAAAGATGCCGTCCTTTTTAATGAAGATACGTACGAACATAAGGCACGAAAAAATCTCTGGTTTAAATTATTTTGTTTTAGAAGTCTTTTGTACCTTTAAATTATTTTTTTTGTTAAAGATTAGTTTTATTTGTTAAGTTGTCTAATAAACACAAATTCTTTGTTTTAAAAAGTACAATACGGTAAATTTATTACTTATAATTCGATTCTTCTTCGCCAAAAATTCCTGCAATGCAATATTAAAAAAAAGATGGCAAATATTTCTATTGATGTAGCCTAATAAATATGTTTCGTGTATTCAAATTGCTCTGAAAATGGACCATTCAAAGATTGTATGCTCTGACTTATCCCATTGGTCCTTCGCTGTTTGAAACTAAAAAGCTTTCCGCTAAGTGGAGAACGCTTTTTATCCAACAACAATGAAAATTGCTTCTGGTCCCGCCTAACGTTAAACAAAAAAAACCTCCCTTTTAACAACGTAACCGGCCCAAAAAGGGTTTTTAAAGAAAAAAGTTTACTTAGCCAAAAATAAGCGGAAAAACAAATATCCATCGGTTTACCCAACTTAAGTAAATGTCAACATGAAAATTGTAGGCTTGTTCAAACAAATATATATTATACTGATTTCAGCAGAACTATTTTTGGACAAATATATTTTGAGAACCTCTATTATAATGTCTTTCTTTTTTTAAATAGTTTTGTTACTTTGCCTTCAACGGGCGTCGATTCCCAAAGGTGATTCAATCTCAGTACACTACTGGCATTTTACCATGTGGATATTGTTCCTAATTAGCCTGACCAATTCTACATGAAGACGGTCATGTTTTTGATGATAATTAAATTCCAATTGAATCTCGTTATTCTTAATATCGATAATTTATTTTTATTCCAGTTATGGTGCATAGGTTTTCACACCATCCTGTACAGCTGTCTTATCTCCAACTACTCCTGGATGCTCTGCGAGGGCCTTTACCTCCACACCGTGTTGGTATGGGCCTTTATTTCACAGAGCCACCTTTTGGTCTATATGACAATAATCGGGTGGGGCCTACCATTGGTTACTACTCTTATCTATGTTCCTGTTAGGGCCATCATGGGTGAAGGCGATGAACTAAAAATGTAAGTACACAAATTTATAATTAGTGTAAGTTTTATACAGGATGACTCGTGTCTCTAATATCGGCTGCAGTATTTCTAATAAGTACATCGAATTAGGGCATCCCGAGTGATGACATTTACTTTGTAAACTTCATTTTTGAACCAGCCCCATAAACAAAAGTCTAGGCGTGTGAGGTCTGGAGATCTTGGCGGCCAACTAATAAGACAATTGCGACCAATTCAAAGCCCTGGAAACTTTTTTCCAAATGTGGCTTGCCTGATTTACACACGTTTACCGAAAATTTAACTGGAAAGCGCAACGGGTTTCAAATTTTCGGAATCGATAGCAGAATTTATCGCTTTCTGGGTTATTTTTTTTATTGAACGCATGTTTACGTATTGTTTTATTTAGTAACACACGATTGATAGGATACGAAGTTACCTTACAATTTAGCATAGATTAGATAGATTTATATTTAAATTAAAACGTTACTATAAATTTACCTATTTCTGCTAGAGTTAGCTGATAGCTCTTCGTGTAACGTCAGAATTAATGTAGCGAATAATATTAACTGGAACAGGAAATTTAACACCGTCTAATCCAGCGTAATCCTGATTGTATCGTTTTCTCGATATTTTATAGCGGTGTATGCTAATTTGCTAGCAGAGTGTTTGGTATTATCAATTTTTTCTCGCTCAACATCACTTTGAATTTGTCCATAAATTGTGTGTCATGTAATATTTTCTTACCATTCTCTCCACCAAATTCATCAAAATGACGAAAAACGTTATACAATTTTAGGGTAGAAATCACCTTTATGAGTAAAATAAATCACAGTTAAATAAACGCCTACGTATACTGATGCATATTCATAAGTTTCATAAAGGTATCATTTATAACATCGTCGATTCAAAAGTACCAAATAAATGAAAAACCATCAGTCAACGTAATTAATCACGGGCAAATCTACCTAAGGTAAGGAAAAATTCCCCGTCGGCCGGTTATTATGTAAGATATAATTTATAAAGTAAGTTTTTGACGTAATCAATTTATTTCAGAACATTTATTTTATCATGTAAGCCATATGTTTGTTATTGGGGATAATTTTTTTGCAACAATAGTGTCGAGTGCTTTTTGCAGGAAGGGTCATCTGTTTTGTAAACATAAACAGTTTTGACAGTTGTCTACCTTAGTCCAGTTCAACGAATACTTATAACCAGGAAGAAGACAAACTGCCGTGTTAAATATTCGAAGCAGGCGATGATACGGCGACATCCATTATGCCTGGCGCGCACGTGCTTTTCAAATGTCACTTTTGTCCAAATTTGTATTACTGTCAATATTTTAAAGTGACATTTAAGCAAAGAAAACATCAAAACCCTTTCATTTGAGAAAATCAAATATTAGGATTTTGACATAGGTTTTCAGCTGTAAATATCGCTTTAAAATTGTCCTTACATACTTTTATATTATTATTGAACTAGTAACAATACTAGAAATACAGAATTCAGAGATTGAAGGTTGTAATTAGTTTTATTAAAAAATAGGAAATAAATCAAAATTTACATAAAATATTTTACCATCTTAAACTTCAAATAAATCAAGGTAAATACAATACTATATGTACAGCTACTAACCAAGTAAATATATGCACCTTCATTATGATTATGGGCTTCCAATTTGTTTGTTTCGTAGCATACTCCTGGCAACATTAGTGATCGAAGTCCTCTTTAATGTTCAGTCATTATGGGATTCTCAATTAAGCTATGAAAGGAAAGAATTATTATAATAATATATTACCGGACTTATCAAAATTCTGACTACGGGTTAATATAACTTATATAGCTGTAAATATTATGTTGTAGCTTTTGACTTGTAGATTGTAAAATTTAAGTAAAATTCTTTAAAAATGTGTTTGTTGCTAGTTTGCGTGAGAAGTTTGGGACATAATGGCACAATTTTATAATGTAAAATAACAATAACGAATAAAAATTAATAAAAAAATATTTCAATCATAAATTACTTACCAGCAACAAAACGAAAAGGGCCGCTTTCGTGAAAAGAATAGAAAATTAAAAATTATTTTAGAATTTAATGACGTTTCCGCCACCATTTTCAATCACATTATAAATCATATGTTAGTTGATTTTTATTCCATTCCAGACGAAGGATATTCGGTTGTAAAATAATTTAAGAACTTGTGCTGCTCGCATTCTATGTCTGTCTCTGTCTGCATCAACCTTATCCGATTCATTAAAGGGAGATAAATATGGCCTAGGTCAAATCGAACAAACCCGAGTCTGATATTGACACAGAACGATAGACACAAAAGGATAAACGTATGGAGTAACCTGCCTGGCTGTGACGTCAATTGCACGGCCTACTTATATGCTTCGATCCCCGCCATAAGAGGTCTCACCGGGCTGGTCCAGTTGTCACGTATTAACAAATTATTAAGAAAACATGAAAATTTTTATCGCCCTGTATCTCAAAAGTTAAAACGTTTAGGACATATGTTCATATGAAGTATTTTCTGAACATGTGATCAAGAATAATCTCCTCAAATATTAACGTGTTATTTAGAAACACCCTGTAGAATATAGTAACATTAATTTCGTGGTTATTTTGATTTTTCCCTCATCGCTTTTTAATGTCTGTAATCATACTTTACATAATCAATCAATCAATACGGCAGACATTTTCATGCCCCATAAGCCTATTATTTTCTAATATCATAAGGAAAAAATTCTGTGACGTATAATCTCTAGTTACAGTTAACCTTCTGACGATTATGATGGATGGCAGATAAAATAAAATACATTTTTGTGTTACACAATAGAGTTTGTTTGAAGTTTGGGCGGTTGCATAGAGAAATGATGAAGGAAACTTATAAACGAAAGTTTTCGAGTAGGAGATTTTAATACATTTTAAAACCTTGCAATTTTATATAATTGCTCATGGAAATCAGATAAGGCAAGTTTGTATGAAAGCCTAAAATATAGGCATGTGTGTTTTTATCATTCGAAACATTCTATGAAACATTTAGAACGGTCCAGAGTGAGCAGGGAAAGGAATTTTGCAAATTAATTTCTATCATATGTTTGTCTGTTCCTGTTCTAATAATGATATTTTATTTAATCGTTATCGTTGACATTAGTACTTTATATAAGGCTTTCTCTTCAATCCCTTAGAAGTTGTTCTTATTTAATCTACTGAGGATTATACAGGGTGTCCCATAACTAATGGTACACAGGAAAACTGCAGATTCCTTGGGTAAAAATACTGCGATTTGGCCATACTTAGTTTAGTTCAATAGCTGGTAATAACCGAGATACAGGGTGTCCAAGTAAAAATTTAATTTTCAATTTCCCTAAATAACTTATTTCTGAATCAATATTTTTGCACAAAATTTTGTGACTAGGGTCTTTTTGGGGAAAGGAATTTTAATTTGTTAATAATTTTGATGTAGATTGTAGAGGGCGCTCTATGCGGTACTCTGGATACATAAAAAGAAATGTAACTTTTTTGTGCCTTAGTATAATGATATTTTTATTAAAAATATCAGTTTTTCCGTCATTTCTAAGCAATAAAGGTATACTTTGTAAATGGCGCTCCCACTAACCGTTTTCGAGATATTTTCAATTACAATTTCTAATGCGCCCGTTTAAATTTTGATTTGTAAATGTGAAATTTGTCACAGTAGGCTTTGGTAAAAACAAATACAATGAAAGCACTTTGTAACCTCATTTCTGTCAAAGTTTATTTTCATTTGTCAGCATTGTGGGTATTTTTGGAGATACTGTTATCAAAAATTAAACTAAAAATGCCGCTACATTTTTCGTTTTGGACGCAAGGGTCCTGTTTCTCCCAGTCTATCGTATAGGCTTCTAAAAATTTAAAAATATGGCTGCCTTCTATTTGCATACATTTCCAAATACCGCCGATGTGCTCCGCGTCTGTTAAAATTTTCTTGTGCGTATAAACATACCATGTCTCGCATTTCTCCGTTAGAAAACAGTTATGTCGCGGCAATTTTTGATAACACTATCTTCAAAAACTGCTTAAAAACACCCAAAATGTTGACAAATGAAAATAAACTTTGACAGAAATGAGGTTTCAAAGTGCTTTCATTGTATTTGTTTTTGACAAAGCCTACTGTGACAAATTTTACATTTATAAATCAAAATTTAAACGGGCGCATTAGAAATTGTAATTGAAAATATCTCGAGAACGGTTAGTCGGAGCGACATTTACAAAGTATACCTTTATTGCTTAAAAATGATGGAAAAACTGATATTTTTAATAAAAACATAATTATACTAAGGCCTAAGAAAGTTACACTTCTTTTTATGTATCCAGAGTAGCGCAGAGAGCGCCCCCTCTAATTTGCATCAAATCTATTAACAAATTCAAATTCCTTTCCCCAAAAAAACCCTAGTCACAAAATTTTGTGCAAAAATATTGATTCAGAAATAAGTTATTTAGGAAAATTGAAAATTAAAGTTTTACTTGGACACCCTGTATCTCGGTTATTACCAGCTATTGAACTAAACTAAGTGTGGCCAAATCGCAGTATTTTTACCTAAGGAATCTGCAGTTTTCCTGTGTACCATTAGTTATGGGACACCCTGTATAAAAGTTAGTCTTTCTTGAAATATGTCCCTTCCTACAACTCAGTTCTCAATTTCAGAATTAGGAAAGCATGTTTGATTCAATATGAAGAGAAAAATAATTGATCATTTGATCATCTGCCTTAACTTCAAAACACTTGCTCCACCTTGCTGATATTATTATATTCCACGTCCTTTTAAAAAAAATATGTAGTGTTTCTTAGGACTCCTAAAAAGTCAACTACTTAAATTTAAATAGACCATTTCTATATATAACACACTGTATAATAATAACTAATTTATCTCCTTATTGGCTGTAGGAACTTTATTAATATTTTTGATAATGTTTCTTTATAAAATTTCTATATCATTATTTATTTATTCATGAAAAGCAACCCTTATTAAGTTAAACCCTACTTTCTCTCCTTTCTAACATAAATAGGTATTTGCTATACATCAAACTGGCTTTGCATTACTTAATTAGAAATTTGATGAATTATGATCGAAGTATGACCACGCAAATATTTAACAGACAACTACTACAGACAGAAAGTAATCAATTAGTTGTGTTGTTTAAGTAAAGCCTGTCAATATCGAAGAGCTTATTTATAAATATCGTTATTTTATGGTTAATGTTAATAAATTTTAATCATTTATAAGGGGGAATGGAAAACATCCGTGCGAATTGATCATTAAGATCTTACAAGATTTCAATAGGCCACAAACAAATCCCAACAAACGCCGCAGTGTATTTATTTGTTTTTCACTTTTTATTTGAAATGTCTTCTTGTTGGAAATGGCCACCTACACTTAATATACATATTAATGAGTTTCAATTTACTTCTGCGATCCAATTTTGTTGATCTAACATTTACTTTTACAAAATATCCACAAACTTTTCTCAAAATCCGATTAGTCGATCTCGAATAGCCTTTAGGCAACAATATTATCAATAGACCTTGGGGCAGAAATCAGGTTAAAATACAAGAGGGTTGTAATGTTATAAAACCAGCCCTTGCCAATCGATGACCAAGGATTTTTAATTATTTTACGATAAATTTAATAAAACCAAGGCCGTTTTTTAAAACTTCCTTTTCAGGCTAGTCTGTTGGTAAAATGCTGTTGACTTACAAAATTTGGTTATTTAGGGATAGATCCTGAGGAGTGTTGGAAAAAACCGATGATTAATAATCGAGAACTTGATACGCGAGAGATTTTAATAATCGAGTGAATCACTTGAAATTTTTATGACTATAAGAAGAATGTGTTGATAAACCACCAGGGGTTGTTTTTGTAAGTTTTAGAAGTTTAGTCTAGAGTATTTATTAAGGAAGAACAGTTAATTCTAATTTTTAAAAAAATTACATCCTTTAATTTTTTAAGAATTTACAGCCAGTCCCTGTCAAAACAAAACCCATCTCGCGATTAATTCACTAAGGGATTTGGCATACTTTTTTTGTATGCTCCTTCTCGTTTATGTGCCTTTAAGAAAGACGTATGTCGTGTCAGCCTTTTGAGCGTCAAACTCGAACGTCGCCAATCGGCACATTTCGAGTGGCGCGCGAAGATCGGGTATCAAGTAAAAGCAACGATTCGATTTTTCGCCTGACTTTATAACTAGAGTAGTATTTCCTATCGAGCGAAAAACTGCTCGAATATTCGTCGGCGTCAAGCGAAGCCCGGGTATCGAGTGAAAGGTAATAAGTAACAAGCGACGATTTTCGCTTGAATTTATAACTCGAGCAGTTTTTTTAATAATCGAGGGATGTCGGTTATTTCAATAATCGAGTACTCAAGCGGTTGTTCGCTCGAGCGATCACAACACTAGGAATAAGTAACAAGCGACGATTTTCGCTTGAATTTATAACTCGAGCAGTTTTTTTAATAATCGAGGGATGTCGGTTATTTCAATAATCGAGTACTCAAGCGGTTGTTCGCTCGAGCGATCACAACACTAGGAATAAGTAACAAGCGACGATTTTCGCTTGAATTTATAACTCGAGCAGTTTTTTTAATAATCGAGGGATGTCGGTTATTTCAATAATCGAGTACTCAAGCGGTTGTTCGCTCGAGCGATCACAACACTAGGAATAAGTAACAAGCGACGATTTTCGCTTGAATTTATAACTCGAGCAGTTTTTTTAATAATCGAGGGATGTCGGTTATTTCAATAATCGAGTACTCAAGCGGTTGTTCGCTCGAGCGATCACAACACTAGGAATAAGTAACAAGCGACGATTTTCGCTTGAATTTATAACTCGAGCAGTTTTTTTAATAATCGAGGGATGTCGGTTATTTCAATAATCGAGTACTCAAGCGGTTGTTCGCTCGAGCGATCACAACACTAATCCTAATAAAAAATTGAAGTTTTTAACCATGGAGGGGGTAATTTAATTAATGGTACAAATAATTAGTTTTATTTTTAAACAATCGTGGTTATATTAAGAATATTTTATGGCATAATATATAAAATAATAATAATAAAGCAGCTCAATATACAACGTGTCCAAGATAAGGAGGGCCAGTAGAGGGATCTCGGAAATCGGTTAAATGGAGGTAAAGTTACGCATTTACGTGCCTAATAATATGCCGTTCAGAAAGTTTTAAAATTACGAGTAGTTCCGGAGATTTCCGGAAAAAACGAAATTTTTAAAAATCGTTTTATTGTTTTCCTGTTTTTTTTTTTAGATCGAATTCTAAAGTAAATTGCACTTTTGCATTGATATTTTTCCGCTCTATCTAACATCGTTAATTGTTTTGTAATCCGACGAGTCGTCTTCGAAGGGCCATTGCCAACTTTCTTTACTTCCTACTACTTAAATACGGTCCTGTTTTTTTCTTCCGAATGCAACGATGTATGACACATTATGGTTTAATAACGTTTCGAGGGTTTTTGAACAACATCAGGAAATTTTGGGATACGGTCCTGTATTTCTCCGAATTTTATAAATAATATCTCATAAGTAAACTCTAAATTTTTACTTATGTTGGACTAGTTCAATAAATAACAAATAATTTAACAATAAACCACAAAATACAGAATCATTATTTCAAACTTCTGTTGATTCGGGATTTAAAAGAAAAGTAGGCGCTTGAAACAAAAAAATTAAGATGGTGACGCGTGATTTGTTTCACTTGACATTCCCATTATGATCGTTTAAGAGCGTTTTAAGAGGTTTTCTATTTTCCAGAAAATATGGAACATAAATTTACAAATGCTGAAAAGTTTGATATTCTATCGCATGTTTTATTTTATCTCAAATCGGATCGGATCGGATCGGATCGGAGACCACGAGCTGACGAAGAACCTCGACAGCCTAGAACATCGAAGACAGGTTGGGGATTTGACTCTCTTTTACAGATATTTTCATGGAAGGTGCTCGGCTGACCTTGCCCTCTTAATTCCGCCCAGAGCGACGAATAGCAGAAATACACGACATCCATATGTGGTTAAGCTTAGTACTCCTCGAACTTCATTATTTAAGAGATCTTTCATCTGGAGGACTACATCCTTGTGGAACGACCTTCCCGAGGTCGTTTTTCCCAACGAATATAACCTCCAACGATTCAAAACCAACGTGAATCGCTTTTTGCGCACACGCACCACTCCCAGAGTGTCCTAAAGGGTTTTTCCTGTAGTGCTTGTGTTTGATCATAAAAAAAAAGAACTGTTATGTGGCAGTTAGAAGATGTTATTTGTGCTTAGAGAATAACGGAAATCATATTGAACACCTGATTATGTAGTTCCTTACTTTTTTGTTGTTCGTTATATTACTGTTTTGGAATGATCTTGTTCCCTTATTTGTGGTTTATTATTAAATTATTTGTTATTTATTGAACTAGTCCAACATAAGTAAAAAATTTAGAGCTTATTTATGAGATATTATTTATAAAATTAGGAGAAATATAGGATCGTATCCCAAAATTTCCTGATGTTGTTCAATGAACCCTCGAAACGTCATTAAACCACAATGTGTCATACATCGTTGCATTCGGGAGAAAAAGAGCTGTCAAATTACAATATCAAGAAAACAGGATCCTATTTAAAAAAAGAAAGTTGATAATGGCCCTTCGAAGACGACTCGTCGGATTACAAAACAATTAACGCTGTTAGATAGAGCGGAAAAAGTGGCAATGCAAAAGTGCAATTTACTTTAAAATTGGATCTCAAAAAAGCCCAGGAAAACAATAAAACCATTTTTCAGAATTTCGTTTTTTTTCCGGATATCTCCGGAACTACTCGGAATATTAAACCGTTCTAAACGGTATATTATTAGGCACGTAAATGCGCAACTTTACCTCCATTTAACCGACTTCGTATCTCTTACGGTTTCCGAGATCCCTGTACTGGTCCCTCTTATCTTGGACACGTTGTAGAGATTTGTTATAGCGCAAAAAAATACTCTATATAATTTTCTTGTGTAGCCAATTTTCAAATCTCATTTTTTCTTTTAAGCAATCTAAATCTGCATTATTTAGAAGTTGAGGAAAACAAGCCGAGGAAAATTGGTTATCGGTTTTTCGGTTTTATACGCTAAAACTTTGGATCATTTTAAATCTCTATAATTTCATCACGATATTTTTTTTTCCATAATTTAAAATCTGCAAAACAAATTATATTCATGGGTACGGAATATATAATATATAGAAGGGAAAATATCTTGGAGTATTGGGAAATATTAAAAAATAAAGATTTTAAAAAAAATATCTACATTGTAACAAGAAATCTAACCCGTTGCGTGCTACATTATGTTGATATATCAACGTTTCTTCATATACTTACCTAAGAAATCGCACTCTGAAATATTAGCACGTCATCCAAGAACACCCTGTATATTGACCAAATGTTAATAATAACAAAATTCTGTAATATGGTCCATATGGATATTTTTTAGTACATAAAAAGGTCGAGATATTTCTAATTTAATAATCGCCCAATCTAATTATCAAGACTACAGTTTTATATCTCATTTATGAACCTTCTGTTCCAAGTAAATTTAATATACGCTGTCTAGTTTCGAAATTAAATTTAATTATATCTAAGCCACTAGTAATTAATGTTGATTAGAAGGCAGTGGTAACTACGTAGACAATTTACTTGGCTTTTTTCCTATTACATATAAAAAATTACCAACAGCCATTATATTTGTAATATATTACTTCCCAATGACTTGATTATACCTTATCCTTATACCGAAATATGGAGGAAGCTATTAATCAACATCTTCCCTGGAAGGCTTCAACATTATCAGCGATCATCAATATGGTTTTCGGAAGTCCAGATCACCAGGAGATCTTCTAGCTTATGTCACCCATCTTTGGAACAACGCAATCGAACATCATGGGGAGTCTCGGGCTGTTGCACTGGATATTTCTAAAGCCTTTGATCGTGTTTGGCACGAGGGACTTCTAAGTAAACTGCGATCCTATGGTATGCCCAGTCGATTCTGTGCATGGTTGTCTAGCTTTCTTAACGACCGCTCTCTGCAAGTGGCAATTGACGGATTTCTCTCAGACAAATTCACCATCAATGCCGGTGTTCCTCAAGGGTCCTTATTGTCTCCCACTCTCTTCTTACTCTACATTAACGACCTCCTAGTGAAAACGAGAAATCAGATATTTATTTTTGCTGACGATAGCACACTTATCTCATCTTTCTCTTTGAATGCACAAACATCGGCTGCCGGCGCACATATTCGCAGACAGCATGAAGTATCACTCCTGAACAAAGACCTGGAAGAAATTTTGGCTTGGGGTGACAGTAACCAAGTCGAATTTAACGTTCAAAAAACCCAGGCCGCAGTTTTCTCTAAAAAGGTTAACCGGATATAGTCATGGATGGACACGCAATCCCACTTGCTTCATCTATTAATTTGCTGGGCGTCAATCTGGTAGGAAATATGTCTTGGCATAACCACGTTGTGGCAATCGCCAAGATAGCTTCTCAGAAACTTGATGTACTCTTCAGAACCAAAAAGTTGTACACACCTCGACAACTTTTGACACTATACAAAGCCCAGATTCGACCATCACTAGAGTACTGCTCTCATGTCTGGAGCTCTGCACCCAAACATACTCTTCGGCTACTGGATTCGATCGAAAGGAGGACCATTCGCCTGATTGGAGACCATGAGCTGACGAAGAGCCTCAACAACCTAGAACATCGAAGACGGGTTGGGGATCTCTTACAGATATTTTCATGGAAAGTGCTGGGCTGACCTTGCCCTCTTAATTCCGCCCAGAGCGGCGAATAGCAGAAATACGCGACGAACCACTGCTGCCCATCCATATGTGGTTAAGCTTAGTACTCCTCGAACTTATTATACATTATTTAAAAATTCTTTCATCTGGAGGACTTCATCATTATATAACGACCTTCCCGAGGTCGTTTTTCCCAACGAATATAACCTCCAACGATTCAAAACCAACGTGAATCGCTTTTTGCGCACACGCACCACTCCCAGAGTGCCCTAAAGGATTTTTCCTATAGTGCTTGTGTTAGATCATGAAAAGAAAAAAAATATACGCTACTCCAAAGTAATTATCGAATATTCAAGAATTTACTTCCTAATTAATAATAATTAATAAGTTATTTCGTTAATAATCAACCAATTTTAATAATTAGTCTTTAACTGATATATAGAAAATGGATTCTTGAGTTTAGGGCAGGTTACGCCCTGACAGTGGTGGATCTACGGGAGGGGGGCTAGAGGGACTATCCCCCCCCCCCCCAAATAATTGCGATAAATTATTAAAGTACCAGAGTAGCCGATCGTGTTTAGTTTATTATTTGTATTATTCTATTATTTAACGAATTTCTTTAATATTCTGCAACAAAACAATTAGTCATAGAATTTTAAGAATTTGTAGAATTACTGCATCTTTTCTTAATAACATTATTTCGTATCTCCTAGAGAAAAAAGCTGTTTGTAATTTTCCAAAACGTACCTTAATTTTTACATATTAAAATCATGACACAAATTAGTTTTTATCCAAGTAGGGATGAACCCCAAAAGATGAAGATTGAACTCAAGAAATTTTCTTTTTTTTCACTTATTCATACGTCTGTATATAAGTAAAGTCAAACCGAAGTTTATTTTCTAAAAAGTAATTAAAAAGTGTTATTTCAAAAATATTCCCCGATACAAGAAAGGCAATCAAATAGCTTGCCTTTTGTATTTAAAAATTAATATTGTCTTTTAAATACAATTAAAAGGTTTAACTTGAAAACATGTCCAATTAAAGCTAAAATAAACAGAGTCTGTACCAAATAAATTACATCGACATCATATTTTCACTTAGCAAAAACAACAGTAATAATTACAAGGTTTTCATAAACAAACCCATAAATTGTTTTGTACAATTATTCAAATTTAATTTTCTATTAAACCAGATCCTTTGTTATTTATTTCATTACTTATTATATTGATTTAGTAAAATTAATGAATTTATTCGACTTCAATACTACGAATTTAAAACTGTAAGCTTTTAAATACAGGCGATTCTTTAATATCCCCATGCTGCTAACTTTTGGCCTGCTAAATTTGAGCGTGGCCAATAGGGGAAGGTAAACAACCTTTTAACGTAAAAATTACAGTTCTAACTATCAAAATGGGGATTGGGCATCTTGGTAGAAAGTAAGGTCTTGCAATACATACTTTTGAACGTCCTATCGAGTGATTTACGATTCCAGAATATTATATTCCTGTTTGTACTCAAAACAAAACGGCGACTTTTTGAAAATAGTAAATATTATCTTTTTAAAACCATTACACAGGGTGTCCCATATAAATTTTTCTTCTTACTTAGATACGGGCCCATAACGGACGTCCCTGGTCGATTTTTAAGTAATTTTTTAAGTACTAGGTGTAATTTAATAATTTTATAATATAATGTGTACTAGATGAGTCTCCTTAAAATTCGCTCTTTTAAACACATTTGGCTTATGTAGTTTGACAGAGACGGACTGGACGTAACACAAAAATGTTTTTTTTTGTAACCCTTGTATGAAGGAACGACAATAATATTTTTTTTAGATACTCTAAACCTTAAGTTGAGAAAAAGGTACTCTTGATCAATGTCGATAAAATGCATTTTTTGCATTGGTTGTTGTTTTATGTTCATAAAATTCCCTCATTGTTGTTATGGTTTTTTCACATGTACCGATTGAAATAAGAATATTTATACCAGTGTCAGTTTATGGTAGTGTCTTGAAAATTGCGGTTTTTCTCCTTTGTCTTATTAGTTCCTAACTTAGTAATGGAATTTACGTATACTGAATATGCCGATATGCATTTAATCTATGAACAGAAATATTTTTTTTCGAAAACAGTTCATTTTATCGACATTGATCAATACCTTTTTTTCAGCTTAAGGTTTAGAGTAACCAAAAAAAATATTATTGTCGTTCCTTTATACAAGGGTTACAAAAAAAAACATTTTGGTGTTATGTTTAGTCCGTCCCTGTCAAACTAAATACGCCAAATGTTTTTAAAAGGGCGAATTCCAAGGAGCTCATCTAGTAAACATTATACTAAAAAATTATTAAATTACACCTAGTACTTAAAAAGTTATATGAACTTCTCCTGTTATTTTTAAGTGTTCTGAATCCGGGAGATTGCCCGCATATTCTGGGACACCCTGTAGTGTATAGCCATAAAAAAGTTGGGTTAGAAGAGAGAAAAATCACGTCAATCACGTCAATTTTATTCGTTCGTTTTCCCGTAACAAACTCGAGTAACGAAAATTTATTCTACAATTTTAATAAGTTAATTAAAAGATGACAACATATTTTTTAAAAATATTAATTGACCACTGTTAAACGGAGGGACCTAAATTTCAATCATTTGATTCTACCTTTTATTTCTGCAGTTTACTATTGCTTTTATTATATTCAATGGAATGATTGGCATAAACTCCTTTGAAACATAAAGTTTTATTATTTTAAGTTATCGCTTTCATATGATAACTATAAGAGCACTAGAATATTTCAATAAAACCAAACATTTACTTTGGACAATAGTATTTTCTCATAATCAATAGGGTCTTTCGCAGAGTAGGCAGAAATTGTTACAAAATGCGCAGTTTTTTTTTTTATTTTTTTATGATCAAACACAAGCCCTATAGGAAAAATCCTTTAGGGCACTCTGGGAGTGGTGCGTGTGCGCAAAAAGCGATTCACGTTGGTTTTGAATCGTTGGAGGTTATATTCGTTGGGAAAAACAACCTCGGGAAGGTCGTTCCACAAGGATGTAGTCCTCCAGATGAAAGAATTCTTAAATAAGTTCGAGGAGTACTAAGCTTAACCACATATGGATGGGCGGCAGTGGTTCGTCGTGTATTAGTGGTATTTGCCGCTCTGGGCGCAATTAAGAGGGCAAGGTCAGTCGAGCACTTTCCATGAAAATATCTGTAAAAGAGAGTCAAATCCCCAACCTATCTTCGATGTTCTAGGCTGTCGAGGTTCTTCGTCAGCTCGTGGTCTCCAATCAGACGAATGGCCCTCCTTTCGATGGAATCCAGTAGCCGAAGAGTATGTTTGGGTGCAGAGCTCCAGACATGAGACCAGTACTCTAGTGATGGTCGAATCTGGGCTTCGTATAGTGTCAATAGTTGTTGAGGTGTCTGCAACTCTTTGGTTCGAAGAAGTACACCATGTGTCTGAGAAGCTATCTTGGCGATTGCCACGACGTGGTTATGCCAAGACATATTTCCTCCCACATTGACGCCCAGCAAATTAATAGATGAAGCCGGTGGGATTGCGTGTCCGTCCATGACTATATCCGGTTCTGTAATGTTAACCTTTTTAGAGAAAACAGTTATTTTCAAGTGTTCACAGGAACAAAATCTGTGGCCACTGATCAAAATTACGGTGTTCGTAGAGCAATGTATTGATTGCCAACTGATTTGCGACCGTTACAATAATCCGCGTATTGGTCCGGAATTATGGGTTTGGCTTCTGCGCAATTGCTCGATTGGCCGTTTATTTATTTTTGACTTGTTGTATTTACCGATTTGTTTTTCTTTACTTTCGGAGTGTTCTGATTAAACTCGCTTTCCATTATTATTTAAATATCCATTCCAAAGCTTCGGCTGATCGGAGACCACGAGCTGACGAAGAACCTCGACAGCTTATAACATCGAAGACAGGTTGGGGATTTGACTCTCTTTTACAGATATTTTCATGGTAAGTGCTCGGCTGACCTTGCCCTCTTAATTCCGCCCAGAGCGGCGAATAGCAGAAATACACGGCGAACCACTGCCGCCCATCCATATGTGGTTAAGCTTAGTACTCCTCGAACTTCATTGTTTAAGAATTCTTTCATCTGGAGGACTTCATCCTTGCGGAACGACCTTCCCGAGGTCGTTTTTCCCAACGAATATAACCTCCAACGATTCAAAACCAACGTGAATCGCTTTTTGCGCAAACGCGTGGTGCCCTAAAGGATTTTTCCTATAGTGCTTGTGTTTGATCATAAAAAAAAAACGAAAGGCGAGCTCTAAACAAAGCAGAAATGAGCACCAATAAGAACTGTTGTAGCTTAAGTTAAGCATTCAATTCTCAAACTTGATAGTTGAAGGTCTGGCATTTTTTGCACCCGTTTACAGAGACAAGAAGCAGCAACCAGTTCGAAACGCGGCCGCAACCGCGCACACCTCTACTTCCCGCCCTCTTTTCCATCACGCCCCTAAAATTGCATAACTACAAACTTTACAGTCCATCGATACTGCAACCGATTTTTCCAGCGATTTTTACGGTTGAACTCTGGAACACAAAGACTCGTAAACTGTTTATTTCAAAAAAGCTTTGTTTTTCTCGTCGCCCAACTTGGAAAAAAAATCAACTTGTGAATTTGTCTGGTGTTTTTAATACTATGCGATATTTTCTGTCGATCAGCGGAGCTGAAAAGTTGTAATTGATCAAGTCGTGCAGATGTTTTTAAAAATAATAATATTTAATTCGAATCCTGTATCTGTACACGCAACAAGATTTGAAACAACTTTTTTATTTGTCGTTTTGCTCAAAAATTAAAAATAGGGATAGTTTTCCCTTGGACTTTTTTTACCTTCTTCTACTTCTTGAGAACCCTGTATAATATAATACATTTTTCTCTTCGTAAATCTTAGTTTCTTGTCAAGCAGAGCTTTTTAGGAAGGGACACTTTTTTCATAAAAAATTTCTTATTTTACAGGGTGTCCCATTGTCGACACTTTTAAGGGTATCTTCGTTATTGTTAGTGCTATCCAAAAAGTAATGTGTCATGTGCTCTTTTTAGGTCAAACTTAAAATGGTAAAATCAAAATTCGAAAATTTTCGCCCGCTTAAGAGATACGGGGGAAAATCAACAAATTAACAATTTATAACTTACCCTATACTTTTTTAGTTAAAAGAGATACAGAAAAATGTTTTATACAGAAGTTTATTTATAATGATTGTTGAATAATCTGCCGTTTTCATACTAAGTATACGGGGTCAGTTAAGAAAGTTATCGGACCTAACCTTATTTTTTTAAATGGAACACCCTGTATATTTTAATCTAAAAAGATACTATTTTAAATTCTAATATATAACACACCATGAATAATATTGGTTTCCTAGGCGATTTATTTAAAGTTTATTTTGAAACGAAATAACGTAAAAAATGACGGGAATCATCGAAAATGTTCGGAATATGTCCTTAAATGGTTACCGTTTTTCCAGATAGCGAACAAAATATACATTTTGCGCCATTTCTTCGTTTTTTCCACTTTCAATATAAACTGATATCATATCAAATTTTTCAAAATGTTGATAGGTCATTTTCGCAAGTGAATATGAAAAAATGAAATTGACGTTAAATGTTAATAGTCAACATAGTTGTTTCTAGGATATTAGCTTTTGTTTCATGGTCTACTGTTGTTTAAAATAATAAAGTTTAAATAAATCGCCTAGGAAACCAATATCATCCATTCATCCATGTTATATATTTGAAAGGAGAATTGAAAATAGTATCATTTTAGATTAAAATATACATGGTGTTCCGTTTAAAAAAATTAGATTAGGTCCGATAACTTTTTTACCTGACCCCGTATACTTATTCTGAAAACGGCAGATTGTTCAACAATAAATATAAAGAAACTTCTGTATAAAACATTTTTCTGTATCTCTTTTAACTAAGGAAACATAAAGTAATTTTCAAAATATCAATTTTTTGATATTCCCCCGTATCTCTTAAGCCAGCGAATATTTTGAAATTTTGATTTTATCATTTTAAGTTTGACCCAAAAAGAGTACATGACACCTACATTACTTTTTTGATAGCACTAACAATTACGGAGATACCCTATAAAAGTGGGACACCCTGTACCACGGCTAAGGTAAATATTGAATAAAGTTTTATTACTGGCAGGAGCAAAATTCGAAGCAAGTAGCGCAATTGGTTAGAGTTGCCGAACGGCAACGGACAGGTTATGGATTTGATTTCCTGCAGAGTCATAAAACATAGTGCAGAAAATTCAATTTTTGGATTAAAGTTTAGTAATTCTGCTATGATTGAGATAACCAAAATACGTATATGCACCACATCTTGCCACCTTAAAGAAAAACTCATTTTAAACCAAGCTGTACTCGCTGGTCGGGCTGATCGTTGCAGATAGCAGATTAACTTAAACAAATAATATATTTTCCTCTCGTAGAAAATTTAATAAAGGAACAAAATTGGACAAGAGTAATATAGTAGCGTTGTAAAAGAACAAATAGCGAAAATCATTTACGCGATGAACAGAGAAAGACTGCTCGGTAGAAACATGAATTATTACACGTCAGTTTACCAAGTAATATTAAAAGAAATTGTATATTTTTTAAAAAACGTAAATTTCAGGCATAATATTAAGTCTAAATATAAAGGAGAAGTAATTAAATGGTTAGTCGTTATTAAAATTGGTTCGCAACAAAAAATAGCCATTAAATCATTTGGTCTGCATAAAAAGATTTTGCTTGCAATAAATAAAAATCAGGCTGCAACACTTGTTCTGCAAAAAATGCTACAAACTGTCAACAATTTAACCGATATCAGTCCGCTAGTAATATCATGTGTTCGCTTAATTAACAGTCGAGCTGCGAATTGATTACTTGGTCAGCAAGATTTTACAATTGGTCAGTAGAAGAAAACATGTCTAGAAGCAGTTTACTTCAGAGGATTGCATATTAAAAGAATGGTTATCAATATAAATCATTGGATTGCGTTTCTTTTGAATAATCGGCAAAGTTCGTTATTGTGAGCGGTACTGTCAATTTATGTAACTTTCATGTGTTTTCTTTTGCCGAATACAGAAGGAAATCAGCTACAAAAGGTGTAGAGGGGGCGGGTTTTCACTTGTTTTCCCAGGGCACTGTCACTATTTCTCGATTTATTGCTGTTTTTTTGATGACCGAGATTAACTATTTTGCTTACTCGCTGATTGCTTACTAATATCTGATTAAAAAATAATTTAGAGCACTCTAGTATGACATTAATTATTGACCGATTCAAGTTAGGTTTTTTTTTTCTTGAGAACTATTGAACGTAAAAAAAAATCTGAGTACGTCACTGGAATCTACGTAAAAAACTACAAAGAGAACATTTTATTTATTTTTGATAAGGTACAGGATAATCGAAATATGGGGGCTATCTCGGAATGAAAATTCTCAAACACATCCCGTTTATCAAAAACGATTAGTCCTAAAAAAAATCGAATTGGTATTGTTTCACAAAAGAGTTGCAGGCGCTTTTCCGTGGGTTCGTTTTTTCGTGGCCATATGCCACGTGCCCCGATGATGACGGAGCGGAACTCCGACTGGTGGTTGGGCCAGGTCTTCTTGGCGGCGGCGATAAATCTCGGTGCCTCGTATTTGGCCTTCTTGCGTGAGTATGCCATGGCCAGTATAACATCACCGCCGTCCCGACTGATTGGAGGGTCGCACACGACCGCTGTCTTGTCATTGACCTCGATTATCAGGTCCGGTTGGTACAGCTCACCATCCTCCGTTCTAATGTGAGGTTCCCGAGTGACGACCCAGTTCTTCTTCTTGCAGTGTTCTTCGAGCTTGTCCACGACGTATTTGTGGCGCTTGATGCGTTCGTCGTGAGTAACTGGGCAACTCTGGAGAATGTGGCAGATCGTCTCATTGACAGGACAGCCACCTCGGCTGTTCTGGGTTCCATGGATGTACCTGGACGGGGAGGTCGTTGGTTCGGAGATGGATTGCACGGACGTAGTCTCTCCCGGTCCATCCACGGGGTCTGTGGCACACCCAGTCCCTCGAGGTGTGGTCTTCGCTGGCCACTTCCAGACCTCTCGTTGTCGGTTGGATCCTCTGTGTTTATCTCCAATGCTCTTTAGCCGCCAGTGGCCCACCCATGTTCTCTAGCTTCCTAAGGATGTTCGTTGTCCTCTCAGACTGTAGGGCATCTAGGAGAGCTGGGTCCTCAGCAGCCCGAAGTAAGCCTCGAAGCCTTCCCATCAACTGCTGCGGTATTGCTCTAGACTAAGACTGTGCCATAAAGGACCTTGGGAAGGGTGTATACTCGAACAAACCCGAACAAACCCGCATCCTTCTATCTTTACTAATATCGGAGATACCCCGTACAATTGTCAAGTTATAGTGTAATTTTCTTAATCATATCGTGCTTTTAATAAATGTTCAAAATTATTATCATTGACCTCTTAAACATCTTCTGTTTCGTCTCCGAAAGACACCTGTTGCTCTACTGCTTCATGTCTTTTTTTAATATCGTATATCGTAAACTTCATTTTTGAACCAGCCCCATAACAAAAGTCTAGTAATGCGAGGTCTGGAGATCTTGGAGGCCATCTAATAGGATCGCTCGCGACCAATCCAAAGCCCTGGAAACCTTTCGTTCGAATGCCACTTCTTCACCGCAGTCGTGCTGATAAAACAGTTGCATTCTGATGTTCACAGAAACATCTTCGAGCAGTCCTTGTAATTCATTTTGTAAAAAATTAAGTAGTGCTCGCCCGTGAGGCGATTATTCAAAATGAAAGGGCCAATTAACTGTGGACCATACCACACCGCACGTTTACCGAAACTTTGTTTATTTGTAATTATGCTATAGCTTGAACACAAATGAAAAATATTAGCTGCAAAAACATTCTTACACGCTTTATAAAGAAATAAATGTTGGGTTTATACTGGTAAGTTCGATAAGGTTGCATTGATTTACCTACCCAACCAAAAGATTTACACTTTTACACTAAGTTTACTTTTTAATGTGCCCGTATCTAGTATCTATACAGTCCATATATACTCCGCTTTTCTTGCCCGAAAGTTGGAGACCTGCCAAAAGTTTGTATGGAAACATTTTCATTCATTGTCGTAAGAGAGTAAATGTATCTTTTAGGAATTCTATAGGGAAAATGAACTACTTTTAATGCAGAATGGTTTATTTTTTCGCTTAATTTAAATGTTTCGTGTTTGACATACAAGTATAAAAACTATACGGGTTTTCTTTAGTAAAACGATTCTTAAAATTATTTATTTATAGCAAAATCTGCCTGCAGGGTTGCCCAGAAGTCCGGAATAAAATTAATATATCCTTAACTTGTAGCTTTTGGGGAAAACGCTCGGACACGTCAATTTAGTTTTATATATGCTCACATTTTGACGTTATTCGTTTGTTTGTTTATAGACATTTGTCAAAGATATGACGACATCGACCTTTTTTTTAAATAGAAACATACAGCTTGTGATACATCATTTGAAAGCTAATATCTCGTACAGTATGCTCATAAATTTTAGCGCGATTCTGTCAAGCTATTTCAAAATGGCAACTGTTTAAATTTTTTTTAAATCTCTGTTAAATAAGCGGAAATTATAAATCATTGATGTTTTTTTACCTTTCAAGGTAAGAAATCTTCTGAACGCGACACAATGAAGATTTCTTACCTTGAAAGGTAAAAAACATCAATGATTTATAGTTTTCGCTTATTTAAATAGAAATTTTTTAAAAACTTTTAACAGTTGCCATTTTGAAATAACTTGACAGAATCGTGCTAAAATTTATGAGCATACTGTACGAGATATTAGCTTTCAAATGATGTATCACAAGCTGTATGTTTCTATTTAAAAAGACGATCGATGTCGTCATATCTTTGACAAATGTCTATAAAAAAACAAACGAATAACGTCAAAATGTGAGCATATATAAAACTACATCTGCCGTGCAATACAAGAACCTAGTAAGTCGTAAAAGTAAATTTTAAGACATTCCATTTAAAAATTGCACAACTTCTTTAATATTTAATTTATTGTTTTAAAATTTTATTCACAGTAAGCTCTTGTTACATAGTTTCATTTTCCAAAAAATCGTTGATTTTTATTAACAATTAAACAGTTAATTAAATATTAAAAGCTTACTACTCTATTTTATAGTAAGTCGATTTACTAGGTTCTTGTATTGCACGGCAGAAATTGACGTGTCCGGGCGTTTTCCCCAAAAGCTACAGGTTAAGGCTACATTAATTTTATTCCGGACTTCTGGGCCACCCAGTATATGTATATAATAAACAGGGTTGCACAAAATCATGTATTTTTTAATTTTAAACAAAACAAGTGTTTTTTTTTGTTTTAAACGGTTTTTTTTTTGTTTTAAACATGTTTTTTTTGCTTTTAAAGTTCATGTTTTAAACAAATAAAACCTTATTAAAAACATAGTTTAAAACGTGTTTTCAATGTTTTAGTAGATTTTAAAAGATAACTTAAACTCCTTTCCCAGTGGACATCTCATTTCTCAATATGACTAAAATGAGGAAAAACCTTTTTCTTGAATTAGACCGAAAGGATATCATAACTTATGGTTATTCAGCTTATATATTCAACTTACTGATTCACATGATTTAGAAGTGCTGCCTGGGAGTCAAGAGTAACGTAAAGAAAGTTTGTAAATACTTTAGAAATGTGCATTTCGCCAGCGCAAAATTTAAAGAAGATGGTGGCTCCGCTCTCGTATTACCTCAGGATATTCGCTGGAACACTTTATCAGAGAGTTATTTGAACAACTGGCCAATATTATTTGATGTGTGTACTAACAGAATATTTATTGAGAACGACATCATAAAATTAGTTACTGACATTAATTTAAAACTTAATGCACAGGAGTATCACAAAAAATTAAAATGCATTGCTAGATAAAGTTAAAAAAAAATACTTGCACTATAGGAGAAGCGACAGAAGTATGGCTCGAACTATTGGGTTTGTTCGTTTGAAAACAAAAATCAAATGGGGAATTTTCAATGAGTGACGTAAATAAGGTTATAGAACGTTTGGAGATGGCCGAAACTCCAGTTCATTTTGTAGCAAACTTGCTTGATCATCATTTTAGGGGAGATAGACTAACTCAAAGGTAATTAGAAATTGCCATGGAATATGTAGAAACCTACCATTCAGAGGCAATACCAATGATTGTTTATTTTCAGGCTAGGTGTGCACCATTTATGCCATATATGTTTTCTCAACAGATACTTGAAAATGTAAAACCATTAGCATGGTGGCGGTCTATTAAACTTTTAGATACAAGAGCAATGGAACTTGTCCAACAGCTACATACAGCTATTGCTTCGTCCGCCAACATAGAGACTTTTTCCGTCTTATGGTTTAGTTCATTCCAAACTTCGCAATAAGCTTGGCAATGTCAGAGCAGCTAAGTTGGTTACAATTTTTAAAGAACTAAATCTAATTCACCCACATTTGTAGTTTTTTTAACATACCAAAGTTCTGTGCATGATGTTCGTTTTAGTAAGTAGTTCTATTACTATTTATCAATAAATATTTTTCACACCAAGTTGTTGCATAAATTAAGTATACCTACTCCTGTTAAATAATCAATTTTCTAAAAAAAAACAACGTGTGTTACCTTAAACATGTTTAAAACATTTTTAACAAAACATTGTTTTAAACTCAAACGATTGTTTAAAACATGTTTAAAACAATTGTTTTATACAAAATGTTTAAAACGAAACAACCCTGATAATAAATGAAATATTGTTGTTATAAATATACCCGGGCACGTAATAATACTTTCCATTACATTTTCCGTAGCACAAGCCCTAATAATTCCTGACAAAATCACAAAAAGCCTTAAAATATCGAGCACTAAAAGCGCGATCAACAAACAAACAAGCTCAAGCAGGAGCCCTGGTAGTCCTGAAAGGATGGTTGAAAGTGGAGCAACGTGACTGGTTACTTATTTACATTTGTAGTTAATTTCTTCTTCACATCCTTGAAAGGTAATCTTTCTATAGAAAAACTCGTATAAAATAACACTTTTGGTACCTTCTACTCTGTATCTTTCAAATGCCGGTACAAAATATAATTTTTAATTATTTGAGATGAGATGACATCCAAAGTCTACGCAAAAAAAATATTTTAATATAAGAAAATAATATTTATATTTCTTCCAGAACTGTCACTCGTTTTCTGCTTTCTCACTTCAGCTAATTTATTTAATAATATGGACAAAATAATAAAATCAGAAAAAGATTCGTTTCGATAACTTATTCGTCCAAATCAAACAAAAATAATTTACATTTTTTGATAGGCTTTCGACGGAGATGATTAAATATAATATAAATCAGATAAAGAAATTATTTAAATTCATTTTGATGGTCGATAATTGGAATTCAACAAAAAAAAAATAATGCGAATTGATTGTCTAACTTTGTTTCGGTTTCATATTTTTGTGATTTAAATTGTAAATTATTCTTTGGTATTTTTCTTCGTTAAAACGTTATATTTGTTCAACATTATTGTCACGTCTGTCGTATAAGGCTGTGTTCACACGGCAACGTTTATTTCCAGTGCAAAGGATCATAAATACAACGTGTCCAAGATAAGGAGGGCAAGTACAGGGATCTCGGAAACCATAAGAGATACGAGGTCGTTGCGGATTTACGTGCCTAATAATATGCCGTTTCGAAAGTTTTAAAATTTCGAGTAGTTCCGGAGATATCCGGAAAAATCCGAAATTCTAAAAAATCGTTTTATTGTTTTCCTTGGTCTTTTTGAGATCGAATTCTAAAGTAAATTGCACTTTTACATTGCCACTTTTTCCGCTCTATCTAACAGCGTGAATTGTTTTGTAATCCGACGAGTCGTCTTCGAAGGCCATTATCGACTTTCTTTGTTTAAATACGGTCCTGTTTTCCTGATATTGGAATTTGAGAGCTTTTTTTCTTCCGAATGCAACGATGTATGACACATTGTGGTTTAATGACGTTTCGAGGGTTTTTTGAACAACATCAGGATATTTTGGAATATGGTCTTGTATTTCTACTAATTTAATACATAATGTCTCATAAGTAAACTCTAAATTTTTACTTATGTTGGACTAGTTCAATAAATAACAAATAATTTAATAATAAACCACAAATAAGTGAACAAAATACAGAAACATTATTTCCATCTTCTGCTGATTCGGGACTTAAAAGAAAAGTAAGCGTTTGAAACAAAAAAATTAAGATGGTGACGCGTGATTTGTTTCACTTGACATTCCCATCGTGATCGTTTGAAAGCACTTTAAGAGGTTTTCCATTTTCCAGAAAATATGGACAATAATTTTACAAATGCTAAAAAGTTTGATATTCTATCGCATGTTCTATTTTATCTCAAAAAAACTGTTATGTGGCAGTTAGAAGATGTTATTTGTGCTTAGAGAATAACGGAAATCATTTTGAACACCTGATTATGTAGTTCCTTACTTTTTTCGTTGTTCGTTTTATTACTGTTTCGGAATGATTTTTGTTCACTTATTTGCGGTTTATTATTAAATTATTTGCTATTTATTGAACTAGTCCAACATAAGTAAAAATTTAGAGCTTACTTATATGAGATATTTCCTGATGTTGTTCAAAAAACCCTCGAAACGTCATTAAACCACAATGTGTCATACATCGTTGCATTCGGAAGAAGAAAGGTTCTCAAAAAATCCAATATCAGGAAAACAGGACCGTATTTAAAAAAGAAAGTTGATAATGGCCCTTCGAAGACGACTCGTCGGATTACAAAACAATTAACGCTGTTAGATAGAGCGGAAAAAGTGGCAATGCGAAACTGCAATTTACTTTAGAATTCGATCTCAAAAAAACCCAGGAAAACAATAAAACGATTTTTAAGAATTTCGGTTTTTTTCAGATATCTCCGGAACTACTCGGAATTTTAAAACTTTCTAAATGGCATATTACTGGCACGTAAATGCGCAACTTTACCTCCATTTAACCGACTTCGTATCTCTTACGGTTTCCGAGACTGGCCCTCCTTATCTTGGACACGTTGTATATGAACTGTGTCAATATGTGCACCACTACTTGTTCGGTAAGACCAATCCTGTAGGAAGAACGTAACTATTCCAGTTCGTACTTATCGTATCATTTATATTTTATGTCGCCTATTTCTAAACTAATCCAAATATTGTATATTTCATCCAGTGACACATTTGAAACACATCGCGTGTTGAACAATATTTATTTCTACATACATGTCTGGAAATGACTGGCTTGCGTGAATTAATACATATTTATTTACGATGAACTACAATAGATATTTCTGTTGACACACCATTACCGAATTGTTGATTTTTCGGGTTGGTCACATTACTGACCAATACTTAAATATAGTTAATTTGATCTCATGACAGAAAGTAACCTTTTTCATTGAGGTAATAGTTTTATTTATTAGTAGAGGGTACTTTGGTCTTTAAAATGTCTGGTAAGGTAACTAGTAATAATAAAAATAGCAGAAATCAGCTAGATGTCACCTAATGTACTCTGGCAGGACATATGGCTATTAAGAACCACCTCCATCGATTGAAACTGTACATTGGAGTACTCAGCTGCAGGCTCTGCAAAATAAGAAACTGTATACAGGGTGTAATGGAAATGACGTATTATATTTAAAAGGGTGACTCGTGGGGTGTCCTAGAGAAGCGCTACATATTTTTTTTTTAAATCGAACGTTTAAAAAGTGGGGTAATTCACCCCTAAACCCACACACAACTCCTCGACACATTCATATATGACATATTACATTGCTCAGCTGGGTAATCAACAAATGTTCGGGCACAATGTGGCCAAAATGTTTAAAAGTGTAAAACTTTAGTTTTATATAAAAATAAATATTTAGCTTACTTAGAAAGTAAATCCAGGACGCGATTAAGGAATCCAGGGCACAGACACTGTCAGTTCTTTTTTCTATGAGAAAAACTTTATGCTCATCACGTGTCCTGATGATAGTGTGGGAGTGCATAATAAGCTTATCACTAAACCCCAACACTAACGCATAATTACACTTTACAGTAACACACATAGAACAAGAGCACTTAATCATTTCGCAATAGAAATAATAAAAACGCTAATTTCTATGGGCCATTAACCCTTTACTAAAGATAAAATGAAACAATTATGTTAACAATTGACAGGAACTACCCTTTGAAATATTGGTCTAGTCCATCTTCGGACTAGTCGTCGAACTTTCTTTCCGAGAACTCTTCGCTACTAGAGCCAGCGCGGTTGCCATTTCCGAGACTTTAATTATACAGGAAAGTAATATTATAGAAGGAAATTCGGCAATTTATGATAGTCGCTTATAAAACATCGAAAGTGGCAACGCTGTATTTTTAAATATTGGCCCGATTGTCCACAATCAGCTGTTTAAAGAAGCCGGCCAATATCGATCGAGAGAACCAATGTGTTATTTATTTTTAAAATTTTTAGATGTTAAATACATTATTTCCCAGACAATAAGGGTGAATTTTTGTCTACACAGTAGCACTTTAAAATACTAATTCAGATTGAACGGTACTTAGATGTGTTGTGACGCGAAAACTAGTGTGATTTGTGTGTTTTAAATAAGTCCTAAAAGGTAAATAAAATTGCATTTTTTTTCTAAAGGGTAAGTGGCATTTATAAACTTTTCAGTTGTCCAGATCTGACGGGTGTAGTTCGAATTGAACAAATGAGAACATACCTGACCATTTATAAACTCCGCGGTGGTTCGTTCGAGTCAGTTCAAGTTTATAAATCAGAGATTGTTTCCCAGCGAACTAAACGTAAAAGTTGATAATAATGTACCCTGAAAAATAAACAACTTGAAATCTGTCAAACGGTTATTGAGTTTCTAAAGAGTTTACCCTGAAGATATGACAACACTGTTCAAGATTCACTGCCATATGTCGCTGTGTTTACCTTCCGAACAGGGGCATCACGTGGTAATTTTTGGTTTGACATAAGGTCATGCACAGGGCATATTAAATTAAAGCGCCATTTTTGGATATTTTTCTTCAAATTGTTTTCATCTCAGGAATTGCCGGTTTAAATATAATACTTCATTTCCATAACACCCTGTATAGTATTTCCCCAATCTACTTCCTGGCTGACCTACAGAAATCAGTGGAACAGGATAAAGATCCTGCTTGAACAGACCAAAAAGCATTAACAAAACCGTGGAGGATAATCGCTAATAAAGCTGAAAAGTGAATCAAATGTACGTAAATTGCACGCCGCACACTAATTTCAGACCATAGAAGTTCAAAGATTCAAATGATGGTGGTATTATTGAGCAGATTTTCAGACTTCTGTCGTAACGGAAATAAAAGTTTTATTATGTTGTGAACAATCGGGATTTAACGACGAACTAGGTTACATCCAGAAAATTGTAACATGTACGGTATTTCCCTAGATAAAATTCCACAAAGGGATTGTGCAGTTTTATTTAGTTCATTACATGCACGCACAGTCTAAACTCGTTGAGGGGCTTTTTATGGTTGTATCGCTTAGACTGAGTTAGAGCACATAAATTAAAGTTTATAGTTTCGTTAAGAATCTATACGGTGGGCCAAAAAGGGGACCATATACATGGTGTTATGGAAATGACGTATTATATTTAAACCGGCAATTCCTGAGATGAATACAAATTGAAGAAAAATATCCTTAAATGGCGCTTTCAATTCATTTAGCGGTAAAAATGACCTCACGTCAAACCAGGAATACATCTGTACGGCACTGCGGCACATCCGAATTCTCACCGGTGTTGTCAGAATTACACCTTACACTCTTTAAGTTTGAAATACGCAACTACGTAACTAGGTCAAATGTCAATGACCTTTTGACTTTTGATGGCTGATTGATTTTTAAATGTAATTTTATTTAGGCCACACACATACACTTACCTTGTCGGTCTTATTTAAAAATTAATGTCAATTTCTATAAAAACTTATACAGCGTTTTAGTAAAGAAACCGGCACATCACATAACCCATAACCATAATCGGAAAACTTCACATGAACACTGGCCAAAACACACACAAAATTCACTTGGAAACATCGTTTTTTATTAACATTGGGTTGTCTCGCCTAGATTTTTATGAACTTTTGTTTTTAATTAAAAAACACATTGTAAAATGTAAATATCATTTCTTCGAATTAAAAATGACATCTGAACTGAAACATTTAAAACACGAACTGTCAAAAACTAGAAATATATTAATGCAATGCATGTTTTCCGGTAGATTCCAGCGCATTCACCAAAAAAGGTTGAAATAAATAATTATAATAATCTACAGCACTTGTTAATCGCTGCTCTGGTGCTTTATTTCATTCGAAAAGCTTAAAACAATTAATTTTAAAACCAAAGATTAGCCACAGCTCTAGTATAAATCGACAGAAGGTTAGAAGTTGACATTTGCATGACAACACGATAATCCTCTGCGGCTTCGCCCAAAGAGTTTTCTCGGGATATTTAATCAACTGTACAGTGCGAATAAGTGTGAAAATGTTTAGTACATACAGAAAAATCAAGTCGAAGGCATATTAGAAAATGTTCCTTTAGTAAGAGACTGGAAATCGCAAGGTCACCGGATCTTACATCATGCAATTTTTGTCTATGGGGTACGATGAATAAAGAAACAGTTTTTAAAGTCGAAGATATGGATCAGTTGCGATATAAGATATGGGATGCAGCAGATAAAATAAGTGCTGAACGTTTTAGTTTAGAAAGTGCCAATTTGTGTCCTATCTCCTATTTGTGTGTTTGTTAAAGAATGCATAAGTGTGTAGCGATTTTGTGTGACAAAGGCCTATCTTCAAAAAACTAATTTGAAACATGTGTGTGTTTCTTTAAGTGATTTATGGTAATTTGTTCAGTGTTTCACTATGTGTTCTGTGTCTTTGACGATATACAGGGTCATGTTCTGAGATTGGAAGAAAGACGCCGAAGGGGTTTTAGTGCCCTGGATTACTTGCTAGTATAGTGGCACCTGGATTCACTTCTATTTGGATACTAGGTAGCTAAATATTTATTTTTATAACAATCTAAAGTTTTACACTAACAATATGGCACCATTGGGCCAGAACATCTGTTTATTACACAGCTGGTCAGTGTAATGTGACTGTGCCGAGGAGTTGTGTGTGGGTTTATGGGTGAATTGCCCCACTTTTTAAACGTTCGATTTGAAAAAAAAATATGTAGCGCTTCTCTAGGACACCCCAGGAATCACCCATTTAAATATAATACGTCATTTCTATAACACCCTGTATAGAAAATGTATAAATTCTGTTGAATTGAATTTAAAAGTAATAATAGCGAATTAGATATCATATAGAGCATTTTAATATTTTAAGTTACTTTAAATAAGTCGCAAAAATAAATTGTTTCTTTTAATTAATTGGAAATTACCTATTAAAATCTCTTACAACTCTGACCTGTGCCTAGCACGTGGTTCTTCGGATTTAACAGAAGGTGACTTTTCTCGCTTATTAACTGAAAGATCAATTTGACGATTATTATTTTTATTCAATTTGAACTCTCGGGATTTTATTGGTTTTAATAGAATAAGTAATTTTCGTAACACCGTGTATATAAATAGTGTGGGGACAAAACCCATATTTCGGGTTTTCATCCCGCCACTGACATAATATATTAGCCGCCTGAAAAGTTGCAAAAATTTATTCGCATTGCACTGTGGACAATGGCTTGCATGGGCGATACCCACAGTGACATGGCAACTTGTTGCCTCATAATTTTACAGTAGTATCACATACCTGTTATTTTTTAATGTCTTTTTGTTTTATAGGTTAATGGAAAAAAGCATAAAACATGCAACCTTTTTCTTTGAAAACGAAGTACAATTTCCAGTGTATTAGACGGAATAGTTATTTATGTATCAAGGGTACTAAGTAGATGATTATGCCCTGAGGGCGACAGTCTTACAAAGCCGAGGGCTTCTGGCCCGAGGGTTCGTAAGTCGCCCGAGGGTATATATCTATTAGTACCCGTGGTGCATACAAACTTTTATGTCATACCAGTTCGTTTCAAATAATAAATATTTTTTTTTAATTTAATTTGATTTACTATTTTTTTATTCTTACCTGCGACCTTACCTTGACATTACGCATATGACATGCGTTTTTGTTGCTAGGGAGATAAGTATTCAAATGTTTAATGTGTCGAAGTCAAAAATCAGAAATGGAACAAGGTTTTGAAATTTCCGACGAAATTGAAAAAAAGGCTGAAAAAGCAACGCAAAACCCGAACAAACCCGAGAGAATCCATAGACTCATACGACAAAGAATATGACCAATTTTTGAAGTGGCAACTCTTTTAGTAGAAGCTGGAGCAAGTATGACTACGCTGAAGCGCCATGATGGATGGAAGAGTACCATAGTTGCTGAAGGATATTTAGAGGATAGCATATCCTCACAAAATTAAGCTTTAAGGATGTTGGCAGGCGTACCATCGGGATCTCGCATTTCCTTACAGAAACTAGAGACCCAGACAATGAATCATGAGTCAACTTTTGCTGCGGGAAATTTAGCTATCAGCGGAACCTAGCAGAATTGCCAGTTCTATATAAATACAACCAAATAATATATAAACGTAAATTTATGTTTTGATATTTTGTTAATAAATAATAAGTTAATCGAAAACTGTTTTTTGCGTCTTAATGCCAAATGCCAGCGCGGACCATAATGTGTACTGTATGCCCGCACGGGCATAAAGTAATCCATTATGTAGGTTGTATGTAAGGTATAAAAACACAATAATGCACTGGTATGACATAAATGTCATTAATGACCTTTATATTTTGTATTTCGTGTAGTTCACAGATTTATAAACGAAATTGCTTTGCTATATCATCAAAATGCAATTTATAAGAACTATTTAAAAAAAAGTATTTTCTTTGAAGATCCTATAACAACCAGTATTGAGAAGCGGGAGTATCTAAAGTCCCATCGGTAAGGACCAATCAGTGGCGGAACTTCAAAATTTGCCCCCCCCCCCCCCCCCCCCGCAAAATTATTTATTGGGCCCCCTATAAAATGACCACACTATTCCTTTCTAAATAACTTTATTGTTTAAAATTACTTTTAAACCAAATTTCCAGGAAATATTCACAAAAGTATAAGTTCTCGTAAAATTTTTAAAAATACATAATAAGACCGAATAATTAGAATATCATACAGGGCAAGTTAAAATGAGAAGTTACTTTAAACAAGTCGCAAAGAAAGTGTTTTTCTTTCCTCAAATAATTTAGTCTCACAAGCAAAAGGAATGTATTTCAGCTTACTAATAATAATAATCTACAAAAAAAATTATTTAAAAAATTGTTCAATGCATTTCTGAAAATATATTTTCCCTAAATTGAACCATTGGCCAACTTTTCAATTAATTTTGTTTGTAGATTAGTATATTACTAGTAAGTTATTCTTTTGATGTTAATAATTCTCAGTAAGAAATAATTCTTTGAAAGCTTACCGCCAAATAAGTATAAAAAATATTATTTATAAATAACAAGTGCTGTATTTAGACCAGTTTGTTTTCGCTCCGGAGCACCTATTTCGTTGCGCTAGGGATATTTTATATTTTAAATTTAATTTCCTTAAATTATTTGTTTAGGAATAGGAAGTTTGTATTCAATTAAAAATACCTACGGTGTCATAAAAACTTGAAAACGTTGTAGTTGTTAATTCCTTGTTACTATAGACATTATCCAGGACCTATTTTCCTGCTAGGCCTGGTGGGTCTGGGCCTGGAGCCCCACTTTCAAAGGAGCTCATCACTTGGCTTGCGCGACACTAACTTGTTCAACACAAACAAGACAAAAACTTAACTTATTTGCAAAACGAATAGGTACCTATGCTTTTTTATTACAAAAAAAATTGTAAAGGTTCTTAAAATCTAAGGCGATCGACAGATGTGTAGGAACTCCTTTTCTTGATGATAGTATAAAATCATAATCAATTAGTGTTGTTGCGTAAGAAAAAGTCATTTTTTGAAGTGGCGAAGGGCCTCGCATTCCGTAACGGAGGCCACTTTGGGCCGAGGGCCCCCTGGACGCCTGGGCCCCCCTGCGTTGCATGGTCTTTCTGCATAGTAGTTCCGCGCCTGGGGCCAATATTGCATATCCTAAAAGCATTTACCAGTGACCTCCATTAAGGTAAAAAGGTGTGACAAACTACAAGAAAACTATTCTGTAGATTTTGTTCAAATTTTGAATTTAGCTTCGAAATGTGGTACTACATGACTATATAACCTTGAATTTTTCAAAAAAAAAATTCTAAAACAGTAAATAACGTTCAAATTGAAAAAATATGGTTATACAGTCATTTTTGAAAATATTGCATGCACTACCAATAATTTCAATTAATTTTATAGCTTAGTCGTGCCTCGGAATGGCGATGTTGTCTCATTGTTCAATAACAATGACTTATGCTGTTCCGCGGCGAGATCCCAAATCGGACTACGCGATCCACTGATAAATACTCTGAAAAGCTTGGACTTCACAATGGTGTTCGCAAACGTGAAATTATTTTTCTAGATGAAACAACCATTTACTTGGCATGTTTTATTTTAGTAATTGTTACCTGTTCTTCATTAAAACAAGTAAATTCAAATTCAAACTCAATATTATCGATAATAATAATAAATTTTGTTTCATAAAAATAATTTGATATACCTTCACATCATTTAACAGTTAATTATTATATATTTTTAACTGCCACTATAAATTATAGTTACGAAGTTTACTATACCCGGTTTCGGGAAATAATTTAAGGTCTTTATTAAACTGAAATTAGTTACAATTAAATGGTTTATTAAAATTACTACAAATATCCGTAAAATGGATATACAGTGTGTCCCAGGATGAGCGAATTTATAGGTGGAAATGACAGAAAACTTTCCAGTTGAAATTTGACGATCAGATAATTAATTTTACCATATTTCGAGATTTAAAAAATCAAGCGGGCTTTGACCGGAACATTCTTTTTATTTTCTGTATAGGTAAAGTGCCTCTTCTTCGCAAAATATCGAAAAATGTAATCATGCAATCTTACCGAATTGAAAAGCCATCAGCCTATATTAATTTTTCTGGAAAATTATTTCGGAAATAACATTTTATGACCATATTTTATTTTCTAAAATACAGTGAAACCTCTCTTACGGCCACCTCTGATATGCGGACATCCCTATTAAGCGGAAAGAGAATATTGATGTTGTGGAAGTTTGTAATTTGATAACAATGATTTGGGCGAGTGCATTGTTCATTAATATTGATAGCAATGTGCTATATTAGAAGATGATAGTGACCCCATTCCTGCCGATTATGTAGCCCAAACTGAAACCACTCACTATCTGACGACTCTGATGAAGAAGTTTAATGCAATAATCAAACAAATGTCACCAATTATCACAAGCCATTAGTATGGTAAAGGAATTATAAGAGTATGCAAAGAATAGAGGTGACTCTACAGCAATGAAATTGTTATCAGACTTGGAATTACGTTTTCTAGATTGCAATTTTTAAAACGCAAACACATCAAACTACGTCATTAGATTTTTTTAGTATTACATCCTAACTAAAACTAGTGTATTTTTGTTATATTATGTATATTTGTACATACATAATAATTTTGCATTTACAATTACCTAATAACAAATTTCCCAAGGGCGGACACCTCTATTAGGCGGACACATTTAGACGGATCCGTAGGTGTCCGCCCAAGAGAGGTTTTACTGTAGAATAACTATCCTAAAAATATGCTTTATGCTGAATAAGTCTAAAAAGAGAAAAATTATGTAGCTACCTCTATTTTCAAAACATTTTTCAATATTTTCTTTAAAGTTCTTACAGGAATTTCTTATTTCTTCAATGGGTAACGAATTACAAAGAAATCGATGAGAAAATTGAATAAATTAAAAATTCCAAACTGGGGAAAATATCGTATAAAATGAAAAAAAAAACAATATAGGCTTACGCTTGCATGATTTTCAATTCTAAGCAACTTTTCTTAATAAAATTTGTCGATATCTTGTAAAGAATAGAAACACTTTACCTAGACAAAAAAATAAAAACGCTTGGCTTTATTAAAAATCAAAATATGTTCAATATTATTATCAAATCAATCAGGCGTAGTTCTCAAATGGTAAAATTTGAATTCGAAAATGTACCTATAATTTCGCTTATCCTGGGACACACTGTATAATTAATCCATATAATATAATATTATTATATTGTCACCAAAATTGAAGTAATACTCATTAATTAAAGCATAATTAAACAGCTTGCAATAATAATAAAAAACATTAATAACTACTATGATGGAATTAATTATCCGAATTAATCGTTTATATTCCATGTATAATAAATTTTAATTATGTTAGCTCCATAAATAATTACTCATATCGTATGGGCTGGGAAACAAAATAACATTTATTTGTTTTCATAATATGTCATTTACCCCATATATTTTTATTCACTCCCACTTGATTAAACATAATTTCTATTTTTTAAAAATATTTGACAAAGATTTGACACTTCGTCGAGCCACGTAGATACTGTTTTACTGTGTTACTGTCATACTTTCGATAAGATCTTTTCGTTATTTCTTAATAAGCAAAAAAAAAACAGTTTCATCTGTTCGTTTGTTTTTCTAAAAGAAAGTGGTTATATAGGTAGACTTTTTATTTAATTACGTACGAAGATCCACAACAGAAAGGTTTTTTTTGCCAATACGTGACCAGAAAAATAATCGCTATAGGCGCTCTAAGGGCGATACCTTACTAAATTGAGAAATAAGGTAAATATGCCTTTTATCCATTTATCTTCCACACGTTCTTGTCGAATACATGCAATTTTGGACACCTCTATACGAGCCCATACAGGATATTATGCAGAGATAGTTTATAATTTTTAAATGGGTGACCCCTTGGCTGGCCTAGGGAAAGCCTGTATAGTATTTTTTTTAAATCGATTACGTAAAAACCCCTTACATTATCAGACAAGCTTCCACGTGCAACGCCATACACATATATTTTCAGTTAACAACTGTATGTAGGTCAGCAGACTAGCAGTGATGCCACAAACACAACGAGGGCCTCGATCGTTGGAAAACGTCGCCCAAACGCCACCAGGTGCTGCTACTTCAGTACGTGTTCTAAGAAAAGCCTGTATAGTATTTTTTTAGAATCGATTTTTTTTTATTTATTTTATTTCTGCATTTATTATGTTCTAACTTATAGACAAATAATTAAACTATATAATACAATTCAAAATAGCCTTAATGAAAGAAGCGAAATGGATATGTCGGGTCGGCCACGTGTTTCTATACGAATTTTAAACGTTAAAGAATTCCTGGCTTAATGAATAATTTATAATAATAAATATTCTGATGTGATTTCAATTTTGTGTGATATTACTGTTCGCTGTGTTGTAAAACCTATATTTTGTATAATTCCTGTGTCATCGCCCTGTATGCGGACCATAATCATAAAAAAGAATCGTCTCAGCAACTATCGTAATAAAGATCGTTCACTTCGGTTCCATTTGGCAAATGCACCGACATTAGATCCAGATCAATCTTTTTAAATCCTTACTACCCGAAAAAGTTTATTTCTTCCGATAGCCATCGGATTTTTTATCATTTAAGCTCTAGTTTTCTAGCAAACCATCAATCAATTAGCTGCTTTAATGGAAAAGTAAAATATACAGTTTCCTAGTTGTGTTGTATATTTGCTGGAAACTAAAGTTCGCCTACGATATAGTTAGGGCGTACCAAGTTTGCCGGTTCCTACTACTTTCTTTCAATTGGAATTAGTTTCTTTGAACTTATTTTGTTAAATTTAAGAGAAAAAGAAGTACACTAAAAAAAACGGACAGGAATTCGTCTCTACACTGTAGAGAGAGTAGCGTGAAACGCGGGCAGGAAAATTTCTTCGGGTGTGTTCATTATACCGGCGATGGCGTTTTGCTAATGTTTTTTCCCTCAATTACGTGATGGATTAGAGTGATTAGACAATAATTAAAAATAAACATTTGAAAAGTCAGCAAAATAAATCGTATATAGCGTATACAGGGTGTCCGCTAATTAATGGGACATTGAAAACCACAGACTCCTTACGTAAACATATTAGGATTTAATTATACTTACCTATATCCGAAAGTTGACATTAAAACTGACATACAGGGGGTTAAAGTTAAAACTTCATTTTTGTTTTTCTCTAATAACTTTGACAGAAAACAACGTTTCTTTAAAAAATTTGGCAATTATGGTTTTTTTAGGATGAGGAACTGATTTTTTCTTTAAATTTTAATATACAACGTAGGGGGCGCTGCCTGCGGCATTTTTCGCATATTTATTAGGTCATAACTTTTTTGTGCCTCAGTATATTTAAGTTTTTAATGAAAATGATACTTTTCTCATATTTATTACGTAAAAAAGGTACACTAATTTCAGGTCGCCCAGAGTTACCGTTTCGGAGATATATGCATTTATATTGTTTAGTGCCTATTATTAATTTGCAAACATAATTTTTTTTTAAAAGTAATCTATGAGAAAACAAATGCAATTTAGAGATACAGTTGCTATGATACCTCCATGTTGTTATTTTTTTATTTCCAATATACAGGGTGGCCCAAAAAAGTGTGGTAACATAATGCTGTTTTTTTTAAATGGGACACCCAGTATTTTATTGCATATTTAGGTTCGTATTAGTGTCCTTTATAATTGCCTAACGTGTTATTTCAATTGGTTATGTAGTTTAAAAGTAATAAATTAAAAATTAAAAAAAAAAAGTTTTGGAGTAGAATTTAAGACAGGAGGTCTAGAGATACTGTGAATATAATAACGTTTATTTATGCAGGGTGTTCATAATTAGATTTCAAACACGACACATTTCAAAATAATTTATTTTTGTAATGGAAACATAATAGTTATTTCTAGTCGTTCTCGAAATAATTGCTTTCATAAATTATGTTGTTTAAATACAGTTTTAATTATGAAAATTAAGCATAGGCGACTAGATTATAAACTACAGTAAGTGTTCAAAATGCCTACCATGTTGATTTGAGCACAAGTTAATACGCTCTTCAAATGATCTATTTTCATTCCTCAGCATTTCAGATGAAGTACTAGCAAGACGACTCATTAGTGATGTTATGCCTAAAAACCATGGTAGGCTTTGAAATAAATAAGAATTCTATTTGTTTATTATATAAAAAAAAAAATTATTTTTAATTTATTAGATACTCTTAAACTACATAACCAAATGAAATAAAACTTTAGGTAATTATAAAGGACACTAATACGAACCTAAATATGCAATAAAATACTGGGTGTCCCATTTAAAAAAAGACAGCATTATGTTACCACACTTTGGGGCCACCCTGTATATTGGAAAATATTTTCCTGAAATGATATAACATATCCCTATACCTAAACCTTATTTTCTTTTTTTCCGGAAAAAACTACTAATGTATTTCTTGTTCCAGGTGCTGGGTTGGCGAATCCAAATTCGACATCATCCAGCAAATTCCCGTTGGTGCAACGGTATTTCTAAATTTAATATTCCTTATTAACATTGTAAGGGTAGTGGTGATGAAGTTAAGAAGAGGCCCGGCCAACGATAACCAGGGTGGTGGAGGAGGAGCGTCGAGATCCACCTTACAAGCTCTCCGGTAGGTTAATAAATTTAAAGAAATCCTTTGACGGTCAAGTTTTTCCTAAACATCTCTCTAATAGAATACTGCTATTGTTTCCTTATTCAATCCACATCGTCTCTGTAGAGTGTTTCTTGTTTATAATGTTATAAATTAAAATATAATATACACTAAATATAAAAATAAAATATAAATATAAAAATTAAATTATAATATACACTCGACGGCACAAAATTCCGCTACCCTGATATTTTGGTCAAGTTTGATATTTATAACTTTTTTATTTTTTATGCGATTTTTATGATTTTATTATCAGTTTGTCGGATCTAGTTTATTGTGTTTTTCCTTAATTATTTTATAAGTAACACTTTTCGATTAGGCTGTATTATACAGAAGTAAATCAAACGGTTGTTTTTTATCGTAATTTCAAAATAACCTATAGGAAAATTGAGGTGGATAATTTTATTTACATACTGTTTCTTGTAATCTTTGATGTATTCTAAACATTTCGATTTTTGATTCATCCCATTATCTCATTTCTGCTGCGAGCTGCAAAATTTTAAATGAAACGCTGATTTGAAGTCTATGAGTTGTTTAACCAAAATAAAATTTTAATAACGTGTATTTCCTCCTCTCGCAGCAATGACAGCTTGCAGTCCTCGTGATATCGAACGAATAAGGTTACTTATCCTTCATTGAGGGATAGCCTGATATTCTTCGGTCAGCGCCAGTCGTAAGTCTTGCACGGTTTGTGGTTGTACAGGACCAAGACGAACGGTCTTTTTAAGTTAATACCAATGATGTTCGATTAGGTTGAGATCCGGGCTACATGCGGGCCATTCCAATCTTGGAAGTCCAACTTTATCCAGATATTCGTTCACTACATGTGCAACGTGAAGTCTAGCATTATCATGCATTAATGTAAATTGGTTTCCAATGAAAGAAGCAAATGGAACAACAACTTCTTGGAGGATTTCCTCAATGTGACGGTGGGCGATTAGAGCTCAACAAGAACAAGATTGGTGCGTGCTTCGGTAGAAATACCAATGATATACATTTTCTAAAAATAACATCGTTTTATTTAAAATTTTGCAGCTCGCAGCAGAAATGAGATAATGGAATGAATCAAGAAACGAGATGTTTAGAATACATCAAATATGACAAGAAACAGTATGTAAAAAATAAAATTATCCACTTCAATTTTCCTACAGGGTGTTTTGAAGCTACGACAAAAAACAACAGTTTGATTTACTCCTGTATAATATATCCTAATCGAAATATGTTACTTTAGAAAATAATTAAGGAAACACAAGAAATTGATCTACAAACTGATAATAAAATCATGAAAATCGCAAACAAAATAAAAAAGTTATAAAATATCAAACTTGACCAAAGTTTCAGGGTGGCTGAATTTTATGCCGGTGAGTATATAATTATATATAAGTATGTATTACAAAGCTTTTCTAACATAGGCGCGTGCTAAAATATGATGTTTACACCTTATTACACTATTAAATCCCTTAGTAAATAAGAGGGTTCAATAAGGCGTATAGATAAACAACAAACAAGTCAGTGTCAAAGTATATCAAGAACCTTTAGAATAAAATCAAAGGTGAAACTTTCTCGTGCCGGCGACTCGTACCCTAGAAAAGGGGATTGTGGGCTACTCTATTTGTGTTTGACCCTTTCCTGAATTATCCCTAATAATTAAGGCCACATAAACCACATTTTCTCTACATGGAATCGTCAATTAGGAGCAGTGTCTAGAACGTTAATATAATTTAGAGCTTATTTGTAGGCAAGATTGTCTGTTTCTTTGCAAGATTCTAACGTCAAATTATGAAAATCATCGATTTTGATTAAATCAATCAGGAAAATGTTGGTTCGCATGATGGTTGCATTCCAAAAATATTAAAAATTCATCTTTGGACTGCCATGACGACACTACAGCTGAACATTTTGAAGATTAGTTTCAGAATCATCTGTAATAGACAATGCTAGCCGTCAGAAATTCATCATTATACGTTAACAAATACATATGAAAATGTGATTTTCTAGCAAATATTTTAGCATTGCTACCGATATGGGAAATACAGTTTTACACCATTTTCCTATTATGTATTTTTATAGAGATATTGTGAACGTGTGAATTTTATTTAATTGATGTGGTTTTATTCTGTTCGAGTAGTGATATTTAACCCAATTTCCCCCAATAATTTAGGGTCACAGAAACCGCTCTTTCGCTACATGGGGGTGATCGATTAAGTAAAGCGACACGTTTGTAATGTGCTTAAAATGAATGATGTCGTTTTATAACCTCCCATCAATCATGCTTCGGGAATATTTTTGCAATCTCCCAAATTTCATAAATGAATATTAGAGAAAATTTTAAAATTCTAAGATTTGCGAGTTCCAATCCAAGCACTAGGGAGATTACAGGGGAAAATTACTATCCACTGTTGCGTGGGGATTTTCGTCTGTCCGTACATGAGAGTTGCGAGTCTTATTAATGCCGTCCCTTTATATGTATTTAACATTTCTAATCATTGAAATGTTCTATATGTCTCTAAGTAGGTCTAAAAAATATCTTCATTGGTGTACATTTTCTTAAATTTTTATTTTAACTTTAATGTATAGATATACTCAACGTCTGATTATAGACCGATTTCAATCATTCCAATCTTCGGGAAGGTATTTGAAATAATCATAAAAAATAACATCAGTCGTTACTTTGAGACCAATGGTTTGCTCAGCGATCTGCAGTATGGCTTCAGGGAGGGTCGTTCTACTGTCAAAGCAGTTGTCCAAATTATGCGTGATATAGTCGGGGGACTTGAGAGGGGAGAGCATGTCAATTTGATTCTGTGCGACCTTAGCAAGGCCTTTGATTGTGTTTCGCACGGGCTCCTGATTGAGAAGCTGTATCGGTATGGCATTAGGGGTAACACTTTGAGCCTGATGAAATCATATGTGTCCCTGAGAACGCAATATGTTTCTCTGGATGACGATAGGTTGGATCTTGGAGTGATTGAGAGTGGAGTGCCGATCCGTCCTTGGGCGGGGCTTTGTGATATATATAAATGACTCATTTCTTCTCCCATATGGTTGTTTCTGTTATGCAGATGATGCAACTTTATTGTGTAAACACAAGAACATTACTTAAAAGTACATAGTTCACGACTGGCTGAGAGGGCAGAGCTTTGGTTTTCACAGAACTGTCTCAAACTTAATGCAAGTAAAACTCAGGAAATAGTATTCTCAGCAAGCCGTGATGTTGTTGAAGATCATAGTGTAAGAGTACTGGGTTTAACTGTCGATGACACTCTTAGTTGGACTCTCCATATCGAATCTCTTCGGAGTAAGCTTTCATCGGCAATTTTTGTAATAAGAAGACTAAAGTCAGTTCTTAATATCTACTATTCGCTTTTTCACGCCCGTCTTTCTTATGGTGCTATTTTGTGGGGAAACTCATCCAATTCTGTGCAAATCTTTAAATTGCAGAAAAAATGTATTCGAGTAATTGCGGGTGTTGGTCGACGTGATCACTGCAATCCCAATTTTATAAATTTAAAAATTGCTATCGCTGTTTGTTTTACACCAATTACTTGAAATTCATAGAAATAATAAACCATAACTCCGACATTCATCACTATGATACAAGATCGGCTAATTTGATTAGACCAAATAGGTATAGGCTCAATAAATCTATTAACAACTCGCTCAAAATTGAGCTATATAATGTGCTTCCTTCGAGGGTTCAAAGCTTTAACGGAAAAAATTTTAAACTTGTTATAAAAAAATTCCTTGAACCAAATGCTTTCTACTCTGTCGTGGAACCCTTGATGTTGTTTCAAAATATAATTTTTAATATTTGTTTGTTTATCTGCTTATGTCTGTTGTATGGTCTCCTTAAATTTTCGTATACACTTTAGTATTATTTTATATACATTATGTTTAATTAATTAATTTATTTTATTGTATTACTTAATTTATTTATGTAATCATGACTACTACTGGTACAATTTGTGTTATACAAAAAGGTGGTCAAATAAAAATATGTTTATGTTTATATATACTTAATTTAAACTCTATTAGTTCCCACCAGCCAATGCCGCAACGGGGATACTGTATTGGCCTCACTGTCTGTTGTATCCCTAAATAACTAAACCCATATCTATGTAAGTTGTAATGTCAATTACCCCAAGAAGATAAGTTGAGAATCCACAACAAAACAAAAGCTTGCAGATAAGGTTTTTGTTTTATGTTAACGGTTCATTCGTCTTGCTCTATATGCAAATCGTAGGATTTCAGTTACATAAAGGGACAGTTAAACGTCGATAGGTCTGAGCGAAATTAGAACTTGCTCCCTCCTTTGTCTTTTGAGACCCGAACGACACATCAGAGTTGCGAGATTGCAGACTTTTAGGACCACTTTCACAACTATTAGCTGAAATTGGAAACCGCATCCCTCGGAAGTACATTCTTATTTAATCAATCTGGTTTGGTTTTCAGGCGAGAGAAAAAAACCAAGAAAATATAGGGTAATTTTGAAATTGTCAATTTTTTTATTTTCCTCGTATCTCTTAAGCGAGTGAAAATTTTCAAATTTTGATTTTACTATTTTCAGTTTGAGCAAAAAAGAGCACATGACACCTACCTTACTTTTTTGATAGCGCTAACAATTAAGGAGAACAAACCCTATAAAAGTGACCAAATTGACTAGTTCTCCATAAACGTCTAATAAGCCATCCAGCAACAATCACCCTGTACAATAATGTAAAATATGTATTTCACCCTTATAAAGTATTCCTGTGTCCCGAGCAATGCAATTATTTTCAATTTCCTAAAACAAACCCTTCCAATTAACACGAACCCATCAAAAATCAATTACATCTCTGGATCCAAAATGACACCTACCTGACCACATTTTCAATCGCTGGATTAATGTCAATAATCCCCTCGACGCCAAAAGATACAGGAATTTAATTAATAAACGATATTGATTCACAGAACCCTCTTATGTAGATAAGGATCGCAAAATTATCCCTCGGGAGTTTTCAATATTAATCAGAACAATTTTGAACTAAGTGGGCCAAATAGTTATTACTGAAATTTGACAGGTTAAAGTGGGATATGTGATAAGTTTTATTGTTGTGGGGGAAACGTACCAGCTGTAGTGATTGGTGATTGTTAAATTACATTTCTATTATCTGATTCGTTTAACTTTCGGCTGTATTTATAGTACTGCAGCCCGTTACCAAAATGTCCTGTTATCACGCCGTCATCTAGTCAATGACTAATCGCTACATTAATAAAAAATAAGAAAGTTTTACTCGAGCGAAAAAGTTCGGCAACGCTGCGCTTACCCGTCAGAGTGATTTCAGTCCTTAAGAAAGCAGATCGTCTTTTTGTTACTACACCTTGTCCGTTCGTGATGAAATCATATTAAAAATATAAAATAAAAAAACTTGAATTCATTGACAACGGACGTTTTAAGTGTCGCAAAAATTCCAGAGTTTAAATAAAAGATGTAAAGAAAAAGGATATCAAGAAGTTACAGCGCCCGGGTCAATTTTTTTTTTTAATTGTTGACAATACTCTAAAAAAAATAGTTAATCGAGTCAAACAAACATTTTCCGTGTTGTGCAGCTGCAGGGAGGGCAGCGGAGTTGGATCTCGTATCTGTATAATTCATGATCGCGGTACACGGCGCGTGCATGGAACGACTTGCTGTGTGGCTTGGTTGTCTATAACAACTCAGCATCAGCTATGTCCCCATATTGCATTATAATTGATACACGTGCTGTGTTGACTGAAAACGGTTTTACTAAAAAATGCGTGTATAAAAATGTCTGTTCATTTTTTGCCCCCATTTTCCGAACCACAATACACGATTTCTGCTTGAAAACGGACGAGGCGCGATAACTCGAACAGCGTTAAAAAAATGACATACCTAAAATCCAACACTGCGGTTGCGCGTCGATGAAAATGTCCGTTCTCATTTTTTTTCCGGTCACGAATAACGAAAAATAACATCCGACAAGTAAAACGGACGAGGCGTGATAAGTTGAATTCTCCGCTGTTAACAAATTTCGATTTTTCTCAAACTAAAACTATTCGCCGCACGGAAAATGTCAGTTGCTATTTTCATCTCGTCAAAAACATCACTCTGCATGAGTCAAAAAATAAATAGAACGGACGAGGCGCGATAACTATTACGACCACTTTTTTTACATATGTAAAGAAGATTCTCAATGATTTCGCAACGTTGCCAATGTCCGTTCTTGTTAATGTCCTTCTCAAGTCCTTATTAAAACACCAAAAAACTCAAATAACTTTAGGTCGTGATCAGTCTGAAATCCTGGTAACGGGCTGCCGTACTATTAGGGTTACCAACTATCCAGGATTTTTATTAATAATTGTTTCTCGTAGTGTATGTAAACATTGTCACAATTCGTGTGTAAACGTTCTGACGCGCTCTTTGAAAGCATCGATATTTTAAGTTGTAGTTAGTGTAATTTTTAGATATTTTCTGACCGGTAAAAACATTTCGTTACAGGCCTACATGGTCCCTTTATAAATATTGTCCTGCAGTTACAGCAAAGGAAAGTTTACAGTGCTTACAACAATACAGATATTTTCTTACGATCAGAAGAAGGATAGGTTATGTTTGCTAACTCTTTTAAGTGTTTTATTCACAATGTGTTCTACAATACAGGGTATTATGGAAATGACGTATTATATTAAAATGGGTGACTCCTTGGGTGTCCTAGAGAATCGCTACATATTTTTTTTCAAATCGACCGTTTTAAAAGTGGGATCCAGCCCCATAAACCCACACCTCATGCGGCGTTTGTTCGGGTTTGTTCATCATGTCACCCTGTGGTGGCATATCAGGAAACAGGTGTTACGTGCAATGTTGCCAAACTTAATGCAAAACTGAAATTCCATATAAAATTATAAATATAAATTATTTATCTACCTACTTGTATTTTTTAAAAATACACTCAGATCAGATCATTAGATTTTATTACACGCGACGCGGCGAAATTTAACTTATTCGTCGGCGACATTCCATTTTTCTGTCAAGTCAAACGTCCAACTACTCGTTTTAACTGAGACATGGCCGCGTGAGAAATAAAATAAAATCTTCGTCGGTCTTGTCATTTGGAGTTTAGCTCAGCTAATTTAATTTTTTACGCTTCTCAAAAGAAAAAGTACGGTCGCAGTATTATCAGCTACCACTATCATTTTATTCAATTTGGTCGAAATTCCATTAACGCCATATCAATTAAGCGCTTTGCAAGGGATCTCTAAATAGCCGTGAAATATCAATCTGTCAAATATTGCCCATCTCTATTCCGAGTTTTGAAGGTATCTATTTGGTTCGTTCGTAGGTTAACTGTTTTATGGTTCGTAGATAAAATGTCATTTTTAAATTGAAGGATTGCATTGTGTGTATTTAAAATGTGTGTGTTTTAAATTAGTTAAATAAATAAATCTACGCGAAAAAAAGGACCAAAATTAAAACAGAGTTCGCGTGTATTCTTTCCATGTGAATAGCTGCTATTTTTGAGGTTATGTGAGAGGTTTTTTCCTAAAACTTAGATTCTGTGTGGTTTGTGTGAAATTATGAGACTAACAATTATATTTAAATAAGTGAAGGTAAGAAAGCATGTGTCTTAAATAAAATTCTATTTTTTTTTAAAGAGTTTGAACGATAATTATTATTTAAAAGGTCAATGACGTTTGACCTATTTACTTTCCTGTGCTTGTAACGAATTTAAAATTTGTGTGTGATATTACCATTATTTGTTTTGCAAAACATCTTTCTCCGTCGGTTTTCTGGAATCATATTTGTTCATAAATGAATTAAAAATTGTTAAAATTATAAATTTTTGTCTAAAGAGTTTGCCGTGTAGATATGACAACACCGGCCGAAATGCGCTGACGTCTTTTGACACTGCAGACCTCAGTGTTGATTGTTTACATATTACGCCAGTGCCCAACATGTGTTTGTCTGGCTTGACATAAGGTGTTATAATCCGGTCATTAATTGAAATATAATACGTCATTTCCATAACACCCTGTATATACAAAATTCAGCAGAATATACCGTTTCCCTGTTTAGGTTTATTTATATCTATATTTAAATCTTGAGAAATAAATTTAATACAAAAGGTTTAAATTAAGTGGTAATTCAACCCATATAAATCATAGCTTTATTATAGTTCTAACAGTTTTGTTCATATACCACATATTAAACCGAGCTCAAGCGTATGTTATTATAAAGTAAAACTAATATAAAATTTTAACGACTTTTTAAAAAAATTTTATTTTGTTTCTCAAAATAGATGATGTCGTTTCGCCATCATAACAGATTGGGGGCTTTCGATTGAAACGACGTTCTGTTGTTTTGAGGGAGATAGGCATCTAGATTAAAAGGAAATTAATGATAATATATTACTGTCCTTATTTTTAGGGCTAATCAAAACAGCCCAAACCATTTAATCGAACATATTAAACTACTCTACTTAATGGCAACTGAAAATAGGTTTTTGGAACAATTTTCTTGTGATATAGGGAGTCGAGATTAAAAAATATACTTGGAAAACGGGCTTTTACTAGCAGGATTATTATTGTTAGATGTACAGTACGTTTAACGCTCTTTCGTTAATAAAACCAGGTAAAATTGTAAGAACTGTTAATATAATACTGTCAATATAGTACACACGCCTACTCCAGGTGATGGCTGAATGAAAACTACGGTTATTCGTTTGAAAATCTCGTGTCAACGGCTTATGTAAAAAAACATCCAGCATATTGCTATGTGAACCCGGCCTAATTGTAATGGACAGTGCTAGGTATCATAGCTGTCAAATAAATAATAGTTATTTTTGTTACAACCGGGATTTTTTCCCATTCGTAAAAAAAGGTAAAACTTTTGCATATGTTTATACAAATTTTTTTCATTTTTCTTTTTCGAAATTAAAAAATATATATTGATGTATGACCAACTCACTGTCACTTGGGAATGCAATAAGTTTGGAATATTTGATTATATCGACTTGATTATTCAGAATTAATGTTGATTTTAGCTTCGAATAGTATAACCATAAAGTCAAAGATTGAAAAATGGTTTACCTTTCTTGAAAATACGTTAACAATACGTATTCGCTGAAACTCTTCACTTGCTTTTGGCAATAAAACGTATTATATTCCCTTTTGTAAGCTTCTTTCGATTTTTCCTTCGATAAGTTTTGTGTTGCTTCATTGGCTTTATTAATTATTTCATCTGGAACGCATTGAAATGAGTTTTCTTCCTCGGAATCGGAATTATTTCGTTCCATTTTTTATATTTTCAAATATTATTGACATTTGTAGGGTGACAATAACAATGCGGTGCCCAGGCAACGAACGACGCAGATGCTGTTTCATAGCAACTTAATATTACAAGCATTCAGAGAAAAGTGAAAAAATTACACTTTACTTTTATAGTTTTAATCGATCGTAGAAAAAATTTTTTTTTTAAATCGCATTTGAGCATTTATGGGTGGCATGAGTTAAAAACAAATGTTAGCGCAGAAAACACATCTCCGTCTCCAACTGCAAGTGTAACCTTAATTAGAAAATCTTCAACCACGACATATCAAACTTTAATTAAAACAAACTAGGAAGAGTGACATTTTAACCAACTAACTGAAGGCTAGCGTTATTTTCTTGTAAGCTCTTTATCGTTAATTCTATGCAAAAGACAGTTTCGTTTGAGCTTTTTCCTCAGAGAGCAGTCCGTTGTCTATTAAATTAAGATAGAGGTTGCTGACATCCGCTAGGGCGCACTGCCCTATCTGGGAACATGTGTCCCTCGAGAGGGACCCCAATTCCATTCCATAAATATCCAACGATGTTTACACATGTCCAATAAGGCAGAATATATTGTTTCGGGAAAATATAGTTTATTAAGTAATAACGGGGAAAATGCAGAAGTATAATCATTGTAAAATATTATAGACGGTGCATCATATGTGGAAAAATGGAAGTTTACGGCTAGATCGATATGTCGACGTTCCAGATACAAACACCTGGATACAAACGGGAATTTTTGTTAATATTAAGCATGTCGAGAACCTAAACAACCCGATTCTTACTGACCCACTGATCTGACCTAACCCCGCTTACTAGAGCTCTTCGTACACAACTAATTACAGAAGCACGACTGACTGGTCAACAATAACTTATCCGGGTAAACCGAGACGCGCAAGTGGTTAAATTCAAGCCAATAAGAAGCTAAGCGGCGGCATCTCTGAAGCGACTGCGAACAGTTCTATTTCTACGAATTTTGTCTGCCAGTTTGCTGGAGTATGGTGATTTCGACATTTTTTATTTTTTTTACACGTGCTCCGAAGCTTTGATGCCTAATAAATAAAGAAATTCTCCAGACAGTTTCCCTGTCTACATGACATGAAAACACTCGCGCATGGAGAATGTAAATATCTATTTATTATTTTTGACAAATAGGCTCGGTGGCCTAGTGGTATAGGGTACCCCTTGTGATCTGAGAGTCGCGGGTTCAAATCTCACATTCGGCATCTCTGGTTTTATTTATTTTTTTACAAGTGCCCGAGTCTTTGAGGTCATATAAATAAAGAAATTCTTCAGGCATTTTTCTAAAACATCTTTGCAAAATTAACTGCCAATTTAATTTATATATAATCCGCTATTTATTATCGCTTGTAGTATGGCTCGGTGGGTAGAGTGTCCGCCTGGCGATCTGAGGGTCGCGGGTTCAAATCCCGCACCGACAATTCTGGTTTTATTTATTTATGAGCACATCCTGGCTCGAAGCGGGCGAAACCAACACTTTTTTATTAATTAGCTCCCTATACTAATTTACTTAGTTATTGTTATTGGCCAGATATAGTAGTAATAAGTAGGTACGATGTGAGACCTGACGTCACACCAACTGCCGCCATTTGCGCGATGCGCGCTGTATTTTCTCGACTACTGTTGATAATACGGCGTAAAGTATTAGATGTACACCTTCACTGTACTGACGAGAACTAAAGGGTTCGATACCGGGCTGCAGGTGGTTACATCCTATCAATGAAAAAGGCTTCCTTTTCTTGGTAGTACCATTCAATCTGAAATGGTATTTTGAAGTGCTACTCTAAATAGGCCCTTATTGTATAAAGTGTCATCGGGTGGTCTGGAAAAAAAAATTTTTTTCCATACATTGGTATTTAATATTTCTTTGCTCTTTTCAACAATAAAATAGGTAATAATTCACAAACACAATTGTTGAAACAACAATATTATGTTGCTCCTAATAACTAACTATATTGGTTATCATAAATATTGATTCTTTCGGGCACTAGAAGTACTTGGTTGACTTCAACTAGAATAATCGTAGCAATAAAATTTGGCCTTCGATACTAAATTTCCTCTTATCGCGCCAATTTCACTAAATTTTTTTGTTATTGAGACTAAGATCTTGGTATCCTAAACTAGACCATTTTTTAGAGTATTCCTAAGGAAATATAACAAGGTAAGGATAACCGCGCACATCCTAACCGCCTGACATCATTAAGCACATGTGATTAAATTTTACTACTATCGGTAACAAAATTTAACTGCTTAAATCTCGGCGGATTAATTGAAGAACTTAAAGTTTATTTCTGTGATTCTAATTAAACTGTATAATTGTACACTCGCTCTCCTCTCTCGTAACTTTCCAACCAGCTTTGAAGTGTGGGTAACGCGACCAATAGGTAATTATAAAGTTACAACAAAGTAACGTTACAGTGAATGCCAGTACCACGAAGGCTGGAAATGAATAAGTCGATAAACTTTAAGGGTCAAGAATCAAACTCTAGCACTCCGGGAATGGTGCATTCGCTAATAAAGCAATTCACGTCGATTTTGAATCGTTGGAGGTTATATTCGTTGACGAACACGATCTCAGGACAAGAAGGTTGTTGCACAAGGATGACGTCCTCTAGATGAAGGAGTTCTTAAACAATGAAATTCGAGAAATACTAAGCTCGCGGCAGTAGTTCGTCGTGTATTTCCGCTCCTTAGAGTCAATTGTCGATGTTCTAGGCTATCGCGGTTCTTGGCCAGCTCTTGACTATCCTGTCCTCGTCCAGGACCCGAAGGGTATGCTTGTAGTCCAGAGCTCCCGATATGTGCGTAGTATTCTAGTAATGAACGAATCTTGACTTTGTAGAGTATCTAAAGTTATTGTGGAGTATACAACTTTTTGATCCGAAAATGTACATCAAGTTTATGTGAAGCTATCTTGGCGTTTGCCACGACATGTTTCCTCCCAGTTTGACGCCCAGCAAATTAATAGCCGAAGCCAGTGGATTTGCGTGTCCTACAATGACTATATCCGGTTCTGCAATGGTATCATTTTTACATTGGCATTCAGTTCGACTTGGTTACTATCACTCCAAGACAAAATTTCTTCCAGATCTTTTCTGAGAAGTGATACTTACTTCATGTTGCCTGCGACGATGTTCGTCGGCAGCCGACGTTAGAGAATTCACTGTGAGAGATGATACGAGTGTGGTGTCGTCAGCAAAACAATAATTGAAGTTTAGAGTATGCTCATATTAGCAGGCCGTCCTGCATAAACACGTTATGGCTATCATCTAATGTTAACCACTTTTTGTTTGGAGGAACTTTGCATCCCAGTTTCCCCTAGCTAGGCTAGACAACCTTAATTTGATTTTTAAGACGATGACATTTGGTTTTAGTTAGACAAATTAACCTAATATATTTTATTTGCTTACCTGATCATATTTTTTTCTGATTCTTTTTCTTTATCACTAATTTTATTTCATTGTTCAAGGAAACTACTCCAGTGACTCTCGTAGCATGAACTTTATGGCGTAATAATAAATATCCATTGGGTGGTTGGTTGGTTAAAGGCGAGGGTCGGTTTAAACTTCTATCACTGCAGCATTCTGGCTTATTGTGTACCCCGATCTTGTTAGAATATGTTTGTTCCTTCTATGAGGTCCAGTAACCTTCTACCAAGCTTGTCATGTGGGAGGTTGTCACCACGTTGTATGTTCCCGAAGATACTTTGTCTTCTGAGACAGTGCTACGCAGCGGTATATTATGTGTGCGGCGGTTTCACCCTCTTCGCCGCAGAGTCTGCATTCAATCGATTCGTTATTTATACCTATCCGTTGAAGGTGTTTTCACAAGTGGCAGTGGCCTATTAGCAGACCCATCACTTGTTTCAACTGGGGCCGCGTCAGGGTTAGCATCCCATTCGATAGTATTTTCGATGGTTTTCCAATTACGGCCCGTGCGTGTATTTGACCAGGTGACCCTTGCCATGTTTTTCCGACCATATATCTAATGTTGTTTTTGTTGCCTGTTTTGATATTCCAAAGGCCGGTTCGAGGCCCCTGAGACTTTGAGCGGATCCGACTCTCGCTAGTTCATCCGCTTTTTCATTTCCTAATATCCCAGAATGACCAGGACCAGAGTTCTACCTTGTTCCCCTGGCCGCCAGTGCTTTTAGGTTGGTATGGCACTCCAGTGTAAGTTTTGAAGTAAACCGATTGGAGTTCAGAGCCTTAAGAGCAGCTTGGCTGTCCGACAGGATATAAATCTTTTTGTTGTGGTAGCCCTTTTCAAAATTTTGTAGTACACATGCTTGTATGGCATAAACTTCCGCTTGGTATACTGTGGCGTAGTTCCCCAGAGGAATGCTTATGTCCATCCTGAGTCTTTCCCCAAATATACCTGCGCCCACACCGTTGGCGGTTTTTGATCCATCAGTGTACCAATCTAGACCCTTGTCAAATGACGGGGGTGCACTGTTCGTCCATTTATCAAAGTTCCAGTCAATCCTGAAAGGCCTTGTGAAATCGTATGTTGCTCTCATACGATCAGTTTGCATATACAATAGCTCATCGTTGACTAGATCCGTGACTCTTGTGTGTCCAATTTTTACGGGGTGTTGTGTCCATTCCCCATTTGTGATCATCCGCGAGGCGCTACAGTTAGCCTCCATTCTGGTGTGAATGTCTAGGGATATAAGTCCCAGTATGACTTCCATTGCTGCAGTGGGGGTGCTTCTCATCGCCCACTGATACACAGGCAGGCCAGTCTCTGCAATCTGTTAAGTTTGTTCGCTGTCGTAATCTGCTGTGTTTTTGTCCACCAGACTATACACAAATATGATATCAGGGGTCTGATAACTGTGACATAGAGCCATTGCATCATCTGGGGCTTGAGTCACCAGGTTTTCCCAACCAAGCTCCTGCATCGCATTAGGCGCATTTTTGCTTTGTTTAGGTTTTTATTTAATTGTTGGTTCCATGTCAGTTTGGCGTCTAAGGTTAATCTTAGATACTTTACTTCGCTGACTGTGTTTATCCGTTCACCAAAGATTTTTAGGTCGTTGTAGTTCCCTATTTGTCTTCGTTTGGTGAATGGTAGGATAGCAGTCTTTGCAGCGTTGACTTTGAGACCAACCCTCATACACCAACGCTGCCCGATATTCAGAGCTCTTTGATAAGCTCTGCTAATATGGTGGGATAGATATCCTTGATTTTATTTTAAATTTTGGTCGTAAACTCTCAAAGCCTTATAACAGGGAAGTAAACTTTTCGCCTTTGAATGTGAAATACCCTTTATTAATGGGTAAAATTTTTTGAAAACATTTTAATTTAGCCCAGATTAGCTTATGTAAATTTTCATTATTGTAGTGTTCCGAGATATTTAGGATATGGTGGTTTACTCGCTTCGCTCGTTATCCAATCGCCCTTCTCGCAAAATAAAATGACACTTTTAACACTAACATCATAAACAACTATTAAATTAGATGATCCCTGTAAATGTTCCCTTATTTAACTTAAATGCCTTCAACCCTATTTTTTTACAGATACTAACATACCCTTATTGAAATATAACACAATTACGAAAATTTGGCACTCCAATTTGGTTAATAGATTCGCAAGGGACTATATAATTTGATTTTAAAAAAATTATGGAGGCAATTTTCCTTCGTTATTTCATAATTTTCTATTTTCCGCTGTTTCAAGAAAAATTGCTGAACATAATTTGCGGGGATAATGGTAAATTTTATTACATTTGCCGATGTTATTACTGGTTTGTCGGCGAATACATTTTAAATTTGAAAAGAAATTACTTATACGATATACATGGTGTTATGGAAATGATTTATTATAATTAAATTAGTGACTCCCTTGGGTGTCATAGGGAATGAAACATACTTTTTTTTAAATCGTACTTACGTAAAAACCCTTAACAATACCCCACATTCTCCCACGCCATACAGGTATTTCACTTAACAAGTGAACGTAGGTTAGTAGGTTAACAGTGATGCCAGATCACAACGCATACCTCGACCTTGGTCATTCGAAATTTAAAGCACTATATTAGGTCTATTATACTATCACCGGTCTGCTATAGCAGTCCAAGCAACTAATAATGATTTTGACGAATACCTCACATTTTTATCTGTCTAGTTATTTTTTTATTTTAGTTTCTTTCTGTTTCAGGGCAACATTATTGCTGGTTCCCTTGTTGGGCTTAAACTTCTTGTTAACTCCATTTCGACCACAGAGTGGACATTCTTGGGAATATGCTTACGAATTGGTGTCAGCTACTACAACGTCTTTCCAGGTAAGAATTATTTCGAAAACATGTAATTCGCATCGTGCACGTAACACTAAGCTACGCCTCTTCCTGTGCGATATGATACTTTGTGTTTATTGTAAAATACCATATACAGACTGGGAAAGAATTTTTCGACAAAATCCAAAAACACGTCAAATTTGTTTGTCAGGGGGACAACCTGAAACTCGAACAAACACGATTTAGATGAAAGAAAGAATGGTTCTATAAAAGTAGTACACAGTTTACACTTTTTAATATTTCTATTCTAAATTGTTTCACTACGGCCTTTAAATGCTTATACAGGGTGTTCCTTAATGACGTGCTAATATTTCAGGGTGTGATTCCTTAGGTCATTTTATAAAGAAAAGTTCATATGAACATATGTCCGCAACGGCTTAAATTCTTTGCTACAGGGTGTTGAATTTTTATTTTTTTATATGGTTATTTTTTAATATCTCCGAAAGTACTTTAGATATTATTTTCAATTTTGGTATGTGTTAATAGGATATAGAACAACAAATTTTAGTTAGAAAAGTTATTCAATTGTTCCACCAGTGGCGTCCCTGCAAACATATCCTCTGATATTTTTTACAAAAAAGATGGTACGCCATTGACATTTTCCATGTGGATATTTTTTCTGATTAGCCTGGTCAATTCTACATGAAAATGGTCTCTTGAGTTTTTCTCGTCACACGTACCGTTCTTTATTCAAACAATTAAATGTAAATTGCGTCATTTAGCAGTATTGATGATTAATTTTTGAACACATACATCTAGTTATCCTGGAATAAATGACGTTTTTACAAACATCATTTTTCAAACAATACTTGTTTCCGCATTCGTATAATTCACCATATTCGAATAAAAACAGCGAAAAAATAAAATAAATTCGATGAAACACGAAAAATCGAAGAAATAATACTTATGGGGTATGAGATGGTTTTGAACACTAACAACTTACTTTATGTCAGTAAGTATTGTTTGGAAAATGTTGTTTGTGATAAACGTAATTTATTCCATAACTAGATGTATGTGTTCAAAAATTATTCGTAAATGAAGCAAATTGAATTTAATTGTTTTAATAAAGAACGGTGCGTCTGACGAGAAAAACTCAAGAGCCGTTTTCATGTAGAATTGACCATGTTAATCAGAAAATCCACATGGAAAAATGTCAGTGATGTACCATCGTTTTTGTAAAAAATATAAGAGGACAGGTTTGCAGGGACGCCATTGGTGGAACAATTGAATAACTTTTCTAACTAAAATTTGTGGTTCTATATCCTATAAACACATACCAAAATTGAAAATAATATCTAAAGTACTTTTGGAGATATTAAAAAATAACCATTTAAAAAATTAAAATTCAACACCCTGTAGCAAATAAAAATTTAAGCCGGTGCGGACATATATGAACTTTTCTTTAGAAAATGACCTAAGAAATTACACCCTGAAATATTAGCACGTCATTAAGGAACACCCTGTAGAAGGAAAAACATAATCGGAGTTATTCCTGCACCAGTAAATACAAATAAAAGATTTTAAGAATGAGACGTTATTCTTTCAACCAACCCATAACTTTCGGGAAAACGCCGAGACGGCTTTTTTATTTCCATTCCATTAGACGGAACAATTACAGGTGGGAGAAAATTTTCACGGAAAGTCATGTGAAAAGATTTTTTTTGCCTGTTCGAAATTGTATTGTGTCACTTTTCTTTTAGAAGTGTCTACCAAACTCTGGAAAATGCTGACGCGTCCTTCACATGCAATAATTCATGCGTATGATTCTACTTATGTGGTTACTTTTCGAATGTATTTCTTTCTGCATTTGAGTCAAGTATCCTGCTAGATAGTGATAATTTTGTCTTGCTGCCCATGAGGAACCCCAAGAATAAGAAACTTAAATAGACATTTTAGTTAGAAAGCTGCATTTTTGGTGGAAGGTAGACTTTATAATGTGAAAGAACATTTGAGTACTATTTTAAGTTACTAGTTTAAGTTAAAAAAAAACCTCCAAATGGGGTTAAAAATAATTTTCTGGTCTATAACTCTTAAACGAAAAATAATATGGAAAAAAGTTTTTTACAAATGTTATAGATCAGTAAATTTCGCACAAGAAAGGTTATTACTACTTTTTTCTTATCTACAATCGACAAGCCGTATGAGGTCCGAAAACAATTTTTCGACCAGATATTTAACAAATGGAGATTAATCACAATATGGCACCACTGTCGTCCTGGGACTAGAATTGAAGCGTCCAGGTGTGACATTTTACAAATAGAAGAATATGGTCGGATTTTCAAATGCTGAATAATCCCGTAAATGATTTTTTGCGGAAAGAGGGCGCGCAAATAATATATTTATATCTATACGTCGGTTTAGATGAAATTTGGTGGGTAGATTTAATACCTCGGCATCGCACATGCACGTAGTTTTCATTTCGAAAAATGTTCAAGTGCGTGTCAGACATCGCGTTGATATATGTATATTAAACAAAAAATCTCCCAGAATAGCATATGGCGTAGTTTTTTTTGGAAAAATTAGTGCATGTCGGACGCCAGGCGAAGCTATTATATAAATCGATAAAGGCATTAATATGAAGCAAAAAATTACTTTTTTGCTCTACCCTACATAAATCGTATCTCCACCAGCCCGGTGAGACTGCTTATGGGGGGGATCGAAACACGTAAGAAGGCCTTGGAAGTGATGCTAAGCCTACTCTGCTCCATACGCTCACAAGTAACCTACTTTTATCTATCTGTTTCACTCTATCATTTAAGCGTCAATATCAGACTTACGTAGAGTTAATGTGGAAAGCCCAAAAGTGAGTGTTTTTGCAGGCGACTTGATCCTGGTCAAATTTGTCTCACTTTACTGAATTAGGGAAGGTTGCTGCAGACAGACAGGCATAGAATGCGAACAGCACGAATTCTTAAACAAGCTAACTTCCTTCGTCTGGCGGGCATGGAAATGAAGCAACATCTGATATGATTTAAAATGGTGGAGAAGACTCATCTTTAAATTTTAAAATAATTTTTAATATTCTAATCTTCTTACGAGAAACGTCGTTTCCTTTTTGGTGCAAGTGAGTAATTTGTAATTGAAATATTCATTTAGTCATCTTTACTGAGAGTATGCATCAATAATAATTTCTTTTCCTAAATCACATGGGGCCCAAAAATATGCTTGGACTTGAAGCTTGAAATATTTGCTAGGACCTAGAGCCCACTTGAAGATGGTAAAATATTTTATGTAAATTATGATTTACTTCCTATTTTTTAATAAAACTACTTACAAGCTTATTCCTGAAGTTTAATTTTTCAGTTGTAGTTACGTTACTAGTTCAAAAAATGATATAAGAGTGTGTAAGGATTATTTAAAAGTGATATTTACAGCTTAAAACATGTCAGAATCCTAATATTTGATTTAAATATTTAATATTATTTAGTAAATATTTAAATATTACTTAGTAAATCAAATAAAAGGGGTTTGAATGTTTTTTGTTGATTAAATGTCACTTTAAAATATTGACAGTAATAAAAATTTTGACAAAAGTGACATTTGAAAAGCACGTGCGTTTGCCAGCTGATTCCAGACGTAATGGATGCCTGGTTTGTTCGTTTGTTCATACTTGCTTCGATGTGTTAACACGGCTGTTTGTCTTCTTCCTGATAATAAGTATTCGTTGATTTCCACACTTGATTGGCAATGAGCATAATTATTATGCAAAATTCACCCCAATAAAATTATGACATTATGTCAAATAATTACCAACCATTTAATATTTTTGGCCTAATAGTTCATACATACCTTTCACAGGGTTATTTAGACACCATTTCACAAAAATATTTCACAAAACCTTAAAACATGTCAAAAATACAAAATAATTATACTACAATAAAATACCTGACATACCAAAAAACGAGTCTCAATTGGCTGATCGGCAGTGTTGCCCAGTTGAAAATTTAATGCCTTTGTGACGTTTCGAAGACGCCGAACAACTCTCAAAATGCAGATGATTCTATGGCTATAACTATCCGAGATATCGTAAAAATGATTATGAACTTTTTTATTCAGATTTAAATTATCTACAACTTTTGCCTGAAACTTAATTTACTAGTGTGTTTTGTTTCGAAGCTACGGGTCAAGAAATATTTAAAATTAATTTTCCATCCCTTATGCAAGGGTTGAATACAAAATAATAACGAAGTGTCTTTTCAAATAATAAAATGTGCTTTCCACCAAAAATGCAGCTTTCTAACTAAAATGTCTATTTAAGGGCTTCGTTTATTGGACTAGAAGTAAAAGTTTGGAACCATCCTTTCATTTAAAAACCATTGGGCATTTTTTTTAAGTCAACAAAAGTTATTGCCTTTGATTTGGCATCTGTAGATTTAATTTGCGTCATGCGGCAAATGGGATCGACGCGTCGCTTGAAAGGACCTTTCTGGAAAACCCTTTAAATTGTTGAAAATAAGCCTTTAATTAAAAGGGGTATCAAGCTGAATAAAAATTCATAATAGAGCCCAGATTTAACAAATGGAAAGATAATTTTTCGATATTTATAACGTTAATATTTTAAAAGCCAAGGCATAAAGTCTGCTTTTCATTTCAGACTATTTATATAAAACATCGTAAAGGCTTAATTTTTGTTTTTACAATAATTAACTCAATTATTATGACGTTTTCTTGTATATATAAAATAAGCTCCGACCAAATTATAAGAATTAACTTTTCCTTAGCAATATATTTCGTGCATTTGAAATGTTTCATCAAATGAGTTCATTTTTATTGCTGTTTGAGAAAAAGTGCGCCACGAACTGTGCGGCACTTTTTAGTCTGGAACAGCAATGAAAACTAACGAGAATGCGGTTGTTCAGTGACATCAGGCTTTGAATAATAAATTTTCAGGGCATTTTGAATGCATGAAACATATTTATTAGAATACACTGCTCAACTTATTTATCGCACAATGAAAAACTTTCATGGTAGGTATTTTCGAAATTTGTTTGTGTCGGTAGTTCAACGCATTATGAATTGGTCTATCCGTCTTTCTTATAGTTCGAAATTCAAAGGTTAGCTTCAGCTAGCTGGTAACAAACCAACAAAAAAATACACCTCATGCGCTTGTAAAAAAAGGCTGCAAGACCAATGCTTGTTCATGCCGTAAATTAGGATTAAAATGTACGAGTCTCTTAAAATGACGAGCGCATGTATGCCGATGAGGTTGAGATAACTGAAACCCAAGGAGATTTCGAGTCATCTGCAGTTGACGCGAATGTGCGCAATTGCGGCTACCTATTAAACGATAGTCTTTCTGGTATGCATGACGAAGCACCAGACGAATCTTTATTAACATCAGATCTGTCTAGTGAAGATCCGATAGATTGTTTCCTGCAATATGAAGAGTGCGATAGCGACGACGAATCAGCGTTAGACTTTTACTGAAGATCTTATTTGAATTTTAAATATTATTGTTTTAAATGTTATTGTATTAATATGAATGTTAATATAATCAACGATCTATCCTATCTGCTCCAGAAACTTCCTTCCCTCCTCATTAATGCCACTTAGGCATTTCTATATTTATATTATATTATGTACAGGGTCCGCAAACGAAGCGTGGACGGACGATTAAATCGTTATCGAAGAACTTATCAACAATACTGAAACAGCTTGAGATATTGGATTAAAAGCGGCATGTTTTAAAAATATTTTACATTATACAGGGTGGCCCAAAAAAGTGTGACAGCATAAAGTTATATTTTTTTAAATGGGACACCCAGTATTTTATTGCATATTTAGGTTCGTATTACTATCGTTTATAAGTGCCTCAAATTTTATTTAATTTGGTTTTGTAGTTTCGGAGAAATAAATTAAAAACTAAAAAAAAAAGTTTTGCAGTCCTGAATAAAAAAATCAAAAAAAACAATCCAGAACTATTTTTTTAACCACGGCATTAGGTGAAATTTATGACAAGAGGTCTAGAGATACTATGAATGTAATTGCGTTTATTTATTTTATACAGGGTGTTCATAATAAGCTTTCAAAAACCCCACATTTTAAAATAATTTTTCTCAAGTTTTTCAAATGGAACACCCTGTATATTATTTGGCTATTTGACGTAGAATTCATAGACAATTTTTTTTTGTAATACAAGCATATAAGTTATATCCAGCCGTTTTCGAAATAATTGTAAATATCATAAATTATGTTGTTTAAATAGAGTTTTTATTGGGAAATTTTGTTATAGGCGACTAGACTAATAATTGTAAACTAAAGTAAATGTTCAAAATAGCTTCCTCTTACTCTTAGAGTTTACCGTATTTTAGTTATTTCGATATAAATTTTAAAAGCATACATTTTTACTACTTTTATTATTTAATTTTATTTTTTATTCTTAATCGAGTTGCCATGATTTCTTTTTGTTTAGATTGTCACTATGACAGTTAAATAAAATTGTTTACATTTCTTCAGTCGTCGAAATTAAGTACTAACTTACACAAAATGTCGAATTTTAGAAAAATATGATTTTTATACTGGGTGAATGTGCAAGAAATTGCCTCCTCGCGAACCGAGTGTATGCTAAAAGATAGCTAGATATTGAGAGAAAGCCGAGACCAAAAACCTTCGAGAAGTTGTTGCAAAGATTTGTAGCAACAGGAAGCACTGCGTACATAAAAATGATGATAATCAATAAACCCGTTATTAATGAAGAAAATGAATTAAGAGTTCTGTTGGCAGTAGGGGAAAATCATTAAATTAAGTAAAAGGAAGCTATTTTGAACTTTTACTTTAGTTTACAATTATTAGTCTAGTCGCCTATAACAAAATTTCCCAATAAAAACTCTATTAAAACAACATAATTTAAGATATTTACAATTATTTCAAAAACGGCTGGATATAACTTATATGCTTGTATTACAAAAAAAAATTGTCTATGAATTCTACGTCAAATAGCCAAATAATATACAGGGTGTTCCATTTGAAAAACTTGAGAAAAATTATTTTAAAATGTGGGGGTTTTGAAAGCTCATTATTAACACCCTGTATAAAATAAATAAATGCAATTACATTCATAGTATCTCTAGACCTCTTGTCATAAATTTCACCTAATGCCGTGGTTAAAAAAATAGTTCTGGATTATTTTTTTTGATTTTTTTATTCAGGACTGCAAAACTTTTTTTGTTTAGTTTTTAATTTATTTCTCCGAAACTACAAAACCAAATTAAATAAAATTTGAGGCACTTATAAACGATAGTAATACGAACCTAAATATGCAATAAAATACTGGGTGTCCCATTTAAAAAAATATATCTTTATGCTGTCACACTTTTTTGAGCCACCCTGTATAATGTAAAATATTTTTAAAACATGCCGCTTTTAATCCAATATCTCAAGCTGTTTCAGTATTTTTGATAAGTTCCTCGATAACGATTTAATCTTCCGTCCACGCTTCGTTTGCGGACCCTGTATATTTATTATATATATATATATACTAGCGATTGACTGTCTTTTCAGGTTACTCTTTATATTTTAATTTTATTTGAAGAAAATTGGTATTTGAAATAGTGAGAGTTTAGTCGATTTAATCAAGAACGGTGGTGCGTCTGACGAGAAAAACTCAAGAAACCGTTTTCATGGAGAGAAGAAACAGGCCAATCAGAAAAAATATCCACATGGAAAAATATCAGTGGCGTACCATCTTTTTTGTAAAAAATATCTAAGGACATGTTTGCAGCGACGCCACTGGTGGAACAATTGAATAACTTTTCTAACTAAAATTTGAGGTTCTATATCCTATAATATCTAAAGTATATATCTAAAGTATTTTCTAAGATGGCCGTTTCTTGTATGCCGCGCATTTGGGAAAATAAAAATTTTTCGCCAATCCCACCTCGTAGCTGATAAAAAAATGAACAAATTGAATCCGGCCTGATCCCCGTAGCTCGATTAATAAACTACTTATTAGCATTTATGTAAAAATCCCCCCCCCCCCCCTAACTCCCCTCCTATTTGCCCCACCAACCCCAGCTTCAGGCCCATCAAAGTACTCTCTATCACCCGTTGATTCGCGAAAAAATTATGCCCCAACTCCGCCCCTTCTCGAGATATAATTAATTAAATTTTATTGTTTTTGCAGTTGAATATCGCGTTAATTCGCGAACTCGTTGAGATATCGGGATCGGGTTTATTCGAGCTTACGCGCTCCGTCAAGCTCTTCAATTTTGCCTTCCACATTTTTTTTTTGTAGCATCAACAAAACCGGCTGAGTTATTTTCAATTTCCCGTTTTAGGTTAGATTTAGGGGGCATGCCATCCTGTAGGACAGCCAAGCTGCTCTTAAGGCTCTGAACTCCAACCGGTTTACTTCAAAACTTACACTGGAGTGCCATACCAACCTAAAAGTACTAGCGACTATGGGGAACAAGTACTTTTAGTGTGGGTCCCTGGTCACTCTGCGATATTAGGTAATGAAAAAGCAGATGAACTAGCGAGAGCCGGATCCGCTCAAAGTCTCAAGGGCCCAGAACCGGCCTTTGGGATATCAAAACAGACAACAAAAACAACATTGGATAGATGATCGAAAAAACAACACCTATCTCGATGGCAAGTGTTACCTTGTCAAATACACGCACGGGCCGTAATTGGAAAACCATCGAAAATGCTATCGAATGGGATGCAAACCCTGAAGCGGCCCCAGTTGAAACAAGTGATGGGTCTGCTAACAGGCCACTGCCACTTGCGAAAACACCTTCAACGGATAGGTATAAACGACTGATCCATTGAATGCAGACTCTGCGGCGAAGAGGATGAAACCGCCTCACATATAATATACCGCTGCGTAGCGCTGTCTCATAGAAGACATAATATCTTCGGGAATATACAACGTGGTGACAGCCTCCCACATGACAAGCTTGGTAGAAGGTTACCGGACCTCATAGAAGGAACAAACCGACCCACGCCTTTAGCCAACCAACCAACCAATATAAGTGAGCTACCCGGTATTTCATGGCGGATATTAAAATACGCCCTTTATCACAAAAAAAAATGTGATAAATGATTCTAAATGACCATTACCTAAATAAAAACTTTATATTACTTTTCAAAAGATATTACCGAAAGGCCCATAAATCTTTGTCAGTCCATATCTAAAAGAGCTAATCCACAAAAATACAATCCAAGAAAATGTTCTTTTCGCGTTTTAGCCAAACAATAAAGAAAGCATTTTCCCAAATCTCTCAAATAAATTCTATCCGGAAAGAATTTGGCGTCTGGCAAAGACCTTGCCGGAGGCGCACTTTATCATCTAAGTTATTTTAATTTTTCGGGAGAAATGCACTCGCACTTTAAACTGAACATTTTTATGTGATTTATATCACAAGCATAAGATGGCAGTTGTTTTATAGTATTTTATACATTTCCTAGAGGCAGTGCATTTATCTATGCTTAAAAAAAATAATAGAACTAGCACAAGAAGCTTCTCCCTAATGGAACGAAGAACGATTATACAGGGTGTTATGGAAATGACTTATTATATTTAAACCGGTAAATCCTGAGATGAAAATAAATTAAAGAAAAATAACCATAAATGGCGCTTTGAATTATTAAGCGAAATATACACTTTATATGAAATCTCAAAATTTACCTTCGCAATCAATAGTTTGTTGAGGCAGTCTCGAGATTGGCGCATTATAGGCTATGTTGTCATATTGCAACACAGAATTCTAAACGCATGTGTTCGGTTCTTGACAACAAGACGTCTTTGACGCGCGTTATCACTTCTTTTGCAAACTTTTTAGAAAAAAAAAACTACAATTTTAAGGTACATACTCTCTTACCTTCGATCTTATTTTTAAATAATCCGTTTTATAATTAAATTCCATAAAAAAAAATAAAACACAAAAAGTATGTTTTTCAACAGAACCAACAGTAGATAATATCACACAAATTTGAAATCACATCACAACATTTATTATTATGAATTATTTCACAACAGAAAAAAAAAACGGGTAATGCTACAACTAACAAAACGTTTAAAATTCGTATACGTCTAGCACGTGGAACCCTCAACAGCGTCATTCCACCCCCGAGTCTCGAAATATACTGAAGCAACGATAGTGGCGCGCGGCCGGTATCCAAGCAAGGGCGAGACACGCGGTCTGATCTGACAACACTGTTAGTATACTCTAGTGACCCACATTGTTGCTAAGTGAAGGTGGAACGGCGCGACAGTATGTGGGTAAAAGGGTTTTACCTTAGTATTCAGATATTCGATTAAAAAAAAAGTATGTAGACTTTCTCTAGGCCACCGAAGGAGTCACCCATTTCCATAACACCCTGTATAATAATACTATACCGGGTGATGCATGGTTGAGTTGAACATAGGAAATCCCATGTAATTTTTGAGGAAGCGACATATTGGCTCTCCTGTACATTTTATAGAAGAACTGCATTATAACTTCTTGAAGAGGCCGACATGGTACACCCATGTGTCGAGTTTGAATACATTTTGGAGAGCCAATCTTAAGCTATTCAATTAAACGTGAGACAACACCAGGAAATTAAATTTTGACATTGACAAAACGAAAATTAGTGTCAGTGACAATATTTTCAATATTCGTTATGTTCAGCTTTACGTCAATTTTAGGATTAGCTCACCAAAATGTATTCAAACTCGGCACATGGGTTCGCCAGGTCGGCGTCTTCAAGAAGTTATAATTCAGTTTTTCTATAAAATGTACAGGGGAGCCAATATTCAGCCACCTCAAAAAATACAAGAGATTTCCTATGTTCCACCCGGTATAATTATACTATATGTATTTTTATTAATTTTGTTAAAATAGCCCATCCCTCTGTACCCTATGCTTGTTTCGAAGATAAAGTTACCATCTTCAGCACCAAAGACTAATTATAGCGACGGCAAGTGATTAAGTTACAGTTTTAGTGACTTATGGAACAGATGAAAGAAGATTTAAAAACATTAAGTTAAATTTAAGCATCCCCAAGAGGGAAAATTTACTTTATTTACAACCATGCATGTAATAATGACATTTTATCTATTTTTGAAAGGTGGAAAGTTGACGTTTTTTTACTTTTACTTTCCATCCGGGTGGAAAGTAAAATATTTTTTTGTAATTTTTTTAAAAATCGATATCTCAAATTTATATACGAACACACTTTTTAAAAAATGCTAATAGCTTTGCGTGTTTAGACATGTCTACTTTTTCCCTAATTGATAGACTGGTCCTCAGCATTGAATATTGTGACCAAATCGTTGATATCTTCTTTGCCTTAGCATTTTCACTGAAATAAGCTAGTAGCACCGACTCAGAACCAGGATTTTGGACTTTGTTTCCCGTACACCATTCTTTGAAACAGTTATATGCCTTGTCATATCTCGGGCGGCTTTTAGTTGGCAGAAGATCTTCTTCTACTATTTTTGCTTCTTCTCGAATTTCTGGTGGAGTAGCAGCAAAATCAAATTCCTCATCTGCATTTTTCTGTTGTTAAAATAATATATTGTTTAGTGACATGGAAAGCATATTGAAAAAATGATATTTGCCATCTTGATGTGTTTTATTACCTACGTTATTTTACCACCTGCGGTTATTTGAGATTTCTGTCTAATGTTTCAATGGAAAAGTCAAAATGACATTTATCTTTTATTAATAATTTTAATTCAAAATAATAAGGAGTGGCGGTGAAAAGTGGCATTACTGTCTCGAGATTTAGCGACTCTCTCGAAAGGAATGAAACACTTTCCACCTCGGTACGTAATATACTATTATTAACTAAATAATATTATAGATTTACAGGATCTTCGATAAAATTAATATTAGTGTTTAACAATACTGCACCTCGACCCTGACTATAATAAACTATTTTTGACACCATGTTTCTGTTTTTTATTAATATTTATTTTTTGTTCGTTCGGGTGCGACAAGCACCCTGTGTCGTAAAACAAGTGTGGCTTTGCGCGATAAAAACGATAATTTATTTTTTCCCCATTTACATAGTGTCACCGGAGTTTTCTCTAACAAATTTTTATGCAGTATATTTTAGTCGTTTATAAAAAAAAAGGGTTAAAATTGTTACGAAAAAAGGGGCGCCTCTTATCAATTATAAAGGTGTGGCATTTTAGGACCTAGAGTAATTTACATTTTAATTTTTTTTTGGGTAAACTTTGGTTATACAATTTTTAAAAGCGGGCCAACTTTTATAACTCGCTTCCGATATATAATATTTGCAACCCTAATGGTTTAATCCCCTGGGAGGGATAGATATTACCCTTAAAATCTTAAATGGGAAATGGGAATCAAGCGACGCATCATTTTATAGGTCGTTTCCATCTCTTTCCTATATTACCGTAATTGATTATTTTTGAATATTAGTTTCCAAGGAATCTCGATGCAAAAGTGGACTTATTCATGTAACTTTGCCCTTGGTAAAAAATTAGAAAGGATGTCACCCGGAGTGACCACCTACTTAAAGAGAAGTCGCCACAATAATATTTTTTTAAATAACAAGCTAAAAACCGCAAATCTCAGTTCAGGTAAATTCTAATTACATTTTTGGATCGTGATCTCTTGCTACAAAAAAATAATGAATTATGGTATTATCATATAGAGATTTAAGTGACCTTTAAAATTATGGATCATTTGACTCGCCTTCTGATTTAAGATTTTAAGGGTAACATCTATCAATCCCAGCGGGTTAAACCACGAAGTTTGCAATTATTCTTTAAGAAGCCCTTCACAACAAAATTGACTTATCTAAGATTTTTAATGTATTTACTGGAAGCTAGACATTGCGGGTGGGAAATTTTTGAAATTGACACCCTGTATACAGGGTGTTATGGAAATGATTTATTATATTTAAATGGGTGACTCCTAGGGTGCCCTAGAGAAAGTCTACATGCTTTTTTTTAATCGAATAACTAAATACTAAGGTAAAAACACTTTTTACCCATATACTGTCGCGCCGTTCCATCTGGATTCAGTTAGCCACAATGTGGGTCACTAGAGTATACTAACAGTGTTGTCAGATCACATCGCATGTTTCGCCTTTGCTTGGATACTTAACGCGCGCGACTGTCGTTGCTTCAGCATGTTTCGAGACTCGGGGGGTGGAATGACGCTGTCGAAGCTTCCACGTGCTTGATGTATACGAATTTTAAACGTTTTGTTAGTTGTAGCTTTACCCGATTTTTTTTTTCTGTTGTGAAATAATTCATAATAAGAAATATTGTGATGTGATTTCAAATTTGTGTGATATTACCTATTGTTATTTCTGTTGCAAAATATACTTTTTGTGTTTTATTTTTTTGTTGAATTTAATTATAAAACGGATATAAGATCGAAGGTAAGAGAGTATGTACCTTAAAATTGTAGTATTTTTTTTCTAAAAAGTTTGAAAAAGAAGTGACAATATATCACAACACCGCCTCAATAAACTATTGATTGCGAACGTCCACGTAAATTTTCCGATTTCATATAAAGTGTATATTTCGTATAATAATTTTATTGCTATTTAAGGTTATTTTTCTTCAATTTATTTTCATCTCAGGATTTGCCGGTTTAAATATAATAAGTCATTTCCATAACACCCTGTATAGTAACTGTGTTTAAACGCCTAAATGTTTAAAGATCTGGAATACATTTTTTACAAGTGTCTCGAAAGTGCCTCTTTTCGTGCATGTTCTCTTCACCGAAAGTGGCGGTTTCCAGACCTCTCCGAGAGAGCGGGCGGGAAAGATTTTCCCACCCGCTTTAAGTCATCATGTACTGCCCGCTCGTCATAGTTTTTTAACTGATAAATAAATAAAATCAAAGATGTCGAGTGCGGGATTTGAACCCGCGACTCTCAGATCGCCAGGCGTACACTCTGCCACTAGGCCACAGAGCCATGGATACCAACGATAATAAATAGCGGATTATATATATACAGGGTGTTCCTTAATGACGTGCTAATATTTCAGGGTGTGATTCCTTAGGTCATTTTATTAAAAAAAAGTTCATATGAACATATGTCCGCAACGGCTTGAGTGTTGAATTTTTATTTTTTAAATGGTTATTTTCTAATATCTCCGAAAGTACTTTAGATATTATTTTCAATTTTGGTATGTGTTAATAGGATATAGAACCACAAATTTGAGTTTGAAAAGATATTCAATTGTTGCACCAGTGGTGTCCCTGCAAACATGTCCTCTGATATTTTTTCCAAAAAGATGGTACGCCACTGACATTTTTCCATGTAGATGATTTTTCTGATTAGCCTGGTCAATTCTAATGAAAACGGTCTCTTGAGTTTTTCGCGTCAGGCGCACCGTTCTTGATTAAAACCACCAAATTCATATTGAAACTTTAAAAAATAAAAATTCAACACCCTGTAGCAAAAAATTTAAGCCGTTGCGGACATATGTTATATGATATGAATTTATGAATTTTTCTTTGTAAAATGACCCTGAAATCACACCCTGAAATATTAGCACGTCATTAAGGAACACCCTGTATAAATTGAATTTGCAGTTAATTTTTCATAGATGTTCCAGAAAAATATCTGAAGAATTTCTTTATTTATTTGTCCTCGAGGACTCTGAACACTGGCAAAAATAAGTCCGGTACATATCTCGGGCCGTCGGAGACTTTTCGGCCCTTGATGCTTAATGTACTATTTCCCTTTTTGTTGGATTTTTTCTGCATTAAAATAACTGTTACATTCAGATAAATGGCATTTTGAAATACTATTTTTAAAAAAAATCGCAATATTCTGCTTAGTTTTTCTGTTGTTTGTCAAGAAAACTCTGCATTTAAACTTGGACTAAAATCTTCCATAGTAGTTTTAAATTTGCATTAGTTTAAATGTTGGTTTTACAACATTTTCTAATTTAATAGGACATTTCAAAGTTTTAAAGCGATAACAGTTAGAATTTGGCCGAAATTATATGAAAAGTTTTTATATATAACCAGGTCATTAGAGTGTAAAGCTGAATAAAGTTTAAATTGAAATTAGGTTCTAGTTATCGCAGAGAACAGATACTCATTGAAAAAAAGAATTACTCAATATGAAAGTGGTAGATTTGAGAAAATCATTTTCACATAATTAATATACACAATTTTTCCTACGACCACAAATACAATGACCAATTATTTGAACATTATTTATCAGGTCGTAAATAAAAATAATAAGCTTCCTATTTGCTTGTTTTGCACGCGACGAGCACGTGAACAGCGCACAGGGTCGCATTAAGAACAATATAACAGTCGAACCACACATGAACAGACCTGAAATAATAGCACTGAACTACACGACCCTTTTAAGAAATGCAGCGAGCCATGCACGGGAAGTTTTATCGCCCATTGACCAATAGCAATAAGTTTATGCATCGAGCACGTGGCTATTCTTTAATATTCCATCGAGCATAGCTTTGTCCCTGGCTTAAACGATTTCGATGATTCTTTTCGAATGAATTTTTCCGTTCCGTTAACTTAAACATAGCAATTGCTGAAATTCTCCTTATATCAGCAATTTCTCTGTATTCTCGAACCAGTTACAATGTTACGTTTATTACACTGGCTCCTTTTAGAGCCTTCTATAAAATACCAAATTCTAATGCAAGTCGTAAAGTCCTTACTATTTCTGACCGTCATAAATGTATGAGGATACTCAGGAAAATTTGAAACATTTCATTAAAATGTATAATTATGTTCGGGCGCAATCCACAAAGAATACAAGAAAAAAAATAAAAACACAAATCTACTATACCAGGGGTTCCCAATACGTGCCGTGCGGCGCCCGGGGCGTCAAATAATTTCTTTCTCATGGAGTGTCTCAATGAATACCTGGACGTTTTCGATATCATTGAACAGCCAAGAGAACTAGTGTTGTGATCGCTCGAGCGAGCAACCGCTTGATCATTCGATTATTGAAATAACCGACATCGCTCGATTATTAAAAAAAATCGCTCGAATTATCTATTCAGGCGAAAACCGTCGCTCGTCACTTATTATCTTTCACTCGATACCCGAGCTTCACTTGACACCGGCGGAAATATACCGCTGTAGTGTGATCGCCATCCGATTGGCGACGTTCGAGTTTGACGCTGAGTAGGTACACGACATACGTCTTTCTTAAAGGCACATAAACGATAAGGTGCACATAAAAAAGTATGCCGAATCACTTAGCGGAGTCATCGCGACATGCATTTTGTAACGTTTTGTTTTAACTGGCTAGCCAGCGGAGTAGTTTAGGTCTCCGATTGTAAATATTAACAAATTAAAGGATATAATTTTAAAATTTTTAATTACTATAAACACGAGAAAATTTCTCAAAAATAACATAATAATAGAAATTGTTAATGAAAAATAATAAAACGAACAAAATGATTAACAAAATATATAGCAAAATTCGTTGGTAATCTTATAGTAAACATTTTTAACCCTAAACAGGGACTTTTTATTATTAAACTCAAGAAGACTTCTTAAAAATAACATATATTTTAGAAAATGTTAATGGAAAATAAGAAAACGAGTGAAATAGTTAACAAAACATAGGTATCGACAAATTTTTGGTAACCAAAAGTAAGCATTCTTAAATTTAAACAGGAACTTTTAGGTAACTATGAATACATGAGTACATGAATTTAAAAAAATAATAACAACCAATTTTCTTATTTTGCCAGTCGCGTAACTAAGCCTAAATTTTTGAAGTGCATACAGTTGGCACCTGATAATTTAAAGTGGAGGAATTTGACAAGCTTTTTTAAATATCTACTTATTTTATGCTCGTAGATTGAGAAAGATGTGAAGAAAAATAACTCTTGGTAATACTTTTTGTTCGGGTTAAAAACGCACAATAATGAACCCGAACAATAAATTCAAATTTGGGTGATTTTTTGCAGTTTTTTGTTTGGTATCGAGACACGTGGTAAAAATTCATTATTCACAAATAAATAAATTTCTGGAATTTTTTTGGTGGCTACTACAATTTTTTAGCTAAACCTGTGCCCACCCGTAGTTACGTGCCTGCTAAATACCCTACCTGATCCCATGTAAACGGCTAGGCTGCCGTCGAGCAGTCGGTGACGTCATTGCTTGGTGAATTGGAATTTCAAGCGATTCACTCGAGCGATTCACTCGATTATTAAAGTCGCTCGAGTATCAAGTACTCGATTATTAAAATCATCGGTTTTTCCCAACACTAAAGAGAACTCCTTTTTGTTGTGCCGTATAATTCGGAGCTCGTTTCCTGATAATTTTTTGTTCCATTACGAAAATCACAACCAAGTATTTCGCCAAAAAATGGTGGTGTTTTCAAAAATTTTTCAGCTGGTGCAAGCATATTAAGTTTAAGGTGAACTTAAATATTACGCTTTTCTTAGTAGTTACATACTTAGGCGATGAGTTGAGAAGGCGGGCATAACTCATCATATAATAACAAGTCTAGCACTTTTTCTCTTCCATGTAAAGCTGAACTTTACTGCTAACAAAACTTTAATTCCAGTTTTCAGCCTGAACGATTTTTCGACCCAAATAAAAAGTAAATTTTTTGTTAGGTTTTATCTTTAAAATTACCCTTTTTCCAAAACTCTCAAAGTAAAAATGATATGCCCAAAATTATGTTGGGCAGGTAGGGTTCGAATTTTAGGCTTACTTTGATTCCGTTGAAATTAGTTTTTTCTAAGCATTATGGATTACACAAAAAAATTTTATAGAAAACTTTAAAATACTAATTTAACCTTGCAAATAGATCATTTTTACTAGATATTTTTCTGAAATACCTATACACGGAAATATATAACATGCTGACGGTGTCCGTCAACCAATTTCTAGTCGCAACATAATCTAAAAATAATATAAATATCTTCCAGTTTATGCTCTATTTCTATAGTTTTATTCAATAAAGTACTATGTTTATTTTTAATTCAATATAGTATTATACATATTACTTTATATATACATATTTATAGTTACTGTAGACATTTCCTAGGCATTAATTGTTATTCCTGTCAGATTCTGTGTCGACACCATATTTTGTGCAATAGTACTTATTATTTATTATTTTGTTCAATATTTTGAACTTTGTTCTGCTCCCTCCATAACTCAAAGTTTTGCATATTCTTTTTAAAAGTTTTTCTAGATTATTTTCTGCAATTTCTCGTATTTCTGACGGAGTGCAACTTTCTTCCTGACTCATTTTTATTAACTTTAATAATATATTTATTTTTAATTATGATGGATGGGAAGAAGCTTTGTTGTGTTCAATTGTTTCTATCATGGTATATTTGATACTTGTAACATTTTATTAAATTATAAAAGTATTGCAAACCCAAAAAGAAAATATTAATTCAAATGAAAAAAATCTACTATATTTTTCAGACTTTAATTACCCAAATATAAAAATTATTATAAAATACACGGTTCATAAGACAATTAAAGCACTTGTACTTTAGAAAATTAAACACGCGCTCTAAGATAATGTCTTATGAAACTTGTATCTTAATATACTATTATAGAATCACCGCTCCAAGTATACTGATGCATTTTCCGAAAACCCTCTATTCTTAACAATGTGTTACATTGTTTTGTGGACTTATATACAAATAAATATTTTATTCGTTGCTCTATTAACGAATTGATTCTACTTTAAAATTTAATACAAAGCGAAAAGGCTCTTTTTCAGTAGAATTCTTTCACGAAGAATTTCTATTTGATAAAAGCTTTTAAAAGTTGCGGATTACTTTATACTTTTAGTTATTTTATCTCCCTTTGAGCAATATAGACCTGGATATAAGGAAGAATTCAGGAATTCAATATTATTTGTGGAAAATTTAACATTCAAATTTTCTTTTTTGAAAAAGATAATAGAATTTACCGGTAAAATCTGGCGGTGGAATAAGTTGAATGCGGTTTGTTAAAAAAAATTAGAGATAAAGTCCTGCTTTTAGCTGTGATTGTTTTGATGCCGCGAGTCAGTTGGTCATAAAAAAATACAATGTTGTTTCAGGAAGATTATTTTCTCTACGACATTATACTAAAATATTCGTAATCGCCCGATTTAATAACGTATGTGGGGAGCCATATTCTTTCTTTATGGACGTTGTACGAATATTCTTACGTCAAACATTTTGAGCTTAGGCTGAGGATATTCTCACAACCATTATAAGTGTAAAAAGTACTAAATTTATTAAACTGGGCAACAAGATGATAGCTAAAAGTGTTTGTTACCCTCATTTCAGAAACTCAATCTCGAAAGAGGATCACCCGATTTGAATAAAGTTTTCTGATTTTTAAACGTGGTTGTGTGAGAATTGAGTGGAGGGAGGGGGAACGCTTTTGACCAGGAAGGGATTTTCAATATGCACCGCATCCAAGATAAGGAGGGCCAGTTCAGGGATCTCGGAAACCGTAAGAGATACGAAGTCGGTTAAATGGAGGTAAAGTTGTGCACTTACGTGCCTAATAATAGGCCGTTTAGGAAGTTTTTAAATTCGTAGTAGTTCCGGAGATTATCCGGAAAAAACCGAAACTCTGAAAAATCTGAAAAAAATTTTTTCCTGGGTTTTTTTGAGATCGAATTATAAAGTAAATTGCACTTTTACATTGCCACTGTTGCGCTCCATCTAACAGCGTTAATTGTTTTGTAATCCGACGAGTCGTCTTGGAAGGGCCATTATCAAATTTCTTTTTTTAAATACGGTCCTGTTTTTCTGATATTGGAATTTGAGAGATTCTTGTCTTCCGAATGCAACCATGTATGACATATTGTGGTTTAATGACGTTTCGATGGATTTTTGAACAATATCAGGATATTTTGGGATACGGTCCTGTATTTCTCCTAATTTTGTAAATAATATCTCATAAGTAAGCCCTAAATTTTTACTTATGTTGGACTAGTTCCATAAATAACAAATATGTGTCTGTATTTTGTTCGGGTTTGTTCGGGTTTGTTAGTTTAGGTCTCCGATTGTAAATATTAAAAAATTAAAGGATATAATTTTAATATTTTTAATTACTATAAACCCGAGAAAACTTCTCAAAAATAACATAATAATAGAAATTTTTAATGAAAAATAACAAAATGGTTAACAAAATATATAGAAAAATTCGTTGGTAATCTTATAGTAAACATTTTTAAATCTAAACAGGAACTTTTTATTATTAAACTCAAGAAGACTTCTTAAAAATAACATACATTATAGAAAATGTTAATGGAAAATAAGAAAACGAGCAAAATAGTTAACAAAACATAGGTATCGACAAATTTTTTGGTAACCAAAAGTAAACATTCTTAAATTTAAACAGGAACTTTTAAGTAACTATAAACATGAATATAAAAAAATAATCACCTATTTTCTTATTTGGCCAGTCGCGTAACTAAGCCTAAATTTTTGAAGGGCACACAGTGGGCACCTGAAAATTTAAAGTGGAAGAATTTGACAAGCCATTTTAAATAACTACTTATTTTATGCTCGTAGGATTGAGATAGATGTGAAGAAAAACAACTCTTGGTAATACTTTTTGTTTTAAAAAAGCACAAGAATAAACCCGAGCAATAAATACATATTTGGGTGATTTTTTGCAGTTTTTTTGTTTGGTATCGAGACACGTGGCAAAAATTCAATACAAATAAATAAATTTCTGGAATTTTTTTCGTGGCTACTAAAATTTTTTAGCTAAACCTCTGGCCACCCGTAGTTACGTACCCGCTAAATACCCTTACCTGGTGTTACAAATTCGGACCTCACCATTGGGATTTCATCACATGTAAACCGCTAGGCTGCCGGTCGAGCAGTCGGTGACTTCATCGCTTGGTGAATAGGAATTTCAAGCGATTCACTCGATTATTAAAATCGCTCGAGTATCAAGTACTCGATTATTAAAATCATCGGTTTTTCCCAACACTAGTTATTTCTGAAATAAATTATTAAATAATAAACCACGAATATCGCTTAGAAAACAAATATGGCTATACAAGGGCATATATTGCTGAATTTGGAATTTAAAAAAGCTTAATTTTTTTGTAAATTCGATAACTTTTGCCACAACGCATGAAAGAAAACATGCCAAATGCGCTTTGAGATATATACCTAAGCTTTAAAAGGCTGTTTTACATTTACGTGATTTTTTTTTAACAAAATGCCAACTAGTTAAATTTTTTGATTTTTACATCACTCTCTTTTTGAAAAGCCATCCAAATTTGGTGCTACAAATTTTTTAAACAATTTCGTACTTATAAAACCGACCATAATTTTTTAAATAGCTTCCAAGCTAATAAAATTCCGCCTGTTAATCAGTAGACGCATTTTTTAATTTGGTCCGACAGTCAAAAGGCTTTTTTGCAAATAAATGCCGAACGGTGTTAAATTTACCAGTAATTTAAAAGTCCGTAAAGTGAAGGAAAGATACAAGCGAGTTATTGAATTTTGTCCCCAGGCGAAAGTAATTAGTTAAAGAATTTTTTTAATTGCCGAAGTTTTGCAGACTTGTTTACTTTGGTAGCTTCAATGGTTCTTATAGTTTAAAATTTTTGGTTTATTTGTTAGGACGAGACGGAATGCTTCTAATGACAATGGTTTCCCAATTCACAATAAATAATTAATTAAATTTTAAACTAATGAAGAAAGCAGGCACACCACGTTTATATTTATTAAATTAATTGATTCACCCGATCCTTGGTGGAAATCCATAACTAATATGAGAAACAATAAAACTACGTTATATTTCTTTTCCACTATATTCTTAAAAATGACATGTTTCGCTATCGCTGTAGCCTTTTCAGATTGAGAATGAATGAATATTTTTCTATATCTAACAAAATGTACAATCTTAAAATATTATTACAGGTATAAAGATGGTGTAGGGTGTAGGGGGATATACAGGTCGACAACTTTATCTGTAGCTATAAAAGGAATGCGGGCAAGAAATTTTCTTGGGTTAACAAAGTTGTCACATATATTAAATTTTAATTTAATAACATGTTACCAAGTAAACCCTAAAATTAAATTTAGTAAGTAGTAAATTGTCATAAGTATATAAGAAACTAATATTCTATTATAGTTTCAATGTTCTTAAAACTTTCTTTTCATACTATTTATTTTAATATTTAAATGCAAAATAAAATATGTTTTATTAAAATACTTCTAATCTAAAAATAGGGCAACATGGTGCAATATTAACGGTAACCATGGGTAACCGGTGGCTAGAGCTAATTTGATAGGTTATATCCCAGACAGAGGATGACGTCACGCTTCTGTTGACACGCCTATTGTGCCAGCGTGGTTATTCGGCGATGTCCAATATGCTTCATCCAGTTGCGTAGTGATAGGGTTTGTTTTAAAACGGTGATAATGAATGAATATACCCTGGTAAAACCCTTCATAGTCCAACCCGTGAAGTGATTGTCAATGTGTACAGGGTGTGTGAAGAGGAATTACAAATTAATACATTTAAATTGCCACTTAAGCGAAAGCTAGGAAGGGTCGCAATGTATACGGGAGTAAGCGTGGGTGCAGTAAAAAATATTCACAAAGAAGATACTGAAAGGAAAGAAACCAACCCGGATCAATTGTTGTCATCTCCTGTAAAAAAAGGGTCTGTCTCTCTGCTGTCGGAAAAATCGAAGGCTTCGACTTTGACATTGTTAGGAGAACAATACAAAAGTTTTATTGGGAACGAAAAGTGGTTCCAACCTTAAAAAAGTTACTACAACAGCTGAGAAGTGACATAAACTCTCCGTTTTCCCGTGAAACTTTGAAGTGCATGTTGAAATCAAATGGATTTTATTGGCGAAAATGCCAAAATAAGCGAAAAATATTAATGGAAAGGGCTAATATATTGCACTGGCGATACAAATATATTCATGCCATGAAAAAATATATATTATTACATTATTAAGATAATAATAGCACGCCCATGACTCGGCCATGTTTTAAAAGATATTGCTTCCCCCTTACCGATACTGCGTAGCTATAGACTCGCTTGTCGAACTGTAGTAGTAACAGTGGGATTTTCCAAATGGTCAGTATATTGATTATATAAATTATTTTATAGATTTATTTATACATGTAATAGCGGATTAGTGAAATAAATTTAACAAAGGAGAATTGTTAAGGTCTATTTGATCATTCAGTAAAACATCGGTATTTTTAAGTTTATTTATTATCATGTATTCTAACAGATTAAGTTTTATGCCTATATTGTCAGTATGTATAAGATTTTAACATTTGAATCAAAATTATGTTGGTTTTCTTTTAAATGGTTGGAATAATTAGAATCTGTTTTATCCTTTATGTAACTATTGTAATATTCTTGTATTCTTTTTCCAATGAAAGTGACAACTTTAAATTTACTGCTGACGTTTCACTATTTTTTTACTTAGTTTTCCCAAATAGTAAAACGTCAGCAAATAAATTTAAAGTTGTCACTTTCATTGGAAATCCTAGTAAAAATGTGGGTAAATTGCTTAATAAACTCAACCTAATGGTAGCTTACAAAACTAAAAAGACTTTAGGGAAATATATAAAAAATAATAAAACAAAAAATCATAAAAATAGAAAATCAGGGGTGTATGAACCAAAATGTCAAGATTGGCCGAAAACATACATTGGCCATACAGGGAGACATTTTGGAAAAAGAATACAAGAACATTATAATAGTTACATAAAATATAAAACAGATTCTAATTATTCCAGCCATTTAAAAGAAAACCAACATAATTTTGATTCAAATTTTAAAATCTTACATACTGACAATATAGACATAAAACTTAATCTGTTAGAATCCATGGAAATAAATAAACTTAAAAATACCGATGTTTTACTGAATGATCAAATAGACCTTAACAATTCTCCTTTGTTAAATTTATTTCACTAATCCGCTATTACATGTATAAATAAATCTATAAAATAATTTATATGATCACTCTATTGACCATTTGGAAAATCCCACTGTTACTACTATATCCTACACCCTACACCATCTTTATACCTGTAATAATATTTTAAGATTGTACATTTTGTTAGACATAGAAAAATATTCATTCATTCTCAATCTGAACAAGCTACAGTGATAGCGAAACATGTCATTTTTAAGAATATAGTGGAAAAGAAATATAACGTAGTTTTATTGTTTCTCATATCTATATTTATTGTCAAAATATTTACTATAGTGAAACATGACAGGCCGTTCTTCCACTTGTGAAATTTTACTCAATTAATGGTGTTGTGATAATCCGTTTAGTATATTTTCACTACTTCATAACGTATGATATACCTTTGTTTTGAAATTAAATTAACTAATCGTTCTTTTTAAATATTAATTTTTAGAATAATAGTGATCATCATTACCTACAGGTAGCGAATATGCGCGAATGTTCAGGCATCTATTGTTTACCAAGAAATGTATTTTCTAAGTTTTAGTAAATGTGAGATAAACGTTGGAATAAATAAATAAAATAATAACTTCGCAGGTCTTAAAAATTAATTTATTAAAATAAATGCGATTGTTTTAAGAAATATCCCTTATTCATCCTCGCGGAATATTAATGTTAAACTTTTAAGGCGATGTTAATGCAAATCCATTTTTTCTTTCTTCCAGGGTCTCTGCGTTGCCATCTTGTTTTGTTTCTGCAATGGAGAGGTAAGTTATAATAAATTAAATATATTATTTTCATTCCACCATTTTTTCACATATTACACAAGTCGACAAATTTGAATTTTTATAAAGTAACAATGATGAAAATAGGTTTATCTGAAGTATTTTAGAGTCCTAAATCCGAAAATGATAAGCTAATTACTTTAACACGTACAGTTGTTTTGTTATAAGGGGTGGGTGGTGGAGAAAAAAGAGGAGACGACATATTTTTACAATCTAATATATTTATTTAATATAAACATATAAAACATGTGGCATCTATGCAAAAACATTACTGAGGATTGCTTGTTATGTTAATAAAAACATATGATACAGCGACAAAAACGTTCATTTTTTCCTTTTGTGTTCTGTAGCATCATCCCTTTTTAAAAACAGTAGTCGCCCAACATAGATGGGTTCCAGTGTCCCTCGTATCTTGTTTCCATTATAAATTTTCCGGGATAAAATTGAAATGGGAGTGCAAAAAATGTATTTTTAGAGACATGCGACACCCTAGTAATTCATAGCTTTTCAACAGTTCATCTATGAGTCTTTTAGAGTCTTCATCTTTCTTGTTGCCCAGAAATCCTTTCACTACACGTACAAAACACGTCCAAGCTGCCAATTCCTTTTCATTTAATTGTTCTTGAAAACGGAGATTACCAAGGTACTTCCTTATCTGAGGTCCAATAAATATGCCTTCTTTTAATTTCGCATCACTAGCTGAGGAAATATTTCTCTTAGGTACTGGAAACCACTACCTTCTTTGTCCATGGCTTTGACAAAGTTTTTCATTAGTCCAAGCTTAATATGGAGAGGCGGTAGCAGCACCTTTTTTGGGTTAACAAGGGGGGCATATTGTTATGTTTGAAATACCAGGTTCAAAAGAAGTTCTATGAGGCCAAGCCTTTTTACTGTAGTGTTCTTTTGTTGCCCTACTATCCCACAGATACAAAAAATAGCAATACTTTGCAAAACCCCCTTGAAGTCCTAGCAATATACCTATCACTTTTAAATCTCCACAGATATCCCACTAATACTGTTCATATTTAATACGATTTAATATGGTTGCTAAGTTGTTATACGTTTCTATCATTGCCACTGAATGGGCTAAAGGAATGGATGGTTTTTAGTTTCCATTATGAAGCAGGGCTGCTTTTAGGCTGTATTTCGACAAATCTATGAATAAACGCCACTCGCTAGGATCATGTTCCATATTAAGCTCATTCATTAATCCATCAATATCACAACAGGCACATAGTGACCATTCCATTTAAAAAAAAAAACTTGATAATGTTACATTCCGTTTTTGGTAAAGTGAAACACTTGCTTTTTTTAGCTAAAAAGTTCCACTGTTGAAGTCTGGAACCAAGAAGTTCCGATTTTTGTTTTGACAATCCTAGGTCACGTACCAAGTCATTTAATTCATTCTGAGTTATTAAATGAGGTTCACTGCTAGTTGGTAAAAATGTTGGGTAACAACTGGTGTTCTCAGGAAGTTGTGGATCAAATTCGGATGAAGAATTAGAATCACCGGGAAACACGATGTCCAGGTTTAAAGGCGCTATCGGTACCGGTACTTCCTGGCAGCGAGAAACTGGCCTTACCGCAGAAGGCAAATTTGGATACTCTATTTTGTCTCTATGCTTTTTTGAAATACCTTCTGTTTTAGTTATCCAAAAGTACTTACTTACATGGTCAGTAGGTTCTCTCCACACCATAGGAACACCAAACGACATAGAATTTTTCTTGCGATACATCCACCGCACTAAATTTACGTGACAACTCACACAACATACATGAGGAGCCCAACTTTTATCTTGATCCCCAATTTGGCACTTAAAATATAAAAAAATTAGGCTTCAGATATAGATCTAGCTTGAGACTTTATAATAAATCGTCCACATATATAACAAACATCGACGACTCGAACTTACCATTTTATATCAAAATCGACTTAAACACTTGACTGTACTTTAAACGAAATAGAAACCAACTGAACTGCAGAAAACAATAAAACTCTTAAAGGTTCGTACAATATTGTGAAAATAACCCTAGGCCATTTCTGGGGAAAAGTGTTTGAATAACTGCCTAAATGAAACGCAAAATAAGCATTCTCATCGATGTTACAAGAATGATGTCGACTTGTGTTATTAGGGACTAATATGTGATTATATACAGGGGGTAATGGAAATGGTTTATTACACATGCACATTATCCACTTTAGTGACTAGGTCTGCCTATAATTACTTAAAATTATATTTTTTCAGTAATAATAATAAGCGACTCTTGTTTTAGGTCCAAGCACAAATGAAAAGAAAATGGCGGACGGCAATGTTCCGACCGAGAGCCAACTCTTGCACGCTCACCACGGTCTCGGTACGTAAGGTAGTAAAACTAACTACTAGGATTGCATTTTGCATTAATTTTTTTCTGCCTGTGCATGAAATACTTATTTGATTGTAAATCCCAGGGAATAATTTGTGAAAATGTTTTTTTTTCTACGAATATAAAGTCAAATAATCTTTAACATTCCATTTCTAAGAAATTAAAATACTCATTATTCACTGGGAGTTATTGCCCGTGATTAATTATTATTCATTATTCACGGAGTGTTATCAATCACATCAAAGAATTTTTACTACTTACGATTTCCAATAATCATTCTAATAACATTTAAAAAACCAAAGCAACGTCCATATAAATATATATATATATAGCGCGACAAGCCCGAGACGCGGCTGAGTCGCGCTTTTGTCGAGCTTTTTTTTCAACGAACCTGCCTCGAGCCTGCTGCGAGTCCCTTTCGAATTTTTCCGCGAGCTCTCGACGAGTTTCGAACGAACCTATTTGATTTTTAGTTGTACAGGATGTCCCAATTTCGACACTTTTATAGGGTATCTCCGTTATTGTTAGTGCTATCAAAAAAGTAATGTAGGTCTCATGTGCTCTTTTTGGGTCAAACTAAAAATGGTAAAATCAAAATTTGAAATTTTTCGCTCGCTTAAGAGACACGGGGGAAAATCAAAAAATTGCCCATTTCGAAATTATCCTATATTTTCTTAGTTAAAAGAGATATAGAACAATGTTTTATACAGAAGTTTAATTATAATGATTGTTGAATAATTTGCCGTTTTCAGAATAAGTATACGGGGTCAGGAAAAAAGTTATCGGACCTAACCTCATTTTTTTTAAATGGAACACCCCGTATATTTTAATCTAAAAAGATAACATTTCTCTTTTCAAATTTATAACACACCATGGATGATAGATATCATCAAATTTTTCAAAATGTTGATAAGTCTTTTTCACAAATAAATATGTAAAAAATGAAATTGACGTTAAATGTTAATAACAACTAAAATGTCAACATAGTTGTCTCTAGGATATTAGTTTTCGCTTCATGGCCTACTTTGGTTTAAAGTAATAAAGTATAAGTAAATCGCCTAGGAAACCAATATTATCCATGGTGTGTTATATATTTAAAAAGAGAGTTTAAAATGCTATCTTTTTAGATTAAAATATACAGGGTGTTCCACTTAAAAAAATGAGGTTAGATCCGATAACCTAACCCTGTATACTTATTCTGAAAACGGCAGATTATTCAGCAATCATTATCAAAAAACTTCTGTATAAATCATTTTTCTGTATCTCTTTTAGCTAAGAAAATATAGGGTAATTTTGAAATTATCAATTTCTTGATTTTCCCCCGTATCTCTTAAGCGAGCGAAAATTTTCTAATTTTTATTTTACCATTTTAAGTTTGACCCAAGAAGAGCACATGACACCTACATTACTTTTTTGATAGCACTAACAATTGGAGATACCCTATAAAAGTGTCGAAAACGGTACACCCTGTACGGAGTACCCGCCCAAGCTGAGGCTTGTTTTTTTTTATTAATTTAATTAAATTAGCACGCTTATATTGACGATAATTTGATTATGATTTTATTTTGCCGTATTATAGATTTTTTATTTGCTTTTCCAGTACTATATGCCAGTGGACCATAAATCTTATGCACGTACCATAGATAAGGCAACTGAATGAGTTTTTAAAGGTATTTAATTTTATTTTAACCTAAAATGTAGTATACAGGGTATTTCCTCAATTCAATCCGTAACTACAGGGTGTAATTTCTCACGATATTTTAGGAAGATAAGTTTTTTCCGTAAGAAGTAGAACAGCAATGTTTGTTTTTTTTATTTTGTGGCATTTTTGAACTTATCAATTTTTTTTTCAATTTTTTCCTCTTCCTTCGCCTCTCGCTTTCCCGAGATGTTCCTGGTTTCTCGCATTGAGGAGTGCCTACCGTCCCCCGTACCCCATGAGGAATGATACATTTTTTCACTCCTCCCTATCCGTTGCATGATGCCGGAGAGTAATGCCATGACTTATACCACTAAAATCCACCTAGAGCGAATCGGTTTGCCGACCACCATCGGCTTTGAGTCTACGAACTCACATCTTATTTCCCAGTGCTGTATTTTTCAAATAATCTACAACCAAAAAATTATATGGCATATTTTGACTAAAACTAACCGATTTTGAAAACATGTTCCTGTTTTGTTTTTGAATACATGTTTATAGAAATTTTTTTTTTAAACATGGCAAGAAATTACACCCTGAATCTTACTTAGCAAACATCCTGTATGGTAGTAGTATTTTGATATACATTTTGTTTTTCTCCGATGTTACTCGTTGGTTGTATGGAATTACGAATCTCTTTTAGACATTAAAAAGCTTCTTAATTCGATTTTGAGCTTTTACGTTGCTTATGCATATAGTTTTTGATGATTTTCATTATTTCTTTTAAATTGCAACGCTATCGGTATTTATAAATACTAGAAAGTGCACTATAATGGAATTGACATAAAGCACCGGGGAAATTTGTCAAAATAGTTCAACGTAAAGTGGTTTCCGATCCGTCTAGACCTCAATTTTCAACACTGAAAAGCGGAGTTTTCTCTTTTTATTAAAAAGCTTCATTTTTAAAAAGAAATGTCGAACAAAAGATGTCTAAATTTTATTAATAATTGGAGAAAAGTCCATCATTTCTTTTTACATGGAACAGTAAACTAAATTAAATCTAAAAATCTTCCGAAACAAAAAAATATATATGTCGGCGTCAATTATTGAAATCCGTCATTCCCAGAAATGACTAGTCATTTCCCCTATTGCCGGCAAATAGTGTAAGTCTACGTTTGGTACACCGTTTGCCTAAGAGCATCAGGCATTCCCTGTAATGACGGAATTCTTTCAGTCAAAAATGATTTAAGTTCATTTTAAAAAAAATCACTACACAGATGTTAACAACAATTACAGCGTTCGACTAAAACCTGCAAACAGGGTAACTTAAATCATTTACTTTAGTACAGCGTTTGACTGAAAGAATTCCGTCATCACAGGGAATGCCTGATACTCTTAGGCAAACGGTGTACCGAACGTAGAGTTACATTATTTGCCGGCAAAATTATGTTATTTTTTAAAAATCGCGGCTTTCAGATCATCGTCAAAATGATTTTTAAAAAAACCATTCTGAAAAGCGTTACCTTTGAATATCGAAGGATAACGAAAAACGGTTCATTGCAAAAATCTGACAACTTATATTTGGAGGCGAAAACCTGGTTTACACGGTCTATCTCAGACATACCGCATTGCGTTGGATATCCATGCCCTATAAAACGAAATGGCCGCCGAAGTCATGTCGATTCTGCGCTTCAACGAAATTTGGATTCGTCATCTATCTTTCTTATAGTTCGAAATTCGAAAAAGACGTTACTAAATCTACTTTCTCAAGAACTTCTCTTTTCATTTTAGTTCGTACGAACCTCCTACCCCCACAACGGCGAGGAGAAAGTATGACTAGGAACCATTGGCCGTAGGGCCTCCCAGTGGATACAGTCGAGACGAGCTTCCAGTGCTGTGGTTCGAAATCACGAACACGAAGAACCAAATGCTCAGTGTGTATAATAAAAAAATAACTTTGTTTGTTTTCATAAATAAAGTTGCCAGGAAAAAAAACATTAGAACATTAACAATGACGTCGGTCATCGAACTATACAAGCAAATTGACGTGTCTGATTTGAGATATTAAGGGTGGGGAGTTTTCAAATTGACATCTCATTTATAAGAATATAATCTATTGAAATAATGACTTAAATAACTTAAACAATGCTGGAAAGAAAATATAGATCTACAATGTAAACTTTCAGGAATAGAAAGCGAACATGTCTAGTACGTGGTATTGTACTTAATGTGATGATTGCAGGTGAACCTATTAGTGTGCTTAACCTTCAAGAAGGATAACAACACGTTTCATATCGAATAGTGATCAAAGTTATACAGGGCGATGTTTTAAGTAACAATTTTTGTTAGTGAACTCTATGAAGTAAGTAGTGATATAATAATTCTTGTCGTAACCAACTACAATGTGGCTGAAATAGTTGGTAGAAGTCATGGAAGAATTTTTTTCTGGAAATGCGTTGTCCATCCATATATACAGGGTGTCCCATAACTAATGGCACACAGGAAAACTGCAGATTCCTTGAGTAAAAATACTGCGATTTGGCAATACTTAGTTTAGTTCAATAGCTGGTAATAGTCCAAGTAAAAATTTAATTTTAAATTTTCCTAAATAACTTATTTCTGAATCAATATTTTTGCACAAAATTTTGTGACTAGGGTTTTTTTGGGGAAAGGAATTTGAATTTGTTAATAATTTTAATGTAGATTATAGGGGGCGCTCTCTGCAGTACTCTGGATACATAAAAAGAAATGTAACTTTTTTTTGCCTTAGTATCATTATATTTTTATTAAAAATCCGTTTTTCCGTCATTTTTAAGCAATAAAGGTATACTTTGTAAATGTCGCTCCGACTAACCGTTTTCGAGATATTTTCAATTACAATTTCTAATGCGCCCGTTTAAATTTTGATTTGTAAATGTGAAATTTGTCACAGTAGGCTTTGGTAAAATCAAATACAATGAAAGCACTTTGAAACCTCATTTCTGTCAAAGTTTATTTTCATTTGTCAGCATTGTGGGTGTTTTTAAGGAGTTTCTGAAGATACTGTTATCAAAAATTAAACTAAAAATGCCGCGACATAACTGTTTTCTAACGGAGAAATGCGAGACATGGTATGTTTATACGCACAAAAAAATGTTAACAGACGCGGGGCACATCGGCGGTATTTGGAAATGTATCCAAATAGACGGCAGCCAGATTTTAAAAGCCTATACGACAGACTGGGAGAAACAGGATTCTTGCGTCCAAAACGTAATAGTGGAGGATCCTGTTTCTCCCAGCCTGTCGTATAGGCTTTTAAAATCTGGCTGCCGTCTATTTGGATACATTTCCAAATACCGCCGATGTGCCCCCCGCGTCTGTTAACATTTTTTTGTGCGTATAAACATACCATGTCTCGCATTTCTCCGTTAGAAAACAGTTATGTCGCGGCATTTTTAGTTTAATTTTTGATAACAGTATCTTCAGAAACTCCTTAAAAACACCCACAATGCTGACAAATGAAAATAAACTTTGACAGAAATGAGGTTTCAAAGTGCTTTCATTGTATTTGTTTTTACCAAAGCCCACTGTGACAAATTTCACATTTACAAATCAAAGTTTAAACGGGCGCATTAGAAATTGTAATTGAAAATATCTCGAAAACGGTTAGTCGGAGCGACATTTACAAAGTATACCTTTATTCCTTAAAAATGACGAAAAAATTGATATTTTTAAAAAAAATATAATTATACTAAGGCACAAAAAAGTTACATTTCTTTTTATGTATCCAGAGTACTGCAGAGAGCGCCCCCTATTATCTACATCAAAACTATTAACAAATTCAAATTCCTTTCCCCAAAAAAACCCTAGTCACAAAATTTTGTGCAAAAATATTGATTCAGAAATAAGTTATTTAGGAAAATTGAAAATTAAATTTTTACTTGAACACCCTGTATCTCGATTATTACCAGCTATTGAACTAAACTAAGTATGGCCAAATCGCAGTATTTTTACCCAAGGAATCTGCAGTTTTCCTGTGTACCATTAGTTATGGGACACCCTGTATATGATTATATCACAAAGTTTCTTCCTAAATTTGCGAAAAACAAATCTCAATGTTATTAAGTTTCGCAGATCAGAAATACGTAGATTATGTTTCCCCTACTCAATCTTATCGCGAGTCGCGCATTATTCTGCTGTACTGTCGCTGCCTCGGCTTCGACTGAATTTTAAATTTTAGTGCTATCTACGCTATCACAGTGAGATACTATAAAAATTACGTACTCAAGTCTCAAAGTATGTTTTTATTTTTAGTTCGTTTATCGAAATGTTTTCTGTCGTCTGCAAGAGATAAAAGTTATATTCTGTTGTATAATAAATGTACATTTTACTGGAATCGGTCGGTCTTCAAACGAAAAAACGTAATTCCATTTAATGATTTGTTCCCTTTCTTCGATTGTATAAACAGACATTTTAAAAATATCATAGAATCCGCGAAAATAGCAATTTAAAAACAAACCCGAATGCATATTATGTATTTAGTATTAATTGAATTGAAGAAGCGGGAGAACAATGAGCGAGATATGAGACGAGGGAGTGGGGGGGGGGGGGGGGGGGAACATAGTCTACCTACTTCTGTTTGCTTAGCGACGTTTAATGTTTTTGCTCTTTTACCTTATCACTAGGATATATATCATGCAACAATAACACAAAGTATGATGGTCAAATAACTCTCCAGTTGCGTCACGTATAGAGGGACAGAGTGGCCATTTAAAGGAAGAGTGCATTTTTAGAAATAATGCAGAAACGCGATGTTCAATTGTTTTCGGCATTTTAATCAACAAAACCGATGCTACTAGATTACTAATTTAACTAACATCGTAGATATAATAATAACGGAGTTAGCACTAATCGAAGATACCCTGTATAGTTCAGCTAAAATATGTAAAAAAAATTAAGTTATACCAGGAAAAATAGCCTATTGTTATCTTCGTTCGTTGCCTTAAACATTTTTCTTATTTTTCAGCGAGAGATCATTTACAGATTTTTTCAAAAAGATAACATCCTTTCAGGGTTTAGAGAGGAACAACGGAACGCCTCATTTATCTTCTCAAAATAAAATATAACCAGTAATGGGAATTTTATTCTTTAGACGCGAGCAAAACATGTAACAAACGAAAAAGTTATTTTTTTAGAGAAACTCTAAATCATATCTTATTATATTATGATAATTTTTTTTAAATACAGCCTGTCAGTCTAGAGATTTCTAAATTCACTTCATTTTTGTTTCCTATTTCGGCGCCCTTTGAAATTTCTATTTTTATTCCAGAAAAAATAAATCTCGACTTATCGAAGGTAAATTTCAACTCCGGTGATTTAAGAAGTTTCTTGCGTACTTTAAAATGAAACTCAACCCGAATCCAACTAGCAAACAACCCTTATAAAATTTGATTAAGAGATATTAATGATTTATAGCAGTTATATAAAAGCTGTCGCTTTGCAAATTTGTTGTATAAAGTTATCATGTGACACATTTTTGCTTTTAGGATTAAATAGCTACAGTAGTATGCTCTACTAATGTTTCTACAACTAAATTATTATAAAACTGTTTTATAAGCGTTTTTTAAATAGCTATAAGAACAACAATAGAACTTACATTCTAAAGAAACTGCAAAAAATCCACATTTTCAAATGGAAACCGCGCTCCCGTTTAAAATAATTTACATCCAACTTCCGGTATAACCCGGAAGTACCACCTGATTGACAATATTTTAGCCGAGTTGCAACCATCAACATTAGCTTACTGTCCAATTTAAAATTTTCCTATTTATAGGTTTTTATATACATATAAAGGGTGTCCGGGAACATGTGGGAAATCTCCCGGATATGAAGAAAACACGTGAAAAGAATACTATAGGTTCATATAAACTTGTTTCGTAGCGGCCTCCTCTTCGGAGATATGGACTCCCAAAGAGCACCAATGGAATCACGTTTTTTACACATAATTATTGAACCACCTGGTATATTTCAATTATTTTTTAATATGATGTATACCAGGTAAGACCCGTCAAATTACTACCCAAGAAACTGTTGTGAATTACTCACAGCTGCAGGGACGGACTAGCTGTAACACTCATGGGCCCAATGTGTTTTACATACCTTTAACTATTGGCTAAAAATTAAGTACTCTTCATTCATGTCGCTAATCCTAACCGTTTTCGAGAAAACGTCATTTTATTTACACTGAGTCCCCTAACTGCTCATAGGCTAAATATGAAAAAGCGAAATCTTGAAGGTTGAACATTGGATCGGAACAAAGATGTATCTTTTATTGAAATACCCGAAGCACATGATGTATATGAAATGCCGTTTTTTCGAAAACGGTTAGGATTAGCGACATGAATGAAGAGTACTTAATTTTTAGTCAATAGTTAAAGGTATGTAAAAAACATTGTCCAAAGTTCTCATCATACAGTGCGTAAAAAAAATGGGCCCATGAGTGTTACAGCTAGTCCGTCCCTGCAGCTGTGAGTAATTCACAACAGTTTCTTGGGTAGTAATTTGACGGGTCTTACCTGGTATACATCATATTAAAAAAAAATTGAAATATACCAGGTGGTTCAATAATTATGTGTAAAAAACTTGATTCCATTGGTGCTCTTTGGGAGCCCATATCTCCGAAGAGGAGGCCTATACGAAAGAAGTGTATATGAACCTATATTAGATAGATTTCCCACATGTTCCCGGACACCCTGTATATATCGCGGCGGTTCCCGATGGGACACCCTGTATAACTTGCTTGTTGATGTTTCATAAATACTGTCACATAAATTTGGGGTTTTTACACTTACCGATGTCTATTAATGTAAGGACCATATGAAATTTAGGTTTTTGTTCCTAAAAAGAAAATAAACGTTTTCCTTTAGCCCACATTTAAGGGAAATGAAATTTTAGGCAGTTAAATCATGGAAATTAGCTGATGAATTTCCGCTGCTGTCGTCTTTTAATCGCTCGTAAACTGGCTTGCACTGTTTAAAAAAAAAATGATTTCGAATCCCTAAGCACTTTAATCCATCTAATAAAGATTCTTTATAATCTGGCAGTAATTTCGTTTGCTACCGAAAATAAAGCGATTCGCTCGATTTAATCCCTGTTTTATATCTCTTCTTTAAATTAACTTTAAAATTTCATGAAGAAATTTATGTTATTTTAGAAGTTTATCGTTACTGTCTTAGAAATAGTATGAATATTCGAACATCAAGTCAAAATAAAGTGGCTAATTTACTTGACGTAAAGCAAAGAGAGGTTATTTGTTCTTGATAAATGTTTACTACTGGAAACGCCAACAAACCCGTTGTGTGGCTCATGATTTTCCTACGCTATGGTGCAACCGTGTACAACAGCCCTGTCACAAGCTAGTTTTTATAGAAGTGTTTTTAAATAACTGTAAGAACACAATAGAACTTACATTTTACATGGTGTAACAAATTCATTAAAATACCCCTGTGTCCTGTTTTCGACACTTTTATAGGGTATCTCCGTAATTGTTAGTGCTATCAAATAAGTAATGTAGGTGTCATGTGCTTTTTTTGGGTCAAACTCAAAATGGTAAAATCATAATTTGAAAATTTTCGATTTTCGAAAATTGACAATTTCAAAATTACCCTATATTTTATAAGTTAAAAGAAATACAGAAAAATGTTATATACAGAAGTTTCTTTATATTGATTGTTGAATAATCTGCCGTTTTCAGAATAAGTATACGGGGTCAGGTAAAAAAGTTATCAGACCTAACCTCATTTTTTTAAATGGAACACCCTGTATATTTTAATCTAAAAAGATATTCTTTCAAATTCTCCTTTCAAATATATAACACACCATGGACGATATTGGTTTCCTAGGCGATTTATTTAAACTTTATTACTTTGAAACGAAATATAAAATTCAGATTAAGAGGACGCCGGAGTAAGTCGAAATCTCCGATTTGACCCGTGTTCATTTCGCGCTATGTAGCACGGGGCGGATCGGTCGAAGGTACGTGGACGCCGGGTCAGTCGAATTCTCCGATTTGACCTTTGTTCTGTTCATCTTTTATTTTTCATTTCGCGCTTTGTAGGCATAATGTAGATCGCTCGACGCCGACGGTGGGTCGCGGTTTCAGCTAGTATTCATTGGCACTATTGGCAGTTGTATTTGATTTTTACTTTCCAACGTAACCAATTATTATAAAGATTTCATATTTAAATAAATCAAATTTAATAAAACAATTTATTCATGTATGTATCGCACAGCTTTAGGAAACATTTTTCTATAGGAAAAGTGGCAGAGAGAAATTTCTCTAGTAATATACAGGGTGTCCCATCGGGAATCAACTCGATCCACTATAGCAAAAATTTCGAAAAATGAACAGTATGCTGGATGTTGATGGAACTTGACTAAAATATTTTCAATATGGTCGCACTTCCGGTTATACCGGAAGTCGGTGTCAACTTGCTTATTTTAAATGGATTATCATTTATTACATTTTGGAATTTACGAAAGATTCCAGGCAGACTTTGTATATCATGTCCTATACCTAAGTTTAAGTGTATTTGACATATTTAAGGTCTTATGTCTTTGACGTTTGCAGACCTTAAAATAATAATTAATTTTTCCTATAAGAAAGCTTTTCATTTAATTTCAATTGAAAATATTATTAAAAGTAACCTGATTTAATAGATTTTATATAATATTTTGTGGTGTTCAAACAATAAGATTAAAAATGAAATTGAGAAAACTGCAAAAATCTACATTTTTAAATGAAAACTCCCAAATTTTCTAATTATTTCCTATTTAGCATTAAAATAACTGTTTTTCAAGGCCGTCATAGAAAACTAGTATAGTAACTGTACTAAAAATTGGCAGCAAACTTGCCACATAACAATATTAAATTGACAATATTTCGAAAACTATACAAATATTCGGAATAGACATCCTTACACAAACTTATCTTTATTTTAATAGAAAGTATTAATAAAATTTGGGGTTTTCAACCTAGCTCAGTATCCAGTGCCGGATACTTTATAGTACTGTAGCATAGGAGAAGTTTGCAAAAATACAAAATTTCCACAAGAATACATAATATCGATAAAATAACCTATGTTTACTTATGCCTATATAGGATAATAATAAATGCACTCGCATAAGTACTTTCACGCGAACTAGCAAAAGTACTACACACACAGTCGCATACCCGCAAGCATATAAAACGTTCGTAGTAACATATACGCATATATAAACACATACCGCGTGTTTCAGGAGGAACGTTCACCCTATAACTTTTTTACTGTTTAAATTAAAGAAATAAAATTTGGTGGGTTTATGTAGTTTGACATAATTTTGTATATTATGACATGACGTGCTCCATTTTGGCACTTCAGGTTTAACCGGAAATGACCTCAACTTTGAATATTTAAATGGTTCACCCTGTATATGTATTTTTGGCTATATCGATTCCACACCATTCGACCATTCCAAATGGAACGACACCCCATACGTCACTTTTTGAGACAAAATAATTTTTCTTTTTATTTTTCATCTAGATTAGTTACTATGAACTCCTAAAATGGTTTACTTCTAACCCAATTTCTTGATAAAAATGAAATTTTCAAATTCTATTGCGTTTTAAATTTTGTACACACTTTTTAAACTTTTAAGAAGGCTTTTTCCCGGAAAACTCAATTTTTTCAAATGGAAACATATTGACTCACTCGAGCAAAAAGATAGAGCACTTTTTTTCCAACAATTTGATATCACACACCTTTATGTCAAGTTAAGAAAGGAGAGATAATTTATTAAAAATACAATTCATGACAAGAAATACCACAAGAAGTGCAAACGGCTTCGCATTTATCTAGGTCCCCATGACGCCATAATGCTAACAAACAAATGAACATAAATACAACTTTAAAATCCGCCATAATTTATTTGGCATAGAAGTAAACCATTTTAGAGAGTTCACAGCAATCTAGATCAAAAAATAAAAATTATTTAGATGTCAAAAAGTGACGTATGGGCGTGGTTGAATTTGGAATGATGTTTTAAATCGATATAGCCAAAATTATATTGGGTTTGTTCGGTGTTTCTTCTATTTAAAAATCCAAAGTTGACGTCATTTCCGGTTAAACCGGCAGTGACAAAATTTTGTCCGACATGTCATAAAATGCAAATTAATATCACATACAACACAATACACTAGTTTTATTTCTGTAATTTAAAAAATAAAAAAGTTATAGAGGTGAGCGTTCCTGCTGAAACACCCGGTATACACACCCAAGTATAACAGGTACAATTCTAAAGATCAACTGACACTCTCTGTACCACTTCCTGTATCTAAATTAAGATGTATACACTGTAGCAGAGTCAAAAAATTTTTACAGGAAACTTTCAGTCCTTAGCATATAACTTACTAAAATAAACTATTTGCCTGTAGAAATGATTATAATTTGCGAAATATATGTAACCGCTTACATAGAAAGCATTTTTAAAATTTTTTTTTAGACTATAGCTGCAGTACTATAATTTGAATTTAAAAATTTATCGCCGGTCACGTGTCCCCAGTCAATAATTTCTTACTTTACCCTTTTATATTTCACGTCATTTTACTAAAGTTACTTTTATATATAAATAATTTACACTCCTACTACAATTTGTATTGAAAAAATAATGTTCAAAGATCAACAGTTTAGTTTCTCTAACGCAATTATTAACCAGAAGTTCCGTCCCTGCAGCTGCATGTATCGCCGGTCACGGCAGAAATTTCTTATAAATGAAGCCACTAGAGGTCGGCCTAATAGTTTTACAAATATGACGGTATGTGTTTGAATTTGTGTAAAGTGTGCTCCTGTTTAGGTAAGTTCCTTATTATGTTTATTTAGGTATAAATTCGAACATTGAATAATTTTTATCAGGCGTATGTTTTTATGTTGTATCGCCGGTCACAGGGTTAACTCAGACCTAGTAGTCTTAATTAAGGGAAAATTACTACACGAAGGCATTCTCTTGAGTACAGACACTCATTTCAGTCTAACAAAGTTTAAGAAATATAGCTTGTATTAGCTGTTATCCACGAATTTATGCATTTTTGTATCGCTGGTCACAGTAACACCGGTCACGCATGAAAATTGATGCGACGGTTTGTTATCCGAAGCTATATACAATATTTTTTTATTAACCATTTATAAACCATTAAGGAAAGATATATTTTGATGTGCAAGTTTCCTTTACACCTTAGGTAGATTAAAAATATGACTAATTTTCTGAGTATTTTAATATTCGATAAGGAACATTCCAAATCTTTAAGCCAATATAAGACAGGGCTGTTATAAATAATAGGAAGATGGTTATAGTGACAAATTAAAATAACTCAGTTCCAAATATGGGCGTTATATGATTCAGAAGAGTAAATTAGCCATGTGACGGGCGTTAAATTATTAAAAATTCGATGCTAAATACAAAAATAGACCCAATATCTTTGTGACGATGATCTTTTGCGAGGACATATATAATTCCTGTAATTAGATACTATAAGAAACCTATTAAAAATTTTATAGGTTTTTTGAGATGATTTATTTTTAAATTCCGATTTACTGAAAGTTGCCTGTAAACAAATTTTGAGCCAACAGCAAAAGAATATGAAACTACTAAATATCGGACGACCGCACCACAGACACAGAAAATCAAGGTCCGAAAATTCGTCCTCAGCGAAAGGGTTACTATTTCTATAGGCAATGTAAAAAATTGAAAAGTAAGGAAGAATACCCACTAATAATCACAACAACAAATCTAAAGTTATATAACAAAAGAAAAAATAGTAAATATTATTTTTGGACAAGCCGCCCTTTGGTTTTGTGTATACAATATTCTGGGATCGTAAAGTACTCGATAGGACTTTAAAAATGATGTATCGCAAGACCTCACTTCCTATTCAATTTTTCTTATCAAGATGTCGCTCCGCGGCCATTTTGGATTTGAGCACCATAAAATATTCAAGAAAGAGTAGCTCTCTGATTCCTACTACACTATGTCAAGTTGTATTTATTTTCCTAAGACGGTAAATGAAATTAAGGATAATAAAAAATACCAACTATGCAATTTTTAAAACGCCGCCATTTTGTTTTCGGGTATACAGAAGTAATTTTCTGAGATCGTAAAGTACTCGATAGTATCTTCAAAATGATGTATCGCAAGACCCCCTTCCTATTTAAATTTCTTCCCGAAAATGGCGCCCATCAGCCATTTTGACAGTCTGTCATTATTCCTTCAAAAAGAAGTTTACATTCCCCTATAAACCACTCCCAAATTTTGTAAAAAAAAATTAACGGCTCAAAAGTTATTAAGCCGTTTCCAAACGATATACACACACAGTATATTATGTTAATATGTAAGTAAGTGTCTTTAGATCTAAAAGTTAAAAGTAGAACTAATAGTAACGTCTTCTAAAATTAATACACATATTATGTGGTTGGCACTGACAATACAAAAAAACACATACGATTTAGCCCTATTTACTAACCTAGATATTTTTCTCAGTGTAGCAAAATCCTACCATGATAGCTTATTTCACGTCTACCGACAAACGTTGTTAATCATCCTATAAATTTGCGCATTGTACGCCCTTATGAACATATATGAAAAATATCGTTCGTTAATCAATCGTTAACAATTATATTAGTATTTTTTTATATTGAGAAACTACATAATTATTTTTATACCCCAGAATAAAAGTCTATCAAGTCCAATGGTTTACCACTAAACTATAGTTTTATTCTACGGCACAGATTTTTTTTTCATATTCTTGTAAAATTAAGTTGTTCACACCAACGCGGTCAAGCGCTGATCCAGGGGGGGGGGGGGTTTATGGGGGTCATGACAAACCATCAATATAACACGAAAAATACCATATATACCGGTTTGACTAACGCGCCAAGGTAATACTTTTCGTAATTTTTCTATGCATGGCCCCCCCAAAACGAAATTTGACATAACTTTTCCTTTCTTTTCTCGTTCCTTGAACTTTCCCATTATATAAATATGACAAACCATTATATAAATATGACAAATAATAATATATATTTAACGAATAAAAACCAATAAAATATATAACCAAATAGCAACTTCTAGGAAGTAAAATAACACAACAAATCTCGATTGCACTTCAAAAATTCAATACCACGCGTTGAAAACGAAAATCGCAATGCATAATAAATAATTATATCTTTCTTTGCCGTTCGAACAATAAATTCAAGCGTCGAGCCCGCCCGGGATCGGTACGCCGACAGAAACGGAGATAATCGGAAGAAAGGGACCGCACGTGATCTGGGTCTATACTTCAATTTTCTACGCTGAAAAACGTAGTTTTCGTCTCCTATGAAAATGATACATTTTTTTAAAAAAATTGTTTAACGAAAGATGTCTAAATTTTGTTAACAACTCGAGGAAAGTCCATCATTTTTTTCTATATGGACCAGTAAAAAAAAAAAATCTAAAAATTTTCCGAAAAAAAAAAAATATAGACTTTCCGCGAGTAACAGTTCTATTACAAAGGTTTTTTTCCTTAGACATTTTTTTCCTAAAACAGGAATAAACGATTGAGAAGAAAACTCGTTTACAGGTACTCCGGAATCCTGTTAAGGTAAAAAATAACGGGAACCATCGCAAATGTTCGGAATATGTCCTTAAATGGTTACCGTCGTTCCGGATAGCAAGCAAAATATACATTTTGCGCCGTTTCTTCGTTTTTCCACTTTCAATATACACTGATATCACATACCAAATGTTTCAAAATGTTGATAGGTCATTTTCGCAAATGAATATGTAAAAATGAAATTGACGTTAAATGTGAATAGTCAACATAGTTGTTTCTAGGATCATTATATATTTGACAGGAGAATTTAAAATAGTATCTTTTCAGATTAAAATATACAGGGTGTTTCATTTAAAAAAATTAGGTTAGGTCCGATAACTTTTTTACCTGACATCGTATACTTATTCTGAAAACGGCAGATTATTCAACAATCAATATAAAGAAACTTCTGTATAGAAGATTTTTCTGTATCCCTTGTAACTAAGAGAATATAGGGTAATTTTGAAATTGACAATTTTTTGATTTTCCCCCGTATCTCTTAAGCGAGTGAAAATTTTCAAATTTTGATTTTACCCTTTTAAGTTAGACCCAAAAAGAGCACATGGCACCTACATTACTTTTTTGGTAGCACTAACAATTACGGAGATACCCTATAAAAGTGTCGAAAATCGAACCATATAGGTTCCTGTAATTTACTTTTTTTTAATTCGGTATAATTCGAAAATGTAAAACTCAATGCCTCTTTTAAAAGTTTTAAGAAAGTGCTGTCTTAAGAGGCAAATTTTATTTGTATTAATAAAAAAAATACTCGCATTTACACTAAGGAGAAATTTGATGCAACTATTAGTTTAAAATAAAAAGAAAACAGTAGTAGTATCTAATAATAATTAAGGACAGAAATAGCAATAATAATTACTGGTGTTTTTTAATGAAGATGGTCAATTTAAGTAGATTTAGGTCATCCATAACTAAAACAAAAAATCCAGCTCGGTATTTAAAAAATTACGCTGATGTTGGTGACCAAAAGACGAAATACCGCATTAAAGAGCTGATAATGCAATCTTGTGGAGCATAAAAGTAACAAAGTGAAACTTCTTTTTGGACATCTCTTCGATCAAAGTCGGGAAAAAATAAAAACCGAAACGCAAAACGTTACATTTTTCCAAATATTTTGAAAGCCGCTGTATTTATTTAAAAAAATTTTGCTGCATATTATTAGGTCCATAATTACACAACTTTGCCCCAATTTAACCGACGTACTCTTACCATTCCCGTAATCCCAGTGGTGAATTTGTTACACCCTGTATAGCCAAATGGTGCTGTAACCTTCTTTGCTGTATGTATAGCATGCTTAATTGTTAATCTGTACGATTAACCATTAATATGATAAATATTGTTTCAATGAGACCGGTGTAAATTTCAAAATAATTTTACACTGTAACCATTCCTGTTTACTCCAACACTCTGTAAATGCCGAATTACAGTTAATTCAGGTCACACACTAAAATTAAATTTAACTGGAGTTGGTCAGCCTGATTGGGCATTAAAGCCGTTAAATATGTAAATATATTTATAAAATATCTATTTATATTATCCGTGTAAACTGTAACCTTGTAAATAATTTTGTAAATTTTGTATTAAATCAATACAATATATTTTAGGGTATACTTTTGCCAAAGTAAGTTGAATCACCAAAAGTTGTTAAAAATCATGATAAAAAATATATTAGAAGTTGTCTTTTTTATTTACATATGTACTATATACAGGGTCATTCACAGCAAGTGACCTATTAAAAGTACGCGCTCTAAAAGATGTCAATCTTTAATGAAGATATTTTGACATTTCTATCGCTTTCGGTTATACCGGAAGTTAGGCTTGCCATTGCTATTTTAAAATGACTTATAATTATACTATTTTGATTCTATATAAAAAAGTAGCTTTTATTTACAACCATGCATGTAATAATGACACTTCATCTATCTTTGAAAGGTGGAAAGTTGACGTTTTTTTACTTTTACTTTCCACCCGGCTGGAAAGTAAATATTTTTTTTGGAAATTTTTTAAAAATCTATATGTCAAAATAATATACGAACACACTTTTTTTAAAATGCAAATAGCTTTGCGCGTTTAGATATGTCTACTTTTTCTCTAATTGATAGAGTGGTCCTCAGCATTGAATATTGTGACCAAATCGTTGATATCTTCTTTGGCTTGGCATTTTCACTGAAATAAGCTAGTAGCGCCGACTCAGAACCAGGATTTTGAAATTTGTTTCCCGTACACCATTCTTTGAAACAGTTATATGCCTTGTCATATCTCGGGCGGCTTTTAGTTGGCAGAAGATCTTCTTCTACTATTTTTGCTGCTTCTCGAATTTCTGGTGGAGTAGCAGCAAAATCAAATTCCTCATTTTTCTGTTGTTAAAATAATATATTATTTAGTGACATGGAAACCATATTCAAAAAATGATATTTGCCATCTTGATGTGTATTATTACCTACGATAGTTTACCACCTTTGGTTATTTAAAATTTCTGTCTAATTTTTCAATGGAAAAGTCAAAATGACATTTGTCTTTTATTAATAATTTTAATTCAAAATAATAAGAAGTGGATGTTAGATGTGGTTGTAAATAAAATAGTATACAAACCCATCTACAACCGTATCTGAAATTAAATTCATTAAAACAGCTTTTATACAAAAACATGTCAAGGGAAATTTGACCTTACTAATACAGTTAAAAATTTGAGAAAATTTATAGAAGGTATGGGTTTTTTTTTTATTTCATAAAAATGGACTTTTTTATACAGAGTATTTTAAAAAATATATCTTTCTAGTAAAATATAATAAATAGTCTGTCAATTATTTATTAACATAAAAACTACTTACAAGGCGTTCTATTTAAAAAAATTGACTTATGAGTATTATAGCAGAAAGGTATAATTTTTAAAATACTTTGTATAAGAAAGTCTGAAGAAAGTAATGAAATGAAAATAATAGAAATCCGTTCCTAAATTTTTTCAAATTCTTTAACTGCATTAGTTACAAAGTAAGGTAAGGTCAAATTACTTTCGACATGTACAGGGTGTCCCCTTTTCGACACTTTTACATGGTATCTCCGTTATTGTTAGTGCTATCAAAAAAGTAATGTAGGTATCATGTGCTCTTTCTGGATCAAACTTACAATGGTAAAATAAAAATTTGAAAATTTTTGCTCCCTTAAGAGATACGGGGAAAATCAAAAAATTGACAATTTCAAAATTACCCTATATTTTCTTAGTTAAAAGAGAAACAGAAAAATCTTTTATACAAAAATTTCTTTATAATGATTTTAGAATAATCTGCCGAATTTAGAATAAGTATACGCGGTCAGGTAAAAAAAGTTATCGGACCTAACCCCATTTTTTTAAATGGAGCACCCTGTATATTTCAATCTAAGATGATTGCATTTTAAATTCTATTTTCAAATATATAACACACAATGGATAATATTGGTTGAAACAAAAACTAATATCCTAAAGACAACTATGTTGACATTCTAGTTATTATTAACATTTAACGTCAATTTCATTTTTACATATTCATTTGTGAAAATGACTTATCGACATTTTGAAAAATTTAATACGATATCTATCATCCATGGTGTGTTCTAAATTTTAAAGGAGAGTTTAAAATGATATATTTTTAAATTAAAATATACAGGGTGTTCCATTTAAAAAAATGAGGTTAGGTCCGATAACTTTTTTACCTGACCCCGTATACTTATTCTCAAAACGGCAGATTATTCAACAATGATTATAAAGAAACTTCTGTATAGAACATTTTTCTGTATCTCTTTTAACTAAGAAAATATAGGATAATTTTGAAATTGTCAATTTTTTGATTTTCCCCCATATCTCTTAAGGGAGCAAAAATTTTCAAATTTTGATTTTACCATTGCAAGTTTGATCCAGAAAGAGTACATGACACCTACATTACTTTTTTTGATAGCACTAACAATTACGGAGATACATAACAATATCCGATATAACCGGAAGTGATAGATACGTCAAAACATCTTTATTTAAAAATCCTTATCTGTTATAGCTAGTTTCAATATTGCAAACAAATATATTTTTTAATTTAAGAGATCTTTGGGATAGGCCACACACCAGGAATGCCCATGTATATTTTTTAACTATTGTAAATAGTTTCCTGTTATTTATGTTTATAAGATTGTATGTAATATTGTACGTATAGAGAATGTATAACCCCGCAAAAGGGAAACACTACGATTGGTCACGATCTAAGCGCAACATTTATTATTCAAATATATTGAACTAGCGCTTAGACCTTTTCGACTAATAGTCGGTCCCTTCCTGCACAATATATGTATGTACTTTTGCGAAATATGTTGCGTTATAAAGTCCCCAAGAGTTTTTATATTTATGTAAATGGATGATTTTATACTATGTATTTTAATAATCATAAAGCTTACATGTAAATGAAATGTTAATAAAATATTATTTTCAGTGAGTTCTATTTCCCCCACATACCTCGGGACCATTTTCAACGCTCAAAATAAAGATCCTGACAAAGCTATGTACAGGGTTCTATTTTTGGGTAGTTTTACGTATCTTCGTTATTAGTAAAGATAGAAGGATGCGGTTTTCGCAGCACTGTGCTACTTTTTTGTCAAACAGCAGACGCTGTAATCAGAATTTTTCTAGGCCGCCTTGTTTTTGATATACGGGATGTTGTTTATACGGTTACCCCGTAACGTATCAAAAAGAAATAAAATGTTCTTTTTGTAGTTTTTTAAGTAGAATCCAGTGACTTACTCAGATTTTTTCTACATTCAATAGTTTTCAAGGAAAATAAACAAATTTGCTTTTTTGTAAATGGGTCACCCTATATATTTTTTAATAATATAATTTAGTTTGTAAAAAGCTTCTCAAAAATATATAACACTTTATTTTTAGTCTTAGCTAGTATTAGGCCCGAAATATACGTTTTTCAAAAATATACAATTTTTTTTTTAGTAGGCCATGACGGGTATTAAAAAAATACTGGTGTGATTAAATATTAGACCCAAAAATTGAAAATTTATTCAACTCCCTCATAAATATTGCTCAAATTGTTCTCCATTATGCCTTAGACATGTTTCACACATGGTTCTTATTCGCCTTAATGAATTAAAAATAATAAACGGCCGCGTTTGTCCCTAAAAGCTCTGTCAATGGCAATTCTTAAATCTGCCATTGTTTGGTACTGAATGGAATAAATTTTATTTTGAAAGTATCCCCTTAAGAAGAAAGCCAAAACCGACAAGTCGGGTGACCTGGGTGGCCATCTCTGGTCCATTAGTTCCAATTCAGTGACCTGGGAAGTTATTATTTAGGTGTAGGCCCTTACAATTTGGGCATTGTGAGCGGGCGCTCCATCCTATTGAAGGTGCAAGTTATTGAGACCAGCTAAGGGCACATCTTCTATTATTTCTGGCACAACGATTTCCAGAATTTCCAAATATTTATTTGCATCAAGGCTTCCTTCGAATATATTATAAACTATTTTGCTATTCAGTATAAGGCATGAAACTCTAACGCCAAATCTGCATTTCCGTTCGATTGGAAATATTACATGCTGATTTTCCTGAGACCGAAACCTCGTATTCTGTGGATTAAACATGCCAGCACTGGTAAAAAGAGCCTCATCAGACCATATAACGGTTAAAAGATTTTATTATTATGACACATAGGACTGTGTTCTTTTGTTTGTTTTAAATACCCGTCATAGCCTACTAAAAAAAAATGGTATATTTTTGAAAAACTTATATTTCGGGCCTAATACTAAGACTAAATATAAAGTGTTATATATTTTTGAGAAGCTTGTTACAAACTAAATTAAATTATTAAAAAATATATAGGGTGACCCATTTAAAAAAAAAATGTTTATTTTCTTTGAAAACTATTGAATGTAGAAAAAATCTGAGTACGTCACTGGATTCTACGTAAAAAACTACAAAAAGAACATTTTACTTCTTTTTGATACGTTACGGGGTAACCGAGATATGGGGGGGGGGGGGGGTCCCAAAATGCACAATTCTCAAAAACATCTCGTATATCAAAAACAAGGCGGCCTAGAAAAATTCTGATTACGGCATCTTCTGTTTGACAAAAGAGTAGCACAGTGCTGCGAAAACCGCATCCTTCTATCTTTACTAATAACGGAGATACCCCGTAAAACTACACAAAAATGGACACCCTGTACTGTCCATAACTCATGAACGGCTAAATCATTATATTTGGATCAAATTTGGTTTGCGAAACATATTCCCGGAAAATGTTGGATTTAATAGGCGGTCGCCTATAATTCGAGAAAGCCGCAATAATCCGGGCTATGGCTTTTACTAATTCAAACAGTTAATCCGGCAAATCTAGTTACCAGCCGGTGCACTATTAGACATTGTTTATTTAGTCATGTCTGGATTGTTCATTTTATATTGTCAAAAAAAACTTTCGGGAAATTAGGTTACTAGATTTTTTATAAAAAAAAATAAGTATTTCAATTTTGTTACGCATCAAAGTTGATTTATTTTTTGATTATTTTTTACATGTACTTGCTGCACTTACTAGAAAACTAAAAACTAAATAAAAAAAGTAAAAAACACCAAATATACAATTTAAAAGTACTTAACTAAAAATAAAATGCGATGCATGTGTTTAAGCATTGTGCTTAACCATAGTATACCAAAGTACGAGGGACGCGAGAAAAAATACACCCTGTGTATTAGTTTTTAATTAATTGAACATGCCTTAGGATTTACAAAAATTTATAGTTGTTTTAACTTCATACATTTACATTTAACTTCAAAATTTTACTTCCGTTAATATGTCAAAAATTAAACATTTTGGAGAAAAACTGGCTACGTCACCGAACAAAATAAATTTTTACCTTCTTGATAATTTAACGCGTACCGGAAATACAAGGGGTGTCTAAAAAGCGAAGATTTTCAAAATAACCCTCTCGATTAAAAACTAAGATAACCATGACAATTTGAGACCGGAATCTTTCGTTTCGTTAAAAAGTGAAAACCGCAACATTCTATCCTTGATAATAACTATAACCCCCCCATTCGACAGTGTCGAAAATGGGACACCATGTACGGGGGTGTCCCATTTTCGATACTTTTATAAAAGGTATCTCCGTAATTGTTAGTGCTATCAATCAAGTAATGTAGGTGTCATGTGCTCTTTTTGGGTCAAACTTAAAATGGTACAATCAAAATTTGAAAATTTTCGCTCACTTAAGAGATACGGGGGAGAATCAAAAAATTGACAATTTGAAAAATACCCTATATTTTCTTAGTAAAAAGAGATACAGAAAAATTTCTCACATTTTTGCGCCATTTATTCGTTTTTTCCACTTTCAATATACACTGATATCATATCAATTTTTTTTTAATGTTGAATGGAAAATAAATATGAAAAAATGAAATTGACGTTAAATGTTAATAACAAATAGAATGTCCACATAGTTGTTTCTATGATATTAGTTTCTGTTTCTATGATATTAGCTTTTGTCTCATGATCTGTTGTGGTTTAAAGTCATAAAGTTTAAATAAATCGCCTAGGAAACCAATATCATCCATGGTGTGTTATATATTTGAAAAGAGAATTTTAATCTTTTCAGATTAAAATATACATGGTGTTCCATTTAAAAAAATGAGGTTAGGTCCGATAACTTTTTTACCTGACCCCGTATACTTATTCTGCAAACGGCACATTATTCAGCAATCATTGTAAAGAAACTTCTGTATAAAACATTTTTTCCATATCTTTTAACTAAGAAAATATAGGGTAATTATGAAATTGTCTATTTCTTGATTTTCTCCCGTATCTCTTAAACGAGCGAAAATTTTCAAATTTTGATTTTACCATTTTAAGTTTGACCCAAAAAGAGCACATGACACCCACAACAGTTACGGAGATACCCTATAAATGTGTCGAAAATGGGTCACCCTGTACTTACTGTAATTTATGTTGCGTTGCCCAACAATAATATAGTTATCTCATCATTTAAAATATTTAGGTTGAGACTAAATTACAAACAAGCCATGTTTATTTATTTTAAAGTTATTGCACCACGTCCTGTTTTATTAGGAAGACAATGATTCTAGCGACACTCGTACGATGATTATTATAGTCATATTAAATTTTAAAGTACATTACATACGTACTAAGGAATCGAATCCCGGTTAAATATTGCGATCCAGGGATTGCGGCATTAAGTCCGTGATTGAAATATGCAAGTAAGTTATTTTTTTTGTATTTATTTTATACAGGGTCCGCAAACGAAGCGTGGACGGAAGATTAAATCGTTATCGAAGAACTTATCAACAATACTAAAACAGCTTGAGATATTGGATTAAAAGCGGCATGTTATAAAAATATTTTACATTATACAGGGTGGCCCACAAAAGTGTGACAGCATAAAGTTATATTTTTTTAAATGGGACACCCAGTATTCTATTGCATATTTAGGTTCGTATTACTATCGTTTATAAGTGCCTCAAATTTTATTTCATTTAGTTTGGTAGTTTCGGAGAAATAAATTAAAAACTAAAAAAAAAAGTTTTGCAGTCCTGAATAAAAAAATCAAAAGAAACAATCCAGAACTACTTTTTTAACCTCAATATTGAGTGAAATTTATGACAAAGGGTCTAGAGATACTATGAATGTAATTGCGTTTATTCATTTTATACAGGGTGTTCATAATAAGCCTTCAAAAACCCCACATTTTAAAATAATTTTTCTCAGGTTTTTCAAATGGAACACCCTGTATATTATTTGGCTATTTGACGTAGAATTCATAGACAATTTTTTTTTTGTAATACAAGCATATAAGTTATATCCAGCCGTTTTCGAAATAATTATAAATATCATAAATTATGTTGTTTCAATAGAGTTTTTATTGGGAAATTTTGTTATAGGCCACTAGACTAACTTCTCGAAGGTTTCTGGTTTCTGGTCTCGGCTTTCTCTCAAGATCTGGATATCTTTCAGCATATACTCGGCTCACGAGGAGGCAATTTCTTGCACATTCACCCAGTATGAAAATCACATTTACCATTTCTAAAGTTGTAAAATTCGACATTTTGTGTAAGTTAGTACTTAATTTCGACGACTGAACAAATGAAATAATTTTATTTGGCTGTCATAATAACAATCTAAACAAAAAACAAACATGGCAATTCGATTAAGAATAAAAAATAAAATTAAATAAATAAAAGTAGCAATAATGTAGGCTTTTAAAATTTATATGGAAATAACTAAAATACGGCAAACTCTAATATTAAAAGGAAGCTATTTTGAACATTTACTTTAGTTTACAATTATTAGTCTAGTCGCCTCTAACAAAATTTCCCAATAAAAACTCTATTTAAACAACATAATTTATGATATTTATAATTATTTCGAAATCGGCTTGATATAACTTATATGCTTATATTACAAAAAAAAAATTGTCTATGAATTCTACGTCAAATAGCCAAATAATATACAGGGTGTTCCATTTGAAAAACTTGAGAAAAATTATTTTAAAATGTGGGGTTTTTGAAAGCTTATTACGAACACCCTGTATAAAATGAATAAACGCAATTACATTCATAGTATCTCTAGACCTCTTGTCATAAATTTCACTCAATGCCGAGATTAAAAAAATTGTTCTGGATTGTTTTTTTTTTGATTTTTTATTCAGGACTGCAAAACTTTTTTTTTTAGTTTCTAATTTATTTCTCCGAAATTACAAAACCAAATTAAATAAAATTTGAGGCACTTATAAACGATAGTAATACGAACCTAAATATGCAATAAAATACTGGGTGTCCCATTTAAAAAAATATAACTTTATGCTGTCACACTTTTTTGGGTTACCCTGTATAATGTAAAATATTTTTAAAACATGCCGCTTTTAATCCAATATCTCAAGCTGTTTTAGTATTGTTGGTAAGTTCTTCGATAACGATTTAATCTTCCGTCCACGCTTCGTTTGCGGACCCTGTATATAGAATAACGCCAGCTTGCACTTCGAGTTGTTTGAAAGGATCGTATCCCCTTGTACGTACCGAGTAAAGAAAATGATATTATACACCTAATTAGTATTTTAAATATATATTTTAAATGTTTTCCTAAGGTATAAAAATTATCTACATACATAGATAGGTATAGTCCCTATACAGGGTGTTTCTAAAAATAATTCATATTTCAGAATGTGAAAAATGAAAAAATATCCTTCAGCGACCTAAGCGTCTGGTAAAAAATACCATGGAACATGTTTGCAGTGGATCGATTCAGAAATAACTTTTCTATCTAAAATATGTCGTTTCATAACCTACTAACACATAGCAAAATTAATCTGAAGTACTTTCGGAGATATTAGAAAATAACGATTTAAAAAAACACAACAACCTGGCAGCAAGAAATTTAAGTTGTTGCAGAGAGACTTTTCTTCATTAAATGGCCCCGAAATATAAGCACGTCATCAAGAAACACTCTGTATATAATGTATACTGTAGAAACAATATTGTAAGCGAGGTATATCACATCAAAAGGCACATTTAATATTTCACTAACCATACGAATAAAAATATATACGTGTTTTACAGTGGCGTATATGGATTGGTCGGCCAGGTAAGTGAGGCGGCTGTTTTATAAACTTTAAACTCCATCCTCCTCCTCACTAGAAGGCCGACCTTTTTTCTCAAAGGCGGCATTTTTTGTCAATGCCAAGCACCGAGACAAAAATAAATATTGGACGATAATTATTATTTATTTAATTATCTCGATGGAAAATTTATCGACGTTACCACAATTATTATCCGATCGGAAATGTGGCAAGTTCTATTATTGAAGTCTCGAATATTAAAGATCATTATTTCTCAGAGATTCTACCTATGTTTATAGGTAAACGTACCTAATAGCGTAAATATTAATAAAATATTTTGTATAAGTACCTACATAATTTCTAAATATATAAATATTATACAGGGTATTCGAATAACGCATCAGAATATTTGGAGAGGCGATTATACATTTTAAATAATAAAGGACATATAAAGATTGTTTCATGAAAAATGGATCTAACTTAATGACTGCAGTAAAAGTACCTGAGCGATCCCATTATTTATGACCGTTTGTTATTATTATGTGGAAAGGTTAGGTTGCTTAATTTATATTTAAATCTCTTTTTGTGGTAAAATTTGTTAGTTTTTGAGGAATGGTTCAAGAATTGTCTTTTACCAAACATTCCTCAGAATACCGTGATAGTAGTGGACAATGCGAGCTATCACAGTCGCCAATTACATAAAGCTCCAAGCTCAAATAATACAAAATTGGAGATTCAGAACTACATGGCGGCGAATGATATATATTTTGAAGACAGTTATAAAAAAAGTGATCTTTTAGAAGTTTTAAAGACATTTTGTATAAAAAAAGTATATGTTTGTGACACATTGGCAGAAGAAATTGGGCATACAGTGCTACGGCTCCCACCCTATTATTGCATTTTTAACCCCATAGAGCATATGTGGCACCAGTTAAAATCACTGGTTAGGTCTGAAAATATTTCTCCGACTTTAAGTTCTAGTGTTGTAGAATTAATACGAAAATGCTTTAATGATATTCCCCCAGGTAGTTGGAAAAATTCAGTCCGTCACATAATAACTGTTGAAAATTCGTATATTAGTCTGGATCGTATAATTAATCCAATTATAATTAATTTTGATGAGGATAGCGATAGCGAAACAGAACTATCTATAGAATAACATTATAAATGTAAATAAATATGACTAGTAATATTTTTAAAAAATGTTATTTCATTTGATTACATTAATATAATCATATCATTACTTGTTTTCCTTAGTCCGTCCCTTCATATTTCACTTGTTTATTGCCAAGCTCTTATCGACACAATGGGACCGACCCAGAAAATTCATTAAGTCGTATCCAATTTTCGTGAAACGTACTGTACCAAAAACTCATGTTTCTCTACTGTACCACCATAGGCCACTCTACGTGAAATTCAAATTTAATTTCTGGCACCTCTTTTTGTATTGACGGTTATTGGAAAAAAATGCATGTAGTTTTAAAGACAACAAATGAATACCTAATAAAAAAAGGTACACTTTGTTCGAGTCGATAAACCACGCCGTTTAAGCGCAAAACTAGAATTAAAGTTTTTTGTTAGTAGTAAAATCAGTTTTTCAAATCCGAAAAGCAAAAAAAAAGTATTGAGATTCCGACTTTTTCTTACCTTTATTTTTACATGCAGAATCTCCAAATGTAATGATGCATTATCCAAAAACACCCTGTATACAGCGTGACCAGAAACCATCGTAACATAGTATTGGAAACTTTTTAGAAAACCTTATTCTTCATAAAAGGTTCTGCTTGAAGAACATTTTGAGCCGGCTTATTACGGGGATTGTTTGTTCAAAAGAGTTCAAAATATAAATGTCGTAGGTGGTAAACTCTATTTCATATTAAACGATTTGAATAATTTATATGCTATTTAAACAACTTTATTTTAAAACACTTTTTTAAAAAGTCAAATGACCATAAAGTTATTTTGTTTTATTTCATATGGATCACTTTTTTTATGATCAATCACAAGCACTATAATAAAATCCTTTAAGGCATTCTGGGAGTGGTGCGTGTGCGCAAAAAGCGATTCACGTTTGTTTTGAATCGTTGGAGGTTATACTCGTTGGGAAAGACGACCTCGGGAAGGTCGTTCCATAAGGTTGGCGTCCTCCAGATGAAAGAATTCTTAAATAATGAAGTTCGAGGAGTACTAAGCGTAACCACATATGGATGGGCGGCAGTGGTTCGTCGTGTATTTCTGCTATGGGCGGAATTAACAGGGCAAGGTCAGCCTAGTCTTTTCCATGGAGATATCTGTGAAAGAGAGTCAAATCACCAACCAGTCTTCGATGTTCCAGGCTGTCAAGACTCTTTTTATCAGCTCGTGGTCTCCCATCAGACGAATGGCTCTACTTTCGTAGGAATCGAGTAGCCGAAGAGTATGTTTGGGTGAATGGTGAAGGTCGAATCTGGGCTTTGTATAGGGTCAAAAGTTGTGGAGGTGTGTACAACTTTTTGATCCGGAAGAGTACACCAAGTTTCTGTGAAGCTATCTTGGCGATTGCCACAACGTGATTATGCCAAGACATATTTCCTCCCAGATTGACGCCCGGCAAATTAATAGATGAAGCTAGTGGAATTGAGTGTCCTGCCATGACTATATCCAGTTCTGTAATGTTAACTTTTTTAGAGAAAACTGCTGCCTGGGTTTTTTTAGCGTTAAATTCGACTTGGTTACTGTCACCCCAAGCCAAAATTTCTTCCAGGTCTTTGTTGAGCCGTGATACTCCATGCTGTCTGCGAAGATGATCACTTATCACTTCTATACGACCCTGTATTATGTTATTGTACTTTGCAATTAAAATTAAATATAATTTTCCATCTATGGCATGTATATTTTTAAATTTAAGTGTTATTTTCTCAACAAGAAGAAATTTTTATGAAAAATAACCCTTTTTAGTTAAAGCCGGAAATATGTATTTATTTCTATAATTTCTGGTTACGCTGTGTAGTTGTATAGTTGTAAAAAAAGTAAAAATATAATATCTTTGTATAAAATTTTACGTATAGTACCTACATTTGGTATAAAAATAATATAAATAAAATGATGGGGCCAGCTGAAATATATTTAAAAGACTATTGCAAACCCTTATTTATCCATAAATACGTATGTGGTTATGGTTCGATTTTTATTCTATAATCGAATTCTAATAAAAATAAAAATTCTCTCTTAAAATAATTCTTCTTCATGACAGCGGAATTATTTTAAGAGAAAATTTTAATTCGATCAGAGAATAAAAATCGCACTATACCGGGTGTCCCACTAAGAATGACTCTCGGCCGTATCTCTGAAAGTGTTAGTCGTATGGCTTGCGGAAAAAATTTTTAATATGAAAAGTGATCATAAGAAATTGCTGGAAATTATTTTCAAGTTTCTCAGTCGAGCGCTAGAGAGCGCAACCGTAACGGTAAATCCGTAAAGCTTAGTTTTTTCAAAAGTTGCCGCGTTAAGGTATGTTGAAAATAGCATTTTCGTATACTTTAAGGTTTTATGAAGAAAATTTACTTATGACATATCTTTGTCACTTTTAAAATAAAGTGGTGGGGGAAGGTTCAACATTATTTTAAATAAATAAATGCCTACAACTCCGGGTTGGCTCAACAGAATTTAGTGAACTTTGTTTTGTTAAAAAGAGGTTCCCTTACTCTATACTTTACTGTATAAACTATGACAATATGACTTTTAAAGTAGGCGCTAGAGGGAGCTCTTTTACAACTTAACAAACATTGCGCATTTTTTCAAACATTTTAAATACAACATTGATATCTTTTTTCAAACCGGAGATATTAACAAGAACAAAAATAAACACGAAAAATATGATTATATTTAAGTTTCAACGGTACAGGTTTTTTCAAAAGTCAAATAAAAACTTTGACGTGAAAGCACCTAATTTTAAATTAGATTTTGTTTTTCCAAGGCCTATTTGACTTTTGAAAAAACCTGTACCGTTGAAAATATAATCATATTTTTCCGTGTTTATTTTTGTTCTTGTTAATATCTCCGGTTTGAAAAATGATATCAAGTTGTGGTTTTCGAAAGTTTTTTAGGCCTTTATTAGTCTTTGTGATGAAGTAAAATTAAATATACTGTTGTATTTAAAATTTTTGAAAAAATGCGCAATGTTTGTTAAGTTGTAAAATAGCTCCCTCTAGCGCCTACTTTAAAAGTCATATTGTCATAGTTTATACAGTAAAGTATAGAGTAAGGGAACCTCTTTTTAACAAAACAAAGTTCACTAAATTCTGTTGAGCCAACCCGGAGTTGTAGGCATTTATTTAAAATAATGTTCAACCTTCCCCCACCACTTTATTTTAAAAGTGACAAAAATATGTCATAAGTAAATTTTCTTCATAAAACCTTAAAGTATACGAAAATGCTATTTTCAATATACCTTAACACGGCAACTTTTGAAAAAACTAAGCTTTACGGATTTACCGTTACGGTTGCGCCCTCTAGCGCTCGACTGAGAAACTTGAAAATAATTTCCAGCAATTTCTTATGATCACTTTTCATATTAAAAAAATTTTCCGCAAGCCATACGACTAACACTTTCAGAGATACGGCCGAGAGCCATTCTTAGTGGGACACCCGGTACTTTCCTCGGCTGTCTGATCCTGTGCCTGCATAAGAATAGGTTTGTGCATGGGGTTGCAAAAATAGTCTCTATTATATTCCATTCCTAGCTGCTTTTAAATAAATGCCATCGCACACCAAGGCGACATTATCGCAAAATTGACGGACGAGCATCTCGTTTCATATTACTATAGCGGTATTATAAAGGCAGCCTTAACAATTTACTTGTTACCAAAGCTTTAGGTATAATACAGGTTTGAAATTATTTAATAAAAAAAAATGTTATTACTAAAATGGTATCTTCAATCAATGGACTACGCCATGTAAATTCTTGCCAGTGTTGCCAGGTGGAAAAAATAGAAATCACCAGAAATGGTTGTCAAAAATCACTAGATTTAAAAGTACTTATATAAGAAACTAAAGCATATTTTTATGCCCGTATTAGCCAAAAAAAAGGAAAAATAAAGGCAATAAAGATGGCTGCTAAAGTATATTTTATGTCATTCCTATATCATAAGAATTCACCAAACACCAAAATCGGACTTTGTTTTTCACCAATTACCAGGTTATTCATAAAATCACCAGATCTGGTGAAATTTCATCAGACCTGGCAACACTGGTTCTAGCTAATGACACCGCCAAGACGTGAATATTAGCTGCTGACGTTATTGCGACACGATCGCGTTGGTGTGTGAAGAGAGCTTAAAAGCGTTTCTCGGCGCCCTGCCGATTCAAAATAATTAGGTTGGCGCACTAACGGGAGGTGTCGTAGGCTGAGGTGGAGAACTAGTGGGGCCATCACTTGGGGTACTATTCCGACTAGTTTGGTTATTTCCACCGTCTTTATTAGCATTAGTAGAGCCGTTATTCGGTGCGGACATCATGCGAGCTTGGACTTGATTTTGTATTTGACCCTCCATTTGACCGGCATTAGCATTGGCTAGGTCTCTCTGCATAGCCGATCTCCTTGCCAGCCGTTCTGTTCTCTCTTCTCTGAGGGTCCTGAAGAAGCTGTAGAAGGCGAATACTCCTAGTCCCTGAAAAAAATAAAATACATAGAAAAATAAGAAATACATTTCTATTTCTGTAGTACTGTGTCTAATTTATTATTAGAATCTCTAACTTGAAATTGAAATGAAATTCGTTAGGTTATTTTTTTTTTTTAATCGTTATTTTTTAATATCTCCGAAAGTACTTTAGATACTATTTTCGTATGCGTTAATATAGGATATAAAACCAAATATTTTACTTGGAAACGTTATTCCCATATTTTTTCACAAACAAGTAATACGCCACTGACATTTATCCATGTGAATATTTTTTCTGATCAGCCTGATCAATTCTACATGCAAACGGTATCTTTTCATCATCATTCTTTATAAAAACCATTAAATTGAAATTCCTTAATAGCTCATTATTATTAACATTGATAATGATCAGTGGCGGTTCTTCCACAGGAGCACATGCGCACGTGCACCTCCAAAATGAATAAAAAAATATTAATTTATATTCATTGAATATTATTTATCGTATAAAGTCCGACCCTCTCTAATATTTTATCGTACCGTCAATTGTATAAAGTCCGACCCTCCCTAATATTTTATCGTACCGTCAATTGTATAAAGTCCGACCCTCCCTAATATTTTATCGTACCGTCAACCAAACTGTATAATGACGAGACTTGCTCGCACGTGCGATTAAGTAGGCGGGGCATAATGCAGTTTCTCTGTAGTAACAGGTGGCGGGAGACAGCGGGGCTATGGCGATTTAACATGGGAAAGGCGCCCAATTTTAGTGTGCGCCGCGCCGTTGTCTGTTCGTGCATCTAGTTACAAATTCGTGCGTGTATGTTTTAATATTTTAATATTATAGTATATTTATTAAGTTAAAATAAATAGTTTGACGGTGGACTATTTAAAAAATAACTTTAGCTCTTTGAGTTTGGAGCAAAAAATTGAAGTGACGAATGCGGGAAGACCTAAACCCGAAATTAATTTAACGCAGACCACAAAGGGTAAATCTAGGGACTCTATTAGAAAGTTTAAAAATTAAATATATGAAAAAAAAAATATAGAGGGCATTCCAAACTTTAATGAGGCTGATATTGATCAATTTTCTACAATTAAGAACCGAAGAACGGACTTTACGTTTATTAAGCACTATACACACTAAGAAAACCTTTCTTATTTTCCAAAAGTTGTATTTCCTTGTGTAAAATTAAAATATAAATAATAATATGTTTTACCTAACGCATTTTCTTATTACTTCTTTTCTTTCTACATTTAAAACGCCTAAAAAGTAAATTTGGCCGTTATACAAAAATTTTAAAAATAATTTCACCATACTTGTGAACCCCCTCTATCATAGGTCACGAGCCGCCACTGATAATGATAATTGTGTTTCTTAAAAATTGCCAGTTCTCCTGAATTTATCCTTACCTGAAAAACTGCACACAAAAATCCTATAATTGCGCCATCTATCAGAATCCTTTTTATATATTTCACCAGTGGTTTTTTGCATCCTTCCTCATAGATCACCGTACTATTTGTATCTATTTCGTTTAAGAAACACGATGTGGGGTAGGCGTCTGCCTTTTTGTAATCTTCTTTTCCATTTATGCCGCAACAATGTAACTAAAATTTTTTATATTAATATTAATTAATAAACACCAAGAGTTTTGTCGGAAAAATATTTTGAAAAAAAAAAGTATTTGACAGCGGTGGGATTCGAACCCACGCCCTTTCGGACTGGTGCCTAAAACCAGCGCCTTAGACCGCTCGGCCACGCTGCCTTGTAAGTAACTTTCGCAATAGCACCATGAATCTATACTTACTTGACTCTGAAGTTTATTCCAATCTTTTTTGTAGTAATTTAACGATATTAACTCCTCAAAGGATGCCGTCATCAAATCAATTGATCCCACGTCAACTTCGTCCCACAAGATAATCGACCATATTCCAACAGTGAATTCACACGCCAACAAAACCAATGTAATAATCATAAACTGAAAATGGGAACATGCATACAGGAATTGTGTTATTATTGGTTGCCTAACCTTACAAAATGTTATAATCACAGATATCAATCGAAGGATAATTAGGTATTTTTAATTTATATTTTTTTAAATTATTGTTTTAAAAGAAATTTAAACTAAGGCGGTGAAATTGCAAACAAAGAATAAGGAAGAAATTCTCCATATTATGTTTTATTTAAGCACTTAATGGTACTGTATCTTACCAAAACAATATGAAAATTGTGTTCCCTTGTAGGCCCTTTAACTCCCAGCCAAGACAAAAACAAGTGTGCAATTCCTAAGAAAAATATCACAAAAAATGGTCCAACACTTCCAGACGGAATAAAAGTATAGTGATAAAATATTTTGACCAGCAAGTATGCTGAGAAGCCTATTAATATCAGTCCGGATGCCTAAAATAAAAATATAATATAAAATCTAAATTTTTTTTGGTTAAAATAGTTTACTTACAAAAAGCACACCGGAATAAATAATGCAAAATATCTCCTTAGCTTTTAATGAAGCCATAATTGTAATAACAAGGCATTTAACACTTGTAACACTTTCCGGTGAACATTGAAAGTAAAAGGTGAAGTTATTTCTGGCCCAGAAAACACACCATCTGAACTATCCGCACATTAAATAAAACAGATATTATCTACTGGTAGTTCATTCATAAATTTTAATAGAACGCTTCATAACTCGATTAATAACGCCTTATACATTGTTTATTTATTAAAGAACTTTTGCATCGACTTTATTGAAGTAATAATCTAAAAATAACTGTACCTGTAATTTATACAAGTCGCTTATGTTACTAAAACTAAACTCATCAACGGAGTCGAGCGTCCTCAAGGCCATTCTCCGACACGGTATTATAACTTTCACATACCTAGATACTAGGCAACTAATAATACACGTTGATGGCGATTTAATCAGATCATAATCAGATCGAGTCTCTACTGCTCGTAACAAACCTAACCTCAAAACCAAAACTGTTATGCTCTTTGATCTACACGGAGAAGTTTTAGCTTTGTTGTTTTGAAAATTTCAATGGAAAATAGTAAACTTTAATAATGTACACACTTCTGTATGGTTTCTATAAATATATGGTGCAAAAAGATGAATTTTGCGTGTTGATTCTGGGGCTGGATAATGCTGGCAAGACTGTGAGTATTTCTACAAGAGATCAGGAAAATTACTGAAGAAGAAACTGACCAACCATTCTAAATAACACGTACGAATTTATTATAGTGTACATACATTAAAATATAGAGGCACTAAAAAATTTTTCTTCATCTGGTTTGACTTTTATAACTTTAATTAAATTGTCGAGTATATTTTTTTCATTTTCTAGACATACTTAGAAGCTGCCAAAACTAAACTTACAAAGAACTATAGCGCTATAAACCCAGCCAAAATAACAACTACCGTGGGTTTAAACATAGGGAAGATAGACGTGGGTGGTGTTCAACTAAATTTCTGGGACTTAGGAGGACAGAGCGAACTGCAGTCTCTGTGGGACAAGGTAAGAAAGGGGTGTGGAGACTCTTAAACTTGGAAAACACCATGGGTGAACCAAAAGTTTCAAGGGTCAAGTTTTATATTGAATAATAACTGTTTTATCATGCAAAGAAGATACTGTGTTGTTGGAAACGTATAGGAATGCAGTGCTGTCTGCTGCAAGTAAATTATCTTAAGAATTAGCAATAAAATTGTTTCCGTCTGTATGTAGTTATGTTCTGCTCAATAATAGAAAACAATACTTACTATTTTTAGTACTACGAAGAATCCCATGCTATCATCTATATAGTTGATTCCTCAGACAGAGACAGAATTGATGAATCAAAAGAAATTTTTGGTAAGCAACAAACAAAGTAACCTGTATTATTTAGTGTAAGATGGCTATTTATTTATTTTTGCATGTAATTGGTAAGCTAAATATGTATATTTCAGATAAAATGATTGCCAATGAAAATCTACAGGGTGTTCCGTTACTAGTATTAGCAAATAAACAGGATCTTCCAGAATGTATGGGGGTACGAGAAGTGAAACCTATATTTAACAAGAATGCTCAGCTGATAGGCAAGAGAGATTGCATGGTCATGCCTGTATCGGCTTTAACAGGGTAAGCAACAAAAGTCTTTATTAATTCTAAAAATACCCAAATTCTGATGATGATATTGAATATGCAGTTTCGGTGTTATTCGGATTTGTTCAGGTTATATTTTTTTTAGGGAAGGTGTAGATGAAGGAATTAGGTGGTTGGTGGACTGTATTAAGAGAAATTCATTTTTAAGGTTACCTAGAAATAACGATGAAACTTAGTCTGTGTGTATACAGTTTAGTGAATAAGAATTGAACAAGTGCAATTTTGTAAGGTACGCTGTCGACATGTAATTTTTGCCACAATGGTGAAAAATAATTTAACATTTAAAGACAACCTCTAACTTTTTCTTTTATATTTACAGAGATTACAACTAACATTTATTTCTTTATAGGTTAAGATTGTAATATTCTTACAGCAAATATTTTGAGCAGCTGTATAAATTTTTTGCTGGATTTGGTGGTTGTATAATGGCATTTAGGAAGCATAAACAACTAAGTAAAGAAGCAAAACAGCTTACAGAACCATTTTGCGGTATAATATATAACTAACAAAAAAAACTTCTATAAAACAGTTTTATAATTTCGTTTCAAGGACATTCTTACAACGAAATATTGCAGCTATTTGAGGCTAAAAATAAAAATGTATCACAGGAGACCTTTATGCAACTAGTTGGCAAGAAGAGACCTTTTATAAAACCTTTATACAGGGTATTCGGATAATGCATCCAATTGAAAAACTGATTTTACTGTTAACAAAAACTTTAATTGCAATTTTGCGCCTGAACACTGTATTATTGTAGTGTATATCGTCTTTAAAATTGCATCTCCTTTTTCCAATAACTGTCAAAATGAAAATGATATGTCAAAAATTAAATTGGAATCTCTGGTAAAGTGGCCTCTAGTGGCACAATAAAGAAACATTTTTATAACAAATAAAAGTCGTTAGGGTAGCCCCTGTGCCAAATATCAACCGCCCTGCCAAGTATCCTGATGCATTATCTGAACACTCTGTATATAAATTTGCTAGTTGAAAGCATTAGGAGGCGTAAAAAAATTGCCGAAAGATCCAAGGGACAATTTTCTTTTTACTCGGACACCTTGTTTGTCTTATCTATGGATAAAAATGATAAAGTTTCTAGAGCTCGGTGAGAACAGAAATAATTACACATTATTATTTTTATGATCTTGATTATAATTAAGTCAATATAAGTAAGTAGGTATAGCCTATATACGTTCATAAATTATTTTTCAATAAATAAATAATTGAAAAGTTCATTTCCGCAGTGGTTTTTTATATTTAATATGACCCAGAAAAATAAACCTTTACACGATAACTTATTTGTTTAATTTCCCACCTTGCACAGTGCAAACATAACACAGGTAAAAATAAAATTGATAACACATATTTTTCTTATCTTTCCAAGCAGTTGTATTATTCCGCCTAATCAAAATCCAACCGGGGCAGATCAGTCTTGTGCCTGTTAAATGACCTTTTAACGATAAGTAAACGCGAAATGTACCCCTATTATGAATCAGACTGGAGTGTTTTGCCACCTGAAGCTAACAGAAGGTAACTGAAGAAATATATGACTTTTATTTTGCTAATTTATGTTGAAACCTTGCTTTTGTTGGTTGAAGCTTATTGTGCACCGTTGTTTCGTCCTTATCTGTTTATTAGTCATTTAGTCAAATCAACAGCGGAATTAATTGATAAAATATAACAAAATTACTTCTATTTACACTACAAATTTAAATTTGCCTCTTTTTCTTTGTCTTAGTGGACATGTATGTCGTGGGTTCATGATCATTCTTTATCCGCGTGAAATTCGTGCTTCTCTGCAGGTGTTAAAAAACCCAATCTAAGAGAGACGTCGTTAACAAATTGCATAGTGTGGAAAGGTGCAAGGTCAATATGGGTTGTCGCCACTTTGTCCCAGAGTAGGCGGACAATACTAAAAGAGTAAACATTTGGTCTGTTCTCCAGTGAAGGTTACAATTTAATCGATTTCTATCCGACATACGTTGCAAACTAATCCAGTAGCGGGTCATGAGGGAAGGCTTTGGTATGTCTATTAAATATCAGTTTAATAATCAAATCAAAATTATTATTAATTCCAGTGTAGGACATTACTTTTCTCGTATAGGCTGATGTAAGAATGAACAGTCAACACACACTTAGTATTGACTGATGCAATTGATTTATTAGTAATTTACTTTTAACTACGCTGGGTTGAGGACGTATGTCTGTTATTGTAGCAGCGGAGTGTAAGAGACCAGTCTATATGTGCAGACCTGTGTCCACTTGCCACGTGACGTCACTGCCGGCCATATTGCATATTTACGTCAAATCAATGGGCAGGTCGTAAAATTTTAATTATTATCAAACCGATTATTTAGGCATTATTTTATTATTTTGCGTTGTTAAAAGAGTATTTCGGCCCCTCGGAGAGTATTTTTCAGTTTTCATAAAACGCCGCGTCACAAACTGATAGCAAAAGTTGTGTTTTGGCACTTTAATGTCATCTGTCAACTAAGCAAGGTGCAAAATACAGGTGAATTTTTTGTGTTTTGAGACCCTTTTGCAGTGTTTCCCTGCTTAGAAACTGGTTTATAATCCCTAAGGACTTCAAGTGGGCCTAACTAAAGCAGCGGGCACTCGACTAAATGTGTGTATTTTGCTTAACATCCTGCTAACTTGGATAGAGCTGTGCTGTCCTTCCATAAAAACCTAAAATGAACTCTTCAGAGCATGGGTAACATCAATTAAAACCTATTTTTGTGTAGTTTATACTAAAACCTCTTAATTTTAGATTTAACCCGGCTTTTAACATGGCCACAATCAAGCAGGTGGTTAATGAGGCCATCGAACGAGGTAAGTTCTTATTTGCATTTGCCTTGATAAAGTTTTAATAAATATTTATTATTTTCTATAGTTCGAATGCCTACTCCCATGCGGCTTCGAGACCTAATAAGGCAGATCAGGGCCGCCAGAACTGCTGCCGAAGAGCGGAGTGTTGTTAATAAGGAATGTGCTTATATAAGGAGTACCTTTCGTGAGGAGGATTCAGTTTGGAGGTAAGAGTTATTTAAGATTCAAACTAATTTTGGCAATGACTTGACTGCAAACCTGAACAAACTACAAAATAGCAAAAATTGAAAGAGAAAAGGTACCTAAATGAATTAATATTGATCTGAAATCCTATGATTTGAGCATGGTTGATGTTGTAAACATGGTAGATTTCCTCATGGAGTAGCTTTTTTTTTTTCATGTGGGAAGTAGAGATAAGCATTTTATTGGAAAATGAGGTACCTAATAATATTTTGAGTTTCTCTACTAATAATTATTTTGTAAAAAGTTGTCTAAATGTTCTTTCAAGGTAGGGAAACAAAAATACCATTTTGTAAGGTTTTTAAGGTTTTTTTTCACTGTAGTTATGCATGTATTAACACTTTTTCTGTAAAATTCTTATTAGTTTTGTTCGTCCCTTCTTTGTATGTGCAATAAAACATCAATAATTCGACTGGCGACATTTAAATCAACAGTTGACTAGCAAACTTGCCTTATGCGTTTTGGTTAAGATTTATAATAGTCTTATGAAAGCTTTTGATTTGCAATTTTGTTGTATAAAAGTGTCCTGTTTTTAGGGTCAAATAACTACAATAAGACTGTTAAAACTATTGAGAAGTCCTTTTTTATGATTCTGTAAATTTTTTTGCTGTATAACTTTCTTAAATACTTTTATGTAGCAACTTTGAGTTATTCCACTTACAGATCTGCTTTAATGGCTGTAAGAACAGGGAACAATAAAAATTTATACAACTCTATATATTTTCTGGAAGAAATTCTTACAACCTTTAGGTATAAGGAAAGAAATAGTGGTTACCAATAACAAAGAGAAGCTTACAAATGTTATATTTTGAATAGACAAAAGGGAGAACAATAGACTCCCATAGGAATTGTAATATTCATAATAATAAAAAGCATAGGACATGAATCATTTTGTGCTAAGTAGTAGCATTCAATTAAAATACCATAATAGATTTAAGCAAAGTTAAATAATTAGTTGACCTTATAAATATTAAATCGTACAGGTGTTTTAAATAGTTCATCTACTTAATTGTTCAATAGAATACTTGAATAAAAAAGTAGTTATTGTGTTCGTCTTCTTTTGTCCTTCACTTAATAACAATGTAATCGTTATTCATTCATGTACCAACGACGTACCGTATTAATTAAACGAGGATTTACTGCATTCCAATAATTGTAGATAAAATGTCGAAATTAGCTTTTTCTTGGAACATAATTTCCAACCTGCTACGTGGTTTAACCCCTTGGGAGGGGTAGACAACAAAGATGAATCACTTGTACAAAAAGCAACCTTTTTTTATGTTAAATCTTTTCAGATGTCGAAATATAGCGAAACTTCTCTACATCCACATGTTGGGTTATCCGGCTCATTTCGGTCAGTTAGAGTGTTTGAAACTGATCGCCAGCACCAGGTTTACGGACAAGAGGATTGGATATTTGGGCGCCATGTTATTGCTCGATGAAAGGCAGGACGTACACCTGTTGATCACTAACTGTCTTAAAAAGTAAGTTGAATGCCATTTGGGCACGGAAACCGTGCAGGTTTTGTGCGCGATTATGACAATTTTAGGTTTAAAAAATTTCTTGATAAATTATTTTTATTTTAGTGATCTTAATTCTACTACCCAGTTTGTAGTGGGGCTGGCCCTGTGCACTTTAGGGGCCATAGCCTCGCCAGAAATGGCTCGGGATTTGGCCTCCGAAGTAGAGAGATTAATGAAATCTCCTAACGCTTATATTAGGAAAAAGGCTGGATTGTGTGCTTATAGAATAATTAAAAGGTAAACAATTTAGTGCTATTATACAAGGTGTTTGGATAATGCATCAGGTTACTTGGAGAAGTGTTTCTAGATGTTTATTTAAAGATAGCAAGTCCAAACACCCTGTATATAGTTGGCGGCCAAAACTGATGGCACGTAGCAATCTAAACCATTGAAACCAATGCAAATCACCAATGACAACACAGCATTTTGACAGTTTCCATGGTTTTGACTGTTGTTACGTCACTGCCAGCCGTTTTGATTGCGAACTATAGAAAATATAAGTCAACATATTATTGCATTACTACTGTATTAAAAATAATGATAGTGGAATACCCACGATATATGTATGTTCATTCTTTTAAGGGTGCCTGAACTTATGGAAATCTTTTTACCAGCGACCAGGAGCATGTTGTCCGAGAAGAACCATGGCGTACTTATTACCGGGGTCACCTTAATCACAGAAATGTGTGAGAACAGTCCAGATACATTGAATCATTTTAAAAAGGTATGTTAATAAGGTGTCACATTTCCAGATTTTTTATTCATAATTTATGTTGTTCGGTGTATAGGAAAGCTTGCAAACGTCTACATAGACGACGACGCGAAAATAATAATTTATTATCAATCGTATTTATGATGTTAAACATTATTTTTAAAAAAAATACATTCAAGGTGGCTAGAATATTTTAGGGTAAGCAGTGCCTGTCTAGCTTCTACTGACCTCCCGCATGCCTGCTGATAAAAAGTTATCACCTCCAGAGGCGGTTCTTCCACAGGAGCACATGCGCACCCCCAAAACAAAACGAATAAAAATTATTATTTATATTCATTGAATATTATTTATCGTATAAAGTCCGACCCTCCCGAATATTTTATCGTACCGTCAAACTAAAAAAGTCCGACCCTCCCTAATATTTTATCATCCCATCAAACCAAACTGTATAGATCCGGCAACCGTGCCTCGGTCGAGGTAAATGACGATTAGGACGCTCGCACGTGCGATTAAGTAGTGCAGTTTCTCTGTAGTAACAGGTGGCGGGTGGCAGCGGGACTATGTCGATTTAACATGGAAAAGGCGCACAGTTTTTGTGTGCACCGCGTTGTTGTCTGTTCGTGCATCTAGTTAGAAATTCGAGCGTGTATGTTTTAATATTTTAATATTATATTTGAATATTGGAAATAAAATCGGAAGACAAGTGGAGGAGGAAAGGGGGGAAAACAGCAAATGTGGAATTCTTAGAGGAGCGAGAAAAAAGAACCATCTATTTAAAACCATGCACTGAGCAAGAAATTACAGAAATAATAAACAATCTTAACAAATACTCTGCGCCTGGTGCAGATGGAATCACCACATGTGATGTTATACTCCTGAAAGAAATACTTGCACCAATCCTTACAAGGTTAATAAATGCTATGCTGGAAATAGGTACCTTCCCAGAATGTCTAAAAATTTCTAAAATTATCCCAATACATAAAACAGGTACATTTTCTGAACCTGGGAACAAAAGACCCATCGCATTAATATCAACATTCTCCAAGGTAGCAGAAAAAATTATCAAAGAACGATTAGTGAATTTTGTTAACAACACCTTTAAGTTTGACAAACAACAGTACGGATTTCAACCAAATAGCAACACTCAGTCAGCAGTAATAGACCTTGTAGATTTTGTAACTAATGGACTAGACAATAGCAAGTATGTAGCAGCTTTATTTGTCGATCTTCAAAAGGCCTTTGATACAGTGAACATCAATATATTAATGAAGAAACTAGAAGAAATGGGAGTTCGAGGTACAGCATATAACTTAATCAATTCATATCTTACAAATAGAAAGCAGTATGTGTCAGTAAACCAAAAAGAAAGTGAAGTGAAGAAAGCAACAATAGGGGTACCTCAAGGGTCTGTTCTGGGCCCCATTTTATATCTCTTATATGTGCATAGTTTATCTAAAGCAAACCTAGGATGTATACATATAACTTATGCCGATGATACAGTCCTATTGTTCGAAGACGCAGATCCAAGGGTTCTTGAAGAAAAAGTAAATAAGACCGTAACAGTATACTATAAGTGGTTATTAAAAAATAATTTAAAGATCAACATAAAAAAAACTGTGTTTATGATTTTTAAACATAAAAATAAAAAAAGTGCACAATTCAATATAAAAATAAACAAGAAACAAATAAAAATGGTGAACTGCTATAAATATCTAGGACTAAATATAGATGCAGAGTTAAATTTTAAAAAACATATGGACCATGTCATCAAGAAATTGGCTTCTGCCTGTGGTGTTATAAAAAAATGTGTGAATTATATACCAAACATAATGAAAATGACAATTTATGAGGCTTTGTTTAAGTCGCATTTACAATATATGTGTGCTGTTTGGACATTTTCAAACAATGCAATAATACAAAAACTCCAACGATACCAAAATAGAGTTCTTAAATGTTTACATAGACTACCGAGACTATATCCAACCAAACAAATATATAAAAACTATAAAGTGATTAATGTTAGTGACATAATAAAGCTAGAAGAATGTAAACTGGTTCATAAAATCCTGAAAAAGCAAATAAAAACTAACATAAGTCCGATAAGAAACAGTGATCTGCATCAACACAACACGAGAGCCCGTGACAACTTATATGTGCCGAGATCAAGAACAAACATTCATCAAAACAAAATTACAATAAAGATGCTGAAGTCATATAACTCGCTTCCAGTAAACATAAAGAATACTACAAACGCTAAACTAAAGCCTTAAAAAAAAAAATAAAACAAATGCTTACGCAACAAAGATCAGTGCAGTTTTAGGATTAAGGACTGAATGCTTTATGACAAATTATAAATTATAAATTATATATTGTACGCTTTTCCTTGCTGCAAATTTGATTGATGGTTCTGTATGGATGTAGAGTGGTTAATTAGTTTTCGTCTCAGAGCATAATTGTAATATTATTATATAATTCATTTAATATTAGGACTTGTTACCAGTCATAAGACATTATGTACTGTTTTTAGTTCAAAAATAAAGTGTTTTCAAAAAAAAAAAAAAATATATTTATTAAGTTAAAATGAATAGTTGACGGTGGACTATTTAAGAAATAACTTTAGCTCTTTGAGTTTGGAGCAAAAAATTCAAGTGAAGAATGCGGGAACACCTAAAACCGAAATTAATTTAACGCAGACCACAAAGGGTAAATCTAGGGACTTTATTAGAAAGTTTAAAAATGAAATATATTTAAAAAAAAATTATAGAGGGTATTCCAAACTTGATGAGTATGTTATTGATCAATTTTCTATAATTAAGAACCGAAGAATGGACTTAACGTTTAAGCACTATTGTGTAGGGTCGATAAATGTTGTGTATTTCGATAAATGATGCTCGATATGATTTTAAACCATTTTATTTAAGGATTTAAACTAAAAAACACTGAAAATATGAAGAATGCCAACTTGTCAGTCTCGTGGCTCAATTCGTTCTCGTCATAAAACAGTTTACTATTGTTCTCGTCTTGGTCGCGCCTAACGACGTAGCCGTAGATGACGTAGTGGTATTGGACATCATTCGGTTTTCTTGATAGCTCGTAGATGGCTTTAGTAGTATTAGTAGTGGACTGTATAAATATTGTTACGAGGGTTGCATGCGACGACGTTAAGATCCGACAACTATACACACTAAGAAAACCTTTCTTATTTTCCAAAAGTTGTATTTCCTTGTGTAAAATTAAAAAATCAATAAAAATATGTTTTACCTAACGCATTTTCTTATTACTTTTTTTCTTTCTACATTTAAAACGCCTAGAAAGTAATTGTTTGGTCGTTACACAAAAATAAAATTTTAAAAATAATTTCACCATACTTGTGAACCCCCTCTATCATAGGTCACGAGCCGCCACTGATCACCTCGCATCATTACTTGGTAGTTTATTAACGATTTTACCAAGTACTAATTAATAGTCTGCGGAAGTTTCCTCAGAAGGTATTTGTTTGAATTCTTAACGAATTCGTGCAGGTGTTTAATTATGTTGTTAATGAACACGGCAAATAAACGATATACAGCGTGTTATGGAAATAGACTTATTATATTTAAACCAGTAAATCATGATATGACACCATATGGCAGAAAAATAACAATAAATCGCGCGTTGAGTTAATAATTACGGAAAATCACCTTATGTCATTGTTATAGTCGCGTGCGCTACTGACATTTTGTAAATAAACACATATGATTACTCTAGAACCGTTAGCGGTATTCTTATGTTCCATAACCAAAATTGCTCGCATATAAAATTACATCACAAGCACTTGAAAGCAAATTATTTTACAGAAGAACGGAAAAACAATAGTACTACAACACTGGCAAATTTTACGCCGTATTGATTAAGCAAAACACCATTTAAAACATTGAAACGAATTCATAGGAACCCCGCGGCGACATGTAATCACTTTCACATTTAAACGACACTTGCTGTGTCGATTGTCCGCGTCGTCGAACGACGAATGATAGCACGCGTTGTTGTCGGACAACACTGCAAAACCTTGATAGATAGACCAACGTTTCTGGATTTTTATTCTGGTCCCACAAGATAAAGTCTATGCAGTCTGCTAAACCCCAGACTTAAAATATTATTATTGATCTTGTAAGAACCACTTGTTGACGTTACTATGCAAATATATATTTTTAGATTGTCCCAAATTTAGTAAGAATTTTGAAGAACTTGATACTTGCCGGCTACTCGCCCGAACACGACGTATCCGGAGTCAGCGATCCATTTTTGCAGGTATAGTTTATATAAAGCGAATTTTTGGAAATTTGTTGAAAATATTTACGTCATTCTAGGTGAAAATTTTAAAACTTCTTCGTATCCTCGGCGTAAACGATGCCGACACCTCGGAAGCGATGAATGATATTTTGGCTCAGGTGGCGACCAATACGGAAACGAGTAAAAATGTCGGGAATACTATTTTATACGAAACTGTCTTGTCTATTATGGATATTAAGTCTGAAGGGGGACTTAGAGTAAGTACTTTCAAATATAGTGGGTGTTTTTTAATAACGTACATATTTCATAGTGTGATTCCTTAGGTCGTTTTATGAAGAAAAGTTCATATGAACATATGTCCGCAACAGCTTAAATTTTTTGATACAGGATGTTGAAATATTTTTTTTAAAATCGTTATTTTTTTAATATCTAGTGCTTTAGATATTATTTTCAATTTTGGTATGTGTTAATAGGATATAAAACCACACATTTTAGTTAGAAACGTTATTCTGTCGATACACCAGAGGCATCCCTGCAGACATGTCCTTTAATATTTTTTACAAAAAAAGTGGTACCCCACTGGTATTTTTCCGTGTGGATATATTTTATGATTAACCTGGTTAATTCTACATGAAAATGGTCTCTTACGTTTTTCTCGCCAGGCTTGAATAAAACATTTAAACTTAAATTCATTATTATTAAGATTGAAAACAAAATGATAAATAAATGTCTGTTTTGCTGACCCTTCTATATAATTAACGTTTCGGTTTTATTCATAATAACCATCTTCAGAGCTACAATTTAATAAAACATTATTGGATTATTGGAAAGGACAAAAAAATTTTTATAGTTATTTATGTGATATAGAAATATTTTTAAAATTTTTTTTGCTGCTCTCCGTACAACACTTCATTTTTTAACTGCACTAAATATTAGAAATTGTCAGTTACAACTACTCCACTCCACGACCACGAACGAACTACATGACCGAAAACCTAGGAAAAAAACACTATAAAAAATTATTTGTTTTATAAAGATTGAATTGTTTTTCAATCGTTTCAATTCGTCTGACGAGAAAACCACAAGAGTTTGTTTTTATATAGAATTGACCAGGCTAATCAGAAAAACTATCCACATGGAAAAATGCCAGTGGCGTACCACTTTTTTGTGAAAAATATCAGAACAACAGATATCGTGTTAACACGTAAAAAATTGAAAATAAAATCTACGGGGATATTAAAAAAAACTTTTCATAATATGAGCTTTTCTTCATAAAATGACAGCTGAAATCACTCTCTGAAATATTAATTAGGACATCAAGTAATACTTATGTCATTATTTATTAGTATGTTTGTTACTTTTTTTGTTTCATTTCAGGTCTTGGCTGTCAATATTTTAGGTAGATTTCTGTTAAATAACGACAAAAATATTCGTTATGTAGCTTTAAACACGTTATTAAGGACGGTGCACGTTGATACGTCAGCGGTGCAAAGGCATAGGTCGACGATTTTGGAATGTTTAAAAGGTAAATAAATAGACACAATTCCGGATTTTTACCGAAACGTCCTCCGTATAGACCGGATTTGACTTCACTTGACTTCTTTATTCAAAAATTTGAAAAACCTATTCTTACTCAAATTTTATTCGTTTCAGACCCGGATGTTTCGATAAGGAAAAGAGCGATGGAACTATCGTTCGCTTTAATCAACACTCAAAATATAAGAACGATGATTAAAGAATTGTTGACGTTTTTGGAAAAGGCCGATCCCGAATTCAAAGCGCACTGTTCGAGCAACATCGTTTTGGCTGCCGAACGATACTCTCCGAGTAAGAGATGGCATTTGGATACGTTGTTGAAAGTTTTAGTTGCGGTAAGTCTTTTTTTGAAATTTTAACATTTTTGAATTTGATTGTGTTTGGCGATGTTGCAATTTGGGTTATACAGGGTGTCTTGGATAAGAATGCACTACAGAAATGATAAAATTAGGCAAAAGATGTGCTTTAGTGAGTTCGGCAACGTAATGTTTTCAAATTTCAAAAATTCCAAATATTTCCGAGGATATTTGGGCGAAACGATTTCGTTCTTTTTGTTTTCTGGAGATAAATTTTACATTCTCTTTTCTCCTCTAGATATTTTAATTAAATTTTCAATCAGACGTTTCGTTTTTTCGCAGCCATCATCAACTTTGTTTTTTTAAATACTATTAACATACCTATCATATAACATTTTATTTTATGTTTTATAAACTCTACTTTAAATCCGGAATCCAACAATATATCACACTTATGATTTGGTTTGTTTTTGAAAAATAGTTTTAATGTCAACTAGAGTGTAATATCAAAAACCAAAAATATTTTCAATCAGAAACTTATTTGCATTGAAGATAACTTTTTTAGTCCGAAACGCCTAATAAATAATAGATGTAATATATCGTTGGATTCAGAATATAAACGTAAAGCATAAAATAAAATGTTACTACTATTGAAAAAACCAAAGAGTTGATGATGGTTGCGAAAAAAGCGAAACGTCGGATTGAAAATTTAATTTAATTATCTTATAGAGGAGAAAAACTGGCAACAAGTACAGTGAAACCTCGCATAACGGACACCTCTATTAAGCGGACATTTTTTCATAGTCCGGAACTAGGTATATGAAATTCCATGAAAATCAACCTCTCTTGGGCGGACGCAAATAAGCTGTTTTCATACAGAGTGCGAGAACCCTCCTTTAAACAGACAAACTTTTTTTTAATATTTGGGAGACGAATAAGTACGGTGAAAAAACTCTCTGACAAACCGGCAACCAATCGCGTATGCGTGGCAGCACGAAAGGTCTTCGCCGAATGAAAGTATGTGTGATTCCCCGACAGCAGTCCGCCGTTTATTTGCCAGTTGTACGGTTAAAATCGTAAACAATGGCACAAAAATGTCGCGTTTTGAGTCTGAAAGAGAATATTGATGTTGTGGAAGTTTGTAATTTTATAACAATGATTAGGGCGCACATTGATAGCAATATGCTGTTAGAAGATGATAGTGACCCCATTCCTACCGATTATGTAGTAAAAACTGAAACCACATCACTATCTGACGACTCTGATGAAGAAGTTGAATGCAGTAATCAAACAAATGTCACCAATTATCAACAAGCCATTAGTATGGTAAAGGAATTATAAGAGTATGCAAAGAATAGAGGTGACTCTACAGCAATAGAATTTGTTATCAGACTTGGAATTACATTTTCTAGATTGCAAGTTTAAAACGCAAACACGTCAAACTACGTTATTAGATTTTTTTTAGTACTACATCCTAACTAATACTAGTGTATTTTTGTTATGTTATGTTTATTTGTACATACATATACATAGTAATAATTTTGCATTTACATATTACCTAATAACCCGTCTCCGCCTAAGAGAGGTTTCACTGTATTTTCTCATATCTCGTCAAATAGAGTACATGACGTTGCACAACTAATATACATCTTTTGTCTAATTTCATCATTTCTGTATGTCCTACAGTTAACGAGATCTCTGTAGAGTGCATTTTTATCCTGGACACCCTCTATATAGAAGTAACTCGTGCCGATACAACTCTCGTTATCGAATTTGGAATTCGTTATTATACAGGTTTGTTTCATCAGCCGTTTTACAACCAAGTTGTAACGTCAACTGTCACAGTCACGTAATCAGTTTTGTTAATAACAACCCTTTTTTCCCAGGCTGGTAATTATATACGCGATGACGTGGTCGCCTCCACCATACAGTTAATATCGGATAGTCCGAATCACCAAGCGTACATAACGCTGCAGTTGTACAAGGCTTTGTCCGAAGATTTGCATAATAGGCAACCTCTGACGCAAGTTGCTGTATGGTCGATTGGTAAGTAAAGTTTTTATACAGTGATGGGCTAAAATATGGAACAAGTTCATTTAAAAATCAGGTTTTATTTTTTTGTAAAAACGCTCGGACACGTCGATTATAATTTTTTCTTCCGGATTTTTTGCCTCAAAAAGAAATTATACTGGGTGTGTCAAAAAGTAGATGTTGTAAATTTTTTTTGTATTTTAAATAGAACCGCCCTATTTTTACTTATCACATAAATTCTACGTCAAATTCCGAGCATAATTCATGTAGCATACTCTATCCTTATCTCTAACGGTTTTAGAGAAAAATTACATCTTAAAAAAGAAATTTCTTTAAAAAAAGGTACATGTACCTACTTAAAGGTAAACAGGTAAATTTAAATTAATTGTTACTACGATAGCAAGTCATGTGTCAATCAAAAAGAATTTTAAGTATAATTTTGAAAAAACGGTGATCATGGTGCATTTAAATGAAACTCAAAGAATCGAAATTTTTTAATTGGATGTGGAGACAAAACAAGAAGTCAAGAAGAAGTTTGTAACTTGTTTAGCGCTAAGTATCCAGAACGACGGATTACAAGATCTACAGTGAGTAAAATTGAGAAAAAATTCAGGGAAACAGGGAATGTAAAGGATCGTCTACGGCCAGGTCGTCCAAAAATTAGTGAAAACACAAAATTGAACATTTTGTTAGAAGTTGAAGATAATCCCCATAGTGCATCCACTGAAGTAGCCCTTAATAATGATGTTAGCCGACGATCTGTTTTGCGGGTATTGAAACAAGAAAAGTACCATCCGTATAAAATTAGGGGGTCCGTTACACTATTCGGACACACGAATTTTAAATTTTTACTATTTATTTCTAAAAGTATACATTTTTAGTAGTAATATTCAATAAAAAAATTTGCGGAATACTCAGTAATTTTTAAGAAATTAATTAATAAAAATCCTGATTTTATGGTTTTTGAGTGATTTGACAAGGTTCTGACCCCAACATTTTTAGCGATGTTGCCGGATTTATAATTTTATAACAAAAATAAAAAGTAGGTTCTGTGTAATGACTACACTTGAGCATGCACGGAATTTAACAATTTTTGAAAATGTAATGGTTGTAAAAAAAGAAAACATAAGAAAGTTAGGGTAAGTTACATAAATTGACACTGCCCTGGGAAAACCACTGAAAACCCGCCCCCGCTACACCTTTTGTAGCCGATTTGTTTTTGTATTCGGCAAAAAAAGACACGAAAATTACATAAATTGACAGTACCCTGAGAAAACAAGTGGAAACCCGCCCCCGCTACACCTTTTGTACCCGATTTCGTTCTGGATTCGGAAAAAGAAAACATAAGAAAGTTACATAGATTGACAGTGCCCTGTGAAAACAAGAGAGAAGCCGCCCCCGCTACACCTTTTGTAGCCGATTTCCTTCTGTATTCGGGAAAAGAAAACACAAGAAAGTTACATAAATTGATAGTGTCCTGGTAAAACAAGTGAAAATCCGCCCCGCTACAGCTTTTGGAACCTCATTCCGCCACGCGCCTCTCATGGACTCAGTGCAGCTCAACCGAGCCACTGAAAATGCCATCCCTCGGCCCATAAGAACTGTGTACAACATAGTGCCCGCAGCGTGTAGCGGCCACCAGCGGCGTGGCAAACACAACCACTTTGTGGTCGCCACCGGTGTAGTTTAAATATCTGCCTAACAGGAATATTCATATTTTGAAAAAAAGATCCCGAAAACAAAGGATAATCTTTCCGGCATTTGCAACAATAAAAGCAGGAATTCAAGGCATTTGCATTAACTTTCTGCCTAATAGTGCATACGAGACGACAATTTCTGGTTTTGCATCTGAAATTATCTCTAATCAATCCTATGTATTGTATTGTAAATATTTTGGAAAAATCCACATCATACTTGCTTGTAATTGCGTCAACATTATCTATATTTGCTGTTTCCATTTTATTTTGATTCGTTCTTTCCTTTTCCTTCAACGCCAAAGTATAACTGCTCTTGGCAACAGTGTTACGCAATGTCAAATTTGTGTTCGACTTAAAAGTGACATCTTCAACAGAGTTGCCAGTTGTCTTTTATTAGCTACATAGGAAAAAAATATTGCACAAAAACGGATATTTTTGGGCCTTTCTATCGCAGTTAACCCTCTTAAAAGATATTGCTTAGTCGTGACATAACTACATTGACAATAAACTGCGGTCTTATATCGATATAAACAAACCCGAACAACCTAAAAACTGTATTATTGCAGAAAGCTTTTCTATGTGGCAACACTGTTAAAATACCGAATTTTTCAAATATACATGTTCGCAGCGTAAATTTTAAGAATCAGCAATTTTACGACCATTTTTGCCTTTAAACTAAAATTTTATGAATTAATGTGTGTTTTCCGCATCTAATTTTACTTAAAAGTATTAATATTACACAATCAAACAAAAAAAAAGGTAAAAATACAAGTAATTAGTGTGTCCGAATAGTGTAATGAAACCAAATTAGGTTGCTGCACGAGCTAAACGAAGATGATCCCGACCGCCGACTACAGTTTTGTGAAACTATGATGGAAATTTGCAACTTAAATCTATTTTTCCATCGCAGCGTACTTTTTAGCGATGAAGCCACGTTTTGTTTGAATGGTTCGGTAAACAGACAAAATTTTCGGTATTGGAGTACAAATAATCCCCGTTGGATGAGAGAACAGCATACGCAATACTCACAAAAAGTAAATGTTTGGGCAGGGATATTAAATGATAGAATTATTGGACCTTTTTTCTTCGATGGAAATCTTACAGGAGACCGGTATTTTAATTTATAATTTCTTCAAAATGAATTAATTCCCACACTAGCAGCGGATTTTCCAAATCCGAATCAGCCTAATCTACCAGAAGCGTCTATTTGGTTTCAGCAGGATGGTGCTCCGCCTCATTTTGCTCGACAAGTACGAGAGTATTTGAATACTATTTTTCCCGAACGATGGATAGGTAGAAGAGCACCCATAGAATGGCCTGCAAGATCTCCCGATCATACACCAATGGATTTCTTTCTTTGGGGTTATTTGAAATCAAAAGTGTATAAGGATAAACCACAAAATTTGGAAGACTTAAAATTTAAAATTAGATATGAAATTAGGCAAATTAATGAAAATACTGTAAATAATGTTTTAGAAGGGTTTTTAAGTAGATTGGCATATTGTCAAGAAGTTAATGGTTTGCATTTTCAACACTTAATAAAATAATTTTTCAAAATTATACCTACATCTACTTTTTGACACACCCAGTATAATTTCTTTTTTAGGCAAAAAATCCGGAAGAAAAAATTATAATCGACGTGTCCGAGCGTTTTTACAAAAAATTAATACCTGATTTTTAAATGAATTTGTTCCATATTTTAGCCCATCACTGTATAACTCATTGCCTTTCGTGATAATCCGTGTCTTATTATTTTCTCCCCCTGTACATAAAGGATTTTATTATTTCTTCATAATACAGCTCGGTGCAGTAGAGTCCTTTTTCGTATAACTCCGGGGTTCCCAAACGTTTTCAGTTCGCGGCGCACTTAAAGGTTTAGTATTTTGTCATAAGTAAGTTTAGTTTCCGGAGAAACCCTGGTATAATTAGCTCAGAAATCCTTCGAAACGTTATTACAGCTACAATTGCATTTTTAGGAGAATATGGCGATTTACTGTTAAAAGCTCCTCCAGACGAAGAACACGGCATACAAGCGCCAACAGAGGAAGAAATTATCGATGTTTATCAAAGGTAATGCTCGTATGTTTATTTTAGTGCTATCGTTTATGGGGAAGATAACGTTTCTAATAAAATTGTATACCTTTCAGGTCGCTTTGGAGTCCGCAAAATAACTCGACAACTAAACAATACGCTCTTATGTCGCTGACAAAATTGAGTACAAGGTTTAATACTGCGACAAAGTAAGTATCGATCGTTCTCCCGTCGACTTATTTTTATCCTGGTGAAGCGTTACCGTTACTTTTTCTGTTGCAGTCAGCTTCAGCAAATAATCAGTTCCTTCTGCTCGAGCTTGCACATTGAATTACAACAGAGAGGAGTAGAATATTCTCAATTATTCGGAAAGTACGACCATCTGAGGCCGGCTTTATTAGAAAGGTAAAGGTTTTTTTGATAATTTGTATTCGAATTATTTTGATGTAATTTATAAAGTGTTTTATTTGAAATGTCATGATTTTTAAAAATTATACTAAATACACAGATGTAATTTTTAAGGTCAAGCGACATTTTCTTGTTCCATTTTGCTCTAAAATTAAAATTAAGGGTACTTCTCTCTTAGGTCAATTTTGCTTTTGAATAGTTTTATATTATTTTCTCAGGAAGGTGTCCAAGATAAGGAGGGTTTGTTCCCTGTACTGACAGGGATGTTGGAAACCGTAAGAGATACGAAGTCGGTTAAATGGAGGTAAAGTTGCGCATTTACGTGCCTAATAATATGCCGTTTAGAAAGTTTTAAAATTCCGAGTAGTTCCGAAGATATCCAGAACGTTTTATTGTTTTCCTGGTTTTTTTTTTAGATCGAATTCTAAAATAAATTGCACTTTTGCATTGCCACTTTTTCCGCTCTATCTAACAGCGTTAATTGTTTTGTAATCCGACGAGTCGTCTTCGAAGGGCCATTAACAACTTTATTTTTTTAAATACGGTCCTGTTTTCCTGATATTGGAATTTGAGAGCTTTTTTTCTCCCGAATGCAACGATGTATGTCACATTATGGTTTAATGACCTTTCGAGGGTTTTTTGAACATCAGGAAATTTTGGGATACGGTCCTGTATTTCTCCTAATTTTATAAAGAATATCTCATAAGTAAGCTCTAAATTTTTTACTTATGTTGGACTAGTTCAATAAATAACTAATAAATAATTTAATAATAAACCACAAATAAGTGAACAAGATACAGAAACATTATTTCAAACTTCTGTTGATTCGGGATTTAAAAGAAAAGTAGTCGCTTGAAACAAAAAATTAAGATGGTGACGCGTGATTTGTTTCACTTGACATTCCCATTGTGATCGTTTGAGAGCGTTTTAAGAGGTTTTCTATTTTCCAGAAAATATGGAACATAAATTTACAAATGCTGAAAAATTTGATATTCTATCGCATGTTTTATTTTATCTCAAAAAAACTGTTATGTGGCAGTTAGAAGATGTTATTTGTGTTTAGAGAATAACGGAAACCATTTTGAACACCTGATTATGTAGTTCATACTTTTTTCGTTTTATTATTGTTTTGGAATGATTTTTGTTCACTTATTTGTGGTTTATTATTAAATTATTTGATATTATTGAACTAGTCCAACATAAGTAAAAAATTTAGAGCCTACTTATGAGATATTATTTATAAAATTAGGAGAAATACAGGACCGTATCCCAAAATTTCCTGATGTTGTTCAAAAAACCCTCGAAACGTCATTAAACCATAATGTGACATACATCGTTGCATTCGGGAGAAAAAAAAGCTCTCAAATTCCAATATCAGAAAAACAGGACCGTATTTAAAAAAAGAAAGTTGATAATGGCCCTTCGAAGACGACTCGTCGGATTACAAAACAATCAACGCTATTAGAAAGAGAGGAAAAAGTGGCAATGTAAAAGTGCAATTTACTTCAGAATTCGATCTCAAAAAAATCCCAGGAAAACAATAAAACGATTTTTCAGAATTTCGTTTTTTTTCGGATATCTCCGGAACTACTCGGAATTTTAAAACTTTCTAAACGGCATATTATTAGGCACGTAAATGCGCAACTGTACTCCATTTAACCGACTTCGTATCTCTTACGGTTTCCGAGATCCCTGTACTGGCCCTCCTTATCTTGAGCACGTTGTATATTTTTAATAACATTATTAAATTTACTTAGGGAACTTAAAAAGTTAGTTTATTATGTAATTTAGAACTTGTAGTATGTTTCGACACCAATAAAATTATTTTCGAGTTTACAGGGTGAGCAAAAAAAGCGTAACGAAAAATATTATACTTTCTTAAATACTATATCCTGTATATTTTGTTATTTAATTTAAGGAAAGCTTAACGATTGCGTTCAATGTCAGCTGTTTTACTCTTACAATTGTCATTTTAATTGTGCGAGTTTTAAATGTGGTGACTGTGGTCAAATATCAATATTTGACGATTTCATACTTATTTTTCTACAATAGGATGCCACCTATGGAAGTAATAAGACAGCCCGATGATAATATACATACCAACGGTGATTTGGATGGGTTAGAGCTTCTGTCTGAAGAAAATAGTCCGCAACATGTGCCTAGTGAATCCGTAAGTAATCAGCTCTGAGAAATAAATATCGATTTTTTTCTTACCTGTTACTTTTAAACTAAGATTCTCAAAGAAGGGCAAAAAGTATACTTGCTCCCACAACACCACAGCAATTCTATTTATTTTTAGAACGCCTTACTAGACCTTCTCGGTGGCACCGACGACCTGGACATAATTAAACCATCGTCGGAACCTACGAAGCCGCCTCCCGTCTCGAATACCAACAACCAGGACCTACTGGATCTTTTAGGATTGGGTCCCCTTAGCGACAGTACGCCAATGTCCAACGATACCAACAATATGGGTTTGATTTTAGAAAATAATAACGCTAACATATTGCCTGTGATGAATAATCAAAACTCTAATTTCCTAACGGGTGAGTTACGCAGATTTTTAATGTGTTTTTCTTATAGGTTTTGCGAGGAGATAAACTTAGCTAACCGAGCCACTTTGAATGTGAGAAAGTCATTTTTGCCAATGCCATTGATGTCACATTCAAACCTGTTTGGTTTATTGTGAAAAATTTTATACACTTATGCGCAAATAAACGGACATTACAAATATTTGATTAGGTTTTGGCTTGGGACTTTTTATTTTTCTTCAATTTTAGTGATTTTTTTAGGGAACAACAACAGTATCAGTTTTTACGTGAAAAATCATCATTTCAATTATCCTTATACAACTTGTCCAAGATAAGGAGGGCCAGTACAAGGATCTCGGAAACCGTAAGAGATACGAAGTCTGTTAAATGGAGGTAAAGTTGCGCATTTACGTGCCTAATTATATGCCGTTTACAAAGTTAAAATTCCGAGTAGTTCCGGAGATATTCGGAGAAAAACGAAATTCTGAAAAATCGTTTTATTGTTTTCCTGGGTTTTTTTGAGATCGAATTCTAAAGTAAATTGCAATTCTACATTGCCACTTTTCCCGCTCTATCTAATAGCGTTAATTGTTTTGTAATCCGACGAGTCGTCTTCAAAGGGCCATTATCGACTTATTTATTTTTAAATACGGTCCTGTTTTCCTGATATTGGAATTTGAGAGCTTTTTTTTTCTCCCGAATGCAACCATGTATGACCCATTGTGGTTTAATGACGTTTCGAGGGTTTTTTCAACAACATCAGGAAATTTTGGGATACGCTCCTGTATTTCTCCTAATTTTATAAATAATATCTCATAAGTAAGCTCTAAGTTTTTTACTAATGTTGGACTAGTTCAATAAATAACAAATAATTTAATAATAAGCCACAAATAAGTGAACAAAAATAAACAGTAATAAAACGAACAACGAAAAAAGTAAGGAACTACATAATCAGGTGTTCAAAATGATTTCCGTTATTCTCTAAGCACAAATAACATCTTCTAACTGCCACATAACAGGTTTTTTGAGATAAAATAAAACATGCGATAGAATATAAAACTTTTCAGCATTTGTCCATATTTTCTGGAAAATAGAAAACCTCTTAAAACGCTCTCACCATCTTAATTTTTTTTGTTTCAAGCGCCTACTTTTCTTTTAAATCCCGAATCAACAGAAGTTTGAAATAATTTTGTTCACTTTTGTGGTTTATTATTAAATTATTTGTTATTTATTGAACTAGTCCAACATAAGTAAAAATTTGGAGCTTACTTATGAGATATTATTTATAAAATTAGGAGAAATACAAGACCGTATCCCAAAATTTCCTGATGTTGTTTAAAAAACCCTCGAAACGTCATTAAACCACAATGTGTCGTACATCGTTGCATTCGGAAGAAAAAAAGCTATCAAATTCCAATGTCAGAAAACAGGACCGTATTTAAAAAAGAAAGTTGATAATGGCCCTCGAAGACGACTCGTCGGATTACAAAACAATTAACTCTGTTAGATAGAGCGGAAAAAGTGGCAATGCAAAAGTTCAATTTACTTTAGAATTCGATCTCAAAAAAACCCAGGAAAACAGACTTTTTTCAGAATTTCGGCTTTTTCCGGAACTACTCGGAATTTTAAAACTTTCTAAACGGCATATTATTAGGCATGTAAATGCGCAACTTTACCTCCAACCGACTTCGTATCTCTTACGGTTTCCGAGATCCCTGTACTGGCCCTCCTTATCTTGGACGTTGTATAAGGATAATAATTGAAGTTTTATTTTGCACATGAGCCTACTTTTATGTTTCTTTCTTTCAGATGATCTATTCAGTAGTGGGCCAACTGAGTCCATCATGAAAAGTAGTATACCGCCTCTGACGGCGTTCGAGAAAGATGGATTAAAAGTTTTGTTTTCGTTTGACGGCGTCAACGAGAACAACACAGTAAGCATCAACGTGACCGCGAGCAATCACTCGTTATCGACCATCTCTGAATTTTTGTTCCAAGCTGCTGTTCCTAAGGTAAGATAATCGAAGAAATTGTATTGTTAGGGTGTGTTTATGTTGGCGATCTGCGATAAACGATAAGAGCGGCGATACTAACTAAGCTAAATTCATAATTTGTTCATTTTTTTGTAGACATTCCAAATACAAATGCTTTCTCCTTCTGGTACAACAATGACACCGAACGGTGTAGTTACACAAGTTCTCAAGGTTACAAATCCAGGACAAGTAAGTGTTTATGTTTTTACTATTGTGTCCTTCTCGCGCTAATATACAGGGTGTCCATTTTTCGGTGGTTTTACGGGGTTTGTTTTTGTTTGTTTTTTTTAATACCCTTCATGGCATACTCAAAAAAATTGTATATTTTTTAAATAACGTAAATTTCGGGCATTATATTAGGATTTAAAATAAGATATTATATATTCCTGAGAACTTTATGAAAAACTGAATTAAATTATTAAAAAATATATAGAGTGACCCCATTTTAAAAAAGCAAATTTGTTTTTGTTCTTGAAAACTATTGAACGTACAAAATCTGGGTACGTCGCTGGATGCTACGTAAAAAAACTACAAAGAAAACATTTTATTTATTTTTGATAAGTTACAGGGTAACCGAAATATGGGGGGTCAACCAAAATGTAAATATCTCAGAAACATCCCGTATATCAAAAACAATCTTTCACTAATAACGAAGATACCCCGTAAAATCATCGAAAAATGGACACCCTGTACATGATGTCGTGGAATATTAAACCCACAAATTCTGAGATGTAAACAAATTGCAGAAAAATAGCACCTTAAACTAACACTGTGACGGTTTCAAGGGAACCATTTTACCGCGTCGACGTGTAAGAAACTAGTTTCGCGGCACTGTTCTTCTCGAGGTTTTCGATCCATATCGGGCAGAAGGGTAGAGACAGAAGGTTACCGCACGCATAGTAGTTTGGTAACATGGCATGATGAATCTACGTTTTTAACTGAATACATGTCTGGCGTTGCCGCGCCTAATCTTTAGACAGGTCGTTTTAAAAAAATGTTATATTGTTAAAATTATTTACAAAATAAAAAGTCAACGAGAAAGTATCAAGAAAAGAAAAGTATGTAGGCTTTTTTTCTAGGACACCCAAGGAGTCGCCAATTTAAATATGATAAGCATAACATCCTGTATCTTTTTCAGCGGTTCGGCCGATAACGAAAGAGCTCAAATTTTTCAAATTTAAATGATATGTTTCCCTAATAAATATTTTTTAACGTTTATCATCTCTGGTTTAGAAGATGAATAAATGTATACCATATCTCGTCAAAAATACAAGGTGTTTGATAATACAATAATCAGGATACTTGTAGACGTAATTCTACATGTTAAAATAAACCCATCAAAAAGTCGAAACCAAAAAAAAAGTATAGTTTTCCACTTTTTGTTATTCGAGTTGCTACCTTTATTTTTACATGTAAAATCACCTCTTCAAGTGTCCTGATTAGAGATGTAAAGGGTAATATTACCGAGGTAATGTTACCGTAATTTTGGTAATATTACCTCAAGATCGGTAACATTGGAAATATTGTTTTTTTTTCCGCTCCTCCATACTCTCATTAATCGGGTTTCATTCGAGAATAGTAGAAGATACTGAGGAAGAAATAGAAAAAGAAGATATCGGTTTCGAAGTTATAGACTTGACTCAATTAACGAAAGAGAAAGAAGAATCAGATGACAAGGTTGGGTATGATGATGAGGATGATTTACCATTATCCACTCTATTACGTAGTCCATTCTGACTCTGACTAGTTTAAAAAAACGTTCTTATTGGTTTTCGTAATGTTTTTACAGTTTTGAAATAAAAAAAAACTTGTATTACTTAAAAGCTGTTTTTTTTATAAATTACCAATGTTACCGTAATATTGCGTAATATTACCGATTTTTAAATTACCGGTAATTTTACATCTCTAGTCCTGATGCATTATCTGAATACCCTGTACATGTTTTTCTGGACATTAAAGTCTCTAAAGTTAAATAAAATATTTAACATGATTTTTTTTCCAATTCCAGAATGTGTTAAGAATGAGGATTAAAATTTCATACATAGTGGATGGCAATCCGGTCCTAGAACAGGCGGAAGTAAACAATTTCCCCAACGAGCTTTGGGAATGACTGATTGTCACTTGCAAGCGAAGAACTGAGAGATCATATTGTGTTTTGTAAATAAAAGGGGCGACACCAGGTCTCCCTTCAGTTATCGGGGTAAAAAAATCATGCATTTAAATAAAAAGTGGTTTCTTTCGCTTTGTGGAAATCGTGTAACGGGCGCAATACAAATACAACAATGAAGAAAATGTGTTTTTTGACATATAAGGTTGTTTTGGTCAGTTTGATGTCTGATATCTATAGGATTTGTACGAGGTGAAAGAAGGCACGTCAAATGTCAATCGTTCGTTGTAATAAGTGAGAAAAAGGTAAGCCTTATGTCGCCGTTTGAATTAATAAGTTATTATTTATAATATAAATGTTATTATTGAATTGCAATGCAGTAACTTGGGCCGGGCTCTTCCAACTTCAAAATACGCCCCCGTATTTATTAAACGGGTTTAAATTTTGTACATCAAAAAAATCTACGAAAATTCTTGTGGTTTTTTTTTAAAGCACATACTTAGAAAATATTGTTTCGTTTATAAATTTTATGAAAACCCTAAAAATGGAACGACAAAATTGACACGAAACTTATTCTGATGTGATTGTTTACAATTTTTTATTGATTATACAGGGTGTTTCGGGACGAAAGGCATGTCATGTAAATGTGGGTCCGGTAAATGCTTTCTTTCTGATACAGGGTGTCAAAAAAGAAATTTCCATTTTTTCGTTTAATACCTCAACAACAAGTTATGATGGATCATGGGTATGCACTATACAGGCTTTGAAAACGCATTTTCTCGATTTAAAAAGTTTTGACCGTTCTACCAGTGCAGTGGCGTCCGTGACAGCAAAAAAATTAATTACATTGATGAAAAGCGATAGTACGCCATTTTTTCAAAATTGGTATTTGTTTCTCAATAAACAATTCATTAATTAAACGAAAAGGTTCCTAGAGTTTTTTTGGTAGGACGAACCGATTTCAAGTAACGATTAAAATACTGCTTTACTCCGTTGCTGATTTTATTTGACACTCTGTATCTCGGAATAAAATTCCGGACCTACAATTAAATTTTTTCCCAGAAAAACTCTATTTTATTTTAAAAAGTTGGATACGCCTGGGCTTTGATTATCTAACAAAAGTTTAGTAATTGACGGCGTAAATTGCACACTGTACTTTTTGAAATAGTGCCCCCTTATTTTCATCAGCGAAGTAGGTCTCGTGATTCGTCAAGTCAATTGACCTTTCAAATCACTTGACTCGCTTGTGCTTAAACTAGCGACGGGCTATTTTGGAATTACGAGACAATCTGACCCTATGATGTATTATTCCGGCCTTGGCCTTTGAATGTCGAAGGTTAAAGAAAAACTGATCAATGTAAAAATCTGACAACTTATATTTGAAGGCGACCTCCTGGTTTACAGATTTCGGTCGCTCTCAGACATACCGCGTTGGCTATCCGTGCGCTACAAGATGAAACGAGCGCTGAAGTCATGTCGAGTCTGGAGTTCAGCGCATTATGAACTGGTGACATACATTGCTCACCATTGGGATTAAAAGCTGTATTACAGTCGGGAATTCTACTCTTCCGACAATTAAAATGACACGGATACATGCGCAGTACACCGTTCCCGATCAGCTGTCTCTCATTACCAGAAACTGGTCACGCGCCATTTTAATTGTCATTGCCGGCGCAATTGGGTAGACATGGATTATTCTGTTATTTTTAACTGTTTAATATTTGGTCGAAGCAGGTATGGACAGCTAATGGCCATTTAAACCCACTGGCACTTAAATTAGCAGTTTACATTCATTATTAAACTTATGGACTGCTAATTCAGCAACTTTTTGCAACTCCTATTTGTAAATCTCTCTAATTCTGGGGATATTTAGGGATTTTCGACAGTACCCACTGTTCTGTTCTGACCGTTGACAATGCCCCAGCTGATCGAAAACGGTTTACTGCGCATGAATACGTGCCATTATAATTGCCGGCGCAAGACATTTCCGACTCTAATACGGCCTTTAGGAAATGATCAGGACGAATTTGTTGCACTCTGTATATCATGTTTTTATAATTCGAAATTCAAAGGTATTATAAGAAATGATATTCCTATACATGCCACGTTTCAGTTTTTTTTTTAAATAAGACTTCATAGGAGGCAAGTACGTGTCATCGTCAAAGACTGTCTAAGCGACAGGTCCAACCTGCGCTTAAGTGAGATTAAATCGATGTAAATATTTTTATCAATTGATTCAGTACTTAATTAGTATTATCTCATTTATATTAATTACGGGAAAGATGATGTATTTCAACTAATTTTTGTCTAGCACCACTGAAAAATTGTCAGATTGCAATATTTTTTCCGATAGGTTATATTGAAATTTAGTATTACAGTATTTTTACATTAAAACGGGCAATGTGAAATTATTAGTAGTGTTTCCGGTTCCACCTATTTAATATTTTAAAAATGCATTTTTAACCTATACAAGTGTTCAAATAATGCATCAGGATGCTTGGAGAGGTTAGGGGTTGTACATTGTTGTTCAATTGAGGCTAGTAAGTCATGTAAGAAAAAGTCGATACATTTTTTTTTCGTTTCCATTTGAAAAACTATTTTACTGCTAACAAATTTAATTCCAGTTATGCGCCTAAACAGTGTGGTTTATCGACTCGAATAAAGAGTACAGTACGTTTCACGAAAATTGGATACGACTTAATGATTTCCTGGGTCAGTCCCATTGTGTCGACAAGAGCTTGGCAATAAACAAGTGAAGTATGAAGGGACGGACTAATAAAACAAGTAATGATATGATTATATTAATGTAATCAAATGAAATAACATTTTTTAAAAATATTACTAGTCCTATTTATTTACATTTATAATGTCATTCTATAGATAGTTCTGTTTCGCTATCGCTATCCTCATCAAAATTAATTATAATTGGATTAATTATACGATCCAGACTAATATACGAATTTTCTAGAGTTATTATGTGACGGACTGAATTTTTCCAACTACCTGGGGCAATATCATTAAAGCATTTTCGTATTAATTCTACAACACTAGAACGTAAAGTCGGAGAAATATTTTCAGACCTAACCAGTGATTTTAACTGGTGCCACATATGCTCTATGGGGGTTAAAAATGCAATAATAGGGTGGGAGTCGTAGCACTGTATGTCCAATTTCTTCTGCCAATGTGTCACAAACATATACTTTTTTTATACAAAATGTCTTTAAAACTTCTAAAAGATCACTTTTTTTATAACTTTCTTCAAAATATATATCATTCGCCGCCATGTAGTTCTGAATCTCCAATTTTGTATTATTTGAGCTTGGAGCTTTATGTAATTGGCGACTGTGATAGCTCGCATTGTCCATTACTATCACGCTATTCTGAGGAATGTTTGGTACAAGACAATTCTTGAACCATTCCTCAAAAACTAACAAATTTTACCACAAAAAGACTTTTACGGCAGTCATTAAGTTATATCCATTTTTCTTGAAACAATCTTTACCTCTTGTATTAAGTATTTTTGCATTTAAAATCATGTCCTGATGATTGACTGTAACTCGAAAAACATATATTTTTCGACTTTTTGTTACATGACTCACTACTATTATTTGAACATGTAGAGTCACCTCTACAAGTATCTCTTGATGCATTATCCAAACACCCTATATATCGTAGAAATTTTACATTCTGTTGAAGGAAGGACAACATAAAACGGATTCTTAGCTTTTGTTGAAAGCAATTGTTACATCTCGACCTAACGGTCGGTTCACTTTGCGATAGCAACTGGTGAAATGCGGTGTTGGAATCTCCGCGCACTGTCAACTTTGTGTCATTCATGTACTTTTTTAATGTTTAAAAATGTGTAATACTTTTACCCTCCTGTTAAAAACCATAAACTGAATTTATCACTTATTTAATATTAAGTTGTGTAAGGTAATTTTTTACTATAAATAATTATTAATTTATGATCAACTACAATCTTTTTATTCACGCGTTGTTTTTATTTTAATGCTTGATTTGTTATACATTGTTATTTGCGTCCATAATCTAGTTATAAATAAAATTGTAAATATATTATATATCCTAGTTTTATTTCTTTCTGGTGTTTTAATAAAAGTAATAATACCCTTAATTCTCCCTTTGAGGACTACTGGTTAGGAGGAAGAACCACCTTTCAAATATTAATTTACTACTTGCCTACTACTGGTTTTCTCCCGTAACCATAATGTTAAAGGTGTTGCCTAATATACACAACATGTCATGCAAGTTGACGAGAAATGATTTGACGTTACTATTGATATTATGTGGTGGGAATTTGAATACAAGGCTTCGTCTTCAATCAAAAATATTTAGGATATAAAGTGTGATTTTTTTTGTTTTTTGCTAAAATTGTGAAGATCGTGCTACAAAAATGTCTGGTAAGTACTTGACACATATTAATTTACAATTTATTTAAAAAAATATGTTAAAACGAAAAGAAATTTGTTTTTATTTCAAAATTTTAGCTAAAAAATCAAAGTGGAGCCTTGATCGGTTGGAACAAATGAGTCAAACAGAAGTAGGCTCTTATCGAAGAATTTCCCAACGATAATGAGTAGGTATCGGCCGATTTGTAACCACGATATCGGCCTAAAAAAATTAAAATTGCTTAATATTTCAGTTGCTAAGCCTTTTTTTAAAGAAATTAAAACAGAAATACTAAATAAAAATCAAACAACAAACAAACAAATTTATTTTTATTGAAAATTTAACAAAAAAGTCAATAAAAATGTAGAAGTAAAGTAACATACTAAATTAAACAAATTAATATTTAAAGTGAAGTTTTGGCAAGTTGTAATGTAACAGAATTAGGCTTTCTGCTCTTTCCGGAGTTAGACGATTTCTTGCGGTTTCATAAACATTTCCGGCTGAAGAAAATAGCTGTTCACTAGCAACACTACTTGGCGACGACGCTAAATATATTATTGCAACTTTATACATCAATGGAAAAATGTCTCTTTTTTGCGCCCACCAAGTCAAAGGATCTTCATTTCTTGATATTTTTTCTAATTTCTTATACAATTCAATCTCATCATCAATTTTATTCATCATATCATCAGTACTTCTCTTATATGACACTGATTTACTTGTCGTCATACCAGTAAGTTCATCAAAAGTATTCCAAAATAAACTATGAGAAATTGAGCCCGGGACATTTTCCTGAATTTGTTGGTTTACCTCGTGTGATTTTTTGGCGATTTTCGCTAAAGGAACATCATCGTCGCTTACTTCAGATTCTCCTGCATTATCTTCCAGCAAGTCTGAATTTTGCTCATAAATTTTTAAAAGTTCTTTTTTTAAATCTGTAAAGGTTCCTTGAGATAAATCATTATCAATGAAAGATGTCTTGAACCTTGGGTCCAATAAAGTGGCAAAAAGAAGGTTTCTATCAGTGAAGCATGCTTTGCATCTCTTAATCAAGGAGTCTTTAAGCTCATTTTTGGTACTCTGCACCCCTGAAAAGTCAGCTCCTTCAGCTTTCTCGAGATAATTTAAGAGAGTTTTAAGTAAGGGTATTAACTTCGTAATTTCTTCAAAAGGAACATAATTTACAGGTGGCATTTGTTTCTATTGTAAGGGCATTAATTTCATTCTTGGAGAAATACTTCCAGTAAACACTTTTACTACTAGTTATGTTGCCACTAATACTGCTACTTATTGAAGATAATGCACCAGAACCAGACTCTTGTAAAGTTGACGACGACGACTGTATGCATGGAGAACGCACTACAAAACGATCCATGTTTGTGAAAAATCAGAGCAAACGAGTTTATTTACTTACTGCTTCCAACCGTATTCGGAAATTCTGGTATTCCCCGACCGAGCGAACGCCGCGCCGCCGAATTACGGTTGCTCTTCTCGGGCCGAATGGCCGGGCTTTGTTGAATTCGGGGAATTACCGTATTTATTTTTATTCCGTTAGGTGATTTCACAAAATATTGAATTTGCTCTGCATTTTTTTTAGTGATTTTATGGTTAATCCATGTAACGGTAACAGTATATCATTATAAATCACTTTTACCTCATTTATAAAGCAAACAAATTACGACAAAATTTTATGGCCGATATATCGGTATCGGCTATGAGTATATCGGTATCGGCCACAAAAAATCATATCGGTCGATATCTAATAATGAGTCCCTTGCTGAAGATTTAGAATATTTAATAAATGATGAAATGGGAATTATTAATGATACTTATGAATCAAATTTGGGCATGGATTTTATTGCAAAAGAACCCACTGCGCTACAAAATCAACAAAGTACTAATAATTTACAATGGGACAGTGACGACGACATACCGGTGGCAAAAGGTTTGATATTACCCTTCCCACCATATGGACTGAAGATACGACATTTGTTACTAGACTCATCACTTTCAAAGAATTAACTGGCCCTAATTTGCCTGATTGTATAGAATCTCCTACAGGTGTATTTTTACACCTTTTTCCTCAAGATCTGATGAACTTGTACTAATAATTTTTATGATCAATTTTGTTAGTTTTTAATTTTGTTTACTTTAGTTCCTAGTGGTTAGTGTTGGTAACCACAAGTTTTTAGGGCAGTTCAACCCCTCAAACCGGGTTAAACTCATTTGTAGTCTAATAAACATATATTTAAACATTTTGCTTTTAATACAGTTCGAAAAATAACCTCGGCCTCAAAGGGTTATACAAATTACACTCTGTATAAATCGAAAGTATATCCAGTTTTAAGCAAATACAAAATTTCATCATTTTGTGTCAAATACAACAAACAGACAGCGCATTTATTCACTACCGTTTTTCGCCATAGCATCGTAATTGCCTTATTCAAAAAGATATTAAAAATACCAGTTAACGCATCCTTTATGATTGAACCTACCTATTATTATTTTACTCACTATAAACGAAAATACACCAGAGTCTTTTTTTTAGGAAATTTATTAAGTCTTACCAAACTAACAATTAGAACCTCAATTTCTGGAAGAACCACTTATTTTTTCCAGTCTTGTACCTTTCCTCGAATTTAACTCTCGTCTGGAAACGGGCCTTCTTCCTCTTCATTGGGTCCTTGAGGTCCTTTGGTGTGAGCTTGACGTCGGTCAAGTCAGTTACAGAGTAACGGGTGGGCATAAGATGGTTGTAGTTGAGAGTCTGAGAAAATTGAGCAACTTAGGTTGGTTCTTGTACATAAATTAAAAATATAAACGGTTATGCGAGTAAGTCACGTTGTTGGGTTGTGATGGTCACATTGGAGAATGTAGTTTTCGAATAGAAAAACATGAAATACAAAGAAATAACCTCAAATGTCAACACACATAAATTTTGGGCATAATTTAAAGTATGATATATTTCTGAGCTTATTGAAAACTGAATATATTATTAAAAAATGACCTATTTAAAAACAGCAAGGTTGTTTTTGGAATCTGCATTTTATTTCTTTTTGATAAGTTAGAGGGTAAACGAAATATGGGGGAGGGTGTCCCAAAAGTAAAATTATCAAAAAAGATGGCAGCGTAGAAAAATTCTAGTTGCGAAAACCACATCCTTCTATTTTTACTAACAACGGAGATATCCTGTAAAACCACCGAAAAATGGACACCCCTTTATAATCAGAAATTTTTGTACTCATAGAAAAGCTTTATAGCCTCCAATAGACTTGCTTAACTGTGTCTTAAATATATTCCTATTACTTTATATCATCATGCCGACTTACCTTGATGAATGGCTTAATCTTGCTCCTTTTGTGCATTTTTCCTTTGCCCATTCTCTTATGAATTTTTCGTGGATATCTATCGATTCCAGCTATTAAAGCATGCCCGTATGGTTTATCACCAGTTCCTTCATCGTAGTTCCTGACTACTATAGCTTTCCTTCCAGCGTAACGGCCACCGAGGACCAATACGACTTTTCCCGGTCTCATAATCTTCCCCATTTTGCTCTAAAAATAAAAGATAATATAGAGTTTAAAATCTAACGGTAGGCGTTTAGCTTCTAGTTAAAACCAATCTTTGTAGCCCTCCAAAACATGTTAACATAACCTTATATTATCAAAATCACATTTATCTTACTTCAAAAGTCCTGAACGTAAAAAATACGTGTTTAACACTATGCAGAAATTAATTTCGCACAATTATTCGCTAAGTTATAATAAATATCTTATGTGTTTTCCAAGATGAATGCAGATTTTGAAAAAATTTACTTACGGGATTTTATTTTCTCTCCAAAAGAGCTCCTTTAGAAAGGGTCCTTAGATGGCGCTACATACGGTTCCAAATTTCAGAATCCTGTACTACGACACGGGATACTTGAATGTTCTAATGAGAGATGGCGCCCCAAATACATAAACCGGTTTATTTTAGTGAAATCCCATAAGGTAAAATTTCTGTATATTTGGTTGTATAAGTAAAGTTGTTTCTCGTGACATCTGTAAATCAAGAACCACACTATGATAATAGAAAATGAAGGTTCCTGTAAAAAAAATTTAATTTAAATATATCTTGCATTAATAGATGGCACTAGCACTTATAAGAACCGGCGCATTCGCCATCAGATATGTCTCTATTTCATAAAATATTCTTCAGTTACATACTATTGGGTTTATTATTGTGCAGTATAGATTTACAAACCATAAAAATTCGTGTCATCGAAAAAGCTATGTTTTGTACCCAAAAATATTTTAATGACTCAAAAAAAGGGCCTCACGTTCTCAAAACTGTATTGATGAGCAAAAAAAAAAGGAAAATGATGCCGAAAGGTATTACGCTTATAGACGTGGATACATTTATAGAAGTAGACGAATGCTAAAAGTAAAGCGGTAAAAATATCTTGAAGGGAAAAAGTCATATGAGCATACTTAAATATTTAAACAAAATTTCGATTATTTTACCGTCAATATTTTTTAAAAATTGAAGTTTTCTGGTTTATTAGGAACACTTTTGTAGCCCCCTCGTATAATAATATATGTTAACATTATTTAACAATTAGCAGCTATATAAATAAAATTAATTAATTATGCTAATTAAATTAATAATATACGTTTTATAAAGTGAAATTTACAAATATGTATCGTATCTATATAGATTGTCCTTTCTTGCATGCATTAATTTTTGCCTCATATGGCAATTGGCGTTTCATTCTTACGAAATGTTTTAAAAAGTTCCTATATCCCTCCCTTACGATTTTTGTGTCCAACCTGTATAAGTACATATACATTAAACCAGATTTAAGAATTGGCAATGATATATGGTATGATATGGTATCGCCATGAAAAAGAGGGGACTATATGAACCTAACTACCTGTCGCACACTTAAAACAAATTTGCAACCAAATTGCTGCAATATATTTTTCAGTAGCGGAATTCAGTGATAATTGGACCTCTCACCAGTCAAACTAAATGCTAGTAGTTTGATTGTAACAAAATATTTAACCAAATGATTTTTTATAGGTGCAAGTTAATCTTTTTACGTGCCAAGTGATAATTATGACATTTTTGATCAACAAACATCGATATTAATGTGACTGTAGTTTGTTTTTTTTGTGAAAAATTGAGATTGTGATAAAAGAATTGTTATAATTTTAGGACGGTAAGGGTAGATTTATATATTTTTCTTAAAGAAAAAAATCAATGTTAGAAAAAAAATGTAATATTTTGCCAATAATTGTAAAGAAAATTTCATATATTAGGTACCCCTGCGGTCAAAAAAAGGTTCCATCTAATTTGAAGTCTATTATGTCGCTGCTTTATAGTAATAAATATGCACCTTATGAACCTTTTTTATCTTACATATTTACATAATTTTCAGATACCTTGTCGAGCGCCGCGACATACGACCGAGACCAGTTCTTATACACCGGTTAAATAGAGAAATTCTGATAACGTTCTCGCCATTTCTTACAGTGCTTACGCTTCTCACATTATTATGTCGACTCCTCTCTTAGAAGAATAGCTATAGTTAAAGAGACGGTGACAATAGGGGTTTGTGTGGTATATCAGAAATTTGGTTTTTCGTGGAGTTTAGTTCATCTGATGAAATGCCGTAGAGCGTTGCTGAGAGCGACTGCTTTAGATAGGAAATTCACGGGAAACACATTTTCTAACAAGTCAACCCTTGTATATACTTTTCCGAGTGTGTCAAAAAAAATAATGGAAAAATTATAAAGTCTCAAGTGACATGGGTCCAAGTGGGCTTAATCGATTTGTATTCCCATGAAGATGGGTCGTAAAAAATTTTCTGATAAAAAGAATATTACGAAAGTGCGGTATTTTTTCTCAAAATTTTTTTTATTAAAAGCCTGGTTTATTCTGCTATATTTTCTAAAATATTCCCCTTGGAGAATTATTTCGAGGTTCATCTGATTCCCTCATCTTTTCCGAACATTTTGATATATATAAAGTTACCAGAAACATGTTCTATCTTCGAGAAAATTAAGAGAATTCGTAACGGTGATAGCAAAATTTCGAAACTTCGCTCGAAATGTATGAAAGGCTGTAATTAGTGAAAAGTAGACAAGGGCAAATGTTTAAATTCATCAGATTTGAATAAATCATACACACCTTATGGAAAAATAGGCTTAATTTGGTAATATTGAGTAGGCAAGGCGCCTCTTCAGCCTGGGAACTTTTTTGATACCGTGGGAACTTTTTTGATACCGTGGGAACTTTTTCCCGACCGTGGGAATATCGGCGTTTCTTTGATCCCTTTGTCGGCGTTTCCTTTGTCGGTGTTTCCTTTGTCGGCGTTTCTTTGTCAATGCCACTCACTGAGACCTCGGAATTTTTTAAAGACCGTGGGAAAATTTTTTGGGGGGGTGTGATCCGTGGGTTTGTTTTAACCAATGGGAAAGTGATGTTAGTTGAGACAGGTGATTCCGCAAATAGCCAAGATGTGGGAAGGACGTACTGGACACGATAATGAAGTTATATATATTATGGTTAAGAGATGGTATGTTTTTGGGGATTTTTTTTATCGAGAAGACCGTGGAAGAATTTATTGGGGGTCTGTCTGACCCTAATTGATTGCCGACGTGGGCGATATGTATTTAATGACATCGCATGTTTTGCGATAACATGATATTATCCATATGGGCGATATTTAAGGACACCACACGTCTCGCGTGAAAAAAATGAATTATTAGTCATTTGAGCAATATTTAAGGACATCACACGTTTCGCGTTAAAAACATTAATTATTGGCCACGAGCGATATTTAAAGGGCAGTTACACGTTTCGCGTTTAAAAACATTAATATATTATCTACGTGGGGGATATTTAAGAATATCACACGTCTCGCGTTAAAAACATTAATTATTGGCCAGTTGAGCGATATTTAAGGGCATTACACGTTTCGCGTTTAAAAACATTAATATATATTATCTACTTGGGGAATATTTAAGAATATCACACGTCTCGCGTTCAAAAACATTAATTATTGGCCACTTGAGAGATATTTAAAGGTATCATCATACGTTCGCGTTTAAAAACATTAATTATTATCTACGTGGGGGATATTTAAGGACATCACACGTTTCGCATTAAAAACATTAATTATGGGTCACTTGGGCGATAATCTGTCTTATCTATCTATAACACATACCCCCATCTTCAGTGAAAAAAATTACACATAAGACGATACATTTTACCTTATGAAGGTAAACCGTAAAAGAGGAAACACATAAAAAAGAAAACTATGATTTAAGAAACATTTCAAAATGTTGTAAAATGGCTCAACAGAAAAGAAAACTTTATGAAAATTAACTCATTAATAAAATAAATGATGAAAAATTTAAAAATATGAGTCGTTGAGGACATTCGGACGATATTATCTGACATTATTATCTATATGACGCAAAAATTATTTAGATAATATGACGAGATAGATAGCAGCCGTGAACTGTGTCCCTTAGTTGCATTACATTTGATTTTTATGGAAAACAAAGTTTCCAAAAAAAAAACCATCATATATCATTAATTAAAAGTCACATTTACATAACATATTTTATTTTTGAACTAAGTAAGCAATGTACACTAAATTATGGTATTTTACATTATTGTTTTCACATATTTTTATTCGTTCATTACAATGAAATGACTTAATTATATCGTACGATATCAATGGGTTGGAAATATAGAACACATCTCAGACACTATTAAATGTTCATTAACCAATACCTATTTTAGAAAATAATTACACATCTATTAAATCTATATACAAGTTAAGTGATATAATATACTAATATAAGCGATAATATATCATATAGTGATATGATAGACTCTCTCTCTTACTCCAGCAAAGATACTTAGAACCCGAGTAAAATAATGTAGTTTCACAAACACTATTTTATTACACATTAAAGGTATGAAATTATTGCTTAAAAAGTCGGGGTTGTTTAAATCCGTAAGGTTCTGAACTGCCATCGGGGAGAAATTTTCGCTTCGTTGAGTTGGGCTTATAAAGTTTTGTTTCAGTGCAGGTCAGTACTGTGTGTTCTTTAGAACGTCGAATGTTCTTGGATATTATAGGTATTGGATTTGTCTTCTTAAGAACCATTTGTTTAATGGTATCAAAATTAACTAATTGGGAGGCCTCATAGTTAAGAGATATTCCTTTAACCTTACAAACTACTTCTTCTAGCTGACTTTTCGTAGAAAATAATTTGTAGGCGTAATTCTTGGGGCCACCGCTAACAAATTCCTTTATATAACTTCCAAGGCCATATCCCTCTAATTCATCTGTCATGTCGCCAATAAATTGTCCTGTTGTAACATCAGTCGTGCCCTCTCGGGAAACATAAATTACAGAGTCGGTATCATAATATAAAACTCTAGTTCCCAACTCCTCAAGATATGAATATAGCTTGAGACGGGCCTGTGCTGTTACATATGCTGCAACGGCTACATTGACAGTAGGTAGGGGGTCATAGGTTTCATTCGTGTATTCATAGTTAACAACTAATGTTTTTTCATTAATAGCCAGTATACCATTAATATGTACCTCGGGTTTAACAAGCATTGAAAAAAATTCCGAAGGCTCATTAATAATTTTTGTTTTAGGGTGATTTTCTCGTTGTCCAAATTTCCCCCAAAAGGAGTTAAGCATTAATTTTGCTAGGGATCTAAGGCCAGGATTTTCAACAATTTTATCATAATCAAGTTTACATTCCTCCCTTTTGAAAAATTCGTCAATATAATGGTTCTTTTCTTCTTCCGTCGAACAATCACTAGGCCAGCCCGAAGCCTCTTGTTTAATTTTTATGAACTTGTTCATCATAGAGGTAAAAAGACCACCCATTTTACTATCAAACGTTTGCATTTTATATTTCCAAATCTCAAACGTTTCCAAGATTTTATAGCCCTTCTCTACAGCCTTTAAAACTTCGTCCAATACCCAGGTCCCTGTTAAAGCCCTTTCTTCGATAGAATGTAAACAGGTAGTGCATTGGTCCATTTCTTGTGCACACGCATGACAAAGGACAAATAATAGCTTGTTGTTCATTTTCACAGGTAGGACCGGATGGTAAAGGTCTTGAGGAGGTAACACCTTACATTTAATAAGACCATCAATGACTTTTAAATCTAAGGCTTGACACTCTCTACCTACGAAAACTTCAGGGTGTCCTATTGGAAATTTGCCATATTTGCAAACATATGGATAGAGACTACAAACATCAACATATTTGATTTTCTCATTAGGCCTTGCTTCATAATATTCCCAAATATTTCCTGTACGACCCCCGTAAAACGCATCTCTAGAGTTCAATGGTGTTGAAATTATTAAAGGATTTTTTTTGGTATAAATTTCGATTTCTGGATTCTCTTTCAGTAGGTTTCTAAAAGTACATTCCCTCATTTCATGGATGACAAAACCCAGTTTTCTTAATTTAGTTATCTTGGCTATAGTTGATTCATTTCTTAAATTTAGAGTTTCTGCAGGGTTGTCTACAAGAGGCTCATTTCTACAAAATTGGTAACATGAGGGACAACCATGGTAATAACACCCCTGAAATTCGAAAATCTCATTTGTTTCGGTACAATATCCATCAACTTTAACGCCTCGTAAAACTACTTCTGGTCCTTTGGCGGCATGTAAAATATTAATTTTTCTCTGATGCTCTACCCATAGTAGCCATTTAATTGCAATTTTACTTTGGCGATCTTTCCATCTATATCCATTTTTGGGTATAAGACCAATTGTGTTTGGTTGCAAAAAATTTCTTCTATATACTTTATTACATGCCGATGCGATCGTTGTAGCCTCAGTAAATGGGCATACATTAGTTGTGGTGATAAGTTGTTCTCTAAATTTTAAACATGCTCGAGTGAGAATTTCTACATCCGATACACAGTAATCAATCAGTTCTTTGTGCATATCAAACACATTGTTCCTTTGTTCCTCGTACCACTGAAGAAATTTCGCCCTATCATCTTCTTTCATACTATCTGGTGCATAATATTCAACTGCAGGAATAGGGCCATTATAATCTTTATTTTCCTTCCTATTAAACAGGTGTGGAAAATAACCCTTTTTAAAATGATCACCAAGTCCAAATGCTTTAGGAAGCTTAGACAGTGCCATAGGAAAATAATTTAGGGAGTCTATAAATTTTATGTTTCCAATTTGCATCATTATTATTTTTGTGCCTCTCATTATTAACTCAGGTGTTAAAGTGGTATTTGTCATAACATAATTTAAAATAAACTGATGATCAAAAGCCTGTCCATTGTGGGCAATTACAACTACATCTTTAAATGTCTTTCTTACAGCTAATAAATGATTAGTAAAGGTTTTTATTATATCATCTTCGATTACTTTCTTACAAAAGCCACATTGCTGACAAAAATACAGTTCAAGTTCATTAATACATGCATCACAACACTGCCTGAAAACACAGAGATTAGGTTGATGAATCAGCGAGTTATCTGTTTGTTGTTCTACTTGTTGCGTTTCTAAATCGTAGAACACAAAAAGTATACCTTTTGTTTTAGGTTTTCCATTATCTTTTTGAATATAGCAAAGGTGATTTTCGGGTACATGTGAATTACAATTCTTACAGAAGACCTCGCCGCAAATATGACTCCTATTACCCTTTACAGTTTTAAAACAATGTTCGCAACTCTTAACTTCAATACAAACAGTACTCTTTCCCCATGAACCCTTCTTTAAATGATTTTCAAAGCAAATTTTTCCTCTAAAACTTCTGTGGCAATTATCACAGGTAGTCTTGATTTGTTCATCACACTTTGGAGATTGTTGACAGCCAGGACATGTTCCACCACATCTATGTTTATGTTTGTGGTCATACGGGATGCGACAGTTTTCACAAAAATAGTGACAGACAAATGCAGCAGTTAAAGAAGTAATTACATTGAAATGACCTTCATGATGTAATAGGTTAAGTCTCTTGTTACTATCGATAGCTCCTTCAAAAATAATATTTCTGCCTTTTGTTCCATACTGGTAAACAACTATTTTATAGTTTTGCAGATAGTTTTGTAATTTTTGCAACTCTGGTATACCGGATCCCTCTTCAGGAATAGATACATTTGCATAGTTTAATAATGCCATGGCTCTCTCTGTTTGAATTTTTCCGATATCCTTTCTAACCTTGTTAAGTTCGGGGTCTTTATTAATGTAGGCAGCGGCAACCACCAAGGCACGTGGTAAACACAAATTATCAGTATTCTTAATGGTTATAATTCCTTTTCTCATAACACTTTCCTCTTCGAAACTGTTATATTTCCTTCCTCGGCCCTGTCCAGTTGGTAATCGTACACTTGTAACTTTCAAACAAAATGATTCGGTGTTCAAACCAGATGAGTTGGACTGATAGACATTACTGATAATATTCCATATATCTTCATAATTAACATCTTCAGCTGGCCTAAATCGTACCCAACCTTCGCCTCGATTGAAATCTTTTGAACAAAAACTAAAGCCAACTTGATCCCTTGGTTGAAGACTTTCTGTAGCTTTTTGAATTATTTGATTGATTCCTTCTCGTACCCATCGAATTGGTTCAATACCTGTAGGTATAGATTTTAACCTAAATTCCAAGGTACGACCCATAACATTGTATCTTCGCACATTTTGACTAGTGTCCTTAATAATAATAAACTTCTCCATTGTACCCCTGCAAACACGTCCGTACTCTACAAGGAACTGATAATGAATGACTGGATTGCTGTATGCTGTACGGCGCCTCTATTTATAACTTTGGCTAGGCCTACTTTTAGAATACAACAGCGTATTCGAAAATCCTGTAATAAATATTCATGGTTGAGTATGCAGTTGACGGGTAAAATATTTAATACTGACGTAGGCATGTTTTTAAATTTAAACCGCTAATTAAAAAAATATATATTGAAGGAAAGACACATACGAATTTAGAAAATTATAATTACCCATCATAACCCTTTAGAGATGGCCGATAGATGATTTCTTTAATAGCCAACAGGCAACAATTTTCCCTGATCGTGTCTATAAGACATATGGAAAACACTGTATATACCTAACTCTTTAAAGGTGTCAACCTCTTTTGTAGGGAGGGATTATCGATCACCAGAGTCGGTACGTCTCCCCTCGGAAGGGTACCTGTCGTGTTTCCATGCGGAAAAAAGTCGATCATCTCTTTATATCAAAGAAGCCAAATCGTATATAAAATATTTAAGTTTTAACTCTATTATTTATCGCAACCCTTTCAGGATGATTTAATAAATTTTCTATTTCATTATAAATAATTACTGATTAAATACAGTATTTTTACCAATTATCAAACAATAGTTGAAAACTTTACGTTCCAAGTAAAAAAAATCGCTTAATTCTTACATATCAGTTTTTAACGTCTTTGCAGTCTGAAACTAAGTAGGTATGTTTTTAAATTTAAACCGCTAATTAAAAAAAATATATTGAAGGAAAGACACATACGAATTTAGAAAATTATAATTACCCATCATAACCCTTTAGAGATGGCCGATAGATGATTTCTTTAATAGCCAACAGGCAACAATTTTCCCTGATCGTGTCTATAAGACATATGGAAAACACTGTATATACCTAACTCTTTAAAGGTGTCAACCTCTTTTGTAGGGAGGGATTATCGATCACCAGAGTCGGTACGTCTCCCCTCGGAAGGGTACCTGTCGTGTTTCCATGCGGAAAAAAGTCGATTATCTCTTTATATCAAAGAAGCCAAATCGTATATAAAATATTTAAGTTTTAACTCTATTATTTATCGCAACCCTTTCAGGATGATTTAATAAATTTTCTATTTCATTATAAGTAATTACTGATTAAATACAGTATTTTTACCAATTATCAAACAATAGTTGAAAACATTACGTTCCAAGTAAAAAAAATCGCTTAATTCTTACATATCAGTTTTTAACGTCTTTGCAGTCTGAAACTAAGTAGGTATGTTTTTAAATTTAAACCGCTAATTAAAAAAAATATATTGAAGGAAAGACACATACGAATTTAGAAAATTATAATTACCCATCATAACCCTTTAGAGATGGCCGATAGATGATTTCTTTAATAGCCAACAGGCAACAATTTTCCCTGATCGTGTCTATAAGACATATGGAAAACACTGTATATACCTAACTCTTTAAAGGTGTCAACCTCTTTTGTAGGGAGGGATTATCGATCACCAGAGTCGGTACGTCTCCCCTCGGAAGGGTACCTGTCGTGTTTCCATGCGGAAAAAAGTCGATCATCTCTTTATATCAAAGAAGCCAAATCGTATATAAAATATTTAAGTTTTAACTCTATTATTTATCGCAACCCTTTCAGGATGATTTAATAAATTTTCTATTTCATTATAAGTAATTACTGATTAAATACAGTATTTTTACCAATTATCAAACAATAGTTGAAAACATTACGTTCCAAGTAAAAAAAATCCGCTTAATTCTTACATATCAGTTTTTATTCACCCAAATATGTAAATTCACTATCAACCTTTACGCATAAAAATAATGAAATTTTCTAAGTAAAAAAATTAAATTGAATTAATATACTAAAAGAACCAGTGCAATTTTAAAAAATAGGTGTCTCATCTCCAACCAAATACATAAATTTTAACACCCTACATCTAAAATTTTCGTGTCAAAACTAGAAAAAAAAGATATCAGAAGAATAATACAGACGATTTTTTAATTAAAAGGAACACTGTTGTCACCTTAGGATGCCATGTCAGAAGCACGAGTTCTTGTTCAGGTCAAGGATTCACGCAAGGATGCCTAGGTAGAAGCAAGAGAGAAGAAGCGCTCGTGAAGAACGGCCGTCTACGTGCGAGGGTGGCCCTTCTTGTCCGCTCCGGATGCCGAATCGATGACGTCAGCGGGGCGTGGGGTGTAGGCTGGTCCGATACTCGAGCGACGGGTTCGATGGTGGCGACGCCAAAAGGGGTAGTACGGAGAGTTTACGTACTACTGAAGGGTGTTTTTCCTGTTAAAACTAGAAAAAAAAATCAGAAGAATAATACCGACGATTTTTTTTAATTAAAAGGAACACTGTTCTTACCTTAAGATGCCAAGTCAGAAGCAAGAGTTCTTGTTCAGGTCAAGGATCCACGCAAGGATGCCAAGGCAGAAGCAAGAGAGGTAGCTCGTGAGGAACTGTCGTCTACGGGCGAGGGTGGCCCTTTTTATCTGCTCCGGAGGCCGAGTCGGTGACGTCAGCGGGACGTGGGGTCCGATACTCAAGCGACGGATTGGATGGTGGCGACGCCAATAGGGGTAGTACGAGGAGTTTACGTACTAATGAAGTGTGTTGTGTTCAAAGTTCATTTTTTAAAAATAATGCATAAAACGCGATGATCATTTGTTTCCTCGCTTTTGCCATTTTAATCATCGGAAAAAATGTTACTAATTTAACCAGCATCATAGCTCTAATAATAACCGAGTTAGCAAGCCAACAAACCTGAACAATCCCGATTTAATTCGAGACACCCTGCGTAGTTCCACAGATGGAGTAGAGCATATATTAGTTTCTTTCCTCATTTCCTACAAAAACTTTGTTAGTTCTTGTAAAAACGTGGGGCAATTATTGTTATAAGTTGGACAAATAGGCAATAACGATTGAAATGGGGTTATCGATATTAAAATTAAAAACGAAATAGTAGACAAAATAATTCAGGGTTTTCGCTCTCATGTATGAATTTTCGTAATGTCGGACGGTCTGGCCACCATAATTCGTATACCGGGTGATGCGGCCAGCCTAGATACATGATATCCCACGTAAATTGTGAGATATTTTTTTCAGTCCAAAAAAATATACTAAATTTTTTAAAGACTACAATCAGAAAAATATCCTTGTTCAATTTAATGTGTATTTTCCTAGTAACTAATAAAATGCATTTTTAAAATGTCAAACTAGGAACTAGGGATTTCACACTTTCTGTCACAAATTTGTCAAAGTCATTTTATGTCAATGTTAATATTATTTTATGTTATAGATACTATTTTCGCCGCAATACCATTTAATCATTGTAACGTTTTCCTCAACTGGCGATTAGAAATATTCAAAGCGAAAATTATTTCAAAAATTAAAAACGTTGACAAGCGTAAACCTAATTATAAAAGTGATTTCATTTTAGCCTGAATTAAAATTAAACGGTATCGTACGCCAGATTTAAGCTAGTTCGAAGACATAATTTTACTATTATCTTAAAAACGGTATGTGAAAAAAGCTAAAATTTGACAGACTTTTTAATCTCATTATTCTCTTTAAAAAGTCTTAATAAATGGATTAATGGGCGAATATTTGATCACATACAAAAATAACCCTAAAATGACCTAAGGGACATGCATTATTGGTATTGATTAAATAATTCTCTTTATTTAGAATGTTCGGAAAATAAGTGCAAAATATTGATGACAGACTACTCACGTCATAATAGATCGCAATTTAGATTAGATTAGTTATATCTGAAATTGTTGTATTTAGATGTTAGGTTAAAAATTTAGGGTTTGCCCAACTGAAAATGTACGTATTTTAGGGGTTTTCTTGATCACTCTTAATTATATCTTATTTTATCTAAGACATGTACCATCAACCTATTATTGTAATAGAAAAATTAATACTTTTTATGATAGTGACTCAAGTAAACGGTACACGTTAAAGTGTCCTCCGAAATCGATTTATGGGGTATTAAATCCATTAAAACAATACAATACAATGGTACAACTTAAGAATAATATGAGGATGTTAGTTCTTAAATGGAGGATTTGCTTTTTAAGTAAAGCTACCACTTTTTATGTCTCAGCCTCTTATTGCGCGAAAAAGTACAGTAATAAGTATAAGCTAAAAAAGGTATCTTCAATATGAGAATCAGGTTTGGGTTTACCTATCGACCGACTGGCTATAATCGGTGTGATTATACATACGATTTTAAATAATTGAGAACTTTTTGTGTTAGGTAGTTCTAAGATAAACACCACTGTGTAGTACAAAGTCTCTCTGAAATACGGTCTTGCGTGTCACTATCATCGCGCTACCCTCGCGTTACATCTCGTTGCCATCTCGTTACTGTCGCGTTGCCATCGTGTTACAACGGCGTTACCTTCGCGCTACCACCGCCTCTGTGATTTTACAGTAGTCAATGCACGAAACTCATACATTTTTTTTTTGCATGACATTTGTCACTAGCATGAACTATTTACATAATTCTTTTGTATATCTCCTAAAATGCTCTTTTAATGACTCGTGAGTATGTTATAAGTTCTCAATTACTTATTTTTCCACTGAAGATGGGGGTATGTACCGTCACAAACATGTTAGGTGCCAGATTTGATCGGAATGCTATCCTTAACCACCTAACATGTTTGTGAAGGTACATACCCCCATCTTCAGTGGAAAAATAAGTAATTGAGAACTTATAATATACTCAAGAGTCATTAAAAGAGCATTTTAGGAGATATACAAAAGAATTATGTAAATAGTTCATGCTAGTGACAAATGTCATGCAAAAAAAAATGTATGAGTTTCGTGCATTGACTACTGTAAAATCACAGAGGCGGTGGTAGCGCGAAGGTAACGCCGTTGTAACACGATGGCAACGCGACAGTAACGAGATGGCAACGAGATGTAACGCGAGGGTAGCGCGATGATAGTGACACGCAAGACCGTATTTCAGAGACACTTTGTACTACACAGTGGTGTTTATCTTAGAACTACCTAACACAAAAAGTTCTCAATTATTTAAAATCGTATGTATAATCACACCGATTATAGCCAGTCGGTCGATAGGTAAACCCAAACCTGATTCTCATATTGAAGATACCTTTTTTAGCTTATACTTATTACTGTACTTTTTCGCGCAATAAGAGGCTGAGACATAAAAAAGTGGTAGCTTTACTTAAAAAGCAAATCCTCCATTTAAGAACTAACATCCTCATATTATTCTTAAGTTGTACCATTGTATTGTATTGTTTTAATGGATTTAATACCCCATAAATCGATTTCGGAGGACACTTTAACGTGTACCGTTTACTTGAGTCACTATCATAAAAAGTATTAATTTTTCTATTACAATAATAGGTTGATGGTACATGTCTTAGATAAAATAAGATATAATTAAGAGTGATCAAGAAAATCCCTAAAATACGTACATTTTCAGTTGGGCAAACCCTAAATTTTTAACCTAACATCTAAATACAACAATTTCAGATATAACTAATCTAATCTAAATTGCGGTCTATTATGACGTGAGTAGTCTGTCATCAATATTTTGCACTTATTTTCCGAACATTCTAAATAAAGAGAATTATTTAATCAATACCAATAATGCATGTCCCTTAGGTCATTTTAGGGTTATTTTTGTATGTGATCAAATATTCGCCCATTAATCCATTTATTAAGACTTTTTAAAGAGAATAATGAGATTAAAAAGTCTGTCAAATTTTAGCTTTTTTCACATACCGTTTTTAAGATAATAGTAAAATTATGTCTTCGAACTAGCTTAAATCTGGCGTACGATACCGTTTAATTTTAATTCAGGCTAAAATGAAATCACTTTTATAATTAGGTTTACGCTTGTCAACGTTTTTAATTTTTGAAATAATTTTCGCTTTGAATATTTCTAATCGCCAGTTGAGGAAAACGTTACAATGATTAAATGGTATTGCGGCGAAAATAGTATCTATAACATAAAATAATATTAACATTGACATAAAATGACTTTGACAAATTTGTGACAGAAAGTGTGAAATCCCTAGTTCCTAGTTTGACATTTTAAAAATGCATTTTATTAGTTACTAGGAAAATACACATTAAATTGAACAAGGATATTTTTCTGATTGTAGTCTTTAAAAAATTTAGTATATTTTTTTGGACTGAAAAAAATATCTCACAATTTACGTGGGATATCATGTATCTAGGCTGGCCGCATCACCCGGTATACGAATTATGGTGGCCAGACCGTCCGACATTACGAAAATTCATACATGAGAGCGAAAACCCTGAATTATTTTGTCTACTATTTCGTTTTTAATTTTAATATCGATAACCCCATTTCAATCGTTATTGCCTATTTGTCCAACTTATAACAATAATTGCCCCACGTTTTTACAAGAACTAACAAAGTTTTTGTAGGAAATGAGGAAAGAAACTAATATATGCTCTACTCCATCTGTGGAACTACGCAGGGTGTCTCGAATTAAATCGGGATTGTTCAGGTTTGTTGGCTTGCTAACTCGGTTATTATTAGAGCTATGATACTGGTTAAATTAGTAACATTTTTTCCGATGATTAAAATGGCAAAAGCGAGGAAACAAATGATCATCGCGTTTTATGCATTATTTTTAAAAAATGAACTTTGAACACAACACACTTCATTAGTACGTAAACTCCTCGTACTACCCCTATTGGCGTCGCCACCATCCAATCCGTCGCTTGAGTATCGGACCCCACGTCCCGCTGACGTCACCGACTCGGCCTCCGGAGCAGATAAAAAGGGCCACCCTCGCCCGTAGACGACAGTTCCTCACGAGCTACCTCTCTTGCTTCTGCCTTGGCATCCTTGCGTGGATCCTTGACCTGAACAAGAACTCTTGCTTCTGACTTGGCATCTTAAGGTAAGAACAGTGTTCCTTTTAATTAAAAAAAATCGTCGGTATTATTCTTCTGATTTTTTTTTCTAGTTTTAACAGGAAAAACACCCTTCAGTAGTACGTAAACTCTCCGTACTACCCCTTTTGGCGTCGCCACCATCGAACCCGTCGCTCGAGTATCGGACCAGCCTACACCCCACGCCCCGCTGACGTCATCGATTCGGCATCCGGAGCGGACAAGAAGGGCCACCCTCGCACGTAGACGGCCGTTCTTCACGAGCGCTTCTTCTCTCTTGCTTCTACCTAGGCATCCTTGCGTGAATCCTTGACCTGAACAAGAACTCGTGCTTCTGACATGGCATCCTAAGGTGACAACAGTGTTCCTTTTAATTAAAAAATCGTCTGTATTATTCTTCTGATATCTTTTTTTTCTAGTTTTGACACGAAAATTTTAGATGTAGGGTGTTAAAATTTATGTATTTGGTTGGAGATGAGACACCTATTTTTTAAAATTGCACTGGTTCTTTTAGTATATTAATTCAATTTAATTTTTTTACTTAGAAAATTTCATTATTTTTATGCGTAAAGGTTGATAGTGAATTTACATATTTGGGTGAATAAAAACTGATATGTAAGAATTAAGCGGATTTTTTTTACTTGGAACGTAATGTTTTCAACTATTGTTTGATAATTGGTAAAAATACTGTATTTAATCAGTAATTACTTATAATGAAATAGAAAATTTATTAAATCATCCTGAAAGGGTTGCGATAAATAATAGAGTTAAAACTTAAATATTTTATATACGATTTGGCTTCTTTGATATAAAGAGATGATCGACTTTTTTCCGCATGGAAACACGACAGGTACCCTTCCGAGGGGAGACGTACCGACTCTGGTGATCGATAATCCCTCCCTACAAAAGAGGTTGACACCTTTAAAGAGTTAGGTATATACAGTGTTTTCCATATGTCTTATAGACACGATCAGGGAAAATTGTTGCCTGTTGGCTATTAAAGAAATCATCTATCGGCCATCTCTAAAGGGTTATGATGGGTAATTATAATTTTCTAAATTCGTATGTGTCTTTCCTTCAATATATTTTTTTTAATTAGCGGTTTAAATTTAAAAACATACCTACTTAGTTTCAGACTGCAAAGACGTTAAAAACTGATATGTAAGAATTAAGCGATTTTTTTTACTTGGAACGTAATGTTTTCAACTATTGTTTGATAATTGGTAAAAATACTGTATTTAATCAGTAATTACTTATAATGAAATAGAAAATTTATTAAATCATCCTGAAAGGGTTGCGATAAATAATAGAGTTAAAACTTAAATATTTTATATACGATTTGGCTTCTTTGATATAAAGAGATAATCGACTTTTTTCCGCATGGAAACACGACAGGTACCCTTCCGAGGGGAGACGTACCGACTCTGGTGATCGATAATCCCTCCCTACAAAAGAGGTTGACACCTTTAAAGAGTTAGGTATATACAGTGTTTTCCATATGTCTTATAGACACGATCAGGGAAAATTGTTGCCTGTTGGCTATTAAAGAAATCATCTATCGGCCATCTCTAAAGGGTTATGATGGGTAATTATAATTTTCTAAATTCGTATGTGTCTTTCCTTCAATATATTTTTTTTAATTAGCGGTTTAAATTTAAAAACATACCTACTTAGTTTCAGACTGCAAAGACGTTAAAAACTGATATGTAAGAATTAAGCGATTTTTTTTACTTGGAACGTAAAGTTTTCAACTATTGTTTGATAATTGGTAAAAATACTGTATTTAATCAGTAATTATTTATAATGAAATAGAAAATTTATTAAATCATCCTGAAAGGGTTGCGATAAATAATAGAGTTAAAACTTAAATATTTTATATACGATTTGGCTTCTTTGATATAAAGAGATGATCGACTTTTTTCCGCATGGAAACACGACAGGTACCCTTCCGAGGGGAGACGTACCGACTCTGGTGATCGATAATCCCTCCCTACAAAAGAGGTTGACACCTTTAAAGAGTTAGGTATATACAGTGTTTTCCATATGTCTTATAGACACGATCAGGGAAAATTGTTGCCTGTTGGCTATTAAAGAAATCATCTATCGGCCATCTCTAAAGGGTTATGATGGGTAATTATAATTTTCTAAATTCGTATGTGTCTTTCCTTCAATATATATTTTTTTAATTAGCGGTTTAAATTTAAAAACATGCCTACGTCAGTATTAAATATTTTACCCGTCAACTGCATACTCAACCATGAATATTTATTACAGGATTTTCGAATACGCTGTTGTATTCTAAAAGTAGGCCTAGCCAAAGTTATAAATAGAGGCGCCGTACAGCATACAGCAATCCAGTCATTCATTATCAGTTCCTTGTAGAGTACGGACGTGTTTGCAGGGGTACAATGGAGAAGTTTATTATTATTAAGGACACTAGTCAAAATGTGCGAAGATACAATGTTATGGGTCGTACCTTGGAATTTAGGTTAAAATCTATACCTACAGGTATTGAACCAATTCGATGGGTACGAGAAGGAATCAATCAAATAATTCAAAAAGCTACAGAAAGTCTTCAACCAAGGGATCAAGTTGGCTTTAGTTTTTGTTCAAAAGATTTCAATCGAGGCGAAGGTTGGGTACGATTTAGGCCAGCTGAAGATGTTAATTATGAAGATATATGGAATATTATCAGTAATGTCTATCAGTCCAACTCATCTGGTTTGAACACCGAATCATTTTGTTTGAAAGTTACAAGTGTACGATTACCAACTGGACAGGGCCGAGGAAGGAAATATAACAGTTTCGAAGAGGAAAGTGTTATGAGAAAAGGAATTATAACCATTAAGAATACTGATAATTTGTGTTTACCACGTGCCTTGGTGGTTGCCGCTGCCTACATTAATAAAGACCCCGAACTTAACAAGGTTAGAAAGGATATCGGAAAAATTCAAACAGAGAGAGCCATGGCATTATTAAACTATGCAAATGTATCTATTCCTGAAGAGGGATCCGGTATACCAGAGTTGCAAAAATTACAAAACTATCTGCAAAACTATAAAATAGTTGTTTACCAGTATGGAACAAAAGGCAGAAATATTATTTTTGAAGGAGCTATCGATAGTAACAAGAGACTTAACCTATTACATCATGAAGGTCATTTCAATGTAATTACTTCTTTAACTGCTGCATTTGTCTGTCACTATTTTTGTGAAAACTGTCGCATCCCGTATGACCACAAACATAAACATAGATGTGGTGGAACATGTCCTGGCTGTCAACAATCTCCAAAGTGTGATGAACAAATCAAGACTACCTGTGATAATTGCCACAGAAGTTTTAGAGGAAAAATTTGCTTTGAAAATCATTTAAAGAAGGGTTCATGGGGAAAGAGTACTGTTTGTATTGAAGTTAAGAGTTGCGAACATTGTTTTAAAACTGTAAAGGGTAATAGGAGTCATATTTGCGGCGAGGTCTTCTGTAAGAATTGTAATTCACATGTACCCGAAAATCACCTTTGCTATATTCAAAAAGATAATGGAAAACCTAAAACAAAAGGTATACTTTTTGTGTTCTACGATTTAGAAACGCAACAAGTAGAACAACAAACAGATAACTCGCTGATTCATCAACCTAATCTCTGTGTTTTCAGGCAGTGTTGTGATGCATGTATTAATGAACTTGAACTGTATTTTTGTCAGCAATGTGGCTTTTGTAAGAAAGTAATCGAAGATGATATAATAAAAACCTTTACTAATCATTTATTAGCTGTAAGAAAGACATTTAAAGATGTAGTTGTAATTGCCCACAATGGACAGGCTTTTGATCATCAGTTTATTTTAAATTATGTTATGACAAATACCACTTTAACACCTGAGTTAATAATGAGAGGCACAAAAATAATAATGATGCAAATTGGAAACATAAAATTTATAGACTCCCTAAATTATTTTCCTATGGCACTGTCTAAGCTTCCTAAAGCATTTGGACTTGGTGATCATTTTAAAAAGGGTTATTTTCCACACCTGTTTAATAGGAAGGAAAATAAAGATTATAATGGCCCTATTCCTGCAGTTGAATATTATGCACCAGATAGTATGAAAGAAGATGATAGGGCGAAATTTCTTCAGTGGTACGAGGAACAAAGGAACAATGTGTTTGATATGCACAAAGAACTGATTGATTACTGTGTATCGGATGTAGAAATTCTCACTCGAGCATGTTTAAAATTTAGAGAACAACTTATCACCACAACTAATGTATGCCCATTTACTGAGGCTACAACGATCGCATCGGCATGTAATAAAGTATATAGAAGAAATTTTTTGCAACCAAACACAATTGGTCTTATACCCAAAAATGGATATAGATGGAAAGATCGCCAAAGTAAAATTGCAATTAAATGGCTACTATGGGTAGAGCATCAGAGAAAAATTAATATTTTACATGCCGCCAAAGGACCAGAAGTAGTTTTACGAGGCGTTAAAGTTGATGGATATTGTACCGAAACAAATGAGATTTTCGAATTTCAGGGGTGTTATTACCATGGTTGTCCCTCATGTTACCAATTTTGTAGAAATGAGCCTCTTGTAGACAACCCTGCAGAAACTCTAAATTTAAGAAATGAATCAACTATAGCCAAGATAACTAAATTAAGAAAACTGGGTTTTGTCATCCATGAAATGAGGGAATGTACTTTTAGAAACCTACTGAAAGAGAATCCAGAAATCGAAATTTATACCAAAAAAAATCCTTTAATAATTTCAACACCATTGAACTCTAGAGATGCGTTTTACGGGGGTCGTACAGGAAATATTTGGGAATATTATGAAGCAAGGCCTAATGAGAAAATCAAATATGTTGATGTTTGTAGTCTCTATCCATATGTTTGCAAATATGGCAAATTTCCAATAGGACACCCTGAAGTTTTCGTAGGTAGAGAGTGTCAAGCCTTAGATTTAAAAGTCATTGATGGTCTTATTAAATGTAAGGTGTTACCTCCTCAAGACCTTTACCATCCGGTCCTACCTGTGAAAATGAACAACAAGCTATTATTTGTCCTTTGTCATGCGTGTGCACAAGAAATGGACCAATGCACTACCTGTTTACATTCTATCGAAGAAAGGGCTTTAACAGGGACCTGGGTATTGGACGAAGTTTTAAAGGCTGTAGAGAAGGGCTATAAAATCTTGGAAACGTTTGAGATTTGGAAATATAAAATGCAAACGTTTGATAGTAAAATGGGTGGTCTTTTTACCTCTATGATGAACAAGTTCATAAAAATTAAACAAGAGGCTTCGGGCTGGCCTAGTGATTGTTCGACGGAAGAAGAAAAGAACCATTATATTGACGAATTTTTCAAAAGGGAGGAATGTAAACTTGATTATGATAAAATTGTTGAAAATCCTGGCCTTAGATCCCTAGCAAAATTAATGCTTAACTCCTTTTGGGGGAAATTTGGACAACGAGAAAATCACCCTAAAACAAAAATTATTAATGAGCCTTCGGAATTTTTTTCAATGCTTGTTAAACCCGAGGTACATATTAATGGTATACTGGCTATTAATGAAAAAACATTAGTTGTTAACTATGAATACACGAATGAAACCTATGACCCCCTACCTACTGTCAATGTAGCCGTTGCAGCATATGTAACAGCACAGGCCCGTCTCAAGCTATATTCATATCTTGAGGAGTTGGGAACTAGAGTTTTATATTATGATACCGACTCTGTAATTTATGTTTCCCGAGAGGGCACGACTGATGTTACAACAGGACAATTTATTGGCGACATGACAGATGAATTAGAGGGATATGGCCTTGGAAGTTATATAAAGGAATTTGTTAGCGGTGGCCCCAAGAATTACGCCTACAAATTATTTTCTACGAAAAGTCAGCTAGAAGAAGTAGTTTGTAAGGTTAAAGGAATATCTCTTAACTATGAGGCCTCCCAATTAGTTAATTTTGATACCATTAAACAAATGGTTCTTAAGAAGACAAATCCAATACCTATAATATCCAAGAACATTCGACGTTCTAAAGAACACACAGTACTGACCTGCACTGAAACAAAACTTTATAAGCCCAACTCAACGAAGCGAAAATTTCTCCCCGATGGCAGTTCAGAACCTTACGGATTTAAACAACCCCGACTTTTTAAGCAATAATTTCATACCTTTAATGTGTAATAAAATAGTGTTTGTGAAACTACATTATTTTACTCGGGTTCTAAGTATCTTTGCTGGAGTAAGAGAGAGAGTCTATCATATCACTATATGATATATTATCGCTTATATTAGTATATTATATCACTTAACTTGTATATAGATTTAATAGATGTGTAATTATTTTCTAAAATAGGTATTGGTTAATGAACATTTAATAGTGTCTGAGATGTGTTCTATATTTCCAACCCATTGATATCGTACGATATAATTAAGTCATTTCATTGTAATGAACGAATAAAAATATGTGAAAACAATAATGTAAAATACCATAATTTAGTGTACATTGCTTACTTAGTTCAAAAATAAAATATGTTATGTAAATGTGACTTTTAATTAATGATATATGATGGTTTTTTTTTTGGAAACTTTGTTTTCCATAAAAATCAAATGTAATGCAACTAAGGGACACAGTTCACGGCTGCTATCTATCTCGTCATATTATCTAAATAATTTTTGCGTCATATAGATAATAATGTCAGATAATATCGTCCGAATGTCCTCAACGACTCATATTTTTAAATTTTTCATCATTTATTTTATTAATGAGTTAATTTTCATAAAGTTTTCTTTTCTGTTGAGCCATTTTACAACATTTTGAAATGTTTCTTAAATCATAGTTTTCTTTTTTATGTGTTTCCTCTTTTACGGTTTACCTTCATAAGGTAAAATGTATCGTCTTATGTGTAATTTTTTTCACTGAAGATGGGGGTATGTGTTATAGATAGATAAGACAGATTATCGCCCAAGTGACCCATAATTAATGTTTTTAATGCGAAACGTGTGATGTCCTTAAATATCCCCCACGTAGATAATAATTAATGTTTTTAAACGCGAACGTATGATGATACCTTTAAATATCTCTCAAGTGGCCAATAATTAATGTTTTTGAACGCGAGACGTGTGATATTCTTAAATATTCCCCAAGTAGATAATATATATTAATGTTTTTAAACGCGAAACGTGTAATGCCCTTAAATATCGCTCAACTGGCCAATAATTAATGTTTTTAACGCGAGACGTGTGATATTCTTAAATATCCCCCACGTAGATAATATATTAATGTTTTTAAACGCGAAACGTGTAACTGCCCTTTAAATATCGCTCGTGGCCAATAATTAATGTTTTTAACGCGAAACGTGTGATGTCCTTAAATATTGCTCAAATGACTAATAATTCATTTTTTTCACGCGAGACGTGTGGTGTCCTTAAATATCGCCCATATGGATAATATCATGTTATCGCAAAACATGCGATGTCATTAAATACATATCGCCCACGTCGGCAATCAATTAGGGTCAGACAGACCCCCAATAAATTCTTCCACGGTCTTCTCGATAAAAAAAATCCCCAAAAACATACCATCTCTTAACCATAATATATATAACTTCATTATCGTGTCCAGTACGTCCTTCCCACATCTTGGCTATTTGCGGAATCACCTGTCTCAACTAACATCACTTTCCCATTGGTTAAAACAAACCCACGGATCACACCCCCCCAAAAAATTTTCCCACGGTCTTTAAAAAATTCCGAGGTCTCAGTGAGTGGCATTGACAAAGAAACGCCGACAAAGGAAACACCGACAAAGGAAACGCCGACAAAGGGATCAAAGAAACGCCGATATTCCCACGGTCGGGAAAAAGTTCCCACGGTATCAAAAAAGTTCCCACGGTATCAAAAAAGTTCCCAGGCTGAAGAGGCGCCTTGCCTACTATATTGCGAATATAATATCCCGTCATACAACTGAACCTGCCTTCCGGCATCTCTGCGTAATATTGTCAGAATTCCGCCTAGCAAGGTGCGATTCGTCTGAAATTTTTTTTCCACAATATTTGGGTGTCAAGGAATGTAGTGTGACAATTTTCTAACATGTCACGATCGTTTTCCAAATTTCTTCCCAAGAGATTTAAAAAAAATTCCAATAATGAAATGGCGAGATCTGGATCGATGAAAATTTGTTCACATAATCTTTAACATATAATGTTCCATTCTAGAAAGTTTCAAATTCGCATTTAAAAAATAGTAGTACAAGTCTAATATAGATCGGATTGATAACCTTCTGTTTTCGATTAAAAACGATCCTTAACCCAGAATTGAAAATGCAAATATACGATGCAATATTATGTAGTTTTAATGTAAATGTTTATTGTTTTTATTTGTGGTAATACGGGTTCTTTAGGTGTAACCTTTACCTTTAAAAAAATTGTTCACATCGATCTGGCGCATATGTAGGTGGAACAACTTATTTTTTATCAACCATGAATTTCGTAGCACAACAAACACATTGTGCTGTGATTATTGGGCATTGAGGCATAATTCTGTTGAATAGCTTAAGCTATTGCAGTACAGTCTCATTGACGTCATCAAAATGATGGCCTCATTCTATTTTCGAAATTGATCTTGTTTTTTTCTTGTTATTAATTAAAAATGTTCTTATTACTGGCTATGCGTAGTTTTTTTTTCTTCATAGTTTTGCCGTATTCGGAATTATCCATTTTACATTCTACGCGCATTCTGGGACAAATAAGTCGAGTTACCTTTAATGCATATTTTAAAGAACTATCTTTTTTTTTCTGATGAAAAAAATGACAGGTGCCTATCACTAAAATAAGTGAAATTTAAGTACTAATTGTACGATACTTAAGTGAGTACTGCTAAATATGCTTTTACTCTACAGATGAACTTGGATTTTTGGAAATTAATGGTGCACTTATAGTAGGTTCGAGTACATTTTACCGGTGCTTACAACATATCTGCTAATTACCCGCAAGGTCATTCCACTATTTAAAATAACGTATTGTGCAATAAATACCTAATAATAAGATATTGATCTTTTGCAATGGTTTAATAACTTTCATTAAATCGATGTTCTGCTAATTTGATTTAAAATTATTTTATATCATAATTATTTAAAGAAGAAAAAAATTAATGGATTCCTTCATTTTTTACTATTACACAGTTGATGGTTGTTTGGAATTTGTGGCATTTAAATTTATTTGGAGAGGGTTACTTGTTTCCAATCCAATGTCACAGACGCGATTGTGTAAGGAATTTTAATAACCAAGGAAAATTTAAAAATTATTTATGGTTAATCATTATTATCATGCCATTCTTGACTATTTAAAATAATCATTAATAATTGGTAGTTAATGTAAATGTATGTATGTATGTATGTATAATGATTCATTATTCACGAGCAAATAACTAACTTTCTTATTTGATTAGTAACTTACGCCAATGGCTTGAGAAAAGAAAATTTCGTGAAGTAAAAATGTGTAGTTATACAGGTTGTTATGGAAATGACGTATTATCTTTAAATGGGTGACTCCTGGGGTGCAATAGAGAAGCGCTACATATTTTTGTTTTAAATCGAACGTTTAAAAAGTGGGGTAATTCACCCATAAACCCACAGGTCACTCCGCGGCACAATCATATTACACTGTCCAGCTGTGTAATAAACACATGTTCTGGCGCAATCTTGCCAAACTGTGGAAAAGTGTAAAACTTTAGATTCTTATAAAAATAAATATGTAGCTTACTTAGAAATTAAATCTAGGCCGCCGACACGAGTAAGGAATCCAGGGCACAGACACCTTCAGTTCTTTTTTCTATGGGAAGAGGTTTATACCCACTAAACCCCATTCGGCCTCTTATTTCCAATCTCGGAACATAACCGGCATATCGTCGAGAGAAAAAAATACATAGTGAAACAGAACAAATTACACTAAATCACTTAAAGAAACACACAGACACCCACGAGTTTCAAATTAGTTTTTTTGAAGATATGCACCTATTATCAGATTACACAAAAGCACTAAACACTAACGCATAATTACACTATCGTACACAGAGAACAACAGCACACACAGAAGATAGGATACAATTTATTTCGCAATAGAAAGTCAGAAATAATAAAAACGCTAATTTCTAATGGGCCTAAAACAATTCTTAATCCTTTAATGAAAAATGATGAAATAATTATGTTGACAACAACAGCACCTCCCCTTTGTCTTAACATAGACGAGTCCAACCAAGGGTCGAGTGCTTAGTACATATTCGGAAAAATAGCGCGGTTGCCATTTCCGAGACAATAATTATACAGGAAAGTAATATTACTGAAGGAAATTCCGCAATTTATGAATATAATCTTACTAAACATCGAAAGTGGCAACGCTGTATTTTTTAGATTTTTCCAAATAACGCAATATCGATCGACCTAATAAATCCGAAACAGACTGAACTAGAAATTTTTAGATGTTAAAAACCAATGTATGAAAAAATTATATTATTTCCCACCGGATGAAACAATAAGGCCTATTTTTGTCTACACAGTAGCACTTTAAAATACTAATTCAGATTGAATGGTACTTAGATGTGTTCATGAAATGCATACAAATTTACGCGAAAACTAATGTGAATTTGTGCTTTTGTTTTTGTGTTTTGTGAGGTTATTGTGTCGGTTTTTGTTTGGATTACCTACTTGGTGTTTTTTTATAAATTAAGTTAGTTTTAAATAAGGCCGAAAAGGAAAAATAAAATTGCAGTTTTTTTTCTAAAGAGTAAAGTGGCATTTAAGTTGTTCAGTTCCGACGGGTGTCGTTCGAATTGAACAAATGAGAACATACCTGACCATTTATAAATGTCGCGGCGGTTCGTTCGAGTCAGTTCAAGTTTATAAATCAGAGATTGTTTCCCAGCGAACTGAACTGAACGTAAAAGTTTATAATAATGTACCCTGAAAAATAAACAACTTCCAATCTGTCAAACGGTTTTTGACTTTCTAAAGAGTGACAACACTGCTCAAAATTCACTTACGTTTTCCGCCATATGTTGTTTTGTTTATCTTCCTCCCAGTGTCAACACGTGCTTAATTTTGGTTTGCCGTCAGGCCATGTACAGGGCATATTAAATTAAAGCGCAATTTTAGGATATTTTTCTTCAATTTGTTTTCATCTCGGGAATTGCCGGTTTAAATATAATACGTCATTTCCATAACACCCTGTATACTGTATATAATAGTCTATACCAAAATTTAGTGTAAAAAACACCCTGTATATCGAAATCAAATCATTTTAAGACATATGACCTTTTCGACTTAAGATTGGTCCATTAAAAACACCCTGTATAAACAAAATCATTAGGTAATTTTTATTTGTCCCCAACTACGGCGATAATCTAATTTTACTCCACCCTGTGAAATGAAATGAAAAAAAAACAGGTGTGATATAAAAATCGAGCTGTTCCCATAATTATTGGTTTTTAAAATCTTATTAATGGCATAAATCTAATTTCAAGAATTTGATGTTGAAATTGCCCCAGAAAGTCTTATCTAATTGAATTTACAAAGAATTCCTACGTAAACTGCACCGATACGAAATCATAATTTATGGAAATCCCCTATATCTATTAAATAAATATGTCGTAAAAGTCATTAAAATCTAGGTAATTGAATTTAAATGCTAACACGTTATGTTACTGTTAAAAATCATTTATCGAGCACGAATATTATACAGTATGTCCACGGATGGTTGATATCTGATGATCTATGAAGGCCTACCCTGCACTGATGAGAACAAGAGAGTTCGAAACCGGTATTCAAGGCCACCCACGAGATCTTGCCAAGTTCGAAGGCAGTTACTCCGGGTGACACACTTTTCAATTCTTTATCAGGGGCGAAGTCAGGGCTAAAAAAAATTACAAGAATACATGGAATGCGATTATTGGAAAGTGCTCACTTGACTCAACTTCCCCTTTAAGATTTTAAGGGTAACATCTACTCTTTAAAAGCAACACAAAATAAAATCGACGTGTCTTTCCGAATTTTAAAATTATTTTCTGGAAGGAGTGGTAATTTACGGCAACCTACAACATTGAAAATAATTTCAGTGATCTTCTCTTGTACATTTAGTTACTAATATTTTCGAAAATGTTAGCAGTTTCTGTGAACAAACCCTAATGAGACACCTGGTATACGTATATACCGAGCAGATATTATGTAAATCAGATGATGAAATCTGTCTGATTTTGCAAAATTTTAAAATTACCTATTAATTGGTTCTTGGTACATCGTGAATTTTATTTATATTGAAGCGCAATAGTCTGACGTGGAACAATCAAAACAAACCTCTTATGGCAAAGAACAGACGTCGCGCCGTAGTGGATGGGGGTCTTTATCTGATTTTCATTAGCAATCTCCCAGTCTAATTTATTAGCCGATTTTTATTAAACTATTTTCTCAAATTATTATATTTACAGAAAAAAATGCCTGAAAGATAATCTGCTCGCAACAAATAATAATAGATGTCCCGCTTTTAATCCATCAATCCACCCTAATATATCTTCGTCTTCTTCTGGTGCATATCCACTAATGGAAGTTCGCGATAACATTTTCCATTGCTTCCCTATCTCTTGCGGTATGTATCAGCGACTGAACATCGTGTATCCCTGTCCATTGCCTGATGTTTCTCAGCCAAGACATCTTCTTTCTTCCCATCCTTCTTTTGCCTTCAATCTTGCCCTCGATCATCAGCTGCAAGAATCGGTATTTTTCACTCCTCATGAAATGTCCCAGGTATGCTGTGTTCCTCCTTTTAATTGTCTCAAACAGTTCGCGTTCCCTGTTGACTTGTCTAAGAACTTCCTCATTTGTCACTCTCGCCGTCCAGGATATCTTAAGTCTTCTGCGATATAGCCACATCTCGAAAGCTTCTAATTTGCTAATTGTATTCGCTTTCAGCGTACAACCCTCCGTACCATAAAGAAGTACCGACCAAGTCATGCTGGAGTTTTCAAATGTATTCAGGTTTCTGGAGATAATCATGAATTTTGTCTTCTTGGTGTTGATATTTAAATCCAGTGATTTGCTCTGTTCTCCTACCATATTGATCAGTTGTTGTAGGTCGTGTATATTATCAGCAATTAAGACCGCATCATCAGCATAATATACGGTAATATACCTACTATCTACTGAGATATAACTGTATCAAAAATGCGATTTTCTTCAAATCTTGGTGGTATAGTATTTGCAGAATTATACCGTTGATCTGTTGACTGCAATAAAACCTCATTATCCCTTCGCCCATAAAATAAATAAGGAAATCCCAAATTTAAAAACCTTTCCGAGCAGAGCCGGACCAGGTATACAATTTCAATTTATACCTATGCCTGATGCATATATAAATACAAAGTGATTTTTAATAATTTGAATCTTTAGTGGTTTTCCGGCGAGTAATTTTTAGTTAGGCTTATTAGTGGTAGAATGCGGCGTCCTTGGAATTGTGCTAGTAGTAAAGTGCTACTGTGTAGACAAAAATACGCCCTTATTGTATAAGGATCATCGGGTGGTCTGCAAATAATAATTTTCCATATTTGGTATTTGATATTAATACCACCTGACAAGCATAGACTTTTTATTTCTTAGATGGATTAATAAAAATAACTTGAAAACAAATAAAAATCGGACATATGAGTTTTTTTACATTATTTCCACGTTTGCAATATAGATAAAACAAACTTAATGGTCCCAGATAAAAAGCACTCGATGTCTCGTGCCACACAATTATCACGTTTAACAATTCATGACATGAATGACGTGTATGTATCTATGTATGTACATACACATCATAAAAATTTACCCTCGATTATATTTACATAAGTTCTTCTACAATAAACGAACAAATATTGCTTTTTGTCTGGTTTTTATTAGTTTATAATACCTAGAGTTATGGGCGCTGCAATTAAAAGAATTAACTTTAACAAAAAAAAACACTGTCCCTTGGATTGCGTGTATTCTAGGACATAAAGTGGCGACATAAAATATAAAAGTACTGCCATAAAGATAAGAGGTAATTGTCGCAATAATCTAGCGAAAGTTTTAATTAATTGTTGCTTTTTAACTAATGTTACTGTTTATATATTTGCCATATTATAGAAATTATATGGAACGACACTGCGTCAAATTTCGGCTCTCTACGTCAAACGGTTCCTGAGAAAAAGGAATTTGCCAGATTGCCACAGGACACTGTCACAGTCTGTTGGCAAATTTTCTATAAATCACTCGTTGTATCATAATCTAATGTTAGTTCTAAAAGGGAGAAACACAATAAGAAAACTTATAGTTTTGTTTATTTATTCAATTATTATATTGGCCCCATATTAGACTTTATAATTTGCAATGTTTATTCTAATTATTACTGCTAGAACTAGATTTTACTAGATCGACGTGTTCAAAAGCAACTAAAAATAATATAAATAATTCGCGCGAATCGAGAAAACGAACCATCAATATTGTTCAGCTCCTGATAGGTCATGGTTGGTAATTAATAAAGTATTCTTACGAGACGATACAATACAACCATATTCTTAACTTGTCCAATACTTTACAGTTAGTATGAATTACGTATGCAGATTTTCATATAAAAAACAACTTAACATTATTACGTCAAAAATGTAAAGTATGAAGAAGAAAGTGGCCTGTAGTTTTTCAAATAAAGTATAAACTAGGTATTGTTCAGCAATAGATTGTTTTTTTAAATATTATCTGCATGATACAAAAGAAGCTTTTTCTTATGAAATTAATTTGCTAATTATGGGCAACAAAACTTGCTATGTATGAAATTATAGCAATTTACGAGCTTTGAAGGTCACAATCCTCCGTTCTCTATGATTAAAAACTGCTATAAATAACGGTATTCCAGCAATTGGACATCGGATAAAATTTGTCAAAATTCTGCAACATAGAATCGACAATTTGACACCGGAAAACCGATATAAATCCAATGAGTTCTTTATAGATAATATCCAGATTGAAACAAGTACTGACAAAGTTTAAAATACTTTTTTACGATTTTTTTAAAGAAACACTTGTTTAAGAAAATTGCATTAATTTCAAAAAATAACAAAAACTTAAACCTAAAATTATGAGAATGGCGTGAATTAAATGAAAACCAACTTAAAAAAAAATAAAATAGACGGAACAAACCCGAATGACAGATGCAATACGCCTTCCTGACATTGTTCAACAAGAGGCGCACTGAGCTCATGTAAAGTTGCAGGAGAATAGCACAGAGATCGTGTTTTTTGCCCAGACAAATTCCATTGGGTTTAAGTCGGGACTGCGTGGGGACCAATTAATTTTTTGGATTTATTTCGATCTCGTCTAAAATTCTCGTTAACGATTCTCTTCCTATGAGGTCAAGCATTATCCTGCTTCAGCATATAATTTACTCCCATAAATAAGGCGAAAAGAACAACATGTGGCTTCAAAACATCTCTAAGATACCAATCCGCTGTCATCTCTCCTCCTTTGTCCATAACCAACTTTGTACGTGCAAATTGCAATGTTTCTTTAAAAAAATCGTATCGGCCACAAAAATTACAGTACTGAAATGAACCAAGAACGAAAATGTTAAGAATAGATTTCACTTGATAATTAAATGACAAACTAAAAAATTTGACATCTTCATCACTCAAATGCAAAAAAATTGAATAACTTGCCACTTTATGAAACTAAAATTATATTTCTTTCATGTTGGCAACAAGTAGGGTTCGATTTTTAGGCCTACTTCGATTTCGTTGAAATTAGTTTTCTAGGCATTATGGATTCGACCGAAATTTTTTATAGAAAACTTTAAAATACTAACCTTTAACCTTGCAAATAGATCATTTTTACTAGATATTTATCCGAAATAACTATACTGGGAAATATATACATGCTGACGGTGTCCGTCCACTAATTTCTAGTCACAACTATAAAACAACATAACCTAAAAATAATAGAAATATCTTCCAGTTTATGCTCTATTTCTAAAGTTTTATTCAATACAGTACTATTTTTATTTTTAATTCAATATATTACTTTATATATACATATTTATAGTTACTGTATACATTTCCTGGGCATTAATTGTTATTCCTGTCAGATTCTGTGTCGACACAATATTTTGTTCAATAGTATTATTTATTATCTTGTTTAATATTTTGAACTTTGTTCTGCTCGCACCATAACTCAAAGTTTTGCTATTCTCTTTAGAAGTTTTTCTAGATTATTTTCTGCAAATTCTTGTATTTCTGACGGAGTATACAACTTTCTTCCTGACTCATTTTCATTAACTTTATTAATATATTTATTTTTAATTATGACGGATGGGAAGAAGCTTTGTTGTGTTCAATTATTTCTATCATGGCATATTTGATACTTGTAACATTTTATTAAATTGTAAAAGTATTGCCAACCCAAAAAGAAAATATTAATTCAATGGAAAAAATCTACTATATTTTTTTAAATTTTTCATACTTTAAAGCCCCAAACACAAAAAAATATACACGGTTCATAAGACAATTAGAACATTTGTCCTTTAGAAAACTCCCCGCTTCGCTGGTCATTTTCTAAATGAAACGCGTGCTCTAAGATAATGTCTTATGAAACTTGTATCTTAATATACTATTGTCTCAACCTGTATATTATGGACATATTCCTACCTCTCTTATAATCCCACACATGTGCTAGAATTTCGATAAATTTGCCTACAATATAAAACAAGAATAATAAAAATCGGAATTAAAATAACGCAATTATTCCCGATCAAAATCCATCCGAATATTGCGCGATCGATCATTTTGGTTGCGAGTGTATTTGACGAACAGTCTACATTTTATTAATAATTATATTGAAACAACAGGTACTTTCCTCCAATGAAAAGTTCCGCCAATGCCATAAATCTTTTAAAAATCAATACACACTTATAAAACCAAATCAAAAATGATTCCCTGTTAATCAGTCATCTAGGCCGTTATCTCGTTAAATAGCAATTTAAAGATAACTTTTCAAAAACCTCTATAAAATACCTATGTGATATTTGCCCCGACAAAATTTTATCTCTTTTATTAAATCCTTGTTAATTGCATTAATCGTCAATTTATTGTTAGACAATACGTTTCAACTCATAAAAAGTTCAGTTTTTAAGAAACCTTATTTGATATTGGTGGCGGTTTGATGTGATATATTTCGTTACGAGAACTACTTGTTTCAAATTAATGTAAGTTGCGTAAGACCTAGGTGTGGAAATTTTTTACCAAAAATAGGTCTTTTCTTGGTACCTGATTAAATTGTCGGTATAGCAGTAAGTATTTTCTTATTACATAACTACGGAGATGCTTGTTAATTTTATTATTCTATTTGGATTTCATAATGGGTACTTTATGAAACTGAAATTTAATTTTTTTCATGTTGGCAACAAGTAGGGTTCGAATTTTAAGCCTACTTCGATTTCGTTGAAATTAGTTTTCTTGGCATTATGGATTCGACAAACATTTTTTATAGAAAACTTTAAAATACTAACCTTTAACCTTGCAAATAGATCATTGTTACTAGATATTTATTTGAAATACCTATACTCGGAAATATACAACATGCTGACGGTGTCCGTCAACTAATTTCTAGTCACAACTATAAAACAACATAACCCAAAAATAATAGAAATATCTTCCAGTTTATGCTCTATTTCTAAAGTTTTGTTCAATAAAGTACTATTTTTATTTTTAATTCAATATAGTATTATACATATTACTTTATATATACATATTTATAGTTACTGTAGACATTTCCTGGGCATTAATTGTTATTCCTGTCAGATTCTGTGTCGACACAATATTTTGTTCAATAGTATTATTTAGTATTTTGTTCAATATTTTGAACTTTGTTCTACTCGCACCATAACTCAAAGTTTTGCATATTCTGTTTAAAAGTTTTTCTAGATTATTTTCTGCGATTTCGCGTATTTATGAACGGAGTACAACTTTCTTACTGACTCATTTTTATTAACTTTAATAATATATTTATTTTTAATTATGACGGATGGGAAGAAGCTTTGTTGTGTTCAATTGTTTCTATCATGGCATATTTGATACTTGTAACATTTTATGAAATTGTAAAAGTATTGCCAACCCAAAAAGCAAATATTAATTCAAATGGAAAAAATCTACTTTTAACGTTTTTCAGACTTTAAAGACCCAAATAGAAAAAGTATTATAAAATACACGGTTCATAAGACAATTAGAGCACTTGTACTTTAGAAAACGACCCGTGAAGCGCATGCTCTATGAAACTTGTATTTTAATATACTATTTGGATGATTATACAGCAGGTCCATAATAAATAGTAGACTAGTAAAATTCATTCTCCGATTTAAAATCAATTTGGAATTGTTCAAAACTCATGAAAGAAACGTTTAACGTTTCATGTTGATTAATAGGACGTACATAGTATATACAATACTCAAGAATTTTGTAATTTTTGAGAAAATATTAGCTTATAGCTTCGGCCACTCTCCGCCAATTCCGCAAAAATCACAAATTTGATAAATTTGGACATCCATTTTTCATATTCATATGATCTATACAAAATTTGTATATGTTCCGTTACAAAATGTGACCCTGGCGTTTTTTTTATTAGTCTTTAAATTATGCTAAATGAAAAGTTACCTTACCTTGGGAGTTAAGATCTGCATAAAACATTGTTAGTTCTTTTAAAAAAATTACTATTTTAACGAATTAAAAAAATACCCAAACAATATTTTCTATACCGGGAGATGCATCGTCAAGTTGGACATTGGAAATCCTATATAATTTTTACGATGGCTGAATATTGGCTCCCTTGTACATTTTATAGAAAAACTGCATTATAACTTCTTGAAGAGACCGATACGGTGAACTCATGTGCCGAGTTTGAATACAATTTGATGAGCCAATCCTAAGCTATTCAATTAAACGTGTTGGCAAAAACAACGAAACTCTCATAGTTCAGGTAATACAGCAAACAACAGCAAATAATTTCACCCGCCATTTTCATTGCCATTGCCTGTGCAAGTCTGGCTTATTCTGTTATTTTTAAATGTTTATTAGTTGGCCGAAGCACCTATGAAGCTATTTAAACTAACTGATAATCAAAACGAACAGGTTGCCCATCTCTAATTCTGGGGGTATTTTAGGGATTTCGACACTACCAACTACTGTTCTGACTGTTGGCAATGCGCCAGCTGATCGAGAACGGTATACTGCGCATGAATTCGTGCAATTATAATTGCCATTGCAGGCGCAAGAGACAAAATTTACCAACTCTAATACGGCTTTAAGGCCTGGCGCCAACATACAATTTTTAATCAGGCGATTATTTGTTGCGCAAGCTTTTCAGCGCTGACTTCAGCAACTTCAGCACTGAAATATGCATTATTTTATATGACAGTTGCATTCAGTTTGTGTCCAGTCACAAACTATTTAGTCGGCCGACTTTTCAGTTGCATGTGAGCGCGGCTATGTTTGTTCTCCACTTATGCAACTAAATAATCGGCCGACTGAAAATTGCATGTTGGCGCCAGGCCTAAGATAGCATAGAATAATTAGCTGAAAGCTAAAAAGCGGTCGCAGCAAATGTCTGAATAGAATAGACGGGTTATACCGAGACCGACGCATATTTTATAATCCGTATATGTTATAAATTATTTATCACAGTTCTAAGGAAAGTTATTTTAATTAAACTTTTATATTAATAGCCTTGCACGATCAGCTCAAATCCAGTTTAGAAAAGTACGAAAGTATACTTGGAAATATATTTTTAAGTGTTCAAAGACGATTATTTTTTATCTTTGATACGATAAATTGACGCACTTTTTGATAAATCAATTAAGGGGGCTGACTTAAGTGGGCTACGTCAATTACCCGCAAGTCAATTGATCACATAAATTTAACGACAGAATACATCGATATATCTGGCTGAAATTGTACATTGAACGATCTGTCATTTGCAATACAAATAAGAACTATATTTTTTTTTACTCAAGTAAGCGCATAAAATTGGTTATTTTTTAACAAGTTAAAAATAGTATATTAAGATACAAGTTTCGTAAGACATTAACTCACAGCACGCGTTTTCTAAAGTACAAGTGAATTGTCTTATGAACCGTGTATTTTATAATACTTTCTCTATTTGGGTCTTTAAAGTCTGAAAAACTTATGAAAATATAGTAGATTCTTTCCATTTGAATTAATATTTTCTTTTTGGGTTGGCAATACTTTTACAATTTAATAAAATGTTACAAGTAACAAATATGCCATGATAGAAACAATTGAACACAACAAAGCTTCTTCCCATCCGTCCTAATTAAAAATAAATATATTATTAAAGTTAATAAAAATGAGTCAGGAAAAAGAATATGCAAAAGTTCAAAATATTGAACAAAATATTAAATAATACTATTGAACAAAATATTGTGTCGACACAGAATCTGACAGGAATAACAATTAATGCCCAGGAAATGTCTACAATATGTATATGTATATAAAGTAATATGTATAATACTATATTAAATAAAAATAGTACTTTATTGAATAAAACTTTAGAAATAGAGCATAAACTGGAGGATATTTCTATTATTTTTAGGTTATGTTGTTTTATAGTTGTGACTAGAAATTAGTTGACGAACACCGTCAGCATGATATATATTTCCGAATAAAGGTATTTTAGATAAATATCTAGTAAATAAAAATGATCTATTTCCAAGGTTGAAGGTTAGTATTTTAAAGTTTTCTATAAAAAATTTTAGTAGAATCCATAATGCCTAGAAAACTAATTTCAACGGAATCGAAGTAGGCCTAAAATTCGAACCCTACTTGCTGCCAACATTTTTTTTTGCATTTCATGATGTAGCCATTAAGAAACCCAAATAGAAAAAAGGAATTGGGGATAAAAGAGTGAAGTAATGTGTAATTTTTTTCACTTCTCTCTGAATGCTTATAATATCAAGTTGCCATGAAAACGGCAACCGCGTCGTTTGTTACCTGGGCGCCGCATTCTAATTGTGACCTTACAAATGTCAAATATTTTTGGAAACATCAAAAATTCCGATTCCGAAGAAGAAAACTCATCAAAATGCGCTCCAGACGAAATAATTAGTAAAGCCAATGAAGCAACACAAAAAGGAATATAATACGTTTATTAAATGCATTGGACTAAAAGCAACCGAAGAGTGAGTGGGTTATACACCAATATATATTTTTTTAATTTCGAAAAAGAAAACTTATACGATCGTAGAAAAAATATTGTATGAAACTTACGCATAAACTTACTATTTTTGACATACCGGATTGTCGCACTCGCATTGGGCTCATGCGCTTAAACCCGATCGTGAAAAAAGTACTACTTTATGCGTTTGTTACATAAATAACTATTTTTATTCAAAGGGCGCTTCCTGGGCTCATCTTTTGATTACACTGATGTCAGCGATGATCTACGACTAAAAGCCCCCACAGACTCCGTGATTTTTTTTCGGTTCATCGGTGATCGTGACAGGCCATCGTGCCAAAGTGTATGAGCGAAAACTGTTACGAAGGACCGTCACGATGCATAACTGCCAATGATAGATTCGGCACGACGGTCTGTCACGAATACCGATGAAAAATCTCAGTCTGTGGGGGGCTGAAGGAAGTTCCGCTTCAGATTACAATAGACATTGACGTACTTTTACTATTTGTGAACCACTGTTTCTGGGAAAAAATCAGATATCGGTTATGTAAATAAATTACGTTCTTAAAGCAAAGTTTTTGCAGGTACTAATTAAAAAAACACTTTATTATATATCCGATAAGATCAATCGGCGGTGAAAACAAAAGATTTTTAAGAAATAACCTTAAAATCTAATCTTTTATTAATAATTGTTTATTGCAGTTATATTTAAAACAAAATATAGGAAATAACTCTGCCAGAATGTATATAGTATACAAGAATATCTATATTTATGATCTAGATCATATATATATTGTTGTGAACTGAAATCATAATAAAATTAATTATCTTGCACTATTTCTATTTCTTATTAAAAAAATTTAATAATCATAATATTTTTTATTTATATATACAGTGAAACCTCTCTTAGGCGGACACCTACGAGACCGTCTAAATGTGTCCGCCTAATTGAGGTGTTCGCCGTTGGAAATTTTTTTTAGGTAATATGTAAGTGTAAAATTACTACTATGTATGTTAACGTAAGGGAGGTTTTACCCCCAATGAAAGTCTTAATTGTTCAAATTGGTGTTTATTCAAATTATAAGCTCACTCGCGCTACATCCACCTCGACTACTTATCCCTCACTGCCGCGCTTGCCCGGCTTTCTATGACTCGTCCGTCCTGACTGAGCATGCGTGACCTATCTTCCCGATATTCTGGGGTTACAAAGGGGAAATCCGCTAACACGGCTATCCTGCAATCGGGGTGTCCTCGCACCGCATTTTATCTGAAAACAAAAACATCGAAACAGTATTTTGTTACGATTTCTATCAACTACGTTTGGTTATGATTATTGTCACTATTTTATTTTAACATCTACTTAGGTGGGATCGCCACCTAACTTTAGGCATAGTGGGATCGCCACTATCCTCTCATATTTTTCTTTTATTGTTTTTACTTAGATGGGATCGCCATCTAACTTCAGGCATAGTGGGATCGCCACTATCCTCACATTTCATTTACTTAGGTGGGATCGCCACCTCACTTTAGGCATAGTGGGATCGCCACTATCCAATCATTTCATTTACTTAGGTGGGATCGCCACCTCACTTTAGGCATAGTGGGATCGCCACTATCCAATCATTTCATTTCCTTAGATGGGATCGCCATCTAACCTTAGGCATAGTGGGATCGCCACTATCCTCTCAGATTATTTACTAGTGAATAAAATATTACTCACCCTTCTTTCTTTATTGGTTCGAAGGCCAACATCTCAGTTGCTCGTAAGCAGCTACAGTAGTCCGCCGTCCTTTGCTTTGCAGTAGATATCTCTCATTGGGAAGTATCTTCTGAACGGTGTATGGCCCTTTAAATTTGTTTTTTAATTTTCCTCCGCCAGCCAGTTGGGAATCTTCAATTGCAACCAGGTCTCCCAAAGTAAACAAACTGCTGCGATAACGCGCTACATTAAATTGCTGAGCCCGCTTATTTGCACTGCTCGCCATTCGACATTGAGCGTCGGCGACGGCCTTGTCAGGGTCAACAAAATTATCCGTTGGTGTTGCGTCTGCTAAAAACTGCTGAGTAGCTGCTAATCTTGGATTTGTTCCCAGCTGTAACACTGTCGGTGCGTAGCCAGTTATTGAGTGAATTGTTGAATTTAAATTATCTTCTATTGCAGGCAATACAGTTGTCCATGTATTTTCTTTTTCGGCTATAAGTGTCGGTCGTAACAAATTAAAAAGTGTACGCATGACTTGCTCTACTTGACCGTTTCCCCTTGGCACTCCGGTTGCAATATGATGCAACTCCACGCCTTGTTCGCTTATAAAGTTCTGAAACATCATTGAAGTAAAAGCAGTCGCTCTATCGGCTATAATGCGCTTAGGCCGTCCTAACTCTTCACAAACTGGCAACAATGCACGGATTGAATCTTCGGAAGTTTTCTTTGGAATTGGCTGCAGTCGGCAAAATTTTGAAAACGCATCAATTATTACCAAAATTTGAGTGCATCCATTGGATTTCACTAAAGGTCCTGCGTGATCGATATGCCATGTGTGCAGTATATCATCTGGTTTTTCGCCATGTTGCCACACTCCAGTCCGACGACCCGTGTGTGATTTTCCTAATACACACGCTCTGCAATTTCTAATGTATTTTTTTAAACATTTTCCCATTTTTGGCCAGTATAAATCTTCACGCATTTTTGTTATGCATTTATCCCAACCAATGTGTGATGATTCATCGTGATACAATCGCATAGTGAGAAGACGCGCAGCTGAAGGTACAAAACACTTTGCAGGTTTTGTTGTGGTTACGATTGCATTATTTAATATGGTAAAATTTGGGTTACTTTTAGGTTCATTGAATATTTCACGACAAAATGAGTCATTGTTTTGAAACTCTCTTAATGTTTCTACATTCGATATTTTATTGATGTTTATTGTTTTTAAAGCACATACTTTTAAAGCACTTTCGTCATCCAGTGGATTACGACTCAGATAATCAACATGCGCCATTTTTCCTCCAGGCCGATACTCGATCGCGAAGTCATAGTCTTGTAACTTGACCCACCATCGCGCCACACGGGGATGTAAGTCTTTTTTCAGAGCAGTTGCTCTAACGGAATTACAATCTGTATATACCGTAAAATGCACTCCGTACAAATATACTCGAAAATGTTCAACAGATTCCACTATAGCAAGTGTCTCTAAATCGTATGAATGATATCTCGATTCATACTCCGTAGTGCGACGGCTGTAGTAAGCAATAGGTCGAACAACACCATCTTCTTTTTGGAGAAGAACAGCGCCGATACCTACGGAACTTGCATCGGTATGAAGCTCGCAAGGTAAATCTGGATTGTACATGCGCAACACGGGCGAATCAGTTAGTTTGCTTATAAGTAATTGTCTTATATTTTCGCATTCTGGAGTCCATTTAAAAACACAGTTTTTACGTAATAATGCCGTTATCGGGGCCGTCAGCTGAGAAAATCCTCTAATAAAACGGCGAAAATAACTGGCAAGTCCCATAAACTGACGCACACCTTTCACATCCGAAGGAGGAGATGCTCGAGTCAAAGCGTTAACTTTTCGAGGACTAGGACGTATTGTTCCTTCGCTAACCACAACTCCAAGGTATTCAGTTTCCAACGCAAAAAATACGCACTTATCGTAGTTTAAGGAAAACCCGTGTGTTGATAGAGCCTTTAGCACTTTCTCTAAGTTTTGTAGTCCTTCTTCAATTGTTGGTGATGGCACCAGTATATCGTCAATGTATACAAATGCTTTACTGTCTTTTAAATCACCCAATGCTTCATCAATAGCTCTTTGATAAATTGCTGGTGAATTAATATAACCAAACGGCATACGATTAAATTCATAGTGCCCGTCCGGCGTTATAAAAGCCAATATGTGTTTTGAACTTTCTTCGATTTCCATTTGATAGAAACCTGATTTCATGTCCAAAGTGGTAAAATACTTCGCATGACAGAGGGCATTAACTTGGTCTTCAATGAGGGGCAAGGGATACAATTCTTTAACCACTTTTTTGTTGACATCGCGCAGATCAGTGCACATGCGTAGTTCATCGTTTTTCTTTTTTACAAGCACAATAGGGCTAGCATACTCCGAATGACTTTTGCGGATAATTCCCTTACTTAAAAGTTCATCTACTATTTTCTTAACTTGAACTCGTTCTTGGTAAGCCAAACGTCGGGGACGATACGCTACTGGAGTACTATCTTTTAATTTGATGGTCATTTTTCCGGTAGTGATATGGTCTGGTGTTTTGTTTTTGTAAATTAACAATAAGCTCTGCACTTTTAACTTCAAATTTTCGTCTAATCCTATTTGGTTTATTTTTATTTCATCTGTCGACCTTTTTATTGTAAGCACTTTTGGTAGGTCGAGCAGATTATAATATAAGTCTAGTCCGTCAGCACTTTTCTCTACTCGCAAACAAGGTCGACTGATGACGTCCCATCCGACAATAACATCGATACCAGCTGGGATAACATGATCCGGTACCACTGTAAAATTTATTTCCAACGTCACCGCCGGCAAAACAAGGATTAAGTCGCACTGACCGATAGGATAAACAACTTGTGTTCCAACTCCTATAAGGGCACTCTGGTTTGTCCCGAATGTAATTATACCATGTAATTTGTTTACAACTGATTGTTTGACTATTGATAGATCCGCACCACTGTCGATAAGGTACGGAAATGATGGAATATAGTCGCTGCACAATGATGTAGCTATTGGCGTTTTATCCAGATGGCGTCATTTTTTTAGCACAAATGTTTTTTTCGGCTTTCCGTGTTTATACCAGCAGTTGGCTTCAGTATGTCCCATTTTCTTGCAATGAGTACACGAAGGGATATTGGTAACATCTTCAGACTTATCATGACTGGCTTCTTTAGCCTTACAAGAGCTTTGTTGATGACCCTGTCGACCACATTTAAAACAGTCTCCTTTAAAAATTTTGTTTGGCTTATAATATTCTTCAGCTCGTTGTGGTCTTAGTCTTCTTTCATTTTTCCATTTATTGATTCCCGTATCTTCTAACTGTCTGGACATTTTTGATGGTCCAGCACGGCGAGCATCAAAGTCACTTAATATCATTAGGAGCTCACGTTCAGACTTCGGTGCTTGTATGTGTAATGAGGCACACGCTTCCATGTTGTCTAAGCCGTATTCGACCATACTCAGAACTTTATCCCATGGTAACTTTTCATAGAACCTGTATATACTTCGAAGTTTCTGATTGCCATAATCGCACAAAGTATCACAATTACGGCTTCGCAACGTAGCAGCTTTAAATGCTCGAGCGCCCGGCGTTTCCTTATCGGGAAAAGCAGTGATGAGGTCAGCACAAAAGTTGTCCCAGGTGCGGCGAATTGGTCGCCAGTCACAACAGTATCGACTGGCGCGATTTTTTAAAGCTTCGCTTGCTTTTGCAATCATTAGGTTATCGCTTACATTTAACTCCTCTTTTAACTTCGTAGCATCCTCCAGCCACTCACTGATTGCGTACGCACTGTTGTCCGGATCATAGCTTGTTACCTTGAATGTTGTGTACGCATGTCCAGATGTTATTGGCACTTGCGTATTCGATCCGTGTGCTACGGGAAGGTTGGGCGTTGGCGACGGTGACGACATCGCCATCTTTGTCTGTTTTGCTAATTCAGCAATTTGCTGTTGCTGTACTGCAACTAAGTTAATTAAAGTTTCTTGCCATTGTACCGTAGAACACTTGGCACTTGTTGTAGCCGCATTTTCAATGTCAACTTCATTAGCTATGTCTGATATTTCACTGTCCTGACGCGAACGATTTCCTTCTGCTGGTTCCGCCATTATAACTAATACACTACTTATACTACTTTACTGTCTTATTATCACACGCGGCGTTCATCCCACTTCTGATGTTAACGTAAGGGAGGTTTTACCCCCAATGAAAGTCTTAATTGTTCAAATTGGTGTTTATTCAAATTATAAGCTCACTCGCGCTACATCCACCTCGACTACTTATCCCTCACTGCCGCGCTTGCCCGGCTTTCTATGACTCGTCCGTCCTGACTGAGCATGCGTGACCTATCTTCCCGATATTCTGGGGTTACAAAGGGGAAATCCGCTAACATGTATATGTATGTACAAATAAACATAACATAACAAAAATACACTAGTTTTAGTTAGGATGTAGTACTGAAAATATCTAATAACGTAGTTTGACGTGTTTGCGTTTTATACTTGCAATCTAGAAAATGTAAATCCAAGTCTGATAACAATTCCATTGCTGTAGAGTCACCTCTATTATTTGCATACTATTATAATTCCTTTATTATACTAATGGCTTGTTGATAATTGGTGACATTTGTTTGATTACTGCATTCAACTTCTTCATCAGAGTCGTCAGATAGGGATGTGGTTTCAATTTGGACTACATAATCGGTAGGAATGGGGTCACTATCATCTTCTAATAGCATATTGCTATCAATGTGCGCCCTAATCATTGTTATCAAATTACAAACTTCCAAACATTAATATTCTCTAATAGACTCACAACGCGACATTTTTTGCCATTATTTACGATTTTAACCTTACAACTCGCAAATAAATGGCGGACTGATGTCGGGGAATCACACATACTTTCATTCGGCGAAGTCCTTTCGCTCTGCCGCGCATACGCGATTGGTTGCCGCTCTGTCTTCAGAGAAAATTTTTTTGTCCGTTTAAAGGAGGGTTTTTGCATTCTTTGTATGAAAACAGCCTGTCCGCGTCCGCCCAAGAGAGGTTGATTTTCATGGAATTTCATATACCTAGTTCCGGACTATGAAAAAATGTCCGCTTAATAGAGGTGTCCGTTATGAGAGGTTCCACTGTATTTCATTCATTATCAAATATAATAAAAAACTTTTAATATGTAGGTATATTTTTTAAATTTCAGATGTCAGCAAAAATATTTAAAGCTCTCACACGACGAAAAACTGACGATGGCGTCCAAAGTCAAATGGACAGATGTCTAAACCTTATAGATTTGACAGCTCTGGGAGTAGGAGCAACATTAGGTAAAGTATACAGTTTCGGATGGAATTTTCCTCAAAAAATTAACATATTGCAGGCTTCTTTTGACATAAAGAATAAAAAATAATATTATAATGTGGAAGCTAATTCTTTCCAAACCCGCAAAGCTGATAAAGCCTGTCAAATTGTAGAAAACGTCATATATTTCAAAAATATAGTATTTTCGTTACTTTCAGGTCTCGGTGTATATGTTCTCGCTGGTTCTGTGGCCAAAACCGTCGCTGGTCCAGCGGTTTGTTTGTCGTTTTTAGTGGCAGCAGTATCTAGTGCTTTTGCAGGTAAGAAAATAAATATACATGGTCCTGCTTCTCAACTCCCGTCCTCGTCAGGGTGTCCCAGACTATGTGGGCAATCTCCCGGATTCAGGTAGAACACTTAAAAATAAGAGGGGAAGTTCCTATCAATTTTTCTTCCTACGGCCTCCCCTACGGAGATACGGGCCCATAACGGACGTCCCTGGAAGTCGTTATTTTTTAAGTACTATTTGTAATTTAATAATTTTTTAGTATAATGGTTACTAGATGAGTATCCTTAAAAATCGCCCTTTTAAGCACATTTGGCTTATTTAGTTTGCCAGGAACGGACTAGACGTAATACAAAAATGTTTTTTTTTTGAAAATAAGGTACTGTTGATCAATGTCGATAAAGTAAACTGTTTTCGAAAAAAAAGATATTTTTCTCCAATATGATTTTTATTCAGTATACATAAATTCCATTACTAAGTTAGTAACTAATAAGACAAGACACTACCATAAACTGACACTGATGGCATAAATATTCTTATTTAAATCGGTACATGTGAAAAAATCGATGGCAACAATGAAGGAATTTTATGAACATAAAACAACAACCAATATTGAACAAAAATATATTTTCTTCGAAATCAGTTCATTTTATCGACATTGATCAAGAGTACCTTTTTGTCAGCTTAAGGTTTAATAAAGTATTAAAAAAAAAATATTAGTGTCGTTCCTACATCATACTATCATGTAAAAAAAAGCATTTTTGTGTTACGTCTAGTCCGTCCCTGGCAAACTAAATAAGCCAAATGTGTTTAAAAGGGCGAATTTTAAGGAGACTCATCTACTAACCATTATACTTAAAAAATTATTAAATTACACCTAGTACTTAAAAAATTATTTAAAAAACAACGATCTCCAGGGACGTCCGTTATGGGCCCGTATCTCCATAGGGGAGGCCGTAGGAAGCGAAATTTATAGGAACTTCTCCTCTTATTTTTAAGTGTTCTACCTGAATCCGGGAGATTGCCCACATATTCTGGGACACCCTGTATAACTGGGATATTTTGCAGACTTTAACCGTATATGTATACCATATGGGACGCGTTTCCAGAAAACATTTCTTAATATACAGGTTTTTTCCGGTCACAAAAAGTGAAGATATATTTTTTGTACCATTTTAATACAAATCGGTTGTGATATCATATCAGCAAAGAAAAAAATAAAAAACCAAAAGAAATCAGTCCATTTTTGTAAAATTTTGTTATATAATACCACAAAACTATAATAACAAATTTTTAATTAGTTATTTATCGTTTCATGTATAAAATGAAGCAAAATATTATCTTACAGATGGTTAATTGTACTTGATCAGTAAGCTGTGATGTCACTGACATCATTAATGATTTGACGGATATACATAGATACAATTCAAGTGGCATTCGAGGCCAACGAAACAGATTTGAATGTTCATGGGGGGTGTGATCTCTCTGGGGGAGGAAGAGAGGAAATAATAGGTATTTCAATACGAATTGCCTTTATTGCGATAAAGACATTGCACGATAACAATAAGTAGAAGATACTTATCCATCTTCCAACATCACGAAATTGTTTCCAAACTTCTATCGTTGGTAATACAAAAATTACATTTATCTTTTTTTTCCAAACAATTTATTTTAAACATTTATTATAGCAATTTTATTTACTGGTATTTTACTGATCTGATGTCGAGTAAATTATATTATTATGCAGCATTAAAACGGGGGAAAACATATTTTTTAGACGTTTGTATGCACATAATAAACAAACAATAAGGGGATTTACCATAAATATATATAAACCTCGGAAACTTTTAGATTTATTTAATAAACAATATTTGATTTAAATATTTAAAAAGTTGATGTAACAGCTAAAGTATTAATACTTTTTAGGATGTAACGAGTATTAGTAATCAGAGGTTGCCAAGCAGGCACTATTTTATGCGAACGTTCAGCCCAAATATACTTAATTTTTTCCTAATCTAAAACTGGATTCGTAAACTTAAAGGATTGGAAAACGCTGTGAAAAAATTGCGTTAAAAAATATAATGTTATAAGAATAATAATAACAATTTCAAATATGAACAATTTTCAAATTTTTGTCACAGATCTTCCTGGAACTTGTTGATACCCCAATCGACATGTCAGACAATCTAAATATCAATAAATTAACTAAACAACTTTATTATTTTACGAAAGCGGTTATACATATAGCGGTTCAAATTTATCAAGAAATATTATTATATTTTAAATAATTCACTTGGTATATGTATTATGCTGCAACCCAACATAAAAGTTTTAGAACGGGAACACTCTGTAGTAGCTCGAAAACCAGTCGGAAAAATGGAAACAATGATCGGAAGCAATTTTCAACGAAAGGTACGGAAAAAAATGAGTCCCATTGATTTATAGATGACGGAATTTCACGGTCAATATCATGCAAAACTATGACCTCTAAATACTTCAAATATTTTTTTAAATGTCTACCAGGTGAAGGTCTTTAATACACGCAACAGCCTTTCGGCCAGAACGAAATTATTTCTATTATTGTTTTTTTAAAGTTCAAAAACCCACCAGGAAGCGGATATACTTAACTGAAATGGGATAAACGAGCAAAAATTTTTCATGCTTTTCCTAATGAAAAATAATAAGAAATCGGTCAACTGAGACTCGCGCTAGGGTGTTATGGGTCATGTGATGTTGGTAAAGTTTCCGAAGATGAACGTCATTGTACGATGCCCACTATACAGCAAATATACAGTGTGTGTATACAGGGTGTTCCTTAATGACGTGCTAATATTTCAGGGTGTGATTCCTTAGATCATTTTATAAAGAAAAATTCATATGAACATATGTCCGCAACGGCTTAAATTTTTAGCAACAGGGTGTTGAACTTTTATTTTTTAAATGGTTATTTTTTAAATCTCCGAAAGTACTTTAGATATTATCTTCAATTTTGGTATGTGTTAATAGGATATAGTAGAACCACAAATTTTAGTTAGAAAAGCTATTCAATTGTTCCACCAGTGGCGTCCCTGCAAACATGTCTTCTAATATTTCTTACAAAAAAAGATGGTTCGCCACTGACATTTTTCCATTTCTCTGATTAGCCTGGTCAATTCTATATGAAAACGGTCTCTTGAGTTGTCTCGTTCTTGATTAAAACAATTAAATTAAAATTGCTTCATTTAGCAGTATTGACGAATCATTTTTGAACACATAGGTAGGTACATCTAGTTAACCTGGAATAAATGACGTTCTTGCAAACATCATTTTCCAAAAAATACGTTGACATAAAGTAAGTTGTTGGTGTTCAAAACCATCTCATAAGTATTATTTCTTCGATCTTTAGTGTTTCATCGAATTTATTTTATTTTTTCGCTCTTTTTATTCGAATATGGTGAATTATACGAATGCGGAAACGTCGGTAATATATTTTGGCCATTTGCAACAATTTTTACAAAACATCATTAATTATTATTATATCAATGTTAATAATAATGAATTTCAATATGAATTTAGTAGTTTTAATCAAGAAAAACTCAAGAGACCGTTTTCATGCAGAATTCGGCAGGCAAATCAGAAAAATCCACATTAAGAAATGTCAGTGGCGTACCATCTTTTTTGTAAAAAATATCAGAGGACATGTTTGCAAGGACGCCACTGGTGGAACAATTGAATAACTTTTCTAACTAAAATTTGTGGTTCTATATCCTATTAACACATACCATAATTGAAAATAATATCTAAAGTACTTTCGGAGATATGAAAAAATAACCTTTTAAAGAATAAAAGTTCAACACCCTGTAGCAAAAAATTTAAGCCGTTGCCGACATATGTTCATATGAACTTTTCTTTATAAAATAACCTAAGGAATCACACCCTGAAATATTAACACGTCATTAAGGAACACCCTGTATAGTCTTAATAACTTTTGACACGCCAATTTTTCTTTTACAAAATTTGGGTGTGGCATATAGGAAAGATAAATTAATTTTTGATGGAAAACATGACAGTAATAACTGTCAAAATGGCGGTTGGGCGCCATCTTGGTAAGGAAAATTAAATAGGAAGAGGGGTCATGCGACACATCAATTTGAAGGTACTGTCGAGTACTTTATGATGCCAGAATAGTACTTCTGTATTCGCAACGAAAGCAAAATGGCAGCGTTTTAAAAATTGAATAGTTATTATTTCTTTATTATCCTTTGTTTCATTTACCGTCTTAGTAGTATAGTGCAGTTTTTCAATTTTATTCACAATTGAACAAATATGAAAAGAAATATAATTTTTGCAAAGGTCGGTATTAACCAAATAAAACGCAAAAATAAACACTGATTAATGACAAAAACAACGCAAAAACGCATTACTCAAATACTCAAGAAATTGTAATTTTTAGGTTTATGTTATGCAGAATTTGCAGCGAGAGTTCCTAGGGCAGGATCTGCCTATGTATACAGTTATGTTAGTGTAGGGGAATTTATTGCTTTTGTGATTGGCTGGAACCTTATTTTGGAATATATCATTGGTAAGTTACTAATGCTTGCAATATTTAACTACAACTGCTGTACCTAATTAACTACAAAATTTGATATTTCAATATTTATTGACGGGACTTGATATTTAAAAAAAATATTTGGTAAATCACGAAAATACAGTGTCACCAATAAAGTTGGAACCATATTGGGGAAAAATGCATTGATTTAGATAAAATTTAAATTAACAACAAGTTTCTGCTTCAATAAAGGCTAAAAATTACGTATAGTTAGAGAGACGATGACAATAGGGGGTCCGTAAAGTGGAATATCAGTAATTTGGTCCTTCGTGGAGTTTAGGTCTCCCTCCACAACCCTTTTATCCGATGAAATGCCGTAGAGCGTTGCTGAGAGGCGCTGTACCGCTGTAGATAGGAAATTCTCAATAAATTCAAAATTATATCGAGCCATGTCTGAAAAATGAATTTACAGCATCTGCGTGACCCCAAAGTCACGAGAAACACATTTTCTGACAAGTCAACTCTTGCATATACTTTTCCGAGCGTGTCAAAAAAAATGAAAATTAAAAAAAAGAGAAAAAGCGAATTTGAAGTTGAAAGTAGAATGGAACATTATATGTTCAAGATTATGTGAAAATTTTTTTGTCGTTCCAGGTCTCGCCATTTCATTACTGGAATTTTTTAAAAACCTCCTCGGAGGAAATTCGGAAAACGATCGTGACATGTCAGAAAATTGTTACCCTACATTTCTTGACACCCAAATATTGTGGAAAAAAAATTTCAGAAGAATCGCACCTAGCTAGGCGGAATTCTGACAATATTACGCATAGATACCGGAAGGCATGTATCGTTCAGTTGTATGACGGGAAAATATATAAAAATATTTCGCAATATTCTTTTTATCAGAAAATTGTTTACGAGTCATCTCCATGTGAATATAAATCGATTAAGCCCACTTGGACCCATGTCACTTGAGACTTTATAATTTCTCCATTCACACGCTCGGAAAAGTATATGCAAGGGTTGACTTGTCAGAAAATATGTTTCCCGTGACTTTCGGGTCACGCAGATGCTGTAAATTCATTTGTCAGACATGGCTCGATATAATTTTGAATTTATTGAGAATTTCCTATCTAAAGCGGTGCAGCGCTTCTCAGCAACGCTCTACGGCATTTCATCAGATAAACTCCACGAAAAACCAAATTACTGATATTCCACTTCACGGACCCCCTATTGTCATCGTCTCTCTAACTAATAAACAAATGGGACCATGCGTCTTTTTTTAACTGTCAAATTTACCATTTTCTCCACAAGAGGTTAAAAAATGCCATTAAAGTTAATTATAAACAACGCTGCTATTGTTCTAATATGTCCATTTTTTTCAACGTATTTGTTATTTAACAAACAAGACTCATCTATCTCTTCGTTGGTTAAATATTTAAAGTTATAAGGCGTTTGCTCTACAGATGAGAACACTGTAATAATTTTTCGAGGCAAATGAACATTTTGGTTGAATTTTTGGTATAAAGAATGAATTTAGACGATGAATATTGTACTACCGTTTTCAAGAAAATAGATAATGACCAAAAATGTATAGTAAACAAAAATGAAGTGATTCAAATTTGATTTGAAATGTAATTTTTGGTCTTTATTGAATCAATGACTGATGGGGACGTCAAATTTTATCTAAATCGAATAATACATTTTCCCCATATTGTTCCAACTTTAATACTGACACTGTATAATAACTAATTAAGCTCAAAGTTTCTATATTTTACTGACTTTTTCAAATATGAGGAGAAATTTTGGCTGAAGGTCATTTATATTATTGAGAGGTCATTACCCAAGTAATAGGATCGATTAAAAAAATACTTTTTGTACTGGAGGATATTTTTAAAAGCGATTTCGGAGAATTTTGTATTTAATGGGAAAACCATAACAAAAAAAAATGTTTACATAGAATATTGCAAATAATCGTTATTAACATAATTTTGCTCTTTTTATCCTAAGTACCTCTCATAAACAATGTATTTAAATGATATATTATAGGTTAATTGATATATTCCAATGTTCAAGTTCAAATATTAAATAGAATTTGAAAATATTTCCATAAAAAATAAATACACCTAACCTTGCATATCAACAAGCGTAGTTAGCACGGGGCAATAGCAAGAGCGGATCCAGAACAATAAACAGTATATTGTTAATACCATCTGCAATTATGCCCCCGCTATGGCAATCGAAGGGGGCGTTGTGAGTTTGGGCAGTTCGGAAATTTCTTTGTGAAAGTAAACATTCGACAGGACCGGATTTCAACTTTTTTAATGTAAATTTCACTGGTTAGTTAGGAAAAATATATCAATCAAAATTTCGATTAGTTCGATTTAAGACGGCGTTCCATGCATGCGATTTCTGACGATATGATGATCCGATGGTGCCCTGGTTCGTGTAAACTTTTGGTGCCAAATTCCGTCCGAATATTTGTAGTGCTGGGACATCGAAACGGAACATCGATGTTAACATCGAAAGCTAACATCGATGGCTTAAAAATATCGGTTGTAAAAACAACAAACATCGATATTTAAAAAAGTATATTTGCGATTAGGATTAAATTAGATATAAAAAAAAAACTTTTTATTGGAAACAATTGAAAAATTATCAAACGTCAAAATACTCAATAACAAAACTTGTAAAAAATAATATAAACAAAAAATAAAACAAATATTAAAACATATTTTATAACTGCATTAATTCCAGTCACTAACAACTTAAATAAACTTTTTTGTTTTGTAAAATTATTAATGAGCGTCCCAGAATTTTTTATTAATTGATTGCAGGAAAGGTAACTTAAACTTAGAAAGTTTCTTTCCTTGCAAGCTATTTCGTTTTTGGAGCATAGTTTCGCCGGCTTTGAAAAAAAGATTTCAACCACCTTTATAGCAAATGAAATCAAAAGCTTTCGTTCTTATTTTCTTGTGCTGGGAAAATTGAGTTTAAGATTACAACCTAGTTTTCTTGTTTTGTTATAACATTGAAGATCGAAAGGTAAACGTCAATGTCGACATCGATGTTTATGACCTAAATGTCGAAAACATCGAACATCGGTAACAGAACATCGATGTTTCAAAAACATCGATGAACATCGCCCAGCACTAAATATTTGTAACAATCGACACGATGAGCTTTATTTTAACTATCATCCGACGTCGTATGTTTCTTAACCTCACTTTTTCCTAAACCAAAAATTAAGAATGAATGACTATGTTGACTATTTTGGGAATAAAGCTGAATTTATAAACTCGACGTTGACGATTGACGGTGCTGTTCGACGGTGACGGTACAGCTTAAACATATTGAAATGCATAAGACCATTTATATTTGACGATGACGGTGCAGTTTGACGGCCGACATGAACCAATTTTATCTTTTGACGGTGGACGGCCGTAGCAACGTTCGTAGCAAGTTTACACAGCCAATCAAAATCGTGTTTACCTGTCACGTGATATTTTGTAAATATTATTTTATTTTATACCATCTCATTAACCATTTTAAAGTGTACTGTTGATAAGTGTTGATAGTATCATTCAGATCACATAAACACCAAAATTAATATAATCACATAAAAATACAGAAAAGCCGAGAAAAACAGGTTATAGGTTATCGTCGCCATCGTCAAGTTTATAAATCCAGTTTTTTACGGCACCGTCAAACAGCACCGTCAAACTGCACCGTCAATCGTCAACGTCGAGTTTATAAATTGGCCTTTATTATCAGCTACTAATGCATCAAAATCATCAAATTAAAAACACATTAATTTTAAGGTTAGGTAGTGACCACATATATATTATATTGTATACGAGCGACACTCTTTTCTTTTTTTACAAGCTTTTTAGTGAAATTCGGGTCCGAACATCGGATAATGTGATAAGCAAAATATTTTCGTATATACGTACATACCTGAAATACTTTAGACCTGATATGGGGTTTGTTCGGGTTTGTTCGCACCATGCACTTGTGTCCTTTCATCTTAAACAAAACAAGCCACTAACCTACCAAACAGCGAATCGAATCACCACAAATTAAAAACTCCTTTACAAAAATTGTTGTTAGGTAATGAAAGTTTGTATAACGACATCAATGTGGATGAACCACTTTTTATTCTGTAATTTGAAAAAGCATCCAGAACCAAAGATGGCGACGAATAACAACAAACAAATAATGTCGGGCCGGCTCTAACGCGATCGATAAAATTTCTATCCTACTGCGCACACTCAAGAGGCCCGCGCCATCTACCATAGCGGGGACACTTTTTGTATTTTGGAACGTTCGTATTGGCAGCATACTGTTTATATATATGTGATCAAATACATTCAATGTATGGAAAAATTATTGTTTTCCCAGACCACCCGATGATATCTTATACAATAAGGTGTATTTTTGCCTACACAGTAGTACTTTAAAATACTAATTATTATTTTTAAATTGACGTATTCCGATTTTTTACTGGAACTGGAACGATTATTGACTGGAAGCGAGACATTAACAATGTATAAATTTTTAGGCACCGCCAGTGTAGCTAGAGGACTTAGCAACTACATAGATGCCTTAGTGGACAATAAAATAAAGACAGCCCTTCAAGACTTTATGCCGATGAACATAGATTATTTAAGTCCTTATCCCGATTTTTTGTCGTTTATTTTAGTTATAGTTTTGACAGGTAAGACAATATCCGAATTGTTAATAAACAGGGTGTTATGGAAATGACGTATTATATTTAAACCGGCAATTCCTGAGATAAAGACAAATTGAAGAAAAATACCCATAAATGGCGCTTTCAATTCATTCAGCGGTAAAAGTGACCTGACGTCAAACCAGAAAAACACCTGTGTGGCACTGCGATACATGTAAGCAATCAAGGAATTCTGGCCGGTGTTGTCATATGTACACCTTAAACTCTTTAGACAAAATAAAATAATTTAAACATTTTTCCATTCTGTAATACCTTTCTGTACAATTAATTGAAGAACATTTACGACGGAATATGTTTTAAACAACCCGAAAAAACATATGGAATAGTAATAGCCACGTACGTCACTAGGTCAAATGTCAATGACCTCTTGACGCCTTACATCGGCTAAGCGAAGTAGTTTCATATAGCTCCGCAGGCTTGCGCCTGTTAGTTGAAGACCAACCAGCGGCCGGATACGTTGTGTCTGGTCGATCACCAACACACTCTCAGCAATCCGCTCTGTTTTTTCGGTTTACGCGTATATCTTGCCCGTCCATAAATAATCTTTGAATATTGTTTTTATTGACGCGTTTCTTCAGGACGTCAAATTTCGTCGCGTGTAATAAAATCTAATAATCTGTAGTATAATCTGTATTATTGTATTTTCGAAAGCTAACTATCGGTTCTGTTTCACTATTACTGTGTGTACATAAAGTGTCTCCAGGAGTGTTCCCATGAAAAAAAAACTGATTGTGTTTGTGCCTGAATTTCCTCGCTCTTTAGGTATAAGGATAAATATAAGTAGATAGAAAATAATTAATTTTTATAATTTTATATGGAATTTCAATTTTACATATATAACATGCAAACCTAGAATGCGAATAGAATTTTGCCTTGAAGTAAAACTGAATTCGATGTCAAGTTAAACAACTAAATCGTTATAATTTTATAGCAATTTTTTTTTAAGTATATGGTAAAATTATGGAATTATACGTGCCATTACGATAAAATTGTTAAATTTACTAAAATATGACAATTATATTTAGTTGTGATTGTTCGGACGAATTTAACTTAAAAAAAAATAATTTTATATAAATTTAATAGTGAAAACCTAAAATGTGGTATTTTACGACCACAATATGTTTGTTAAACCGAACTTTTAATTGGAATTTTAAATCATTATTTTAAAGTTAACAATAAACACTTGATTTTTCGGCACGTACACAAATGCAATCTCCGACGTCAAACCATAAAAAAATATATATTTGTCATTGTTATCGAAAATACAGGATCACGGTAACTAAGAAATATATTTGTTTGAAATATTGGTGCTCGCTATAAAAGATCTTTTCAATGAAGATATTTTGACGTATCTATCACTTCCGGATATGCCGGAAGTCGGTGTCAAATTGCTTATTTTAAACGGAACACCCTATATATTATTACATTTTTGGATTATATACGCAAGATTCTAAACAGATTTCCTATATCATGTGATATACCTAAGGATAAGCATGTTTGACATATTTAAGGTTTATGTGTAAAGTAAAGCTTGCGGACTTTAAAATAATTATTCATTTTTCCATATCAAAATATTAAATTGTTAATATTTCGAAAACAACAATTTTTCGGAATAGACAACCTTATACAAACTTACCCTTATTTTTAATGCTAAATAGAAAATAATATATATACTATGTATATAAAATTTGGGGGTTTCCATTTGAAAATGTAGATTTTTCAATGTCATTTTTAATCTTATTGTTTGAACACCCTGTATAAATAGTTACCAAAATATTATAAAGAATCCCGTAAAGCAGGTCCTTTTCACCAAGGAATCCAACCCGAATTAAATAATAAGAACTTACGTATAGGAAAAATTAATAATTATTTTAGGGTCCGCAAATATCACCTCAGACATGCTTATACTTAAAGCCGTATTACAGTCGGCAATAAAAAATTTCGGTGCAATGGCAATTATAATTGCACGAATTCATGCGCAGTACACCGTTCTCGATCAGCTGTCTCTCATTGCCAGAAATGGGGCACGCGCCATTTTAATTGCCAACACCGTTCTCGATCAGCTGAGACAGCTGCATTGCCACAAATGGGGCACGCGCCATTTTCATTGCCATTGCCGGTGTAAGTCTGGGTAGAGATGGATTATTCTGTTATTTTTAAATGTTTATTAGTTGGTCGAAGCACCTAGGAACAGCTAATGGCTATTTAAACTAACTGGTACTTAAATTAGCAGTTCACATTCTTTATTAAGCTTATGTACTGCTAATTCGTAGCAACTTTCTTGAACTGCCATTTGTAAGTAGCTGCTTTAACTGCTAATCAAAACGAACAGGTTTGCCCATCTCTAATTCTGGGGGGCATTTTAGGGATTTCGACTCTAATAGGAAACATATTATTACAGGGAGGTTTGAAACATGTTTGCAAATATATTTTTTTATTTTTTAGCTTTATTGGCTTTTGGAGTTAAGGAATCATCAATATTAAATAATGTGTTCACCGTTCTTAACTTGATTACGGTTGGTATAGTCCTAGTATCTGGATCAATAAAAGGTAAATTATTGATTTAATAATGTTCTTCATATTATCTACCATACTGGGTGTTCGGATAATGCGGTTAGTTTTTAAACTATCTAGTTGATATTTGGCACAGTGACTGAAGGTCCGGCAGCCCGTTACCAAATGTCCTGTTACCACGCCTTCATCTAGTCAATGACTAATCGCTAGATTAATAAAAAATTAAAAAGTTTTACGGTTTAGTCGGAATGATTTCAGTCCATAAGAAAGCAGGTCGTCTTTTTGTTACTACACCTTATCCGTTCTTGGTAAAATCATTAAAAATATAAAAAAAAAACGTGAATTCGTCGACAACGGACGTTTTGAGTGTTGCAAAAATGCCATAGTTTAAATAAAAGATGTAAAGTATTGTTGATAACACTCTAAAAAATAGTAAATCGAGTCGAACGGACAACATTTTCCGTGTTGCGCAGTTGCAGGGAGGGCAGCGGAATTGGATCTTGGATTTGTACAATTCATGATCGCGGTACACGGCGCGCGCATGGGACGGCTTGCTGTGTGGCTTCGTTGTCTATAACAACTCAGCATCAGCTATGTCCCCATATTGCATTATTATTGATACACGTGCTGTGTTGACTGAAAACGATTTTGCTAAAAAATGCGTGTGTAAAAATGTCGTTTCATATTTTTCCCCCATTTTCCGAACCACAATACACGATTTCTGCTTGAAAACGGACGAGGCGCGATAACTTGAACAGCGTTAAACAAATTATATACCTAAGATCCAACACTGCGGTTGTGCGTCGATAAAAATATCCGTTCTCATTTTTTTCCGGTCACGAATAACGAAAAATAACATCCGACAAGTAAAACGGACGAGGCGTGATAAGCTGAATTCTCCGCTATAAACAAATTTGGATTTTTCTCAAACCAAAACGATTCACCGCACGGAAAATGTCAGTTACTATTTTCATCTCCTCAAAAACATCACTGTGAGTCAAAAAATAAAAAGAACGGACGAGGCGCGATAACTATTACGACCACTTTCTTTTTACATATGTAAAGATGATTCTTAATGATTTCGCAACGTTGCCAATGTCCGTTCTTGTTAATTTCCTTCTCAAGTCCGTATTAAATCACCAAAAAACTCAAAAAAATTTAGGTCGTGATCAGTCTGAAATCCTGGTAACGAGCTGCCGTACTATAAGCTTAACGATTTCTATCATTCTGTTATAAAAATGTTTCTCTACTATGCCATCAGAGGCTACTTTACCTGAAATTCAAATTTAATTTTTGGCATATCTTTTTTGTTTTGACAGTTATTTGAAAAAATGATATGTCATTTTAAAGACAAAAGAATACCTAATAAAAAAGATACCCTTTATTCGTCGAGTCGATAAACTACACTGTTTAGGCGCAAAACTGGGAAGGGAAGCAAAAAAAAGTATCGAGTTGTCGAATTTTTGTTATATGACTGATGCATTATCGGAACACCCTGTATATTAATAGTCTCTTTGCAATCTTTGGCCCCTTTCCTTGTGTCCCAAGACCTGTGACCACTGTCGTTATTGAAGATTATAATTAATATTTAGAATTTTTTATTTTAAGCTAAATATACGGTCGTAGTCTTTACGCCCTTGTTACACAATGTACTATTATAGAATTATGAATATTGGCTCCCCTATTTACTCTACTATGCACTTTTTACATAGTCATAAAAATAAATAGAGAAACATTACTTATAAACTAATTCGCAGAGTTACATCAGCGCCTATTGTCATGACTACTACAATACTATTACTACTATTGTTAATCTTAACAGTAGAAGGTTTTAAAATTATTTAAAAACATCTCTGGTAATACCGCACTGTATAATTTCAATTTACTTAACCGCAGAACAATCATGTTCTTTTTGACCTTAGCACGCTTGAAACATTTAATATATTTCTGAGTAATTAATACCAGAATGCCAACATCTTCACTAAATCTTTATGGTACCTTGACAATTGTTTCTTCGAATAGTAGAAACGAATCGATCCGTTCTATTCATTATTCAAAACGCGTCAACGGGGAAAGCCTTTAAAAAATATTAGCAGCTTTCATGGTTTAACCCCCTAGGAGATGTTACCCTTAACATCTTATATGGGAAGGAGGTCAAGTGATACAGCATTTACTTTTAAAGGTCGTTTAAACCACTTTCCAATAATAACAAATTTATTATTTTTTGAGCAGTACCTAGTTTCCAAAAATGAACGTACCTGCATTATCATGGGCATCATATACATGGTGTCCGCTAATTAATGGTACATGGAAAAACCACAGACTCCTTACGTAAAAATATTAGGATTTAATTATACTACTTATATACGAAAGTTGATATTAACAAAACTTCCTTTTTGATTTTCTCTAATTACTTTGCAAGAACCTAACGTTTTTTTACAAAATTTGGCAATTATGGTTTTTTTAGTACGAGAAATTGATTTTTTTATGAAATTTAAATGTACAATGAAGGGGACGCTGCCTGCGGCTTTATTTGCACATTTATTAGGTCGTCACTTTTTTGTGTCTCAGTGTATTTAAGTTTTTAATGAAAATAATGTCAGGTCGCCCAGAGTTACCGTTTCGGAGATATTTGCATTTGAATTGTTTAGTGCACCCTGCCCAATTATTATTAATTTGCAAACAAAATTATTTACTTAAAGTAACCTATGAGAAAACAAATGATTATGCTGTTATTTGTTTGTTGATTATTGTACGATAGCTTTGTCAGAAAAAGTTTCATTTTTGAGTTTATCGTAAGTGCTGTTGGTTTCTTCTGACACGATATTTTCTAGGGTCAAAGTTATTTTAATTAAAATAAGTAAAAGAACAATCCAATTGTTGTATTTATTATTCCCAATTACTAGAACATTAATTATCATGTAAAAGTTAATTGGTAAGAAGTAACAAAATATTATTTGCTTGCCTGAGCTTACGCACTAAACAATTTAAATGCAAATATCTCCGAAACGATAACTTTGGGCGGCCTGAACTTAGCATACCTTTCTTACGTAATAAATATAAGAAAAGTATTATTTTCATTAAAAACTTAAATACACTGAGGCACAAAAAAGTTATGACCTAATAAATGTTCGAAAAATGCCGCAGACAGCGGCCCCCTACATTATACATTAAAATTTCACAAAGAAATCAATTTCTAGTCCTAAAGAAAACATAATTGCCAAATTTTGTAAAAAAAACGTTGGTTTCTCTCAAAGTTATTAGAGAAAATGAAGTTTTAACTTTAACACCCTGTATCTCAGTTAATATCAACTTTCGGATATAGGTAAGTATAATTAAATCCTAATATTTTTACGTAAGGAATCAGTGGTTTTTCCATGTACACCATTAATTAGCGGACACCCTGTATAGGCAAATACAATGTTAAAAATGATTAGGGATTTTTTTTGACTAGCCGACGTGAACAACTGGAAAATACCAGCAGAGGACGTTCCTAGCGGCTACGGCACAGGCGGCTTCATGCCTTACGGCTTCGCTGGAGTGATGGCGGGGGCGGCCAAGTGTTTCTACGGTTTCGTAGGATTTGACGCCGTAGCCACCACGGGAGAGGAGGCAAAGAATCCCCAGAAAGATATCCCTTTGGCCATTGTGATCAGTTTGTTCATTATTTTTGGAGCCTATTTTGGAATTTCGACTGTACTGACGATGATGTTGCCATATTATGAACAAGTAGGTATACAATTTTCAGTCTTAAATTAAACATTAACATTTTTAAATCGACAGATAACATCCATCGGGGTTAGAAAGAACAACTAAAATTTAACTTTAAGTTAAGAAAGTAACCTTCCACTATATTGCCAAAGTTTAACATGTTTCGCTACACGGTAGCTTTAGTTAGAGAGACGGTGACAATAGGGGGTCCGTGAAGTGGAATATCACTAATTTGGTTTTTCGTGGAGTTTAGGTCCCCCTCTACGACTTTTATATCTGATGAAATGCCGTAGAGCGTTGCTGAGAGGCGCTGTACCGCTTTAGATAGGACATTCTCAATAAATTCAAAATTATATCGAGCCATGTCTGAAAATGAATTTACAGCATCTGCGTGACCTCAAAATCACGCGAAACACATTTTCTGACAAGTTTGCATTTCCGAGCGTATAAAAAAAAAATTAATGGAAAAATTATAAAGTCTAAAATGACATGGGTCCAGTGGGCTTAATCGATTTGTATTCACATGGAGATGACTCGAAAACAATTTTCTGATAAAGAGAATATTGCGAAAGTGCGGTATTTTATCGAAAAGTCCGCGCTCCAGCCCAGGCAAATTTTCAAAAAACAATAACACGCTTTGGGGGAGGGGATTTGAAACCCATCCCATCGAATCAGAGGACGAAATAACTTTGGTGAGTCGTGTCTTGCTTGTCTTAATCACCAGTTATCATTTTTCCCGTCAGACAACTGAACGATACCTGCCTTCCGGTATCTCTGCGTAATATTGCCAGAATTCCGCCTAGCTAGGTGCGATTCTTCTGAAATTTTTTTTTCCACAATATTTGGGTGTCAAGGAATGTAGTGTGACAATTTTCTGACATGTCACGATCGTTTTCCGCATTTCCTCCGAGGAGATTTTTAAAACATTCTAATAATGAAATGGCGAGACCTGGAACGACAAAATTTTTTCACATAATCTTTAACATATAATGTTCCACTCTAGAAAGTTTCAACTTCAAATTCGCTTTTTTTCTTTTTTTTCAATTTTAATTTTTTTAGAGTATATGCAAGGGTTGACTTGTCAGAAAATGAGTTTCCCGTGACTTTGGGGTCACGCAGATGCTGTAAATTCATTTTCAGACATGGCTCGATATAATTTTGAATTTATTGAAAATTTCCTATCTAAAGCGGTACAGCGCCTCTCTAACTACTTCCTCAGACGACAATATTTTATTGTTATTGTACGATTGTCCAGCTTTGCGACTATTTGTCCGAGAGTATGAAGGTTCTCCAAGTATTGTCAGTTGACGCAACATTGAATCCAAGGACGAAAATGCTGAATAACATATTAATGGTTATTACAGTAGAGGTCTTTATTTTTACCATAATCTTAGCCCTATGTGACCTTATGGTCCAGCGATGGTTTCAGTATTAGAGTTTCTATTATCCATGACACTTTGTCATTATGACATCTAGTCCAGTTCAATATTTTGTAAAAAGATTACGTTACATTAAGCAATTTAATCATTGCTGCTAGAATTACTTTCAAAATTTATATTTGAGCAGAGCAGGAAATAGCAGGTTGCAAACTCTCAAACATGTTCTGCTAGGTATTAATTTCTTTGTAGAACGTGGACGCTCCCTTTCCTTACGTCTATGAAAGAGTAGGCTGGATTACAATCAAATGGATCGTTACCAGTGGAGCCGTGTTCGCCTTATGTACCAGCATGTTGGGCGCCATGTTCCCGCTTCCCCGTGTCATCTATGCTATGGCTCAAGATGGAGTCGTCTTCAAGCCTTTGGGGAAGGTGCACAAGTGGACACAGACACCATTGATTGCTACATTCTTATCGGGAATTTTTGCAGGTAAATCCCCGAACAAGTGTACGTCCAATAAAATCGTAAAAATTGTGTAAAAGCGTTTGAGCATTGATTGCCAACGACCAACGCATTGTGATCGGGCATCATTGCTAACCTACCCACCTACATACATACACTTGTTAAGTGTGCATATATGTGTAGGGGTTTTCACATAAATATTTAAACATTTGATTTAACAAAAAGTATATAGACATTCCTTAGGATATCTAAGGAGTCACACGTATAGTATGTATATTTCTTTTTCAGGATTTATGGCAATGATCTTTGACTTGGATCAACTTATTGATATGATGTCAATTGGAACCCTTCTAGCTTACACTATCGTGGCCGTGTGTGTTCTCATTTTACGGTAAGGCGTTACCAAGAGTTACCTCCTGGTTTTGAATCTACAGGGTGATTTTGAAAATCTTCGCTTTTAGACACTCGTATTACTGTTACGAGTTAACTTATCAAAAAGGTGAAAACTGATCTTGTTAGACATTTTTATGGAAAGTTTAGAAGTTCTTAGAAGTTCAATTTTTAAGATATCAACAAAAGCAAAACAATTTTAAATAAATAAATATATTATTTCGTTTATTTATTGAGCATACTTTGGGTTTTACAATAATATATAATTGTATATATTTATAGTCAAAAAGAACCTAAAAATGCGATATTTTTATTATTTACCTTCATATCAACTTGTGTCCTAAACGTCTTAACTTTGGAGATACAGGTTGTTAAAGAATTTCAAAAAAATCTCCTTTTTTTAATATCTGTGATACTGCTCTAGATACTTTCTATTCGTCAACAGGCATTTTATGATGTATACATGGTTTTTTGTATTCTCACCAGTGACGTTCGTGCGGGAATTGCCATCGGTAGTTTTGAAGAATTTTAAATTCATTAATTTGCATTCTGTTATGAAATTAGGTATTAGCAAAGATTAAAAAGCAGGTAAGTAGCAGATTTTGTAAAAATAAACAGTTTTGACAGTTGTCCATCTAGTCTAGTTGTCACTTATTTAAGTCATTAACCTTAACAAATTATTAAAAAAAAAACATGAAACCTTTAACACTCTGTATTTCAAAAGTTAATACATTTAGGACACATGTTCATATGAAGCCTTTTTCTGAAAATGGACCCAACAATATCCTTAAATGTTATTAAGAAACACCCTGTATATCGGACCATTAATATTTATACAGGGTGTCCCAGAATATGCGGGCAATCTCCCGGATTCAGATAGAACACTTAAAAATACCAGGAAAAGTTCCTATAACTACGGAGATACGGGCCCATAACGGACGTCCCTGGAAATCGTTGTTTTTAAATAATTTTTTTAAGTACTAGGTGTAATTTAATTATTTTTTAGTATAATGGTTACTAGATGAGTTTCCTTAAAAATTGCCGTTTGCGCACATTTGGCTTATTTAGTTTGCCAGGGACGGACTAGAGGTAACACATAAATGTTTTTTTTACGCCCTGTATGATGAAGGAACGACAATAATATTTTTGGATACTCTAAACCTTAAGCTGAAGAAAAAGCACTTTTGATCAATGTCGATAAAGTGAAAAAATTATTTTTGTCCATACATTCGGCATATTCAGTATACAATAAATTCCATTACTAAGTTAGTAACTAATAAGACGAAGGAGAAAAACCGCAAATTTCAATACACTACCATGAACTGACACTGACATAAATATTCGTATTTTTTCGAAAACAGTTCATTTTATTGATATTGATCAAGAGCACCTTTTTTTCAGCTTAAGGTTTAGACTATCCAAAAATATTATTGTCGTTCCTTCATCATACAGGCTGTAAAAAAAAGCATTTATGTGTTACGTCTAGTCCGTCCCTGGCAAACTAAATAAGCCAAATGTGTTTAAAAGGGAGAATTTTAAGGAGACCCATCTAGTAATCATTATAATAAAAAATTATTAAATTACACCTAGTACTTAAAAAATTATTTAAAAAACAACGATTTCCAGGGACGTCCGTTATGGGCCCGTATCTCCGTAGGGGAGGCCATAGGAAAAAAAATTTATAGGAACTTCTCCTGTTATTTTTAAGTGTTCTATATGAACCCGGGAGATTGCCCACATATTCTGGGACACCCCGTATTTATGGAGGTAATACTTTGTCCAAAGATAACGAAAGAGCGTGGAAACTACCACCCAACAAGCTCATATCACATCAGATCTCGTTTTTTAGATACCAAGTAGATGCAGATACCACTATCAAGAGTCTAGAGAAAGACGTCAATCAGTACTACCAACCAACTTTCTACAATGTTTTCAAAGAGATATTTAATCTAAACAATAACAAAGAAGCCAACGTAAGAACTTCCAGGATCACCAACTGGAGTGTAGTTATTTACAGTAAGTATAATAATACAAAGTCGGAACGAACGGACCAAATTCCAGGTGTGTATTGTACAAGTAACGTAAAAACTCATATGTTCGTGTAAACATCAGAATGCAACTGTACTTTGCTCATCAGGTCCAAGCAACATTTCAACGAAATGTTTCCAAGGCTTTGGATTGGTCGCGGTGGTCGTATTACTTGGCCCCACCGACCTATAACCATGGATACGTACAACTTATGGGGTGCGCAGTAAAAAGTTAAATTTTACGAGTGAAAAAATGAGTTGGTGCGCACGGTTTACCGGTCATATTAGGTTGCTAGTCGTTTATCTTGCGCACAATGTTGTCGCCGATATCGGTGCTGGTTTGGTTGCCAATCAACCACGACCGTTCAGAACAGCAATCAGTCGTAGAGATGACATCCGATCAGTTTTGTTTACATGCGCGAGGCCATACGAGTCTGGTTATGCATAGGTATAGGTCGGTGGTTGGCCTCCAAGATCACCAGACCTCACATCACTAGACTTGTTTATGGGGCTGGTTCAACAATGACGTTTACAAAGTAAAAGTTAGACACTCGGGATGTACTTATTCGACGTATAAGAAATACTACAGCCGATATTAAAGAAAGACATAATGCAACAGGCGCTCTTCGTGGACGAAGCAGAGAATGTTTAGAGCTCAATGGCGATATTTTTGAACGATATTTTCACTCCTGGAGTTTGATCCATTCCTCCCGGCCCACCCTATATTTTTATCCTAACTCTGACCTAAAGAATGAACCCTGACAAAAAAGAGACTAATATTATAAAATGAAACAAATAAGAAAAAAACTTGTTTATGCTTTCAAATTCAAGACATAAATAAACTCCTGGACAAAATTAACGTAACATCATAAATTTCCCATATTTTTTATGCTATTTTTTTTCTGAATTTATGATCCGATTTGAATGATTTTTTTTTGCATTGTAGGTTGGTTCCTTGACAATGTCATAGTTTTCGCTGTTTATGATAAAAATTTAATTTTCGATTCATACTGGGTTTACTAAAAATGCTATGTTTTTTTCCGAAAATTCGTATCACCCTGTGGAGTATATTAGCAACCGAAGCATATTGCAGTTGACATTAAACGGTAGGTCCATCTTTCCCCAATATTTCCTATTTTGGTTTACTTCATTATCTCTGTTATTAAAGGAGATACGCCCTTTTACAGCGTAACATGTTTTTATAGACTGTAATATTCAACACATTCATTGTTAAATGTTTTCAAGTAGGCTTCAAGATTAAAATACTCGTCGGGCAACTGAGCATACGAAACGAAAGTTTAATAAGCAGTTTCCGAACAGTTTTTAACAGTATGGCGAATTTTATTTGACCTTTGTAACTTTAATACACAACATCTGCTGACACATCTCTTGCAATGTCAGAAAATGTCCATAGTCTTCTTGAAAACATTTAACAATGAATGTGTTGAATATTAAAGTCTATAAAAACATGTTACGCTATAAAACGGTGTATCTTCTTTAATAACAGAGGTAATGAAGTAAACCAAAAAAGAAAATGTTGGGGAAAGATGGACCTACCGTTTAATGTGAACTGCAATATGCTTCGGTTGCTAATATACTCCACAGGGTGATCCGAATTTTCGGAAAAAAACATAGCATTTTTAGTAAACCCAGTATGAATCGAAAATTAAATTTTTATCATAAACAGCGAAAACTATGACAAGGAACCAACCTACAATGCAAAAAAAATCATTCAAATCGGATCATAAATTCAGAAAAAAAATAGCATAAAAAATATGGGAAATTTATGATGTTGCGTTAATTTTGTCCAGGAGTTTACATTTAAAAATGATAATCTTACTCTTTTTTTATGTAGATAATAATTATTATTTTATTTTCAAAAATTATTTTTAGGTGTTTTTACAATACTTTTTGCAGCCATTATTATAAACGTTCCCAGTATAATATTTGTGGAGCCGTTCTACTGTGTTGGATTTGTTGTTAGCTTGCTTGCCATGATTATTTTGATAATTGTCATTGCTAGACAACCGGTAGTACACATTGACCTGACATTTAAGGTACCGATAAAGACACTGATTAAAAGGGGAGACATTTGAAAGTTACCTTCTAAGGTAGCCTTAACGTTTAAATTAATTAGAGGGTCAATTGACGCCTTAAAGACATATTCCTTTAGATGAGAGTTAAATAGAACTTTAATATACTAACAAACTTGTGTCTTTCTGCAATTTAAGGTGACTTTGAAATATCGGCCCTTAGATTTTTATAAAAAAGCCCCAATGGATTTTAAGTATTTTCTACAAGGATGCCAAAGAGTCAATTTTATCAGACAGAAATTTACATTTTTTGGTCATTTCATCAAATCAATTTTTTCAAAAACTTTAAGTAGCAAATAAATTTACTAGTGTTCTAGGAATTTTGTAATATTTTAGGTTCCGTTGGTGCCATATGTCCCCTGCATTAGTATATTCTTCAATTTGTACCTCATGTTGGAGTTAGACCTCAACACCTGGATTAGATTTGTTGTTTGGCTGATAGTAGGTAAGAAACATAGATAATGAGAAGTAATTAAATGGTTTGCCATTATTAAGAGTCGAGCTGCGAAATGATTACTTGGTCGGCAAGAGTTTCCAATTGGTCAGTAGAAACAAACATGTCTAGAAGCAGTTTACTTCAGAGGTCCCAGGGCACTGTCAATTTATGTATAGTATTTGCAGAATTATACCGTTGATCTTTTGACTGCAATAAAACGTCATTATCCATTCGACCATAAAATAAATAAGAAAATCCCAAATTTTAAAACCTTTTCGAGCAGAGCCGGACCAGGTATACAAATTCAATTTATACCTATACCTGATGCATATATAAATACAAAGTGATTTTTAATAATTTTAATCTTTAGTGGCTTTCCGGCGAGTAATTTTTAGTTAGGCTTATTAGTGGTAGAATGTGGCGTCCTTGGAATTGTGCTGATAGGGGGGCATCTTCAAGTGTCGGGAATGGAGACTTAAATATTTAACAGCTGTTAAACAATTTAGAGAAGAAAATCGTCCAATTATTTACCTTGACGAAACATGGTTTGATACCCATGACACTCCAAGAAAAGGTTGGGATGATTCTTCCAAAAAATGTCAAACCAAGGCACCATCAAATCAAGGCAAAAGAATCACAATATTACATGATGGTTCAGAGAACGGGTTTGTTCCAAATTATCTGTTGCTTTCAGCTAAAAACATAGCACAGATTCTTCTTTAGATTACCATCAAGATACCGACGCACAACTTTTTGAACATTGGTTTAAACATAAACTCCTTAAAATTATACCTGAAAATAGCGTCATTGTAATGGACAACGCTAGTTATCATAGTCGGCAAGCAAAAATCATTCCCAATTCTAATAATACAAAAGCAGAAATTCAAAATTTTATGATTGAAAATGATTGATGTTTTGAAGAAACTTACAAAAAACGAGAACTGCTAGAAGTATTAAAAGCTTTTAAAATAAATAAGGAATACGAGTGTGACAAACTTGCAGCAGAAAATGGACATACAGTGTTGCGTCTTCCTCCGTACTATTGTATATTCAATCCTATTGAGCTAATAAGGCACCGATTAAAATCCAATATTAGGAGAAATAATATTTCTCCTACATTAAATGCATCTGTAGTAGAATTCATTAAAAACGAAGTAAAAAAAATTCTGCAGACAGCTGGAAAAACTGTGTACAGCATGTACTTAAGGTGGAAAATTCTTACAATTGTATGATTACAAATGTTCAACCCTTAATTATAAGTTTAGGCTTAGATGAAGATAGTGATAGTGGTACAGAGTTAAATTTTGAATAAATTATCAATAGTTTCTTAGACTTTAATTAATTTTTATTGTACTTGTTATCCTAATAGTTATACTTTTAAATTATATTATTTTCAATTATCATTAATTGTTATCATTATTTTACATTTATTATAGTTACCTAAAACTAAAAATACCTATCTATTTATTTTAAATTATAAAAATAAATCATGTGGTGTGGTATACATTTTCAAGCCGGCCCTGATCCAATTTATTGAGCTTTGAAGAGGTTGAGGCGAATACAATAGGGTTTAATCAGGTAGTTTATTTATGGCAGTAAGAGTCAACGGTATAATTCTGCAACAACTATAACTTTCTTGTTGTTTTCTTTTGCCGAATACAGAAGGAAATCGGCTACAAAAGGTGTAGCGGGGGCGGGTTTTCACTTGTTTTCCCATATGGTATAGCAACTTTCACTTTATGGTTCCCATTTCGAGGCAAATTCCCGATTCCGAGCACCCACCCACCCATTATGTTTGTCCGGAATTTAATTTCGGGGAGTGTATTTTATCCATGACTACCCGAAACTTTTTATTTGTTCTTTAGGATTTTTAATATACTTCTGCTACGGAATAAGAAACAGCGTGGAGGGTACGAAACGAAATAACGCCGAGCATCAACTGACAGAAAATGGCGCGGACAAAGCGGCGGACAACAAAGAAAAGCTTGCCAATGGAACGCACTCTACCGGAACGAATGGAACATTCTCCAAATTTTCCACAGATTGACCTAAAACAAGGATAATTTTGTTTTTAAAACATTTTTAATGGACACTAGTTTAACGTGAATCCCATTAGGAATCCCATTAGATTTTATGAAAAAGTTTTTGAAATATTGACAATCTTAATTTTAAGCTTGAAACCAAATATTTTTGCTAATTGAAAAGGTTATATTTTTTAATAAATTATAAGGAACATATACAGGGTTGCCGTTTACTGTGGCAATTTATAGCTCAGTTGTCAGAGATATTGACGTTTGATTTATGACAATTTCTACAATTTGACAGCGTACAGCTTCTACAGTAGATGAACTATAGGCTGCTAAAGTGTAGAAAATATTAGACGATTGTTCTGCCAAAAAGTAACTAGCTTTTTCATGTGTTTAGTAAGTAAATATTATTGGGAACATCACAATATACCTTCGCCAACAGCATAAATCGGAAAAATTATAACTATAAAAAATATAACAGGAACCAAAATGAATTTATTCGGTTTTGATCGAAAAGACTGGATTTATTTATTTCGTTTTTAAACCACGCATTAATAACAAACCCGAACAAAATAAAAAACCTAAAAATTTATTTCCCAAAAATCCATACAGGGTGTCCCATTTTCGATACTTTTATAGGGTATCCCCGTAATTTTTATCGCTATCAAAAAAGTAATGTAGATGCCATGTGCACTTTTTGGGTCAAACTTAACATGATAAAATCAAAATTTAAAAATTTTCGCTCGCTCAAGAGATACGGGGGAAAATCAAAAAATTGTCAATTTCAAAATCACCCTATATTTTCTTAGTTAAAAGAGATATAGAAAAAAGTTTGATACCGAAGATTCTTTATAATGATTGTTCTGCCGTTTTTAAGATAAGTATACGGGGTCAGGTAAAAAAGTTATCCGACCTAACCTATTTTTTTTTTAAATGGCACACCCTGTATATTTTAATCTTACAAGATAGCATTTTAAATTTTCTTTTAAAATATAACACACCATGGATGATATTCGTTTCCTAGGTGATTTATTTAAACTTTATTACTTTAAACCACGGTAGGCCATGAAACAGAAGCTCTTAGAAACAACTATGTTGACATTCTAGTTGTTATTAACATTTAACGGCAATTTAATTTTTACATATTCATTTGTGAAAATGACTTATCAACATTTTGAAAATTTTGATATGATATCAGTTTATATTGAGTGTGGAAAAATGAAGAAATGGCGCAAAATTCATATTTTGTTCGCTATCCGGAAAGACGGCAACCATTTAAGAATATATTGCAACGACTGGAACATAATTTAAAAATACACTGCTCCTTTACTGTGCCGAGATCAAAAACTCATAATAAAGAAAACAAGGAAAATGAAGAAGAGTTTAAATAAATCGCCTAGGAAGCCAATACCATCCATGGTGTGTTATATATTTGAAAAGATAATCTAAAATGCTATTTTTTTTATATTAAAATATACAGGGTGTTCCATTTAAAATGAGGTTAGGTCCGATAACTAATTTACCTGACCCCGTATACTTATTCTGAAAACGGCAGATTATTATAATTATAAAGAAACTTGTGTTTAAAACAGTTTTCTGTATCTCTTTTAACTAAGACAGTATAGGGTTATATTGAAATTGTTAATTTTTTGATTTTCCCCCGTATCTCTTAAGCGAGCGAAAATATTCAAATTTTGATTTTACCATTTTAAGTTTCACCCAAAAAGAGCACATGATACCTACATTACTTTTTTGATAGCACTAACAATTATGGAGATACCCTATAAAAGGGTCGAAAATATATACATATTTATTTTACAAAATCACAATTTCTTGGATTTATTCGATTTGGCACGAAAGCATTGATTTTGTCCATAAAATTTAAAAGGACTTATTCTGCTTTGCTCGAAACTAGGTAGTTTATACGATGTATTTTAACAAACTAAATCGATATCGGCCGCTAACTTAATTTTTCATGTAAAATGGATTTATTCGATTTTGCTTCAAAGCTAGCAATTGTACTTTGCAGTAAAAAACGGCTATCCTGTACATATGAAATGTATTTAAAACAGGATGCCTTATATTAATTTTGAACTTAATATTATTTTGAATCACTTGAACAAAAAGACTGACTTTGACTAGCTGCGACTACTTCAGCAAATATAAATAAAACTACCGTTTTATGAGATACCACATTTTAAATAACTAAAACCCGTTATCTATGTACTGGAATACTCGTAACTATCTATTTGTTATTATTTCAAAAACTATAAGATAACTTTTTTGTTATAAAAACAATATTTTTACACTTTTACGGGGGTGGTTGATGGTATTGTGGTATATAATCTATTATACGTTTTGAGGTGGCCGATTATTAGATTCCCTGTATATTTTACAGAAAAACTACATAATAACCTCTTGAAGAAGCCGACATGGTAAACCCATGTGTCGAGTTTGAATACCTTTTGACGAGCCAATTCGAAGCTATTCAATGATTGCAAAACCACGAAACTCTCATAGTTCGGGTAATATACAGCAAATACCAGCTAATTAAATGTTAGCATTGACATAATGAAAATTAGTGTCAATCACGATATCTTCATTATCCGTTATGTTCAGATTTACGTCAATTTTTGGCAATAGCGCCATAGAAATTGCTGAACTATGAGAGTCTCGTGGTTTTGCCATCACGTTTAATTGAATAGCTTAGACAGAGCATGTCCACTGCCAAATAATATGCAGGGTGTTCCATTTAAATTATCAAAGTTGCTGATACTTTCTAGTAGACGCGGCATTACTGCATGGTTGAAAATAACTACCAAATTTCTTCTTCTTCTTTCTCAGCTCTTTATGAACGTTTAATCACCATCAATCACCTTGTATAACAAAAAATGTAGAATGAAATATACAAAAATTTATGTCAATCCTCTTGTGATATTTAATTAGCCTAGTACAGGGGTACCTTTTGAGACGGAAGAGCCAAAAGTTATAATTTACACAATTTCTCAGTTTTTAAAGAGCCATTAACGGCCGCAATTTGATATCGAAAGAGACACAACTTGACATCGAAAGAGCCGCATGCGGCTCGCGAGCCGCAGGTTGTCGACCCCTGGCCTAGTAGATACTAATTAGGATTTTTCCTTTATTGTTTATTGTTAGTGATATAAATTTATACAAGTAGTATAAGAAATGAATCAAGTATTATTTTTAGGATTAGACGTATCTTGATTTTTTCGTAAATGAACAGGTGCGTTTAACAAAAACTAGTACCTTACGGAAGTCATCAAAATTAATGCGTTGACTGTGAACTATATTGTTATTGTTTTTACTGGAGGGGTACCTATATAATAATTCATTATCTATATTGTCTCGCCTTACACTAACAGCTATCGTTTTCTCGATCAGAAAAGGGAAAAATTGAAAAATATTAAAACAAAACCGGAAATCCTGAAAATCTATTTTTTGTTACCTGGTATAATGTGAGTACGACTTAAAATTACATAAATATATTATCGCAGTAGCTTTAACTTAGTTTAAATAAGAAAGAAAAACCAAATTTATGCAATATTTTATTTTAAAGTAATAAAAACGAAACCCTTTGTTAACAAAAAAAAAACAAAATACTGGAAAGTTTACTTGGCCGAAATCAAAATTAAAACACTTGAAGGTATTTATTTCATAGCGAAAGTCTGACTCCGAGTCTGATTCTTCGGCTTTAGAGAAATCGTTTAAATACTGTTGGGGTTGGTAAACTTTTTCGCGGATTTACCGGTGAATTACAAAGCCGCGCGTGCGTCGTCTGTCTATAACATGCATTTTTAATCAAAATAAGTCATTTCTTTATAGAAAAAAATAATTTTTCCTAAAATTTTTCTTGAAATTCCGGAAATTTAAATCTCTAGTCCCGGATGAGGAATGCGATAATTAAATGCCAGCAGTCGGTCACCTGTTAGCGTGTGATTCGTCTTAAGGCTGTTTAAATTTTTATAAGTTGCATCAACTTTTCACAATTAGTGAGCTTTCTTGCTCTAAAAGCCTCCTAAACATGACCCTGTTTGGTGTAGGGAGTTTTGAACAATATATTAAAAATTTGTAACATATTGAATTGGACGCGAGTGCTTATCTTATCTTTGTATTGTTAATTCTTAATACTTAATATAATTAGGATAATAACTGTTAATTGTGATGAAATAATATGTGTTTAAATTTTAAGTACATAGTTACTTTTGACTTATATTTACATAGTTTTTGTTAATTATGTTTTATTTATATTTATTTGTACGTTACATTGCAGCCAGTGGCTTTTAATAGATTAACTAGTTTTAATAAACTTTTTTTAGTAAAATACAGGGAAATTTTATTTTACTGATGTTTGCTCATATACAGTATCACCATCAGTGGCGGCTCGTGACCTTTTCTAGGCGTTTAAATGTAGAAAGAAAAAAAGTAATAAGAAAATGCGTTAGGTAAAACATATTTTTATTTATTTTTTAATTTCACACAAGGAAATACAACTTGTGGAAAATAAGAAAGGTTTTCTTAATGTGTATAGCTGTCGGATCTTAACGTCGTCGCATGCAACCCTCGTAACAATATTTATACAGTCCACTACTGATACTACTAAAGCCATCTACGAGCTATCAAGAAAACTGAATGATGTCCAATACTACTACCGCCATCTACGAGTTATCAAGAAAACCGAATGATGTCTAATACCACTACGCCATCTACGGCTATGTCATTAGGCGCAACCAAGACGAGAACAATAGTTAACTGTTTTATGACGAGAACGAATCGAGCCACGTTAGTTTCAATCCTTAAATAAAACGATTTAAAATCATATCGAGTATCATTTATCGAAATACACAACATTTATCGACCGTACACAACAGTGCTTAAACGTTAAGTCCATTCTTCGGTTCTTAATTGTAGAAAATTGATCAATAACAGCCTCATTAGTTTGGAATACCCTCTATACATTTTTTTTCATATATTTCATTTTTATACTTTCTAATAAAGTCCCTAGATTTACCCTTTGTGGTCTACGTTAAATTAATTTGTTGTTTAGGTGTTCCCGCATTCTTCACTTCAATTTTTTGCTCCGAACTCAAAGAGCTAAAGTTATTTCTTAAATAGTCCACCGTCAACTATTCATTTTAACTTAATAAATATATAATATTAAAATATTAAAACATACACGCTCGAATTTCTAACTAGATGCACGAACAGACAACAAAAACTGTGCGCCATTTCCATATTAAATCGCCATAGCCCCGCTATCCCCCGCTGCCACCCGCCACCTGTTACCACAGAGAAACTGCACTACTTAATCGCACGTGCGAGCAAGTCTCGTCATAATCGTCATTTACCTCGACCGAGGCACGGTTGCCGGATCTATAAAGTTTGGTTTGACGGGATGATAATATATTAGGGAGGGTCGGACTTTTTTAGTTTGACGGTATTATAAAATATTAGGGAGGGTCGGACTTTATACGATAAATAATATTCAATGAATATAAATTAATATTGTTTATTCGTTTTGTTTTGGGGGTGCACGTACGCATGTGTTCCTGTGGACGAACCGCCACTGCATACTAAACCCTTAACGATCCATATATTACAAATTATCAAGCTAAACTGCACTTATAAAGAAATTTTCATCTAATCTTCATTCGGGTTCTGAAGGCTATAACATGAAGTTGACCGATTCCCGTCTATGTATTATCCCAGTGATGAGTATTCGCAACGGTATATTTAATAGTGTTTTTTTATTTAGTCTAATTTCAAAAATCTATTGCGCAACATATTTATCGTTAAGAACTAAACCCATACTAAGAGATTACGCTTTTTTTTCTTACAATAAAAATGTAAATATATAAAAAAAATTTTAATTAAACAAGAAGAAGAGGATATTTTTTCCCAAAATGTAAGTCACCTTAATTTTTTTTTCTTTAGTCAAATGTGAAATATTCTAGGCTTTTATTAAATATACATCTGTGTTTTCTTTAACTAAACAAAAAAAAATTAAAACAAAAAAAAAGAAAAACCAAAAAAAAATTATTAGATTTAGTGTTGCGGAAACGCATCACTGGGACAAAATCGGTTAACTAAATAATTCAAGAGAGAATTGCATACAGGGTGTTATGGAAATGACGTATTATATTTAAATGGGTGTCCTAGAGAAGCGCTACATATTTTTTTTTTTAAATCGACCGTTTTAAAAGTGGGTAATAAAACACTCTTACTCCGCGCTACTGCACAACATTTCACCCAGAGCCAATGGCAATGTTGCCAAACTTAATGTAAAACTGAAATTCCATATAAAATTATAATAATAAATTATTTTCTACCTACTTGTATTTATCCTTATACCTAAAGAGCGAGGAAATCCAGGCACAAACGCAATTAGTTTTTTTTTCTTTCTCATAGGAACACTCCTGGAAACACTTTATGTACACACAGTAATAGTGAAACAGAACCGATAGTTAGCTTTTGAAAATACAATAATACAGATTATACTACAGATTATTAGATTTTATTACACGCGACGAGATTTGACATGCAGAAGAAACGCGTCAATAAAAACAATATTCAAAGATTATTTATGTACGGGCAAGATACACGCGTACACCGAAAAACAGAGCGGATTGCTGAAAGTGTGTTGGTGATCGACAAGACACAACGTATCCGGCCGCTGGTTGGTCTCCAACTAACAGACCGCAAGCGTGCGGCGCTATATGAAACTACTTCGCTCACACGATGTAAGGCGTCAAGAGGTCATTGGCATTAGACCTAGTGACGTACGTGGCTATTACTATTCCATATGTATTTTCGGGTTGTTTAAAACATAGTCCGTCGTAAATGTTCTTCAATTAATTGTACAAAAAGGTATTACAGAATGGAAAAGTGTTTAAATTATTTTATTTTGTCTAAAGATTTTAAGGTGTATATATGACAACACCGGCCAGAATTCCTTGATTGCTTACATGTGTCGCAATGCCACACAGGTGTTTGTCTGGTTTGACGTCAGGTCACTTTTACCTCAGGAATTGCCGGTTTAAATATAATACGTCATTTCCATAACACCCTGTATAAACTATACAACGAGCATGTTTTGGTCATTACCACTAGATGATACATGGTACGTAAGTGTTAATTTAAAAAAAAATTCAGCGCACTTGAATCCCGTGATATGTGGACTACAAATTTTAAAACATTTTCGCACGCAAAAGAATTAAACCTTTCACAATAGAATAATTTAAAAGTTAATCAATAGTCGTCGATATAAACAGTTATAGAATCTCTAGTCTAGTATATACAAACATAACAAGATTTTTTAAAATAATTTCTCGCATAAACAACAATTAACCGACTTACAGAAATTCGTTTATTGTCTATAAGTCTATAAGAAAGTGGAATTTCTTATCTCTGGTGCATTGCTTTGTTGTCGATTACTTGTATTAGATTCCAGTGATTTTGATTATGAGTGCGTGCAACGCGAGGACTTTGAGAAGGAATTATCTGTTCTAGGTAAATAAGTACTATAACTAATTAGCTGGGATGCCATAAGGCGAAAGGCGGTTGAAAAGTAAAAACAAGGTACCTATGTACAGTAAATCCGGGGAAAGATTCAAAGTGCCATTACCTGTAACGAATTTTCAATTTTGAAAAGACAGAACCATGTCAGCAACTAATAGCCGTGATTATATTATACCTATTTTAAATTAAATTTAATTATAAATTCAAATATGATTTATTGTGTAAAATATATTTCTTGACAAAGGGAATCAATGGCTTATAAAACATGCTAAAGAAAATGTTTCGTTGCCCTTGGAATACGTTCCAACTATAGAAATATAATTGCATGCTTATGAATGGGATTGGTATTTCAAAATATTTTCGTAGGAACCAAGCTCAGGGAGACGAAATGTTTGTCCTTACCAAAGAGCTATTATATACACCCGGTTCACAACACTGGTTGTTATGGGTTATTCAAACAAAATATATCTATGATATGATACCCGTGATAGGCCAAATATTGGCGTCTGTGAGTCAGAAAAAAAACCCGAAAAATTGAAATATTTCCAGCCGCAACAAGAGTACCTCCCCCCCCGTTTTCGAGGATGCTGAACACGATGGCGGCGTCAGAATTTCTCATTTGAGTTGCGCAACCCCTAAAAACGGCCAAAAAACACCCCCCAGAGGGGTTAAACGCGCTTCAAGACGTTTCCCTGCAGATAAACACACTTTCCTTCCGTTTTCGAGGATGTTAAGCACGGTGGTGGTGTTGGATATCGCCTCCGACCCCTCCAGCGGCCAATACTCGCCCCTGAAAGGGGTGAATTTTTTTCAAGTATCAGCGGCAAATATATATTCCCCCCCGTTTTCGAGGATGCTGAACATGTTGGTGATGTTGGATATCGCATCCTACCCCTTCCAACCCCTCCGCCGACCAATACTCGCCCCTATTGTGGAACGATATTACCTTTTAATAAAAAAAAAATTGAAATTAAAAAAAAAATGTACCTTTTTTTCAAAAAAATTAAAAATAAACTTCGCACAAACTATTTGATTATATTTTTTCAGTTGGACCGGAATGAGAATGTGAGTATTGGCCGTTTTGAGGGGTTGCGCAACCCAAAAGAGAAAAAGACTCACAGACGCCACTAAAAACCGTGAATGTTTTCAATAGATTTTGCTCAAAGTTGGCTGTGTACTGCATCGCGTCGTCTAGACCAGTGGTGCGCAAACTTTTTTCATTTGCGACCCCTTATTTTGTGTAAAATTTTGTCACGACCCCTGGATAGACAGTAGGCGTGAATTTCTTTGAATTTGGCTACCCCCAAAAATTTTCCTTTGAATTTGGCGACCTGTAAAGATTTTCTAGCGACCCCTCCGGGGGTCGCGACCCACGGTTTGCGCACCACTGGTCTAGACGACGTAAATGTAGTGTAATAAAACAGGCAATTTTAAACGTCAACCGTATTAATTTTGATATTATTTTTGGGTATATTAGTAAAGTATGAGCGATTACGATATTCAGATTGAGGAAACGCCATCGGAAATTACAGAAAATAATTTACTGCTAGAAAAATCCAGGGAGAGGTATGAAAAATAAGTGTATCAAGAATTTATTGACTGGTGTAGGTACTGATAACCATTTGAGTACCTACTCAGAAAATGTTTTATTGACATTTCGATGATTTAACATAAAAATAAATATGAAATCGTAGAAACAGTATATAGTACACGACTCGAGTGGTAGGCTATTACCCAACGAATACTTATAAACAGGAAGAAGACAAATAGCCGTGTTAAAAAATCGAATAAGGCATGAACAAACGAACAAACCCGGCATCCATTAAAGCTGGGTTCGGCTAATCAACACAGAATTGGAGTGGAGTTAGAACAGATTTTTGTCACGTGACCTTGGAGTGAGGAGAGCGTAAATTGCATACCTGAACGACCCCGGAACGTTTGAATCAAAACAAAGTCAGCTGTTCTGATTTCCTCATTTTTTCCGTTTTTGCCTGGAGAAAAGATATTTTTTGCGTTATTTTTAAACATAAAGTACCGTTTTATTTACGTGTTTTAAATTTCTTGAATTATTTGCTTCTTACAAAAATAAATACTTACCGGTTTTATTACAAAGCAATAACAAATCGTTTATTATAACACATTTGTTATTTTTATCGGTAACAATATCATATGTAGTTTTGTTTATTTCCATTTTTCCGAAATTTATTTAAACAATTTGTTAAAAAACAAAATCAAACATTTAAATCCAAACGTCAACTTGACAATTGACAGTTGCAAACTCCTAGTTTTCACAAATCGAGCTGGAACTCTTGGAGTGAGCTCCATTAACTCTACTCCGTGTAACCCGAACGCAAGGAGAGTCACTCTGCTTACGCCAAAAAGCCATACCTGAACGGTCGGAGTGCGTACGGAGTGACTCGGAGTGTGCGGAGTGAGCAACCCGAACCCAGCTTAAGTATGGCATCATCTGACAAGTGCTTTTAAAAATTTCACTTTTGTCAAAATTTTTATTACTGTCAATATTTTAAAGTGCCATTTAACCAACCAAAAACATTCAAAACCCTTTTATTTGATTTACTAAGTGGTGAAAATCAAATATTAGGTTTCTGACATGTTTTAAGCTGTAAATACCACTTTAAAATAATCCTTACACACTCTTATATCATTTATTGAACTAGTAACGTAACTACAAATGAAAAATTAAACTTCAGAAATAAGCTTGTAAGTAGTTTTATTAAAAAATAGGAAATAAATCATAATTTACCCCATATGATTTATGAAAAGAAATTATTATTGACGCTTACTCTCAGTAAAGATGACTAAATGAATATTTCAATTACAAATTACGTGAAAAGATTAGAAAATTATTTTAAAATTTAAAGATGGATTCTCCACCATTTTAAATCACATCAGATGTTGCTTGATTTCCATTCCCGCCAGACGAAGGAAGTTAGCTTGTTTAACAATTCGTGCTGTTCGCATTCTTTGCCTGTCTCTGTCTGCAGCAAGCTTCCCTAATTCATTAAAGTGAGAAAAATATGACCAGGATCAAGTCGCCTGCATAAACACTCACGTTTTGGCATTTCATATTAACTCTACGTAAGGCTGATATTGACGCTTAAATGAGTGAAACAGATAGATAAAAGCTTAGACTAGACTTTCCTAATCAAAGGATAAAAGTATGTTACTTGTGAGCGCATGGAGCAGAGTAGGCTTAGCATCACTTCCAAGGCCTTCTTACGGGTTTCGATCCCCCCCCATAAGCAGTCTCACCGGGCTGGAAAAGAACCTCTCTAGCCATTGAACACATAACCATAGTAACCTTCTTACAGCGTCATTATTGGAATAATAATAAAAACGGTATGTGTCAAAAAAGTTCAAATATGGCGGACTTTTTATTTTCATTGTTATCTTTAAAAAGTTGGAAGCGAATATTTGACCACCTCGAAATTAACATGTGAAATCTCATATGTAATGTAATAATGGCGGAACAACGATAGTGTGTAAGTGTGAACAGTATTCGTTAAAACTGCACTGATTGTAATCTGCCGAAAGTTACATCAGAAATTAGTGGAGCGGACTCCATTAGAGTTTATGGCTTTCCTTTCTATTTAGAGTAATTTCTTTGATACATGCTAACTAAAAAGATATTTTTGATTTATTGCATAACTAAAGATAATTCTTTTTATAAGATCTCTAAAATTGTCCACTTTCGAAAAAAATTGTTCCATATTTCCCGAATTAGGTTATCTGGTTGGGCTACTTCCTGAATTATATGACGTATGCACAGATTAACTGCGGGCAACTGCAGTAAAAAAATCTAATTGTGGCATTGTTTTTATTAACACACACAAGCACTATAGGAAAAATCCTAAAACGCATTCTGAAAGTCATGATGGTGCGAATAAAGCGATGCAAGTTGGTCTTGAAGGCAGGGCCGTTTCTGAGTGGTGTGCTGGGAGTGCCCCCGCACAAGGGCGGCGAAACATATAGCCGCCTGTAGTGTGACCTGTTTTGATTTGAAGGGCAGCCAGTTCATATGTAGCACAAGGGCGGCCAACAGGCTAGAAACAGCCCCGCTTGAAGGTTATATTCGTTGGGGAACAAGACACTAACGACACGACATTAACATGTAGAACATAATTGACTGAACACTTTAGGCAAGAAATATCGTAGCGATTAGTTAATATCTGTGTTCAGATGAGATTTCCGCACGAGCAAAAATCAAAAAAAAATCATTAAATTGTAATCTGTATCAGTTTTTTAGATAATATTGTGTCTCGATTGGGTAAACATTATTATGCATTCGCGATAATAAATACCTACAATTACGTGGAAGACAGTAATCGGTAAATTTATATGTACCTTTGTGATAAAATTATAGGTTTCGGTAAAATAAATTAAAAAGGATACCAGATGGAGCCATCTGGTCCAACATTCTCGCACGGAGGCACGTCTATAAACATATCGACTCCTTATAGTAGCACTTAACTGCTACTATAAACGCAAGAACCAAAATTTATAAATTATTAAAACGTTTATTTATGTGCTTGTCGTCCAGGGATATAATATTAATAATATATAATTTCTCCGACTTTAAGTTCTAGTGTTGTAGAATTAATACGAAAATGCTTTAATGATATTCCCCCAGGTAGTTGGAAAAATTCAGTCCGTCACGTAATAACTGTAGAAAATTCGTATATTAGTCCAGCTCGTATAATTAATCCAATTATAATTAATTTTGATGAGGATAGCGATTGCGAAACAGAACTATCTATAGAATGACATTATAAATGTAAATAAATATGACTAGTAATATTTAAAAAAAATGTTATTTCATTTGATTACATTAATATAATCATATCATTACTTGTTGTCCTTAGTCCGTCCCTTCATACTTCACTTGTTTATTGCCAAGCTCTTGTCGACACAATGGGACCGACCCAGGAAATCATTAAGTCGTATCCATTTTTCGTGAAACAATCTTTACCAGTGGGTTTAAATAGCCATTAGCTGCTTCGACCAAATAATAAACAGTTAAAAATAACAGAATAATCCATCTATACCCAATTGCACCGGCAATGGCAATTGAAATGGCGCGTGCCCCATTTCTGGCTATGGAAGATAGCTGATCGGGAACGGTGTACTGCGCATGAATCCTTGCAATTATAATTGTCATTGTTGGCGGAAGAGACAAAAATTAATACGGCTTTTAGGTACGCTTTTATAACGAGAGAATTAATAGGTATATTAAAAATTTGATTTATCGGATGAATGCAATAAATTTTTAAAAATCAATTGAAATAAATGGCGCCGCCTTCACAAGTTCACAATAAAATCGATGTGCATTTACGATTTTTAATAATATTTACTGCAGTGGCGGTTCTTCCACAGGAGCACATGCGCACGTGCACCCCCAAAACGAATAAAAAAATATTAATTTATATTCATTGAATATTATTTATCGTATAAAGTCCCCTCCCTAATATTTTATCGCACCGTCAACCACACTGTATATTATAGGCTCTCGATCCGGCAACCGTGCCTCGGTCGAGGTTAATGATGATTATGACGAGACTTGCTCGCATGTGCGATTAAGTAGGCGGGGCATAATGCAGTTTCTCTGTTGTAACAGGTGACGGGAGACAGCGGGGGATACCGGGGCTATGGCGATTTAACATGGGAAAGGCGCACAATTTTAGGATACGCCGCGCCGTTGTCTGTTCGTGCATCTAGTTAGAAATTCGAGCGTGTATGTTTTAATATTTTAATATTATATATTTATTAAGTTAAAATTAATAGTTTGACGGTGGACTATTTAAAAAATAACTTTAGCTCTTTGAGTTTCGAGCAAAAAATGGAAGTGAAGAATGCGGGAAGACCTAAACCCGAAATGAATTTAACGCAGACCACAAAGGGAAAATCTAGGGACTTTATTAGAAAGTTTAAAAATGAAATATATGAAAAAAAATTTATAGAGCGTATTCCAAACTTAATGAGTCTGTTTTGATCAATTTTCTACAATTAAGAACCGAAGAATGGACTTTACGTGTAAGCGCTATTGTGTAGGGTCGATAAATGTTGTGTATTCGATAAATGATACTCGATATGATTTTAAACCATTTTATTTAAGGATTTAAACTAAAAAACACTGAAAATATGAAGAATGCCAACTTGTCAGTCTCGTGGCTCGATTCGTTCTCGTCATAAAACAGTTAACTATTGTTCTCGTCTTGGTTGCGCCTAATGACGTAGCCCGTAGACGGCATAGTGGTATTAGACATCATTCGGTTTCCTTGATAACTCGTAGATGGCGGTAGTAGTATTGGATTAGAGTTTATTTTCCAAAAGTTGTATTTCCTTGTGTAAAATTAAAAATAAATAAAAATATGTTTTACCTAACGCATTTTCTTATTACTTCTTTCCTTTCTACATTTAAAACGCCTAGAAAGTAATTGTTTGGTCGTTATACAAAAATAAATTTTAAAAAATAATTTCACCATACTTGTGAACCCCTTTATCATAGGTCACGAGCCGCCACTGATTTACTGGAAACAAGATATTAAGTTTGGGAAGTTGTAACATTTTATTTGAAAAATTTCCTACTTTTTCAACAAATTTACAGGTACAAATAAAATCGGGCATTTTAGTTTAGAACCTCACACACTTCATATACAATCCGCTCCACTATAAGCTTATTTTATTTAAAAGCTTGATACGACAATTCCTGAGCTTGAGGTATGTGACTGATCCCAAGTATTTGCATTACCACGTGGTTATTCATATATTATGTAGTTTAGTTATCAATTTCCACCAGTTCTTGAATTGAAAAATTAATAAGGCCAAAGTGAGGCAATCAATTTTTATTATACGTGATCAATCTGTTAAGGAATTCTTATTAGAACAAATCGTCCAAAAAGTGCTAATGCTTTAAATAAAGAATTAGATAATAGTAGGTATTAATTTAATCTTTAAAAAGAATTTTGGAAAAAAGTAACGTGAATTATAGCAAAATAATTAAAGTGAAAATACTATTTCATCGTTAAACAATTCGCTATAGATTTTTTTGCTAGCCAAGCAATTTTACTACCTTTCAGATATCGTTATGTGATGTAAATTCATTGTTTGATTTTTGCCTCAGTAGCGTGAACCTTAATTTATTGATATCATAATTTTTCAATGTAAAATAGTTAAAAACCTTGGTGAAATTTAATAAAGTTAAAAGTCTGTTGACTTTTAAGCACATTTTCGCCAATTAATGTCAATTGTTGTCGATTTTGCTAATTAAGGCGATTACAAAATCAATCTGGCTCTGTTTGAAAGTATTGGTAGTTATTTTTGGATAGTTACTGTAAAGTTTGTGGCTATTGAGTGACGAAATCTGCGAAAGATGGAGGAGATACTCTACATTTTCAACATCGGTAAGAATTTTTGTGATTTTAAAAACTAATCAATAGACATATTTTAGGTTAGAAAAGGGGGGTTTAAATTATTTTTTTAAATCCTTATCTTTTAATATCTCCGAAAGTACTTCAGATATTATTTTCCATTTTGGATAATAAGATATACAACCACATATTAGTTAAAAAAGTTTATTCTATAGATTCATATTTTTTACAAAAAAAAGTGGAACACAAAATTTTTTTTTGGCGAAAATAATAAATCATGAAATTATTGGAAAGAGATTTAAATGACCTTATTTTCTCAAAACATAATAAATTATTGTATTATTGGAAATAAATTACCTTATTTTCTCAAAACATAATAAATTATGGTATTATTGGAAATAAATTACCTTATTTTCACAAAAAACGTAATGAAATATGGTATTATAGGAAATAAATGACCTTATTTTCTCAAAACATAATAAATTATGGTATTATTGGAAATAAATGACCTTGCTCAAAACATAATAAATTATGGTATTATTGGAAATAAAAGACCTTATTTTCACAAAAAACATATTAAAATATGGTATTATTGGAAATAAAAGACTTTATTTTCTCAAAACATAATAAAATATGGTATTATTGGAAATAAATGACCTTATTCTCTCAAAACATAATAAAATATGGTATTATTGGAAATATTATTACCTTATTTTCTCAAAACAATAAAATATGGTATCATTGAAAATAAATTACCTTATTTTCTCAAAACATAATAAATGATGCTATTATTGGAAATAAATGACCTTATTTTCTCAAAACATAATAAAATATGGTATTATTGGAAATAAATTACCTTATTTTCTCCAAACATAATAAATGATGTTACTATTGGAAATAAATGACTCAATTTTTTCAAAACATAATAAATGATGCTCTTATTGGAAATAAATTACCCAATTTTTTCAAAACATAATAAATTATGGTATTATTGGAAATAAATGACCTTATTTTCTCAAAACATAATAAATTATGGTATTATTGGAAATAAATTACCTTATTTTCACAAAAAACATCTTAAAATATGGTATTATTGGAAATAAATTACCTTATTTTCTCAAAACATAATAAAATATGGTATTATTGGAAATACATATATTTTCTCAAAACAATAAAATTGGTATTATTGGAAATAAATGACCTTATTTTCTCAAACCATAATAAAATATGGTGTTATTGGAAATAAATTACATTCTTTCCTCAAAACATAATAAATGATGCTATTATTGGAAATAAATTACCTTCTTTTCTCTAAACATAATAAATCATGGTATTATTGGAAATAAATGACCTTATTTTCTCAAAATATAAATTATGGTACTATTCGAAATTGATTTAAATGACCTAATTTTCTCAAAAAAAGATGAATGATGGTATAATTTGAAAGCGATTTACACCATCTTTAAAATTACCACTTGACCCCTTCTTCCCATTTAAGATTTTAAGAGTAACATGAAGCCCTCCTAGGGGATTAAACAAGGAGGGCTGCAAATATTCTCTGAAAGCATCTCCTTTCACTATCCAATTGACGTACCTACCGATTTACCGGAAGCGAGATATTAAGGATAGGAAATTTTGAAATTGACAACCTGTATATTACTATACCAATGGTTGAAACCCCCCGCGTTTCTAAGGTACGAGCGGTCACTGTATGTAAAAATTACCCTATAAATATGTAAAAATTACCTGCAAACGAACTTCGAGCATATGCAAAGATCCACCATGTGCGCTTAGCCTAAAGTTCAAATTTCAAAATAGTTTTATAATGGTATTACAATAAATTTATCTTCTTATTGTATTTCACGAGAAAATAACATTACTGTCAAAACTATTTATTACACCTTCCTATTTTCATTATTAACTCTTAGGTAAGTTTAATTTAAATATTACTCACAATCAATCAAACCACGGAATATATCGGTACCGTATTTGAATTTCGGTCGAACCCGCGAACCTCGAAAGTAAACCCGAAATATTGACATTAAAACTGACAAAAAAACGTCAACCACAAATAATTACATGAAATAAAATGTCAAAAATATGTCTATTCCCCGAAAATTTCCAAAAGATATGGAAGAGGCCGGCGTTTCAAATCAGGTAAATTCAGGTTTGTCCACATTCAAGTATATAATTTATCTGCAGTAATTTTGTGCTGTTTTATACTGTTTTGGGCGCCGCTCTAAGACCCCTCCCAAGTAACACCAAAGGATTCAAATAGGCTGTGGCAACGTTATTCCAGCTAAATTTAGAGCATTTTAGCTGTTACAGAAAGCTGCCTAGACACTCTTATGACGTCCTTAAAACGCTGTGACAGCCGAAATGGTACAACATTTTCCGGCTTTTAATTGGATTTTACAGCCATATGGCTGCAGAATTTTTTTAGGCTAGGGCACACCAATATTTAAATTACTATACAGGGTGATTCACGACGAGCGTGCATTAGAACTTTATGGAGAACTACTGAATATATGTTCCCGAAACTTTGGGGATTTGGGTTTATCGATATGCTCTCTTTAACTAAAATATTGACATGTTTCTGTCATTTCCGGTTATACCGGAAGTAGCTGCCAACTTTCGTTTTTTAAATACAACATGGTAATTTTTATTACATTTTTCGATTAAGCATTAAATACTAAGCACATTTTATAGAAAATGTTTTTGTCAGACTCTATTAGTTTTTGAGATATCTGGACTTTTTGTAATTATTTGGCAAATGCATGACGATGAAATAATCCATATAATTTTTTTACCTTAGCGCTTGGACTAAAAAATTTTTCTCACCGAATAGCTAGAAGATCATCAAGTCTCAAAAACATTTCAAATTCGGCATAAAATGTACAGGGTGGTCACAATTCAAGCCTCATTGTGAAAGAATTCAACCATTAAAAACTTTCTTATTTTAAATGGAACACCCTGTATAATTTTATTTAATTTGATGGCAAATTAGTTGTTCTTTATAAATAGTATTTACTGTCCTATACCTATATCAAAGCGTTTTCTCAAAAAATCCAATTTTATTCCGAAAATACTATTTGTTCAAGTGTATTATGAAAACAATTGTACTTAGGGGCTGTATACCGATGTCTACACTGAGGAAAAGTGATTGATTGCTTGAAAATACAATATTCTAAAGTGTTTCTTAATAATTTATAAATAAAATGCAGTTGATTGTTTTAAATTTAATGGTTTAAATATTATTTTTTTAAAAATAGCAAGGAAACAAGTTTATAAACTTTAAATTCTTTAATTAAATATGTGTTTGAAAATTATACCTAATATCTTTTGATTATATTTTTAAAATATGTTCGAAATGATTGCCATTTACTTCCAAGCATTTATGTATTCTTTTCATCATGTTATTTCTTGTAGCATTCCTAATTTCTTGTGAGAGATTGAAATGCTGCCTTCACCCTTTCAATTAGATTTTCCTTCGTGGTGATGGGACGCGCGTAAACTTTATCTTTAATGGTTCCCCAGATGAAAAGTCCAGTGGAGTTAAGTCTGGCGAACGAGCTGGCCAGTGGAAGGGACCTTGGTTTGCGATCCACTGGTCATGAAAAAGTCTGTTTAGGGCAGTCTTAACAACTTGGACGTTGTGTGCTGGAGCCCAATCACTTTTCCTCCGTATAGACATCAGTATACAGCCCCTAAGTACAATTGTTTTCATATCACACTTGAACAAATAGTATTTTCGGAATAAAATTGGATTTTTTGAGAAAACGCTTTGATATAGGTATAGGACAGTAAATACTATTTATAAAGAACAACTAATTTGCCATCAAATTAAATAAAAATATACAGGGTGTTCCATTTAAAATAAAAAAGTTTTTAATGGTTGAATTCTTTCACAATGAGGCTTGAATTGTGACCACCCTGTACATTTTATGCCGAATTTGAAATGTTTTTGAGACTTAATGATCTTCTAGCTATTCGGTGAGAAAAAATTTTTAGTCCAAGCGCTAAGGTAAAAAAATTATATGGATTATTTCATCGTCATGCATTTGCCAAATAATTACAAAAAGTTCAGATATCTCAAAAACTAATAGAGTCTTACAAAAACATTTTCTATAAAAATTGCTTAGTATTTAATGCTTAATCGAAAAATGTAATAAAAATTACCATGTTGTATTTAAAAAACGAAAGTTGGAAGCTACTTCCGGTATAACCGGAAATGACAGGAACATGTTAATATTTTAGTTAAAGAGAGCATATCGATAAACCCAAATCCCCAAAGTTTCAGGAACATATATTCAGTAGTTCTCCATAAAGTTCTAATGCACGCTCGTCGTGAATCACCCTGTATAGATTTGGATGGTTCACGAAGCATAATGTCGGTATTAGTTATTTATAGGCGGTATTATTTTATGGGTATTATTCGAACTTCTCGGACAACAAAATGAGTGTGGGAAGGAAGTTTTATCGTTAAATATGGGTACGGTAGCTCTTCTCTCTTCACTGGCTTCATTTATTTCCTATATTTCAGAAAATTCAATAAATTTTGTAATAATTTAAAATAATATATTTCAAATAAAAATGCATTAAAAATATTCCTGAACATAGTTTGTCTAATTAAAAGTTACATGTGCTAATTCGTTAATAAAAAGCAATAATAAAAATTATCAATTTTCTTAAAATGGCCGATATTCTCTTTTATTCTCCTGCCCCAATGTTGTACGAAATAAATGGCCTTCAACATGTGGTTAATTATCCAGTTATTTTGAAGGAATGTTTACCACCTTTTGGCCTATAATTTACTACATTATTGTATGGTGTTGTTGGATTTCCATTTGTTAGCAGTAAAGTCAACTTTACAGCTAAATATTATGACCGAATGGCATTGTCCATAAAATAGCTTTTTTTTTGGGAAAATAGTGGTTCTATCCAACAATAAATTATGACTATTACTTCCAACTGTAGTTTGGCAATAAAAATGGCTTTTAAATATAATATTTAGCAAAGTTTGAAAGCAAACTAGTAACGTTGGAAAATTTAGTTGTAAAATTATGCCGCTTTAAGGTTATTACAGATGAAAATGAAAATCAAAGAGCTGCAGATTTTAAAAGCCGGATTATAGCAATATGGGGGTTGTCGCAACGTTATCTCTGCCAATGATTAGCTTTAAAAGTTTTTTTGGACAATCGGTGTTACTTGGGCTAGCAGGCAACTATTTTGTCTAGCAGTTGTGACCGATTGAATTAGATAGATAAAGAGATAGAGCGGGTTACAATTTTAACAAAAAGACAAAAAATTGGAAATGAAGTGTGGGACGGGGGTTGGGGGCAACGGAATCATTAATTTTTTACATATTGGCGCTTAAAATATACATGAAACGTCAGCTGAATATTGGACCATCATTAGAAAACAATTTACATTAGAAAAGGTACCTATATCGGCTACCGGTATCTTTATACGGCCTGGCCTGTAGTCTCGCCAAAAAGTTAACAACACCTTCGTGTTATTTATTCAATTAATAAATTGAATTTTTCCTTTCAGACTCGGTGGATAAGATGCGTTTGCCGACATGGGCTCAGACGCAAAGGGCCCTGAGTCGCAAAAAAGTCGTGCTGCAGAGCGACGACACGAAATTAGCAAAAGTCTTGACAACGTTGGATTTGACGGCTCTGGGCGTGGGGAGTACGTTGGGGGTGGGAGTATACGTACTGGCAGGGGATGTGGCTAGAAATGACGCAGGACCGGCCGTGGTTATTTCGTTCCTGGTGGCAGCTTTAACGTCTGTTTTAGCAGGTAACGTTCATTTAATCTAAAAATTCCGCTTTTTCTTATTTAACCCATGAGAAGATAGGGGGATCAGTGTTAATAAAATGACGTTTTCTCGAAAACGGTTCGGATTAGCGACATGAATGAAGAGTACTTAATTTTTAGCCAATAGTTAAAGGTATGTAAAAATCGTTGTCCAAAGTTCTTATAGTACAGGGCGTTAAAAAAAAAGGGGCCATGAATGTCACAGCTAGTACGTCCCTGTAGCTGTGAGTAATTCACAACACTTTATTGGATAGTAATTTGAAGGGTCTTACCTGGTATACATCATATTAAAAGAAAATTGAAATATACCTGGTGGTTCAATAATTATGTGTACAAATCTTGATTCCATTGGAGCTCTTTGGGAGCCCACATCTCCGAAGAGGAGGCCTAAACGAAAAAAGTGTATATGAGCTTGTAGTATCCTTTTCACTTGTTTTATCCATATCCGTTAGATTTCCCACATTTTCCCGGACACCCTATATACAGGGTGTCCCAGAATATGTGAGCAATATCCCGGGTTCAGATAAAACACTTAAAAATAACAGGAGAAGTTCCTATAATTGTTTTTCCCTACGGCCTCCCCTACGGAGATAGGGGCCCATAACCGACGTCTCTGAAAATCGTTGTTTTTTAAATAATTTTTTAAGTACTAGATGTAATTTAATTATTTTTTAGTATAATGGTTACTAGATGAGCCTCCTTAAAATTCTCCCTTTTGGCTTATTTAGTTTGCCTTTTTTTAGTTACTTTTTTTACACCCTGTATGATGAAGGAACGACAATAATATTTTTGGATACTCTAATCCCTAAGCTGAAAAAAAGGTACTCTTGATTAATGTCGACAAAATGAACTGTTTACGAAAAAAATATATTTTTGTTCAATATTGGTTGTTGTGAATTCGGGAGATTGCCCACATATTCTGGGACACCCTGTAGACATGAAGGATATATTTTTCAGTGACAATCATCATCAAAATTTACATGTAATTGTAAATTTTGATTACAGTTGTCAATTTGCATTCAGACAAGTTAAAAAATGGAGAATAAGAAAAAGTTGGGTTCTTAACTTTAACTAATCCGATAGACGACCGAATACCATCTTGAATGTAACACGTATACATAAAAAAATACCGGATTGCACATTTATATATTTACCTACAATTACGATTAAAAAACTAGTCGACAATAGAACTATTGTGAAAATGATAAGACCTAAAATTGTCTACATATTTTAAAACAGTAAGCAGTGGCGTCTATTCTGTGAAATTAGGGGAAAGTGGCACTTCCTTTGGCCTTTGGGGTGAATTATATTGACGCGTCCCGATAGTATGTTTGTTTAAGAATATTTTTGCTTGGCTCTACCTCTATATTTTCGCCCACGAGCCACCGCTGGTAACAAGGCTCGTTTAGTCCGCTAACTGTAAGAGTAAATCAAAATCTTATCGAACTTTGGGCCTGGTTCCGAAAAATATTCACCTGCGGCTCACTGCCGCTATAGAATGATATCTCGTAACCCCACAAATTTTTTTTAAATTAAATTAATTTTTTAGGTCTTTGTTACGCCGAATTTGGCGCTAGAGTTCCTAAGGCTGGGTCCGCATATGTTTACAGCTACGTATGTATAGGTGAATGTTTCGCTTTTATAATTGGCTGGAACCTTATTCTGGAGTACCTTATAGGTAGGTGGGATTTTAAAGCAGACAAAATTATTTTTGTAAAAAAAATACAAAATGCCTTACAAGCAATAAACAGCTCAGTTAAGATCTTGACATTTTGCAGAGTTTAACCGTATACTAGGACGCGTTTCAAGAAAATATTTCGGAATATACAGGGTAGTCCAAAAAAGTGTCAAATAATGAAAATACATTTTTTTTAGATTGCACGCTCCTGTATATTTTTATGTCATTCGATGCAGAATTAAAAATCAAACATTTTTCCTTATTATAACTATATGACAATTCCTAACACATTAAGAGTTATTTACCAAAAAAGTCAATTCAATGAATGGTTTGTCTATACGCGACCTTCGTGTGACGTATTTGTCACAGAAAAGTAACTGGTCATATACCCCCTGCTAATAAATATTGATCACGTATCAAGTGTTCGTCAAAAGACGAATTATTATTTTTAAATATTACATACAAATTATAATTTTTAATCATTTTTCTTTTCTAGGTTCGGCGGCTTCGGTAAAAGCACTGTTCCTTTACTTCGATAATTTGGCAAATAAAACAATGTCCCATTATTTCGAACAAACTATGCCAATGAACGGTAGCCAGATAGCATCATACGCGGATATTTTCTCTCTTGCACTATCTTTAGTGTTTTCAGGTGAGAATATGTAATGGATATTTAATATTTATCCTGAGCCTGAATAATCCTATTTCAACCCATGTCATATTAAAAAGTCATCTCTCTGGCATGGTATAAAGATCTAAGAGGTATGATTCCACGCCGACGGAGGCGTGGCTTGTGACGTCAACGGGCGAGTGATTTTTTAATATCTTACGGAGATTTATACTGCTGTCAGCGTTTTTTACTCTCTTTTAAAGGTATTAAAAGGTTCTACGCATTTAATGGTATGTGAAATGAAAGAATAATATCATGGTATTTAAGTATATTTATAATTAAAGCTAAAATACGACCCAACTAGTTATAAACAAATTAACTATTTTTCTTAAATTGTCCAGAAATCTTTGATCAAAAGTAATAGGCTGACGGTTCAAAACCTAATAGAATAGTAAAAAACGGTGTCAGAGTAAGCAGAGTACGAGAAGAAAGGTCGTTACTTTCCTATGATATGGGGGGCCACCTCCAGATTGAACATAAATTTCATATGAGGAGCCCTACGACAAGAATGAACATCTTAAAAATTTATATATTACAATTGTAAAAGACTGACAACGCTGGTGGCAACAAGCAGGGCTGGCCGAGTAGCCTCGGCTATCGTCGACCGATTCGAATGGCGCGGCGGATGTTTTAAAAGTTCGTCGGAATCTTTTCTTATTTTAGTGGTATTTTAGCTGTAATGTGTGTTATATTTCTAGGAAATTAATATACGTAAATACTTGTCATATATTATTCTTTCATTTCATATACCATTACATTCATGAAACCTTTTAATACCTGTAAAATAGAATTTAAAATGCTGACAGTAATATAAAATCCACATAAGAAATTTAAAAATCGCTCTCCCTGTGACGTCTCTGCGCGCGGCAGACGAAATTAGGACGGTTAGATTATCTTACTTTTAGTTATTGTATCATGTCTCTCTGGTGAGTCTGGTAATATAAGAATCAGCTAATTGTGCTAGCTTGAATTGTATATCACAGAGGGCGGCCACTGCCACCCCATAACTAATAAATGCTGAGTTGCCACAAATACATAGGTAGGTACACCGGAAAATATACTTCCTTCGCTTTACCTGTAGGTACCTACTGGTTTAAAAGTGTTAAATATGATGAAATAATTCAGCTCTGTGTGTTTCCCTTTTAACAGCGACCTGTCCTCGTTATAGAAAGGACTACTGAAGTTAAAAATCTATAGTATTTTTGCTTGTACGCGTATATAGTTAATATAATTACTATTAAATCCAGTTTTTCTGAAACTTTCACGATTAGTGGCCGTACCCAACATATAACTTTTTTCAGAACTCACACCTTTTATTAATAAATATATCATTTTAATTTTTAGTTGCGCTGGCATTTGGAGCTAAAGAATCATCCATGGTAAACAACGTATTTACTCTAATTAACATATCTGTTGTCATTTTAGTCATTGTTTCTGGATCTCTTAAAGGTATGTATACGTTATGATTACCTACATCATAAGTCATCAAGCATAGAAGAAGCTGATAAAAATGAAATTTTTGTCTATGTTTTAAAATTCTTTAGACTAACAATTTTTTTTCTATTCAATAGCCGATCCAAAGAATTGGAGCAGAACAGCCGCAGAAGCCGCTGGTATAGGAGCTGGTGGGTTTGCACCGTACGGTGTCAAGGGAATCATAAAAGGTGCTGCTAAGTGTTTTTATGGATTCATTGGATTCGATTGCATCGCTACAGCTGGTAAGTTCATTATAGTGACTCACTTTTTCGCCTAAATACCAGTTGGTGTTATAGGAGTTCATACAACGTCATTTTTTCTACGATCGTAGTAACTATATTTTTTTACCCAAATTAATGCATAAAATTGGTCCTTTTTAACTAGTTAAGAAAAGTAATTTAGTGTCATTTTTTCACTTCTCTCTGGATGCTTATAATATCAAGTTGCCATGAAAATAGCATCCGCGTGGTTCGTTGTCTGGGCGCCGCATTGTTATTGTTACCTTACAAATGTCAATAATATTTCAAAAACATCAAAAATGGAAAGAAATAATTCCGATTCCGAAGAAGAACAAGGCGTTTCAGAAGGAATAATTAATAAAGCCAATGAAGCAACACGAAATTTATTGCCTGAAAAATCGAAAGAAGCTATATAATCTGTTTATTAAATTGTATTCGACCAAAAGCAAGTGAAGAGTTTCAGCAAACGGGTATATTGTTAATGTAGTTTCAAGAAATTTAAAACATTTTTAAACGTTCGACTTATGGTCATGCTATTCCAAGCTAAAATCAACATTAATTCTGAATAATCAAGTCGATATCCCAAACTTATTGCATTCCTAAGTGACAGTGAGTAATTTTATAAATAATGTCTCATAAGTAAGCACTAATTTTTTTACCTACGTTGGACTAGTTCAATAAATAACAAATAATTTAATAATAAACCACAAATGTGAACAAAATACAGTAACCTTATTTCAAACTTCTGTTGATTCGGTATTTAAAAAAAAAGTAGGCGCTTGAAACAAAAAAATTAAGATGGTGACGCGTGATTTGTTTCACTTGACATTCCCATTGTAATCGTTTGAGAGCGTTTTAAGAGGTTTTCTATTTTCCAGAAAATATGGAACATAATTTTTACATAGTTTGATATTCTATCGCATGTTCTATTTTATCTCAAAAAAACTGTTATGTGGCAGTTAGAAGATGTTATTTGTGCTTAGAGAATAACGGAAATCTTTTGAACACCTGATTATGTAGTTCCTTACTTTTTTCGTTGTTCGTTTTATTACTGTTGTGGTATGATTTTTGTTCACTTATTTGTGGTTTATTATTAAATTATTTGTTATTTATTGAACTAGTCCAACATAAGTAAAAAATTTAGAGCTTACTTATGATATATTATTTATAAAATTAGGAGAAAGGACCGTATCCCAAAATGTCCTGATGTTGTTCAAAAAACCCTCGAAACGTCATTAAACCACAATGTGTGATACATCATTGCATTCGGAAAAAAAAAACTCTCAAATTCCAATATCAGGAAAACGGGACCGTATTTAAAAAAAGAAAGTTGATAATGGCCCTTCGAAGACGACTCGTCGAATTACAAAACAATTAACGCTGTTAGAGCGGAAAAAGTGGCAATGCAAAAGTGCAATTTACTTTAGAATTAGATCTCAAAAAACCCAGGAAAACAATAAAACGATTTTTCAGAATTTCGTTTTTTTCCGAATATCTCCGGAACTACTCGGAATTTTAAAACTTTCTAAACGGCATATTATTAGGCACGTAAATGCGCAACTTTACCTCCATTTAACCGACTTCGTATCTCTTACGGTTTCCGAGATCCCTGTACTGGCCCTCCTTATCTTGGACACGTTGTATATACTTTTTAATTTATGAACAGAAATCTGATACGATCGTAGAAAAAATATTGTATGAAACTTATGCATAAAGGTACTTTATGTATTTATTACATAAATAACTATTATAGGCGAAGAAGCTAAGACACCACAAAAGTCAATCCCAATCGGAGTAGTGATGTCACTACTAATAGTATTCTTGTCATATTTTGGAATGTCTACTGTACTGACGATGATGTTGCCGTACTACGAACAAGATACAACTGCGCCACTGCCGCATGTATATTCCGTCATAGGATGGACCACCCTCAAGTATATTGTCAGCATAGGTGCCTGTTGTGGACTTTTTTCAAGGTAAATCGTTTTATTTTATAACGACTTCGTTAACTGTGTGGTTTGGATTTAACAAAAGTGCCTGGTCAATCTGCGATATATTTCCACACTATATCGTAATTTCTTACCGTTTTTCAGCCTCCTGGGCGCCATGTTTCCCCTTCCGAGGATCATCTACGCCATGGCTTCCGATGGTCTTCTGTTTAAAACGCTGGCGAAGGTGCATCCCAAATTCCACACACCTTTTATGGGAACTTTGCTGGCTGGAGCAGTTACAGGTCTGTAATCAGGAAAAACAATTTTAGAACTTCTAAAAATTGTCTAGCCGAACGGTTTAGTGGAGTCGTTCCTGTTTACGAAAATCCCATGACGAAATCGAGTAATTTTTTTTCTAATCGATACAGTAGGATCCCCTCGACATACTGACATGATTTGTAGGGGGCGCCGCATGCGGGGGGCACGCCCCGTAAATCTAACCCACAACGGGAAATGGAAACTGATAACTCAGCCGGTTTTGATGCTACAAAAAAAATGTGAAGGGCAAAATTGAAGAGCTTGACAGAGCGCGTAAGCTCGAACAAACCTGATCGCGATATCTTAACGAGTTCGCGAATTATCGCGATTTTCAACTGCAAGAAACAATAAAATTAAATTAATTATATCTCGAGAAGGGGAGAAGTTGGGGCATCAATTTTTCGCGAATTAACGGGTGATATCGAGTGCTTTGATGGGCCGGAGGCTGGGGTTGGTGGGGCAATTAGGAGGGGAGTAATTGGGGGTGAGGGGTGGGGGTGAGTTATATTACATAAATGCTAATAAGTAGTTTATTAATCGAGCTACGAGGGGGGATTGGCGAAAAATTTTTATATTCCCAAATACGCGCTTGGCGCGGCATACAAGAGTTGGCCACTTTTTAATATCTCCGAAAATACTTTAGATATTATTTTCAATTTTGGTATGTGTTAATAAATTAGAAAAGTTATTCAATTTTTCCACCATTGGCGTCCCTGCAAACATGTCCTTTGATATTTTTTACAGAAAATATGGTACGCCACTGATATTTTTCCATGTGGATATTTTTTCTGATCAGCCTGGTCAATTCAACATGAAAACGGTGCCTTGAGCTTTTCTCGTCAGACGCACCGTTCTTGATTAAAACCACTAAATTCATATTAAAACGCATTATTATTAACATTGATATAATAATTAATTATAAATTTTGTTTCATAAAAATTGTTGGAGTGGGCAATTCGATGCGAAGATGAACGGAAGCATGTCCCGTTGATTCGCGAAAAATTGATGCCAACTCCTCCCCTTCTCGAGATATAATTAATTAAATTTTATTGTTTTTGCAGTTGAAAATCGCGATAATTCGCGAACTCGTTGAGATATCGGGATCAGGTTTGTTCGAGCTTACGCGCTCTGTCAAGCTCTTCAATTTTGCCCTTCACATTTTTTTTGTATAATCAAAACCGGCTGAGTTATTTTCCATTTCCCGTTGTAGGTTAGATTTACGGGGCGTGCCCCCCTCCCCCTGCATGCGGCCCCCCCCTACAAATCATGTCAGAATGTCGATTGGATCCTACTGTATCGATTGGAAAAAAAAAATTAATCGATTTCGTCAAGGGATTTTCGAGCCGTTGATTTCGCCAGAGCGACTCCACTAGTTCGACGATAATTATTTTTAGGAATTCTGGCTTGTATCCTGGAATTGACCAAACTAACGGAAATGATGTCCATTGGCACACTCCTCGCTTACTCCATGGTTGCGGCCTGCGTCTTAGTTCTAAGGTAGAAGAAGCCGAAATATAAGCCTTGTTATATAATTGTGTTAAAAAAAATTAATTACCAGAACTAGTTTAGTCCATTGTTAGAGGAAATCTTTCTCAGTGATGCTGGTAAGTTAGTTTTTAGGTTATAGACTACAACGGACAAAGTTTACTTTTCTTAAAAGGTGTTTTACATTTTAGATACGCACCCGATCCAAAAAAAACCGACAGTAGTGAAGCCATCACTTTAAAAGCTTTTGTCAAACAGATAGTGTCCGCCGAAACGACACATCCGACAAAACTGACGTCAGCTGTGGTGTCATGGTTAATCATAACTTTTTGTAAGTATGTCTTATCGGTAATTGACGTCGTTACCTAGCATAAAGTAGTCCCAGTGTACGTCATCACTTACACGTCATTAAAATAGTGGGAATTAATCAAAATTACAAGCAAGAAAACTATCAAAACAAAGACTGATTTCATAAACGTTATAATAGATGTGTCTAGCGTTCCGATATACGTATTCCGAAATATAATTTCGAAATGACGGCGTTCAATTTTTTATCAGAAAAGTATTATAACCAACCCCAACCAACGACGACCGATGTTTGACATTAATAATCTTAAGATAAAGAACCGCATGCCGGACTTTAGCCACCCCATTATCGACATGTTGTGACTTTACAAAACAAGGTTATATTAGTAACAAATGTCCATAACTACTTACCGAAAACACACAAGTACGATGAAATAACTAACACGTTATTGAATTCAAACGTATTGCGGAACTCTGTGGACGCTCTATTATGTTTTTATTTACTGTAATAAATAATGATGAGGTTTAAGTCATGATAGCTCTTGATCCCTGGGTTTCTGACGCATGGGTAAAAATATACAGACTTTATAGCGTTGTATAACATCTGAGATATAGTACGTTGCCGCGCCCTTTACATGATTTTTAAATTTCAGTTATGTGCTGTTTTATCGTTTGCGGTATGATGACAATTTTTGAGGACAACCTGTATAAGGGCGAGATATGGCTTATAAGCGTATGTCTAGCATTTATAGGCTTCCTGTTCTTTTTGTTGTTAATTGTTTCATTCCAGCCTACATCGGATGTGAAATTAGGATTCAGGGTAAGTAAAAAAATAGTTGTAATTTTTTCCTGCTTACAGTTTTATTTGTTATTTTTTCTATTTGGGTTTCATAATGGCTACATTATGAAATGCAAAAAAATTTAATAACCTGCCACTTTATGAAACTGACATTTTATTTTTTTATGTTGGCAGCAAGTAGGGTTCGAATTTTAGGCTTACTGCGATATCGTTGAAATTAGTTTTCAAGGCATTATGGATTCGACAAAAATTTTTTATAGAAAACTTTCAAATACTAACCTTTAACCTTGCAAATAGATCATTTTTACTAGACATTTATCTGAAATACCTATACTCGGAAATATATAACATGCTGACGGTGTCCGTCAACTAATTTCTAGGCACAACTATAAAACAACATAACCTAAAAATAATAGATATATCTTCCAGTTTATGCTCTATTGCTAAAGTTTTATTCAATAAAGTACTATTTTTGTTATTAATTCAATATAGTATTATCATATTACTTTATATATACATCTTTATAGTTACTGTAGACATTTCCTGGGCATTAATTCTTGTTCCTGTCAGATTCTGTGTCGACACAATATTTTGTTCAATAGTATTATTTATTATTTTGTTCAATATTTTGAACTTTATTCTGCTCGCACCATAACTCAAAGTTTTGCATATTCTTTTTAAAAGTTTTTCTAGATTAATTTCTGCAATTTCTCGTATTTCTGACGGAGTACAACTTTCTTCCTGACTCATTTTTATTAACTTTAATAATATATTTATGTTTAATTATGACGGATGGGAAGAAGCTTTGTTGTATTGTTGTATTAAATTGTTTCTATCATGGCATATTTGCAAGGGCGGATCCAGAACTTCGGCTGGGGGGGTGGGTCAAATTTAGTTGGGGGGGGGTCTTACATGGAAGAATTACGAAAAGTATTACCCTGCCACGTTAGTCAAACCGGTATATAAGGTATATTTCGTGTTAAATTGATGGTTGGGGGGGGGGGGGGTCATGACACACATGACTCCCCCCTGGATCCGAGCTTTCATATTTGATACTTGTAACATTTTATTAAATTGTAAAAGTATTGCCAACCCAAAAAGAAAATATTAATCATGGAAAAAGTCTACTATATTTTTTAAAGTTTTTCAGACTTTAAAGACCCAAATAGAAAAAGTATTATAAAATACACGGTTCATAAGACAATTAGAGCACTTGTTCTTTAGAAAACTCCCCGCTTCGCGGGTCGTTTCCTGAAATCAACGCGTGCTCTAAGATAATGTCTTATGAAACTTGTATCTTAATATACTATTTCCTTCTCTGGTTTTAAAAAATGGTTAGCATGTCTAGCCAAATGACGTTTTACTCATAAGCTGAAAATGAAATACAGTCGATACGGCGCTCCACATTAATCTCCAAAGTATATTGGTTCATTTATTTATTCAAAAACTTGCTACAAAACTATTCAATATTATGAAATACATCCTTTTAGGTACCATGTATTCCTTGGATTCCCGGTATCAGCATATTCGTTAATATTTACTTAATGACTAACATCCACAGAGATACTTGGTTAAAATATGTCTACTGGATGATCATTGGTGAGTAGATATTGAATAGAACTTCAATATTGTGCCAAGCCTCTCAATCAGGGCTATAAGTAGTTTGTTAAATATTTTTTATAATATTTCTATCACAGTTAGTTGCCGAGGGTCATATTAATAAAGGCCGTACTTTATAGATACATATTTTTAGGTTTCCTGATTTACTTATTCTATGGCATTTGGCACAGCGCAGAAAGATCTCCCCCCTTAAACCCCAGAAACAGAACTACCTCCGCAAGGGAGAACGGTCACGCCAACTATTACGGCGCAACAGTTTCCTCAAAAGCTGTAACAGCTGAAGAACAACTGTGATGATGTTATAGGATATAATTATGTTTACGAATTTTTGAGCCGCAGAAGGGCAATGTTTTCCTCCTAATTCCTCCATTTTACACTCCCTAATACAGCCATAAGGATGAGAGCTTGTTTCCCTACACTGCGACCTAAAGAAACTAGAAGTATTTTAAAAAAGCGTCCATTTAAATTTGGCTAATAGTTTATGTTTTTTTACCAAAAATTATTTTTAATTCGTTTTATTATATGCTCGATCCTGTTTATTGTGATCTATTCTAAGTATACTTAATTTTTAAGTAAGTATTATGTATCTATAGTGACTGAATAAAGTTCTTTTCTATAAGGAAATGTTCTTATTGGAGGACTGATTACAAATCAAAGAAATGGGATATGTTCTTTATAAAATTTGGTTAAGAGAGATGAATGATTTTATAATAGTTTTATAAAAGATCTTGATGTACAAATTTGTTATACAGTGCGGTTTATTAATGTCCCCCTCTCCCCTTGCTAACTTTTGACCCCTCAAATTTTTTCTTTACAAAATTTGGATGTGGTCAATAGGGCAAGGAAAAGTACCTTTCGACGTAAGAATGACAGTTTAACTGTCACAATGGCGGATGGGCGCCATCTTGAACAAAAATTGAATAGAAAGATGAGTCTTGCGATACATCATTTTGAAGGTCCTATCGAGTCCAGTTGTGTCCCTATTCGCGCCCAAAACAAGATGGCGGCTTTTTAAAAAATAATTTGTACTATTTTTATCTTTTGCTGCATTAAAGAATCGCACTCTATAAACGCCACCGTGATATAACTTTGTTTCTAGGGTCAAATAGCTACAATAATATGCTGTATGAATGTTTCTACAACCAAATTATAAAACTTGTTTCATAGAAATTTTTTTAAATTGCTGTAAGACCAGTAGAATTTATATCATACAGCAAAACGGTTCGGTAAGCTTTTTTGCTGTAATAGTTCGCTTGTTGATGTTTCCCAAATGCTGTTACGCAACGGTTATGTAGCAAATTGATGAATGTTTCTACAACCAAATTATAAAACTTGTTTCATAAAAGTTTTTTAAATTGCTGTAAGACATCCGTAGAATTTATATCATGCAACAAAACGGTTCTGTAAGCTTTGTATGAATGTTTCTACAACCAAATTATAAAACTTGTTTCATCGAAGTTTTTTTAAATTGCTGTAAGATATCAGTAGAATTTATATCATGCAGCAAAACGGTTCTGTAAGCTTTGTATGAATGTTTCTACAACCAAATTATAAAACTTGTTTCATCGAAGTTTTTTTAAATTGCTGTAAGTAGAGATGTAAAGGTAATATTACCGAGGTAATGTTACAGTAATATTACGTAATATTACCGCAAGATCGGTAACATTGGAAATATTGTTTTTTTTTCTTTTTTTTTCCATAAGCCAAATCCAGTTGAACAAAACGGGGCGATACATCTCTTTAAAATTGCCGGTGAAAACAAGATGGGGTTCCTTTGTTTCTTGTATAAAAAGCTTTTTGGAGACTAAACATTCATTAAAAAGTTTAGCAGTTGATGATAGCCCAGATATTTCTGATGTTCTTTCATCAAATACAGTAAGACTTCTTCTTCAAAACGAATTTTGGTTGCAAATATAAGCAACTTATGACTTGTTCCAGCCAATGTCTAAGTGGATAACGATTTTTGAAGCTAACGGGCCAACAATCTCAAAAGAGTTTATCTGCTTTTTTGAAATAAGGTCTATATTACGTGACAAAGTATCAAATTTATCTATTACTATGTTTGAAAACCAGAAAATGTGTTCAATTCTTGAAAAACGAGAAAATATATGTTTAAAACCCGTTCATCTTGCTGCTTACCTATTAGAACCAAGTCAACGCGGCGAGAAGTTAACTGAAGCTGAAATTTTAATTGCAACGGAGTTCATCTATGAAACTGCAAGGCGTCATCCAAAGTATTCTTCACAAGTAGATCTTATTATGGAAGCACTCGCACAGTACAAAATTAGAGGTAATATTTTTGCTAAGGAATTCGTCATTTCCAGCGAAAAATCTATGTCTGGATCTGTTTGGTGGGCAGGAATTTGCTCCAGTTCTAAAATAAGTAGGTTAGCTGTAGACATTTTAAATTTACCATCGTCAACAGCCGCAACCGAAAGAACCTTTAGTACTTATGGATTTATTCATCGGCAAAAAAGAAACAGACTAACCGTGGAGAGGGCCGGAAAACTAACTTATATTGCCCATAATTATAATTTACTAAATGAAGAAGATCATTCGAGAATAGTAGAAGATACTGAGGAAGAAATAGAAAAAGAAGATATCGGTTTCGAAGTTATAGACTTGACTCAATTAACGAAAGAGAAAGAAGAATCAGATGACGAGGTTGGGGATGATGATGAGGATGATTTACCATTATCCACTCTATTACGTAGTCCATTCTGACTCCGACTAGTTTAAAAAACGTTCTTATTGTTTTTCGTAATGTTTTTACAGTTTTGAAATAAAAAAAACTAGTATTACTTAAAAAGCTGTTTTTTTTATAAATTACCAATGTTACCGTAATATTACCGGTAATATTACCGATTTTTAAATTACCGGTAATTTTACATCTCTAGCTGTAAGACATCAGTAGAATTTATATCATGCAGCAAAACGGTTCTGTAAGCTTTGTATGAATGTTTCTACAACCAAATTATAAAACTTGTTTCATCGAAGTTTTTTTAAATTGCTGTAAGATATCAGTAGAATTTATATCATGCAGCAAAACGGTTCTGTAAGCTTTGTATGAATGTTTCTACAACCAAATTATAAAACTTGTTTCATCGAAGTTTTTTTAAATTGCTGTAAGACATCAGTAGAATTTATATCATGCAGCAAAACGGTTCTGTAAGCTTTGTATGAATGTTTCTACAACCAAATTATAAAACTTGTTTCATAGAAGTTTTTTTAAATTGCTGTAAGGCATCAGTAGAATTTATATCATGCAGCAAAACGGTTCTGTAAGCTTTGTATGAATGTTTCTACAACCAAATTATAAAACTTGTTTCATCGAAGTTTTTTTAAATTGCTGTAAGATATCAGTAGAATTTATATCATGCAGCAAAACGGTTCTGTAACCTTTTTTGCTGTAATAACTTGCTGATTGATGTTTCTAAAATGTTGTTACGCAACGGTTATGTGGCAAATTGATGAATGTTTCTACAACCAAATTATAAAACTTGTTTCATAAAAGTTTTTTAAATTGCTGTAAGACATCCGTAGAATTTATATAATGCAGCAAAACGGTTCTGTTAGGTTTTGTATGAATGTTTATACAACCAAATTATAAAACTTGTTCCATAGAAGTTTTTTTAAATTGCTGTAAGACATCCGTAGAATTTATATCATGCAGCAAAACGGTTCTGTAAGCTTTGTATGAATGTTTCTACAACCAAATTATAAAACTTGTTTCATAGAAGTTTTTTTAAATTGCTGTAAGACATCAGTAGAATTTATATCATGCAGCAAAACGGTTCTGTTAGGTTTTGTATGAATGTTTATACAACCAAATTATAAAACTTGTTCCATAGAAGTTTTTTTAAATTGCTGTAAGACATCCGTAGAATTTATATCATGCAGCAAAACGGTTCTGTAAGCTTTGTATGAATGTTTCTACAACCAAATTATAAAACTTGTTTCATAGAAGTTTTTTTAAATTGCTGTAAGACATCAGTAGAATTTATATCATACAGCAAAACAGTTCTGTAAGCTTTTTTGCTGTAATAGTTTGCTTGTTGATGTTCCCCAAATGCTGTTACATAACAGTTATGTAGCAAATTTCGGATTCTTACATTTATAGATCTCATTTAATGGTTCTCAAAGATAATTTATACAAGCTCAAAATAATTGCTGTAAGAATGTGCTTATAACCTTTATAAATAAAAGGAATCTATGTTGGTTGGGTTAACGAATTAGAAAAATAAATACAATATACATTTGTAAGTTTTATTTTTGCTATTTCTGCTTTATATAATGCTTATCTAATAATACTCTTTAAAATACATTGTTTTCAAGACGAAATAATATTAATACATTAAAAAATTAAACCCGTCTCTGGTAACATTATAAAGTCCCTGTTAAATTTACGTTATAGTTTACCAAAAACTAAAATACGAAAAAAGATTAACTGATTGTAAAATATATTCCTCTGCTATAAAGCAACAATAATTATTAAAAAATAAGTTTATCACTTGCTAAGGTAACTTCAATAAAATAAATTTTCTGTTATACAAATATATATCTCTCTCTCTGGTGATAAAAGTTAGTACGTTTTTTTTAAATTTCAAAGCTTATAATAATAATAAGCCGTTGGATTTTGCTATAATTGTTTCATTGAATCCGTTCATAATCTAAAACATAACCTCTTAAACTATTAGGAAGACCATAAAATCCATACACCGAAAATCCTAAAAAAATAATAACCTATATTGTTTTTATAGAACTTAATTTTAAAATAGTTATTGTTTTTCTCCATTTCACACTAGTTTTATTAACTTTTATTGTTAGGGATAATGTTGTCAATACTTTCAATAAACGAAAGATATAATCAAAAGGACCCCGCACGGAACATATGGGAACATAACTTTGATACTCGGGGATATTATCTCGATGCTGATCAAAAGTCTCCATTGGCCCAAGGTCCGAAAATGCGTTCGCGGGGAGCTACCTTCATCGCAATCAAAATAGTAAAAATGAGCAAATGCACTGGCAATGGTGTGTCAGGCTTCCATAGCTCCTATTCTAATTAACTTAGGAATTTCATTCATATGCCGAATTATACTGTATTATAGAGTGCATTTCAGGAAAATATTTTCCAATATACAGGGTGACCCGAAAAGTGTGGTGACATAGTGCTGTCTTTCTTTAAATGGGACATCCAGTATTTTATTGCATATTTAGGCTCGTATTAGTGTCATTTATAATTGGCTAAAGTTATATTTCATTTGGTTATGTAGTTAAGAGTAATAAATTAAAAAAATAAAAAAAGTTTTGGAGTCTTAGAGAAAAATTCAAAAAAACTAGGCATTGAGTAGAATTTAAGACAAGAGGTCTAGAGATACTGTGAATATAATAACGTTTATTTATACCATGTTCATCTGAGCACAAGTTAATACGCTCTTCAAATGATTTATTTACATTCCTCAACATTTCAGAAATACTAGCAAGACGTCTCATTAGTGATGGCTATGCCTAAAAAACATGGTAGGCTTTGAAATAAAATAAGAATTCATTTGTTTATTATATTTGAAAATCTGGAGAAAAATTATTGTGAAATGTGTCGTATTTAAAACCTAATTATGAACACCCTGTTCGTTAATATATTCACAGTATCTCTAGACCTCTTGTCTTAAATTCTACTCAAATACTTGGTTAAAAAAGTTATTTTAGGTAGTTTTTTTTGATTTTTTTTTCAAGGCTCCGAAACCTTTTTTTTTTGATTTTTAATTTATTACTCTCAAACTACAAAACCAAATAAAATAAAACTTTTGGCAATTATAAAGGACACTAATACGAACCTAAATATGGAATAAAATGCTCGGTGTCCCATTTAAAACAAGTATTATGTTACCACACTTTTTTGGGTCACCCTGTATATTGGAAAATATTTTCCTGAAATGTACCCTATAATACAGTATAAATCGGCATATGAATGAAATTCCTAAGTTAATTAGAATAGGAGCTATGGAAGCCTGACACACTATTGTGCTAATTTTTACTATTTTGATTGCGATGAAGGTAGCTCCCCGGGATCGCATTTTCTGACCTCGGGCCCATGGAGACTTTTGATCAGCATCGATTTTTGGATAATATCCCCGAGTATCCATATTTTTAACCGAGGGCCGATTCCCATATGTTCCGTGCGGGGTCCTTTAGGTATCAAAGTGGGCGAATACTGTATTTGTTTATCAGTTGAAACCTTATGACGTAAATAAATAAAGACAGTGTCGGTCCAAACTACGGCTCATAAAAATTTCATAGTTACACAATTCGTTTATTGTATTAATTGAATAAGAGAAACTGATATTCTATTCATCAGAGATTCTTAATGGGTTAATGACAATAAAAAAAAACTTACCAGTAAAACTTAATCATTACAGTTAATAACACAAGCAAAGCATTAAGACGCAACTGAAAAGCACATAAAAAGCGGAGGGGAAATAAATCGACGACAAAACATACGTATTTACAAAAACTGATAATAATATGTAATCTTTAATATATTCCCAATTTGATTACAAGCAGATGACTTCACGGAAAAAATTAAAATATAACAATATTCCGTCCCTTGAAGTATATTTCTTTGAAAGGAACCTATTTTTAACTTTAACATGTATCTAGATGGAAAGTGACATTTGCCCGGGTGGAAAGCGATCACTGTCTCGAGAAATGGTTCATCTCTACCCTAAGTAAACCATCCTCGTCTCTCGCCGCCTCAGTGTGTAATATACAATTACTAGCAAACTAGCTCAATGTTAACATGATACTGTCGGTATGTTTTCTTTATTAGTAATATATTAAAGTTTACATATAAAAATGGATCGACTCTTCTCGAGTATTTCAACTAAGAAAAACCTTTACAGACTGGAGTATTCGATTTGAGTTTTTACTCGACTTTGTTACAGATTCAAAAATAATGTCCTAGTTTCAAGCGCCACCTTAAATAAAAGTAACTATACAAATTCACCTGGATTCTAACTTGCTGCTCCTCTAAACGTTTTGAACACATTTGGCTCGACCGATGCGATAAAAGTAACATATAATACAACGTTGTCTTAACTAAAATGGTTAAACTTCGTAGTTTTTTTATCTGCACCTCAAACTCCTCTATAATAACGGGTATAATTGACATCGCGATATCTTTAAAAGCGCTAACACCAACGTAAATCTCCATAGATATCTTACCTTGTGTTTATTGTATCACGCTGTAAACTTGTACTTGAAGAGAGAGAATAATTGCATCTTTACTTTAAAATAAGATGTATTTGATACAGTCCACCTACCCAACCCAATAGGAAATCTGACATCAGCGGAAGAAATACTACAAAGGTAACCCTTTTAGTTGACGTTATTGGCAGCATTCTTGCCCATACCAATTATTCTTAGTTCGACTATCTTGACAATCGATTTGCCAAATTTTTATTAAAATACCTAATCTATTTCTAATTCCTCCTTGGGAATAGCCTTGATGCTCTTGAAAATGTCGCCCATCTTCTGTCTGTGTTCACTTTGGTCCTCCTCCTTAGCAAAACTACTTCCAAGTGACTTGGATAATCTACGTTTCGTGTGCTGGTCGCCTTTGGTTTCGAGCCTTCTAAGTCTTATACTATGAAATACGTTCTCCATGTTTAGCTTATGATCAGAAGCTGGAGCAATTATTGATGAACTATCATCATCTGGCAGCTTTTTGTGATCATCTTTGGTAGTGCTATCAGTACTGGTTTCAATTTCTTCCGGTACTGCTTCAGTCTTATTTGAACTGTTACCTAAAGAAGCAAGATTTACACTTATGCTTCTATTTTCGTCCCTCAATAATCTTCTAGGGCTTTCCAGCTTACTCTCTCGTCTTGGAGCACTTTCGTCTAATAAACTGCTCTCTATAAAACTCTTTAACTTTTCTTTTGCGTCCTCTTGATCAATCTTTTCTTCAATTACATTTTCGTTCGGTATAATCTCTTGCGGTTTTAAAATAATGTCCTTTCTAGGCATAGGATACATGGAAGGAATAACAGTCACTCTCTTCAATTTATTGTCTAAGCTTTTAATAAAGTTTTTATATTCTTCCGAGCCGGCCCTCAAATTGTCATCGGAGGCATTCTCATTATCGCTTTTTTCTATTTCCTTAATTTGTTTCTTCACGTGACGAAGAGTTACACTTTTAAGAGCTTCACTAGTTGGAACAGTTGACATATTTGCCGGTTCTTCATATTGCGTCTGCGTCGATGTGGCGAATGAAACTTTTGGAGAGTCAGCTTTGTCTTTTTTACTATCTTTAGTTTCTTTTGCATTATTTGCATTTGCTTTCTCGGAGCTAGAAACGGTAGGCTCGATAGAAGCAACTGATATAGGCAACGCACCTACTGTCGGTTCTACATCGTACTTTCCTGAGTTTTCTGCAGAAATACTTATTAATTCATCTGTATTGTTTAATGAAACGTTATTATTATCCCTTAATACTTCTGAATTAGGAGTAACTTTAGTTTGATCTACGATTAGATGTGTTAAATCTAAGACCGCATCTTTATCCCCTACAACCTCACTAGATGGACTTGTAATATATGGTAACACAATAGGATTATCACCAACACTGGGAAAGGTAGGACTTTTAGGATTAGCAACGGGAGTGGAGACATTGGCACGATGTACATCAGCAACAACATCCTCAGAACGAGACACAACGGCGGACATATTAGACAAAGTACCAGCAGACAACTTCCTATCGCTAATTCTAAAAGTGGCGTCATTTAAGATGTCACCGAGTTGAGCTATAGCAACTTCCTTATCCAGAATTTCATCCAATTGCGCTATAACAGCTTCCTGTTGCACCTCAATGTTCTCCTTCTGGTCGATCACAGGAGGCGGTGGTGCCAAAGCCTTTCTCTTTGCAGTTCTTTCTGTCGTTTCTTTTTCGATCGATTCGGTTTGAACGAAAGTAGGGTTAGAGATGCCGTTGGACATCTTGGCGTTACCGTTAGTGATGTTAGCGGTGTATTTGGTGCCGTTTTGTTGTGAGCGGGATTGTTTTTGAGAGCATGCACACATGCAGTACATCGGAATTCCTAATAATTGGTGAGGAAGTGGTGAGGATCTTATATACAGTGTGTGAAAAAATGAGCATGATGAATTGCATTGCATAAAAATTAGTAAAATTCCAATTTTTAATTGCCATACGATAAAGGCCATCTAAAAGAGTTTTCAACGAAATAAAAACAATATGAAAATTATACGGGGGTGTTCCTTAATGACTAATATTTAAGTCATATAAACATACATACAGAGTGGCCAATTAGTGCGACAAAGCTCAATATCTCTTTTACCGCTAGGGATAGCGGAAAACTTTTTTCACGAAAGTTATTAAGCGTTAAGAGGTGGAGATTAAAAAAATATTTTCGACTATACAGGGTGCTCCAAAAAGGCGGTGTGATAAAAATTTCATATTTTTTAAATGGGACACTATGTATATTTTTACATATTTGAATTCACCGTAAAATTCTGTACATAGCACCGTAATTATTTGTACACAGTTTTGCAACGTTGCCAAATAGATTGGAAAATTCCTAAAATTTGTGCAGAAACATGGTTCAATGAAATGTGTAATATTTCTTAACTTATAATAATTTGAAATAAAATATTTTTATGTCGGAAAGAGGAATGTTGACAGAAGTCCCCTATAATAACACATATCAATATTTTTATACAGGGTATTTTCTATGGATATGCCGACATTACGAACTTGAAACCTGACTTTCGTAAGTTTTTTAAATGGAACACCCTGTATATGATTACTTTATCTTGTAGATATTTTAATCCTCTCTAATTTTTATTAAGGTCTTTCTATGTATATCTCTACCAATCTTGGTGGTATTTCAATTTTTATTTAAACTCGAGCAAAAAAAAGTGGATGCATTTTACCATTGTCCTTTTTCTAGTCACCTATGACAAAATAAAAACAAAATGTTGTAATTTAAACAAAATATTTATTCATACTGGAGGATACGACACAAAAATATTTTAACGATTCAAGCTTGTGGACAATTTCTAAAGTAAATTATTACCTAATTATTTGTTCATATAGTAACCCCCACTAACTTGAACACATAATTCAATACGTTTTTCAAAAGAATGAGTCATGTTTCTACACATTTGGAACTGTTTTCAAAGTATTGCCTAATTATTTGTTCATAGTGACCCCCATTAACTTTAACACATATTCAATACGTTTTTCAAAAGAATGTTTCTAGACATTTGCCAGTAATACTTTGAAAACAGTTGAAAATATGTAGAGACATGACTCATTATTTTAAAAAACGTATTGAATTATGTGTTCAAGTTAATGGGGGTTACTATATGAACAAATAATTAGGTAATAATTTACTTTAGAAATTGTCCACCAGCTTGAATCGCTAAAATATTTTTGTGTCGTATCCTCCCGTATGAATAAATATATTTTTTTAAATTACAACATTTTGTTTTTATTTTGTCATAGGTGACTAGAAAAAGGACAATGGTAAAATGCATCCACTTTTTTTTGCTCGAGTTTAAATAAAAATTGAAATACCACCAAGATTGGTAGAGATATACATAGAAAGACCTTAATAAAAATTAGAGAGGATTAAAATATCTACAAGATAAAGTAATCATATACAGGGTGTTCCATTTAAAAAACTTACGAAATTCAGGTTTCAAGTTCGTAATGTTGGCATATCCATAGAAAATACCCTGTATAATAATATTGATATGTGTTATGATGTTTGACTTCTGTCAACATTCCTCTTTCCGACATAAAAATATTTTATTTCAAATTATTAGAAGTTAAGAAATATTACACATTTCATTGAACCATGTTTTTGCACAACTTTTAGGAATTTTCCAATCTATTTGGCAACGTTGCAAAAATGTGTACAACTAATTACGGTGCTATGTGCAGAATTTTACGGTGAATTCAAATATGTAAAAATATACATAGTGTCCCATTTAAAAAATATGAAATTTTTATCATACCGCCCTTTTGGAGCACCCTGTATGGTCGAAAATAATTTTAAAAGCTGCACCTCTTAACGCTTAATAATTTTCGTGAAAAAAGTTTTCCGCTATCCCTAGCGGTAAAAGAGATATTGAGCTTTGTCGCACTAATTGGCCACCCTGTATGTCAGCAACGGCTTAAATTTTTTGCCACTAAGGTCATTGAGGAGGCATTTAAAAATAATCTTTTAACTTAACTACAACAGTTCGGCTGAATCACTATGTATATACTAAAAAAATGGTAAAAAATATGCATGAAGGATAGGGGGGGGGGGGGTTGTGGTCCTAGAAAGTCGTACAAACCCCAGCGCATAAAAATTACCAAAAACCAAATACTTACCCACAACCATCCACACAGCAAATCTGATCCAGGTTCTGTAGTCTAACATCAACATTAAGTAAATGTTTACCAATATACTAAGCGCTGGAATTATCGGTACTAGCGGAACCTGTAAGAGTCGGTGTCAATATAGATTTATACAGGGTGTCCCATCACTTATCGGACCATAAAGCAACTGGAGATACTAAACGAAATCTGTGTCTTTACCTTAAAAGATAGTTCTTTTCTAGACGTGGGTTGCGTCGCCAGCGACATCATCAATATAACTGTCAAACCAACTATCACAGACGTCAAACATATGGCCCAAACTTCCCCATTCGTCAATGGCGTTTTTAAATATATAGCACATAGACCAATGCCGGTACATAAAATACCTAGAAAGATATAAACAAATAATTCTTCAATTAAATCCATAAAATAAATTCAAAAATATCTTCGGACGACAAAAATGTATGAAAACTGCGTAAATCACCGTTACCATTATGGTACGGCAGCCCGTTATCACGCCTTCATATCTAGTCAATGACTAATCGCTAGATTAATAAAAAATAAGAAGTTCGGCAACGCCGCGCTTACCCGTCAGAGTGATTTCAGTCCGTAAGAAAGCAGATCGTCTTTTTGTTACAACTCCTTGTCCGTTCTTGATGAAATCATATTAAAAATATAAAAAAAAAAACGTGAATTCATCGACAACGGACGCTTTGAGTGGTGCAAAAATTCCATAGTTTAAATAAAAGGTGTAAAGAAAAAGGGGTATCAAAAAGTTACAGCGCCCGGGTCAATTTTTTTTTAAATTGTTGATAAAAATAGTTAATAGAGTCGAACGAACATTTTCCGTGTTGCGCAGCTACAGGGAGGGCAGCGGAGTTGGATCTCGTATCTGTATAATTCATGATCGCGGTACACCTATTGCATTATTATTGATACCCGTGCTGTGTTGACTGAAAACGGTTTTGCTAAAAAATGCGTGTGTAAAAATGTCAGTTCATATTTTTCCCCCATTTTCCGAACCACACAATACACGATTTCTGCTTGAAAACGGACGAGGCGCGATAACTCGAACAGCGTTAAAAAAATTACATACCTAAGATCCAACACTGCGGTTGCGCGTCGATGAAAATGTCCGTTCTCATTTTTTTTTCGGTTACGAATAACGAAAAATAATATCCGACAAGTAAAACGGACGAGGCGTGATAAGTTGAATTCTCCGCTGTAAACAAATTTCGATTTTTCTCAAACCAAAACTATTCACCGCACGGAAAATGTCAGTTACTAAACTCCTGGACAAAATTAACGCAACATCATAAATTTGCCATATTTTTGATGCTATTTTTTTTCAGAATTTATGATCCGATTTGAATTTTTTTTTGCATTATAGGTTGGTTCCTTGACAATGTCATTGTTTTCGCTGTTTATGACAAAAATTTAATTTTCGATTTATACTGGGTTTACTAAAAATGCTATGTATTTTTCCGAAAATTCGTATCACCCTGTGGAGCATATTACACGGTAGGTCCATCTTTCCCCAACATTTTCTTCTTTGGTTTACTTCATTATCTCTGTTATTGAAGGAGATACACCGTTTTATAGCGTAACATGTTTTTATAGACTTTAATATTCGACACATTCATTGTTAAATGTTTTCAAGTAGGTTTCAAGATTCAAATACTCGTCGGGCAACTGGGCATATGAAACGAACGTTTAATAAGCAGTTTCCGAACAGTCTTTATTAGTAATGCGAATTTTATTTGACCTTTGTAACTTTCAAACACAACATCTGCTGACACATCGCTTGCAATGTCAGAAAAAGTCCATAGTCTATATGAAAACATTTAACAATGAATGTGTTGAATATTAAAGTCTACAAAAACATGTTACGCTATAAAACGGTGTATCTCCTTTAATAACAGAGATAATGAAGTAAACCAAAAAAGAAAATGCTGGGAAAAGATGGACCTACCGTTTAATGTCACCTGCAATATGTCTCGGTTGCTAATATACTCCACAGGGTGATGCGAATTTTCGGAAAAAACATACCATTTTTAGTACACCCAGTATAAATCGAAAATTAAATTTTTATGATGAACAGCGAAAACTATGACATTGTCAAGGAACCCACCTACAATGCAAAAAAAATCATTCAAATCGGATCATAAATTCAGAAAAAAAAATAGCATAAAAAATATGGCAAATTTATGATGTTGCGTTAATTTTGTCCAGGGGGTTTATTTTCATCTCCTCAAAAACATCACTGCGAGTCAAAAAATAAAAAGAACGGACGAGGCGCGATAACTATTACGACCCCTTTTTTTACATATGTAAAGATGATTCTCAATGATTTCGCAACGTTGCCAATGTCCGTTCTTGTCAATTTCCGTCTCAAGTCCTTATTAAATCACCAAAAAACTCCAAAAAAACTTTAGGGCGTGATCAGTCTGAAATCCTGGTGAAGGGCTGCCGTACTATTACTTACAATATAAAAACACTTCGACAGCCACGATTCTCTCGGTGATCCTATTCGGCTCTTTTCGGCCAAAGTTGAAAATATACTTTAAGGAGCGGGAACAAGTAACCGAATCGGCAGCCAACAATTCTTGTTCGTCGCTCGTCGTCGGACCGTCGAAGTTTTGTCGTATTCCATCGTCATTATATCTAAAAATTGTAACGAAATTAAACACGTCGTACCGTTTCTGGTCTACATCGGAAACAAGTTGCACACTGTCAATGATGGTAACCGATATAAAAAGGAAGGAAACGAGGATTTTAAATAAAGGAGGATACGGATTTGGTTCACAGTGTTTAAAGAATAAACAATTCACATTCTTCTTAGGTAGGAAGATAAAAATCAACCCGAATAAGACTCAGGCAATTTACTTTTCCAAGGCTCGCCTAAAACTCCCAACGGGGAAACTCAAGGTGGGAAACCAAGATATCGACTGGAAACAGAGTGTTAAGTATCTTGGTTTACACTTTGATAAAAGGCTGACCTGGAGGGTAAATTCAGCTATCATCATGAAGAAGGCCAACCAACAACTTGGCGCCATATACTGTCTGCTCAACAGAAGGAGCAAACTCAATCTAAGGACGAAGGTTAACCTCTACACGACGTTCATCAGATCAGCGATGATGTATGGTGCCCCAGCCTGGTGCCCCCTTATGTAAGTCGAGCCTTCAGAAAATACAGGTGATGCAAAACAAGGTATTAAAGATAATAGTAGACACTACGCGATACACACGAAACGACATCGTACACAGAGACCTCGAAATTGCTACAATTTCGGAGTTTCTTGACAAAACCATTACAAAATATCACTCCAAGGCTAACATTGCCAACAATAGCACGATCGCTGCTTCCCACATACATTCTCGACCTAACGCCACATACCGAAAGACTGGCTCACCCGCAACCGCGTTTGGGTCCAAAACAATCATAAAACCAAAAACAATAAAGATTGCCTTGCTTTGCACAACCTGCAAAAACCAGGTGGAAACTGACCACTACGCCTACCCTACTACCTTATACGTTCGGAGCTCTCGAAATTTGTTCACTCGATTAATCTCGAGTGAAAAAATCTCTAGAGCTGGCACCCAACATAAATGTATAGCATAGCTAGATCAAAATCAGAATATGCAGTTAACTAGTCATATCAGCGAAATCGAGTTATAGGTATGATACCTAACTCAGACGGTGAGTTTTAGTCAGTCGGCTCGTCTACACTCGTAGGCGAAACCTACACTCTGTAGGTTGACATTGGTCTGGTCTTTCCCCGCAATGTTGCTAACCTGACCCCCGCGAGGGTCAGGTTTCTGTAAGCAGATTTCTCAACGTGTGTCCCAAAAAAAAAAAAAAAAAAAAAAAAAAAAAAAAAAAAAAAAAAAAAAAAAAAAGAGACGATGACAATAGGGGGTCCGTGAAGTGGAATATCAGTAGTTTTTTCTTTCATGGAGTTTAGGTCCCCCTCTACAACTTTTATATCTGATGAAATGCCGTAGAGCGTTGCTGAGAGGCGCTGTGCCGCTTTAGATAGGAAAATCTATATCTAAAATTATATCGAGCCATGTCTGAAAATAAATTTACACCATCTGCGTGACCCCAAAGTCCCGGGAAACACATTTTCTGACAAGTCAACCCTTGCATATACTTTTCCGAGCGTGTCAAAACAAAATGGATGGAAATAATATAAAGTCTCAAGTGACATGGGTCCTGGATATGACTCGTAAACAATTTTCTGATAAAAAGAACATTGCGAACGTGCAGCATACTTTCAAGGATATCGTGAAAAGGAAAACCATGAGAGTCGGTACGACGATGCACGAAGTAAGACTGCAGCGAGATCTCTTTGGACAATTGCTGACTGCATCGCTCTCTCAAAAAATAAATTTAGAGAAAGATTTGCAGTACCCGATTACGCCAGTCCCGCTTTTTCTGTCATACCCACCAATTAAAATCCAATATTAGGAGAAATAATATTCTTCTCTTCTACATTAAATGAATCTGTAGTAGAATTAATTAAAAACGAAGCATGTACTTAAGGTGGAAAATTGAGCTTTGAAGAGGTTCAGGCGTATACAATAGGGTTTAATCAGGTAGTTTATTTATGGCAGTAAGAGTCAACGGTATAATTCTGCAACAACTAAACAAAGCAGATTGAAATACCGGATCTATGTCTGTTTCAATGGAGTCACCCATTCACGTATTATGAAGCATTCCCTAACAGCCTGTATGCACTGAGAAGGGAATGGGAAGGAAAAATCGGTAACCTCTATTACGTCTAGAAATGTTTTAGGTCATCCGACGCGAAGCGTATAACGTTGTTGATAACTTACCTGTCGTCTACGCTACTTTCGCTACTCGTACTTTCCGTATCCGAAGACGTTTTGATCGGTACGTAAACTTTTTTTACTTCTTCCTCGTATCTAAAGACATACACAATGTTAGTTGTTAAAAGCTGCGGACAAAACAGCACATCGCACAACTACAACAATACAATAACACACCGGCATTACAAAAATCAAAAGTGACCGTCTTTAACATAGGCGAATTTTTGTTGAAATTCGAAAATAATGAAAATTTCTTCGAGAAATAGATGACAAAATGTACCGGAAAGAGTCCTAGGTTAAAGCCGGTACTTCCCATAGAGGTCAAATGATTAATTCCCTACCTTAATAGCAATACACTAGCGGCTACGATCGTATAAGCTAGTAAAGTCCCGATAGACATCATATTTACCAATTGTCTTAAGTCAAAAATTGCCGCCATCAAACCTGGAATAGTACATTACGTATTAAGGGCCGAAAAGAGGCTTTTACGCACGAGTCCGGAAAAGCCTCCGACGGCCCGAGATATGTACCGTATTTTTTTTACAAGTGCTCCGAAGCTTTGATGCCAAATAAATAAAGAATTTCTTCAGGCAGTTTTCCTGTCTACATGACATGAAAACACTCGCTCATGGAGAATGTAAATATCTATTTATTATTTTTGACAAATAGGCTCGGTGGCCTAGTGGTATAGCGTACGCCTTGTGATCTGAGAGTCGCGGGTTCAAATCCAGCACTCGGCATCTCTGGTTTTATTTATTTTTTTACAAGTGCCCGAGTCTTTGAGGCCATATAAATAAAGAAATTCTTCAGACATTTCTCTAAAACATCTTTGAAAAATTAACTGCCAATTTAATTTATATATAATCCGCTATTTATTATCGCTTGTAGTATGGCTCGGTGGGTAGAGTATCCGCCTGGCGATCTGAGGGTCGCGGGTTCAAATCCCGCACCGACAATTCTGGTTCTATTTATTTATGAGCACATAGTGACTCGAAGCGGGCGGGAAAAATCTTTCCCGCCCGTTTCGATACTTTCCCGCGCGCTCTCTTGGAAAACGCCACTCTCGGTGAAGAGAACATGCATGAAAAGAGGCACTTTCGGGGCACATGTAAAAAAAAAGTATATTTCAGATAAATCATAGTTATACAACGTATGAAGAAAGCACTATATTATACAGGGTTCTCAAAAAGTACAAGAATGTAAAGAAGGTAAAACAAGGAACTATCCCTATTGTAATTCTTAAGCAACACGAATAAACAGTTGTTTCAAATCTTGTCCAAATACAAAATTTGAATTAAATTGAATTGAAAAACCGCTTGATTACTCGATTATTGAAATAACCGACATCGCTCGATTATTAAAAAAACCGCTCTAGTTATAAATTCAGCGAAAATCGTCGGTTGTTACTTATATGTATTACCTTTCACTCGATACCCGAGCTTCGCTTGACGACGGCCGAAATGTGCTTCTTGGGTTTGTTCGGGTTTGTTGTAAATTTAAGTGAAAAATCGAAAATCGTCGCCTTTCACTTGATACCCGATCTTCGCTCGACGTCGCGCGCCACCCGAAATGTGCCGATTGGCGACGTTCGAGTTTGACGCTCAGAAGGCTGACACGACATCCGTCTTTGTTAAAGGCACATAAACGAGAAGGAGCATACAAAAAAGTATGCCAAATCCTTTAGTGGATTCATCGCGACAAGGGTTTTGTTTTGACTAGGACTGGCAAGCCAGCGGCGATTGTAAATTTAAAAAAAATTAAAGTATGCAATCAATCTTCCTTAATAAAAACTTTTAAAACTTACAAAAACAACCCCTGGTGTTTTATCAACACATTCGTCTTAGTCATAAAAATTTCAAGTGATTCACTCGAGTATCAAGTCAAGTACTCGGTTATTAAAATCATCGGTTTTTCCCAACACTAATCAGAACGTTTCAGCCCACCATTGTATCAAATAGGCTGAGGTCGATACACCTTTTGTTTAGATATTAGAGTGACGTGAATTACCCATGACCGTATGACGTACATCGGTTTTCAAAAGGCTGAATATTATTTTACCCCATTTTAAATGTAAAAATTTTTTTCTGTCGTCGTCAACCATTTTTACTGCTCTTAAAGACAACTTTCAAAAACTAAAAAATGTCAAACGGACAATTTTTGGCAGAGTTACACCTTGTTAATAAAGATATTTTTATGAAAGTGAAAACAGCAACATTTTATCATTGATAATAACTCCAGAAAGTGTCGAAATTGGGACACCCTGTACTTAAACAAGATTTGTAATGGTATACAGGGTGATTCACGACGAGCGTGCATTAGAACTTTATCGAGAACTACTGAATATATGTCTCTGAAACTTTGGGGATTTGGGTTTATCGATATGCTCTCTTTAACTAAAATATTGACATGTTCCTCTCATTTCCGGTTATACCGGAAGTAGCTGCCAACTTTCGTTTTTTAAATATAACATGGTAATTTTTATTACATTTTTCGATTAAGCATTAAATACTAAGCACATTTTATAGAAAATGTTTTTGTCAGACTCTATTAGTTTTTGAGATATCTGGACTTTTTGTAATTATTTGGCAAATGCATGACGATGAAATAATCCATATAATTTTTTTACCTTAGCGCTTGGACTAAAAAATTTTTCTCACCGAATAGCTAGAAGATCATCAAGTCTCAAGAACATTTCAAATTCGGCATAAAATGTACAGGGTGGTCACAATTCAAGCCTCATTGTGAAAGAATTCAACCATTAAAAACTTTCTTATTTTAAATGGAACACCCTGTATATTTTTATTTAATTTGATGGCAAATTAGTTGTTCTTTATAAATAGTATTTCCTGTCCTATACCTATATCAAAGCGTTTTTAAAAAAATCCAATTTTATTCCGAAAATACTATTTGTTCAAGTGTGTTATGAAAACAATTTTACTTAGGGGCTGTATACTGATGTCTATACGGAGGAAAAGTGATTGGTATCAAAACGATGGTGCTCCAGCACACACCGCCCAAGTTGTTAAGACTGCCCTAAACAGACTTTTTCATGACCAGTGGATCGCAAACCAAGGTCCCTTCCACTGGCCAGCTCGTTCGCCAGACTTAACTCCACTGGACTTTTCATCTGGGGAACCATTAAAGATAAAGTTTACGCGAATCCCATCACCACGAAGGAAAATCTAATTGAAAGGGTGAAGGGAGCATTTCAATCTCTCACAAGAAATTAGGAATGCTACAAGAAATAACATGATGAAAAGAATACATAAATGCTTGGAAGTAAATGGCAATCATTTCGAACATATTTTAAAAATATAATCAAAAGATATTAGGTATAATTTTCAAACACATTTTTAATTAAAGAATTTAAAGTTTATAAACTTGTTTCCTTGCTATTTTTAAAAAAATAATATTTAAACAATTAAATTTAAAACAATCAACTGCATTTTATTTATAAATTATTAAGAAACACTTTAGAATATTGTATTTTCCAGCAATCAATCACTTTTCCTCAGTGTAGACATCGGTATACAGCCCCTAAGTACAATTGTTTTCATAACACACTTGAACAAATAGTATTTTCGGAATAAAATTGGATTTTTTGAGAAAACGCTTTGATATAGGTATAGGACAGTAAATACTATTTATAAAGAACAACTAATTTGCTTGATGATCTTCTAGCTATTCGGTGAGAAAAAATTTTTAGTCCAAGCGCTAAGGTCAAAAAATTATATGGATTATTTCATCGTCATGCATTTGCCAAGTAATTACAAAAAGTCCAGATATCTCAAAAACTAATAGAGTCTGACAAAAACATTTTCTACAAAATGTGCTTAGTATTTAATGCTTAATCGAAAAATGTAATAAAAATTACCATGTTGTATTTAAAAAACGAAAGTTGGCAGCTACATCCGGTATAAGCGGAAATGACAGAAACATGTCAATATTTTAGTTAAAGAGACCATATCGATAAACCCAAATTCCCAAAGTTTCAGGAACATATATTCAGTACTTCTCCATAAAGTTCTAATGCACGCTCGTCGTGAATCACCCTGTATACTTGTCAAGTGTCGTGGGAATTTTTAAATTAATTTTTAAAAAATCCAAAAAAAAAATGAACAGAAAATTTAAAAAAAGGTTCCTAAAATAAATAAAATTAACAAAAAATTTTAAAATTCATGTCCCTGGTATTGTTTATTACTGTCGATGATAATGATAGCTATCAATTCGGTGAAAAAAATCTTACCAACCTGTTAAAACACCTGCCGCAAGGGTGCCAACCACGGGAGTTTGAAATTTCGGACTCACTTTCGCCAGAAACTTAAATACAAGCCCGTCAGATCCCATCGCATAAATTATTCTCGGCAGCGGAAACATTGCACCAAACAGACTGTCAAAAAAAGTATGTATTAAGTTTAACAATTAATTAAAATTATTAATAATAACAATTTGCAGGAAAAAATTGTATGTAAATAATCTATTTACCTGGCACAAAGTCCAAAGAGGGCACCAATGGCAACTATCCATTTAGCCCAGTCCCAGCCAATCAGTTCGAAAGCTCTTGGGATTGGAGCGTTATGATCCTAAAAAAAAAACAATATTAAGTTTTAAAGAATTAAATAATCAAATCCATGCTATTAATGGACTCAATGTTACAGTATTGTCCGGAGCGAATGTCATAATCATGAAAATTTGATCTTTTTAAAAGGAAATCATTAAAATATATTGGAAATTTTATATACAACGTGTCCAAGATAGGGAGGGCCAGTACAGGGATCTCGGAAACCGTAAGAGATACGAAGTCGGTTAAAGGGAGGTAAAGTTGCGCATTTACGTGCCTAATAATATGCCGTTTAGAAAGTTTTAAAATTCCGAGTAGTTCCGGAGATATCCGGAAAAAAACGAAATTCTGAAAAATCGTTTTCCTGGGTTTTTTTGAGATCGAATTCTAAAGTAAATTGCACTTTTGCATTGCCACTTTTTCCGCTCTATCTAACAGCGTTAATTGTTTTGTAATCCGACGAGTCGTCATTGAAGGGCCATTATCAACTTTCTTTTTTTAAATACGGTCCTGTTTTTCTGCTATTGGAATTTGATAGCTTTTTTTCTTCCGAATGCAACGATGTATGACACATTGTGGTTTAATGACGTTTCGAGGGTTTTTTAACAACATCAGGAAATTTTGGGATACGGTCCTGTATTTCTCCTAATTTTATAAATAATATCTCATAAGTAAGCTGTAAATTTTTTACTTATGTTGGACTAGTTCAATAAATAACAAATAATTTAATAATAAACCACAAATAAGTGAACAAAAATAATTCCAAAACAGAAATAAAACGAACAACGAAAAAAGTAAGGAACTACATAATCAGGTGTTCAAATGTTCAAAATGATTTCCGTTATTCTCTAAGCACAAATAACATCTTCTAACTGCCACATAACAGTTTTTTTGAGATAAAATAAAACATGCGATAGAATATCAAACTTTTCAGCATTTGTAAATTTATGTTCGATATTTTCTGGAAAACAGAAAACCTCTTAAAACGCTCTCAAACGATCACAATGGGAATGTCAATTGAAACAAATCACGCGTCACCATCTTAATTTTTTTGTTTCAAGCGCCTACTTTTCTTTCAAATCCCGAATCAACAGAAGTTTGAAATAATGTTTCTGTATTTTGTTCACTTATTTGTGGTTTATTATTAAATTATTTGTTATTTATTGAACTAGTCCACCATAAGTAAAAATTTAGAGCTTACTAATGAGATATTATTTATAAAATTAGGAGAAATACAGGACCGTATCCCAAAATTTCCTGATGTTGTTCAAAAATTCCTCGAAACGTCATTAAACCACAATCTGCCATACATCGTTGAATTCGGAAGAAAAAAAGCTCTCAAATTCCAATATCAGGAAAACAGGACCGTATTTAAAAAAAGAAAGTCGATAATGGACCTTCGAAGACGACTCGTCGGATTACAAAACAATTAACGCTGTTAGATAGAGCGGAAAAAATGGCAATGCAAAAGTGAAATTTACTTTAGAATTCGATCTCGAAAAAACCCAGGAAAACAATAAAACGATTTTTCAGAATTTCGTTTTTTCCGGAACTACTCGGAATTTTAAAACTTTCTAAACGGCATATTATTAGGCACGTAAATGCGCAACTTTACCTCCATTTAACCGACTTCGTATCTCTTATGGTTTCCGAGATCCCTGTACTGGTCCTCCTTATCTTGGACACGTTGTATTAGAAATCAGTGCGCCCTTTTAATGCTCCGTTGCATTTAAGAATAATTCGCATAACCTTATTTTGCGAGTACAAGATATTAATAAAGAACAATATTAATTAAAGTACATAAATATAACCATTTTCTTACCTGTAAATAATAAGGAACCATAAGTGTCAAGACTGTGGAAGTCCCGAAATAGGCGAGAAATATAATAAAAAGAGAAACGATTATAGAAATGGGAATAGCCTTCCTGGGATTTTTGACCTCTTCTCCCGTAGTCGCTATGCAATCGAATCCGACAAAACCATAAAAGCAGGTGGCAGCACCTAACAAAAATAAAGGCCGTATTAGACTAGGCAATTTTTTCTCTTGCGCCGGCAATTATAATGGCACGTATTCATGCGCAGTAAACCGTTTTCGATCAGCTGGAGCATTGTCAACGGTCAGAACAGCAGTGGGTACTGTCGAAATCCCTAAAATATCCCCAGAATTAGAGATGTGCAAACCTGTTCGTTTTGATTACCAGTTAAAGCAGCTACTGCTATTTACAAATAGGAGGTGCAAAAAGTTGCTGAATTAGTAGTCCATAAGTTTAATAAAGAATGTAAACTGCTAATTTAAGTGCCAGTGGGTTTAAATGGCCATTACCTGTTCATACCTGGTTCGGCCAAATAATAAACAGTTAAAAATAACAGAATAATCCATGTCTACCCAATTGCGCCGGCAAGGGCAATTAAAATGGCGCCTGCCCCATTTCTGGTAATGAGAGACAGCTGATCGGGAACGGTGTACTGCGCATGAATCCGTGTCATTTTAATTGTCAGAAGAGTAGAATTTCTGACTGTAGTACGGAGAACGGTGTACTGCGCATGAATCCTTGAATTATAATTGCCATTGCTGGCGCCATAAAAATTCCCAAGTGTAATACGGCCTTAAGAACGAGATGGAATAAGAAAATACAAAGTCAATTTTTTCTTTTGCACAAAAAAATCTTAGACGGGAGATTTAGAAACAAAGTTGCACAGAACCAGGTAACTTTTGTACTAACCTTTGATCATTCCTTCAACACCGAAAGGAAAAAAACCGCCATCGCCAATAATAATCGTTGTATTCGTGGTGTTTGTGTTATTTGGAGATACATGCCAATTTGCAGAATCAGCTGGAAAGAAAATATTCGTAAGCGATTTTCAAAATTCCAGGACTGTAATAGAAATGATGGGGTTACCTTTAAAGGAGCCAGCGATCACTATGAATAACACAACTAATACATTGAGGCCAGTTACTATATTATTAGCCATACTGCTTTCTTTTAGGCCAAACGCTAATGCAACTAAAACAGGAAATACATATTAGTCAATAGTAAACTTATAATAATTCTCACTAAAAAAAATCTTTTCAATTGACAACCAAAACGACAGAACTGTGTATGTATATGTACTTACTTGCCAATAATACCGATACTCCAAATGCAAAGAAATCAAAATAGGGTGACAGATAATTCACGTTTATCGGCGCTATCTCTCGAAATGTATCTTGCAGAGTGTTATTTATAAGGGTGTCCAAATAAAGACTTAAGCCTCTTGCTACACTAGCAGACCCTAAAACAATACAAATGGGTGTGAATCGTACAGGAGGAAAAACAAAATCCTTCATTGGTAAAAACATTTTCCATCTTATACAGAGTTTTACTTAATTAATAGGATAGTTAAGTTTTTTTGAATTAGTCTGTAATTGAGAATTTAACCCGATTGAATCATAATAATGAACATGGAGTTATTGTATACTGTATGTTTACTATATGGTAGTGTACACACACAGACTTTAATCCATGCATTTGAATTTAAATAACTTCGTAACATTCTTTGTAAATGAATAAATATGTAGCTACTTATTTTAATCGGTTAGTCCTGGATCAATTTTCAATCAAAAAGTTCATATGCACATATGTCCTAAAATACTTTGTTTTGGATATAGAGGGTGTTAAAGTCATGCGAGCCGCATGCGCCTCTTTCGATGTCAAGTTGTGTCTCTTTCGATATCAAATTGCGGCCTTTGCTCTTGCTCTTTAAAAACTGAGAAATTGTGTAAATTATAACTTTGGTATAGACCATTATGATATAATAAAGCCACACATCCTTATCCCCAAAAAATTTTCCCCCAAGCCAGTGGTGTAGGCACAGCTACGCCTCAAAACAATCTCAACAAAAAAATATGTTACGTCACTGAGATTTTCGTAACAATGATTTTCTGATTAATTATCATTTAATTTTAAACAAAAAATGCATATTTCATATTTCTCTTAAAACTTGAAGAAAATAACAAGATAGTAATAGTCAGTTTTTGTTATGTTATGAAAATCTGTATTACGCAAGAATGGTTTACGTAAAATCATTATCATTTGCTAAGGAATATTAGCTAGTGTTTGGCACTTAATAAATATTTTTTCCAAAAATCGATAAATAGTACATTACGTATCAAGGGCCGAAAAGAGGCTTTTACGGACGAGATGCGGAAAAGCCTCCGACGGCCCGAGATATGTACCGTATTTTTTTTTACAAGTGCTCCGAAGCTTTGATGCCAAATAAATAAAGAAATTCTTCAGACAGTTTTCCTGTCTACATGACATGAAAACACTCGCGCATGGAGAATGTAAATATCTATTTATTATTTTTGACAAATAGGCTCGGTGGCCTAGCGTACGCCTTGTGATCTTAGAGTCGCGGGTTCAAATCCCGCACTCGGTATCTCTGGTTTTATTTCTTTTTTTACAAATGCCCGAGTCTTTGAGGCCATATAAATAAAGAAATTCTTCAGACATTTTTCTAAAACATCTCTGTAAAATTAGCTGCCAATTTAATTTATATATAATCCGCTATTTATTATCGCTTGTAGTATGGCTCGGTGGGTAGAGTGTCAGCCTGGCGATCTGAGGGTCGCGGGTTCAAATCCCGGACCGACAATTCTGGTTTAATTTATTTATGACCACATGGTGACTCGAAGCGGGCGGGAAAGATCTTTTCCGCCCGCTCTCTTGGAAAACGCCACTTTCGGTTAAGAGAACATGCATGAAAAGAGGCACTTTCGGGGCACATGTAAAAAAAAATATTAACATTATTTAAAGCAAAAATCAATATCTCCCTTACACCTTATTAGTTATTGCCTGGGAACGGAAAATAACTGTAAGGAAATGGTATTTGTTGTACTGTACAGAATAGTATATTACGTACCGAGATGGAAAGTGTTTGATTCCTGTCGAGAGAGTCGATAGTTAACTAAATCTCGAGACAGTAATGAAACTTTTCACCGAGGTTTGTATACTATTTTATTTACAACCACATCTAGCATCCACTTCATATTATTTTGAATTAAAATTATTAATAAAAGATAAATGTAATTTTGACTTTTCCATTGAAAAATTAGACAGAAATTTCAAATAACGGCAGGTGGTAAAATAACGTACACATCAAGATGGCAAATATAATTTTTTGACTATGGTTTCCATGTCCACAAAACAATGTATTATTTTAACAACAGAAAAATGCTATCAGATGCGGAATTTGATTTTACTGCTAGTCCACCAGAAATTCGAGAAACAGCAAAAATAGTAGAAGATCTTCTGCCAACTAAAAGCCGCCCGAGATATGACAAGGCATATAACTGTTTCAAAGAATGGTGTACGGGAAACAAAGTTCGAAATCCTGGTTCTGAGTCGGCGCTGCTAGCTTATTTCAGTGAAAAGCCAAGACAAAGAAGATGTCAACGATTTGGTCAGAATATTCAATGCTGAAGACCAGTCTATCAATTAGGGAAAAAGTAGACATATCTAAACAAGCAAAGCTATTCGCATTTTTAAAAAAAGTGTGTTCGTATATAAATTTGAGATATCGATTTTTAAAAAAATTACAAAAAAGTAATTTAGTTTCCACCCGGGTGAGTTTGACAATTCAATATTACTTCGTTTTCATAGTTACCACATAGTAGTCCATAGCTAAATGACCTCCTTTATTTGTTATAAAATTAATAATGCTTATTTCAAAATTTTAACAAGTTGATTGTAATAGTTTATTATATGCCCTTTGAATAATTTGCGATTTTTGGAAAAATAGTATGTATACCTCGAAGGAAAAGTCACATTTCCGTACTCCATATTGCCCCAGTCTCGGCTTGCGCCTCGACAGGCAATCTTTACGGTCGTAGGTATACACAATGTACTATTTCTTATTTATTTACTCACCTATAACGTATTCTAAGATCAAATTCCATCCTATCACAAAAGCGATGAACTCGCCGACACAAACGTAACTGTAAATGTAAGCTGAGCCGGCCCTGGGAGCCCTAGCACCGAATTCAGCATAGCACAGCCCTGCAAATTAAAAGAAACAAAAAGTAAGATATTTATATAATTCATAAATCTACGGACGAGGGCATTATACTCTAGAATCTAGAATCTAGATACAGACTTGTATTTTATTTCAGATGCAATATCTTAAATTGACATTGACATGTCATTATTAATTATCATTGACAGTTATATTTTGTGTTGTGGTTCACGAATTATGCAAGTTTCCAAACGAAAATAGTAGTACATAGAAGTTAATAATAAAAATCAGTTCCTATAAGAACATTAGTAACAAATTTGTTTACTTTTCTGTAACCAAGTCGAATTTAACGCTAAGAAAATCCAGGCAGCAGTCTTCTCTAAAAATGTTAACACCACAGAACCGGATATAGTCATGGCGGGACACGCAATTCCTCTGGCTTCATCTATTAATTTGCCGGGCGTGAATCTGGGAGGAAATATGTCTTGTCATAGCCACGTCGTGGCAATCGCCAAGATAGCTTCTCAGGAACTTGGTGTAGTCTTCCGAACCAGAAAGTTGTACACACCTCAACAACTTTTGACACTATACAAAGCCCAGATTCGACCATCACTAGAGTACTGCTCTCATGTCTGGAGCTCTGCACCCAAACATACTCTTCGGCTACTGGATTCCATCGAAATGAGGGCCATTCGTCTGATCGGAGACCAAAAGCTGACGAAGAGCCTCGACAGCCTAGAACGTCGAAGACAAGTTGGAGGTTTTGACTCTCTTTTACAGATATTATCATGGAATGTGCTCGGCTGACCTTGCCCTCTTTGTTCGCCCAGAGCGACGAACAGCAGAAATACACGACGAACCACTGCCGTCCATCCATACGTGGTTAAGCTTAGTACTCCTCGAACTTCATTATTTAAGAATTCTTTCATGCGGAGGACTTTATCCTTACGGAACGAACTTCCCGAGGTCGTTTTTCCCAACGAATATAACCTCCAACGATTCAAAACCAACGTGAATCGCTTTTTGCGCACACGCACCACTCCCAGAGTGCCCTAAAGGATTTTTCTTATAGTGCTTGTGTTTGATCATAAAAAAAACAGAATTAATCAAATCCATTAGCTGCTGACGTGGTTTTGTCTTATTTCATCTACATAATCTCGATTTGAATGATACGGTTACACACCTTCAATATTTCCCAACTGTACGAATACCTTTCATTAACATTTTTTAGGATGCTAATAAAATATAATCCATAATCCTCTATAAGTTTTATTAATTTATTTCAAAGTGCAAAAATATAACTTAATCTTGATTTGGCACGTATGTTAAACAATTCTAATTAAAAAATAAAAATGTTAATCGTAATAAATCAAAAAACACTCCAGTTGTGTCTATATTTTCAAACAAATCACGATTGTGTCAAGATACACTCTTATCTGTGACGAAAATGTACGAAACTTTTCGCAAATAATACCTTTTACGCCTGGTTAAAAATAAAAATAGGAACTATACAATAATCTCCAAGCTTGATAATATAAACAATGCAAATATGCTTAAAACAAATACAGTGAAACATCTCTTAGGCGGACATCTACGGGACCGTCTAATAGAGGTGTCCGCCCTTGGAAAATTTGTTATTAGGTAATATGTAAATGCAAACTTATTACTGTGTATATGTATGTACAAATAAACATAACATAACAAAAATACACTAGTTTTAGTTAGGATGTAGTGCTAAAAAAATCTAACAACGTAGTTTGACGTGTTTGGTTTTATACTTGCAATCTAGAAAATGTAATTCCAAGTCTGATAACAATTCCATTGCTGTAGAGTCACCTCTATTCTTTGCATACTCTTATAATTCATTTACCATACTAATGGCTTGCTGATAATTGGTGATATTTGTTTGATTACTGCATTCAACTTCTTCATCAGAGTCGTCAGATACTGATGTGGTTTCAGTTGGGACTACATCATAGGTAGGAATGGGGTCACTATCATCTTCTAATAGCACATTGCTATAGTGGTTCTAGCGAATCCTCGCGCCAGATATGTCAAGTGTCACGTGACATAATGACTTGCCTGCTTATTTCTGGTTATTTATTTTGCCTAGGTTTGTATGACATTCCAGGACTTTCCAGGACCGTACTACAATAGTACGTACGTTTATTTTAAAAATGAAACGAGTCTATTTATATTTTTAAATACATCTTTTATTATTTATTATAGGGAATAAAACATAACACATTGTATTTTTTGTTATTTATTTATTCAAATATATAAAATAAAGTCATTATTTTATAATTACATGTCTAGTAGGTACCTCTATCTTCACAAAAAGATAGGAAGTACGCATCTACATGCATGTCCATCTTTACCTACTGTAAACTGTATACAGTGTGTCTACACATGGACTTAACTATACCTGTAATAAATTGTATCTTCAATTTTTCGAAAAAGTCATCCTTGATCATTTCTTTTCCCTGTTATGTAAATACAAATCACTTGGAAAAATTTCCATGTTTTGTACCGGATGCACAAAAAAACATTTTTGAAAATAACTATGGACTAAATATACGGTTTGCTTAAAGATTGTTCACTCTTGTTACCTCTGTTTTAACTTTAATGTTCACTAGTAACTTATAAGCGTATAGTATCATAACAAGCAAATTCTATATGCACCCTTCTTTTGTATACGTAGGCTACGTATACTGCAAATATGTAGGTTACGTAAGTCATATATGCAAAAAACTAATAAAATGGGTATTTCGGCCTTTCCCATTGGGATTTCGGGAAAGGTAAGAGTAAAGAGATACGAAGTCGGTTAAATTGGGACAATTTTGCGATTCGGTTTTTAGTTTTTTCTGACTTTGTTCGAAGAGATGTCCAAAAATAAATTTAACTTTCTCATTGCCACTTTTCATCCTCCCCAAGATGGCATTTTATGAAGGAATGAACAATATGAGCATGGTCGTTATTACCCATTACTGTCTACATTCAAGTCGCCACACAAAAGTATTACCTGATATTTAACTGAAACAAATCTCAACTCGATCAGAAAGAAATGAAACATCTAGAAATTTTTTTATTAATATTAAATTCACCTTAGTTTCTCTAACGGTGGCATCAGCTGAGGTAGAAGGCAGACAATAATTATGCTCCATAATTATTATTTTCGCCTAAAAACAGATAAATGAAAATATTAACCTATAAATTTTTCATAACGTGACAAGTACTTACTGTGGTTTACCAGATATACAAACAACTCAATATGTAATTAATCAAAGTTTTCAACACAAAATAAACACTTCTAAAACGACGGAAATACACTTTTAAACGTATTAGCACTAATCAAACTCGAAAAATATAAAAACCAAACACGCTCAATACGGTTCCTATAAAGCTGGGGTATTTGGTTAAGTCTCCAAACAGCTGATCGATGACATATTAATGATGTCAACTGTCGAAAAAGCTTGAGGATTCGCTATAAATACTATATCAATGTTAATGAACTCGCCCAAATCATTGTTATCAAATTACAAACTTCCACAACACCAATATTCTCTTTCAGACTCAAAACGCGACATTTTTGTGCCATTGTGCACCTTACAACTCAAACGGCGGACTGCTGTCGGGGAATCACACATACTTTCATTCGGCGAAGTCGTTTCGCGCTACCACGCATACGCGATTGGTTGCCGGTCTGTCTTCAGAGAGTTTTTGCACCGAAGTTATTCGTCTCCCAAATATTTTAAACATTTTTTGTCCGTTTAAAGGAGGGTTTCCGCACTCTTTGTATGAAAACAGCCTGTCCGCCCAAGAGAGGGAGAGTCCGCCCAAGAGAGGATGATTTTCATGGAATTTCATATACCTAGTACCGGACTATGAAAAAACGTCCGCTTAATAGAGATGTCCGCTTATTAGATGTGTCCGTTATGAGAGGTTTCACTGTATTCTTAAAAAATATATACCCCATTCAAGGAACCTATGATTCAAATCGAGATTATGCAGATCAAATAAGAGGAAACCACTTCAGCAGCTAACGGACGTGACGTGACCAAGGTCTTAGATCTAAAAAAAACTTCTTAACATTATATTTTAAAATATTTCTCAACAAAAGTTGCAATTCCTTACAAACTATGCCGTTACCGGAATATGTAGATCGACTATTATGATTTTCAAAATGTTTTCGTAGGAATAAAGCTCTTAGAGATGAAATAGTTGCCCATATAGATGGGAAACGACCCAGCACTGGTTGCTATGAATTTCCGTTTCCAAATAAAAACGTTGTCTATTTTATCATTTTTCACAAACTGATAAAACAAAGACATTAAAAACAACAGGGATATATGAGGCACGTTTATTCTTTCCCCGATCCAACTGTATACCCTAAGGTACTTACAGTGATTAAGTTCCACCTAAAGACACTTAAATCAAGGAATAACAACAAGTGATTTCTCCATCCCTTGGTTCGAAGTCAATTTTTGACAAAGAGAAAAGACAAATTAGTATTGATTTATCGAATTGACCTAGAGGCGTGATAATGACAATAATTATTTGGATTAAATTAATGAATATGTGGCTTCTCCCGTGACTTAGACTGCCTTGCCCGTAAGGTATGGTGTATTGCTATACTATTTATGACCATGTTCTGATTATATCATAATCCCGATTCTATCTAATGAAATGCAAGATTGAAATCCATCTATATGTATTGTATGTTTTTGGATTTAAAAATAAAAGTACCAGTGATGAATCATTAAATATTAAGTTGGTTAAGGACCTCTTCGGTGTAGTAGGATATGCTCTTCTATATTTAGTTAACACCTCGTTACAGACTGGGAGAATCCCCGATGAAATAAAAAACAGTGTTATAATTCCTATACCAAAAGTTACTGCACCTAAAAGTCCATCAGAATTCAGGCCAATTAATTTATTGCCCATGGTAGATAAGATCATTGAAACGATAGTCTGTCGACAACTAAGGAACTGTTTTGAAACTAATCAGTTATTGTTTGTGGGGCAATCTGGATTTAGGAGTAACCATTCGTGCGAGTCGGCACTGCAATATGTTTGTGCAACATGGCGAAAAGCACTGAATGAGGAGAAAGTGGTGCTTAGTGTATTTGTTGACTTGCAGCGAGCGTTTGAAACAATCGATCGTGGAATTCTTATTAAAAAATGAAGACTATATGGTGTAGAAGGTAGTGCATTGCATTGGATTAATGATTACTTAAGTGACAGGTATCAAATGACTAGAGTGGACGACAAACTATCAACTAAAAGGGAAAATAAATGGGGTGTTCCGCAGGGAAGTGTGCTGGGTCCATTATTGTTATTATCTATGTTAATGATATTCATATAGCTTTAAAAAACTCGTTTGTGAATTTATTTGCGGATGATACCCTTATTTGTGTATCAGGAAAAAACTTTAGGGATATAACTGATCTTTTGAATAGCGAACTTAAAATAATGTATCACTGGCTTTGCCAAAATAAATTAAAACTGAACACATCAAAGACAAAGTGTATGATAATAGGTTCAAAAGTAAATTGTAAGAAGTATGCCGAATTAGGATTAACCCTTAACATAAATGAGTCTGAAATTAGTTTAGTGTCTAAAATAAAATATTTGGGAGTCTTTTTGGATCCTCAGCTTGTTTTTACGAATCACGTTGATTACCTTTATAAGAAATTAGGGAAAAAAATTGTTTTTTTCTGTCGCGTTTCGGATTGTTTGTCCCAGTGGGCCAAGACACTGGTTTATAATACAATCATTTTGCCTCACTTTAATTACTGTTGTTCTTTATTAATATCTTGTACTCAGGAAAATATACACAGGCTGCAGGTTCAGCAAAATAAGGTTATGCGAATTATTCTTAAATGCAACAGGTATATCCCGGTAAGAACTATGTTACAGAGGTTGAATTGGCTGTCTGTGGAACAGAACATTAGAAAGGCGAACTTAGTTTTAATATATAAAATTGAACATGAGCAGCTACCAATATATTTTAATGCTTTTCTTAAAAAAATATCAAATTTTCATAGTTATGACATTCGCTCTGGGCAACATTATAACATTGAGTCAGTTAAAACCACATCTCTACAAAAATCGCTATTTTTCGAGGGAGTTCGTCTTTTTAATGACCTCCCTGAGGGCATTAAGGAGGCAAATGGGTTAAATGTTTTTAAAAGAAGATTGTTTCTTTATTTGAAGGATATGTAGAGTAGAGTAGGATTTATCATTTTTGTAACTGACATATAAACACTGTTTTGTAACTTGCATTTTTTAGTAATAACTAGCCAAGTGCTAAATAAAGATTATTATTATTATTATTATTATTATAGTACATTACATGTTTCTTAACAGGTTTTCTTTAAAACTTAGCATACAATGACAGTTATAAATCATAATAGTTGGAAAGAAAGATACTGCTATTATCAAAATAGGAATGAATCATATGTACGTAGGATCCAGTGATCTTTATTATCTTTTAATTATTTTACAAGTATATACAGGCTTGCCTATTATAAACATTTTTTTTATCTGCCCATGACATCCATAATTAAATTTCCTGACGGTGATTTACGGCCCAAGTCACTTCGAGTTAATTAAAATTGAATATATAAGGGCTGTAAAGTATATTAGTGGCGTCTGTGAGTCGGAAAAAAGCCCGAAAAATTGAAATATTTTCCTTTCCTTTCCAATGCGCTTCAAGAGGTTTCCCCGCAGAGAAAACACTTTCCCCCCGTTTTCGAGGATGCTGAACACGTTAGTGGTGTTGAATATCGCGTCCGACCCCTTGCAACCCCTCCACCGACCAATACTCGCCCCCATTATGGAACGATATAACCTTTTAATAAAAAAAAATTTCGAACAAAAATTACAAGTTTAAAATTTTTTTTTACTATGATTTTTTTATTTAATTGAAATTTAAAAACAAATTTAACTTCGAAAAAAAAAAATTTATAGAAAATTAAAAATAAACTGACCACGCCTTCGCGTTTTTTCGCGCAAACTATTTGATTATATTTTTTCAGTTGGACCGGAATGTGAGACCATTATAACCAAAAAGAGAAGTACAACTATTTTCCCCATTCTCAACATTCTCGGAAATGGTGGGAGATGGGGGGGGGGGGGTGTTGGTCGGGTTTGTTCGTGTGTGTGTGGGGGGGGGGGGGGGGTTCGGAGGCGATTTGCAATACCACCAACGTGCTCAGCAAAGCTCGAAAAGGGGGGGGGGGGGTTAAAAAATAAAAAAATCACCCTTTCAGGGGCGAACAAATCCGGTGGAGGAGTTGGAAGGGGTCGGACGCGATATCCAATACCACCACCGTGCTCAGCATCCTCGAAAACGGGGGGAAAGTGTGTTTGTCTGCAGGGAAACCTCTTGAAGCGCGTTTAACCCCTCTGGGGGGTGGTTTTTGGCCGTTATTTTTTAAAACCTGTTTCCAAATTAATTTTAAGTTTACTGTCAATACTAATCAGTGTTCCATAAGGATAAAGTGTGTACAATGTCAATAATACCTTTGGTGCTAACAGAGACAAACAGAATTATGGTCAAAGTACAAAATAAATATTCTACTAAAAATCTAACAGTTATTAATTTATTCTACGATTACACATTAAACTTGGACCTTCAAATGAATAGCTCGTAATTATTAAGTCCTAGGGTCTGATAATAAACACATGCCGCTATATCGACAATAATAACAAAGAGTTAATCAACCAAAAATTGATAACCTTAATACCCAATAACACCCATTCTATAATATAGTAAATAATAAATAATGTTAAACATGAATTAAACAATGTTTTTTTCATATCCGCAAATATTTGACTACAATGGTATCAATAATTCCTATCAACTGTGGCTTCTTTCTATCGAGTTTTTATATTCAAATTTTTGTTATTTGATTACTATCTACATTTAGTAAATTTTATAGTAAATCATTCTAAATCAAAGGATTATAGGGGTTTGGTTCACAGTCATTGACAAATAAACAATTCACATTCTTAGGTAAGTTGTAAACAACTTCCCAGGAAAACAATCGGGAAGCTCTGCAAATTAGTATAACTTTTCCTTGTCCTGTTAATTAGACAAAGAAGCGAAGCTCTTCTTGGAACGGCCGTCCTAACTCACGGCCTTCTTAACTCAATATGCTAAGCCTGTGCCGAGTCTGCTGTAAACGGGATAAAAATATAATCGATTGAATCACATCCATGACGTGTTTGTTTCCCCTAAATAAATCATATCAAACCAATCAGCTGTTAGAATGAAAACGGGAACAGAGAGAAGATAAAAAGAGATGGGAATTCTACAGATAGAATTCCTAGTTTGTTTTTTGTGTTTATTTTCATAATAACAGGTGCCACCTTGACGTGTACAAAGCAGATAAAAATAGGGGGTCCATGTTTCTTTCAAGTCAATATTCTAAATAAATAAAGATTCCTATTCTAAAGCTTCACTACAATTTTAACCTTAAAACACACCCTAAAATTGACAGTTGGAGGTTTAAAATGACTTTGTTTCACATTGAATTTTGTAATTTCTCTTCAAATTGATAATGAAATTAGTATATTTCAGGACGTGCCCTTGGAAAAACATAAATTTTTTATTATCTATTAAAAAATGACAAATGACAAACTCCTGTGAAACCTGTAATACTGCTACTAATTCTTACCGGCAAATACTGAAGCTATGGCAGCAATCAGGAAACTCAACACCACAGCAGGCCCAGCAGTATCCTTGGCCACCTGTCCTGCCAAAACATACACTCCCACCCCTAAGGTGCTGCCTACTCCGAGAGCTGTCAAATCAAAGGTATTAAGGATTCGATTCAAACGGGTCTCCTCTGCTGCGACTGGATCGATGGCCTTTTTACGGGTTAGGACTTTCCATATTCTACCCATTCTCAGATAGAATATGTCACTTGATGTCAACTGGAAAACAGAGATGAAACTATTTATTACTTCAACAATTCATTTCATATAACTTTATAACTAAATGTAACATTTCAATCCTGTGAAATTCTTAATTATTACAATTTAAAGTAAGTTTTCATAACTATAATATTATAAATTTTACTTACCTATAAATTGTCTATTGTTGCTCCAACATTTACTTTCCTTATCAAGCAATTAGTTTCACTGATTTTGGTATGTGTTAGTATGTTGTGTGCTGGAATCCTGTATTGTAGTCGATAAGAGATGATATTGTTTCCCTGAAAGATAAACATTGGTAGATATGAACAATAAAATTATACAGAACGTTTAATTTTCTTCATATTTAAAGCAATTTACGCCAAACAAAGGAAGCCTGTTAGTAGGCGATACATTTATTAAATAACTTGATTAGTATTGATGTGAACTCACCCGGAAAATCACTGATATAAACCATATATCAACTTCTTATTTAACATTGATTTCACGAATTACGGAATTAATTACTGCTTCCTTATCAATTTTTTTTGCACAATAAAAAACGTCATTACTCAACTAGAGTAAACACGGAAACATCTGACTTTGACGTTTATACACACAGTGACTTTATGCAACAGCAAATACCTTGCGGAGTATTAAAAGTTGTCTATGTAACTTCCATACCTACAGCGACTTTATACACGACAGAGATGACACAATCACAAGGCCGCTGCTTTAGGATAACCAGCAAGACCCTTGACAAGCGCGGATCCAGGGGGGGCATGGTGTCTTGACCCCCCCCCCCCCCCCTAAAACGAAATTCTGGATCCGCCCTTGACTCTTGCAACAAGATATTGCAAAAGAGAGACGTAACCTAAACCTACACTGTCAGGGATTTTGACAAATATTTGCTGAGCATGATTCTACCTGTCAATTTTATTTATACTCTCGTGAGAATCGCGAGATGCCCCAGGATGCCCGCAACAAAACCGATAAGGTGCATGTGCAAGAGTGCGAAAATAGATCAGGTGGGTCGCAACGCAACTGCGCATGCCTCCAGGGGCGGGCATTACATGCTGCAAGCAGGGCTGTTAAAGTAGATAATGTATCATTTATTATGTAGTTTACTACAGTAGTAAATGTAATTTGCTACATGCTCTTACTATTTAGTTTGTTCCATTTACTACATTTGCTACCTTTACCACTTTCACCTCTCATTTTTTGAATATTTTTATTTAGATCGAATCGTAAAGCAAAAAGCAACAGAAGAACATTAACCAAAAACTACTATTTTCTACTTTTCCAGAACTACTAGAATTTCCAACTTTTAACATCAAATTTATAATAATAAAGTTGAGGTTATGTAGAATTTTTCACACTTTCAGCCAATCAAAACAATAGTTACATTTATTACATTTACTACGTTTGAGACGTATCAATATCAATATAAATCATTGGATTGCGCTTGTTTTGAATAATCGGCAAAGTTCGTTATTGTGGGCGGAGCGAAAGCAATCACGTGATACGAGTAGCTAATTGCGTGCGTGTGTTTTCATTCGGTGTAGCAGCCAAGGCCCAAAAGGTAGCGGGGGCGGGTTTTCACTTGTTTTCTCAGGGCACTGTCAGTATTTCACGTTTTATTGCTTTTTTTTGATGACCAAGATTAAATATTTTGCTTACCCGCTGATTGCTTACCAATATCGGATTAAAAGTGGATCGCTCATAGCAGCTTATAGTACTTATATTTAATTTGCGTACCAAAATAATTTAGCGGACTCTAGTATGACATTAATTACTGACCGATTCAGAGATGTTTGCTGTCCATAAGTGGCTGACCAACTAGCCATTTCGGCTGACCGATTACATTTTTCTGTTCGCAAAAATAAGAATATTTTGCTAACCAGTTAAATGATGACCCAAAAAGAACCCGCTGGCATTACTCTGGGCACTATTATAGGCAGCCAGTAGCGTAGCTAGGGTTTGGGGCGGGAGGAGCGAACTCCTTTTGTCATACATAAACGAACAAACCCGAACAAACCCGTTTTTATTCCATATTCAGTCAAAAATGAATAAATCTTAAAAAAAAAATTTTTTTAATCGGTTTTGCGATTTTTTTTTTGTAGGTATGTAAAAGTATGAAGGGGCGTCAGGCCAAGGGGGGAGGGAGGCCTACGCCACCCTGCGGCTATGACACTGGTATAGGCAACATTCTGAAACCCTAAATTATAACTATTATGTACCAAAAGGCAAATTTAATCCGCGGAAGGCGGACGGTATAAACTACAGCTGTCTTTGAATATAGAACAAGAGTTTCAATTATCTGTATCTTTTCAGTAGGTACCTATATACTATTAATAAGTTAATTTATGAATTTATGAATTTATCTAGTCTGGACAAATATTTAAAAACATTATTCTTCAAGATTTCTTCTTATCAGCTTCTAAGACGGGTTATCTCAAATCCGAGCTAATCTAACTCCCGATATCACCAGTTTAAACATAAAATGAAAAATGCTTAGCCAAACATTCTGTTAGAAACAATATTTTATTTTGACATCGGAGCGCCACAGTAATAGTTGTTAACAGTCGCGGATAACCTTGGATTATCAATTGTGACTTGATTAATTTTTATTGAAAAGTTACGTTTACGCTGTTTACCTCCGCAGTCGATATTCAGTTCTGTCGCGTTGAACCAAAATAAAACAAAAGTTAGGAAACAAATGAATATTTAAATTACAAAGGCCAATCATAAACAATTATTGAATACAACCATAAACATGTCTTCCGCTTCTTCCCAGGCCTACTTTGTTGGTGTGGATGTTGGAACGGGTAGCGTACGAGCAGCGTTAGTGACAGATTTTGGGAAAATTTTAAAGAACCATGTGGAATCGACAAAAACCTGGAATATCCAGCCGGACTTTTACGAGCAATCTACAGATGATATATGGGGAGCAGTTATAAAATGTGTCAGAGTAAGTAAAATATTTGTTCGATCGACACGACTTGTAGCAAAGTATTTGTGTTTTATAAAGAAAAAATATTTGGGTTTGTTTTCAAACACCGAAAAAATCATAAAATATTGCAAAAAAAAGTGCTATGCGACTAACATTTTTCCATGTGGGTATATTTTCTGATTAGCCTGGTCAATTGTTCTACATGTCTCGTCGGACGCGCACCGCACCGCTCTTGGCTAAAACTAGTGATGCCACCGGAACCGGGTCTGGATCCAGTATCCGGCGAATCCCGCCTTTTTTTTACTGTACAGGGTGTCCCATTTTCGACACTTTTATAAGATATCTCCCTAATTGTTAGTGCTATCAAAAAAATAATGTAGGTGTCATGTGCTCTTTTTGGGGCAAAATGAAAAATTGACAATTTTAAAATTACCCTATATTTCGTTTCAAATTAATAAAGTTTAAATAAATCGCCTAGGAAACCAATATCATCCATGGTGTGTTATATACTTGAAAGGAGAATTTAAAATAGTATCTTTTTAGATTAAAATATACATGGTGTTCCATTTAAAAAAATGAGGTTAGGTCCGTTAACTTTTTTACCTGATCCCGTATACTTATTCTGAAAACGGCAGATTATTCAACAATAATTATAAAGAAACTTTTGTATAAAACAATTTTCTGTATATCTTTTAACTAAGAAATTATAGGGTAATTTTGAAATTGTCAATTTTTTGATTTTCCCCCGTAACTCTTAAGCGAGCGAAAATTTTCGAATTTTGATTAAACCATTTTAAGTTTGACCCAAAAAGAGCACATGACACCTACATTACTTTTTTGATAGCACTAACAATTACGGAGATATCCTATAAAAGTGTCGAAAATGGGACACCTTGTAGGTACGGTTCAGCCGGAGCTGCACTTAAATACAGGATACGGTCCGGGATTCGGCCAAAAATGTTGTTGTTGGTTCCGGTATCCGGCATTTTCAAAAAGCAGACGGTGGCATCGCTAATTAAAACAATTAAATTCAAATTGAAATCCATTGAAAATGACAAATTTTACTTTATAGAAATTATTTGAAATTGCCACCATCCCATTAGGCATAAGGCAAGGGACCACTTTTATGTAGAATTGACCAGGCTAATCAGAAAAATATCTACATGGGAAAATGTCAGTGGCGTACCACTTTATACATAAGCCGAAAAATTAATAAATTTATTACCGTTTTATTTCGGGAGAAAAGAAGGGGAGAAGGGTATCGAAAACTTCACCGTCGCGGCGTTACGTTCGTTTCGCCCACAGATTTCGTCTCTCAACAATACCCTATTGAGAATTTTTTTATAGTTTTCCGTTTAAGATGAGGATCCCAAACAATCCCAAAATAACAGTCAGAGCCCCATCTATGTTGTATCAATTTAATTTAAAAATATGCCGCTTTTTGGCAGGTTAGAAAGAGACGAAAGTCATCAGCTGATCAATATTTCTTTTCGTGAAGTTTTAGCCGTTAATAATAAAGTTGTTTAGTTAATTTATTGATATTTAGATTGTTTGACATGTCGATTGGGCTATCGACAAGTTTCAGGAAGATCTGTGACAAAACTTTGAAAATTGTTAATATTTGAAATTGTCATAATTATTCTTATAACATTATATTTTTTAACGCAATTTTTTCATACCGTCTTCCAATTATTGTACAAGTAAACTATTCACACGCGACGTGACAAGTTTACGTCAGTAACAAATATCCGCCAAATACGCCAGTCGTCTGAACCCGGCTTTAGATGAATGGAGATAATAATTAATTAAAAATTATTTTATATAAGGCATGCAAGAAGAACGTTCCTACATTAGATAATTTTTTTCTCTACCTAGCTATTTTAAAATGACGTATATAAAACAAATAATATAACGCCGGTATCTTGTTCAAATAATAAATAGATAAAATTGTATAGTAAACGTAAAGAAATCGTCACCCAGACAATTGATGAATTTTATTAATGATTTGAGTTTTATTGATTTCAGGGATAGCAATTTCTTGATAACTAATGTGCTAACTTCGAAAGTGTGCTTATCGTTGTGCTGAGAATACTTATGCAAGAAACATTATCTACTAAAGGCCGCATTAAAGTATGCAATAATTTTGAAATGTTGTTGCTGCAAGTTCATTTTTGGCATGAGAGTTGCAAGCTATCACGCAAATCGTTTTGCTGCCTCCTAAAAGCGTTGCCTTCCTTCAAGTTTATTGCAATTGCAGAAAGACTTGCAGATTGTAATGCGGCCTTAACACAAATAGTGTAGCTCGCTCGAATCATTGTGGGGATATCCTAGGACAACCTATATAAAAAAATCTTGGGTTCTTAATGATAAGATAAGAGTTCGTCGTCGTTATTTTAAACTTGTTTATTTTAGCGAATTGATTAATTGATTGTTCATGAAAACGTGCGCGACATTAGAGATAAAAATACACGCACACCTCTTTTACTAGCTTAATATATTTTTTTATATATTATTATACAGGGTGACAATTTAAAAACTTGAAATGGCCATATATTAGAAACGAGAAACTGAAGAAAAAAACGCAAAAAACAGTTTCTATAAAACGAAGGGGGAACAAAAACAAGCGTATTAGCCCACCCCTATCTGCAACCTCTTGGACAGGGTGAGATAAACCCTTAAAATCTTAAATAGAAAGGGGGTCGAGTGATACATCATTTTGAAGCTCTTGAAAAATGCTTTCCAATGGTACCATAGAAAGGTACATTTCAGGAAATTCTTCTCTGTTTATTAAGGAAAACAATAAATGAAAAGACAATTTTGAATTTTTTTATTATTAGTTAATTAAATGTTCAAAATGATTGCTACCAATATCCTGGCATATTAAGAGATATCTCTTAAGAATTCTAAACAGTTTAAGCCTCGGTATTTCGTTTTGGTTTATTTGCTATTTTTTTTTTGTCGAAAAAAAAAATTTGTTTATAAATATTCGCATTTTATTATCACAGAATTTACCTTAAAGGTATCTTCTACTAGTATTATTATTTTAAGAACAGTTAACTTTCGGTTCAGTTTAAACGAAAAGCAGCACTTCTTATCTTTAACAATGGTGTACAGCACAGCTGAACGGGTAGAAATTATTTTCATTTATGGTTCCCAGGATCAATGTTTTTTAAGAACAGCTCAACGTTTTAACGAAAGGCATCCAGGTCAAAATGTAAGCCCGGAGTATGTTCGCCAACTAGTAGCCAAATTTAAAGAAACTGGTTCTGTTGCGAATATAAAGAGAAATCAACCGAGACTAGCCGACGAAGCAGCGCAAATTGAAATTCTGGGGCAGTTTGCAATGAATTCAACTTTATCAACTCGTCAAGCAGCTGTAGCAACTGGATTATCTCGTGAATCAATAAGAAAGGTACTTAAATTTCATAAGTTTTATCCCTATAAACTGCACATCCTGCAAGAACTTGATGACGACGACCCTGACAGAAGAATACAGTTTTGTGAAATAATGACAGATAGAATTACGGCAGAACATCGACTAGTTAAAAATATTTGCTTCAGTGATGAGTGTATCTTTTATTTAAATGGGCATATTAATAAGCAAAACTGTCGTTACTGGAATGACGAGAACCCCCACGTATTTAGAGAAGGGCATACCCAGTACCCCCAGAAAATTAATGTTTGGGCTGGTATATTGGGAGATCGTATTATCGGCCCAATATTTATACAAGGAAATTTAAATGGCTACAGGTTTGCTGAAATGCTACAGAGGTCTATCGAACCACTAATAGTGCGAGAATTAGAAAATCAGAGGGACATACTCGGAAATTTATCTTTAGAAGAACGCTTACTACATTTCCAACAGGATGGAGCACCTCCGCATTATGTAGTTCCCGTTAGGCAGTGGTTGGATGATAATTATCCCAACCAGTGGATTGGAAGAAGAGGTCCTGTTGAATGGCCACCTAGATCCCCGGACCTAACACCTCTTGACTTATTTTTGTGGGGTCACCTAAAATCTGTGGTTTTTAAAAGGCAACCTGAGTCACTAGAGCAACTTCAGCATAGCCGTGCTATATCCAGAGAAACCTTTGCAAATGTACGTGAAGAATTTGAAAGTAGGCTTTATTATTGTCTTCAAAACAACGGAAATCATTTTGAACATTTAATTAACTAATAATAAAAAATTTCAAAATTGTCTTTACATTTATTGTTTTCCTTAATAAACAGAGAAGAATTTCCTGAAATGTACCTTTCTATGGTACCATTAGAAAGCATTTTTCAAGAGCTTCAAAATGATGTATCACTCGACCTACTTTCTATTTAAGATTTTACGGGTTTATCTCACCCTGTCCAAGGGGCTGCAGATAGGGGTGGGCTAATACGCTTGTTTTTGTTCCCCCTTCGTTTTATAGAAACTGTTTTTTGCGTTTTTTTCTTCAGTTTTTCGTTTCTAATATATGGCCATTTCAAGTTTTTAAATTGTCACCCTGTATAGTTTTATAAAGGTTTTTAAACAGTTTTAAGAACATGAGTGGAACCTACATTATACAGCAACATGATTATATACGCGGTACACAACACTCATTGCTCATACCATCTGCAATTATGTCCCCGCTATGGACATCGAAGGGGACGTTTTGAGTTTGGCAGTTCACAAATTTCCTTGTGAAATTAAACATTCGACAGGACCGGATTTCAACTTTTTTAATGGAAAATATTGCAATCAAAATTTCGATTAGTGCGATTTAAGACAGCGTTCCATGCATACGATTTCTGACGATATGATGATCCGACGATGCCCTGATTGATGTAAACTTTTCGTGCCAAATTCCGTCCGAATATTTGTAACAATCGACACGATCAGCTTTACTTTCATCCGAGGTCGTATGTTTCTTAACCTAACTTTTTTCTAAACCAAAAATTAAGAATGAATGACTATATTGACTATTTTGGGAATTATTATCAGCTACTAATGCACCAAATTAAAAATACATTAATTTTAAGGTTAGGTAGTGACCACATATAGTATATTATATGGTATACGAGTGACACTCTCTTCTTTTTTTACAAGCCTTTTAGTGAAATTCGGTTCCGAAGATCGGATAATGTGATAAGCAAAATATTTACGTACATACCTGAAATACTTTATACCTGGTATTGATCCACGACTTTTGCAAAAAAGCACCATGCACTTGTGTCCTTTCATCTTAAACAAAACAAGACACTAAACTAACCTACCAAACAGCGAATCGAATCACCACAAATTAAAAACTCCTTTACAAAAATTGTTGTTAGGTAATGAAGTTTATAAGCACTAATATAACGACAACAATGTAGATGAACCACTTTTTATTCTGTAATTTGAAAAAGCATCCAGAACCAACGATGGCGACGAATAACAACAATGTCGGGCCGGCTCTGACGCGATCGATAAAATTTCCACCCTACTGCGCAAACTCAATAGGCCCGCGCCATCTCCCATAGCGGGGACACTTTTTGTATTTTGGAACGTTCGTATTGGCAATATACTGTTTATATATGTTAGGATTGCGTCATTCCAAACCTTATCTTCCGCTGACGAGGTAACAATAAGAAAGAGTATGAGCCGAGCTGTTGACGTTGCAGATTATATAAAAAGCAGTCTGATTTTGTATGTTGAACGATTATGTTAATTTCGTTATAATAAATCGTGTTTTGGGACAATATTGGGTGTTATTTGTGGTTTAATTACCTAAAATTTTATCAAAACTAACATCAGAAGTGGGATGCCTCCTAGTGACGTAATCGCAGGAGAAAAGGACCTAAAAAAGTGACTTTTATCGTAAAAACAATTTTTTTTTAAAAATGGCTGACGACGGTGAACAACGTGACCATGAACGTGCGAGTAGCCCAGCCATGACGGACGGTAGTGATAGTGTATCGATTGACAATAAAATGATGTTGATGTTTAAAATGCAGCAAGAAAGCAATAACAATTTTCAGAATCAAATGATGAAAATTTTATCAACCATGGCCAACGCCCAGGCAACCCAGGCTCAAGCAACGCTTCAGTCAGCTTCGGCAAATGCGCAAACGCAGGCGCAGAACGTTCTTACACCAGTACCCGAAGTTATGGCGGCGGCATCGGCGCAGATTCGTCTCACGAGTTTTGACCCAGATGACACTCCGTTTACTATGATAGAGTGGATGGATGACGTAACCAGAATTCAGAACGAACTTGGGATATCGGATACTTTGATTGTTTTAAAAGCTGGTTATGCTCTTCGAGGACGAGCTGCTCGGTTTTATCAACACTGGAAACCTATTGTTCGAGATTGGGCTTCTTTCCGGCGAGACTTTGAGATCGCATTTCCGGAACAAGGTACACCAGCTACTCGTATACGTGCAAGCTTAGCAATTATGAGTAAGAATTTTGGCTCGTTAGTAGAGTATGGCAATGCCAAACTGACATCCATTAAGCGATTTTATCCAAATTTTCCATGGAACATAGTTCTCAGCCTTGTCGAGTATGATATTCAAAATGCTGAGGCAAAAAACCGGATTTGTTTACAATCTCCCACGGATGACGCTGAGTTATTAAAATTGTTAGCGGCTTGCGATGCTAGCAAGGTCATTGAAGAAAACCGCGGGCGTGAGCTATCCCGCAAGCGAGTTAATAACTTTCGCGAAGAACACCCTGGTTTTCAAGGAAAGTGTCGGCAGTGTAACCGTTATGGACACAAGCAAAGAGACTGTAAACAAGAGGTAAATAACATTGTATCTGTCCCCGATAAGTCATTGCCAGGCTCCTCTGGAGTAAAATCAAGCTATTGTCCAACTGACCAGGCAAAAACAACAAATGTAAAAATTTGCACCTACTGCCAAAAGAAAGGTCACACAGAAGATGTTTGTTACCGTAAACATGGAGTGCAAAAACGGGTAATGCTGACACAAAATACTCGTTTTTTAAATTCGGTTCCATTAGCCACAATCACAAATAATAATACAGTTACCTCTATATCATATTTAGTGGACACTGGTGCAGATGTTTCAATATTACACGAGAAAATAGCAAGAAATTTAAATTTAAAAATTCAGCCAGATACTCAATTTTTGTCTGGAATGGGAAATTGTATAATGAAGCCCATTGGCCGTAGTACCGCTTTAATGTTTACATCAACCATGACACTAGAAATTGATTTCCTGATTGTTCCAGACGGATCCATCCCTGGTGGGGATATTGATGCTTTAATCGGGATGGATGTCCTCAAACGACCAGGCATTAAAATAGAAGTAAACTTAAATAGTGTAGACATTGTTTATGATCCTCTAAATATTTGCCGCATTTGTACTGTTAACACAGTCAACGAAAAAGAGTTAAATTTGTCAGGATTGGACGAGCAATTAAGTGACGAAGTAAAAACAATTCTTCAAAATGCAATAAATCAAACGCCGCCCGCTGTAACAACAGGCAAGTTAAAAATTACGTTGTGTAATTCAGAGCCGGTCGCCTACAAACCTCGTCACCTATCATATGGCGAAAGATTGCAAGTGAAGCAAATAATAAAGGACCAACTTGAGACTGGCATAATTCGACGAAGTGAATCTGCTTACGCAAGCCCTATCGTTCTTGTCAAAAAAAAGAACGGAGATACCAGACTGTGCGTAGACTTTCGTGACGTTAATAAGCGCGTGTTACGCAATAACTACCCCCTCCCTCGCATACAAGACCAGATTGACGCTCTTGCAAAGGCCATTTATTTTTGTACTCTTGATATGAAGTCTGGATTTCATCAAATTGAAATCGAAGAAGATTCAAAACATATCACTGCCTTTGTGACACCGGACGGACTGTACGAATATAATCGAATGCCATTTGGTTTTGTAAACTCTCCTTCATGTTATCAAAGTGCCATTGATAAAGCTCTGGGACCGCTGAAAGACGATATCGCTTTTGTTTATGTAGACGACGTGTTATGTCCCGCGCAAACTATTGAGGCAGGTCTTAATAACTTACGGAAAGTTGTTGACATTCTTTCAAAGGCCGGATTTGTGCTGAACTTAGCAAAGTGTAGTTTTTTTAAAACATCGGTGGAATATTTAGGTGTCGTAATTGAAGGCGGTACTGTAAAGCCGAGTTCCCGAAAGGTAAACGCCCTCGCACAAACTGTCGCTCCTACCGATGTAAAGGGTGTTCGGCAGTTCTTAGGACTTGCGGGATATTTTCGGCGTTTTATAAAGAACTTTGCGAGTATAATGGCACCAATCTCCACTTTGTTACGTAAAGGACAGCCGTTTGTTTGGACCAAAGAATGTGAAAATATTCGGTTGGACTTAGTGAAACGATTAACTGAATATCCAATTTTAAAAATTTTTGATCAGGACTTGTATACCGAATTACATACGGACGCGAGTTCGATAGGTCTAGGTGCAATGCTAATGCAAAAAGACTCTGATAATATTTTGCATCCCGTGGCCTATTATAGTAGACGTACCACCGAGTGTGAATCTCGATATCACTCTTACGATTTGGAGACTCTTGCAATCGTTGAAGCCACACGGTACTTTCGCACGTACCTGTACGGTATAAAATTTACAATTTATACAGACTGTAATTCTGTGCGTGCTACAGCCCTAAAAAAGGAACTACACCCTCGTGTCGCAAGATGGTGGATCATGTTACAGGACTTCAACTTTGATATCGAATATAGACCGGGCCACAAAATGGCGCACGTCGACTATCTTAGCCGAAATGTTCCCGCTTTAAAACAAATTTTGGTAACACGAGCTCCTGTTGCTAATAAACCAAATAAAACCATTGCGGAATATCAGGATGACGATTTATTTTGTCGGTCTATAATAAACAAAACACACATTGAGCCGGGATATACAGTGAAAGATAATCTGGTGTTCTTACAAAATTCAAATCATAAAATTGATCGGTGTTTTGTTCCGATAGCAGCACGACTTGATATTATGCGAATGTATCATGATGAGTCATCTCACATTGGAGCTGATAAAATGTTGTCAAAACTGCGAGAAGACCTCATATGGCCACGCATGGGCAAAACAGTTCAAAAATACGTTGCGAACTGTCGATCATGTGTTATGGGAAAATCATTCACCGGAAAAAAACATGGTATGTGTCAGCAAAAATCTAAACCAGCGACAAAATTGGACACATGGCATATTGATCACGCAGGACCGCTTGTAAAATCTAACAAGTGCACCCAAATTTTAGTGATAATAGACGCATTTACAAAATTTGTTCGTTTTTGCCCTATTAAACAGAAAACTACAGATTGCAGCATAAAAGCCCTAACCCAAGTATTTGAAGAGCTAGGCACACCAAAACGAATAATAGCAGACAGAGGAACCGCCTTTCAGTCTGGAAAATTTAAGGACTTTCTGGATGAGTGGTCTGTCGACCTGCATTTAATTGCGACAGGAGTTCCTCGTGGAAATGGACAGGTAGAACGGGTGATGCGCACTTTATTCAATGCTCTACGAGCAGTTCTAAATGACAAAGATGAAAAAAAATGGACAAACATACTTCCTGATATTGAAGATGACTTAAATGTGACCGTCAATAAATCAACAGGATATGCTCCGTGGGTCTTGATGTTTGGCGACAATCGACGCTTGAAGGCCGTCGATCAGCTGCTAGCCGACATGCCATCAAATAATGAGATCACCGATATAGAGGCAGTACGCAAAGAAGTAAACAAACGTCTGGAGAAAATATCCGAGCAAGCTAAAATTGTTTTCAATAAGAAGCGAGTTAAGGCAGTGCCGTACGCTGTTGGTGATAAAGTGGTTATAGAAAATAGTCAATTATCGTATGGAGGAAAATTGAAGCCGAAGTTTCAAGGCCCTTTTGAAGTCACTCATTGCTTGCCTAATGAGAGGTATGCGCTAAGACGAGTTGGCAGTCGAGGCAGGACTACAGTAGCAGCACACGAGCAGTTGCGTACCTGGCCTAACCAATAAAATACCAAAGAGTCAGGTCCCTAAACTAAAGTTTAGGCATAGTTCCCCAAAATTAGGTTTAGGCTTGTTCCCTAAACACAAATTTGGGCAATGTAAGGTCCCTAAGCTGGTGTTTGGGCGTGGTTCCCCAAAAACAAGTTTAGGCTTGGTCCCCTAAAAAATTGTTTAGGCATAGTTCCCCAAAAAAACAAGTTTAGGCCTAGTTCCCTAAACACAAATTTGGGCAATGTAAGGTCCCTAAACTGGTGTTTGGGCGTGGTTCCCCAAAAAACAAGTTTAGGCTTGGTTCCCTAAAAAATTGTTTAGGCATACTTTTTCACAATAATCTTGGGCTGTGAGTTCCCTAAGGATGTTCCAAGAAACAAGGACAACATTTTTTTTTGTCGAAAATTAATTATTTGTTTTGCAGCTCAAGTAACAAAACGGTGCGAGGACGCCCCAACGTCAGGAAGGCCGTGTTAGGATTGCGTCATTCCAAACCTTATCTTCCGCTGACGAGGTAACAATAAGAAAGAGTATGAGCCGAGCTGTTGACGTTGCAGATTATATAAAAAGCAGTCTGATTTTGTATGTTGAACGATTATGTTAATTTCGTTATAATAAATCGTGTTTTGGGACAATATTGGGTGTTATTTGTGGTTTAATTACCTAAAATTTTATCAAAACTAACATATATATGTGGTAAACAGCTTGTATGACGAAAATTCTGGGTTCCTACACTTATGGATCTCTTTTAATGTATGTAACATTCTGAAGTAAAGTTTATACAGGTTGAAGCTCAAAATATATGCTATAAGAATACACTTATAACGTTAATTAAGAACAAAATTGGTTGGGAAGGCAGTACTATGAACTTTGCTGGATCATGCAATATTTTTCCTAGTGCGTTCGTGCTATAATTAAATATTACATTTTTTAGAAAGAGTCTGAAATTAAATAATTCGTCACTGTAGATGCTCCTGAAATCTATCGACACAAAGACAATAAATGATACCTTTTCTGTTTTTCCTTTATAGGAAGTTATTAAGGAAACCGACTCGAAATTAGTTAAAGGAATAGGTTTTGATGCAACATGTTCATTGGCCTGCGTAGATAAGCAAGGAAAACCTTTAACTATTAGTCCCTCAGGTAAACAATTTCGACAATCATTTTTTACATTCAAATATACATCTCGTGCATGCCGTCGTAACCCAAGGCACTACAAATTGTCGAGAAACTTGGTACGGTGTATGAAGTCCGCTAAGCAATAAAACCTCTCGAGCCGGGTAGTCGGTGGCTCTCAAACAGTAAATTATATTTTAGGTATTTTCTAAATGAAATAATTTAAAGTAAATAAAAAATTAGTTTAGGCAAAGAAAAATAATTATGTTTTATCTTTTATAGTATTTAGGCAAATTAGTTTTACGAATTCTTTTTTTATAAAGTTTTGGTTCTAAAAAGAACCGAAGTCGCCATCTTTTTGAAACATTATTGGAGAGCTCGCAAATAGTGGTGGAATACTATCGATAGTCAGCCCTATCGATAGTTTCCGATAGTCTAAAGAGTTACTCGATAGTACTATCGATACTATACCAACCTTGATACGTGGTAGAGTTGTTGAGTAATACATTTTACTTATGGACCTTATGGTTGACATACACTTTTTATAAAATACTCCCAAACGTATGACTTCCCGCGTTTACTCATTTTTTAAATTTTAATTAAATTAATCAAAATTATGGAAGACAGCGAAACGTAGTACACTACAACAAAAAAGCACACATAATACTGAATTAATAGATCCGGGCCGGGGATTCCCTGTAGGATTTTTCTTTAATTTGTTCATAAAGCAATAGATGGTAGCACCAACAGCAAGTAGAGTGCGTATGTGATTAAAAAAGAGGCAACCTTTAAAACAGATTTATGATCTAGTGCTGAATTTGGTTTATTTTTAATTTAAGTTTTTTAAATCGAATTCCGTGAACTTAAATTTAAGAAATATTAATAACATGCGAGTTTAAACTATCGATGATTACTTAAAACAATCGATAGTTTTCGATAGTAACAAACTATCAATAGTATCGATAGTGCCATCGATAGTATTCCACCACTACTCGCAAAGCACTTTTCTGTTGTGCGTTTTTTTGTATTTGAAGCCCAGCTCTTTTAAAATGATGGACAAGAATATCTTTGAGGGTAACATATTCCTTGGCTTTATACATGTCATAAACAATATTCCTAATCGATAGTTTTATCCCATGGGATAAATCAAAGGTTCTAGAATGGAGTCAAACCCTTTTATATGGTCTGTTCAATTCCTCTTCACTCTTTTTTCGAAGTCTTCTTAAGGTCTTATCTGAAATGCCGCAAGCATCAGACGTTCTTTTTTCCACTGCCAAAACAGACACTAACGGGCCCGAGCCTAAGTTAAATAACGTTCCACTTGTAATACCAAACGGCGTTCACCTGAAGATAAACACATTCTAGGCGTTGTGAACATTTTCCATAACTTTGCTTATAACTGCTTTTAATTCACACATAATGAGAAACAAACTAAAAGCAAAAAGCATAACTACTTATTTAAAATAGAACATGACATCCTGCACTTGAGCAACTTTTAATTATTTCTTGGAAAATAGTGATTATTATATAGATTTAACTATAATGATTCCAAAATAACTAAATTCTAGGAAAAAGTACCTGAGAACATCCTTGACTTATTGACGCAAAATATTTTTCATTTGATAAATAAAAAAACTATGAGTGAAAAATAAACAAGATAAAAATATTTATCGCGGTACATAATTCTACGATAATGTTGTTTTGGAACCGCTGATTTTGCACGGCCGACTACAGTGAACCAGTGGAATGTTCGGTACGATCAAGTATAGTGAAGGTATTGTTAACTTAACCGCCTTACTGTTTAACAACCTTTAATAATTTAATCCGATATCAGACTTCATAACACGAACCGACTTTAATAATCTTTTCATTCAAATAATAAGCTATTCAAGCGTAGAGATTTAAAATTCAGCAAAATCACCAGCCGCAACATTGCTGGACAATTAGAATATATTTTAAAACGACATTTATTTGTAGGAAACAATGAACAGAACGTTATACTCTGGCTGGACCATCGAGCGATGAAAGAAACGGAATTCATTAATAGTACGAAACATCCAGTTCTAAAATACGTCGGTGGAAACATTTTTCCAGAAATGGAGACTCCAAAACTGCTGTGGCTGAAAAAACATTTGAAAGATACGTGGCAGAAAGCTGGATATTTCTTTGACTTGCCAGATTTTTTGACCTGGAGAGCAACAGATGTCGATTCCAGGTAAAAATTGTTAGTATAAAATAGATAATAAATTTGGCATTCTCTTTAGATTGCAGCTGATTGAACGAGAGCGTACTGGGCATATAATAAATCAGGTTAAAAAAAAACCATCAATAAGGTGGCTATGAGAAAATCCTGGAAATAGTTTTTTTTTACATGTGCGCCGAAAGTGCCTCTTTTCATGCATGTTCACTTCACCGAAAGTGGCGTTTTCCAAGAGAGCGGGCGGGAAAGTATCGAAGCGGGCGGGAAAGATTTTTCCCGCCCGCTTCGAGTCACCATGTGCTCATAAATAAATAAAACCAGAATTGTCGGTACGGGATTTGAACCCGGGACCCTGAGATCGGCAGGCGGACACTCTACCCACCGAGCCATACTACAAGCGATAATAAATAGCGGATTATATATAACTTAAATTGACAGTTAATTTTTCAAAGATGTTTTAGAAAAATGTCTGAAGAATTTCTTTATTTATATGGCCTCAAAGACTCGGGCACTTGTAAAAAAACAAGAAAAAAAACAGAGGTTTGACGGGATTGGAACCCGGGACCCCCAGATCACAACGCGAACGCTATACCATTAGGCCACCGAGCCTATATGTCAAAAATAATAAATAGATATTTACATTCTTCATGCGCGAGTGTTTTCATGTCATCTTGACAGGACTGGAAAACTGTCTGAAGAATTTCTTTATTTATTTGGCATCAAAGCTTCGGAGCACTTGTAAAAAAAAATACGGTACATATCTCGGGCCGTCGGAGGCTTTTCCGGACTCGTGCGGTGGCCTCCCTCACCTTCGGCTCGGTCGGCCATCTCCGCATCTCGTCCGTAAAAGCCTCTTTTCGGCCCTTGATACGTAATGTACTATTTTATATTTTATTGCAGATCGTCTTGTTCCCTGGTTTGCAAATGGACGTACGAAATGAACGTGGAGGGAGTAGAATCATGGAATAAGAATTATTTTGAACAAGTCGGCTTGGCAGATCTCGCCGATGATAACTGGAAGAAAATCGGATCGGTCGTTCAGTATCCAGGAGCACCAGTAGGTAAAGAAGAATATATAGGGTGTCTCATAACTTATGGACTATAGAGCAACTGGATGATATTAAAAATCAAACAATAGGTTGTATAAACTAAGTTAAATATTTCTAGTGGCCTAATCATATTTCTTTGATTATAAATGGTTGTTAATAGCATTTATGTTAAGCGGTATATCAAATTGATAAGCCTAAACTGTTATACTGCATACAAAATTTTAATCGAGAAAAATTTACAACAGACTTATACCGGAATTTTAATATTTTCAGGTAAGGGATTGTCCAAGAAAGCTGCTGAGGAGCTAGGCTTAGCGGTAGGAACTCCTGTCGGCACGTCCATGATAGACGCCCATGCAGGAGGTTTGGGCCTTATTGGGTGTAAAGTAGAAGAAATAGATCCTCACTTTGAGACCAGACTAGGTAAGTTTATCTCTTTATTAACAATAATCGCATATACAGGGTGCCCCAAGTAAAGTGGCCTATTAGAAGTATCTCGAGAACTAAATGAGATTTTATTTTGAAAATTTGGCTGTGGCTATAAGAGATAGTTTTCTACGTTTCTAAAATATTTTGGATGATGCGGTGTTGCCGGATCATACCGAAAGTGGTAGCAACTTCGGAATTTTAAATGAATTACCCTATATATTATATTTTTTTTGGAATCTAGGTAAAAATCTAGAACAGTTTTCTGTATAATATCATATACCTATCTTTAAGAGATTTTAAATTATAAATCATCTTGTGATTTTTTAACGCCGTATCGGGACCTGAAAATAAAATCATATCTTTTTAGCGGTTACAGCTAGAAAGCTGAAATATAGACAATAGTTTCACAAGACCATCGAAATTTTATAATTTTGAACAGTATTTATTAGTTTTATACAGGGCGTCTCCATAACAATATTTCTGAGGCAGATGAATTATTGCAAAAATCTTCTTTTTTTTAAATGGGACACCCTATATTTGATATGTTTTGCTAATAGAGGATCAAATTTTCTATCTAATGATATTATGTGTTCCTATACCTATCTTCACTATTTTCGGTCTTATAGCGAAATTTAAAAATTATCTTAAAAAATATATTTTTTGGTAGTTGGCTGTGGATTCATAGAAACAAAATAATGAAAAATCCATGTGACGTTGTCTGTATTGTTGTAAAAAAAATAGTTAACCAATAAGGAATTTATTAATAAATAAATAAACAAAATGAAAATTACCTACATCAATAAAATAACTAATAACTAAATTGTTTAAAATGCCCTCAGTTCGCTCTTAAACATTCATAAATTGTGGTTATAACATGTTCATTTGTCACCTCTTTCATTTATTTCTCTTCTAGAGACCCCAAAGCTGTTCGTACTCGATTTTCTAAATCTTCCCTTGGTGTGACGGGTGTCTTGTATACTATTTCTTTAATCCTATCTCATGGATATAATTCTAGGGGGTAAGATCCGGAGACCTTGGGGCCATTTCCATGGACCGCCTCGGCCAATCAACTTTTAGGGAGTCATAGGAGCTGCATCAGGATGCCGTTCATTAAATTTTCTGCAAGTTCTAGATAAAACTCTACCACACTCCCCATGAATATAAAATAAACTTAAAATATCTAAGCTCGAATAATGTGAATTAGCCATTTTTATTACAATAACTCAGACATAACGTCAAATGGATTTTTCATTATTTTGTTTCTATGAATCCATTCCACAGCCAACCACACTATCAAAAAATATATTTTTATAAGATAATTTTTAAATTTCGCTATAAGTCCGAAAATAGTGAAGATAGGTATAGGAATACATAATATCATCAGATAGAAAATTTGATCCTCTATTAGCAAAACATATCAAATACAGGGTGTCCCATTTAAAAAAAAGAAGATTTTTGCAATAATTCATGTGCCTCAGAAATATTGTTATGGAGACGCCCTGTATAAAACGAATTCAATACTGTTCAAAATTATAAAATTGCGATGGTCTTGTGAAACTATTGCAAAATTTTCAGCTTTCTAGCTGTTACCGCTAAAAAGATACGATTTTCTTTTCAGGTAACGATACGGCGTTAAAAAATCACAAAATTATTTATAATTCAAAAAGTCTTAAAGTTAGGTATATGATATTATACAGAAAACTGTTCTAGATTTTTACCTAGATTCCAAAAAAAATATAATATATAGGGTAATTCATTTAAAATTCCGAAGTTGCCACCACTTTCGGTATGATCCGGCAACACCGCATCATCCAAAATATTTTAGAAACGTAGAAAACCATCTCTTATAGCCACAGGCAAATTTTTTAAATAAAATCTCATTTAGTTCTCTAGATACTTCTAATAGGCCACTTTACTTGGGGCACCCTGTATACATAGATTCAAAAGTTTTGCATCACTCTGATTTTGGCATGTTAAGATAATTTCAGGAATGAATTTTTTTCTAAATGTTTATTTATGTTTATCAATAATTAAAACGATACCATTTTTTGTAGCAAAAAAAATATTATCAAGACATTTGTTTAAGATAACATTTTCAGTGTTGTATTTTGTTGGCGCTGGCCAGTTAATTTTTTTTTCGGTTCAATGTGTAAAAATGAATCGCCGGGTAATATCTGAAATTGATCGTGCAAGAATAGTAGCTTTAGTTGAGAAAGGTCATTTCCAAAGATTTGTTGCTGAAAGAGTAGGGTTTGTTCAAAGTGATGTATCTCGCATATGGAATCGCTATCTAGAGATCAATTCTGTGCGAGACAGACCACGAAGTGGTAGAAGGCGCATTACTAACGAACAGCAGAACCGCTATATTACGTTAACAACTTATGAGAAATCGTACTATGTCAGTCCCACAACTTCAGAGAGATATTACGCATGCAATTGGAGTTCGCGTATCCGTCTCTACCCTACGAAGACGCATTCTTGAATCCGGTTTAAGATGTCGGCGGCCAGTAAGAGTTCCCCAACTACAATATGACAACCGAGTTCGTCGACTGCAGTGGACGGAAACGGACGTTCGCTTACCCGAAGAATTTTGGAATTCTGTCCTATTTTCCGACGAGACCAGGATTTGTCTGGTAAACGATAGTCGCCGGATTCGTGTTTGGAGAGAACCAACAAGAGCTGCCCAACTTGCCCATGCTCGCCCCTTGCCTCCATTTGCGGGAGGAAGCGCCATGTTTTGGGCAGGTATTATGTCTGAAGGCACAATGACTGGCGACAGGTACATTAGGGATATTCTACATCCTTATGTTAGGACGTGGAGAGGGGCTGTTGGTAATAATTTTGTGTTTATGGACGACAATGCCCGGCCCCATCGTACTAGAGATGTGGATGAATACCTAGGAAGTGAGGGAATCAATCGCCTGGAGTGGCCTGCTTTGTCCCCTGACATGAACCCGATAGAACATGCTTGGGATATGCTCTCTAGGGCAGTTCGCGTTAGAATAAATCCCCCTAGACCTCTCCAGGAGCTTGTCGTCGCTGCTGCCGAGGAATGGAAGGCTATTCCACAAGAACGGATTGCTAACCTCACTCACAGCATGCGGCGTCGTCTTCAAGCTTGCATTGAGGCCAGAGGAGGAAATACACCTTATTAGAAGCTATATTTTTAAATTTCACAAATTATACAATATAAATAAATTTTGCTTTTGTTAAGTTTTTTTTTGGAAGGTTTAAAATGTGGTAAAATAAAAATTTTTAAAATTCATTGATTTTTATTTTAAACTTATCAATGAACTAATATTTAGGTCTATTTTCGCGATGACGTAATTACTATTAGCAATATTAATTATTTGTCTTCCTTAATCTAAGGACTTATTTGCGGAACGTCAACATGTCACATGGCAGTCTCCAAAGAAGCCGTGTTTGCCCCTGGGGTGTGGGGCCCGTACAAGAGCGCCATGATACCGGGCATGTGGCTGAACGAAGGGGGGCAAAGTACGACGGGGAAATTGGTAGATCATGTGATTGATACTCATCCTGCTACGCCGGAAATTAGGAAGAAATTGGGAAATCTGTAAGTATTAGTCAGTCATCGGACTGGACTGGAAATTGATTAACAAGTGAAAATTGTTATTTTTATAAAATTATATTTCAGGCATATCATTGAATACCTAAACAACATACTCTACGATTTAGCTAAGAAACAGAATCTGGATTACCTAGCTCTATTAACTGAAGATTTTCACGTGTATCCAGATTTTCATGGAAACAGGTTACTCGCAGATCCAACTTTAAAGGGAATGGTAAGATTATAATTATAGCTACTGTTGATGTGATTATTCTGACAGTTGCAAATCAGTTGCCAAATCGATACATTTTAGTCTACGATTACCGAATGAAATAAAAATATGGAAATATTTGTTGAATTTTTTTAATGATGATGAATTACTATATTCATAGGTTTCTGGACTATCATTATCAAGTGACGAAGAAAGTCTAGCAATCCTTTATTTGGCGACTGTGCAAGCCCTTTCAGTAAGTATAATTTTTTGTGTGTTTTAATTTGTTTTTTAATATATATAAAAATAACGTAAAGATTGTTATACGGGGTGTTTCTTAATAACATGCTAACATTTAAGGAGGTTATTCTTGGGTCCATTTTAAAAACAAAACTTCATATGAACGTATGTCCTAAACGTCTTAACTGTTGAGATACAGGGTGTTAAAGATTTTCATGTTCTTTAATTTGTTAAGGTTAATGCCTTAAATACGTGACAACTAGACTACGTAGACAACTGTCAAAACTGTTTATCAACTTATATACTTATAACCAGCTGTTTATGTTTACAAAACAAAGTCTGCTTTTTACCTACTAGATCCTTTTTAATCTTTGTTAATACCTAATTTCATAACAGAGTGCAAATATGTCTTGGCATAACCACGTTGTGGCAATAGCCATGATAGCTTCTCAGGAACTTGGTGCACTCTTCCGAACCAGAAAGTTGTACACACCTCAACAACTTTTGACACTATACAAAGCCCAGATTCGATCATCACTAGAGTACTGCTCTCATGCCTGGAGCTCTGCACCCAAACACACTCTTCGGCAACTGGATTCCATCGAAAGGAGGGCCATTCGTCTGATTGGAGACAACGAGCTGACGAAGAACCTCGACAGCTTAGAACATCGAAGACAGGTTGGGGATTTGACTCTCTGTTACAGATATTTTCATGGAAAGTGCTCGGCTGACCTTGCCCTCTTAATTCCGCCCAGAGCTATGAATAGCAGAAATACACGACGAACCACTGCCGCCCATCCATATGTGGTTAAGCTTAGTACTCCTCGAACTTCATTATTTAAGCATTCTTTCATCTGGAGGACTTCATCCTTATGATTGAACGATTCAAAACCAACGTGAATCGCTTTTTGTGCACACGCACCACTCCCAGAGTGCCCTAAAGGATTTTTCCTATAGTGCTTGTGTTTGAGCATAAAAAATGAGTTTAATTTTTTTATACGAAAACTGTACGTCAAACGACAAAACATCAAGAGACGATACTTGCTCAGCAAAGAATGAGAATATCAAAAATAATTTTTATTTAAAAAAAATGAAGAGGCGTACCATTTTTTCTTCAAAAATACCGAGGGCAATTCCCGCACGAACGCCACTGGTCGGAATTAGAAAACATGTTATACATCATAAAAGGCCTCTTGATGAATAGAAAGTGTGTACCAAAATTCACAAAAACATCTAGCAGTATCGCAGAATTAGATATTTTGCAAATCTTAAGACGTTGAGGACATATTATTATGTTCGTATGAAGTTTTTTTCTGAAAATGGACCCAAGAATAACGTCCTTAAATATTAGCATGTTATTAAGAAGCATACGATCGAATATATCACATTTATTTTTTAGTATGGTACTCGTCACATTCTGGATAGGCTAAAGGAATCCGGATACAAGAACATAAAGTCGACACTCATTTGTGGTGGCCTCAGCAAAAATCCGATATTTACCGCCGCTCAGGCTAACGTGTGCAATCTTCCGGTTGTCTGTCCCGATGAAATAGAAAGTGTTTTGCTGGGATCGGCCATATTGGGTATGTACGAAAATAAAGTCACTCGATCAAATGGAAAATGGGTTTTTTGAGTTTATTTTTAAAAATGCCGTGCAAAAAGAATTTGCCCATTTTACTTATTCGCAGTTCAAATTTTCTTCCGTAAGAGGTAATTTGTTTGGAGAAGTAATTAAATGGTTTGTTCGGGTTTGTTCGGGTTTCGGCCGTTATTCACAGTCGAGCTGCGAAATGATTACTTGGTCAGCAAGATTTTTCACTTGGTCAGTAGAAAAATACATGTCTAGAAGCAGTTACTTAGTACTCCTCGAACTTCACTATTTAAGAATTCTTTCATCTGGAGGACTTCATCCTTGTGGAACGACCTTCCCGAGGTCGCTTTTCCCAACGAATATAACCTCCAACGATTCAAAACCAACGTGAATCGCCTTTTGCGCACATGCACCACTCCCAGAGTGCCCTAAAGGATTTTTCTTATAGTGCTTGTGTTTGACCATAAAAAAAAAAAAAAAAAATAGAACAAATCTTAAAAAAAGCGTATGCTATTTAAAAAAATAATATGTATGTAACTTTTTGTGTTTTCTTCTGGAAGACTTCATCCTTGTGGAACGACCTTCCCGAGGTGGTTTTTCCCAACGAATATAACCTCCAACGATTCAAAACCAACGTGAATCGCTTTTTGCGCACACGCACCACTCCCAGAGTGTCCTAAAGGATTTTTCCTATAGTGCTTGTGTTTGACCATAAAAAAAAAATATGTATGTAACTTTTTGTGTTTTCTTCTGCCGAATACAGAAGGAAATTGGCTACAAAGCTACAAAACCCACCCCCGCGGGTTTTCATTTGTTTTCCCAGGGCACTGTCACGATTCAGAAATGTTTGCTGTCCTACAGTTGCTGACCAACTGGCCATTTTGCCTGACCGATTACATTTTTCTGTTCGCAAAAATAAGAATATTTTGCTAACCAGTTAAATGATACCAATTTGTTTTTATTTTACTTTTGACAGGAGCTGTTGCCGCAAACCACTTTGACACTTTAGAACACGCCATTCAGTCGATGGGAGGCCGAGGAAAAGCCGTGTTTCCTGATCCAGTTTCGATAGATTTTCATGATAAAAAATACCGAGTTTTCCTCAGCATGTACGAGGATCAGATAAAATATAGGAAATTAATGGGAAAATTGTAGGAAAGTGAATAAGAGAGAGAGGGGGGGAGGGGTGGTTGTGCATTAGAATACCCGAGCGGTTTTTATTTTGTTAAACTTTTGTTTTAGTTGAAATAAACTGTATTTTTATAAAAAAAACAACAGATCTTGTTTGATTGACGAAGAACAAAAGAAAATAATAATGGTCTCCCATGATACGTTTTTTGGGTCAAGTAGGTTGGATTAACTGAAATTTTAGCGTCAAATTTATACACGCCCGTCATAGCAATATGTCAAAATGCAAGCAAGCATCCGATTGGCTACAATTATAATCCTCTTTAACTCAACATATTTCAGCAAGGCATTTATTATTATTTGGATTAGAATTGGTCCAAAGGTCAAGAAAGTTATTGCCAACTTGCGCATTTTTGGTGAATTTATGTTATTCTAGTGCCCATGTATTAGTATACAGGGTGTCCGCTATTTAATGGTACATGGAAAAATCACAGACTCCTTACGTAAAATTATTAGGATTTAATTATACTTATCTATATCCGAAGGTTGATATTAACTGAGAAACAGGGTGTTAAAGTTAAAACTTCATTTTCGTTTTTCCCTAATATCTTTGAGAGAAACCAACATTTTTTTACAAAATTGGGCAATTATGGTTTTTTTAGGACGAGAAATTGATTTTTTTATGAAATTTTAATGTACAATGTAGGGGGCGCTGCCTGCGGCATTATTTGCACATTTATTAGGTCGTAACTTTTTTGTGCCTCAGTGTATTTAAGTTTTTAATACAAATAATACATTTCTCATATTTATTACGTAAAAAAGGTAGGAATACTAAGTTCAGGTCGCACAGAGTTAGAGTTTCGGAGATATTTGCATTTAAATTGTTTAATGCACCCTGCCCAATTACTATTAATTTGCAAACAAAATGTTTTCTTAAAGTAACCTATGAGAAAACAAATGAAATTTAGAGATGCAGTTGCCATGCAACCTCCATGTAAACTAAATGGAAATTGGGTTTCACTCAAATTTACTAAAAAGTATTGCATCTACGAATTGTATTATCCTGATAAAATGTCTCCATGGGCGCAATGAAAAATAATGACAGGATTTCGAGATACGAGCCATGCAAGGTGGTGATGTTTCAAGTCCAAAAGTCGTATCTGACCGGTACGTATTACGAATAATGATCAGTATATTCACGTATATTCTCATTCTCGGGTGGCGTTGAATCCGAAAATCTCGTGTATGTGTGCATATACATGAAGAGGGTAGATATCTATCTATATTTATATGTACGATGTTTATGAGAATATACGTGAATATATTGATCATTATTCGTAATACGTACCGGTCAGATACGACTTTTGGACTTGAAACATCACCACCTTGCATGGCTCGTATCTCGAAATCCTGTCATTATTTTTCATTGCGCCCATGGAGACATTTTATCAGGATAATACAATTCGTATGATGCAATACTTTTTAGTAAATTTGAGTGAAACCCAATTTCCATTTAAAAACTGCGGGGTCCTTTAATACGAAAAATACCGGGTTTGTTCGGCAGGGTATTACTTTTCGTAACTTTTCCATGTATGACCCCCCAAACCAAAGTTCTGGATCCGTAAATTAAGTAACAATGCCGAGACACAATTTGTTTTCAAACGCAGAAATGCGGATATGTTTTCTCATAGGTTACTTTAAGAAAAAAATTTTTGTTTGCAAATTAATAGTAATTGGGCAGGGTGCACTAAACAATTTAAATGCAAATATCTCCGAAACGGTAACTCTGTGCGACCTGAACTTAGTATTCCTACCTTTTTTACGTAATAAATATGAGAAAAGTATTTTTTTTATTAAAAACTTAAATACACCGAGGCACAAAAAAGGTATGACCTAATAAAAGTGAGAAAAATGCCGCAGACAGCGTAAAGAAACGTTCGTTTCTCTCAAAGTTATTAGAGAAAAACAAAAATGTATATCTCAGTTAATATCAACTGAATTAAATCCTAATATTTTTACGTAAGGAGTCTGTGGTTTTTCCACGTGCCATTAATTATGGGGCACCCGTATAGTAAACGAGAAAATGGGGGAATAAATTAAGCTCTCCAGCTGACGAGAACTAATTAACAGAGAAGGATAATCGATAATTATTTTCTGATCAAATCTGCCGCAGCAAAGATGGCGCAAATGCATTAAAATTTGGGGATCCCCGTTAATTATATTGAATGTATTTTGTACAGCCAAAAGAACTACGGTGATTACGTTCAAGATTAATTTTTTATGTAACATTTAATAAAGGACGGACAAAAATAATTCGATTCTTTAATAAAAAAATAAATTAACTACACTTACTCGAACAGCCTAAGACAGAAAATAAATAAATAAATACAGTATCAAAAATATCAATAAAAAAGTCTTCTTCTTATTATTCGTCACGTTCTATCGACTCCTTGGACTCGACAATGGAGAGTTTCCCTAAGCGACACACTCCGTCTACATCCCTGTACATTTCCGGTCCGCACTGCTCCGCCGCTCCCAAAAGCGTCATCTCCTCCTTGTTCACCTTCTTGGTTTTATTTTTCAGGCCGTCTTTCTTCACCACTTTTTTGCTCTCTTCCATTTTAGTCAAAACGAAATCGTCCTCCGGCACTGTCAAAACGAACGCCTTGGCAACTCTCGTCGATCGCAATTGACGGAGGAGCGCCGGTAGAGTCACCTTTGCCTTATCCGCTTGATTTTCCGACGTTTCGACGGTTTCTTCGGTTTTTTTCAAGGCCAGAGCTACCGGAGGAGTTTGCGTGGCTAAAATCTCACCGTTTAATAAATGACTGTCTGATTTGCCGATGTAAACTTGATAGGGTGCCGTTTTGGACTCTATAAAGTGCAACGTATCAGCGCCTACTTCGTTGCTGTCGATGTTTGTTTGTTTTTGAGCCTTCTTCACCTTAGGTCCGGCGCGAGACCGGAAAAAGTCCATGGAGGGTGAATTAGCGGACGGATCCTTCGGTGAACTTTGCGGGAGAATCAGGATGACGAAATTTTTAAGGTCGGCCCGTACGTTCCAAGAACCCTCCTGCCGTTGATCCAACAGAACTCTTTGTTTTTCATTGTCCCTTTGCTTGGCGTGAGGTACGGGACTTGAAATCACTTGCGAAACAAACAAAACCAACGTCAAGACACTTAAAACTCGCTCCATGTTAAAATTGTGAACTGAACGGAATGGTTCTCGACTCTGAACTGGACCTTAAGACAAAGATATATCTCGTTTTAGCGAACGGCTTCGATACGGTATAGATGTGGATTTTACCGTAAGAGATTGGCGTTAACCATAACGGCACATTTGAGTGCAATTTGATGAACCCGAAAAGTTTTTATGTGGGTTACTTCCCGCGAAATACGTTTACGTTCGTAAATCGGTGCTATTACACCAATTTAAATTAATGTTATTATGTTATTTTATCGCTAAATAACAGCTATATGGTTTAAGTATGCGATGACGAGGTTGACTTGATCTTTATTAGTTATTGTGAACTTGATTTTATTTATAGAAAGCTCTGTTATCTTCCCAAGTGTAAATATAGTTCGAATTTAATTACTTTTTTTTGTAAATATTGGCTAATTAATTATATCGCTTTTGAAAATGTAGTTGGGGTCAAGCTGTATACAGGCTGTCCCATAACTTATGGGTCATAGAACAATTGGAAATACTAAACATCAAACTAGACCAGGGGTCGGCACACATGCGGCTCTTTGGATGTGAAGCTGCGGCTCTTTAGTTCCATACGCAAATATTATTTATTTTATCGAAAGAAAAAAAACATTAAAAATTCATTCTGAATCGATTAACGAGGATTAGGCACCGATTCTATCTCTCAGCCACTTGTACTCGCTTTTCACCGCACCCCTCCGCCGTGACACGCGTCGTTACCGTCGTCAGTCCGTCGAAAGCTCTCGAATGACGCCGTCGTCGGATGTTTCCATGTAGGTTTTAATTCGTTTTCGACGCAAGACAATTTGGCGTCTTCCCCAGTGCTTTGGCTGTGACCAGGGGTCGACAACCTACGGCTCGCGAGCCGCATGCGGCTCCTTCGATGTCAAGTTGAGTCTCTTTCGATATTAAATTGCGGCCGTTAGTGGCTCTTTAAAAACTGAGCAATTGTGTAAACTATAACTTTTGGCTCTTCCGTCTCAAAAGGTTGCCGATCCTTGAACTAGACCGATTGTTGTTTTTTCGAAATGTTTCTCATTCTAGAATACAGGGTGTGTGAAAGTTTATTTTTGAAAATCAGCTATAGTTTGATAATGGTTCAATGTATCGGATTGATTGAAAGTTGCCGTTATGCTGTTCTTATGAGTAAGAAATAAGAATGTAATATGTCGTTGAAAATTCATTTCCTGGATTCTTATTGGATTACTTACTTTCCGGAAAATTGTGGTGCTGTAGGTCACGAACACCAGAATAAAGTATCAGGGAAAATGGATCTGTGAGATGTTAGCCGACTACTGCTGGACCAGAGGTTGGTTTCAAAAGACAGGCTAAGAAGCAAAAAAAGAATTAAACAAATAATGAGCTAAAGTTTAGATTCAATGATAAAAATGTGTTATTTAATTGCTTTTGTTGGAACAACAATATACTGTTATCTGAATTTTGTATATTCATTGTATATGCCTTTTGTATGTTCATTGTACAGGGTGTCCCAATTTCGACACTTAAAATGGTAAAATCAAAATTTGAAAATTTTCGCTCGCTTAAGAGATACGGGGGAAAATCAAAAAATTGACAATTTCTTAATTACCCTATATTTTCTTAGTTAAATGAGACACAGAAAAATATTTTATACAGTAGTTTCTTTATATTGATTGTTGAATAATCTGCCGTTTTCAGAATAAGTATACGGGGTCAGGTAAAAAAGTTATCGGACCTAACCTCATTTTTTTACATGGAACACCGTGTATACTTTAATCTAAAAAGATACTATTTTAAATTCTCCTTTCAAATATATAATACACCATGGTTTCCTAGGCGATTTATTAAACTTTATTATAGTTGTTGCAGAATTATACCGTTGACTCTTACTGCCATAAATAAACTACCTGATTAAACCCTATTGTATACGCCTCAACCTCTTCAAAGCTCAATAAATGGGATCCTGGCCGACTTGAAAATGTATACCACACCAATATTGGATTTTAATTGGTGCCATATTAGCTCAATAGGATTGAATGTACAATAGTACGGAGGAAGACGCAACACTGTATGTCCATTTTCTGCTGCAAGTTTGTCACACTCGTATTCCTTATTTATTTTAAAAGCTTTTAATCTAGCTGTTCTCGTTTTTTGTAAGTTTCTTCAAAATATAAATCATTTTCAATCATAAAATTTTGAATTTCTGCTTTTGTATTATTAGAACTGGAACTGATTTTTGCTTGCCGACTATTTTGTTCACTATCCGGAAAGACGACATATTCCGAACATTTGCGATGATTCCCGTTATTTTTTATCTTAATCTGAATCTTTTATTTCGTTTCAAAGTAATAAAGTTTAAATAAATCGCCTAGGAAACCAATATCATCCATGGTGTTATATATTTGAAAAGAGAATTTAAAATGCTATCTTTTAGATTAAAATATACAGGGTGTTCCATTTAAAAAAATGAGGTTGGGTCCGATAACTTTTGTACCTGACCCCGTATACTTATTCTCAAAACGGCAGATTATTCAATAATCATTATAAACACACTTCTGTATAAAACATTTTTCTGTATCTCTTTTAACTAAGAAAATATAGGGTAATTTTGAAATTGTCAATTTTTTGATTTTCCCCCGTATATCTTAAGAAAGCGTAAATTTTAAAAACATTTTTTATAGCACCAACAATTACGGAGATACCCTATAAAAGTGTCGAAAATGGATAACCCTGTACATGCCTATAAATTAAAATTTGGTAACAAATAATTTAGATTTTTCTTGCAAGGCAACTAAAATCTTTAATATGTATTTTTTAGTTAGGTGCAGTTGAATAAAAAAAAAAAGGTTTCGTTCAGGAAATAAACAAAAAATTGAAATTTGTTGCCCAGTGTTATTAACGAAATAACGACTTATTCATTTGGGCGTTCATTTTTGAAAATTTGATTTTTTGTTATAAATTTTTATGAGGTTTATCCTAGCACTGGGTAAGAGCGCTGACAACTATATAGCTAACCTACAAAATAACATAATTAAGAAATGAACAAGAATACACATTTAAACAGCTTAAAGGCCAATAATAAAGTCAACGACACTATGTAAACTTACTGGTCTCCTAACACAAAAAAAACGAGAATCGAAATGTGGTGGCGATTGCTACTTCTTCAGGTACCGTTTACTTCATATCGTCAGATGCCATGCGACTATAATTACATTCAGTCAAACCATTCGCGGTTCCAATATCAACAAATAATATTAACATAACAGTTCCTCAGTTAATTATTAGTATCGAGCACACTGTTTTCCTTTTTTTTTTTAAATTCTTATCGAAGAAAAAACCGTTTTTCGCCATGTTGGATGTCATATGGTATCTAGGGTTTCCCATGTTTGCTGTAAGTGTTTTCGGCGCCCCTTACAAGAAGTACGCACTGGACAATGACAGTGAGTACAACGCCGATCAGTTTGATGTAATTCATGATCAGAGGCAAAATGGTTCTATTAATTACAAGGTAAGGAAATAATAATTTTTTGTACTAAATTTATAATAAAACTCTAGTAGGACCAGAAGAAACAATTTTAGGAAGGAACATTTGCCAAACTCTCCCCTGTTTATTAGCTTTGTATAAGTTTTTAGCTAATATTCGGGTTTGTTTACTAGGGTATAGTTTAATATTTAATACCTCCATTTATAATCACAACAATGAAGACTTATAGTTAGAGAGACGGTGACAATAGGGGGTCCGTGAAGTGGAATATCAGTAATTTGTTTTTTCGTGGAGTTTAGGTCCCCCTCTACAACTTTTTTATCTGATGAAATGCCGTAGAGCGTTGCTGAGAGGCGCTGTACCGCTTTAGATAGGAAATTCTTAATAAATTCAAAATTATATCGAGCCATGTCTGAAAATGAATTTACAGCATCTGCGTGACCCCCAAAGTTACCGGAAACACGTTTTCTGACAAGTCAACCCTTGCATATACTTTTCCGAGCGTGTCAAAAAAAAATTAAAATGCGAATTTGAAGTTGAAACTTTCTAGAGTGGAACATTATATGTTAAAGATTATGTGAAAAAAATTTTATCGATACTGGTCTCGCCATTTCATTATTGAAATTTTTTTTAAATCTCCTCGGAGGAAATTCGGAAAACGATCGTGACATGTCAGAAAATTGTCACACTACATTCCTTGACACCCAAATATTGTGGAAAAAAAATTTCAGACGAATCGCACCTTGCTAGGCGGAAGTCTGACAATATTACGCAGAGATGCCGGAAGGCAGGTTCAGTTGTATGACGGGATATTATATTCGCAATATTACCAAACTATTTTTCCATAAGGCGTGTATGATTTATTCAAATGTATGATATATTAAAATCTGATGAATATAAACATTAGCCCTTGTCTACTTTTCACTAATTACAGTAAAAGCCACGCATTCATGCATTTCGAGCGAAGTTTAGAAATTTTGCTATCACCGTTACGAATTCTCTTAATTTTCTCCAAGATAGAACATGTTTCTGGTTACTTTATATACAGGGTGACAATTTAAAAACTTGAAATGGCCATATATTCGAAACAAAAAACTGAAGAAAAAAACGCAAAAAACAGTTTCTATAAAACGAAGGGGGAACAAAAACAAGCGTATTAGCCCACCCCTATCTGCAACCCCTTGGACAGGGTGAGATAAACCCTTAAAATCTTAAATATAAAGGGGGTCGAGTGATACATCATTTTGAAGCTCTTGAAAAATGTTTTCCAATGGTACCATAGAATGGTACATTTCAGGAAATTCTTCTCTGTTTATTAAGGAAAACAATAAATGAAAAGACAATTTTGAAATTTTTTATTATTAGTTAATTAAACCAATATCCTGGCATATTATCCCAACCAGTGGATTGGAAGAAGAGGTCCTGTTGAATGGCCACCTAGATCCCCGGACCTAAGACCTCTTGACTTCTTTTTGTGGGGTCACCTAAAATCTGTGGTTTTTAAAACGCAACCTGAGTCACTAGAGCAACTTCAGCATAGAATAGTTCAGGAATGCCGTGCTATATCCAGAGAAACCTTTGCAAATGTACGTGAAGAATTTGAAAGTAGGCTTTATTATTGTCTTCAAAACAACGGAAATCATTTTGAACATTTATTTAACTAATAATAAAAAATTTCAAAATTGTCTTTTCATTTATTGTTTTCCTTAATAAACAGAGAAGAATTTCCTGAAATGTACCTTTCTATGGTACCATTGGAAAGCATTTTTCAAGAGCTTCAAAATGATGTATCACTCGACCCCCTTTCTATTTAAGATTTTAAGGGTTTATCTCACCCTGTCCAAGGGGTTGCAGATAGGGGTGGGCTAATACGCTTGTTTTTGTTCCCCCTTCGTTTTATAGAAACTGTTTTTTGCGTTTTTTTCTTCAGTTTTTCGTTTCTAATATATGGCCATTTCAAGTTTTTAAATTGTCACCCTGTATATATCAAAATGCTCGGAAAAGATGAGGGAAACAGATAAACTGAGAAATAATTCTCCAAGGGGAATATTTTAGAAAAAATTTTAGACCTTATAATTTCTCCATTAATTTTTTTTTGACACGCTCGGAAAAGTATATGCAAGGGATGACTTGTCAGAAAATGTATTTCCCGTGACTTCGGGGGTCACGCAGATGCTGGTAAATTCATTTTCAGACATGGCTCCTCCTGGAATTTCCTATCTAAAGCGGTACAGCGCCTCTCAGCAATGCTATAAAAGGTTTTAAAATTTGGGATTTCCTTATTTATTTTATGGTCGAAGGGATCATGAGGTTTTATTGCAGTCAAAAGATCAACGGTATAATTCTGCAAATACTATACCCTCCGGCGACTTACGAACCCTCGGGTCAGAGGCCTTCGGCTTTGTAAAACAGGGCATAATCATCTACTTAGTACCCTTGATACATAAATAACTATTATAATCGATAATGGCCATTATTCGCCTCTGGTTCTTAACTTAATGAAACCTTTTTATTCACATCAAGTTGAATAAGAATAATTGAGAATTAGAATCAAACGATATACTTTGTTTTAGCTAAGCATTGACGGGTTATCCTTAATATGGTCTCCAAACGCCCTCCTGGCTGCGGCGGCACTTCTGGAACCAGCTCTTTATGGAGAATATCCAGATACTAACGTGGATATCATTTTAGGGCCCGAAGAAAGTAAGCCTGGCGAAAGTAAGGCTGAAGAGAAACCTGATGCGACACCAGAATCAGAAAAAACGGTTGGTATTTATCTATGGGATAGCTAGAAATTACCACAATCCCAACTATTAAACTACCCTTATAAAACTAAGTGAGATTTATGATTTTTGGTAGTTTTATAAAAGCCGTTTCACAAAAAAAAAATTAAAGCTAGAACAATAACAAAACTTAAATTATACAACAAAATGATTCTATAAGCTTTTTTGCTGTATAATTTGGTTGTTTATTGACAAATCTTGGGTTTTCACACTAATAGGTGAATGTCAGGACAAATTTCTATAGCTTGAAGCTGAAAATATTTGCTGTAAGAAAGTCGTAATGTGATAAATGCTATGCAGTATGAATGTGACAACTACTGTCGTATCTGGCACGTTTATATTCAGTCTAAGTTTATGGCTTCGGAAAATTGGTTAAAGAATAATAAATTACAATTGTTATAGAATACATCTAAATCAATTGGCAATGGGTTTAGTCAATTAAATTCAATCATTTTTACAGGAATTGGATAACGATAAGCCGAAAGGGGATGATGTTCCAACTGTTCTCGTGATGGATAAAAGCCAATTGACTGGACAAAAACTGGAAAACACACCTGGATCGAGAAGGTAAATTTTTGACAGTAAAACAGGAAATTTAGGGTAATATTATCGCAAATATATTCTTCTCGCACTATTTTCTTTGATCGTACTCAAATTCACAAAAATAAGGATTTATAAGATATACAGGGTCATCACGCGATCCTCCGTTAGAACTTTTTAAGAGAACGAAAAAGGCATTTTCCTACACGTTTGCCTATTCATATTTTTCGATTTTTTGCCGTTCTTAAGTAGAATAGAATATTGGGGATTTCCATCACTTCCGGTTATAGCAATCAACTTTATTATTTTAAATATAATAAAAATCATTTAAATAAAACTCGGGTTTTTTTTGACGTTTTTATATGTTTTCATATTTGGTAGTCTTTTTGTAAGTAATCTAAATCGCCTAGATAGCTTTTAAGATATTGGCATTAAATAATTATTAGTGTTGTGATCGCTCGAGCGAAAAACCGCTGGAGTACTCGATTATTGAAATAACCGACATCGCTCGATTATTAAAAAAACCGCTCAAGTTATAAATTCAAGCGAAAAATCGTTGCCTTTCACTTGATACCCGATATTCGCTCGACGCCGCGCTCCACCCGAAATGTGCCGATTGGCGACGTTCGAATTTGACGCTCAGGAAGCTGACACGACATACGTCTTTGTTAAAGGCACATAAACGAGAAGGTGCATAAAAAAAAGTATGCCTAATCCCTTCGTGGATTCATCGCGACATGGGTTTTGTTTTGACTGGGATGAAAATTTTTAAAAAATTAAAGGATATCATTTTTTTTTAAATCGCTCAAGAATCAAATACTGGATTATTAAAATCATCGGTTTTTCCCAACACTAATAATTATGTTTATGGAAGTTTAACAGACTGTGCCATCTTAGCCGCGCGTTTCAGAGAAAGGAACTACTTTCACACAGTCCTACATGAGGGCTTGTTTTTTTTATTGTGAATGGGGACCATTTAAAGAATATTTTTTTACCACCTAGGTGGTCGTGTTACCTCTGGAAGGGGGCAGATATTACCCTTAAAATCTTAAATGGGAAGGGAAGTTAAGTGACATGTAGTTGTAAAGGTCGTCTGAATTTAACGCTATACTGAAAAAATGGAATCTAATCGATAACATTATTTGCAGGAAACTACGATTACCAGGATTGATCAGACCGTTTCTACGCCAGAGATCAGCGATATCGCCGTCAAGGAAACGATTTGCGGCGGTCCAAGAATAAGTCACTATTTTTTAATGTAATAATTTATTTTCTTAAAATATAAGATTTCGTAAAATGTATTATTAATTTAAAGGAACAGCTTGTTTTTTTTAGTGATGGGCGATTTAACCATACTTTCCACCATTTTCAAAAAACATTTAATTATTATAGCATTCTTCAGCAAGCACGACCAAACTCCAGATTTGCTACATAATAGTTGGGTAACAGGAAACATCAACAACCAAGTTATACAGCAAGAGAGCTTACAGAACAATTTTGCTATACAACGTGTCTAAGATAAGGAGGGCCAGTACAGGGATCTCGGAAACCGTAAGAGATACGAAGTCGGTTAAATGGAGGTAAAGTTGCGCATTTACGTGTCTAATAATATGCCGTTAAGAAAGTTTTAAAATTGCGAGTAGTTCCGGAGATATCCGGAAAAACCCGAAATTATGACAAATCGTATTATTGTTTCCTTGGTTTTTTTTTTAGATCGAATTCTAAAGCAAATTGCACTTTTGCATTGCCACTTTTTCCGCTCTGTCTAACAGCGTTAATTGTTTTGTAATCCGACGATTCGTCTTCGAAAGGCCATTATCTACTTTATTTTTTTAAATACGGTCCTGTTTTTCTGATATTGGAATTTGATAGCTTTTTTTCTTCCGAATGCAACGATGTATGACACATTGTGGTTTAATGACGTTTCGAGGGTTTTTTGAACAACATCAGGAAATTTTGGGATAGGGCCCTGCATTTCTCCTAATTTTATAAATAATATTTCATAAGTAAGCTCTAAATTTATACTTATGTTGGACTAGTTCAATAAATAACAAATAATTTAATAATAAATCACAAATACAGAAACATTATTTCAAACTTCTGTTGATTCGGGATTTACAAGAAAAGTAGGCGCTTGAAAGAAAAAAATTAAGATGGTGACGTGTGATTTGTTTCACTTGACATTCCCATTGTGATCGTTTGAGTTTTATCTCAAAAAAACTGTTATGTGGCAGTTAGAAGATGTTATTTGTGCTTAGAGAATAACGGAAATCATTTTGAACACCTGATTATGTAGTTCCTTACTTTTTTCGTTGTTCGTTTATTACTGTTTTGGAATGATTTTTGTTCACTTATTTGTGGTTTATTATTAAATTATTTGTTATTTATTGAACTAGTCCAACATAAGTAACAATTTAGAGCTTACTTATGAGATATTATTTATAAAATTAGGAGAAATACAGGACCGTATCCCAAAATTTCCTCATGTTTAAAAAACCTTCGAAACGTCATTCAACCACAATGTGTCATACATCGTTGCGTTCGGGAGAAAAAAATCTAAAAAAAACCCTAGGAAAACAATAAAACGATTTTTCAGAATTTCGTTTTTTTCCGGATATCTCCGGAACTACTCGGAATTTTAAAACTTTCTAAACGGCATATTATTAGGCACGTAAATGCGCAACTTTACCTCCATTTAACCGACTTCGTATCGCTTACGGTTTCCGAGATCCCTGTACTGGCCCTCCTTATCTTGGACACGTTGTATAATGTCGCATAGATGTTTTAAAAGCGATTTAAAAAAATGCTATTAGATAGTAGTGTAATTCGGCTGTAAAAACATTCTTACAGCGTAATATTGGTGCTATTTGGCCCTTAAAACAGACCTTTATGCAACAAACCTGCTTGCAAATCGAGAGGTTTCATAAAACTGCTATAAATCTCGTCAATTAAATTAAAATTTTATGAGATTTTATGCGCTATTAATACAAACAATAAGACCATATAATTTCAGAAAAAAAAAGGAAATAGAGAACGGGGGATTATAAAAATTAATATCAATGCAAGCTTGAATAGAACAGTTAAATTGATTTATGCCAGGATGTTTCTTAGGGGGTGCTATTTTTGCTACATACGGGCGCGGCTAAAGCTCCTACACAGTCTTCATGTCTCTCCCCCCCCCCCCCCCCCCCCCGGGCATGCTAGTGGATGTTCTTCAAAAATTAAATAGAATCGGAATATTATTATAAAACTCATCAAAATACCGTTAAACGTAATCGATTGCCGAATAGAAAACAACAATAACGACCGACATATCGACCAGATTTCGATAATTTGACTAAAAAATTTTAATCACGACCACCGCTGATTTAGCTGGCGACGAAGAGAATGCCATAAAAATCTAATGCTAGCGGTAAATGCACCATAAAAAAATCCATGAAAAATATTGATGGGTTCTATATTTACCATAACGTTTGTATCACACCCACGGCCGTAATACATATACAGGGTATTTCAAATTTATAAGAAATTAATATAGATGTATTATACAGGGTGTCCCATAACTAATGGTACACAGGAAAACTACAGATTCCTTGGGTAAAAATATTGCGATTTGGCCATACTTAGTTTAGTCCAATAGCTGGTAATAACCGAGATACAGGGTGTCCAAGTAAAAATTTAATTTTCAATTTTCCTAAATAACTTATTTCTGAATCAATATTTTTGCACAAAATTTTGTGACTAGGGTTTTTTTGGGGAAAGGAATTTGAATTTGTTAATAATTTTGATGTAGATTGTAGGGGGCGCTCTCTGTGGTACTCTGGATACATAAAAATAAGTGTAACTTTTTTGGGCCTTAGTATAACTATGTTTTTATTAAAAATATCAGTTTTTCCATCATTTTTAAGCAATAAAGGTATACTCTGTAAATGTCGCTCCGACTAACCGTTTTCGATATTTTTGCATTTAAAATAAAACTTTAAGCGGTCACTAATATAAATAAATATTATTTTATAATTTTATTATTTTATAAATAAGAATTCAAGCTTTACATAAATAAATAAAAAACTATCAATAATAGAAATGGTCTGTTTTTGACAATAATTGTTCAAAGTTTTGGGCGCAAGGATCCTGTTTCTCCCAGTCTGTCGTATAAGCTTCTAAAAATTTTAAAATCTGGCTGCCTTCTATTTGGATACATTTCCAAATACCGCCGATGTGCCCCGCGTCCGTTGAAATTTTCTTGTGCGTATGTCTCGCATTTCTAAGTTAGAAAGCAAGTTATGTCGCGGCATTTTTAGTTTAATTTTTGATAACAGTATCTTCAAAAACTCCTTAAAAACACCCACAGTGCTGATAAATGAAAATAAACTTTGACAGAAATGAGGTTTCAGTGCTTTCATTGTATTTGTTTTTACCAAAGCCTACTCTAACAAATTTCACATTTACAAATCAAAATTTAAACGGGCGCACTAGAAATTGTAATTGAAAATATCTCGAAAACGGTTAGTCGGAGCGACATTTACAAAGTATACCTTTATTGCTTAAAAATGATGGAAAAACTGATATTTTTAATAAAAACATAATTATACTAAGGCCCAAAAAAGTTACACTTATTTTTATGTATCCAGAGTACCGCAGAGAGCGCCCCCTACAATCTACATCAAAATTATTAACAAATTCAAATTCCTTTCCCCAAAAAAACCCTAGTCACAAAATTTTGTGCAAAAATATTGATTCAGAAATAAGTTATTTAGGAAAATTGAAAATTAAATTTTTACTTGGACACCCTGTATCTCGGTTATTACCAGCTATTGGACTAAACTAAGTATGCCCAAATCGCAGTATTTTTACCCAAGGAATCTGTAGTTTTCCTGTGTACCATTAGTTATGGGACACCCTGTATATAGTACCTACTATTTTTCTTCAACTGGAAAACTTCGTGCGGCGGCTTGCATCAGGAATGACCGTTGTAAAAAACACGATTCCTCGTTAAAGAAAAATACCAAAAGTATTTAAAAAAAATTTTTTAGTTTTCCTGATACCTATCAAAAATTTGCACCTACGAGTGAGTACGTTCCTGGCTATGTACAAGAATGCTTCTATTTATATCGCCCTGTACTTACAGGGTGTCCCATTTTCGACACTTTTACAGGGTATCTCCGTAATTGTTAGTGCTATCAAAAAAGTAAGGTCATGTGCTCTTTTTGGGTCAAACTTAAATGGTTCCATTTAAAAAAAATGAGGTTAGGTCCGATAACTTTTTTTTCCTGACCCCGCATACTTTTCTGAAAACGGCAGATTATTCAACAATCAATATAAAGAAACTTCTGTAAAAGACAATTTTCTGTATCTCTTCTAACTAAGGGTAATTTTGAAATTGTCAATTTTGTGATTTTCCCCCGTATCTCTTAAGCGAGCAAAAATTTTCAAATTTGGATTTTACCATTTTAAGTTTGACCCAAAAAGAGCAAATGACATCTACATTCCTTTTTCACTAACAATTACGGAGATACCTTATAAAAGTGTCGAAAATGGGACACCCTGTATACTACAAGCTTCCTAATATGAAGCCTCATTTGACTTTTCTTCCTTCTCACCCAAAATATTTCCAATTTTCTGGTATCACCCTGTATATTCACCTAAAACCCGCTAACCAACCGTTCTTCGATTCTTCTTGTTTCCCATTGCAACAGAAGTCATCGACTTAGCTATCAAATCATACCCCCCGGGCGATTCTACTTCTTCACATTATTACCCGTATACCGTATAGTAATAACAGATGAAGATCGGCTCAAGCCACGGCCATGGCCTTCTTTAGCTAATTTTAATCGCGATAGTGAAGAAGTCCAGTCGCAGACGATCGTCATCTGTTACGCGTCCAATTTTTCACAGGAATAGAAGCCATAGCTATTGTTCCTCGATGTACTCGTACGTAATTTTTTTGTTGTTTTCAACTGCTTTGGTGGATGCGGCACCGCATAAATCGAAGAATAAGAAATATTATGACGGACCCCAGTTGGTGTACGATCAGAAGCAGACCGGAGATTATAATATCCAGGTGCACTTAAAGGATTTCCAGATTATTGCCATGCTAGGGGATGATGTTCTTGGGGTAAGTAATATTTTGTAATGTTTCAGTATGAATAATTTAAGTCTCGGGTTCAGACCAGTGACGGTTCTTCCACAGGAGCACATGCGCACGTGCACCCCCAAAACACAACGAATAAAAAATATTAATTTATATTCATTGAATATTATTTATCGTATAAAGTCCGACCCTCCCTAATATTTTATCCTACCGTCAAACTAAAAAAGTCCGACCCTCCCTAATATTTTATCATCCCGTCAAACCAAACTGTATAGATCCGGCAACCGTGCCTCAGTCGAGGTAAATGACGATTACGACGAGACTTGCTCGCACGTGCGATTAAGTAGTGCAGTTGCTCTGTAGTAACAGGTGGCGGGTGGCAGCGGGGGATAGCGGGGCTATGGCGATTTAACATGGAAAAGGCGCACAATTTTTGTGTGTTGTGTTGTCTGTTCGTGCATCTAGTTAGAAATTCGAGCGTGTATGTTTTAATATTTTAATATTATATATTTATTAAGTTAAAATGAATAGTTGACGGTGGACTATTTAAGAAATAACTTTAGCTCTTTGAGTTTGGAGCAAAAAATTGAAGTGAAGAATGGGAAATTAATTTAACGCAGACCACAAAGGGTAAATCTAGGGACTTTATTAGAAAGAAAAAATGAAATGTATGAAAAAAAATTTATAGAGGGTATTCCAAACTTAATGAGGCTGTTATTGATCAATTTTCTACAATTAAGAACCGAAGAATGGACTTTACGTTTAAGCACTATTGTGTATTGTCGATAAATGTTGCGTATTTCGATAAATGATACTCGATATGATTTTAAACCATTTTATTTAAGGATTTAAACTAAAAAACACTGAAAATATGAAGAATGCCAACTTGTCAGTCTCGTGGCTGATTCGTTCTCGTCATAACGAAATCGGGACCAAATTTTATATATGGATTATCAATACCATACAATTAACTTATCATGGTTGTTCGACAAGGTACCATCATCTCATTAGTCATCAGTTATTGATAACAATAAAATTAATTTACTCATATACAAAATAACATCGAGTAAATTTGGTAAAGCCATATTGTTGGTTTTGAAGCCAAGCCTAAATTTTACACTAAATAATAATTTGATTTCTTCCAGGACTACGACTACAACTACGACTACGCAGACTTTACAATAAAACCAACAGGTTCTACGTCAACGTCAACTACTTCCAGACCCACCTCGACTACCTCCACTCCTCCTTCATCATCAACTACCCGAAGAGCACCTATAAGTAGTCCAAATACCAGCAAAAAACCTCCGTCACCTCCGAGCACAAGCGCTGAGCCGATCTTACTTCCGTCAGATCTCATGCTCCCTGACCCTCCTAGCTCTCCTCCTGAAAAACCTTCTAGCGTTGTAGTGAGCAATGCGCATCCGTATCCAATAGAAGTTGTAGTGTCTAAACCAACAAAAACCCCTGAAGAAATATTAGGAAGCTTGAGGAATAAAACAATAACCACGGAAGAAATTCAAGGGGCTCCAGCCGCCCTAGATATCACCAGTCAAGATCTAACTTTGGAGACGACGCTAAACTTAATAACAAGCAAGCCGACTTTATTGCCTCAAACGTCTTCTTTTCCATACTCTGAGGCTAATTCCCAACCACCCGCTCCTTCTCCAGATTCATTCCCTCCAGGTAAAATCAAAGTACAAATCTTAGGAGCTCCTGCTTCCACGGGACTTAGTTCTACTTCATTGGGGACTGTGCCGGGAGAGGCTCAAGGAGACGCCGATGGAGATATTTTACAGAGCGAGCTAGCTAGTTACAGGAAGTGTTCTACCGGATACTCCAGGGATAAAAGGGGAAGGTGCAGGAGAGTCAGGCGGCCTGGATTATCGTCACAATTGCCGTAAGTATACCGTGTATCCCAAAAAGTATGCAACGTATGGGATTAAAAAAAAATGTAGGTATAGTGTTTATAATACCACTGCCATGGTATACCAATTGTTCGTCTTCCTGTCTTATTTTTCTATAATTTTGCCAATAAGGGTTTAATTTTTTTTTAGATTTGGATTCGGCAGATTAGCAAGTAATTTAGCCACACGATTAAGACTGACACCCCCCGAAAGCCCAGCGGTAACATCGATCTCAACATAAAAATAGATGTTTTGATATTATTTCCAATTTTTTTTTGGTAATTTATAATAATTATTATACGTTAACTTATTAAATAGAATTTAGGAAAAAATTTGAAATGGTTTATATAAAGTTAGTCGTACATATAAAGTTGTATTTACCACCAAGTACCGTAAAGGAACTGTTGCCTGTCAAACTTTATAATAATATTCCAAAAAAGGTATAAGTTTTAGGCAAGGGTGGTAAACTAAAGAAATGTTTAGTAAGCCAAATCTGTCAGCAATGTTATGTAACATAATGGCGCTACTTTCCATTTTATTCCTTCCAAGAACTTGAAAATTACGGCCTTCCCTACGGAGATACGGACCAATACGGACGTCCCTGGAAATCGTTGTTCTTTAAATATATTATATTAAGAACTAGGTGTAATTTAATAATTTTTTAGTATAATGGTTAGTAGATGAGTCTCCTTAAAATTCGCCCTTTTAAACACATTTGGCTTATTTAGTTTGCGAGGGATGGACTAGACGTAACACAAAAATGTAGTTTTTTTGTACACCTTGTATGATGAAGGAACGACAATAATATTTTTGGATACTCTAAACCTTAAGCTGAAAAAAGGTACTCTTGATAAATGTCGATAAAGTTAACTGTTTTCGAAAAAAAAATATTTTTGTTCAATACGGTTTTTTGCATTAGTTGTTGTTTTATGTTCATAAAATTCCTTCATTGTTGTTATGGTTTTTTTCACATGTACCGATTTAAATAAGAATATTTATGCCAGTGTCAGTTTATGGTAGTGTCTTGAAATTTGCGGTTTTTCTCCTTTGTCTTATTAGTTACTAACTTAGTAATGGAATTTACGTATACTGAATATAAATCATATTGAACAAAAATATATTTTTTTTCGAAAACAGTTCATTTTATCGACATTGATCAAGAGTACATTTTTTTCAGCTTAAGGTTTAGAGTATCCAAAAATATTATTGTCGTTCCTTCATCATACAAGGTGTACAAAAAAAAAGGATTTTTGTGTTACGACTAGTCCGTCCCTGGCAAACTAAATAAGCCAAATGTGTTTATAAGGGCGAATTTTAAGGAGCCTCATCTAGTAACCATTATAGTAAAAAATTATTAAATTACACCAAGTACTTAAAAAATTATTTAAAAACAACGATTTCCAGGGACGTCCGTTATGGGCCCGTATCTCCGTAGGGGAGGCCGTAGGATGAAAAAGTTATAGGTACTTCTCCTGATATTTTTAAGTGTTCAATCTGAACCCGGGAGATGCTATATAAATAGAATACGACTCCAAATTGTTTAACCTGTTTTTAACAACAAAAGCACCATTTTGGAATTCAGAATACCAAGTTACGGTGAAACTATTGACAGCGAATTTCCAATTTTATGGTTTGGAACTTAACATATTCAAAAATGTTAAAAAATAGATTTTTGCTCATAACTTAAGTTTGAAAGGCGATATAGACTTCCGGTTTGCGCCACTTTTTAAATAATTTTGCGAATAACAAGACTAACAAATTAAAAAATTAGGCTTCCATTTAACTTTTCATGGAAAATTGAGTAAATTACTAAAGCGATTAAAAACTCCATCTAGCGGTTCAGTTTCAAACTAAAACTTAAGTATTATTATAGATTATAATTCGGCTATCAAACAGCTTTAAAACAAGACTAAGTTCGATAAAATCGGTTAATGTATTCGGAAGTTGATCCTCAAACGTCCCTTCGTCCCTTATTTAAGGAGATCAAAATGATTGATTGATTTTAAGAGATATTATGATTTTTTGATTTTGAATTAAAAATACGCCATCTAGCCGGTAAAACAAGCTTGAAAATAATTTTAGTATACTTCTAAGGGTCACTTTTGTAATACATTTTTTTTCCCGAAAGCTGTAGAACAAATAGTTCTCGATATACCGCCGCTCGTCAACCTTAGCAATATACTTTTAAAATAAAGACACAAAACATTGATAATTCTTTTAAAACTTTAGCTGTACTATATTAAGAAGTAACCATAATAATATCAAAAATATACATATAATTTTTATTTTAGAAGAAACGATATTCTTTATGGGGCTGTTATTTTAATTTCCCCCACTGGATCTAGCCTATTTGCACTTAATACGGCTACCGTATGTACATCTCCACTTAATGAGGCTAATCTGTATCATCCCTTGTTGGTATCCGTAGTTGTCGGTATACTCGCAGTAGTTTTAGGGTTTTCTGTCGGTTCAGAAGGGCTAGCAGTACTTGCTGTAATGGTCTGCGGGATAATAAATTCGAAGATTTTATCTGTTAGTCCCATAAGGCCGTAGACTGCAGGTCTTACATCCATATCATAAAACGCGTCGTTGTATGGTGGAATTGCCACTAGCAGGCCGTCGAATTTCAACTAAAAAAAATAAAAATCTCATAATTAAGAGTATTTATCAGTGGACCGCGTGGTCCGGTTTTGGATTTCGCCGCCAAACAGCATAAGTCATCGTTATTGAACAATGAGACAAAGCGCCATTCCAAGACACGACGAGCCTGCGCGCTGGCCGGCTGTATCGAGGGAGTAGGAGACCTTTTTCTTATTCGTCTGCCCTTGATCGCCAGAAGCGTTTGCAAATCACTTTAGATGGTTGCGATTTTAGATATTCTTCCTGAAAAGCTCGGTGTGACTTTTTTTGCATTAAAACTAGACTATGAAATTAATTGAGGTTATTGATAGTGCAAGCAATGCTTTCCAAAATGACTGTATAACCATATTTTTTCAATTTAAATGCTATTTGCCGTTTTGAAAAAAATTAAATTCTTGCTCGAAAAATTCAAGATAATGTAGTCATGTAGAACCATATTTCGAAGCTAAATTTAAAATTTTAACAAATTCTATCCAATAGTTTTCTTATCGTTCGTCACACCGTTCTACCTTAATGGAGGTCGCTGGTAAGGGCTCTTAAGGCAAAATTTCGTTATGATTTCAAAAATTAAAATATTTCGATTAATTTTCTATCAAAAATCTAAATTTCGAAATAAACAAATTATTTTGAAAATCAATACAACTTTGTTTCAATTATTTTCACACTGTGACAGCGCTGGATTTTACCAGGAAGGTAAGTTTTATTACAAAAGTATTGATTTTATGACATAATAATCTAATATTTTTTTGTCGTTATTAACAGTCGAGCTGCGAAATGATTACTTGGTCAGCAAGAGTTTACAATTGGTCAGTAGAAACAAACATGCCTAGAAGCAGTTTACTTCAGAGGTCCCAGGGCACTGTCTGCACCATAATATGGCCATTATTAATTACCAGGGTTGATAAAAATCATGATTTTTTAAAAAAAATCAAAAATCGATGATTTTTTTTTTTAAATAATGATTTTTTTGATTTTTTGAAAAAATTTAACAGATATGTTCAAGCTCTAACCCCCTTTCACTTTTTGGCGTATATTTTGGATCCTACAATAAACAAAGAGGAATATCCAGTACTAGCTGAAGAAAAGAGAGATGCTCTACACACATTGCTTCCAAATATTTTGCATACATACACAACATATTAAGTTGGAAGCTAAATCGGACCCTTTTCACAAAACTCTGTTTTTAGAGGAAATAATGAAAAATGTAACAGCAGTACAGTGGTGGAGATCTCAAGATGTTTCAGAAATTAAGCAAGTGCTCCCGATAGTAATTTGTTTTGTGTTCCTGTGCATCGTCGGCTGATATCAAAAGGATGTTTCATATTTAAGAAATTAAGTATTTTTTTGTATTAAAAAGGTTTTTTAGTTTTAATTTTTTTACAGTTTTATTTTTGTAATATTCTTTTCGATTATTATAATAAAATAATAAATAACACCACATAAAAATGCGGCTGGGTTTTATTTTTTGTATGAACAAATACATTTTAAGTGTTGAAATTTTAAAACTTTTTTTTTTTAATTAATCATGATTTAAAAAAAAATCATACTAATTAAAATCATGAATTTAATCGTGATTTTAATCAATTGATTTGAATCATCTCAACCCTGTTAATTACTATTAATGTACGTTTCATATTATTTATTAATTATGTCATTTGTTCCAGAGTTTGTGTTTTGTTTTTATCTTAGTTTCGTTAAATAAAACAGCTCTGAGATCTACTATGTCTGCTGTATTTCTATTCATAATTTCTATAACACATTTTTTTAAATCCAGTTCCTGCTAAATCCGAAATCCTGCCGAATCAAACCTCATTTTTATCTTAAAGTTGTATGTAAAAAATTAAAGATAAACTGAATTTAATACTTACATTAACATTGGCATCAGGGTAGTCGCTGTCGCCCCCTGACATCGCTTTTTGGCTTTCATCTCTGACTACGTCAAATTTGTCAACATCAGTATAATCTCTCGTCGGCAAACACCACAACGAACACCAACAACACGAAATTAATAACAATTTAAACATTTTTAGTTTTGGGAAGTCTTTTTCGCAATCGCTCTATGAATTTTTGAAATAAAATTACAGCAAAAGTAATATATTACGAACTGTTTCAGAATGGAAAAAGCGATAACAGAAGAATTGGAAATGTGTACCCTTTGAATATAAAACGTGTGTACCTAACAGGATGAGCAGCGCGATCGGACCACGGAAGATTCTGGTTTTATTTTAAATACATTTCGTGGCATTCTTTTTGCATAACTTTCAACCAGCTTGTCCAAAGGCAATGTCCTCGTTTAACCTAGGTCAAGATCAAAATCAAATCTATTGACTAGAATTATTTATTTTAAAGGAAAGTAAATAGTAGAATCAACCTCCAGTTTTAGCTTTTTGGATATTTAAATCGGATCTGGATCTGGTAACAACGAATCCGGCTTTATCTTTTATATCCGGTTCTGCCGGATTTTGTACTGAATCCGGCCGAAACTGAATTTAAAAAAAAATTTGAACACTTGATGCACTTTATTTGCCCTTTTTAGCTTTGGTTCCGGTATCCGGCATTTTCTAAAAACGGATCCGAAAACATCACTAGAAAATACCATACAGACATAGAGTCTAGTTGTATAGTGTTCCATAATGTGAACTTGCCAGATATGTATTCAGTGTCGTATTTAGGGGAGGGGGGATTTAATATATTATATTATTAGATCATACTATAAGCTGATGATAAATACGAATCCATTTTATTTTATTATATTGATATTGAGAAATATATTCTTACTTCTCGCAAAACGTGAATAATTTTTTTATAACTTTTGCTATGGAGCTTATTACTTGGCAGGTGGTAGAAAATTAAAAAATAAAACATAAAAATATATACATAAATTTTTTATTAAAAAAAAAAACTATAAATATAAATATTTTTTATAGGGTTATTATTTCAACTTCACTTGCTGGATCCAGTATAGTCGCACTTAATAAGGCTTGCGTACGTGTATCTCCACTTACCGCAGCTACTGTATCTTCACTTGTATTAATAATTGTACTGGGAATTTCGTTCGTAGTTGTCGGTATAGTTGTAGTAGTTTCGGAATTTTTTTCTTTTTCTGTCGATTCGGCAGGGCGAGCAGTACTTGAAGGCATGTACCATACATTGCTGGGCGGTGTAGGCAGCGATGGCGGCGGTGGGGTGTATCGTGGAGGAAGGATTCCCGTTAAATATCCCATAAGTCCGTCGAGTAGAGGTACTTGAAAGTCGTCGGTCAATGCTGGAAAAGCTACTAGCAGACCGTCAAATTTTAGCTAAAAGAAAATAAAATCTCATTAGAAAATACGATCAAATTTTGAGGGAGGTTCTCAGGAGGGGGTTAAATTTTACATTGAGGAGGGATGAAGGGTTTGTTGGGGGGTTGGGGGTAATAAGAATAATGTGAACAGAAATTTTAATTTTAAATTAGACTTTGGGGACTCTTAAGTCTAATACAACGAAAACCGTAAGAGATACGAAGCCGGTAAAATGGAGGTAAAGTTGCGCATTTACGTGCCTAATAATATGCCGTTTAGAAAGTTTTAAAATTCCGAGTAGTTCCGGAGATATCCGGAAAAAACCGAAATTCTGAAAAATCGTTTTATTTTTTTCCTGGGTGTTTTTGAGATCGAATTCTAAAGTAAATTGCACTTTTACACTGCCACTTTTTCCGCTCTATCTAACAGCGTTAATTGTTTTGTAATCCGACGAGTCGTCTTCGAAGGGCCATTATCAACTTTCATACGGTCCTGTTTTTCTGATATTGGAATTTGATAGCTTTCTTTCTTCCGAATGCAACGATGTATGACACATTGTGGTTTAATGACGTTTCGAGGGTTCTTTGAACAACATCAGGAAATTTTGGAATACGGTCCTGTATTTCTCCTAATTTTATAAATAATATCTCATAAGTAAGCTCTAAATTTTTACTTATGTTGGACTAGTTCAATAAATAACAAATAATTTAATAATAAACCACAAATAAGTGAACAAAATACAGAAACATTATTTCAAACTTCTGTTGATTCGGGATTTAAAAGAAAAGTAGGCGCTTGAAACAAAAAAATTAAGATGGGTGATTTGTTTCACTTGACATTCCCATTGTGTTCGTTTGAGAACGTTTTAAGAGGTTTTCTATTTTCCAGAAAATATGGAACATAAATTTATAAATGCTGAAAAGTTTGATATTCTATCGCATGTTTTATTTTATCTCAAACAAACTGTTATGTGGCAGTTAGAAGATGTTATTTGTGCTTAGAGAATAACGGAAATCATTTTGAACACCTGATTAAGTAGTTCCCTATTTTTTTCGTTGTTCGTTTTATTACTGTTTTGGAATGATTTTTGTTCACTTATTTGTGGTTTATTATTAAATTATTTGTTATTTATTGAACTAGCCCAACATAAGTAAAAATTTAGAGCGTACTTATGAGATATTATTTATAAAATTCGGAGAAATACAGGACTGTATCCCAAAATTTCCTGATGTTGTTCAAAAAATTCTCGAAACGTCATTAAATCACAATGTGTCACACATCGTTGCATTCGGAAGAAAAAAAGCTCTCAAATTGCCATATCAGAAAAACAGGATCGTATTGAAAGAAAGAAAGTTGATAATGGCCCTTCGAAGACAACTCGTCGGATTACAAAACAATTACCGCTGTTGGAGCGGAAAAAGTGGCAATGTAAAAGTGCAATTTACTTGAGAATTCGATAAATAAAACGATTTTTCAGAATTTGTTTTTTTTTCGGATATCTCCGGAACTACTCGGAATTTTAAAACTTTCTAAACGGCATATTATTAGGCACGTAAATGCGCAACTTTACCTCCATTTTACCGACTTCGTATCTCTTACGGTTTCCGAGATCCCTGTACTGGCCCTCCTTATCTTGGACACGTTGTATATTGTGCGTATTAAGTGAAGGTGGTCTACAATATTTATAAAATAAAATTTATCATAATCCATGTTAATAAGTTTCAAGTAGAATTTAATTGTATTAATCAAGAATGATACGCCCGATGAGAAAATCGAAAGAGATCGTTTCTGTAGAATTGACATGGCCAATCAGAAAAAATATCCACATGGAAATTGCGACGTTTTTTGTGAAAAATAATAACTTTTATAACTAATACTAAATCAACCCCCTCCCCCCCCCCCCCTCCCCTCCTCCCGCCACCTTCCCTCTCATAATGGCCCCTTGGGGATACTAAATAAATTTTGACCTAAACCATTAATCAGACAAATATTTGTCAAATTTCCACTTTATTTAAGTTGAATATAAAAAAATAAATATAAACTGACTTAAATACTTACATTAACATTGGCATCAGGCAAGGCGCCGCCTCCTGACGTCGTTTTTTGCCTCTCATCTGTAACTATGTCAAATTTGTCAGGGTCATAATCTCTTGTTGGTCCACACCACGACGAACAACAGCAACACGAAATTAATAAATAAAATAGAAGTCTTTTAAACATTTTCGATTTTGTAAAGTCCTTTTCGGAATCCTTTTATGAAATTACGAGCCTGAAATAATATATTTTATCCGTTTCGGAATGCAAAACGCTACGACCGTTGCAAATGTGTTTCTTCTTTTGAATAGATACCTCACAGGATGGACCGCCGCGATGGAACCACGGAAGATTCTGGTTTTCTTTTAAATACATTTCGTGGCATTCTTTTTGCATATATTTCAACCAACTTGTCCAATGGCAATGTCCTCGTTTGACCTAGGTTCGAAACAAATCAAAAATATTGACTGCAATCGATAATTTTTTCTTAAGAAGAGTTTGTTCTCTAATCAATCAAACCATATTTAGGCTTTTAGGATATTAACATCCTGTGAAGAAGAAACATCAGGATTCTGCGATATTTTTACACCTAAGGATATGAAACTAACGACCTTTTTGGCTACTCTTATTATTACCATGGTCACTTTCTTTTAGTAGGGCGCTGTGACAAAACATTAAACTTCTAAGTGGGGCCCGAACTGAAAAAATTGAGCATCCCCTGCCTTGGGTCATTTTATAACGAGAATTTTCGCAACGGCTTAATTTATTTACATTTTAAATTGTTATTTTTTTTAATATCTCCGACATTACCTTATTTAGATATAATTTCAAACAATTCACATTCTTAGGTAGGTTGTGAACAACTTTCCAAAAAAACAATCGGGGAGCTCTAAAAATTAGTATAATTTTTCTTTGTCCGTTCGGAACGTACTATCGTGTCGATAAAAAACTAGGACAACAAAATCACAAAACTAGGAACGTATACAGGGTGTCCGGGAACATGTGGGAAATCTCCCGGATATGAAGAAAACACGTGAAAAGAATACTATAGGTTCATATAAACTTCTTTCGTATCGGCCTCCTCTTCGGAGATATGGGCTCCCAAAGAGCACCAATGGAATCAAGTTTTTTACACATAATTATTGAACCACCTGGTATATTTCAATTATTTTTTAATATGATGTATACCAGGTAAGACCCCTCAAATTACTACCCAAGAAACTGTTGTGAATTACTCACAGCTGCAGCGACGGACTAGCTGTAACACTCATGGGCCCATTTTTTTTACGCCCTGTATGATGAGAACTTTGGACAATGTTTTTTACATACCTTTAACTATTGGCTAAAAATTAAGTACTCTTCATTCATGTCGCTAATCCTAACCGTTTTCGAAAAAACGGCATTTCATATACATCATGTATTTGGCGTATTTCAGTAAAAGATACATCTTTGTTCCGATCAAATGTTCAACCTTCAAAATTCCGCTTTTTCATATTTAACCCGTGAGAATTTAGGGGACTGGTGTAAATAAAATGACGTTTTTTCCGAAAACGGTTAGGATTAGCGACATGAATGAAGAGTACTTAATTTTTAGCCAATAGTTAAAGGTATGTAAAAAACATTGTCCAAAGTTCTCATCATACAGGGCGTAAAAAAAATGGGCCCATAAGTGTTAGAGCTAGTCCGTTCCTGCAGCTGTGAGTAATTCACAATAGTTTCTTGGGTAGTAATTTGACGGGTCTTACCTGGTATACATCATATTGAAAAATAATTGAAATATACCAGGTGGTTCAATAATTATGTGTAAAAAACTTGAATCCATTGGTGCTCTTTGAGAGCCCATATCTCCGAAGAGGAGGCCGATACGAAAGAAGTTTATATGAACCTATAGTATTCTTTTCACGTGTTTTCTTCATATCCGGGAGATTTCCCACATGTTCCCGGACACCCTGTATACATATCTCATAGACCAGCTATACTCTAAGTGTGTTCCGCGGAACCCTAGGGTTCCGCGATACCTCTGTAGGGGTTCCTCAAGAATTTAGAAAAAAAATCAAAACACCTCTCTCTGGTCGAACGTTTTGACTCCGCGGCCGCGGCGTAGGTATATTTATTTATTTATTTGTATTTGTATAAACATGTGTTAAAATAGCTGGTACAATATCTCATAAGTTTGGTATCAACATGTATACTTGTATACTTGTGAGCGCGCAGTCCCTTTGATAAAAGCCGCCTCTGAATTGTTTACAACGCAATTTTTATATTTCTCTTTTTATTTTTGCTTTTTGTTTATCAAAGGCGCCGACTCGAGTATTTTCGAGAATATTCGAGATCGACTCTAGGACTAAGTATAAAAGCGGCGATCGCGCGTCGCGCCTCGTCAGTCAGGCCACGGAGGCATCATATTTAGTTAGCTATCGCATTGCACAAGCAGGTGAAGCGCACACTATCGCTGAGAATTTAATAAAGCCATGTGTATTAGACAACAAAATGTATGCTCGATGAAAAATCCGCAAAGCATCTTTCTACTGTGCCGCTATCAAACGATACTGTTTCACGGCGAATCCATGATCTGGCAAGCTACGTCAAACAAGAACTATAGTTACACGTCTACAAAAAACACGATTCGCCTTGCAAATGGACGAGTCAACTGATGTCGCTGGTTTGGCTATCTTGCTGGTTATCGTGAGATATCCATATGAAAGTTCTTTTGAAGAAGACATGCTTATGTGTTCACCGCTGCTCACAAACACTACCGGGGAAGAAATTTTTAATAAAATAAATATATTTTTTGAAGAAAATAATCTCAGTTGGAACAATTGCATTGACATTTGTACAGATGGGGCCAAGGCGATGACAGGTAAAACAGCAGGAGCAGTGTCACGAATAAAAAATAAAGCGCCTAATTGTAGTTCCAGCCATTGTATTCTGCATAGACAAGCACTTGCGATGAAGCAAATGCCGTCAAATCTAAAATTAGTTATGGATGAAGCGGTAAAAATAATTAATTTTATCAAATCACGACCACTACAATCCCGATTGTTCTCATTATTGTGTGAAGATTATGGCAGCAAACATAAAACACTGCTGCTCCATACAGAAGTGCGATGGCGGTCTCGGGGTAAAACTTTAACAAGGCTATTTGAACTTAGAGCCGAGTTACAAATGTTTCTTTCAGCAGATACTTCTTTTAATTTGAAGGACCGTTTGTATGATAAAACTTGGTTGTTCCGATTGTCTTTTATGGCGGATATCTTTCAAAAACTGAACGAATTGAATTTATCATTGCAAGGTAAACAGACAACAGTGTTTCAGGCCTATAACAAAATAACTGCATTCAAAAGAAAATTAGATTTTTGGATTATTTGCGTTGGTAAGAAAGAAATAGAAAGCTTTACGTCACTCAGTGAGTTTGTTAGCGATAACGACTCAGAAATGTTTCAAGATGATGTGTTTGAAGAATTGGTCCAATATCTCAGTTCGATGCGCGCATCTTTTGAAAAGTATTTTCCCGAAGAACAGAATACAAAAATGAAACTGAATTCATGGATTCATAATCCTTTTTTACCCAACTTGGAAAAGCCCGAAAGTATGTCAAACGAGATATATGAATCTCTTTTAGAAATGTCATCAGACACAAGTATGGAGTCACTGTTCAAAACGACGCCTCTCAACGATTTTTGGTGCAGAATCCGTGATGAATATCCAATGCTTGGCAAAATGGCTCTGAATATTCTTCTCCCGTTCCCAACAACATATTTGTGCGAAACAGGATTCTCAACCTATGCAGCCACGAAAACAAAATATCGCAATAGACTGGACGCCGAACCTGATATGAGACTTCAACTGTCTTCTATCAAACCTGATATCAACCAATTGATGAAAAATAAAAAACAGTTTCATACCTCCCATTAGTTAGATTTTTTCTTTTTTAATATCTTCTATTATTGTACTTGCCATGTGGTAAAGTAAGTAATAATTAGTAACTGTTACATTGTACTTTTATTATGCTTATTAATAAAGAATACACTTTTAAAAACTATTGTTTTATTGTAGGGTTCCGTCAAGTATTTTGCTTCCCAAAAGGGTTCCGTCACCCAAAAAGTTTGAGAACCGCTGTCATAGACTATAAAAGGTGCTCGACAGCTGTAAAGGTAAAAACACATAACTTTTAGGAAGTAACCTAGGTTACATAATTTAACGTTTTACATTTTTCGATACGAGGTGGCATCAAAATATCTTATTTCTTCTATAAACTTGAGCGGCAGTAAATATATTGGGCATTTTTATTAAGAAAAAGTATAATACCTTATTTAAAGTAGGTATATATAACGTCACCTAAAAATGAAAACGAAACTAAATAATAAAAGAAATTTAATAGAAGGTTACAAAAATACAAACGCAAAATTTGTCGAAGTTACAAAACATTTGTAATATTTAGTCATAGAACCATTCCTGTTTATTACTTCTCGAAGCCTTTCCGGCATACTTAAAACTAGGTTTCTGCATAATTCGCCTGTTACTTCATCCCAAGCTTCATTTATCCTGTAGCGTAATTCATCTGTGTTTCGTGGCCGAAAATCATGTTTATATATTGATTTCACCATTTTACCCCAAAGGTTTTCGATCGGGTTCAAATCGGGACTCTTCGAAGGCCAGGGAAGAACTGCTATATTATTTCCTAGGAGAAAATTTTGCACAATGCGTGCTGTGTGAATTGGAGCATTATCATGCTGAAATGTAAAATTTTGACCATATACAGCGTTTATCGATGGTATCATCACTGCATTTAGAATATTAACGTATTCAGGTTTGCTTCCACGATTTGGCAAATTCCTGAACCTCTAGCGCTAATCCAACCGCAGACATTTATAGAGAAACTTCCGCTTTGGTTTATTTTGTGAGTGTATATCTCATCATACTGCATGCCGGAAGGCCTATACACTCGAATTCTTCCATTATTACACGATAGAAAAGTTTTCTCGTCAGAAAATATAACTTTTTCCCAGAAAATATTCCGATTTAAATATTCATGTGCAAATTCTAACCTGCCTTGTTTATTTCTTTCCATTAAAAATATTTTATTAGTAGCACAACGACTTCGTATATCGGAAATTCGAACTCTGTCTCTAGCAGTATTTGCAGAACCTGGAAAGTTCGTCTCTTCTTTCGCCTTTATTGCAGTTGCGAATGGATGATCCCTTAGATAATTAACTAGTCTTCTATGTTCATCTTCAGTAGAAATTCTAGGGGGACCAAGACATATCAAACCGGTCACTTGTTAGAATGAGAACAGAAACAGACAGAAGATAAAAAGAAATAGGGATTCTACAGATAGATAGTCCGTCTCTTTTTGTTTCAAGTCGGTGTACACCACCGACATTTTCTCGCTAAGATATTTTTCCTAATCCTTCATGGAAGCGGTATCTTTTCTCGATTTAAACAATTCAATTAAAATTATTAACATTGATAAGGACAAATCTTGTCTTATAAAGATTGTTGGAAGGTACAATGGTCCAGGTTAATCAGAAAATATGGCTACTATACATAATTTTATTTTGCAATGAACTAGTCCCGTAAAAAAATACCAACAGACAATTGATACCATTTTTTATATTTAAACAACTATAAAATATACAAATATTAATATATCTACACTTCATTGCTACGAATTGTACTGGTATCTTGATCATCTACAGTCGCAGATATATTTGTAGTCATTTCGTATTCTTTTCCACCCTCTATTGATTGCGTGTGATTAGCAGGACCGACTGATTGCAAGTACTTCTTGTTGACTACCGCTGACGGTACATCACTATCAGGTCTATGCAATCGACCAAAAGTAGAAAGATAAGGTGCAGCTACGCCTGCGTCCGTGGTCGATTGTTCCGGAACAGTTCCTGACAGGCCGTTAAATCTTAGCTAAAAAATATACTAGATATAGATATGTCCAAATTGTAGACGTCTTAACCGAATAGTTTTTGAGATATCATTAGATAATTTTGACAGACTGCTTAGGGAACATTTTAGAAAAAACTGCTTGCACATTCCTATCTTAGATTTTCAATTTCTACCTAACAAATTTTCCGGGTATCCGCTTAAACCGGAAGTAGTGTTTTTTTTAGAAACTGTGCATATCATATACCTTAGGATATTACTAAACAATATTAAACTTACCTGAATATTGGTACCATGTGCTCCTGTCCCTTTTTGCCCTTCATCTTCATCTACGTTAAAATATTTAACATCGTCATAATCTCTCGTTGGTAACGACCACAGGGAGCACCAACAAAACGAAGTCAAAAGAAAAAATAGAACTTTTTTAAACATTTTTAATTTCTTACAGTCTTTTTAAGGATCTTATATGATATTAAAAAATATGATTTGGGAATATTTTGTAAGCAGATAAATGTGTTCACTGTTTCAAAGTGAAAGACCCACAATAATAATTAAAATACTTTATACGATGGACCGCTAAGTAGAAACGCCTAAAATTCTGGGTTTTTATCGCAAAAGGCAATGTCCTCTTTTGACCTAAAAGTTCGAAACAAATCTTGAATCTTAAGTTCCTATTTTCCTTCAAAGAAAGACGAAAAAATTACTTTTCGGGACGCGGGGATGCAATACCCCCTCTCTCCCCCTGACTCACTACCGTATCAAAGCAATTTATTTAGACCAATTTGGAATGCATTTTCTGGAAAATATGTATTATTTCGCGTAAATAGTCACCATGTATACGCTATAAAACATCCAGCGCCATCTATTGTTATGTATACTAACAACATAATCGGGATTCCCATATTTCTTAACGATATTAATCTTTTTCATAGTTTAGCGCAAGGAGAATATTAGCTGCCAGATGCCAAAAGAGTCATTTGTCGACAAGTTGTACGAAATAATTATAACTATGTCTATAATTAAATAAATAACTATATAATAATTATTATATAGTCGCAATATTTTACTAATAAAACTTCCGATGTGGTTAAAATATAACAGAAATCACATTGTTTAATGTTGTAATATATTTTCCATAGAGAACGCCACTTGACATAGCAGGATACTTTTTACTGGTTGCATAATAATGTAAAATGGAACACTTTGCCATAAATCAGCAGGGTTGCCAATTTGTGAGTATTTCATTACATTTGTGAGTATTTTACCAGTCTGTAAATAATTCTCCGAGTAAAAGGCAATTATGAGTAATATTATGAGTAATCGGAACATCAACGTATATTCTTGATAGTTCTTTTTAAAAACAAAAAGGTTGCTTTTCTGTCTTAAAACGCTCAATTTATTTGTGACATTTCACGATAAGCTGGACAAATTACACGCTTTTAGTCACACAATGACGCAAATATACGATTTTACACGCCATTTAGTAATATTTGTGGAACGTGGAAGCACGTTTCCAAGACATATTCGGCAGAGAAAAAAATAGAATCTACGAAAAAAATAGGTAATTTAGGTAGTAAAATAACATCAAGCCAAGCCCTAGCGCCATCCCCTTGCATATAATATGTGGTTGCATGTTATAAGAATTATCTTATTTGTATGATGATAACGTTGTGAGCAATCAGAAAAATTGTAAAGGACTGCTGGCAACTCTGCAAATCAGCAAGGCGCAAGCACATAACCAAACTTTTTAAAACTAAAATTTAACCAAACTGGATCAAAATCAAGAAAAAGAGCTCAATAAATTATGGCAGAAGAGCTCCCAGACACAGTCCCAGATGAAAAGGTTGGTTTAAAAGTAATTATTATCCCTTATTTGTGCTAAACAAAATGAACCTACCTTCCTATTTTTTTAAAAATCATTTAAATAGCCTTAAGAACCATAACGTTTCTTTTTAATTAATTTTTTTATTGCCTTTTAGTCTATATTTCTTTTTGGCCGAGATATCACGAAGATCCCATGTTTTCGAAACAGTTTCTTGTATGGTACTTTAGGGGGATTAGGATTTGGACTGACCTATTTTATGTTCTCGAGCAAAGTGGGAAGGTCTGTAAATTACTCTGTTTATGCATTCTCAATGGTTACTTTGGGTTATTGGATAAGGTGCAGGTACGTTAGTATTATTTTAAATGAGATTGCCATAAGAGCCCCACAATTAATAATAGTGATATTTAGATGATAGCTCTGCAAAGAAAATTTTAATGTGAGTACATAATTTTCTCTCTCGTAGAACTATTTTTGACTATATTTTGCTATATATAGTTGTAAGCATTTCAGATTTTTAAATATTTTTAGATACGACTACTCCAAGACAAAGTTTGAAATGATGAGATTGCAGGAAGTGATGAGAAAACGTGCGATATTTGAAGGTTCAGAGCTAGAAGAGAAAATTAACCGGGAGCACCCGGATGCTGTTGAGGTTTAGGGTTTTGGAAAGTTGCTTAGACATGGGGCAAAATAATAGTTTTTACACCAGAAGTGATTAAAGACCTTTTATGCAGGAACAAAATTTTTAGTACAAAATAAGAAGCCCGAGAAACTAAATTCTGCATACGAATAAAAAGTATTCAATCACAAAAGGTTTAAAAAAATGTTTTCAAACCCTACCAACTAAGAGATTCAGGTAATAAGACATCAAAGCATTATATTATATATGAATATACAGAGTGTCAATTTGAAACCTTCCCTTGCTTAATATCTGGCTTCTAGTAAATAATATTAAAAATCTGAAAGACACGTCACTTTTATTGTGAAAGTTTACAGCCTTTGTGGTTTATTAACTACCTCTGAGAGGTTAGATGTTACCCTTAAAATCTTAAATGGGCATTCCAAAAATGGATGTAATGATAATTTGCATGATAATTAAAATACTTTATAGGATGTACCGCTAAGTAGAAACGGCAAATTAAGAGTGTGAACTTTTCAAATTGACACCCTGTATACTTCCTGAATATACAGTATGTCCACCTATGGGGTTTACAAGAGGACAAATGGACTAAAAATTGAAAGATACGAAAAAAAGTCACTCTTAATAAAATGTTTTTACTTGTCTAGAAAATACGATTCATCATAAGAAACTTCAATTTTTTTATACAGGGTGGGTAAAAACGGCAAAAATGTTATTTTGCTTAAGAGTAAACATAAGTTATGTTGGAAGATACGAAAAAAGTCACTCTTAATAAACGTTTTTAGTTGAATAATGAATAGGTGATACTTGTTGTTAATGTCCTTATTTAATGAAGTAATTATAATAATAATAATACGAACATTTTTATTAACATAAAAAGAATACGATAACGATTTCATAATCAAAAACTCCACCCCCATACTCGACACATTTTTCTAATTACTTTCTCAAATAAGTGAAAGAATTTCTGATTTCTTCCTCAGATATCGATTGGACAGCCTGGATAATTCTGCCCTTCAGCACTTCAATATCATTTGGTATTGCGGTTGCAAAACCAATTTGTTTTAAACAGCCCCAGGTTAAGTCGGGACTTCTTGGGGGCCACAAAGCTGGGCCATTCCTGCCAATCCACCTTGGACCAAATCTGCGGTCAAGCCATTCTCTAACCTCACGAGCGAAATGAGCTGGACAACCATCTTGCTGAAAATACATATTTTGTCGAAAATTTAATGGTAGATTTTTGAGTTCATCATTGAAAAATGTATCCAGCATTTCTAAATATGATAATCTATTGCACGTGGCCCTATAAAGCCATGGATGGATATTGCACACCACAGGTTCATTTTTGTGAAATATTGTCTTCTCGTCATAATTCTGAATTCGGGATTTTCTAAAGACCAGTACCTAACGTGCTGGGTTGCAACGGTTCCATTTGTTGAAAATGTACTTTCATCAGAAAACATGATACATTTATAAAAATCAACATTTCCACTTAAAATTTTGTCTCCTATCCACAGGCAAAAATCAAGTCGTTTCGCGTCGTCTCCCTCTTCCAATCTTTGATTAAAGTGCGGTTTATACGGATACAATTTATTTACTTTAAGGATCTTCTGAATTTGACTTTTTTTCACACCTTCCAACTGAGTAACACGATTTCTAAGGGACGTCATAGGATTTTCTTCAACAGAATGAAGAACTAAGACTGTAGCAGCATCATCATGGTCGTATTTCTTTTTTTGAGGTCCGAAAAATATTTTAAATAGGTAAACCTTTTAATGAATTGTTCTACTTCGGTTTGTTGTGTAGAAAACACATTCATTAAGAGTGACTTTTTTTCATATCTTTCAAAATAAAGTATGTTTACTCTTAAGCAAAATAACATTTTTGCATCTTTTACCCACCCTGTATAAAAAAATTGAAGTTTCTTATGATGAATCGTATTTTCTACACAAGCAAAAACGGTTATTAAGAGTGACTTTTTTTCGTATCTTTCAATTTTTAGTCCATTTGTCCTCTTGTAAACCCCATCCGTGGACATACTGTATATAGATACCCCTACCGGGACAATACTTTGCGTTAGTAAAATGTTATTTATATGTAATATGTAAATAAGTACATACAAATATATTAGAATGTTTTTAGATATTACAAAAATATTTTATTTAAAACATATTGAATACATGAACATCCATAACTTAAAATAAACCTTGAATTTCACCTATACCCTTAGTTAAACAGCCAGTTTATAGGTAGGTACGAAACGTTTAAATTTCATCTTACATCGTAATTCAAAAGATCACAGAAATAAGTAAACCTAGAATGATCACCAAGCCAAAAAAATTGGCCATCGTTATGTGCTGTCAAAGCTTGTTTAAGGACCGTAGACCTGGCGAATCACTCTTCCAATATAAATAAAATGGGTATGCCTTAGTTAAGCCCAATTACTATAGAATAGATCGATCTCAAGAACTTTATAACTTTTAAAAACATAAAATACCTAGTTGTTGAACTTGTCTAAACCAAAAACTTACTTCTTGGTGCCTCCAAACAAAGTCGATCTTGCTCAAATAAACATGGATTTAGCGAGAAAACATTTTATCCTACATTACTCTTAACTTCCGAAAGTTCACTACCCCCAATGAATCACTTAAAATATCGGAAAACATTAAAAAAAAGATCCAAAGCACCAATAACGACGCGAACAGGTGGCCATTTTCGAAAACGTCAAAGCGGGTCAGCGGATAGCGACGCCAAACGAGCCCTTCACTAACCCTTTCATTCATAATTTGCGATAGGTCATCTTCCTTCAATTTACGAGAATAGAAAAGGACAGTATGAGCTCGAATATGGGTCATCTAAAGTTCCTCAAGGACGTTGAAGGCCGTCTCGTAGGAAAATTTATCGTCTATCTTACTTCAGAGCATGTTGATAGAAAGAGATGTGCATAATGTTGTTTCTTTCTTAGGAATTTTTTAAAGGGGTTCGTACTATAATTTTACTACGCGTCCTTGCCAGGAATGTGTAGTATGCGAAGTGATTATGAATCAAAGATATAAAATGAATGGACGAATAGAATAGGGTGGTGTGGGGTAAAGAGGATCAAATTTTGAACTTTGATTACAAAGAAATACCAGATGGTGACTATTAAACGTATGGGAGAGTTTTTTTTTAAAGATTCAGGCTTATTTGTAATTTAGGGTGGGGGTGAAATAGATCCCATAAGGAATACATAGTACATTGTGTAACAAGTGCGTGAATATAGGTTTTATACAGGGTGTCCGGGAACATGTGGGAAATCTCCCGGATATGAAGAAAACACGTGAAAAGAATAGGTACTATAGGTTTATATAAACTTCTTTCGTATCGGCCTCCTCTTCGGAGATATGGGCTCCCAAAGAGCACCAATGGAATCAAGTTTTTTACACATAATTATTGAACCACGTGGTATATTTCAATTATTTTTTAATATGATGTATACCAGGTAAGACCCGTCAAATCACTACCCAAGAAACTGTTGTGAATTACTCACAGCTGCAGGGACGGACTAGCTGTAACACTCATGGGCCCATTTTTTTACGCCCTGTATGATGAGAACTTTGGACAATGTTTTTTACATACCTTTAACTATTGGCTAAAAATTAAGTACTCTTCATTCATGTCGCTAATCATAACCGTTTTCGAGAAAACGTTGTTTTATTTACATCATGTATTTGGCGTATCTCGGTAAAAGATACATCTTTGTTCCTATCAAATGTTGAAACTCAAAATTCCGCTTTTTCATATTTAACCCGTGAGAAGTAAGGGGACTCTGTGTAAATAAAATGACGTTTTCTCGAAAACGGTTAGGATTAGCGACATGAATGAAGAGTACTTAATTTTTAGCCAATAGTTAAAGGTATGTAAAAAACATTGTCCAAAGTTCTCATCATACAGGGCGTAAAAAAATGGGCCCCATGAGTGTTACAGCTAGTCCGTCCCTGCAGCTGTGAGTAATTCACAACAGTTTCTTGGGTAGTAATTTGACGGGGATTACCTGGTATACATCATATTAAAAAATAATTGAAATATACCAGGTGGTTTAATAATTATGTGTAAAAAACTTGATTCCATTGATGCTCTTTGGGAGCCCATATCTCCGAAGAGGAGGCCGATACGAAAGAAGTTTATATAGTATTCTTTTCACGTGTTTTCTTCATATCCGGGAGATTTTCCACATGTTCCCGGACACCCTATATACGAGTGAGGAGTTTAGAACACGAGTGTTGCAAATCGAACGAGTGTATTACAGATTTCTTCACGGAATTGCTGCACACTATACTTTTTCTACGACCGTACATATAGCTTAAAATATTTAAAAAATCTAAAAATAATAATTATGCACGGTCGTAGAAAAACATTATTTATTGATCAACGACGTCCTTCCAAGGATACCACATTTTATTTTATTGGGGAATGTACCTACTTTATCGGTACCGGCGATATCGCGTTCGAATAGGTACTCTGATCTTTTTATACACATTCCGTAAATATCAGTAAACACGTTATTAGCAAAATAAAAATCTGTTTGTTCGGGCTTTCATACTTTTTGCAATAAGGATTCTTATCCAACGAATCGAACCAATAACTTTTATTTGGACCCTCGTACAATTGTTATTAAGTATTTGTTAATAATTAATAGCCTACAGCAGTTAGCATAATCTCCATAATTTCTTCATCGTACAACTTGTTTGTGGTACTGCAAAATAAATTTCGGGTGCGAATAACGTATTTATAAATAACCAAGTTCGGTATTTAGAGTCTAAAATGCCCCACCAACAATCAGATAGCGATGTTAGTGGAAAACTGGTGTTTTTTGTTAATGGCAAAAAGGTAAGCTATAATTATTAGGTACTGTATTTTTGTTTCGTAACATTTATTTGATTGGTGGTATTCTTACAATGATAGGGTATACCGATATGAACAACTTAACAAGATTTTATTTGACTCGTACCTATATCTGGCTTTCTCTTCACATGATTGCATTTGGACATGCACATGCACGTTTTTTTATTTTCATGGGCTTTTATCAATAATAATTTGTTGTTATCCAGAAAAGTTCTAATTAATTATTCTGACAGAGCTTAGGGCCAGAGTTAACCTTAGTGGGGGTCCAGGGACACTGTAAGGCCAATGAAATAGTGTAATTTTTTTTGACATCGAAGGATTGGAAACAAGACAAGCAACAAAGTTGAGTAGTTTAATTGGAGTAGGAGTAGAATTATGTGGGGGCCCCTAATGATCTATGGGAACCCCAAGTTTTCCGTTATAATTCGGCTATGGCTAGCTAGTTCAAGCGGATTTACTCTGGAACAATAATACATATATAGTACAGGCTTTACTTCAATAGCTGTGACATATTAACAATTGAAAGTTACAGGAGTCTGAGCTTAAATTGTCCAGTGATATAACAGGGTAGATAACAAGTTGAAAGGCCGTGTTAAATATAAACTCAGTCGAAATGTACTATATTATAGTGTATTTACAGATAGAAGATAGCGATGTTGATCCCGAGTGGACCTTACTTTATTATTTAAGAAGAAAACGTATCCTTTTTCCCCTTGATATTATTGTATATTTACCTACTTATATTCGAAACTAGGTACTTAATATACTCTAATACCTAATCTCTAATATTATTATATTGGATTCATGTATAGAGAAACTTTGTTATATTCTAATTAGCAGTAAATGTATTTATTTTTTTCCCCCACTTTTTCATACAGGGTGATATGCGATAATGCGAGTAATTTATTAGAAAAATATATTCATTATAATTAGACGATCTAGGTTTAGTATATTTTCCAAAGTCTTGTTGTCCCAGAATATGTGGGCAATCTCCCGGGTTCAGATAGAACCCATAAAAATAACAGGAGAAGTTCTTATAAATTTGTCTTCCTACGGCCTCCCCTACGGAGATACAGGCCCATAACGGACGTCCCTGGAAACCGTTGCTTTTTAAATAATTTGTTAAGTACTAGGTGTAATTTAATAATTTTTTAGTATAATGGTTACTAGATGAATCTCCTTAAAATTCGCCCTTTTAAACACATTTGGCTTATTTAGTTTGCAAGGGACGGACTAGACGTAACACAAAAATGTTTTTTTTGTACGCCTTGTATGATGAAGGAATGACAATAATATTAACCTTAAGCTGAAAAAGGTACTTGATCAATGTCGATAAAATAAACTGTTTTCGAAAAAAAATATATTTTTGTTCAATATGATGTATATTCAGTATACGTAAATTCTACTACTAAGTTAGTAACTAATAAGACAAAGGAGAAATACCGCAAATTTCAAGACACTACCATAAACTGACACTGATATAAATATTCTTATTTAAATCGGTACATGTGAAAAAAACCATAACAACAATGAGGGAATTTTATGAACATAAAACAACAACTAATGCAAGAAAGAAACCATATTAAATAAAAATATTTTTTCTTCGAAAACAGTTCGCTTTATCGACATTGATCAAGAGCCTTTTTTCAGCTTAAGGTTTAGAATATTCAAAAATATTATTGTCGTTCCTTCATCATACAAGGTGTACAAAAAAGAGACATTTTTGTGTTACGTCTAGTCCGTCCCTGTCTAACTAAATAAGCCAAATGGGTTTAAAAGGGCGAATTTTAAGAAGACTCATCTAGGTACTAACCATTATACTAAAAAATTATTAAATTAGACCTAGTACTTAATAAATTATTGAAAAAACACTGTTTCCAGGGACGTCCGTTATGGGCCTGTATCTCCGTAGGGGAGGCCGTAGGAAGAAAAATGTATAAGAACTTCTCATGTTATTTTTAAGTGTTCTATCTGAACCCGGGAGATTGCCCACATATTCTGGGACACCCTGTATAGCGTCTAAGAAATTTCCCATTTCAACTCAATAATAATTTTATTATCTTACATAGAGATTATACGTACTTATACTTAACTAATAATAAAGTACGCTTATGCGGTACCAAGCTTGGATGTGGCGAAGGAGGATGTGGGGCTTGTACAGTCATGGTGTCCAAATACGATCGGAACAACAGGAGGGAAGTGTATCCTTTTTTAACGATGTATTTCTTTGAAATAACAGAGATATGGCGGACTCAAGGTGCAGTTAGTAGAGGAAATATGAGTGTCCTGTAACCTCCATCCTTCGATAGGTTCAATACTTTTAGCCAAAATGAGCACCAATAGTTTCATTTCCGTCCATAGTTTCTTAGTTTTAATATGCTAACAAGGCGCTTACCAATCTTTTATTAAACTGGAAACACTGATCATAAAAATATTAATTTTAAAGCTCTGTCAAAATCCATTCTGGCTTAAAACGGGTGATTTAAAAATATATAGCTTATACCTGCACCTGCAAATGACAATTATTTTCTTAATAATAAATTCAGTCACATTCCCGTAAACGCATGTATAGCTCCGGTATGTTCCATGCATGGATTGTCCGTCACCACCATAGAGGGGATTGGCTCCAGCAGGACTAGGTTGCACCCCGTACAGGAAAGAATAGCTAAAGCTCATGGTTCACAGTGTGGATTCTGTACACCCGGTTAGACTACTTTTTATGTTTATGATTTAAAATAATTAATCTTAGCTATATACAGGGTGTTATCGAAATTTTTGGTTGATGGATGGATCTTAAGAATATGATTGACGTGTAAATGTGACAACTTTAAGTCTTAAAACTTGACCTTCCCTATTATAGATTGTTGACATTTCTCACCAGTCCTCCCACGTGTTCTTTTGGGTTTCACATAAGGTGGCTCTCGCTTATTTCCACAACATCCTGTATATTAGGCTTTCTTTTATGGATCACTAATCGCAATACATTGTACATATCGTAAAATGATTCTGGTTAGCCATTTTAAAAACTGATATGTTCAGGAATTGTTATGTCTATGTACACACTGCTGAGACAAAATTACAAACCAAAAATGAAAGACATGGAGGAAGCATTTCAAGGAAACCTATGCAGATGTACCGGTTACAGGCCGATAATCGAGGGATACAAAACATTCACTGAAGAATGGGAAATTGCCCGAAATAACGATTTTATTAATGGAAATGGTCAATGCAAAATGGGAGACCAATGTTGTAAATTGCAGAATGGTAAGGACAATAATTTAGAAATAGTACCTACATATTACAAGTAATATAGATCTTTGACATCAGCATATTGCTTTTATAAATACAGGGTTGCCCAGAAGTCCGGAATAAAATTAATATAGCCTTAACCTGTAACTTTTGGGGAAAACGCTCGGACACGTCAATTTAGTTTTATGTATACTCACATTTTGACGTTATTCGTTTGTTTTTTTATAGACATCTGTCAAAGATATGACGACATCGATAATATCTCGTACAGTATGCTCATAATCTTTAGCCCGATTCTGTCAAGCTATTTAAAAATGGCGACCGTTAAAAGTTTTTAAAAAATCTCTATTTAAATAAGCGGAAATGATAAATCATTGGTGTTTTTTTTTGCCTTTCAAGGTAAGAAATCTTCATTGTTTCACGTTCTGACATTTTGTGGCATTCATTGTCTGTGAACTTGTAAAATTAATTTAGGTATTTTCGAAGTTATAATTTTACAATTTTCTAAACAAAAATGGTTTTATCGGAAAGACAGCGTATCCAAGTCTTGATATTGTTAGGACGTGAAACAAAATGTCAGAACGTGAAACAATGAAGATTTCTTACCTTGAAAGATAAAAAACCATCAATGATTTTATCATTTCCGCTTATTTAAATAGAGATTTTTTAAAACTTTTAACAGTCGCCATTTTGAAATAGCTTGACAGAATCACGCTAAAATTTATGAGCATACTGTACGAGATATTAGCTTTCAAATGATGTATCACACGCTGTATGTTTCTATTTAAAAAAAGATCGATGTCATATCTTTGACAAATGTCTATAAAGAAACAAACGAATAACGTCAAAATGTGAGCATATATAAAACTAAATTGACGTGTCCGAGCGTTTTCCCCAAGGCTATATTAATTTTATTCCGGACTTCGGACTTCTGGGCCACCCAGTATATGTTTATGTAAATGACGTCCAGAGTAATATAATAATATGTTTTTTGGCGATAAATTATTACTTAATCAGTACATACTTTTTGTAGTGTCCTTTAAAAGTACCCAAAAAATTTTCAAAATGGACAATTAAGCCGCAAACACACTATTATCACGTCACGTGAATTCACGTGTTGTCATATCGTCAAAATAGCACATGCTGTCACGGCTTAGAAATAGACTACGTACACTGCAGATCATTTTTATTACATATTTTGTGTTTGTCAAGATCGCAAGTGAATCTTGTAGCCTTCTAGCGTTAAACTCTGACACAGTAAATTTGCAGAAATAAAATTGTGCTGTCAAGTATGACATGCCGTGAGCTGCATGACAACGAATACTTATAACCAGGAAGAAGACAAACTGCCGTGTTAATTATTCGAAGCAGGCGATGATACGGCGACATCCATTATGCCTGACGCGCACGTGCTTTTCAAATGTCACTTTTGTCCAAATTTGTATTACTGTTAATATTTTAAAGTGACATTTAAGCAAAGAAAACATCAAAACCCTTTCATTTGATTTACTAAGTAGAGAAAATCAAATATTAGGATTTTGACATAGGTTTTCAGCTGTAAATATCGCTTTAAAATTGTCCTTACATACTTTTATATTATTATTGAACTTGTAACAATACTAGAAATACAGAATTCAGAGATTGAAGGTTGTAATTAGTTTTATTAAAAAATAGGAAATAAATCAAAATTTACATAAAATATTTTACCATCTTAAACTTCAAACAAATCAAGGTAAATACAATACTATATGTACAGCTACTAACCAAGTAAATATATGCACCATCATTATGATTATGGGCTTCCAATTTGTTTGTTTCGTAGCATACTCCTGGCAACATTAGTGATCGAAGTCCTCTTTAATGTTCAGTCATTATGGGATTCTCAATTAAACTATGAAAGGAAAGAATTATTATAATAATATATTACCGGACTTATCAAAATTCTGACTACGGGTTAATATAACTTAAATAGCTGTAAATATTATGTTGTAGCTTTTGACTTTTAGATTGTAAAATTTAAGTAAAATTCTTTAAAAATGTGTTTGTTGCTAGTTTGCGTGAGAAGTTTGGGACATAATGGGACAATTTTATAATGTAAAATAACAATAACGAATAAAAATTAATAAAAAAATATTTCAATCATAAATTACTTACCAGCAACAAAACGAAAAGGTCCGCTTTCGTGAAAAGAATAGAAAATTAAAAATTATTTTAGAATTTAATGACGTTTCCTCCACCATTTTCAATCACATTATAAATCATATGTTACTTGATTTTTATTCCATTCCAGATGAAGGATGTTCGGTTGTAAAATAATTTAAGAACTTGTGCTGCTCGCATTCTATGTCTGTCTCTGTCTGCATCAACCTTCTCCGATTCATTAAAGGGAGATAAATATGGCCTAGGTCAAATCGAACAAACCCGAGTCTGATATTGACACAGAACGATTGACACAAAAGGATAAACGTATGGAGTAACCTGCCTGGCTGTGACGTCACTTGCACGGCCTACTTATATGCTTCGATCCCCATAAGAGGTCTCACCGGGCTGTATTGTACTTCTAAACCTATTTATAAGCACACATAAACCGCTTTGCAGATATTTCGGGTATGCCGTGACATTGCGTGATAGCATGTGATATATATGACGTGGTAATAGTGTGTTTGCAGCTTTAGCTTAGCGTCAATTTTGAAAATTTTACATGACATTTACCATTCTTAGTTTTTAAATAACATTTGGTTCTTGTTTTCAAGATACTTCGAAAGAAGAAAATACTGAAAGAAATGAATTATTTAAATCAGACGAGTTCGCTCCATATCATCCTTCTCAGGAACCGATTTTTCCTCCAGAAATAAAACTAAGTGACAAATATGACAAGCAATATTTGAAAATTCAAGGTAAGCACAAAAATAAGTGAGATAATTTTTAAATAATATTACCTGCTGACATTGGTTGGCCTAATATTTGATCTACATAATTCCAATTTGTATCATACTGTTACAGGTGATGTCCATTCTTTCCGCGCGTTCAACTGTAATTCATTAGGAAATTCTATATTTTAGGCTTACATGTAACCTGGTACAGACCAACCTCTCTACAAGAACTTTTAGACCTTAAGTCCTTATATCCAGGAGCAAGAATGGTAGTTGGTAATACAGAGATCGGCGTTGAAACAAAATTCAAAGGCATGATTTACCCTGTTTTAATTCATCCTACTCAAGTATCAGATTTGCAAGGTATCTCGGAAACAGCTGCTGGAGTGAAAATCGGAGCGTCAGTTCCCTTAACTGATATAAAAGACTTTTTGGATGTCCAAATAAGATGTCATCCAGAGGTAATACGAATTTATATTATAATTTAATTTTTTTTAATTTGAGAATGAGAATGTTAGCAATAAAATACAGGTATTTTTGTATTTGGGTTTCATAATGGCAACAAATAGGGTTCGAATTTTAGGCTTACTTCGATTTCGTTGAAATTAGTTTCCTAGGTTTTATGGATTCGACAAAAATTTTTTATAGAAAACTTTAAAATACTAACCTTTACCTTGCAAATAGATATACCATTTTTACTAGATATTTATCTGAAATACCTATACTCGGAAATATATAATATGCTCACGGTGTCCGTCAACTAATTTTTAGTCAAAACTAGAAAACAATATAACCTAAAAATAATACAAGTATCTTCCAGTGTATGCTCTATTTCTGAAGTTTTATTCCATAAAGTACTATTTTTATTTTTAATGCAATATAGTATTATACATATTACTTTATATATAGATATTTATAATTACTGTACACATTTCCTGGGCATTAATTGTTATTCCTATCAGATTCTGTGTCGACATAATATTTTGTTCGATAGTATTATTTTGTTCAATATTTTGAACTTTGTTCTGCTCGCACCTTTCTTTTTAAAGATTTTTCTAGATTATTTTCTGCAATTTCTCATTTTTATTAACTTTAATAATATCATAAAACAGTTAAAATTATATATTTTTAATTATGACGGATGGGAAGAAGCTTCGTTGTGTTCAATTGTTTCTATTATGGCATATTTGATACTTGAAACATTTTATTAAATTGTAAAAGTATTGCCAAGCCAAAATGAAAATATTAATTAGAATGGAAAAAATCTATTATATTTTTTTAAGTTTTTCAGACTTTAAAGACCCAAATAGAAAAAGGATTATAAAATCCACGGTTCATAAGATAATTAGAGCACTTGTACTTTAGAAAACTCCCCGCTTCGCGGGTCGTTTTCTAATTTAAACGCGTGCTCTAGGATAATGTCTTATGAAACTTGTATCTTAACATACTATTTTGTTATCGTAGCATTTATTGTTGCAAAAATGATCGCGACTGTTTTTCTGTGAATAAAATTAAATACGATAGTTTTTCTGCCAACGTAATATTCAGAAAAACAGCAAAGCGATGCTACTTTTAGCAAATGTGGTTAATGAAATTCTGACACGAGTATCATGCTTGCAATAAAAATGACCGGGAACTTTCAATGCACTTGTTATCGTATTCAAATTATCACACTGTATGAAAATTATTGCAGGAGAAAACTAGGATTTTTGAAGCATTTAATAAAATGCTTTCTGTGTTTGCTGGGAAACAAATTCGAAGTGTTGGCTCTTTGGGCGGGAATATTTTAACTGGAAGTCCTATATCAGATCTGGTACCGATACTGATGGCATGCAGAGCAAAAATGGAAGTTACAAGCCAAAAAGATGGTATGCAGCAATAACAAAATTATTCTACACCTTCTAAAATAAACTTGTTTTTTAGGAACGAGAATATTGCTTCTCGATAATACATTTTTTACTGGCTACAGGAAAACAATAATTGATCCGGAAGAAGTTCTTGTCACCATTCTGTTACCGTTTTCTAATAAAAATCAATACTTTGAAGTATATAAACAAGCAAGGAGAAGAGACGATGACATTGCCATTGTCAACATGGCGGTTAATGTACATTTTAATGAAAATAGTAATATCATTAAGGATATTCACCTGGGATTTGGTGGTATGTCATTTAAAACTGTAGATGCACCAATAACACAAGAAAAATTGAAAGGTATTGTATTAATTATTCACTTGGGGTTGTTCAGGCTTATTCAATTATTGCAATACATTATTTTATTAGACCATAACAGAATTAATATCTTATCATGGTGGTTCCGTTATGATTGCTAGAAAAATAGAGTTCTGTGTAATATCGATAAAATAAATATTGTTGATTTTGATAATCTTCAAGTCAACAGGTAAAGTTTGTTTAACGAAAAATGGATATAACTTAATGACTGCAGTAAAAGTACCTGGGGCCATCCCATTATTTATGACCGTTTGTTATTATTATGTGGAAAGGACCGGATTGTAATAATTATAATTAAATATAGGCACATCAGGTAGGTTAATTAGGTTGCTTAATTTATATTTAAATATCTTTTTGTGGTAAAATTTGTTAGTTTTTATTTCTTGCTGGAAGAGTTTAGTTGTATTACCGATATTATTTTACCAAACGTATAAAAAAACAGTATGTGGCGGCCATGGAAAAACATTGATGGTGCTTCTTCTAGTGTCGCAGTGAAGAAAATGCATTTATCTCTCGATGCTAGGGAAATTGTAAAAAGAGTATATACTTCTTTACTCAACAGAGGACTTTATGCTAGTGCTGCTGCGACTGAAACGTCTGATTTGACTAAGATACCTCTGACTACAGTGAAAAGAATCGCGTCAAATCCTATTAAATCTAGAAAGAAGCGTAAAGATGCCGGTTTCACCAAATGTTTCGATGAAACCGACAAAGACTTGATAAGGCAAAAAATCTACACCATGTACGAAGAGTAACGCGTACCTACATTAGATTCTCTGAAGCAACGGCTCACCAATGATAAAACCCGAAAATTTAATATTATAAATTTAATACGAAAATGCTTTAATGATATTCCCCCAGGTAGTTGGAAAAATTCAGTCCGTCACTGTAGAAAATTCGTATATTAGTCTGGATCGTATAATTAATCCAATTATAATTAATTTTGATGAGGATAGCGATAGCGAAACAGAACTATCTATAGAATAACATTATAAATGTAAATAAATATGATCAGTAATATTTAAAAAAAATGTTATTTCATTTGATTACATTAATATAATCAAATCATTACTTGTTTTCCTTAGTCCGTCCCTTCATACTTCACTTTTTTATTGCAAAGCTCTTGTCGACACAATGGGACCGACCCAGGAAATCATTAAGTCGTATCCAAATTTCGTGAAACGTACTGTAAAGCCTTGTACATTTTATTTAAGGTTTACCATGGACAAATAACACTCTAGAACTAGCTTACCAAAAGCTTTTAGAAGACTTGCCTTTAGATCCCAGTGCCCCAGGAGGAATGATCAGATACCGTCAGACTTTGGTGCTCAGTCTATTTTTAAAAGCTTTCTTGGCAATCTCTGAAAAGTTAGGACATTTTAGTAGGTCTATACAACTTGAGAATGGTCTACACAAAAGAGACTTTAGTGGCGGTAATGGATTTGCAAATATAGAATATAAGAGTTCGCAGTATTTCAATGTCGTGCCAGGTGCGTATTTTGGGTATTACAAGCAATTTAAATGTGTCTTGTTTAACTTCGGAAATAGCTTATACAGGGTGTTATGGAAATAACGTATTATATTTAAATGGGTGACTCCTGGGGTGTCCTAGAGAAGCGCTACATATTTTTTTTTAAATCGAACGTTTAAAAAGTGGGGTAATTCACCCATAAACCCAACAGGTCACTCCGCGTCACAATCATATTACACTGCTCAGCTGTGTAATAAACACATGTTCTGATGCAATGTTGCCAAACTGTGGAAAAGTATAACACTTTAGATTCTTATAAATATAAATATTTAGCTTACTTAGAAATTAAATCCAGGCCGCCGACACGAGTAAGGAATCCAGGGCACAGACACCTTCAGTTCTTTTTTCTATGAGAAGAGGTTTATGCTCATCACGTGCCCTGATGATAGTGTGGGCCTGCATAATAAGCTTATCATTAAACCTCATTCAGCCTTTTATTTCCAATATCGGAACATAACCGGCATATCGTCGAGAGAAAAAAATACATAGTGAACAGAACAAATGACACTAAATCACTTAGAGAAACACACATACACCCACGAGTTTCAAATTAGTTTTTTTGAAGATATGAACCTATTATCAGATTACACAAGAGCACTAAACACTAACGCATAAACAATAACACTACTATACACATAGAACAACAGCACTTAGAAGATAGGATACAAATTATTTCGCAATAGAAATTCAGAAATAATAAAAACGCTAATTTCTAATGGGCTAATCAGATTTATTAATCCTTTTCTGAAGAATGATGAAATAATTTGACACACAGGACCTCCCTTTCATATAGATTAAAGACGCGTCCAAGGTTAGAATGCTTCGTGTATATTCGGAAAATGGCGCGCTAACTAGCGCGGTTGCCATTTCCGAGACTATAATTATACGGGAAAAAATATTACAGAAGGAAATTTCCCAATTTATGAATATAATCTTATAAAACATCGCAAGTGGTAACGCTGTATTTTTAGATATTAACCCAAGGTAGCACAATATCGATCGACCGAGTATACGCGAACGTGTCAACCAGACTGAAAATTCTTAGATGTCAAATACGTACGTAAAAATTACATTATTTTCCAGACCACCCGATGAAACCTTATACAATAAAGGCGTATTTTTGTCTAGACAGTAGCACTTTAAAATACTAATTCAGACGCATACAAATCTACGCCAAAAAACTAATGTGAGTTTATGTGTTTTTGTGAGGTAATTTTGCCGGTTTTTGTTCGGGTTAGTGTTTGTTTATAAATTAAGTTGGTTCTAAATACTCCGAAAAGTTAAATAAAATTGGATTTTTTTTTTCTTTAAAGGGTGGCATTCATGAGACGCACGCAAATCTACGCGAAAACTAATGTGAGTTTATGTGTTTTTGTGTGGTTATTTTGCCGGTTTTTGTTCGGGTTACCTACTTGATTTTATAAATTAAGTTGGTTTTAAATAGTCCGAAAAGGTAAATAAAATTATCATTTTTTTTTCTAGAGGGTGGCATTTATAAACTTTTAAGTTGTTCAGATTCGACGGGTGTCGTTCGAATTGAACAAATGAGAACATACCTGATCATTTATAAACTCTGCGGCGGTTCGTTCGAGTCAGTTCAAGTTTATAGACAGAGATTGTTTCCCAGCGAACTGAACTGAACCTAAAGTTTATAATAATGTACCTTGAAAAATAAACAACTTCGATTCTGCTTGTTTTACCATGAGAACATGATAACACTGCTCAAAATTCACTTACGTTTTCCGCCATGTGTTGCTTTGTTTACTTTTCCCCCAGTGTGACCACGTGCATACTTTTGGTCTGACAATAGGTCATGTACAGGGCATTTTAAATTAAAGCGCCATTTTTGGATATTTTTCTTCAATTTGTTTTCATCTCAGGAATTGCCGGTTTAAATATAATAAGTCATAGTAGTCATATAGTTGCTGTTATTATGACTGACACAACTTAAACAGCTATGTTTTCGTTATATCAACAAAATAAACGTTCCAGCTAATTCTTGGCCAAAAATCTTCCACTACAATAATTCCTGTAAACTTACCTTATTGACATTCACAGTAAATAAACATCACAGGTACTCAGCAAAAAGAAGACTCGGTCCAAAGGCCTATAGTGCATACGTCAGCATTCAAACAGGCTTGTGGAGAGGCGGTATATATTGATGACATGCCTTATTATGAAAACGAGCTCTATATTGCATTGGTATTGAGTACAAAAGCCCACGCCAATATTGTTACTATAGATATCGAAGCAGCTCTAAAAATGGAAGGGGTAATTGGATTCCTCTCCGATAAAGATTTGACAGAAGAACAAAATAATATTGGGTTTGTTGTTGCAGGTACATTTGAGTTCGTTATTTAAAAATTTCGAGTAGAGCATACTATTTTTTATTAGGGGAGGAAAAAATATTCTACTCCAAAAAAGTTACCAGCGTGGGTCAAATTATCGGCGCGATAGTGGCAGAAAACCAAGTAATAGCACGAAAAGCAGCTAAAAAAGTTGAAGTCAATTATGAGGAACTGCATCCAGTCATTGTTACTATGGAAGATGCAATTGAAAAGGAATCCTTCTATGAAAAATGTGATAATTCTGAGTAAGTCAACTACTTATATGGTTCCAAAAATTCATAATTTAAAAAATATCAAAGATTTTTATTAAATACAGGGTGGCCAATTAGTGCGACAAAGCTCAATATCTCTTTTACCGCTAGGGATAGCGGAAAACTTTTTTCACGAAAGTTATTAAGCGTTAAGAGGTGCGGTTTTTAAAATTATTTTCGACTATACAGGGTGCTCCAAAAGGGCGGTGTAATAAAAATTTCATATTTTTTAAATGGGATACTATGCATATTTTTACATATTTGAATTCACCGTAAAATTCTGTACATAGCAACGTAATTATTTGTACACATTTTTGCAACGTTGCCAAATAGATTGGAAAATTCCTAAAATTTGTGCAAAAACATGGTTCAATGAAATGTGTAATATTTCTTAACTTATAATAATTTGAAATAAAATATTTTTATGTCGGAAAGAGGAATGTTGACACAAGTCCCCTATGATAACACATATCAATATTATTATACAGGGTATTTTCTATGGATATGCCAACATTACGAACTTGAAACCTGAATTTCGTAAGTTTTTTAAATGAAACACCCTGTATATGATTACTTCATCTTGTAGATATTTTAATCCTCTCTAATTTTTATTAAGGTCTTTCTATGCCTATCTCTACCCATCGTGCTGGTATTTCAATTTTTATTTAAACTCGAGCAAAAAAAGTTAATGTATTTTACCATTGTCCTTTTTCTAGTCACCTATGACAAAATATAAACAAAATGTTGTAATTTAAAAAAAAATTATTTATTCATACGGGAGGATACGACACAAAAATATTTTAGCGATTCAAGCTTGTGGACAATTTCTAAAGAGTCATGTCTCTACACATTTTCAACTGTTTTCAAAGTATTACTCGGCAAATGTCGAGAAGAAGTATGAATAAATATTTTTTTTTAAATTACATCATTTTGTTTTTATTTTGTCATAGGTGACTAGAAAAAGGACAATGGTAAAATACATTAACTTTTTTTGCTCGAGTTTAAATAAAAATTGAAATACCACCACGATGGGTAGAGATAGGCATAGAAAGACTTTAATAAAAAATTATAGAGGATTAAAATATCTACAAGATAAAGTAATCATATACAGGGTGTTCCATTTAAAAAACTTACGAAACTCAGGTTTCAAGTTCGTAATGTTGGCATATCCATAGAAAATACCCTGTATAAAAATATTGATATGTGTTATCATAGGGGACTTCTGTCAACATTTCTCTTTCCGACATAAAAATATTTTATTTCAACTTACTATAAGTTAAGAAATATTACACATTTCATTGAACCATGTTTTTGCACAAATTTTAGGAATTTTCCAATCTATTTGGCAACGTTGCAAAACTGTGTAGAAATAATTACGGTGCTATATACAGAATTTTACGATGAATTCAAATATGTAAAAATATACGTAGTGTCCCATTTAAAAATATGAAATTTTTATCACACCGCCCTTTTGGAGCACCCTGTATAGTCGAAAATAATTTTAAAATCTGCACCTCTTAACGCTTAATAACTTTCGTGAAAAAAGTTTTCCGCTATCCCTAGCGGTAAAGGAGATATTGAGCTTTGTCGCACTAATTGGCCACCCTGTATGTATGGAATTTAAAAAATTATATTTATGTTATTATATAAAAATCTCGTTCAAATATGTCTACATAATATAATATAAACGGGATCCGATTTGAGATTGATTATCATTTTTTAGACTTGGATGTGGAAACATAGATGATACGTTAAATACAGCAGTGCATAAGATTGAGGGTACATGTAAAACTGGCAACCAGAGCCACTTTTATCTGGAAACGCAATGCGTATTATGCGTCCCCAAAGAGGATGGAGGAATGGACATTTATTCTGCGACACAGTGTCCAATGGATGTTGGGGTACGAAGGTTCTTGTTCAAATTTGATTTGAGGAGGGAATACGTTATCAAACAGATCCGAATGGATCACCAAATTCAATCCCACCACTACAAGCCCTACCACTCTTCTCCTTACTACTATCTTCCCATTTCTCTCCACACTATTCTCTCCGCTCGTCCTCTCACTCATCTCTACACTTTGCACTAATATGAGGCGTCGCGACGGTAAGCGTCGGTCGCCTTGAAATGTAGATTGAATCTTAAATTTTCCCATAATAAAGAACATATAAAAGTGACGCTATTTGCGCTTAAACTCTTGCAGTTTAGTTCCTGATTTGAAAAAGAATATTTTTTGTATCTGGGAATCTTATTATCTTCTTAAATTTATAGAAAAATGCATCGAAACTCCTAGGAACCGCCATCAATAAGATCTCTATAATAACTAAACGCCTAGGCGGAGCTTTTGGGGGCAAAGAATGGAAATCCATTATGGTCGCTCTGCCTGCCATTTTGGCAGCTAGCAAGTACCAGCGACCAGTCAGATGTATGTTAGACAGAGACGAGGATATGTTGATTGTTGGCGGGAGACCATCTTATTTATTTGAATATCGCGTGGGATTCGATAATGAAGGGAAGATATTGGGATGTGATTTTGACGTTTATACTAATGGAGGATATTCTTTGGAGTGCACGGCGCTGGTAAGTAATGTTGAAATTGTCTTAGACCATCAAACATTTGGAATTCTATTATAAACACATTAAAATCAAAAATTATCTGCACTATTTTATAATTCATATAAGTTTGGGATGCGTTTATTTGACGCAGATGTCCCAGATTGGTCCGGCAGCCTGTTACCAAAATGTCCTGTTATCACGCCTTCATCTAGTCAATGACTAATCGCTAGATTAATAAAAAATAAGAAAGTTTTCCTCGAGCGAAAAAGTTCGGCAACGCTGCGCTTACCCGTCAGAGTGATTTCAGTCCGTAAGAAAGCAGGTCGTCTTTTTGTTACTACACCTTGTCCGTTCTTGATGAAATCATTTAAAAATATAAAAAAATACGTGAATTCATCGACAACGGACGTTTTGAGTATTGCAATAATTAATAAGGTATAAAATAGTTACAGCGCCCGGGTCAATTTTTTTTAAAATTGTAAATCGAGTCGAACGGACATTTACCGTGTTGCGCAGCTGCAGGGAGGGCAGTGAAGTCGGATCTCGTATCTGTATAATTCATGATCGCGGTACACGGCACGCGCATGCTGTGTGGCTTGGTTGTCTATAACAACTCGGCATCAGCTATGTCACCATATTGCATTATTATTGATACACATTTTTTCCTGACTGAAACCGGTTTTACAAAAAAAATGTGTGTGTAAAAATGTCAGTTCATATTTTTCCCCCATTTTCCGAGACACTATACACGATTTCTGCTTGAAAACGGACGAGGCGCGATAACTCGAACAGTGTTAAAAAAGTGACACACCTAAGATCCAACATTGCGCTTGCGCGTCGATGAAAATGTCCGTTCTAATTTTTTTCCGGTCACGATTAACGAGAACTTACATCCGACAAGTAAAACTGACGAGGCGTGATAAATTGATTTCTCCGCTGTAAACAATTTTCGATTTTTCTCAGACCAAAACTATTCACCGCACGGAAAATGTCAGTTACTATTTTCATCTCCTCAAAAACATCACTCTGAGTCAAAAAATAAAAAGAACGGACGAGGCGCGATAACTATTACGAACACTTCTTCTTCACATATGTAAAGATGATTCTCAATGATTTCGCAACGTTGCCAATGTCCGTTCTTGTTAATTAATCCTTCTCAAGTCCTTATTAAATCACCAAAAAAACTCAAAAAACTTTAGGTCGTGATCAGTCTGAAATCCTGGTAACGAGCTGCCGTACTATACAGGGTGTCCCATAACTAATGGTACACAGGAAAACTACAGATTCCTTGGGTAAAAATATTTGGCCATACTTAGTTCAGTTCAATAGCTGGTAATAACCGAGATACAGGGTGTCCAAATAAAAATTTAATTTTTAATTTTCCTAAATAACTTATTTCTGAATCAATATTTTTGCACAAAATTTTGTGACTATGGTTTTTTTGGGGAAAGGAATTTGAATTTGTTAATAATTTTGATGTAGATTATAAGGGGCGCTCTCTGCGGTACTCTGGATACATAAAAAGGAATGTAACTTTTTTGTGCCTTAGTATAATTAAATTTTTATTAAAAATATCAATTTTTCCGTCATTTTTAAGTAATAAAGGTATATTTTGTAAATGTCGCTCCGACTAACCGTTCTCGAGATATTTTCAATTACAATTTCTAATGCGCCCGTTTAAATTTTGATTTGTAAATGTGAAATTTGTCACAGTAGGCTTTGGTAAAGACAAATACAATGAAAGCACTTTGAAACCTCATTTCTGTCAAAGTTTATTTTCATTTGTCAGCATTGTGGGTCTTTTTAGGGAGTTTTTGAAGATACTGTTATCAAAAATGTAACTAAAAATGCCGCGACATAACTGTTTTCTAACGGAGAAATGCGAGACATGGTATGTTTATACCCACAAGAAAATTTTAATAGACGTTATTTGAAAATGTATCCAAATAGAAGGCAGCCATATTATTTTAAAATATTTAGAAGCTTATACGACAGACTGGGAGAAACAGGATCCTCCACTATTACGTTTTGGACGCAAGGATCCGGTTTCTCCCAGTCTGTCGTATAGGCTTCTAAAAATTTTTAAATCTGGCTGCTTTCTATTTGAATACATTTCCAAATACCGCCGATATGTCGTCTGTTAAAATTTTCTTGCAATGCTGAGAAATGAAAATAACCTTTGACAGAAATGAGGTTTCAAAGTGCATTCATTGTATTTGTTTTTACCAAAGCATACTGTGACAAATTTCACATTTACAAATCAAAATTTAACCGGGCGCATTAAAAATTGTAATTGAAAATATCTCGAAACGGTTTTTTCGGAGCGACATTTACAAAGTATACCTTTATTACTTAAAAATGACGGAAAAACTGATATTTTTAATAAAAATTTAATTATACTAAGGCACAAAAAAGTTACATTTCTTTTTATGTATCCAGAGTACCGCAGAGAGCGCCCCCTACAATCCACATCAAAATTATTAACAAATTCAAATTCCTTTCCCCAAAAAAACCCTAGTCACAAAATTTTGTGCGAAAATATTGATTCAGAAATAAGTTATTTAGGAAAATTGAAAATTAAATTTTTACTTGGACACCCTGTATCTCGGTTATTAGTAGCTATTGAACTAAACTAAGTATGGCCAAATCGCAATATTTATACCCAAGAAATCTGTAGTTGTCCTGTGTACCATTAGTTATGGGACACCCTGTATACTTTCATCGAGTTCAAGGTTCACAAAATTATAATGATTTTAATTTTTTTATTTTAGTCCCTATTGAAAACGATAACCCATCTTGACAACGCTTTCAGTATGCCAAATTTCAGGGCAAAGGGAAGAGTATGCAAAACAAATATTCCTTCTAGTACAGCTATGAGAGGTAACTATACTGGGTTGTTTACTTGTATTGTATATCAGATGACGCTACGGCATATTCAGTACATTATTATCGATAATTCAATATTTGCGTACTTTAATGCAAAAGGTAGTACCTACTCACTCATGCAAGAATATTTTAAAGGTTTCGGAGGTCCGGAAGCAACATTTGCCTCTCTGTGCATCATAGACGACATATCCGAATATTTGAAGAAAGACTTCGTCGATATAGTCAAATTGAATTTATATAAAGAAGGTGATCTCACCTTTTACAAACAAGAAGTGGATGGAGGTCTCGAAAGGTGTTTTGAGGAATGTTTAGAACAGGCGATGTTTTACGAGAGAAGAATTAATATTGAAAAGTTTAACAGGTGAATTATCGTTCTCGTTTATTTGATAATAATTAGATAATTCCAATCTCAGACCAAAAAGGAACAGAGCCGACTATCCATAACGCGGACTTTGTTTTGCTAACGAACATGTCTTTCATAAAACCCCAGAAGAAAAAATCAAGGGGAGGCAAATCCGGGAACATACCAGGCCAGTTGACCTGTAGTAACTCTTTTTCTTAAGTTTTATGTGAGAACTTTTTTTTTAGTGAACACCGATACAAGAAGCGAGGCATCGCCATAATTCCTTCAAAGTTTGCTATCGGATTGGGAGCTGAAGCACCCCATTTTTGCCAGGCAGGTGTATTGATAAACGTTTACGTTGATGGATCGGTGCTATTACATCATGGAGGAATTGAAATGGGCCAAGGGTTGCATACTAAATTAATACAAATAGCTACAAGGTATATTATACAGGGTGATTCACGACGAGCTTGCATTAGAATTTTATGGAGAACTACTGAATATATGTTTCGTAAACTTTTTTAGGTTTATTGATATGCTCTATTTAACTAAAATATTCACATGTTTTTGATATTTCCGGTTATACCGGAAGTAGGTGCCAACTTTCGTTTTTTAAATACAACATGGTAATTTTTATTACATTTTTCGATTAAGCGTTAAATTCTAAGCACATTTTATACAACATGTTTTTATCAGACTCTGTTCGTTTTTGAGAGGTCTGGACTTTTTGTAATTATTTGGCAAATGCATGACGATGTAATAATCCATATAATTTTTTTACCTTAGCTCTTGGACTAAAAATTTATTCTAATCGAATAGCTAGAAGATCATCAAATCTCAAAAATATTTCAAATTCGGCAGAAAATGTGCAGGGTGGTCACAATTCAAGCTTCTTCGTGAAATAATTCAACCATTAAAAACTTTCTTATTTTAAATGAAACACCCTGTATATTTTGGTTTAATTTGATTACAAATTAGTTGTTCTTTATAAATAGTATTTACTGTCCTATACCTATGTCAAAGCGTTTTCTCAAAAAATACAATTTTATTCCGAAAATGCTATTTGTTCAAGTCTGCTATGAAAACAATTGTACTTAGGGGGTGTATACATCTATTCAGTAGTTCTCCATAAAGTTCTAATGTAAGCTCCTCGTGAATCACCCTGTATAGCGAGTGATAATCACTCAATAATACAAATTCTTTGGTGTGATTGGTCGCAGCACATATCATCACCAACTGTTTTAGGAAAATTCTAACATACTATATATTTTTTAGGGTTTTAGAGATATCAGCCAACAATATCAACACGGACACGATCGCCACAAATATAATACCTAACAGTAGCCGTACAGTTGCTAGCTTGAGTTCTGATTTAATTGGCCCTGCAGTTATCGTAAGAATTGAAATATTTATTAATTACATTCCACAACTATTGTGGAATAACTGAAATAATAGGCGGGGACACTCGGAAACTTTACTCACTAACAATGAAATAAAAATCCGAAGATGTTGAGGGCTATTTCTAGCAGAATCCCGAGAATCTCTTGCGGCGTTGAATGAAGTTTCGTTAAAATAATCTATTGGACGAATACACCTACATACTTCATCACACAACTTGTTTTTTTAGGACGCTTGTACTAAAATTAAAGAAAGACTGAAACCCTTCAAAGAAGCAAACCCGACCGGTGTCTGGGAGGACTGGGTGTCCCAAGCTTACAACAATAGAATCAGCCTCTCAGCGACGGGATTCTACAGCAAAGAACGTAATGATTACGACGAAGAAACCAAAACCGGCAGAATATTTGATTATTTTGTTCATGGAGCCGGTTGTAGTGAAGTTGAAATTGATACGCTGACGGGTGATCATCAGGTGTTGAGCACTATCATTGTTATGGATTTAGGTCAGTTGATACATTACTTATAGAACGACATCGGCAGCCCGTTACCAGGATTTCAGACTGATCACGACCTAATGTTTTTTGGTGATTTAATAAGGACTTGAGAAGGAAATTAACAAGAACGAATATTTGCAACGTTGCGAAATCATTGAGAATCATCTTTACATATGTAAAAAAAAGTGATCGTAATAGTTATCGCTCCTCGTCCGTTCTTTTTATTTTTGGACTCAGAGTGATGTTTTTGAGGAGATGAAAATAGTAACTGACATTTTATGTGCGGTGAATAGTTTTGGTTTGAGAAAAATCGAAATTTGTTTACAGCGGAGAATTCAACTTATCACGCCTCGTCCGTTTTACTTGTCGGATGTGATTTTTTGTTATTATCGTGACCGGAAAATAATGAGAACGGACATTTTCATCGACGCGCAACCGCAGTGTTGGATCTTAGGTATGTCATTTTTTTAACGCTGTTCGAGTTATCGCGCCTCGTCCGTTTTCAAGCAGAAATCGTATATTGTGGCTCGGAAAATGGGGGAAAAATATGAACTGACATTTTTAGACACGCATTTTTTAGCAAACCCGTTTGCAGCAAAATATGGAGGATATAGCTGATGCTGAGTGGTTATAGACAATCCCATGTACGCGCCGTGTACCGTGATTATGAATTATACAGATACGAGATCCGACTCCGCTGCCCTCCCTGCAGCTGCGCAACACGGAAAATGTCCGTTCGGGTTTGTTCGGGTTTAGAGTGTTATCAACAATTTAAAGTATGGAATTTTTGTAACACTCAAAACGTCCGTTGTCGATGAATTCACGTTTTTTTTCCATATGATCTGCTTTCTTACGGACTGAAATCACTCTGACGGGTAAGCGCAGCGTTGCCGAACTTTTTCGCTCGAGTAAAACTTTCTTATTTTTTATTAATCTACCGATTAGTCATTGACTAGATGAAGGCGTGATAACAGGACATTTTGGTAACGTTATTTTCCATAACGTTTGTCGCGAACAATAAATCAAAACGACAGACATACAGGGTCCGCAAACGAAGCGTGGACGGAAGATTAAATCGTTATCGAAGAACTTATCAACAATACTGAAACAGCTTGAGATATTGGATTAAAAGCGGCATGTTTTAAAAATATTTTAAATTATACAGGGTGTCCCAAAAAAGTGGGACAGCATAAAGTTATATTTTTTTAAATGGGACACCCAGTATTTTATTGCATATTTAGGTTCGTATTACTATCATTTATAAGTGCCTCAAATTTTATTTTATTTGGTTTTGTAGTTTCGGAGAAATAAATTAAAAACTAAAAAAAAAAGTTTTGCAGTCCTGAATAAAAAAATCAAAAAAAACAATCCCGAACTATTTTTTTAACCTCGGCATTGAGTGAAATTTATGACAAGAGGTCTAGAGATACTATGAATGTAATTGCGGTTATTTATTTTATACAGGGTGTTCATAATAAGCTTTCAAAAACCCCATATTTTAAAATAATTTTTCTCAAGTTTTTCAAATGGAACACCCTGTATATTATTTGGCTATTTGACGTAGAATTCATAGACAATTTATTTTTGTAATAGAAGCATATAAGTTATATCCAGCTGTTTTCGAAATAATTATAAATATCATAAATTATGTTGTTTAAATAGAGTTTTTATTGGGAAATTTTCTTATAGGCGACTAGACTAATAATTGTAAACTAAAGTAAAAGTTCAAAATAGCTTCCTTTTACTCTTAGAGTTTACCGTATTTTAGTTATTTCGATATAAATTTTAAAATCATACATTTTTGCTACTTTTATTATTTAATTTTATTTTTTATTCTTAATCGAGTTGCCATGATTTCTTTTTGTTCATATTGTCACTATGACAGCCATATAAAATTATTTAAATTTGTTAAGTCGTCGAAATTAAGTACTAACTTACACAAAATGTCGAATTCTACAACTTTAGAAATGGTAAATATGATTTTTATACTTTGTGAATGTGCAAGAAATTGCCACCACGCCAGCCGAGTGTATGCTGAAAGATATCCAGATATTGAGAGAAAGCCGAGACCAAAAACCTTCGAGAAGCAAAGCAAAGATTTGTAGCAACAGGAAGCACTGCGTACACAAAAAGGATGATAATCAATAAACCCGTTATTAATGAAGAAAATGAATTAAGAGTTCTGTTGGCAGTAGAGGAAAATCATTAAATTTAGTAAAAGGAAGCTATTTTGAACATTTACTTTAGTTTACAATTATTAGTCTAGTCGCCTATAACAAAATTTCCCAATAAAAACTCTATTTAAACAACATAATTTATGATATTTATAATTATCTCGAAAATGGCTGGATATAACTTATATGCTTGTATTACAAAAAAAAATTGTCTATGAATTCTACGTCAAATAGCCAAATAATATACAGGGTGTTCCATTTGAAAAACTTGAGAAAAATTATTTTAAAATGTAGGGTTTTTGAAAGCTTATTATGAACACCCTGTATAAAATAAATAAACGCAATTCCATTCATAGTATCTCTAGAGCTCTTGTCATAAATTGCACTCAATGCCGAGGTTAAAAAAATAGTTCGGGATTGTTTTTTTTTGATTTTTTTATTCAGGACTGCAAAACTTTTTTTTTTAGTTTTTAATTTATTTCTCCGAAACTACAGAACCAAATTAAATAAAATTTGAGGCACTTATAAACGATAGTAATACTAACCTAAATATGCAATAAAATACTGGGTGTCCCATTTAAAAAAATATAACTTTATGCTGTCACACTTTTTTGGGCCACCCTGTATAATGTAAAATATTTTTAAAACATGCCGCTTTTAATCCAATATCTCAAACAGTTTCAGTATTGTTGATAAGTTCTTCGATAACGATTTAATCTTCCGTCCACGCTTCGTTTGCGGACCCGTATGATTTTAAGAGCTACTTTATAGATAAAAAAAATTTACCCTTTCTACTGCCCCTAGGTCAAAGTTTGAATCCAGCTATTGACATAGGACAAATAGAAGGTGCTTTTATGCAAGGATATGGACTTTTTGTTATGGAGGAGTCCGTATATTCTCCCGAAGGACAATTATACACGAAGGGACCGGGCGCGTATAAAATTCCGGGATTTGCCGATATACCCAGGGAGTTTAATGTTTCTTTGTTGAAAGGCACATCGAATCCTAGAGCAGTCTATTCTTCCAAGGTACAAGTAGTTTTATGTCAGATACTGGGCTGATAATATAAATATACTTAGCTTGAAGTTCAGAGAACAAAATAGTTCGAAACTGTTATGCAGGTGGTGACATCCTAGCAATAGACAATGTTTCCTTCTCTTGCTAGTACCATTCAAACTTCTTGTCTCCTGCATTAACTTTGCAGGATAATAGTTTGTTCGGGTTTGTCCGTAGATAGAAAAAATACAATAAATTCCTTCCTTTACTTAATTATTTTTAATTTGCTGGTTCTAGGCAGTGGGTGAGCCCCCTCTTGGACTAGCGACTTCCGTATTTTTCGCTATAAAAAACGCAATAAAAGCTGCCAGGAAAGAGAATGGCCGCACAACTGCTTTTAGGATGGATGCTCCTGCTACAGCGGAAAAAATTAGGATGGCTTGCATTGATAATATAATCGAAAAGGTATCTACAGGGTGGCCAATTAGTGCGACAAAGCTCAATATCTCTTTTACCGCTAGGGATAGCGGAAAACTTTTTTCACGAAAATTATTAAGCGTTAAGAGGTACAGATTTTTAAATTATTTTCGACTATACAGGGTGCTCCAAAAAGGCGGTGTGATAAAAATTTCATATTTTTTAAATGGGATGTATGTATATGTTTACATATTTGAATTCACCGTAAAATTCTGTACATAGCACCGTAATTATTTGTACATATTTTTGCAACGTTGCCAAATAGATTGGAAAATTCCTAAAATTTGTGCAAAAACATGGTTCGATGAAATGTGTAATATTTCTTAACTTATAATAATTTGAAATAAAATACTTTTATGTCGGAAAGAGGAATGTTGACAGAAATCCCCGATGATAACACATATCAATATTTTTATACGGGGTATTTTCTATGGATATGCCAACATTACGAACTTGAAACCTGAGTTTCGTAAGTTTTTTAAATGGGACACCCTGTATATGATTAGTTTATCTTGTAGATATTTTAATCCTCTCTAATTTTTATTAAGGTCTTTCTATGCCTATCTCTACCAATCGTGGTGGTATTTCAATTTTTATTTAAACTCGAGCAAAAAAAGTGGATGCATTTTACCATTGTCCTTTTTCTAGCCACCTATCACAAAATAAAAACAAAATGTTGTAATTTAAAAAAAAATATTTATTCATACGGGAGGATACGACACAAAAATATTTTAACGGTTCAAGCTGGTGGACAATTTCTAAAGTAAATTATTACCTAATTATTTGTTCATATAGTGACCCCCACTAACTTGAACACATAATTCAATACGATTTCCAACAGAATGAGTCATATTTCTACACATTTGGAACTGTTTTCAAAGTATTGCCTAATTATTTGTTCATAGTGACCCCCATTAACTTTCACACATATTCAATACGTTTTTCAAATGAATGTTTCTAGACATTTGCCGAGTAATACTTTGAAAATAGTTGAAAATGTGTAGAGACATGACTCATTCTTTTAAAAAACGTATTGAATTATGTGTTCAAGTTAGTGGGGGTCACTATATGAACAAATAATTAGGTAATAATTTACTTTAGAAATTGTCCACAAGCTTGAATCGCTAAAATATTTTTGTGTTGTATCCTCCCGTATGAATAAATAATTTTTTTTATATTACAACATTTTGTTTTTATTTTGTCATAGGTGACTAGAAAAAGGACAATGGTAAAATACATTCACTTTTTTTGCTCGAGTTTAAATAAAAATTGAAATACCACCACGATTGGTAGAGATAGGCATAGAAAGACCTTAATAAAAATTAGAGAGGATTAAAATATCTACAAGATAAAGTAATCATATACAGGGTGTTTCATTTAAAAAACTTACGAAATTTAGGTTTCAAATTCGTAATGTTGGCATATCCATAGAAAATACCCTGTTTAATAATATTGATATGTGTTATCATAGGGGACTTCTGTCAACATTCCTCTTTCCGACATAAAAATATTTTATTTCAAATTATTATAAGTTAAGAAATATTACACATTTCATTGAACCATGTTTTTGCACAAATTTTAGGAATTTTCCAATCTATTTGGCAACGTTGCAAAAATGTGTACAAATAATTACGGTGCTATGTACAGAATTTTACAGTGAATTCAAATATGTAAACATATACATAGTGTCCCATTTAAAAAAATATGAAATTTTTATCACACCGCCCTTTTGGAGCACCCTGTATAGTCGAAAATAATTTTAAAATCTGCACCTCTTAACGCTTAATAACTTTCGTGGAAAAAGTTTTCCGCTATCCCTAGCGGTAAAAGAGATATTGAGCTTTGTCGCACTAATTGGCCACCCTGTATATTTATTTCAGTACGAACTAAAAATAATGAATATAAAAAATAGGTGAAATGTAGAAATAACAGTAAATAGAAAAGATTAAAAATAATTAAACAGAATAAAAGTAAATGAATCTAATTTATAGCAAAATTTAACAAAAATTGTATTTCTAGGTTCCAAATTTCAACGAAGAAAAATTCATACCATGGAGTGTGGTATCCTAAACAGAGAAGATCGCAAGTTATATACTCCAGTTAAACCTTGCACTATTCATTGTACTGTTTTTATTTTTTCTATTTAATAAACTGTATTTGTATGATTTAATAAATGATGTACCAGTAATTTATTTCTTATAGACAAAAAAGTAAGATTTAAAATGTTGATACCCTTTGTATCAAATCTTTTAAACGTCATGGGTAAATTTCGTCACTATCTTCATAGATTAATGGCTAACACACTTGCTTTATTTACGGTCAATATTAAAATTCAAAACGGGATTGTATAAATAAAGCTAAGCAGTTAAAAAATTCAAAAACCCTGTAGGTAGATATCCATTTTGACTTGAAAATGGTGACAGGAACCTATTGATCAACATTAATTTTAAAAAGATTTTAAGATTATTTTTAAAATGTTATTATTACGTAAAGAAATCAGTGTTGCTCCTGTAGATTTTTGGCAACAGATGTCTACCCCAAAAGGCTAGATTCTGGGCGCGGTTCAAGCCAGGAAATCCCGGATGAAACGTCACAAATGTAACATCGTTTTTCTACTACTGTATAAATAAATCAACTTTCGGGCCGTAGCAACACGAAAGAAAACGAAAGTAAATGTTACAGTTACCTGAATATTATCCGTTGCTAGCTACGAAAGTAGGTTGCTAGCTACGAAAGTAATACTTTCGGTGCCAGGACAAAAAAACAAGAATAACATTTTTTATTGTATTTATTCAAGCGAATTAAAAAAATCTTACTTAATAATAAAAAGTTTATATTTATTGAAAAAACAAGTGGTATAATAACAATATTATAAAACTTAAATAACACTAATTTTTATTTATTGTCATTAAGGTTAATAGTGAAATTTGAACAGTTAGAAATATTAATTGATGGAATATTATTCAATTCAATACCTTCGCCGCTTCTTATTAGAGACTCGTTATTATCCTGGACTTGGACCATACAACTATTTGTCACTCTCGCGTCGTTAGATGGAATAAAAGTAGGAGATCGATTTAAGATCTTTTTGGAAATTTCGATTTTATTTGTATATGAATCACCAATATATCCCTCCGCAACGGACGAAGATCTCCAACCGCCATGTCTTTTTAAATCCAAAATATCGATACCTGGAGCATTTGCAAGGAAGGTAGTTGATGTTCTTCTAAACGAGTGAGTATCTTGAAGTTTCAAAAATTTGGCAATTTCTTTGGGAACATTTGTGTTTTCCAATCACCTGATTCACACACCTACCTCGTTCATAGCGATATAACAAGCGTTCGTCTTGTGCATTATTTGGCCTAAGTTTAATATAATCTTGAAGTAACCTCATAAAAGAAACTGGACCTCCATCATCGGCTATCACAAAACTTCTTTGAACCTTGTTTTTGCTCTGGAGGATTTTAACAATAGCTACATCATCCTTGATTTCGATGTCGTTCAATTTCATTTTATAGATCTCATCTGTCCGGCATGCTCCAGCTATCCCCATTACTGCTATCACTTTCATAGATAAATAGCTATGATTAGGAGCGTCAACTAAAAACTTTATTATTTCTTCTTTTGTGAAAATTTTAGATTTTTTAGCTTCGTAACCATCATTTTTTCGTTTAATAAATGCAATAAGTTTCTTAAACTGCGAAATATCTATATTTTTGTTCACAGAAATAGTCAATTTAAGCATGGAATATTGTGACCATAAGGACGGAGGTGATAGGGCTTCAGATTTCTCTTGGAAGTACGCTAGCATTTCGTCAATTTGTGAAAGGTTTTTCTCCACGAACCATTCTAGAAACAGGTTGTACGTTTGACAGTACCTATCTTTCGACTTTACGGGTAAGAGTGAGGCACATGCCAACTCGGCCGCCTTCTGTATAGCTTCGTTTTGGTCTTGAAACAACATTTTCGACAATCGAAATTAAAAAATTCGAACTGACAGACTTTGACAGTACTCAAATAACTAGTTGTCATGGATTATTTTACAGGTGTATTTTATTATAATTTGAATAAAATCAAAGTTCATTACTTAATAATATAATTGATCAAAGAACAGTAGTAGAAAAAGTTTAATACATTACACGCTGCAAAAGCCCTTTCAGGTGCTCGGAGTTTTTTAAATAGCCTCGGCTTCGCTACGCTTCGCCTCGCCTATTTAAACACACCTCGCACCAAAAAGTAAACTTTCGCAGCTTGTAATGTAAATAAACTATTGTAACACAGTACGTCATGCAAAAAGTTACATTACATTACTGTTATATTACCAGGAGCAACGCCCAATCAAATACTATAATTTTATAGTAACAACGAACAAACCCGAACACTTATTTAAATGTTGGTTTGAAATTTAACAAGGGGGTCCCCATTTCCAATTGTTGTTTAAATTAATTTAAGCAATTCTCCTCTGGCGTTGGTCGCCCCTCCTGTATGGTCGCCCTGATGCAAGGGGACAACCAGCATATTGTCCAGAAACGCATTATATCATAAAATTAAGGAATTATTTCTGTCTTATGGAATAACGTCGTTGAAGCACAGGTGGCGCAAGTGCTAGTGAAGTTACGGGTGAATTATGGTTGAAGAATAAAATTACAAAAAAATAAATCGGGAGACACATTTGTATTTTTCTGTTTCTTTGGTAACAAACTCGAGGTATTTTTAATTTTATACCAAAATATTGTAAACTTACTAAGCTTCTTAATTGCCCTATTGTTTATCTTTTAGTTAAGACAATTATATTCTGCTATGTAATTAATAACATGAATGCAATGAATAATTCTAGGTATCATATTATTTGCATGGATTATACATGTCAATAATTTCAAGCTTTTAATTCTTTATTTTTCCATTCATGCTGTTGTCATAACATATTTTGCGCATTTTCTCATTTATAATTAGAACTCATGTTGTTATAATTCAACAAGACTATTGCCATTCCCTTCCATTTCTATTGAAAAATACATTTTCTCAACATATTCCCAGTTGCATTTTCACCGTATTGTTGTCTTTATATGCCATATAATGTTTTTATCGGGATGTCGTTGCAAAAATACTTATATCAATTGCAATGATTATTTAAAATCAAATCAATCAAAATTTCAGATATATTTATAATCAATAAATCCGTCAATTTTTAAAGTAGAAAATTAACGACAATTTTCTATAAAATGGAATTTGATGGGATGTATTTTTAGCGGTGACAATGATAAGGGCGTTTACTTCGTTGACTTCTTTCAGACAGTGGCGGCGATAAGGATTCCGGATCCGGAAAACAAATTATCGTGGATAGTCTTCTCGAAAGCTGGGGCTTCGCCGAAGGTGCTTTTAGAGGATGTAACTTATGCAAATTAAGTCAGACAAGACCCCTCCCCTCTCCCAGATACGGCACTGTAGACAAAATAACTTACAAAATAAACTTTTTCTATTTGGGTTTCATAATGGCTACATTATGAAATGCAAAAAATTAATAACCTGCCACTTTATAAAACTGAAATTTTATTTTTTTTATGTTGGCATCAAATAGGGTTCGAATTTTAGGCTTACTTCGATTTCGTTAAAATTAGTTTTATAGGCATTATGGATTCGACAAAAATTTTTCATAGAAATACTAACCTTTAACCTTGCAAATAAATCATTTTTACTAGATATTTATCTGAAATACCTATACCCGGAAATATATAACATGTTGACGGTGTCCGTCAACTAATTTCTAGTCAAAACTATAAAATAACATAACCTAAAAATATCTTCCAGTATGCTGTATTTCTGAAGTTTTATTCAATGAAGTACTATTTTTATTTTTAATTCAATATAGTATTATACATATTACTTTATATATAAATATTTATAGTTCTGTAGACATTTCCTGGGTATTAATTGTTATTCCTGTTAGATTCTATGTTGACACAATATTTTGTTCAATAGTATTATTTATTATTTTGTTCAATATTTTGAACTTTGTTCTGCTCGCACAATAACTCAAAGTTTTGCATATTCTTTTTAAAAGTTTTTCTAGATTATTTTCTACTATTTCTCGTATTTCTGACGAGTACAACTTTCTTCCTTACTCATTTTTATTAACTTTAATAATATATTTATTTTTAATTATGACGGATGGGAAGAAGCTTTGTTGTGCTCAATTGTTTCTATCATGACATATTTGATACTTGTAACATTATATTAAATTGTAAAAGTACTGCCAACTCAAAAAGAAAATATTAATTCAAATGGAAAAAATCGACTATATTTTTTAAGTTTTTTAAACTTTAAAGACCCAAATAGAAAAAGTATTATAAAATACACGGTTCATAAGACAATTAGAGCACTGTACTTTAGAAAACTCCCCGCTTCGCGGGTCGTTTTCTAAATTAAACGCGTGCTCTAAGATAATGTCTTATGAAACTTGTAACTTAATATATTATTGTATCACAACTCCTTTTATGCATTTAACTTAACAGATTTTATCGTTCTATATTGGAGCAATTAATTAAATTATTGTTTACCTTTAAAGTATATCGAGGCCTTGAATATTTATCTACGTGAAGATAACATTAATTGTTATTTTCACATCTATAGATGTTATAATAATATTGTTACATTTATAGTATTTACCTCTCTAGACATTGTAATTATTCTTAATGCAGTGGCTGATTTACCATACCGTAAAAATGCATAAGAAAACGTAAAAAATACAAATATAAATATAATATATATATATATAATTACACAAGTCGACAAATTTAAATTTTTCTGAAGTATCATTGATGAAAATAACTTTGTCTGATGTATTTTAGTGTCCTAAATCCGAAAATAATAAACTAATTACTGTAACACGTACAGTTTTTTTGTTATAAGGTTATTAATTAACTAAACTGCAGAAAACAATAAAACTCTTAAAGGTTCGTACAATACTGTGAAAATTATCCCTCTGCGGTCTTGTTGTACTTTCCGGACCTAAGGCAGGTAAAAATAATTTCAAAGATCGCATTATATAAAAGAAAAGCAGGTACCTACTTGAAAATGAGACCTGCTAGGCCATTTCTGGGAAAAACTGTTTTAATAACTTCCTAAATGAAATGCAAAATAAGCATTCTCATCGATGTTACAAAAATGATGCCGACTTGTGTTATTATTCCTTAAAAAAACCTATATTTCTTACAATTGGTCACATCAATGTAATACATATTCTATAGGCAATTTGAACATTCGTAAACACACAAGACACTGGCTACAAATATTCTCTAAAAGCCCCATTCACAATACAATTGACGTGTCTTTCCGATTCTTATAGTAATGCTAGGACATTTTCAAATGGACACCCTGTATAATATTACTTATTAGATGCAACCATCACATTTCTAAGACTCGTGCTGCCACTGTTCAAAGGTAATCGACAGTAATTAAAAATTATGTTAACGTCAATAACGTGAATCCTTTAAATCTCTTTTCTGTTTGCCTTGCCTTGAAGAGAAATATGTTTACTTTAAATAGTACAAACCACCATTATATAAAAGTTTTATTACATCTTTCGTTATTTAAATATTTATCAAGACGAGAAATTCGTTACATGATGACCACATAATATCGCTACTACTACTAATGGTAATTAAATTATCTGTCATATGTTTTTAATGACTGCGGGCGCTCATTTACGTCATCTAAATTATTATCAAAATATTTTAGAATTTATAATTGGCAGCGATAAATATTAATTTAGATCACATCTTAACTAACAGACTTCCCTTTTTAAGAGTTGGTTAATAAAGATTTATAACAGTTTTATAAAACTACTCGATTTGCAAATTTTTATTTTTATTTTTTTATGATCAAACACAAGCCCTATAGAAAAATCCTTCAGGGAACTCTGGGAGTGGTGCGTGCGCAAAGTGCGATTCACGTTGGTTTTGAATCGTTGGAGGTTATATTCGTTTGGGAAAAACGACCTCGGGAAGGTCGTTCCATAAGGATGAAGTCCTCCAGATGAAAGAATTCTTAAATAATGAAGTTCGAGGAGTACTAAGCTTAACTACATATGGATGGGCGGCAATTGCTCATCATGTATTTCTGCTATTCGCCGCTCTGGGCGGAATTAAGAGGGCAAGGTAAGCCGAGCACTTTCCATGAAAATATCTGTAAAAGAGAGTCAAATCCCCAACCTGTTTTCGATGTTCTAGGCTGTCGAGGTTCTTAGTCAGCTCGTGGCCTCCAATCCTCCTTTCGATGGAATCCAGTAGCCGAAGAGTATGTTTGGGTGCAGAGCTCCAGACAGTGATGGTCGAATCTGGGCTTTGTATAGTGTCAAAAGCTGTTGAGGTGTGTACAACTTTTTGATTCGGAAGAGTACACCAAGTTTCTGAGAAGCTATCTTGGCGATTGCCACAACGTGGTTATGCCAAGACATATTTCCTCCCAGATTGACGCCCAGCAATTTAATAGATGAAGCCAGTGGGATTGCACGACTATATCCGGTTCTGTAATGTTAACCTTTTTAGAGAAAACTGCTGCCTGGGTTTTTTTAGCGTTAAATTCGACTTGATTACTGTCACCCCAAGCCAAAATTTATTCCAGGTCTTTGTTGAGGCGTGATACTTCATGCTGTCTGCGAAGATGTGCGTCGGCAGCCGATGTTTGCGTATCCAAAGAGAAAGATGAGATAAGTGTGCCATCCTCAGCAAAGCTAAATATCGGATTTTTAGTTTCCACTAGAAGATCGTTAATGTAGAGTAAGAAGAGAGTGGGAGACAATATGGACCCTTGAGGAACACCGGCATTTTTGTTGTATAAATTTCACCCGTTATATAATGACTTACATTATACAATAAAATGGTTTGGTCAGCTTTTTGCTCTATAACTGGGCTGTTGGTATTTTAATGCTGCTACATAACCCTTATGTAGCAAATATTGGGTTTTTACATTTATAAATATTTTTTTATTGGAATCGCAATTGCGTAGTAAATCCCCCATGAATGAGGGGAGACATCTCGGGAGAAAAGGAGGGTATGTCACTTGCAAAGTTGCAAAGGCCACGTGATTGATTTGGTCTGACCACGGCGGTATGTAGACATTTCTAGAGGGGGTTAATAGACAAGGTAAAAATATATTGAGGGGGGAGGGGGGTTGAAACGCCAAACCCCCCCCCCCCCATATACATACGTCCCTGGGTCTGACTAGTGTTGTGAATGGAAATAGTGAAAATTTCCAAAGGTGTCTCGGAAATATTTTAAATATTTAAAAAGGTTTATAATATCTTATAAATTTCCCTTTATTCGTTGTATTTTTTGATATTTTATCTTTTATTTAATTACAATACTAGATCTGACTATTCAGGAGTAGGGGAGACCGAGGAGATTTGTGACAGAGTAGATTTGTGACAAAGACGATTTCTCGGAATCTCTGACCGTTAGCGAGCTAACAACAGCGCACGATTGTTTGTTTATAGACGCGCTTCTTGACGCAGTACGCGCCAAAGGCCCACGACAAGCGGTTGCGTGATTACGACGTCTTCATGAAAAACAATCTAAAAGTAAATTTTTGATTGTATTTTTATCATGATATATTCCATTCACGTGGTTATGCTATTTTTTCTTATATTGTGTGGGTTTGGAGTTTCAAAGCGTGGCATTGTCTTGCTTGTTTCGAAATTACTTATACTTTACTTTAATAGGATCTATTAAATCTATTAAATGCTATTTTCTGGTTAGCGTATTTTATACGCTTTTTGCAATGTTTTTTTCTGTTTATTTCTGCTCCTGTTCGTTTGCTTTGGTCAATTTTTACAACCTAAGTTTGATATAATGATGCCATAGTTACTTATAAAAGATTTACTGTTATGTTAATGACTCATGTTATTGTAGTTCCTACAATTATTCCTAATGATAATTAAATTAATTTTATGCAAAAAAAAACGTGCGTTTTGTTTATAATTCATATAAAAGTAATTTTATCTATTAAATATAGTCTAGATACATAGCTGTCACAACTTACCTTGAAACCTGTCACAATTTACCTCGGTGTTAGGAGAGTTGTGACGACCCTCCTCGGTCTCCCCTACTAAACTCCTATACTATGACAGCGGTATGCAATCATGTCATCAATCCGAACAAATCCGAATACATGGAAATACTCGTAAAATACTAGCTAAATCAAGATAAACTTGCGCGAGCCACCATGTACCAATTTAATTTTTAAGCGATTAACTACGCTCAAATAAATAAATACAAACATAATGACGAGCGAAACGACTCGCATGCTGTTTCAGGCCACCAACCGAGATAACTATTGCAATGATAGACTTCGAGTAGTGAGGTAGCATCGCGAAGTGATAAGAAAATGGTGATATATACTCAAACTTCCGAAGAATTTTCCGGTGAACTGGTGTTTTTTGTTAATGGCAAAAAGGTAGGTTAGGTTAGGAAATCATTGCGGTACCCGATTACAGAAGATAAGGCTGGGAGTACGCTTAGGGAATCATTTTTAAAGTTTATTCCTTTATTTCTTTCTCTTGCGCGTGCACATGCATTATTGTTATTTTTGTTGGCGATAAAAAATGCAATATTAGTATTGTTGTAATTTGAGTCAAAAATGCGTTAAAATGATATCTATTACCTAATACAGGAGAAGTACCTCCTAATCTCTCAGGAGCATACAGGTCAAATTAAACCCATTATACTTAAAATTAAAAGACCCAAAGCAAAGGGGTTTGTACCCAGCGAGTTACTTTTTTTGTTCTAACTTTTGAACCAACCGGTATAATTTAATGAAATTTTAATATTTTATAGAAACCATAAATAATTATTAAGCCATATTACTGTAGATGTTTTACATTGCAAGGGAAGCCAGGAACGGACTTGCCACTACAGTCGTTGGGTCAAAACTTTGACAGGTGTCCTTTGACAGAGCTGAAAATTGATTTTTTTATTGCTTTGGTATTCTTAAAACTTTTAGAACACCCTAAGCCAACATTTTATTTTTAACTTTTTAACTGTTTATGTTTAGCATTAGTAACTCAAGAGTGTTTCGCATAAAAAACGATCTATCTCGAAAAACGCCAGTTTTATCGCGCTTAAGTGTCCCGTTTTTTAAAGAGGGATTTAAAAGAGGTATTTAAAAAATCAGTTCTCACCCTTGCCAAATGACACCGGTAAAAATCTTGGCCCTACGAATGTGGTGGGAAGAGAAATACAAGAGACCAGCTTCATGTAGAAATTACCGAGTTAATCAGGAAAAATACCCACACGGAGAAATGTCTCTGCCGTACCACTTTTCTAATATAATATATAATATTATATACTACTAATACATACCAAAATTGAAAATAATATCTAAACTACTTTCTAAGATATTAAAAATTAACGATTTCAAAGGTAGCACAAACTTAAGCCGGTGCGGACATACAGGGTGTTATGTAAATGACGTATTATATTTAAATGGGTGACTCCTTGGATGTCCTAGAGAAGCGCTACATATTTTATTTATTTTAAATCGACCGTTTTAAAAGTGGGGTAATAAACACTCTTGCTCACAGGTCAGTCCGCGCTATTGTACAACATTTCACCCAGAGCCAATGGCAATGTTGCCAAACTTAATGTAAAACTGAAATTCCATATAAAATTATATAAATAAATTATTTTCTACCTACTTGTATTTATCCTTATACCTATATACCTAAAGAGCGAGGAAATCCAGGCACAAACACAATCAGTCTTTTTTCTTTTTCATGGGAACACTCCTGGAAACACTTTATGTACACACAGTAATAGTGAAACAGAACCGATAGTTAGCTTTTGAAAATACAATAATACATATTATACTACATATTATTAGATTTTATTACACGTGACGAAATTTGACGTCCAGAAGAAACGCGTCAATAAAAACAATATTCAAAGATTATTTATGGACGGGCAAGATACACGCGAAAACCGAAAAAACAGAACGGATTGCTGGGAGTGTGTTGGTGATCGACGAGACACAACGTATCCGGTCGCTGGTTGGTCTTCAACTAACAGACGCAATCGTGCGGCCCGATATGAAACTATTTCGCTCAGCCGATGTAAGGCGTCAAGAGGTCATTGGCATTTGACCTAGTGACGTGGCTATTACTATTCCATACGTTTTTTCGGGTTGTTTAAAACATAGTCCGTCCTAAATGTTCTTCAATTAATTGTACAAAAAGTGTTTAAATTTTTATTTTGTCTAAAGAATCTAACGTGTACATATGACAACACCGGCCAGAATTCCTTGATTGCTTACATGTATCGCAGTGCCACACAGGTGTTTTTCCGGTTTGACGTCAGGTCACTTTTACCGCTGAATGAATTGAAAGCGCCATTTATGGCTACTTTTCTTCAATTTGTCTTTATCTCAGGAATTGCCGGTTTAAATATAGTCAATTCCATAACACCCTGTATATGAACTTTTCTTCATAGAGAAACTCTAAAAGCACATCATTCAGAAACGCCCTGTATATAGTGGCAGTAATTATCTAACTTTACAACCATATATTGTTCTTGTAAACAAATTCTTCTTCATGTGACTGAAAGTCACAACTTAAGTTCCGGAAACAAAACAATCTGTTTAAAAGTGATTGACCGGGATTGCCCCTTAACGACAAATAAAGTATGTATTTATATAAATACCAGTAATTAATACTGAATTTAAAAAAATATGTAGATTAATTATATATAAACTTACTGGATCCGAAATGTCACCATCCTAGATCTGAAGGTTTTCGAGATATTGTTTATTTTTTTCTCAATAATATAATTATTTTTATATAATATTATACAGTGCGTCTACTTAAGTTGGCGCCATGTCTATGCGCAAGAGTAAACGAATTTTATTTGTGACAATATCGAAAACTGTAATTATGCTATGCAATGCAATTACATCCTTCTACACTGAATTTTTGTTCCTATTTTTAAATTTTTTCTCTACTTATCGATAGCTACCGAACATTTATTTTTTCATTTATTAGAAACATGATAACCATTCCTAAAATAATAAGTAAATTATCTCAAAACAAAATTTATTTCTAAATATTCGAATAATACACCATTTTTCACAAATAAAAGTGCTTTACACTTGAGCCAAATTTATATTTTTCGACAAACCTCGTATACGACTGAAATAATTTAACATCTGATGATTGCAATTTAGATTTTAGACCATGCAGAACTTTTTATAAAACTTTTTGTCGTTTTTTCTTATTTATGATCAAACACAAGCACTATAGGGAAAATCCTTTAGGGCACTCTGGGAGTGGTGCGTGAGCGCAAAAAGCGATTCACGTTGGTTTTGAATCGTTGGAGGTTATATTCGTTGGGAAAAACGACCTCGGGAAAGTCGTTCCATAAGGATGAAGTCTTCCAGATGAAAGAAATCTTAAATAATGAAGTTCGAGGAGTACTAAGCTTAACCACATATGGATGGGCGGCAGTGGTTCGTCGTGTATTTCTGCTATTCGCCGCTCTGGGCGGAATTAAGAGGGCAAGGTCAGCCGAGCAGTTTCCATGAAAATATCTGTAAAAGAGAGCCAAATCCCCAACCTGTCTTCGATGTTCTAGGCTGTCGAGGTTCTTCGTCAGCTCGTAGTCTCCAATCAGACGAATTGCCCTCCTTTCGATGGAATCCAGTAGCCGAAGAGTATGTTTGGGTGCAGAGCTCCAGACATAAGAGCAGTACTCTAGTGATGGTCGAATCGGGCTTTGTATAGTGTCAAAAATTGTTGAGGTGTGTACAACTTTCTGGTTCGGAAGAGTACACCAAGTTTCTGAGAAGCTATCTTGGCGAGTTTGTGCCGAGACATATTTCCTCCCAGATTGACGTCCAGCAAATTAATAGAGGATGCTAGTGGGATTGCGTGCCCGTCCATGACTATATCCGGTTGTGTTAACCTTTTTAGAGAAAACTGCTACCTGTTTTTTTAGCGATAAATTCGACTTGGTTACTAACACCCCAAGCCAAAATTTCTTCCAGGTCTTTGTTGAGGCGTGATATTTCATGCTGTCTGCGAAGATGTGCGTCGGCAGCCGATGTTTGTAAAATTAATAATAAAAAAAGTGTCACATAGGGCGCCAATTTAAGTAGACACACTGTATATACCTACTTCTCGCGACGAACACGAGAGAAAAGAGAATTTGGATGAACCCCTGCTGGATACAGTGGTCTGATACAATCCAAATCTGGCCAAATTGTCATCAAACTGCCTTTGCATCCATACATAACCTGTACTGATACCGATTTCAAATATTTTTGATACTAATAATATTTTAATCAATCTGAAGAAAACGTAACGACAAAAAATTTGTTTTTACAGATATTAAATATTTGCGATTATTTTATTTCTAACCAGCGATTAAAGTTCATTACCAGAGACCGTTTATGCCAGGCCACCCTATATAAAGATAAAACTTTATTTGAACAAAACTGATATAAAAGAGTAAACCGAAATACATAGTTGACTAACTGATAACTGATCAATAAATTTTTTAAATGTTTACTAATTATGAAATTTTTATGTTTTAGATAGAAGATAGGAAAGTCAACCCGGAGTGGACACTATTGTACTATCTAAGAACTAAATGTATCCTTTTCATAGAATTATTAATGTTGGCAACGGTGTTTCCGCATCTTTTGGGGATCTATTTGTATTTGGTAACCAAAATATGGTTTCTATACTTTATAAGAATGGATGAATCCAAAAAATTACTACAAACATAATTATTTGATCATTTTCCACCGTATTTAAATAAATAAAATACATTTCTATTGATTGTCTTCATATACAATACAGGGTATTTCCTAACCTCTCGGAAAAAATAAAGGAGGTGAATCCTCACCTTATTTTAAGACGAAAATGTAGTATAAAAGTTTTTCGTATGTCGCTTCGTTTTCGAAATACAGGGTTTTAAAAAATATATTGTATTTTTCATTTTATTAATTAATGCCAAACGATATTCCAATGATATTTGTTGAACATAAAGCACTTTACTTCGGGTCAATTTTGAGTTTTACATTTAATTCATTTGCGAGGATCTGGGCAGAAGAATACCTTAATTTTTTAGTTATTTTCGTATTTTTATCGTCAAATTTTACGAGTAGGCTTTGCTTCGTTCCATGAACAATATCCTGCTCGTCTAAAAATAAGGTGAGGATTCACCTCCTTCATTTTTTCAGAGAGGATATTATACACCCTCTAGATATGTTGACAATGAATAGAGATTTTTATACGTTTATCTCTCTTCATACGTTCAATGTTCAAATATCACTGGGCAAACAATATACATATCGGATTGGTTCTTAAAAAAATAAATTTTTGATACCGTTATATAATTATAAATTAGTAAATTTGGTCAAAGATAATCACTAACTGTAGATGAACTCTTGATTTCGTTACGTTTTATTTTTAGACTGTCATATCTATAATCAAATTTTTTTTTGTACTATTTTAAGAGATATCTGAACATTAAATGTTTGAGACGCTGAATAAGTGTTCACATTCTATTAGTATTAACCCGATATTTTTTAGCATTGACATAGTCTCCTTCATTAATACAATCTATACTTGATTTATTGTAATAATTGATAATATTTGTATAAAATTATCATAAACATTTGCGCAATGACGGGAAAATAAGTATAACGAAACCGAAATAGCACTCTTTGACAAAAAAAAATAATCATATGCGTAGTTAAGTTCTAATTTAGTTAAAATTATTTCATCAATGAATTCTCTTGATGTGCGTAAATAGCACAAAAATTGAATTATATGCGTCTTTGCCTGCACCAAAGAAGTTAAATTCACCTCTACCTTCGGTAATCAGGCCGAATGAGATCAGATATATCCCCAATCGTTTTACAAAATGATGATCTTGCATGCCCAGTACGCTATTATTTGTCATGTTCCTTAATTCAATAAATAGTACGATTATGTGGAACAAAGCTCGGTTGTGGCGAAGGAGGATGTGGTGCTTGTACCGTCATGGTCTCCAAATTTGACAGGAAAATCAAAAAAGAAATGTATCCTTTTTTCTAGATCAAAAAATTTACTTACAAGCAAATAAAGAAAAAGAAAAAAAATGTTACGATAAAAAAACATTTGCAAATAAAAATAAATAAAAAAAGACGTAAAAATAAACATAAGCTATGTAGAATAGTATAGATATAGTACAGGGTGTCCATTTTTGGGTTTGTTCGGGTTTGTTCGGGTTTTACGGGGTATCTCCGTTATTAGTAAAGATAGAAGGATGCGGTTTTCGCAGCACTACGCTACAGAATTTTTCTAGGCCAACTTGTTTTTGATATACGGGATGTCTTTGAGAATTGTGCATTTTGGGAGACCCCCCCCCCATATCTCGGTTACCCCGTAACGTATCAAAAAGAAATAAAATGTTCTTCTTGCAGTTTTTTACGTAGAATCCAGTGACGTACTCAGACTTCTACATTCAATAGTTTTCAAGGAAAACAAACAAATTTGCTTTTTCTTAATGGGTCACCCTATATATTTTTTAAATATATAATTTAGTTTGTAACAAGCCTCTCAGAAATATATAATACTTTATTTTTAGTCTTAGTATTAGGCCCGAAATATACGTTTTTCAAAAATATACCATTTTTTTTAGTAGGCCATAACGGGTATTAAAAAAAATACTGGTGTGATTAAATATTAGATACAAAAATTGAAAATTATTCAACTCCCTCATAAATATTGCTCAAATTGTTCTCCATTATGCCTTAGACTTGTTTCACACATGGTTCTTATTCGCCTTAATGAATTAAAAATAATAAACGGTCGCGTTTGTAACTCCCTAAAAGCGCTGTCAATGGCAATTCTTAAATCTGTCATTGTTTGGTACTGAATGGAATAAATTTTATTTTGAAGGTATCCCCATAAGAAGAAATCCAAAACCGACAAGTCGGGCGACCTTGGTGGCCATCTTACAGGTCCATTAGTTCCAATCCAGCGAGCTGGGAAGTTATTATCTAGGTAGGCCCTTGGGCATTGTGAGCGGGCGCTCCATCCTATTGAAGATGCAAGTTATTGAGACCAGCTAAGGGCACATCTTCTATTATTTCTGGCACAAAGTTTTCCAAAATTTCCAAATATTTATTTGCATTAAGGCTTCCTTCAAATATATTATAAACTATTTTTTTCAGTATAAAGCATGAAACGCTAACGACAAATCTGCCTTGCCGTTCGATTGGAAATATTACATGCTGATTTTCCTGAGACCAAAACCTCGTATTCTGTCGATTAAAGATGCCAGCACTGGTAAAATGAGCCTCATCATTCCATATAACGGTTTTTTCAAAATTGTTTTCCCGGTTCAGATTTTGTAAATACCAATTGCAAAACTCTATACGGCGCTGTGCATCACCAGGATGTAAGTTTTGTGTGGAATTTATATGGCTTAAAATTGTGTTTTTCTAGGATTATTTGCACTCTTGATTTAATTATTCCGACCGAATCTTCAACTTTTCTGCAAGAACTACTTGAATTTATTTCAATTGAAGGTAACACATTTATTTCATCAGTCTCGCGATAATCCTTGTGGTAGATTTTAGGGCGAGGTTTAGAAAATGAACCGTGTTCAATTAAATTTGATTTTATTCTTGAGAAAATTCGTTTATCCGGTTGTCGTCTTTCGGGATATCTACAAGTAATTTAAGAAAATTTGTAAATTTTATATTTATATTTACCTATTCAAATACACTTCTAATGCTCCATCTGCATTTTCGTTATACTGGATATAACAAACGAGCATGTCGTACTTCTCAAAGTTTACATGCTCTGCCATAATTAGGACAAACTGATTTTTCACTATTAATTAGAAATTTTAAAGCAACTTAGAGAACCTGAAGGCTCTGACAGAATTAGAAGATTTTATTATACACATAGGACTGTGTTCTTTTGTTGGTTTTTAATATCCGTCATGGTCTACTAAAAAAATATGGTATATTTTTGAAAAACGTATATTTCGGGCCTAATACTAAGACTAAAAATAAAGTGTTATATATTTTTGAGAAGCTTGTTACAAACTAAATTATATTATTAAAAAATATATAGGGTGACCCATTTAAAAAAAGCAAATTTGTTTATTTTCCTTGAAAAATATGGAATCTAGAAAAAATCTGAGTACGTCACTGGATTCTACGTAAAAAACTACAAAAAGAACATTTTATTTATTTTTGATACGTTGCGGGGTAACCGAGATATGGGGGGGGTCCCAAAATGCACAATTCTCAAAAACATCACGTATATCAAGTACAAGGCGGCCTAGAAAAATTCTGATTATGGTATCTTCTGTTTGACAAAAAAGTAGCACAGTGCTGCGAAAACCGCATCCTTCTATCTTTACTAATATCGGAGATACCCCGTAAAACTACCCAAAAATGGACACCCTATACAGAGGGTCTTACCTGGTATACATTATATTAAAAAAAAATTGAAAGATACCTGGTGCTTCAATAAGTACGTGTAAAAATCTTGATTCCATTCAAGCTCCTTGGGAGCCCATATCTCCGAAGATGAGGCATACACGAAAAAAGTTTATATGAACTTCTAGTACCCCTTTCACTTGTTTTTTCAATATCAGGAAGATTTCCCACAATTTCCCGGACGGCGTGCGATTGGACAATAACTCAATAAATAGAAGCATAATTCAGAAAGTTTTATTAACCGCTCTGTAAAAATTTAAAACGTTTTCTCTTTATGACGAAACAAAAGTTTGTTTGTCGAAAAAATATCTAAATCCTCCACTAACTATTTCTTTAATTATGTTAAAAATAATGTTGAGTTTCCCCTCTTTTAAAGCTTGCATCAAGAATATAAACAACCAAAATGTCTAATGGGTATTTATTTTAACTGAACAAATCATTTTGTGTCACTTCTTAAAACGTTAGTAGGGGTAAATAGAGAATTCCAGCTCCCCCGCATAAATAATAACGACCTTGACAGTGAAATTTAGCCATATACCAGTAAACGCATGTCTGGCTCCAATATGTTCTATGCATGGTCTGGCGGTTACTACTGTAGAAGGCATTGGTTCCACGAAATCCCGACTGCATCCCGTACAGGAAAGAATAGCCAAAGCCCATGGATCACAATGCGGATTCTGCACGCCAGGTAATGGTCGCAATATATAGCTTTATGTGGAAAAGTTTCTGTAGATTCATCGCCTCTTTTTTGTGGCATTTTGCACGTACATTTCTTCTTCATTTATTTTATAGGCATCGTAATGTCAATGTACACTCTTCTCAGACAAAATCCCAAACCGAAAATGGCGGACATGGACGAAGCTTTTCAAGGAAATCTTTGTAGGTGTACGGGATATAGGCCGATCATTGAAGGATACAAAACGTTCACTGAAGAGTGGGAGATTATACAAAATAACCAAAAGTTACAAAATGTGGAAACTCCAAATGGATGTACCTTGGGAAATAAATGTTGCAAAATTGCTGGGAATTGGGCAAGGATAGAACCGAGCGATAGTGATTTCGAAGTATCATCATTATATCACAATGGTAAAATATTTAATATTTTTATAGAAATTAGTGTTGAGGAACCGCTTGAGTACGCGACTATTGAAATAACCGACATCGTATTGAAAAAACTTTTTTTTATGATCAAACACAAGCACTATAGGAAAAATCCTTTAGGGCACTCTAGGAGTGGTGCGTGTGCGCAAAAAGCGATTCACGTTGGTTTTGAATCGTTGAAGGTTATATTCGTTGGGAAAAACGACCTCGGGAAGGTCGTTCCATAAGGATGAAAGAATTCTTAAATAATGAAGTTCGAGGAGTACTAAGCTTAACCATATAGAAAATATAATTGTAAACGGGCAAAATTACTTAAAATGACTAATTTTTTATAGCTTTTTCCTAAGAAAGCCATAGAGTACTCATAGTTGAATTTTAGATTTAGTTTTAATATATTATTTTTATATTTGCATGTATTAATCTTACTATGTTTTAGGCTCTTCTTCCTGTACTGGCTGTAGCACTAACGGAGCAATAGAGGATGAAAGACTGTTTAAAACTGAGGAATTTACTCCCTACCATCCCTCACAAGAACCCATATTTCCCCCAGAGCTAAAACTAACTGATAAATATGACAAACAGTATTTAAAAATAGTAGGTAATAAAATTAAGCCAATTAATTTAACTATGGGACAAGATCACTCTGATCTTGCGGAGACACAACCTAACTAATCAGGGCCACCTTCCCTAGCGATGCTCTATTCATTTTACCAATTCAGGAGCATGAACAAACAAATCAGCGTGTGATAGCCACATGTTCCATGCATAAACTCATTGCTATTGGTCAATTGGCGATAATACTTTCATTCCATTCACATATTGGTGATAATACAAACCAAGATATTTTTTATTTCAGGATCAAGGGTGACCTGGTACCGACCAACTTCCTTAAAAGAATTGCTAAATCTCGAACATCAACATCCAGATGCCAAAATAGTTCTTGGAAATAGCGAAGTGGGGGTGGAAACTAAATTTAAAAATATGTTGTATCCAGTTATAATACATCCAAGTCATATTACAGAACTGACTGAAATCAAGGAAACTGCTAAAGGTAATGGTGATTAACCTTATTTACTTTATAGTTAGGGCAACAAATTTTCTATTGTATGTCACAAGAATTTGTTCTTTCCAATTTTAGAAGTTGACTACTCTAGTTTCATCCACAGAACTTGGTGCTCATCTAAAAAATTTAAATGACAGGATAGTAAATACTATTGTATGACTAAACGTAGCTTCCTTTCAGGTGTAAAAATTGGTGCTTCAGCTACGATCAATGAAGTAAAAGAATTTCTGGAAATACAAATAAAGAAACACCCGGAAAGCAAGACAAGAATATTTCAAAGTCTTGTCGAGATGTTTAATTGGTTTGCAGGTAAAAATCAAATTGTTCTTTGTTTGCAATTGCTAATAATAATCGAAAGAACATAAGTGCCTGTCTCAAATAGAATATAAGTAACAATAAAATTGTTAATACAAGGAAAACTATATTTGCCTTGAGTAATATCATAGATATATTCCTTTATGTCTTCTTGTGTAATTGCACATTTCCAGGTGTTGCTGTTTTGAGACATAATATAAGAGTGTCCGCTAATTAATGTTACATGGAAAAACCACAGACTCCTTACGTAATCTATATCCGAACGTTGATATTAACTGACATACAGGGTGTTAAAGTTAAAACTTCATTTCTGTTTTTCTCTAATAACTTTGAGAGAAACCAATGTTTTTTTACAAAATTTGGCAATTATGTTTTTTTAGGACGATAAATTGATTTTTTTGTGAAATTTTAAAGTACAATGTAGGGGGCGCTGTCTGCGGCATTATTCTCATATTTATTAGGTCATAACTTTATTGTGCTTCAGTGTATTTAAGTTTTTAATGAAATTAATACTTTTTCATATTTATTACTTAAAAAAGGTATACTAATTTCAGGTCGCTCAGAGTTACCGTTTCGGAAATATTTGCATTTATATTGTTTAGTGCACCCTGCCCAATCTTAATTTTCTATGAAACCTCCATGTTATTATTTGTTTGTGGATTATTGTAAGATAGCTGCGTGAGTTATTTGGAAATCCGTTTAGGACGATAGGTACCTGTTTCGTCTAATCTTTCGTAAATATTTTTGAAGATCTTAAAATCAAGTTGTTGGATAGCATTTCTGCGTTTGAAAGGAAATTGTGCCTCTGCGATGAACTCAAAAGTGAAACATTTTCTCACACAGCTATCTTACAATAATCAACAAACAAACATGGAGGTTTCATAGCAACTGAATGTCTAAATTCAATTGTTTTCTCATAGGTTACTTAAAGAAAAAAATTTTGTTTGCAAATTAATAGTAATTGGGCAGGGTGCACTAAACAATTTTAATGCAGATTTCTCCGAAACGGTAACTCTGGGCGACCTAAATATGAGAAAATAATTATTTTCATTGAAAACTTAAATACACTGAGACACAAAAAAGTTATGACCTAATAAATGTGCGAAAAATGCAGCAGGTACATTCAATTTTTACAAAAAAATTAATTTCTCGTCCTAAAAAAACCATAATTGCCAAATTTTGTAAAAAAACGCTTGGTTCCTCTCAAAGTTATCAGAGAGAAAGAAAAATGAAGTTTTAACTTTAACACCCTGTATCTCAGTTAATATCAACTTTCGGATATAGGTAAGTATAATTAAATCCTAATATTTTTACGTAAGGAGTCTGTGGTTTTTCCATTTACCATTAATTAGCGGACACCCTGTATATAACTAACTAATATGAGTAAAAAATTAGTTTAAATACATATTTTAGGTAAACAGATTAGATCTGTCGGAGCTATAGGTGGTAATATTATGACTGGATCTCCTATAAGCGACGTTATTCCAATTTTAATTGCTGCCCAAGTACAACTGGAAGTCGTGAGCAAAACGAATCTAGCTAGATTAATCACCTTTGACGATAAATTCTTTGTTGGTAAGCACACAACTTCTAGCTGCGAAGCATATACATACAGAAACCAAATTCCAAGTCTTCTCTCGTACATATTCTCATTAACAAATATATTGTAGGTTATAGAAAAAGTTGCTTGAATCCATCCGAAATCCTACTAGCAATACACGTACCTTTCACCACAGAAAATCAATTCCTTAAAGCCTACAAGCAAGCTAAAAGGAAAGAGGACGACATAGCTATCGTAAATCTAGCCTTAAATGTTGTTCTCGAAAAGGACACCGACATTATTTCCGAAATACATTTCGGAGTCGGCGGTATGTCTTTCAAAACTATCTCTGCGCCAAAAACGGAGTCAAAACTGAAAGGTTTGAAGTGGACCAGGGAGGTACTGGATATGGCTTTAAGTTTACTTACCGAAGATTTTCCTTTGGAGCCAGGTGCACCTGGTGGGATGGCTCAATACAGAAAAAGTCTTGTCTTAGGCTTGTTCTTTAGGGCTTTTCTGGCTATTTCTGAAAGATTGCCAAACTTCAAGTTAACCAGAGATGAGTTGAGTGCTGCACACGAACTCAGTGCGTCTAAGGAATACAAAAGTTCCCAGTATTTTCAGGTAACTTGATCAAATAGCATTTAATTGTTATTTGGCAAAATAATTTTCTCTATTTTAGATTCATCCAAATTCACACATATCCACAGATGCTCTACAAAAGCCGATTGTTCATCTCTCCGCTTACAAGCAAGCTACTGGGGAAGCACTCTATGTTGATGACATACCCAAATTTGAAAACGAACTGTACCTTGCGTATGTTTTTAGCACCAGGACCCACGCGAAGGTATCTTAAAAATTACTAGGAATAGTCAAGTTCATTAATTTTTCACCACTTGTTCTTGCTGACCTCGTAGAGGGAGAGTAAATATCTCCTCATATCGTGGAGGTTGTCTTATCACTATCTCCCTAGGAAATGCACTACTAACGCTATAAATTCAATGGAATCAATTACAAATTTTGGATTCTTTAAGTTTTCTTTACAAGTCAATATGTTTCTTGTTTCTAGATTATTTCCATCGATTTTACTGAAGCTCTAGCAATAGAGGGCGTTGCAGGTAAGCTTACAGCTGATGACTTACCAGCAAAAGCCAACCATATAGGTACTTACATAAAAGACGAAAAAGTGTTTTATTCCGATGAAGTGACTAGTCAAGGGCAAATAGTAGCTGCTATTGTAGCTGTGGATCAGATGACTGCACAGGAAGCTGCCAGAAAAGTTAAGGTATCAGAATTCTTAAGAATAATAAAATAAAGAAGCAAAGAACAGAGGTTAAAATTTATTTAGTTCTTAGAAGTAAAGTTTAGGGCGGTTGGATGAATGAGATTCCCGCTCACCTAAAAATATTCACAATTTCTATATCTGTATAGGCTCTATGTCATATTTTTTTAGGTTCAATATGAAGATTTGCAGCCAGTGTATATCACAATCGAGGACGCTATAGAACACAATTCTTTCTACGATGACGAATTTAATCTTAAAATTGAAAAGGGACACGTAGACAGAGTATTTGCAACGGCTGAAAATATTCTTGAGGTAATTTACTTGTCAATAAATAATCCCAGCCAATATCGTTCGTATTGCGCTCGGTTCTTGGTGTAGGTACATATTGGGGTAGAATAATGTAGAATATATACCTACTACACTAAAAACATATTCAAATAATGTTTATTAAATTGATACAATTGTAATCTTCAAGGGAGAATCCAGGACAGCTGGTCAAAAACATTTTTATTTGGAAACTCATACTTGCCTAGCAGTACCCATGAAAGAGGATGATGAAATGGAAATTTATGCTTCTTCTCAACATCCGACTGAGCTCCAGGTAAAAGCACAATTTTTTAAAATTGCTTCACACAACTGCACAAACTATGACTCATACATTGTGGTTTCATAATATCCATACAGGGTTTCCCAGTTAAAAGGACCCATCATTAATGAAAATTGATCTGTAAAAACTCTCCAATACAAGTTAATAATAATTAGGGAGACATCTTTTGAGTATGTGACACTTCTACTGTCACCATCATTATTCCTATATGAGCCACGAATAATCTCGTCATTATGAGGCTATTAATATGCAATTGTTTGTACATACATGACTTATTACAGATGTAACTCTAGAAAAATTATTGATTTTAAATGTAAAAATGAAAGATTTTTAATGTTCCTTGAAACCTTTAAGACTAGAATCTAAAAAAATATTATGAAATATGCATATTGTTTTAGAAAACGACATGCGAAGTATTAGGAGTCCCTCAAAACAAAATAAGTGTAAAAGTAAAACGGTTAGGAGGCGGTTTCGGAGGGAAAGAATGGAAGGCAACTATGACGTCACTACCAGTTTCTATAGCAGCTAGAAAATTCGATAGACCAGTAAGGTATGTAGGTGTTAGTCGTGTCAAAAATGTTCTTAATATCGCTTAGACTGTGAGTTACCTGTATGTACATGCGTAATTTCCTTTATTATATGATATTTTGCCAATATCTTGATGGTGATATAAGCCTACTGCGTATGCTCAAGAAATCTGATAGCTGCTCGCTTCCAAATAGCACAAACACGTCTTTAAGACGTCTTAAAGATATTGGCGAAAGATGTTTAGGTCGTCTTTAAAACATATTCTAATATCCTAAATACATCTTAAAGGTGTCTTAAAGACGTAAATTGTACGTCTTTAAAACATCGTTTTACGACATCTTAAAGACGTTCCCTTACGTCGTGTTTTAGGCATTATAGGTATGGTATACAGGTTGTGAATTTCTCTGAAACCTAAAAAAATTGCAGTTCTTGGCGATCTCACTATATCTTTATTTTTATTCATTCCATTTTTTGTTTACATGAGTATATTATTTAAACCGCATTTTTTCCTATCGTTATCCCGTAACCATGCCTGAATGGACACCTCAGCTTCCTTCTGGCTTGATGCTATATTAGCTACCTCAGCAGACCCTAAAAGTAAATGTTCACATTTACCTGGTACATCACAAATGAGACCCTTAATTCTCACATCATACAAAATGATTAACATAAAAACCATTATTTATTACACTAATAGCATCAGGAACAAAATCAGTAACCAATAAATTTGCATCTTTTGGTTTTTCATTTCCCTGATATATACCTATCATATCAATCACATCACTAGTAATTCACTACCAACAATATTGTACAAAATATTTATGGATGTCCCTTACACTCAAGTTTACTATAGAAAAGTGTAGTAATTAATAAAAATTAACTTACCTGGATCTTTGTCAAACATAATTATAAGCTCCAAAGAAAATATAATAAACTCAATTCACAATCACAAGCGTAGTTTAGGAATCTCGTCGAACGCCAATTCGCTGATAACGTTCACGCCATTTTAATGGATAAGCACCGCACCGTAATCCAGCATTGTCACATTTACTTAGTTCTTTATGGAAATAAAGATCGGTGCACCGCTGTTATTTGTATATTTTTTACTTTCAAGTAAATAATAAGTATTTTATTTCCTAGAGAATTGATATGAACACAAAATGTATTGTTCCCTTATATATAATATAACCACCTCTAGTTAGTACATCTGGCAATACCGCTACTTGTTGCGGCATGTTTTATGAAACCCTTTTTATATTTATTGCAAGACAAGCCAATAATGTAGAAAAAAGTACAAAACGATGGCCTCGCAAAAACACAAATTATATTAAATTTAATGCTTCATAATTAAAGTTATATTTTTTATGAAAGACGTCTAAACTAAGACGTCTTAAATACGCTGATGTAGTGACATCTTTAAAATGTGTTTTTTACGTCCAAAGTACGCCTAAGACTTTCAGGCTAAAAATAGGCATAATAAGGACGTCTTTAAAATATAGTGCGCTATCTGGGATTGTTGTCCGAGATGTTACCTAGGATATAAAAATAGCTAACCCATATGCACGGCTGTTTCTAGAAACAGATAAACAGCTCTGGAAACAATAAACAGCTCTAGAAGCAGCACGTTTTATGTTTAGCTGCTCCCAGACCTTATGTAACATCTCAAATAGCTATACGAACACATCACCTTCCACTACTACCAGGAACAATAGTTAATTTTTTCCTGTAAAAGGCTTTGGTTTAATAAAAAACTGATGTTATTATTTTACGTTGCTTTTTTTAGATTAATGCTAGATAGGAACGAAGATATGTTCATGCATGGTAGTCGAAACCCATCTTTAGTTAAATATAAAGTGGCATTTGATAATGATGGTAAAATTTTAGCAGTCGACTACAAAGTATATTTAAATGCCGGATATTCCATAGATTTTTCATTCTTTGTAAGTTTGTGTTCTTTTTTTAATGTTTTGTCATATCAAACGAACAAAAACAGGGTGTTATGGAAATTACATATTATTATATTGAGGATGACTTCTTGTATTAGTTACAACGAGAGATAGTTTTTTAAAATGGTACGTGGAAGTTTTCGTTTTTGACCTCTTTAATTATACAATATCGCTTTTAACGCCAATTTATTTGTTTAACAACTATTATCATTTCTGTTAAAGGTTCTGGAAAGGGCCATGACTCATTTGGAGAACGCTTTTAACATACCTGTAATACGTGGCAAAGGTTTTTTGTGCAAAACAAATATCCAGTCCAACACGGCATTTAGAGGTTTTGGTGCGCCTCAAATGAGTTTTGCCATTACTTGTATGGCAGATGATATGGCTAATTATCTTGGAGTAGACATCAGTGAAGTTAGCAGGATTAATCTGTACAAGGTAATTAGAGGAACGAACAAACGAAATGTGGTAATTTAATATAATGGCAAAACTTTAAAAAATAAATATAAAAATATGGTAAAAATCCGATCTTCCTAGGAAAAACTAGTTTTAACTATCCTCCCTAGTAAATTCTATTCTATTCTATTCTTCATAAAATGGTTTTATAATATTCTTCATTTAGGAAGGAGATAAAACTTACTATGGCCAAGTGTTAAAAGACTGTACAATTGAAAGGTGTTGGGACGAATGCATGAAAATGTCAAATTATGCCGAAAGAAGAAAAAAAGTTCATGAATTTAATAGGTAAATAATTTACATGTTATTTTTGTAGCGTCGTATTTTTTAACTTTCTAAATAAAGTAAAAACACCAATATTTTTTAAAAAATCTTAAAATCCTCAAAACACCCATTTTTTTGATAATTTAAGAAAAAATCGTTACAAGAAACGAGGAATAGCAATAGTGCCCAACAAACATGGTATCGGAATACCTCAAATCTTTATGAACCAAGGTGCGGCTCTAATAAATGTCTACAGCGATGGTTCCGTTCTTCTGCACCATGGAGGAGTTGAAATGGGACAGGGACTGTATACCAAGATGATACAAGTAGCTACAAGGTAATTATGGAAAGATTTAATTATGTGTGTATTTTTATAATCTTAGCTGTTTTCCGGTTACAACTTAGTTTATGAGAAAAATACTATTTTCTTTTAAATCCCGAATCAACAGAAGTTTGAAATAATGTTTCTGTATTTTGTTCACTTATTTGTGGTTTATTATTAAATTATTTGTTATTTATTGAACTAGTCCAACATATGTAAAAAATTTAGATCATACTTATAAGATACTATTTATAAAATTAAGGGAAATACAGCACCGTATCCCAAAATCACCTGATGTTGTTCAAAAACCCTCGAAACGTCGTTAAACCACAATGTGTCATACTCGTTGCATTCGGAGAAAAAAAGCTCTCAAATACCAATATCAGAAAAACAGGACCGTATTTAAAAAAATAAAGTTGATAATGGCCCTTCGAAGACGACTCGTCGGATTACAAGACAATTAACGCTGTTAGATAGGGCGGAAAAAGTGGCAATGCAAAAGTGTAATTTACTTTAGAATTCGATCTCAAAAAACCCAGGAAAACAATGAAACGATTTTTCAGAATTTCGGTTTTTTGCGGATATCTCCGGAACTACTCGGAATTTTAAAACTTTCTAAACGGCATATTATTAAACACATAAATGCACAACTTTACCTCCATTTAACCGACTTCGTATCTCTTACGGTTTCCGAGATCCCTGTACTGGCCCTCATTATTCTGGACACGTTGTATAACTTAATGGCACATGAAAATTTACTTCTTTATCATAATTTTATGTAGATCTGTATTTATTTTTCTGTAGAGATATTAATTATTCTTCTTTCAACAAAATGTTTTTTATTTTTCAACAAAAATATTATCAAAAAGGTTAGTCTTATACTTCGAGGGAACAGGTGTTTTTCTTGCAAGCTATTAAACATTTTTCCAAAAAACATATGTAAATAATAATAATAATATATTGTCAACACCTTCACGTGACATGTTATTTTTAGAGTCTTGGGTATACCTATGGAAAAAATCCACACAAGTCTAACAAATACTGGAATTGTGCCAAATACATTTGAAACTGCTGCCAGTTTAGGATCGGATTGGAATGGTGGAGCAGTAATGGTAGTTCTTTTATAATTTTTATTTAAGAGGGGAGTTTAAAGTGGCCGATTGTACCCATACTGTTTACAGTGAACAACTTTTTGCAAAGTTTGAGAATACTGGTCCGTTGTAACACCTCCCAACTAAATTTATGATTATAACAGTTTTATAGAAGCTCTCGATTTGCAAATTTGTCGTATAAAGGTCTCCCGTGACACCTATTTGTTTTTAGGGTCGAATAGACAATATAACGCTGCAAGAAGGTCCTTTACTTCTTACCAGCCAAAGGCAATCAATTCGACAAAAAATATAAAATCTTCTAACATTTTGCTTGTATATACAGGGTCTTAATTAAGTATATGCAGTAATTTTAAGAGATTCTTTGGGTGATTCTAAGATAAAAAGTTCATATAAACATGGGCCCGCAAATGCTTCGTTTTCAAGATACAGGGTTTTAAAGAAATTTTTTTAATCGGGTTTCGTAAATATCTTAAATATCCTTTTGTCGATATTGTTGAAATTTGGCAGTTTTATTTGTAGTGTTAAGGGCCTAATTTAGCCCTAAGTAGATTAAATTTATTGAGTCCAGTGACGTCCCGGGCGGCACCTTAACGAATATTATTGGAAAAAGAAGAAAATGTCCATGCATCTCCAGGGACATGCATCAAAGTGGTTTTTATTTTTTTTCTCGAAAACAAAGTAAGATACGAAAAAAATTCAAGAGATAAAAGTGTGTATTTTTAGTTGCTTAATCGGATAAAAATATAAAAATACCAAGAAAGCCAGTGGCTTACTATTTTTTCCAATAATATTCGTTAAGGTGCCGCCAGGGACGCCACTGGACTCAATAAATCTAATCTACTTAGGGCTAAATTAGCGCCTTAACACTATAAATAAAACTGCCAAATTTGAACAATATCGACAAAAGGATATTTAAGATATTTACGAAAACCCGATTAAAAAATTTCGTTTTTACACCCTTTATCTTGAAAACGAAGCATTTGCGGACCCATGCTTATATGAACTTTTCATCTTAGAATCACCCAAAGAATCTTTTAAAATCACTGCACATACTTTATTAACACCCTGTATATGTATATTGTTCTTATGTTCTATATTTTCTTTAGAATGCTTGCCTTAAAATCAATGAAAGGCTAAAACCATTTAAAGAAGAAAAACCACATGGAACTTGGGAGGAATGGGTCAACTCAGCGTTTATGGCTAGAGTTAGTTTACAGGCGACAGGTAGGCACATTCTAATGTATTGTATCCCTCTGCCACTTCAGACTACAACGCGATGACTTTTTTTTGGCTATTTTCCCATATATTCCTCCCGACTCACCTTGTATATGCAGGGTGGTTCACGTGAGATGACCCACTAACCGATCGAAAAAAAGAATCATCTGGCACGCATTGACAAAAATTTGTTCCAAAATTATCATTTTCTTTAAGGTTTCTACAAAACCGACGACATTGACTACAATTGGGAGAAGAAGGAAGGCAATATGTATAATTATTTCACTTTCGGTGTTGGATGTTCAGAAGTTGAAATAGACACCTTAACCGGGGACCATAAAGTATTAAGGACAGATATCGTCATGGATTTAGGTATGTAATCACTTTTCCAGTGTACTTCCCTTTGCATTTGGGTAGATCGCCGGTAGATGACGTGAACGTGTACGCACTCCAGAGGAGCACATGCGCACGTGCACCCCCAAAACGAATAAAAAATATTAATTTATATTCATTGAATATTATTTATCGTATAAAGTCCGACCCTCCCTAATATTTTATCGTACCGTCAATTATCGTATAAAGTCCGACCCTCCCTAATATTTTATCATCCCGTCAAACCAAATTGTATAGATCCGGCAACCGTGCCTCGGTCGAGGTAAATGACGATTATGACGAGATTTGCTCGCACTTGCGATTAAGTAGTGCAGTTTCTCTGTAGTAACAGGTGGCGGGTGCCAGCGGGGGACAGCGGGGCTATGGCAATTAAACATGGAATAGGCGCACAGTTCTTGTGTGCACCGCGCTGTTGTCTGTTCGTGCATCTAGTTAGAAATTCGAGCGTGTATGTTTTAATATTTTAATATTATATATTTATTAAGTTAAAATGAATAGTTGACGGTGGACTATTTAAGAAATAACTTTAGCTCTTTGAGTTTGGAGCAAAAAATTTAAATGAAGAATGCGGGAAAGCCTAAACCGAAAATTAATTTAACGCAGCCAACAAAGGGTAAATCTAGGGACTTTATTAGAAAGTTTAAAAATGAAAAATATGAAAAGAAATTTATAGAGGGTATTCCAAACTTAATGAGGCTGTTATTGATCAATTTTCTACAATTAAGAACCGATGAATGGACTTTACGTTTAAGCACTATTGAATGCCAACTTGTCAGTCTCGTGGCTCGATTCCTTCTCGTCATAAAACAGTTAACTATTGTTCACGTTTTGGTTGCGCCTAATGACGTAGCCGTATATGGCGTAGTGGTATTCGAGATCGTTCGGTTTTCTTGATAACTCGTAGATGGCGGTAGTAATATTGGACATCATTCGGTTTTCTTGATAGCTCGTAGATGGCTTTAGTAGTATTAGTAGTGGACTGTATAAATATTGTTACGAGGGTTGCATGCGACGACGTTAAGATCCGATAGCTATACACACTAAAAAAACCTTTCTTATTTTCCAAAAGTTGTATTTCCTTGTGTAAAATTAAAAAATAAATAAAAATATGTTTTACCTAACGCATTTTCTCATTACTTTTTTTCTTTCTACATTTAAAACGCCTAGAAAGTAATTGTTTGGTCGTTACACAAAAATAAAATTTTTAAAATAATTTTGTCACGAGGTCACGAGCTGCCACTGGTTGGACTGTTTTTTTCTCAAATTGTTATTCTGTCACTAATTTTAGGTGAAAGTTTAAATCCCGCCATCGATATAGGGCAAATCGAAGGCGCTTTCATGCAAGGATACGGCCTATACACCATGGAAGAACAACTGTTTACACCGACAGGATCGCTGATCACCCGAGGACCGGGGAACTATAAAATTCCTGGATTCGCAGACATTCCCGAGGAGTTTAACGTATCTTTGTTGAAAGGAAGTTCGAATCCCAGGGCCGTGTATTCTTCAAAGGTAAGTAACGAAGTGAACCAACCACACGAAACACAAAATATAATTGTCAAAAATGAACTGCAAATTTGTAGTAGTGAGTTGGAGTCAAGCGCGGATCCAGGGGGGAGGTCATGGGGGTCATGACCCCCCCCCCAAACCATCAATTTAACACGAAAAATACCATATATAACCGTTTGACTAACGCGGCAGGGTATTACTTTTCGTAATTTTTTCATGCACGATGAACAAACCCCCCCCCCCCCCCCCCCCCAAAAAAAAAACGAAATTTGACCCCCCAACCATTCTGGATCCGCCCTTGGTTGGAGTTCCATGTACAGGGTGTCCCATTTTCGACACTTTTATAGGGTATCTCCGTCATTGTTAGTGCTATCAAAAAATAATGTAGGTTTCATGTGCTCTTTTTGGGTCAAACTTAAAAGGGTAAAATCAAAATTTGAAAATATTCGCGGCAATTTCAAAATTACCCTATATTTTCTTAGTGAAAAGAGATACAGAACAATGTTTTATACAGAAGTTTATTTATATTGATTGTCGAATAATCTGCCGTTTTCAGAATAAGTATACGGGGTCAGGTAAAAAAGTTATCGTACCTAACCTCATTTTTTTAAATGGAACACCCTGTATATTTTAATCTAAAAAGATAATATTTTAAATTATCCTTTCAAATATATAACACACCATGGATCATATTGGTATCCTAGGCGATTTATTTAAACTTTATTACTTTAAACCACAGTAGGCAATGAAACAAAAGCTAATATCCTAGAAACAACTATGTTGACTATTAACATTTAACGTCAATTTTATTTTTACATATTCATTTGCGAAAATGACCTTCGGAAAAATTTTATACGATATCAGTTTATATTGAAAGTGGAAAAATCGAAGAAATGGCGCAAAATGTATATTTTGTTCGCTATTCGGAAAGACGGTAACCATTTAAGGACATTTATTTGGTTGCAAAGTAATTAAGTTTAAATAAATCGCCTAGGATACCAATATGATCCATGGTGTGTTATATATTTGAAAGGAAAATGGGACACTTTCTGCTGTGGTGATCATTTCTCGACTTTACTCACTTCTGCTTTGGAGCAGAATGCCACTAGATGGCGATATAATAGTGAACTTTCGGATGCCCTTAAAATTTATATTGTTATCTCACAAATGAAAACAGCAGGCTTTCGTAATAATGTATGTTTTTTCAGGCGGTTGGTGAACCTCCACTGTTTCTTGCCTGCTCAGCGGTGTTTGCTATTAAGGATGCCATAAGATCGGCGAGAAAAGATAACGGCGTTCCTGAAACATTTAAATTGGATTCTCCGGCTACCCCCGAAAAAATTCGGTTAGCTTGTCACGATGAAATTATGTCAAAGGTAAATTGTTAATTTAGAACACTAAATTATATTGAATTTTACAACGAATAAAAAAAATTTTTTCCGAAAATCGTCGAAATATTGACATTTTTGATATTCCCTACACTTAGTCGTTGCTAGGCAACGGAAAATAACTGTTAGGAAATATTCATTTCCTTACTGTAAGGAAATGATATTTCCTTACAGTTGTTAGTGTTCTGCATAAATGATTGAAAACACGTTGTTCATAAGGAATTCATTTATATTTTGAAAACCTCAATGCATTGCAGAATACATTTTGAAATTAGTTTGTTATATTCACAGTATTTAGTACAATTATTGAAAATTGGAGGAACATTATTAGAACTATGAGAAACATTTTGGACAACATGCGAGGTAGTAGGGTTATTTCGTTGAATATTTTGTACTGTGAAAATTTTATTTGCCACATCAACCTTATTGTTAAAAGAGATTCTTCAATATATCCTTCAGCAACGTTTGATGACTTCCATCCGCCATGCCTCTTTAAACTTGCAACCAATATTGTTGCAGAAGACCGACGAAAGCAGTGACCAGTATATTCTGTCGGATTTACCAAGTTCAAATAAGTAGCAACTATTTTAGGCATTTGATGTGTTCCTACCACTTGTCTACAGCCCTTTCCGCTTTGATATTTAAAGAAAAATCGGTCACTATTCATATGTTCTGGACTTAACGAAATTATGTTATGTTATGTTGGCACCAGAGTCAACCAATATTGTTGCAGAAGATCGACGAAAGCAGTGACCAGTATATTCTGTCGGATTTACCAAGTTCAAATAAGTAGCAACTATTTTAGGCATTTGATGTGTTCCTACCACTTGTCTACAGCCCTTTCCGCTTTGATATTTAAAGAAAAATCGGTCACTATTCATATGTTCTGGTCTTAACGAAATTATGTTATGTTATGTTGGCACCAGAGTCAACCAATATTGTTGCAGAAGATCGACGAAAGCAGTGACCAGTATATTCTGTCGGATTTACCAAGTTCAAATAAGTAGCAACTATTTTAGGCATTTGATGTGTTCCTACCACTTGTCTACAGCCCGTTCCGCTTTGATATTTAAAGAAAAATCGGTCACTATTCATATGTTCTGGTCTTAACGAAATTATGTTATGTTATGTTGGCACCAGAGTCAACCAATATTGTTGCAGAAGATCGACGAAAGCAGTGACCAGTATATTCTGTCGGATTTACCAAGTTCAAATAAGTAGCAACTATTTTAGGCATTTGATGTGTTCCTACCACTTGTCTACAACCCTTTCCGCTTTGATATTTAAAGAAAAATCGGTCACTATTCATATGTTCTGGTCTTAACGAAACTTTCGATAAACATTCAAGTACATCTGATTAACTACAAATGATCTTGGTTTGCTGGTCTTCGAATCAGATATGCTAATTAAAAGCTTAGATTCTAGGTCGTCTACATCGTGTAGAGTCATTCGGACTAACTCATCCATTCTATGGGCCCCAGAAATACCAAATATCAAAGCCTCCTAAAAAATAAATAAATGTATAATCTAAATAGAAATTAAAACCTTGTAAATTACCTTAATCATTAAATTTTCTTTATCTGGAGCTTCCTGGATAAATTTGTCGATTTCTTCTTCGTTAAATCTTAGATTTCCTTGCCCTATAACCTTGAGCTTGCCGTTTCAATAAAGAACGAAATTTTGAATATGTAGATATATCTACATTGTGTTTAATTGCAACGGTTGACTTCACAATTGAATAATTGGCCCATAATGTTGAAGATTTCATCTTTAAACAAAGGTCTAAGAAGTATGCCATTACAACATTTTCCGAGAAATAACTCGTGTTTTTCCTTTTGCGATAGTCCATTCGTACTTTCTCTTTATTTCTTTGGCAATAATTCTAATGGAGCAGTATTCACTGCCTCAACCAGCTCTGGAGGAGTCCCAAAAATGGAAAATTCATCATCACTTATCATTTTATACTGTTTTGCTTTCGGAAACACCAACAATTAAATTTATATGCGTCAAGTTTGACAATTCAACATTAATACGTTTCCATAGTAACGCAACCTATTTTTTCAAAATTAATCAATATCTGTCGATTTTTAAACGATTTTCGGAAAAATAGTATGTTTACCTCGTAGGAAAAGCCACATTCCTGGGCTCTTCACAGTCGTCCAGGAATGTTAGCCATTTCCTTCTCGGTAATCAATGTACCATTTTTATACTGTGATAACTTTCCGTAATTGGACATCTTTTATTTCAGCTTCCAGTACAGTCAGAAGAGAAACCCTATGTGCCTTGGAGTATTACTATATAAACATGTTAATATAAATGTAAATATGTATAAATTTATGTCTTATAGTTAATTGGTGCAAGAATAATAAAATAGATTTATCGGATTTCGTGTCGTTTATAAAAGAACTCCCTAAAAAATGTCCTTAATCCCTTGTCTCAATAGCGTACTCAGTTGACTCAATATACAGGATGGTTCTTAATAACGTGTTAATATTTAAGGAGGTTGTTCTTGGGTCCATTTTCAGAAAAAAGCTTCATATGAACATATGTCCTAAACGTCTTAACGATTGAAGATCACTGCAGTCGTCCAGGCTATTTATAATTTTATACAGTTTAACATCATCAGCATACCTCAACTCATTAGCTATGAGTCTGAGACCGATATCATTGATGAAAATAATAAACAACAACGGTCCCAAAACCGATCCTCGGGAAACACCATAAACTGCAGTGTATTGTGATGATTTAATGCCGTAAATTTGAACATATTGCTTTCTATCCATTAAGTATGATTTAAACAACGAAATCAGTGAATCGGAAAAACCAAAATTATTGAGTTTCTTAAGTAACAGTCTATGGTCAAGTCGGTCGAAAGCTTTAGTGACGTCCAAATAAATTAGATCCGTTTGAGAACCCCCATCAATTGACTGTGCAATATCCTGAGTAATCACCATAAGATTTGGGACTGCAGATCTACCCTTGTAGAAACCGTGTTGGTTTATTATTACATTATTTGTTATTTATTGAACTAGTTCAACATAAGTAAAAAATTTAGAGCTTACTTATGAGATATTATTTATAAAATTAGGAGAAATACGGGACCGTATCCCAAAATTTCCTGATGATGTTAAAAAAAACCTCGAAACGTCATTAAACCACGATGTGCCATACATCGTTGCATTCGGAAGAAAAAGCTCTCAAATTCCAATATCAGAAAAACAGGACCGTAATTAAAAAAATATAGCTGATAATGGTAATTCGAAGACGACTCGTCGGATTACAAAACAATTAACGCTGTTAGATAGAGCGGAAAAAGTGGCTATGCAAAAGTGCAATTTACTTTAGAATTCGATTTCAAAAAAACCCAGGAAAACAATAAAACGATTTTTCAGAATTTCGATTTTTTCCTGATATCTACGGAACTACTCGGAATTTTAAAACTCTCTAAACGGCATATTATTAGGCACGTAAATGCGCAACTTTACCTCCATTTAACCGACTTCGTATTACGGTTTCCGAAATCCCTGTACTGGCCCTCCTTATCTTGGACACGTTGTCGAGTCATGAAGGAGAAATTCAAAAACCTTACAAAAATTACAAATAATGGAGATAGGCCTATAGTATTAGGTAGTTTAGTATAGGTATTAGCATGTTATTAAGAAACACCCTGTATAAATTGTGCTGTAAGAATATTTTTACATCGTAATATTGTAACCAATTGACCCTAAAACGAGGTTTCTACACTAACTTGACATCACTGTATTATTTTTCGGTTAAACATCCATTTCTTAATCAATTTATTTAGAACTTATATTATGATAGATATTAAACTAATAAACAACATTATCAATATCATATTTAATTATGATTATAATAAATAAATAGTATAACAATAAAATCTTGGAAAATTTAGAAAACACGTAACCAACGCCAATGGCGCAGAATAGGAACATCACGAAATTCATCGCAATTCATTTCTGTTCTTCGTGTATTGTATGCCCATCCATTTCTAAAGAAAGAAGAAGAAATGCGAGCAAAAAATTAGACTATGCTGACGTTAGTTGTGTTGCAAAAATCGTTAACAGCAAAGAATCATATCATTTATTTATTTAATTACATACCTTACAGGTTTTAATAAACCTAATTGCAAGGCACAAACCATGATAAGCATAATACACAGTAACAAAATAATGAAACAGAATATTTAAGAAAAAAAAATAAAAAGAAAAAAATCAGAAACATATACAGAGATAACAGTAATAATATACATATAAAAACTAAAACAAGAAAAACCGAAAAGTTATGACTGAGTCTTTCAGCGTTTAACAAGTCGACATATTTCCTGTAGTGAGGAGTTAAAAAGGTCACCCCTGACATCACTCCCATTATACAAATCGCACATACTGTACAGTGGGGAGAACCTCATTATATTCGTCCGCGGCGTCGCCAAATAAAAGCAGCTACTATAAACAAGTATTAGAACAATTAGAACAAGTAAACTTACCAGTAATAAGTAACAGTAGCAGTTTTAATATAATGTTATGTATAGAGTTATTAAATCCGCCTAGACACATGTGTATAAAAATGATCATTCTCCATACTATTTAAATGAATACAATAAATCTCCATTCATTGTCTTCAGTATACGACAACGTTACAGTCGCGGTCGATTTTTTGGCAAGGTGTGAAACCATGCAAGATTTTCCATAGCTTTTTATTAGGCTAACAAGGAATAATTAAATCAAAATTGACTCAAATATTAATAAATTCAAGATAATTTGTTATACCGACTCAAATACAATGAAACCTCCCTTAGGCGGACACCTACGGGACCGTCTAAATGCGTCTAGAGGTGTCCGCCCATGAGAAATTTGTAATTAAGTAATATGTAAATGCAAAATTATTACTATGTATACGTATGTACAAATAAACATGACATAACAAAAATACACTAGTTTTAGTTAGGATGTAGTACTAAAAAAAATCTAATAACGTAGTTTGACGTGTTTGCGTTTTATACTGGCAATCTAGAATATTTAATTCCAAGTCTGATAACAATTCCATTGCTGTAGTTACCTCTATTCTTTGCATACTCCTATAATTCCTTTACCATACTAATGGCTTGTTGATAATTGGTAACATTTGTTTGATTACTGCATTCAACTTCTTCATCAGAGTCGTCAGCTAGTGATGTGGTTTCAGTTTGGGCTACATAATCGGTAGGAATGGGGTCACTCTCATCTTCTAATGGCACATTGCTATCAATGTTAATGAACTCGCCCAAATCATTGTTATCAAATTACAAACTTCCACAACATCAATTTTCTCTTTCAGAATCAAAACGCGACATTTTTGTGCCATTGTTTACGATTTTAACCTTACAACTCACAAATAAACGGCGGACTGCTGTCGGGGAATCACGCATACTTTCATTCGGCGAAGTACTTTCGCCCTGCCACGCACGAGAAATTTTACTTCACCGTACTTATTTGTCTCCCAAATACTTGTAATGTAATGTTGTAATTAATGTAGCCATTATGAAACCCAAATTTAACTGTCGACGACACAGCTGGCCTGCAAGATCAAAAGACCTTAGGGAGGAAAGGAAAAAATCGTCGGATCTTCTTAATCCCCGTGATTACATTGTCTGAGAGGGAAGCGCGAAATAAATTAGAAGGGATACAAAATTAATATAGAACCAAAACGTTTAAATTTTGCCAGCAGGAACGCCACTGTTTAATTTATTTTGTTGTTGTCGTTAAACTATAAAGTCACTGATGCAATGCGCAATGCAACGATACACTATCAAAAATTTATTAGATGATTTGCATTCAGTAACTGGTTAGCTTTGAAAGAGTAAACGAAAAAGTGTATACTTGTGCGCAATTTTTACTTAAATTAAAAATTAAAAATGGTTATAAAGGATGAGAAAAATGCCTTAAGTAACATCTTGGTTTTTTATGTTAATGGGAAAAAGGTAACATGATTGATATCTTTGGCAAAAGGAAACTTGGAAAATAACTTTTGAAATAATATATATACAGGGTGTTTCCTAACCTCTCGGAAAAAATGAAGGAGGTGAATCCGCACCTTATTTTAAGACGAAAATGTGATATAAAAGTTTTACTCATGTCGCTTCGTTTTCGAAATACAGGGTGTTAAAAAATTACTGTATTTTTCATTTTATTAATTAATGCCAAACGATATTTCTAATGATACTTGTTAAACATAAAGGATTAGAGCACTTTACTATGGGTCAATTTTAAATTTTCCAATTAATTCATTTGCGGGGATCTGGGTAAAAGAGTACCTTAACTTTCTTTAATTATACGAGTAGGCTTTGCTTCGTTCCATAGCAACCACATTTGTTTTCCCGTTGTTTAACATCTTTCAAATAATATCCTTTTGAATTCATGGCCACCCCGTTCTCCGGATCTGAATCCATTGGATTTTTATTTCTGGGGTCACCTTAAACAACCTGTTTATAGTACTCCTATTGAAACTGAAGAAGACCTTCGACTGCGTATTATTGATGGTTTTAATACGATTTGCCCGAATCGAACAAACCCGAAATTCTCCAAGACGTGAGAGACAATTTAGCACGTCGTGTATATGGATGTTTACTGGCTCATGGAGAACATTTGCAACAATTTATTTGACTTTTGTTCATATGAGTTCATTATTCAAAGTTTTTAAATCATACGCATTATCAAATCATTGGTATTATTTAATAAAATGATTTATATTTTATACCACATTTTCGTCTTAAAATAAGGTGTCCTTCATTTTTTCAGAGAGGTTAGGAAACACCCTGTATATTAAAAAGTTTATAAAACAAGTTTTTAAATTTAGAATTTATTCTTACCGCGTAATGTCTAAGTGCGTATTTGATCCTAAAAACAAAAAAGGTATCACGGGAGGCCTTTAAACCTACTAAAAAATATATAGGGTGAACCATTTAAAAAACGCAAATTTGTTTTTTTTCTTGAAAACAATCGTAGAGAAAATCTAAGTACGTCATTGGATTCAGCGTAAAAACACTACAACGAGATCATTTTATGTTATGTTACAGGGTAACAGAAATATGGGGTGGTGTCCCAAAATGTAAAATTCTCGAAAAAATCCCGTATATCAAAAACAAGGAGGCCTAGAAAAATTTTGATTGCGGCATCTTTTGTTTCACAAAAAAGTAGCAAAGGGTTGCGAAAATCGCATCCTTCTATCTTTACTAATAACAGAGATATACAGGGTGTCCCATAACTAATGGTACACAGGAAAACTGCAGATTCCTTGGGTAAAAATACTGCAATTTGGCCATACTTAGTTTAGTTCAATAGCTGGTAATAACCGAGATACAGGGTGTCCAAGTAAAAATTTGATTTTCAATTTTCCTAAATAACTTATTTCTGAATCAATATTTTTGCACAAAATTTTGTGACTGGGGTTTTTTTGTGGAAAGAAATTTGAATTTGTTAATAATTTTGATGTAGATTATAGAGGGCGCTATCTGCGGTACTCTGGTTATTATATATATTTAGTAAAAATATAAGTTTTTCCGTCATTTCTAAGCAATAAAGGTATAAAGCAATAAAGGTATACTTTGTAAATGTCGTTCCGACTAATCGTTTTCGAGATTTTTTCAATTACAATTTCTAATGCGCCCGTTTAAATTTTGATTTGTAAATGTGAAATTTGTCACAGTAGGCTTTGGTAAAAACAAATACAATGAAAGCACTTTGTAACCTAATTTCTGTCAAAGTTTATTTTCATATGTCAGCATTGTGGGTGTTTTTAAGGAGTTTTTGAAGATTCTGTTATCAAAAATTAAACGAAAAATGCCGCTACATTTTTCGTTTTGGAAACAAGGGTCCTGTTTCTCCCAGTCTATCGTATGGGCTTCGAAAAATTTTTAAATCTGGCTGCCTTCTATTTGGATACATTTCCAAATACCGCCGATGTGCCCGCGTCTGTTAAAATTTTCTTGTGATAATAAACATACCATGTCTCGCATTTCTCCGTTAGAAAACAGTTATGTCGCAGCATTTTTAGTTTAATTTTTGATAACAGTATCTTCAAAAACTCCATAAAAACACCCACAATGTTGACAAATGAAAATAAACTTTGACAGAAATGAGGTTTCAAAGTGCTTTCATTGTATTTGTTTTTATCAAAGCCTACTGCGACAAATTTCACATTTATAAATCAAAAATTAAACGGGCGCATTAGAAATTGTAATTGAAAATATCTCGAAAATGGTTAGTCGGAGCGACATTTACAATGTATACCTTTATTGCTTAAAAATGACGGAAAAACTGATATTTTTAATAAAAACATAATTATTCTAAGGCCCAAGAAAGTTACACTTCTTTTTATGTATCCAGAGTACCGCAGAAAGCGCCCCCTACAGTGTACATGAAAATTATTAACAAATTCAAATTCCTTTCCCCAAAAAAACCCTAGTCACAAAATTTTGTGCAAAAATATTGATGCAGAAATAAGTTATTTAGGAAAATTGAAAATTACATTTTTACTTGTACACCCTGTATCTCGGTTATTACCAGCTATTGAACTAAACTAAGTATGGCCAAATCGCAGTATTTTTACCCAAGGAATCGGAAGTTTTCCTGTGTACCATTAGTTATGGGACACCCTGTATAGGATAGACCGAGGAGGGTTGTGACAATTTTTACTTAAAAGAACATATCTCAATAAACAAGCATAACATCATTATAAATTGTATGCCGCAATGTAGCTCAATCCTTGCTCTTTTAAAAACAGTCTCAAAGTCAATAAAAGTTATAAAGTTTCTGAGAAAATTTACGAAAACTGAAACTACTCCCTTTGTCACAACTCTCCTAACACCGAGGTAAATGGTGATAGGTACCAATGTAAGTTGTGGCAGCTGTGTATCTAGACTAATTTTAATAGATAAAATTACTTTAATTATCATTTGGCATAATTGTAGGAACTACAATAACATGAAACATTATCATAGCAGTAAATATTTTATAAGTAACTATGGCATCATTATATCAAACTTAGGTTGTAAGAATTGACCAAAGCAAACGAACAGGAACAGAACTAAACAGAAAAACATTGCAAAAAGCGTGTAAAATAAGCTAACCAGAAAATAACCTTTAATAGCAGAGTTGTGACACGCTGTCACAACTCTCCTATAGGTGCCCAAAATCGCGATCTGGTCAGAATAATAATTCGTAATTTCAAGACAAGACAATACCAAGCTTTGAAACTCCAAACCCACACAATATAAGAAAAAATAGCATATCCACGTGAATCATGATATAAATACAGTCAAAAATTTACTTTTCCGTTGTTTTTTCATGTAGACGTCGTAACCACGCAACCGCTTGTCGTGGGCCATTGGCGCGTACTGCGTCAAGTAGCGCGTCTATAAACAAACAATCGTGCGCTGTTGTCAGCTCGCTAACCGCCATAGATTCCGAGAAATCGTCTTTATCACAACTCTACTCTGTCACAAATCTCCTCGGTCTCCCCTACCCCGTAAAACCATCGAAAAATGGACACCCTGTACACTACAATCGTTATCAATATCATAAATAATATACGTTACTTTACTTAATATTATGTTTTATGAAATCGTCGGTTGTTGTTATAATATGGAAAATTCTTAACACATAATGTATGAGACAACTTGTTTTTCGACTCTTCAGGACCTACTATGTATACCCATATGCAAATTAAATATTGAATGAATATTTAAATAATGCTATATCAGAGATACATGCAGAAATTCTACATACTTGACGATAAATACAGGCGATATTTGGTTACAACAAATAGTGTCATTTCATAAGGTGTTGTCAATATATATGAAGACAAATATTTTTATAAGATGAACTCAATTTGTGACATATCAAAAAGAGTGATTTCCAAATATACGATATCCCAATTAATTATCGAATATTAGAAAATGAACGTCCAAATCAATAAGCTGATACAAAACAGATTCTAGAGTTCAGGACAGGGCAGATTGCGTTCAAATACGTCTAATTGTACGATATAGCGCATAAAATGTAGATGCATTTAAATTTAGTAAAATTTGACATATTTTACATACATTTAAATAATTTTTAAAAAATAATAGCTTCTTAATTTGAACGTGATTTTTGAATATTCGATAAATTAATTTCAACAGAAAAAAGAAAAAAAAAAATTAAATGTTATATAGATTAGAATACGTTTTTTAGGTAGAAGACTCGACTATCGACCCAGAATGGACGTTATTATATTATTTAAGGACAAAATGTATCCTTTTTCAGTTGCTGACGATAGCACACTTAGTTCATCTTTCTCATTGAATTTGTTTGTAGAAATTTTGAACAATTTGAGAGGTTGTTTTGATTCTTTCGTTTTTCTGTATTTTTTTTTTGTGTTTTGAGTTTGTTTTTGTTCTTGTTAAGGATTCCGGTTATATTGATACTGTACATTGTTATTAACGCAAATATATTGATAGTTGTTATTATATACATATAAACCTATTTAAGAACATTATGACGCATACAGCTATTTGATTAGCTAGGCGTCTTTAATAAAGACTATTTTGAATTGCATTATATAGTTTAATTATTTGTCTAATTATTTGTCTAATGTAACAATATGAAATAAATATTATTATTATTATTAGAATGCACAAACTTCGGCTGCCGACGCACATCTTCGCAGTCAGAGTGAAGTATCACGCCTCAACAAAGACCTGGAAGAAATTTTGGCTTGAGGTGACAGTAACCAAGTCGAATTTAACGCTAAAAACCCCAGGCAGCAGTTTTCTCTAAAAGGTTAACATTACAGAACCGGATATAGTCATGGACGGACACGCAATCCCACTGGCTTCATCTATTAATTTGCTGGGCGTCAATCTGGGAGTAAATATGTCTTGGCATAACCACGTTGTGGCAATCGCCAAGATAGCTTCTCAGAAACTTGGTGTACTCTTCCGAACCAGAAAGTTGTACACACCTCAACAACTTTTGACACTATACAAAGCCTAGATTCGACCATCACTAGAGTACTGCTCTCATGTCTGAAGCTCTGCACACAAACATACTCTTCGGCTATTGGAGACCACGAGCTGACGAAGAACCTCGACAGCCTAGAACATCGAAGACAGGTTGGGGATTTGACTCTCGTTTACAGATATTTTCATGGAAAGTGCTCGGCTTACCTTGCCCTCTTAATTCCGCCCAGAGCGGCGAATAGCAGAAATACACGGCGACCCACTGCCGCTCATCCATATGTGGTTAAGCTTAGTACTCCTCGAACTTCATTGTTTAAGAATTCCTCCATCTGGAGGACTTCATCCTTATGGAACGACCTTCCCGAGGTCGTTTTTCCCAACGAATATAACCTCCAACGATTCAAAACCAACGTGAATCGCTTTTTGCGCACACGCACCACTCCCAGAGTGCCCTAAAGGATTTTTCCTATAGTGCTTGTGTTTGATCATAAAAAAAAATATAAAGAAACTAATATCAATTTATTAAATTAAGTCAAATGATTTTTAAATAAAACTTCCAAAATACTGTCTTCCTTAACATATAAATTAAAGTAAGACTCTGTGGAACTAAATTAGGATGTGGTGAAGGGGGATGCGGTGCCTGTACAGTCATGGTGTCAAGATACGACAGAACAAGAAAGAAAGAAATGTATCCTTTTTAGCTAACTAGAAACGCCGCGACAAGGAACCGATAAGTCGCGGCGGTACCTCACCTCTACACAATCTTAAGATTTTTAGTAATAACTTTTCTTAATAATCGATTTAGACACATTCCGGTAAACGCATGTCTCGCTCCAATATGCTCCATGCACGGTCTTGCAGTAACGACGGTGGAGGGCATTGGATCGACCAGCTCCCGATTGCACCCAGTACAGGAGAGAATAGCTAAGGCGCATGGCTCCCAGTGCGGATTTTGTACACCAGGTAACCATTCATCAAGTTTAAAAGTTGGCGCAGTCGGTAGGATATGGTGCATAACAAATAACCAATGCCTAAGTCCATCAAAAGCATTAGATATAGAAATATAATAAACTTACCGTGTAATAGTAAAAAAATATACAAGTACAGTTCACAATAAACACTTTAAACGATAAATAATAATAATAATAATAAAACTCGCATTTCTCGTGCTATTCTTAAGGTATGGTTATGTCAATGTACACACTTCTCAGGAACACTCCGAAACCAAATATGAAAGACCTAGAAGAAACCTTTCAGGGAAACCTTTGTCGGTGTACGGGGTACAGACCGATAATTGAGGGGTTCAAAACTTTTACCGAAGAATGGGAAGAAAAGAGAAATGGCACTCTTGTTAATGGCATTAATGGAACTAATGGTAGTTGTGGTATGGGAGATAAATGTTGTAAAATTGAAAATGGTAAGTACACTGGCAAAAATGAATTTACCAATGTCGTGGGATACAGAATTGGAGCTACCTCAACCCACCTCTCTATGTTGTTCTAACTGAGCCTATTAATTATCACAAATTATTTAAAAACGCTACAGTAATTCCGGTGCCTGTTTTGGTTCGCCTCAACCCAGAAAGAGATTTTTTATCAACAGTTTAAACCTATTTGGGATCACCACAATTCCTCATCTTGTAACCATTTTATGAGTTACCTGAACTCAGTTTCTGGGTTGGGAAAACTTACTAGTTGATTATAAAGTGTCGTTTTAACCCGGACGTGCATTATTTTAACTCATTACCATGTGTAAATTATTTTCAGTTGGAATAATTCAGGAAACGTGCTCCAATACCACATATCGAGGGTAAATCACAAGATCGTAAGATCACGGAAAGTTCCGAATTCGTGCTCGTGCAGGTTTAGCGCGGTTCATTCCATTGTTATTCGTCAATTCTCCTTCGATCGCGCGTATAGACACCTGTTGGCCGTTGCGCCGTTGCGGGATTTTTCATCTTTATTCTCTGTGTGTGAAAATTTGTGTTTTGCATAATTTTCGTCAGTTGACGTAAAATGGAGGGACAGGAGGGAGATGCATACAAATTGTTATTATTTGAATGCATATACAACAAAAATGTCATATCTTGAAAAAACAGAGGGCAATTGAAGTCCACAATATGCAGGCGTTAAATCAAAGAAATATTTTGAGTTCCGATAGTTCACAATTTAGGCACTGGTAGTCCAAAATTTGGACTCTGGTAGCCCAAAGAGTGAGTTATTCCAGCCACCATCGTAAGCTAGAATAACTTAAATGTCAAATTTTGATAGATCGAATCATGAATTAATCTAGCCCGACTAGTAACGCATCACAATTCACATACTGGTAGCTACGGTAGCCTATCAATAATTTAAGACGGTGAGGCATGAGCTATTCCAACGCATAAAATATCCCATGTTCTGTGCTATCATAACTTATGAATAGTAAGTTGATGCAATTTCTTCGATTTGGTTGCCGTAATTCAGAGGTCTGGGATGTCCCCTATTAGCAACACGCTTCGGTATAGGATATTTGAGTTATATCAACTCGAAATTTCGATCAGTGTAGGTTCAAAAAATACACAATACTGATAGATAAACATAGAAATATGTGTTCTTTACAGGGAAAAAAGAAGAAGATAGTGAAGAAAGGCTCTTTAAAGCCGAAGAATTTACGCCATACCATCCATCGCAAGAACCAATTTTTCCTCCGGAATTGAAAGTTAATGACAAGTACGATAGTCAGTATCTGCTGATAACAGGTCCCAATGTAACTTGGTAAGAAGATATAATTCAAAACTCGAGATCAGATTATTGATTACATAAACATATTTCTTATCGTTTTCAGGTATAGACCAACATCCCTCCTCGAACTTTTAGACTTAAAGTCAAAACACCCAGATGCTAAAATTGTAGTTGGGAACACCGAAATCGGGGTCGAAACTAAATTTAAAAGCATGCTGTATCCTGTTATAATACAGCCTACAGCCGTTAAGGAACTTTCTTGTATTGAAGAAACTTTAAAAGGTGTTAGGTAAGCAAATTTAAAATTAAATTTAATAGTATTAAATAATACTTACTTAGAATCAGCAATTGGTGATTGCTTTTAGAATTGGAGCATCTGTAACTTTAACGGAAATAGGTGACTTCTTAAAAGAACAGATCAAGATACAACCAGAGGAAAAAACGCGAATATTTAAAGCTGTAGTGGAAATGCTGTATTGGTTTGCTGGCAAGCAGATTCGTAGCGTTGGAGCTATTGGAGGTTAGCAAAAGAATGACAATACCGAATACTAATAAGTTGCTAGATGCACACCGACGAGTGATCGCATGTTAATGATCATCAAATGAATGTCCATCCAGCAGTACCTTTGCACCATACTTTCCTCTAAATTACTCCTCTAAAATTTTAGGTAACATTATGACTGGAAGCCCTATCTCTGATTTACTACCCATTCTAATGGCTACCAAAGTTGAGCTGGAGGTGCAACATAAAAAGACTGGTCTAAGAACTGAAATACTCGATGAAAAGTTCTTTACAGGTAAAGATATACTTGTTCTTAAGTCCGGTAGTAGATGGTTGGGAAACACCCAGTTCAATAGAATTGTTGATCTCAATCATATTAAACCTGTATTTAATTCATCAAGAATATAAAGAAACGAAGATACTCAGGCAATCTAATATTTAAGGTTACAGGAAAACAATTCTTAATCCCGACGATGTACTTCAAGCAATCCACATTCCATTTACTGACCGAAATCGGTATTTTCAAGCGTACAAACAAGCAAGGAGAAGAGAAGATGATATAGCAATAGTAAATGCTGCCGTTAATGTCGTTTTTAAGGAGAACTCTAATATAATCTCCAATATAGGGTTCGGATTTGGAGGAATGAGTTTCAAGACTGTGACTGCGCCAAAAACTGAAGTATTCTTAAAAGGTACCAATTAGATGAACCAGAAAATATCAAAAATATAATTAATTTTCATTTAAAAGTCGAATTTCCTTTTAGAAAAACCTTGGAATAAAAATAGCATTGAAGAGGCATACTCCATACTACTAGAGGATCTACCTCTAGATCCATCAGCTCCGGGTGGTATGATCCAATACAGAAAATCTCTAGTTCTGAGCCTCTTTACCAAGGCTTTCCTATCTATTTCCGAGCAGCTTAAGAACAACTCAATAGAAATAGATGTGGATGCTAATGAACTGAGTGGAGGCGAAGGCATATCTGATGTGATGGAACAGAAGAGTTCTCAGTATTTTACTGTGGTGTCCGATACTCAGGAGAAGTATGACGCTGTGGCAAGACCAATAGGTAATTCAATACTATATTACTAAATTTAACAGTGTCATTGAGCTCAAATTGGAGAGATATCGTACAAGAGCACACCAGACATATATCAACTAGATTTATTCTTTATATTTATAATAGCTATTCATTAACAGTGCATTCATCAGCCTACAAGCAAGCAACTGGAGAAGCAGTATACTGCGACGATCTACCATTTTTTGAAAATGAATTGTCCCTTGCCTTTGTTACAAGCACCAGACCCCATGCAAGAATTAGGTCTATCAACACGTCAGCTGCCGAGAAGATAGTTGGAGTGCATGGATTTGTTGGGATCGATGATGTTGGAGAAAAGCATAACGAGTGGGGAAGTATCATCCACGACGAGAAGGTTTTCTACCATGATGTGGTTACTAGTCAAGGGCAAATTATTGGTAAGCGTGTTAATTGTTATTCTTCTGTGGATTAAAGTAGTTCAAAAAGTTAATAGTAATTTTTAAAGGTCGAAATTAAGACTCCTACTACCAGTTCTTTGACAAACAAAACCGAATGAAACGATATTTGAAGGAAACAAAGTTTCTATAAACATTTTTAGGCGGTATTGTCGCAAAAGATCAAGCAACTGCCCATCGGGCAGCAAGATTAGTTAAAATAGAGTACGAAGACTTGAGTCCAGTAATTATTACAATTGATGAAGCCATTAAACATCGATCTTTCTTCCACGATCCTTTGAGAGTGATTAAACATGGTGGAGATGTAAAAAATGTAAGTTAAAGGTTTTACATTACTTTCATGTATATTATACGTAATTTAATTGATGTTATGAAATTTCTTATTAGGTTTTTAAAGAAGCTCCCCATTTGTTGGAAGGCGATTGTCGTATTGGTGGACAAGAACATTTCTATTTCGAAACGCAAGGTTTAATAGCAGTGCCCAAAAAGGAGGATGACGAAATGGAATTATATTCTTCGTCGCAGAACCCCGCAGAAGTCCAAGTAAGACCCACTGAACTGAAATTTGGAGTTATATTTTATAAAAATCGTAATCTAAAAACAGAGAGCTGGGGAAATGATAAAATAGTCTTTAAATTTGTCCCACCATATAAATAACAAGAAGAAGTGGTATTATTCATAACAATTTATACATTGTAAATAATTAATGTCCTCACATTTATCTAAATAAATTAGCAAAAGATAAGTTAATTAAAAAAAATGGAATTAATACGTCAAAGCTAATACGTAATCATTATCAAACAGAGGTGATTTTTCAAGTCGCACGAATTTATTCCAATAATTTAATACTGTCTATAACAACTTTTTTTTTTACAATTTAAAAACTTGCCACATTAATAAAAATTGGATTTTATTTTTACAAATTGTTAATAAAATGTGTAAAAGTCACCGGCGTTATACAGGGTGCCCCAAAACTTATGGGCCATCGAGCAACAGGAGATATCAAACATCAAACTAAACCGATTAAGTCATATAAGTTTTTTCGAAATGTCTCTCGTTCGAGAAATAAAGGGTAGTGTAAGGTTATTTTAGAATCCAAGGCTTTCAAAGAAAGGCAATTTCTAAACTAAAAAGGAGTACTTGCTCGATCTTAAATCTCTAATTGTTTTCGAGATATTTCCAGTTTAACTTTGATTCAATTTTTGATGTTTAAAAGGTTTTCTAGTATTATTAGTGGAAATTATCAGCGGGAACAAGAGTACCTCCCCCCCCCCCGTTTCGAGGATGCTGAACACGATGGTGGCATCAGAATTTCTCTTTGGGGTTGCGCAACCCCTCAAACGTCCAAAAGCCACCCCCCAGAGGGGTTAAACGCGCTTCAAAAGGTTTCCCTGCAAAGAAACACACTTTCCCCCCGTTTTCGAGGATGCTGAGCACGGTGGTGGTGTTGGATATCGCGTGCGACCCCCTCCAACCCTCGCCCCCCCATTTTCGAAAAAGTTGAGAATGGGGAAAATAGTTGTACTTCTCTTCTTGATTGTGATGGTCTCTCATTCCGGTCCAACTGAAAAAATATAATCAAATAGCAAAAAAAGCCAAGGCGTGGTCAGTTTATTTTTAATTTTTTAGAAATGTTTTTTTTTTAATTTTTATTAAATAAAAAAATCATAAAACAGGAAGAGTAATTTAAAAAAAAAATTTTAAACACAATTTTTTTTTATTAAAAGGTAATATCGTTCCATAACGGAGGGGAGTATTGGTCGGTGGAGGGGTCGGACGCGATATCCAACACCACCATCGTGCTCAGCATCCTCGAAAACGGGGGGAAAGTGTGTTTCTCTGCAGGGAAACCTCTTGAAGCGCGATTAACCCCTCTGGGGGGTGGTTTTTGTCCGTTTTGAGGGGTTGCGCAACCCAAAAGGGCGGGGGAGGTGCTCTTGTTACGGCTGAAAATATTTCGATTTTTCGGGGTTTTTTCCGACTCACAGACGCCACTATATGACAGTCTAAAACATTTGACGCACAACTGTGTGGTATCTCGTTGAAATTAATACTCAAACATGTACTGCCCATTTTTTATATTCCTCCGTAAAACCTATTATGAAAACACTTATAGGAATTGAGTAATTAAAGATTTTTAAAAAGTATCAAAGCAAAGTTTCCCTCCTAACGATAATAACCCATCTACTACCTTGCCTGCTTTCTTATCTATTGTATGACCTCTAAAATATTCACAGCCTTACACAGATAAACCGTGATAATTATATAACCCCAGCGGATTTTCGATTACCAACAGCAAAGAGTGTAGTTAAACTTAATTACTTCTTATCGCCCGGATTAATTTTATTTATAATATTATGACGAAATATTGCACATGCAATATTTGAAGAATAATAATATTGTTTGTTCATTCTCAATGCGTTTTTAACATAATGATAACCTGATGGATTCAAAATTTATAGATATTTGTTAATTAGTTTCTGATAAACGTGTGATTGTATTCGTAACAGTCTTATTTTTTTAATTTTGCAAAGACTAAATCACATCTGAAAACATAAATCCCACATTCAAAATAGACATGGCATAATTGGAATGTCAGCTGGAAGATTTAGATACGAGAGATGTATGACTTATAACCCATTTAAAGCCAGATTTGTCCATAAAGTCCAGATTCGTCCATAAGTAGAGTACTGCTATTCGGCTACTGGATTCCATCGAAAAGATTCTGCTCGACGAATACCACGAGCCTTGAACATCGAAAACCACAGGCGCGAAGAAAGGGGGAAGGGCAGTATTATATTTAAACCGTCAATTCCTGAGATAAAGACAAATTGAAGAAAAATAGCTATAAATGGCGCTTTCTATTCATTCAGCGGTAAAAGTGACCTGACGTCAAACCAGAAAAACACCTGTGTGACACTGCGATATATATAAGCAATCAAGGAGTTCTGGCCGGTGTTGTCATATGTACACCTTAAACTCTTTAGACAAAATAAAATAATTTAAACACTTTTCCATTCTGTAATACCTTTTTGTACTTGCGCTTGCGTCTGTTAGTTGAAGACCAACCAGCGGCCGGATATGTTGTGTCTCGTCGATCACCAACACACTCTCAGCAATCCGCTCTGTGTTTTTTTCGGTTTACGCGTGTGTCTTGCCCGTTCATAAATAATCTTTGAATATTGTTTTTATTGACGCGTGTCTTCTAGACGTCAAATTTCGTCGCGTGTAATAAATTCTAATAATCTGTAGTATAATCTGGATTATTGTATTTTCAAAAGCTAACTATCGTTTCTGTTTCACTATTACTGTGTGTACATAAAGTGTTTCCAGGAGTGTTCCCATGAAAAAGAAAAGAAAACTGATTATGTTTGTGCCTGGATTGCTCGCTCTTTAGGTATAAGGATAAATACAAGTAGGTAGAAAATAATTTATTTTTATAATTTTATATGGAATTTAAGTTTTCCATTAAGTTTGGCAACATTGCCATTGACTCTAGGTGAAATGTTGTAGAGTAGCGCGGACTGACCTGTGAGTAAGAGTGTTTGTTACCCCACTTTTAAACGGTCGATTTAAAAATAATAGAATATGTAGCGCTTCTCTAGGACACCCAAGGAGTCATCCATTTAAATACGTCCTTTCCATAACACCCTGTATAACCTCCAATGATTCGAAACCAACGTGAATCGCTTTATTCGCACATACAATGCTCACAGAGTGCCTTAAAAGATTGTCCCTATAGTGCTTGTGTTTGATCATAAAAATTTTTTATAAAGGATCTTGATTTACAATCTGGTTATACCATTCAATTATTTTAATATTAAATATTTCATTCCTTATATTTACAGAAACTCGTAGCCCATGTACTGGGTGTTCGTCAAAACAAAATCACCTGCAAAGTCAAACGGCTCGGCGGCGGCTTCGGTGGCAAAGAAAGCAAGGCGGCCATGATAGCCTTACCCACCGCCGTGGCCGCCAGAAAATTCAACAGACCAATCAGATGTATGTTAGACAGAGACGAGGACATGGCGATGACTGGGGGGCGGCATCCTTTTCTAATGAAGTATAAGGTGGCCTTTGACGATAAGGGCAAGATTTTGGGATGCGAAGTGGAAATTTATTCGAATGGAGGCTATTCGCATGATTTGTCAATGGGAGTAAGTTCAAAATATATACAGCGTGTCCACAAACCATCTTAACAAATGGAAATCTTTTTTATTTGTCACTGTACAAATAAAGGTTAATTTATAAACTTTTACACTCAGTTCAGTTGCGCTGCGCTCGCAGTTGCAGTTCGCTGGGAAACAATTTCTGATTTATAAACTGACTCGAGCGAACCGCCGCGGAATTTATAAATGGTCAGGTATGCTTTCATTTGTTCAATTCGAATGACACCCGTCGGAACTGAACTCAACTCAACTGAACTGAACTTAAAAGTTTATTAAAGCCACTTAAGAGTCACTCTTTATAAAAATTTCTGCTTTTTAAGAAAATTACACATAGAATGGTTTTTGGACACGCTGCATGTAGTTTCATGCGTCTTTTTCATAAAATTGCAGTGGAAATATTGTAGTGGACTTTTTCATAGGTATGTGAACGGGCGTTGACACATTTCGAAAATGCCTACCACATTCCGGTATGCAAAGTGACAGGATATATCTGTAAGACAAACCTGCCGTCAAATACCGCTTTTAGAGGCTTCGGGGGACCCCAGGGGATGTTTCTGGCGGAAACAATGACGCAAGACATCGCTGATTATCTGGGGTTGGATAGGATGGAAGTTAGTGAGGTAATAGGAGAAACAAACCTCATATTATCTTAAGGTTTCTACAGCATTGTTGAAGTTGATTATTTTTTTATAAAACTTACTTTATACAAGGTCTGATGGAAATGACTTATTGTATTTAAACTGGCAAATCCTGAGATGAAAATAAATTGAAGAAAAACAACCATAAATGGCACTTTGAATTATTATGCGAAATATACACTTTATATGAAATATCAAAATTTACGTTGCCGCTCCTGAGGACCTTATCAATAGTTTATTGAGGCAGTCTCGAGGTTCAAAAGAGGTTAGCGCATTATAGGCGGTGTTGTCATATTGTTTTTGACAACAAGACGTTTTTGACGCGCGTTATCACTTCTTTTTCAAACCTTTTAGAATTAGAAAAAAAAACAATTTTAAGGTACATACTCTCTTACCTTCGATCTTATTTTAAAATAATTCGTTTTATAATGTATGTTTTTCAACAGAACCAACAGATAATATCACACAAATTTGAAATCACATCACAATATTTATTATTATGAATTATTTCACAACAGAAAAAATCCGGATAATGCTACAACTAACAAGACGTTTAAAATTCGTATATGTCAAGCACGTGGAACCCTCGACAGCGTCATTCGACTTCCGGGTCTCGAAACATACTGAAGCAACGATAGTGGCGCGCGGTCGGTATCCAAGCAAGGGCGAGACACGCGGTGTGACATCACTGTTAGTATAGTCTAGTGACCCACGTTGTTGCTAAGTGAATCCGGATGGAACGGCGCGATAGTAGGTATGTGGGTAAAAAGGGTTTTTACCTTAGTATTTAGATATTCGATTTAAAAAAAAAAGTATGTAGACTTTCTCTAGGACACCCCAGGAGTCACCCATTTAAATATAATAAGTAATTTCCATAACCCCCTGTATAATAATTATTGCATTTTTAACTTGCAGATTAATTTGTATAAAACAGGCCAACTAACACCTTATAATCAAATATTAGAAAACTGTACAATAAATAAATGCTGGAAAGAATGTGTCAATATGTCAGACTTCTTCGCCAGGAGAAAAAGCATCGACGTTTATAACAGGTAAGTTCTCATCTTCTAGGGGAAAAGTTGTAGGAATCAATCTGTAGGGATTTTTTTTTATTGTTAATGTTTAATTACTTTTATTAATTAAATCTCATCTCTATTAATTTTTTTTTTAAGTCGACACCGGTATAAAAAACGCGGAATAAGTCTTTTACCGACAAAATTTGGTATAGCCTTTGGGGTACCGTTCTTAAATCAAGGAGGCGCATTGGTCAATGTCTATGTTGATGGTTCTGTTCTGGTACATCATGGAGGTAAGATATGGATAAATAGTTGAATACAAACAAACGAGTGTTATCACCGGTAACAGTATAATTATAGATTATTAGTAGATATCAAAAACTTCTTCTGCTTCTATCTTTTCTCTTGAAAATTTTTTTTCTTCTGTGCATTTTTTCATCAGGTATTGAAATGGGCCAGGGTTTATACACCAAAATGATTCAAGTAGCAAGTAGAGCGTTGGAAATACCAACGGAACTAATTCACACAAGCAGTACCTCTACGGAAATAGTACCAAACACCAGTCCTACTGCTGCAAGTACCGGTAGCGATTTAAATGGAATGGCAGTATTGGTGAGTACCTACTTATTTTCCATTAATGACGGCCATCTGCAGTTTACTTAGCTGTCATAATGCGACAAAGTAGAATTTTTGGCAAATCTAGCTGTAGCGATTTGAGTCGGCTAAACAAACACTGAAATTAGGTTGATATTTGATGATATACGCGTTTTATTTAAACCAGAACCTACTACAAATTAAATAATAAACCTTATTTTTATATACAATTACAGATTACAAACCCGAACAAACCCGAACATTTTTAATATACAGGGTGCACCAAGTAAAGTGGCCTATTAGAAGTATCTCGAGAACTGAATGAGATTTTATTTTGAAAATTTGGTTCTAGCTATAAGAGATGGTTTTCTACGTTTCTAAAATATTTTGGATGATGCGATGTTGCCGGATCATACCGAAAGTGGTAGCAACTTCGGAATTTTAAATATATTACCCTATATATTATGATTTTTTTTGGAATCTAGGTAAAAATCTAGAACAGTTTTATGTATAATATCATATACCTATCTTTAAGAGTTTTTGAATTATAAATAATCTTGTGATTTTTTAAAGTCGTATCGGGACCTGAAAGGAAAATCAATCTCTTTAGCCGTTACAGCTAAAAAGCTGAAATTTTGACAATATATATTTAATTAGTTTTATACAAGGCGTCTCCATAACAATATTTCTGAGGGAGATGAATTATTGCAAAAATCTTCTTTTTTTAAATTAATTTGTTATGTTTTGCTAATAGAGGATCGAATTTTCTATCTAATGATATTAAGTGTTCCTATACCTATCTTCAACATTTTCGGACTTATAGCGAAATTTCAAACTTATCTTAAAAAAATATATTCTTTGGTAGTAGGCTGCGGAATGGATTCATAGAAACAAAATAATGAAAAATCCATTTGCGTTATGTCTGTGTTATTGTAGTAAAAATTAACTAATTCACATTATTCGGCTTAGAGTTTATTTTATATTAATGGGGAGTGTGGTAGAGTTTTATCTAGAACTTGCAGAAAATTTAATGAACTTCATCCTATGACTCAGAAAAAGTTGATTGGCCGAGGAGGTCCCTGGAAATGGCCCTAAGGTCTCCGGATCTTAGACCCCACCCCAACTATCTATGGGGTCGGATTAGGGAAATAGTATACAAGACACCAGTCACAATAAGGAAAGATTTAGAAAATCGACTAAGAACAGCTTTGGGGTCTGTAGAAGGGGAAGAAATGAAAAAGGTGACAAATGAACATGTTATCACCACAATTCATGTGTTCATGTCTAAGAGCCAACATTTATATGATAATTTTTAAATTTCGCTATAAGTCCGAAAATATTGAAGTTAGGTATAGAAACACTTAATATCATTAGATAAAAAATTCGATCCTCTATTAGCCAAACATATCAAATACAGGGTGTCCCATTTAAAAAAGAAGATTTTCGCAATAATTCATCTCCCTCAGAAATAGTGTTATGGAGACGCCCTGTATAAAACTAATTAAATATATATTGTCAAAATTTCAGCTTTTTAGCAGTAACCGCTAAAAAGATATGATTTTATTTTCAGGTCCCGATACGGCGTTAAAAAATCACAAGATTATTTATAATTCAAAAACGCTTAAAGATAGGTATATGATATTATACAGAAAACTGTTCTAGATTTTTACCTAGATTCCAAAAAATATATAATATATAGGGTAATTCATTTAAAATTCCGAAGTTGCTACCACTTTCGGTATGATCCGGCAACACTGTCAAGTTAATCAATAGTATTTACTATAAATTATTGACATTTAGCAACATTAGAGCATGGTCCAAAAAAATTGTCGCGGCTTTTGTATACCTTCCCAACACTCCATGCTTCTCCTAATTTGACAGTATATCAAGCATCAAATATGCTTTACAGCTGTAATCAAGGGCGTCAGTTTTAGCCATTGTTTAAAAGAAACGGTGCAAGTGCCTTAAAAAAATGCATTCAATATCTAACTTTTTTAAATTGCCTTTTATTTCCTAAAATTTTATGATTTTAGGATGCCTGCAACACATTAAAAGACAGACTCAAACCGTACAAAGAGGCAAATCCAAGAGGCAAATGGGAAGATTGGGTTAAGAGTGCCTTCTTTGACAGGTAACTGTTTATAAAATATTATACTTTATTATCCAAAGAAAAGTACATTCTTATAAGGCATATTTATCTTGAACATGATTGCTAAATAACAGTATTTTTTAAATTTGAACCGAATAATCCAGAAGTGAAGGCCCTATTGTTAACAGTATAATGGAACAAACCTGCTCTTGCAAATAAGTACGAAAAAAATTCCGCTCATTTATTTATAATAAAAATATCTCTTTTAGAGTGAGCTTGTCCGCTCAAGGTTATTATAAAGCGCCAAATATCGGACACAACTGGGAGACGAACGAGGGAAACATGTTCTCGTATTTCACTTACGGGACGGCTTGTGCAGAAGTCGAAATAGACACTTTAACCGGGGACCATAAAGTATTAAGAACAGATATTGTTATGGATATAGGTAAGTTTCAGTGGCGGTTCTTCCACAGGAGCACGTGCGCACGTGCACCCCCAAAACAAAACGAATAAAAAATATTAATTTATATTCATTGAATATTATTTATCGTATAAAGTCAGACCCTCCCTAATATTTTATCGTACCGTCAAACTAAAAAAGTCCGACCCTCCCTAATATTCTATCATCCCGTCAAACCAAACTGTATAGATCCGGCAACCGTGCCTCGGTCGAGGTAAATGATGAGACTTGCTCGCACGTGCAATTAAGTAGCGCAGTTTCTCTGTAGTAACAGGTGACGGGTGGCAGCGGGGGATAGCGGGGCTATGGCGATTTAACATGGAAAAGGCGCAGAGTTTTTGTGTGCATGGCGCTGTTGCCTGTTGGTGCATCTAGTTAGAAATTCGAGCGTGTATGTTTTAATATTTTAATATTATATATTTATTAAGTTAAAATGAATAGTTGACGGTGGACTATTTAAGAAATAACTTTAGCTTTTTGAGTCTATGAGGTTGGAGCAAAAAATTGAAGTGGGAACACCTAAACCCGAAATTAATTTAACGCAGACCACAAAGGGTAAATCTAGGGACTTTATTAGAAAGTTTAAAAATGAAATATATGAAAAAAAAATTTATAGAGGGTATTCCAAACTTAATGAGGCTGTTATTGATCAATTTTCTACAATTAAGAACCGAAGAATGTACTTTACGTTTAAACACTATTGTGTAGGCTCGATAAATGTTGTGTATTTCGATAAATGATACTCGATATGATTTTAAACCATTTTATTTATGGATTTAAACTAAAAAACACTGAAAATATGAAGAATGCCAACTTGTCAGTCTCGTGGCTCGATTCGTTCTCGTCATAAAACGGTTAACTATTGTTCTCGTCTTGGTTGCGCCTAATGACGTAGCCGTAGATTCGGTTTTCTTGATAGCTCGTAGATGGCTTTAGTAGTATTAGTAGTGGACTGTACAAATATTGTTACGAGGCTATCCGACAGCTATACACACTAAGAAAACCTTTCTTATTTTCCAAAAGTTGTATTTCCTTGTGTAAAATTAAAAAATAAATAAAAATATGTTTTACCTAACGCATTTTCTTATTACTTTTTTTCTTTCTACATTTAAAACGCCTAGAAAGTAATTGTTTGGTCGTTACACAAAAATAAAATTGTAAAAATAATTTCACCATACTTGTGAACCCCCTCTATCATAGGTCACGAGCCGCCACTGGTAAGTTTTCAAAGATTAATAATTTAGGTACCAATTTTTCATCGTTAAAATTACGCTGTAAGAATGCTTTAACAGCCAAAAGCAGGGTATTTGTGTCAGAGTTCAGAGTGACAAGCTGTTTACGTAGAAGCTTGATAATTGTAATGAAGCTGATGGTAGCCATCGTCAATCCTCGAACTCAGCAGGTTAATACTGTAATTCCTTAGGTTTGGTCGCTGGTTGGTTTTAAAGGTATTGTAAGGTTAAACAAGTTGTAAGGTAAAATAAATCTATTATCTTCGTGTTAGTAATTATGTACAAAAAGCACAATTTCTATATATGTGACAATCTGTGATGGTAGGCTTACTTACATGGTAGTCTTAGTACTAATTATCTTTAACACATGGTTCACTAATCTGTTGTGTGATACGACCTGTCATGACTCAGTACTTAGACGTTAAACTGGTAGTAAAATTGGTAATTTAACAATGGTAGTTTCTGGTAATTTAACAATGGTAGTTCCTGGTAATACTGTCGGTGCAGAATGCTCACTAATCTTTTATGTGAGATACCCTGCCCTGGTAGGATAAAACTGTGATAAAACTGTCGGTGCAGACTGCTCACTTTCTAATATATGAGTTGACCTGCCCTGGTAATTAAGAAAAGTCCCTGACTTTAATGATTGCAAAGCCCCTTCACTCGCCCGTACGACCCTGTCGTTCCGTAACACACAGTTTGGAGGATCTCTTCACAATGGTATTAAAAACGGCGTGTTCGAACCAAAAGGGTTTACGCGATAGTTCATTGGCCAATAGAAATGCGAGACGCCAATCGCTGCACGTTACCGCTGGTCACGAGATACTAGTTGGAACGCTAAACAATCATGTGCCATAGGTCAAATGTGGGTGAAAAATAGGCAGGTCGACTGGACCGTCTTTAAAACTAATCGATAATTCACTTTCAAGTGTTTTAAAATGCATTTAAATATTCTTTGCTAACAGGAGTGACAAAGAACGGATATATTGTGTGTCACTCTGATACATGCATGTATTTAATAACAAGGGAGATGTTTGTTTGCCGTGTCTAGGATGTTGGAATGTTCGTACAGTTATGTCAAAATATGCAAATATGGTTTTGATGTTGATTTGTGTATTTATATTATATTACTTGATTATGCTTATATTAGCTCGGAAAATATGTTTGGGATTGGTATATAGCGCAAATTACACAAAAGGAGTTATTGTTATGATTAAACTGATAGATTATTTGGCTATTACCGAGCCGTACCTATTTGGACGCGTTATAAGTTGCATGGACATGTCTTATAAGTTCTTGAAGGTAATAAGCGAATTCTTAAGCGTGTTGTTAGAGGGATACGGGTACTGTTTCACAACAACATACATCATTTGCAAAAATCGTGTTAAGCTGCCTACATATGCAATTATCTGGTAAACGAAGCTGACTTCAACGAAATATGGATTTTTCTTAGTCATTTAAATGTCTTGCTGTATAATATAAAAATTGTGATATCGTAGAAACTCTATCTCTACTTTTAGGTGAAAGTTTGAATCCAGCTATAGATATCGGACAAATAGAGGGGGCATTTATGCAAGGATACGGCCTTTTCGTATTAGAAGAACTAGTATATTCTCCAACAGGAACACTGTTTACTAAAGGCCCCGGGACCTATAAATTACCAGGATTTGGAGATATACCGGCGGAGTTCAATGTTTCTTTGTTAAAAGGAGTATCTAATCCTAGAGCTGTCTATTCGTCCAAGGTAATTAACCGTGATACACTGCGCAACTTATTTAACGTTCGAAAAATAAAATCAAAGTTGAGGCAAATTTTTGATTGTGCGTTAAAAAAGTTGAGCAGTGTATAAAGTTACTCTTTTTGATTTTAACAACATCCATACCTCAACATCATCTTTCTTTCCAGGCTGTTGGTGAACCACCACTTTTCTTGGCGGCCTCCGTTTTATTCGCTATAAAGGAGGCCGTCAAAGCAGCTAGATTATCAAATGGCGTTAAAGCAACTTTTAAACTGGATGCACCAGCTACCTCAGCTAAAATTAGGATGGCATGTGTTGATAATATAACTTTAAAGGTAACCTGAACTTAGTCTTAATAATACTATGAAGGGAACTATTAATTATCATAACAAAGTTCCACAATGCAGCAGAATTTATTCGTTTATGACACGCTTTTCTCTAATAATGTTACAATTTTTACGTTTATGATCCTCCAGTCTCCATATAAAAATATATCGGCTTTATTTTTAAATTTTTTTTATATTGAATTTCGATAAATATACAGGGTGTTATGGAAATGACTTATTATATTTAAACCGGCAATAAAAATAACCATAAATGGCGCTTTGAATTATTAAGCGAAATATACACTGACAGTAACCAAGTCGAATTTAACGCTAAAAAAACCCAGGCAGCAGTTTTCTCTAAAAAGGTTAACATTACAGAACCGGACATAGTCATGGACGGACACGCAATCCCACTGGCTTTATCTATTAATTTGCTAGGCGCCAATCTGGGAGGAAATATGTCTCCACGTTGTGGCAATCGCCAAGATAGTTTCTCAGAAACTTGGTGTACTCTTCCGAACCAAAAAGTTGTACACACCTCAACAACTTTTGACACTATACAAAGCCCAGATTCGACAATCACTAGAGTACTGCTCTCGTGTCTGGAGCTCTGCACCCAAACATACTCTTCGGCTTCCATCGAAAGGAGGGCCATTCGTCTGATTGGCGACCACGAGCTGACGAGGAACCTCGACAACCCAGAACATCGAAGACAGGTTGGGGATTTGACTCTCGTTTACAGATATTTTCATGGAAAGTGCTCGGCTGACCTTGCCCTCTTAATTACGCCCAGAGCGGTGAATAGCAGAAATACACGACGAACCACTGCCGCCCATCCATATGTGGTTAAGCTTAGTACTTCTCGAACTTCATTATTTAAGGATTTTTTCATCTGGAGGACTTCATCCTTATGGAACGACCTTCCCGAGATCGTTTTTCCCAACGAATATAACCTCCAACGATTCAAAACCAACGTGAATTACTTTTGCGCACACGCACCACTCCCAGAGTGCCCTATAGGACTTTTCCTGTAGTGCTTGTGTTTGATCATAAAAAAAAAATTTATATGAAATCTTAAAATTTACGTGGCCGCTCCTGAGGACCTTCGCAATCAATAGTTTATTGAGGTAGTCTCGAGGTTCAAAAGAGGTTAGCGCATTATAGGCGGTGTTGTCATATTGCAACACAGAATTATAAACGCACGTGTTCAGTTTTTGACAACAAGAAGTGTTTGACGCGCGTTATCACTTCTATTTCAAACTTTTTAGAAAAAAAAAACTACAATTTTAAGGTACATACCCTCTTACCTTCGATCTTATTTTAAAATAATCCGTTTTATAATTAAATTCCATAAAAAAATAAAACACAAAAAGTATGTTTTGCAACAGAACCAACAGTAGATCACACAAATTTGAATCACATCACAACATTTATTATTATGAAGTATTTCACAACAGAAAAAAAATCGGGTAATGCTACAACTAACAAAACGTTTAAAATTCGTATACGTCAAGCACGTGGAACCATCGACAGCGTCATTTCATCCCGAGTCTCGAAACATACTGAAGCGACAATAGTGGCGGAGTGGCGCTTACCGGGTATTCAAGCTACGGCGAGACACGCGGTGTCATCTGACAACACTGTTAGTATACTTTAGTGACCCATATTGTTGCTAACTGAATCCAGATGGAACGGCGCGACAGTATGTGGGTACAAAGGGTTTTTACCTTAGTATTTAGATATTCCATTTAAAAAAAAAAGTATGTAGACTTTCTCTAGGACACCCTAGGAGTCACCTATTTAAATATAATAAGTCATTTCCATAATACCCTGTATACTTATTAACCTATTTTTTAGCTGAAGGAGCCAGAACAAGGTAGTTTTCAACCATGGAACGTTCCAGTATAAAATAATAGTATTTCACTTGGTAGAAGTCTGAATATAAAGTATTGTCTGTGTTCATGCGATAGTGGTTTCCATCTAAATGTACAAATAATATGTAAAAATTATTGAAATAAAACTTTATAGTACAATTTTAACTAGTAGTTTTATTAACACTCACCTGCACTGGCAGAAATTGCCAATACACGGCAGTACGGCAACCGGGGAATTTATAAATTTGAGAAGAAGTATATCTATAGTCGTTGCAGCGAACCCTCTCGCCAGAAATGTCAAGTGACACGTGACATTAATGACTTGCCTGCTTATTTCTGGCTATTTATTTTGCCTAGGGTTTGTATGAAATTCCAGGACCTTCCAGGGCCGTACTAAACTAGTACGTACGTTTATTTTAGAAATGAAACGAGCCTATTTATATTTTTACATGCATTTTATATTATTCATTATAGGGAATAAAACACACAAACACATTGTATTTTTTTGTTATTTATTTATTGAAATATATAAAATAAAGTCATTATCTATAATTACATGTCTAGTAGGTACCTATATCTTCACAAAAAGATAGGAAGTACGTATCTGCATGCATGTCCATCTTTGCCTACTGTAAACTTTATACAGTGTGTCTACACATGGACTTAACTATACCTGTAAAAAATTGTATCTTCAATTTTTCGAAAAAGTCATCCTTGATCATTTCTTTTCCCTGTTATATAAATACAAATCACTTGGAAAAATTTCCATGTTTGTGTACCGGATGCACAAAAAAACATTTCTGAAAATAGCTATGGACCCTTTCTAGGGAAAGGTTATTGTATCAAAAAACTAAATATACGGTTTGCTTAAAGGTTGTTCACTCTTGTTACCTCTGTTTTAACTTTAATGTTCAATTCAATTGAGGGTTCGCTGCAAAGACTATACTATCTAACTCGATTTCAGGCATTTATTAATATAAAAACATACAAACCATTACACGGAAAACTACCAAATACACCGACATAAAAACCTTCTTACGCCGACCTGATATATTGCAGGACAAACCTGCTAATTTATACTCCCCAATCAGTAGACGTCAGTCACGAAAAATGCTGACTGACTATAATTTGGGTATACGTTCATTGTTTTATCAGATTATAAATTAAATGTTTACTGTTATTTTACATGAATTGTAGTTTTTATTTCTCATCAAATCATTTGGTAAATTTACAATACTCTTCAAATTCTTTAATGTTCACTTGAGAGGCTTGAGATCGCATGAGATAGGTGACAGCAGCTAAAAAAATTAATAATATACAGAGTGTTTCTTAATAACATGCTAATATTTAAGAAGGTTATTCTTGGTTCCATTTTCAGAAAAAAATGTCATATGAACATATGTCCTTTTTAATCTTTGTTAATACCTAAATTCCTAGCGTGCCAATGAATGAATTTCATTTTTTTATACGAAACCTGTACGTCAAACGACAAATAATCAAGAGACTGCATTTGCTCAGCAAGGAATGAGAATTTTAAAAATAATTTTTATTTAAAAAACATTCGTTTCTTAAAAATTACCCAGGGAAATTCCCGCACGAACGCCGCTGGTAGGAATAAAATACATCAGAAAATGCCTCTTGATGAATAGAAAGTAGGTACCAAATTTAACAAAATTATCTAGAGCAGTATCACAGATATTAATAAAAAAAGGAGATTTTTGAAAATCTTAACACTCTGTATCTCAAAAGTTAAGACGTTTAGGACATATGTTCATATGACGTTTTTTTCTGAAAATGGACCCAAGAATAACCTCCTTAAATATTAACATGTTATTAGGAAACACCCTGTATACATTTGTTTCAACAAATTAACAAATATTTTTTCAGACATATTTTAAGGCTACAATAGTTTTAAAACACATTTTCCTTTTAAAAGGCTGGATTTCAAATATAATTTATGGCTAATCTTATAAAACTTCTTACCTTTAAGATGTGCCTCCGTTTGAATAATACCACGGCCTATATAACATGCCACAATATCGGTTTTTGAAAGCAAACCGATTCTGTATTTACTAATAAACCGCTGAATTAGATTAATTTCTTGGCTACCAACAGTTCTTTTAACTTTCTTAGCTTCCTTTTCACATATTTCGTAGATATTGGTAAACGCTTCCTTTACTTGGGATTTTATATCGTCTTCGATGTTTGAATCGCCATCATTCTATTAAAAAACGAAGTAAAATCAGTATATGTTTGAAAAATTTTGTTTCACCCCACAATTTTGGTGTGGCCCATAAGTTATGGGACACCCTGCATATTCATTTCAGGAATTGAGTATATTAATTTCAAGAATTGTGTAAACGCTCATTAAATTTTTATCAAAATTGAGGTCCGGCCCTGATTAAACTTAAACAAGTTCTCTAAAAGCAAAGTAACTAGAAATGACATGCTATTAAACCACGCGAACTCGAATATACCTTTATCATATAAAAATCGCCCGTCTCGATTCTTTCCAACAGTTTCAATAGGCCGCAAATTTTTATTTCATCGTCAATGTTTTCGTTAACTTTGACAGCCTCAGCCAGCATTGTAAAGCATTTTTTGGCATTAGAGGCTAAACCCTGTAGTTTTGCGCAAGCCTCAACTTGTAAAATGCCCTAAAAATAAACCAAGGGGAATATTACAAGATACATTCAACCTTAAATAATTGTATTTTACCATATATTTATTTTTTTCGTTATTACTTTGGTTGTCTTGTATTTTTTTTCTAAAAAATCTGCTGAACCTTCCCTGTTTGTTTCTTTTTTCTGCATTTTTCCTCTCTTTAATAGCTGGTAACAACACATTCTTTAAAAACTCGTCATTCTTAAATAATTCGTTACACAATTCCATTTCTTTTTCGTAAATCTTTAAAAGAGATCCAAAAAACTTTCGAGTTAGTATATCTTTATTCGGCAAAAAAGGATTGTTCAAATCTAGTGAAAAATCGAACGTAAGAGACGAATCTACGTCTACTAAAATAGAATTGTCATGATTCTTCTTACTATCTACCTCAAGCTGTTGTTGGGAGACTTTACCTAGAAATTCTTGCTCTAGGTTAAAAAAGTCAGCTCCCAAGTAAGTAATGCTGTTAGTTCTCAAATATTCGTTGTTTAAAACCAGTTTACATCCATTCTCCGTGAAACTATCCGTATCACAGACTCCGATATCTTCCGTTTCAAACTCAATTTTAACTATATCATCTGTATATGATTCAACATCTTCATTGCAAACATCAGCTGCATCGTGAGCATGTATACTTGAATGTTGACTTATCGCTGCACTTTCCAGCATCAATGAGTTATCTTTACCCAATAAAAGTTCCAGAGAGAATTCCTGGTACACATCACCTTTTCCCGCCGCTTTCATTTCACTACTTTCTCTCACCTTTCTAGCGTACAACTGACAACTCTTCGCCATTTTCTCATAGAGAACACTTTTCTTGAAATCGCATTGGCTCTTTGGTTGACACAACTTACTCGGGTCGCTTTTTCCTCTTTGTAAAGCATGCGGTTTCAGTAACGCGGCTATATTGGGCTTCTTAAAGAAATTTGTCAAGGAATGTTCTTTAAAACTTCTAGATTTTATGCTTGCATAACCGCTTTCCGTAGAACCCATTGGACTAAAGCAACTACTTCTACAAAGGAACGGCGTCTCTACATTGTACTGACTCAAGCTGAAGTTAAAGTTTTGGTCGAACGGTCTAGTCAGATTTGCAAATACCATCTCACGAGAAGCTTCCTGGTTGTCCGAGGATGATGTTTCTTCATATAGAAAATCGAATGATGACGCGTTTGTTGCTAAAACTGGGCAACTCAACGGTTGAGACAAAGATGGAACAGTATTGGTGTTATTAGTGGTCGAATTGTTTGCACAGTCAACAATGTTTTTAAATAGTGTGTCTCTCTGATCAGTAGACTCGCCCGAGGAATGATTGCCACTGCGAGAAAATATTTCTTGCACGTTCTTACAAGCATCTTCTTGTATTTCCAAATTAGATAGTTGAATACGTCGGTTATCAAATTCCTCTTTGAGCACGCGCTCACTAACGTTGGTGTCAGATTTAATATTCTGATCCGATTTATCAGTACTTTGTAAGCTCAAAAAGTCATCATCCAATTCGAAATTAACCAACTTAGTCTTGGAATCGCAATACGAAGCTACAGAGGTACATAGCATGTCCATTAAATTCACAAAGTTTTTACAACATTGACAATCGTCGGAATATTTACTGCACTCGCATTGCGCTCCTTTGAATTCTTCTGGAAACTCCAAACCACTGTTAACTTCCAGAAGCTTATTGCAGAAGCTAAGTAACTTTTTCTGGTTAAGCTCTTGGTCATTGAAATACAGTTGCATGACAGATTGATCTTCTACATTAGTATTTATGTCAGTATTTTTTCCCTTATTATGATTCAGATTATTTTGATGTTTTTGTACATCTGCATGTGGTTGACCTCCGTTAGGCGATTGGGAGTAATCTTTAGTGTCAAAGCAAAGGCCGGGTATTTTATTATCAACGTGATTAAGCCTTTTAGTTACAATGTGAATGTCTTCTTCTTTGCGTTTTCTTCTTTCACCATCATCCTTATTCTTCCTCTGATAGAAATTTCCTTCTGTCTTTGCCTTTTCCAGATTTAAAGCAATCAAGTTTCTGTCTAAACTATTCGTCGCTCTCGCCTCCTTCTCTTTCCTTTGAGCGTTCTCTTGCCTCACCATGGACAGAAATCGTACCTCGAAAATTTGAGGTCCAACATCAAGTTTGGAAAATCTAAATTTCTTTTTCATTTTTTGTCGGATCGACTGATCATATAGTTTTCGTCTTTGATAGGCACTAACTTCTCTGCCTTTGTAGTCCTTCGTAACAAAGAGTGTACTTGTAAACTTATTACCTATAAACTGATCCAAAGAATGAATAGCTGATTTAGAGCTTTGACACCTCAACCGAGGAACATTAGAATATCGTTCCATGTTACCACTGATGAAACTTCCAGCGTTCGTTTCAGGGCCTCTGGAATTACAAATCACCAGAGTCTTTCCGCCACTGATAATTTCTGATTTGGATCTGTTGACGTTTCCTTTCCTTGCTCGGACTTCTACCAATGATCTACTTCTTCTGATATTTTGAGCAGAATCATCGCCCAGTGAAGATGAAGTACTTCCTTCGCCGGCAGTACTTTTCTTTTTAGAGATTGGCCTACATTTAATTAGAGCAGTATTAACTGTTACAGGCGTTTGAACGGTCCTAGCAGGTATTGAGGCAACAACAGATCTGGGCGTTTTTTGAACGACTGAATCCTTAGGGTAGTTATGGTGCACGCAAGAATTATGTACATTATCAACAGAAGTGACGGAGTCTGCCTTCCTAAATAGATCCGGTTCCTCTTTCGTTGTACATTTTCTTTCAGAAGCTTTACTTGCAATCGGGATTTTATTGGTTATGGGTTTATCATTCTCTGACACATTTGGTTCTATTAGATCTGATTTTTCCTTTTCATATGGTTCGTCAGTACGTCCTACGCGATTCGGAACAACGTTTTCTCGCCTCTTCACAGTAACACTTTTTCCTTCACTTCTAAGCATTTTAATTTTTTGAATTGGCTGCGAAACATCTACTTGACTAACATTTTTTTGAATTTCTGACCTTTCTGTTAGTTCTGATGACTTCAATTGGGGATTCTTAACTACTAATATTTTTGACCTCAGAGATATAGGCTCCCTTCTAGTTTCCGCCACTCTGGGTACAGTTTTCGTTGTGATATCATCGCGTATAGTTCTGGCTGGTTGTTGTGTTGACGGTCTAGTTAGGTATGGTCGTATAGATGGTGATATTGGTGTCATAGTTTTTCTTCTCGGACTCTTGAAAGAGTTCTGAAAGAAAACATTAATTAAGTTCTGCCATATCATCCTAGTTTACTACGCAAATTTGGCTCCTTTCATCTTAATAACCCACAAAGCAACAAAAATATATAGCTATTAAATTAGGAACCTTTGTTGAAGTCGATTGAAACGCATAAATAAACCTACTTTACCTGTAAGTTTTCCACAACCCTAATCGGCGATACTCCAGTAGATTTAAGCCGATTTCCCCTAATCTCAGATTTATACCCAGGAGTTCTTACTTTCCTCATAATTAGGTCATTGCTATTACCAACCGCCACTTCATGCGTCTGTTTTCTTGGCTCACTCCTACTGGTTCTTCGATTTCTTTCCGTCTTTATTGATGACCCAATTGCTTTATCAACTGTTTTGGGAAACGGCTTATTGGCGTTATTCCTCATTTTGTTTTGTAGGTTATCTATGGTTTTGTAGATCTCCTGAAATTGGGGTTTCTTGTCACTGCTCTTATCCAAACTCATGGACGTGGAACACACGGAGAGATCTAAGGTGTCCGGAGGAGTTTTTCTCGAGCTATGGATGGTTTCCTCTAAATCGTCTATTGTTTTATAAATGTTTTCGAACTGCCTTCGTTTATCTTTAATCACCAGCTCATTGCCTTCTTCATATACGGGGATAATGTCAAAATCCACTTTTACATCTGACGTTTGACACAATTTGTTATCGGCGGTTCCAGTAGTATTCTTTTCTTTCAACACATTTCGCGGTACAAAATTCCTTTCTTTAGCTCTTTTAGACTTAACATAAGGATGAGAATCTTCTAAAAATATGGATCTTATGACTTTTTTCCCACTGGCCCCGGCCAAGAATACCTCCGACTTTGATCTAAACATTTGAATTCCATGACCATGGGAGAGTACATGGACGTCACTTCTTGATCTTTTACAGTACCTACAAATATAAGAAATCTGAAATAATTCTTATCTGTTAAGTTATGCTCGTTTAAAGTAATCTTAAACATTTGCCAGTTTCTTATAGAACTATAAATTTAAGCAAAGTGGCAGTATATACCTGCATCTAGCATCCTCATAATATCTATACCTTTCTTCACACGTATCTCTTGATACAATACTTATATTGGAATTCGCTGGTTTCTTGTTTATTTTAAAGCAGTATTCCGAATGACTGCTGGTAAAAGGCTTAAAATAGCAATCATTAATGCCCATAATTGGTATAAAGAACTCATCATTCTTAACTGAATTTGAAATATTCGACGGCTCCTCAACAATATTGTTTAGGTGTGAATCCCTGGGCGTAGATATTCGGTTCCATTTCTTTGGAGGTATATTCAAGACCTAACACAAAACACATTAATTGAAAAAAAAAATGCAGCGATTATATGAAACAAAACGCACCTGAAATAACTCGGAGGTCATTTGTCGTTCTCTTGTTATTTTAACATCTTTGGAATAACAAACGGCTGCGCTTCCTTCATCTGAAGCATTAGAAATTACCCTATAGCTATCACTTATAACGCTTTTTGCTTCAGAACTTATAGAATCTTCTTTGGAGTTATTAACTACAGAATATTTGTAATAAAGGTTAAAACGCTTGGATTTCTTCCTTTTTCCAACCAAATCTCCATCCAGATTAACCGATTTTTGCACCTTGCTACTAGTCTGAGTCATATTAGTCACTGGCATATCTTTAACAATCATCTGAGGAGGTATTCCAACTATGGACACTGTCTTACATTCCAAGTTCCTAGGGCGCACAAGTCCCTTATGTCTAGAACATTCCAAAATTGGCGGTTCTATGCCCTGAACTAAGAACTCTTGTTTTACATGTTGCTGCTCAGGGCTTCTCACATCCTGATTCACTTTCTCCCTAGGGTGATTTAATCTTTTTTGAACTGTTCTAAACGTTTCAGGAGGTAAAATGATGTTTTCTAATTTAGGATCTGCATATTGAACTATACGATGCCGTGACCGACGCCTATCTGGATAGTCCTCCGATCTATGTTTAGATTCTCTATGTTCTGGTGGGGGTATAATATAGTTTTCTCGGCAAGTTTTATGATCAGCCGAAGCCATTTCATAGTTCCTGTGATGATTCTGATTCTGGTCAACCCTATAACATTTTTCCGGTGAAGAACTCCTTCGTCTATGTAAATGACATCGTTCCCTACGTAGTTCATCATTAGCTACATGCTGTACTGTATCCAATGTTTGCCCTGAATAAGCATGGCAGTTGGATGCTGAGGTATGATGCTTCTTTAATGAATGGCGAGACACTTCCTCCCTCGTAGAAATAACGCCTGTATACGGACTTCTATGACGTCTTTTGGATTTTACTTCACACTCAACTCTATTTATGTCTGCTGCAGGAACAACTACATCCGAAGGTGCACCACGGTTCTTTATGTAATCGCTCGGTAAAGGTTGTTTTTCAGAAAAGCCTCGTTTTTTATCTGAAGATCTACGAGAAAATATTTCTTGAGGATTGTTTGTTTTAGAAATATCTGTAGGCTCTTCTTGATTTTTACCATCCATATATTGCATCTTTGCATGTTCATGTTTTCTAGCCGAAGGCTTGCGTGAGCCGGGTGATCCTTGTTGCTCTAAGTCCTTTAAAACTTCAGCATGTCTTGGGTTGGAAGACATTTGAATCGAACTTCCATCTTTAGGTCTAGAACGAGCTCTCTTCAGCTCTTGGCATTTGTTGCAAGTTTTCGATACTTTCAAGTCTTTACTATCATGTTTCATTGCAACGTCTTTGTTGTGTTTTGGCTGCGATATTTCTTCTTTCTTAATACGCCGTAACACCTCTTGAATAATTGCTTCTTTTGAGGTATCATCATTATGTTTGCTTTTATCGGCGGCCCTAATTCTACCTTCAATTTTACTATTACTTGGTTCTTCCTTCTCCGATTTGACATACTTGTCTCTTGATTTGCTTCTTTTTCGATTATCTTTTCCTCCAAATTTTGTATCACTAGTCTTATTATGTATGCTCTTATTAATTTGCAATATAACATCCAGTTTCCTATCTATCATGTGCTGAATTTTGGTGAGATACGTTTTTAAGTCTCCCTCCACAATCTGGTGTATTTTCTCTTCGTCCGCTCTAAGCTTATTTTCTTCTATTTTCTCTGTCTTGCCTTCGTGTCTCGTATGGTGTTTCTTACAAGGCATATGGTCGTATTCCACATTGTTTACAACTTCTTCCTGATTTAATCCATGCTTCCTCTCCCTTGGACGTCGTTTCTCCTTTCTTGTTTGTTCGTCATCTTTATTTCGATGTTTATTGTGATCGATGGCATCCTTATTTTCGAACGCGAAGTACTTATGATATGGTCCCAAGTCGATATTGCTTAGGCTACCTTTTTTGTGCTTCCCAGCACTATCTCTTTTTAAAGCATCTTCAGGAAGATAATCTGGATCGTTATGACATTTTTTCTTCTGACGTTTGCTTTTAGTGTCTCGCTGAATATCTTCTTTAGGTACTTGGTTCGAACGACTCTTAGACCTAAAATAAATTTAAAAAAAACATACAGTTGTTGTAGCGTGTACAATCACATCTTCCCACTTACCTGTCAGTTCTCTTTTCTTTTTTAATATTAATTTTACGATCATTGGGACTGTGATGACTTTGGTAATTCATAGATTTTTTTAGATCAGAGTTTGTGTTGTCCTCGTCGCGTAAAAGAGATAACTCTTTGATAGAATTTTCTCTCTTTTTGCCATGCCTTTTTTCCTGTTTTATCCTCCGATACAGGTCTTTAATTTTATCGGCACTTTTATCATTTTTCAGCTTGTATGGCACTTGGTCCATTTGGCAGTAAATTACCTCTTGGATTCTATTGTGTATGATTTTACTACTTACTGGTGATTTGCCATTACTTTTAGCTCTATGCTTTATTATATTCTTTTCTTTTTTCTCTTTATTTTGAAGCTGATCTTCTCTGCTTTCCTTATCTTTTCTTTTCGATGATTTTTCTCGACTTTTATGTTTCTCCCGCCTTTCTTTTATCTGTTCATCTTTTTCACTTTTGTGTCGCCGTTTTCTATCTCTTTTGCCTTCCTGGTTGTTTATTTCCAAATCGACACTGACTTTTTGAACGGCATCGTTAAAAGATTTTTCTTTCCTAGCTAAATTTTTTGTTTTTTCTATTAAACTGTCCCCGCTTTTTTCTAACGACTGGTGTCTTACCAGCTTCTCATTTGTGGACTCTCTCAATTTTTGTAGATAATTTCTGGCAAAAATATTTATTTGCTCTTGGTCTGAAAAACATATACAGGGTGTTCATTTGAAAACTTCCCACCACGGATTTATCGAAAACCACTGATTAAAAGAAAAAACGCCGAGACACGTCAAACGATTTGCCAAAGGGGACAACTTTTTAACCAAAAACTACTTCACCCCCTTTTACCCTCTGGCCCCCGGGGTCATCCCCTTAAAAATTTTAAATGACAAGGGGTAGCAAGTAATAGCTTGTTTGAAAGGTCTTTCAAAGTGCTTTATTTTGACGTTTGATTTTTTTAAATCGGTCGATTCGTTTTCGAGAAAATTAGAAAAATCATTATTTATCTTAATTTGTTCAGATAGAAAAAAAAGCACACGAAAATATCACTTTTTATTTCAATGAGTGTTCAAAATGTTTCCCGTTATTGGCCAAACAATGATATAGGCGATTTTCAAATTACTGACGGACATTTTCGAAAACATATTGTGGGAGATCATGGCAGCTTTCGGTGATGCGTTGACGAAGTTCATCCAAACTGTTAGGTTGGGGAGTGAACACAATAGTTTTCAAATGGTCCCATAGAAAAAAGTCTAATGGCGTCAAGTCAGGAGATCTAGCAGGCCATTCTATAGACCCTCTTCGCCCTATCCATTTATCTGGAAACTCGTCGTCTAGCTATTGCCGAACCGGAAGAACATAGTGAGGAGGAGCGCCGTCTTGCTGGAAATATATTTCAGCCTCATCAAGTATAGGGTTTCCATCGTTTTCGATTTGGTTTTCAATGGTTTCAGTGATAAGCGGATTGGCGGTATTTTCCAACATATCTAAATAAATGCCTCCATTTAAATTCCAATTAATAAACAATGGCCCAATCACTTTGTTTCCTAAAATGCCTGCCCATACATTAATTTTTTGGGGGTACTGAGTATGCTCTTCTACAAAAGCATGAGGATTTTCATTGCTCCAATACCTGCAGTTATGCTTATTAACAAATCCATTTAGATAAAATGTGCATTCATCACTGAAGTCATTTGTTCACAAAACTCAACTCGCCTATCGAAATCATCTTCGGTTAACTATTGCAATATTTTCATTTTGAATGGATGAAATTTATGTAATTTAGTAACTGTGTGTACAGAGCCTAATGAAATACCAGTCGCATCAACAATTTTGCGTAATGAAGTATTAGGATTTATGGCAAAATGACCCAAAACTTCAACTTGAGCGGCTTCATCCAAAACTACGATGATTACGTTTTTTATTTGCAACAGATCCAGTTTGAGTAAATTTAGTAACAAGGTCCAAAACATACCTATGCGAAGTTATCTTTTCCGGATGTCTGGCGTTAAATTTAACGGGCAGTTTGCCGAGCACATTGATTTTGGGCACCATAAATTAGAATCATTTCCACTCTTTCCGTTAGTGTGTAAACCATTTTGGAAGTAAAATCTGAATCAATAAATTAATTTTCACTATCCCAAGATTGGCACAAAGGTAACCGACAGCAAATTAAATTGTTTCTTTCCCTTAGCAACTATAAAAAACTAAACAGGTATAAAAAACTAAACAGGTATAAGAATAAAAACAGTTCGCCCATGTTATCTGTGTTGATAAAAAGAAGGCGGTAAAAATTGTTCTAATTTTCTCGAAAACGAATCGACCGATTTTAAAAAATCAAACGTCAAAATAAAGCACTTTGAAAGACCTTTCAAACAAGCTATTACTTGCTACCCCTTGTCATTTAAAATTTTTAAGGGGATGACCCCGGGGGCCAGAGGGTAAAAGGGGATGAATTCAAGTAGTTTTTGGTTAAAAAGTTTTCCCCGTTGGCAAATCTTTTGACGTGTCTCGGCGTTTTTTCTTTTAATCAGTGGATTTCGATAAATCCGTGGTGGGAAGTTTTCAAATGAACACCCTGTATACAATAATAAGAGAATAAAGGTCCATACAGACTATTTACCTAATTTTTCAACGTTATCCGTTTTTTCTCTCTTTTCTCTTGATGGATGTTTCGATTTCTTTTTCCGGCCATCTTCAAGTCGTGGCACTTCATAATCACCGCAAGCATTCGTATCAAGTTCTATTTTCTCTTTTGGTACTTCTTCAATTGGCGCCAAAATACTTTCGTTCGTGGGTTGTTTCTCTTTTTTGTGTTTGTGACGATGTTTTAAAGACCGTTTGTGATTAGGGTCTTTGTGACGATGAAGTTTGTGATATTTTTTCATTTCATTACTTTGGCGCTTTTCGAATCTGTTATATGGCTAATCTATGTACATCAAAATTATGATAATACGAAAATTTTCGTCTTTTACATGAAGTTTTTGATTTATTTCAGCGACACTGTCAAAATTACTGACAGTTTTAATAGTTCAAAATACAGGGGCAAAATTGTTTTATTTTGCAGTAAAAAAAAATCCCATAAGTTTTCTAAAGGATGTGGAAAAAATTTGTAATATCTATTGTAAAGTAGGTAACTGGTTTTCAGGGCCCCTGCAAGAACGCGGGCGCCTCTCTAAAGGGGTCTTTCAATCCGACGTTTCGTTTTTTGGGAACCATTATCAAAAAATAATTTTTAGTGCCAACTACATACAGGGTGACAATTTAAAAACTTGAAATGGCCATATATTAGAAACGAAAAACTGAAGAAAAAAACGCAAAAAACAGTTTCTATAAAACGAAGGGGGAACAAAAACAAGCGTATTAGCCCACCCCTATCTGCAACCCCTTGGACAGGGTGAGATAAACCCTTAAAATCTTAAATAGAAAGGGGGTCGAGTGCTACATCATTTTGAAGCTCTTCAAAAATGCTTTCCAATGGTACCATAGAAAGGTACATTTCAGGAAATTCTTCTCTGTTTATTAAGGAAAACAATAAATGAAAAGACAATTTTGAAATTTTTTATTATTTGTTAATTAAATGTTCAAAATGATTTCCGTTGTTTTGAAGACAATAATAAAGCCTACTTTCAAATTCTTCACGTACATTTGCAAAGGTTTCTCTGGATATAGCACGGCATTCCTGAACTATTCTATGCTGAAGTTGCTCTAGTGACTCAGGTTGCGTTTTAAAAACCACAGATTTTAGGTGACCCCACAAAAAGAAGTCAAGAGGTGTTAGGTCCGGGGATCTAGGTGGCCATTCAACAGGACCTCTTCTTCCAATCCACTGGTTGGGATAATTATCATCCAACCACTGCCTAACGGGAACTACATAATGCGGAGGTGTTCCATCCTGTTGGAAATGTAGTAAGCGTTCTTCTAAAGATAAATTTCCGAGTATGTCCCTCTGATTTTCTAATTCTCGCACTATTAGTGGTTGGATAGACCTCTGTAGCATTTCAGCATACCTGTCGCCATTTAAATTTCCTTGTATAAATATTGGGCCGATAATACCATCTCCCAATATACCAGCCCAAACATTTAATTTTCTGGGGGTACTGGGTATGCCCTTCTCTAAATACGTGGGGGTTCTCGTCATTCCAGTAACGACAGTTTTGCTTATTAATATGCCCATTTAAATAAAAGGTACACTCATCACTGAAGCAAATATTTTTAACTAGTCGAGGTTCTGCCGTAATTCTATCTGTCATTATTTCACAAAACTGTATTCTTCTGTCAGGGTCGTCGTCACCAAGTTCTTGCAGTATGTGCAGTTTATAGGGATAAACTTATGAATTTTAAGTACCTTTCTTATTGATTCACGAGATAATCCAGTTGCTACAGCTGCTTGACGAGTTGATAAAGTTGAATTCATTGCAAACTGCCCCAGAATTTCTCTTTATATTCGCGACAGAACCAGTTTCTTTAAATTTGTCTACTAGTAGGCGAACATACTCCGGGCTTACATTTTGACCTGGATGCCTTTCGTTAAAACGTTGAGCTGTTCTTAAAAAACATTGATCCTGGGAACCATAAATGAAAATAATTTCTACCCGTTCAGCTGTGCTGTACATCATTGTTAAAGATAAGAAGTGCTGCTTTTCATTTAAACTGAACCGAAAGTTAACTGTTCTTAAATTAATAATACTAGTAGAAGTTACCTGTAAGGTAAATTCTGATATAATAAAATGCGAATATTTATAAACAAATTTTTTTTTTCGACAAAAAAAAATAGCAAATAAACCAAAACGAAATACCGAGGCTTAAACTGTTTAGAATTCTTAAGAGATATCTCTTAATATGCCAGGATATTGGTAGCAATCATGTTGAACATTTAATTAACTAATAATAAAAAATTTCAAAATTGTCTTTTCATTTATTGTATTCCTTAATAAACAGAGAAGAATTTCCTGAAATGTACCTTTCTATGGTACCATTGGAAAGCATTTTTCAAGAGCTTCAAAATGATGTATCACTCGACCCCCTTTCTATTTAAGATTTTAAGGGTTTATCTCACCCTGTCCAAGGGGTTGCAGATAGGGGTGGGCTAATACGCTTGTTTTTGTTCCCCCTTCGTTTTATAGGAACTGTTTTTTGCGTTTTTTTCTTCAGTTTTTCGTTTCTAATATATGGCCATTTCAAGTTTTTAAATTGTCACCCTGTATACAACAAGGCTTTATTTGCATTAAGATTTTTAGTCGGAAATGCCTAATAAATAATAAGTGATATTCACAATATAAAGTGGTTCACAAGGCACACAATAAAATGTTGCTATTTTAAAAAAAGTTGATGATGGTTGCGAAAAACGTCGGATTGAAAATTTAATGAAGTTATTTTATGAGGATAAAAAGTGGCAATGAGATTTGATCGTTCTTATCCGAGACACCCTGTATAATAATGCAAAGGGGGCCGAAATATTTAAGGCACAGTTGTGGAGGGCGCTTGGTAATTTTAAATAAAACAACAGATTTTTTTAATAAATGTATTACAACGTGACTATACACTTTTTACAATAAAATAATTAAATAATTGAAAAACATCAAAAAAATTCATATATTTTTAACAAAAACTGACGGGGTCAGCTTCTATAGAGACCATGTCTACTTTTAGTTAGGCAAGTTGATTATTTTATATATTTTTTAAGACGTACAATTTAAAACACAACAGTAACAAATTAATCGATGATGAAATAATGAATGCTTTGTTTCACAAAAACGTATTTTTTGTAAACTTGTACAAGGTGTCCCATTTTCGACACTTTCGTGGGGGGTATTAGAATTATTATAAAACATAGAATGTTGAGGTTTTTCACTTTAGCGTCCCACTTTTAAGGAAACCAAAGATTCCGGTGTCCGGTGTCAAATTTGTCATGGCGATTTTGAAAATCGTCGCTGTTTAGTCACCCCTCATATTTCTGTTATGCGTTAACATATCAAAAAAGTAAACACTGATCTTGTATTGTAAGAGATTTTTAGTTCAGTGGCGTAGCCAGTTTTTCTCTAAAAAGTTTAGTTAGGTATTAATAAAGTTTTCAAATGGGACACCCTATACAGGGTGTTATGGAAATTACTTATTACATTTTTAAATAGCTGACTTCTAGGGTGTCCTCAAGAATTTATTTTAAACGAATATCTAAATACTAAGGTAAAAACCCTTTTTACCCACATACTGTCGCGACGTTCCATCTAGATTCATTTAGCAACAATGTGGGCCACTAGAGTATACTAACAGTGATGTCAGATTACACCGCGTGTCTCGCCCTTGCTTGGATACCCGCCGCGCGCCCCCATTGTTGCTTCAGTATGTTTCGAGAATCGGGGATGGAATGACATTGTCGAGGGTTCCACGTGCTTAATGTACACGAATTTCAAACGTTTGTTCGTTGTAGCATTGCTCGATTTTTTTTCTGTTATGAAACAATAATAAGATAATAATAAATAATAATGTTTAATAAACGCTGAGTCCCCTAACTGCTCATGGGCTAAATATGAAAAAGCGGAATCTTGAATGTTGAACATTGGATCAGAACAAAGATGTATCTTTTATTGAAATACCCGAAGCACATGATGTATATGAAATGCCGTTTTTTCGAAAACGGTTAGGATTAGCGACATGAATGAAGAGTACTTAATTTTTAGCCAATAGTTAAAGGTATGTAAAAAACATTGTCCAAAGTACTCATCATACAGGGCGAAAAAAAAATGGGCCCATGAGTGTTACAGCTAGTCCGTCCCTGCAGCTGTGAGTAATTCACAACAGTTTCTTGGGTAGTAATTTGACGGGTCTTACCTGGTATACATCATATTAAAAAATAATTGAAATATACCAGGTGGTTCAATAATTATGTGTAAAAAACTTGATTCCATTGGTGCTCTTTGGGAGCCCATATCTCCGAAGAGGAGGCCTATACGAAAGAAGTTTATATGAACCTATAGTATTCTTTTCACGTGTTTTCTTCATATCCGGGAGATTTCCCACATGTTCCCGGACACCCTGTATAATCCAAGTTAATATTTAGAATAGCTGAACAAAATTTTGAAATTGTTCCTAATGAATTCACCATGGCCTACTGTTATTAGTAACGTGTTATTAAAATTATCGCATTTTTAAGTTAACGCGTAACGGAAATACGAGGGATGTCTGAAAAGCGAATATCACCCTGTAAATTAAACACCGGAATATTTCGTTCCGTTAAAAATGGGACTAGAGACTAAAGTGAAAACCGCAACATTCTATCTTTAATAATAACTCTAATACCCCCCAGAATGTATCGAAAATGGCACACCCTGTACATATCTGTCAGAGAATGCCTCAAAAAACCGTCTAGCTTCGGAAAACCCATTTAACTAATTTGGTGTTTCCTGGAAGTAGATAATTTTGCTTAAAAGTGTTTTAACGTTTCAAATTTCCATGTAATTCCCCCAAAACATATCGAACCTCCGGAGTCTTCTAGCTAAGGGCGGATCTACTACCCGAATTTACAACGTGGGGGCTGGGAGGAGAGGCTGGAACAAACCCATCGTTTGCCTAAACATTTTTGCGGACAACACGCGTTTCCCACCAACAATATAAAAATGTTATTTCGTTCGGCTAGAGCTCTTTGGTGCATTTTTTTTTAAATAATGAAGTTAATGAAAATCCAGACTATAAGAAAATTTAATTAGTAATAAAAACAACAGGCCAAACGCTACACTTTTCTATGCGCCTTTTTACTTGTCTGTTGAGAATCGTTTTCGGATCCGGAACTATGCATACCTAAAATTAAAATAAATCCAATTATAGCTATTTAATCAATTGAAGTAGCCGTTACTTGATGAAGATCCATTATAAAACTAGGTAAATAATACAACAATGTGTAGAAATCTTCACTGGATTTTATTGTACCATGACAATTGTTTCGGCACACAGTGCCTTTATCAAATGGAGAAACCAAAGTGACTGAGGTATAAACATATCTTCCTAAATGTAAAAAATTCCACTTAAGCTAATTATCTAAATTATATTATATGGTGTTAAAATACCCAGAATATTAATGGATTAAATGCAAATAAAAAGGAGTACCTAATTATAGGCTTATGAAGGATGGAAAAACCACCCTTTACAGATTTAAATTTAACAATGGGGAACCATTTAAGTCCAACTGATCGTTTAATAAAATATTTAGTTTTTTGTGTTTGTTAATTTCCATACTTTCTAAAAAATTGAGTTTCAGAGATTTTTGTTCTAGGTGTAAAATTTCAAAATTATCGTTAAAACTATGCTGTTCCTCATTTAAATGTATTGCATAATGAGAATTAGTGTGGTTTTTATTGTAGCTTGTTTTGTGTTCTTTAAGTCTTTTTTCAAATGTTCTACCTGTCTGTCCTATGTATATTTTAGGACAACTTCCACATTTTAGTTTATATACCCCACAATTTTGTTCTTTTTTATTTTTAGTTTTGTTGTTTTTAATAAATTTACCCAATTTATTATTAGTTTTGTATGCAATTCTGAACTTTTGTCCTTTTAAGTGTATTTTAATTTTCTCTGTAAGTTTACCGGTATATGTGAGGGTTTTATAACTGAGATTGGTATCTGATTTTACTATTGGGTATACTAGACTAATAGCTCTGTCAAACTGTTTTTTATTGACAATTTGATCTATTATGTTAGGTTGATAACCATTATTGATTGCGATTTGTTTAATTATGTTTAATTCTTTATTATAATTTTGTTCAGACAAAGGGGTATTAATGAGTCTGTGGACGAAAGAGTTATATGCTGAAATTTTATGTGCGTATGGATGGCAGGATTTGTTGTGTATTGTAATATCCGTGTGCGAAGGTTTATGGTATATTGCAAAGTCATGTTTATTGTTTTTTGTTGTAATTGTTAGATCTAAAAAATTTATTGATTTATTTTCTTCTGTTTCTAGAGTAAATTTTATGCTGTGATGTAAGTTATTAATATGGTGTAGAAAAGTCTGGAGTTGACGATCCGACCCCACAAAACAAGCTAAAATATCATCCACATACCTATACCAATAAATGAATTTAATGCCAAGACTATTTTGATGAATCTTATTTTCAAGATGATCCATAAAAAAATTTTTTTTTTCCGCTAACAGTGGACTCAGAGGATTTCCCATAATCAAACCCTCCTTAGATATATATATACCTTGTTATCAAGTTCAAAGTATATATATCTAAGGAGGGTTTGATTATGGGAAATCCTCTGAGTCCACTGTTAGCGGAAAAAAAAATTTTTATGGATCATCTTGAAAATAAGATTCATCAAAATACTCTTGGCATTAAATTCATTTATTGGTATAGGTATGTGGATGATATTTTAGCTTGTTTTGTGGGGTCGGATCGTCAACTCCAGACTTTTCTACACCATATTAATAACTTACATCACAGCATAAACTTTACTCTAGAAACAGAAGAAAATAAATCAATAAATTTTTTAGATCTAACAATTACAACAAAAAACAATAAACATGACTTTGCAATATACCATAAACCTTCGCACACGGATATTACAATACACAACAAATCCTGCCATCCATACGCACATAAAATTTCAGCATATAACTCTTTCGTCCACAGACTCATTAATACCCCTTTGTCAGAACAAAATTATAATAAAGAATTAAACATAATTAAACAAATCGCGATCAATAATGGTTATCAACCTAACATAATAGATCAAATTGTCAATAAAAAACAGTTTGACAGAGCTATTAGTCTAGTATACCCAATAGTAAAATCAGATACCAATCTCAGTTATAAAACCCTCACATATACCGGTAAACTTACAGAGAAAATTAAAATACACTTAAAAGGACAAAAGTTCAGAATTGCATACAAAACTAATAATAAATTGGGTAAATTTATTAAAAACAACAAAACTAAAAATAAAAAAGAACAAAATTGTGGGGTATATAAACTAAAATGTGGAAGTTGTCCTAAAATATACATAGGACAGACAGGTAGAACATTTGAAAAAAGACTTAAAGAACACAAAACAAGCTACAATAAAAACCACACTAATTCTCATTATGCAATACATTTAAATGAGGAACAGCATAGTTTTAACGATAATTTTGAAATTTTACACCTAGAACAAAAATCTCTGAAACTCAATTTTTTAGAAAGTATGGAAATTAACAAACACAAAAAACTAAATATTTTATTAAACGATCAGTTGGACTTAAATGGTTCCCCATTGTTAAATTTAAATCTGTAAAGGGTGGTTTTTCCATCCTTCATAAGCCTATAATTAGGTACTCCTTTGTATTTGCATTTAATCCATTAATATTCTGGGTATTTTAACACCATATAATATAATTTAGATAATTAGCTTAAGTGGAATTTTTTACATTTAGGAAGATATGTTTATACCTCAGCCACTTTGGTTTCTCCATTTGATAAAGGCACTGTGTGCCGAAACAATTGTCATGGTACAATAAAATTCAGTGAAGATTTCTACACATTGTTGTATTATTTACCTAGTTTTATAGCTATTTTACGGTTACGCTAGCCAGTAGAAGCGGCTTTAGCATAAGCGACGTTAAGTTGTTGTGTCAAGTTTCCTCGATTACCATTTAAAAAAAAAAAGTAACGGTAAGTCGTAAGAAAAATAAACATGTGATTTGCAATTGAACAATTAATAGTTCATAAAAATTAAGCAGTAAGAAGGAAGAAATGGTTCAATTCCAGTTCGTACGTGACGGTTTACGAAATCGGTCCTCGTACATAACCTTCATGTTGACATCGCCAAATTGTATGCTTTTTAAATGGGCTCTTGGCTAATATTAACAGCACAGTCCTTTACCAAAAGACTGGATCAATCGCATTCGTGATTGATCCAAAAATATAAATGATTCAAACACACAACACTTAAAATCTTGATTGCAAAACTAAAACATAGACTACACCAAATATAGACAGCCTACCCGCTACCCCCTACCCCAATTCGTTAGGAGCTCTTAATTTGACGAAGATTCAAGAGCTGGCACCAAACATGAATGTATAGCTTAACAACTAAAAATAAGAACCCATAAATGATGCAAAAATATCACACGCTAGTGAAAAGAAGTTAAAGGCCTCTAGCCTGATTACACAGGGAGTTTAGTCGGTCGGCAATATCTCCTTCAGAGAATTGTCATCCCGACACTACCTTACAGCCGTGTCTGTAGGCAGATTCTCCTCGGTTGTCAAAAAAAATTAACAGCACAGCAATGCTCTCGCATTATAACGATGTCTTCATCGCTCGAACGAAATCATATTTTACATTTAGAAATAAACAAATATGTGTCATATGAGAAACAAAAACCATAACCTACAAATCCGTAACTTTTTTGACAAGCCCTATATAATCTGGTAACCTAAAGAATCCCAGAAATTAATTTTTTCCTAGATATAGGGTGTTAAAAAAATGTAATATATTTTTTTCCTATAATATCTTGAAAAGGATTTATAATAGGTTTGTTCCAACACCCTATTTTTGTATCGTTCTAGAACCGTCACGAAACTGTTGGAATCGAATTTGTGCGCAGGCGTTAATTTTGCACTGTTTGTTGCCGATGCACAAGGGAGGCAAGGTTGGTACGATTTTGTGACCATTCTGTGTAAAAATCTCAGCTGATTGCCTGTCTGATTCTAGGAAAGAAGTTTAGTAATTAGTTAATTATCATAACATTCATAAATCACAACCCTACTTTTGTTGTTTTGATTTCTTCGTCTAAGCTTGAGTATTATCTTTTTTCGTTCCGTTTTGTTGTATTTAATAATCATGAAAGACAATAACGTTTAATGTTAAGAATATCTTGTAGGTTTGGGAACCGGATTATACAAATTTAATAAGAATAAATTAAATAAACAAAATATTAAGCAACAACTCCTACAAAACAAGGCTAAAAGAACTGCATGAATGCCAGGAATACAAAAACAACGGTTAAAATTCTTAGGGCGCAAGTCAGTACAAGCGGTTCCTGGTCTTGGCCATGTATCGTTTTTACCGTTCAGGAACTGGTTCGCGAACGATCACAATTTGGTTGGAACACCAAAGGGATCGCCAGCTACACCGTTTTGTGTCGGTTGGAACGCCTTTCGACTACTACGCATGTGCGTGACCGTACATTGTACGATTTTTAGGGTGGTTGGAACGAACCTAATATCATGGGTAGGTATGTATTATATACTGACATAAAAATATTATTCTTTGATTTAAAAAAAAATCCTTTTTTTGACACACTGTATTTCGGAGAGAAAGCATTTTCGAACCCACTTAGACTTTTTACTTATCTTTACCTCAAATTTTTTTTTTTTTATGATCAAACACAAGCACTATAGGAAAAATCCTTTAGGGCACTCTGGGAGTGGTGCGTGTGCGCAAAAAGCCATTCACGCTGGGTTTGAATCATTGGAGGTTATATTCGTTGGGAAAAACGACCTCGGGAAGGTCGTTCCACAAGGATGAAGTCCTCCAGATGAAAGAATTCTTAAATAATGAAGTTCGAGGAGTACTAAACTTAACCACATATGGATGGGCGGCAGTGGTTCGTCGTATATTTCTGCTATTCGTCGCTCTGGGCGGAATTAAGAGGGCAAGGTCAGTCAAAGGTCAAAAGGTCAAATACCTGATTAGAATGTTTTCCTTTTCTCCCGAAACAATTTGTATATCAATAATGCTAAAAAGCGAAATTTAAGCTATCTGTCTGTCCTTTTGTAAAAAATATTTACAATTTTATCCCAAACGAAGAAATCAAAAATTTTGGTAAAAGAAAAAAAAACGTACGTGTCCTTTAAAATGAAATAATCGATACGATTAAAATGGTGATCGAAAAGTCACCAAACCCGAAAAGATGCAAATTTGGGGCATTTTATGGTCAGAAGGGCAGATAGGGTTTTATGGCAGTCAACAGATCAGGGTATAATGTAAACTTTCATATACCTTTTGAATTCCTACCATTACTTCTAGCTTGTGGCCGTCTGTAGTCCCTTCTGTCATCTCGTAATCGGTCTTGATAGGGACTGTAAGCGCGAATTGGCGGCGGGGAAACCCCGTATTCGGAGTCGTAGGGTGGAGATGGACTTCTTCTATACCTATATAGAAAATAATTATAGTTTTGTTTTCTTGACCGTTTTTTAACAAATTATAGGTAGTTTGTTCCTGGGTCTCGGTAACTTGTGAAATGAAAATCCAATTTTCAGTTCGGTTCATTTTATTTAAACCATCGTCAGAACTATTTGAACAAAAATAAAAAAAGGCGTATAAACAAAATTAAAAAGAAGCAACATTGGTTAGCATGGTGTTAAAACATAAAAATAGGAATTTTGCTTTTAACACCATCAAAAAATGTCGCTTCTTTTTCATTTTGTTCATACACCTTTTTTATTTTTGGTCAAATAGTTCTGACGATGGTTTAAATAAAATGAACCGAAACGTTGACTGAACATTGGATTTTCATTTAAAAAGTGACCGACACCCGGGAACAAACTACCTATAATAGAAAATAATATTGAAAATTAAAGACTAAAAAGTTCAATGGTTTATAGACTTGGAACTGTTAAAAAAAATGATTAATCAACATTAAATATACAGTGACCGGAAAAGAGTTGGTTATACAGGGTCTAAATAACATGCTAATGTTTAAGGCGGTTATTGTTGGTCCATTTTCAGAAAAAGCCGCCATATATACATATGCCCTAAACGTCTTCTTTTGAGATACAGGGTGTTAAAGATTTCATGTTTTTTTCATTTAAATACGTGACAACTAGACTAGGTAGACAACTGTCAAAATCTGCTTCTTACCTACTAGATCCTTTTTAATCTGTGTTAATACCTAATTTCATAATAAAATGCAAATGATTTAATTTCATTTTTTTATACGAAATCTGCACGTCAAACGACAAAAAATCAAGAGACGACATTTGCTCAGCAAGGAATGAGAATTTCAAAAATAATTTTTATTTAAAAAAAAAAAGAAGTGGAGTACCATTCTTTTCGTCAAAAATACCGAGGGCTATTCCCGCACGAACGCCACTGGTCGGAATAAAAAACATGTTATACATCATAAAATGCCTATGGATGAATAGAAAGTGTGCACCAAATTCCACAAAAATATCTGTATCAGTATCAGAGATTTTTTTTGAAAATCTTTAACACCCTGTATCTCAAAAGAAATTACGTTTAGGACATATGTTCATATGAAGTTTTCTTCAGAAAATGGACCCAAGAATAACCTCCTTAAATATTAGCATGTAATTAAGACACACCTGTATATGGGAAACTTTTTTATTATTTCAATCTTTTGCATCCTACTATCTCAAGCAACCCGGTGAGATATAAGTAGGGCGTGCAAGTGACGTCACAGCCAGGCAGGTTACTCCATACGTTTATCCTTTTGTGTCGATCGTTCTGTGTCAATATCAGACTTTGGGTTTGTTCGATTTGACCTAGGCCATATTTATCTCCCTTTAATGAATCGGAGAAGGTTGATGCAGACAGAGACAGACATAGAATGCGAGCAGCACACGTTCTTAAATTATTTCACAACCGAACATCCTTCGTCTGGAAGGGGATAAAAATCAAGTAACATATGATTTATAATGTGATTGAAAATGGTGGAGGAAGCGTCATTAAATTCTAAAATAATTTTTAATTTTCTATTCTTTTCACGAAAACGGACCTTCTCGTTTTGTTGCAGGTAAGTAATTTATGATTGAAATATTTTTTTATTAATTTTTATTCCTTAAATTTTAGTTTACATTATAAAATTGTCCCATTATGTCCCAAACTTGTCACGCAAACTAGCAACAAATACATTTTTAAAGAATTTTACTTAAATTTTACAATCCAGAAGTCAAAAGCTACAACATAATAATCAGAGCTTAGTTATATTAACCCGTAGCCAGGATTTTGAGAAGTCCGGTAATATATTATTATAATAATTCTTTCTTTTCATAGTTTAATTGAGAATCCCATAATGACTGAACATTAAAGAGGACTTCGATCACTAATGTTGCCAGGAGTATGCTACGAAACAAACAAATTGGAAGCCCATAATCATAATGATGGGGCATATATTTACTTGGTTAGTAGCTGTACATATAGTATTGTATTTACCTTGATTTGTTTGAAGTTGAAGATGGTAAAATATTTTATATAAATTATGATTTATTTCCTATTTTTTAATAAAACTAATTACAACCTTCAATCTCTGAATTCTTTATTTCTAGTTTCGTTACTAGTTCAATAATAATATAAAAGTATGTAAGGACAATTTTAAAGCAATATTTACAGCTGAAAACCTATGTCAAAATCCTAATATTTGATTTTCTCTACTTAGTAAATCAAATGAAAGGGTTTCGATGTTTTCTTTGCTTAAATGTCACTTTAAAACATTGACAGTAATAAAAATTCGGACAAAAGTGACATTTGAAAAGCACGTGCGCGCCAGGCATAATGGATGTCGCCGTATCATGCCTGCTTCGATTATTTAACACGGCAGTTTGTCTTCTTCCTGGTTATAAGTATTCGTTGATCTCAAGTTTAAATATATTAATATATTTTTCTCAAGAAGCAGGACTTTTTATAAACAGTAGCTTTGTTTCGTTTTGTGCAGAACTCAAGCGGAAACACTGTATAGAAGGTAAGGATTTGTTAAATATTGTACCATGGATTTTTTTCTAAAATTGACAACATCGCGTAGAGGCGGAACTCAAAGACTCATCTCTGGACATAATAGATTAGTTTATTTGTTAAATTGTAGGCTAAGAGAAAGGTCTTTAACAGACACTTCTCTTAGCCTACAACACTCTTTGTGTGCTATTCAAAGTGTTCAGTTTTCCCATTTTATCATGCACTTAAAAAAAATTTAAAAATAAATAAATTAAATGTTATATTACCTATCATAATCTGAATATATTGTCGAGTCTGGAGTGTACCTTCCCCCTACAGGAGGAGGCGAGCTCATTCTCCCTAAAGGCGGTGGTCTATGGTCGCCTGGAAACATAAACAAAGGTTCACTTTACGTATTTCAATTTCCTGATTATTTATGTTTAAAGAAAAAAAATCACAAAGACCATTAAGCAAAGGATGAACCCAAAATTACCCGGATACATTCCCGGCGGCAACGGCGGCATGAAGTGAGGCGGCGGCATTCCCCCCATGTCGCCCATCGGCGGCGGCATCATACCCTCCAACGGCGGCGGGGGTATGAAGGGTGCCCCTCCCAAAGGCGGCGGTAAAAACGGGGGAGGAGGCATACCAGGAATGGGCGGGGATTTCGCTAGATGATCGCGAGGGTTAAAGAGGGGAGGCGGCGATTGGGTGGGATCTAGCGGAGGGGGAGAAACGGGCAGCTCGCCGTTATGATGCAGGGGGGATTGTATTCCTAAAAAAAAAGGAACTCGGTATTATTAATAAATAACGTATTTCCTTGGAATAAATAAATAGGATTCAATTGAAGTAAACTCACTAGCTTGATTATTTCCCTCGACCATCGCCCTCTCTCTCAACGTCAATCTGTTCCGCAGCTGTGCAGCCTCCTGTCTCGCTTCCTCAAATTTCCTCTCGGTCTGTCGGTTCGTTACCCAGCTCTCGTGCGCCTTCTTTTCGAGCATCGAAATCTGACTTTTCAGTTCTACTTCCTGGTTTACGATTTCTTGTTTCAAACTATCGTTTTGTGCTCTAGAAAAAAAAATTAAATATAATTTTTTTTATTTGTCAGATCCCTGACGAGCAGCGATGCAACGAAACGCGTCGGAGAATGGATGTATCGAAAGAAAACGAACGGATCATCATGAGTTCCACCGCAACAATAATACTTACTTGTAATTCTGCAATTCTTCTTGCATATATCGTATTCGTTCGGTGGTAGATGTGGCCTCACCTTCCTTTACCGCCCATAACGACTCATATTTACTTATTTCTCTAAAAGAAAAAAAAAGTTATTCAGATTTGTTATTACTATTATTATATTAAAATTCTGAATATGCATACAGGATGATGATAAATGTCATATACAGGGTGTTATGGAAATGACGTATTATATTTAAATGGGTGTCCTAGAGAAGCGTTACATATATTTTTGTTTTAAATCGAACGTTAAAAAAGTGGGTAATTCACCCCTAAACCCACACACAACTCCTCGGCACATTCATATATGAACATATTACATTGCCCAGGTGGGTAATCAACAGATGTTCAGGCACAATGTTACCAAAAAGTGTAAACCTTTAGTTTCTTAAAAAAATAAATATTTAGCTTACTTAGAAAGTAAATCCAGGACGCGATTAAGGAATCCAAGGCACAGACACTTTCAGTTCTTTTTTTCTATGGGAAAAACTTTATGCTCATCTCGTGTCCTGATGATAGTGTGGGAGTGCATAATAAGCTTATCACTAAACCCCAACACTAACGCATAATTACACCTTACAGTAACACACATAGAACAAGAGCACTTAATCATTTCGCAATAGAAATAATAAAAACGCTAATTTCTATTGGCCATTAACCCTTTACTAAAGATAAAATGAAACAATTATATTAATAATTGACAGGAACTATCCTGTGAAATGAATGGTCTAGTCCACCTTCGGACCAGTCGGACTCTCTTTCCGAGAACTCTCCGCTAGTATAGCCAGCGCGGTTGCCATTTCCGAGACTATAAGTAATAGTATAGAAAGAAATTCGGCAATTTATGATAGTCGCTTATAAAACATCGAAAGTATGAAAAAATCAGCTGTTTAAAGAAGCCGGCCGATATCGATCGAGAGAACCAACGTGTTATTTATTTTTAAAATTTTTAGATGTTAAATACATTATTTCCCAGACAATAAGGGCGTATTTTTGTCTACACAGTAGCACTTTAAAATACTAATTCAGATTGAACGGTACTTAGATGTGTTGTGACGCGAAAACTAATGTGATTTTGTGATGTGAGCACTTGATGTTTTTTATAAATTAAGTTGGTTTTAAATAAGTCCGAAAAGGTAAAAAAAATTACATTTTTTTTTAAAGGGTAAGTAGCATTTATAAACTTTTAAGTTGTCCAGATCTGACGTGTGTTGTTCGAATTGAACAAATGAGAACATACCTGGCCATTTATAAACTACGCGGCAGTTCGTTCGAGTCAGTTCAAGTTTATAAATCAGAGATTGTTTTCCAGCGAACTGAACGTAAAAGTTTATAAGAATGTACCCTGAAAAATAAACAACTTGAAATCTGTCAAACGGTTAAACTTTCTAAAGAGTTTACCCTGAAGATATGACAACACTGTTCAAGATTCACTGCCATATGTTGCTGTGTTTAACTTCCGGACAGGGGCAGCACGTGGTAATTTTTAATGTGACATAAGGTCATGTACAGGGCATATTAAATTAAAGCACAATTTTTGGATATTTTTCTTCAATTTGTTTTCATCTCAGGAATTGCGGGTTTAAATATAATACGGAAATGACTTATTATATTTAAATGGGTGAACATTTCCACTTACTTTTGCATTTGATCTTCTTTCTCTTTGAAGTAGTTATTTAAAACTTGCAATTTCGTATTTATTTCTACTTTCTCTTTGTCCGCTCTCTCGTATTTCTCTCTTAATTCTTTTACATCCTGCCTTAAACTTTCTATTTTACCTCCGTAGATGGCGTTAGCTTCTCTTTCTGAAACAAAAAAAGTAAATGCACTGATTAATGAAAAAAGGCACAAGAAAATATAATTTTTAAGTTGCACAAAAAAATTATCAAAAAAAACCTTTTTCTATGCATTTTTCTTACCTTGTGACAACTGTTCGGTATACTTCAAGTTTTCGGCTCTAAGCTGCTCCGACTGCGCCCTAATTTCGCTAACTTCCAACAACGATTTCAAAACGTCCTTATTATTTTTCACTGCCTTCAGTTCGGTCAAATTTTCTTTGAGTGAATTGTACTCTCTAACTTTAACTTCGGAAAGCCGTTGGAATTTCGCGAGTTGTTGTTTCAGCGCCTATAAGAAAGTCTTATGTAACCGGTTAAAAAATACTTCACGTCTCGTGTAACCAAAACAGAAGCACGGGCCTAAAGTAGATCCCTGTGGAACTCCCATATTATATATATTTTTTTCTACGATAGTTATAAAAACTATATTCTTTTTTATGCAAATGAATGCATAAAGTCAGTAATTTTTTAACCAGTTAAAAAAGGAATTAGCGTTAGAAAAAAAGTGCCGTAACGTATCATTTTTCCTTTCTCTCTGAATGCTTATAATAGCAAGTTGCCATGAGAACAGCATCCACGTCGTTCGTTGCCTGGACGCTACATTGCTATTAGTACATTACAAGAAGAAATAATTCCGATTCCGAAGAAAAAACTCATTTCACTGCACTCCAGACGAAATAATTAATAAGGCCAATGAAGCAACACAAAATTTATTGCCTAAAAAACCGATAAACCCGTAAACGGATTTTCAAGGAAGGTAAAACATTTTCAAATCTTCAACTTTATGTTGTGTTTTAAGTGACAGTGAGATGGTTATACATCAATATATATTTTTTAAATTCGAAAAAGAAAACCGATACGATTGTAGAAAAAATATTGTATGAAACTCATGCATAAAGTTAGTTTTTTCACATGCGGGATTGCGCTCATGTTTCTAGTTTGTGAAAAAAAGTAATACGTTATGCATTTATTACATAAATAACTATTATATAACAACCTGACATTGCTACTATAAATAATCTGGAAACCACGTCAAATTACAACGGTTTTCACTTCAAAACTATTTAGCGAATAGACCTGTATTAGTCTTACCTGTATTTCACTGTTTAACGTCTGCTCCTTGCTAATGAATTCTTTACATTTGGTTTGGTATACTATAATTTCATTTTCTAACGCGCTATGTTGCTGATCTCGTTCCTCTTCAATTTTTAGTATCTTCTCTACCAACTGAAAACATATAAAATAAAGAACGTAGGTATCTAAAATTATCAAAAAAAAAATCAGCGCAGCAAGTCATCATATGCGATGCTGAAAATTTTAATGACGATTGTAGATAAAAACTTAATTTTTATGGAAGCGAAACTGTTTTATAGTATAATACCTACTTACTATGTCTCAAAACGCCTCTTTAATTCAAAATAAAAATAAATCAATATGTAGATCGATATTTTTTTAAGTCGACCCTGTACCCATTTATTCGGGTAGGCATAATAGGGATTAATCTGGTAATCAGGTTCTGCAGAAGCTGTAGAGACGGAGAAGATTAAGGGAGTATTCTTGCTCAAATGGATTGGAGTAAATAGGTTTCACAGTAATGATTAGGGATCACCAGCCAAGCGCGGACCCAGGGGGGGCATCAATCTAACATTAATTTAACACGAAAAATACCATACAGGGTGTTATGGAAATGACGTTCCTGAGATAAAGACAAATTGAAGAAAAATAGCCATAAATGGCGCTTTCAATTCATTCAACGGTAAAAGTGACCTGACGTTAAACCAGAAAAACACCTGTGTGACACTGCGATACATGTAAGCAATCAAGGAATTCTGGCCGGTGTTGTCATATGTACACCTTAAACTCTTTAAACAAAATAAAATAATTTCAATACTTTCTCCATTCTGTAATACCTTTTTGTACAATTAATTGACATTTACGACGGACTATGTTTTAAACAACCCGAAAAAAATATGGAATAGTAATAGCCACGAACGTCACTAGGTCAAATGCCAATGACCTCTAGACGCCTTACATCGACTGAGCGAAGTAGTTTCATATAGCGCCGCACGCGTGCGCCTGTTAGTTGAAGACCAACCAGCGGCCGGATACGTTGTGTCTCGTCGATCACCAACACACTCTCAGCAATCCGCTCTGTTTTTTCTGTTTACGCGTGTATCTTGCCCGTACATAAATAATCTTTGAATATTGTTTCTATTGACGTGTTTCTTCTGGACGTCAAATTTCTCGCGTGTAATAAAATCCAATAATCTGTATTATTGTATTTTCAAAAGCTAACTATCGGTTCTGTTTCACTATTACTGTGTGTACATAAAGTGTTTTGTTTGTGCCTGGATTTCCTCGCTCTTTAGGTACTTATAAGGATAAATACAAGTAGGTAGAAAATAATTTATTTTTATAATTTTATATGGAATTTCAGTATTACATTAAGTTTGGCAACATTGCCATTGGCTCTGGGTGAAATGTTGTACAGTAGCGCGGACTGACCTGTGAATAAGAGTGTTTATTACCCCACTTTTAAAACGCTCGATTTAAAAAAAATAAAATATGTAGCGCTTCTCTAGGACACCCAAGGAGTCACCCATTTAAATATAATACGTCATTTCCATAACACCCTGTATATACCGGTTTGACAAACGCGGCAGGTATTACTTTTTGTAACTTTTCCTCATATGACCCCACCAAAACGAAGTTTGACCCCCCCAAACCGAAGTTCTGGATCCGCCCTTGTCACCAGCACATAGGAAAGAAAACATTACTCACCCTATTTAGTTCACTTTGCAGGTCCGTCACCTTCTTATTACTAATCTCCATCTCCAACCTCAGCTCGTGGTTCTCCGTTTCTTTGAGACTTAAAGTATTATTATTTGTATTTATTGTATCTTGTTGTTCGAGCAGCTTCTTCTGCATCTGTTCGATATTTTCTTTTATAATTTCACTACCGTCGCTGGAATTTAACATTTCCGTTATTATTTTGTTCAGTTCGATCCCGACCTCGGTGGACGTATCCAGTTCCTTCTCTAAGGCTTGTATTTGTTCTTCCAGGACCAGTTTTACTTGATGCATCTCGGCTAATTTATGGTTTAGTTCGTCTACGACCTCGTTCGGCACAGTTTCGATCACTAATTGCGTCTTTTCTTCCACGAACGTCGTATTCTTCTCCAGCAGCATTTCGTTTTCTTTCACCGTGGTCAACAATTGTTGCTCCAATTTATTTATGCGCGCAATTAGCGGCCCCTCGCGGCGACACTTGTCCAAAATAACCATTCCGAACACTAGGAAACTGACGGATATTGCCGTGGTAGTTAAATATAGGAAGAGGTCTGAACTCAAGGCATCGATGAAAAGAATCTGAAAGAAAGTTAACAAATATTTTATAAACTTGTTATTGGAGATGATGAATCAAGTGTCATGGGTCCAAGTGGGCTTAATCGATTTGTATTCACATGGAGATGACTCGTAAACAATTTTCTGATAAAAAGAATATTGCGAAAATGCTAGTCATTTTATAGGAGCCTATCTGTAAAATATGTACTTGAGAACTTGCTTACCTGCAAATCCTCAATACTCAGACTATTGCCTCTCGAAATTTTTCCCTTATGCCCATACTCGGTCTCTCCTTGATATTTTGCGCAACTGTCTTTATCACAAATTTCATTATTGGCCTCATTACTTATTTCGGAAGGATTTTTGGAAGACCAGGGGTTGTCATCTAGGGTATCAGTATGTTTAACGTCTTTTAGTTCTTGTGCCTAACAAATAAAGTAAAAGATTAAGCAATTTTAAATATTTGTAAAAACCGAAACATCTAAAAAATTGGTAAAATATAAAGTGCAAACCAAAACAGAATCTTACCTCTGGCCTATAAACATCACTAGAAGCAGAATATTCTTGGAAAACTTCCTTATTATCAGATTTTTTGACATTATTTTCATTGTGATCCCCATGGAAATATGCTATAATACTTGATAAAAACCCTCCTGATGATGCCTCCTGATTTTCTGCTATTTTCTCAATGATTTCACTATTGGTTTCTCGATCCGCATTTTGTTTAGGGCTCTCGGAATTTAAATTATCAGCTACATCGTTATTTTCCGGCTCGTTCTCGTGCGCTACTTCAGACTTATTAAGAAAAGAAAAATCATCTTGATCAGAAAAGCCTGGATTATCATCAGAGCTTTCAGAATCGACGGGTTTATCATTATTATGTTCGCTTTCCACGGAAACGTCCCCTTCTTTATCGTCAGGCATAGGACTGTTTTCATCAACCTCTCTGTCATCTCCACTGTTAAACATAGGCAAAATGCCACTCAATTTGTCAAACAACCCACCGGTAGATTTTTCTTCAACTTTAATATCAACCCCCTCTTCAGGATCCTTAAATTCTGGCATCAATTCACTAGGCAAAGAATAGGTTGAACTGGGGCTATCTTCAGTATCATTTTTACTATTTTCTTCTTCTAAGTTATTTATATCTGGAATATTTACAGGGTTTGGAGTAACTGCGTCGAAATTAGCTGGAGGCTCGATTTCGAAATTTATGGGTGCTTCAGTACTAGAAACTGGAAGAGTCGGTGGTGGTACCTCTACAGATTTTGATTCTTTGGCTTCATCTACCATATTTTCATTACTTTCTGCATTGTCTATTGCATGTTCTTCTAAGTTTTCTTTTATTTTTTCTGTACTTGGCTCTTCAGAAGATTCTTCTTTCATTTTTTCTACTTGCGGGCTCTGTATGCCACCTAACATATTTAGAAGAGGTGCAGAGCCTTCTGTAGTGCTTCTGGTTAATACTGGCTTGTCTTGAGAGGCTTCCACCAATTCTTTTTTTATATTTTTGGTGATCTCTTTGACATATTCCGATGCCATTTGCATTTTCTCAGAGGTGGAGACTAAAAAGAAGGTGAAAATCAATAAACTTGAATTTTGCTTGAAGGTGGTAGAATAAAGTATTGGACATTATCAGATGGAACTTACCTGAAACATCAATAGGTTCATTACCGTAACTAGACTGAGCATTATTTTCTTCAATAACTTCTTTAAGAGAATTATTTGATACCATATTTCCATTATCCACGTTACTAGCTTCAGTCAATTCATCAATTTTATTTCCTACATTATTACCTAGATCACTGTTATCAGTAATATTATTTAGTACTCCAGCTTTATCTTGAGCATCATTAGCTACATTAACAAGGGTTTCACTAGGAACGTTTTCAACGACATTTGCAGGCCTGTCCTCGTTTGGTGCTTCAGTATTCTCATTTTCTGGTTCACTTTCCTCGTCGTCATCATCCACCTCAGAATCTTCTGGATCATCATCATCCTCTGAATCTTCATCTTCTTCATTCTAGAATGTACAAAAAGGGCTACAACCAATAAAACAGCTCTTAAAGATTCAGCAACCTAGTTAGGACACAGAAGTCAGTTTTTACCATCGGTTTCTACCTGTGGGTCGAAAAACGTGTAGGTAAATTCTCTCCGAACATTATAGGTAGGTATTATAGTATAACCAGAGTCCGCTACTGTACACAGTACTTTTGTCAGATGATGAGCACTTAATACTGATTTAAAAAATTACAATAATATTTTATATTACTTTTATATACTCCTAACAGCAAATTTTACTTAGGAGACAACTAATACACTCACAAAAACCATTTAAATTGGAGATCAGAGGAATGTTAATCAATATTGAACCATATAATTTGAGATTTCTGCCATTAGTTGAAATAACTTATTTATGAATTGTTTGCATTGTGAAGTGATCTATCTCATTGTTTATTATTATTAGTTTACCTATCAACGGGAGAGAATTTACCTATGAATAGTTTTTACCTGCCCTAAGTGCAGTACGCGTGTATGTCTCATTCTAAATAAAAATAGGTATAGAGGTACACGTCTGGTAAAACAAACCTGGGTGGGGAATTATGGGTATAAATAAGTATAACACTAATTTATAAAAAAAAACTCCAAGCAAGTACTTACATTAGTTTCTGTCCTTTGCTGTTTATCAACATTTTTACTATGTTCTGGAGTCACAATATCTGGTTCCCTGGGCGTGACAATATTCACATTTTGATTATCAGGCACTAAAGACAATGAACAAATGACAAGAAACACCACACTGATAATCATTTATAACGTTTGAAAGTTTAAATTTGTAACTAGTAGGTTAAAACATAATAAACTAAATATACCATTCTGATAAACTGCTTTTTGTTGGTGTGTCTAAGAAATTTATTATTAAATCTTTTGGTTTCCTTATGTTATTTATTTATAATTAACCACCGATAAGTAAAATAAATCATATTTACATAATAAACAAATTAAGATATAAATTAATAAATAGTAGGGGATATTATGATATGATAAATTTGTTGAAAACTTGGGTTTTAGGTGTTTGTTGACCCTTGAGACTGACAATGAACACAGGATATTGTTTTAAATATTTTAAGCCACCTGCTATTTTGGATAATCTATCATGTAAGTTGATTACAAAACAATTTTTCTTGTAAGATACAGATATTTTTCTATTCTTCACTGTTATAAGTATTCATAATAATTAAATTTTATTATATTATGTACCTACAATAAGTAGGTACTTGGTATTTATATCAGTTTAGTTAAGAGCTGAGTTTAATCACAGGTTACCAAGCAGGCACTATTTGATGCGAACGTTTAGCCAAATATACTTAGTTTTTTTCGAAAACTGGATTCGTAAAGTTAAAGGATCGGAAAACGCTATGAAAAAATTGCGTTAAAAAAACATAATGTTAAGAATTATAAGAATAATAATAACAATTTCAAATATGAACAATTTTCAAATTTTTGTCACAGATCTTCCTGAAACTTGTTGATACCCCAATCGACATGTCAGACAATCTAAATATCAATAAATTAACAAAAAAAACTTTATTATTAACGGCTAAAACTTCACGAAAAGAAATATTGATCAGGTGATGATTCTCGTCTCTTTCTAACCTGCCAAAAAGCGGCATATTTTTTAAATAAATTGATGCAACATAGATGGCTCTAATTACTAATTTGGGATTGTTTGGGATCCTCATCTTAAGCTGTAAGACCCGATCTTATAGGTTTTCATTATGGATAAATTTCGCCATTTGATGATATTACCGTAATTTTTAGTTTTAGGGCTTTATTGTATACATATATGACTTACTTAATTTATTATTTTTGAAGCAGATTTAAACATGAAATAAATTAGTAATAAGGATTTAATTCAAATCAATGGTGTATGGTGAATAATTTAATTTTATGTGCGATATAGGGTAGCTAAGAAACAGTGTCGGACAAGGAGTCATCTGGCCCGCCAGGTCAAAGATGTGTTTATGTTTTCCTCTTGGGATGAAAGATGATATAACTAAAGGGAACTAAAAAACGCGATGACACCGATGTTGCCATTATTATCAGCAATTAGAGAATTTATCTTTTAAAAAGAGAAAAATGCAGGGGCTGATCCAGGAACATTCTGAAAGGGGATGCAAAATCTAAATATATAGCCATACAGGTGGAAATTTGGTAATATGTAATTGGAAAAAGGGATAAATTCGGTGCTTACCTGAGAAGCAATATTTTCTTATCAAAAGCAACAGAGAATACAAATACGCACTGCAGGAGATGCCGAAAATGTTTGCATTGATTGTTGTAAAATTAAGGAAATTACTTATTGCAAACCCCTAAAAACCTGGCCACCCAAGTAATAGTCTATTTTTTTTACACAGCATTAATATTACTCTTCCCTCTACTAGGGACAAATAAAGACCTTCAAAACAATTTTTAGGAATTTCTTTTCCATTACGACCCTTTTATTTTTCCAAAAAGTGTGAAAAACTAAAATTAACAGATTCTCAAATTTGGAGTTCATATCTGTGTTCCTTTTACTTGAACATAATTACATTTCATTTTCCTACAACACAGTAAAACTGGCCGGGTACCGACTCAGTCCATTGCTAATAAACAGTAAGAGTAATTAAAAATAGAATTTCATACCTGAATTTAAAGGTTCTGTAATCCCTCCATTACTTTGATCACTTACAACATTTACTATTGGAGGCTCTGTACTAAAATTATCAAGATCCAATGGAATTCTGGTACCATCAACGGTCTCGAAAGGTTGTTGAGTTGGGTCAGCATTAATATCAGCTGCCCCTTCCAAAAGCACTTCTGATTTATTTGTAACTATTTCAGTGTTTACAATCAATTTAGGGCGCTTTACAAGGTTCAGTTCTTTAAAGTGGTTCTTATTAATGTAGCCTCGTTTCCCTTTAATGTCTACACCGATTAAATCTGGCCTGGTGCCTGCTCCGTAACTGTAAACCGTTACATCTTCGTTTATACCAAAGGAAAGCACATGCTCCTCTGGGCTCGCATATCTTAAAAGTGTTTTTCCAACAGAAATAATCTCTAAAAGAAGGTAACAGAAGGTTTACGAAAACTTTCAAAACCTCGGCTTGGGACCTACCTGAGCAATTTTTGTCTATGCACAAACGTTTGTCAGAGATTAATGCTTGACTTTCACATAAAATTAAGGTAAATATAACAAAATATATCCATTTAAAACTAAACATTGTGACATACTTTGTCAAATCGTTTTTTCGGAAAATATTACGGCCACATCACTGTTTTTGAAACCGTGGCGCCCTCTTTTCATAACAATCGAGTGGATGTCAAAATCATATGGTAGATAACTTGATAATCAAACATACATGAACTGTATGTCTGGTTGTCTGGCCACCAAGGAATAGATAACTTTCTATTCGAAATAGTGATGATTGATGAAATCCTTTGAATATAAAGTTCGTTTTATATTCATAGATGAAATCTTAGGAATAGAGGTGAAGTGGAATATTATCGATAGGGCTAGTAAAATAAAGTAAATTACTTTGATAGCACGATAATCGATAGTTTAATAGCGATAGTATCGATCGTCACTATCGATAGTCGTTATCGATAGTTCTCATCCCCTACTTAGGATTGAATAGGATGCCAAATCCAACGTTTATAAATTTTCATTATGTCACATTAATTTCAAAAGAAGCGTAGTCAAAAAGATTTAACAAAAGATCGTTTTCCAAAAAGTGTTGGGACATTGACAATGTTTTTAGTGTTACAGAAATTACAGACTAACAGAACATAGTTTTATGTTAAAATTAAACTTTGGTAAGAAGGCATTTCTGCATGAAATCGTTCAAAATAACGTCTCAAAATTTCAGAAAGCGGAAAACACTTTGCTAATGAAACATGATCGAGATGAAACAAACAGTTATCAGCAGCGGATCAGACGTGAGGAAAGATCCACAAGCCCCTGCTAAGAAATTATCAGTTGCTTCAGTACATTGTCGGATATGTTACGATAATGATAAACCCGAGGAGCTCATTGCTCCATGTCGTTGCAAAGTAAGAAGAAGGAACTAACCTCGGAGCTTTTTTCTTTTCGTTAAATGTGTTCTTCATTGTTACGTTGACCATTAATAGTTTGGTTTTTCATTCAGGGTACAGTTGCCTTCGTCCATCGTTCTTGTTTAGAAACTTGGCTCGGTGAATCGGGGACCACAACATGTGAACTGTGCCATGCCCCTTTTAAAACAGAGAGAACTCCAAAATACACTTCAACAAGATCTATTTGGTATTGGCTACGGCGTGGCCCCAGATATCCTGGGGCAAGTGTGAGGGGTGATGTAGTAGCTTGTACAGTAAGTGTATCGATGAGTATATTATTATATTTGAAATCATTACCATATAGGGTGTTCCTTAATGAAGTGCTAATATTTCAGAGTGTAATTTCTTATGAAGAATGAACATATGTATGTCTGCAATGGCTTAAATTTTTGATACAGGGAGTTTTTTTTTTTTAATACTTATTTTTTAATATTTCCGAAAATACTTGAGATGTTATTTTCAATTTTGGCATATGTTAGTAACTGCTTCACATACTATATTTTAGGTAATCACACCACTAGCGATAATTGTAACCTACGTGTGTCTGTATTCATCCGAATACTATAGCCAGCAAAAATTTGCGCAGATTCCCGCAGCTCGATGGACCTCTGTATCACTGCTCGTCATGATAGGAATTATGCTATTCGGTTACTATCTCTGGGTATACTCTGTGATAAGGTTGCACGCCAGGATGTGGTATACATGGTGGCAGAGATCCTGTGTTGTTAGGTAAGTTTGTCTTATTTTCATATCTTCGAAACGTTGTAAATCTGTCTCTTGTTGCTTTGGGTTTGTGCTAATTTTTGTTTTGTGATTGTTATAAAAACTATATTTTTTTTACCCAACAAGTTAATAAAAGTAATTTGGCATTAAATTAAATTAAATTTTTCACTTCTCTCTCAATGCTTTAATATCAAGTTGCCATAAAGACAGCATCCGCGTCGTTCGTTGCCTGGGCGCCGCATTATTGTTACCTTATGAATGAATGTCAATAATATTTGAAAACATCAAAAATGAAAAGAAATAATCCGATTCCGCAGAAAAGAAACCATTTGAATGCGCTCCAGACGAAATAATTAATAAGGCCAATGAAGCAATACAAAAAGGAGTTTAATACTTTTATTAAATTGCATTGGACCATACAGTGTGAAGGGTTTCAGCAAACTGTTTCAAGAAGGGTACAACATTTTTATTTATTTTGGGAGAAAAAGATTAGGTTATCGCAAACTCCACCTGGACTTCCCTGTCGCCTCTCTCTCATTTTCGTCTTCGTTTTTTTGGAATTACTTGTTCATGGCGCCATCAACTAACTTATTATCAGGCGTCCCTCCTTCTAGGTATATTTCCCCCAGTACTATTTCTCTTCACACCAGAACAGAGGATCAATCCGTTTTGGTACCGAATAATACCCCCCTAAGAAATGAAATGGAAGCAGTCAGTGATAGCGAATCTGTGATTAACTTTGAATCTGTGATAAATATCGAGTTACCTTCGCCAAACGTCGACACGTTATCGCAGGGCGAACGGTTTCGAAGCGGGTTTCGACCGGAACGAGATGAAATAATCATCGAAATGGACGAACCTTGTACCAGTAGTGAGATTTTCGATTTAAAATAAATTTTGAGTTTTAACGGGGATGTTTTATTTGTTACTATAGCGGTTACTATGGCGGTTTCGCTCGTGATAACATAGTCATATAGGTAGAGAGACGGTGACAATAGGGGGTCCGTGAAGGGGAATATCAGTAATTTGGTTTTTCGTGGAGTTTAGGTCCCCCTCTACGACTTTTATATCTGATGAAATGCCGTAGAGCGTTGCGGAGAGGCGCTGTACCGCTTTAGATAGGAAATTGTCAATAAATTCAAAATTATTTCGAGCCATGTCTGAAATGAATTTTTTTTACATGTGCCCCGAAAGTGTGTCATGCATGTTCTCTTCACCGAAAATGACGTTTTCCAAGAGAGCGGGCGGGAAAGATTTTTCCCGCCCGCTTCGAGTCACCATGTGCTCATAAATAAATAAAACCAGAATTGTCGGTGCGGGATTTGAACCCGCGACCCTCAGATCGCCAGGCGGACACTCTACCCACCGAGCCATACTACAAGCGATAATAAATAGCGGATTATATATAAATTAAATTGGCAGTTAATTTTTCAAAGATATTTTAGAAAAATGTCTGAAGAATTTCTTTATTTATATGGCCTCAAAGACCAGCAATGCCGAGTGCAGGATTTGAACCCGCGACTCTCAGATCACAAGGCGTACGCTATACCACTGGGCCACCGAGCCTATTTGTCAAAAATAATAAATAGATATTTACATTCTCCATGCGCGAGATGTCATCTAGACAGGAAAACTGTCTGAAGAATTTCTTTATTTATTTGGCATCAAAGCTTCGGAGCACTTGAAAAATTCGGTACATATCTCGGGCCGTCGGAGGCTTTTACGGACGAGATGCGAGGCCCTTGATACGTAATGTACTATTACAGCATCTGCGTGACCACCAAAGTCACGGGAAACGCATTTTCTGACAAGTCAACCCTTGCTATACTTTTCCGAGCGTGTCAAAAAAAAAATTAATGGAGAAATTATAAAGTCTCAAGTGACATGGGTCCAAGTGGGCTTAATCGATTTGTATTCACATGGAGATGACTCGTCAACAATTTTCTGATAAGAATATTGCGAAAGTGCGGTATTTTAACGAAATAGTTCGCGCTTGCGCTCCAGCCCAGGCAAATTTTCAAAAAACCGAACAAAAACCTTGGGGGAGGGGGTTTGAAACCCATCCCAGCGATTCAGAGGACGAAAAAACTTTGCTGAGTCGTGTCTTGCTTGTCTTAATCACCAGTTTTCCCGTCATACAATTGAACGATATCTGCCTTCCGTTATCTCTGCGTAATATTGTCAGAATTCCGCCTAGCTAGGTGCGATTCTTCTGAAATTTTTTCTTCCACAATATTTGTGTGTCAAGGAATGTAGTGTGACAATTTTCACGATCGTTTTCCGAATTTCCTCCGAGGAGATTTTTTAAAAATTCCAATAATGAAATGGCGAGACCTGGAACGACAACATTTTTTTCACATAATCTTTAAAATATAATGTTCCATTCTAGAAAGTTTGAACTTCAAAGTCGCTTTTTTTTTTCTTCTTTTTTAAATTTTCATTTTTTTTAGACGCTCGGAAAATCATATGCAAGGGTTGACATGTCAGAAAATGTGTTTCCCGTGACTTTGGGGGTCACGCAGATGCTGTAAATTTATTTTCAGACATGGCTCGATATAATTTTGAATTTTTTGAGAATTTCCTATCTAGAGCGGTACAGCGCCTCTCAGCAACGCCCTACGGCATTTCATCAGATATAAAAGTTGTAGAGGGGGACCTAAACTCCACGAAAAACCAAGTTACTGATATTCCACTTCACGGACCCCCTATTGTCGCCGTCTCTCTAACTAATTGTATATCGTTAAAATATCTTAATAATAAAACTTTAATTTGTATTGATTCATCATCTCCACTAACAAGCTTATAAAATATTTGTTTGGTACAACTGCTTTAAATTCCAGCTTTAAAACCTAGTATTCCGGTTTTATAACAACAATATTGATTGGTTTACTAATGCTGGCGCTCTAAATAGACACGTGGTGCCTATTAATTATATTATAATTGTATTTTCGTTCCCTTGATTATTTTGTTTGGCATTATTTGATTTATTATTATATTAAAAGCTCGATATCATAAATAAATAACGTTGAACAAACCCGAACAAACGTTGCAAACATATTCTTACAGTAAATATTTTGTGCTTCAAGATGTATAAATTTTCCCCGTTCTTACAACCCTTAAAAGAGATCTATAAGTAAAAAAACCAACAAAAGTTGTGCAACAGCATTTAAAGCATCAACATACACGCTATACGGCATAAAAGCTTACAAAACCATTTGGCTGTATAAGTTTTTACAGCTATTTGAAAAAAGCCTCTATAAAACGGTTTTATAATTGGATCATTCTACTCGGCGTAATATTATAGCTATAAACAAAAATGTATCACGAGAGACGTGTATACAACAAATTCGCAAGCTACTATAAATCATGGAAGTCTGGTAGCTGGAAATCTTATATTGGATTCCTGCAAAAAATCGAAAAATGGCTACAACGCATTTGGACGAAAGATAAAATAGATCTTAATGGTCATGAATGATTTCCTTTCCCCCCTTGATGACCCCCCCCCCCCCCCCCACGCATGGCAATCGTCATCAGAAATCCACAAGGACTGCGATCTGACCGTTTCGTCATTCATATTATCGAATCTCGCAAGTTCCCAAGTTCGCCTTATCGTCTCTACAACTCAAACCACGTGACTTAATCAGCTGTCCTGCTTGTGAACAACCACCGCAATGTTTGGTCGAGGAGTGAAATCCTGCTACATAGACGGTGATCGCCCTGGGAAACGGCATTCATTTTTTTACGGTATGGTTCTCCTTTCTAAATTTTATTGCTCCCATGAACTGTACAATGATATGGTCGAATTAATAATGGATACGCTAGTACAATTAAATCGATAGCCCTGGAAGTCTTGTAATGACAATTACATCGATAAGGCCAACTGCTAAGAATTCTCTTGTAATGGCAATTAAATCGACAACTCCAAGACTTCTCTGGTAATGACAATTAAATCCATATCGCTAGGTCTCCTTGTAATGACATAATTAAATCATCAATGACTCTAACGTCTTTTTGTGACCATGATCACAATGTCTTCTCATCGTTACAATTAAATCGATTTGTAATGAGAATTAAATCGATCTCGCTAGGAGTATTATTGTAATAATAATTAAGTCGATAACGCTAGCAGTCTTCGTGTAGTGCCAATTGAATCGATAACTCTAGAAGTCTTCTTATCGTGACAATTGAATCGATAACGCCAAGAGTCTTTTTGTAAAGACAATTAACTCGGCAACGCTGGAGTCTTCTTGTGAATGATAATTAAGTCGATAACGCAGCAGTCTTCGTGTAGTGCCAATTAAATCGATAGTCCTAGAAGTCTTCTTGTCGCGACAATTGAATCGATAACGCCAAGAGTCTTTTGTAATGACAATTCAATCAATATCGCTGGCAGTCCTCGTGTAGTGCCAATTAAATCGATAATCCTAGAAGTCTTCTTGTCGCGACAATTGCATCGATAACGCCAAGAGTTGTAATGACAATTTAATCGCGTAAAATATCGAAATCGAAGAGGGTTAGAAAGGGATTTAGCGTTACCGTGAACGCTGCGATACTCGGCTAAATTTAGTTGTTCGGAAAAAAACTGCTGTGAGTAATTTGCAGGATCGCAGGAAAACACCGAACTCGTCGCTGCGCATGTCAATCGCGGTGCTTTTGTTCGATTTAGCTGAAAGCAGGCAAAGGCGATGATCGAGAGCACAAAGCACAGAACAGAACAGTGAACCGTTGCCAGTTCTAAATTTGACATCGCTGTAGGCGGACGAACGTAGTCTCTGCTCTGCATCGAGCCCTCTAGATTTTTGAATTTAATGACCTTTTTTGACATTTTCAAGTTGCATTGACAAACTTTCATTGTTGCCATATTGTTTCTGGAAATAATTCATGTATTTAGTGAATTTAGATTCCATCCACTTTCACCTTTTTTGTAATAGTTAAGGAATGTGTCAGTGAAACGCGGTGCTATGTGACATATTCGCCCAATTTGGGGTTTTATTTTTTTGAGTTTCTTCTAAATTATTAGTGAACAGTGTCAGAAACTGAATAATAGTGCAAAAAAACCAATAGTATTTGTTGTGATTGTGTCATCATTCTGGTTCTGCGAAGAAATAAAATAAAAAATCGATACTATTACGCGCCGTTGCCATATTGGTGATCGAGCTGTCAGTCAGTACGACACGTTTCTGGCAACACTGTAGACGCACAGCTGATTCTATAGAGAATATCGACTTTTTGCAAGGTAAGACGCCCCAGGGTTAAGGTTTTGGACTGTGTGTTATGGGTTTTACGTGCAAATATGTTTTGTATGTTATTATTACCTATTATGATTTTGACTTTTGACATTGGTGTTTATTATGTTATTATTGCTGCAGTTACAACAACATTTTCGGGGAGATTTCACAACTGCTGAACGCATTCGTGTTTCCGGAGATACCTAAATTTTAGAGAGATATTTGCGTTTTTGGAATAGATTGGGGTTCAAAAATCGTATTTTGTCTCTTTCACTGCAAGTTAGAAAGGACACATATAGCTGTCAGCTGATCAGTCAGAATTTGGTTCAATTTGATTTCTAAAAACTTAGTTTCCATTAAATTACAACCATATTTGTATCCAAGACGACTGCGAAACACTCCAAAAAATTTTGACAGCCTACCTCAGTTTTGTATTGAAAGGTTTTATTCGCATCTGAAGTATTTACAAAAAAACAAAAACAATTATGATATTTTTTTAAATTTGTTTTTTGTCCGCCACATAACAACAAAGAAATTCTTTAAATTTGAAAAAGCAAGGAGGGAAAATGCGATTCGATTCTAAAAATCTCGGTAAAGAGCCATGACGTGCGAAGGTTTTATCTACTAATCGCGCAGTGCTCGGCCATTTCTATTGGTTTATAAATAAATTAGCCAAGTTCTGTTTTATTTCAAAACGGTTTAGGTATTCTACGTTTACGCGAATTTATAGCAGCGCGTTTTATTTACCAAACCTGACATTGAAATACGTTTTCTTACAAAGGTATCGTACAATTTCGTGTCCGCTTGAAATTTTCTGGCTTCTATGAATAAAAATGACTAAGGCGAGGTTTTATATGTATACGTAGTATTAATTGCCCTATATAATTTTCCTTGGGTAAGCCATTTTTTTTATATATTTAGCCGTGTTGATAATTGACCCGTAACACGAAAATTCAGTGGCTTTACCTTTAGGGGTCCCAGTGACCTTTCCAATTCTTTACCAGGGGCAAGGGCACCGAATAAAAATATATATGAGTAATACAACGTGCCCAAGATAAGGAGGGCCAGTACAGGCACCTCGGAAACCGTAAGAGATACGAAGTCGGTTAAATGGAGGTAAAGTTGCGCGTTTACGTGCCTAATAATATGCCGTTTTAAAATTCCCAGTAGTTCCGGAGATATCCGCAAAAAAACGAAATTCTGAAAAATCGTTTTCGTGTTTTCCTGGGTTTTTTTGAGATCGAAGTCTAAAGTAAATTGCACTTTTGCATTGCCACTTTTTCCGCTCTATCTAACAGCGTTAATTGTTTTGTAATCCGACGAGTCGTCTTCGAAGGGCCATTATCAACTTTATTTTTTTTAAATACGGTCCTGTTTTTCTGATATTGGAATTTGATAGCTTTTTTCTTCCGAATGCAACGATGTATGACACATTGTGGTTTAATGACGTTTCGAGGATTTTTTGAACAACATCAGGAAATTTTAGGATACAGTCCTGTATTTCTCCTAATTTTATAAATAATATCTCATAAGTAAGCACTAAATTTTTTACTTATGTTGGACTAGTTCAATAAATAACAAATAATTTAATAATAAACCACAAATAAATCATACCAAAACAGTAATAAAGCGAACAACGAAAAAAGTAAGGAACTACTTAATCAGGTGTTCACAAAGATTTCCGTTATTCTCTAAGCACAAATAACATCTTCTAACTGCCACATAACAGTTTTTTTGAGATAAAATAAAACATGCGATATAATATCAAACTTTTCCATTTGTAAAATTATGTTCCATATTTTCTGGCAAATAGAAAACCTCTTAAAACGCTTTCAAACGATCACAATGGGAATGTCAAGTGAAACAAATCACGCGTCACCATCTTGATTTTTTTGTTTCAAACGCCTACTTTTCTTTTAAATCCCGAATCAACAGAAGTTTGAACTAATATTTCTAGATTTTGTTCACTTATTTGTGGTTTATTATTAAATTATTTGTTATTTATTAAACTAGTCCAACATTAGGAGAAATACAGGACCGTATCCTAAAATTTCCTGATGTTGTTCAAAAAACCCTCGAAACGTAATTAAACCACAATGTGTCATACATCGTTGCATTCGGAAGAAAAAAAGCTTTCAAATTCCAATATCAGAAAAACAGGACCGTATTTAAAAAAATAAAGTTAGATAGAGCGGAAAAAGTGGCAATGTAAAAGTGCAATTTACTTTAGAATTCGATCTCAAAAAAACCCAGGAAAACAATAAAACGATTTTTCAGAATTTCGTTTTTTTCCGGTTATCTCCGGAACTACTCGGAATTTTAAAACTTTCTAGACGGCATATCATTAGGCACGTAAATGCACAACTTTACCTCCATTTAACCGACTTTGTATCTCTTACGGTTTCCGAGATCCCTGTACTGGCCCTCCTTATCTTGGACACGTTGTATGTGAAATATATTTATACCATATTATTCATGGATTCAACACTGATTGTTCTAATAGAGAATCTTCTTTTTTGGATTTGATAATGTTTAATTTTGCTGTGACAAAATTAGAGATCGACCGATATGATTTTTTGTGGCCGATACCGATATCGGCCGATACCGATATACTCATAGCCGATATCGGCCGATACCGATATATCGGCCATAAAATTTTGTCGTAATTTGTTTGCTTTATAAATGAGGTAAAAGTGATTTATAATGATATACTGTTACCGTTACATGGATTAACCATAAAATCACTAAAAAAAATGCAGAGCAAATTCAATATTTTGTGAAATCACCTAACGGAATAAAAATAAATACGGTAATTCCCCGAATTCAACAAAGCCCGGCCATTCGGCCCGAGAAGAGCAACCGTAATTCGGCGGCGCGGCGTTCGCTCGGTCGGGGAATACCAGAATTTCCGAATACGGTTGGAAGCAGTAAGTAAATAAAACTCGTATCGTAGTATTGCTCTGATTTTTCACAAACATGGATCGTTTTGTAGTGCGTTCTCCATGCATACAGTCGTCGTCGTCAACTTTACAAGAAAGAGTCTGGTTCTGGTGCATTATCTTCAATAAGTAGCAGTATTAGTGGCAACATAACTAGTAGTAAAAGTGTTTACTGGAAGTATTTGTCCAAGAATGAAATTAATGCCCTTACAATAAAAACAAATGCCACCTGTAAATTATGTTGTTTTGTAATAAGAATAGTGCATCTGTATCGGAAGTAATACCCTTACTTAAAACTCTCTTAAATTATCTCGAGAAAGCTGAAGGAGCTGACTTTTCAGGGGTGCAGAGTACCAAAAATGAGCTTAAAGACTCCTTGATTAAGAGATGCAAAGCATGCTTCACTGATAGAAACCTTCTTCTTGCCACTTTATTGGATCCAAGGTTCAAGACATCTTTCTTTGATAATGATTTATCTCAAGGAACCTTTACAGATTTAAAAAAAGAACTTTTAAAAATTAATGGGCAAAATTCAGACTTGCTAGAAGATAATGCAGGAGAATCTGAAGTAAGCGACGATGATGTTCCTTTAGCGAAAATCGCCAAAAAATCACACTAGGTAAACCAACAAATTCAGGAAAATGTCCCGGGCTCAATTTCTCATAGTTTATTTTGGAATACTTTTGATGAACTTACTGGTATGACGACAAGTAAATCAGTGTCATATAAGAGAAGTACTGATGATATGATGAATAAAATTGATGATGAGATTGAATTGTATAAGAAATTAGAAAAAATATCAAGAAATGAAGATCCTTTGACTTGGTGGGCGCAAAAAAAAGACATTTTTCCATTGATGTATAAAGTTGCAATAATATATTTAGCGTCGTCGCCAAGTAGTATTGCTAGTGAACAGCTATTTTCTTCAGCCGGAAATGTTTATGAAAGCGCAAGAAATCGTCTAACTCCGGAAAGAGCAGGAAGCCTAATTCTGTTACATTACTTCTACATTTTTAATGATTTTTTTGTTAAACAATAAGAATAAATTTGTTTGTTTGTTGTTTGATTTTTATTTAGTATTTCTGTTTTAATTTCTTTAAAAAAAGGCTTAGCAACTGAAATATTAAGCAATTTTAATTTTTTTAGGCCGATACCGATATAGGCCGATATCGTGGTTACATATCGGCCGATACCGATATCGGCTAAGAAGGCCGATATGGCCGATATACCGATACCGATATCGGTATCGGTCGATCCCTAGACAAAATTTCTTTCTTTCTTTTTCAACTTTATATTTAGGAGGACACCCTATAAATATAATCCATTAATACGCATTATTTTTTACAATTATTTGTAATTTTCGTTAGATATCCTTGGATTATCTTAATTTAAAAGTTTCACGCAAAGCCAGCGAAATTCAAGGTTGTCCAATATAAGCGAAATGAAATGTTCACGGTTGCAAGGGAAAGACCAAGGATTATCGTGCGATTATTTTTTTGTCAAATGACAAAATAAATATTTTAAGACCAAAAAGTCAATTTCATTCAACAAACCAATAAAAAGAACGACAACTCTTAAACGACATATTATGTACAGGGTGTCCCTTTTCGACACTTTTATAGGGTATCTCCGTAATTGTTAGTGCTATCAAAAAAGTAATGTAGGTGTCATGTGCTCTTTTTGGGTGAAACTTTAAATGGTAAAATCAAAAATTGAAATTTTCGCTCGCTTAAGAGATACGGGGGAAAATCAAGAAATTGACAGTTTCAAAATTACCCTATATTTTCTTAGTTAAAAGAGATACAGAAAAATGTTTAATACAGAAGTTCCTTCATATTGATTGTTGAATAATCTGCCGTTTTCAGAAGAAGTATACGGGGTCAGGTAAAAAAGTTATCGGACCTAACACGGAACACCCTGTATATTTTAATCTTAAAAAATACTATTTTAAATTCTCCTTACAAATATATAACACAACATGGATGATATTGGTTTCATAGGCGATTTATTTAAACTTTATTACTTTGAAACGAAATAAAATATTCAGATTAAGGTAAAAAATAACGGGAATCATCGCAAATGTTCGGAATATGTCCTTAAATGGTTACCGTCTTTCCGGATAGCGAACAAAATATACATTTTGCTCCATTTCTTCGGGTTTCTTCGGTTTTTCCACTTTCAATATAAACTGATATCATATCAAATTTTTCAAAATGTTGATAGGTCATTTTCGCTAATGAATATGTAAAAATGAAATTGCCGTTAAATGTTAATAGTCAGCATAGTTGTTTCTAGGATATTAGCTTTTGTTTCATGGTCTACTGTGGTTTAAAGTAATAAAGTTTAATAAATCACCTAGGAAACAATACCAGCCAAGGTGTGTTATATATTTGAAAGGCATTTAAAATAGTATCTTTTTAGCTTAAAATATACTTAAAACAATGAGGTTAGGTCCGATAACTTTTTTACCTGACCCCGTATATTTATTCTGAAAATGGCCGATTATTCAACAATGAATATAAAGAAACTTCTGTCTAAACCATTTTTCTGTATCTCTTTTAACTAAGCAAATACTTATAGCGTAATTTTGAAATTGTAAATTTTTTGATTTTCCCCCGTATCTCTTAAGCGAGCGAAAATTTTCAAATTTGTATTTACCATTTTTAGTTTGAACCAAAAAGAGCACATGACACCTACATTACATTTTTGATAGCACTAACAATTACGGAGAAACCCTATAAAAGTGTCGAAAATGGGACATCCTGGTACAGTGTTACCATTAAAGTTGGAACCATATGGAGAAAAAATTTATTGTTCGATTTAGGTAAAATTGGCTTCACCATAAGATTTCAATAAAGACCACAAAATGTCGAAAAATGGCATTCATTCATCAAATTTTGGAAAAATTTATTTGCAAAAGTTGTTTGTATTGTAATTTTATGGCCACATCAGTTATTTTGTTTCCTATCTTATTTTTGGCCAAAAATGCACCAATTTTCCATTAATTTATATTCCTGTTCTTTTCTATTACTATTCGCACAACTAAACGAATTAGTCATGTTTGAGATATTCATAAACCCGAACAAATCCGTGTCATGGTAAAAACTGCATCTCCAACCGAGTTTTATTCTGGGCTGTGAGTGTTAACGCTTCGCGTTGTCCATGGTGTGACCTAAATGTCTGTATTTATTGTCGTTTTCAATTAAACGAGAAAATAATCGTACGTTGATGAAACATTTTATTACGTATCGGTTGTAAACAAGTTTGTTTCCTTGTCATGTCGTCCATATTCATTCAAAGGACACAGTGGGTCTATTCAATTGAAACGTGATTACAAAACCACGTTCATGTAATACAGCAAACACCTGCAAATAACATGATTGACCTAAAGCTATTGATTGTCTAATGTCACAATTTTATTTGCTAGTGTTTGCCAACGAATACTTATAAACGGGAAGAAGACGAACAGCCGTGTTAACAAATCGAAGCAGGTACAGTACGTTTCACGAAATTTGGATACTACTTAATGATTTCCTGGGTCGGTCCCATTGTGTCGACAAGAGCTTGGCAATAAACAAGTGAAGTATGAAGGGACGGACTAAAGAAAACAAGTAATGATATGATTATATTAATGTAATATATATATAATATTTTTTTTAAATATTACTAGTCATATTTATTTACATTTATAATGTCATTCTATAGATAGTTCTGTTTCGCTATCGCTATCCTCATCAAAATTAATTATAATTGGATTAATTATACGATCCAGACTAATATACGAATTTTCTACAGTTATTATGTGACGGACTGAATTTTTCCAACTACCTGGGGGAATATCATTAAAGCATTTTCGTATTAAGTCTACAACACTAGAACTTAAAGTCGGAGAAATATTTTCAGACCTAACCAGTGATTTTAACTGGTGCCACATATGCTCTATGGGGTTAAAAATGCAATAATAGGGTGGGAGCCGTAGCACTGTATGTCCAACTTCTTCTGCCAATGTGTCACAAACATATACTTTTTTTATACAAAATGTCTTTAAAACTTCTAAAAGATCACTTTTTTTATAACTTTCTTCAAAATATATATCATTCGCCGCCATGTGGTTCTGAATCTCCAATTTTGAATTATTTGAGCTTGGAGCTTTATGTAATTGGCGACTGTGATAGCTCGCATTGTCCATTACTATCACGCTATTCTGAGGAATGTTTGGTAAAAGACAATTCTTGAACCATTCCTCAAAAACTAACAAATTTTACCACAAAAAGATATTTAAATATAAATTAAGCAACCTAACCTACCTGATGTGCCTATATTTAATTATAATTATTACAATCCGGTCCTTTCCACATAATAATAACAAACGGTCATAAATAATGGGATGGTCCCAGGTACTTTTACTGCAGTCATTAAGTTATATCCATTTTTCGTGAAACAATCTTTATGAACAAACGAACAAACCCGGCATCCGTTACGTCTGGCATCAGCTGACAAACGCACGTGCTTTTCAAATGTCACTTTTGTCCACATTTTTATTACTGTCAATATTTTAAAGTGACATTTAACCAACAAAAAACATTCAATATTATTATTCTGGCATGTTTTAAGCTGTAAATATCACTTTAAAATAATCCTTACACACTCTTACATCATTTTTTGAACTATTAACGTAACTACAAATGAAAAATGAAACTTCAGAAATAAGCTTGTAAGTAGTTTTATTAAAAAATAGGAAGTAAATCATAATTTACATAAAATATTTTACCATCTTCAAGTGGGCTCTAGGTCCTAGCAAATATTTCAAGCTTCAAGTCCAAGCATATTTTTGGGCCCCATATGATTTAGGAAAAGAAATTATTATTGATGCTTACCCTCTACTAATTACAAATTACTCACTTGCACCAAAAAGGAAACGACGTTTCTCGTGGAAAGATTAGGAACTTAAACATTATTTTAAAATTTAAAGATGCTGCGTCTTCTCCACTTTTAAATCACATCAGATGTTGCTTGATTTCCATTCCCGCCAGACGAAGGAAGTTAGCTTGTTTAACAATTCGTCCTGTTCGCATTCTATGCCCGTCTCTGTCTGCAGAAACCTTCCCTAATTCAGTAAAGTGAGACAAATATGACCAGGATCAATCGCCTGCATAAACACTCACTTTTTGGCATTTCATATTAATTCTACGTAAGTCTGATATTGACGCTTAAATGATAGAGTGAAACAGATAGATAAAAGTAGGGTACTTGTGAGCAGAGTAGGCTTAGCATCACTTCCAAGGCCTTCTTACGTGTCTCGATCCCCCCCATAAGCAGTGTTTGCTGTATTATCTGAACTATGAAACGTTTTGCCATCACGTTTAATTGAGTAGCTTAGGATTGGCTCACCAAAATGTGGTCAAACTCGGCACATGGTTTCACCACGTCGGCCTCTTCAAGAAGTTATAATGCGGTTTCCCTATAAAATGTACAGGGGAGGCAATATTCGGCCTCCTATGTCCGACGATGCATCCACCCGATAAGTTATTTACTACTACTACTGTAACTATTTATTTACTTATCTTTGTAATTAAAGTCTAGCAAACGAGATTGAACCATAAAGGGTTCAACATACTTTGCACAACAGAAATACAAATTATCGGTGTCCAAAGTAGAATAATTAACCTGATCAAACGGTGCAGGCAAGTATTTATCCTCGCTTGGCAGACAAAAATAGAAAAACACGACAGGAAATTCACAAAAGGTATGTTCTGATTTAATTGCTTCGGCCTTTACCTTGTTCTTTACAAAGAAGATGGCCACATAAATACAGTTGTCAGACTTAATACTTATAGTGTTACCAACGCTAATTGAAACGCAGAATTTTAGCTAACATCAACAATAGAGTTGTACACCAAAAAAACTTTCAGGGTCACTTTGCTTTTTGCTACAGGGTGTCGTTATTTTTTAATATCTCCGAAGTATTTTAGGTATAAGGCAGAAGAAATATCCCGCCGCGACACCCTGTATATGTATGTTTTTGATTTTCACTGTAAACAAAGAACAAGTATAAGCAAAAAGGGAGTACAGTGAAACCTCTTTTAGGCGGACACCTACGGAACCGTCTAAATGTGTCCGCCTAATAGAGGTGTCCGTCCACGGGAAATTTGTTATTAGGTAATATGTAAATGCAAAATTATTACTATGTATATTGTATGTACAAATAAACATAACATAACAAAAATACACTAGTTTTAGTTAGGATGTAGTACTAAAAAAATCAAATAACGTAGTTTGACGTGTTTGCGTTTTATACTTGCCATCTAGAAAATGTAATTCCAAGTCTGATAACAATTCCATTGCTGTAGAGTCACCTCTATTCTTTGCATACTCTTATAATTCCTTTACCATACTAATGGCTTGTTGATAATTGGTGACATTTGTTTGATTACTGCATTCAACTTCTTCATCAGAGTCGTCAGATAGTGATGTGGTTTCAGTTTCGACTACATAATCGGTAGGAATGGGGTCACTATCATCTTCTAATAGCACATTGCTATCAATGTTAATGAACTCGCCCAAATCATTGTTATCAAATTACAAACTTCCACAACATCAATATTCTCTTTCAGACTCAAAACGCGACGTTTTTGTGTCATTGTTTACGATTTTAACCTTACAACTCGCAAATAAACGGCGGACTGCTGTCGGGGAATCACACATACTTTCGGTCTGTCTTCAGAGTGTTTTTGCACCGTACTTATTCGTCTTCCAAATACTTGTCCGTTTAAAGGAGGGTTTTCGCACTCTTTGTATGAAAACAGCCTGTCCGCCCAAAGGATAGTCCGCCCAAGAGAGGTTGAAAATGTTGATGCCTGAAGCCATTAAACATACTATAATGTTCCTGCGGTGAATTTAATGAGTTATGAAAAATTAAAGCATTCTTCAAGAAATAAAATCTTATTATTTCTTATTATTTGGTAAAATCCTAGTCTGGTAAAATGAATGCTTTTCCTACACTACGTATTCATTCATAGTACAGTGTAAATGTTTAAGAGTTATTTGTCTTTTTTTGTAGACTTACTTTAACGTCATTTGATACGTATTTTATGTATACTAAAAATTAGTGTTGCCGAGTTCGTTTTGTTTAAATATTTACATAATATTATAAAAGTAATATTGTTTTATTGCACGGCGTGTAATACAATTTTAAAAACAAATTATAGTTTTTGCGCATTAACATCAATGTACGAAACTTTAATATGTTGCCTGTCAATCCCCCCCCCCCCCCCCCATTCTTTGGCCTTGCCACTTTTATATAAACCAGAAATTTAATTTAAAAATATTTACAAAAATGGGTCATAAAATTATAAAGGAAAGTAAAGGAATGAATTTTAGATATCGCATTTAATGGTTATTTCCCGTTAAAATTATATTACAGCTGGTGTGATAAAAGACTAAACATTCCCATCACATACATAAAACATTGGTACATATGTCACTCTGATAAGATATATGTTAACCTTGACTACAACTAGTATTTTGAATTATCAATTTTTTATGGTTATTGTGAAGGGTAAATTGTCATACCGATGCCAATGCATACAATTAAATTTACATGTATTTTTCCCTGTGATATTAAAGATGATCTTCGTAGACCGGACACTGGTCACTCTGTGGTCCGGTCCCCACTTGCCCCCCGCAACCAACAAAGGTATGGCACACTTGCCTCCCGTAAATTATGTAAGTACCTACTATGGTTTTCTTTGAAAAGAGACAAAACACTGCGATAACTAAACTTAACAATAACTTTTTGCATTAGGTAACGCTACGGTACATATGTATACGAAAATTTAATATATTGTGAAGTAACCGCCCGACCTATTACATCAAAATGTTACTAGCTTAGGTTTAGGCCGTTTAGGGCTCCGTTAAAAATTTTGTCTTTTAAAAGGGCTCCGTCACCAAAAAAGTTTGAGAACCGCTGATCTCGAGCCTTTATAAATTATGAATCTCTGAACAGTCTTAAACCAATCTTATACGGCTGTTGGGCTTATTCTTGACCTAAACCAGGTACTAAATCCTTATTTAGAAAATGTCTACCCTGAGGGGACTTATTTTTGATTTCCCTGACGATAAAACAGATATTGACGGATATTTTAATGGTCAACAGGAATATTTTTTCAATATGGAATAAATTCGTTGCAGCCTTCTGTTCTGTAGTGGCCGACATTTGGAGAACACACGTAAATTCTTATAATAATAATAATGAGTTGTATTTTGTTCCGTTTGCTTATTCGTTAGCCGACATTTATATTCATATTTTTGTGAGACTCATTTATATTTGCGAAAGTCATAATCATAATATTTTTTTTTAAAAATGATCGCTGCGTGTCACGCTGATAAATATAATAATGTATGTAGCAAGAATCGAAAAGTTGCTACAAATATTTTGCGCAATATCACTAAAAACAACAAGATCTATCGTAGTCGCCTTAATTAAGTACCTTTTTTTATAATATTAGCCAATTTGTTTATGGGTAGGTATTTATTATCGTTTTCTTTTGCGAAATAACTATTATCTCGAAATATATTGTGCAAATTACACATATTTCGCACATGTACACGAGTGTTTTTGTTGCGTGTTTGTTGTCATGAGTTTCTACCGCGCTAAGCCCAGTTTCTTTTATACAGGGTGTCCCAGAATATGTGGGCAATATTCGGATTCATATAGAACACTTAAAAATAACAGGAGAAGTTCCTATAGATTGTTCTTCCTATGGCCTCCCCTACAGAGATACGGGCCCATAACGGACATCCCTGGAAATCGTTGTTTTTTAAATAATTTTTTAAGTACTAGTTGTAATTTATTAATTTTTAGTATAATGGTTACTAAATGATAAAATTCTCCCTTTTAAACACATTTGGATTATTTAGTTTGCCAGGGACGTACTAGACGTAACCACATATATATAAACAGTATAATTGCCAATACGAACATTCCAAAATACAAAAAGTGTCCCCGCTATGGGAGATGGCGCGGGCCTATTGAGTTTGCGCAGTAGGGTGGAAATTTTATCGATCGCGTCAGAGCCAGCCCGACATTATTTGTTTGTTGTTATTCGTCGCCATCTTTGGTTCTGGATGCTTTTTCAAACTACAGAATAAAAAGTGGTTCATCTACATTGTTGTCGGTATATTAGTGCTTATAAACTTTCATTACCTAACAACAATTTTTGTAAAGGAGTTTTTAATTTGTGGTGATTCGATTCGCTGTTTGGAAGGTTATTAGTGGCTTGTTTTGTTTAAGATGAAAGGACACAAGTGCATGGTGCTTTTTTTACAAAAGTCGTGGATCAATACTAGGTATAAAGTATTTCAGGTATGTACATAGGTATGTATATACGAAAATATTTTGCTTATCACATTATCCGATCTTCGGAACCAAATTTCACTAACAAGCTTGTAAAAAGAAGAGAGTGTCACTCGTATACAATATAATATATATGTGGTCACTACCTTACCTTAAAGTTAATGTATTTTTAATTTGGTGCATTAGTAGCTGATAATAATTCCCAAAATAGTCAATATAGTCATTCATTCTTAATTTTTGGTTTAGAAAAAAGTGAGGTTAACATACGATGTCGGATGAAAGTTAAAATAACGCTCATGGTGTCGATTGTGACAAATATTCGGACGGAATTTGGCACCAAAAGTTTACACCAATCAGGGCACCGTCGGATCATCATATCGTCAGAAATCGTATGCATGGAACGCTGTCTTAAATCGAACTAATCCAATTTTGATTGGAATATTTTTTCCTAACTAACCAGTGAAATTTACATTAAAAAAGTTGAAATCCGGTCCTGTCGCATGTTTACTTTCACAAGGAAATTTCCGAACTGCGCAAACTCACAACGCCCGCTTCGATGCCCATAGCGGGGACATAATTGCAGATGGTGTTAGCAATATACTGTTTATATATATGTGGACGTAACACATGCTGCTATGCGAACGATGTATGTGCAACAATAGTAGGCAGGTAGATAGGTAATCATCTGTAATGGTGGGTTTTGTTGGTATAATAACATTGGGGTATGGGAAATTAAAATATATCCCCGCATTCGGGTTGCCCGAAGCTTAAGGGTAGTTCAATAATTGTTAAATATTTTACAAAGAACGGGTATTAAACAAGTTGAACAAAATCGAATTATTAAGCTCTGCTGGGTCATTAAGAAAGAGGTAAGTTGGAATTTTGACGTTCATTTATTGCATGGATTCTAGCAAATTAGTTTGACGTCGTTATTTTCAATATGTAAAGTTGGGATCAAAATTATGTTGATTTTCTGATAAGTGGGTGTAATTAGGGTCCTGTTTACTAATTTATTAAGTTAACTTCAGTATTTCTTAGAAACCCATAATATTATTTAATATTGTAGTGTAGCCAAACCTTTATGCGACAAATTGGCAATGCAAGAGCTTTCATAAAACTCATAAATACATATCATAACCAATTCTGCAATAAAACCCAAAAAATAATGAATACTATATTCATTGGTTTGATTTCAAGATATCACCGTACAAACTGTAATGAAATAATTAAAATAATAATAATAATTAATTCTTCTAGTCGTCTAATATATTGCCAACTGTCCTCTAGAATCATTAAGATTTCAAATTTTAATTTTTTTGCCAACTGGGTTAAATTCCTTTTTTTATGTCAAGGTATCAATTATAATTAAACAATTTATTGGAGCAATTTCACATCAAATAGAGTTTATTATATTTGGACAGTTTGGCAACTTATGTGTGCCAAAAATTCTATAATATAAAACTTCAAGGAAAATTATTAAATATTAACTTAAATAATATTAAAATAAATTAAATATATTTAAATACAGTGAAATCTCCCTTAGGCGGGCACCTACGGGACCGTCTAAATGTGTCCGCCTAATAGAGGTGTCCGCCCATGGGAAATTTGTTATTAGGTAGTTAATATGTAAATGCAAAATTATACCTCCATAAACCTAGCAGAACAAGGTGCTTAAAATCGAAAATTTTTGTATGGAAAATTAGGTGCTCTTTAGGTGCTAATTAGGTGCCAACTTTAAAAATTAGGTGCTCTCATGCTTTTTGAAAAAATTATATTTTTGTGTTGTCCTGCTAGATTAACGTTAAGCTAGCAGAACATCACTGTTAAATAAGCTAATTAAGAACAAGATGCCGTATTAAAATTAGGTGCTTTTTAGGTGCTTAACGAATATCTAAAAGAAAATTTAATTTGTTAAGTTATTTTAAAAATACCGCTATGTTCTGCTAAGTTGACGCCGCGCTAGCAGAACACTTTTATTTTAGGGATTAACCAATAATATCTAATTTTTCCGAAATTAGGTGCTATTTAGGTGCTTTAACATTATTATACTTCTATATCAAAAAAAAAAATTCCAAAGCTAGAAAAATCGAAATATTATACATAAACAAATTTTCCTTGATAAAACAGTAATTTTTCAAAGAATCTTCATGAAACTTGTAGCACTGTCTATACGATTTAGGTGCTCCCGAAAAATAAAATTTTATGAAAAAAATAGCAGTGGCGGAGAAAATTACTATTATAAAAAAATCGTTTTTTCTTAACAAATCACTCATTTTTCAAAGAATATTCTTGAAACTCGTAGAATAGTCTATACGATTTAGGTGCTCCTGAAAAATGTAATTTTGCCAAAAAATAAATATTTCCAGGGTCGGAGAGGCCGACCACACCTTTATTTATCAATTTTTCCTTAATAAAACAGTCATTTTTCAAAGAATCTTCATGAAACTTGTAGCACTGTCTATACGATTTAGGTGCTCCCGAAAAATAAAATTTTATGAAAAAAATAGCAGTGGCGGAGAAAATTACTATTATAAAAAAATCGTTTTTTCTTAACAAATCACTCATTTTTCAAAGAATATTCTTGAAACTCGTAGAATAGTCTATACGATTTAGGTGCTCCTGAAAAATGTAATTTTGCCAAAAAATAAATATTTCCAGGGTCGGAGAGGCCGACCACACCTTTATTTATCAATTTTTCCTTAATAAAACAGTCATTTTTCAAAGAATCTTCATGAAACTTGTAGCACTGTCTATACGATTTAGGTGCTCCCGAAAAATAAAATTTTATCAAAAAAATAGCAGTGGCGGAGAAAATTACTATGATAAAAAAATCGTTTTTTCTTAATAAAACAGTCATTTTTCAAAGAATTTTCTTGAAACTCGTAGAATTGTCTATACGATTTAGGTGCTCCTGAAAAATGTAATTTTTCCAAAAAATAAATATTTCCAGGGTCGGAGAGGCCGACCACACCTTTATTTATCAATTTTTCCTTAATAAAATAGTCATTTTTCAAAGAATTTTCTTGAAACTCGTAGAATTGTCTATACGATTTAGGTGCTCCCGAAAAATGTAATTTTTCCAAAAAATAAATATTTCCAGGGTCGGAGAGGCCGACCACACCTTTATTTATCAATTTTTCCTTAATAAAATAGTCATTTTTCAAAGAATCTTCATGAAACTTGTAGCACTGTCTATACGATTTAGGTGCTCCCGAAAAATAAAATTTTATGAAAAAAATAGCAGTGGCGGAGAAAATTACTATTATGAAAAAATCGTTTTTTCTTAATAAATCACTCATTTTTCAAAGAATTTTCTTGAAACTCGTAGAATTGTCTATACGATTTAGGTGCTCCTGAAAAATGTAATTTTGCCAAAAAATAAATATTTCCAGGGTCGGAGAGGCCGACCACACCTTTATTTATCAATTTTTCCTTAATAAAACAGTCATTTTTCAAAGAATCTTCATGAAACTTGTAGCACTGTCTATACGATTTAGGTGCTCCCGAAAAATAAAATTTTATCAAAAAAATAGCAGTGGCGGAGAAAATTACTATGATAAAAAAATCGTTTTTTCTTAATAAAACAGTCATTTTTCAAAGAATTTTCTTGAAACTCGTAGAATTGTCTATACGATTTAGGTGCTCCTGAAAAATGTAATTTTTCCAAAAAATAAATATTTCCAGGGTCGGAGAGGCCGACCACACCTTTATTTATCAATTTTTCCTTAATAAAATAGTCATTTTTCAAAGAATTTTCTTGAAACTCGTAGAATTGTCTATACGATTTAGGTGCTCCCGAAAAATGTAATTTTTCCAAAAAATAAATATTTCCAGGGTCGGAGAGGCCGACCACACCTTTATTTATCAATTTTTCCTTAATAAAATAGTCATTTTTCAAAGAATCTTCATGAAACTTGTAGCACTGTCTATACGATTTAGGTGCTCCCGAAAAATAAAATTTTATGAAAAAAATAGCAGTGGCGGAGAAAATTACTATTATAAAAAAATCGTTTTTTCTTAACAAATCACTCATTTTTCAAAGAATATTCTTGAAACTCGTAGAATAGTCTATACGATTTAGGTGCTCCTGAAAAATGTAATTTTGCCAAAAAATAAATATTCCCAGGGTCGGAGAGGCCGACCACACCTTTATTTATCAATTTTTCCTTAATAAAACAGTCATTTTTCAAAGAATCTTCATGAAACTTGTAGCACTGTCTATACGATTTAGGTGCTCCCGAAAAATAAAATTTTATCAAAAAAATAGCAGTGGCGGAGAAAATTACTATGATAAAAAAATCGTTTTTTCTTAATAAAACAGTCATTTTTCAAAGAATTTTCTTGAAACTCGTAGAATTGTCTATACGATTTAGGTGCTCCTGAAAAATGTAATTTTTCCAAAAAATAAATATTTCCAGGGTCGGAGAGGCCGACCACACCTTTATTTATCAATTTTTCCTTAATAAAATAGTCATTTTTCAAAGAATTTTCTTGAAACTCGTAGAATTGTCTATACGATTTAGGTGCTCCCGAAAAATGTAATTTTTCCAAAAAATAAATATTTCCAGGGTCGGAGAGGCCGACCACACCTTTATTTATCAATTTTTCCTTAATAAAATAGTCATTTTTCAAAGAATCTTCATGAAACTTGTAGCACTGTCTATACGATTTAGGTGCTCCCGAAAAATAAAATTTTAGCAAAAAAATAGCAGTGGCGGAGAAGATTACTATTATGAAAAAATCGTTTTTTCTTAATAAATCACTCATTTTTTAAAGAATTTTCTTGAAACTCGTAGAATTGTCTATACGATTTAGGTGCTCCTGAAAAATGTAATTTTGCCAAAAAACAAATATTTCCAGGGTCGGAGAGGCCGACCACACCTTTATTTATCAATTTTTCCTTAATAAAATAGTCATTTTTCAAAGAATCTTCATGAAACTCGTAGAATTGTCTATACGATTTAGGTGCTCCTGAAAAATGTAATTTTTCCAAAAAATAAATATTTCCAGGGTCGGAGAGGCCGACCACACCTTTATTTATCAATTTTTCCTTAATAAAATAGTCATTTTTCAAAGAATCTTCATGAAACTCGTAGAATTGTCTATACGATTTAGGTGCTCCTGAAAAATGTAATTTTTCCAAAAAATAAATATTTCCAGGGTCGGAGAGGCCGACCACACCTTTATTTATCAATTTTTCCTTAATAAAATAGTCATTTTTCAAAGAATCTTCATGAAACTTGTAGCACTGTCTATACGATTTAGGTGCTCCCGAAAAATAAAATTTTAGCAAAAAAATAGCAGTGGCGGAGAAGATTACTATTATGAAAAAATCGTTTTTTCTTAATAAATCACTCATTTTTTAAAGAATTTTCTTGAAACTCGTAGAATTGTCTATACGATTTAGGTGCTCCTGAAAAATGTAATTTTGCCAAAAAATAAATATTTCCAGGGTCGGAGAGGCCGACCACACCTTTATTTATCAATTTTTCCTTAATAAAATAGTCATTTTTCAAAGAATCTTCATGAAACTTGTAGCACTGTCTATACGATTTAGGTGCTCCCGAAAAATAAAATTTTAGCAAAAAAATAGCAGTGGCGGAGAAGATTACTATTATGAAAAAATCGTTTTTTCTTAATAAATCACTCATTTTTTAAAGAATTTTCTTGAAACTCGTAGAATTGTCTATACGATTTAGGTGCTCCTAAAAAATGTAATTTTGCCAAAAAACAAATATTTCCAGGGTCGGAGAGGCCGACCACACCTTTATTTATCAATTTTTCCTTAATAAAATAGTCATTTTTCAAAGAATCTTCATGAAACTCGTAGAATTGTCTATACGATTTAGGTGCTCCTGAAAAATGTAATTTTTCCAAAAAATAAATATTTCCAGGGTCGGAGAGGCCGACCACACCTTTATTTATCAATTTTTCCTTAATAAAATAGTCATTTTTCAAAGAATCTTCATGAAACTCGTAGAATTGTCTATACGATTTAGGTGCTCCTGAAAAATGTAATTTTTCCAAAAAATAAATATTTCCAGGGTCGGAGAGGCCGACCACACCTTTATTTATCAATTTTTCCTTAATAAAACAGTCATTTTTCAAAGAATCTTCATGAAACTTGTACCACTGTCTATACGATTTAGGTGCTCCCGAAAAATAAAATTTTAGCGAAAAACTAGCAGTGGCGGAGAAGATTACTATTATGAAAAACTCGATTTTTCTTAATAAATCACTCATTTTTCAAAGAATTTTCTTGAAACTCGTAGAATTGTCTATACGATTTAGGTGCTCCTGAAAAATGTAATTTTGCCAAAAAACAAATATTTCCAGGGTCGGAGAGGCCGACCACACCTTTATTTATCAATTTTTCCTTAATAAAACAGTCATTTTTCAAAGAATCTTCATGAAACTTGTAGCACTGTCTATACGATTTAGGTGCTCCCGAAAAATAAAATTTTATCAAAAAAATAGCAGTGGCGGAGAAAATTACTATGATAAAAAAATCGTTTTTTCTTAATAAAACAGTCATTTTTCAAAGAATTTTCTTGAAACTCGTAGAATTGTCTATACGATTTAGGTGCTCCTGAAAAATGTAATTTTTCCAAAAAATAAATATTTCCAGGGTCGGAGAGGCCGACCACACCTTTATTTATCAATTTTTCCTTAATAAAATAGTCATTTTTCAAAGAATTTTCTTGAAACTCGTAGAATTGTCTATACGATTTAGGTGCTCCCGAAAAATGTAATTTTTCCAAAAAATAAATATTTCCAGGGTCGGAGAGGCCGACCACACCTTTATTTATCAATTTTTCCTTAATAAAATAGTCATTTTTCAAAGAATCTTCATGAAACTTGTAGCACTGTCTATACGATTTAGGTGCTCCCGAAAAATAAAATTTTAGCAAAAAAATAGCAGTGGCGGAGAAGATTACTATTATGAAAAAATCGTTTTTTCTTAATAAATCACTCATTTTTTAAAGAATTTTCTTGAAACTCGTAGAATTGTCTATACGATTTAGGTGCTCCTGAAAAATGTAATTTTGCCAAAAAACAAATATTTCCAGGGTCGGAGAGGCCGACCACACCTTTATTTATCAATTTTTCCTTAATAAAATAGTCATTTTTCAAAGAATCTTCATGAAACTCGTAGAATTGTCTATACGATTTAGGTGCTCCTGAAAAATGTAATTTTTCCAAAAAATAAATATTTCCAGGGTCGGAGACACCTTTATTTATCAATTTTTCCTTAATAAAATAGTCATTTTTCAAAGAATCTTCATGAAACTCGTAGAATTGTCTATACGATTTAGGTGCTCCCGAAAAATGTAATTTTGCCAAAAAACAAATATTTCCAGGGTCGGAGAGGCCGACCACACCTTTATTTATCAATTTTTCCTTAATAAAACAGTCATTTTTCAAAGAATCTTCATGAAACTTGTACCACTGTCTATACGATTTAGGTGCTCCCGAAAAATAAAATTTTAGCCAAAAAATAGCAGTGGCGGAGAAGATTACTATTATGAAAAAATCGTTTTTTCTTAATAAATCACTCATTTTTCAAAGAATTTTCTTGAAACTCGTAGAATTGTCTATACGATTTAGGTGCTCCTGAAAAATGTAATTTTGCCAAAAAATAAATATTTCCAGGGTCGGAGAGGCCGACCACACCTTTATTTATCAATTTTTCCTTAATAAAATAGTCATTTTTCAAAGAATCTTCATGAAACTTGTAGCACTGTCTATACGATTTAGGTGCTCCCGAAAAATAAAATTTTAGCAAAAAAATAGCAGTGGCGGAGAAGATTACTACTATGAAAAAATCGTTTTTTCTTAATAAATCACTCATTTTTCAAAGAATTTTCTTGAAACTCGTAGAATTGTCTATACGATTTAGGTGCTCCCGAAAAATGTAATTTTGCCAAAAAACAAATATTTCCAGGGTCGGAGAGGCCGACCACACCTTTATTTATCAATTTTTCCTTAATAAAACAGTCATTTTTCAAAGAATCTTCATGAAACTTGTACCACTGTCTATACGATTTAGGTGCTCCCGAAAAATAAAATTTTAGCAAAAAAATAGCAGTGGCGGAGAAGATTACTATTATGAAAAAATCGTTTTTTCTTAATAAATCACTCATTTTTCAAAGAATTTTCTTGAAACTCGTAGAATTGTCTATACGATTTAGGTGCTCCTGAAAAATGTAATTTTGCCAAAAAATAAATATTCCCAGGGTCGGAGAGGCCGACCACACCTTTATTTATCAATTTTTCCTTAATAAAACAGTCATTTTTCAAAGAATCTTCATGAAACTTGTAGCACTGTCTATACGATTTAGGTGCTCCCGAAAAATAAAATTTTATCAAAAAAATAGCAGTGGCGGAGAAAATTACTATGATAAAAAAATCGTTTTTTCTTAATAAAACAGTCATTTTTCAAAGAATTTTCTTGAAACTCGTAGAATTGTCTATACGATTTAGGTGCTCCTGAAAAATGTAATTTTTCCAAAAAATAAATATTTCCAGGGTCGGAGAGGCCGACCACACCTTTATTTATCAATTTTTCCTTAATAAAATAGTCATTTTTCAAAGAATTTTCTTGAAACTCGTAGAATTGTCTATACGATTTAGGTGCTCCCGAAAAATGTAATTTTTCCAAAAAATAAATATTTCCAGGGTCGGAGAGGCCGACCACACCTTTATTTATCAATTTTTCCTTAATAAAATAGTCATTTTTCAAAGAATCTTCATGAAACTTGTAGCACTGTCTATACGATTTAGGTGCTCCCGAAAAATAAAATTTTAGCAAAAAAATAGCAGTGGCGGAGAAGATTACTATTATGAAAAAATCGTTTTTTCTTAATAAATCACTCATTTTTTAAAGAATTTTCTTGAAACTCGTAGAATTGTCTATACGATTTAGGTGCTCCTGAAAAATGTAATTTTGCCAAAAAACAAATATTTCCAGGGTCGGAGAGGCCGACCACACCTTTATTTATCAATTTTTCCTTAATAAAATAGTCATTTTTCAAAGAATCTTCATGAAACTCGTAGAATTGTCTATACGATTTAGGTGCTCCTGAAAAATGTAATTTTTCCAAAAAATAAATATTTCCAGGGTCGGAGAGGCCGACCACACCTTTATTTATCAATTTTTCCTTAATAAAATAGTCATTTTTCAAAGAATCTTCATGAAACTCGTAGAATTGTCTATACGATTTAGGTGCTCCTGAAAAATGTAATTTTTCCAAAAAATAAATATTTCCAGGGTCGGAGAGGCCGACCACACCTTTATTTATCAATTTTTCCTTAATAAAATAGTCATTTTTCAAAGAATCTTCATGAAACTTGTAGCACTGTCTATACGATTTAGGTGCTCCCGAAAAATAAAATTTTAGCAAAAAAATAGCAGTGGCGGAGAAGATTACTATTATGAAAAAATCGTTTTTTCTTAATAAATCACTCATTTTTTAAAGAATTTTCTTGAAACTCGTAGAATTGTCTATACGATTTAGGTGCTCCTGAAAAATGTAATTTTGCCAAAAAATAAATATTTCCAGGGTCGGAGAGGCCGACCACACCTTTATTTATCAATTTTTCCTTAATAAAATAGTCATTTTTCAAAGAATCTTCATGAAACTTGTAGCACTGTCTATACGATTTAGGTGCTCCCGAAAAATAAAATTTTAGCAAAAAAATAGCAGTGGCGGAGAAGATTACTATTATGAAAAAATCGTTTTTTCTTAATAAATCACTCATTTTTTAAAGAATTTTCTTGAAACTCGTAGAATTGTCTATACGATTTAGGTGCTCCTAAAAAATGTAATTTTGCCAAAAAACAAATATTTCCAGGGTCGGAGAGGCCGACCACACCTTTATTTATCAATTTTTCCTTAATAAAATAGTCATTTTTCAAAGAATCTTCATGAAACTCGTAGAATTGTCTATACGATTTAGGTGCTCCTGAAAAATGTAATTTTTCCAAAAAATAAATATTTCCAGGGTCGGAGAGGCCGACCACACCTTTATTTATCAATTTTTCCTTAATAAAATAGTCATTTTTCAAAGAATCTTCATGAAACTCGTAGAATTGTCTATACGATTTAGGTGCTCCTGAAAAATGTAATTTTTCCAAAAAATAAATATTTCCAGGGTCGGAGAGGCCGACCACACCTTTATTTATCAATTTTTCCTTAATAAAACAGTCATTTTTCAAAGAATCTTCATGAAACTTGTACCACTGTCTATACGATTTAGGTGCTCCCGAAAAATAAAATTTTAGCGAAAAACTAGCAGTGGCGGAGAAGATTACTATTATGAAAAACTCGATTTTTCTTAATAAATCACTCATTTTTCAAAGAATTTTCTTGAAACTCGTAGAATTGTCTATACGATTTAGGTGCTCCTGAAAAATGTAATTTTGCCAAAAAACAAATATTTCCAGGGTCGGAGAGGCCGACCACACCTTTATTTATCAATTTTTCCTTAATAAAACAGTCATTTTTCAAAGAATCTTCATGAAACTTGTAGCACTGTCTATACGATTTAGGTGCTCCCGAAAAATAAAATTTTATCAAAAAAATAGCAGTGGCGGAGAAAATTACTATGATAAAAAAATCGTTTTTTCTTAATAAAACAGTCATTTTTCAAAGAATTTTCTTGAAACTCGTAGAATTGTCTATACGATTTAGGTGCTCCTGAAAAATGTAATTTTTCCAAAAAATAAATATTTCCAGGGTCGGAGAGGCCGACCACACCTTTATTTATCAATTTTTCCTTAATAAAATAGTCATTTTTCAAAGAATTTTCTTGAAACTCGTAGAATTGTCTATACGATTTAGGTGCTCCCGAAAAATGTAATTTTTCCAAAAAATAAATATTTCCAGGGTCGGAGAGGCCGACCACACCTTTATTTATCAATTTTTCCTTAATAAAATAGTCATTTTTCAAAGAATCTTCATGAAACTTGTAGCACTGTCTATACGATTTAGGTGCTCCCGAAAAATAAAATTTTAGCAAAAAAATAGCAGTGGCGGAGAAGATTACTATTATGAAAAAATCGTTTTTTCTTAATAAATCACTCATTTTTTAAAGAATTTTCTTGAAACTCGTAGAATTGTCTATACGATTTAGGTGCTCCTGAAAAATGTAATTTTGCCAAAAAACAAATATTTCCAGGGTCGGAGAGGCCGACCACACCTTTATTTATCAATTTTTCCTTAATAAAATAGTCATTTTTCAAAGAATCTTCATGAAACTCGTAGAATTGTCTATACGATTTAGGTGCTCCTGAAAAATGTAATTTTTCCAAAAAATAAATATTTCCAGGGTCGGAGACACCTTTATTTATCAATTTTTCCTTAATAAAATAGTCATTTTTCAAAGAATCTTCATGAAACTCGTAGAATTGTCTATACGATTTAGGTGCTCCCGAAAAATGTAATTTTGCCAAAAAACAAATATTTCCAGGGTCGGAGAGGCCGACCACACCTTTATTTATCAATTTTTCCTTAATAAAACAGTCATTTTTCAAAGAATCTTCATGAAACTTGTACCACTGTCTATACGATTTAGGTGCTCCCGAAAAATAAAATTTTAGCCAAAAAATAGCAGTGGCGGAGAAGATTACTATTATGAAAAAATCGTTTTTTCTTAATAAATCACTCATTTTTCAAAGAATTTTCTTGAAACTCGTAGAATTGTCTATACGATTTAGGTGCTCCTGAAAAATGTAATTTTGCCAAAAAATAAATATTTCCAGGGTCGGAGAGGCCGACCACACCTTTATTTATCAATTTTTCCTTAATAAAATAGTCATTTTTCAAAGAATCTTCATGAAACTTGTAGCACTGTCTATACGATTTAGGTGCTCCCGAAAAATAAAATTTTAGCAAAAAAATAGCAGTGGCGGAGAAGATTACTACTATGAAAAAATCGTTTTTTCTTAATAAATCACTCATTTTTCAAAGAATTTTCTTGAAACTCGTAGAATTGTCTATACGATTTAGGTGCTCCCGAAAAATGTAATTTTGCCAAAAAACAAATATTTCCAGGGTCGGAGAGGCCGACCACACCTTTATTTATCAATTTTTCCTTAATAAAACAGTCATTTTTCAAAGAATCTTCATGAAACTTGTACCACTGTCTATACGATTTAGGTGCTCCCGAAAAATAAAATTTTAGCAAAAAAATAGCAGTGGCGGAGAAGATTACTATTATGAAAAAATCGTTTTTTCTTAATAAATCACTCATTTTTCAAAGAATTTTCTTGAAACTCGTAGAATTGTCTATACGATTTAGGTGCTCCTGAAAAATGTAATTTTGCCAAAAAATAAATATTTCCAGGGTCGGAGAGGCCGACCACACCTTTATTTATCAATTTTTCCTTAATAAAATAGTCATTTTTCAAAGAATCTTCATGAAACTTGTAGCACTGTCTATACGATTTAGGTGCTCCCGAAAAATAAAATTTTAGCAAAAAAATAGCAGTGGCGGAGAAGATTACTACTATGAAAAAATCGTTTTTTCTTAATAAATCACTCATTTTTCAAAGAATTTTCTTGAAACTCGTAGAATTGTCTATACGATTTAGGTGCTCCTGAAAAATGTAATTTTTCCAAAAAATAAATATTTCCAGGGTCGGAGAGGCCGACCACACCTTTATTTATCAATTTTTCCTTAATAAAATAGTCATTTTTCAAAGAATCTTCATGAAACTTGTAGCACTGTCTATACGATTTAGGTGCTCCCGAAAAATAAAATTTTAGCAAAAAAATAGCAGTGGCGGAGAAGATTACTATTATGAAAAAATCGTTTTTTCTTAATAAATCAGTCATTTTTCAAAGAATTTTCTTGAAACTCGTAGAATTGTCTATACGATTTAGGTGCTCCCGAAAAATGTAATTTTTCCAAAAAATAAATATTTCCAGGGTCGGAGAGGCCGACCACACCTTTATTTATCAAATTTTCCTTAATAAAATAGTCATTTTTCAAAGAATCTTCATGAAACTTGTAGCACTGTCTATACGATTTAGGTGCTCCCGAAAAATAAAATTTTAGCAAAAAAATAGCAGTGGCGGAGAAGATTACTATTATGAAAAAATCGTTTTTTCTTAATAAATCAGTCATTTTTCAAAGAATTTTCTTGAAACTCGTAGAATTGTCTATACGATTTAGGTGCTCCCGAAAAATAAAATTTTAGCAAAAAAATAGCAGTGGCGGAGAAGATTACTATTATGAAAAAATCGTTTTTTCTTAATAAATCACTCATTTTTCAACGAATTTTCTTGAAACTCGTAGAATTGTCTATACGATTTAGGTGCTCCCGAAAAATGTAATTTTTCCAAAAAATAAATATTTCCAGGGTCGGAGAGGCCGACCACACCTTTATTTATCAATTTTTCCTTAATAAAATAGTCATTTTTCAAAGAATCTTCATGAAACTTGTAGCACTGTCTATACGATTTAGGTGCTCCCGAAAAATAAAATTTTAGCAAAAAAATAGCAGTGGCGGAGAAGATTACTATTATGAAAAAATCGTTTTTTCTTAATAAATCACTCATTTTTTAAAGAATTTTCTTGAAACTCGTAGAATTGTCTATACGATTTAGGTGCTCCTGAAAAATGTAATTTTGCCAAAAAACAAATATTTCCAGGGTCGGAGAGGCCGACCACACCTTTATTAATCAATTTTTCCTTAATAAAATAGTCATTTTTCAAAGAATCTTCATGAAACTCGTAGAATTGTCTATACGATTTAGGTGCTCCTGAAAAATGTAATTTTTCCAAAAAATAAATATTTCCAGGGTCGGAGAGGCCGACCACACCTTTATTTATCAATTTTTCCTTAATAAAATAGTCATTTTTCAAAGAATCTTCATGAAACTCGTAGAATTGTCTATACGATTTAGGTGCTCCTGAAAAATGTAATTTTTCCAAAAAATAAATATTTCCAGGGTCGGAGAGGCCGACCACACCTTTATTTATCAATTTTTCCTTAATAAAACAGTCATTTTTCAAAGAATCTTCATGAAACTTGTACCACTGTCTATACGATTTAGGTGCTCCCGAAAAATAAAATTTTAGCAAAAAAATAGCAGTGGCGGAGAAGATTACTATTATGAAAAAATCGTTTTTTCTTAATAAATCACTCATTTTTCAAAGAATTTTCTTGAAACTCGTAGAATTGTCTATACGATTTAGGTGCTCCTGAAAAATGTAATTTTGCCAAAAAACAAATATTTCCAGGGTCGGAGAGGCCGACCACACCTTTATTTATCAATTTTTCCTTAATAAAACAGTCATTTTTCAAAGAATCTTCATGAAACTTGTACCACTGTCTATACGATTTAGGTGCTCCCGAAAAATACAATTTTAGCAAAAAAATAGCAGTGGCGGAGAAGATTACTATTATGAAAAAATCGTTTTATCTTAATAAATCACTCATTTTTCAAAGAATTTTCTTGAAACTCGTAGAATTGTCTATACGATTTAGGTGCTCCTGAAAAATGTAATTTTGCCAAAAAACAAATATTTCCAGGGTCGGAGAGGCCGACCACACCTTTATTTATCAATTTTTCCTTAATAAAACAGTCATTTTTCAAAGAATCTTCATGAAACTTGTACCACTGTCTATACGATTTAGGTGCTCCCGAAAAATAAAATTTTAGCAAAAAAATAGCAGTGGCGGAGAAGATTTATTATGAAAAAATCGTTTTTCCTTAATAAATCACTCATTTTTCAAAAAAATTTCTTGAAACTCGTAGAATTGTCTATACGATTTAGGGGCTCCAGAAAAATAAAATTTTAGCAAAAATATAGCAGTGGCGGAGAAGATTAATATTATAAAAAAATCGTTGTTTCTTAATAAATCACTCATTTTTCAAAGAATCTTCATGAAACTTGTAGCACTGTCTATACGATTTAGGTGCTCCCGAAAAATCAAATTTTAGCAAAAAAATAGCAGTGGCGGAGAAGATTACTATTATGAAAAAATCGTTTTTTCTTAATAAATCACTCATTTTTCAAAGAATTTTCTTGAAACTCGTAGAATTGTCTATACGATTTAGGTGCTCCTGAAAAATGTAATTTTGCCAAAAAACAAATATTTCCAGGGTCGGAGAGGCCGACCACACCTTTATTTATCAAATTTTCCTTAATAAAACAGTCATTTTTCAAAGAATCTTCATGAAACTTGTACCACTGTCTATACGATTTAGGTGCTCCCGAAAAATAAAATTTTAGCAAAAAAATAGCAGTGGCGGAGAAGATTACTATTATGAAAAAATCGTTTTTTCTTAATAAATCACTCATTTTTCAAAGAATTTTCTTGAAACTCGGAGAATTGTCTATACGATTTAGGTGCTCCTGAAAAATGTAATTTTGCCAAAAAATAAATATTTCCAGGGTCGGAGAGGCCGACCACACCTTTATTTATCAATTTTTCCTTAATAAAATAGTAATTTTTCAAAGAATCTTCATGAAACTTGTAGCACAGTCTATACGATTTAGGTGCTCCCGAAAACTAAAATTTTAGCAAAAAAAAACGCAGTGGCGGAGAAGATTACTATTATGAAAAAATCGTTTTTTCTTAATAAATCAGTCATTTTTCAAAGAATTTTCTTGAAACTCCTAAATCGAAGCACTTAATTGTATATACAATTCTACTAGTTTCAACCAATTTCTTCAAAAAATTAGTGATTTATTAAGAAAAAACGATTTTTTTTTCATAATAGTAATCTTCTCCGCCACTGCTTTTTGTTTGCTACAATTTTATTTTTCGGGAGCACCTAAATCGTATAGACAGTGCTACAAGTTTCATGAAGATTCTTTGAAAAATGAGTGATTTATTAAGAAAAAACGATTTTTTCATAATAGTAATCTTCTCCGCCACTGCTAGTTTTTCGCTAAAATTTTATTTTTCGGGAGCACCTAAATCGTATAGACAGTGCTACAAGTTTCATGAAGATTCTTTGAAAAATGACTATTTTATTAAGGAAAAATTGATAAATAAAGAATAAAGGTGTGGTCGGCCTCTCCGACCCTGGAAATATTTATTTTTTGGAAAAATTACATTTTTCAGGAGCACCTAAATCGTATAGACAATTCTACGAGTTTCAAGAAAATTCTTTGAAAAATGACTATTTTATTAAGGAAAAATTGATAAATAAAGGTGTGGTCGGTCTCTCCGACCCTGGAAATATTTATTTTTTGGAAAAATTACATTTTTCAGGAGCACCTAAATCGTATAGACAATTCTACGAGTTCCAAGAAAATTCGTTGAAAAATGACTCTTTATTGAGAAAAAACGATTTTTTCATAATAGTAATCTTCTCCGCCACTGCTATTTTTTTGCTAAAATTTTATTTTTCGGGAGCACCTAAATCGTATAGACAGTGCTACAAGTTTCATGAAGATTCTTTGAAAAATGACTATTTTATTAAGGAAAAATTGATAAATAAAGGTGTGGTCGGCCTCTCCGACCCTGGAAATATTTATTTTTTGGAAAAATTACATTTTTCAGGAGCACCTAAATCGTATAGACAATTCTACGAGTTTCAAGAAAATTCTTTGAAAAATGACTATTTTATTAAGGAAAAATTGATAAATAAAGGTGTGGTCGGTCTCTCCGACCCTGGAAATATTTATTTTTTGGAAAAATTACATTTTTCAGGAGCACCTAAATCGTATAGACAATTCTACGAGTTCCAAGAAAATTCGTTGAAAAATGACTCTTTATTAAGAAAAAACGATTTTTTCATAATAGTAATCTTCTCCGCCACTGCTATTTTTTTGCTAAAATTTTATTTTTCGGGAGCACCTAAATCGTATAGACAGTGCTACAAGTTTCATGAAGATTCTTTGAAAAATGACTATTTTATTAAGGAAAAATTGATAAATAAAGGTGTGGTCGGCCTCTCCGACCCTGGAAATATTTATTTTTTGGAAAAATTACATTTTTCAGGAGCACCTAAATCGTATAGACAATTCTACGAGTTTCAAGAAAATTCTTTGAAAAATGACTGTTTTATTAAGAAAAAACGAGTTTTTCATAATAGTAATCTTCTCCGCCACTGCTATTTTTTTGCTAAAATTTTATTTTTCGGGAGCACCTAAATCGTATAGACAGTGCTACAAGTTTCATGAAGATTCTTTGAAAAATGACTATTTTATTAAGGAAAAATTGATAAATAAAGGTGTGGTCGGCCTCTCCGACCCTGGAAATATTTATTTTTTGGAAAAATTACATTTTTCAGGAGCACCTAAATCGTATAGACAATTCTACGAGTTTCAAGAAAATTCTTTGAAAAATGACTGTTTTATTAAGAAAAATCGAGTTTTTCATAATAGTAATCTTCTCCGCCACTGCTATTTTTTTGCTAAAATTTTATTTTTCGGGAGCACCTAAATCGTACAGACAGTGCTACAAGTTTCATGAAGATTCTTTGAAAAATGACTATTTTATTAAGGAAAAATTGATAAATAAAGGTGTGGTCGGCCTCTCCGACCCTGGAAATATTTATTTTTTGGAAAAATTACATTTTTCGGGAGCACCTAAATCGTATAGACAATTTTACGAGTTTCAAGAAAATTCTTTGAAAAATGACTGTTTTATTAAGAAAAAACGATTTTTTTATAATAGTAATTTTCTCCGCCACTGCTATTTTTTTCATAAAATTTTATTTTTCGGGAGCACCTAAATCGTATAGACAGTGCTACAAGTTTCATGAAGATTCTTTGAAAAATTACTGTTTTATCAAGGAAAATTTGTTTATGTATAATATTTCGATTTTTCTAGCTTTGGAATTTTTTTTTTTGATATAGAAGTATAATAATGTTAAAGCACCTAAATAGCACCTAATTTCGGAAAAATTAGATATTATTGGTTAATCCCTAAAATAAAAGTGTTCTGCTAGCGCGGCGTCAACTTAGCAGAACATAGCGGTATTTTTAAAATAACTTAACAAATTAAATTTTCTTTTAGATATTCGTTAAGCACCTAAAAAGCACCTAATTTTAATACGGCATCTTGTTCTTAATTAGCTTATTTAACAGTGATGTTCTGCTAGCTTAACGTTAATCTAGCAGGACAACACAAAAATATAATTTTTTCAAAAAGCATGAGAGCACCTAAATTTTAAAGTTGGCACCTAATTAGCACCTAAAGAGCACCTAATTTTCCATACAAAAATTTTCGATTTTGTGCACCTTGTTCTGCTAGGTTTATGGAGGTCAAAATTATTACTATGTACATATACGTATGTATGTACAAATAAACATAACATAACAAAAATACACTAGTTTTCGTTAGGATGTAGTATTAAAAAAATCGAATAACGTAGTTTGGCGTGTTTGCGTTTTATACTTACAATCTAGAAAATGTAATTCCAAGTCTGATAACAATTCCATTTCACCTCTATTCGTTGCATACATAATTCCTTTACCATACTAATGGCTTGTTGATAATTGGTGACATTTGTTTGATTAGTGCATTCAACTTCTTCATCGGAGTCGTCAGATAGTGATGTGGTTTCAGTTTAGACTACATAATCGGTAGGAATGGGGTCACTATCATCTTCTAATAGCACATTGCTATCAATGTTAATGAACTCGCCCATATCATTGTTATCAAATTACAACATCAATATTCTCTTTCAGACTCAAAACGCGACATTTTTGTGCCATTGTTTACGATTTTAACCTTACAACTCACAAATAAACGGCGGACTGCTGTCGGGGAATCACACATACTTTCATTCGGCGAGGTCCTTTCGCGCTGCCAGGCATACGCGATTGGTTGCCGGTCTGTCTTCAGAGAGTTTTTGCACCGTACTTATTCGTCTCCCAAATACTTTAAAAACTATTTTGTGCACTCTTTGTGTGAAAACAGCTTATCCGCGTCCGACCAAAGGAGAGTCCGCCCAGGAGAGGATGATTTTCATGGAATTTCATATACCTAGTTCCGGACTATGAAAAAAGTACATTTTTGCAAAGCGAGTGAAAATAAATTTCTGGTTACATTGACAGAATACAGAAAATGGTTAAGATCAGGTTCCACTAGTGGGGTAAAGAGGCTAATAATGACTCATTTGCCTTTTATGGTCCCAATTAACGTGAATTGATTAAGGGATACCTAACAGGTACCGTCAGTCGTGGCCTCGCATAAGAAGGGTTTGTTTAATTTTTAAAAAATATACAGGGTGTCCCATAACTTATCAACCATAGAGCAACTGGAAGTACTAAACGACAAACTATAGGGTTTTTTCGAAATGTTTTGCTTTATGGCTCATTAGTTATGGGACACCCTGTATATTATAGGTACAAAAAGTAATGGTCTCCCGTGTAGTAGTAGTATCTATGAATGTTTTTTGTAAATTTACATTTAACGATTATTTGACCTCTATTTAAACTGCTGGTACCGGGCAGTACTTATCGGCATTTTTCTACAAAAATAAACTGTTACTGAAACCGCGAAACCTTCATAAAAAACAATAGCAGAAAAACGCGATCCATTAATGTATAAAATAAAATTTTGCGAGGAATTACCATGACGAAGGAATAAATCACCTATTACCGACAATCGCTGGGCTAGCTGTAGCGTAATCGAGGAAAAATACAATTAGTCATAAATATCGAGAACTTAAAATTGAAGTCAGCATGCGATGTTTCGAATTGATTGCAAATTTGATTGCCTTTTCACTTGCCACACATAAAATTTGATTATTTTAATTCAAATGTGAAATATGCACCGTCCGCAGTTCGACGAGTGATTCGTAGGACACCTGTGCTAGAACGTTGGCTAAAACTTCACGGTATCTTATTTTCGAATTAATCATTTTGTTGGCACTTGTCGCCCGTTTTCTACTCTGCATCTAATTTACCACAAGCTATCACAAATGTTCACCATCGCATACGGGTGCAACGGACGCGTTCCCCTGGCCCCTAGAGCCCACAGGAGCCCTCAGGCTACTTGTACCTATATACATGTGTAAAACATTTATAAAATGTATACAGGGTCGTGCATCGTTGAGATGAACATAGGAAATCCAAAGTAATTTTTGAGGTTATAGAAAAGTGCATTATAATTTCGTGAAGAGACCCCATGTGCCGGCTGGGGGATAGTACCCCAGAAGCGGGAATTTGCCTCGGAAATGGGAACCGTAAAGTGAAGGTTGCCATACCAGTACACCCCACCCCCGGAAGGAAGCTTCTACGGCACTGTTTATCAGCGAACATAGCCGAACTTTATCTAGCACAATATAATGTAACAAACCTTACGGATTTTGCTTATGTTACTATTTATGTCTTACACTTTCGCGAGGTTATATAAATTCTTATCAAAAAAGCAAATCCAATTTACTGATTTAATTATTTTAATTTAACAGAAATAGTTCAACACAAGACCGGAAGCTACAGTGTATGGCTTCCTTGTTTGAGTTGACGTCATTCACTTCTTAACCTTTTATTCTTATCTTTAAACTAACTCGTTGTTAAAAAATATGTTTTTTATTACAACATAGGTTGGCATGCATTTAAAGGGTGTGTTCAGGTTTGTTATGGATTTTTATCTTCACTTTTATCGCACATTACATTGCAATAATTCAGAAGTTAATGAATTTCTAGGGTTAAAAAGGGAGAGATGAACTACAAGTTTTTGGAATAGGCCTTACACGAACTTACCCGATTCTTTAACGCTAAATAGAAAATAATCATAAAATTTGTGGGGTTGTATTTGAAAATGGAAATTTTTTAAAATTTTCTCAATTTTCATTTTTAATCATACTGTTTGAACACCCTGTATTAACAGTTATCAAACATTTATAAAAATCTGTTAAAGCAGGTTCTGTTCAACAAGAAATCCTACCCAAATTAAATAATAAATACGTGGTAAAGTAGAAAAATTAATAATTACTTAAAGGTCTTCAAACTTCATTCTACACATGAATGCTTAAACAACGCATATACAGTGAAACCTCTCATAACGGACACCTCTAATAAGCGGACATCTCTATTAAGCGGACATTTTTTCATAGTCCGGAACTAGGTATATGAAATTCCATTAAATTCAACCTCTCATGGGCGGACGCGGGCAGGCTGTTTTCATACAAAGAGTGCGAAAACCCTCCTTTAAACGGACAAAAAAATTTTAAAAGTATTTGGGAGACGAATAAGTACGGTGCAAAAACTCTCTTAAGACAGACCGACAACTATGCGTGGCAGCGCGAAACGACTTCGCCGAATGAAGGTATGTGCGATTCCCCGACAGCAGTCCGCCGTTTCTTTGTGAGTTGTAAGGTTAAAATCGTAAACAATGACACAAAAATGTCGCGTTTTGAGTCTGAAAGAGAATATTGATGTTGTGGAAGTTTTTAATTTGATAACAATGATTTGGGCGAGTTCATTAACATTGATAGCAATGAGATATTAGAAGATGATAGTGACCCCATTCCTACCGATTATGTAGTCCAAACTGAAACCACATCACTATCTGACGACTCTGATGAAGAAGTTGAATGCAGTAATCAAACAAATGTCACCAATTGTCAACAAGTCATTAGTATGGTAAAGGAATTATAAGAGTATGCAAAGAATAGAGGTGACTCTACAGTCTACAGCAATGGAATTGTTACCAGACTTGGAATTACATTTTCTAGATTGTAATTATAAAACGCAAACACGTCAAACTACGTTATTAGATTTTTTTAGTACTACATCCTAACTAAAACAAGTGTATTTTTGTTATGTTATGTTTATTTGTACATAATTTTGCATTTTCATATTACCTAATAACAAATTTCCCATGGGCGGAAACCTCTATTAGGCGGACACATTTAGACGGTCCCGTAGGTGTCTGCCTAAGAAAGGTTTCACTGTATTTAGGTATAGGACATGATATACGAAATCTGCATAGAATCTTACATAGAATCCAAAAATGTTATAATATACAGTGTTGCATTTAAAATAAGCAAATTGACACCGACTTCCGGTATAACCGGAAGTGATAGAGACGTCAAAATATCTTAATTAAGAAGATCTGCATCTTGTAATACCGAGAACCAATAACTCAAACAAATATATATTTAAGGTCCCGCCATCTTCATGGGTCACTCGCCCTGAATGACCCCCTGTATAAACGAGAAATTTTGCATTAAATTTTCGCATATATTTTCGAGCCGCGCAACTTAATAAATTTCAAAAAACTCGGACTTGACATTTTAAAACTAGCTACTACCTCGTTTCCGTTTTAAACTAATAAATATTAAACAAAAAAAAAATAATCGGCTTTGACATTTCGAAAATAGCTTCTACAAAATCTAGGAATGCGGGAAGTCATACGAATAAAATAATTGATAGAATTACTAAAATACCACTTAAATCATTTGGCCAAAACCCAATAAAATATTTGTTTTCAAAACTAATGATTTAAAATTTGCTAAATATTTTTATAAACCGATTTTTATGCGTTGTCTAGTTTTTGGCGCCTTACCATTAATAACCACACGCACGTCACTATATCATTTTTAATGCGAACCTCTTCGAAAACAAAAATTTACAAGGAAAACATTTTTCTAAATATATAAATTTTTTTCGGAAAATATAACTGGCAATGCACCATAATTTATTTGCTTTTATAATAGTTTCATTGTTAAATTTTACTGACCTCTATGGTAATGAAATACGTAACCTCTATCTCGACTCGGTCAAGAGCCTTTAGTTTATGCCGAATTATCTTTCCAAGGTTTTTATTAATGGAAATGGTTTAAGTTTATTCGTATCGATCTTGTTCGAATTCGATATCCAGAACTTTATTGCTTTCCTGGGAGGGGGTACTGGAGTGCCAACAATTCCCGCCTGGGGGGGCTCAAATGATCCAAAAGCATTTTATTTTCTCAAATTTATATACCGTGTCCAAGATAAGCAGGGCCAGTACAGGAATCTCGGAAACCGTAAGAGATACGAAGTCGTTTAAAAGGAGGTAAAGTTGCGCATTTATTTGCCTATAATATGCCGTTTAGAAAATTTTAAATTCCGAGTAGTTCCGGAGATATCCGGAAAAACCCGAAATTCTAAAAAATTGTTTTATTTTTTTCCTGGGTTTTCTTGAGATCGAGTTCTAAAGTAAATTGCACTTTTACATTGCCACTTTTTCCGCTCTATCTAACAGCGTTAATTGTTTTGTAATCAACTTTCTTTTTTTAAATACGGTCCTGTTTTCCTGAATTTGAGAGCTTTTTTCTTCCGAACGCAACGATGTATGACACATTGTGGTTTAATGACGTTTCGAGGTTTTTTTTAACAACATCAGGAAATTTTGGGATACGGTCCTGTATTTATCCTAATTTTCCATCCAAATTAAATAATATCTCATAAGTAAGCTGTAACTTTTTACTTATGTTGGACTAGTTCAATAAATAATTAATATTTTAATAATAAAGCACAAATAAGTGAACAAAAACATACCCAAAACTATAATAAAACTACAGTAATAAAACGAACAACGAAAAAAGTAAGGAACTACATAATCAGGTGTTCAAAATGATTTCCGTTATTTTTTAAGCACAAATAACATCTTCTAACTTCAAGCACCAACCTCCTATATCGTCTTCTGTTTCGAAGTTGTGTTTATAAACATAATTTTCGACATACCTATCCCCAGAGGAAAAAATCTAATGGTGTCATATCATATCGTGCTGGCCATGGTGTTTCAGAACACCTGATTATGTAGTTACTTACTTTTTTCGTTTCGTTTTATTTCTGTTTTGGTATGTTTTTTTGTTCACTTATTTGTGGTTTATTATTAAATTATTTGTTATTTATTGAACTAGTCCAACATAAAGAAAAATTTAGAAACTTATGAGATATTATTTATAAAATTAGGAGAAATACAGGACCGTATCCCAAAATTTCCTGACGTTGTTCAAAAAACCCTCGAAACGTCATTAAACCACAATGTGTCATACATCGTTGCATTCGGAAGAAAAAAATGTCTCAAATTCCAATATCAGGAAAACAGGACCGTATTTAAAAAAGTAAAGTTCATAAAGGCCTTTCGAAGACGACTCGTCGGATTACAAAACAATTAACGCTGTTAGATAGAGTGAAAAAGTGGCAATGTAAATGTGCAATTTACTTTAGAATTCGATCTCAAGAAAACCCAGAAAAAAAATAAAACGATTTTTCAGAATTTCGTTTTTTTCCGGATATCTCCAGAACTACTCGGAATTTTAAAACTTTCTAAACGGCATATTATTGGGCACGTAAATGCGCAACTTTAACCGACTTCGTATCTCTTACGGTTTCCGCGATCCCTGTACTGGCCCTCCTTATCTTGGACACGGTATATACCGGGTGTTCAGAATTTAGAAAAATATAAAAAAAGCTAAGAACGAAGTACCCTTATGTGTAAAAAATACGATTAAAACTAATTAACAAAAGTTGTTGGGGTTGAAAAGGCACGCCTCAGTACCGAATTGCTTAAATGTGCAGGGACCACGAATACTTATAAACAGGAAGAAGACAAACAGCCGTGTTAACACATCGAAGCAAGTATGAACAAACGAACAAACCAGGTATCCATTACGTCTGGAATCAGCTGACAAACGCACGTGCTTTTCAAATGTCACTTTTGTACAAATTTTTAATACTGTCAATATTTTAAAGTGACATTTAACCAACAAAAAACATTCAAACCCCTTTTATTTGATTTACTAAGTAGTGAAAATCAAATATTAGGATTCTGACATGTTTTAAGCTGTAAATATCACTTTAAAATAATCCTTACACACTCTTATATCATTTTTTGAACTAGTAACGTAACTACAAACTTCAGAAATAGTAGTAGTTTTATTAAAAAATAGGAAGTAAATCATAATTTACATAAAATATTTTACCATCTTCAACTGGGCTTTAGGTCCTAGCAAATATTTCAGGCTTCAAGTCCGAGCATATTTTTTGGGCCCCATATGATTTATGGAAAGAAATTATTATCGATGGTTACTCTCAGTAAAGATGACTAAATGAATATTTCAATTACAAATTACTCACTTGCACCAAAAAGAAATCGACGTTTTTCGTAAAAGATTAGAATATTAAAAATTATTTTAAAATTTAAAGACGCGTCTCCTCCACCATTTTAAATCATATCAGATGTTGCTTGATTTCCATGCCCGCCAGACGAAGGAAGTTAGCTTGTTTAACAATTCGTGGTGTTCGCATTCTATGCCTGTCTCTGTCTGCAGCAACCTTCCCTAATTCAGTAAAGTGAGACAAATATGACCAGGATCAAGTCGCCTGCATAAACAATCACTTTCTGGCATTTCATAGTAACTCTACGTAAGTCTGATATTGACGCTTAAATGATAGAGTGAAACAGATAGATAAAACTAGGTTACTTGTGAGCGTATGGAGCAGAGTAGGCTTAGCATCACTTCCAAGGCCTTCTTACGTGTTTCGATCCCCCCCATAAGCAGTCTCACCGGTCTGTGCAGGGACAAGTCACCACAATACTGATTTTTTTTCCAAATAATAACCTAAAAACCGTCAATGTCAGTGCAAGTAAATTTTAATTACGGTGCTAATTAGTGCTGTTGTTATTGACAGGAATAAAACTATTTTGGCAACATCCCGATAAAAATATTCGTCGGGACAACAAATTTTCTGCAAAAATATTTAATTAAAACGAAAACGTCATATTATGACACACAAAAGCAATGACGCGGTGAAAGGACAACTACGATTTAAATATTTTAATGGTTAATATTTTATTAAAAAATAACGTTAACATCGACATTGCCAGGTTAGTATTTTACCTACTCGTGAAATTTAGCAATTAAATTACTTATTGCATAATGCAAGACAAGAAAACTACTATAAAACAAACCTTTTTCGAAATTTATGAACTGAACACCTTTAACCATTTTAGCTTAAAAATCGGGACGTCTGGCAACGCTGATTATATTCGACTGTATCCCTATAGTTCGTTAAACTTGACCTGAACTTGCCCCATTTTTTAAAATGAAAATATTTGCCAGATTCCAGGTCACTATTCTAAAAACAACAATACAATTAAAAATTATTATCTACAATGATAAACGAAGATTTACGATACTTTGATGAAGTAAAGTGCTAAAATAAGTGACGTAGTATTCACGCCCATTTAGTGTGTTTACTGCGCCAGTTAGTGTCCTTCTCATAAAAATTATCTGTTAATGAGTAAAACAACAGAGAACTGAAATGCATGCTCCGGTATCATATTTTATGCTTTGTTCCATTTGAAATCCATTTGAATTTTGACATTGACAATAAACAAATTTAATTAGGTATCAAACTTTAAAAAGGTGACATTGACATTAATCACAGAGGAAAAATACGGCTACGTTCAATAACCTTTGAATAAAGAACAACCTTTATTCAAAGTCAATAACGCTGAAGCAATTTATAGAAAGTGGATAAAAATTTAAAAAACCAAATATGTCATACCATATCATACTGGTGGCCTGTGTTATATCTAATACCAACCCGGTATCAATTTCGTTACAGAATTGACCCGAATCAATCAAAATTACACCCAACAAAAATATGAAAACAAAGACTGATTTCATAAATAGTATATTAAGATACAAGTTTCATAAGACATTATCTTAGAGCACGCGTTTAATTTAGCGCTTCGCGGGTCGTTTTCTAAAGTACAAATGCTCTAATGGCCTTCTGAACCGTGTATTTTATAATACTTTTTCTATTTGGGTCTTTAAATTCTGAAAAACCTTTAAAAAAAATAGTAGATTTTTCCATTTGAATTAATATATATATTTTTTTGGGTTGGCAATACTTTTATAATTTAATAAAATGTTTCAAGTATCAAATATGCGATGATAGAAACAATTGAACACAACAAAGCTTCTTCCCATCCGTCATAATTAAAAATAAATATATTATTAAAGTTAATAAAAATGAGTCAAAAATACGAGAAATTGCAGAAAAGAATCTAGAAAAACTTTTAAAAAGAATATGCAAGACTTTGAGTTATGGCGCGAGCAGAACAAAGTTCAAAATATTGAACAAAATAATAAATAATACTATTGAACAAAATATTTTCTCGACACAGAATCTGACAGGAATAACAATTAATGCCCAGGAAATGTATACAGTAACTATAAATATGTATATATAAAGTAATATGTATAATACTATATTGAATTAAAAATAAAAATAGTACTTTATCGAATAAAACTTCAGAAATAGAGCATAAACTAAGATATTTCTATTATTTTTAGGTTATGTTGTTTTATAGTTGTGACTAGAAATTAGTCGACGGACACCGTCAGCATGTTTTTGTCGATTTCATAATGCCTAGAAAACTATTTCAACAAAATCGAAGTAAGCCTAAAATTCGAACTCTACTTGCTGCCAACATAAAAAAATAAAATTTCAGTTTCATAAAGTGGTAGGTTATTCAATTTTTTTGCATTACATAATGTAGCCATTATGAAACCCAAATAGAAAACATTATTATAGACGTGTTCCGATGTACATATTCCGAAAAATAATTTATAATTTCGGTGTTTTTATAATCCACTTTAAAATCATCCATTTAATAAACTTTAGCCACTCCTTAAATTTTCCACACGTTATGACATGACTTTAAAAAACAAGGTTATATTAGTAACAAATGTCCATAAATACTTAACCGAAACACACAAAAGTACGATGAGATAACTTTGAAAATAACTGTTTTTAGGATTAAATTCAACTTGATCAAAATAGCCACTATGAGTTAACACCTGCCAAATATTTAAGAGCTACAAATCAACATTGAACTACCATTGTAACTTTTGTTCTGGTATAACACTTTATTGAATTCAAAACGTATTGTGGAATTCGGCCGACGCTCTATTATGTTTTTATTCACTTTTAAAACTGTAATAAATAAAGATGGGGAGTTTTAGGTCACGATGGCTGGATTTGTGATGCACGAACAAAGATTCGGTTTGTTAAAAGAACATAAATATATTAAATGGAACAAACCATATAAGCACCAATTACCTGGGCACACTTAATGTCGTAATCTATAATTTGATTTTATTAGATCGCAAGTGCGAAAAATCGATCTAATTATCTCTGTTTACATTGTTTTTGACAACTATTTAAGCGGGCAGCGTGCGTCGTTTTTGTCATTATAGTTTTAAAGTTATAAAGGTGAGTATTGCATAGAGGCGCTACTTTTTCATTTTCTTTTTTTATTAGTTGTGTGTTCTTGCAGTGTAATTTGTATAATTAGTTTTTATTTCCTTTTTAATAACTTGTAAATTTTCAAATTTTTATTTTTTGGCATTTATTTGCACACTTTTTAATTTTTCCATCATTGTTGTATTATTATGACACATGGGCAAGATAGTGATTGTTTATAAGTTTCATTTAAAACCCACACAAGGTCCCTTAATACAAGAGTTCACTATAATGAACGGAACAAACCCGAATTGCGGTTTTACGAAACCTAGAGAAAAAAGCTGCAATAGAAAGACACCAAGTTGATGCTGTAAAGCTGTCAAATTCTTTTGTTCGAAATAGTGCAAGTGTCTAAGGTTTTTAGTTCAAAAGGCTCACTCTTGTGAATTTAAATTTAATTTTTGGCATAACTTTTTTGTTTCGACCAAATGTATTGTAAACTACCGATGCCATAATCCATTCATAAAACTCTTGGAAAGTGAAGCTGCGATTGTGTGAGATGTTATTGCAATTCAGTAATGGGTGGAAGAGAGAACTACATGTTTGTTGGCTGAATGGCAACAATGCTGAAGTCTGGTTATATCAGATGGTTAAATATTAAAACATAGCCATACTTACCGATGAAAGGATAAATCCTTATTTAAATGATCCACTCTTTTACAAACTACACATGAATGCACCAACCAAAATATATAAGCAATCCATTATATCACAGCGCCAACGTTGTAATGTTTACGAGACTAGTATTCATTCATGTTTTGGCTCCGGGATCGTAGCGCAGTAGTAAAGTGGAAATAGATGTTGCCAGAGTGCAGTTCTATTTTCATTTGATACTATTAAATATAATAATATTTTTTTAAAGAAGCCTCGTCGCCATTTCACAATTTATAGTAAAATTATTGGGAAATACATTTATTTTAAGGGCAATTGCGGATTAACCTTAAACCATAATTGTCATATTAACAAATTTTTAATTGGAACCTTTGCGATAAGTATGGCAAACTGGCTATGCTGCAATAATGACCGAAAGAGGTGCGAAAGACTGATTGTATTCGTTGCGTAGGCTAGAAATGTACATTTTTCTATCTGTAGTTTATAATACCTTTGGTTTTAACAGTTATTGGAAAAAGGAACATGTCCATTTTAAAGACAAAATAATACCTAATATAAAAGGTACTACCTCTGTATTCGAGTGAATAAACCAGATGCAAAACTGGGATTAGTTTTTCTTAGCAGTAAAATCAGTTTTTCAAAAGAAGCAAGAAAAAGGTAGATATTGAGTTTCGACTTTTTGTTATATGACTTACCACTTTTTTTTGACATGTAGAATCACCTAACCAAGTATCCCGATTCATCATCAGATGACCCTCTGTAAATTTACGTCTAGTTGCAGTTAGTGCATTCTTTGAACTACTACTGCGTTATTTATATTCTATTTTGTACAGTTTAATTACAAACATCGCCAAAATATTTCCAGGTTTTCTCACCTGTTTACTATATCTACAGAGGTGTAAATATTGATTTAACAAATATTTGAAACTGAAATAATCTTCAAACGATCTCTCCTGAAACTTTCCGTTCAAAACTTTAATTGCTCGGAATGTTTGTGCAGATCGAATGGAGCTTTATAAAAATAAATGGAGCGATATAAAGCTTTAAAAAATCGAATAGAGCTTTTTAAAAATATATAAACTGCAAAATTGTTAATTATATAATTTCTATGCAATTTAATAAAAATAGGAATATAAACGACAGCAAATATGTAAAAATTAATGAAAATTTAAGTCACGAATAAGAAAACAAACGACTTTTACCCACATAATATATAACCATTATATTGCTAATACCATCTGCAATTATGTCCCCGCTATGGGCATCGAAGGGGTAATAGTGAGTTTCCGCTTTTCGGAAATTTCCTTGTGAAAGTAAACATTCGACAGGACCGGATTTCAACTTTTTTAATGTAAATTTCACTGGTTAGTTAGGAAAAATATTGCAATCAAAATTTCGATTTAAGACAGCGTTCCATGCATACGATTACTGACGATATGATGATCCGACGGTGCCCTGATTGGTGTAAACTTTTGGTGCCAAATTCCGTCCGTCCATCGACACGATGAGCTTTATTTTAACTTTCATCCGGCGTCGTATGTTTCTTAACCTCACTTTTTTTCTGCACCAAAAATTAAGAAAGAACAACTATATTGACTATTTTAGGAATTATTATCAGCTACTAATGCACCAAATTAAAAATACATTAATTTTAAGGTTAGATAGTGGTCACATATACAGGGTGTTATGGAAATGACGTATTATATTTAAATGGGTGACTCCTAGGGAGTCCTAGAGAAAGTCTACATACTTTTTTTTTTTTAAATCGAATATCTAAATACTAAGGTAAAAACCCTTTTTATCTACATACTGTCGCATACTACATACGGGATTTGCCGGGTTAAATATAATACGTCATTTCCATAACACCCTGTATATTATATCGTATACGAGTGACACTCTCTTCTTTTCTTACAAGTTTTTTAGTGAAATACTTTATACCTGGTATTGATCGACTTTTGCCAAAAAGCACCATGCACTTGTGTCCCTTCATCTTAAACAAAAGAAGTTACTAACCTAACAAACAGCGAATCGAATCACCACAAATTAAAAACTAATGTACACAAGTTGTTGTTAATTAATGAAAGTTTCTAAGCACTAATGTACCGACAACAATGTGGATGAACCACTTTTTATTCTGTAATTTGAAAAAGCATCCAGAACCAAAGATGGCAACGAATAACAACAAACAAATAATGGCAGGCCAGCTCTGACCACCACACCCTACTGCGCAAACTCAATAGGCCCGCACCATCTCCCATAGCGGGGACACTTTTTGTATTTTGGAACGTTCGTATTGGCAATATAGGTAATGGTTATATACTATATACAGGGTGTTATGGAAATGACGTATTATATTTAAATCAGCAATTCCTGAAAACAAATTGAAGAAAAATATCCAAAAATGGCGCTTTAATTTAATATGCCCTGTACATGACTTTATGTCAAACCAAAAATTACCACGTGGTACCCCTGGCAGGAAGGTAAACAAAGCAACATATGTGAACAGTGTTGTCATATCTTCAGGGTAAACGGGTAAACTCTTTAGAAAGTCAATAACCGTTTGACCGATTGCAAGTTGTTTATTTTTCAGGGTACATTATTATAAACTTTTACGTTCAGTTCAGTTCGCTAGGAAACAATCTCTGATTTATAAACTTAAACTGACTCGAAAGAAACGCCGCGGAGTTTTTAAATGGTCAGGTATGTTCTCATTTGTTCAATTCGAACGACACCCGTCAGATCTGGACAACTTAAAAGTTTATAAATGCCACTTACCCTTTAGAAAAAAAAATGCAATTTTATTTACCTTTTCGGACTTATTTAAAACCAACTTAATTTATAAAAAACACCTCACATCACAAAATCACATAGTTTTCGCGTCACAACACATCTAAGTACCGTTCAATCTGAATTAGTATTTTAAAGTGCTACTGTGTAGACAAAAGTACGCCCTTATTGTCTAAATAACACGTTGGTTCCGTCGGTCAATATTGAACTGCTGGACTGGGGCACTGCCGTCGCGAAAAGAACAAATAACTTAATAATTTAAACTCGGGTTTAAGTATTAACATACAATTTAACACACAAATCTGCTTGAAACAGTATGAAAACGGCCTGTTTATTTTGGAGAAACAGCTGATCAGCAGAAACGGTTGAATATTCGACTGGGTTTTATACTTCAAAAATACAGCGTTGCCATACTTTCTATGTTTTATAAGGTTATATTCATAAAAGGAAGAATTTCCTTCTGAAATGCTTTTATTACCCCGGTAGCATTCAAGCTTGTCGAAATGCCGCTCCTGTACTGCACAGAAGATGTGTGGCTCTTCTCTACAGTACAGGAGCGGCATTTAGACAGGATTGAATGCTACCGACGTAAAAGTCGTTTGTTTTCTTATTCGTGACTCAAATTTTCATTAATTTTTACATATTTGCATGCCGTTTATGTTCGGGTTTGTTCAAGTTTATGTTCGTATTTTTATAAAAATGCACAAAAGTGCAGTTTATATATTTTCAAAAATTTATTCCGGTGGACCCTTAATGCAACTCTGCACAAACATTCGAACTTTTATAGGTTATGTGATATTGTTGTGAGGAAGTTTTTTTATAAACACATGAAACTTAATGAGACTAACACATTTTTCGACTAATCTCGCAATACTGTACTAAAAAACGTAACATTTGTGATGTTCTCGTTATAATGCAGCGACAAGCGTAATGTAACAATTTGAAATTAATCCATAAATTGGTATAATTCGATCTTATTAGTGTACTGACAATAATTAATAGTGTCAATTAAGGAATAAAATTTAAATTTTGATACGATCAATATCACCGTAATATTAAAAAGTGTTTAAACAATCATTATAATTTTTTTTTTGTTCAGTTAATGTGTTAATGACGATGATAACGCAAAAAAGGTTAAAAATAACCTAAATACTTCGACTATTGTTGATAAAAATAGTAAAATTGGTTTTTAATAAGAAATATAAACTAGTTCAAGAGAATAACAATTTTTAATATACCCATCAACAAAACTTCATTACTTTCATTTTATTTCTTGTATAGTTACTTACACTTACCTCATCTTTCTCTTTGAATGCACAAACATCGGCTGTCGACGCACATCTTCGCAGACAGCTTGAAGTATCTCGTCTCAACAAAAACCTGGAAGAAATTTCGGCTTGGGGTGACAGTAACCAAGTCGAATTTAACGCTAAAAAAACCCAGGCAGCAGTTTTCTCTAAAAAGGTTAACATTACAGAACCGGATATAGTCATGGACGGACACGCAATCTCACTGGCTTCATCTATTAAGTTGCTGGGCGTCAATCTGGGAGGAAATATGTCTTGGTATAACCACGTTGTGGCAATCACCAAGCTAGCTTCTCAGAAACTTGGTGTACTCTTCCGAACCAGAATGTTGTACATACCTCAACAACTTTTGACACTATACAAACCCAGATTCGACCATCATTAGAGTACTGCTCTCGTGTCTGGAGCTCTGCACCCAAACATACTCTTCGGCTACTGGATTCCATCGAAAGTAGGGCCATTCGTCTGATTGGAGACCACGAGCTGACGAAGAACCTCGACAGCCTAGAACATCGAAGACACGTTGGGGATTTGTCTCTCTTTTACAGATATTTTCATGGAAAGTGCTCGGCTGACCTTGCCCTCTTAATTCCGCCCAGAGCGGCGAATAGCAGAAATACACTACGAACCACTGCCGCCCATCCATATGTGGTTAAGCTTAGTACTCCTCGAACTTCATTATTTAAGAATTCTTTCATCTGGAGAACTTCATCCTTATGGAACGACCTTCCCGAGGTCGTTTTTCCCAACGAATATAACCTCCAACGATTCAAACCCAACGTGAATCGCTTTTTGCGCACACGCACCACTCCCAGAGCGCCCTAAAGGATTTTAATCATAAAAAAAAAGTTCCGCTCTTCGTAGCGCCGTTAAAACGCACAGAAATTTGCCTCTACAGTGGCGTAACACGCGGGACGGAAATTTTGTGTTTGTTCGGGTTTGTTGAGAGAGAAATAATCACTTCTTGGAACTGCTAGATATCATACCTTGTGTTTATTGTATCATGCAAGTACATCTGCTTCCGCCTCAAAACCACTAAAAACCAGAAATTGGCTGTTATTTCCCTACAACGAATTACCACTGCTCTCGTGTTCGTGGCGGCGTAAATATTATTTAAAAAGAAACCGAAATTAATGTTTTGTAATTCGCACACAATGGGTGTGTGTCATTCAGAAAAGTTGTAACGCCCACTCCGCTACTTTTATTTGTATCTATGCATCCGCTGTTGATATTTTTAATGCAAATGTATGTTTGCGTCACATCTATTTAATTCTGGCACGTGAATTGACATCATCTCTGGCTACGACGTCATATTCGGGCCTAAATTAAAATCGATCAGTGTCTGGTTTATGCCAAAAATTTATTGAATTTTTCCCGACACTGAATAATAGTCAACAATAAACGGCGTACGTAAACAACAAGGATATTGCACTATTGGCTATTTTTTAATCATATTTTTATATAGGGTGTTATGGAAATGACGTATTATATTTAAATGGGTGACTCCTGGTGTGTTCTAGAGAAGCGCTACATATATATATATTTTTTAAATCGAACGTTTAAAAAGTGGGGTAATTCACCCCTAAACCCACACACAACTCCTCGGCACATTCATATATGAACTTATTACCTTGGCCAGCTGGGTAATCAACAGATGTTCAGGCACAATGTTGCCAAAATGTTTAAAAGTGTAAAACTTTAGTTTCTTATAAAAATAAATATTTAGCTTACTTAGAAAGTAAATCCAGGACGCGATTAAGGAATCCAGGGCACAGGCACTTTCAGTTATTTTTTCTATGGGAAAAATTTTATGCTCGTCACGTGTCCTGATGATAGTGTGGGAGTGCATAATAAGCTTATCACTAAACCCCAACACTAACGCATATTTACACTTTACAATAACACACATAGAATAGAAATAATAAAAACGCTAATTTCTATGGGCCATTATGAAATGAATGGTCTGGTCCACCTTCGGACCAGTCGAACTTTCTTTCCGAGAACTCTCCGCTAGTAGAGCCAGCGCGGTTGCCATTTCCGAGACTATAATTATACAGGAAAGTAATATTATAGAAGGAAATTCGGCAATTTATGATAGTCGCTTATAACACATCGAAGGTGGCAACGCTGTATTTTTAAATATTAGCCCGATTGTCCATAATCAGCTGTTTAAAGAAGCCGGCCGATATCGATCGAGAGAACCAACGTGTTATTTATTTTTAAAAATTTTAGATGTTAAATACATTATTTTCCAGACAATAAGGGCGCATTTTTGTCTATACAGTAGCACTTTAAAATACTAATTCAGATTGAACGGTACTTAGATGTGTTGTGACGCGAAAACTAATGTGATTTTGTGATGTGAGTACTTGGTGTTTTTTATAAATTAAGTTGGTTTTAAATAAGTCCGAAAAGGTAAATAAAATTGCATTTTTTTTCTAAAGGGTAAGTGGCATTTATAAACTTTTAAGTTGTCCAAATCTGACCGGTGTCGTTCGAATTGAACAAAGGAGAACATACCTGGCCATTTATAAACTACGCGGCGGTTCGTTCGAGTCAGTTCAAGTTTATCAATCAGAGATTGTTTCCCAGCGAACTGAACGTAAAAGTTTATAATAATGTACCCTGAAAAATAAACAACTTGAAATCTACAGTACACCAAGTTTCTGCGAAGCTGTGTTGGGGATTGCCACGACGTGGTTATGCCAAGACATATTTCCTCCCAGCTTGACGCCCAGCAAGTTAATAGATGAAGCCAATGGAATTGCGTGTCCTGCCATGACTATATCCGGTTCTGTACTGTTAACCTTTTTAGAGAAAACTGTTCGTTGAGTTTCCTTAGCGTTAAATTCGACTTGGTTCCTATCACCTTCAGGCAGAACAAAAGTATTTGTTCAGGCGCGATACTTCCTGCTGTTTGCGAAGATGTCCATCGGCAGCCGAACCCGAAAATGGGATACCCTGTACAGTAAGAAGAGAGTGGGAGACAATATGGATCCTTGAGGAACCCCAGCAAATAAATCGTTTTTTCATAAACTAACCTACCTTCTAATAAATATTTTATTCCACAGTCTTTAGATTATCTCATTACCCCAATATTTTTTAATTAAAAAATACAAAGACACCTTTGAATTTGACATGTGACAGAAATACGGCTTATGCCCGTCATCTACTAACATCCGCGTTATCAATAATTAAGCCGTTTATTTTTGTCAATTGTAAATTATTCCTAAATATTTACATTTTCTTAAACATCTGACGATTGACGCAATTTCGTAAATGTTATTATTATATTTATTATATACCTAAGCTGGTATTGTTATTACTTTAATATTCGTGTGATAAAAATGTTGTCTCGAAACGTCACGAGCTATAAATTGTATTAATAGATTTATTGATTAAAATCAGTGACACTAACATAGAATTTCCAAAAACTTACCAAAGATAACAGTAATTATTTACAATCGTTCGTGTTGAGTGTTTGTTTAAAGGTACCTTGGCAATCAATCACCAGTTGGTCTAATAGCGCTCATCGTTTGTTTCAGTGCACTACGACGAATCAAGAACCAGCTTTGAAGACAATAGAAGAGGACGGACAAAACATTACCTATTAAACAAGTGAGGAAGTAGTCAGCTATTTCGTTAAATAGTGAAAAGAGATACTATTTGCTACTTATTGTGGAAGGAAGGGATGGTGTACCTTTTGGAGGAGTGGGGCATGGGAGATAGTGAAACTCCTCATGGCAGAGCCGGTAACTACGTTGCTGACCCAACTGGAAATGGCCTGCGCTGTTCCAGCGATAGACACCTTCTGGATAGCAAGGACAATGGAGAAGTTGATTTATTACCTCTAAGCAATCAAGTAAGTAATTTTTCCTAAATGGCTTAACTTTTTATTATCAAGGAAAGGTGAATTTTTTCGGCTTTCTAATGTACCATAATGTATGCCCAGCAATTTCTGTACATGCATCGTAAGGCATGCAAGCATTGAATATTATTTATCGTATAAAGTCCGACCCTCCCTAATATTTTATCGTACCGTCAAACCAAACTGTATAGATCCGGCAACCGTGCCTCGGTCGAGGTAAATTACGATTATGACGAGACTTGCTCGCACGTGCGATTAAGTAGTGCAGTTTCTCTGTAGTAACTGGCAGCGGGGGATAGCGGGGCTATGGCGATTTAACATGGAAAAGGCGCACAATTTTTGTGTGCACCGCGCTGTTGTCTGTTCGTGCATCTAGTTAGACATTCGAGCGTGTATGTTTTAATATTTTAATATTATATTTGACGGTGGACTATTTAAGAAATAACTTTAGATCTTTGAGTTTGGAGCAAAAAATTGAAGTGAAGAATGCGGGAACACCTAAACCCGAAATTAATTTAACGCAGACCACAAAGGGTAAATCTAGGGACTTTATTACAAAGTTTAAAAATGAAATATATCAGAAAAAATTTATAGATGGTATTCCAAACTTAATGAGGCTGTTATTGATCAATTTTCTACAATTAGGAACCGAAGAATGGACTTTACCTTTAAGCACTATTGTGTAGGGTCGATAAATGTTGTGTATTTCGATAAATGATACTCGATATGATTTTAAACCATTTTATTTAAGGATTTCAACTAAGAAACACTGAAAATATGAAGAATGCCAACTTGTCAGTCTCGTGACTCGATTCGTTCTCGTCTTAAAACAGTTAACTATTGTTCTCGTCTTGGTTGCGCCTAATGACGTAGCCGTAGATGGCGTAGTGGTATTAGACATCATTCGGTTTTCTTGATAACTCGTAGATGGCGGTAGTAGTATTGGACATCATTCGGTTATCTTGATAGGCTCGTAGGTGGCTTTAGTAGTATTAGTAGTGGAATGTATAAATATTGTTACGAGGGTTGCATGCGACGCCGTTCAGATCCGACAGCTATACACAATAAGAAAACCTTTCTTATTTTCCAAAAGTTGTATTTCCTTGTGTAAAATTAAAAAATAAATAAAAATATGTTTTACCTAACGCATTTTCTTATTATTTTTTTTCTACATTTAAAACGCCTAGAAAGTAATTGTTTGGTCATTACACACAAATAAAATTTTAAAAATAATTTCACCATACTTGTGAACCCCCTCTTCATAGGTCACGAGCCGCCACTGGTGCAGACGTGTAAGAATGATTATTTTAAAGTAAAACAAACTTAGAAGATCAAATTTTGTATTGTGGCCCACGTTTCGACCTCTATGAGGTCATCCTCCGGGCTCTAAAATGTTTTTTTTTCTTTTTTAAGTATAGTTCATATAGAAAAATAAACTCGAATCATGAGGAAATATAATTTTGCTAATGGTATGGGAGTTTTTTAAATTTGATAATAGCGAAACAATATTATGACGGAATTACAACCTTTTAATTATATATAATACGTTTCAACTTTAATTTATTATATCGACATAATTAAACAATACGTGAGCTATGTCTATAAAAAAAAATATGTCGCATATTTATCAAAGTCACAGATATCATATGATGGGTGATGTCGATGATATCGTTCTGTTTTTATCATAAGTCAATGTAATGAAAAGTGCTTTTCTAGTGTAATATCTACTTGACATGATTTTTTTGTTTATACTATTAAACGAAAACTAAATTATCGACATTATTTTCTATTATTTCACTTAACAGAACGGAGCACAAAGTATACAGGCAATTGGTATTAAACCATGTACCACTCTAACATTAGTAGGTCCCCTAGAAAAACTAAAAATCAACATAACTAACTTATAGTTCACATTTGCTCGCGAGCATGCATGAACGCATCGAGGCATGCATGCAAATTTGACGATGTGCGGTCAAAAGCTGACGACTTTTCACGATTATGGCGCAGTGTGAAATGATCTGTCGCCGCTTGAATTTAGGCGTGACACAGTGTGTGGCAAAAAAACGTGCTAGTTACCATTATTTTGCTACTTTACCAAGGTATAATGCGTGCAACAACATTCGACTTTACGTCAGAAAATGCTGCTGCTGCTATTCACGCATGCTCGCGACCCAATGTGACCGTGAGTGGGCCGCTTAACAGTGTGATTGAAACAAAATACAATATTTATAACTTAAATACAGTGAAACCTCTCATAACGGACACCTCTAATAAGCGGCCATCTCTATTAAGAGGACATTTTTTCATAGTCCGGAACTAGGTATATGAAATTCCATAAAAATCAACCTCTCATGGGTGGAATATTGATGTTGTGGAAGTTTGTAATTTGATAACAATGATTTGGGCGAGTTCATTAACATTGATAGCAATGTGCTATTAGAAGATGATAGTGCCCCATTGCTACCGATTATGTAGTCCAAACTGAAACCACATCACTATCTAACGAGTTAAATGAATGCAATAATCAAACAAATGCCACCAATTATCAACAAGCCATTAGTATGGTAAAGGAATTATAAGAGTATGCAAAGAATAGATGGTGACTCTACAGCAATGTAATTGTTATCAGACTTGGAATTACAGTTTCTAGATTGTAAGTTTAAAACGCACACAAACACGTCAAACTACGTTATTAGATTTTGTTAGTACTACATCCTAACTAAAACTAGTGTATTTTTGTTATGTTATGTTTATTTGTCCATGCATGGTAATAATTTTGCATTTACATATTACCTAATAACAAATTTCCCATGGGTGGACACCTCTATTAGGTGGACACATGACGCTCCCGTAAGTGTCCGCCTAAGAGAGGTTTCACTGTATATAATATTTAACACTACTTATAGGAAAGGAAAGGAGTTCTTATAAACGATTTTGATGGTTAAATTCTATATAGTAAAGTACTTTCGTTATATTTCCAAACATGAAATATCTGTGAACACAAAATATAAATGTCAATAATGACATCAATATCTTTGTTTTGCCATTTCCGTCATACCATTATTTGGTTACCAAATGTATCAAATTATTTTCAGTGCTTTTTGTCCCATTTCATATAGTTTTTGCAGAATTATATCGTTGATCTCTTGACCGCAATAAAACCTCATTATCTATTCGACCATAAAATAAATAAGGAAATCCCAAATTTTAAAACCTTTTCGAGCAGAGCCTGACCAGGTATACAAATTCAATTTATACCTATGCCTGATGCATATATAAATACAAAGTGATTTTTAATAATTTTATTCTTTAGTGGTTTTTCGGCGAGTAATTTTTAGTTAGGCTTATTAGTGGTAGAATGTGGCGTCCTTGGAATTGTGCTGATAGGGGGGCATCTTCAAGTGTCGGGAATGGAGACTTAAATATTTAACAGCTGTTAAACACGTTAGAGAAGAAAATCGTCCAATTATTTACCTCGACGAAACATGGTTCGATACCCATGACACTCCAAGAAAAGGTTGGTATGATTCTTCCAAAAAATGTCAAACCAAGGCACCATCAAATAAAGGCAAAAGAATCACAATATTACACACTGGTTCAGAGAACGGGTTTGTTCCAAATTGTCTGTTGCTTTCAGCTAAAAACATATCAGATTCTTCTTTAGATTACCATCAAGATACCGACGCACAACTTTTTGAAGATTGGTTTAAGCATAAACTCCTTAAAAATATACCTGAAAATAGCGTCATTGTAATGGGCAATGCTAGTTATCATATTCGGCAAGCAAAAATCATTCTAATAATACAAAAGCAGAAATTCAAAATTTTATGATTGAAAATGATTTATATTTTGAAGAAACTTACAAAAAACCGCTAGAAGTATTAAAAGCTTTTAAAATAAATAAGGAATACGAGTGTGACAAACTTGCAGCAGAAAATGGACATACAGTGTTGCGTCTTCCTCCGTACTATTGTATATTCAATCATATTGAGCTTATATGGCACCAATTAAAATCCAATATTAGGAGAAATAATATTTCTCCTACATTAAATGCATCTGTAGTAGAATTAATTAAAAACGAAGTAAGAAAAATTTCTGCAGACAGCTGGAAAAACTGTGTACAGCATGTACTTAAGGTGGAAAATTCTTACAATTGTATGCTTACAAATGGTCAACCCTTAATTACAAGTTTAGGCTTAGATGAAGATAGTGATAGTGATACAGAGTTAAATTTTGAATAAATTATCAATAGTTTCTTAGAATTTAATTAATTTTTATTGCACTTGTTATCCTAATAGTTATACTTTTAAATTATATTATTTTCAATTATCATTATTTTACATTTATTATAGGTACCTAAAACTAAAAATACCTATCTATTTATTTTAAATTATAAAAATAAATCATGTTGTGTGGTATACATTTTCAAGCCGGCCCTGATCCCATTTATTGAGCTTTGAAGAGGTTGAGGCGTATACAATGGGGTTTAATCGGGTAGTTTATTTATGGCAGTAAGAGTCAACTGTATAATTCTGCAACAACTTATACCAACGCAGATAGAACCGAACAATCCACCATTTATTTGTCACCATTATAAAGTGTTTGCAAATTTAAAATTGTAATTTGTTAATCTTTATCGATGAAAGGGAACAGGTGTTGTAACCAAGTATAGTTATTTACTTATAAACAATTAAATAATGACAAGAAAAAGTCGACCTTACCTGTTTTTTCGATTAAATTTAGCTTAGTAACAACTGGTTCTTACGTGACGCCAGTCGCACCATCAAATGTTTAACAACGCTATCTTTTGTTTTTATTTGCAGATTTTTTATTTTGTATTTTATGTAAATTTTCCCAGGCTTTGTATAATCCAAACAAGCCGTTACTTATGGCGATAACGGGTTTGGTAATTCTTTATTATGTATTTCTAGATCGGGCAGGAGGATGAAGAATTATCAAAGGTCATGAAAATATTATTGTTTCGGACGGTTACGGTTAGGGATGACGTATTATATTTAAATGGGTGACTCCTTGGGTGTCGTAGAGAAGCGATACATATTTTATTTTTTTTAAATCGGCCGTTTTAAAAGTGAGGTAACAAACACTCTTACTCACAGGTCAGTCCGCGCTACTGTACAACATTTCACCCAGAGCCAATGGCAATGTTGCCAAATTTAATGTGAAACTGAAATTCCATATAATATTATAAAAATAATTATTTTCTACCTACTTGTATTTATCCTTAGAGCGAGGAAATCCAGGCACAAACACAATCAGTTTTTTTTCTTTTTCATGGGAACACTCCTGGAAACACTTTATGTACACACAGTAATAGTGAAACCGAACCGATAATTAGCTTTTGGAAATACAATAATACAGATTATACTACAGATTATTAGATTTTATTACACGCGAGAAATATGACGTCCAGAAGAAACGCGTCAATAAAAACAATATTCGAAGATTATTTATGGACGGGCAAGATACACAGAGCGGATTGCTGAGAGTGTGTTGGTGATCGACGAGACACAACGTATCCGGCCGCTGGTTGGTCTTCAACTGACAGACGCAAGCGTGCGGCTCTATATGAAACTACTTCGCTCAGCCGATGTAAGGCGTCAAGAGGTCATTGGCATTTGACCTAGTGACGTATGTGGCTATTACTATTGCATATGTTTTTTTGGGTTGTTTAAAACATAGTCCGTCGTAAATGTTCTTCAATTAATTGTACAAAAAGGTACTACAGAATGGAAAAGTGTTTAAATTATTTTATTTTGTCTAAAGAGTTTATGGTGTACATATGACAACACCGGCCAGAATTCCTTGATTGCTTACATGTATCGCAGTGCCACACAGGTGTTTTTCTGGTTTGACGTCAGGTCACTTTTACCGCTGAATGAATTGAAAGCGCCATTTATGGCTATTTTTCTTCTATTTGTTTTTATCTCAGGAATTTCCGGTTTAAATATAATACGTCATTTCCATAACACACTGTATAAAAGCTACGTGCCAACTAACTTAAAAATAATCCTACTTCTTTACAATCAGTTTTTATGGTCATTCATTATTTTACATCAAAAATTAAGAATGAATGGCCATATTGACTATTTTGGGAATTATTATCAGCTACTAATGCACCCAATTAAAAATACATCAAATTTAAGGTTAGGTAGTGATCACATATATTGTATACGAGTGACACTCTCTTCTTTTCTTACAAGCTTTTTAGTGAAATTCGGTTCCGAAGATCGTATAATGTGGTAAGCAAAATATTTTCGTATATATGTACATACCTGAAATACTTTATACCTGGGTATTGATCCACGACTTTTCCAAAAAAGCACCATGCACTTGTATCCTTTCATCTTAAACAGAACAAGTCACTAACCTACCAAACAGCGAATCGAATCACCACAAATTAAAAACTCCTTTACAAAAATTGTTGTTAGATAATGAAAATTTATAAGCACTAATATACCGACAACAATGTGGATGAACCACTTTTTAGTCTGTAATTTGAAAAAGCATCCAGAACCAAACATGGCGACGAATAACAACAAACAAATAATGTCGGGCCGGCTCTGACGCGATCGATAAAATTTCCACCCTACTGCGCAAACTCAATTGGCCCGCGCCATGTCCCATAGCGGGGACACTCTTTGTATTTTGGAACGGTTCGTATTGGTAATATACTGTTTATATATATGTGGGTAATACAGAAAACACCAGCAAATTAAATTTTGACATTGACAAAACGAAAAATTAGTGTCAGTGACAATATGTTCATAATTCGTCAGTATTAGCGTCATAGAAATTATTTCCTGGTGTTTGCTGTACTACCTGAACTATGAGAGTTTCGTGGTGCTGCCATCATGTTTAATTAAATAGCTTAAGATTGGCTCACCAAAACGTATTCAAACTTGGCACATGAGTTTATCATGTCGGCCTTTTCAAGAAGCTGTAATTCAGTTTGTCTATAAATTGTGCAGTGAAGCCAATATTCAGCCACCTCAAAGATTACATTACCCGGTATATAAATCTAATCGCTCAAATAAAAAAATGTATACTCGATTTCGATAATCCATGGTTCTCGGTAATGTAATATGTTTAAGATTGACGAAACAGCATTGATGGCTGGCTTCTATCACTATTTAATAAAGCTCTACATCAATCAATCAAGAATTAGGGTTATCAAGTACTTATCAAAATCCTTGCCATTCGAGCGAAATGTCTGGATCAAACCAGTTTGACAATATAAAATGACTAATTACGTATGGGAATATTATGCAGTATGATAATTTACAATTGCAAATCCTAGTACAAATATCTAAAGATATCCATCTACAGGGTGATTTTTTTTTAAATGTTACAATGCCAACCAATTCCAGTGCCATAGATAGCATTTTTTCTAGGAAGGGGGTGGATAGCCTTCTTTACCTTATTAGGACATTAAGCAGAAACAACCAAACCGATGTGTTAGAATTCAGAACCTATCGTTTGCCGTTATTAAAATTGGTTCGCAGCAAAAAATAGCCATTAAATCATTTGCTTGCAATAAATAAAAATCGGACTGCAACACTTGTTCTGCAAAAAATGCTACAAACTGTCAACAATTTAACCGATATCAGTCCGCTTGTAATATCATGTGTCCGCTTAATTAACAGTCGAGCTGCGAAATGATTACTTGGTCAGCAAGATTTTACAATTGGTCAGTAGAAGAAGACATGTCTAGAAGCAGTTTACTTCAGAGGTTTGAATATTAAAAGATTGGTTATCAATATAAATCATTGGATTGCGTTTGTTTTGAATAATCGGCAAAGTTCGTTATTGTGGGCAGAGCGAAAGGAGTCGCGTGATACGAGTAGCTAATTGCGTGCGTGTGTTTTCATTCGGTGTAGCAGTCAAGGCCCAAAAGGTAGCAGGGGCGGGGTTTCACTTGTTTTCCCAGGGCACTGTCAATTTATGTAACTTTCTTGTGTTTTCTTTTGCCGAACAGAGAAGGAACTCGGCTACAAAAGGTCTAGCGGGGGCGGGTTTTCACTTGTTTTCCCATGGCACTGTCACTATTTCTCGTTTTATTGCTTTGTTTTTGATGACCAAGATTAAAAATTTTGCTTACCCGCTGATTGCTTACCCATATCTGATTAAAAGTGGATCGTTCATAGCTGCTTGTATATTTAATTTGCGTACCAAAATAATATAGAGCACTGTAGTATGACGTTAATTACTGACCGATTCAGAAATGTTTGCTGTCCATAAGTTGCTGACCACCTAGCCATTTTGGCTGACCGATTACATTTTTCTGTTCGCAAAAATACGAATATTTTGCTAACCAGTTAAATGATACCCATATTGCCGAACAAACCCATGACATATCGCCTTGACACAGGAGTAATGATTTTAATTTTTTTTTAGGTTGGCGGCCATACAAGATTGATGGTCTTAAATCCTAGCACCATATGCAAACCGTTGAATTTTAGGGAACTAGATTTTTACCAAAATATCCAAGAGCAAGAAATAAAAATGTTTGTTCCCAAATACAAAGGTAAGCTGAGTAACACTTTCTCAAAAGTGAATCTTATAGCGGGACATTAGAACAGAGACTCTAGTTTTTAGGAAGTTAGTGAATAATCATACATAGTAACTGTTAAAGTTTGCTTTGTGAGCATAATGTCATTGTGATCACTTTGTTGTATAAGATAGTAACATGTCTTAAAAACAATGCATACGATTATTATCTTTTTTGTGATAATATTGAACCCGCTTCTGTGATAATGGAACATAGATATAAGAAATAAATATTTATTATTTATTACAGGTAATACTTGATATTATTGTGTCTTATATTGATTATTTTTTTTTCCAAAATAAATATTTATGAAACAAAATAAATAATGTGCTTGAGAGATGGGGGTGTTGGAAAGACGAGACATTGACTGCCGTACTGTATATTGCTGAATTTATTGAAATGACAATTATTATTATGGGTGAAAGTTTGACCTCGCTAGTCATTTTAATGTAATTGCTAATATTTCTTATACCGTTATTTTACATTAAGATAATTGAGAAAGCTGATATATAATTTGATTGTAATCGTATGTTACTAAAAAAAAAAAAAATTAAAAAAACAGGGCCCGGATTTTCCTTGTCCTGTTTTTTATTTATTTTTTATGTAGAGATAACACGCGTTTCCTTTACAAATGGAATTGTTGCCGCTTCCTGAATTTAGAGAGAAATCAAATCAAATTACGTTGTAATGTCTGAAAGATAATCCATATTGACGAAGTTTAGAACGACGACAAGCGTAAAAATATGTAGGTATATTGGAACAAACCCAATATCGGACGTGACTTTCTCATTTGACCAGTGTTCATATAAAGAAGGACAGTCTGTTGTGTCTACAACGTGTCCAAGATAAGGAGGGCCAGTACAGGGATCTCGGAAACCATAAGAGATACCACTTTTTCCGCTCTATCTAACAGCGTTAATTGTTTTGTAATCCGACGAGTCGTCTTCGAAGGGCCATTATCAACTTTCTTTTTTTAAATACGGTCCTGTTTTCCTGATACTGGAATTTGAGAGCTTTTTTCTTCCGAATGCAACGATGTATGACACATTGTGGATTAATGACGTTTCGAGGGTTTTTTGAACAACATCAGGAAGTTTTGATATGCGGTCCTGTATTTCTCCTAATTTTATAAATAATATCTCATAAGTAAGCTCTAAATTTTTTATTTATGTTGGACTAGTTCAATAAATAACAAATAATTTAATAATAAACCACAAATAAGTGAACAAAAATCATTCCAAAACAGAAATAAAACGAACAACGAAAAAAGTAAGGAACTACATAATCAGGTGTTCAAAAAATGATTTCCGTTATTCTCTAAGCACAAATAACATCTTCTAACTACCACATAACAGTTTTTTTGAGATAAAATAAAACACGATAGAATATCAAACTTCTGAGCATTTGTAAAATTATGTTCCATATTTTCTGGAAAATAGAAAACCCCTTAAAACGCTTCCAAACGATCACAATGGGAATATCAAGTGAAACAAATCACGCATCACCATCTTAATTTTTTTGTTTCAAACGCTTACTTTTCTTTTAAATCCCGAATCAACAGAAGTTTGAAATAATGTTTCTGTATTTTGTTCACTTATTTGTGGTTTATTATTAAAATATTAATTATTTATTGAACTAGTCCAACATAAGTAAAAATTTAGAGCTTACTTATGAGATATTATTTATCAAATTAGGAGAAATACAGGACCGTATCACAAAATATCCTGATGTTGTTCAAGAAGCGCTCGAAACGTCATTAAACCACAATGTGTCATACATCGTTGCATTCGGAAGAAAAAAAGGTCTCAAATTCCAATATCAAGAAAACAGGACCGTATTTAAAAAAATAAAGTTGATAATGGCCCTTCGAAGACGACTCGTCAGATTCCAAAACAATTAACGCTGTTAGATAGAGCGGAAAAAGTGGCAATGTAAAAGTGCAATTTACTTTAGAATTCGATCTCAAAAAACCCCAGGAAAACAATAAAACAATTTTTCCGGCTTTTTCCGGATATCTCCGGAACTAGTCGGAATTTTAAAACTTTCTAAACGGCATATTAGTAGGCACGTAAATCCGCAACTTTACCTCCATTTAACCGACTTCGTATCTCTTACGGTTTCCGAGATCCCTGTACTGGCGCTCCTTACCTTGGACACGTTGTAGAACACGGTCTTGTTACTATATTTGACCTAAAGATATTGAACTTGTATTTCGGTCATCCTCACGAATATCAGAAGTGGGATAAAAATTTAAAATTTTTCAAAATAAAACGCGACCGTTGTACGCTGGTGAATACGTCATTTATTAGAATGCATTGGAGCTTTAGTTTTCTGGGCAGCGTAAATATTATTTAAGAAGATAAAAGTGGTGTTTAAAGAATATGAGGACGTGGACAATACAATAAAAACCGAATATTGTTTATTTGTACTTGGGAATAAAATCACGCCCGATATTTGGTTTGGTTTCCTTGTACCTGAGTCCAGTGTTCTACAAATAAAAAACAAATCAATCATACAAATAATTATGGTCGGGTGTCTTCAAAATATAAATTTAAGGGATCACTTGCTTTCTTCAATAGTATCAGATGAGCCAGCAAAGAAATAGAGGGAGCTCAGATGCAGAGATTTATTTTAACTATAACATAAAAGAACGAATAATTAATAAAAGAAAATGGAATATATAGCAAATTGTCAAATTTGCTTTAATTGCTCTATTTCTAAATAAAAATAGAGCACAACCCATTAGTCGCCAAGAACAGAAATGGCAACAGAGTCTAACAGACCGGAGAGACGTAATAGTTTTGGTTTTAGGTAAACTTTATTGAAATTTGGCACCAATATAGTACACTACTCCAATTAATTATCGAATTTTCAAAAATGAACCTGCTATTTCGTTAACAATGAATCGATTTTAATATGTATATTTTTTTTCAACCGATAGAAATCATATTCTAGCGTTTAAGACAGAGCACTAAATTTCCTAAAATTTTAATTTGACATATCTTACATAAAAACTAAATCAATAAGATATATCTGGGTTAGACATTGGTCCAAAAGTATCGCCACTCTATGGGATGCGCAGTAAAAAGTTAAATTTTGTGAGTGAAAAAATATTGTCGACGTCATATATTCAACGATATTAAAAATATATCGATGCGTGGAGATATCAAAACTAATGCTAAATGCGGCTTTTCAGTGATGGCCTTCTTTTATACGAGATAGTAGATATGGAATCTGTTTTCTATCAGTTAAAACAAAACTTATTAGAATTGGTTCATTATGAACGAAATAACTGCTTATTATCTTTGAATTTTTGAATATTCGATAATTAATTGGGATAGTGTTATGTAGCTGCTCTGAATGTTTTCTTTGCAGAATAGAGTTTTTAAATGTTATAGTTTTCAAGTTATAGGCTTCCTATGCACAAGACACAACTGCGTTTCCTTTACCTAGCAAATTGTGTCGGCGAGATGCAAAATAAAAGCAATCGTCAGTTGATTCTATATTTATACAACGATGATTGATTGCATGGAATGTCAATCATATCACTGAAAAGCTTATAACTGCTAAACTATAATATCTTTATTGATTTTTGTTCACGAAAAATACGTTCAGAATAATGTTGTCGTATTGCTTTTAAATTTCATCTAAAGTCACCAACAATCAAAATCGATATTTAAATCCTTCTGCTGTACCAATAAAAAAATCATTACCTTCTCATATTAAACGCTTAAATGTCATTGTGGCCGTTTCTTGTTAACAATTATTTAACAAAATAAAAATAATAGTACATATGAGTTCCTAACATTTATTTTCAATCATGTTTTTTCTTATGCGCTCTATATTAAGACTGTTTCATATGCTGCAAGCTATCCTGCAAGACTCTAGCAGGAAAACACTGCAATAAGGAGACGTAACCAGCAATGTTTCTTGCAATTTGGTTTTACATGGCTCAGTTGCGTTGTAAACCCCCTATCGAAACGAAAGGAAATAAATTTTTAACTTTACTTTTATTTTTTGGTCCAGAAAAAACAGGGTTTGTCCTATAAACCATCAGCTGTCAACACCGACAGTGGCTGTCAGGCATGCTAGAACTTTTATCGGGTCTTGGCAAGACTAAAAGTACTAAATTTTCCCCCGGAAATTGTTCTTACACTTGCAGAAATATCGCACAAAACCGATAAGCTGCAAGAGACTTGCTAGAACAGATCAGCTGGGTTGCAACTGCTCATACCTCTTGATAAGCTCTCTTACATCTTGCAGGTAATCTTGCAACGTGTGAAACGGCCTTTATGAAAATAACATAACAATTTTTTTTAATTTCTAATCCTTTCGAAGAATGTGAGGTTTGAATAAATGGAAGATGTTTGAATTTTGGTTATTTATTTATTTATTATATATAACATTTGGTTTTAAATATACAGACGAAAATACTCCGAAGCTGATAATATTGGTTGTATATTTCAATTAGTAAAACAGACAAACAAAATTTTGAAAAATCATCCCGCTATTTCACATGAATGATAAATATTTTTAACATTTTTCTTTCGATTTTTGACATTTGTTTGCTTAAAATTCGAATTTGCACAAATCGCCAATAGCATCGATTATATTTAGACTTTTAAAACCAAAACTATGCCGAAATGCTAAAAATAGTGGCCATGATTTACGTTATTTTTAAATATCTGAATGTATTTTTAATTTATTATTTTGTCAGGGAGTATGCTATTTTCGGGGAAAATATTTTTGTGATGTTTTAAAATCGAAAAAAGTAAGTAAAAATTAAATATTTTTGTGGGGTAAGTATAAAAAGTTATAAATACTAAAAGTCCGAAGGGGGTTGATGGCACATTTTGTTATATTCGAATTTGTTTTCTAGAATATTTCACTGAAATTTACATAAAAACGATATTTGTCGATTTGTTTAAGGTTGAAGTTATTTATTTGTTTTAATCGCAACGTTTCGACTGGTTAACATCTCCAGGTGAATACAGTATTCACATTTATAGTCCGGCATTGCCGAACTTCCTAAAAAATAACAAAATGTTGCCAAGTCTACTCGCCCAAGTATGCCCGTTTGTATGATTGCGTATTCACATGGTTATTTCCACAAAAACGTTTTCATTGTTTTATTGAGGGCCCCTCCCATCCCGCTGACGTCACGGGGACGGCAAGATGGCGGCTGCCAGTGGCCCGAAAATGTCCGAAAAATTCCCGATCAGTCGTTGTTGGCCCATGCCCAAAAGCCAATTTAGTCATGGTTCAGTGGGTTTGTATGGACCTGTATCGTACTTCTGCTACTTTTTTACGGGTTGGAATTATATATATATATGACTAATTTTATCAGATTTAAGGGTGCTTTACAAAAAATCCTTTTTTTTTAATACTAAGTATAAATCAACGAATTGTCAGCGCTGATGATCTTAAAACTTGAGTTAAGTTCGTTATGTGGCGTTGGGAAATGGTTTATTTTATTCAAGCCCGCAAATCTAGAAAGTGCAGAAGAATAATCATAGATGGCGTTTGAAAGTCGGCCCTCTAGCGGAATAGAACCCGCATTGACAATAGTTGTCAAGTAACCACGTGGTTGCCTTATTTTGGGGATCATTGCGCAATTTTTTACAAAATAAGCCATTTCTATAACAATACTAATATTACACATACACATACCCTTTTTTTTGAAAATGTCCTAATAGTTTTGTAAAGCATCCTTTTTAAAAAATAGAACCTACCTTTAAAAAAATCTTACAGTTGAATTTTGAAAAATTTGTTTAGTTTTTATATCCAGTGTCATCCGTTTCTGTGTATTACTGCTTAACAAGCTTAAAACTTCAACCATATTATTCTGTGTTATCTGTTATTTATTTATTCAATCATCTTTTACTAAAAACCATTTATAAACGTTTAGATACTAATAGAGTTTCGATGCTTCATCTTTTTACAAAAATTATATTATAATAAATACTTTATAAATTATATCGAGAAATGTTCTAGTAGGAAATACTCCAATTTTGGAAAATTATTCGTCCGATCTACATTTTTTGGCGAATTGTTTCAGGGGTTTTGCAAGCGACTTTATGCAGCGGATCCAAAATGGACAAGAGATACAGTCCTAGTTTTAGAGATGAAAGTTCGAAAACTGTCAAAATTGATAGGAAAAGGAAACGAGAAGAAGTTTTAAAGTAAGTTGGTATACATATAAGTAAATTAAACACCGATTTATTTCCGTTGCCATCCACGGTAAACGACAACGTGCGCTGCTAGTATGTGACTTTCCAGCAGGAACAAATTTGCCGGTGACCTTGGGACCCCGGATATTTAACTTCAATGTTAAATTAGTTGCTGTATGATGGGTTGCATCTCGTCAACAGGGTATGGCTATTTCAAGGGTATACGGCAGAATATGGCCGAATTGTGGTGTATTATATTGTTACTATAACCTTGGAGATTCGGGAAGCAATAGATCAATTAAATTGTTAAATATACAGGGTGTTATGGAAATGACGTATTATATTTAAATGGGTGGCTCCTTGGGTGTCCTAGAGAAGCGCTACATATTTTATTTTTTTTAAATCGACCGTTTTAAAAGTGGGTAACAAACACTCTTACTCACAGGTCAGTCCGCGCTACTGTACAACATTTCACCCAGAGCCAATGGCAATGTTGCCAAACTTAATGTAAAACTGAAATTCCATATAAAATTATAAAAATAAATTATTTTCTACCTACTTGTATTTATCTTTATACCTAAAGAGTGAGGAAATCAGTTTTTTTCTTTTTCATGGAAACACTCCTGGAAACACTTTATGTACACACAGTAATAGTGAAACAGAACCGATAATTAGCTTTTGAAAATACAGTTATACTACAGATTATTAGATTTTATTACACGCGCCGAAATTTGACGTCCAGAACAAACACGTCAATAAAAACAATATTCAAAGATTATTTATGGACGGGCAAGGTACAAGCGGAAACCGAAAAAACAGAGCGGATCGCTGAGAGTGTGTTGGTGATCGACGAGAAACAACGTATCCGGCCGCTGGTTGGTCTTCAACTAACAGACCGCAAGCGTGCGGCGCTATATAAAACTACTTCGCTCAGCCGATGTAAGGCGTCAAGAGGTCTAGTGACATACGTGGCTATTACTATTCCATATGTTTTTTCGGGTTGTTTAAAACATAGTCCGTCGTAAATGTTCTTTAATTAAATGTATAAAAAGGTATTACAGAATGGAAAAGTGTTTAAACCTATATTAATTAATTAACTTTTACGTCAGGTAGTTGTCACATTCTAACGACGCTGTGGACTAGGTTGTTTTTACAATTTAAATTTTTGCCGTTACAGAAAGGTTAATTAAAGGTTTCTTGAAATTTTTAGAATGAGAATACATCATACTGGCAACCCCAAAGACGTGATAAAAAGTATCTCGCAATCGGACAACTCAAATAAGCAATATTTCCTGATGTTGGAGAACATAACCTCACATTTTGTTCATCCGTGCATATTGGACTTAAAGATGGGCACTAGGCAGCATGGAGATGACGCCAGTGCCGAGAAAAGAAGTAAGCAGATGGCTAAATGCGCTGCAAGCACTTCTGCGAGCTTGGGCGTGAGGTAAGTCGAAGTGATAATAGCGGCCAGTGGCGATGATATGCATAAGCAATGCTTGGAAGGTCCCTCTGGGCCAGAAAATCCGGCCCTGTATATGTATAATTGTAACTTTATGATGGATTTAAATTTAGAATGAACAATAAATTCAATTATAAGGATTAAGATATCCTTAATTACAGGATTAAATTAGGCTTCTAGGAAACAAAATATTTACTTTAAACATAAGTAAGGTCATTAGTCTTTTAAATAGGTTTCGGAAGGTAAAATAAACTGGATGTCTAAATATACTCGGGAATGTTATTATTATGTTTTTAAGTAAACGATGGACTGCACTGCACTTTGAAACAATAAACGCAAGCTTGTTAAAGGGGATATTTCAACCGAATTCACAATAGAAAATGATGAATTTCTAAATAGGTTTGTTCGGGTTATCATATCAGTAAAAAGAAACGCTGAAATGCAATAGATCTGAAAACACTTAATATTTCCGAAACAGTTGAAGATAGGTATAAGATATTGTACATTAAATATGTCTAAAATTTTCTGAGGTATCCAAAAATTGAATAATATACAGGGTGTTGCATTTAAAATAAGAACGTTGGTATTGGCCACTGTTACATGACACACCCTGTATGAAAAGTTTTTATTGAAAAAAAATGCGCAACTAGAAATACCAATCGACGTGTCCGAGCATTTTTACTAGTGTTGTGATCGCTCGAGCGAAAAACCGCTTGATTACTCGATTATTGAAATAACCGACATCGCTCGATTATTAAAAAAACCGCTCGAGTTATCTATTCAGGCGAAAGAAAACCTTCGCTCGTCACTTATTGACGCCGACGGAAATGTACCGCTGTAGTGTGATCGAGTTAAAAAAACTGCTCGTATATTCGAACAGTTTTTCGCTCGATAGGAAAAACTCTAGTTATAAATTCAGGCGAAAAACCGAAAATTATCGCCCGTCACTTGATACTCGACCTTCGTTCTACGCGCCGCGCCATCCGAAATATGCCGATTGGCGACGTTCGAGTTTGACGCTGACCAGGTAACACGACATACGTCTTTCTTAAAGGCACATAAACGAGAAGGTGCATATAAAAAAGTATGCCAAATCCCTTAGCGGAGTCATCGCGACATGAGTTTTGTTTTAACTGGCTAGCTAGCGGCGTAGTTTAAGTCTCCGATTGTAAATATTAAAAAATGAAAGGATATAATTTTTTTAATTTTCATTTACTATAAACTCGAGAAAACTTCTCAAAAATAACATACATTATAGAAAATGTTAATGGAAAATAAGAAAACGAGCAAAATAGTTAACAAAACATAGGTATCGACAAATTTTTTGGTAACCAAAAGTAAACATTCTTAAATTTAAACAGGAACTTTTAGGTAACTATAAACATGAATTTAAAAAAATTTAAATAATTTTCTTATTTTGCCCGTCGCGTAACTAAGCCTAAATTTTTGAAGGGCACACAGTGGGCACCTGATAATTTGAAGTGGAAGAATTTGACAAGCTATTTTAAATATCTACTTATTTTATGCTCGTAGATTGACAAAGATATGAAGAAAAATAACTCTTGGTAAAACTTTTTGTTCGGGTTAAAAAAGCACAAGAATAAACCCGAACAATAAATACATATTTGGGTGATTTTTTGCAGTTTTTTTGTTTGGTATCGAGACACGTGGTAAAAATTCATTATTCACAAATAAATAAATTTCTGAAATTTTTCGGTGGCTACTACAATTTTTTAGCTAAACCTGTGCCCAACCGTAGTTACGTGCCTGCTAAGTACCCTACCTGATCACATGTAAACGGCTAGGCTGCCGGTCGAGCAGTCGGTGACGTCATCGCTTGGTAAATTGGAATTTCAAGCGATTCACTCGATTATTAAAATCGCTCGAGTATCAAGTACTCGATTATTAAAATCATCGGTTTTCCCCAACACTAGTTTTTACGCACGCATTTATTTATTATAGAATTTATTCCATTTGGCTGATACACGCTGTACTTTACTTCCTATACCGATATTAAGAAGTCGATAAGTACGAGTCAAACTCATGTGATAAAAGTCTGGTGATAATTTTAATCGACTATTAACGTCATTACATGTCCTTGAGCGTGGAGATATTTAATTAATGCAAGCAATCTTTCAGATTATGTGGAATGCAAGCCTATCAAGCCGATACGGACTTTTACTACAAAAGAGACAAGTACTGGGGCAGAGAACTGAACGAGGAAGGCCTCAAAAATGCTCTATGTAGGTTTTTCGATAACGAATGTGGACTCAGAGTGTTCGTTATAAGGAAGGTTTTAGCAAAATTGGAGCAGTTACGGAGGATAATTGAGAAACAGAGTTGTTATAGATTCTATTCTTGGTAAGTTAATTTGCAACAAGCTACCTGAATTGAATAAGTTTTTATTCTGAATACAATGGACGTTAATTTATTTAAAAAAATCAGAAACTACTGTCAAAGATGCAATGAACATGTAACTTACTTCTTAATACAATTGGTCCCCTTACTACTCTCACTACAGAATTTTAAGGTATTTTATCATGTATTAATTTTTCCAGCTCATTACTTATAGTGTACGAAGGGACAACCCCCGGCCTTACCGTACCTGAACCCGCAATACTGGACCCCGTATTCAGCGACTCGTACAATCAAAACACCGCCTCCCCTCGCCACACCATCCCCTCGTGTTTCTACGATGCAGACACCAGCACCTCATCGACCGACTTCAACTCTAGCTTTAATTCGTCGGACTTTAACAGTGTCGATTTTAGCAATTCGAGAGACTTTAACTGTAGAGATTTCAATTCTAGAGACAGTAATTCGGCCGATTTTAATAATACGCCGAATTTCAACGGGTTTCATTCGAGCGAGGAAGTTAGTCAGGACGAGCATCACAGGAGTTTCGGCGAGGCGGCTGCGAGAGGGGCGAGAGGAGCGGTCAAGATGGGCAATTTTGTGCCGATAAATGAGGAGACTGTATTTTTGGGTAAGCTGAACAAATAAATTATGTTTTGAATTCTATTACCAATAAGGGAAAACTGAATCTAACTATCAAGAAGAAAAATATGACATATTACCCACTAGTTGCAGGGTAAGAACCAATGACAAAGCGCTTTCTGAATATAATGATACAGAAAGTATATTATCCACTATAAAGGGTAAAAGCTAAAGCTCATTAATATTTTTTCAGTTTTTAAATACAAAAAATAAATAATGTAATTTAATTGTATTTTTAGATTCACCTCCAGCCCCAAGTATATCAAATTCCAGTCCGAGATCTGTCGATAGTTGGACGATGTTCTCTAATAGCTCAAGCGACGAGTATTCCCTCAGCAATCACCATTCTAGTTCCACTGACGATAGCTCAGACAGCGACTCCTCGCCTCAGAAAACGAAAAGAAGTTGTTCGTTGAGGTTGTCGGACCTTGATATCGAGGATAGTACAGAGGATGAGGAATTAATACCGCAGTTGGCGAGTAGGAGTAGCGTATCCAAGAGGTTAGTAAATTTTAGTGTGTTTTAATTGTTCCTACAATTTTTGTTTTTCGACACTAAACAAAAAGGTATAACGATTTAAATTTTTTGACGGTTTGAAACCTGAGAACAAAGCAGTAACTGGTTCCTTGTTATAGGTTATGTGTGGGTGAATCCCCGACTACCAGCGCAAGAACGCCTACTTACAACCCCAACCCGAGGGTGGATATAAGGATAATTGACTTCGCTCACACCTCTTTCGTAACGAAACATAGTTTTAGCAATATCAAGTCAAATAAGGTGCACGAAGGCCCCGATGGAGGATTTTTGACGGGATTAGACAGCTTAAGTAGACTTTTATCTCAAGTTTTAGCCGAAAATAAATAAATCAATAATCTAAGGACGAATTTGAGATTTATTTACAGGCATAGTCAAGACGCACGACTAATGTTATGAATTTTCCTATCATTAGTTTTTAGTAGTTGCGCCCAGTGGCGAAAAACAATCGTTTTCGCTTGTATGGCAATAATCGCTCTAAAAAAAAACGTAAAACGATCTTGGAATCTCTTTGATTCCGAGAGTAAGAGTTTAACGAAACTTTATTTATGCGAATGTAAATTGATTGAGGGTTCCAGGTTTGCGCAACCCCGAACCTCGAACAAAAATATAATAACAACCGGAAATTACTATTCTATAAATTATTTCCTACCGCAATTTTACTACACGGTACTTGACGCGAATCATTTAAATCCGTCGCTGTCGGTCGTGTATGTTTTGTTCTATTTTTAATGAGTAAAAATCACATATATATAACCATTATATTGCCAATACGAACGTTCCAAAATACAAAAAGTGTCCCCGCTATTGGAGATAGCGTGGTACTATTGAGTTTGCGCAGTAGGGTGGATATTTTATCGATCGCGTCAGAGCCGGCCCGACATTATTTGTTTGTTGTTGTTCATCGCCATCTTTGGTTCTGGATGCTTTTTCAATTTACAGAATAAAAAGTGGTTCATCCACATTGTTGTCGGTATCAATACCAGGTATACAGTATTTCAGGTATGTACATACAGTGAGTCCCAGAAGAAATGTCTAAATTCATTTAAAATTCAGCGGTAAGTTTTTTCAAAAAACGCTCGTACCCGTCGATTTTGATTTTTTAATTTTTTTTTTTGTGGTAATTTCATGTATACAGGGTAGCTCAAAAATAAGTTACGACCATCAACTTCATTATTTCAAATGAAAACATATATTTATTATTTCATTTTTGAATTTTGCATTGAATTCTAAGCATGTTTCATGTACCATGTCCTATACATAAACTCAACAGTTATTGAAAAAATTAGGATTGAACATATCTATAAGTAAGACCTGTATATTAAAAAAAACACAACAAAATCAAATTAAATGTTGAAAATGTGCGCCATTTACGGCTTAACAATATCCAAGACGATCAATAAACTCTCTTTGCACGTTTCCAACCATTTCCGGAGTTATGACACGCACTTCTCTTCGGATCCTTTCTTTCAACTCCTGCATATTGTTTGGCCTGTTAACAAATACTTTTGATTTGAGGTAACCCCACAAAAAAAAGTCCAGCGGAGTTAGGTCTGGCGACCTAGCAGGCCATTCGATAGGTCCTCTCCTTCCAATCCACCGATTGGGAAAGGTTTCATCCAAAAATGTGCGCACAGTGGCCGCATAGTGCGGAGGAGCACCATCTTGTTGGAATATCAGTTCTTCGTCAGGGGAGTCTGGATCCAATGGATTCGGATATAAAGCCACTAATGCTGGAATTTCAATTTTTTCCCGTTCCGTTAACTTCACCATTATTGTAAAAACCGCAACTTTGAAACTATGCTTGGCAATAATTATACTTATTTGAAATAAAATTGTCATACAGTTTCTATGGAAATAAACGGTGACAGTGAGACAGTACACTCTTACTTATTATGGAGCCCAAAATGCCATATTGCCAGAAGATTTGATAGATCGTTGGATTCCCTAAATGATATGTTCAATCTTAATTTTTTCAATAACTGTTGAGTTTATGTATAGGACATGGTACATGAAACATGCTTAGAATTCAATGCAAAATTCAAAAATGAAATAAAAAATATATGTTTTCATTTGAAAAAATGAAGTTGATGGTCGTAACTTATTTTTGAGCTACCCTGTATACATGAAATTACCACAAAAAAAAATAATTAAAAAATCAAAATCGACGGGTACGAGCGTTTTTTGGAAAAACTTACCGCTGAATTTTAAATGAATTTAGACATTTCTTCTGGGACTCACTGTATATACGAAAATATTTTGCTTATCACATTATCCGATCTTCGGAACTGAATTACACTAAAAAGCTTGTAAAAAAAGAAGAGAGTATCACTCGTATACAATCTAATACATATGTGGTCATTACCTAACCTTAAAATTAATGTATTTTTAATTGGGTGCATTAGTAGCTGATAATAATTCCCAAAATAGTCAATATAGTCATTCATTCTTAATTTTTAGTTTAGAAAAAGTGAGGTTAAGAAACATACGACGTCGGATGAAAGTTAAAATAAAGCTCATCGTGTCGATTGTTACAAATATTCGGACGGAATTTCGCACGAAAAGTTTACACCAATCAGGGCACCGTCGGATCATCATATCGTCAGAAATCGTATGCATGGAACGCCGTCTTAAATCGAACTAATCGAAATTTTGATTGCAATATTTTTCCCAACTAACCAGTGAAATTTACATTAAAAAAGTTTAAATCCGGTTCTGTCGAATGTTTACTTTCACAAGGAAATTTCCGAACTGCGCAAACTCACTATTACCCGTTCGATGCCCATAGCGGGCACATAATTGCAGATGGCGTTAGCAATATAATGGTTATATATATTTGTGGTAAAAATACGACAGTATTTTTGAACGAATTTCCCCATTTGTCGCAGAGAGCTCGGCAGTAAATTGTTTGTTGTTGTTGAGAAGAGATTGCTTCGTTTGTTGGGATTGTTTGTGACATGTTTTTGACTTCAATTAGTTTGCTTGTTCTCGTTTTCCAGAAGAATTAACTAAGTTATTAGTACTGTGTTCAGTGTTCAATGGGCACAACTATTTTTGTTGTCTTTTAGAATATTATTACTATTACAAGAAATGCAGCTTCTTCTTGCCACATAAGCCAATAAACCTATATACCATTTAGTGGAAGAATACAGCGATTTTCTTAAGCTACTTGTTGGATGTTATTTGTTAATACTCGGAAAAATTTAATATTCCTAAGAACCACCTTCTTGAATGGTATATTTTAGAACAAATTTGTCAAAAGCGCATTTTACATGAAGTTCAGGATTTTTTTTGATCAGACTTTGATTGACAGATCACTTAAGTGAAGTTAGGCATTTTATTTGGCGTATCGTCAAGTAAACGTGAAAATGAATACACAATCCACTATCGTCATAGTTTTTCTTTATTATTAATATTTATTGTCTCGGGACACTGCCATTGTTTGCGGGTTTAACCCATAAGTTATAGGACACCCTGTATTAGTGCTGCCTTGCAATATTTGATTCTGTCACACGGGACAGTTTGACCATAATTTTTATTGGTCGTGAGCCAACGGAGCTTTTAACTGCCGCTAGAGATCGCCTATCTTACGATAAATAGTCGACATAATTGGTAACTTCGCTGGACTCAATAAACTATGGTAGTGTAATAATATTGTCAATATTTGATTGATGTGGGGCAAAATACTGATGTATTGTCGATATATTTGTCGGCGTCAATCAGTGAAATCCGTCATCCCTGAAATGCCTAGGCATTTCACGTATTGCCGCCAAATAGTGCAACTCTAACATTTTGTACACCGTTTGCCTAAGAGTATCAGGCGTCAGTCAAATGCTGTACTTAACTAAATGATTTAAGTTACCCTGTTTGCCGGTTTTAGTCGAACGCTGTAGTTGTTAACATCTGTGTAGTGATTTTTTTTTTAAAATTGAAATGTCGAAGCATTCAGAATTGTTTTATAAGAAGTTAGATGACTATTACTCCAATCAAAGTAAAAAAAAACCTTGGATTTCAAACATAACTTCAAACTACTTCAACCTACAAAATCACTTCAAATTCGTACACTGTTGTCATGTTTAACACGGTTTTATAATTCATATGCTTGGTGGGGAAGGAGTGATTTTGTTGTGTGCCTTTTTATTGGTTTTTATTAACCGACTTCAAAAAAGGAGGGGTTCTCAATTCGGTTGTATTGTTTTTATGTTGTGACCTCAGAACTCAGCCATTTATGAACCAATTTAGAATATTTTTTTTGTTGGAGAGGGAAAATTTTCAATTAGGTCCCATTTTAATTGTACTACAAAAATCTCAAAGGGTGGGGTAAAAATGGGGGGTATTAATTGCCAAAAAATTACGGGTTTTTTTAAATATAAGAAAAAAAATATGTCATTTTAATGGTATTTAGTTGCGCAATTTTTGCGTTTTATGATTTGTCGTCTTAGAAAAAAAAATGGAAGGGATGAAAAAGTGAGAGGGGGTGAAGAGGGTGAAAGAGGCAAAAGAATAAAAAATAAACCGTTTGGATAATTCTTTTTTATTGAAAAGGGGGATATTTTCAAGGCGGTTCTATTGGAAATAAAAAAAATCTAGTGGAAACCAAAGAGGCATTTCTTCAAGCAGGTAACGTTCCTGAAAAGTTTGTATCAGTACGAGAAGCTGTGCAGTCGCTTTCAATTTCCGGAGGTCAAGGATATTTTAAGTGTTGCAAACCAGCGAAAAACAATGTTTGTCAAACAGATGCGTTTGTGTAAAAAGAAAGTTCTTTGTAATTTAAGGTGTCATAAAAGCGCACCTTGCGCTATTAAATAATAAACCATCAGTCATTTCCTTATAGATTTTTGTATGTAGCTATTATGTTGTTTCGTTCCTATTCGTTCTATGAATTTTTTTATAGTAAGTTATAGATAATACATATGAGTTTATGATAATACCAACATACATCATATTTCAAGACATCCAATTGTAAGGAAATTCCTCATAATAATCAGTTATTTACAAACCTTTTAATGTAAAATACCTTATTTTCATACACTACTGGACAACACTGTCCTAATTACGATGATTGACTAAAACCGGCAAATAGGGGAACTTACATCATTTAGTTACGTACAGCGTTTGGCTGAAAGAATTCCGTCATTACAGGGAATGCCTGATACTCTTAAATGCCGTATTACACTCGGGAATTTTTATGGCGCCAGCAATGGCAATTATAATTCAAGGATTCATGCGCAGTACACCGTTCTCCGTACTACAGTCAGAAATTCTTCTCTTCTGACAATTAAAATGACACGGATTCATGCGCAGTATACCGTTCCCGATCAGCTGTCTCTCATTACCAGAAATGGGGCAGGCGCCATTTTAATTGCCCTTGCCCGCGCAATTGGGTAGACATGGATTATTCTGTTATTTTTAACTGTTTATTATTTGGCCGAACCAGGTATGAACAGGTAATGGCCATTTAAACCCACTGGTACTTAAATTAGCAGTTTACATTCTTTATTAAACTTATGGACTGCTAATTCAGCAACTTTTTGCACCTCCTATTTGTAAATAGCAGTAGCTGCATTCACTGGTAATCAAAACGAACAGGTTTGCACATCTGTAATTCTGGGATGCCGGCAATACGTGAAATGACTAGGCATTTCAGGGAATGACGGATTTCACTAATTGACGCCGACATATTGACTAATTTGTGGCCGTGTGAAGGCTCGATATCGACAATATTATTGAACGTACGAGGGCCGCATTAGAGTCTTATTATGTGAAGTATTGTGCTGATATATCGTATAATAATCGAAACTGTAAAAGTATTGTGTCCGTACAGGCCTCCCTTATAAAATTATATCTAATTCGTTAATTATATAGAATGTTATTTTTTGATTTGATCTGTGATTTATCTTTTTGTACTATAAGAGATGTTGTAGAGAGTATCGTTTAGTTGTGTGTTTTTTACCTTTAACTTATTATTTCTAGACATTCCCAAAATTAACATATTGGTAAAAATAAAACTAACTGCGACATAAGTTTACCAGCTCGTGCAACCTTGTAATATTTTGTATAATAATAATAGAAAGAAAGAAAAAATATACTATAATGAGACATTGCATAATTATCGTCATTTTTAAAAAAATAGAATTGTTGATTTTGACCGTACGCCCAGGCGTACTTTAGTGGTACCCTTCCTCGTGATTAGTCGTTATTCTGCAAATAATACTAAATTGAAACTTGGTAGAAAATGTATGTGATAACCTTTTTAAGGGTCTTGGGGACGTTCCTTTTATCATTTCGTTGTTTTAGCGATTATTATATTCGGTACTTTGTACTTTTTATGATGCAAAAAAATCAACCCTGCCTTGATGGTTTATACAGACAAACCCCCTGGGTGGGAGCAGTAGATGTTACCCTTAATAAATGGGAAGGGGACACATCCTTTTTAAAGGTCATTTAAATCTATTTCCAATAATTGCATAATTTATTATTTTTTGAGTAGTATCGTTTCGAAGAAATCGCGTCGTGTCGACTCCTCTTTTAGTAGAATGATTAAGGATTGTCACTCGGGGTACTCCCTTTACAGGGGCGAAGTTCACCGCCTAAAAATTGACATGAATAAGTTCATACACTGCTAAAAACTTGGTATGGTATTATTGGCAAGAAATTTACACGATCTTTAAAATGATGCGTCCCTTCCCATTTAAGACTTTAAGGGTAACAGAGACATTAAGGGCGGGTTTATTTTCAAATTGACAGTTATTATGAAAACTTCGATTTTAAAGAAAAAACGTACCAACTGATATAAACGCCGAAAAATGAAATGGCAATGGAACCATAACCGAATCTCTTACGAACTAATACTAAAAATAGGCTTAATATTCATTTATCACTTCCCATAGCATTTGAAGTATAAAAATATATCGTTATTAGAACATAGAATTTACACGAATTTGGTAACATTTGTAAAATTTAAACTTGGAACTTGCGCGTATTTTGTATTCTTTCATCCATTTTTCAGAGCGTAGAAGTATACAGGGTCCGCAAACGAAGCGTGGACGGAAGATTAAATCGTTATCGAAGAACTTATCAAGAATACTAAAACAGCTTGATATATTGGATTAAAAGCGGCATGTTTTAAAAATATTTTACATTATACAGGGTGGCCCAAAAAAGTGTGACAGCATAAAGTTATATTTTTTTAAATGGGACACCCAGTATTTTATTGCATATTTAGATTCGCATTACTATCGTTTATAAGTGCCTCAAATTTTATTTAATTTGGTTCTGTAGTTTCGGAGAAATAAATTAAAAAGTAAAAAAAAAAGTTTTGCAATCCTGAATAAAAAAATCAAAAAAAACAATCCAGAACCATTTTCCTAACCTCGGCATTGAGTAAAATTTATGACAAGAGGTCTAGAGATACTATGAATGTAATTGCGTTTATTTATTTTATACAGGGTGTTCATAATAAGCTTCCAAAAACCCCACATTTTAAAATAATTTTTCTCAAGTTTTTCAAATGGAACACCCTGTATATTATTTGGCTATTTGACCATAGACAATTTTTTTTTGTAATACAAGCATGTAAGTTATATCCAGCCGTTTTCGAAATAATTGTAAATATTATAAATTATGTTGTTTAAATAGAGTTTTTATTGGGAAATTTTGTTATAGGCGACTAGACTAATAATTGTAAACTAAAGTAAAAGTTCAAAATAGCTTCCTTTTACTCTTAGAGTTTACCATATTTTAGTTATTTCGATATAAATTTTAAAAGCATACATTTTTGCTACTTTTATTATTTAATTTTATTTTTTATTCTTAATCGAGTTGCGATGATTTCTTTTTGTTTAGATTGTCACTATGACAGTTAAATAAAATTATTTTTATTTGTTCAGTCGCCGAAATTAAGTACTAACTAACACAAAATGTCGAATTTTAGAAATGGTAAATGTATATGATTTTTATACTGGGTGAATGTGCACGAAATTGCCTCCTCGCGAGCCGAGTGTATGCTGAAAGATATCCAGATATTGAGAGAAAGCCGAGACCAAAAACCTTCGAGAAGTTGTTGCAAAGATTTGTAGCAACAGGAAGCACTGCGTACACAAAAAGGATGATAATCAATAAAACCGTTATTAATGAAGAAAATGAATTAAGAGTTCTGTTGGCAGTAGAGGAAAATCATTAAATTAAGTAAAAGAAAGCTATTTTGAACATTAACTTTAGTTTACAATTATTAGTCTAGTCGCCTATAACAAAATTTCCCAATAAAAACTCTAAACAACATAATTTATAATATTTACAATTATTTCGAAAACGGCTGGATATAACTTATATGCTTGTATTACAAAAAAAAATTGTCTATGAATTCTACGTCAAATAGTCAAATAATATACAGGGTGTTCCATTTGAAAAACTTGAGAAAAATTATTTTAAAATATGGGGTTTTTGAAAGCTTATTATGAACACCCTGTATAAAATAAATAAACGCAATTACTTTCATAGTATCTCTAGACCTCTTGTCATAAATTTCACTCAATGCCGAGGTTAGAAAAATGGTTCTGGATTGTTTTTTTTTGATTTTTTTATTCAGGACTGCAAACCTTTTTTTTTTAGTTTTTAATTTATTTCTCCGAAACTATAAAGCCAAATTAAATAAAATTTGCGGCACTTATAAACGATAGTAATACGAACCTAAATATGCAATAAAATACTGGGTGTACCATTTAAAAAAATATAACTTTATGCTGTCACACTTTTTTGGGCCACCCTGTATAATATAAAATATTTTTAAAACATGCCGCTCTTAATCCAATATCTCAAGCTGTTTCAGTATTGGTGATAAGTTATTCGATAACGATTTAATCTTCCGTCCACGCTTCGTTTGCGGACCCTGTATATGCTGTATATCATATTCGGTATACATTTTTTCCCTAATAGATACATATTTCATATTTTCTTAAAAAGTTAAAATCGCTATTTTTTGTAGTAATGTTATTCTTCCAATTTTTATGAGAAACTATTTTTCTGATTTCATAGAACAAAATTTTCTTCATCGCTACAGACACTATGCACTAGGGATCGACCGATACCGATATCGGTATCGGTATATCGGCCATATCGGCCTTCTTGGCCGATATCGGTATCGGCCGATATATAACCACGATATCGGCCTATATCGGTATCGGCCTAAAAAAATTAAAATTGCTTAATATTTCAGTTGCTAAGCCTTTTTTTAAAGAAATTAAAACAGAAATACTAAATAAAAATCAAACAACAAACAAACGAATTTATTCTTATTGAAAATTTAACAAAAAAGTCATTAAAAATGTAGAAGTAAAGTAACACACTAAATTAAACAAATTAATATTTAAAGTTAAGTTTTGGCAAGTTGTAATGTAACAGAATTAGGCTTTCTCCTCTTTCCGGAGTTAGACGATTTCTTGCGCTTTCATAAACATTTCCGGCTGAAGAAAATAGCTATTCACTAGCAACACTACTTGGCGACGACGCTAAATATATTATTGCAACTTTATACATCAATGGAAAAATGTCTTTTTTTTGCGCCCACCAAGTCAAAGGATCTTCATTTCTTGATATTTTTTCTAATTTCTTAAACAATTCAATCTCATCATCAATTTTATTCATCATATCATCAGTACTTCTGTTATATGACACTGATTTACTTGTCGTCATACCAGTAAGTTCATCAAAAGTATTCCAAAATAAACTATGAGAAATTGAGCCCGGGACATTTTCCTGAATTTGTTGGTTTACCTCGTGTGATTTTTTGGCGATTTTCGCTAAAGGAACATCATCGTCGCTTACTTCAGATTCTCCTGCATTATCTTCCAGCAAGTTTGCCCATTAATTTTTAAAAGTTCTTTTTTAAAATCTGCTCTTCTCGGGCCGAATGGCCGGGCTTTGTTAAATTCGGGGAATTACCGCATTTATTTTTATTCCGTTAGGTGATTTCACAAAATATTGAATTTGCTCTGCATTTTTTTTAGTGATTTTATGGTTAATCCATGTAACGGTAACAGTATATCATTATAAATCACTTTTACCTCATTTATAAAGCAAACAAATTACGACAAAATTTTATGGCCGATATATCGGTATCGGCCGATATCGGCTATGAGTATATCGGTATCGGCCGATATCGGTATCGGCCACAAAAAATCATATCGGTCGATCTCTACTATGCACCCGTTTACATTTAAACCAAAACGTATTTTCAACGAATTACAATAATAATAAATTATTTGAGTAATTATTTAAACCCATGTTGGGTTTGTTCTAGCTACACCCATTCAGACCTTATAGTGTCGTTTCTAGAAACTACGTTTACACAAAGCATTTGGCCTAACTATGAAATTTTTTAAAATATTCGGATAGATTTTATGAATATTTTTTTGTCATTTTTTTTTTATATAATGTATAGTATATTTTGTATTCGCGGTGCTATATTATAAGACGAGACGAAGAAGTTTTTTTATATTTAGAACCATTCGAATTTGTTAATTTTTGCCAAATTTCTGTAATGTTTAGAAATATAATTCAAGTGTTCCATAACATGTACCTATTATTATACCTACTTAATAAATAAATAAAAATAATGAGAAGGATTTTATTTAACATTTTGCGACGGAAAGTATTTTTTTTTTATGATCAAACACAAGCACTATAGGAAAAATCCTTTAGGGCACTTCGGGAGAGGTGCGTGTGCGCAAAAAGCGATTCACGTTGGTTTTGAATCGTTGGAGGTTACATTCGTTGGGAAAAACGACCTCGGGAAGGTCGTTCCATACGGATGAAGTCCTCCAGATGAAAAAATTCTTAAATAATGAAGTTCGAGGAGTACTAAGCTTAACCACATACGGATGGGCGGCAGTGGTTCGTCGTATATTTCTGATATTCGCCGCTCTGGGCGGAATTCAGAGGGCAAGGTCAGCCGAGCACTTTCCATGAAAATATCTGTTAGAGAGGGTCAAATCCCTAACCTGTCTACGTGTTCTAGGCTGTCGAGGTTCTTCGTCAGCTCGTGGTCTCCAATCAGACGATTGGCCCTCCTTTCGATGGAGTCCAGTAGCCGAAGAGTGTGTTTGGGTGCAGAACTCCAGACATGAGAGCAGTACTCTAGTGATGGTCGCTTCTGGGCTTTGTATAGTTGTTGAGGTGTGTACAACTTTCTGGTTCGGAAGAGTACACCAAGTTTCTGAGAAGCTATCTTGGCGATTGCCACAACGTGGTTATGCCAAGACATATTTCCTCCGAGATTGACGCCCAGCAAATTAATAGATGAAGCCAGTGGGATTGCGTGTCCGTCCATGACTATATCCGGTTCTGTACTGTTAACCTTTTTAGAGAAAACTGCTGCCTGGGTTTTTTAGCGTTAAATTCGACTTGATTACTATCACCCCAAGCCAAAATTTCTTCCAGGTCTTTGTTGAGGCGTGATACTTCATGCTGTCTGTGAAGATGTCCGTTTGTGCATTCAACGAGAAAGATGAGGTAAGTATGCTATCTTCAGCAAAACTAATTATCGGATTTTTCGTTTTCACTAGAAGGTCGTTAATGTAGAGTAAGAAAAGAGTGCGAGACAATACAGACCCTTGAGGAACACCGGAATTGATGGTGAAGGTGTTGTAGTTTTGACTACCAGGGAGGCATAAAATTCTGCAAAAACTGTATTGTTATTAGAATATCTATTAGTCTAGTTAATGAAGGAAAAATGAAACAATAATTCTTATAAAAAATATATATGCATATAACTTTACAACCCCAGAAACATGATAACTGAATCCAGGATTAAGAATCCTAGCAATTAATGTATCTGTAGTACCTTAAATTAAATCCACAGTATATCCCTATGACTATATCTGAAATTAAACCCATAGAGTATATCTTAAATTAACAAAACCGGGGCTATATATATATATAGACAAATATTTCGAACATCACAACTCGGAAAGATTATATCGTTATTTTAGCTTGAGAAAGGCAGCATAATCTCCTTTTACCATACATGACAATTGGGAAAAGTAAGTTCATCTGTCCGATTGTTCCAGCATTTCTTTAGAGTCTTTGTAACATCTGGAGTTAATTAAATACATACTTAAGTTGAGAAGAGTATGATTTGGACCAGTCAGGCTTAATTGAAAATATAGTTATTTTAATTGTGATCCTGTATATAAGGAATCAGCCTTGGACATCCTTCCTTAGAAACGAAATCTAATTGCTTTTATTAAAAGTTTAATAGTGACAAAGGAAAAATGGACACATATAAATCTATATAACCAACCAATAAATAAAATCTTACACTACATTATCACCTCACAATGCATCTTCTTTTTACATCAAATAGTAACAGTACTTTTAAATATATTGTATAATGTACTTAAATTTAATTGTCTACAGCTGTGTAAATATCAGATGTAAAACGAAACATGCTTAAAGGTCTGACACACTTTACAGTTTTGATCTGGGTACCATTAAATGAAAAACAGCTTGAGGTTTATTAACATTCATCAGAGCTGTCACACATTCCATAGATAGAGATAGATGGCTCTCATCCGTTAATTATAGACCCCAAACTGTATAAACAGACCAAGTCACATATCCAGATAGAAACTGTAATGTGTGTCCGCCCACCCACTTATCGACATAAAATATTTGGCTGAATTGCATGCAAACTTACCTAAACTTTATTACAAAATACAGAATAAAGAATACAATTATTGCAAACACGAATAAATACAATATGATGTAATTTTGGGACCCCTTCGATAGTTTCACTACCCTCGACATAGTCTTTCCGAGAAATCCTCCCGTCCTGTCCATATCATCGTCCACATCTCTAAGTAATTTGTCTTGATATTTTACTTCATTTCCTATGTCTATGGACAAAGATTTTAAGACTCCAATTTTTTCAGAAAGTTCTTGCGCCATACGTTCGTTTTCGTGCTCCATTTCGTTGTTGTCTTGGGATAACGGCTCATAGTAGTTACCTGCGTGAGATCGCCTCATCTTATACGATGCCAGTTTGATACGGAAAACTTCTATTTCTTATTTGAAAATTAATAACTTGTAATTTTTTTAGATGGGTGGAATATTTTTGCTGTTCGTTTTAACGTCTGACGTGTACTTTTAGGTTAGAAATAATTTTGATCTTTGACCGTTCTGACGTACGATAAGATCGCAAGACGTTAGATGTCGAATTGATCGGATCAGTATTCCATCTTTGTTTAATTCAAACAGGTTAGAGTGAGAAAGAGAGTTCGATCATTTTTCCACTTTAGGAATGTGCTGTGCGAATCGATTCGTGTTACCAGAAATCTTTGGTTAAAATAGGTTGACGGCTCGAAAGCACGATACAAATTCTTTATACCATGGCTCGAAAGAATAGTAAAAAGTAGTGCCTGAGTGAGAGTACTAAACTAAAGTGCTAAGAAGCGGAAAATGGAGGAGTCACGGCCATCCACATCAGAGGAAGATTTGTTTAAAAAAAAACTATGTAAGTTGACCAGTTGGCAGCAGAAATCGTCTGCAAACAAGAAGAAACCAGCTACCAATCAACACAAGAAAATATATGAAAATCTGACACCGGAAGAGGACGTCTGGGCCATATGCAGTCAGCCAGATCAAGAGAAACCATTAAAAATTGTTTCCAGATACGCGACTCATGGAAATCTCGACTAGCATAAAGTGAATAGTGTAACCAGTGCACTACTAGAGTGATATTATGAGTCCTCACAAGATTGAACATTTACAAAAAAAAAGGTCGGTTAGTTTGTGACTAGTAGTGTAATTATTGAAATGTTAAAATAGTAATAGATCTATTGCTATTACATCTGACACCGGAAGAGGACGTCTGGGCCATATGCAGTCAGCCAGATCAACGAGGAAAATCTGACACCAGAAGAGGACGTCTGAGCCATATGCAGTCAGCCAGACCAACGAGAAACCATTAAAAATTGTTTCCAGATACGCGACTCATGGAAATCTCGACTAGCAGAAAGTGAATAGTGTAAACTTAGTAACCGGTGCCTGGTTCGGCCACTACTAGAGTGATATTATGAGTCCTCGCAAGATTGAACATCTACAAAAAAAAGGTCGGTTAGTTTGTCACTAGCGCTCCATATAGTAGTGTAATTATTGAAATGTTAAAATAGTAATAGATCTATTGCTATTACAATTAAAATAGACTGGAAACGCTGGCCTATGGCTATCACTCTAAATTCTTATATTACAAAAAATTCGACTTCTCTGATTTTGCATAAGCATAGAGCACTTTTCTTTAGGCCTACAAATAAATAAACATACAGATTCCGATGTATATAAAAAGAAACAACAAATATATTACTAAACTCACTCGATATGACACTTTATTTTCTAATAACAATTATGTAGAGATTATAAATAACATTTTTTGACTTGAATAATAATTACTAACAAAAACAATGTTCCTGTTATCCAATTTTTGGCAATATTAAATATTCAAAATGCCCATAATCAATAAAATAGTATTCGGCTGAAGACAACGCTAGCCAAAAGTATCAATCAAAATAATATACAGCGTCCGCAAAAAAGTCTGGATCAAATATTTTCCATTCGAGTCAAATTTTACTTTAAAGTTTATTTGAAATATTTACAATATAATATGTGGTTTTATATTATAGTTCAATAAACTTCATTGTATACATAATCCATTCTTCTAGCTTAAAAGTACTATGCATGTAAACATAGTCACCTGACTCTCGTTTACCTTCTTAATGACAACACTGACAAATAAAAAAAAATCATTTGATGCTGACTTTTTGCCGACACTGTCTATTTAATTATTTATTTTCTAGAGATACCTTGATTTATCGACACTGTTGGACAAAAATTAAAAATTAGATCAAATAAATAAATGTTAATCAAACGAAAATAAAAAATGGTTAACAAAAATTTTAATATGTAATTTTACCAAGAAATATGTATAATCATACTTTAAGTTTCACGTAAAAACGAAACAAGTACTATTTATATACGGAAATTACAAACAATACATAATAATAATTTAACAATCTTTGGAACCGTAAGCACGATAAAGAAAAATATAACAAAATTGCTCAGATCTATTTAAAAACTTAATAAAATTGAAGTCGTAATAACATTTTTGCACACATACAAGATTTTATAAGTTTATAAGAAAATGTGATGTATCTGTGACCAAACAGTAGAAACTTTTAAATGCTTTTTTCTACGATCGTTATAAAAACTAGGCTTATAATATGAAGTTGGCATGAAAACAGCATCCGCGTCGTTCGTTGCCTGGGCGCCGCATTGTTATTGTTACCTTACAAATCTCAATAATATTTGAAAACATCAAAACTGGAAAGAAATATTTCGGATTCCGAAGAAGAAAACTCATTTCAGGGCGCTCCAGACCAAATTATTAATAAAGCCAACGAAGCAACACAAAATGTATTTCCTGAAAAATCGAAAGAAGCTTACAAGAAGAAATATAATATGAACATTGGACCAAAAGCAAGTGAAGAGTTTCAGCGAACGTATTTTCAAGAAAGGTGAAACATTTTTAAATCTTCGACTATTAAAAGCTAAAATCAGCATTAATTCTGAATAATCAAGTAGATATATGCAAATATACCAAACTTATTGCATGCCTAAGTGACAGTGAGTTGGTTATACACCAATACGGGGAGTTATGGAAATGACGTATTATATTTAAACCAGCAATTCCTGAGATGAAGAAAAATATCCAAAAATGACGTTTTAATTTAATATGCCCTGTACATGACCTTATGACAAACCAAAAATTACCACGTGGTGCCCCTGTTCGGAAGGTAAACACAGCAACATATGGCAGTGAATCTTGAACAGTGTTGTCATATCTTCAGGGTAAACTCTTTAGAAAATCAACAAACGTTTGACAGATTTCAAGTTGTTTATTTTTCAGGGTACATTATTATAAACTTTTACGTTCAGTTCAGTTCGCTGGGAAACAATCTCTGATTTATAAACTTGAACTGACTCTAACAAACCACCGCGGAATTTATAATGGTCAGATATGTTCTCACTTGTTCAATTCGAACGACACCCGTCGGATCTGAACAACTAAAATGCAATTTTATTTACCTTCTCGGCCTTATTTAAAACCAACTTAATTTATAAAAAAAACACCAGGTAACCGAACAAAAACCGTCACAAAACACCAAAACAAAGTCACATCGCGCATCTCGTGAACACATCTAACTACCATTCAATCTGAATTAGTAATTTAAAGTGCTATCGTGTAGACAAAAATACGCCCTTAATGTATAAGATTTTATCAGCTGCTAGTCTGGGAAATAATATAATTCTTTCATACAATGGTATTCGACATCTAAAAATGTCTAAACTAACCTTTGAACCTGTTCCTATCTTCACGTGTCTGTTGTCTATCTAAAAATACAGCGTTGCCACTTTCGATGTTTTATAAGATTATATTCATAAATTTGAAACTCGTTGGTGTTTGTGTGTTTCTTTAAGTGATTTAGTGCAATTTGTTCTGTTTCACTGTGTTTTTTTCTTTCGACTTTATGCCGGTTATATTCCGAGATTGGAAATAAGAGGCCGAATGAGGTTTAGTGATAAGCTTACTATGCACTCCCACACTATCATCAAGACACGTGATGAGCATAAAGTTTTTCCCATAGAAAAAAGAACTGAAGGTGTCTGTGCCCTGGATTCCTTAATCGCGTTCTGGATTTACTTTCTAAGTAAGCTAAATATTAATTTTTATAAAAAACTAAAGTTTTACACTTTTAAACAGTTTGGCAACATTGTGCCTGAACATCTGTTGATTACCCAGCTGGGCAATGTAATATGTTCATATATGAATGTGCCGAGGAGTTGTGTGTGGGTTTAGGGGTGAATTACCCCATTTTTTAAACGTTCGATTTAAAAAAAATAATGTAGCGCTTCTCTAGGACACCCCAGGAGTCACCCATTTAAATATAATACGTCATTTCCATAACACCCTGTATATATTTTTTAATTTCGCAAAAGAAAGCTGATACGATCGCAGAAAAAATATTGTATGAAACTTATGCACAAATAACTATTTTCCAAACGACTATGCGTTTTTTACTATTCCTACTGACAAAAAATGTAAGTACTTATTTAAATGTTAAATTTGTATAAATTTAATATATTATTTTGACTACCGCCCCTAATCTATAGAAATTAAAAAACCTATTTACAAATGTATCCATCAAAAATTGGACGATTATTTATACAAGAAAAATTATATTTACAAATCGATAATAATTAATCAGAATATGTAGTTTATAAATAACTAGATACAAAAATATTTGTACTGCGTTTCCTAACCTACTTGAATTACTCCAATCGAAGGACCTAAATGGCAGGCAAACGAGGGACTAAAGTGATCCCGAGAGTGGAGTTGAGGGCACCGCTGTCAATTAAATTTGACAATATAAATAACAATTTGACAATATAAATAACAGGCATTTTGGTTGTCACTATACAGGGTGATTCACGAGGAGCGTGCATTAGAACTTTATGGAGAACTACTGAATATATGTTCCTGAAACTTTGGGGATTTGGGTTTATCGATATGCTCTCTTTATCTAAAATATTGACATGTTTCTGTCATTTCCGGTTATACCGGAAGTAGCTGCCAACTCTCGTTTTTTAAATACAACATGGTAATTTTTATTACATATTTCGATTAAACATTAAATACTAAGCACATTTTATAGAACATGTTTTTGTCAGACTCTATTAGTTTTTGAGATATCTGGACTTTTTGTAATTATTTGGCAAATGCATGGCGATGAAATAATCCATATAATTTTTTTATCTTAGCGCTTGGACTAAAATTTTTTTCTCACCGAATAGCTAGAAGATCATCAAGTCTCGAAAACATTTCAAATTCGGCATAAAATGTATAGGGTGGTCACAATTCAAGCCTCATTGTGAAAGAATTGAACCATTAAAAACTTTCTTATTTTAAATGGAACACCCTGTATATTTTTATTTAATTTGATGGCAAATTAGTTGTTCTTTATAAATAGTATTTACTGTCCTATACCCATATCAAAGCGATCTCTCAAAAAATCCAATTTTATTCCGAAAATACTATTTGTTCAAGTGTGCTATGAAAACAATTGTACTTAGAGGCTGTATACTGATGCCTATACGGAGGAAAAGTGATTGATTGCTGGAAAATACAATATTCTAAAGTGTTTCTTAATAATTTATAAATAAAATGCAGTTGATTGTTTTAAATTTAATTGTTTAAATATTATTTTTTTAAAAATAGCTAGGAAACAACGTTTATAAACTTTAAATTCTTTAATTAAAAATGTGTTTGAAAATTATACCTAATATCTTTTGATTATATTTTTTAAATATGTTCGAAATGATTGCCATTTACTTCCAAGCATTTATGTATTCTTTTCATCATGTTATTTCTTGTAGCATTCCTAATTTCTTGTGAGAAATTGAAATGCTGCCTTCACCCTTTCAATTAGATTTTCCTTCGTGGTGATGGGACGCGCGTAAACTTTATCTTTAATGGTTCCCCAGATGAAAAAGTCCAGTGGAGTTAAGTCTGGCGAACGAGCTGGCCAGTGGAAGGGACCTTGGTTTGCGATCCACTGGTCATGAAAAAGTCTGTTTAGGGCAGTCTTAACAACTTGGACGTTGTGTGCTGGAGCCCCATCGTTTTGATACCAATCACTTTTCCTCCGTATAGACATCAGTATACAGCAGCCCCTAAGTACAATAAAATTGTTTTCATAGCACACTTGAACAAATAGTATTTTCGGAATAAAATTGGATTTTTTGAGAAAACGCTTTGATATAGGTATAGGACAGTAAATACTATTTATAAAGAACAACTAATTTGCCATCAAATTAAATAAAAATATACAGGGTGTTCCATTTAAAATAAGAAAGTTTTTAATGGTTGAATTCTTTCACAATGAGGCTTGAATTGTGACCACCCTGTACATTTTATGCCGAATTTGAAATGTTTTTGAGACTTGATGATCTTCTAGCTATTCGGTGAGAAAAAATTTTTAGTCCAAGCGCTAAGGTAAAAAAATTATAAGGATTATTTCATCGCCATGCATTTGCCAAATAATTACAAAAAGTCCAGATATCTCAAAAACTAATAGAGTCTGACAAAAACATTTTCTATAAAATGTGCTTAGTATTTAATGCTTAATCGAAAAATGTAATAAAAATTACCATGTTGTATTTAAAAAACGAAAGTTGACACCTACTTCCGGTATAACCGGAAATGACAGGAACATGTGAATATTTTAGTTAAAGAGAGCATATCGATAAACCCAAATCCCCAAAGTTTCAGGAACATATATTCAGTAGTTCTCCATAAAGTTCTAATGCACGCTCGTCGTGAATCACCCTGTATACTTTAGTCCCTTTGGATGAAATGGCTCCCTTTATTACCTCTTTGGAGCAGAAATAATGATTACTTTGGCCAAAAATCAACTTTATAATATAATAGGTTATATGCAAAACACAAGTTGACCAAGTATTTTTTTTAACTTGTACATGCCATACTCTTCCTACATCCAGTTCGATAGTGTTTCTCTTTAAAGTTTCAAAATTGTTTGTCCCGTCCGATCTTGTCATGGGCGTACCGCAGGGCTCCATATTAGGCCCCCTATTGTTCACAATATAATCCATAAATTTTGTATGTTTTAATAAGTGTACCGGGGTGGCAAAAGTATTCGTTTTTCATACGCTTATTACGAATAAATTATGAGCTGTTTGTTTCTAAATTCAAACGTAGTTTAAATGTATATGTTACATAAGTTTCTTGTGTTTGTACGTAAAAAAGAAACTTTTGAAGCATTTCCAGATTTACTCTCTTCAAATAAATTGTATTTATTCAGTACCTATACCTAATCGAGCAATGGGAATTGAACAAACCCATAATTAAGATTTGTTCCATTCGTTTGAGGTAATGGCCTTTACCATCACAAGGTCAAGTAAATTTTGTATACAGTGAAAAAAAAACCTACTAGGGCCCACTTCACACCGAACTAGAACAATTATTCACCTGAGCGAGCAATCTACATTGCTTTTCCAGTCTTTCTACGTTCGCAAATAAATACGCGTTCTCCACGTACAAATCTTTGACGAACAGATCGTTCCTTTGAAGTTTCTCCAATTGCTCGTTGCAAATGCGCATTTGTTGGTCGAGTTTCTCTTGACAAAACTTCAGTTTGGCCTGGAGTTCGGCTCGTTCTCCTCTGAATTGTTGCCAGTAGTCTGGAAAAATACAAATAATCAAAATGGAGAAAAACGAAACTGTATTGACGGAATTTTTGCCAATTAATATTTAGTTTTGTCAAATCAGGTCTCCAAGTATCCTGTTACATTATCCTGTACACCCAGTGGCGGTTCTTCCAACCCCCAAAACGAATAAAAAAATATTAATTTATATTCATTGAATATTATTTATCGTATAAAGTCCGACCCTTCCTAATATTTTATCGTACCGTCAAACTAAAAAAGTTCGACCCTCCCTAATATTTTATCATCCCGTCAAACCAAACTGTATAGATCCGGCAACCGTGCCTCGGTCGAGGTAAATGACGATATGCCGAGACTTGCTCGCACGTGCGATTAAGTAGTGCAGTTTCTCTGTAGTAACAGGTGGCGGGTGGCAGCGGGGGATAACGGGGCTATGGCGATTTAACATGGAAAAGGCGCACAGTTTTTGTGTGCGCCGCGCCGTTGTCAGTTCGTGCATCTAGTTAGAAATTCGAGCGTGTATGTTTTAATATTATATATTTATTAAGTTAAAATGAATAGTTGACGGTGGACTATTTAAGAAATAACTTTAGTGAGTTTGAAGCAAAAAATTGAAGTGAAGAATGCGGGGACACCTAAACACGAAATTAATTTAACGCAGACCACAAAGGGTAAATCTAGGGACTTTATTAAAATGGACGATTATCTAAAACCACAGTAAATACTATTTTTACTTACATTGTAATGTTTGTTCGTTATGGTAATGCTGTTGCTTCATACACAGTTGGAGGTGCCTTATTCTTTGTTCCAAGTAATTTTTCCTGCCCATTATATTGTTGAAAGCACTAATCGGCAACACAACATTCTGTTCCCCTAAAGAAATCATATAGGATATTAGTCATTTAAGGCCACAGAAAATAAAACTTGTATTTAATCACATAGAAATGTTGTGTGTGTGTGTGGGTAAGATCGAGGTATTCAAGGTACAAATTTCGTAATGGAATCTGCGACTAAAACATTCTTACCTCCTTTAATATTTTGATAATTGGGACACTGAGGTTGCTGTTGCTGCTGTTGTTGCGTCGATTCAGTCCGTTTAGGTTCCTTTTCCGGATTGTTCTTCTTATACATGTTCTTGTCGTGCTTTCTGGTCCTCTTTGGTCTAAAAAACATTACAAAACTAAATAAATTTAAAAAGTAAAAAAACAACCTTGTGATTATCCTTTTGTAATAATATGGCGAATGTTACTTAAGATTTGTAAAAGACCGATAGTTGTACCTACATTCCTCTAAAAAAGTCTAAGTCTAAAACTTTGTACTGACATTTTCTTTGCACATGAGAACATGCTAAAAATGTGAATTAAATAACTCAAAAAAAAAATTAAATCGTGAAATCAATTCTCACCGGCATGGAGTAGAAGTTTGACTAGATGACGTAGAAGGTACTATATTTCCCAAAGAGGCGGTGTCTTTGCCATTTTGCGTCGAGAAATTCCAACTTAGCGGAGGTAAAGAACTCGTCGTGGACGCTTCCGTCTCCGATCTAACGGTGTTCTTATCCCAGTTTGGATTGTTGAACTCTAGACTGGTTGTGGTTTGAGGGGGTAACATTTCTTCGGAATATCTAAAAGAGAAAACAAACAATAACAAGTATGGGTTAGTCAATTCGGAACAAACCTGTACGATACCTTTGTTTAGGCAGGTGTATAACTTACCTACAGGTACTTTCAATCACATAGCTCGTAAAATTCTTCATTTTACTGAAAACTCTTTGCTCCTCCGCATCGGCGTCCGCCTGGACGGCCGTTTCTTGCACTTTTTGCTGTCTCACCGCTATCTCGGTCAGTTTCTCTTTCAATATACTGATTTCTTCGTCTTTTTTGTATATTTCGTTCTCGTGATACATTCTATAATCCTCGAATTCCTGTTCCAAGTCCGTGAATTGTTTCTCCAGATTTTCAGTTTCCACTATCGGCGGTAGGCGACTGTCGAGCATATCCTGGTCAACAAAAAAATACATTATCCCTTTTGATTCGAGAAAAAATAATATTTAGTAACTATACACTGTCCAAGATAAGGAGGGCCAGTATAGAGATCTCGGAAACCGTAAGAGATACGAAGTCGGTTAAATGGAGGTAAAGTTGCGCATTTACGTGCCTAATAACACTGGGAAACAAATTTCAACTTTTTTTTTGTTTCCTGAACAAAACCTATTTTTTTGGATTCAACTGTACCCAAGTAACTAAAAAATACCTATTAAAGATTTTAGTTGGCTCGCAAAAAAAAAAATCTCAATTATTTGTTACAAAATTTTAATTCATAGGCATATACAATGGACATACAAAATACAGATAACAATATATTGTTGGTTCAACAAAAGCAACTAAATAGCACATTTTTATCATTGAATCCAAAGTTTAGACACTCATTTTGCGCTTCTTAGCTTGCCTTTTGAAAGCAGCCTCTGGGGCATCTCTCGTAATAGTCCAGCAGTAGTCGGCTAACATCTCACAGTTCCATTTTCCCTGATATCTTCTTTCCATGTTCGAAATATCCTGGTGGAACCTCTCACCGTGTTCGTCACTTACAGCACCACAATTTTCCGGAAAGTAATCCAGATGAGAATCCAGGAAATGAATTTTCAACGACATATTACACCCTAGGTTTTGGTAACACAAAAGAAGTTGGGCAACCAGGTCTTTATAATTTTCTGCTTTTATGTTTCCCAAGAAATTTTTTGCAACCATTTTAAAGGCATCCCAAGCGTCTTTTTCCTTGCCTTCAAGTATGGAATCGAATTGCGCATCTCCGAAAAGTTTCCTAATCTGGGGACCCACAAATATTCCCTCTTTAATTTTAGCGTCACTGATTCTAGGGAACTTTTCTTTTAAATAACTAAAAGCACGGCCTTCTTTGTCCATTGCCTTCACAAAATTTTTCATAAGTCCCAATTTTATATGAAGTGGCGGTAGTAAAATCTTTTCTGGGGCAACTAATGGCGCGCTGGTCACATTTTTCTTTCCTGGCTCAAAAGACTCTCTCGGTGGCCAAATTTTCTTTCTGTAGTGATCCGATCGTGCTCGACTGTCCCATTCGCAGAGGAAGCAGCAGTATTTGTTATAACCTAGCTGCATTCCAAGCAAGATCGCCACAACTTTTAAATCCCCACAAATTTGCCATTTATATCTTTCATATTGTATGGTCTCAAGTAACAATTTCAAATTGCTATATGTTTCTTTCATATGGACTGCATGACCAATTGGGACTGAAGGCAATTTGTTTCCATTATGGAGTAACACAGCTTTAAGACTTACTTTTGAGGAATCAATGAAAAGTCTCCAGTCTTTTGGATCATAGTCCAGATTTAAAGCTGCCATTAATCCCTCAATGTCCCTACAGGCTACCAAATTGTTATCCATGTTAAAAAATGGTGTTAGGTTTTTCTGACGGCTTCGGTACACAGAAACTTTTACTTCATCTTCAAGTAAATTCCATTGTTGCAATCGAGAGGCCAATAGTTCTGCTTTTGTCTTGGGCAGTTCCAAATCCCTTATAAGGTCACTTAATTCACTTTGACTTATTTTGTGAGGCTTTTTACTTGGAAGTTCACAGACAAAATCGGAGTCTTGCGAGGTTGATGGGCCGGCGACATTTTCCGGTACACTACCGTTTGAATCCTCTTGATCATCATCAGAATGAAGGGTATATTCCTGAGGTGGATTAGGTATAGGCAACTCGTCACTATGAGGCACCGGGCGTATGGCGGATTGTAAATTTGGATACTGTATCGCAGAACTTTTTTTCTCTGAAAAGCCTTTTTTGATGGGAGGTGTCAAACAAAAGTAACAGTCAGTAACGTGGTCTTTCGGTTCTCGCCAGATCATAGGAACAGCGAAGGGCATCTTACGGTTTTTTTCACTTAGCCAGCCGCGAATGTTGGACGCACATTTGTAGCAGCAGATATGGGGAGCCCAATTTTTATCCTGGTCTCCAACTTTGCAGCCAAAATACAAGTGGTAAGCCTTTTTTATTAAAGGGCTAAGCGTACGTTTTTGTTTCACAAAAGTCATTTCACCACATATATAACAAAAATGATCCGGCTTATTTACACAAACTCGCGACATGTTGCTCAAAACTCTCTAATTTCTCAAATACGAACAGCTCTCGATCAACTGGTGGTTGAAATACAACTAACTAACAATTTAGGATTTATATTATATGTATTTAAACCCCTTATAAAGTACACCTGTTATAATAAATCCAGGTATTTCTCATTTAATGGTGAAATTTTCCCATATATTAAGGGCAGGTAGGTAAATTATCATAATTGGGATGGATCTATAAAACCGGAGCCAACTGAGCCTTTTGCAAGACAGATTGTTAATTAGTATAATAAAATAAGTAAGATTTTGCTATTTTGGTCTCGGAAACATTTTTGCTGTTCCCCAGTGTAATATGCCGTTTAGAAAGTTTTAAAATTCCGAGTAGTTCCGGAGATATCCTGAAAAATCGTTTTATTTTTCCTGGTTTTTTTTGAGATCAAATTCTAAAGTAAATTGCACTATTACATTGCCACTTTTTCCGCTCTATATAACAGCGTTAATTGTTTTGTAATCCGACGAGTCGTCTTCGAAGGGCCATTATCAACTTTATTTTTTTAAATACGGTCCTGTTTTCCTGATATTGGAATTTGATAGCTTTTTTTCTTCCGAATGCAACGATGTATGACACATTGTGGTTTAATGACGTTTCGTTCGTTCGTTCCTAATTTTATAAATAATATCTCATAAGTAAGCTCTAAATTTTTACTTATGTTGGACTAGTTCAATAAATAACAAATAATTTAATAATAAACCACAAATAAGTGAACAAAAAAACATACCAAAACAGAAATAAAACGAACAACGAAAAAAGTAAGGAACTACATAATCAGGTGTTCTGAAACACCATGGCCAGCACGTTCGCCTGATATGACACCGTTAGATTTTTTCCTCTGGGGGGTATGTCGAAAATTATGTTTATAAACACAACTTCGAAACAGTAGACGAACTTACGAGGTTTGTGCTTGAAGCCTTTCAAAGTATTACGCCAGAAATGTTGTCAAATGTTTTAGAATCGACAGTTAGAAGATGTTATTTGTGCTTAGAAAATAACGGAAGTCATTTTGAACACCTGATTATGTAGTTCCTTACTTTTTTCGTTGTTCGTTTTATTACTGTTTTGGTATGTTTTTGTTCATTTATTGGTGTTTATTATTGAATTATTTTTTGTTCACTTATTTGAGGTTTATTATTAAATTATTTGTTATTAATTGAACTAGTCCAACATAAGTAAAAATTTAGAGCTTACTTATGAGATATTATTTATAAAATTAGGAGAAATACAGGACCGTATCCCAAAATTTCCTGATGTAGTTCAAAAAACCCTCGAAACGTCATTAAACCACAATGTGTCATACATCGTTGCATTCGAAAGAAAAAGAGCTGTCAAATTCCAATATCAGGAAAACAGGAACGTATTTAAAAAAAAAGTTGATAATGGCCCTTCAAAGACGTCGTATTACAAAACAATTAACGCTGTTAGATAGAGCGGAAAAAGTGGCAATGTAAAAGTGCAATTTACTTTCGAATTCGATCTCAAAAAAACCCAGGAAAACAATAAAACGATTTTTCAGAATTTCGTTTTTTTCCGGATATCTCCGGAACTACTCGGAATTTTAAAACTTTCTAAACGGCATATTATTAGGCACGTAAATATGCAATTTTACCACCATTTAACCGACTTCGTATCTCTTACGGTTTCCGAGATCCCTGTATTGGTCACGGTGTATTTATAAAATCTAACCTTATTGATACTGGCTGAACTTGCTACACTTCTACTTTACCTGATGTGCATATTGTTCTTCATATTCTCTCATTTTATCGAGTAATTCATTTAATTTTTCCCCGCTGATTTTTTGCTCCGCTTCAAAAAACTGCCTTTCCTCGTCAACTTTTGACTAAAATTAAAAAGTTAAGAATTATTTTAAAATTAGAAAGAATTATTAATACCAAATAATATACAGGGTGTTAGAAAAGTGCCTTATTATACACTAAACCAATTAACTATCGAATATTCAAAAAATAACAAGCCGTTAGTAAGTAGTCAACAAAAAAGTATTCAGGCTCACCAACGATACCCAAGAAGTCACCCACTTAACTATAACTATAATAAACCATTTCCATAACACCCTGTATACTATTTCTCAAAAGTAATGATTCTTTTAATAAATGTCGCGAAGAAAAAGCATTTATTTACCTGCCAATAATCTTCACACTTCTCATACTCGTTTCTCAGCAATTCGACACAGTCTTCCAATTCGGTACATTTCGTACTCAGCTCTACGTTCTCTTCTTCTAATTGTCTAACTTTTGCTTCTACAAAGGCTATACTAAAGTCAGTCTGGCACCCTTGTTCGATAACACTCTTCTCACTACACATAAATAAATTAAGAATAAATCTTATTTATAACTATACAGAAAACAGCTACAAAGCTGCAAAAGCTTGTGCCAAAAAAAATATCATAACAGATACAGTTGATCCGGGAAAAGAACGGACGTGCGTCATCACTGTACAGTATTGTCCAAGCCTTGTTATTTTTAACGACTTTATTTTTTATCAGTCAATGAAACAGGATAAAACGGACGTTTTTCTTTGGAAACGGAATACATTCCACTGTATTAGATGGAAATGGCAATACTAAATTATTGACATTATATTTTGTGTTTCGCGTGGTTCACAATTTTTTCAAATTCCTGAAAGAAAGTACCGTGCTATAGGCGGTGTCCGCTAATTAATGGGACATGGAAAAACCACAAACTCCTTATGTAAAAATATTAGGATTTAATTATACTTACCTATATTCGAAAGTTGATATTAACTGTCCTATAACTTTGCAGGAAACCAACGGTTTTTTACAAAATTTGTCAATTATGGTTTTTTTAGGATGAGAAACTGATTTTTTGGTGAAATTTTAATGTACAATGTAGAGGGCACTGTCTGCGGCATTTTTTGCACATTTATTAGGTCATTACTTTTTCGTGCCTCAGTGTATTTAAATTTTTAATGAAAATATTACTTTTCTCATATTTATTACGTAAAAAGGGTATACTAAGTTGAGGTCGCCCAGAGTTACCGTTTCGGAGATATTTGCATTTAAATTGTTTAGTGCACCCCAATTAGAATTAATTTGCAAACAAAATTTTTTTCTTAAAGTAACCTATGAGAAAACAAATAAAATTTAGAGATGCAGTTGCTATGGAATAGAAAATGTTTCATTTTTGAGTTTGTGTTTTCATTGCTGTCGGTTTCTTTCAACACGATTTTTTCTAGGGTCAAAGTTATTTTAATTAAAGTAAGTTAAAGAACAATCCAATTGTTGTATTTATTATTCCCAATTATCATTACTAGAACATTAATTATCATGTAAAAGTTAATTGGTAAGAAGTAACAAAATATTATTTGCTTGCCTGAGCTAACGAACTAAACACTTTAAGTGCAAATATCTCCGAAACGGTAACTCTGGGCAACCTGAACTTAGTATACCTTTTTTACGTAATAAATATGAGAGCAGTATTAGTTTTATTAAAAACTTAAATACACTGAGGCACGAAAAAGTTATGACCTAATAAATGTGCAAAAAATGCCGCAGACAGACATTGTACATTAAAATTTCACCAAGAGTCTGTAGTTTTTCCATGTCCCATTAATTAGCGGACACCCTGTATAAAGGGTTTTCCAATAAGAACGATATGATTTTGAAACGATATGGTAACCATGGTAATAAAGTTATAACTGTCATTAGTTGTCATTTATGTTCAGTATACTCTAACAATTTATTATGGCTAAATACACGCTTCAAGAACGTTTGGTTATTATCCAAAAAGACGTCGAAATGCCAGAACTGTTGAAAATGTTGCTGCTGTAAGAGAAAGTGTAGCTGAGGATCAAAATTTCTCAATTCCTCGTCGTGCTCAACAGTTAGGGCTTAAAAACACGACAACTTGGCGGATTTTGCGAAAAGATTTGAAATTACACCCGTATATAAAATTGTTTTGACTCAAGAACTTAAGCCACTGGGCGCCGAGAATTTGCTGCTTGGAGTTTAGAACAACTTGAAAGGGATCCTAATTTTGCAAAAAAATTATCTTTTCAGATATGTCAAGAAGCAAAATTGCCGTTTTTGGTGCGAAAACAATCCACAACAGATTCACGAGAAGCCCTTGTATCCGCTAAAAGTCACTGCATTTTTTATTTTTATGGTATGGTATGGTGGCATCATCGGACCATTTTTTTTCCAAAATGAGGTAGGGATTCAGTTACAATGAATGGTGAACGATACCGACAGATATTAAGAAATGTTTTGTGGCCAAATTTAGACGCACTTGATTTGGAAGATATGTGGTTCCAGCAAGACGGTGCCACATGTTCATGAAACTATCGACGTATTGCAAGAAAACTTTGATGAAAAGATAATATCAAGGAATGGAACTGTTCACTGGCCACCGACAAGCTGTGATTTAACTCCTTTAGATTACTTCTTGTGGGGCTATTTGAAATCTAAGGTCTATACAAACAGACCACAAACACTTCACACATTAAGATTGAACATTGACCGCTGCATTCGTCAGATCACGCCCGATTTATCGTACAAAACCAACGAAAATTGAGTTCGTCGAATTCGCTCGTGTAGTCGATCTGGTGGACATTTATTTTCAACTATGTGTTATTCAAAATATAAATGTTATCGACTGTACTTCAATATAATAGAAAAAGTATGGTTGTATCTGAAATAATTTTAATTTTACTTCATTTTAAAATCATATCGTTCTTGTTGGAAGACCCTTTAGAATTTAATCATCAAAATAAGTTCTTATAAGCACTAATAGTTATAAATTCGTTTCATTTCCTATAAGTAGTATTAAATATTGTATATTTAGTTATAAAAATTTAATATAATAACCAGAGCTGGGAACCGGGAGTGTATAATACGTTCATTCTTTCCCCGGCTTAACTGTATATACCCATTATTTTATTAATCTTACCTGCCAAACGATCCATCCGTATGATCCTTATTGGACAACAACGATGTCTTCTCCAATTGTTCGCAAACGTACCTTAATCTATCACAGTTCAGACAGTCTCGGTCTTTGTCCAACATTTTGTTCATCTCATTCTTAGTGTCGTTGATGATCTTTTCGAGTTCCTTCACTCGAGTGGTTAGCTGCATCGTGGTTAGTATTATGTTTTCGGTTTCCTGATAACAAAGTATACGTGTGAGGATGTACCGCGAGGTTTTTTTTGACTTTTGCGGTCCAGGGCGCAACTTCTTAATGTCGTGAGAAGAAAATAATAATACCCCCTCCGAATAAAATATTATTTTTGATAGAAATGAACCTTTTTTGCAAAATAATGGGATAAAATCCCCTTTATATCGAACAAACCCGAACAAACTCCCATGTAACTTTTGAGGTGACTGAATATTGGCTCCCCTGTACAGGGTGTCCCATTTTCGACACTTTTATAGGGTATCTCCGTAATTGTTAGTGCTATCAAAAAAGTAATGTATGCGTCATGTGCTCTTTTTGGGTCAAATTTAAAATGGTAATATCAAAATTTGAAAATTTTCGCTCGCTTAAGAGATACGGGGGAAAATCAAAAAATTTACAATTTCAAAATTACCCTATATTTGCTTAGTTAAAAGAGATATAGAAAAATGTTTTATACAGAAGTTTCTTTATAATGATTGTTGAATAACCTGCCGTTTTCAGAATAAGTATACGGGGTCAGATAAAAAAGTTATCGGACCTGATCTAAATTTTTTTAATGGATGAATGGATACAGTGTGTCCGCGGATGAGGGTACCCAATAGGGAAAGAATCTTTATTAGTGATTTTACGACCAAAAGTTATTCTTGGTAAAAAGTTCTGCTTGTTGAGAAAATGAATTGACGATAAAAAAATTTTAGATCCGACGTACAGGATGTTAATAAAATAGGAAAATATAAAAATGTTTCAAGAGAGAACTACCATTATTTATTATTTTTTACAAAAATTTTATAAAACAAAGTTGTTTATAAACTAACGTAAAGTCTAAATACAAATTTGGAAATAAAAATTCGAATTTTTAAAAATAAAATAATAACAGTGATGATTATGTAATTATTTGCATTTTACAAAAAAATCAGGATACGTTCATGTTACGTCAGCATCTTCATTACATCTGTCAGTATTCTGATTTCGTGAAGGCATTTTCGAAAATGTTAACCAAGCGTATTTATTTAATACAATGTTACGGTATTGGGAATTGGAAATACGCTCTTCTTTGGTTAACATTTTCGAAAATGCCTTCACGAAATCAGAATACTGACAGATGTAACATGAACGTATCTTGATTTTTTTGTAAAATGCAAATAATTACATAAACACCACTGTTATTATTTTATTTTTAAAAATTCGAATTTATATTTCCAAATTTGTATTTTGACTTTACGTTAGTTTATAAACAACTTTGTTTTATAAAATTTTTGTAAAAAATAATAAATAATGGTAGTTCTCTCTTGAAGCATTTTCATATTTTCCTAATTTATTAACACCCTGTACATCGGATCTAAAAAATGTTTATCGTCAATTGATTTTCTCAACAAACAGAACTTTTTGTAAAGAATGACTTTTGGTCGTAAAATGACTAATAAAGATTTTTTCCCTATTGGGTACCCTCATCCGCGGACACACTGTATATTTTAATCTAAAAAGATAGCATATTAAATTATCTTTTCAAATACATAACACACCATGGATGATATTGGTTTCCTAGGCGATTTATTTAAACTTTATTACTTTGAAACGAAATAAAATATTCAGATTAAGGGGAAAAATAACGGGAATCATCGCAAATGTACGGAATACGTCCTTAAATAGTTGCCGTCTTTCCGGATAGCGAACAAAATATACACTTTGCGCCATTTCTTCGTTTTTTCGACTTTCAATACAAACTGATCAAATTTTTCAATATGTTGATAAGTCATTTTCACAAATGAATATGTAAAAACGAAATTGACGTTAAATTGTATTAACAACTAGAATGTTAACATAGTTGTTTCTAGGATATTAGCTTTTGTTTCATGGCCTGCTGTGGTTTAAAGTCATAAAGTTTAAATAAATCGCCTAGAAAACCAATATCATCCATGATGTGTTATATATTTGAAAGGAGAATTTAAAATGCTATCTTTTTAGATTAAAATAATAAGGTTAGGTCCGATAACTTTTTTACCTGGCCCCGTATACTTATTCTGAAAACGGCAGATTATTCAACAATCAATATAAAGAAACTTATGTATAAAACACTTTTCTGTCTCTTTTAACTAAGAAAATGTAGAATATTTTTGATATTGTCTATTTTTTTATTTTCCCCCGTATCTCTTAAGCAAGCGAAAATTTTCAAATTTTGAAGTTGCCATTTTAAATTTGACCCAAAAAGAGCACATGACACCTAGATTACTTTTTTTAGTACTAACAATTACGGAAATACGGAATCCATGAGTTTGAATACATTTTGGTGAGCCAATCCTAAGATTTTTAAGTTTAAACGTGATGGCAAAACCATGAAATTCTCATAGTTTAGGTAAAACAACAAACACCAGCAAATAATTTCTATGACGCTATTGCCAAAAATTGACGACAAACTATACATAACGAATAATGAAAATATTGTCACTGACACTATTTCGTTTTGTCAATGTCAAAATTTAATTTGGTGGCGTTTGCTGTATTATTTTTGCCCAAAAATGTCTTTTTCCCTGACATTCTAAACAATTCAAGGTAGAATTAAACTGGATTCTTCCCAAAAAAGGGCATATGCAGCGCAGCGTTTCAGAAACAAAGCTTCTCCATAAAAAAAAAAACAATAACTGGGTGCAATAACAATTTATTAAATAAAAAAAGTACAAAAAAAAACACACGATATTTTAACAAAAATACTGTCAAAAAATTAACTTTTATGGAGAAGCTTTGGAATTATAGCACTAGAGCAAAAAATAAATAAATATTACGAAAAATAAATACTTTATACTTATAAATAGGTTTAATAATACTGTGTAGGTTAATAATAATGAGTAGAATTAGTATTATTTGTTAATACTGGTAAAATCACACGAGGTAAATAAATGATTAGGTATTATGAGATTCCGTCGTTACCGCTGGATTTTTCAAATTTAATTGATTTCTAATAAATGTTTCGCTTGCAAGGACTATTTTCAAATCCCCGTAGCAAGAACTGAGTTTGTCATCTTTATTAAATAAAAAAAACTATTACCCAGGCATTTCGGTTGAAAACCATCTTCATGGTAAGCAGGTTGACAGTGGACTAATTTTATTTAACCTGTACGCACCCTGAAGACGGTCTTCAACCGAAACTCGTAGGCAATAGTGTTTTGTTTTTAATCTCCTGCACAGTTGGATTGTAGAAAGATTTTGAACAATAATTAACTAATCTGATAACATTGTACATAAATGACATTCACATTCAAAGTTACCGCAATAATAATGTAACGGCGCTACTTTGATTGTGAGAAAATCGTTTCTGCCCATGTCATTTATATCACAGTCACAGAGTTAGTTACCTATTGATTAAAATATTTCTGGAACCCAACGTTTGTGCGTTAGGTTTATGCTGAACCAGAAAAATAACGTATTATTAGGTTACTATGCGGGCCAATTCGAAAGATGTAGAAATGAAAATTTTTAAAAAAATTTTATTTCGCATTTTCGGTTGACATGAACAATAACAATTTATTTTTCTGTCTCGGCATAATATCTGTGCGCTTTACGGAGCCCCCGATATACAGGGCCATTCGCGGTGATTGGCCTATTAAAAGATCTCGGGAACAAAAAAGATATTTCTTCGAAATATTGGTACTCGCTATAAATAAAAGATGCCGGTCTTTCTACTGAATATATTTAGCGTTTCTATCACTTCCGCTTATACCGGAATTTATGCCTAACTTTGTTATTTTACATAGAATGTCCTGTATACTCGTCTATGTAAAAATCCAATTATCTAATGTCATATTCCCATGTTCAACTGTTCCCGAGATAAAATTTAATTTTTATAAAAAAAACATGTCACAGGTAATTTGATCTTACTTTGTCATTAATGCAGTTAAAAATAAGATAATTTAGAAAAGGCATAGGTATTTTTAAACTTGACATTTTTTATACAGGGTGTTTTAAAAAATTAACCTTTATCTGGTATAATATAACAAATATGTATACCTAAGTCAATTATTTAACTTAAAAACAGCAATTAGATAAAGAATGTAATTCTGCACATAATGGTAAATTAAAATACAGGGTGTTCAATTTTAAAAAAATTGACTTATGAGTATTTATTATATTATAAGGTATAATTTTCAAAATGCCCCGTGTAAAAGGCTAGGATTTTTATGAAACAAGGACCCATACCTTTTCTAAATTTTCTAAAATTTTTAAATCTTTAACTGCATTACATACAAAGTAAGGTAAAATTACCTTTGACGTGTTTTTTTATATAAAAAAAAATCCTTTGATAAATTTTATCGAGATGGGAATAGGAACTTGTTAAATAAAAATTACTTGGATTTTTACATAGACTCAAAAATTATATACACGATATTCTATGCAAAATAACAATGTTAAGCCTAACGTCCGCTATAACCGGAATTGATAGATACGTCAAAATATCTCCGACGTCTTTTATAGCGATTACCAATATTTCAAACAAATATATTTTTTAGTTACCGAGATTTTTCAATAGGCCACTCCACGTGAATGACCCTGTATATATATATATTTTTAAAATAACGCAGAACCTTTAGTTTGAAAAATCTGGCGGTGAAAATGTATCCCCAATAATGAACCAATGCTATGATACCCCAGCTTCTCCCAAATAAAATTAGTGTTTTAACACAAAAATAATTAAAAAAAAAACAGATAAGCATGCTCTAGGTGCAGTCAATCTATAAATAAATAATTTATAAACTAAGAAAATAGTAACAAGAAAATAAAAACCTTTAACCAAAATCCCAATAAAAAAATCACTAAACTTCTAAAGTTCACCAAACACAACTGCCAAAAAATTTCCGATATTATAATTATAAGATAAGATAATTGAATTTCCTATCTTGAATAATTATACCAGTAGTTCTCAAATCGTGTTTATAATTGTTTTAAAAAAATAATCAAACTACATGAATTTGAAATATCAAATTTACAAATCCTCAACAATTAGTGTGTTCATAACAACATAAATATATAAGGAGTATCCGAAAAGGTTTGAGAACCACTGCTCTTTATTCAATTTTTTTTAAATTGCACATAAAAATGATACTCTTAATTAATAATATAATATAAAAAAATCATGGCCATTATAATTTCAAGATTAAAATGTTATCATATGATGTTAAATGTGAATTAATTTCGATTCAATGATATGAGAAAGTAACTACGCAACTGATTGTTTTGATAGTGAGAAAATAAATCTATTAATATGGCATGGATCCGGATAACAAAACATAGACGTGTTTTGTAAATTTAATTTAAAATACACGGTTTCCTATCTGGAATCTATGCTCTATATTATATGTATATTAAAAATGGTGTGACACTTGGACCCCTCCTCCTTGAATATTGGTATCATCTACATCTCACTGGGCGGTTAAACCAAGCGTCTACCTCCACAAAAAACTCGTTCCGATATATTCCTGAATACCTTTTGCTGTATCACAAATATAAATTCGATTGCGATGATATTATAAAATTATGTAATATCCTAGCAAAGTTTACCACATGTAAAACGTGAAACGAATTCACTATTATTTTTTAAATTTATATAATTATTGTTAATTCGACAACTTTGATATGTTCACTGATGCAACTGTGTCACTTACCTCGTAGGATGGTACAGGTATGTTGTGCTGAATAAGCACTTGCTCCAAGAACGCTACTTTAGCTTGCAACCTATAAAAAATATTAAAAATACTGAAAAAGCGGTAAATTTTCTTTATTGAAAATATAGGTGTTAATAAGAATGTCGCGACCCGTTTCTATTTACCATATTCATTAACACAATAAAGTAGTTGGCAAGGAGTATTGGTATATTTTTTAGTATTATAGTTTAGTATACAGGGTGTTTATTAAAAATAGTATGCTAACTCGCATACAAAAAAGTACAGAAATGATGAAATTAAACAAAAGTTGCGAATTAGTGAGTTCTGCAACGTCCAGTGGCGTTTCTTCCACAGGAGCACATGCGCACGTGCACCTCCAAAACGAATAAAAAAATATTAATTTATATTCATTAAATATTATTTATCGTAGAAAGTCCGACCCTCCCTAATATTTTATCGTACCGTCAAACCAAAATGTATATTATAAGCTCTCGATTCATCCGGCAACTCAGCAAGGATAATGACGCGATATACTCGCATATGCGAATAAGTGGGCGGGGCATAATGCAGCGTCTCTGTAGTAATAGGTGGCGGGGGTAGCGGGGCTATGGCAATTTAACATGGAAAAGACGCACAATTTTAGTGTGCGCCGCGCCGTTGTCTGTTCGTGCATCTAGTTAGAAAATCGAGCGTGTATGTTTTAATATAATATATTTATTAAGTTAAAATTAATAGTTTGACGGTGGACTATTTAAAAAATAACTTTAGCTCTTTGAGTTTGGAGAAAAAAATTGAAGTTCGTTATTTTGGTTTTCCGACTTTATATAAAGAGGTATGTGAAAATAAATTAAAAATTGTCGTTGCCACATTTTCGCCTCTACGATATAATCCAATTAACTTTTCATTCCGACGTTTCGTTTCTTCGCAACCATCATCAACTTTGTATTTCTAAATAGTATTTTATTTTATGCTTTATGAACTGCTGATATATTTTTTTAAAACCGCGACCGCAAAATCTTGACACCAACCTGTTCACTTCCTCATTATCGCACGTCGATGTCGACAGAGATTCGGGTTCGGTATCGAATCCGCTTTCGCTCGAAGTAAATGGGACCTCGAAGTTCTCCGGGGTCCTGGACTTGTAGCACTTTCGAAGCTTGCCTAGACGAGGACTGCCATCAGCTGAAATTAAGAAAAATATTTTTAGAGAAGGTATTCTAATTTTTACATTTATAATGTATTATTTAAAGTTCTTTTCAAAAAAACATATCAAATATACACGTATGGAAATGCGTTGTCCACTCATATCCTAGTAATAAGTTAAAAGAGTAACAATATTTTCAATATCAGAAATAGACATATTATGTTGTGATGAGTTCCGTTCTGCCCCTCGACTGAATTTTAAATTTTAGTGCTATTTACGCTGTCGAAGAGAGATATACTGTGTTAGAAACATGTGCCATAAAAATTACGTGCTCGTCCTGTTTTTATTTTTAGTTTGTTTATACCGTTTGAAAGAAAAATAACATTTCACTCGGGCCACAACGTACGAAAGAATTAATATTTACTTAATATTAATGGAATTGAAGCAAGAGGCGTGCCACCAGGAGAACAACGAGCGGGTTGCAATACGATGGAGTGGGAGAAACATAATCTATTTATTTCTTTTGGCTTTGTTACTCTTCTAACTTATTATTACCTGTATACAGGGTGATTCACGACGAGCGTGCATTAGAACTTTATGGAGAACTACTGAATATATGTTCCTGAAACTTTGGGGATTTGGGTTTATCGATATGCTCTCTTTAACTAAAATATTGACATGTTCCTGTCATTTCCGGTTATACCGGAAGTAGCTGCCAACTTTCGTTTTTTAAATACAACATGGTAATTTTTATTACATTTTTCGATTAAGTATTAAATACTAAGCACATTTTATAGAAAATATTTTTGTCAGACTCTATTAGTTTTTGAGATATCTGGACTTTTGTAATTATTTGGCAAATGCATGACGATGAAATAATCCATATAATTTTTTTACCTTAGCGCTTGGACTAAAAAATTTTTCTCACCGAATAGCTAGAAGATCATCAAGTCTCAAAAACATTTCAAATTCGGCATAAAATGTACAGGGTGGTCACCATTCAAGCCTCATTATGAAAGAATTCAACCATTAAAAACTTTCTAATTTTAAATGGAACACCCTATATATTTTTATTTAAATTGATGGCAAATTAGTTGTTCTTTATAAATAGTATTTACTGTCCTATACCTATATCAAAGCGTTTTCTCAAAAAATCCAATTTTATTCCGAAAATACTATTTGTTCAGTGTGTTATGAAAACAATTGTACTTAGGGGCTGTATACTGATGTCTATACGGAGGAAAAGTGATTGGTATCAAAACGATGGGGCTCCAGCACACAACGTCCAAGTTGTTAAGACTGCCCTAAACAGACTTTTTCATGACCAATGGATCGCAAACCAAGGTCCCTTCCACTGGCCAGCTCGTTCGCCAGACTTAACTCCACTGGACTTTTCATCTGGGGAACCATTAAAGATAAAGTTTACGCGCGTCCCATCACCACGAAGGAAAATCTAATTGAAAGGGTGAAGGCAGCATTTCAATCTCTCACAAGAAATTAGGAATGCTACAAGAAATAACATGATGAAAAGAATACATAAATGCTTGGAAGTAAATTAATGGCAATCATTTCGAACATATTTTAAAAATATAATCAAAAGATATTAGGTATAATTTTCAGACACATTTTTAATTAAAGAATTTAAAGTTTATAAACTTGTTTCCTTGCTATTTTTAAAAGAATAATATTTAAACCATTAAATTTAAAACAATCAACTGCATTTTATTTATAAATTATTAAGAAACACTTTAGAATATTGTATTTTCAAGCAATCAATCACGTTTCCTCCGTATATACATCAGTATACAGCCCCTAAGTACAATTATTGTTTTCATAACACACTTGAACAAATAGTATTTTCGGAATAAAATTGGATTTTTTGAGAAACCGCTTTGATATAGGTATAGGACAATAAATACTATTTATAAAGAACAACTAATTTGCCATCAAATTAAATAAAAATATACAGGGTGTTCCATTTAAAATAAGAAAGTTTTTAATGGTTCAATTCTTTCACAATGAGGCTTGAATTGTGACCACGCTGTACATTTTATGCCGAATTTGAAATGTTTTTGAGACTTGATGATCTTCTAGCTATTCGGTGAGAAAAAATTTTTAGTCCAAGCGCTAAGGTAAAAAAAATATATGGATTATTTCATCGTCATGCATTTGCCAAATAATTACAAAAAGTCCAGATATCTCAAAAACTAATAGAGTCTGACAAAAACATTTTCTATAAAATGTGCTTAGTATTTAATGCTTAATCGAAAAATGTAATAAAAATTACCATGTTGTATTTAAAAAACGAAAGTTGGCAGCTACTTCCGGTATAACCGGAAATGACAGAAACATGTCAATATTTTAGTTAAAGAGAGCATATCGATAAACCCAAATCCCCAAAGTTTCAGGAACATATATTCAGTAGTTCTCCATAAAGTTCTAATGCACGCTCGTCGTGAATCACCCTGTATGCATATACATTCCACAGTATGAATAAAAGCATGTCACGTCCACTGTGACTTGGACAATTTCCTCAACGGCACCTGTATCTGTGATCGTTTCGACAAAGCTTGTTATTGAAAATTATTACAACAATAAGTAGATACAGCAAATTTAATTCTAATAAAATTACAATATAACTGTACAGATCACATAGAATGTTGCCCATCTCGACACATATATTGATAAGTTCGCACAAGTAATTGTTTTGGAATCACGTTTAGGTCAAATAGAAAGTTTTTTTTATAATATGACATCATTAGGTAAAAATAGATTTATTTACTAACAATAAAGATGTAACGGTAAAAATATAACATAATATTATTACTTTTTGATATGAACTATATTTATTCAAATAAAACTATTTCTATCGTACCATTACCATGATATTTTGATCTCTGTAAACATGATAAGGTTGGATTTTTATTGTTTGATCGAATTTAATAGAAATAAAAATTCTCTAGAACCGCCGCCGCCCAGCCAGCCGCTTAATCGGGCATTACATGCTGCAAGATTACCTGTAAGACGCAAGAGCCTCTACTACAGTGTTGCCGGACGTCCGTATTATTACGAGACGTCACGATTATCTATAATACGAAAATACAATATAAATCCAATAGATTGATTTATTGTTTAGGGTTTTCAATCTAATCAGACAACGCTTAACGAGTGCAACAATAACAATTTAAATAAAAAAAATACCCCATTACCCATACGTTGAGTTCTATGTCGAAGAGTAATTTTCGAAATAAAAACATACCGACACTTCATATTTACTGCACGAAAGAACTATTATTATTATTATTATTAAGAAAAGGTTCCAAAAATAATTAACTACAAACGAACAAATTAAAAACAGTACAGTCTAGCTGAAGATACAAAACTGTGATGATATTTTTAATAAAATAAAAATTATTGAACCCAATTTTTCAGCCAAATAGAAAGTTATGATACCTACTTAGTATATGAAGTCATTCGATCAAAATAGATCTAATAAAAATGATACACTTAACGGTAAATATAATATACAACATATCATTTTATCTGAAATTTTTATTATCCCAATCAATCATGTACCAACCGGACCAAGCTGATGGTTTAGTTACGCTTCATTCTCTCTTTCTTTCTTTAAAATAATTGTTGTTATGGAAATTACTTATTATACAGGGTGTTATGGAAATGAAGTATTATATTTAAATCGGCAATTCCTGAGATGAAAACAAATTGAAGAAAAATATCCAAAAATGGCGCTTTAATTTAATATGCCCTGTACATGACCTTATGTCAAACCAAAAATGACCATGTGATGTCAACAGTGTTGTCATATCTTCAGGATAACTTTTTAGAATGTCAATATCCGTTTGACAGATTGCAAGTTGTTTATTTTTCAGGGTCCATTATTATAAACTTTTACGTTCAGTTCAGTTCGCTAGGAAACAATCTCTGATTTATAAACTTGAACTGACTCGAACGAACCGCCGCGGAGTTTTTAAATGGTCAGGTATGTTCTCATTTGTTCGATTCGAACGACACCCGTCAGATCTGGACAACTCAAAAGTTTATAAATGCCACTTACCCTTTAGAAAAAAAATGCAATTTTATTTACCTTTTCGGAATTATTTAAAACCAACTTAATTTATAAAAAACACCAAGTACTCACATCACAAAATCACATAGTTTTCGCGTCACAACAAATCTAAGTACCGTTCAATCTGAATTAGTATTTTAAAGTGCTACTGTGTAGACAAAAGTACGCCCTTATTGTCTAAATAACACGTTGGTTCCGTCGATCAATATTGAACTGCTGGACTGGGGCACTGCCGTCGAGAAAAGAACAAATAACTTAATAATTTAAACTCGGGTTTGTTACGTGGAACCCTCGACAGCGTCATCCCATGCCCTAGTCTCAAAACATACTGAAGCAACGATAGTCGCGCGCGGCAGGTATCCAAGCAAGGGAGAAACATGGGGGTGTGATCTGACAACACTGTTAGTATACTCTAGTGACTCACATCGTTGCTAACTGAATCCAGATGAAACGGCGTGACAGTATGTGGGTAAAAAGGGTTTTTACCTTAGTATTTAGATATTCCATTTTAAAAAAATATGTATACTTTCTCTAAGGACACCCTAGGAGTCACTCATTTAAATAACAAGTCACTTCCATAACACCCTGTATTATAATGGTTAATACTCTTTCTTTTTAAAATTACAAAAAATTCTGCAGCCTCGATAATGACCGTTGTATATGTAGGGATAGAATTATAAAAAACTGAAATAGTTTCTTTCTTATGGTTGGTTATACAAAAATTTTTATCACATTAAATTAGTATAATTTTTTCTTTATCGTTTTGCATTAATTAGACAAAGACATTACGTCGTCTTCGAGCGCATTGTTGGTTTTTCCTAACCAATACATATAAAGCCGATCAGCTGTCAGAACGAAAACAGAAATAGACTGAAGTCTAGCTATATAAGTCAGTTGTGTTTATTTTCATAATAACAGGCATGTCCATGTTTGTTTCCAGTCGATGTGCGACACCTTATTGTAAATACCAACGTTTTACCTTAAGAAATACGCAACTAAACATACTAATTGTCCTAGTCCGAGTGTTTGAAAAAATCCTTCAATTTAAAATCAATTTGTGCACGACTTGATGGACACACTGTATATACTTTTCAATTAAAGAAAAATGCTTGTTGTTTTTCTATACCTATTCGCGCGGTTTCGGGAATGAATATTCAGTAGTAGAATATAATTATACACTCTGGTAATTTGTTGCTATAAATTGATTAATGACAAATAATTATTTGCTAATCCAGCGAGTCTTTGGCCTGGAGAGATTTTTTTACATTACGGAAATTAGAATTCCACCACGCTTAACTACAACTGGGACAAAATTAACATTTAACTGGGTAATAATAATTATTTCATCATGCATAAGAAAATCTTACAACCGTATTTTCATATTTACGTTCATTTTGCAACTATAAAATCTTTTCCAAGTAAAATTTTCCCCGATTTACAAAATCTCCCGCCTTACTAAAGAAATATTCGACAATCTATTAGCAAAATTTCAAGCAGAGTAGATATGCATCAATAATGCAAAAAAAAATTCCATTGCTTGTAAACTTTCTTAACCACCCGGTATACTTAGTAAATCAAATTGTATCATATATTTAAACGAACAACAGCATCAGCATTTAAACTATAAGCATCTGCAAGAAAATCTACAAGAATATTATTTTTTCCGTGACATACAAAAATTTTAAATTAGATTTTTCAGGATTACAATTTTTCCCTGTCTGACAAAACGCGTATTTGGGGAACTAATTAAAAAAAGAAACAAGGTAATATGTAATGTATGTATGCTTACCATCATTTAATTTTTCTCTTTCTCGAAAAGTTATTTTCAAAATAAAAGTGTATCGATATTTCATTACCACTTTTTTTGCCGTACGACTAGCACCATCTATTGTTATTTGTTTTAAAACATTTTTAACACTATCATACCATGCATAACCTAGTATCACAGAGTATATAGTTACAATCATATATAGTTTTTAACGAAGTAGGTAATTAACTTAATTATTAACACTAGTGTAATTTTGTATTTTCTCTATGGTATCGTCACAACACGATCTCATCCGAAATAAGGCAAAAACTTTTAAAAAACGTGTCAAACAAAGATCGCTAAAAATACGATCGTCTAGACTCGAATCGCTCACCAAAAAACGTGCAGTTTCGCTTCCATGCCAAAAATAACAAAATATTTACGTTCACGTATTGGAATCAAAACATCGGTTTAAGGTCATTTTGGAGTCGGTCATGTCATTAAAAAAAAATGGAAAAAGGTAAAACGGACTTTCTTATACAGGGTGGCAGAGAACAATGGCTCCGTTTGAAACAAACCTATCGAAGAAAAACTTTAAATTATTTCGAACCCTGTCTGTCTTTATATGATATTTTAGATCTTATCATAATATGTGATTTATTACACACCTGACGGCAATTAAATTAAATAACCTTTTTGTATAATTACCATGCTGGGATATTAAATCAGATAGGAAAAAATCAGCGACAAAAACAATAATGACGACTAACGAGAGATGTGCTATCTATTCGGTGCTTTATTGATGTGTTAGCACATTGTTATTGCAATTCGTGGTGACACAACCGAATGTTTTTTTGAATACGATCAGCGTATATTAAATAACATCGCCAGGTGTATTACAACATCAATGATTTACGTCAAGTGGTACATTATTTTAAAGGTCTTTTAACTTTCAGTCAAATCCCCAACCTGTCTTCGATGTTGTAGGCTGTCGAGGCTCTTCCTCAGCTCGTGGTCTCGATCAAACGAATGGCCCTCCTTTCAATGGAATCCAGTAGCCGAAGAGTATGTTTGGGTGCAGAGCCCCCGACATAAAAGTACTCAGTACTCTAGTGATGGTGGAATCTGGGCTTTGTATAGTATCAAATGTTGTTGAAGTATGTACAACTCTTTGGTTCGAAAGAGTACACCAAGTTTCTGAGAAGCTATCTTGGCGATTGTCACAACGTGGTTATGCCCAGACATATTTCCTCCCAGCAAATTAATAGATGAAGCCAGTGGAATTGCTTGTCCTGTCATGACTATATACGGTTCTGTGATGTTAACCTTTTTCGAGAACACTGCTGCCTGGGATTTCTTAGCGTTAAATTCGACTTGGTTACTATCACCCCGAGCCAAAATTTCTTCCAGGTCCTAAACGTCTTAACTTTTCAGATACAGGGTGTTAAAGATTTTCTAGTTTCTTAAATAATTTGTTAAGGTGACAACTAGGTAGACAACTGTCAAAACTGTTCCGGCTGAAAATATTTCGATTTTTCGAGGTTTTTTCCTACTCACAGACGCCACTACTTCTAGATCCTTTTAATACCTAATTTTATAACAGAGTGCAAATGAATCATTCCATTTCATTTTTTTATACGAAAACTGTACGTCAAACGACAAAAAATCAAGAGACGGCATTTGCTCAGCAAGGAATGAAAATTTCAAAAATAATTTTTATTTAAACAAAAAGAAGTGGCGTACCATTATTTTCTAAATTACCAAAGGCAATTCCCGCACGAACGCCACTGGTCAGAATTTAAAAAATGTTATACATCATAAAATGCCTCTTGATGAATGAAAGTGTGTACAAAATTTCACAAAAGTAACTAGAGCACTATCACAGATATTAAAAAGAAAGAGATATTTTGAAAATCTTTAACACCCAATATTTCTAAAGTTAATACGTTTAGACATATGTTCATATGAAGTTTTTTTCTGAAAATGGACCCAAGAATAACCTCCTTAAATGTTAACATGTTATTAAGAAACACCCTGTATATACCATTACCATACCACTTAAATATCTTGAAAACACAATATTGATACTGACCTTCCCGTCGATTCTTACCCTACAATCGTTATCACCGGTTTCTTTATCCACGCAAATTTGCCGATTTATTGCACCACAAATTGTTTGGTATAGTAACACTACCTTACTATTTTATAGAGCACTTTTAAATTAAAAAATGAAACTTTTAATTAACATTAAATTATGCCATAAACCCTTTTATGTTAAAACAAACGAGGTTTATTTATGCCATACCGAGTCATACCTACTACGTTTTATTTCACTAAATAACTAACCGGAAAAATCGATAAAAAGCGAGTAAAATGCCAAGAAGTGTTGACTGTGAAGTTAACCTAATTTTCTTATTATATAAAAATATTGATCAGGGCAGTGTTGGATTCTACCCCATAAAACAAACAAGGGAATTTATCAATTTCCCTAATTATAAAACATTTTTTTTTTGTTTTGCTTGAATTTTAGACGATAAAGAACAACGGAATAACGTCAAAATGTGACGAACTATTTTAGGAGACGAATGCTGGGTTTACCCGGATTTTGATCTATTTCATACATTATAGGTTTATCTGGAACTTGAAAGCTGATTCAACGTCATTTGCTATGATATTCATATCGCTTCACGCAACGAATACAATCAGTCTTTACCACCTCTTTCGGTCATTATTGCAGCATAGCCAGATTGACATATTTATCGCACAGATATCTTGCAAAATCGCAATTAAAAATTTGTTAATTTGACAATTGCAACTGGTTCAAGGTTAATCCGCAATAAGGTTAATACGCAATTGCTCTTAAAATAAATTTATTTCCCAATAATTTTACTATAAACTGTGAAAAGGCGATGAGAGAGTCTTTAAAAAAATATGATTATATTTAAAAGTATCAAACGAATCTTGAACTAATCCAACTGCACTCTGGCAACATCTATTTCGCAGTAGTAAAGCTGCGCTACGATCCTGGAGCCAAAATATGAATGAATACTAGTCTCGTAAACATTACAACGATGGCGCTGTGATATAACGGATTGTTTATATAGTTTGGTTGATTTGTGTTTTTTTTTTATGATTACTGGTGAAAAATCGTCTTTATTATAAACAATCATGTTGCATTCATGTGTTGTGCATATTTAACCATCTGATATAACCAGACTTCAACATTGTTGCCATTCAGCCAACAAAGATGTGTTCTCGCTTCCACCCATTACTGATTTTCAATAACATTTCACACAATGGCAGCATCACTTTCCAGCAATATGCTTCTGTTTGTACAGTTCTTGCTGTGTAGCGTTCCCTAAATGCTATTATACAACTTTTATGTAACAAATCTACGTTTGCAAAACTTCCGAGTTACCACCAACCCTACCACAAATTGCAAGATCCGCCCCTGGATCAGGGTGTAGTTTTATAACAGAGTTAAAATAGAATCATTACGAATAAAATATAAAATGAATGAGGGAGGTTTCTATTTTCGATCTACGAAAAGAATAACTTTAATTATTTAGGGGTCAAAAAACGAAAATTACGTGTATTAATATTAATACGCTTGTTCGTCGACAATAGATTGCTACTGAGAAAAACGGGGCGATTAATGATTTATAAGTTCCATTTTATTAACAATGTAGCACGCCTTTTATTCAAATATTAATTTTGTAATTGTTGTTTGGTATTGGTTACTACCCACCATTCAAATTTTGAATACAGATTAGATTTGATTCAGGACACATAGGATATAATACGTAAATTATAAAAGCCGTATTAGAGTCTGCAATTCTTCTCTTGCGCGTATCCATGCGCAGTAAACCATTCTCGATCAGCTGGCGCATTACCAACAGTCAGAACAGCAGTTGGTACTGTCGAAATCCCTAAAATACCCCCAGAATTAGAGATGGGCAAACCTGTTCGTTTTGATTACCAGTTAAAGCAGGGACTGCTACTCATAAATAGCAGATCAAAAAAGTTGCGACGAATTAGCAGTACATATGCTTAATAAAGAATGTGAACTGCTAATTTTAGTACCAGTTAGTTTAAATAGTCATTAACTGTTCGTAGCTGCTTGGACCAACTAATAAACAGTTAAAAATAACAGAATAATCCATCTCTACCCAGACTTGCAGCGGCAATAGCAATTAAAATGGCGCACGACCCATTTCTGGCAATGCAATACTAATTGCGCCAGCTGATCGAGAACGGTGTACTGCGCATGATTCTGTGTAATTTTAATGGCTGCAAGAGTAGACTTGCCGACTGTAATACGGATTCCATTCCCGCATTGCGCTCGCAATGCAAGAAGTATTGCGCCAGCTGACCGACAACGGTGTACTGCGCATGACAAGGTGGAATTTTAATTGCCATTGTAGGCGCAAGAGAAAAAATTGCCGAGTCTAATACGGCTGCCAACACAGCAAAAAAAAGTACCGTGAAACTATCAAAATACGACGCTTAAACTCCGCAAAAAAATAACTACTAAAAACTGAATAAGAATATAAATAAACACGAATACACGACCAACAATAAACACACGGGAATTATTTTAAGGTTAATATTTAGTAACTTTTATTTTTGGTTGGTAATGTAAAAATCACTGTTTTCCAGCAGACTTGCAGCTGAAACTGCAACAAAAATCGAGCAGACCCGTTTTCTGACAAGTCTTGCAAGTTGCAAGAATATTGCAAAAATAAATCAGCTGGCTTCTTAATGCGCATGCCTCCCTTCAAGCTTATTGCAACTGCAGAAGGACTTGCCGACTGTAATGTGGCCTTTATTGCCGCAAGAGTAAAATTGCCGACTATAATCCGGCCTTAAGTAATGGAGAAATGTTAACAACGCGATGAATCCGAAATGTTGTATTTTTTTATACAAAGTGTTCCTTAATGACGTGCTAATATTTCAGGGTGTGATTCCTTAGATCATTTTATAGAGAAAAGTTCAGATAAACATATGTCCGCAACGGCTTAATTTTTTTGCTACAGGGTGTTGAATTTTTATTTTTTAAATGGTTATTTTTTAATATCTCCGAAAGTACTTTAGATATTATTTTATATGTGTTAATAGGATATAGAACCACAAAATTTAGTTAGAAAAGTTAATCAATTGTTCCACCAGTGGCGTCCCTGCAAGCATGTCCTCTGATATTTTTTTACAAGAAAGATGGTACACCACTAACAGTTTTCCATGAGGATATTTTTTCTGATTAGCCCGTCTCGTCTGACGAGAAAAACTCAAGAGACAGTTTTCATGTAAAATTGACCGGGCTAATCAGAAAAAATATCCACATGGAAAAATGTCGTATCATCTTTTGTGTAAAAAATATCAGAGGACATGCTTGCAGGGGCGCCACTGGTGGAACAATTGAATAACTTTTCTAACTAAAATTTGTGGTTCTATATTTTATTAACACATACCAAAATTGAAAATAATATCTAAAGTACTTTCGGAGATATTAAATAATAACCATTTAAAAAATAAAAACTCAACACCCGGTAGCAAAAAATTCAAGCCGTTGCGGACATATTTCATATGAACTTTTCTTTATAAAATGACCTAAGGAATCACACCCTGAAATATTAGCACGTCATTAAGGAACACCCTGTATATTCAAAGAACAATGATCATTTGTTTATATTACATTTACATACGGACAAATAAAAAAAATTCAGAAGTAATGTATGCAACAAGTGTGTTTATGTCACTTCGACATCTTGAATTAACAATTCAATTTATTTCTACACCTACCAGGTTTTCTAATATCAACGAGCCCATTAACCATTTTATCAAAATACACAGACCAAAGAACCATTTCCTTCAAATTCATAAAAAAACGTATAGAAATAACAACAAATGCAAAAAATAGCCCAGTCGACAATCGCAACGGTACTAAGAACTAAAAGCACAATAACAATTGGAATCCTTACCGCCAGCCCCTAAAGGCGGTGCCACAATGCACAAATCCATCATTAACATTTATAACGATTTAAAAATGCGAAAAGAATCACAACACACGCACATATTTTAAAACTTTCACTATTTCTATTAATTAATAACAATTTTTATAGTTGTTATTTGTTGTTAATTAATCCAAAAATATTGCGGAACTGAATATAAACACGCACGCCAAGATAACAAATGCATGCAACTGAACTACATCTAAAGTTGGCTTTGAAAACAAAAAGTTATTAGGGAAAAGTTGAATAAAGCAGCCTGCATTCGCAAGCCTACTGAGGATAGATTTATTTTTTTTGAGGTAAAATAATTTGAAAAGTTTTAAATTTAAAAACTTCATCGTATGTATTATTACATCATTAATTTATGCTAATACACAGTGAGTCCCAGAAGAAATGTCTAAATTCATTTAAAATTCAGCGGTAAGTTTTTTTCAAAAAACGCTCGTAGGTACCCGTCGATTTTGATTTTTTAATTTTTTTTTTGTGGTAATTTCATGTATACAGGGTAGCTCAAAAATAAGTTACGACCATCAACTTCATTTTTTCAAATTAATGAAAACATATATTTTTTATATTTCATTTTTGAATTTTGCATTGAATTCTAAGCATGTTTCATGTACCATGTCCTATACATAAACTCAACAGTTATTGAAAAAATTAGGATTGAACATATCTATAAGTAGACCTGTTTATTAAAAAAAAAACACAACAAAATCAAATTAAATGTTGAAATATCCAAGACGATCAATAAACTCTCTTTGGCCGTTTCCAACCATTTAATTTGTTTTTGTTGTGTTTTTTTTTTAATAAACAAGTCTTACTTATAGATATGTTCAATCCTAATTTTTTCAATAACTGTTGAGTTTATGTATAGGACATGGTACATGAAACATGCTTAGAATTCAATGCAAAATTCAAAAATGAAATAAAAAATATATGTTTTCATTTGAAAAAATGAAGTTGATGGCCGTAACTTATTTTTGAGTTACCCTGTATACATGAAATTACCACAAAAAAAAATTAAAAAATCAAAATCGACGGGTACGAGCGTTTTTTGAAAAAACTTACCGCTGAATTTTAAATGAATTTAGACATTTCTTCTGGGACTCACTGTATACAATTTTGAATGCAACTTCTCTCTAATAGCTATTTTGCGTTTAATTGCAAATAACTCAAAAAAGCGTATTTTTACTACAAAACCCGATATCAACTCTTGAAAACTTGAAATAATGTTTCCGAACTTCGCAAAACCCGAAACTCTATCTCAGGTGGTCGCGGCTACCGCGATTTACCTTCTTCTCTTGTACTAAAACAAACGACTGCTAACCAAACCAAGTCGTACTCTGTCAAGAAGAGAACAGCGGTACTACTGCTGCCCATACACGACCGGTTTTGCTAGTTTCTTAAGCCGGGTCCAGACCAAATGACGAGCGAGAACAATATCATGTTTATAGGAATGCTTGGTCTGGACTCGAGTTTGGTCTGGACCCGGCTTGATGTGGGCCGAACAACCCTGGCCGGGCGACGTACAAAGTGTCCATTAACACCGAAGACAAACCAGATTTATGTCCAGACATGTTGGTCAGTGTATGTGGGACCTTGTAAAGGACGACTTGTTTTATTTCTTCGATTCTTTAGAATACTGGTTTACAGGTTGTATCGTTATTCAGAATATTTAGTGCTGAACCCGCCTACGCAAACACGTCTCAAATGTGGAAACCACCATTAAAAACAAATATGGTATGCGTTTGTACAGGATGGCAATAAAGTTACTGTAACTACAGCTATGTCTTGGTCCGCACATGGATAAGAACTGGAATTTTTAATCATATTATACTTGACCCGAACAAATCCAATTGTTACTGACCCAACACAAGGAGAGTCGTGGTCGACTCGCAGAGTACTACAGCTCTTCGTACACCCTGGTCAACAACAACTTATCCGGGTAAACCGAGACGTGTACGGGGTTAGATTCAAGCCAATAAGAAGCCAAGCGGCGGCATCTATTTCGAGGAATTTTGTCTGTCAGTTTGCGAGTAGTATTAAGAATGTAATAGGATTTTATGACTACTAACTTAAAATAAACAGATGAGATTTAAACAATAATTGTGCAGTGTTTTTTTAAAATCTGTGTCTATCTACAGAAAACTTTTTTGTTGTTTCATCATGTGTTTCGACAATGCTACAATAAAAATGTAGTCATATAAATTGAATCCTTAAAAGGACAACACAGGTACCGTTATCAATTATACCATTTTTCGTTTACCATCTACTTTCTAACATCTACAGATTAAATATTGTACCACTAATAGTACCAGCGTGTGTAGGCCGTAAAATATGACCAAATCAGATAGGAAACATGGACAGAGAGAAGGTCATTTGATGGTTTATTGGAAATAACACCCTAGATCGATCGTTAGCTAAAAAACTAAATCCCAGTGGCGTGTCGTTGATATTTAAAGAAAGGAAAACAATTTTCATAAACCCACCTGAACCAAATTGAAAAAACCGATGATTTTAATAATCGAGTACTCGATACTCAAGCGATTTTAATAATCGACTGAATCGCTTAAAATTCCAATTCACCAAGCGATGACGTCACCGACTGCTCCACCGGCAGCTTAGCCGTTTACATGTGATCAGGTAGGGTATTTAGAAGGCACGTAACTACGGGTGGGCACAGGTTTAGCTAAAAAAATTGTAGTACCCACTGAAAAAATTCCAGAAATTTATTTATTTGTGAATAATGAATTTTTACCACGTGTCTCGATACCAAACAAAAAAATTGCAAAAAATCACCCAAATATGTATTTATTGTTCGGGTTTATTATTGTGCTTTTTTAACCAGAACAAAAAGTATTACCAAGAGTTATTTTTCTTCACATCTTTCTCAATCTACGAGCATAAAATAAGTAGATATTTAAAATAGCTTGTCAAATTCTTCCACTTTAAATTATCAGGTGCCACTGTGTGCCCTTCAAAAATTTAGGCTTAGTTACGCGACTGGCAAAATAAGAAAATTATTTAAATTTTTTTAAATTCATGTTTATAGTTACCTAAAAGTTCCTGTTTAAATTTAAGAATGCTTACTTTCGGTTACCAAAAAATTTGTCGATACCTATGTTTTATCAACTATTTTGCTCGTTTTCTTATTTTCCATTAACATTTTCTATAATGTATGTTATTTTTAAGAAGTCTTCTTAAGTTTAATAATAAAAAGTTCCTGTTCAGATTTAAAAATGTTTACTGTAAGATTACCAACGAATTTTTCTATATATTTTGATAACTATTTTGTTCGTTTTGCTATTTTTCATTAACAATTTCTATTATTATGTTATTTTTGAGAAGTTTTCTCGAGTTTATAGTAAATAAAAATTTTAAAATTATATCCTTTAATTTTTTAATATTTACAATCGGAGACCTAAACTACTCCGCTGGCTAGCCAGTTAAAACAAAACGCGATGACTCCGGAAAGGGATTTAGCATACTTTTTTATATGCACCTTCTCGTTTATGTGCCTTTAAAAAAGATATATGTAGTATTACCTGCTCAACGTCAAACTCGAACGTCGCCAATCGGATGGCGCGGCGCGTATAACGAAGGTCGTTATTAAGTGACAGGCGATATTTTTCGTTTTTTCGCTTGAATTTATAACTAGAGTATTTCCTATCGAGCGAAAAACTGTTCGAATATACGAGCAGTTTTTTAACTCGATCACACTACAGCTGTACATTTTCCGTCGGCGTCAAGCGAAGCGCGGGTATCTAGTGAAAGATAATAAGTGACGAGCGACGGTTTTCGCCTGAATAGATAACTCGAGCGGTTTTTTTAATAATCGAGCGATGTCGGTTATTTCAATAATCGAGTAATCAAGCGGTTTTTCGCTCGAGCGAACACAACACTATTATAAATAATCAAAATCTCGTAAACCAAACCTTATAAGGTTTAAAGTTATAAGATGAAAATATTATTAATATGATTTCGCCAGAAACGCCCAATATATACAGGGTGTCCTATTTAACTCATACTAATTGATAAAATAAAGATCAGCGCAAATACGTTGAAGTTACAGAAATGTATTATTCTTCCATCTTGTATCCCAGATGTCTGATAAAGGAAAATAATATCAATCGATACCAATGGTAAATTTTAAAAATATTGAATAAAAAATCCCTAAACCTCATTTCAAAAGTTCTTATATAAGATCAAGCGAAACGGGTATTCAAATGATTTATGAATATTTTTAATTATTATATTCTTATTGCCATGCCGCTTACCTTGGTTTAAATAATTAACTATTTAAATAATATGTAAATATGCGCGTTAACGGAGATTAGGTCAGAAGAAACAATGAAAATGTTTATTTTTATTCGGTATATACGTCCCGAAAAAATGTAGTACGGGTTTGTTCGGGTTAGAAAAGTTCGGGTTTGTTCGGGTTAGAAAAGTTATTCAATCGTTCCACCAGTGGCGTCCCTGCAAACATGTCCTCCGATATTTTTTACAAAAAAGCTGGTACGCAACTGACATTTTTCCATGAGGATATTTTTTCTGATTAGCCTGGTCAATTCTACATGAAAACGGTCTCTTGAGTTTTTCTCGTCAGACGCACCCGTTCTTGATTAAAACCACTAAATTCATATTGAAACTTATTATTAACATTGATAAAATAATTAATGATAAATTTTGTTTTATAAAAATTTGAATATTTGCACGAGTGGGCAAATTCGATGCGAAGACGGGCGGAAGCATGCCTTTTAAGTGAAGGTGGCCATTTCCAACAATTTTTATAAAACACAATTTATCATAATTATTTTATCAATTTTAATAACAATGAGTTTTAATAAGAATTTAGTGGTTTTAATCAAGAACTGACGAGAAAAACTCAAGTGACCGTTTTCATGTAGAATTGACTAGGCTAACCAGAAAAAATATCCACATGGAAAAATGTCAGTGGCGTACCATCTTTTTTGTAAAAAATATCAGAGGACAAGATTGCAGGGACGCCACTGGTGGAACAATTGAATAACTTTTCTAACCAAAATTTGTGGTTCTATATCCTATTAACATATACCAAAATTGAAAATAATAATAAAGTTACGGAGATATTAAAAAATAACCATTTAAAAAATAAAAATTCAACATCCTGTAGCAAAAAATTTAAGCCGTTGCGGACATATGTTCATATGAACTTTTCTTTACAAAATGACCTGAGGAATCACACCCTGAAAGATTAGCACGTCATTAAGGCACACCCTGTATAAGTACACGGCATAGACCAAGTAATACAGATATGATCCTGCGTCATACTGTTATTAGACGAAAATGGCAAAAATAAAATATAGACATGTTATTATTGACATTTATATTTTGTGTTTCGTGTGGTTGACAATTTTTTTTACTTTGCTATATACAGTGAGTCCCAGAAGACATGTCTAAATTCATTTAAAATTCAGCGGTAAGTTTTTTCAAAAAACGCTCGTACCCGTCGATTTTGATTTTTTAATTTTTTTTGTGGTAATTTCATGTATACAGGGTAGCTCAAAAATAAGTTACGACCATCAACTTCATTTTTTCAAATGAAAACATATATTTTTTATTTCATTTTTGAATTTTGCATTGAATTCTAAGCATGTTTCATGTACCATGTCCTATACATAAACTCAACAGTTATTGAAAAAATTAGGATTGAACATATCATTTAGGGAATCCAACGATCTATCAAATCTTCTGGCAATATGGCATTTTGGGCTCCATAATAAGTAAGAGTGTACTGTCTCACTGTCACCGTTTAGTTCCATAGAAACTGTACGACAATTTTATCTCAAATAAGTATAATTATTGTCACGCGTAGTTTCAAAGTTGCGGTTTTCACAATAATGGTGAAGTTAACGGAACGGGAAAAAATTGAAATTCTATGCATGGTTGGGTTTGGTGATAAAACACGTACTCAAATAGAAACAGCCCAATTATTTAATGAAATCCATCCTGATCGTCCTCCCATATGTCAAAAGATGGTGAGTAGAATAGAGGCTAAGTTTAGAGAATTCGGTCATGTTAGAGATTTGCCTAAATCTGGTCGTCCTACTCAAGATGAAAATGAACAACTTGACGTTTTGCTTTCCTTGGAAGAAAATCCATGTACTCCCCTGTCGCACATTGGGGCCGATTTACACATGCCGAAATCTGTTGTTCACCGAGTAGTTCAAAAGCACAAATATCACCCATACAAAGTTATTCCAGTGCATGAGTTATTTGAAGATGATTTCGATAGGCGAAGTGAGTTTTGCGGACGCATGCAAAATATGTGCAATCTAGATAATAATTTAGTAAAAAATATTATTTTTTCGGATGAAGCTACGTTCTTTTTGAATGGTAATGTGAACAGACAAAATTGTCGATATTGGGCAACAGAAAATCCGCATTGGATGATAGAGGTTCACAGCCAGTACCCTAAGAAAATAAATGTTTGGTGTGGAATCGTACGCGAAAGAGTAATTGGTCCATTTTTCTTTGAACAGTCTTTAACTGGACAAGTATATCTCGAATTTCTCCAACTAGAATTAATTCCAGCATTAGTGGCTTTATTTCCGAATCCATTGGACTCCCCTGACGAAGAACTGATATTCCAACAAGATGGTGCTCCTCCGCACTATGCGGCCACTGTGCGCACATTTTTGGATGAAACCTTTCCCAATCGGTGGATTGGAAGGAGAGGACCTATCGAATGGCCTGCTAGGTCGCCAGACCTAACTCCGCTGGCCTTTTTTTTGTGGGGTTACCTCAAATCAAAAGTATTTGTTAACAGGCCAAACAATATGCAGGAGTTGAAAGAAAGGATCCGAAGAGAAGTGCGTGTCATAACTCCGGAACGGAAACGGAAACGTGCAAAGAGAGTTTATTGATCGTCTTGGATATTGTCAAGCCGTAAATGGCGCACATTTTCAACATTTAATTTGATTTTGTTGTATTTTTTTTTTAATAAACAGGTCTTACTTATAGATATGTTCAATCCTAATTTTTTCAATAACTGTTGAGTTTATGTATAGGACATGGTACATGAAACATGCTTAGAATTCAATGCAAAATTCAAAAATGAAATAAAAAATATATGTTTTCATTTGAAAAAATGAAGTTGTTGGTCGTAACTTATTTTTGAGCTACCCTGTATACATGAAATTACCACAAAAAAAAATTAAAAAATCAAAATCGACGGGTACGAGCGTTTTTTGAAAAAACTTACCGCTGAATTTTAAATGAATTTAGACATTTCTTCTGGGACTCACTGTATAATTTAATCAACAAAATCAGTTCTTATACGAACATAGTTGCAAATTTGTTTCCCTTTTTTTATGAAGTGTATATTTGTTATAAATAATAACAACAATAATAAATATAAAATAATAACAACCAGCGCTGGAAACCGGGCGTATCTAAACATTTCATCAAGAGTTTGGTTTCGACGAAAATATTTTGAAAATCATAAACGTGAAATCCTTTTTCTAGACGAAACGTGGATCTACTCGATGAGTAACGAAACATTTTCTTGGCAAGTTTTGTAAGCAATTTGTTACCTTTATCAATAAATATACAGGGTGTTATGGAAATGACTTATTATATTTATAGACACTCCTAGGGTGTCTACATACTTTTTTTTTAATCGAATATCTAAATACTAAGGTAAAAACCCTTTTTACCCACATACTGTCGCGCCGTTCCATCTGGATCCAGTTAGCAACAATGTGGGTCACTAGAGTATACTAACAATGTTGTCAGATCCCACCGCATGTTTCGCCCTTGCTTGGATACCTGCCGCGCGCGACTATCGTTGCTTCAGTATGTTTTGAGGCTCGGGAATGCGATGACGCTGTGGAAGGTTCCACGAGCTTGATGTTTACGAATTTTAAACGTTTCGTTAGTTGTAGCATTACCCGATTTCTTTTCTGTTGTGAAATAATTCATAATAAGAAATGTTGTGATGTGATTTCAAAATTATCTACTGTTGGTTCTGTTGAAAAGCATAGTTTTTGTGTATTATGTTATTATGGAATTTAATTATAAAACGGATTATATAGTAAGATCGAAGGTAAGAGAGTATGAACCGTAAAATTGTAGTTTTATTTGTCTAAAAAGTTTGAAAAAGAAGTGATAAAGCGCGTCAAAGACGTCTTGTTGCCAAAAACTGAACACGTGCGTTTACAATTCTGTGTTGCATTATATGACAACACCGCCTCAATAAACTATTGATTGCGAACGTCCTCACTAGCGGCCACGTAAATTTTCAAATTTCATATAAAGTGTATATTTCGTACAATAATTTAAAGTGCCATTTAAGGTTATTTTTCTTCAATTTATTTTCATCTCAGTCTCGTGTCACATTGACGTGTACAAAGCAAATATAAATATCGGGTCCATGTTTGTTTCAAGTCAATGATTTCAATCGTACCGTTACAGGTGATGACGCACATTCACACTATACCCGATTCAACTGTAGTAATGCTTCTAAAATAACTCAGTTCACTGTTAAAAAAACTTATAATTATCTGTCTTTAAGTTCTGCCAGACAGATATAATTTACCCAAATTTAAACGCCTTGAAATAACGTAATTATATAAAATTAACTGAAGCAGACAGGGTAACCGGAGGAATGATAGTATAATAATTAATATAAAAGTGTTTAAGAGGCACAATTTAAGTTCCTAAATTGCAGAAACGAAGTAAAACAGTATTTTAATTATTGCTGGAATACGACTTTTCCTACCAGTAAAACTCGAGACTTTTCCCTTTAATAACTGTCAATCGATTAAGAAACAAATACATATTTTCAACATTACCAGTGACGTACTATTTGCTTCACCATAGTAAGTTCATTTTTTAAAAACTATTTAAATCGAAAAAACGTATTTTCATGCCAGTATAATATAATAATTAAATATGATATTATTAATCGTTTTCTAAGCTAAGGAAAAAAATGCTATAACTTTTTTTGACACCACCTTTTTTCTTATATTTACTTCTACACTCGCCGGCACAAAATTCCGTCACCCTGTAGTTTTGGTCAAGTTTGATATTTTATAACTTTTTTATTTTTTTTTCTTATGCGATTTTCATGATTTTGTTATCAGTTTGTAGATCAATTTATTGGGTTTTTCCTTAATTGTTTTATAAAGTAACATTATACAGGAGTAAATGAAACTGTTGTTTTTTATCGTAATTTCAAAACACCCTGTAGAAAAATTGAGGTGCATAATTTCTCGTCATCTCTGATGTATTCTAAATATTTCGTTTTTTGATTCATTCCATTATCTCATTTCTGCAGCGAGCTGCAAAATTTTAAACGAATCGATGTTATTTTTAGAAAATGTATGTTATGGGTATTTCTACCGAAGCACGCACCAATCTTGTATTTGTTGCCCACCGTTACATTGAGGAAATACTCCAAGAAGTTGTTGATCTATTAGCTCCTTTCATTGGGAACCAATTTACATTAATGCATGATAATGCTAGACCTCACGTTGCACATGTAATGAGCGAATATCTGGATGAAGTTGGACTTCCAAGCTTGGAATGGCCCGCATGTAGCCCGGATCTCAACCCAATCGAACATCTTTGGGATCAACTCAAAAGGGCCGATCGTCATCGTCCTATACAACCACAAACCTTACAAGACTTACGACTGGCGCTGACCGAAGAATATCAGGCTATCCCTCAAGAAAGGATATGTAACTTAATTCGTTCGATATCACGAAGATTGCAAGCTGTCATTGCTGCGAGAGGAGGAAATCACGATATTAAAATTGTTTGTGTAAATTAACTTTATGATATACAGAGTGTTTGTTTTTCTTAATAAAAATAGGCTTCAAATCAGCGTTTCATTTATAATTTTGCAGCAGAAATGAGATAATGGAATGAATCAAAAAACGAAATGTTTAGAATACGTCAAAGATTACAAGAAACATAATGTAAATAAAATTATCCACCTCAATTTTCCTACAGGGTATTTTCAAATTACGATAAAAAACAACAGTTTGATTTACTCCTGTATAATATAGCCTAATCGAAAAATATTACTTCATAAAATAATTAAGGAAAAACACAATAAACGGATCTACAAACAGATGACAAAATCATCAAAATCGCAGAAAAAATAAAAAAGTAATAAAATATCAAACTTCACCAAAATTTCAGGGAGGCGGAATTTCCTCCCGAATCACCCTGTATAGAGCAAGATATACCTTTAAAGTAGCCGAAAAAAATATATTTCAGAAGTGGGATAAAATTTTAAATATTAAAATTTGTACTCACTCATTCGTAAAAGCTGCACATCCTTACTAGGTGAACAGTCGTTCCTCCTCTTCGCTCCCAGACCCACGCCCTCGCAAATAATCGAGATATTGTCCTCCTCCATCGATTGATCCAAAGTGTTGTAGTTTCTCGTTGGCGTGCTGCTTACTTTGGTTTTCATACTCATCACCTAGTACAATTATGTCAAAAATTTCAACGTTAGGTATAGTTTTTGCAGAATTATACCGTTGATCTTTTGTGCAATAAAACCTCATTATTCCTTCGACCATAAAATAAATAAAGAAATCCCAAATTTTCAAACCTTTTCGAGCAGAGCCGGACCAGGTATACAAAGTGATTTTTAATAATTTTAATCTTTAGTGGTTTTCCGGCGAGTAATTTTTAGTTAGGCTTATTAGTGGTAGAATGTGGCGTCCTTGGAATTGTGCTGATAGGGATAGAATCTGCTATGTTTTTAACTGAAAGCAACAGACAATTTGGAACAAACCCGTTCTCTGAACCAGCATGTTATATTGTGATTATTTTGCCTTTATTTGATGGTGCCTTGGTTTGACATTCTTTGGAAGAATCATCCCAACTTTTCTTGGAGTGTCATGGGTATCGAACCATGTTTCGTCAAGGTAAATTATTGGACGATTTTCTTCTCTAAATTGTTTAACAGCTGTTAAATATTTAAGTCTCCATTCCCGTAAACGTTGAGATTCCATTAATGTTTGTCTTTTATCAATGCTTCGGTATTTAAAACCCATTTTACGCAATATTTTCCTAAGGCTTGAAAGGCTACAAGAGATATTTGTTTCGTCTTTAATCAGCTGCTCTTTGAGGGAAATCAAAGTGGGTACAGTTTGTGCCTCATACATTTGGTAAATCTTTCTTCTTAATAAATCTTTCTTCTTAATAAATCCATGTAAATGTGCCAGAATCACTCCGATTTTTTCTAGGATTAACAGGTTTAAGTACTATGCCTCTTACCGAAGATAAAGGAGTTTTTGTCAAAGTAGACGTCTCTGCTAAAGCATCCATCGAATTAAAATTTCTACCCAACAACGATTGATACACATTTTTAATTATTAGTTTGGCATCGGTAGATAAATGCTTCCTTTTAAAAATGACACTTGAAGATGCCCCCCTATCAGCACAATTCCAAGGACGCCACATTCTACCACTAATAAGCCTAACTAAAAATTACCCGCCGGAAAACCACACCGGCTCTGCTCGAAAAGGTTTTAAAATTTGGGATTTCCTTATTTATTTTATGGTCGAAGGGATAATGAGTTGTATTGCAGTTAAAAGATCAACGGTATAATTCTGCAAATACTATACATTTTCCGACAATAAATTCCGGTTTAGTCCGGTAACTTTTTAAATCGTGTTCCGAACTCGGTGAAATTTGTTGCAAAGTGTAGACTTATGTCTCGGAAAGATTTTAGTTTTCAACAATAGCTTAATTTAAAGTGTGACCTTTTCTTAATACACTGTTTTCTGGTTCACTTCATTATCTGTGTTTTAAAAGAAAATAGAAATTTTTAAAGAGAGTATTGTTGGGAGTTTTTCATTTTATAAGTATAAGTACGGTCCTGTCCATGCTGTAAGATCAAAAATTGCGCATGACTAACGCACCTCGAGCCCATATAGTACCTGATTAGTGAGGCTTTCAATTTCCGATTCCATCTCATCGTTTCTGTCTTTTAGTTCGGAATTTTTGATTTGCAAAGTCGTCAATTTTGATAACAGCAATTCACTTTCCTCTCGTTCTATTTCCCTGAGAAAAAAATAAAATCAACTAACGACATCGAAAAACGCCATAAGTAAGAAGTAAGTAGATTCGTTCGCGGAGCACTCAGAAATAAACTGGACGGCACAAAATTCCGCCACCCTGAAATTTTGGTCAAGTTTGATTTTTTATGCCATTTTCATGTTTTTGTTATCAGTTTGTAGACCAAAGATCTTACAAACTCCAGATAGAATTGTTTACATTTGTAGTCGACGTAAGGAATGTAAACGTGCACTCCCCACCTTGCTGTTATGCTTGCAGCATAGCCAGATTGTCCTATTTATCGCTAAGGTATCTGCAAAATCCCAATGAAAAATTTGTTAATTTGACAATTACAACTGGTTTAAGGTTAATCCGCAATTGCTTTTAAAATAAATTTATTTCCCAATAATTTTACTATAAATTGTGCATAGGCCTTGAGAGATTTAGAAAAAAAATATTATTATACATAAAAGTTTGAAATAAGCCGACTGCACTCTGGCAACATCAACGCTACAGCTACTATGCGCTACGGCAAAAAGTCAAACTTTATCAATGGATCAGATTATAGTAAACAATACAGTGTTGCTGGTCAATGCTAACTGCTTTTAAGGGAGTGTTTATATATTTTGGTTGTTTTTATTTTTTTTGTGAGTATTGGTGAAAAATCGTCTTTATTATAAACAATGATGGTGCATTCACGTATAGTTTGTAAAAGAGTGGATCATTTAAGCAAGGATTTATCTTTTCTTCGGTAAGTATGGTTATGTTTTAATATGATTGTATTGATAGGATTTCTGATATAACCATTGACGTTTAAAAGGTTATGGACCGGTCCGTTGAGCTAGTCCGGGCAAAAAGCAGTCGAGTTGGTTTATTTCTTAATATAAATCTTGCATTTACAAGATGGTTGAGTCTTGTGCGGCCATAAAATGCTTCACTAGAAGATGTAATGGTGTTAAATTAAAATTTCACAGGTTAGTAAATATATTCTGAAATTTGATTTTGAGTTTGAAAATTTGTATGAAAATTCGCTTTGTTTAAGGATGTACTAAATGTTTATCCACTTCGTTAGGATACTAAAAGGTCGTAGCCTACGGCAAATTTTTTGGATACATGCCCTTAGAAGGAATAATTATAGCCCAGGTGATACAAAAATTATTTGTGAGAAACACTTCACAAAAGAAGATTATGGAGGTAATGTACATGGGAATAAAATACTGAAGAAAGGAACAGTCCCGTCAAAATATTTTACATCTTTATTTTTCTATATTTAAACCATTTTTGCAGTGTAACTAGTACGGAGAGGTTTTATATAATTTATTTATTTATTTTTATTTATTTGATCTAACTTTCCGTTGCATGTGAGCGGGTAATAAACTAAAGATAGATGACCAGAGTGCAGTTGGATTATTTCACGATTTATTTGATACTTTTAAGTATAATAATATTCTCTTAAAGCATTTCTCATCCTTTTCAGTGTATAGTAAAATTATTAGGAAATAAATTTATTTTAAGAGCAATTGCGGATTAACCTTAAACCAGTTATAATTGTCAAATTTACAAATTTTTAATTGAAATCTTGCAAGATACCTTAGTGATAAATATGACAATCTGGCTTGAAATATACACTTTTATATCTGGAGAATTATCATCCAATAATGAATACACCAAAAACATTGATGCTAAGCATAAATAGTTAAATCCATCCTTGGATACACTGTATATAAAAACTGGATCAATATTTCTATCTTTTTTATAAATATCCAATATTCGAAACTACACTTTTTGAATAGATAATATAGTTAAACGTAAAGAATCTCAAAGTAAATTATACGACCTTGTTGGGCTTTTTGCCCAGACTAGCTCCGCTCCGAAACGAGGAAGGCCGCTCCATAACCTTTTAAACGTTATTGGATTTAACCAGACTTCAACATTGTTGCCATTAGCGAGACAAACATGTTTTGTCACTCTTCCACCCATTACTGATTTTCAATAACATTTCAAACAATCACAAACTCACTTTTGGGTTTTCCTTAATTATTTTATAAAGTAACATTTCTCGATTAGGCTATATAATACAGGAGTAAACAAACTGTTGTTTTTGTCGTAATTTCAAAACACCCTGTAGGAAAATTGAGGCGGATAATTTTATTTACATACTGTTTTTTGTAATCTTTGATATATTGTAAACATTTCGTTTCTTGATTCATTCCATTATCTCATTTCTGCTGGGAGCTGCAAAATTTTAAATGAAATTCTTCAGTCAGCGCCAGTCGTAAGTCTTGCAAGGTTTGTGGTTGTACAGGACGGCGACGAACAGCCCTTTTAAGTTGATCCCAAAGATATTCGATTGGGTTGAGATCCGGGCTACATGCGGGCCATTCCGATCTTGGAAGTCCAACTTTATCCAGATATTCGATCACTACATGTGCAACGTGAGGTCTATGCATTATCATGCATTAATGTAAATTGGTTCCCAATGAAAGGAGCAAATGGAACAACAACTTCTTGGAGGACATCCTCAATGTAACGGTGGGCAACAAGTACAAGATTGGTGCGTGCTTCGGAAGAAATACCCGCTCAAATCATGACCGATCTTCGATCTCTTAAAGAACTAACGGTGACAAAGTGATCATCAGCTGCAATGGTAATTCTCCTTCTGCCAGAGCCTTGTCGCCTAGTACGAATTCCCAACTGTAAATACCTATTCCAGGCATCTCGAACTGTGGACCGTACAATTCTCAGAGTACGGGCTACTTAACTTTTGCTACTACCATCCCTTATTAACGCAACAATTGTACCCACGTTTTCTGGAGTTAATGCCATATTGACACACAACAAATTATAATATTGTAACTGTCAAACATTCTGTCACAATAATGGCGTACTTAGCCAACGTCGATAATTTTGAACCGAAAGCTTGAAATACATTTTATAAAAATATCATCGTTTCATTTAAAATCTTGCAGCTACCAGCAGAAATGAGATAATGGAATGAACCAAGAAACGAAATGTTTAGAATATATCAAAGATTGCAAAAAAAAAATTGTATATAAAATTATCCACCTCAATTTTCCTACAGGGTGTTTTGAAATTACGACAAAAAACAATAGTTTGATTTACTCCTGTATAATATAGCCTAATCGAAAAATGTTACTTTATAAAATAATTAAGGAAAAACCCAATAAATTGATCTACAAACTGATAACAAAATCATGCAAATCGCATAAAAAATAAAAAAGTTATAAAATATCAAACTTGACCTAAATTTCAGGGTGGCGGAATTTTGTGCCGGCGAATGTATTTCCGACTGCTCTGCAAACGAACCTAATGATAATCGCATACACGCGTTAACATATCCATACCTCACTTTCAGCTTCTCGGCCTCCAACACCTCAACCTTCTCGATCAGCATCTCCTTATCCTTTTCCAACTCGCCGATTTTCCCACTCAGGATCTGATTTTCCTTCTCCACATTGATCGAGTACTTCTGCGCTATCACCAGATCGTTTTTCAATTTAGCCGCTTCCACTTCAAGGTTGCCGATTTTCGCCTCCAACGATTGGTGGATGCAACCGAGCTGCTCCTTGTCCTTGGCGTATTGTGACGTTATGTCTCTCAGCATGTCCGCGTGGCGTTGGTCGAGAAGTTTAACCTGGAAAAGCGTATTTCAATTACAAATCAATAGAGAAAAAAATAGCTTCATTACAAGGAATGTTAACATTGCGATGTTGCCAAACCATTTCGCGTATTCCGACCTTGCATGGTTCGCTACCACGATGGAACTTCCTAAGGGTGTCCCCAAGGCTCGGTTCTGGGTCCATTTCTGTTCATACGTCAACGAGATGCCTAAAGAAGGAATACAATTCACTAACAAACTGACGTACCTGATTAATAGTATTTTGCTCCATTCGAGTATGGTTATCGTCGACTTCCTGCGCTAGCAAAGTGGCTCTATTATTAGCCTCGACGACGTCCATCTTTAACTTTTCCCTTTCCGCTTGTAATTGTTCCAAAATGTTCCTGAAACATTTAATTTCCGACTGGTACAGGCTCAGATTCGCACGCAACAGGGTCGTTTGAGGGTTCTGATATTCGCCCCGGGTGCTCTCGTTTACGGCACGAGTTTGTTTCTCTAACACCTCCGCCAAATCTAAAAAAAATATAAAAAAGTGTCTCATACAGGGTGTTATGGAAATGACGTATTATATTTAAATGGGTGACTCCTTGGGTGTCCTAGAGAAGCGCTACATATTTTATTTTTTTTAAATCGGCCATTTTAAAAGTGGGGTAATTCACCCCTAAACCCACACACAACTCCTCGGCACATTCATATATGAACATATTACATTGCCCAGCTGGGTAATCAACAGATGTTCAGGTATAATGTTGCCAAACTGTTTAAGAGTGTAAAACTTTAGTTTCTTATAAAAATAAATATTTAGCTTACTTAGAAAGTAAATTCAGGACGCGATTAAGGAATCCAGGGCACAGACACTTTCAGTTCTTTTTTCTATGGGAAAAACTTTATGCTCATCACGTGTCCTGACGATAGTGTGGGAGTGCATAATATGCTTATCACTAAACCCCAACACTAACGCATAATTACACTTTACAATAACACAACATAGAAATAATAAAAACGCTCATTTCTATGGGCCATTAACCCTTTCCTAAAGATAAAATGAAACAATTATGTTAACAATTGACAGGAACTTCCCTTTGAAATGAATGGTCTAGTCCACCTTCGGACCAGTCGGACTTTCTTTCCGAGAACTCTCCGCTAGTAGAGTCAGCGCGGTTGCCATTTCCTAGACTATAATTATACACGAAGGTAATATTATAGAAGGAAATTCGGCAATTTATGATAGTCGCTTATAAAACATCGAAAGTGGCAACGCTGTATTTTTAAATATTAGCCCGATTGCCCAAAATCAGCTGTTTAAAGAAGCTGGCCGATATCGATCGAGAGAACCAACGTGTTATATATTTTTAAAATTTTTAGATGTTAAATACATTATTTCCCAGACAATAAGGGCGTATTTTTGTCTACACAGTAGCACTTTAAAATACTAATTCAGATTGAACGGTACTTAGATGTGTTGTGACGCGAAAACAAATGTGATTTTGTGATGTGAGTACTTTGTGTTTTTTATAAATCACGTTGGTTTTAAATAAGTTCGAAAAGGTAAATAAAATTGAATTTTTTTTTTAAAGGGTAAGTGGCATCTATAAACTTTTAAGTTGTCCAGATCTGACGGGTGTCGCTCGAATTGAACAAATGAGAACATACCTGACCATTTAAAAGCTCCGCGGCGGTTCGTTCGAGTCAGTTCAAGTTTATAAATCAGAGATCGTTTCCCAGCGAACTGAACGTACAAGTTTATAATATTGTACCCTGAAAAATAAACAACTTGCAATCTGTCAAACGGTTATCGACTTTCTAAAGAGTTTACCCTGAAGGATATGACAACACTGTTCAAGATTCACGGCCATATGTCGCTGTGTTTACCTTCCGAACAGGGGCACCACGTGGTAATTTTTGGTTTGACATAAGGTCATGTACAGGGCATATTAAATTAAAGCACCATTTTTGCATATTTTTCTTCAATTTGTTTTCATCTCAGGAATTGCCGGTTTAAATATAATACGTCATTTCTATAACACCCTGTATATTGGGAACTTTTTGCCAGTCACTGTATGGAATACAGGAGCTCATTCTTACCGTTAATATTAATTCTTGCCGAGTTAAACCCCAGCTCGTGAATTAGCTCCTTGGGAGAGAGAATGCCGACATTCTCCCACATCTCTATGAGCGTGTCGGTGTTTATCAAGCCGTTCCCATCCGGTCCCAAAGTGACATATTGGAACGTCTGAGAATCGGGAAACAGTTCTTCCGAGGAACATCTAAAAAAATATGACGCTATTAATAAAAAAAAAAAAGAAGCGGGAAGCTTTTTTTGGAAAATGGCAAATCCTGGAGGCACAAGAATGTTATGTGCCGCGTTACTTACCGTATGTTCACCGACTGATCATTCAGATTATTTCCGTTATTCAAAACGTCAAACCACGTTTCGTCTCTTTGAATCACCTCCAGCACCTCTTTGAAACTAATCTTCCTATCATAGTTTATCGACAGTTGTTCAGACAACTGTCTGATTACTTCGTCGGCCAGTCTGTGCAATCCTGAAAAGCAAGAAAAATGATTCCGCGGAACGAAATGGCGCGAGTAATTCGCGTTTTTTTTTTTTAATTTTATTTTTTACCTATCGCATCGCATACCAACACCAACTCGGTCTGATTCAGATACCCATCTTCCCCCACTCCCAATTTTTTCCACGCCTCCCGTAACATCTCTTCCGTGCATACGATTTCCGGTTCGCTCGTCAAATTTGAGGTTATAAAGTGGTTTCCTAAGGAGTTGTTGAGGTCCTTGTGGCCTGGCAGAGATGTACATCTAAAAAAAAACATTCACTGTATAAAGGGTGTTCGGAAAATGCTTCAGGATACTTAGAGGGGTGAATATTTGGCAGTCAAGAACGTGGCTTGGCGGGGCAGACGTCATCAAGAACAGGGCTCTGGCCAAGAATACTGCAGGTTTGTAAAAACCGTATTAGAGTCGGCAATTCTTGCGCCTGCAATGGCAATTATAATTGCACATATTCAAGCACAGTAAACCGTTCTCGATCAGCTGGCGCATTGCCAACAGTCAGAAAAGCAGTTGGTACTGTCGAAATCCCTAAAATACCCCCTAGAATTAGAGATGGACAAACCTGTTCGTTTTGATTACCAGTTAAAGCAGTTACTGCTACTTACACATAGTAGCTCAAAAAAGTTGCGACGAATTAGCAGTACATATGCTTAATATAGAATGTGAACTGCTAATTTAAGTACCAGTTAGTTTAAATAGCTATTAGCTGTTCATAGCTGCTTCGACCAACTAATAAACAGTTAAAAATAACAGAATAATCCATCTCTACCCAGACTTGCAGCGGCAATGGCAATTAAAATGGCGCACGACCCATTTCTGGCAATGCAATACTAATTGCGCAAGCTAATCGAGAACGGTGTACTGCGCATGATTCCGTGTAATTATAATTGCCATTGCAGGCGCAATAGAAAAAATTGCCGACTCTAATATGGCTTTAAAATACACGTAAACGAAAATAAAATTTATAATTTACCTTTTAAGTTTCGAATTCGTTTTGCGTTTCTTCGTCAGAACTTCGCTCTGCGAATTCGATCGTTGGACCGATGTGCCTCCGTAAGATTTACAATTAGAAATGTCATTATCTTCATTAAAGATTGGCGTTATTTCATCAGTTCTAGGCCTAAAAAAAATATTATTTTTATAACTGAATATACAATATTTAACACTACTGACAGGAAAGGAAACAAATTTGTAACAAATACTTCTTATGAATTGATTTGGATGATTGAATTCTATATGTGGCAAAGTACAGTTCTGTTCATTAAAAACCCGTACATCTAATTTGTCCCGGTGTAAGTCGTTCGTTTTCATTTTTGGCATACACTTTTAAAATTGCATGGTGGCAATTGTTGTTAGACGTCTAAAAGTCAAACATTTAAAATGCCTCGTCAATTAACTATTGTAGAGAAGGCACAAATAGTAGCAAGAATCCAAGACGGATGGTCAATTCGTTCCATAGCACAATTATATGGCAGAAATAAGAGCACAATCCAAGAACTTAAGAAGCGTTGGCAACAAGAAGGGTCATTCGACCGACGAGAGGGTTCTGGAGGTCCTAGAATTTCCAGTCTTGAAGAAGAAGCTTTGTTTCTAGGCCACTTAAGAGATAATCCCTTTCAAATGGTGAGGCAAGCTATGAATGCCACAGGATTTCCTGGCTCTCGACCTACGGCCAGTAGAAGAGTCAATAAATCAGAATTAAGAAACCGCGTGGCCGCGAAAAAAATTAAACTAACAGAAGAACGAAAGCAATCGCGGTTACTGTTTGCATTAAATTATATATATCGCGAACCTCAATTTTGGAATAGGGTAATATTCACGGATGAAAAGACTTTCCAATCTACATACAATGGATCAATTCGAGTGTATCGACCAGACCGAACAAGATTTGAAGAGCGTTATACCAGTGATCTTGCTTTTAGACCAGGGCGCTTTTCTGTCAATGTATGGGGTTGGATAAGTCACTATGGGCTTGGGGTATGCTGGAAATTGGAGGGAAGGTTCAATGCTGAAAATTATCGTCAAGTTCTAGAACATATTATGCTTCCATCTGTTCGCTCCATTTATCCAAATAATTCTTTTATTTATCAGCAGGATAATTGCCCAGTGCATACTGCAAATGTTGTGAAGGACTGGTTTCACAACAATAATGTAGAAGTGTTACCTTGGCCTTCTATCAGTCCGGATATTAATCCGATAGAAAATGTATGGGCTATAATCGTAAAGAAAATCATCGGAATTTTTTTCCTCATAATTCTAATGAATTGTGGGAAATTATACATCAATGCTGGGAAGAACTTGACCAAAATATTGCAAGAAATTTAATAAACTCTACGCCTAATAGATTGGCACAGGTGATCGAAAAAGAAGGTTCAATGACCAAATATTAATTTTTTAAATCTTTTATAATTCTTGTTTAATATAATTTTAGTTTCTGTTACGTTTTTCTTTTATTTACTTCATATTATAATCCAAATTTGCATTTTTGGCATAATCTAACCTTTAACATAAATGATAACCTAACAATAATAATCAGTCACAAAAGCCTGTTCTAAATAGCTTAAATAATAGAGAAACTAATTATAAGACTTGTACGGGTTTTTAATGAACAGAACTCTACTTTCGATTAGAAACTTGAAAAATTCATGAACCACACAAAATGTCAATAATGACTGTCAATGTTTTATTTTGGCCATTCCCCGTCTAATAAAGTAGAATTTATTTCATTGAATGGTACTATTAAGAAAGGAAGCCTTCTTTGTCATCACCTACATTCTCTCTTTGAACAGAATATTTTAAAATTCAAACGTGGGCGGTATTTGGTGGCAATAGAATCAGAATCCGCTCACGTTACTTATAATTAACGTAGAAAAATAGTACCTGCTTCTTCTTCCGTACTTTTTGCTGCCATAGACGAACTTCGGCGAAACCTCACGATCCGGTGAACTTTTCTCCACTGGTTTATTTTCCTTGATGGGACTGTCGTTGATATTTTTGTTATTTTGCATTTTACCTACAATAAACAATAATTTTTGCAAATAAAAAATAAATAAAAGCGCTAAATTTAAAATTAAAACCGTATGAATCAATACAGTGGGTAATATGCACATTGCACACTGAACAAAGCAGATACCGTGCCCTTAAATTAAATAAATATTGTGCGACACCGAATTATTTTATTATTATTATCATCTAAAATTTTACTAGACTTTATCTTTTACGGATTACGAATCGGAATAACAAAAAGTTGCGCGTAATTTTTTTTATGCTCGTTAAAACAATAAAACCACAATGGTGGACTATAATTTATAATCCGATTAGCGTAGAAGCACACAGTGGGTCAACTAAAAGTTGACGCTTGTGGAAGTAAACTTCCTAGTCCTTGTATATAAAAACTAGACAAATTTACCAAACTTCTTACTTCTAACTAATCTACACAATAACACAATCCAGTTATAAACATTCCGGCGAACCCTCTCGTTTTTCGACAGTTGACACCAGCAATATGTCATTGATTAGCTGCTCGGGAAATTCAATAAAACTCCCCAGTTTAGTGATGAGCTGTACGAAGCCCACGTGTTGTGTTTTTAAAGTTTAATTGGCGCTAATAAGTTTTAAAAGTGTATTTCCATCGTGTTGGTATATTTTGGGGTTGTTTGTATATCTACACTGACAAAAATGCATTTACCAATGTCGTGGGTTACAAAATTGGATCTACCTCAACCTACCTCTCTATGTTGTTCTAACTGAGCCTACGAATTATCACAAATTATTTAAAAACGCTACAGTAATTCAGGTTCTTTTGGCTCGCCTCAACCCAGAAAGATTTTTTATCAACATCTTGTAACTATTTTATGAGTTACCTGAACTCAGTTTCTGGGTTGAGAAAACTGATTATAAAGTGTGGTTTTAACCCGGACGTGCATTATTTGAACTCATTACCATGTGCAAATTATTTTGAGAATAATTCAGGAAACGTGCTCCAAAACCCCATATCGAGGGTAAAAAACAAGATCGTAAGGTCACGGAAAGTTCCGAATTCGTGCTCGTGCAGGTTTGGCGCGTTTCATTCCATTGTTATTCGTCCCTTGGTGAAGTGGTTTTCGGGTTGAGAGGAGGGTCGCAGGCCCGTGGTATTCCCACTAAGTGAACCAGTGGACAAGGTATGATGTATAATGCAAATTACTAAATAGAAAATACAAAACAGATTGAACTGAAACAGAAATAAATTTCTGTTTTCATTGCAAAATAAAAGTATTATTTTTAAGTACGGTCCTGTAATTCATACCAACCTATACAAATTAAATAACCAGAAATAACGGGGCACGTCATACTGTCATTATCAGGCGAGGAGGGGGATCGCTGCCAAAACTATACCTTACCTAACAAAGATAGCAACGCGTCTTTAAACTCCCCAAAAGTGGATCTCGATCGTTTCTCGCTCAACAGGCACCGGATCAGCTCGTTTCCTTGTTCGTCGAGTTGTAGCGTCGCACAAAGTCGCACGAGTCCATCTTTGTCTAAGCTACCGCAGTTGTCGATGTCGTGGCTGTTGAATACCTTTAACAGTTGCTGTTCGTAGGGGTCCAGGAGGGAGACGGGGTCCATAGTCAGTTGTCGGGACAATAATGGTGACCTGGAAAAAATATATGATTTTTAACAAATAATAGTTTAACAATGTTAACAACTGGCCAGCATGCGACGATACAAATTACACACCTTTTTTTAGACGGTGACTGTGCGCCTGGCAAACAATTCGAGGGCGGCTATCACCTAGAGTGACTACCTACTTCCCTTTCCCTCTACTCCTACCCAATTTCTAGAAAAGTGCTACACAACAAATAATAACGTGTCTTTCCGATTTTTAATATCGTTTACTGGAAGCGAAAGGGAAGTTTTCATTTGATACCCTGTATAAATCTCCACTGTACAGCTACAGATAATTATAAATCAATAGTTCACAAACCGTTTGATAGGTTACCGACAGAATTACAGTAAAATTCAGGAAAATCGAAGAAATTAAATATTTATAGTATGTAGGAAAATACGTGCTTACTCAAATACAAGCAGTGGCGGCTCGTGACCTATGATACAGGGGGTTCACAACTATGGTGAAATTTTTCTAGGCGTTTTAAATGTAGAAAGAAAAAAAGTACTAAGAAAATGCGTTAGGTAAAACATATTTTTATTTATTTTTACACAAGGAAATACAACTTTTGGAAAATAAGAAAGGTTTTCTTAGTGTGCATAGCTGTCGGATCTTAAAGTCGTCGCATGCAACCCTCGTAACAATATTTATACAGTCCACTACTAATACTACTAAAGCCATCTACGAGCTATCAAGAAGACCGAATGATGTCCAATACTACTACCGCCATCTACGAATTATCAAGAAACCCGAATGATGTCTAATACCACTACGCCATCCACGGCTACGTCATTAGGCGCAACCAAGACGAGAACAATAGTTAACTGTTTTATGACGAGAACGAATCGAGCCACGAAACTGACAAATTGGAATTCTTCATATTTTCAGTGTTTTTTAGGTTAAATCCTTAAATACAATGGTTTAAAATCATATTGAGTATCATTTATCGAAATACACAACACTAATCGACCCTACACAATAGTGCTTAAACGTAAAGTCCATTCTTCGGTTCTTAATTGTAGAAAATTGATCAATAACAGCCTCATTAAGTTTGGAATACCCTCTATAAATTTTTTTTCATATATTTCATTTTTAAACTTTCTAATAAAGTCCCTAGATTTACCCTTTGTGGTCTGCGTTAAATTAATTTCGGGTTTAGGTGTTCCCGCATTATTCAATTCAATTTTTTGCTCCAATCTCAAAGAGCTAAAGTTATTTCTTAAATAGTCCACCGTCAACTATTCATTTTAACTTAATAAATATATAATATTAAAATATTAAAACATACACGCTCGAATTTCTAACTAAATGCACACAAAAACAATGCGCCTATCCCTCGCTGCCACCCGCCACCTGTTACTACAGAGAAACTGCACTACTTAATCGCACGTGCGAGCAAGTCTCGTCATAATCGTCATTTATCTCGACCGAGGCACGGTTGCCGGATCTATACAGTTCGGTTTGACGGGATGATAAAATATTAGGGAGGGTCGGACTTTTTTAGTTTGACGGTACGATAAAATATTAGGGAGGGTCGGACTTTATACGATAAATAATATTCAATGAATATAAATTAATATTTTTTATTCGTTTTGTTTTGGGGGTGCACGTGCGCATGTGCTCCTGTGGAAGAACCGCCACTGTATAAAAGGTGTTATTATATTTAAGGGAAGGTAAGGAGACAATATGACTAATCATATGGGTTTGTTAACCAATTTTCAGCAGTGTACGCGGCTTCTGTGACAATGCAATATGGTTATTTATCGCTTGTTAACTCACAGCGCCATTTATGGTTAATTTTCTACAATTTGTTTTTATCTCAGGTTTACTAACAACAAGATACTAAAACTGAAGAAGAAAATGTCAAAATTCAGCAGGAAATAAAGCGATTTCTTTAAAAAAATGTCATCTTGTTCCCCTAGAGCTGAATAGTTTTTTCTATCCTCAAATAAACTGTTAAATATAAAGATAGAACAAAGGTCACAGTCTTATTATTGTATTACCTACTTTTCCATGTATAATTTAGTACGCACTGTCACGCGATGGTGTTACTGCCGAACACGGTTTCGGTATTTGCCGAAACAAACTAACACACGACAATTAAAAGAATTAAACCAAAATACGTTTTAGCCTCCTAGATTCCTTTTCGGTGGAAGGTGCCTATCTCACATAAATCATGTCCGTGTTGCTAATGAGATGTATTCATTCTAATTTTGTAATTTGCAAAATTAAACCATTATTAATTATTACGCCATTATACAGACTATAAATTTATGAGTAAATTCAAGCTACCTTATAAGCAATGAGAAAGTAACCATCTAAATATCTGAATAGTGCAAAAAATGTTTACTAAACTCACGCGAGCCGGTTCCACACAAAACAAAAACGATTAAGTGCGACCCAAGGTCGCGTGATAAGTATTTAAAATACAATACGTTGATGTATTATTATTTTGAAAAAGTTTATAAATATAGTTAGAGTGAACCCTCCCTTAGGCGGACACCTACGGGACCGTCTAAATATGTCCGCCTAATAGAGGTGTCCGCCCATGGGAAATTTGTTATTAGGTAATATGTAAATGCAAAATTATTACTATGTATATACAAATAAACATAGCATAACAAAAATACACTAGTGTTAGTTTGGATGTAGTACTAAAACAATCTAATAACGTAGTTTAACGTGTTTGCGTTTTAAACTTGCAATCTAGAACATGTAATTCCAAGTCTGATAACAATTCCATTGCTGTAGAGTCACCTCTATTCTTTGCATACTCTTATAATTCCTTTACCATACTAATGGCTTGTTGATGATTGGTGACATTTGTTTGATTACTGCATTCAACTTCTTCATCAAGGCCGTATTACAGTCGGGAATTTTTATGGCGCCAGCAATGGCAATTATAATTCAAGGATTCATGCGCAGTACACCGTTCTCCGTACTACAATCAGAAATTCTTCTCTTCTGACAATTAAAATGACACGGATTCATGCGCAGTACACCGTTCCCGATCAGCTGTCTCTCGTTACCAGAAATGGGGCAGGCGCCATTTTAATTGCCCTTGCCGGCGCAATTGGGTAGACATGGATTATTCTGTTATTTTTAACTGTTTATTATTTGGCCGAACCAGGTATGAACAGCTAATGGCCATTTAAACCCACTGGTACTTAAATTAGCAGTTTACATTCTTTATTAGCATGCATTGCAACTTTTTGCACCTCCTATTTCTAAAAAGCAGTAGCTGCTTTCACTGGTAATCAAAACGAACAGGTTTGCTCATCTCTAATTATGGAGATATTTTAGGGATTTCGACAGTACCCACTGCTGTTCTGACCGTTGACAATGCTCCAGCTGATCGAAAACGGTTTACTGCGCATGAATACGTGCCATTATAATTGCCGGCGCAAGATAAAAAATTGCCGAGTCTAATACGGCCTTCAGAGTCGTCAGATAGTGATATGGTTTCAGTTTAGACTACATAATCGGTAGGAATGGGGTCACTATCATCTTCTAATAGCACTATCAATGTTAATGAACTCGCCCAAATTATTGTTATCAAATTACAAACTTCCACAACATCAATATTCTCCTTCAGACTCAAAACGCGACATTTTTGCGCCATTGTTTACGATTTTAACATTAGAACTCACAAATAAACGGCGGACTGCTGTCGGGGAATCACACATACTTTCATTCGACGAAGACCTTTCGCGCTGCCGCGCATACGCGATTGGTTGCCGATCTGACTTCAGAGAGTTGTTGCACCGTACTTGTTCGTCTTCCAAATACTTTAAAACACTTTTTGGTCCGTTTAAAAGGAGGGTTTTCGCACTCTTTGTATGAAAACAGCCTGTCCGCGTCCGCCCAAAGGAGAGTCCGCCCAAGAGAGGTTGATTTTCATGGAATTTCATATACCTAGTTCCGGACATTAAAAAATGTCCGCTTAATAGAGATATACCAAAATTGGCGATCTCATTTAAAGTACTTACTTTCGGAGATATTAAAAAAAATGTCGCCGTGTAGCAAACCGTTACAGGAAACACCCTGTATATTATAGCCGATATGGCTCGATCCACTGAACGGAAACAAATAAACCCAAATTAAACGTGGCAGTAGTACGGACGGAAGTTCTGGTATATTTCTACATTTGGCCCCATCATTGTCACACCTACAGAATAGGGGACGTGCATTTGTAGACAAAACAAACCGGAACAAACCCATTGAGTCAAATAGAATCGTTAAATCCTTGAAAATGTACTTCCTCGCGACTGTATTTGACTGCTTTTTCGCCTTAGAGCTGTTTCACACACACCAATATTATCGGTATCCGTGCCGGTGTCGGTATTTGACACAGTCACCGACCCTATAAAAAAGTCGGTGGCCGTTGCCGATATCTTTGTCTCTCGTCAGAGTGCTCTGTAGGAAAGGGATGCCCTACACCGATAATATTGGCATGTGTGAAACCGCGCTTAATGTTTGTTTGCTTGCAAACAAAAAATACCTTTCTAGTCTTCCTACACACCCACAGACATTATAACATATTGAACAATATGGTCCTATGAAATCATCAACTAATAACATACATAAAATATGTATGTATATATTTATTTTAATGATTTCATAATTATATTTCAGATATTATTGATCAATTATTTTTCGAATAAAAGTGATTTGAATCGAGCAAGCGTGATTTTTTTTGTTTCGGCACCTTGACCAACCCATGTTGTTCAGATCATGTATTGTTTATCTCCACTTTAATTTAGCTTCGTTCATGTTTTCACAGGAGACAAAAATGGTCATCCAAGCGATCCCAAAACGTTTTTTAGTTGCATTATATTAATTTACTGTCCTTTATATGCAATTTCCATTTTCCTAGCGTATAATTCCTTTTAAGACCCATAAACTATAAACTATCTAAACTACTTAACAAAATGTCTCCTTTATAAACGAACAATCAAGGTAATTATCGCTTTAATGTGTTGTTGTTAATCAATAATCAAAATTTTTATGGTATAAAAGTTTCTCTTTACTTGCACCATGTACCGCATTATTCCGTATTCCTCTTCCGGCAAAAGAAAGAGCGCTAGCTAATATAACAGAGATAAAAAGGATCGTCAGGAAAAGAAATGTTCACTAATATTTTAGAAATTTATTGTTCTGTATGTTCGGAGCAAAGCTCGAAAACGGCAAATGGTGAATAATTTTTGCTCAATTTCTCGCTTTGGCCGTCTCCAAATAAATATAACTAGTGTTGGGAAAAACCGATGCTTTTAATAATCGAGTACTTGATACTCGAGCGATTTTAATAATCGAGTGAATCGCTTGAAATTCCAATTCACCAAGCGATGACGTCACCGACTGCTCGACCGGCAGCCTAATCGTTTACATGTGATCAGGTAGGGTATTTAGCAGGCACGTAACTACGGGTGGGCACAGGTTTAGCTAAAAAAATTGTAGTAGCCACCAAAAAAATTCCAGAAATTTATTTATTTCTGAATAATGAATTTTTACCACGTGTCTCGATACCAAACAAAAAAACTGCAAAAAATCACCCAAATATGTATTTATTGTTCGGGTATATTATTGTGCGTTTTTAACCCGAACAAAAAGTATTACCAAGAGTTATTTTTCTTCACATCTTTCTCAATCTACGATCATAAAATAAGCAGATATTTAAAATAGCTTGTCAAATTTTTCCACTTTAAATTATCAGGTGCCCACTGTGTGCACTTCAAAAATTTAGGCTTAGTTACGCGACTGGCAAAATAAGAAAATTGGTTATTATTTTTTTAAATTCATGTACTCATGTATTCATAGTTACCTAAAAGTTCCTGTTTAAATTTAAGAATGTTTACTTTTGGTTACCAAAAAATTTGTCGGTACCTATGTTTTATCAACTATTTTGCCCGTTTTCTTATTTTCCATTAACATTTTCTATAATGTATGTTATTTTTAAGAAGTCTTTTTGAGTTTAATAATAAAAAGTTCCTGTTTAGATTTAAAAATGTTTACTATAAGATTACCAACGAATTTTTCTATATATTTTGTTAATCATTTTGATCGTTTTGTTATTTTTCATTAACAATTTCTATTATTATGTTATTTTTTAGAAGTTTTTTAGTGTTTATAGTAATTAAAAATTTTAAAATTATATCCTTTAATTTTTTAATATTTACAATCGGAGACCGAAACTACTCCGCTTACTAGCCCGTTAAAACAAAACTTTACAAAATGCATGTCGCGATGACTCCGCTAAAGGATTCGGCATACTTTTTTATATGCACCTTCTCGTTTATGAGCCTTTAAGAAAGACGTATGTCGTGTACCTGCTCAACGTCAAAGTCGAACATTCGCCAATCGGATGGCGCGGCGCGTAGACCGAAGGTCGTCTATCAAGTGACCGGCGTTATTTTTCGGTTTTTCGCCTGAATTTATAACTAGCGTATTTCCTATCGAGCGAAAAACTGTTCGAATATACGAGCAGTTTTTTAACTCGATCACGCTACAGCGGTATAATTCCGTCGGCGTCAAGCGAAGCTTGGGTATCGAGTGAAAAATAATAAGTGACGAGCGACGGTTTTCGCCTGAATAGATAACTCGAGCGGTTTTTTAAATAATCGAGCGATGTCGGTTATTTCAATAATCGAGTGATCAAGCGGTTTTTCGCTCGAGCGATCACAACACTAAATATAACAGCCATTACCTGGAATTGTACAAAATGTTTACCTTTACCACAATATGATTATGACCCAACATTTACCACACCCACATATGCAGTCAATAAATAAATGTTTACTTTGTTACTTTACTTATGTCCTGATAAAATCTAACGTTCGCATTCCTACGGCTAGGACTTCTTATGACCAACAGGTATCGCAAACGTTACTTATAGTATAAAATTAAACATAAACTATGCAAAATATTTAGACCAAGCCATACAAACACTATACAATGACTATTTATAAAGCGCAGTGCACAAGGGCAGATGCAGACAACTGCAGCTTTGTCGAACTAAATTTAGGATTTCTTGGTGACACAGGGGACTGGATTTTGCTATTTCGGCGTTACTTATACGGTACATATCAATGTAAAAGAGAAGGAAAGAAGGAAACGGACAAAAAGTCAATTGTACATGAAAAAAATTGACTAAGAAAACAACAGTCGATTCTGGGCATGGTTGTCTACCTTTCTTAAGGACCGCTCTCTGCAAGTGGCGATGGACGGATTTCTCTCAGACACCTTCACCATCAATGCCGGTGTTCCTCAAGGGTCCATATTGTCTCCCACTCTATTCTTACTCTACATTAACGACCTTCTAGTGAAGACTAAAAATCCGATATTTAGTTTTGCTGACGATAGCACACTTATCTCATCTTTCTCTTTGAACGCGCAAACATCAGCTGCCGACGCACATCTTCGCAGACAGCATGAAGTATCACGCCTCAACAAAGACCTGGAAGAAATTTTGGCTTGGGGTGACAGTAACCAAGTCGAATTTAACGCTAAAAAAACCCAGGCAGCAGTTTTCTCTAAAAAGGTTAACATTACAGAACCGGATATAGTCATGGACGGGCACGCAATCCCACTGGCTTCATCTATTAATTGGTCGTCAATCTGGGAGGAAATATGTCTTGGCATAACCATGTTGTGGCAATCGCTAAGATAGCTTCCCAGAAGCTTGGGATACTCTTCCGAACCAGAAAGTTGTACACACCTCAACAACTTTTGACACTACTGACATACAAACCCAGATTCCACCATGACTAGAGTACTGCTCTCATGTATGGAGCTCTGCACCCAAACATACTCTTCGGCTACTGGATTCCATCGAAAGGAGGGCTATTCGTCTGATCGGAGACCACGAGCTGACGGAGAACCTCGACAGCCTAGAACATCGAAGACAGGTTGGGGATTTGACTCTCTTTTACAGATATTTTCATGGAAGGTGCTCGGCTGACCTTGCCCTCTTAATTCCGCCCAGAGCGACGAATAGCAGAAATACACGACGAACCACTGCCGGCCATCCATATGTGGTTAAGCTTAGTACTCCTCGAACTTCATTATTTAAGAATTCTTTCATCTGGAGGACTTCATCCTTGTGGAACGACCTTCCCGAGGTCGTTTTTCCCAACGAATATAACCTCCAACGATTCAAAACCAACGTGAATCGCTGTGCACACGCACCACTCCCAGAGTGCTCTAAAGGATTTTTCCTATAGTGCTTGTGTTTGATCATAAAAAAAAAAGAAAAAAAAAACAGGCTTAAATGCAAGAAAAGAATCTAAAAAAAATTATATTTCATCAACACCCAGGATGTAACCAGTACAAAATAGGTAGCTGCTCCAAATTTCATAGCATTAATGAAGCAGAAAATAGAAATCTAAATTTACAAGTCAGAAAATACTATTTTTCTTAGGAAGCAATAAATATGGACGAAACAGGAAAGAAAAGTAATACAAATTAATATATGTTGAGAAATATATTCAATTATTGAACTAGTTAGGTTGAGACATTTACACAAATTTAATAAAACCAATATGGTACATCCATTGTGCTCTTTTTAACAATAAATATTACGTTCGTCGTTCTTTGGCATCTACAGAAGTAAGAATTGTGCTCGTTAGTTTATTATTAGAACAAGATTCTACATTTCTTATACCGGGTGAGCATGAATATTGGCTCCTCTATACATTTTATAGGAAAACTGTATTATAATCTTGAAGAAGCCGACATGGTAAACCCATGTGTCGAGTTTGAATACATTTTGAGTCAATGAGCCAATCCGAAGTTATTCAATCAAATGTGAGAGCAAAACCACGAAACTCTCATAAGTGCAGGTAACACAGCAAACACCAGACAATTAAATTTTGACATAGACAAAACGAATATTAGGGTCAGTAATTCATTATTCGTTATGTTCAGGTTTACATCATTTTTGGGAATAGCATCATAGAAATTAGTTGCTGGTGTTTTGCTGCATTACCTGATCTAGGAGAGTTTCGTGGTTTTGTCATCTCGTTTAATTGAATAGTTTAGAATTGACTTACCAAAATGGATTTACCATTTCGGCCTCTTCTAGAAATTATAATGCAGTTTTTCTATAAAATATACAAGGTACAAATTTAAAGAATGGAAAGCCACTGGTTCTTATACTAAAACAAGTTTTCTCGGCTTCAGAACCATCTCTATATCGGATTTGCGAAAAACAGTGTATGGGCTCAAAAACAAAAGCACAAGTGATAAATACCTCATTAAAAACAGGAAAATTTCCAAGTTTACCGAAAATTAGCCTCATTGTACCGATTCCAAAAGTAAATAAGCCAGAGACCGCCGCGCAATTTAGACCAATAAATCTCCTGCCAGTAGTGGACAAGATTATCGAGACTATTGTGTTCAAACAGTACTTTGAAGAGAATCAGTTGCTATTCGTGGGACAGTCCGGATTTCGAAGTAATCATTCATGTGAATTGGCCATCCAATATATTTGTGCAGAATGGAGGAAAATAATCAATGAAGGAGACATAGTGATTGGTGTATTTAGGGACTTAAAGCGAGCCTTTAAGACAATAGATCGTAACAGATTATTAAAAAAATTGCCAGCATATGGGATAGGAGCGAGCGCATTAAGCTGGATTGGTGACTATTTAAACGATAGGTTCCAAAGGACAAAAATATATAATACAGTGTCTGGAAATAGTATTACTAGACTAGGTGTCCCGCAGGCTAGTGTACTGGGTCCACTTTTGTTTATAATATACAGGGTGACAATTTAAAAACTTGAAATGGCCATATATTAGAAACGAAAAACTGAAGAAAAAAACGCAAAAAACAGTTCCTATAAAACGAAGGGGGAACAAAAACAAGCGTATTAGCCCACCCCTATCTGCAACCCCTTGGACAGGGTGAGATAAACCCTTAAAATCTTAAATAGAAAGGGGGGTCAAGTGATACATCATTTTGAAGCTTTTGAAAAATGCTTTCCAATGGTACCATAGAAAGGTAAATTTCAGGAAATTCTTCTCTGTTTATTAAGGAAAACAACAAATAAAAAGACAATTTTGAAATTTTTTATTATTAGTTAATTAAATGTTCAAAATGATTGCTACCAATATCCTGGCATATTAAGAGATATCTCTTAAGAATTCTAAACAGTTTAAGCCTCGGTATTTCGTTTTGGTTTATTCGCTATTTTTTTTTTGTCGAAAAAAAAAATTGTTTATAAATATTCGCATTTTATTATCACAGAATTTACCTTAAAGGTAACTTCTACTAGTATTATTATTTTAAGAACAGTTAACTTTCGGTTCAGTTTAAACGAAAAGCAGCACTTCTTATCTTTAACAATGGTGTACAGCACAGCTGAACGGGTAGAAATTATTTTCATTTATGGTTCCCAGGATCAATGTTTTTTTAAGAACAGCTCAACGTTTTAACGAAAGGCATCCAGGTCAAAATGTAAGCCCGGAGTATGTTCGCCAACTAGTAGCCAAATTTAAAGAAACTGGTTCTGTCGCGAATATAAAGAGAAATCAACCGAGACTAGCCGACGAAGCAGCGCAAATTGAAATTCTGGGGCAGTTTGCAATGCATTCAACTTTATCAACTCGTCAAGCAGCTGTAGCAACTGCATTATCTCGTGAATCAATAAGGAAGGTACTTAAAATTCATAAGGTTTATCCCTATAAACTGCACATACTGCAAGAACTTGGTGACGACGACCCTGACAGAAGAATACAGTTTTGTAAAATAATGACATATAGAATTACGGCAGAACCTCGACTAGTTAAAAATATTTGCTTCAGTGATGAGTGTACCTTTTATTTAAATGGGCATATTAATAAGCAAAACTGTCGTTACTGGAATGACGAGAACCCCCACGTATTTAGAGAAGGGCATACCCAGTACCCCCAGAAAATTAAATGTTTGGGCTGGTATATTGGGAGATGGTATTATCGGCCCAATATTTATACAAGGAAATTTAAATGGCGACAGGTATGCTGAAAGAACCCCCACGTATTTAGAGAAGGGCATACCCAGTACCCCCAGAAAATTAATGTTTGGGCTGGTATATTGGGAGATGGTATTATCGGCCCAATATTTATACAAGGAAATTTAAATGGCGACAGGTATGCTGAAATGCTACAGAGGTCTATCGAACCACTAATAGTGCGAGAATTAGAAAATCAGAGGGACATACTCGGAAATTTATCTTTAGAAGAACGCTTACTACATTTCCAACAGGATGGAGCACCTCCGCATTATGTAGTTCCCGTTAGGCAGTGGTTGGATGATAATTATCCCAACCAGTGGATTGGAAGAAGAGGTCCTGTTGAATGGCCACCTAGATCCCCGGACCTAACACCTCTTGACTTCTTTTTGTGGGGTCACCTAAAATCACTAGAGCAACTTCAGCATAGAATAGTTCAGGAATGCCGTGCTATATCCAGAGAAACTTTTGCAAATGTACGTGAAGAATTTGAAAGTAGGCTGTATTATTGTCTTCAAAACAACGGAAATCATTTTGAACATTTAATTAACTAATAATAAAAAATTTCAAAATTGTCTTTTCATTTATGTTTTCCTTAATAAACAGAGAAGAATTTCCTGAAATGTACCTTTCTATGGTACCATTGGAAAGCATTTTTCAAGAGCTTCAAAATGATGTATCACTCGACCCCCTTTCTATTTAAGATTTTAAGGGTTTATCTCACCCTGTCCAAGGAGTTGCAGATAGGGGTGGGCTAATACGCTTGTTTTTGTTCCCCCTTCGTTTTATAGAAACTGTTTTTTGCGTTTTTTTCTTCAGTTTTTCGTTTCTAATATATGGCCATTTCAAGTTTTTAAATTGTCACCCTGTATATAAATGACATTTATAAGTCTTTAAAAAAATGTTTTGTCGGTTTATTTGCGGATGACACCCTAATTTCTGTTTCTGGTAAGAATTGGCGAGAAATAGTTACTGTTCTTAATAGTGAGCTCAGCATTTTATATGACTGGTTATGCCAGAATAAATTAAAGTTAAATGCAACAAAAACGTATGATAATTGGTTCAAAGACACACTGTAAGGCCTTTAATGACTTAAATTTATCGCTGTACATAAATAATACTCCAATCACATATGTAAGTGAAATTAACTATCTCGGGATAATTTTGGATCCCCAGCTCCCTGGATTTAAAAAAGTTCTGCCGGTAGAAACTATGTAAACTAAAGCGTGGCATACATGAACCTACTAAAACCCTGATATAAACATAAATAAAACTAAAGGCGTGTTAAGTGTTCCATCTCAGCACTTCTTTGTAAAATATGGAATTATTACAACCACATTTTTATTGCTATTGCTAATAATATTATTAACATTATTACTAAAAGTACAACATTAAATTGTAGGTATTGTTTTAATAACATTACTTTTAAAAATTTCATTATATTAACTGTAGTATATCGTTCATTATGAAACCATTTATTTTATCACTGGGTACTTAATGAAGTAATTATTGTTACACATTGATCAACAGCTAGAAAAACATATCCTGTGTGTGGAAATAATTTATAGGTGATATAGGCTGAAAAAATTAGTTTGGTAATCCCATCGCAGTAACTTTACTATATGCATGCAAAAGGGTTCATGTTTTTTACTGGCTAATTACTCCTAAAAACCGATAGAATAGGTAGTTCTGTGGGCCAAATTTAAGTGGCCTCTTTTTAGAATCACGTTACATAGTACCCTTTTCAGAAGGGATTATTTACAGTGCAAGTTGGCATAGAGTATAGCATTGAAAATATATTTTATAATTTCTCACACTTTAATGTAGCATATTATTTTATATCATATAACAGTAACTTAATACATCTACATAGTTTTTTTTATTTGAAAAACTATCGTGGGAATAATTCTACACTAAAAGCATAAAAAGAAAGCGATTTGTTGTGTGACGGTTTTTATAACTTCTACATTCCATGCAATCCTCTATCCTCTATGCCCCACCTAGGATTCTTTGATTAAAAGTAGATATAACTTACCAAAGATTAATCTGTGATCTAATTTAAATAGATTTAAGGCTCAGGCTTCATTAATTCACTTAGGTAAATAAAAATAGCGCACATAACGGGATTATCCCACGAATTTGTCGATTTACAAGAACGTCACTTCGAGAAAAAACTTCATCGGATCAGATCAAAACATCAAACGGCAGAATTGAACTAGGGATGTGCGGTACGGTACGATATTCTTGTGTACCGGTATTTTTCTTACCGATACTCGATATTTTGTACCGGTATTTTACTGTACGGTACGGTCCGATACGCTAAGTTTTTACCCAGTACCTATCGTATTTGTATGGTATGTAAATAATTATTTATTAAAATTATATATTATATTTTGACTAATCCAGTTCGTGCTAGAAAACGGAATGCATTCTCGAACGCAGCTCACAGTTACGGCTAAACTATTGCGAAAGAAGAAGATTTTATATTGAACGCGCAATCCCGAATAAAATAAGAAAACGAAGTAAACGAACTGACTGGTCTGGTCTGAGAATAGGTGATTCCCCAATTGTGCATTTTAAAAAGTTTGTTTTTTGTTCATTTTTTATCATGCCGCCTCGTCCCATTAGCGATGTATGGAAAGTTTTTATTAAAACCAAGACTGGAGGTACCTGCAAATTATGTCTTTGTGAGGTCAAAAATTCTGAAGGAACGACAAATTTAAGGAAGCATATTGCACGACGACATCCAAAATATAGTTTTAAAAAAAATGAGAAGGAATCTTGCAAAAACGAGGTATGCATATATAGTAAAATTAACATTAAAAGTGTTTGTGTGTACTAAATACGAGTCTAAATATTATTCAGCTATTATCTCCAAGAGCAATATAATTTCAAAAAATATTTTTATACATTTTTAATATACTCATTTCATCATAAAACAATGTACCGGTACTCATTGTACCGGTACTTTACTTAACGATATTGTACCAGACCGGTACTTCCACGTCGGTACATATCGATCCACGAATACCGGTACTTTTGGGAGTATCGCACATCCCTAAATTGAACTGAGACAGAGACAGAAACAGAACACCGCAAGCTAATCAGGTTAATGCGCATGTACAATGCGCATTTGGAAAGGACATATTAGAGAGATGGGATTCTATCGACATTGGAATATGGTCGATTTTTATGTTTGATTGTCTCTTCGACTGAAAAACGTCGAGGATATTTTCCTTATCTAAACTAAATGTCGTATCATTTTTAAATTGTACGTCCTTACCCTTTATATAGAATCACTGTGCGTCATAGACCGACAAGCGCCATCTACTAATCGGTAGGGAAGGCGCTCGTCTCACACGTGGCACGATCAGCTGAACTTGACATTTCGATCTCTCTGTCTCTCACTCTGTCATACCGGCGCTTGAAGTTTTTTGTTCTTTGAAAAACCTTGCGCAAAGCCCAAAATAATTTGCCTGAAAGCAAAAATTCCACCAAACACGCGTCGCAGTCCACGAAAATGGAAATGTAGAAGTTTTTTTAAGTAGTAGGTGTACCATTTTTTATTTTACAGCAAATATAGAGGATCAAAAATGTAAGGGAACAGTGTTGTAAGGTGTTTTTGTATGTTGTTTTGCTTAAGTATTGCTTCAACTTGCACTGTGAAATCATGTCTGGACAACAAAGCAATAGTGGTACTCCATGTAGAGTACCAAAAACGCCTCCAAATTCTGGTAAGTTAGTGTTATGATATGTAATTTGTGTTAATTTAGAATCCTGACATTAAAACACCACTTTACACACACATATTCAAGCTACTCAATATTTTTGGTTATGGTAGGTAAACAGGGACCCATGAAAGCAACGATACCCATAAGTGGCGTGGTTAAACCTAATGCTGTAAGAGGTGGGATTAGCCCCATCCCTGGGCCCCCTGTATCGCCTTCTTTTTCATGGAGGAATAGGGCTTCACCAGATCACACTTCAGGACAAAGAAGTCCTGGATCATCAAGTTACAAAGGTAGGAAGTCAATATGCTAATATTTAGTTGTCTGTGGGGTTTCTTATGTAAGTATAACATATTTTTATTATTTCAAATCATTTATGATAAACTACAAGTGGTTTTACATGCTTATTTCCATCTTATTGTTGGTTCTTTTTGTTAAATTAGGAAAATCAAAATATAGTTCCGGTCCTTCTGAGGTGATGCGTAGAACTGCATCTTTGGACACAATTTATTTAAAAGGACAGTGGCCTAGAGATCATTTTTACTTGGGACAGATGGGGACTCTGCAAGTTGACAAAGCTACACAGGTAACTATTTTTTGTGTTTGTTTTTGTTCAATGCTGGGCCATTTTGAGTTTAGTCTACATGATTGTAGGAGATACTAAAATAAACACATCTACAGACAGATAATAAACAAGCCTATTAATAGAATTTTTTTATTGGGCAGTCCAGCATAAATATTTAAAAATGTATGGTGACCTTCTACAATTTATTATTCCTAACTAACAATTATTATTCCTTACTAAGGTTTATAAAACAATAAAATTGATTTAATATTTTAATCATGTTATGGTACAAGAAGTGGATATTTCCACTGACTCATCACACCTTTTTTTTATTGGTTTACTTTATATTCTAAGTGAGACATTTTTTTTTTAATGCACAAGTTACAGAGGTACAACAAAAGTATTCGTTGAATTTCTATGCCCAGTAATTTACGAAATATGGCCGATGGTTGGCCTTAATGAAACACCCTGTACAGGGTTTTTTGTATATGCCTTAATTTTCCTGAACAATGATGGTTTGAGTTGTGGGTTTGGGTTTACAAGAGGACAAATGGACTAAAAATTAAAAGATACGAAAAAAAGTCACTCTTAATAAACGTTTTTGCTTGTCTAGAAAATACGCTTCATCATAAGAAACTTTAATTTTTTTATATAGGGTGGGTAAAAACTGCAAAAATGTTATTTTGCTTAAGAGTAAACATACTTTATTTTGAAAGATACAAAAAAAAGTCACTCTTAATGAATGTGTTTTCTACACAACAAACCGAAGTAGAACAATCCATTAAAAGGTTTACCTATGTAAAAATTATTTCCCAAAAAGTATTCTCTGGCACCCTCTGACTAGTGAACCTAGTTAAAATAATAATGACACTTAAGGTGATAGGTACTTGTTGTCTATGTCTTTATTTAATGAAGTCATTATTTAAGTAGAAATGCTAGCTATTGAACAAAGAGTTTTTATAATACAATGTTATGGGGATGGTCAAGTTTCATACCGCTACGTCATGGAACAATTTACCGAATTTGTAGGAATCCCAATAACTAGGATGGCAATCTGCAAGTTAATAAAAAAGTTCAAGAGAACTGGTTCGGTATTGGACCTCAAAAAAAAAAAAGAAGAAATACGACCATGATGATGCTGCTACAGTCTTAGTTCTTCATTCTGTTGTAGAAAATCCTATGACATCTCTTAGAAATTGTGTTACTCAGTTGGAAGTTGTGAAAAAAAGTCAAATTCAGAAGATCCTTAAAGCAAAGTATCCGTATAAATCCCACTTTAATCAAAGATTGGAAGAGGGAGACGACGCGAAATGACTTGATTTTTGCCTGTAGATAGGAGACAAAATTTTAAGTGGAAATGTTGATTTTTATAAATGTCAAATGTATCATATTTTCTGATGATAGTACATTTTCAACAAATGGAACCGTTGCAACCCAGCACGTTAGGTACTGGTCTTTAGAAAATCCCGAATTCAGAATTTTGAGGAGAAGACAATATTTCACAAAAGTGAATGTGTGGTGTGCAATATCCATCCATGCCATTATAGGACCATATTTTTTTGATAACACGTGCAATAGATTATCATTTTTAGAAATGCTGGTTACATTTTTCAATGATGAACGCGAAAATCTACCATTAAATTTTCGACAAAATATGTATTTTCAGCAAGATGGTTGTCCAGCTCATTTCGCTCGTGAGGTTAGAGAATGGCTTGACCGCAGATTTGGTCCAAGGTGGATTGGCAGGAATGGCCCAGTTTTGTGGCCCCCCAAGAAGTCCCGACTTAACCTTGGCCGATATGTTTTTATGGGGCCGTTTAAAACAAATTGTTTTTGCAACCGCAATACCAAATGATATTGAAGTGCTGAAGGGCAGAATTATCCAGGCTGTCCAATCGATATCTCAGGAAGAAATCAGAAATTCTTTCACTTATTTGAGAAAGCAATTAGAAAAATGTGTCGAGTATGGGGGTGGAGTTTTTGAATTATGAAATCGTTATTGTATTCTTTTCATGTTAATAAAAATGTTCATATTATTATTGATATTATAATTACTTCATTAAATAAAGACATTGACAACAAGTATCACCTATTCATTATTCAAGTAAAAACGTTTATTAAGAGTGACTTTTTTTCGTATCTTTCAAAATAAAGTATGTTTACTCTTAAGCAAAATAACATTTTTGCAGTTTTTGCCCACCCTGTATAAAAAAATTGAAGTTTCTTATGATGAATCGTATTTTCTAGACAAGCAAAAACGTTTATTAAGAGTGACTTTTTTTCGTATCTTTCAATTTTTAGTCCATTTGTCCTCTTGTAAACCCCATCCGTGGACATACTGTATAATATATTATGAATTAAGATAATTATTACTATTTGAAACGAGAACATTTTTCACTAAAATAAAGTGCGCAATTATGTGGTACCATATCAAACATTAAATTTTACAAATAACGTTTATTTCTTTTTAAGACCGATGATGGAGACTTGTCAGATCTGAGAAAAATCCACTGCATATCAGAAACCGAGGACAAATTCAGTTTACGACCAAAAGTTAGGGGAAACAAAGAACCAAGCAGTAGACATGTTTCTCCGGGAGACCACACTTTAACAACTAGTTCACAGACTTTAGCTTGTAAGTACAGGTTATTTTTCAATATTCCTAGGAATCTACTGCACGTATTGTTTGTACCAAAGGTACATTATTAATAAGTTCATTACAAACCTTTTTTTTTTTGTTGTTATGAGGCTAATGCCATGCCAATCTCACAATCGAGGTTGTATGATAGTTATTGATTGTTGTGTATACAGGGTGTTATGGAAATGACATATTACATTTAAATGGGTGATTCCTTGGGTGTCCTAGAGAAAGTCTACATACTTTTTTTTTAAATCAAATATCTAAATACTAAGGTAAAAACCCTTTATACCCACGTACTGTCGTGCCGTTCCATCTGGATTCACTTAGCAACAATGTGGGTCACTAGAGTATACTAACCGTGTTGTCAGATCACACCGCGTGTCTCGCCCTTGCTTGTATACCGGCCGCGCGCCACTATCGTTGGTTCAGTATGTTTCGAGACTCGTGGTTGGATTGACGCTGTCGAGGGTTCCACGTGCTTGACGTATACGAATTTTAAACGTTTTGTTAGTTGTAGCAGTACTCGATTTGTTTTCTGGTGTGAAATAATAATAATAATAATAATAATAATAATACGTTTATTGCCATAAAAACCATTCACAAGTGAACATTGACAACGTCATTACAAATTTCAAAATGCATACAAAAAATAATAATAATTTCAAAAGAAAAAACCTACATAAAAAAAACAAAAATAAAACTAACAGTATCGACAAAAATAAAAATGTTTACAAAATACAAATAAGTCAAAACACAGAAACAAATCAACATACAAAGAATAATATCAATAAAGACATGTCATAAAACTTTAAGGAACAAAACAATAAACCAAAAATAAAAATTTTCAAAAAAAGTCATAAAAATCATTGAGCGAGTAAAACTCCTCTTCAATCAAAAACCTCTTCAAATGAGTCTTAAATAAGTGTATCCTCTGAATGGCCTTAATGTTATTCGGTAAAGGATTATATACTTTTATACAGCTCATTAGAGGACCCTTATGAAAAAGAGATGTCCGGTGAACAGGTACAACCAAATCGTTTCTACCCCTAGTAAAAATATTATTCGAAACATCGCTATTCGTAACAAACAAATGAAAATTAGATTTTACAAATACAGCACAGGTATATATGAATAAGGATGGGACAGTCATAATATTCAACTCTTTAAACTTACCCCTACAAGAACTTAAGTAATGCATCCCCAACATAATCCTTACTACTCTTTTTTGCGCCACAAAAACCTTATGTGCATTCGCTACTGAAGCACGATACCAAAACATTATACTATATGCAATTACAGACTGAACACTGGCCATATAAAAAGTTTTTACAACATTTAAACTGACCTGGTAACACAAGAAACGAATGGCATATGCTGCCCTACTCATTTTACTCACAACTGCATTTACCTCTTGTGACCACTGCAGACAGTCCTCCAATGTTACGCCTAGAAATTTGACAGATTGAGTCTGCTCTACACTCTTTCCATCAATAGAAACATACAAAGATTCATTTTTATTATCTCGAAAAACAGTTAAACAGGTCTTATTGGTATTTAAAACAAGTTTATTGGACGTACACCACTCCAACACGCTCGCAGCAATCTCAATCGATTTACTTGACAATAAAATTTTGTCAGCACAGGACACTATGCATGACGTATCATCTGCGAACTGATACAGAGATGAAATGTCAATTTTACCACTGAGATCATTAGCGAATATTAGAAACAATATTGGACCCAATATAGAACCCTGCGGTACACCCTTATTAACTGTAATTACCTGTGAGGAAAAGGTCTGATGATTAGAACCGACACAAACAGCCATCTTTCGATTTGATAGGTATGATCTTATGAAATCATTAGTTGAACCGCGAACACCATAGCACTCTAACTTACGAAGCAATATTTCATGATCAATCAAATCGAACGCTTTACTCAAATCAAAGTACAGACCCGACACCATCATTCCGCTATCCACCTGTTCAATAATATAATTAAGCGACTGAAAAATGGCAGTTATCGTGGATCGCTTAGGCAAGAAGCCATGTTGACCAACGTAGAATAAATTATTTTTTAAAAAATAGTCCAACAATCTAACATAAAATACTCTTTCAAAAATCTTTGAGAAAACTGATAGGATGGAAACTGGTCGATAATTAGAAATATCACCATGGTCCCCCTTCTTAAATACTGGTACAACTTTAGCAAACTTTAACTTGTTAGGAAAAACGCCAGACTCAAAACATTCATTTATGATATCTGCTATCGGTCCACAAATAGTATCAGAAACAGCCTTAACAACACTGATAGGCACCTCATCCACACCAACGGAGTACTTCACCGGCAACAGGCCAATAATCTGATTAACCTCAGCGGCAGTTGTAGGCACAAGAAAAAAAGAATACGGCACAGGCTGTATGACTATATCACATCTATGATCATCCAACCCACTATAGACATTACTAACATCAAAATGATTCAAAAAAAGACCCGCCAATACACTAGAATTCTCAATTTGAGCTCGTTCATGCAAGAGCTCCATATGATCAGTCTTTTTATTACCATTCTTAATGCTATCAATTAAACGCCATGTCGATCTGGTAACATTTCCAGAAATGGATATTATGCTGCTGTTGAAACTCTGCTTATAATGCCTAATATATTTTCTAAACATTTTCCGTTCATTTTTGTACCGGTTCAAAATTAGTTCGTTGTTCGATCTGTTATACAGCGCATACATGTCACGAAGATTCGAGGACCATTCTCTCACCTCATTCGTCACCCACTTTTTATCAGTACTGGATTTAACACCAATTTTATTTAAAGGCAAGAAAGTGTCAAAAAAATACCTAAAAATGTTGTAGAACGCGTCATATCTTTCATCACAATCGTGCGCCATCGCTAATTCAGTCCAATCTTCATTTTTTAGAGCATTTGCAAATCTTTCAATATTTTTCTGGTTAAAATGTCTACGCCAACATGTAGCTCTTTTTGTTTTAATCCTTAAATTTGCAACATTCAACAGTAAGGCATAATGATCAGAGATATCAGTTTTTATAATATTACCTGTAAATTCATTATCATTCAAAGTAGAGAATATGTTATCCAGTTGGCTGCTACTTGTATTTGTTACCCTGGTCAGACCCGAGACATTAGATTTCAAATTATAGGTCAAAAACAGCTCACAAATATCCATGGCATCATTATCAGGCAAGTCAAACCTTAATTCTATATAAATCTAAACCTAATTCATAATAAGAAATGTTGTGATGTGATTTCAAATTTGTTTGATATTATCTACTGTTGAGCTGTCGAAAAACATACTTTTTGTGTTTTTTTTTTATGGAATTTAATTATAAAACGGATTATTTAAAAAGAGTGATAACGCGTGTCAAAGACATCTTGTTGTCAAAAACTGAACACGTGTTCTGTGTTGCAATATGACAACATCGCCTATAATGCGCTAACCTCTTTTGAACCTCGAGACTATCTCAATAAACTATTGATTGCGAAGGTCCTCAGGAGCGGCCACGTAAATTTTGAGATTTCATATTATAAAATGTATATTTCGCTTAATAATTCAAAGCGCCATTTATGGTTATTTTTCTTCAATTTATTTTCATCTCAGGAATTGCCGGTTTTAATATAATAAGTCATTTCCATAACACCCTGTATGTTTTGTTAGGATAGAGCTTTTCCCTCTATAAACTCCTGCTGGCATTTCAGGTTTAATAAAGATTAAATAAATAAATATTACCTTCACTTCAATTACGTTGGAAGTTTTTTATTTTTGCTACCAAACACTAAGAACGTCTCGGAAATTATTATACTGTTTTTTTTTCTTCCTATTGTTTTCAGCGTGTATTGTTTCGCCAACGCTTAAAATGCATCCTGTAAATATTCCTGGCAAGCCACTACCAAAGTCGTCGATGAGAAGCTCGGTGGAGGGATTGAATCAAGAGATTGAAAGGATAGTTTTGAGGACTGGATGCGATGGACATTCAACCGATAGGTAAGTATAGCTGAAACCGTGGAAACCAAGCTCTTAGTGCCTGTTCTCACCAAAGCAACTGGCAACCGCAACGCAACTTCAACGCGACACAGCACTAATATTTAAATACGCGTGTTCCCACTGACATAAGACAACTCAATTGCAACGCAACTAGTTTAGAACTATGTCTCAAATTTATGATATAAAAAGGGTTAACCCAAAATTATCGATCAGTTTTTTTTTTAACTTTTTAACAAGCAAGTATGTTGCGGCTATATCTTTATTTGATGAAAACGACATTTTGCTCATGTCAAAAGAGACTTCAAACCAGTTGATTCCAGTGGGAACGCATGAGCAACTCAACTGAAGTTGCGGTCGCGTTGCAGTTGCGTTGCGGTTGCCAGTTGCTTTGGTGAGAACAGGCTCTTAAAGATGAAATACCAAGTGAAACCTCTCATAACGGACACCTCTGATAAGCGAACATCTCTATTAAGCGGACATTTTTTCATAGTCCGGAACTAGGTATATGAAATTCCTTGAAAATCAACCTCTCTTGGGCGGACGCGGACAGGCTGTTTTCATACAAAGGGTGCGGAAACCCTCCTTTAAACGGACATAAAAATTTTAAAGTATTTGGGAGACGAATAAGTACGGTGCAAAAACTCTCTAAAGACAAACCGGCAACATGTGTGGCAGCGCGAAAGGACTTCATCGAATGAAAGTATGTGTGATTCCCCGACAGCAGTCCGCCGTTTATTTGTGAGTTGTAGGGTTAAAATCGTAAGCAATGGCAGAAAAATGTCGCGTTTTGAGTCTGAAAGAGAATATTGATGTTGTGGAAGTTCGTAATTTGATAACAATGATTTTGGCGAGTTCATTTCTACCGATTATGTAGTTCAAACTGAAACCACATCACTATCTGACGACTCTGATGAAGAAGTTGAATGCAGTAATCAAACAAATGTCACCAATTATCAACAAGCCATTAGTATGGTAAAGGAATTATAAGAGTATGCAAATAATAGAGGTGACTCCACAGCAATGGAAGTGTTATCAGACGTGGAATTTCATTTTCTAGATTGCAAGTTTAAAACGCAAACACATCAAACTAAAGTCTATTTATTTCCAAGATAGACTAGACATAAACACTGTTTGCGCATGATCATCAAGTGAGTAGGAGGAGCCTCCGCGCATGCGTATTCTCATTGGCTGTTCGAGTTCGAGCGAACGTGGGCGGGGCGGGGCTTAAAATTTTTACAGAGTTGAAATCAGGAAATTATTAGTTATTGAGGCCAAGTTTCGTATTGGTTCGTTGGTTGTGATTATTCCAGTTTTATTTTTGTCCTCTAATTTTTTGTTTGTTGTTGTTGTTGTGAGTGCTACTTAACATACACCTTAGTATATTTGTTAAAGGAATGTCTAGCACCGATACTGCAGACGAAGCCCAAGTGTATATTAATTTGAGTCCATCTAAGAAACGTCACAAGAAAAATCATTTTAGTTTTGGGATGAAAGAAGTCATTTTAAAGACTTTTGTTGCCAAACATAATTAAACCTACAAGTTTGTCGATATGAAAGACCTTTTTGACCGTGCCTTAGCAGCTATTACACCTGAGAAGAGTCAAAAATGTATTAGTGCAACAAAAAGTAGAAACCAGAGTGTGGGAACTCGATAAAATTATCAAGATACAAGTTGAACGACACTAATTAATTGTTACTGTAGACTAAAGCGACGATGATAACTCCTCAAACTTATCCGAATAATTTCATCACAATAGGATCAATAAGATATACAGGTTGGTCAATACAGGCTGGTGAATTCGGATCTTGTACGGCACGCTTCATCAGTAAACAGAATTTTTTTAATGACAATTTGGATCACGGATTCTTTCGTTTCGAATAAATTGACAATTCTGACAAAATGTACATCGACACGTATTTTGCGGAAACCCTCTATTTATTAATTTGTTTTATATTTTACCATGAATACTTATTTACATCCCGATATTTCCAAATTGTAAGTATTCAACAATATTGCGATCATAATTTTTTATAATTATAATATTATAAGCACTGCCCTGTTCACTGTTAGTTTCACCGATCACGTGCGTTTGTTGTGGTCGGTCTATCTTGGAAATGAATAGACTATACGTTATTAGATTTTTTTTAGTACTACATGCTAACTAAAACTAGTGTATTTTTGTTGTTATGTTTATTTGTACATACCTACATATACATAGTAATAATTTGGCATTTACATATTACCTAATAACAAATTTCCCATGTACGGAAACCTCTATTAGGCGGACACATATAGACGACCTTGTAGGTAGGAAGTAAAGAAACTCACAGTCTGCTCCACTAGCTCACTTCTTTGAACCTCGTGCTAAGATGAACTATCTTCACAAAATGCCTAAATTTTACATAAAATTCAAAATTAAATAAAGTTTCATTATGCATTCTATTAATTTTTTAAGAAGAAAACTTTAGTTTTTTATTTTTTATTATTTTTGTATAATTATATAAATGGTTTTTTCTTTTTCCTGCTTTGTTAGTTTAACAATGTCATGAGTTTCTTATAATGTTGTATTTTTCACTGAAGATGAAGGTTTGAACCTTCGAAACATGTATGGTTTTTATTAACGTTTATTAAACTAGTGGAGCAGACTGTGAGTTTCTTTACCTCCTTATAACTTCACTCCACTTTGAGATGGACTACTTCAAAAAAAATTGATCCCATAGGTGTTCGCCTAAGACAGGTTTCACTGTATTTGTCCTTAATGATGGAACAATAGACACTCCCGGTTCCCAGCACTGGTTGTCATAGGTTATTCAGACAAAATACAATTTGTTATAACTAAATACTCTACTTACAGAAAAGGAAACAAATTTGTAACAATAGTTCTTAAAAACTGATTTTTATGATTAAATTCTATATAGCATAGTACCTTCATTTAGAAACTTGAAAGTTTTATGAACCGCATGAAACACAGAATATAAATGTCAATAATGACATGTCAATATTTTAACTTTGGCATTTCCGTCTGATACACTGGAATTGTGTTTCCTTGCCGAAGAAAAACGGCTGTTTTATCCTTTTTCATTAATTGATAAGAAAAAAGGGACATAAATAGCAAGTATTTGATATTACTGTAAAAGTAGAGATAAAATTAACTGTTTTAAAATTATTGTAAACAGATTAAATGAGACTGCTCACTGCTTTTATTATTTAGGTTAATGCCGGATCTATCTTGTTGTGTTAATTTTCATTTGACGAAACATTTCTGTAGGTACGGATATAGACAAGCTACTCCAGAAGGTCACAGAGCACCTTTGGCTGAATTGTTACGGTCCAGTAGATCTCGTTCAGTTAATACGCAGACACCGCAAGATTTCAGTCACTCATCAGGTAAGAAATTCGAATGACAATATTTTTTTATCTTCTACAAAAAAAAATGTTACTACTATACAATGTGTCCAAGATAAGGAGGGCCAGTACAGGGATCTCGGAAACCGATGCGAAGTCGGTTAAATGGAGGTGAAGTTGCGCATTTCCGCGCCTAATAATATGCCGTTTAGAAAGTTTTAAAATTCCGAGTAGTTCCGGAGATATCCGGAAAAAACCGAAATACTGAAAAATCATTTTATTGTTTTCCTGGGTTTTTTTAGATCGAATTCTAAAGTAAATAGCACATTTACATTGCCGCTTTTTCCGCTCTATCTAACAGCGTTAATTGTTTTGTAATCCGACGAGTCGTCTTCGAAGGGCCATTATCAACTTTCTTTTTTTAAATACGGTCCTGTTTTTCTGATATTGGAATTTGAGAGCTTTTTTCTTCCGAATGCAACGATGTATGACACAGTGGTTTAATGACGTTTCGAGGGTTTTTTGAACAACATCAGGGAATTTTGGGATACGGTCCAGTATTTCTCCTAATTTTATAAATAATATCTCATAAGTAGCTCTAAATTTGTTACTTATGTTGGACTAGTTCAATAAATAACAAATAATTTAATAATAAACCACAAATAAGTGAACAAAATACAGAAACATTATTTCAAACTTCTGTTGATTCGGGATTTAAAAGAAAAATAGGCGCTTCAAACAAAAAAATTAAGATGGTGACGCGTGATTTGTTTCACTTGACATTCCCATTGTGATCGTTTGAGAGCGTTTTAAGAGGTTTTCTATTTTCCAGAAAATATAGAACATAAATTTACAAATGCTGATATTCTATCGCATGTTTTATTTTATCTCAAAAAAACTGTTATGTGGCAGTTAGAAGATGTTATTTGTGCTTAGAGAATAGCGGAAATCATTTTGAACACCTGATTATGTAGTTCCTTACTTTTTTCGTTGTTCATTTTATTACTGTTTTGGAATGATTTTTGTTCACTTATTTGGGGTTTATTATTAAATTATTTGCTATTTATTGAACTAGTCCAACATAAGTAAAAATTTAGAGCTTACTTATGAGATATTATTTATAAAATTAGGAGAAATACAGGACCGTATCCCAAAATTTCCTGATGTTGTTCAAAAAACCCTCGAAACGTCATTAAACCACAATGTGTCATACATCGTTGCATTCGGAAGAGAAAAAGCTCTCACACTCCATTATCAGGAAAACAGGACCGTATTTAAAAAAATAAAGTTTTGATAATGGCTCTTGGAAGACGACTCGTCGGATTACAAAACAATTGACGCTGTTAGATAGAGCGGAAAAAGTGGCAATGCAAAAGTGCAATTTACTTTAGAATTCGATCTCAAAAAAACCCAGGAAAACAATAAAACGATTTTTCAGAATTTCGTTCTTTTCCGGATATCTCCGGAGCTACTCGGAATTTTAAAACTTTCTAAACGGCATATTATTAGGCACGTAAATGCGCAACTTTACCTCCATTTAACCGACTTCGTATCTCTTAGGGTTTCCGAGATCCCCGTACTGGCCCTCCTTATCTTGGACACGTTGTATGTATTTTTTCAGTTTTATGAATTGAGTGTTCATATTTTTTATTTTTGCATCAATTGGCTTGGTTAAAAACTGCTGGTTAACAGCAGGTAAATAATAATGAAATAATTATTAGGGATTCATTCGTAGTTAAGTTTAAATACATACCTCTACTACCTAAATAAGTGGAATTTAAAGGTGCATCGTCAAGAGAATCACTGTCACCTTCATTATTCCGAGGAAGGTCATGGAATTCAGCATCTAGTTTAGAAGGTTTACACACTAATCATTATGACATTAGGTCTCCCTGTATACTTGCAATGCCGACTCTTCATACAGGGTGTCCGGCGACAAAGTAAAATGCCATTTTTTTTTGTTTTGTTTCAGTTTGTCGGACTACTTGGACACCCAGTATGTATTTCAGTGAATATACAGGGTGTCCGGGAACATGTGGGAAATCTCCCGGATATGAAGAAAACACGTGAAAAGAATACTATATGTTCATATAAACTTCTTTCGTATCGGCCTCCTCTTCGGAGATATGGGCTCCCAAAGAGCACCAATGGAATCAAGTTTTTTACACATAATTATTGAACCACCTGGTATATTTCAATTATTTTTTAATATGATGTATACCAGGTAAAACCCGTCAAATTACTATCCAAGAAACTGTTGTGAATTACTCACAGCTGCAGGGACGGACTAGCTGTAACACTCATGGGCCCATTTTTTTTTAAGCCCTGTATGATGAGAACTTTGGACAATGTTTTTTACATACCTTTAACTATTGGCTAGAAATTAAGTACTCTTCATTCATGTCGCTAATCCTAACCGTTTTCGAGAAAACGTTGTTTTATTTACATCATGTATTTGGCGTATCTCGGTAAAAGATACATCTTTGTTCCTATCAAATGTTGAAACTCAAAATTCCGCTTTTTCATATTTAACCCGTGAGAAGTAAGGGGACTCTGTGTAAATAAAATGACGTTTTCTCGAAAACGGTTAGGATTAGCGACATGAATGAAGAGTACTTAATTTTTAGCCAATAGTTAAAGGTATGTAAAAAACATTGTCCAAAGTTCTCATCATACAGGGCTTAAAAAAAAATGGGCCCATGAGTGTTACAGCTAGTCCGTCCCTGCAGCTGTGAGTAATTCACAACAGTTTCTTGGATAGTAATTTGACGGGTTTTACCTGGTATACATCATATTAAAAAATAATTGAAATATACCAGGTGGTTCAATAATTATGTGTAAAAAACTTGATTCCATTGGTGCTCTTTGGGAGCCCATATCTCCGAAGAGGAGGCCGATACGAAAGAAGTTTATATGAACCTATAGTATTCTTTTCACGTGTTTTCTTCATATCCGGGAGATTTCCCACATGTTCCCGGACACCCTGTATAGTTTAAATCCTTTCTTACCCAGTTTTGAATACCAATTATCCAAATGACTTGTTGTATATTATAAAGTATAAAGGATAAATTTTAATTGTAAGGTTTCCTGACCACCAAAAATTTAATTTATTCGCAGAAAATTGTTGATTATTGTAAAGTCGGCTTTAGAATTATCCCTGCATGTAAGACTTAAAGGCTGATTCTCTGACTATCGTAATATACACCCGCCAAATCCATAAGATTGAATGATAAATATATTTTGCCGAGCACGTGCCTTGCACGATAGTGAGAATCAGCCTTTATCTGGAAATATATTCAGATCTACAACCGAACGTTGCTTGTCGCACATTTTTTAACAGTTAATTAATAACACGTATTACGGTACATTTATAGCTAGGGAATCCAATCCCGCACCCAAACTTTATTCCCGCAAACCAAAGATAATAAAGGTTGAAGTTTAATTTGGAATTATTTTTTAAAGTCGGGTTTACAGCTAAATGTAAGTTATGCCCTAGCATTATCAATATCTCTGCTCGTTCCACCAAAGGTCTTCACACCCACTTACACACAAAGCATAATATTAATTTAAAAGTCCAGAGCAGCAGCGGTAGTGTTGATATTGATAAAATAACACAGGAAATTAAAGCTAGTACCAGCAGTTCTAGTAGTTCGTTTAGTTCTATTGCTAAACACTCAGATGTTAGTGGTTCTTCTGTGCTACCTAAGGAAATGAAAATTACAGATTTTTTTCATCTGAGAAAAAAGTTTCGATGGAGGACAGAGTGTCTCGAATGGTAGCTAAAGATGGTATACCCTTTGGAAAGTTTATCACATCGACCGATATGCGCCAACTATTCGAATCAGGGCCACAAATTGTGTAAAATCTATTCCGCCAACAAGTATCGACGCTGAACGTGCGTTTTCAGCCGCAGGATACCTGTGCAATAAAATAAGATCAAATCTAAAAGATGAAACATTAAACATGTTATCTTTTCTCGGAAAATACTTTTTCTCGGAAAATACTTTCAAAATCAATGTAACATGTAACCGTACTATTGTATTGTACCTATATGCAATAAATATTTTCCTGCTACTGTACTCTGTTTTTAATTGCATAAAACAACTTTTTATTAACATACAGCACCCACATCGAGTTCCGCATATCCCGCGAATCCAGCATTTGCGTGATTGGATTCCCTATTTATAGCTGTACTGTTCCATAAAATAAATTTGTCGCTATTTGTTCTGTTCCTCTGCCGATTTAAATTTCTATGCGTACACTGTTAAGAATGTTTTTACACCCTAATTGTTGTTGTAAGCTTTTCTACTATACAGGGAGTTTGGACACTGCATCAGGATCCTTGGGGAGTACATGTTAAAATAAAGGTATTAAGTCATATAACAAACAGTCCTTGCTTCCATTTGAGTTTTTCAAATGATTTGTCCATAAATACTGACACTGAAACACAAAAGTACGATCGATGGAATAGCCTGAAAAGGACTGTTTTCAGGATTAAATTCACCTTGAAGACCCAAAAACCAATTAGCATCACATGATGTGCCCATCAAAATGATCGAAACAGCAACTATTAATTGACAGCTGGCTAATATTTAATGGTTACAAATCAATATTCAACTACGATTGTCACTTTTGTCTTTGTCTAACACGTTATTGAATTCAAAACGTATTGCGGAACTCCGCCAACATACTACACTTGCAGCAAGAAATAACGCACAACCGAAAAGTATGCTCAATTTCAAACTTGATTATCCCGCGAGCCGATAAATCGATTTCGCTAATTTTTCTTTTGAACTGTAGCTTTTTTCTTTGGTAATTGCACCGTGGTAGAATTTTTATTCAAATTTCAGTTTTAGGCTTATACAGGGTGCAAAAATGAGAATAGTTTTTTACGTTAAATTTGAGACACTCTGTAGGGAGCATTAGTAGCAACAACGGGTGTATGATGCAATCATACTGTAGCCTCATGTTTTCTAAACATTTTGTTTCTTTAATTTCTCTGATATCTGTAATAGCAAAGAAAATACACAGTTTTATACCAGAACATGTTTTTTTTCATTAAAATAGAATAACACTAACACTAATTAACAATAAATAGCAAAAAAGTACGTAGTAGCGTGTGTTCCCACCCCTACTTCTAATGACTGCTTCACATCGCCTTGGCATACTCGATATTAAATTGGATATTTTATTTTGGTCAAGTCCATTCCAAATATCGGTAACCATTATTTGGACATCTTACAGGTTGGCAGTGATGCTGTCTCGGTGCCCTACCAAAAATATCCCATAAGTGCTCTATAGGATTCAAATCGGAACTGCGCGGTGGCCAATTTAGAGTACTCTCGAATATTTACTTCATGTAAATATTCATTGACGATGCGCGCAACATGAGGTCTTGCGTTATGATAAAATGTCACTGATATACCTCTCGCTATTTAAAGAACCCCCACGTGAAGGTACGATATAGTCGTTGCAGCGAACCCTCGCGCCAGATATGTCAAGTGTCACGTAACATTAATGACTTGCCTGCTTATTTCTAGTTATTTATTTTGCCTAGGTTTGTATGACATACTTACGTTTATTTAAAAAATGAAACGAGTCTATTTATATTTTTAAATACATTTTTTATTATTTATTATAGGGAATAAAACACACAAACACGTTGTATTATTACACACTACATGATCAATAATTGTACTTGAATTCTGACCAAAACTATTAAAAATATCATGCAGATATTTCTTACTTTCCCAGCTAACCAAACTGTCTACATTCAAGTCGCCACACAAAACTATTACCTGATATTTAACTGAAATAAATGTCAACTCACTCGGAAAGAAATAAAACATCTAGAAATTTTTTTATTAATATTAAAATTCACCTTAGTTTCTCTAACGGGGGCATCAGCTGAGGTAGAAGGCAGACAATAATTATGCTCCATAATTATTATTTTCGCCTTACTGTGGTTTACCAGATACACAAGCAACTCAATATGTAGTTAATCAAAGTTTCAAAACAAAATCAACTTATTAGCACCAATCAAACTGGAAAAATATAAAAACACAACACGCTCAATGCGGTTCCTGTAAAACTGGGGTATTTGATTAAGTCCCCAAACAGCTGATCGATGATTAAATTGCTGATGTCAACTGTCAAAAAAGCTTGAGGGTTCGCTGCAAAGACTATATCAGTCCGTGCTGTTAAGGAAATTCCAGCTCAAAAAATCACAGAGTCTCCATTAAATAAAGTTGTTTCACGTATGTTGCACTGTATAACATGTTCTGGTATAAAACTGTGTATTTTCTTTGATATTACAGATATCAGAGAAATTAAAGACACAAAATGTTTAGAAAACATGAGGCTACAGTACGATTTCATCATACATCCGTTGTTGTTGCTAATGCTCCCTACAGGGTGTCTCAAATTTAACATAAAAGACTGTTCTCATTTTTGCACCCTGTATAAGCCTAAAACTGAAAACTAAATTCTATCACAGTGCAATTACCAAAGAAAAAAGCTACAGTTCAAAAGAAAAATTAGCGAAATCGATTTATCGATTCGCGAGAAAATCAAGTTTGAAATTGAGCATAATTTTTGGGTTGTGCGTTATTTTTGCTGCTAAGTGTACTATGTTTTTATTCACTTTTAAGTCTGTAATAAATAAAGATGGGGATAGAACGTTATACGATAAGACTTTATATGACTTAATACCTTTATTTTAACATGTACCTCCCCTAACATCTCTAAGTTCCCGATTCATTATCCGAACACCCTGTATAACTGGGTTGTTGATGTTCTTTAAATGCTGTTACACAACTCTTATGTAGCAAATCTGGGGTTCTTACACTTACATGCCGCTTGTTATGATTATACAACTTGTCCAAGATAAGTAGGGCCTGTACAGGGATCTCGGAAACCGTAAGAGATACGAAGTCGGTTAAATGGAGGTAAAGTTGCGCATTTACGTGCCTAATAATATGCCGTTTAGAAAGTTTTAAAATTCCGAGTAGTTCCGGAGATATCCGGAAAAACCGAAGTTCTGAAAAATCGTTTTATTTTGTTCCTGGGTTTATTTGAGATCGAATTCTAAAGTAAATTGCACTTACATTGCCACTTTTCCCGCTCTATCTAATAGCGTTAATTGTTTTGTAATCCGACGAGTCGTCTTCGAAGGACCATGAGTCGTCTTCGAAGGACCATTATCAACTTTCTTTTTTTTAATACGGTCCTGTTTTCCTGATATTGGAATTTGAGAGCTTTTTTTCTTCCGAATGCAACGATGTATGACACATTGTGGTTTAATGACGTTTCGAGGGTTTTCTGAACAACATCAGGAAATTTTGGGATACGGTCCTGTATTTTTCCTAATTTTATAAATAATATCTCATAAGTAAGCTCTAAATTTTTACTTATGTTGGACTAGTTCAATAAATAACAAATAATTTAATAATAAACCACAAATAAGTGAACAAAAAATAATTCAATAATAAACACCAATAAGTGAACAAAAACATACCAAAACAGTAATAAAACGAACAACGAAAAAAGTAAGGAACTACATAATCAGGTATGATTTCCGTTATTTTCTAAGCACAAATAACATCTCAACTGTCGATTCTAAAACATTTGACATTTCCGGCGTAATACTTTGAAGGGCTTCAAGCACCAAAAACTTAAAACGCTTTCAAATGTTGACAAGGGTCACAATGGGAATGTCGTGCAACAAATCACGCGTCACCATCTTCATTTTTTTTCTTTCCAACGCCTAGTTCTCTTTTAAAATCAACAAAAAATTTTAAATGTTTCTATATTTTGTTCACTTATTTTGTGGTTTATTATTAAATTATTTGTTAATTTATTGAACTAGTCCAACATAAGTAAAAATATAGAGCTTACTAGGAGACATTATTTATAAAATTAGGAGAAAACCCTTGAAACGCCATTAAACCACAAGTCAATGTGTCATACATCGTTGCATTCGCAGGAAAAAAAGCTCTCAAAGTCCAATATCAGGAAAACAGTACCGTATTTAAAAAAATAAAGTTGGTAATGGCCCTTCGAAGACGACTCGTCGGATTACAAAACAATTAACGCTGTTAGATAGAGCGGAAAAAGTGGCACTGCAAAAGTGCAATGTACTTTAGAATTCGATCTCAAAAAAACCCAGAAAAAAAATAGAACGATTTTTTAGAATTTCGTTTTTTTCGGATATCTCCGGAACTACTCGGAATTTTAAATCTTTCTAAACGGCATATTATTAGACACGTAAATGCGCAACTTTACCTCCATTTAACCGACTTCGTATCTCTTACGGTTTCCGAGATCCCTGTACTGGCCCTTCTTATCTTGGACACGGTGTATAGATATTTGCTGTAAGAATATCTTAATTAAAAGTTGTTTGGGCTCTTTGTGTCCTTTCGTGTTCTTAATTAATTGTTATTAATATTAAGTAGATCATGCACCGATTTATTCTATTACAAAAAAAATTAGATACAATGTCACAAAAACAATGACGTCATAATTATATATTTTTTCGTGTGTGTAGGTGAAAGCCACGGCTCAAGTCCAGACAATGAAACTAGCAAACTCGGAACTTCACCTCATATAAATAAATTTTTAGCTCGGGAACCTCCAGATGGCTGTGAAAAGGTAACTCGCCTCGCAAATTTCTTTCCGGTTATTGATTAATAACCGTTATTACTACTAATGGTTGAATAACATTGCTATTGTAGGTAAGGCTCAAATCCCAAGAGGAAAAATCCCACATTCTGCTAGAGCACTCGATTCAGCCGAGCAGTACGTTTAAGCTGAGACCTAGTTTGGGTTCGGCATTTAAAATACTGCAACCGGGCAGGGAGCAGGCTGAACTCTTCGTGCCCTTGGAGAATGAAGCCACAGATGAATAAGTGAGATTAATAATTCGATTAAAATTTTTTTTTAAGTAGAACGGATAGAGAGCTATGTGCACAGAGCTTCATTTTAAATTTTTCGGTTTATTTTGCAGAAATAATGATCACTTTTTTACCATGCTTATCGAAAGATCCTGGACAGGGCCAAGCTTATAAAGTCCGTTTCGCGAGGATTTGTACTTACATCATCGATGACGTCATAACTTAGTAGAGTCAGACATGATATTTTAATATATGTAATGTAGAAAGAAAAACTTATCTCTAAAACTGCCATAAGGGGTAACAGCAGGGGGGTTTCCTGCATCTCTTTCCTTTGTAAAGTAGGCAACAAGCTTTAATATCATATTTTGTTAACCTTCTGAATACCTTCGAGGCATTTCACACAATAAAAATAGGAAAAAGAAAATTAAACCTGACCTAAAAACAATTTTGACGAATTTGATAAATGACTTAGTGGGCTATGAAACCCACATCAACCAACGAATACTTGTAAACAGGAAGAAGACAAGCAGCCGTGTTAAACAATCGAAGTAGGCATGAACAAATGAACAAACCCGGCATCCATTGAGTATGGCATCAGCTGACAAACGCAAGTGCTTTTCAAATGTCACTTTTGTCAAAATGTTTATTACTGTCAATATTTTAAAGTGACATTTAACCAACAAAAAACATTCAAAACCCTTTTATTTGATTTACTAAGTGGTGAAAATCAAATATTAGGATTCTGTTCTATTTTAAGCTGTAAATATCACTTTAAAATAATCCTTACACACTATATCATTTATTCAACTAGTAACGTAACTACGAATGAAAAATTAAACTTCAGAAATAAGCTTGTAAGTAGTTTTATTAAAAAAGAGGAAGTAAATCGCCATTTTCATTCACTTTACATATCATTCATATGTTGCTTGATTATATTCCATGCCAGACGAAGAAAATTGACTTGTAAAATTATTTAACAACTAGGCCTGTTCGCATTTTATGTCTGTCTCTGTCTGCATCAACCTTTCCCGATTCGGTAAAGTGAGACAAATATGGCCAAGATCAAATCGCTTTCATTAAACACGCCCACTGTATGGTTTCCAGATATAACTACGTAAGTCTGATATTGACACTTAATGCATACTAATATATAAAGATTAACGTAGTTTACTTGTGAGCGCATGGAGCAGAGTAGGCTTAGCATCACTTCCATGGCCTTCTTACGTGTTTCGATCCCCCCCCCCCCCCCCCCATAAGTAGTCTCACCATTCTAGCTCTAAACAGTCAGCTGTTGAACGGCCGCCATTTTGTTTTTTTAGAAACTAAGAATGTTTATCACACGTCATTAATTTGTTTCAGTCTATCCTTGTTCTTCTTAATGTGTTAATAAAAAAGGTAAGACAATTGATGACGTAAGTACGACCCCTTGTGAAACGATCTAGTATGCAGTGCTGCCAGAGCTACCGCTTTTACGGTAGATCTACCGCTTTGAGAGTCATAAAAAATGAAAATACGGTAGTCTACCGCATTTTGAGAGTCGTAAAAATGAGAAGCAGAAGCAAAACGACTGAAATTAAAATTGAATTTAGTAGGCTTTCCCTTTCAAAATTATCATTAGAAGAATTTTTTTTTCTTTTAGTAATTTGCTAAACAAAGTTCTTTATGTGTACCGCCTACCGTTTTCTATTTGTGTTTAATTTTACCTTTTTTCTTAGTATTTTGTTTAAAAAAATATATATTATGTGGTACCGTGCACCGTCTACCGTAATCTATCGTTTTTTAAATGTCGAATCTACCGTCTTTGTCATTTTCGATCTGGCAGCACTGCTAGGATGTGTTTCTTCATACAGTCGGGTATACATACACAAGAGGTTAATTCGGTTTTCGCGGTGCTATGCTGGTTGCGTCATTCTGAACCCGCGTTAAATATAATGATACTAAAAATGACGTTATTTTTATAAAACTCAATCAGTACAGATTAAAATCTTGTGGTGGAAGCTGTGCGCGTAGCTCTAAATAGATCTATCAATACAAGGTTACTTTGCAACGAATAACGAAAATTGTCTATTACTTTTTAGTTTTAGGAAAATACTGGATAGTATTTAAAGATCTCGATACTACGTTACCTTTAAAGTAGGGCTTCTTACAAGCATTGAAAGATACAAATCGCATCGACTCGTCACGGGCGCAGAGAGCGAATTTTCGTTTTAAAACTAGATTTTTTTCGATTGGCAAGCGTAATAACTTATTAATCAAGTATGTACGCAGCCTTAATAATGGATATTATAAATTAATGTGATAAGTATGGAGATTTTTACGGTGAGTAAATCTTATGCGAAAACATCAGCGCCTACCCGTTCTTTGTTTATTCAAATTTTTGTTTTAAACGACGAAAAAAATGTGCCTTCCGATAGATTATATGTCTGCGTTTCTTTGTAGTTAATTATTTTCTAATTCGGTCCCAGCATGTTACCAAAACATGACATCGTGCGAATTGAAATACCTCCAATGTGCAATGGTTTTAAAATCTATCGAATCGATCGACTGTTCGCAATAAAATCAAATGGAAACCAAAAAAGGTATTGAGTTTTCGACTCTTTGACTTCCTACCTTTATTTTGACATGTAGAATGACCTCTGGCTCCCAAGTAGCATTTTTAGACACATTATGGTACATGTATCGTTTCTGTTTCCGATCAAAATTGGAAACTGTTGGCAACAAAAATGGAAATATTTTCGAAACGTATACATTTTAAATGGGACATTTGCACGTGTTTCCAAGTGGTTGGTACTAGCTGTGACTTTCGCTGTTTCGATGCACAATCGAAACTTTTATCGAAAATGTTTCCAAAATGTTCGAAAATCTTTCTAAACTGTTACTTATGTTCATTCAAAAGTTATTGCACATAAGAACCAAAAAATCATTGTCGCAGTAAATTTGATCGTGCAGTTTAGTAATTTGGCTTTATATTTTTAACGTACCCTCGATTTATTTCCATTTACAGAAAAAAATATACTTTGTCAAAAAAATAAAAATTAAAATATGATCAAAATTTTATTTATTTCTTTTATAAATCGACTTAGCTAGGAAAAATCGAACTTATCTAACAACTTTTGGCTTTGCAAGAGATGCAGAAATTTCATAAAAACTTATTTTAACAAAATAAAAATTCATTTCCCAAAATGGCCGCTAGAAAGCAATAAATTATTCTGGTCCAAAATGGACTCTACACACAATTTCTAGTCTTTGGCTTCTATAATGTTTCCATGATGCACAGAAAAATAAAAGGTTTGTTAAGGTGATGGTGAACGCCACAGAAAACAAAGGTTGGGTATGGATAGTCTAAGTCTGACGTCACGAGAGGCGTGGTTTCAAAAACCTTTCCAAACTAAAATTACATTGAAAATCCCATAAGAGATTTTTTAAAGCATCGGTACACGTTTATAAAGGATAAATAAGCAATTTCCTGATATTATTTGAAAATTAGATGTTATTATTGATTAATTTTCAGAAACAGATTGACATAAGTGTTTTTTGAAGATTTTTAATCAACATCTTGTTTGAGGTTATGTCATTATTGTTTGCATAGGGAGATTTAAATTGTTATTTTTCTGTTAAAAACAGCTTATTGCACTGTATTTATCAACATAGAGTATACTGTGAGTGTATTTATCAACTATAGCCATACTTTATGTTGATGAATACAGTACAGTAAGCTCTTTTACAGAAAAATAACAATTGAAATCTCGCTAAACAATAACATAACCTCAAACTTGTTCAGATGGTGATTAAAAATCTACCTGAAACACTTACTTCAATCTGTGGTTGAAAACGGATCAATCAGCTAAAATATAAAAATCGCAAAAATCTTGTGTCTTACCAAAACTTCGAAAAATAATGTTTTGTGTCTAAAAATGCTACTTGGGCTGGATTACCCGATTTCGATCTATCTCAGACATACAAAACGAAACGAAGGCTGGAGTCATGTCGATTCTGGAGTTCATCGCATTGTGAATTGGCCATATCTATCCGTTTTTCTTAAGGCCGTATTAGACTAGGCAATTTTTTCTCTTGCGCCGGCAATTATAATGGCACGTATTCATGCGCAGTAAACCGTTTTCGATCAGCTGGAGCATTGTCAACGGTCAGAACAGCAGTGGGTAGTGTCGAAATCCCTAAAATATCCCCAGAATTAGAGATGTGCAAACCTGTTCGTTTTGATTACCAGTTAAAGCAGCTACTGCTATTTACAAATAGGAGGTGCAAAAAGTTGCTGAATTAGCAGTCCATAAGTTTAATAAAGAATGTAAACTGCTAATTTAAGTACCAGTGGGTTTAAATGGCCATTACCTGTTCATACCTGGTTCGGCCAAATAATAAACAGTTAAAAATAACAGAATAATCCATGTCTACCCAATGGCGCCGGCAATGGCAATTAAAATGGCGCCTGTCCCATTTCTGGTAATGAGAGACAGCTGATCGGGAACAGTGTACTGCGCATGAATCCGTGTCATTTTAATTGTCAGAAGAGTAGAATTTCTGACTGTAGTACGGAGAACGGTGTACTGCGCCTGAATCCTTGAATTATAATTGCCATTGCTGGCGCCATAAACATTGCCAAGTGTAATACGGCCTTTATAATAAGATCGAAATTCAAAGTTCAAAGTAATTTATAATGAAATTAGATTAACTATTTACACATCGGAAGTGTTTCAGTGCAAACGAAGGTTTGTTATAAAAATTCTAAGGACTAGTTAAGGTGTATCGTATATTTTATTTTTACAAAACAAGCCTTTTTTGGAAAATAATTATATGCCGTTAAGTTACTTATGTCCCTAAGATGAAAGTGAAAAATTGTTACAGGGTGTCCTAGTTGTGATCTGGATTAATCCCGAAATATAGAACAAATGCAGACGGGCAAAAACGTGGAAAACAGGGTAAATTTACAAAAAAAAAATTATAAGTAGATTTAATGTGTTCAAAAAAACTGATTTATGAAAAAAGACTCGTGTACAAATTGTTTACAAATGATCTGAAAGTTTGTACCTTTAGATAAAATCGTTGCAAGGTAACCTTAGGTGAGGATATATGTATAGGAAGGGGCTTTTTTGAGTCATTTCACGGTTAGTATCCTAAAAATTTGAGCAAAATATAATAACTTTGTGGGTAGCGGTGCAAAAATGAATGTTCTTAATTATTGAATTCAAGCTATAGAATTTTATACATACAGTTTTTGAGGTATCGACCTGTTAGCAGGAAATATACACTTACATAACACATTGCTGTGCTTTTTCAACAAAATATTTGGACTATCGCATTTTTACGATTTCGTTCTTTTTGTTTTCCAATGATATGTGAAGAGATATGGGAAAATAAACGTCGGATTGAAAATTTTATTAAACCATCTTATAGAGGAGAACAAGTGGCAATGAAAATGTAAACTTTATTTTCACAATTTTACATAGCTATTCAAATAGAGTTTTGTCCGAATATTTTCGAAAATATTTTTTTAATTTTGAAGAGATTACTTTGAGTAATTTATTTCTCTACAGGGTGTCCCATTTTCGACTCTTTTATAGGGTATCTCCGTAATTGTTAGTGCTATCAAAAAAGTAATGTAGGTGTCATGTGTTCTTTTTGGGTCAAACTTAAAATGGTAAAATCAAAATTTGAAAATTTTCGCTCGCTTAAGAGATACGGGGAAAATAAAAAAAATTACAATTTCAAAATTACCCTATATTTTCTTAGTTAAAAGAGATACGGAAAAATGTTTTATGCAGAAGTTTCTTTATAATGATTGTTTATTAATCTGCCGTTTTCAGAATAAGTATACGGGGGTCAGGTAAAAATGTTATTGAACCTAACCTCATTGTTTTTAAATGGAACACCCTATATATTTTAATCTAAAAAGATAGGATTTTAATTTCTCTTTTCAAATATATTAACACACCATGGATGATATTGGTTTCCTAGGCGATTTATTTAAACTTTATTACTTTGAAACGAAATAAAACATTGAGATTATGGTAAAAAATAATGGAAATCATCGCAAATGTTGGGGATATGTCCTTAAATGGTTACCGTATTTCCAGATAGCGAACAAAATATAAATTTTGTGCCATTTCTTCGTTTTTTCCACTTTCAATATAAACTGATATCATATCAAATTTTTCAAAACTCATTTTCGTAAATTAATATGTAAAAATGAAATTGACGTTAAATGTTAATAGTCAACATAGTTGTTTCTAGGATATTAGCTTTTGTTTCATGGTCTACTGTGGTTCAAAGTAATAAAGTTCAATAAATCGCCTAGGAAACCAATATCATCCATGGTGTGTCATATATTTGAAAAGAGAATTTAAAATGCTATCTTTTTAGATTAAAATATACAGGGTGTTCCATTTAAAAAAATGAGGTTAGGTCCGATAACTTGTTTACCTGACCCCGTTTACTTATTCTGAAAACGGCAGATTATTCAACAATCAATATAAAAAAATTTCTGTATAAAACATTTTTCTGTATCTCTTTTAACTAAGAAATTATAGGGTAATTCTGAAATTGTCAATTTTTTGATTTTCCCCCGTATCTCTTAAGCGAGCGAAAATTTTCAAATTTTGATTTTACCATTTTAAGTTTGACCCAAAAAGAGCACATGACACCTACATTACTTTTTTGATAGCACTAACAATTACGGAGATACCCTCTGGTAGAGTGCATTTTTATACTAGACACCCTGTATGTCTATTTGGATTTTTGGTCAGTGGAGCGCAACCCTAGCAATGGACTCAAAAATGCCTCTTACTATTAATAATATTAAAAAAATATATATTACTTACGTCTTCTTTCCTTTACAAGAACATGTGACATAGTTTTCGTCAGGGTCTTTCAAAGCCTGTGAAAACTGTGCCTCCGTAAAACCTGATAATATAAAAGTACTGCTATAAAAAAAAAAACAAAGTTATATCGGCAGAAATGTTTTGTAGAAACCGGACATTCCTTGGTACATGTTTTTTTTTAAACGTAGTTTTTTTTATTAGTTGTTTTCTGGGATGGACTGTAAGGAAGCTGTGATTTTTTTTTAGTAGGACGGAGGAGAAAATGGTGGTTTGTTTCTTACGAATTTTGGTTTTCTTATACACTGGATAATATTCGGGGGGGACTGTTCGTATTGATATTTTGCGTCTCTTTAATATAAAACGTACACTCCCCGACAGTAAATTCCGGGCGAACATAATATTAGTCAGGTTTATAGTTCTGCCACTTTTTAAATTGTCTTCTGATCTCGGTGAAATTTTTTGCAAAGTGTATTGGGATGATATCCTGAATTTTAGTTTTCAAAAATTACTGACCTCTTCATCGTCTCAAACAGCTAAAGTTATTTTTTCAATAGTCCACCGTCAAACTATTCATTTTAACTTAATAAATATATAATATTAAAACATACACGCTCGAATTTCTAACTAGATGCACGAACAGACAACGGCGCGGCGCACACAAGAGCTGTGCGCCTTTTCCATGTTAAATCGCCATAGCCCCGCTGCCACCTGTTACCACAGAGAACTGCACTACTTAATCGCACTTGCGAGCAAGTCTCGTCATAATCGAATTAAAACGAATAACAACATTTTTGCGACGTTCTATGAATGAAGGCTAATAGCCCTAGTAATCTATTGAAAAAAAATGTATAGGTATTTCAAACTTTAATAACTGTTATTGATAAATTTTCAACAATTAAGAACCGAAGAATGGACGTTTAAGCACTATACACTAAAAAACCTTTCTTATTTTCCAAAAATTGTATTTCCTTGTGCAAAAATTAAAAAAACTAATAAAAATATGTTTTACCTGACGCATTTTCTTATTGCTTTCCTTCTTCCTACGTTTAAAACGCCGGGGAATATAATTATTTGGTCGTTACAGAAAGATAAGTCTGGGCACACACTCTACAACAAATGCCCGATTTGAAAACAATTAAAAAATTTATAGGACTACACACCTGACGAACATTATCGTTGTCCGTAATTTATTGTCCTGGAGTGTATTAACAAAATTATCGTTGTTTTTATTAATTTTGCTCTAAACACCTAACGTGCATTAATTTTATATTGTTGAACTATGTTGAAACAAGCAGCTTACTGTATCCATTTTTGGACTCTTTAATTAATAAACATAACTAATAATAGATAATAGTTTTTTTTTAATTAAAATGTTATTCAGTGTATGATAATTAAGTATATATTTTTTTTTTTGAAAAATGAATATTTTAAAATTGTTGTTTATTGACTAACTAACAAATTACAGTAAAGCATTTATTAGGTTTTTGTAGTTTACCTAACGCAAATTACGATAAGTAGAAGTGTTTATTAATTTGTATTATTGTTACATTTTTTAAAGGTATTTTTTCAAATATTTCTATATGTTAAAAAGCATATCTAATAAAAAAATGAGACTGACCCGGCATTTTAATTTATACGCGCAGTCCATTTTAAAAAAATCTTAGATGACGTCATACCTCGTACCTGGGACACCATATACAGGGTGTCCATTTTTGAGTAGTTTTACGGGGTATCTCCGTTATTAGTAAAGATAGAAGGATGTGGTTTTCGCAGCACTGTGCTACTTTTTTGTGAAACAGACGATGCCGTAATCAGAATTTTTCTAGGCCGCCTTGTTTTTGATATACGAGTGCATTTTGAGACCCCCCCCCCCCATATCTCGGTTACCCCGTAACGTATCGAAAAGAAATAAAATGTTCTTTTTGTAGTTTTTTACGTAGAATCCAGTGACGTACTCAGATTTTTTCTACTACACTTTTAATGCTCCATCTGCATTTTCGTTACACTGGATATAAGAAACGAGCATGTCGTACTTCTCAAAGTTTACATGCTCTGCCATAATTAGGACAAACTGATTTTTCACTATTAATTAGAAATTTTAAAGCAACTTAGAGAACCTGAAGGCTCTGACAGAATTAGAAGATTTTATTATACACATAGGACTGTGTTCTTTTGTTTGTTTTTAATATCCCTCATGGCCTACTAAAAAAAATGGTATATTTTTGAAAAACGTATACAGGGTGTTATGGAAATGACGTATTATATTTAAACCGGCAAATCCCGAGATGAAAATAAATTGAAGAAAAATAACCATAAATGGCGCGTTGAATTATTAAGCGAAATATACACTTTATATGAAATCTCAAAATTTGAGACTGAGGACCTTCGCAATCAATAGTTTCCCAAATCGCGAAGCCTACTTAATTATAAAGGGCGCGCCGCCAGCATTCAAGTAAGGGCAAGACACGCGGTGTGATCTGACAACACTGTTAGTATACTCTAGTGACCCACATTGTTGCTAAGTGAATCCAGATGTAACGGCGCGACAGTATGTGGGTAAAAAGGGTTTTTACCTTAGTATTTAGATATTCGATTTAAAAAAAAAAAGGTATGTAGACTTTCTCTAGGACTCCCTAGGAGTCACCCATTTAAATATAATACGTCATTTCCATAACACCCTGTATTTCGGGCCTAATACTAAGACTAAAAATAAAGTGTTATATATTTTTGAGAAACTAAATTGATTATTAAAAAATATATAGGGTGGCCCATTAAAAAAAAAAGCAAATTTGTTGATTTTCCTTGAAAACTATTGAATGTAGAAAAATCTGAGTACGTCACTACGTAAAAAACTACAAAAAGAACATTTTATTTCTTTTTGATACGTTACGGGGTAACCGAGATATGGGGGGGTGTCCCAAAATGCACAATTCTCAAAAACATCCCGTATATCAAAAACAAGGGGGTCTAGAAAAATTCTGATTACGACATCTTCTGTTTGACAAATAAGTAGCACAGTGCTGCGAAAACCGTATCCTTCTATCTTTACTAATAACGGAGATACCCCGTAAAACTACCCAAAAATGGACACCCTGTACTTATAGGCCATAGAGCAACTGGAGATACTAAACATCAAACTAGACCCATTGTCGTTAAAGTTTTTTCAAAATGCTTCTCGTTCTAGAGCCACAGGGTGTTGAAAGTGAAAGTTTACTTTCAAGAAAGCCATACTTTGAAAACAGTTCAATGTGGTCTATGGCCCATAAGTTATGGGACGGTTTTACCTTAAAAACATCCGCAACTATAAATACTAATTGCCGTGTCTGAGCGTTCAAAAAAAAAAGTCCCTGAATTTTAAATCGTTTTGTGCAGGATTTATGTCGCACCCGTATAAATAAAACTCGTTATTTTGATTTAAATATTTATTTCGTATCAAACGCGAAACGTCGCGCAGCACATTATATAAAAATACATACTAGTGACTAGAAAACGATAATATTTTGTACAAAAAAAACATGCGGCGCAGCAAATTACTACTTTTTAAGTACAATTAAAAAGTTACTTGGCAACCGAGAGAAACGAGAATACGCACACGAATTACTTTCGGAAAAATTAAAAGTAATTTGCGATCAGCAGTGAGGAAATGGCTTAAAAATACTTAAAAAAGTAATATCGAAGATGAGTTGATTAATACACAGCACACGGAAGAATTAACGCATCACAGAGAAATTTGCTATTAGATCTAATAAGTAAAAGCAATTTTTTTTATACGCTTGTATTTTAATTTTAATGTATGTCCGATTTAAATGATTTTTTTTAAATTGTAGATAAATGTTTTGGTTAACCTTTTTCGAAATATTTTGCAAAAAGTGTTAAAATTAAAATCGTTCGATGAAATGTGTAGTGTTTTCCCAAAAAAAATCGTATCTCTTGAACCGAGAAAGATATTGAGACCAGTAAAAACGTAAACTGTTAAGAATCGATTAAACTTTGCAAAAAAATTAGAGTTAAGATCGCAAAATTACTCCACAGGGTGTTATAAACTTAAGGAAAAAACCTACATTTTCCTTTTCCTGTACAGGGTGTTCCATTTTCGACACTTTTATAGGGTCAGTGCTATCAAAAAAATAATATAGGTGTCATATGCTCTTCTTGGGTCAAACTTAAAATGGTGAAATCAAAATTTGAAAATTTTCGCTCGCAAGAGATATGGGGGAAAATCAAAAAATTTACAATTTCAAAATTACCCTATATTTTCTTAGTTAAACGAGATACAGAAAAATGTTTTATACATAAGTTTCCTTGTATTGATTGTTGAATAATCTGCCGTTTTCATAATAAGTATACGAGGTCAGGTAAAAAAGTTATCGGACCTAACCTCATTTTTTTAAATGGAACACCCTGTATATTTTAATCTAAAAAGATACTATTTTACATTCTCCTTTTAAATATATAACACACCTTGGATGATATTGGTTTCCTCCTTGGTCACATATTCCGAACATTTGCGATGATTCCCTTTATTTTTGACCTTAATCTGAATCTTTTATTTCGTTTCAAAGTAATAAAGTTTAAATAAATCGCCTAGGAAACCAATATCATCCATTGTGTGTATACTTGAAAGGAGAATTTAAAATAGTATCTTTTTAGATTAAAATATACAGGGTGTTCCACTTAAAAAAATGAGGTTAGGTCTAGAGATGTAAAGGGTAATATTACCGAGGTAATGTTACCGTAATTTTGGTAATATTACGTAATATTACCGCAAGATCGGTAACATTGGAAATATTGTTTTTTTTTCCGCTCCATACTCTCATTTATCGGGGAATACCCAGGGTTGCCAACAGTACGGTCCTGACCTGACCTGATCAAATTTATCTATTACTATATGTTTGAAAACCAGAAAATGTGTTCAATTCTTGAAAAACGAGAAAATAAATGTTTAAAACCCGTTCATCTTGCTTCTTACCTATTAGAACCAAGTCAACGCGGCGAGAAGTTAACTGAAGCTGAAAATTTAATTGCAACGGAGTTCATCTATGAAACTGCAAGGCGTCATCCAAAGTATTCTTCACAAGTAGATCTTATTATGGAAACACTCGCACAGTACAAAATTAGAGGTAATATTTTTGCTAAGGAATTCGTTATTTCCAGCGAAAAATCTATGTCTGGATCGGTTTGGTGGGCAGGAATTTGCTCCAGTTCTAAAATAAGTAGGTTAGCTGTAGACATTTTAAATTTACCATCGTCAACAGCCGCAACCGAAAGAACCTTTAGTACTTATGGATTTATTCATCGGCAAAAAAGAAACAGACTAACCGTGGAGAGAGAGGGCCGGAAAACTAACTTATATTGCCCATAATTATAATTTACTAAATGAAGAAGATCATTCGAGAATAGTAGAAGATACTGAGGAAGAAATAGAAAAAGAAGATATCGGATTCGAAGTTATAGACTTGACTCAATTAACGAAAGAGAAAGAAGAATCAGATGACGAGGTTGGGGATGATGATGAGGATGTTTTACCATTATCCACTCTATTACGTAGTCCATTCTGACTCTGACTAGTTTAAAAAAACGTTCTTATTGTTTTTCGTAATGTTTTTACAGTTTTGAAATAAAAAAAACTTGTATTCCTTAAAAAGCTGTTTTTTTATAAATTACCAATGTTACCGTAATATTGCGTAATATTACCGGTAATATTACCGATTTTTAAATTACCGGTAATTTTACATCTCTAGTTAGGTCCGATAACTTTTTTATCTGATCCAGTATACTTATTCTGAAAACGGCAGATTATTCAACAATCATTATCAAGAAACTTCTGTATAAAATATTTTTCTGTATCTCTTTTAACTAAGAAAATATAGGGTAATTTTGATATCGTCAATTTTTTGATTTTCCCTTATCTCTTAAGCGAGCGAAAATTTTCAAATTTTGATTTTCCCATTTTAAGTTTGACCCAAAAAGAGCACATTACACCTACATTACTGTTTTGATAGCACTAACAATTGCGGAGATACCCTATAAAAGTGTCGAAAATGGGACACCCTGTACATTTCAACATGTATACAGCTTTTTGACAAAAGCTAATTAAAACGAAAGCATTCATCTACGATTTTTTTAAAAATTCATTCAAATCGGACTACGGAAAAAAAAGTTACCATACATTAAAATTGAACAAAATCTTGGATGGATCTTATAGTCGGTGAAAAATAAATGAGAGCTTTACGGGAAAAAAATATTGTCATTTAAATACACTACCCCGGCAAACTTTAGAATCGCTTTCCTATCAATTAAAACAAAAATTATTAACATTGATTCATCATTAACAAAATAACTGATTATAATTATCAATTTGGACGTGCATTTTTTTAAATAGTCGATAACTAATTGGGCTAGTGTATTTCGTAAAAATATAGCTTGCAAAAATCACATAACAGTTTTTTAAGTTACTTTATAGCTACGACTAAGGAATATGTACAACTTTTATTTTATAGAAGCACAAACACTTGATCATGTTAAAATACTACAAGCTCCGTGATCAATTGTGATCAATATCACTATGCCAATAGTGACGAAATGGTTAGGGCCTAGCTGTGCTAAAATATCGCTATAAATATTACATTTTAGCTTACATCGTATTTAAAAATCTATTAGTAAGTTCTCATTGATATAAGTGTTAATCTTAATATTTTAAATCACATCTAAAATAGATACTGAAACGAAATAAAAAAATGTCATACTCTTAATTAAATTAACTAAAAAACAGGAACAATAGAGGTTAAAAAAGTGAGAGGATTTAATTATTTACAGAATATCTGCAATTTTTGCGAAATAGTTTTACTGAAAATTATATACCCGGTGGGCCAAAAAAAATTCTATTCTGACTTAAGCCCTGGTTTTTATTACATTTCGTTACGAAATATTTCGGTGGATTGGAACGGAAAAGTTCGTCGTTGGTCATTTGGTCACATGTGTGGTTTTTACTGCAGTACAAGTGCGTACCAGGGCTTAATTTTATTGTTTAAATCAAGGATTATACGTCAAGGAGGATAAGGCTTTGGTACACAGTCTTTGAAGAATAAACAATTCACATTCTTAGGTAGGTTGTGAACAACTTCCCAGAAAAACAATCGGGGAGCTCTGAAAATTAGTATATTTTTTCTTTGTCGGTTTCTGTTAATTAGACAAAGACATTACGTAGCCTTCGAGCGTTCGGAATGTACTTTTTATAAAGCCCTTATTGGAACGGCCGTCCTTCATACCTGCTTTCACGTTTGACGCTACCGGATTAACAACTGTCATATTTGTCGATATTGTTAAATAAATTTCTTTGTTGTCTTTCAGTGTTTGTATGTTAAATTGAAGTATCGTTTGTGGAAAAATTAGTAATTCTTAACTCAATATGGCAAGACTGTACCAAGTCTGATGGATAAAAACATAAGACTTTTGAGTCACGTCCGTCAATTGTTTGTTTTTCCTAACAAAGACATATCCAACCGGTTACCTGATACCTGAATAAAAACGCAAACAGACAGAAGATAAAATAAGATAGGGATTCTGCAGCAAAAAGGATATCTTTGGCTCACCGTGTAGATTGAATTTTTTCGTTTTTATCGTTCTCAGACAAACAAGCAAAGAAAGACGAAGGAGCACGTTTGGCACAATACAGGGTGTTATGGAAAAGACTTATTATATTTAAATGGGTGACTCCTAGGGAGTCCTAGAAAAAGTCTACATACTTTTTAAATCGAACATCTAAATACTAAGGTAAAAACCCTTTTTACCCACATACTGTCGCGCCGTTCCATCTGGATTCACTTAGCAACAATGTGGGTCACTAGAGTGTACTAACAGTGTTGTCAGATCACACCGCGTGTCTCGCCCTTCGTTGAATACTGGCGGCGCGCCCTTCATACTTCAGTATGCTTCGAGACTCGGGAGTGGAACGACGTCGTGTCGAGGGTTCCACGTGCTTGACGTATACGAATTTTAAACGTTTTGTTAGTTGGATTGCCCGATTTTTGAAATGATTCATAATAAAAAATGTTGTGATGTGATTTCAAATTTGTGTGATATTATCTACAGTTGGTTCTGTTGAAAAACATACTTTTTGTGTTTTATTATTTTATGGAATTTAATTATAAAACGGATTATTTAAAAATAAGATCGAAGGTAAGAGAGTATGTACCTTAAAATAGTTTAATTTGTCTAAAAAGTTTGAAAAAGAAGTGATACTCGCGTCAAAGACGTCTTGTTGCCAAAAACTGAACACGTGTTGCAATATGACAACATCGCCTATAATGCGCTAACCTCTTTTGAACCTCGAGACTGCCTCAATAAAATATTGATTGCGAAGGGCCTCGGGAGCGGCCAGGTAAATTTTGAGATTTCATATAAAGTGTATATTTCGCTCAATATTCCATTCAATTATTTTTTTTTCAATTGATTTTCATCTCGGGATTTGCCGGTTTAGATATAATACGTCATTTCCATAACACCCTGTATAAGAATTTACGCCAGCTAGTTGTAAAAAGTTTGTCATTTATCAATGCGACATCAATTGAAGCCCTTGGTGCAAAAAGGTGTTAACTCAAAATTTATAGTTTTGAGAAAAATTGATTTAACTTTTAGCAATTGGAGCTTTTGTATAAAAGGCATTTTATTTATTTTGGTAAATCATATTACATTAAAATACATTTAAAAATCTTGTAGTATATGCTTTTTTTGTAAAATAGCATTGGCTCTCAGAAATCAAGAAAAAAACATAAAAATTTTGAGTTAACACCTTTTTTCAAAATTTGTTTTAGTAGTTGAAGTAAATTATATACACCAAAAAAGTGTTATTAAGAAACATATTTATTAAAATAATTATTATACCAAACATTTAACATTGAAATTTAAATTTCATCTCGTTTGAGGTTGTGGTAGAACCTTCTGAAGTTTTCTGGAATGAATGGAATTTGTTCCTGAATATTATCAAATTTTTTACCTGCAATTGCCCGACTTTTATCTATAGTTACTAAAATCGTGTCATTTTCTTGGTTTCTATCGATTTTTCTGCTCTTTTTTATGTCAACAGTGCTCCATTCTTCAGCCTCGTCAAAGGAGTATCTGTATTTGGTTTTACCAAACTCTTCAATCTGTATCCACCTGACATCCCTAAATAAAACTTTTTCATTTTTTTCGTTCTTCTTTCTATCGATAAGTCCTAATTTTCTGGGCAGTTCTTTAATGTCTACAAACAAATTTATCGGCCATTCTCGTAATATTAAAAGGAGTTTTTTTTTCTTGCTTCTGTCATGATTGACATATATTGATCTACTGTGTAAACATTTTGTTGTTTTCTGATTGCCTTTTCTACAGCAGCAAAATCTCTATCCGAGTCCATAAACGTGTGCCCTACTTCCGGAAATTTATGGTCAATTTTCTTAAAAACACCAGTGTTTATCAAATAATGCCATAAACAAACAATGAAAAAATGTTTGTTTTGACCTCCAGCCGAATCACTCCATGCAATCAGATTATCAAAAGCTATGTTATTTATTTTCATGTTCTCGAGATAAGCTAAAATTGAACTAGCAACTTCTTCAGGTCCACGAGACCCTTGGTCTTCTGTCCAGATATGAAAATACCCTCTCCCATTTTGCTGCTGTGTAGAAATTGAATGAATCCCCAAATTATACAGCCAGACTTGTCTTAAATAAAATGCTTTGCTCGTTGAAATTTTTGGCAAAGGAAGTGTTTTTTGTAGATCAAAGGTCAAATATACGGTGTTTTCATTATTCTTAGCAATTTTTCGATCGTTTTTTTGTTCCTCAAAAGCTTTTTTAAATTTTGCAATATGTTCCTCATTGGTTCCCACATCACATACTTTACAAGTATCTGTTTTCGGTGAGCCAAAGCCAAAATTAAAGTCGGTGACAAAAATATATCTGTAAGTAGTGTTAGATACTGGAGTAACATTCTCGTTAATACATTGCTCTACATACAGGTTATACATTTTATTAGGAAAGATTTGATGTGGTTATGCACCAAATTACGTGCTTCTTCAGGTGTAGCATTAGGTCTATTATGATGACGGCCTTTTTCATCTAACTTAGGAGCTGATCTACCCCCAGATATTTGATTCCCGATTAAATCTTTTTACGACCAACGCTTAACATTGACATAACGGCTTGCTTACAGACTTGCTGACGTTCTCCTTCTACTGTAAAAAAATATTTAAAAGACTTTTGGCGATGCGTGCGGACTCCAGAAGGCTGCTTAACACCGAAGGGTTCCATAACTCCAAACAAATAGGTGTTTTTTTGATTCAACTCTAACGAGTAATATTCTTGAAACAAACGAATCCGCGTTTCGTTAGAAAACCGACATTCGAATTTTAGCCGACACTTTTCCCCACACAGACGTTTTTCTGTGCGTTCTTCTGCTGTTATTTACTCCTAAATATAAACATACTCTTACCTTTTATTTTAATCGAAAAACACTAGAAACACTAACAATACCGAACAACCGTTTACAACTAAACGTGTCTAAACGTAAATAAAATAGAAACTGTAATGCAAAAAGGTGTTATCTTCGAAGTTAACACCTTTATGCATAAAATGAATGAATTAACACTTTCGTGCACGAAGAAAATATTAATTTAAAAGAGATAACACTTTTATGATTCTTTGTACCGACGAAACCAGTGCCATCTAGCGCCTAAAAAGTATACCATCAGATAGGGAGCCCAGTTAACACCTTTTTGCAATGAAAATCAAAAATTACAAAAAAAGTGAGTTAACACCTTCTTGCACCAAGGGCTTCAATTGAGACATCATGACCGAACAAAATGACATGGTCATATTACCTAATCGTCACTGCACGTACGGAAACTACAAAAAGTATTAAAAAAGCCTACCAATATCTATACTTCTTAACACAATTATTCCCTAGATCGACCACTATAACGTGCCGATCGTTGGTGACGGCACAGCCGCCGGGTCTTTTCAGTTTCGAATCGTGCGAATCGATACACTGGTTCACGGTCTTGTCGTTCGCACACAAAACTTGGAGGTAACTGCGTCCTTTTTGTTCAGTTCGACTCGCCACGATTCGATTGTCCGAGTCGACGATTATGCCGCCGTATCTACCTTTACCTGAAAAGAAAACCGATTTTAAAAGAATGGCAATGGCAACAAGCTAAAAGGGGGCATTATACCACGCACCAAACCTTAAATATTTGATTATTACCTCGTCCTTCGTCGTAAACCACCTCCATAAAATCTCCCTTAGCGGAAAACATCTGTACCCGGGTGTCGGCGACAAAAATTTCACCTGTAGGACCCACAGAGACCGACGATATTAAAGAAAAAGTTCCTTTCTTTCCCACCTAAAAATGCACCAACAATTCACAAATGTGACGAAATGTTTTAAACAATCAACAACTTGAGCTCGTTAACTTTAATACACTTACTTCCCCGAAAACATTTCAATGGTTTGTTCGGGAGGTGCCAGAAAGATTTTCGTATACCGGGTGAACAATGCAAGTTGAACATAGGCAATCCCATGTCATTTTTGAGGTGGCTGAATATTGGCTCCCCTGTACATTTTATAGAAAAACTGCATTATAACTTTTTGAAGAGGCCGACGTGGTGAAACCACGTGCCGAGTTTGAATACATTTTGGTGAGCCAATCCTAAGATATTCAATCAAACCTGATGGCAAAACCATGAAACTCTCATAAGTCAGGTAATACAGCAAACATCAGCAAATTAAATTTTGACATTGACAAAACGAAAATTAAGCTTAGTGACAATAATTTCATTATTCCTTAGATTCAGTTTTATGTCAATTTTCGGTAATATCGTCATAGAAATTATTTGCTGCCGTTACTGCTGAATTAGCTGAACTAGGACAATTTCGTGGTTTTGCCATCACGTTTAATTGCATAGCTTAGGATTGGCTCACCAAAATGTATTCAAACTCGGCACGTGGTTTCACCACGTCGGCCTCTTCAAGAAGTTATAATGCAGTTTTCCTATAAAATGTACAGGGGAGTCACTATTCAACCACCTAAAAAATTACATGCGATCACCCGGTATAATATGAGAGAATATTTTCGACTGATATGAAAGTTTGTTGCTCAACAGTTTCAATATTATTAATAGTTCATTAGTATAGTTAGTTAATTATTGGTCTTAGCTACCTGGAAAAGTATCTTTCCCTCCTCATCGAACACAAACACACAACTCATGCCATTGTCTGCTACCAAAATGTGCCCGTAGCTCTTGTCGACAGCGACATCTATCGGCTCTTGGAACGCGTTGTTAGTGAAGGCCTTGATTGTCTCGCCGTCGGTGGTCAGTTCCGTAACTACTTTCGATCGCCAGTTGACGACCACCAAACCGTTGTTCGAGATTGCTATTCCTAAAAATTATTATCGATTAATGACCTCGATTTTCTTCGATCCATCGTAGCCAACGACTCAAATGATGCGTGAAGTTTACCTATCCTTAACCGCATACGGATGTAAAAATTGAAAGAGAAACCAACCTGTGCAACTTCTACCCAACAATCCTTCGTTCGTAACGTGCTTGACACACTCAAATTGTTCATTAAGCACTTTTATCCTAGAATTTCCTGTATCTAATACGTAAACAGTCTGATCTCTCTCGTCTATCGCCACCGCCACTGGCTGATTAAGTTCATCCTAAAATAATAACACATCGAAATAGAAATTTCTTAAGAACACACCCCGATATCTACCAAGTCGATATAAATTCAAACCTTACTTTTCCACTGCCTCTTGTTCCATATACGGCAACGGGATTGTTATGTTCGGTAACGTCGAAATATAAAGGGTTGTCTTTAATAGGTCGATCGATCACAGATATTTTTATTCCGTACCTAAAAAGTAACACAAATATTGAAATATTTATATCTGGGGTCATGTCACGAAAAATCGCTCGACATCTCGATTAGAACAAAGAACGCGGCTACTATATTAATTCCGATTTTTATTGTCATTACCTTCCCGCTTTCCTAGCTCGGAAGTATATTTTGTAAGTACCATCATCACAGTCATGTAGTCGAAGCGGACAAGCAGATTCCGAACTCTGTTCCGTCATAACCTAGAAAAAATACTTTTATTGTTATATCATAGTAATGCCATCTATTAGTAGCTAAAGACTAGGCAAATTCAGTGGCGGCTCGTGACCTATGATAGAGGGAGTTCACAAGTATGGTGAAATTTTTTTAGGCGTTTTAAATGTAGAAAGAAAAAAGTAACAAGAAGATGCATCAGGTAAAACATATTTTTAGTTATTTTTTAATTTTACACAAGGAAATACAACTTTTGGAAAATAAGAAAGGTTTTCTTAGTGTGTATAGCTGTCGGATCTTAACGTCGTCGCATGCAACCCTCGTAACAATATTTATACAGTCCACTACTAAAGCCATCTACGAGCTATCAAGAAAACCGAATAATGTCCAATACTACTACCGCCATCTACGAGTTATCAAGAAAACCGAATGATGTCTAATACCACCACGCCATCTACGGCTACGTCATTAGGCGCAACCAAGACGAGAACAATAGTTAACTGTTTTATGACGAGAACGAATCGAGCCACGAGACTGACAAGTTGGCATTCTTCATATATGTTTAAAATCATACCGAGTATCATTTATCGATCCTACACAATAGTGCTTAAACGTAAAGTCCATTCTTCGGTTCTTAATTGTAGAAAATTGATCAATAACAGCCTCATTAAGTTTGGAATACCCCCTATAAATTCTTTTTCATATATTTCATTTTTAAACTTTCTAATAAAGTCTCTAGATTTACCCTTTGTGGTCTGCGTTAAATTAATTTCGGGTTTAGGTGTTCCCGCATTCTTCACTTCAATTTTCTGCTCCAATCTCAAAGAGCTAAAGTTGTTTCTTAAATAGTCAACTATTCATTTTAACTTAATAAATATATTAAAACAAACACGCTCGAATTTCTAACTAGATGCACGAACAGACAACGACACAAAGACTGTGCGCCTTTTCCATGTTAATTCGCCATAGCCCCGCTATCCCCCGCTGCCACCCGCCACCTGTTACTACAGAGAAACTGCACTATTTAATCGCACGTGCGAGCAAGTCTCGTCATAATCGTCATTTACCTGGACCGAGGCATGGTTGCCGGATCTATACAGTTTGGTTTGACGGGATGATAAAATATTAGGGAGGGGGTCGGACTTTTTTAGTTTGACGGTACGATAAAATATTAGGGAGGGTCGGACTTTATACGATAAAATAATATTCAATGAATATAAATTAATATTTTTTATTCGTTTTGTTTTGGGGGTGCACGTGCGCATGTGCTCCTGTGGAAGAACCGCCACTGGGCAAATTGCAAATCTTAGAAGATAAGAAACTTATGTAGGAACGTTAATCACATTTTGAAAAGTAGTTCAAATGCACCAACAAGAAATTTTAAATTTTCTGCTGATCAGTGTGTGTTAAATTACGTAAAATGTTCTTACAGGAAGTATCTCGGCTTGTATTGGATCGCCTCCATTTTTCCTAGCATTACCATGGTAGTCCACAGTTGTAAGTGTGACACAACTCTCTATACCGGCAACAATGTTTTCTTCTATTTGAGCAGTACATAAACTGGGAAATGTCGTAGTCGTTCTAACTTTTCCTATAAACAACAATATAAAGAAAAATCAAACATGATAAATTGAGAAAAAATTCAATTGAGAAAAAAACTATTTTCCAAAATTCTTCTTACACATACCCAAAATTCCTAAATGCTGCTGTATCTGGTCCATGCTATCGTTAAGACTGAAATCGCAGGATAGAAACGCGTTCTCTCTAGGTTCCCCTAAACTGAAAGCCGTGTCTAGTTTCTCTGTCAATATTTCGATTTTTTGAGTTATGTTCCTTACTTCCACTTGATATTGGAGTCCTTGACATTCCTGCTCTACCTGTAACAAAAAAAATCATTGACAGCTATGTTCACTAAAAATTTAACTAAATTTAATACTGGTTTACTTTGAGAACAAGTTACCTTGTTCTTTTCATTTTCAATCAGCCCATGTTGCTCCTCCAAGACCCTTTTCTTCTCGTTACACATCTGATTGACTTGATCTATCATTTCTTGCTTCCTTTTGTCTATGGCTTGCTGTATTTGTTGGAATGTTAAATCAATCTGCTCAAGACATTTATCTTTTGCTGCATTTAATCTGTTCAGTTCTGATGTGACACCTTCTTGTGCTTGCGTTAACTAAAAATACCAATAAATTTTGCTATATGTAAATTTGGGGCATTTTATGGTTAGAAGAAGGATAATTAGGGTTTATGGCAGTCAAAAGATCAACATACATACCTTCGATATACATTCATTTGCTTTATACAACAATATCTCGGACATCCTTTTAATAGCTATGGAAAATGGTATGATTGTATGCTCGCAACTGTTACTGCTGTCATTGTGGGTCCCTCCTGTGCAAAGTGTACAGAACACTGTATCGCATGTCTCGCAGAATAGAAGTTCTTGGTTTATATGGACCGAACATTTCGGTATAACCTATAAAATATAAGACTGTAACTTATACATTAATTATCAGATACAAAATATGATTTTGATGTTGTTGTCTTAGAAGTAAACATGAGGTACTTTAGGGTCCATACTAGGGAATCCAATCCCGCACCCAAACTTTAATCCCGCAAACCTGCGGGATTGAGCCCATCGATCCCGCGGATCCGCGGGATGGATAGCAAACAATGAACTGCGGTATTTTTGGTCGACGCGTCGGGGATTCCCCGCCATGCTGGGCTATTTGATAATACATGTAATTTAAGCAGCAATCGCAAAAATGAGTGTCAGTGTAGTTTACAAAGATAATAAAGGTTCAAGTTTAGTTTGGAATTATTTTTTAAAGTCTGAAGATGGTCTTACAGCTAAATGTAAGTTATGCCCTTGCATTATCAAAATCTTTGCTCACGTCCACTTACAAACAAAGCAGAATATTAATTTAAAAGTCCATATCAGCAGCGGTAGTGTTGATATTGATAAAATAACACAGGAAATGAAAGCTAGTACCAGCAGTTCTAGTAGTTCGTTTAGTTCTATTGCTAAGCGCTCAGATGTTAGTGGTTCTTCTGTGCTACCTAAGAAAATGAAAATTACAGATTTTTTTTCATCTGAGAAAAAAGTTTCGATGGAGGAAAGAGTGTCTCGAATGGTAGCTAAAGATGGTATACCATTTGCAAAGTTTATCACATCGACCGATATGCGCCAACTATTCGAATCAGAGGGCCACAAATTGTGTAAAATCTATTCCGCCGACAAGTGTCGAAGCTGAACGTGCGTTTTCAGCCGCAGGATACCTGTGCAATAAAATAAGATGAAACATTAAACATGTTATCTTTTCTCCGAAAATACTCTCAAAATCAATGTAACATGTAACCGTTAAACTAGTCGTAGTATTGTATTGTACCTATATGCTATAAATATTTTCCTGCTACTGCATTCTGTTTTAATTGCATAAAACCGCTTTTTATTAACATACAGCACCCTAATCGAGTCCCGCGAATCCCGCACGTTTAATCCCGCAATGTCAATCCCGCGACATCATTGCGGGATCCAGCATTTGCGGGATTGGATTCCCTAGTCCATACATTTTTCTGGTACACACAGGTGTTAACTAAAAAATAACAGATGGTTAATTAAAAAAACACTCGTCTAAGAAAGTAAATATTTGTTTTCACAAAGTAGGCTCTAAAAAAGGAAAATTATTTACAGACCGTGATTAGGTTTATAAAGCTAATATTATATTAACTACAGGTGCTTCTTAAGCAACCTAAAATTTTATTATAGTCGTTGAAAATGTTTAAAAAAAATAAGAAAAATTATATATTTTCTGGAATAATTAATCGCAAAATAATTACCTCTCTTCTCTGCCTCGACATCAAATCCAGGAGCTGATTGACCAGAAACGAAGGTGGCAGAGCACTGATACCTCCCCGCGGTATGGTAATCAACTCCCTGCAAATCGGACATCGAAACGATCCAGTGTCCCGCGTTTGTGAGGCGGCAATTCGAGTGAGGCACTGCAGGCACACCGTATGGGAGCACTGCAGGAGTTTCGGGGTATGTTCATTTCCATCGTACATGCCTGTAAACAAAATTCTTTAGTTGTAGAAACTATTTATCGAAAGAGAAAAGAGAGGGCAAAGCCGCAACCAGAAGATCAACAAACGACAACAACAGAATTCTAGAAAAATCTGAAAGTTTTTTTTTTATATCGGGCAACACAAGGAATCCAGGACCTTACCTCATTTAACAGGAAATAATATCCATATTTTGTCCCCTTGAAGTTTTTTTCCTAGAATTACCGTATGTTTGTCGTGATTGAAGTATCTTTCTATTCACGGCCTTTTGCCAGTTTAAAAGTTCTAAGCTTAATGAGGCGATGTAAACAAGCAAACTATAATTATTGTATATTGATGTTAGTAGGACCAAATAATATATACCAAGTACTCTAACATTTCCATAAATACAAGCAATTTCTAAATATTATATTTACAATATTATAGATTTAAAAAAATATGCAAAAATGCGATAATAGAGTACTAGGTATATAATATTCTCGATGTGAATATTTTCTAAATAGCATGTGTGGGTTAAAACTTAAAAAAATAAAATAAAAACGCACCGCTCCAAATGCTATCTGTAACAACAGAAATAAAAATCTTTTAGAATGCTGAAAATTTAGGTGTCGGTAAGAAAGCTTCATTTAAGCAAAAAAGGCTGTAATTTTAAATATTATGTCTATTTTCGTATGATAATGCTCGTTTAGAACGAAACATATTACCAGAAAACATAATACATTTTTTTTTGAGACCGTGCCATTTTCAATTAGGATATCGGGTCTCCGAGCCTGAGAAAAATCCACGATTCATGTCAATAATAATGACAATACTGCTAAAAAGATGTAAACAAAGTGAAAAGCAGTCCTTGCAGGTTATAAACAGCAACAAACAGGCGGGACTTTACAAAATGTCAGGTATAAATTTGAAGGGTTACAAATTTTATAGTTTCATAGTCATTGCCAGTGTTCTATATAGAAGAATCGCCCTATATTCAGGACTCCTCCTAAGAAAAATTCAAAGAACATAACAGACAACGTCGCGGCAGTAACAACGACATCTCTGGACGGACTATTACAGGCAGGAATCACAAAAAGCACCCACTCGAGTGAGTCGGTGTATCTCTTTGTTTTCCTGAGTTTTAATACAGGGTGTTATGGAAATGACGTATTATATTTAAAAATATCCAAAAATGGTGCTTTCATTTAGTATGCCCTGTACATGACCTTATGTCAAACCAAAAATTACCACGTGGTGCCCCTGTTCGGAAGGTAAACACAGCAACATATGGCAGTGAATCTTGAACAGTGTTGTCTATCTGTAAACTCTTTAGAAAGTCAAAAACCGTTTGACAGATTTCAAGTTGTTTATTTTTCAGGGTACATTATTATAAACTTGTACGTTCAGTTCGCTGGGAAACAAACTCTGATTTATAAACTTGAACTGACTCGAACGAACCGCCGCGGAGTTTATAAATGGTCAGGTATGTTCTCATTTGTTCAATTCGAACGACACCTGTCAGATCTAGACAACTTAAAAGTTTATAAATGCCACTTACCCTTTAGAAAAAAAAATGCAATTTTATTTACCTTTTCGGACTTATTTAAAACCAACTTAATTTATAAAAAACACCAAGTACTCACATCACAAAATCACATTAGTTTTCGCGTCACAACACATCTAAGTACCGTTCAATCTGAATTTGTATTTTAAAGTGCTACTGTGTAGACAAAAATACACCCTTATTGTCTGGGAAATATTGTATTTAACATCTAAAAATTCTAAAAAAATAACACGTTGGTTCTCTCGATCGATATCGGCCGGCTTCTTTAAACAGCTGATTGTGGACAATCGGGCTAATATTTAAAAATACAGCGTTGCCAGTTTCGATGTTTTATAAGCGACTATCATAAATTGCTGAATTTCCTTCTATAATATTACTTTCCTGTATAATTATAGTCTCGGAAATGGCAACCGTGCTGGCTCTAGTAGCGGAGAGTTCTCGGAAAGAAAGTTCGACGACTGGTCCGAAAATGGACTAGACCATTATTTCAAAGGGTAGTTCCTGTCAATTGTTAACATAATTGTTTCATTTTATCTTTAGTAAAGGGTTAATGGCCCATAGAAATTAGCGTTTTTATTATTTCTATTGCGAAATGATTAAGTGCTATGTGTGTTATTGTAAAGTGTAATTATGCGTTAGTGTTGGGGTTTAGTGATAAGCTTATTATGCGCTCCCACACTATCATCAGGAGACGTGATGAGCATAAAGTTTTTCCCATAGAAAAAAGAACTGAAAGTGTGTGTGCCCTGGATTCCTTAATCGCGTCTTGGATTTATTTTCTAAGTAAGCTAAATATTTATTTTTATAAGAAACTAAAGTTTTACACTTTTAAACATTTTGGCAACATTGTGCCCGAACATCTGTGGATTACCCAGCTGGGCAATGTAATCTGTTCATATATGAATGTGCCGAGGAGTTGTGTGTGGGTTTAGGGGTGAATTACCCCACTTTTTAAACGTTCGATAAAAAAAAATATGTAGCGCTTCTCTAGGACACCCCAGGAGTCACCCATTTAAATATAATACGTCATTTCCATAACACCCTGTATACTGCAGTTCATCAGTGCGATCTGTGGTACTACTTGGTTTTACTGCATCTACTAAAAAAAAAAGAGTCAAAAATTCAACAACTCTATGAAAACTGAATCGATTTACTCTTAAATCTCTGATATCAGAACCAGACAATTCTTCCCGATAGTACAATAAACATATTTATTGTCGACAACAAAAACAACACGGTTAATTTACAATTCACAACCTACTTAATGCTTAAATGCGCTTGTATGCTGTCTAGGCTAATTAAAATGGTCAAAAAGTGATAAACTAAATTTTTAAGTGATGTAGGTCACAGAAACCATCATTTTAGTAGCAACACAACATTGAACCTAATCAGCTTAAACGATTTCCGAGGACAGTGATTGATAATTTATAGCATGTCGTAATACAAAATTTAATTGTAAAAAAATTTAAATAGTTGTACGCAGTTTAGAGAAACCGCCATAGCAAGTTATGGGACACTTAATTTTTCACAAGTATGAAAAATAAAAAAGCGAAGAGGAGCCCCCCCCCCCCCCCCCCCCTCATTATACGTGATCACCCTGTACAAAGAGTAAGGAGGTCTAATAATTATTTTTATTACCGAAATCGAATGGTTATTATCTTAATTTAATTACTAGTATCTAAAAGCTTTGTCCCTAAAAACTCCTTTAATTAATAAATATTTTTTAAATACTCACATAAGCAAGTTCCGCATGTAAGAAAACTCTCGTTGAAATCTTCATAGTTGATGCTTACTGTCTCCACTAGGGTTGAGTTCATGCTGATCATTCTCTCCCCTAGCCTAGTTCTAAAACAAACAAAAAAGAATGTTTACAAAAAATGCTTCACCCAAAAATCATATGTATTGAGATTAGTGAGGCCATTTAATTTCATCAATCCAAGTATCCTAAAAGAGGCCAAATATCGGCATTTGAGGTCCAAATACTTCAGTTTAAAGATATAAATAGTTTAATTTATAAACTAATCACAGTAAAAAAAGAAATTTCATGAAATTTGCCCACATTCCGTTGACATTTCCATGACAGGAGGAGTTCTGGTTCGTTTTGTCGAGACAACTTTATCTGTAGCTACAAAAGGAATGCGGACAAGAAAATTTCTTGGGTTAACAATGTTGTCACATATATTAAATTTTAATTTAATAACATGTTACCAAGTAAACCCTAAAATTAAATTTACCCATTTAAAGTAAATTGTCATAAGTATATAAGAAACTAATATTCTATTATAGTTTCAATGTTCTTAAAACTTTCTTTTAAACTATTTATTTTAATATTTAAATGCAAAATAAAATATTTTTTTATTAAAGTACTTCTAATCTAAAAATAGGGCAACATGGTGCAATATCAACGATAAGCATGGGTAACCGGTGGCTAGAGCTAATTTAATAGGTTATATCCCAGAAAGAGGATGACGACACGCGTCTGGTGACACGCCCATTGTGTCGGCGTGGTTGTTCGGCGATGTCCAATATGCTTCATACAGTTGCGTAGTGATAGGAAGGGCAAGAACTGTTATATTGTGTTTCTTAAAAAATGTTCGTTGTTTTAAAACTGCGATAAAGAATGAATGTACTCTGGTAAAATCCTTCATAGTCAAACCCGTGAAGTTATTGCCAATGTGTACAAGGTGTGTGAAGAGGAATCACAAATTAATACATTTAAATTGCCACTTAAGCGAAAGCTAGAAAGGGTCGCCATGTATATGGGAGTAAGCGTGGGTGCAGTAAAAAAACATTCACAAAGAAGTTACTGAAAGGAAAGAAAATAACCCGGATTAATTGTTGTCATCTCCTGCTCTGCTGTCGAAAAAATCAAAGGCGTCGACTTTTGGAGAACAATACAAAAGTTTAGTGGTTCCAACCTTAAAAAAGTTGCTACAACAGCTGAGAAGTGACATAAATTTTCCGTTTTCCCGTGAACTTTGAGGTGCATGTTGAAATCAAATAGATTTTATTAATGGAAAGGCCTAATATATTGCACTGGTGAAATATATGCATGCCATGAAAAAATATATATTATTACATTATTAAGATAATAATAGCACGCCCATGGCTCGGCCATGTTTTAAAATATTGCTTTCCCCTTACCGATACGTCTTAGCTATAGACTCGCTTGTCGAGCTGTAGTAATATTGTAGATATTTGACCCGAAAAAAAATGGATCACGGGAGGAGGGAGACCTTTATACAACCAATTTCCAAATCAACAGCTTTTATAAAACTGTTATAAATAATAAATCGCTCGACTATTGGATTATTATTTATTTTTAAATTCAACACTAACGTTATTTAGATGGGAAAATGCAGTACTATACCACACCTCTCGGCATCGCCACAATTCAAAACTTTTAGAAAATCTCCCATTCTTCTGAACGAACAATGCATCACGCAGTTATTTTAACAACAGTGACAAGCTCGTAGAAAACAAGGTACATAATGGATGGAGTATATCGAATACCTACAAGCCTATACCGTATAGGAACTTGTATGTAAATTTGTAAATTATTGTTGCTTAAACAAGTACCTATAATAATGTTTTACGTCTTGTATGTCTCTAGCAAATATTTATGGACAATAAAGAACCAGGAATTATCTCAAGACTCGGATGTGTTTTTTCTGTAATAAAAAAGAGGTTATAATAGTATATTAAGATAAAAGTTTCGTAAGACATTATCTTAGACCACGCGGGTCCTTTTCTAAAGTACAAGTGCTCTAATTGTGTTATGAACCGTGTATTTTATAATAATTTTTCTATTTGGGTCTTTAAAGTCTGAAACACTTTAAAAAATATAGTAGATTTTTTCCATTTGAATTAATATTTTCTTTATGGGTTGGCAATATTTTTACAATTTCATAAAATGTTACAAGTATCAAATATGCCATGATAGAAACAATTGAACACAACAAAGCTTCTTCCCATCCGTCATAATTAAAAATAATTATATTATTAAAGTTAATAAAAATGAGTCAGGAAGAAAGTTGTACTCCGTCAGAAATACGACAAATTGTAGAAAATAATCTAGAAGAACTTTTAAAAAGAATATGCAAAACTTTGAGTTACGGTGCGAGCATAACAAAGTTCAAAATATTGAACAAAATAATAAATAATACTATTGAACAAAATATTGTGACGACACAGAATCTGAGAGGAATAACAATATTAATGCCCAAGAAATGTCTGCAGTAACTATAAATATGTATATATAAAGTAATATGTACAATACTATATTGAATTAAAAATAAAAATAGTACTTTATTGAATAAAACTTTAAAAATAGAGCATAAACTGATATTTTTATTATTTTAGGTTATGTTGTTTGATAGTTGTGACTAGAAATTAGTTGACGGATACCATCAGTATGATATATATCTCCGAGTATAGGTATTTCGGATAAATATCCAGTAAAAATGATCTATTTGCAAGGTTAGTACTTTAAAGTTTTCTATAAAAAATTTCTGTCGAATCCATAATACCTTGAAAACTAATTTCAAAGAAATCGAAGTAGGCCTAAAATTCGAACCATACTTGTTGCCAACATGAAAAAAATAAAATTTCAGTTTCATAAAGTGGCAATTTATTCAATTTTTTTTGCATTTCATAATGTAGCCATTATGAAACCCAAATAGAAAAAGTAAATATTATAACCATTCTGTGTGTGTATTTATTTCGTGGATTTTACGTCAACGTCAACATACAATACAACAAAACCGAACAAAAAATAAACATAACTGAATGTAATGCACAATATACAAGGTGTCATTTTGCGTTTTGCGTTGCGTTTCCATCCTTAATACCTCATTCAATAGTTCAAAATGTAATTTATTAATTACCTGTTGTGTTCGGCGCAGTATTGACAAAGGTTACCTGTGACATGATTCACATGAAAAATATTTCGAATAATTTTCTGCGTTTTAAAATTTAAATCCATGCTAAGTATTGAAATTATTGTTTTTAAGGTTTTATACAATCAATGGATGGTAATGTTTGTATTACATATCTACAGATAAATCTGCATACAAAAAAATCTCAGATGTTAATAAAAATGTCAAAAATTATATTTAAAAAGAATAAGTAAGGTGTAAAGTACAGGTAAAATGAATAGAAAGTTTCCTATTTCCCTTTGTCAGACTCATCTCTAGAGGCGTTTCGCCGTTTACGGCTCGCCAGTAAGGCTCGAGCCTGACAAAGGGAAAATGGATCTAGCAGCACTATCGAGTGCACTGGTAGAACATTGAACATCGAAGGGAGTATAAAACTCGTCGCGACATCTCGCGGTTTATTTGTCTAACCCAAATCAGCATCTTATAGAAGACCAATGCAGAGGGTCCAGCAAATATGGCAAATACCTCCCTCAACGGTATAATGTCCAGTGACATACTTTACTTTATACTTTATTTCCTTAGACATTACAATTTACAATGTATGGAAAACGTCAAAGTCAAATACATGAGTATATATAAAATGTATGATATACAAATACACAATATATAAAATTTAGAAAAAGCAAACTTATACTAAAATAAAAGTTATGTTATTGTTAAAAAAAAGTAAATATAAAAAAATGTAGAGACATTATTGCACCCTTGTGAGATATTGATTAACTGAATAAAAAGCCTCAGACAACAAATATTGCTTTAAATGTTTTTTAAACAACATAAGACTATCAACAGTCTTCCGGTTTGGTGGTAGCTTGTTAAAGATTGCTGACCCCAATGAGTTTGGTGATGTTCTACCCACATTCAGTCGGTTAATAGGAACTCTAAATGAGCTGACTTGTCGTGTGTTATAGGTATGAACATCACTGTTAATATATACAGGGTGGCCTATCGAAAACGAAACAGAGACATTTACTGGCAGCTCAGTTCTTTTTTGGAAAAACGCTCAGACCCGTCGATTTTGTTTTCGAGGGGGACACAAAATCGGAACAAAATCACGTCAACAAGTGCAGCCCCCTGAGCGGGGGTGGCACCACCCCTAAAATCTTAAATGGAAAGGGGGGTCGAGTGATACCTTATTTTAAAGGTCTTTCAATTCCCTTTATAATGATCTAAAATTCATAATACTTCAGTTCAGTAGTTTTGGAGATTTATTGATTTTAAACTTAAATAAAACTTTAATACATCATTAGTGAAAATCAATACATTTGGTAGCAAAGTACTTTAAAAATTAAGAATGAACTGACCCGTCAGCCAAGTAAATGTTGGAAATGACCACCATGACTCTCCATGCAGTAATAAAGATTTTGCTCAAAACGTTGCCGCACATTTTGCAATATTTGAGGAGTAATTTGAAGGCACTCATTCACAATTCTTTGTCGCAAATCTTCTAACGATGTTGGTTGAGTAGCATAGATTTTGCTTTTTAGGTGACCCCACAGAAAGAAATACAAAGGTGATAAGTCTGGCGATCTTGGGGGCCATTCAATGGCACCTCTTCTACCAATCCATCGACCTGGAAACGTCTGATCTAAATATTGTCGAACACGTAATGCGTAATGTGGTGGGGCACCATCCTGTTGGAACATCAACCTATTCGCAATGTACCGCCGATCATTCCCATTTTCAATTATGGCTGTTAATGCAGGATCTATGGCGTCTTGCAGTAATTCCAAATACATTTCACCGGTTAAATTTACAGGCAAGAAAAAAGGACCAACTAAATGATCGCCAAAAATACCAGCCCAAACATTTAATTTTTGTGGCTGCTGTGTGTACCTCATGATAAACTCTGGGATTAGAATCTGACCAATATCGGCAGTTATGACGGTTTACTAGGCCATGTAAGAAAAAGGAACATTCGTCGGAAAAGCAAGTGTTGAATAGAAAATGTTCATCGTTTATAATTCGTTCACTCATATCTTCACAAAATTGTAATCGCCGATCAAAATCGTCTTCGTTAAGTTCTTGTACAAGGTGAATTTTATACGGATGAAAACTATGGGCCTTCAGAATCCGTTGGATACTACATCGACTAACACCACACACAGTATCCAATTTGCGGGTACTTAACGTAGGATCTACATAAACTTGACCTAAAACCCCCACTTCTATTGCTTCGTTCCTTATGGGATTTTCAATGTTGCGTTTTTTATTGGCGACTGATCCAGTGTCCCGAAATTTAGCTATAAGTTCTAGGACATATTTTCGATGCACGTTACTGTTCTCATGTCGCTCATTAAATATGTGTGCTGTTCTATTAGCGCACTGATTATTTCCGAAAAATATTTCGATAATTTCAATCCTTTCTGCCGTGGAATATACCATGGTTAATTTATGAATAAAGCGGTAAAAGGTATTTTAACAACAAAGTTTGGTCGAATCAATCGCAAACTATGTACAAATTCCTATTTAAAATAAGTACGAGACATTCCCTGCTTATCTTTCTTCAATAAACCACTTTTTTCGCGACAAAAACCGCTCCAATCGCTATTTTGAACACCAAAATGATAAACAAACCATGGGCGTAGTGAAGAAAAGCATTAAATTAATAAGTAACTGTCTTTCCTCAAATTTCTTCTGAAAGTAGTACAAACTAATCAGATGTACCTATTAAAGTAGCTTAAAATCAATAAATCTCCAAAACTACTGAACTGAAGTATTGTGAATTTTACATCATTATAAAGGGAATTGAAAGACCTTTAAAATAAGGTATCACTCGACCCCCCTTTCCATTTAAGATTTTAGGGGTGGTGCCACCCCCGTCCAGGGGGCTGCACTTGTTGACGTGATTTTTTTCCAATTTTGTGTCCCCCTCGAAAACAAAATCGACGGGTCTGAGCGTTTTTCCAAAAATGAACTGAGCTGCCAGTAAATGTCTCTGTTTCGTTTTCGATGGGCCACCTTGTATACATATTTCAAATAAGTATACACAAATTACGGTCAAAATCTTGTATTTCTTAAAGAGCTATCTGCACGAGTAAGTCCTCGACACACCCACCAAAGTCCTCAATATTCTCTTCTGACACACAAGCAATTCCCCAACCACACTGGACGAGCCCCAGAAGATCACCCCGTAACGCAGACGAGAATCTACCTGTGCGTTATACACCATGAGGACCTCCCTCATAGAAATCGCTGTCTTGAGCGAACGAACAAGAAAACAATATGAATTTAATTTTGATTTGAGCAGATCACAATGATTTTTCCATCATGCTCATCAATTTGCACTCCTAGAAATTTTATAGTATTGATTTTAAATATTTCTTCATTATTTATAAGCAGTTCCATATCCAGATTATTATGATCCTGGTAATTGTGAAAACGGATGTAATTAGTTTTAGTGTTATTGAGAAATAGTGAATTTTGACAGAACCATTTACACAGACTGTTCAAATTTCGATTACAATTTTGAGTCAAAATGCTATCGTCCCCATGAGAAAATAAATAGGAAGAGTCGTCGGCATACTTTGACGAGGTGCATTCCTCGTCCAGCTCGTCATCTGCGTCATTAATATAGAGATTAAAGAGGATCGGAGCAAGAACCGCCCCCTGCGGAACGCCCATAACAATTTCCAAAAGTCCAGAAAGGCTTTCACCTTTCGTTGCATTATCAGCATTATTGATCGCTATGAACTGTTTTCTTTCTCTTAGAAATTGCGACAGCCAACTCAGTGCCTGACCACGGATTCCATATCTTTCAAGCTTCTCTAAACGTAAATCAATGTTAACATAATCGAAAGCCCTGCTTAAGTCGCAGAAAACCCCGACAGGACGTTCTCCCCTCTCCATGCCGGAAATTATTTTTTCATAGAAATAATTAATAGCGTCTACCGTTGAAGAACCCTGTCGAAACCCGAACTGATTGGAATTCAAAATATTATTTCTATTGATGAAGCTTTCTAACCTATCCAGGAAACAATATTCAACAGACAGACGATGAATAGAAAATGTTTGCTTAACAGGGGCAAAAGTCAAGTTTTTCTGCGATTAAAATACAAATATTCCTAATTTGTTTTCCGGAAAATAAACTAGATTGTATAACACCAATAAGGTTTGTGTAATATCCAAGCAATAGCATAAAATTAACTATCAAGGATTTGCATTTTTTGTAGCTTTATATTTAAATAAATTATGAAAATTCTATTTGGTACATTATAAGCTGGTTCAAATATATTAAATTAATCCTTGATAGGCAAATAACGAAAAGAAAAATAATCTGATGAAGAAAGAGTAAGAATAATGCTTTTTTGTACCAGGATATAGTAGCGAAATAGATTTAGTTATATCATGGTGGGCTGGTCGGCGAGTATGCATTTAAATATATTTTTATTATTTAATTAAGGTACAGTGAAACCTCTCCTAACGGACACCTCTAATAAGCGGACATCTAATTAATTTATAAACGGACAAAAAAATTTTAAACGTATTTGGGAGGCGAATAAATACGGTGCAAAAACTCTCTGAAGACAGACCGGCAACCAATCGCGTATGCGTGGCAGAGCGAAAGGACTTCGCCGAATGAAAGTATGTGTGATTTCCCGACAGCAGTCCGCCGTTGTGTGTGTGGAAGTTTGTAATTTGATAACAATGATTTGGGCGAGTTCATTAACATTGATAGCAATGTGCTATTAGAAGGTGATAGTGACCCCATTCCTACCGATTATGTAGTCCAAACTGAAACCACATCACTATCTGACGACTCTGATGAAGAAGTTGAATGCAGTAATCAAACAAATGTCACCAATTATCAACAAGCCATTAGTATGGTAAAGAAATTATAAGAGTATGCAAAGAATAGAGGTGACTCTACAGCAATGGAATTGTTATCAGACTTGGAATTACATTTTCTAGATTGCAAGTATAAAACGCAAACACGTCAAACTACGTTATTAGATTTTTTTTAGTACTACATCCTAACTAAAACTAGTGTATTTTTGTTATGTTATGTTTATTTGTACATACATATACATAGTAATAATTTTGCATTTACATATTACCTAATAACAAATTTCCCATGGGCGGACACCTCTATTAGACGGGCACATTTAGACGGTCCCGTAGGTGTCCGCCTAAGAGAGGGTTCACGGTAATATTGAAATTTAATTATTACTTTAAAAAATAAGCCGTCATATTCTTACACGTGCCAGTTTGCACCCACGATTTTACAGTTTTTAAGAAAAACTAAAATGCTGTTGAGTGTACGAAATAACAAATTTTAAGTTGCAAAATCGAACATAAAACCGAAGAAGAATAAAATGATGCAAAATTATTAAACATTTACAATTAAAGTGCCAAAAATTGACTTGAAGCTGACCATAACGAATAATAAAATTATTGTCACTGACACTAATTTTCGTTTTGTCAATGTCGCTATTTAATTTGCTGGTGCTTGCTGTATTACCTGAACTATGAGAGTTTCGTGGTTTTGCCATCACGTTTAATTGAATAGCTTAGGATTGGGCAGCCACAATGGATTCAAACTCGGCATATGGGTTTACCATGTCAGCCTCGTTAAGAAGTTATAATGCAGTTTTTCTATAAAATGTACGGGAGAGCCAATATTTAGCCACCGCAAAAATTACATGGGATTCCCTATGTTCAACCTAACGATGCATCACCCGGTATAATCTCACACTTAAATATTACTTGCACTAACTCTTAAAGCCCACTGCTAATACATTCATTATCGTTTAAATAACCCCAAAACACAGTATAAGTAATTAAAGTTAATCACGTCTCAAGAAAGACCTGGAAGAAATTTTGGCTTGGGGTGACAGTAACCAAGTCGAATTTAACGGTAAAAAAACCCAGGCCGCAGTTTTCTCTAAAAAGGTTAACATTATAGACGGAAATATAGTCATAGACGAACACGCAATCCCACTGGCTTCATCTATTAATTTGCTGGACGTCAATCTGGGAGGAAATATGTCTTGGCATAACCACGTTGTGGCAATCGCCCAGAAAGCTTCGCAGAAACTTGGTGTACTCTTCCGGACCAAAAAGTTGTACACACCTCAACAACTTTTGACACTATGCAAAGCCCAGATTCGACCATCACTAGAGTACTGCTCTCATGTCTGGAGCTCTGCACCCAAACATACTCTTCGGCTACTGGATTCCATCGAAAGGAGGGTCATTCGTATGATTGGAGACCACGAGCTGACGAAGAACGTCGACAGAAATACACGACGAACCACTGCCGCCCATCCATATGTGGTTAAGCTTAGTACTCCTCGAACTTCATCATGATCATAAAAAAAATGTGAACCAAAAAAGTATAAAAATGTCTGTTTTATTAAAAATTCGATCAAAGAATAAAAATATCACCGTTATAAATAAACAACACTTCCTTACATTCATTTGTATTGTTAAAGTGCAACGGATTCCGTTTCAGCCGGAGAGATCGAAAAAGCGATTTCACGAGAATACCGAACAAATCTTGACCCCCGTATCGTATTGCCATTATTACAGGATATAAAAGTACGAAAATAGCTCGAGATGCGCTCGAGCGATTTTGTGGAACGCGGGAACCGTAAAAATTTGCGTGCTAAAGTATCTTGGACAATATATTTCCGGGTCTATAAGCATGTTCATGACAACACCACAATTATTCATTTCTAAGTTTCGATCACTAACCGTAAACTTATGTTAAACAAAGAGTCATTTTGTATTTTTTATATTTTACGTTTATGTTTGGGTCATAATCATAATAAAATAAACTATAGTCTATTCATTTTCGCAATTCAGTAAAGCAAACACACGCGACGAGTACGTGAACGGCACACAGGGTGGCATTAAGAATAATCTTGAACCACGCATGAATAGATCTGAACTAATAGCCTATAGTGAACAACGGCCCTGCGACGCAAGTATTTTTTATTTTTTTTTGATGATCAAACACAAGCACTATAGGAAAAATCCTTTAGGGCACTCCGGGAGTGGTGCGTGTGCGCAAAAAGCGATTTACGTTGGCTTTGAATCGTTGGAGGTTATATTCGTTGGGAAAAACGACCTCGGGAAGGTCATTCCATAAGGATGAAGTCCTCCAGATGAAAGAATTCTTAAATAATGAAGTTCGAGTAGTACTAAGCTTAACCACATATGGATGGACGGCAGTGCTTCGTCGTGTATTTCTGATATTCGCCGCTCTGGGCGGAATTAAGAGGGCAAGGTCAGCCGAGCACTTTCCATGAAAATATCTGTAAAAGAGAGTCAAATCCGCAACCTGTCTTCAATGTTCTAGGCTGTCGAGGTTCTTCGTCAGCTCGTGGTCTCCAATCAGACGAATGACCCTCCTTTCGATGGAGTCCAGCAGCCGAAGAGTATGTTTGGGTGCAGAGCAGTCCAGACATGAGAGCAGTACTCTAGTGCTGGTCGAATCTGGGCTTTGTATAGTGTCAAAAGTTGTTGAGGTGTGTACAACTTTCTGGTTCGGAAGAGTACACCAAGTTTATGAGAAGCTATCTTGGCGATTGCCACACTCACAGATTGCAGCCCAGCAAATTAATAGATGAAGCCAGTGGGATTGCGTGTCCGTCCATGCCTATATCCGGTTCTATAATGTTAACATTTTTTAGATTTAGATAAAACTGCTGCCTGGGGTTTTTAGCGTTAAATTCGACTTGGTTACTGTCACCCTAAGCCAAAATTTTTGCCAAAATTATCGCCGTTTGACCAACAGCAATGAGTTTATGCATCGAGCATGTGTCTATCACGCCCTCATGTTTGTTTATGCTCCTGAATTGGTAAAATGAACGGAGTATAATGCGAAATTTTTACTCTCTACGTTCCATCCGAACTAGCAGACTTCGCAACCATCATCAACTTTGTTTTTTTTTAAATATACAGTGAAACCTCTCATAACGGACACCTCTAATAAGCGGACATCTAATTAATTTATAAACGGACAAAAAAATTTTAAACGTATTTGGAAGGCGAATACGTACGGTGCAAAAACTCTCTGAAGGCAGACCGGCAACAAATCGCGTATGCGTGGCAGAGCGAAAGGACTTCGCCGAATGAAAGTATGTGTGATTCCCCGACAGCAGTCCGCCATTTATTTGTGAGTTGTAAGGTTAAAATCGTAAACAATGGCACAAAAATGGCGCGTTTTGAGTCTGAAAGAGAATATTGATGTTGTGGAAGTTTGTAATTTGATGGCAAGTTCATTAACATTGATAGCAATGTGCTGTTAGAAGATGATAGTGACCCCATTCCTACCGATTATGTAGTCCAAACTGAAACCACATCACTATCTGACGAGTCTGATGAAGAAGTTGAATAAATGCAATAATCAAACAAATGTCACCAATTATCAATAAGCCATTAGTATGGTAAAGGAATTATAAGAGTATGCAAAGAATAGAGGTGACTCTACAGCAATGGAATTGTTATCAGACTTGGAATTACATTTTCTAGATTGCAAGTATAAAACGCAAACACGTCAATCTACGTTATTAGATTTTTTTAGCACTACATCCTAACTAAAACTAGTGTATTTTTGTTATGTTATGTTTATTTTGTACATACATATACATAGTAATAATTTTGCATTTACATATTACCTAATAACAAATTTCCCATGGGCGGAAACCTCTATTAGGCGGTCCCGTAGGTGTCCGCCTAAGAGAGGTTTCCCAGTGAAAGCAAAATTTAATAGATTGTGCAATTAATTATTCTTATTTATACAGGATATTTCAAAAAACAGGTGCCATCTCTCATGTGGTGTTTCCTCACCCAAAATTAAGACAAATGATTCCTATAAACATGGGTCCGCAGATGCCTTGTTTGAAAGCTACAGGGTGTTCAAATTTTTAAATTATAAAAATTACTTTCGAGCTGCTACTAAAGTAAATTAATTTCAATCGATTTAATCGTGACCGCACTTTAATTGGAAACAAATCTAATTGTAATAAAATTAATTGCAATTAAATGTTTAATCAATTAGTCGATTGTGATTTGAGATTGATACCCAACACTGCTTTATACCGCGAGTCTAATCTGCTTTTGTCGATGTAATATGAACAAGCTATTATTTATTACACGTTTGTAACTAAAAATTAGTGTTGGAAAAACCGATGATTTTAATAATCGAGTACTTGATACTCGAGCGATTTTAATTATTATTAAGGGTATACAGGGTGTTTCAGAATTAGATGCTGATCCTTAACGTTGTGAATCCTTAGGTGATTTTAAGAAGAAAAGTTCAAATTAACATACATATATCCTTAACCCATCAACTTTCGAACTACAGGGCGTTAAAGTTTTAAGAAAAAAATCGTTTTTCTATCATAACTTTAACAACTTTCTAGCTATTTTTATGAATTCATGCATTCATGAAAGCATGCATTCTTGCAGGTGGTGGCCACTTTCAACAGCTAATCTAAATTATTTTCGTTTTTGTTCACACGTTATTTAATGTTAGTTGTTTTAATTTAATTTTTAAAAAATAAACCATAGGCACATAGCGAATGTGCATTTAATGCTTTTTATTTTTTTTGTTGGAAACTGTTTGTCGGACGATAAAAAGGCAAGATATTAAATGTGGCCTAAAATGGATGAGTATTTTAAAAATAATTTTTATCTTGAGAAAAAGCAGTGGCGTACATAATATTTTTCCAAAATGTCTAGTCCAAACCCTTTCAGGACGCCACTGGTTAAAATTTTTTTAAAAATTTTCTACACCAAAAAAAGGCTATTGTTGCGTATAGGGCATGTGTGAAAAATTCATAAAAATAGCTAGAAAGTTGTTAAAGTTATGATAGAAAAACGATTTTTTTCTTAAAACTTTAACGCCCTGTAGTTCGAAAGGTGATAGGTTAAGGATATATGTTAATTTGAACTTTTCTTCTTAAAATCACCTAAGGATTCACAACGTTAAGGATCAGCATCTTATTCTGAAACACCCTGTATTTTGACTATTCATGCAAAACTTCACACCTTCTTATATTTAATTTTTTCATTCCACAAAAAATTCAAGTTCCTATAATCTAAAAATACCTTTCCGCCAATACGTTTAGCTTTCAAAACTGCCATTTAACAGGACTGTTTACACAATTCACCATAACTGCAGCTCATAAATTAGTCTCGCGGTTTTATCGGAAATTTTCTGAAAATAGACTTTTCAAAATAGCTCGCTTACAGCCAGAAAAGCGATATTTCACAGTCCCCTAAGCGTGTAAATGTCTGATTAGATCGTTAACTCTCGAAAATTTACTATATACAGCCAGTTACAAATTAATTCTAAATGTTATCCTGTTCAAAGAATTCGTTACTAACAAGCCGTGACAATGTTATTGTTTAAATTATTTATTGTTCAGTATAGCGAATTAGCGGCAATGTTTAATTGACTATATTTTTGTAGGCGGTGCCGTTCCAAAATAATACGGCAGTTGACAAAAGTATTTTTCGATAATTTCGACAACAAATTCCGGACAAGATAATTGTAGTCAAGTTTAAAGTCTTATAAGTTTTTTAATATTTTTCCGATCTTTGTGAAATATTTAGCAAAGTGTAGCCTTGTGTCTTGGAATGATATCCTGAATTAGTTTTCAAAAAATAGTGATATCTTGATAATTATACAGGTAGAAACGAAAGTTACTTTTTGACCATTAAGTTCTTAAGACCCTGCGGAAAATTTGAGCTGTATAATTTAGCTACATTGTGTTTTGTTTTGAAGTGTGACATTTTCTTAACACAATATTTTTGGGTTCGCGTCATTATCTGTATTTTAACAAAAGATACAAATTCACAACATAACATTATTTTATCGAGTAGCATGAACAAATATACATAAATTAATATCTTGTATTGCAACCTCGTGTTCTTATCACTTCTACCGTGCGACGTGGGGCATGCTTTCAATGCAGTTTTGAATTGCTTCTTGAGGAATACAGGGTGTTATGGAAATGACGCATTATATTTAAATCGGCAATTCCTGAGATGAAAACAAATTGAAGAAAAATATCCAAAAATGGCGCTTTAATTTAATATGCCCTGTACATGACCTTATGTCAAACCAAAAATCACCACGTGGTGCCCCTGTCAGGAAGGTAAACAAAGCAACATATGTCAACAGTGTTGTCATATCTTCAGGGTAAACTCTTTAGAAAGTCAATAACCGTTTGACAGATTGCAAGTTGTTTATTTTTCAGGGTACATTATTATAAACTTTTACGTTCAGTTCAGTTCGCTGGGAAACAATCTCTGATTTATAAACTTGAACTGACTCGAACGAACCGCCGCGGAGTTTATAAATGGTCAGGTATGTTCTCATTTGTTCAATTCGAACGACACCCGTCAGATCTGGACAACTTAAAAGTTTATAAATGCCACTTACCCTTTAGAAAAAAATGCATTTTTATTTACCTTTTCGGGCTTATTTAAAACCAACTTAATTTACCAAGTGCTCACATCACAAAATCACATTAGTTTTCGCGTCACAACACATCTAAGTACCTTTCAATCTGAATTAGTATTTTAAAGTGCTACTGGGTAGACAAAAGTACGCCTTTATTGTCTAAATAACACGTTGGTTCCGTTGATCGATATTGAACTGCTGGACTGGGGCACTGCCGTCGCGAAAAGAACAAATAACTTAATAATTTAAACTCGGGTTTAAGTATTAACATACAATTTAACACACAAATGTATTTGTAGTATGAAACCGGCCGGCTAAGTTTAAACGGCTGATCTTGGAGAAACGGGTTGCATATTCTTTACGCGACTGCAGCGGCTGGGGTTAATACTTAAAAATACAGCGTTGCCACTTTCGATGTTTTATAAGGTTATATTCATAAAATGCAGAATTTCCTTCTGTAATACTTTTCTTTATAATGATAGTCTCGGAAATCGCAACCGCGCTAGTTAGACGAGACTATTTATTTTAAAGGGATGGAAGGGTCTATCAACATAATTATTTCATCATTCTTCTTCAGTAAAGGATTAATAAATTTGATTAGCCCATTAGAAATTAGCGTTTTTATTATTTCTGAATTTCTATTGCGAAATAATTTGTATCCTATAGTGCTATTGTTTTATGTGTACGGTAGGTTATTGTAAAGTGTAATTATGCGTTAGTATTTATTGCTTTTGTGTAATCTAATAATAAGTGCATATCTTCAAAAAAAAAATTGGAAAACTGTGGGTGTGTTTCTTTAAGTGATTTTGTGCAAATGTTCCGAGAGATTGGAAATAAGAGGCCCAATGGGGTTTAGTGGGTATAAGCTTATTATGCAGCAAAAAAAAAAACCTGAAGATGTCTGTGCCCTGGATTACTTGCTAGTGTACTGGCACCTGGATTCACTTCTATTTGGATACTAGGTAAACTAAATATTATTTTTATAAGAATCTAAAGTTTTACATTTTTTACACAGTTGGCAACATTGGGCTTGAACATCTGTTCATTACACAGCTTGGCAATGTAATTTGATCATATATGAAGTGCCGAGGAGTAACCGTGTGGTTTTAGGGGTGAATTACCTCATTTTTTAAACGTTCGATTTAAAAAAAAATATGTAGCGCTTCTCTAGGACACCCCAGGAGTTACCCATTAAATATAATACGTCATTTCCATAACACCCTGTATTTTCTCATTCTTCGGGAAGGATTGTTCGCAAATCTGGCAATGGTTATGGGTGTCGATTGTGGGCACGTCTATATCCCATACATGTATATATGTATATTTGAAAGGAGAATTTAAAATAGTATCTTTTTAGATTCAAATATACAGGGTGTTCCATTTAAAAAAATGAGGATAGATCCGATAACTTTTTTGCCTGACCCCGTATACTTATTCTGAAAACGACAGATCATTCAACAATCATTATAAAGAAACTTCTGTATAAAACATTTTTCTGTATATCTTTTAACTAAGAAAATATAGGGTAATTTTGAGATTGTCAATTTTTTTATTTTCTTCCCGTATCTTTTAATTTTCAAATTTTATCGCCTACATTACTTTTTTGATAGCACTAACAATTACGGAGATGCCCTATAAAAGTGTCGAACATGGGACACCCTGTACATTTTCGAAAATATTTTTCATGCATTTTCCTCCTCCTAGAATCCGAACACCCTGTATAAACATTTCAGGGAAATTAAAAATATTAGAATGAAATTTAAACTATTTTTATTCTGCAACGGTTCTTATAAGGCGAGTTTTTAAATTTATTTAATTGGTGGTTAATTAATAGCAATTAGTAATTATACTAATATTTCTGTGAATCTGGCTTTCAATTAAAAGTGAAAGCTGACTAAGATCAATTAAATTCTTTTCAACTTCATTCAACTTTTATCGAATTCTATCAATGTTATTAGATTTATAATAAAAAAGTGTGATGCATATTATTCTAAGAAAAGAAACTATAAAAACATTTTTAAATCCGCACGAAGGCGAAACAATGGTGGGTAAATTGATCGTTTTCAGACATTTTATGATTAACTTGTTTATTTTTAATAACGGTATAACTCCGAAAATCACACGAGTTCTTTTCAACGAAACCAGCATAATATTGTATACCTATCCATCATGTTCATACTGTATTCAATATTTACTTTTAAACACAGTAAATACAAATTATGTTATTTGAGTTTGTGAAACAAACTTTAACATAATAATATGCAATTTATTCTGCAACCTTAGCGTTTTTAAATTGTAACAAGATACGATCATTTACGAATAAACTGCATAATAATATGTTTAAATCGCAGACATAAAATAAAATGTATTAATTTATTTAACATACAACGTGTTGCTATAGGTTTGTTCCAACACCCTATTTTTGTATCGTTCTAGAACCGTCACGAAACTGTTGGAATCGATTTTGTGCGCAGGCGTTAATTTTGCACTGTTTGTTGCCGATGCACAAGGGAGGCAAGGTTGGTACGTTTTTGTGACCATTCTGTGTAAAAATCTCAGCTGATCGCCTGTCTGATTCTAGGAAAGAAGTTTAGTAATTAGTTAATTATCATAACATTCATAAATCACAACCCTACTTTTGTTGTTTTGATTTCTTCGTCTAAGCTTTTTTCGTTCCGTTTTGTTGTATTTAATAATCATGAAAGAGAATAACGTTTAATGTTAAGAATATCTTGTAGGTTTGGGAACCGGATTATACAAATTTAATAAGAATAAATTAAATAATCAAAATATTAAGCAACAACTCCTACAAAATAAGGCGAAAAGAACTGTATGAATGCCAGGAATACAAAAACAACGGTTAAAATTCTTAGGGCGCAAGTCAGTACAAGCGGTTCCTGGTCTTGGCCATGTATCGTTTTTACCGTTCAGGAACTGGTTTGCGAACGATCGCAATTTGGTTGGAACACCAAAGGGATCGCCAGCTACACCGTTTTGTGTCGGTTGGAACGCCTTTCGACTACTACGCATGTGCGTGACCGTACATTGTACGATTTTTAGGGTGGTTGGAACGAACCTAAAACGTACCAACCTTGCGTCCCTTGTGCATCGGCAAAAAATAGAGCAAGATCAACGCCTGCGCACAAAATCGATCCCAACAGTTTTGTGACGGTTCTAGAACGATACAAAAATATGGTGTTGGAACAAACCTTATGTAAATTATTATTATCGTATTATTAAACAGCTATAAGAATTTATTTTGCTGGTTGCCTGTAAAAAAATAAAAACTCGCAAATATTCAAAGTATTTTTAAATTCTTGTTGCGGTTATCTAACCTAATTTACACGAGAAAAATCCATGCGTTTTTTTTTGTATTATGTATACAACTATACAAAAACAGAATAATTTCTAACATTGTTCGACTGAATGCATGTTTATTAATGTGGGAAGATTCTCTGGCGAATACTCTTCTTTAAAAGAAAAAACGATAAAAAAATAACCTACTAACAGTGTTTAGCTATTGGAATCATTAATATTTTGTTATAGAAGATTAATTTACCCAAATACAAAGGTCATATTTAAATTAGGTACAATTTATTAAGAAATTAAAAAGCTGGTGCTTCTTCTCCAGCATTGAAAAGGAAATATTGAAAAAAAAATTAAATCAAAACAGGAAATTTTTTGTTATGTGATATAATGACTTAAAATTACATAAATATATATTTCCCAGTATCTTTAAGCTATTTTAAATTAAAACAATATCTAATATTTTATTTTAATAATAAGTAAACTTTACTGTTTGTTAACAGAACAACTAGAAACAACAACAAATACGAACTACAGAAAAATGCATTTAACAGAAGCCGGCTTCTAGTGGAGTTTACGAAAATCCCTTGACGAAATCGAGTAATTTTTTTTTCCCCAATCGATACAGTAGGATCCTCAGAGAAATCATTTAATAAATATTCTAACATCAGAAACACAAAAAGAATCGTAATTACAGTTGCGCGGGCATCGCCTGTATAGAACTTGAATTTTTTAATCAAAATAATTTATATTGTTTGTAATACTTATTATATTTAATAATAATAAGGAATTAAAACACCTTATTTTTAGTTTATAAGAAAAGTTTAATTTTTCCCAAAAATTCCGTTTTTTGTCAATTTATTTAGAATAAATCCGGAAATTTTAAATCTCTGGTGCTATCGTCAATATTTGTTACCGAATGCAGATCTTTCTAAGAAAATTTCCCACTAACATTTTCAGCCAATCGGAGCTTGCTTTTTGTTCCGTTACCACGACAACTAAGAAAATTTCCGGAAATTTTTCTCCTCCTCGAGGCAGCAGGAAGTGATTACAGTGGCAATTTATTGACGTTTGTGTATAGAATGACATTTTGCTTGACTGAACACAACTTTCTTTAAATAATATGGTTTACCAACTTTATTACATCAAATATAAATAAAAATACAAATTTGAACTATTTTTAATTTGTTAATAACAATGGCATGCAACTAAAGTTGGTAGATAGGAAATTATTGCTCTTCGAACTAACAAATAGCATAAGTCATCAGCTATTAAATTCGCAACACAACTTTTTTTAAATACTATAAGTTTCATCAACTTTAGTACGTTGAATAAAAATAAATATAAAAATTGAAACTATTTTTATTTTGTCAATATCAATTTCATGCAACTAAAGTTGGTAAATAGGAACTTATCGCTCTTGGAACTAACAACTAACGCAATCCTCATTTTTTTCTACGTTCAAATTAATAATTTAGTGCGAAATTTTCTTACCGAATCTCCCTCGTTCTTGAATTAATATACGGAAATTTTCCCTGTACACGATTTTTTTGAGAAAATTATCCCTCGTTCTCGACTCGGGATAATAATTCAAGTACTAGGGAGATTATAAGTGAAAATCTAACTACGATTGTGTTTTCGGATCGCTGCTCACAATTTTTTTGAGCAATAATAATGCTTTAATTTTTCCAAAATTTCCGGTTTTTACCAATTTTTCTGAAGAAACCCCGTCTTTTTCGGAGACTTTAAATCTCTGGTTCCATCATCAATATTCCTTACCGAATACAAATCTTTGTAAGAAAATCTAACTATACGATTGTGTTTTCGGATCTCTGCTTACAATTTTTTTGAGCAATAATAATAATGCTTTAATTTTTCCAAAATTTCCGTTTATTGCCAATTTTTCTGAAAAGAAACCGTTTTTTCCGGAAATTTTAAATCTCTGATTCTATCGCCACTATTTCTTACCGAATACAGATCTTTGTAAGAAAATCTAACTACGGTTGTGTTTTCAAATCTCCGCTTACAATATCTTTTGAATAATAATAACGCTCGTAGATATCATAGCTTTAGTTCAGCTATATTGTAGATGTTATCCAAACTAACAATTTAAATATAATTTTAACTGAAACTATATTCTTGTTAGGATTCAGGCCATTGCGTGCCGACAAAGAAAAAAATATAACCAGCTGGTTTAATCTAAAAGTTGATCACAACGTATCACTTTTAACTGTCACGAAATTATAATAATAGTTAATTGATTTCTTGTGGTATTATTAAAAGCAAAGTTAAACGTCCAAACAGTCAATAGAAGATATTCATTAATCCTATTCTATATGAAGAATATTCTGGACCATTTAGAATAAATTATGGCATTATTGGAAAGAGATTTGAACCCCCTTCTTATTTAAGATTTTGGAGGGTAACATCTACCTCTCCCAGGAGGTTAAGCCACGAACACTGCGTCCTCCTTCACAATACAATTGATGTGTCTTACAGATTTTTATTATTATTTACTGGAAGCGACATATTAAGACCATGTGTTGTACATCCATTGAACAAAATGTACCAAATGTAATAAATATTAATGTTGTGATCGCTCGAGCGAAACAACCGCTCGAGTACTCGATTATCGAAATAACCGACATCGCTCGATTATTAAAAAAACCGCTCGAGTTATAAATTCAAGCGAAAATCGTCGCTCGTTACTTATTACCTTTCACTCGATACCCGAGCTTCGCTTGACGCCGACCGAAATGTGCTGCTTGGTAGTGTGATCGCTCGAGGGAAAAACTGGTCGTATATTCGCTCAATAGGAAATACTACTCTAGTTATAAATTCAAGCGAAAAATCGAAAATCGTCACCTTTCACTTGATACCCGATCTTCGCTTGACGCCGCGCGGCACTCGAAATGTGCCGTTTGACGCTCAGAAGGCTGACACGACATACGTCTTTGTTAAAGGCACATAAAAAAAAGTATGCCAAATCCCTTACAAACATACTCTTCGGCTACTGGATTCTATCGAAAGCAGGGCCATTCGTCTGATTGGCGACCACAAGTTGACGAAAAACCCCGACAGCCTAGAACGTCGAAGACAGGTTGGGGATTTGACTCTGTTTTACAGATATTTTCATGGAAAGTGCTCGGATGACCTTGCCCTCTTAATTCCGCCCAGAGCGGCGAATAGCAGAAATACACGACGAGCCACTGCCGCCCATCCATTTGTGGTTAAGATTAGTACTCCTCGAACTGCATTATTTAAGAATTCTTTCATCTGGAGGACTTCATCCTTCCCGAGGTCATTTTTCTCAACAAATATAACCTCCAACGATTCAAAACCAACGTAAATCGCTTTTTGCGCACACGCACCACTCCCAGAGTGCCCTAAAGGATTTTTCCTATAGTGCTTATGTTTGATCATAAAAAAAAACATTCTTCTTAGTCATAAAAATGTCAAGTGATTAATCGCTAGAGCGATTCAGTCGATTATTAAAATCGCTCGAGTATCAAGTACTCGATTTTAAAATCATCGTTTTTTCCCAACCCTAATAAATAATACGCATATTTTTAGAAGGAAGTATCATGCCCACGGCATAGTGTTTTTTTAAAATAGAAAACTAATAATACAACTATAAAGAATAATGACCAGATGGTTAATGAGTGTGACGATGTTACAGGAAGAAAAGCAAAAAACAAATAAAGTAACGAGTTTCCGAGTTATTTTTAAATTTGGTGAGCTTCGAGTTGGTATACACTGTATCAGTGGCGAAGATTAGATTTTTTTAAATACATTACAAAACGGCGCATTTTTTTATTTCACAACCAAAAATCCACGCATGTACAGTTGAAACGGGGAAAGAAAGAATGTATGTCATCATCTGTAACAACATGAGTCAAATCGGGATTATGTAGCTCAAATAGACAAAACCAGATGTACAGGATGTTCCCTAATTAATGGGACATGGAAAAGCCAGACTCCTTATGTAATTATACTTACCTATATCCGAAAGTTGATATTAACTGAGATACAGGGTGTTAAAGTTAAAACTTCATTCTTGTTTTTCTCTAATAACTTTGACAGAAACCAACGGTTCTTTACAAAAGTTGGCAATTATGGTTTTCTTAGGACGAGAAAGTGAAATTTTAATGTACAGTGTAGGGGGCGCTCTCTGTGGCATTTTTGCACCTTTATTAAGTCATAACTTTTTTGTACCTCAGTGTATTTAAGTTTTTAATGAAACTAATACTTTTCTCAAATTTATTATGTAAAAGGTATACTAATTTCAGGTCGCCCAGAGTTACCGTTTCGGAGATATTTACATTTAAATTGTTTAGTACGTTAGCTCGGGCAAGCAAATAATACTTTGTTACTTCTTACCAATTAACTTTTACATGACAATTAATGTTCTAGTAATGGTAATTGGGAATAATAAATACAACAATTGGATTGTTTTTTAACTTACTTTAATTAAAATAACTTTGACCCTAGAAAATATCGGGTCGAAAGAAACCAACAGCAATGAAAACACAAACTGACGATAAACTTAAAAATGAAACATTGTCTGTTCCATAGCAACTGTATCCTCATAATTTCATTTGTTGTCTCATAAGCTATTTTGAGAAAAAAAATGTTGTTTGCAAATTAATAGTAATCCTCAACCCTCCTCCCTCCTCAACAAAGACTTGGAAGAAATATTGTCTTGGGGTGACAGTAACCAAGTCGAATTTAACGCTAGAAAAAACCAGGCAGCAGTTTTCTCTAAAAAGGTTAACATCACAGAACCGGAGATAGTCATGGACGGACACGCAATCCCACTGGCTTCATCTATTAATTTGGTGGGCGTCAATCTGTCTTGGCATAACCACGTTGTGGCAATCACCAAGATAGCTTCTCAGCAACTTGGAGTACTCTTCCGAACCAGAAGGTTGTACACACCTCAACAACTTTTGACACGATACAAAGCCCAGATTCGACCATCACTAGAGTATTTCTTCCATGTCTGGAGCTCCGCACCCAAACATACTCGTCGGCTACTGGATTCCATCATTCGTCTGATTGGAGACCACGGAGCTGACGAAGAACCTCGACAGCCTAGAACATCGAAGACAGGTTGGGGGATTTGACTATCTTTTACAGATATTTTCATGGAAAGTGCTCGGCTGACCTTGCCCTCTTAATTCCGCCCAGAGCGGCGAATAGCAGAAATACACGACGAACCACTACCGCCCATCCATATGTGGTTAAGCTTAGTACTCCTCGAACTTCACTATTTAAGAATTCTTTCATTTGGAGGACTTCATCCTTATGGAACGACCTTCCCGAGGTCGTTTTTACCAACGAATATAACCTCCACCGATTCAAAACCAACGTGATTCGCTTTTTGCGCACACGCACCACTCCCGGAGTGCCCTAAAGGATTTTCCCTATAGTGCTTCTAAAAATTTTTAAAATAAATAACACGTTGGTTCTCTCGATCGATATCGGCCGGCTTTTAAACAGCTGATTGTGGACAATCGGGCTAATATTTAAAAATACAGCGTTGCCACTTTCGATGTTTTATAAGCGACTATCATAAATTGCCGAATTTCCTTCTATAATATTACTTTCCTATATATTATAGTAGTATAATTATAGGCTCGGAAATGGAAACCGCGCTGGCTCTAGTAGCGGAGAGTTCTCGGAAAGAAAGTTCGACGACTAGTCCGAAGATGGACTAGACCATTATTTCAAAGGGTAGTTCCTGTCAATTGTTAACATAATTGTTTCATGTTATCTTTAGTAAAGGGGCCCATAGAAATTAGCGTTTTTATTATTTCTATTGCGAAATGATTAAGTGCTCTTGTTCTATGTGTGTTATTGTAAAGTGGAATTATGCGTTAGTGTTGGGGTTTAGTGATAAGCTTATTATGCACTCCCACACTATCATCAGGACACGTGATGAGCATAAAGTTTTTCCCATTGAAAAAAGAACTGAAAGTGTCTGTGCCCTGGATTCCTTAATCGCGTCCTGGATTTACTTTCTAAGTAAGCTAAATATTTATTTTTCTAAGAAACTGCAGTTTTACACTTTTAAACATTTTGACAACATTGTACTTGAACATCTGTTGATTAATCAGCTGGGCAATGTAACATGTTCATATATGAATGTGCCGAGGAGTTGTGTGTGGGTTTAGGGGTGAATTACCCCACTTTTAAACGTTCGATTTAAAAAAAATAAATATGTAGCGCTTCTCTTGGGCACCCCAGGAGTCACCCATTTAAATATAATACGTCATTTCCATAACACCCTGTATATTGTATTTTTTAATTTCGAACAAGGAAACCGGCATGATCATAGAAAAAATATTTTATGAAACTTATGCATAAAGTTTCATATACGAGATTGCCGCACTCGCCTTCGGCTCGTGCGCTCGAATTTCCCGTTCGTGAACAAAAAGGGATACTTTATGCATTTGTTCGGGTTTGTTAATATTAAATATTTTAAATGCGCCTTTTTATATTCTTGTTATTCCAAAACGGCGTCACGCAATTTTATTTTATTTCCCTTCTAATTAATTTATTTTTCAAATTAATTAATTGGGCTTTGCTAAACACATACGCCATGAACGCATATCTTTTATACGAGTTCAGAATTTCGAACAAAATAAAACTTTACGTAGGTATGAGCAGGTAAACATTATTAACATTTAATAATTGTCCGAGGTTATCTAAATATTATCGTAGGTGTGGTTTGTTTATTTTTATACGTTTATTCATATTGAAACATACACGGTCGAATACGATTTTTATGATTTTTTAAATTTTTAAAAGTGTGTTTACATTTCTCAAGGTTTGGGCGAGCGACTCGAAGGCAGTGTCCCGCGTTGATGACGGAATGGGGTTATTATCATTCCTCTCCACATAGGATGCCAATTTGAAAACATATAAACAATCTATTTTTTTAATATTCTACTTTACCAAACATTTGAAATCGAGCGAGACCAGTCTATCTGGTCTCCTTTTTTTTTGATCAAAGACAAGCACTATAGAAAAAATCCTTTAGGGCACTCAGGGAGTGGTGCGTGTGCGCATAAAGCGATTCACGTTGGTTTTGAATCATTGGAGGTTATATTCGTTGGGAAAAACGACCTCGGGAAGGTCGTTCCATAAGGATGTCCAGTCCTCCAGATGAAAGAATTATTAAATAATGAAGTTCAAGGAGTACTAAACTGAACCACATATGGATGGGCGGCAGTGGTTCGTCGTGTATGTCTCCTATTCGCCGCTCTGAGCGGAATTAAGAGGGCAAGGTCAGCCGAGTACTTTCCACAAAAATATCTGTAAAAGGGAGCCAACGTGTCTTCGATGTTCTAGGCTGTCGAGGTTCTTCGTCGGCTCGTGGTCTCCGATCAGACGAATGGCCCTCCTCTCGATGGAATCCAGTAGCCGAAGAGTATGTTTGGGGGCAGAGCTCCAGACATGAGAGCAGTACTCTAGTGATGGTCGAACTTGGGCTTTGTATAGTGTCAAAAGTTGTTGAGGTGTGTACAACTTTTTGGTTCGGAAGAGTACCTACACCAAGTTTCTGTGAAGCTATCTTGTCGATTGCCACAACGTGGTTATGCCAAGACCTATTTCCTCCCAGATTGACGCCCAGCAAATTAATAGATGAAGCCAGTGGGATTCCGTGTCCGTCCATGACTATATCCGGTTCTGTAATGTTAACCTTTTTAGAGAAAACTGCTGCCTGAGTTTTTTTAGCGTTAAATTCTACTTGGTTACTGTCACCCCAAGCCAAAATTTCTTCCAGGTCCTAGTTAAGGTGTGATACTTCATGCTGTCTGCGAAGATGTGTGTAGCAGCCGAAGTTTGTGCAGTCAAAGAAATAGATGAGATAAGTGTGCTATCACTAAAGTTAGCACGGCTGACTTTAAACCGAATAACATTCATTATCTGCAGGGGCAGCCAGATTTTCGTAGATCCAAATGCAACATAAAATATTAATCTATACAAGCACTTAAATGGACATTAATTATTGTTGTCGTTTCAATAGTTTCGAAGGTCAATGTCACTAATTAATAGTCGAAATCAGTCAAGTTCATATAAATCGAGAGTAAATTAACATTGCAAACACAATCTTTTTTTATGATTATGACTATGACTAGAATAACTACCATGTATTATTATCGTATTATTATTAAACAGATTGTGCGACTGACGCACATCGCACCTGTATGGGGGACGTTACTCAATTATAGTATGTACATATTTTAACGAGTGATTCCTGGACTAATTTGAAATCGAAAAGTTCATATACACATCTTAAATTTTTTTAAAATTTATATTAAAAAGTTCGAGATTACACTAAATTTTGGTATAGACTATTTTGATATAAAACCAGACATTTTTACGTCAATCTTGCAAAATTCCAATTAAAAATTTGTTAATTTGACAATTATGGTTTAAGGTTAATCCGCAATTGCCCTTAAAATAAATGTATTTCCCAATAAGTATAAACGAAAAACGACCAATTTCTAAAGTGAAGCCATTTTGCGATTCCAATTGACTTTTCCATTTATCCCCAGCTTTATAAAATAATAAAAGCATAATTAATAATAATTAATTAAGTAACGACATTATTGTAAAATACACGTAAATATGATCAATAACTGCATGGCAGGCTCTTTTTCGAAGCTAAATAACGGATCGAAGAAGTTTGGAACATTAGCTCGGAATTTTACTCCGTTATAAATAAAATAAAAAAACTATACGATATTCTCTACGGCGACGGTCACTGTCTCAAATAATAAATACGTATAATAAAATCCAACGGCAATATTTATTAATTATCAGTTTTAAATCACGAGATACGAATACAAAACTGGTATAGTTCCAGTTCCATTTCTTACAATTTAAGTGACCGCTTTGTCTGATGGGTGCTTACATTGTACTGTAAAGATTGTTTCACGAAAAATGGATATAACTTATTGACTGCAGTAAAAGTACCTGCGGCGATCCCATTATTTATGACCGTTTGTTATTATTATGTGGAAAGGACCGGATTGTAATAATTATAATTAAATATAGGCACATCAGGTAGGTTAGGTTGCTTAATTTATATTTAAATATCTTTTTGTGGTCAAATTTGTTAGATTTTATTTCTTGCTGGAAGAGTTTAGTTGTATTACGGATATTATTTTACCAAACGTATAAAAAAACAGAATGTGGCGTCCATGGAAAAACATTGATGGTGCTTCTTCTAGTGTGTAAAGGAAAAAGAATAAGCATTTTACATGCTGGATCAGAAAACGGTTGGGTTCCAAATGCCTTGTGGCTTTCTGCAAAAAACATTAAAGACTCTTGTGTGGACTACCATGAAGATACAACGGCCGAAATTTTTGAGGTATTGCTCAAGAATTATCTTCTACCAAACATTCCTCAGAATAGCGCGATAGTAATGGACAATTCGAGCTATCACAGTCGCCAATTACATAAAGCTCCAAGCTCAAATAATACAAAATTGGAGATTCAGAACTACATGGCGGCGAATGATATATATTTTGAAGAAAGTTATAAAAAAAGTGATCTGTTAGAAGTTTTAAAGACATTTTGTATAAAAAAAGTATATGTTTGTGACACATTGGCAGAAGAAATTGGACATACAGTGCTACGGCTCCCACCCTATTATTGCATTTTTAACCCCATAGAGCACCAGTTAAAATCACTGGTTAGGTCTGAAAATATTTCTCCGACTTTAAGTTCTAGTGTTGTAGAATTAATACGAAAATGCTTTAATGATATTCCCCCAGGTAGTTGGAAAAATGCAGTCCGTCACGTAATAACTGTAGAAAATTCGTATATTAGTCTGGATCGTATAATTAATCCAATTATAATTAATTTTCATGAGGATAGCGATAGCGAAACAGAACTATCTATAGAATGACATTATAAATGTAAATAAATATGACTAGTAATATTTTTTAAAAATGTTATTTCATTTGATTACATTAATATAATCATATCATTACTTGTTTTCCTTAGTCCGTCCCTTCATACCTCACTTGTTTATTGCCAAGCTCTTGTCGACACAATGGGACCGACCCAGGAAATCATTAAGTCGTATCCAAATATCGTGAAACGAACTGTACCATGATACCATGCACACCCACATACCCCCAGAGTACCCTAAAGGATTTTTCCTATAGTGGTAGTGCTTGTTGATAAAAAAATTTACGAGCATTCGGGGTGTCTAAGTTTTGACGTTCGGATTCGTTTGGCCTAGCTGGGCTTATAGGTCGCGAACCTCGCCGAAGAAGTAGCAATAACCTCTAGGAAACCGCGAGTAATGAACACGGTGGCATCATCGTCTGAATAGCCACCTGTAAACCACTCCGCCGCAACGCCAGACGGCTCCGGACGGACGAATAGGGTTGACGAACTCGACGGAGACGATGTCCAAATGGTTAACAGAAAATAAGTTTTATCGGAAAGAATTCAAGAAGATGAAGAAGAGATCGCATAAGTATCCGCATTTCTGGACAACAGCTTGAAGTACAACGACCGTCGTCTAGTATAAGAAAAGTTAATAAAATTGTCGACAACAGACCGAGTCAAAGAAACATAATCCGACGACAAAAATTATTTTTCCCGTGAGAATGTTTTGCGGCTGCCAAAAAATTTAAGGTCAATGTTATTTAACATGTTGACAATCGAATTTTTATGCTTAAATTGCCGCAAACCCAAAATGTATAACAGGAAAGTAATTGGTAAGGGCAAAGTTCGTACTCGCCTGTCAACTTAAAAATTTCCCTATAGGTCTAGACTTTTCAGATATCAATACTCAAATTATCAAGTTTTAACAACAAAATCCACCCGAAAAATCGATATATTTTCAGCCGGAACAAGAGTATCCATCCCCCCCCCCCCCCCTTCCGTTTCGAGAATGCTGAACACGATGGCGGCGTCAGAATTTCTCTTTGGGTTTGCGCCACCCCTCAAAAGGGCCAAACACCCCTCGCCCCCCGAGGGGTTAAACGCGCTTCATGAGGTTTCCCTGCAGAAAAATACACTCCCCCCATTTTCGAGGATGCGGTGGTGGTTTTGGATATCGCGTCCGACCCCTTCCAACCCCTCCACCGACCAATACTCGCCCCCATTATTACACATTACCCTTTAATAAAAAAAAATTTCGAAGTGTTTAAAATTTTTTTTAAAATTTCTCTTTCTGTTTTATGATTTTTTATTATTTAATTGATTTAAAAAAAAATTTTAACTTAAAAAAAAAAAATTTTTCGAAAAAATTAAAAATAAACTGACCACGGCGCAAACTATTCGATTATATTTTTCAGTTGGACCGGAATGAGAGACGATTACAACCAAAAAGATAAGTACAACTATTTTCCCCATTCTCAGTCGGACGCGATATTCAACACCACGGGGGGGGGGGGGGGGGATTATATATATTTGCCGCTGATACTTGAAAAAAAAAATTCCCCCTTTCAGGGACGAGAATTGGCCAGTGGAGGGGTTGGAAGGGGTCGGACGCGATATCCAACACCACCACCGTGCTCAGCATCCTCGAAACCGGGGTGGGGGGGGGGGGGGGGGGGGGTTAAACCGGCACTTGTAGGTCGGGTAAACTCTCAAAAGAGGTGAGAAATTTGGCCGGTGTTCTCATTTTTACACGTCAAACACCCTGTAGTATATGGTTGTGTTTTGCTGCTTTTCTTGCATACTCTTTTATCTAAGTTTTAGCTTTGCAGTTTCCGAAAGATTGCGACCGAGAATGCAACACGATTGGCGAAATAAATCACCATCGTTAAAACCACACCGTTAACCACAACAAAGATGTAAAAAATTGAAAATCCATACCACCCAGCGACTACTTCGTCTTTAGTCATTTACATAAGTCATTCGTATACCAACAAAATAAATACAACAGTTAGTTTAATACCCATATGTTTACTCTACTAACGATTACGTCTTATAAACAGAAAGAAAAACAAGCAAAAAATGGACGGCTACGTCAATGAAACTAGTTTTACGAACCAAGCTACAAAATAACGTTTAGGTGGGTAAAGTCACGGTCACAGATCGGTAGAAGAATGATGCGGTATTGGCAGCCCCCTTTGTTGTGTAATCGAATAATCGAAATATTCACGCCAAATTTATAAATCAAGGATACGTACAATGATTGATAACATTCTCGAATGTCTTCAACAATACAACAGTGATCATCGATTTTGTTGTATAATAAGATGTTTATTAATGATATTTTATTCAATTCTTCAGTTTATTAGCTTCAATTGGAAGCCTTATTATCACATCATTTCAAAGGATTCGTCTTCTAATTTACAATAACCAAGGCAGCTTCGCAGGGATTTTTCAGGAACAAAAGTTGCATACACGTCCAGACTTTTTACAGTCTAAAAGCTCAGATTCGACCATCAATAGAATACTGTTCTCATGTCTGGAGCTCTACAGCCAAGCATACCCTTCGGCTTCTGCACTCAATGGAAAGGAAAGCCATTCATCTGAGCTGACGAAGAACCTCGACAGCCTAGAACATCGAAGACCGATTGGTGATTTGACTTCCTGAGAGCAGGAACCAAAATTTGATTTCTCAAAAGTTTTAAAGCTTATACGTTGATACAATGATCAATGGGCAAAAGGTCTTTTATAAACGGACAAACTGTACAAATAAATGAATATACTATTCTTAGACTGTTTTTAAATCCGCAAGGTTAAAAACCCCCTTACCACGAAAAACAGAATTTCATTCGATATTATTAGTCGAAACCAAATAAATTTTATTTTAAATAAATATTATCGTGCAGATGTTTAAAACTGTCCAGACGAGCAGAAAAACGATCCAATATCTCCGTCATCGTCGATGTGCACAAGGCGTTTGACGTTGTACTTCAACAGAACCTACGTATAAAAATAGCCGAAAGAAAAACAAACCAATGGTCACACTACAGGGTGCATCAAGTAAAGTGGCATATTAGAAGTATCTCGAGAACTGCATGAGATCTTATTTTGAAAATTTGGTTTGAGCTATAAGAGATGGTTTTTTCTACGTTTCTAAAATATTTTGGATGATGCGGTGTTGCCGTATCGGGACCTGAAAAGAATATCAAATCTTTTTAGCGGTTACAGCTAGAAAGAGAGAAGAAGAAAGAGAAGAAACAAAATAATGAAAAATTAATTTGACGTTATGTCTGTGTTGTTGTAAAAAAAAATAGTTAACAAATGAGCAATTTATTAATAAATAAATAAACAAAATTGCACCAAACACCAATAAAATAACTAATAACTAAATTGTTGGCTCTTAAACTTAAATATTCATGAATTTTGGTGATAACATGTTCATTTGTCACCTTTTCATTTCTGTCCCTTCTAGAGACCCCAGAGCTGTTCTTAGTCGATTTTCTAAATCTTTCCTTGTTGTGACTGGTGTCTTGTATACTATTTCTTTAATCCTACCCCATAGATAGGGGGGGGGGGGGGGGGGGGTAAGGGCGGTAAGATCCGGAGACCTTAGGGCCATTTGCAGGAACCTCCTCGACCAATCAACTTTTTCTGAGTCATAGGAGCTGCATCAGGATGAAGTTCATTAAATTTTCTGCAAGTTCTAGATAAAACTCTACCACACTCCCCATGAATATAAAATAAACTCTAAGCTCGAAAATGTGAATTAGTTAATTTTTATTACAATAACACCCACATAACGTCAAATGGATTTTTCATTATTTTGTTTCTATGAATCCATTCCACAGCCTACTACCAAAAAATATACTTTTTTAAGATAAGTTTTAAATTTCGCTATAAGTCCGAAAATATTGAAGGTATAGGAACACTTAATATCATTAGATAGAAAATTCGATTCTCTATTAGCAAAACGTATCAAATACAGGGTGTTCCATTTAAAAAACGAAGATTTTTGCAATAATTCTCCCTCAGAACTATTGTTATGACGACGCCCTGTATAAAACTAATTAAATACCGTTCAAAATTATAAAATTTCGATGGTCTTGTGAAACTATTGTCAGCTTTCCAGCTGTAACCGCTAAAAAGATATGATTTTCTTTTCAGGTCCCGATTCGGCATTAAAAAATCACAAGATTATTTATAATTCAAAAACTCTTAAAGATAGGTTACCTATATGATATTATATAGAAAACTGTTCTACATTTTTACCTAGATTCCAAAAAATATATAATATATAGGGTAATTCATTTAAAATTCCGAAATTGCTACCACTTTCGGTATGATCCGGTAATACCGCACCATCCAAGATATTTTAGAATCGTAGAAATCCATCTCTTATAGCTACAACCAAATTTTCAAAATAAAATCTCATTCAGTTCTCGAGAACTTCTAATAGGCCACTTTACTTGGTGCACCCTGTATAACGCAAAATTAACATAAAACCAGCAACGTTATTAAATCAATTCAATTAATTATCAATAAGAATAACAAAAATCGAAAAACTTACTGTATGGCAAATCTAAGACCATCCATGACCTCCCTTGACGTCTCTCGAAACAAATGATCGCGGAACCATTCGCGGAGTTGGCGATGTAAACAAAAACAAACGCGTATCAGAACAAGCGACAAATTCCAATTTAATAAATCAATGCTACCGAGCTCGTGGGAGTACCAACTGCATATTACTGATAGTACTACGCGAATAACGTAAAAAAAAATAAGCAATATGCGAGTACCGAAACAAAACGACGATTACTGCGTGAGTTTAAACATAGACTGCGGGTTGGCACTTGGCTGGGCGGCCAGTTATCGTCAGCGGTTTTCGAATGGGAAGGCGGATAAATTTGTGCTTTGTGACTCGTGCAATTCGCTCTGTTGTCGAGGTTTTTCCTGGATATTCTTTTGATCAATAAGTAAAATTTTCTTCGAGGATTTGATCTAGAATTCAGCGTTTCTCAAACTTTTTTGACCACGGACCCAGAGCCGCTCACTACATTAGTACAGAATTAATTCTGGAATAGGAAGTCATGCCTTTTACCTTTAGTTAAAAATAATTTTTATTCGAATCTTATTATTTTTCACAAATCAAAAAGAATTAATAAGCAAAAATCTGAATAATATATCACTGGCTGCAGCAAATGTACTTAGTGAGATGGATAGTTCTGCTTTCTTCTTCTTCCACGCAGCTATGTTATATTGGGCTTAATTCGAGGAAAGCTGCAGCCTTATATATCTGGTTCGGCATTAAGTCGATTACGATATTTTGTTTTTGTGACATTTTATTCCGACTTAGCTATTCGCGGTCCCCTAAGTAACTGCTGGCGGACCCCCAAGGGATCCGCGGACCCCAATTTGAGAAACCTCTTTAACGAGACAAATTAGAACAAACGCTGTTAAAAATTGGGAAGTCTTGTTTGAAAGACATCTTCCAGAGCTTTGGAATTTTGTCCGAAACGTCTAGTCACTGAGCTTTAAACAAGATCTGAAAGGATTACCTGGAATTACAGTCCTGAAGATGCCCACAAGTTTTTCATATTTAAGAATTAATAATTTATTTGCCAATGGTCATTTATCAATTTTTTGATCAGGATTCTGGACGATGTGTTTTCGATTCAATTATCAATACAACCTTCCAACATTCCATGAACGTGATCGTGATTAGGCTGTAATCAAAATCCTTGATCCTTGCAGGAGTATTATTGTCCTAGTATGTTAAATACTACAACATTAAGAATCTTTGGACGCAACAGAGATAGACTTCTGGAGACGTGCTGGAAGGAATCAACGAATACTTATAAACAGGAAGAAGACAAACAGCCGTGTTAACAAATCGAAACAAGTATGAACAAACCCGGCATCCATTACGTCTGGCATCAGCTGACAAACGCACGTGCTTTTCAAATGTCACTTTTGTCCACATTTTTATTAGGTACCGTCAATATTTTAAAGTGACTTTAACCAACAAAAAACATTCAAAACCCTTTTATTTGATATACTAAGTGGTGAAAATCGATATTAGGATTCTGACATGTTTTAAGCTGTAAATATCACTTTAAAATAATCGTTACACACTCTTATATCATTTATTGAACTAGTAACGTAACTACAAATGAAAAATTAAACTTCAGAAATAAGCTTGTAAGTAGTTTTATTAAAAAATAGGAAGTAAATCATAATTTACATAAAATATTTTACCATCTTCAACTGGGCCTAGGTCCTAGCAAATATTTCAAGCTTCAAGTCCAAGCATATTTTAGGGCCCCATATGAGTTAGGAAAAGAAATTATTATTGATGCTTACTCTCAGTAAAGATGACTAAATGAATATTTCAATTACAAATTACTCACTTGCACCAAAAAGGAAACGACGTTTCTCGTGAAAAGATTAGAAAATTAAAAATTATTTTAAAATTTAAAGATCTTCTCCACCATTTTAAATCACATCAGATGTTGCTTGATTTTCATTCCCGCCAGACGAAGGAAGTTAGCTTGTTTAACAATTCGTGCTGTTCGCATTCTATGCCTGTCTCTGTCTGCAGCAGCCTTCCCTAATTCAGTAAAGTGAGTCAAATATGACCAGGATCAAGTCGCCTGCATAAACAATAACTTTTTGGCATTTCATATTAACTCTACGTAAGTCTGATATTGACGCTTAAATGATAGAGTGAAACATATAGATAACAGTAGGTTACTTGTGAGCGTATGGAGCAGAGTAGGCTTAGCATCACATCCAAGGCCTTCTTAAGTGTTTCGCTCCCCCCTATAAGCAGTCTCACCGGGCTGGAAAGAATTATGAATGACAGGATCCGAGAAATTATGGGAGTTAAACATGGCATGGTGGAGAACGTTAGAATGAAACAACTTAAATAGTATGGACATGTGCAGAGAATGCACGAAGACCGGCTATCAAAGCAAGTTATCAACTGGAACCCTCAGGGAAGAGAGGAAGATCTAGGAAAAGTTGAAGAGATGGGATAAATAGATAAATGAGAGAGGTTAGACAGGGCCGTTAAATACTGAAGATAGTCTGTCCGACATCGATTCCGCATGATGTCCCCCATCAGTTGTATCCTGCTTACCTGCTTACGAGTATATTCAGTTCCATCTTCCGCATCTTGTTCATGTCGTATTTCTAAACCTCAGACTAGTATTTGGTTGTAAATTATTGCTGATTAGAATTTAAACATGGTATTCATTTAAGCTTGTAGCTATCGAAGCGTTTAGTTCTAAGTAGTACTAAACAATCTTCTTAAATAAACCATAATATGGCAACAGTGACCGCGTGTGCCACCATACCTTATAGAATACCGGGTACAATTATGAGCGGTGCACATGGCTTGGCTTGGCTGTTTCGTTGTGCAACCGCCGCCTGCCTCGTTCGCATTAGAGAAGACAAAGAACATGTGCTCTTTTTGAATTATGCGTTTACATAAAAGGAACAGGAAAAAGTTGAAACTTGATCCGTGATAACCGAACAAAATGTCGGTAAACCTACTGATTCGATTTTAATGAAAAAAGCAATAAACATTCACAAAAAAAAAAACACCGTGGGAATTATACTATATTAACAATGTTGTTGCCAACCCTGCACGTACATCAGAAATAGTAGAGCTTACAGTTTAAAAGAGCATCTGAAATTATTGTTTTATACATTATTTAATAATTATTCCTTTAGTATCATTTAATTCTGTGATTTTAGTGCGTTCCTCCCACATATATATAAACAGTATATTGCCAATACGAACGATCCAAAATACAAAAAGTGTCCCCGCTTAGGGTTTGCGCAGTAGGGTGGAAATTTTATCGATCGCGTCAGAGCCGGCCCCACATTATTTGTTTGTGGTTATTCGTCGCCATCTTGGGTTCTGGATGCTTTTTCAAATTACAGAATAAAAACTAGTTCATCCACATTGTTGTCCACGACTTTTGCAAAAAAGCACCATGCACTTGGGTCCTTCCATCTTAAACAAAACAAGCCACTAACCTACCAAACAGCGAATCGAATCACCACAAATTAAAAACTCCTTTACAAAAATTGTTGTGGTAATGAAAGTTTATAAGCACTAATATACCGACAACAATGTGGATGAACCACATTTTATTCTCTAATTTGAAAAGCATCCAGAACCAAAGATGGCGACGAATAACAACAAACAAATAATGTCGGGCCGGCCCTGAGGCGATCGATAAAATTTCCACCGTACTGCGTAAACTCAAGAGGCCCGCGCCATCTCCCATCTCGACATTTTTTGTATTTTGGAACGTTCGTATTGACAATATACTGTTATACAGGGTGTCCGGGAACATGTGGGAAATCTCCCGGATATGAAGAAAACACGTGAAAAGAATACTATAGGTTCATATAAACTTCTTTCGTATCGGCCTCCTCTTCGGAGATATGGGCTCCCAAAGAGCACCAATGGAATCAAGTTTTTTACACATAATTATTGAACCACCTGGTATATTTCAATTATTTTTTAATATGATGTATACCAGGTAAGACCCGTCAAATTACTACCCAAGAAACTGTTGTGAATTACTCACAGCTGCAGGGACGGACTAGCTGCAACACTCATGGGTCCATTTTTTTTAACGCCCTGTATGATAAGAACTTTGGACAACGTTTTTTAAATACCTTTAACTATTGACTAAATATTAAGTACTCTTCATTCCTGTCGCCAATCCTAACCGTTTTCGAGGAAACGTCATTTTATTTGCACTGATCCCCCCTTCTCACGGGTTAAATATGAAAAAGCGGAATTTTGACGTTCATCATTTAATAGGAACAAAGATGGATCTCTTACCGAGATACGCCAAATACATGATGTAATTAAAATGACGTTTTCTCGAAAACGGTTAAGATTAGCGACATGAATGAAGAGTACTTAATTTTTAGTCAATAGTTAAAGGTATGTAAAAAACATTGTCCAAAGTTATCATCATACAGGGCGTAAAAAAAATGGGCCCATGAGTGTTATAGCTAGTCCGTCCCTGCAGCTGTGAGTAATTCACAACAGTTCCTTGGGTAGTAATTTGACGGGTCTTACCTGGTATACATCATATTAAAAAATAATTGAAATATACCAGGTGGTTCAATAATTATGTGTAAAAAACTCGATTCCATTGGTGCTCTTTGGGAGCCCATATCTCCGAAGAGGAGGCCGATACGAAAGAAGTTTATATGAACCTATAGTATTCTTTTCACGTGTTTTCTTCATATCCGGGAGATTTCCCACATGTTCCCGGACACCCTGTATATATGTGGTTTTACATAAGAAAAATTGACAATGACAATAGCCTCCGATTCAGTGAATTTAGCGAAGATTTTCCCATTATCTACGTAGTACTAGGCTACGTCAATCCAATACAAGTACAAAGTTGATTTAACTTTTTTTTTGTATATTCTACCAATTTAGTCAGACATTGGATTAAAATAAATATTTACTAATACAATGAATATCACGGAAATAAAGCGTAGTTTCTGTTTAAGTAATAACAAACAGATTTCGCTTAGTTTAAACTCTTTCTTTGCACTTTGTAGAAGTCAAAAGTTTATCAGTGGTGAATGTCATAGTAATATAATAAAATCGATCGAACGACATAGTATGTATAAAGTACCTACCTACATATGCGCAGGAACGGCACTAAAACCTCTCTTTACTAGGGAGAGGGGGCATGTTGGGGGGGGGGGGGGGGGGCAATATGGGTAGGAGAACCTCCTAATAAAACAGCTTAAGTTACCCAGATCTCCGGATTTGGGTTTTTAAAGGACCTATTAAAATACTTAGATAGATTTACGTTAATTATATTTCATTAAAATAATATATCATTATTGCGGGAAAAAACGCATTCATCATTCAATGATAATCGGCTTCTTTGTGGCCTGAGTGACTGAACTGCATTATTTTCCTCTTTGTCATGTCCATTGTTGTTCTTGTTTTACGCCAGTCGAGTCACATTTAACAACATCCTTTGAATTCCTTTATTGACGTCTGTTTTAGCAAGAACAGAATTTCAATATTACACGGAAAACATACTATAGGTACTAAAATTATTATAGCTATTAAGCGGACTATTTTTCATAGTCCGGAACTAGGTATATGAAGTTCCATGAAAATCAACCTCTCTTGGGCGGACTCTCCTTTGGCGGATGCGGACAGGCTGTTTTCATACAAGGAGTTCGAAAACCTTCCTTTAAACGGACAAAATTTTTTTTAAAGTATTTGGGAGACGAATAAGTACGGTGCAAAAACTCTCTAGAGAAAGACCGGCAACCAATAGCGTACGCGTGGCAGAGCGAAAGGACTTCGCCGAATAAAAGTATGTGTGATTCCCCGACAACAGTCCGCCGTTTATTAATTTATGAGTTGTAAGGTTAAAATCGTAAACAATGGCATAAAAATGTCGCGTTTTGAGTCTGAAAGAGAATATTGATGTTGTGGAAGTTTTTAATTTGATAACAATGATTTGGGCGAGTTCATTAACATTCATAGCAATGTGCTATTAGAAGATGATAGTGACCCCATTCCTACCGATTATGTAGTCCAAACTGTAACCACATCACTATCTGACGACTCTGATGAAGAAGTTGAATGCAGTAATCAAACAAATGTCACCAATTATCAACAAGCCATTAGTCTGGTAAAGGAATTATAAGAGTATGCAAAGAATAGAGGTGACTCTACAGCAATGGAATTGTTATCAGACTTGGAATTACATTTTCTAGATTGCAAGTATAAAACGCAAAAACGTCAAACTTCGATTTTTTTAGTACTACATTCTAATTAAAACTAGTGTATTTTTGTTATGTTATGTTATTTTGCATTTACATATTACCTAATAACAAATTTCCCATGGTCGGACACCTCTATTAGGCGGACACATTTAGACGGTCCCGTAGGTGTCCGCCTAAGAGAGGTTTCACTGTAAATACTAAAATATATTGTAAATTTAACAACGAATGTATGTATGTGCACGGAACAAACACTATAGTAGAATTATTATAGTAAAGATATTATTGTACGATTTCCTATAAAATATTGTATTAATTAATAATAATTAATAATTCATTATTAATACACACCAATTAGATACACCTAATTTTTATTTTAGTATAGTAACAATTTCTAATATATTTAGTAAAATCAAGAAAATATGAACAAACCCGAACAAATAATAGGTGGAGAACTTAACAAGGAACATACCATCGACCACGACCATCGAAGTCAAGCGACGTTGGGCACGGTTAGTATAGTTGTTGCAGAATTATACCGTTGATTCTTACTGCCATAAATAAACTACCTGATTAAACCCTATTGTATACGCCTGAACCTCTTCAAAGCTCAATAAATAGGATCAGGGCCGGCTTGAAAATTTTAGACCACACCACATGATTTATTTTTATAATTTAACATAAATAGATAGGTATTTTTAGTTTTAGGTACCTATATTAAATGAAAAATAATGATAACAATTAATGATAATTGAAAATAATATAATTTAAAAGTATAACTATTAGGATATAATATAATAAAAACTATTAGGATATATATAATAAAAATTAATTAGATTCTAAGAAACTATTGATAATTTATTCAAAATTTAACTCTGTATCACTATCACTATCTTCATCTAAGCCTAAACTTATAATTAAGGGTTGAACATTTGTAATCATGCAATTAAGTTTTTCTAGCTGTCTGCAGAAATTTTTCTTACTTCGTTTTTAATTAATTCTACTACAGATGCATTTAATGTAGGCGAAATATTATTTCTCCTAATAGTGGATTTTAATTGGTGCCATATTAGCTCAATAGGATTGAATATACGATAGTACGGAGGAAGACGCAACACTCGTATTCCTTATTTATTTTAAAAGCTTTTAATACTTCTAGCAGTTCTCGTTTTTTTGTAAGTTTCTTCAAAATATAAATCATTTTCAATCATAAAATTTTGAATTTCTGCTTTTGTATTATTAGAATTGGCAATGATTTTTGCTTGCCGACTATGATAACTAGCATTGTCCATTACAATGACGCTATTTTCAGGTATAATTTTAAGGAGTTTATGTTTTAAACCAATCTTCAAAAAGTTGTGCGTCGGTATCTTGATGGTAATCTAAAGAAGAATCTGCTATGTTTTTAGCTGAAAGCAACAGACAATTTGGAACAAACCCGTTCTCTGAACCAGCATGTAATATTGTGATTCTTTTGCCTTGATTTGATGGTGCCTTGGTTTTTTGGAAGAATCATCCCAACCTTTTCTTGGAGTGTCATGGGTATCGAACCATGTTTCGTCAAGGTAAATAATTGGACGATTTTCTTCTCTAAATTGTTTAACAGCTGTTAAATATTTAAGTCTCCATTCCCGACACTTGAAGATACCCCCCTGTCAGCACAATTTCAAGGACGCACATTCTACCACTAATAAGCCTAACTAAAAATTACTCGCCGGAAAACCACTAAAGATTAAAATTATTAAAAATCACTTTGTATTTATATATGCATCAGGTATAGGTATAAAGTGAATTTGTATACCTGGTCCGGCTCTGCTCGAAAAGGTTTTAAAATTTGGGATTTCCTTATTTATTTTATGGTCGAATGGATAATGAAGTTGAAGTGAAACCCGAACAAACCCGCTTGGGAATACCATGTGTCAAAATTTTTACAACAGATTTTAGTAAATTTTACAAAAGATTTTAGTATATTTTCTAAAAATTAAAACTTTGCTCTAATTTAATGGCAGTTCTTAAAGATATACAGCCATAAAGTATGGTAGTTTTACTTTTTATATTTCTTTCCATGTATGTTGCAAAATACAGCAAAGATGTCTTAATTCAAAGTAATTCTCGTCTGCCGATTTTTCAAATTTATGAATAAAAAGAACTCGGAATCAGTCAAAAAGGCGATACTGGTGAAACGCGATTGATAACATCGCTGTGCAGTAAAGCAGCGGGAAAATATTCTAAAACTGTACTTTATGCAATGTTATTTTTCTTCTAACAATTTTAACGACCGCAACAAATGATTACCATTACAAGTCATGCAATAAAGATGCAAATGTGATGATTGGACAGACGATGGAAACCATAATCAAGAAAATATGGTTATTTCTCATTATCTTCTTCGATCATGCTGCAAGCTTTCCCATCTTTTACATACCTAACCATATAGGAAAGCCATGATGCCGTATAATTGTTTTAAACCATGTTAAGACAACGTTAATGTCAAATTAAATGCGCATAACGAACTATTTGGTGTTAATTAAACAAATTTAACATGTGTTTGTTGAAACAGAAGCCAAACATACACGATGAGCTGTGACTTGCGATTACTCGCTCGTAGAAGAAAGAAATTACGGAGGGAAACCACATATATATAACCATTATATTGCTAATACCATTTGCAATTATGTCCCCGCTATGGGCATCGAACGGGTAATAGTGAGTTTGCGCAGTTCGGAAATTTCCTTGTGAAAGTAAATGTAAATTTCACTGGTTAGTTAGGAAAAATCAAAATTTCGATTAAAGACAGCGTTCCATGCATACGATTTCTGACGATATGATGATCCGACGGTGCTCTGATTGGTGTAAACTTTTCATGCCAAATTCCGTCCGAATATTTGTAACATCGACACGATGAGCTTTATTTTAACTTTCATCCGACATCGTATGTTTCTTAACCTCACTTTTTTCTAAATCAAAAATTAAGAATGAAAGACTATATTGACTATTTTGGGAATTATTATCAGCTACTAATGCACCAAATTAAAAATACATTAATATTAAGGTTAGGTAGTGACCACATATATTATATTATATTGTATACGAGTGACACTCTCTTCTTTTTTTACAAGCTTTTTAGTGAATTTCGGTTCCGAATATCGGATAATGTGATAAGCAAAATATTTTCGTATATATGTAAAGATTGTTTCACGAAAAATGGATATAACTTAATGACTGCAGTAAAAGTACCTGGGGCCATCCCATTATTTATGACCGTTTGTTATTATTATGTGGAAAGGACCGGATTGTAATAATTATAATTAAATATAGGCACATCAGGTAGGTTAGGTTGCTTAATGTATATTTAAATATCTTTTTGTGGTAAAATTTGTTAGTTTTTGAGGAATGGTTCAAGAATTGTCTTTTACCAAACACTCCTCAGAATAGCGTGATAGTAATGGACAATGCGAGCTATCACAGTCGCCAATTACATAAAGCTCCAAGCTCAAATAATACAAAATTGGAGATTCAGAACTACATGGCGGCGAATGATATATATTTTGAAGAAAGTCTTTGATCTTTTAGAAGTTTTAAAGACATTTTGTATAAAAAAAGTATATGTTTGTGACACATTGGCAGAAGAAATTGGACATACAGTGCTACGGCTCCCACCCTATTATTGCATTTTTAACCCCATAGAGCATATGTGGCACCAGTTAAAATCACTTCTCCGACTTTAAGTTCTAGTGTTGTAGAATTAATACGAAAATGCTCTAATGATATTCCCCCAGGTAGTTGGAAAAATTCAGTCCGTCACGTAATAACTGTAGAAAATTCGTATATTAGTCTGGATCGTATAATTAATCTAATTATAATTAATTTTGATGAGGATAGCGATAGCGAAACAGAACTATCTATAGAATGACATTATAAATGTAAATAAATATGACTAGTAATATTTTTTTAAAATGTTATTTCATTTGATTACATTAATAAGTAGTCCGTCCCTTCATACTTCACTTGTTTATTGCCAAGCTCTTGTCGACACAATGGGACCGACCCAGGAAATCATTAAGTCGTATCCAAAGTTCGTGAAATGTACTGTACATACCTGAAATACTTTATACCTGGTATTGATCCACGACTTTTGCAAAAAAACACCATGCACTTGTGTCCTGTCATCTTAAACAAAACAAGCCACTAACCTACCAAACAGCGAATCGAATCACCACAAATGAAAAACTCCTCCAACAAAAATTGTTGTTAGGTAATGAAAGTGTATAAGCACTAATATACCGACAACAATGTGGATGATCCACTTTTTATTCTGTAATTTGAAAAAGTATCCAGAACCAAAGATGGCGACGAATAACAACAAACAAATAATGTCGGGCCGGCTATGACGCGATCGATAAAATTTCCACCCTACTGCGCAAACTCAATAGTACCACGCCATCTCCCATATCGGGGACACTTTTTGCATTTTGGAACGTTCGTATTGGTAATATAATGGTTATATATATGTGAGGGAAACGGCTTAAGCTAGAGTGACCGTAGGTTGGGCCCTTTATGATGGTTTGCAAAAAATAGATATATATATAAGCGAATTCCCATCAATGCCGGTAGTAGTTGTTTCGGGATTTCGCGAAACTTTACTGCTCAAAAGGTTGTGTTCAATTGTTAATTAAACAGTACTATTCAAAAATAAGGGCATATTTTATCATTTCCGATGGTGACTGGCAACTCGATTAAATAACTTCTTAGTGACAATTGCAGCTTGTGGTGATTAATCACTTTTAAACCAAAAAGGTTAACAGTCATCAACTCTACAGAAGCAAAAGGTTAATTGAAATACTTTATATAGGACGATGTGTAATATGGCAAATAGATATTAATAATGTTTCGTTGCAACTGTCGCTGATAGATAAATAAAATCTGTAATTGGGTCAAAATTTTTTTACAGGCAACTTTCAATCCGTAGCATATAATCTTACTAAAATAAACTATTTGCCTGTAGAAACGATTATAATTTGCGAAATATACTACGTTACTTCCTGCATTAGAAAGCAATTTTAAAAGTACTTTTTTAGATTATAGCTGCAGTATTGAAATTTGAACTTAAAAATGTATCGCCGGTCACGTGTCCCCAGTCAATAATTTCTTACTATACCCTTTTATATTTCACGTCATTTTACTAAAGTTACTTATATATAAATAATTTACACTCCTACTACAATTTGTATTGAAAAAATAATGTTCGAAGATCAACACTTCAGTTTCTCTCTTCCCTTGCGGCTGCAGAAATTGCTTATAAATAACGCCACTGCAGGTCGGCCTAATAGTTTTACAAATATGACGGTATGTGTTTGAATTTGTGTAAAGCGTGCTCCTGTTTAGGTAAGTTCCTTATTATGCTTATTTAGGTATAAACTAGAAGATTGTCTACTTTTTACCAGGCGTATGTTTTTATGTTGTATCGCCGGTCACAGGGTTAACTCAGACCTAGTAGTCTTAATTAAGGGAAAAATACTACACGAAGTCATTCTCTTGAGTACAGATACTCATTTCAGTCCAAGAAAGTTTAAGAAATATCTTGTTATTCACGAATTTGTGCATTTTTGTATCGCCGGTCACAGTAACACCGGTCACGCATAAAAATGTTACCGGAGATAAATTGATGTGACGGTTTGTTATCCGAAGCTATATACAATATTTTTTTATTAACCATTTATAAACCATTAAGGAAAAATATATTTTGATGTGCAAGTTTCGTTTACACCTTAGGTAGATTAAAAATATGACTAATTTTCTCAGGATTTTAACATTCTATAAGGAACATTCCAAAACTTTAAGCCAATATAAGACAGGGCTGTTATAAATAATAGGAAAATGGTTATAGTGACTGATTAAAATAACTCAGTTTTTTTTTGTTTTTTTTTATGATCACGCACTATAATAAAAATCCTTTAGGGCAATCTGGGAGTGGTGCGTGTGCGCAAAAAGCGATTCACCTTGGTTTTGAATCGTTGGAGGCTATATTCGTTGGGAAAAACGACCTCGGGAAGGTCGTTCCACAAGGATAAAGTCCTCCAAATGAAAGAATTCTTAAATAATGAAGTTCGAGGAGTACTAAGCTTAACCACATATGGATGGGCGGCAGTGGTTCGTCGTGTATTTCTGCTATTCGTCGCTCTGAGCGGAATTAAGAGGGCAAGGTCAGCCGAGCACCTTCCATGAAAATATCTGTAAAAGAGAGTCAAATCCCCAACATGTCTTCGATGTTCTAGGCTGTCGAGGTTCTTCGTCAGCTCGTGGTCTCCGATCAGACGAATAGACCTCCTTTCGATGGAATCCAGTAGCCGAAGAGTGTGTTTGGGTGCAGACCTCCAGACATGAGAGCAGTACTCTAGTGATGGTGGAATCTGGGCTTTGTATAGTGTACAACTTTCTGGTTCGGAAGAGTTCAGTTCCAAATATTGGCGTTATATGATTCAGAAGAGTAAAATTAGCCATGTGACGGGCGTTAAATTATCAAAAAATCGATGCTATAGACCAAAATCTTTGTGACGATGATCTTTTGCGCGGACATATATAATTCCTCTAATTAGATACAATAAGAAACCTATTAAAAAATTAACAGGTGTTTTTGAGATTATTTATTTTTAAATTCCGATCTACTGAAAGTTGCCTGTAAAATTTGTTTTCACCCAATTAGATGACAAACATAAATATGAGAGGGAATGCCATCCAAGTAGATTTTTTTACAAATTGAGTTAGATAAGAATTATTTGACGAGTCAGCAAAGTTTAATTTTTTTTACTATTGCTGGCATCTGTACAAATGTCTGTCACTTATTTTAAAGAGAAAGAAGAAAAAAGTTCTTAAATGATCGTTATTCTTTTCCTTTAGATACAAGAGGGGACATATCTCATTTAATCCCAAAAAAGATAAACTCGTGAACATTTGTAGAGACTCTATAACGATGATCTTTTGCGCGGACATATATAATTCCTCTAATTAGATACAATAAGAAACCTATTAAAAAATTAACAGGTGTTTTTGAGATTATTTATTTTTAAATTCCGATCTACTGAAAGTTGCCTGTAAAATTTGTTTTCACCCAATTAGATGACAAACATAAATATGAGAGGGAATGCCATCCAAGTAGATTTTTTTACAAATTGAGTTAGATAAGAATTATTTGACGAGTCAGCAAAGTTTAATTTTTTTACTATTGCTGGCATGTCTGTCACTTATTTTAAAGAGAAAGAAGAAAAAAGTTCTTAAATGATCGTTATTCTTTTCCTTTAGATACAAGAGGGGACATATCTCATTTAATCCCAAAAAAGATAAACTCGTGAACATTTGTAGAGACTCTATAACGCCCTATACCCGCCACAGGAAAGCGCAAAATGTCAACAAATCCACGAGGAAGCCATAAGAAATACGACACCACGACAAAAGTTAACTTTTTATCGCTCCCAAGAGTGTACTATGCACGGTCATGTAAACGACATCTTTATGTCTTTACTCTTTCGAATAATAAGCTTCCACTTCCAAACGAGGAAAAGTAAATAATAAGACTACAAAAGGTAAAGAATGGCCCTCCTGAGGACATTGTTCCGAGAACATGCGTCGCAGTGCCACAAACTTGTTAGATATAGTGATTACCACCAGTATGGAATCGTTAAGTCCTAATTGATTTTTTAAGGTGCTAGTTGGAGTTCTATTTAATGACCTGTTATACAATCAATACGAGGAAGAAGTCAATGGTCTATTTTTAGAGTGGGATTTTCTTTAATTGTACAGGTGCGGTCAATAAATAGAACGTTTTGCGAAATAATTCCAACACATTTCTCCAAAAATGGAGCACTTACAAAAACGGAATTTGGGCAACCGCTTAATGTACAGGAAGTTGATCCTAATAATAATAATTATTATTATATTTTAAATAGTTACGCGATAGGAATACAAAATAAATATAAAACTGGTCTTGTGGTTGTCGAGATATTGAACAAAGAACAAAATTAAGAAATTTCATTACGTCCCAATCGAACGTATACGTCAAAATCGCGATTCGTTTCTAAACATTTTAAAAGAAATTGTTAAAAACTGTGCTTAATTGTATGACCTAAAAACAGCAATTTTTTTCTGTAATAGCGCGCTTTCTAAAGTCTAGTTTTGTTAAGTAATGTCTATTTTTTTTAAAAAATCCAACATAAAATCTCTTTTCTTATAGAAGAAAGGAACCGATGCTTAGCCTCGTCCCCAAAACGTTCCCACCTGGAAGGACACCCCTACGACGATGAAACATTTTTCTAGCTCCATTGCTGTGATGGTGGAAAAAACCCTTCATTGTATACAGGGTGTCCGTGAAAATGTGGGAAATCTTCCGGATATGAAGGAAACTAGTGGAAAGAGAAATTCAAGGATGAGTATACGAACAAACCCGAAAAACCGCTTGATCACTCGATTAATGAAATAACCGACCTCGCTCGATTATTAAAAAAACCGCTCGAGTTATCTATTCAGGCGAAAACCGTCGCTCGTCAGTTATTATCTTTCACACGATACCCGCGCTTCCCTTTACGCCGACGGAGATGTACCGCTGTAGTGTGATCGATTTAAAAAACTGCTCGTATATTCGAACAGTTTCTCGTTCGATAGGAAATACTCTAGTTATAAATTCAGGCGAAAAACCGAAAAATATAGCCTGTTACTTGATACACGACACGATGTTTGATGCTGAGCAGGTAATACGACATACGTCTTTCTTAAAGGCACATAAACGAGAAGGTCCATGCAAAAAGTATGCGATATCCCTTAGCGGAGTCATCGCGGCATGGGGTTTGTAAAGTTTTGTTTTAACTGGCTAGCCAGCGGCGTAGTTTAGGTCTCCGATTGTATTTATTTACTATAAACTCGAGAAAACTTCTCAAAAATAACATAATAATAGAAATTGTTAATGAAAAATAACAAAACGAAGAAAATGGTTAACAAAATGTATAGAAAAATTCGTTTGTAATCTTATAGTAAATATTTTTAAATCTAAACAGGAACTTTTTATTATTAAACTCAAGAGAAACTTAAAAATAACATACATTATAGAAAATGTTAATGGAAAATAAGAAATCGAGCAAAATAGTTAACAAAACATAGGGTATCGACAAATTTTTTGTTAACCAAAAGTAAACATTCTTAAATTTAAACAGGAACTTTTAGGTAACTATAAACATGAATTTAAAAAAATAATCATCGATTTTCTTATTTTGCCAGTCGCGTAACTAAGCCTACATTTTTGAAGGGCACACAGTGGGTACCTGATAATTTAAAGTGGAAGCCATTTTAAATATCTACTTATTTTATGCTCGTAGATTGAGAAAGGTGAAGAAAAATAACTCTTGGTAATACTTTTTGTTTTAAAAAAGCACAAGAATAAACCCGAACAATAAATACATATTTGGGTGATTTTTTGCAGTTTTTTTGTTTGGTATCGAGACACGTGGTAAAAATTCATTATCCACAAATAAATAAATTTCTGGAATTTTTTTGGTGGCTACTATAATTTTTTAGCTAAACCTGTGCCCACCCGTAGTTACGTGCCTGCTAAATACCCTACCTGATCACATGTAAACGGCTAGGCTGCCGGTCGAGCAGTCGGTGACGTCATCGCTTGGTGAATTGGAATTTCAAGCGATTCATATCATTAAATGTTAACAATTACTACACCACACTTGTAAAAGCTGAATAACCATAGTAGAAACACACTTTTACTAGTAAATGTTAAGATTCACTGGAGGAGAAATATAAAAGAATACGAAATGTCAGCGTTTGTTTCGAATAATCTTATACGTGTATAGATCCTGTGACTTTTAAAAGCAATAGTAAGTTGTTTTATGTTCTTTGATATATTTGTGGCTATTTTTTATCGTTTTCAAACTGTCTTTAGTTTCGATTTAGCATGTTTCTAGAAATTATTTACTAATAAATATATTGAGATACAGATAAAGAGATTTCCTGCTTTTACCGTGTAACCTAACAATATGCACTAAATTATGAAAATAAAAATACTTACAATGTAGGACAACAAAGTAAGGACATAAGAGAACTTTCCCCTAATTTCCCAGCAGGAAAATCGTTCGCATTTCACCCTGCAGTCTGATATCCAAAACGATGAAAAACTCAATTTACCGAACGAGTATTTATTCGCGACGCCACTCGATCAGCGTTACACACTGTTATATACCGCGACACCGACAGAATACAAAATAGAATGATGAATAAATTCACAAGAATGAATGCCCATTCTATAGCTATTCAGCTGTTCTGTGTTGTTGTTTGAGGCGCAGTATGCGGCCGCTTCGTGGAAATCAATATCCCGCGACCTCCGCTCTTTGTTTTCGCAGGGCGGCGAGGGAAGGGGATGAGGGGAAACAACCCTCCTTTGGTTCGCAGTACACCCCCATAGGCGACCCCTTTAATGACTGCACGAGTTAATAAATAAAAGATTTATGTCAGGTTTTATGGTAAAATATTTTTTGAATCAAATTATTCGACTCCATGGTTAAAGCGGCAGTCCCTGGGAACTCTAGGACGAGAGGTCGTAGGTTCAAACCTCACGGCCGGTTAACTGAATCTAGATGGATTTTAGTGGTATAAGTCATTGCGTTACTGTCCTGCGTCATGCAAAACATGGGGAAGAGTGAAAAATGTATCCCTACCACATTCACGTCGGTAACCACGCGGGATGAGATCGGACATCTCGTGGGGTACGGCAAGCATTCCCCAATCGGTAGGTCATACCGAAATGCGAGAAACCAGGGTTGAGTGACCATATCAGGCTAACGACGAGAAAGAAAATTAAATAAAAAATATTATTGTCCCAAACTAAACAATTTATTTTAGAAAACATAATACCATCGTTTTCTGACTGCTTCATTTATTGATTTGGAATAAACTCGCCATTTTTTCTTGTTGTGTAATATTTTGTCGCGACTGGACATTTCGGGAACTCGCTGGTAAAACCAAAATTAATATTTTTACCCATCACCCGGTATATTATTTGTTTAACATTATGAAAATAAGAGTTTTTCTTTAGAGGCAAGGTTCTAAAATGAATGGTTTTCCTGTTCCTATGAAAAAAAGTAAGGTATTTGTGTCAAAATTGGAAAAACCGAACTGGAATTCTTTCAGTATTCATCTGTCTGTACCTGTACGGCTGTTGCCCTTCTCCCTTTTTTGGAATACTTAAGTGACCCACCCAACAGTTATTTTTTATAAAAGTTTCAAGAATTTTTTCAAGATTATTTAATATAATCCGCTATTTTATAGTTGACCGACCACAAAGGGTGTAAATGGGTTTCTTTCGTATCATCATGTATTAGGCACGATAAAAGGATTGGGATGGCTTAGAAAATTACAGCAGGCAGCAAATATGATATCAAATAACATAAGGGCATACCTAGTAAGATAATATTCTTAAGGCTTCTCTTACACCACCTGTATGATGCATAAATATATAGCTTATTTGCAGAGGTAGGTATTAGTTTACATCCTCAGCAAAATGAAGAAGGTTTAAAGGAAGGTAAACCTGTTATATACTGTAGAAATGAATTTAAAATAAAACAATTTGTAAGTGTAAGGACTCAAATGGTCAAACGTCTCTCTTATGATATTAATTTAAGACCTTTATATGATTCTAGCCATTGTTTTATTGTCAGAAAATACCTTTACGAGTGAACATTAACATGAAATGTTAAAAAATAATTCTTTACTAAAGAGTGGCACTCAATTAGTGCCGGAGTGTAAAGTAATTATATGAGCTCATTTCAAATATAAGTACTCTTAGCAGTACTATTCAATGTAGGTACATATGTATGTTCTTAAAAATAGTGTTTGTTCGTAATGTAAGTAGCGACAATGAAAGTGATACCTATAACTTAACTAAACAATGTACTGAATGTACTTTATATCACGCAGAGTACATTTTCTAGTCAAAATTATTTAATATCAACGTGTTTCAAACTTACCAAAAGAATTAGCAGATTCTATTCAATAACCATTGGATTCCCCAGGAGAAATTGCTGCATTAAAATATTCCCGTTTCTGGACACATATCACCGTAAAAAACGTTTTAAAAACCATCACAAAAAAAGATTACAACAAGACATAACCTCACATAAAAGTAAACAAATGAAATATGAATTATAACTCACAGCAGTAATAGTTCTGCTGCCAATCACCTAGAGACATCTATAGGAATTACTTGAAGCTGTATCTCACCTACAATACAGCCATCTATTTAATCACGACGGTATTTTAATTACTGATCAGCAGATGGCACCGCACATCAGAATATTAAGAGTGACCTTATAACTAATAGTAAGGACAAGTCGCATTCGGGACAAGAAATAATGGAACCATTGTTATAAGTATCAATTAATTTAATTTACACTAAGTTATCACATATGGTATTAACTATGTTTTAAACATAAAATGGAAACAATATCTATCATCAGAGTAAAGGTGTTTCACACAATGTTACATGACTGCAGAATTGGGGAATCACAGAAATAAAAGTTCAACAGAATGTACAAAAAATGTTTACGGTAATGTAGAAATTAGGATAACACAGACCCTCAGTTTGCCTAAAAATCTCTTGATAGGTTTTATCTTTAAAAAAAAAACGATTTTTCTTTATTATCCTAAGACGTCAAAACCGGGCAAGCTTAATACAACAAAAATACCTCAAGCCTAAATTAGTTACTAGGTTTTTCCCTTTCACGGGAGTAATCTCCTAAAGCAAATAATGTAGTTACTAAGGTTTATTTTATTATAAGCCTGTCCAAGCAAGTTATTGGTTAATACCAGCGGTTGTTACGTCAAATGTCAATTGGAGAGGCTATTTACCTATAATACAGAATTATTTATAGTATTTATAACTTATATGTGGTACTTAGTTCTATCTGTTTAGCTGTGGTACTTTAATATTGCACATTAAATTATTATTTCATCGATCTATTGTGCTAAAAGTTTTGTTTAATTAATTTATTCAGGATTCATAACATCTGAATTAAATCAAGTTGCTATCTTATTTCCTGTAGGTACTGTACTAGCAGCTACTTACAGGGTCCGCAAGCGAAGCGTGGACGGAAGATTAAATCGTTATCGGAGAACTTATCAAGAATACTAAAACGGCTTGAGATATTGGATTAAAAGCGGCATGTTTTAAAAAAATTTTACATTATACAGGGTGGCCCAAAAAAGTGTGACAGCATAAAGTTATATTTTTTTAAATGGGACACCCAATATTTTATTGCATATTTAGGTTCGTATTACTATCGTTTATAAGTGCCTCAAATTGTATTTAATTTGGCTTTGTAGTTTCGGAGAAATAAATTAAAAACTAAAAAAAAAAGTTTTGCAGTCCTGAATAAAAAAATAAAAAAAAATAATCCAGAACTATTTTTTAACCTCAGCATTGAGTGAAATTGATGACAAGAGGTATAGAGATACTATGAATGTAATTGCGTGTATTTATTTTATACAGGGTGCTCATAATAATCTTTCAAAAACCCCACATTTTAAAATAATTTTTCTCAAGTTTTTCAAATGGAACACCCTGTATATTATTTAGCTATTTGACGTAGTATTCATAGACAATTTTTTTTTATAATACAAGCATATAAGTTATATCCAGTCGTTTTCGAAATAATTATAAATATCATAAATTATGTTGTTTAAATAGAGTATTTATTGGGAAATTTTTTGTTATAGGCCACTAGACTAATAAAATTGTAAACTAAAGTAAATGTTCAAAATAGCTTCCTTTTACTCTTAGAGTTTACCGTATTTTAGTTATTTCGATATAAATTTTAAAAGCCTACATTTTTGCTACTTTTTCTTAAAATCTATCGGTAACTTTTTAATGGTTTACATTTGTTATGCATAAGTTCATTTGCAACAACTTCTCGAAAGTTTCTGGTCTCGGCTTTCTCTAAATATCTGGATATCTTTCAGCATATACTCGGCTCGCGAGGAGGCAATTTTATGCACATTCACCCAGTATGAAAATCATATTTACCATTTCTAAAGTTGTAAAATTCGACATTTTGTGTAAGTTAGTACTTAATTTCAACGACTGAACAAATGAAATAATTTTATTTGGCTGTCATAGTGACAATCTAAACAAAAAAAATCATGGCAACTCGATTAAGAATAAAAAATAAAATTAAATAAATAAAAGTAGCAAAAATGTAGGCTTTTAAAATTTATATCGAAATAACTAAAATACGGGAAACTCTAATAGTATAAGGAAGCTATTTTGAACATTTACTTTAGTTTACAATTATTAGTCTAGTCGCCTATAACAAAATTTCCCAATAAAAACTCTATTTAAACTACATAATTTAAGATATTTATAATTATTTCGAAAACGGCTGGACATAACTTATATGCTTGTATTATAAAAAAAAATTGTCTATGAATTATACGTGAAATAGCCAAATAATATACAGGGTGTTCCATTTGAAAAACTTGAGAAAAATTATTTTAAAATGTGGGGTTTTTGAAAGCATATTACGAACACCCTGTATAAAATAAATAAACGCAATTACATTCATAGTATCTCTAGACCTATTGTCATAAATTTCACGCAATGCCAAGGTTAAAAAAATAGTTCTGGATTGTTTTCTTTATTTTTTTATTCAAGACTGCAAAACTTTTTTTTTTTAGTTTTTAATTTATTTCTCCGAAACTACAAAACCAAATAAAATAAAATTTGAGGCACTTATAAACGATAGTAATATAAACCTAAATATGCAATAAAATACTTAGTGTCCCATTTAAAAAAATATAACCTTATGCTGTCACACTTTTTTGGGCCACCCTGTATAATGTAAAATATTTTTAAAACATGCCGCTTTTAATCCAATATCTCAACCTATTTTAGTATAGTTTATAAGTTTTTCGATAACGATTTAATCTTCCGTCCACGCTTCGTTTGCGGACCCTGTATGTTTATTAACTAAACTTGACTTCCAATAACCAGTTTCTAGTTTGGCTACTTGAATTACAAACTGTACCTATTGTTAAAGTATTCTTTCTTACTACAGTTTTTGCTGTAACGATTAGGATACCTTTTACATACAAGGTGTTGCGGAACTGGTTCATTATATTTAAATGGGTGACTTCTTGGGCGTCCTTGAGAATTCAAAATAAGACACTGGCAATACCAGTATTTTTTATATGTTTGTCTTCGTTGTTAAACATAGAACATGCTATCTGTATCCAAACTAGTATTATTAAATATGTACATAGTTAAAAATATGTATAGTATGTATACATATATAAGTTTTAATATTTTCTCCGTATAAAAATACCAAAAAAATTCCCAGTTATCGCATCTCAAAAGGATGTTCAATAACTTGACACACAGCTTCTCTATCTCACGAAATGAAATCGTTAACAAATACATTTTTATTTTTACTATGACTGTGGGGTATCATCTGAATAATATTTTCTCAGAGATGCGTTTCCCAAAAACCTAATTTTATATTTATTTTTACAAATACATCCCATTTACTAAATAATCAGCATCGTGCGCATATCCTTTCCCACCTTTTCGTAATCTTTTTCTTACCACTCTCAGGCGACATCCGATCAGTATTGCCATTACGCCAGTAATAATTAAACCTAAAAAAATAAAGGAAATAGATTAATAATTAACTCCATAGTAACATTCATAACACCTAAATGTTTCTGTTAATTTTTTACATAGGTACCTAATGTAAGGGATAGAATCGCTCCTCTTGGTATATGCGACAAGCCATCCTGGGTGTCGTCTGTCATTTTATAGGCTACCACATCTGGATATTGCTCCTGGGGCGCTGAATTTGTCACCTTTGACAAAATCACTTTTTGATTAGATCCGTGTTCCATGTTGTCCTTTGAATGTTTCAGATCGTGGGCTAGTTTCTCTTGGATATGCTTAGAATTGACAGCTGAAAAAATTACGTCATGTGGTAAATTATATTAACATAAAAATAATCGAAAGTTTAACAATAATAATATTAAATAATGTCATAATGCTAGGGCTGCTTCGGACTTAGGCTTAAGATCTTCTATAAATAAAAGTAGTCTAGTTACAAATATTGTTATGAAATAGTCAAATGAGCAGCGGCAATTTCTTTCTTCGTGGTGCATTTGCACTACTTTTCAAATGTAACTAACGTTTCTACATAATTTGTCTTTTGTCTTTTAAAATTATGGAATTACCATGATTTAATATAAAATAATTGAATAATTCTTATAAATTAATTCTGAAATTAACATTGCATGACATTAAATATGAAATACAATTTGATGTTGATTTAAAATTTAACAAAATAAATTATAAATTTCCTTACCAGTTTCTGATGGTTTAGAAATAGATGGATTTTGTTGAACGGGTTCCGCAACGTGGCTTGTTCCTTCTGTTTTAGCTAAAAAGGGAACACCGTAATTTAACAAATAAGTTAGTTAGAAAAATAACTTCTCGTTTATGAGTACAATTGCGATTTTCAAAATATTTTCGTAGGAAGCAAGCTCCTAGAGATGAAATGTTTGTATTTATGGAATATTAGACACGCCGGGTTCCCAGTACTGATTGTTATAAGTTATTCAAACAAAATACAATTTTTATAACTAAACAGGGTGTTATGGAAATGACGTATTATATTTAAATGGGTGACTCCTGGGGTATCCTAGAGAAGCGCTACATATTTTTTTTTAAATCGAACGTTTAAAAAGTGGGGTAATTCACCCTTGAACCCACATACGACTCCTCGGCACATTCATATATGAACATATTATATTGCCCAGCTGGGTACTCAACAGATGTTCTGGCACAATGTTGCCAAACTGTTTAAAGGTGTGAAACTTTAGTTTCTTATAAAAATAAATATTTAGCTTACTTAGTAAATCCAGGACGCGATTAAGGAATCCAGGGCATAGACACCTTCAGTTATTTTTTCTATGGGAAAAACTTTATGCTCATCACGTGTTTTGATGATAGTGTGGGGGGTGCATAATAAGCTTATCACTAAACCCCATTCGGCCTCTTATTTCCAATCTCTTAACATAATCGGCATATCGTCGAAAGAACAAAACACAATGAAACAGAACAAATTGCACTAAATCGCTTAAAGAAACACACAGACATCCACGAGTTTCAAATTAGTTTTTTGAAGATATGCACCTATTATCAGATTTTACAATAAAGCACTAAACACTAACGCATAATTACACTTTACAATAACACACATAGAACAAGAGCACTTAATCATTTCGCAAAATAGAAATAATAAAAACGCTAATTTCTATGGGCCATTAACCCTTTACTAAAGATAAAATAAAACAATTATGTTCACAAAGGAACTACCCTTTCAAAGCAAATAATAATCGGCCAGTCCAAAAAGATGCTTCCTTTCTCCGAAAACTGGTAGTAGCGCGGTTGCCATTTCCGAGACTATAATTATACAGGAAAGTAATATTATAGAAGGAAATTCGGCAATTTATGATAGTCGCTTAGAAAACATCGAAAGTGGCAACGCTGTATTTTTAAATATTAGCCGATTGTCCAAAATCAGCTGTTTAAAGAAGCCGGCCGATATCGATCCACAGAACCAACGTGTTATTTATTTTTAAAATTTTTAGATGTTAAATACATTATTTCCCAGACAATAAGGGCGTATTTTTGTCTACACAGTAGCACTTTAAAATACTAATTCAGATTGAACGGTACTTAGATGTGTTATGACGTGAAAACTAATGTGATTTTGTGATGTGAGTACTTGGTGTTCTTTATAAATTTTCATTTATAAACTTTTAAGTTGTCTAGATATGACGGGTGTCGTTCGAATTGAACAAATGAGAAGATACCTGACCATTTATAAACTCCGCGGCGGTTTGTTCGAGTCAGGTCAAGTTTATAAATCAGAGATTGTTTCCCAGCGAACTGAACGTAAAAGTTATAATAATGTACCCTGAAAAATAAACAACTTGAAATCTGTCAAACGGTTATTGACTTTCTAAAGAGTTTACCCTGAAGATATGACAACACTGTTCAAGATTCACTGCCATATGTTGCTGACAGGGACAGGGGCACCACGTGGTAATTTTTGGTTTGACATAAGGTCATGTACAGGGCATATTAAGTTAAAGCACCATTTTTGGATATTTTTCTTCAATTTGTTTTCATCTCAGGAATTGCCGGTTCAAATATAATACGTCATTTCCATAACACCCTGTATTTACCCCTAATTACTACTACAGAAAAGAAAACAAATTTGTTACTAATGTTCTTATAAGAACTGATTTTGATGATTAAATTCTATATAACCACACGAAACACAAAATATAAATGTACATAATGGCAATTTAATTTAGACATTTCCATCTAATACAGTGGAATTGTATTTCGTTTGAAAATAAAACCGTAGTCTCTTTTATATTTTGTCATTACAACAAAAAGACATTTTCAAAACAACTCTTTGGTAATGCCCCGACATGAACGTAATGAATTATTTCCATTTCCATTTCACTGCTGTGTGTCTATTCGTGACTTATGAGAACGATCATATAAAGAGAAGTGATTCTTCCTCTCTCTCTACCGAACGCAAAGAAAGAAAGAAAGAGAAGGGAATAATTACTTCTCTGGATATCATCATTCTCCTAAGTAGAGAATGGGATTTGTTCTTGATCTTTATTGGACCCACCTGGCACAATTGGGGCTGTATTTTCTGGACGATAACTCTGTTGTTGCTGTTGTGATTGCGGATATCTAACTTCATCTGAAATAAGAATAAGAAAAAAAAATACAGTGTTAAAGACATAGGGAAAACTTTTCTTCTATAATTGACCGCGCGACGGGGCCTATACTACTGTAGAATAGCTGTTTTGGTATTATTTATTCTTCTTATTCCTTCTCATATAATACATCGTCAGGTGGTCACGAAATATTCAAGTATAATAAAATTATATAAGTTTTAGATTACAAAGTATTACTTTACCTGCTGGCCAGTTTTCCTGCTGAATAGGTTGCCTGTAATTCTCACCGTAGTAATTGGACATTCTTCCTGCATACTCGGGGTATTGTATTTGACTAAAAGCGAAAACATTCTTTAATTAAATAGAAACATTTATTTAGTTGTAAATAAATAGAAACTGTTGTACGTGCAAGCAAAAGTTCATTGTCTGGCTGCCAATTATATTAGTCGTAAATTTTAATTTTCGAAACAGAAATAGACATTCTCTGTGTATATATGTATAGTATTGTGCATTGTTTTACTTTTATTTGGAAAAAATTATATCTGTTTTTCGATAAGCGCGCACAAGACATTATAGATTTATTTGTAGATACAATAAAAAATGTTTATTATATGCATTTAGTCCGATATGGGAAACCCATTTGATAATCTGCATATGCTTGTCCTGCTGCAAGATACACTCGACGGCATATTTTTTTATGCGATTTTCATCATTTTGTTATCACTTTGAAGATCAATTTATTGTGTTTTTCTTTAATTATTTTATAAAGTAACATTTTTCGGTTAGGCTATATTATACAGGAGTAATTCAAACTGTTGTTTTTAGTCGTAATTTCAAAACACCCTGTAGGAAAATTGAAGTGGATAATTTTATTTACATACTGTTTCTTGTCATCTTGGATGTATTCTAAACATTTCGTTCCTTGATTCATTCCATTATCACTTCTGCTGCGAACTGCAAAATTTGTCACGAAGACTGCAAGCTGTCATTGCTGCCAGAGGATGAAATACACGATATTAAAATTGTTTTTGTTAATTAACTTTATGATATACCTACTGTTTGTTTTTCTTAATGAAAATAGGCTTCAAATCAGCGTTTCATTTAAAATTTTGCAGCTCGCAGCAGAAATTAGATAATGGAATGGCTCAAAAACATAAAGTTTAGAATACATCAAAGATTACAAGAAACAGTACGTAAATAAAATTATCCACCTCACTTTTCCTACAGGGTTTGTTTATAATTAATAACATTTAATCACCAGAATGAAATAAATCCCCCTACCTTATTTGTCCTTCGGTATGTGGCCCATTCTCTTGATGGGTGTAAACATGGTTGCTATTATCTAAAAAGGGAAAAGAAAAAGATGTGAGCACACACAGTGGAGGGGGCAACCACAGTGAACATGTCAGTTGCAATGCTCCTGCCGAAAGCATAATATTGGTAATTTTTTAACGTAAAAAAAAATTGTTGCCCTTTTTTTTACTTCTCTCTGAATGCTTATAATAGAATAGAATAGAATAGAAAAATATCTATTATGTAACGATAAAAATATACAATTACATAAAAGGTAGCGATTCGCAGTGCGTTCTTCCTTGCTACCATCACACAAAATTAATCAAAATAAAAATACATCATTTCACAAGAAGAAATCTACATTATTCATCAGCAATGCGCATTAATGCATACCCCTGAGCAGATGAGTCCTAATTTTGCGTTTAAAAGTCACAAGAGAATTATTTGTTATAGGATTATAAACATCAGAATTTAGCAATTCAATGGCCATGAAGGCAAACGAACACCTGAACTTGGACGTTCGGTGCCGTGGGACATCAAATCTAACAACATTTCTAATGTTCAAGTTATGTAGATCACGCCTAGCCACCATGTATTCCCAAAGATAACCTGGAAATCCTTATTTATACATTCTGTAAATTAACATCCCAAAATGAAGCATAGCACGAATTTTATATTTTAGGAGACTATTCTGAACGTACACATGACTGACGTTGTAATATAAGTATAACCACTAAGTATAACCACTAGTAGTCTGATTCCGAACGGATACTAGTCTGATTCCGAACGGATACTAGGTGAGGATGAAATAGTTAATTTTGTCAATTAACGATTTCATCCGTGTTATGCTTAGTGGACTGATTAAATAGCAATATTGTAACATCAAAGGTGAATGCTCGGGATACTTAGTTTTGGATGTATTGTAAATTAAACATGGATTATTAAAGAAAGAGTTTGAACGAGAACGTCGTTTTATTTTAATGAAGCTCCGAGACGATTAGTAATACCAAAGGGAAAGGTTATTACATGGCGATCCTGCCAACGGCCTGATCTAAGAAAAATACTATAGTACAGAATTTGGTGATGGTTTCATAATCATGGGTAACAAGGAAAGCAAAGAAGAGATTATTATAGCACAAGCGGGAAATAGTGGGGGACAAACCACTACTACACGTTTTGGGTCCATCCAAGATATCCTAAGCGTTTTATTAGTTTGCTTGGCTTTAACTGTTTTAGTATGGATTGGATATATAAGATGCAAACAAGCATTTGATAGGAAAATTAGAAGAGCTGTGCTAGCAGCCCAAAGTACTGACAAAATTTAAAATAATTATGGTATATATGGTATTATGGTTAAGTTATTATGGAAGTAATTAAAAAATGATATGGAATGCCGAAAGAAGTAGATGAATTTAGGTATTTATGGGAAGAATTAAGAGTATTTAATAGAAATGTTGGAAAAGATAATCAAGAGCGAAGAAATAGTTCTAAGGTACTAGAATATTATGTTAAGAAATTAGAAAATTTTAAATTACAATTTAGTGAAATTAGGGATAAATTTAACAGTAAATCGTATGTAGGAGAATTGGTAGATAAGGCTAAATTATATGTAAACGATATAAATAGTTATCTAGAGCATCTAGACAAGATTTTTCAAGAAAGGCGTACAGAAATCCAATTGCTGAAGTTACCATCTGCGATAGAGCTTGATTCTAATTCTTCAGATACTGAAACGGAAAGTAAAATGTCTGAAAAATTCGAATTGAAGACCGCAGCGGGGTTAATTCCGGTAATGGATGGCTCTGAAGCTTCCACAAAACACCTTATTGATGCTATAGAGTTGTACGATTCTTTATTGGATACCGAGGGCAAAAAACTTTTAACCACGTATGTTTTAAAAACTAGACTGACTGAAAGCGCAAAAATTAGACTTAAACAATCGTACTTAACAAATGCACTTTTAGTTACCGATTTAAAATCTTATTTTATTTCAAAAAAATCAGTTTCTGCATTGTCATTTAAATTAAACAACTCAAAACAAAACTCAAAATCAATCGAAGATTTTGGGAGGTCGCTGGAAAAATTATTAGTTGATCTTACTTTGACACAAGCGGACGGAAATGACCAAAATGTGATGATTTTGAGACCAATCAATGAAAAAATCGCGGTGAATTCATTTGCAAACGGACTTAATAATAATGACCTAAGAACGATTATAAAAGCACGAAATTATTTAAATCTCAATGACGCGATTAGGGGTGCTAAGGATGAGGAGTTGTTCCTAAACAACTCGAGACCAAAATTTTCTATGCGTCCAAATAACGAAAATACAGGCACGAATCATAGACGGCTTAATAACAATTTTACAAGGGGTTCTTTCAGGAGTTCAACTCGAGGAACTAACAATAACAGTAATCGATACGGACAGCGAGGATATTTTATGCAAAATACAGACCAGCGGAATCTAAGTACGAACAATCCAAATAGAATGTTTTTTCGAGGCTTCTAAGCCACAAATTTTATTACATTCAAATGGCTTAAATTTTATTAGCGTAAAGTATAAAGAAAAATATATTAATCTATTAATAGATACAGGTGCATCTGTAAGCGTAATTTTCAAAAACTATGTAAGTAAGTTAGAAAAAATAAAGTTTTCAGATAATATAACAATTAATGGAATATCTGGGTCAATAGTTTCACAAGGTTCAGCAAACTTAAATTTAAAAGTAAACAATTTTAATATAATTCATAATTTTTTGCTGATTGACAGTTTTGACGATAGTTGTCACGGTGTAATAGGATCCGATTTTTGCTACAAATATTTAGCAACGATAAACTACGAGAAGTTCTATTTTTCATTTAATTTTAACAATAACAAAATAACGACACCTTTGCATTCTAAAAGCGAATTATTTACGTTTATTCCTAAACGCAGCGAAATAATTAAATATTTTCATGTAAAAACAGATAAAGATTGTGTTATTTTAGCTGACGAAGTAGGTGAAGGTATTTTCACTGCCGGAGCGGTAGTCCGACCTACCTCAAATATGATACCTATAAAGTTTCTTAATGTACGTGATCAGGATGTTAGTTTAAAAAATTTTCAACCAAAAATCGAATTATTCGAAAATTACGAATTCGGTCATTTCGACGTTACTGACAACAATTCAGTTAATAGGGTAGAAAAGTTACTAAATTTATTAGAATTCACACATATGAACGATAAAGAGACATTTTCTATACAGAGAATATGCGCAAAGTATTCTGATATTTTTCTTTTAGAAAATGATCCTTTAACAACAACTAACATTTATAAACAAAAAATTCACTTAAAACCCAATGTATCACCAGTTTACGTCAAACAATATCGATTACCTCATTCTCAAAAGGAAGAAATAAACAAACAGATTGATAAAATGCTACAAGAAGGAATAATAGAAGAAGCTAGATCTGAATGGTCTTCTCCACTTTTAATTGTTCCAAAGAGAGTTGATAATAATGGTAATAGAAAGTTTAGGGTAGTACTAGATTATAGGCTTCTGAATTCGAGGGTTATTTCAGACGATAGATGGCCTTTACCATGTATCAATGAAATTTTAGATTCGTTAGGAGGCACAACTTATTTTTCTCATTTAGATTTATCACAAAGTTACTATCAAATAGAACTGGACAAGTCTAGCAGACCTATAACAGCCTTTACAGTAGGTAGCAAGGGACAATTTCAAATGACTCGCCTTCCTATGGGGCTAAAGATAAGTCCAAATTCTTTTTCGCGTGCCATGACAATTGCAATGTCAGGCCTTAATTATGAAAATTGTTTTGTTTATTTGGATGATCTCATTGTCTTTGGAAATAATTTACTAAATCACAATAAAAATTTGGTTAAAGTTTTTCAAAGATTACGGGAAGTAAATTTAAAATTAAACCCTAACAAATGTGAATTTCTAAAAAAGGAACTTTTATATTTAGGACATGTTGTATCAAGCGAGGGAGTTTCACCAGATCCTGAAAAAATTAAAGCGGTTCAGGATTATCCTGCTCCAAAGGATGCAAATGAAGTAAAAAGGTTCGTTGCATTCGCTAATTACTACAGGAAATATATTAAAAAATTTTCCGAGATAGCAGCTCCACTAAACTTTTTATCACGGAAAAATGTTCAATTTCATTGGACTTCGGAATGTCAAAATGCTTTTGAAACTTTAAAAACAGCACTAGTTAACCCTCCCGTCCTTCAATATCCAAATTTTTCACCTGAAAACACTTTTATTTTAAAAACTGATGCTGCACGTGACAGTGTAGGCACTGTTCTATCAAATTTTGATGATAGGCCAATAGCTTATGCAAGTAGAGCTTTAAATACAGCGGAAAGACGATATTCTACAATTGAAAAGGAACTTTTAGCTATTGTTTTTGGTATTAAACATTTTTCGTGTTATCTATACGGGAAAAAATTTATAATTTATACTGATCATAAGCCTTTAGTTTATTTATTTGGTATGACAAACCCTTCAAGTAGATTAACGAAGTTTAGATTACTTATAGAAGAATACGATTTTGACATAAGGTACATAAAAGGTAAGGATAATGTGACTGCAGACGCATTATCACGAATACCAGTTTCTTCCGATGAATTAAAAAATATTTCTAAAACAGTTGAAGAAACATTATTTGCTATAACTAGGCAACAAAGCAAGGTCCTTAAAGAGCAAATAGAAAATAAGGTAAGTTTTAATGACTCACTGAGTGACAGGATTGATCACCCTGGCATTGTTGAATTGTTAAAACGGCCAAAAAACTCGTATGAACTTAGTTTACTTTCTAAAATAGATTTTGAAAAGTTAATAAAAGAAAATAAATTTGATTTTTATTTAGGAGATTTTCTTTTCGTCGAAAATCAAAAAATAATTTTTATGAAACAGGATACTCGATCGGCGCACGTACTAGCTACTTCGTTGAGAGACCTGGATTCAATTTGTATTAAATACAATATTCCGGAATTAATTATTTTAAAAAATAAAGAAAACGCGCGATTAATAACTAGTATTATGCATAATGAAATAAAAGACATGTCGAATAAATATTTTAAAATTTCTATTGTTAAAGATGTAGAAAAAGTAACTGATTTAGAACGTCAAAGAATTATTCTTAATGATTTTCATATCCTGCCCACCGGCGGTCATGCTGGAATAAACCGGATGTATAATAATATTAAGAAATATTATTTTTGGTCAAACTTACATTCGAATGTTGAAGAGATTGTCAAACGTTGTGATGCCTGTCAGAGGTATAAGCATTCTAGGCCTAATGTACAACCTATGTCCATCACTACGACTGCATCTTCAGCATTCCAAAATATATATTTAGATTTGGTAGGGCCTTTAGAACAAGATGAACAAGGAAATCGCTACATACTTACTTTACAGTGTGAGCTTTCTAAGTTTGTTGAGTGTTATCCCTTGCCAAATAAGGAGTCAACAACTATAGCATCAAGTTTTGTAAATAATTTTATATTGCGATATGGTATACCAAAATGTATAATTTCAGATAGAGGGTCAGAATTTTTGTGTTCAACTTTAAAGGATACATGCAAAATTTTAAAAATAAAACAATTGTTTTCAACAGCGTATCATCATGAAACATTAGGCTCACTTGAAAACACGCACAAACATTTAAATGCTTATTTACGGATACAAACAACCAAAAATCCAGAAACTTGGAGCACTTGGCTTCCATTTTGGAGTTTTTCGTACAATAATAGCGTTCACACAGAAACACGTTATACACCTTATGAGTTAATTTTTGGAAAAACTTGTAATTTACCATCTAATATTGAAAATAAAATAGATCCACTCTATAATTTTGAAAATTATCCTATTGAACTAAAATATCGCTTGCAAAATGCACGGGCAGATGCTAGAGATAATTTAGTAAAGTCCAAAGAGAAGAGAAAAGTCTGTTTTGACAAAAAAACAAAATTTATTATTTATAAACCTGGGGAAAAGATTTTGGTAAAAAATGATGCTGGAAATAAAAAAGATACTATTTATAACGGTCCTTACCCAGTAGTAGAGGATAAGGCTCCAAATGTTTTAATTAAGATAGGAAATAGATTAGTTGAAGTACATAAAAATAGGACAAAAATGTATTTTGAAAAATAGCATATCAAACATTTTTTTTTATTATTTTTTTATTTTCCGTAGGAGGTGTAATATAAGTATAACCACTAAGTATAACCACTAGTAGTCTGATTCCGAACGGATACTAGTCTGATTCCGAACGGATACTAGGTGAGGATGAAATAGTTAATTTTGTCAATTAACGATTTCATCCGTGTTATGCTTAGTGGACTGATTAAATAGCAATATTGTAACATCAAAGGTGAATGCTCGGGATACTTAGTTTTGGATGTATTGTAAATTAAACATGGATTATTAAAGAAAGAGTTTGAACGAGAACGTCGTTTTATTTTAATGAAGCTCCGAGACGATTAGTAATACCAAAGGGAAAGGTTATTACAACGTGATCAAATTTATTAATACAATACACAAAACGAACACATGCATTCTGGGCCATTTGAATTTTATTCTGAAACTCAAGGGTGAGGTACTGAAAGTACACAACATTGCAATAGTGAGGAAAAATAAGTGACTCAACCAGCACATGCCTCAGCCGCTCAGGCAGAATGTATTTAAATGAATACAAGCTTTTTAGTTTAAAATATACAAGAGATAATTTTTCTTCTACATGACGCTCGAAATTAATATACCTATCAAATCTCATACCAAGGTTCCTGACATGCTCAACAGATGGCACTATAGATAATATCAAGTTGCCATGAACACAGCATCCTTGTCGTTCGTGGCGTGGGCGCCGCATTGTTATTATTACCTTACAAATGTCAATAATATTTGAAAAAATCAAAAATGGACAGAAATAATTCCGATTCCGAAGAAGAAAATTAATTTCAATGCGCTCCAGATGAAATAATTAATAAAGCCAATGGAACAACACAAAATGTATTGCCTCAAAAATCAGAAGAAGCTTACAAAAAGGAATATCATACGTTTATTAAATGGCATTGGAGTAATCATAAGTACATAAGTAGTAAGTAATACTCCATATGCATTTGTTACATAAATAACTATTTAACAGCGTAGTATAATAATCAGTTTATTAATAATTGACTAACCTGGATACTGAGACAATTGCTGTACAGGCTGCACCCCTTGCGGTTGCCTAGGCATATTCCAGCCGTTGGGTATACCCAAATAATTCTGCATGGAAACCACTGGCTCGTACTGAGCTCTACCCGGTGATCTCGGGTCCGGCACTGGCCGCAGGAAATCGGCTTCTGGCTGAAGGGGCATTTGGGAGAGGTGCTGCTGAGGATGGTAGAGTGGCTGGTAGTTGGCGGGGGGAAGTTTGGGCTGTTGGCTCTGAAAAAAGAATGAGTTGCGAGAAAAATAAAACACTGTGAAGCTGTCTGTCTGAGGGAAATTTTCCTAAAGTATAACCATCGATAGAACGTAGTATCATGGATATCGCCAGAAGGGTGCACTTGCAGCCCCTAGTTCTCAGAAAAGTGTTGTTTATTCATTTTACCTACAATCACTAACGTAAATAGCAAAAAACATACCTACGAAGTTATAATCTACTATCTAAGTTAAATTTTACATAGGTAGGTACAGTAAAATAAATCGCACGGTTTTTGTAAAGTAAATCGCACAGTAAACAATCCCGCCTTATTTATTTACAACATTGCATAGCAACGACAGTGGCGACTCGGGACCTATGATAGAGGGGGTTCACAAGTATGGTGAAATTATTTTTAAAATTTTATTTTTGTGTAACGACCAAACAATTACTTTCTAGGCGTTTTAAATGTAGAAAGAAAAGAAGTAATAAGAAAATGCGTTTGGTAAATCATATTTTTATTTATTTTTTAATTTTACACAAGGAAATACAACTTTTGGAAAATAAGAAAGGTTTTCTTAGTGTTTATAGCTGTCGGATCTTAACGTCGTCGCATGCAACCCTCGTAACAATATTTATACAGTCCACTACTAATACTACTAAAGCCATCTACGAGCTATCAAGAAAACCGAATGATGTCCAATACTACTACCGCCATCTACGAGTTATCAAGAAAACCGAATGATGTCTAATACCACTACGCCATCTACGGCTACGACATTAGGCGCAATCAAGACGAGAACAATAGTTAACTGTTTTATGACGAGAACGAATCGACCCACGAGACTGACAAGTTGGCATTATTCATATTTTCAGTGTTTTTTACTTTAAATCCTTAAATAAAATGGTTTAAAATCATATCGAGTATCATTTATCGAAATACACAACATTTATCGACCGTACAAAATAGTGCTTAAACGTAAAGTCCATTCTTCGGTTCTTAATTGTAGAAAATTGATCAATAACAGCCTCATTAAGTTTGGAATACCCTCTATAATTTTTTTTTCATATATGTCTAATAAAGTCCCTAGATTTACCTATTGTGAGCTGCGTTAAATTAATTTCGGGTTTAGGTGTTCCCGCATTCTTAACTTCAATTTTCTTGCTCCAAACTCAAAGAGCTAATGTTATTTCTTAAATAATATAAAAAAAATATTAAAACATACACCCTCGAATTTCTAACTAGATGCGCGAACAGACAACAGCGCGGTGCACACAAAAACGGTGCACCTTTTCCATGTTAAATCGCGATAGCCCCGCTATCCCCCACTACCACCCGCCACCTGTAACTACAGAGAAACTGCACTACTTAATCGCACGTGCGAGCAAGTCTCGTCATAATCGTCATTTACCTCGACCAAGGCACGGTTGCCGGATCTATACAGTTTGGTTTGACGGGATGATAAAATATTAGGGAGGGTCGGACTTTATAGGATAAATAATATTCAATGAATATAAATTAATATTTTTTATTCGTTTTGTTTTGGGGGTGCACGTGCGCATGTGCTCCTGTGGAAGAAAAGCCACTGAACACGCATTAAGTAAAGTACTATTAAATGGATGTTTAAACATAATTTCGAAAGTGAGGTATTTCTGCCAGTACCGAAATCTTTGGCCCACCTCCGACTGGCGCCCTTCTGCGGGGGTTTAAACTGCATGTCGCCCAGGAATAGCCCTGAACATTTAAGTTGGTGCAAAAACAAACTTATCAGTAATAAGAAAGAAACGTACAGGCAGTCTAATTAGACAGATGCGACAGATAAATAAATCCTTGATGCCGACTGCCGTTAAAAGAAGCCCACGGACCCCGAATTAACTAATTTAAAATATTATACTTAAAAGGAAATTGCTGATTATGAAATAAAGGATTATAGAATTTGTACAGGGGAATACAGCATTCTTTTTCCATTCTTTTTAAAATAGCAGATCATTTTTCCGATTTATTAAAACTGAAAAAATTATATGAAATCATTTACGGCAACGTCGACGCGGTACTTATAAGATTAGGGCCAGATATGTGATTTATCCTGTTTTATAGAAGCTATCGATTTTTTAAATTTAACCTGTGATATATTTATGTTATTTTTCTTCCAAACCAAACTGTATAGATCCGACAACCGTGCCTCGGTCGAGGTAAATGACGATTATGACAAGACTTGCTCGCACGTGCGATTAAGTAGTGCAGTTTCTCTGTAGTAACAAGTGGCGGGAGACAGCGGGGCTATGACGATTTAACATGAGAAAGAAGGCGCACAGTTTTTGTGTGCACCGCGCTGTTGTCTGTTCGTGCATCTAGTTAGAAATTCGAGCGTGTATGTTTTAATATTTTAATATTATATATTTATTAAGTTAAAATGAATAGTTGACGGTGGACTATTTAAGAAATAACTTTAGCTCTTTGAGTTCGGAGCAAAAAATTGAAGTGAAGAATGCGGGAACACCTAAACCCGAAATTAATTTAACGCAGACCACAAAGGGTAAATCTAGGGACTTTATTAGAAAGTTTAAAAATGAAATATATGAAAAAAAAATTATAGAGGGTATTACAAACTTAATGAGGCTAGTGTTGATCAACTTTCTACAATTAAGAACCGAGGAATGGACTTTACGTTTAAGCACTATTGTGTAGGGTCGATAAATGTTGTGTATTTCGATAAACGATACTCGATATGATTTTAAACCATTTTATTTAAGGATTTAATGATTTAAACTAAAACACACTGAAAATATGAAGAATGCCAACTTGTCAGTCTCGTGGCTCGATTCGTTCTCGCCTTAAAACAGTTAACTATTGTTCTCGTCTTGGTTGCGCCTAATGACGTAGCCGTAGATGGCGTAGTGGTATTAGACATCATTCGGTTTTCTTGATAACTCGTAGATGGCGGTAGTAGTATTGGACATCATTCGGTTTTCTTGATAGCTCGTAGATGGCTTTAGTAGTATTAGTATTGGACTGTATAAATATTGTTACGAGGGTTGCATGCGACGACGTTAAGATCCGACAGCTATACACACTAAGAAAACCTTTCTTATTTTCCAAAAGTTGTATTTCCTTGTGTAAAATTAAAACATAAATAAAAAAATGTTTTGTTAATTTCCTTCTCAAGTCCTTATAAGTCACCAAAAAAACTCCAAAAATTTTAGGTCGTGATCAGTCTGAAGTCCTGGTAGCGGGCTACCTTACTATTATATTTAAACATATAGAATCAACTCTTGATGCATTATCCGAAAACCCTGTATAAATTAAGAGATATCTACGCTTAATGTGCAAATATCTGTCTTAATAGCCCTTAAACCGTCCACTGTCGAGTTATCCACCCTGTACGTTCGTCATACAATAATGCAACGTAGGTTTGCAGCCTTTTAAGCGTTTTTACTCCTAAAAAGCTGTCTCCAGTAAATCCGCGACCACCACATAAATTACTCCACCGACCGTAACAAAAAAAAAATAACGATATGGGAACTGTTTTTTGCATAACCGTTAATTTCCTATTGTTTTTTGGAAAGTGCGCTTATTGCGACGAGAACGGTACCACCGGAACCAAATTTATTCGTAAGTAATGAGCGAAATTACCGCAAATTAGAGTGACTGTTTTGCCGTTTTTTTTTATTTTTATTCGTGATGTATGTAATTAGGTCCTTCGTGCGAATTCTTTTGGCGCAATTGCAATTAAGTCATGAAAATTTCGTCATTTTAATAAGGTACCTAATATTGTATGTTTACTACACTTATCGCTACTATATCGCACGACCAAAACCGATAAATCGATTTGGCTAAATTTTTTTTTTGAACTGTACCATTTTTCTTTGGTAATTGCATTGTGATAGAATTTTTTATTCAGGTTTCAGTTTTGGGCTTATACAGGGTGCAAAAATGAGAATAGCTTTTTACGTTAAATTTGACACATCCTATAGGGAGCATTAGCAATAACAACGGGTGTATGATCAAATCATACTGTAGCCTCATGTTATTTCTTTAATTTCTCTGATATCTATAATATCAAAGAAAATACACAGTTTTATACCAGAACATGTTATGTACACAACATACGTGAAACAACTTTATTTAATTGAGGCTCTGTGATGTTTTGAGCTAGGATTTCCTTAACGTGGGGGTTCTTCAAATAGCGAGAGGAATATCAGTGACATTTTGTCCATTTCACTCCGTACATTGGGAATATTTTTTTACTAATGCACGATAACGCAAGACCTCATGTTGCGCGCATCGTCAATGAATATTTACATGAAGTAAATATTCGAACTCTAAATTGGTCACCGCGCAGTTCCGATTTGAATCCTATAGAGCACTTATGGGATATTACTGGTAGCAGGAGTAAAAATTGGAAACAACGAGTCTCGCCGACGAGTGATAATGATTTTCGCACATTCGATGAATGCGCTGCAGGCGATCGCGAGCAACACTAGATTATTTCCCGAATAATTTAAATTAAAGCCAACAACAAAGAATTTTATAGAAAATTACTCGAATAATGGTTAAAACAACTTTATATTACAACATTACTTAAATAAAGAACTAAAAAAATTAGTAATTATTAATAACGCAATTGTAATAATATTTAATATTTGAGTTTGTAGCTGGAAAATCGATTTATTTTTTTAAACGTCAAAAAGTGTCATTATCTTTGTCAATAAACAATAAAAACTTGGCGGGTTGTTTTCGATAGCTAGAGGGGTTGTTTTCGATGTAACCAATCGAAAACAATACCTCTAGCTTAATGTATGAGGGTAATTTTCTCCCTAAATTACACTCGTGCATAAAAATTCTCAGATAATTTTGCATTTAAGCGTATTTCCTTTGAAAAATAACATTCGTTCATTTTCAAATTTTGTGAAATATGAAAATGAACTCTTGTTGTTTTTAGGCAATACGCTTTCATGCAAAATTATCGAAAATTTTTAGGCACTAGTGTAATTACCTCCGAGAATAAAATTTTACATTTATTTGCGATTAAACAGGTCGTGGGATTTAATCGCTTATCTAAACAAATTTTATTCAAAAAATGGTGATGTCTGATTGGTCTATTTCATAATGAGCGCAATAATCAGTCTAATTCATAGTCCAAATGTTTCCCTATGAAAATATCGTTTAGTATAGTATTTATAGAATTACACCGTTGATCTTTTGACTGCAATAAAACCTTATTAGCCCTTCGACCATAAAATAAATAAGGAAATCCCAAATTTTAAAACCTTTTCGAGCAGAGCCGGACCAGGTATACAAATTCAATTTATACCTATGTCTGATGCATATATAAATACAAAGTGATTTTTAATAATTTTAATCTTTAGTGGTTTTCCGGCGAGTAATTTTTAGTTAGGCTTATTAGTGGTAGAATGTGGCGTCCTTAGAATTGTGCTGATAGGGGGACATCTTCAAGTGTAATTTTTAAAAGAAAGCATTTATCTACCGATGCCAAACTAATAATTAAAAATGTGTATCAATCGTTGTTGAGTAGAAATTTTAATTCGATGGATGCTTTAGCAGAGACGTCTACTTTGACAAAAACTCCTTTATCTTCGGTAAGAGGCATAGTACTTAAACCTGTTAATCCTAGAAAAAATCGGAGTGATTCTGGCACATTGACGAAAATGACATTTATTTATTAAGAAAAAAGATTTACCAAATGTATGAGGCACAAACTGTACCCACTTTGATTTCCCTCAAAGAGCGGCTGATTAAAGACAAAACAAATATCTCTTGTAGCCTTTCAAGCCTTAGGAAAATATTGCATAAAATGGGTTTTAAATACCGAAGCATTGATAAAAGACAAACATTAATGGAATCTCAACGTTTACGGGAATGGAGACTTAAATATTTAACAGCTGTTAAACAATTTAGAGAAGAAAATCGTCCAATTATTTACCTTGACGAAACATGGTTCGATACCCATGACACTCCAAGAAAAGTTGGGATGATTCTTCCAAAGAATGTCAAACCAAGGCACCATCAAATAAAGGCTAAAGAATCACAATATTACATGCCCGTTCAGAGAACGGGTTTGTTACAAATTGTCTGTTGCTTTCAGCTAAAAACATAGCAGATTCTTCTTTAGATTACCATCAAGATACCGACGCACAACTTTTTGAAGATTGGTTTAAACATAAACTCCTTAAAAATATACCTGAAAATAGCGTCATTGTAATGGACAATGCTAGTTATCATAGTCGGCAAGCAAAAATCATTCCCAATTATAATAATACAAAAGCAGAAATTCAAAATTTTATGATTGAAAATGATTTATATTTTGAAGAAACTTACAAAAAACGAGAACTGCTAGAAGTATTAAAAGCTTTTAAAATAAATAAGGAATACGAGTGTGACAAACTTGCAGCAGAAAATGGACATACAGTGTTGCATCTTTCTCCGTACTATTGTATATTCAATCCTATTGAGCTTAAAATCCAATATTAGGAGAAATAATATTTCTCCTATATTAAATGCATCTGGAGTAGAACGAAGTAAGAAAAATTTCTGCAGACAGCTGGAAAAACTGTGTACAGCATGTACTTAAGGTGGAAAATTCTTACAATTGTATGATTACAAATGTTCAACCCTTAATTATAAGTTTAGGCTTAGATGAAGATAGTGATAGTACTGATAGTGATACAGAGTTAAATTTTGTAAATTAATTATCAATAGTTTCTTAGAATTTGATTAATTTTTATTGTACTTGTTATCCTAATAGTTATACTTTTAAATTATATTATTTTCAATTATCATTAATTGTTATCATTATTTTACATTTATTATAGGTACCTAAAACTAAAAATACCTATCTATTTATTTTAAATTATAAAAATAAATCATGTGGTGTGGTATACATTTTCAAGCCGGCCCTGATCCCATTTATTGAGCTTTGAAGAGGTTCAGGCGTATACAATAGGGTTTAATCAGGTAGTTTATTTATGGCAGTAAGAGTCAACGGTATAATTCTGCAACAACTATACTGTAATTTTTTCCCCGCCGATACCTGAGGAATTAATTAAGTTTGAAACTTTTAAAAGCCTAGATACAGAATCGGGAGCGCAAATCATAATCAAATCGACTGACTATCAAATAGATCAACAAAGAAAATCGATATTTCTAAATGTAGATTCATCTTTTTCACCAGGACAACAGAGCCTCGAAAAGCAAACCGTCTTTATTTCACTGAGATAATTTAATTCATCACTTAAGTTAAATATCAACGACTGAAATACTTACTTAATATCGTTCGGTATTCCTGCCGTCCTGCTAATTACTACGAACAATTTTGCTTCAAATTACTACTAATTTAAAGTTACCAAGCATAAGCAGTGTGATATTTTAATTTAATTCTCGACTGTTTAAAAAATTAACGATAATATTTAAAGTTTAAAATACACAATTGAACAGCTGATTAAAAAATCAATAAGTTTAAAACGTGAATTTAACTTTTCCACCAGGACGGCAGGAAAACGGAAAGGTAATTTTAAACCGGTTCAAGTAGAGTCTGTGTAGTTTAAAGTTTGGGTTTGTTCGATATATATTCAGTACAAGTCGGGGGCATGTGTTGGTCTTTCTTTCGCTTATGGGACTGTTGAAGATGAGGCTATTTGAAACATTGTTCCTTGATCTATAGCGCAATAAAGATAAAATTGTCTATTATTATTATTATTTCTACAGGAAAACAGTGACAGTGATTTGATTCTTCGAAACCGACTAATCAAAATTTTGTTCTAAACATCTCCTAACGACTTCGTAGAGCCGTTGTGGTGAATCAAAATCAAAAAATCAATAATTTCCAACGTTAACTTCGGGCGAGATAGCAGGAACGTAGAAGATTTTAACAGATTTCGATGTGACTTAAGTAATAGCGCTTGTACCGAGTGTTGTCAAGTTTCGGATTCTGCAAAATCATGATCGAAAAATCAATAATTTCAAACGTTGTACTTGAATTGGATAGCAGGAGAATATAAGTTTCAGAATGTGCTAAGTAACTAACGACTATTATTTCGTTAAGTCGATGATGAGTGAGCGAATGTGGATGATGAAGATTACTGGAAAATACTAAAACATAATGATGAAAAAGTGGTACTTAGTTATTACATATATCTGTTCTTGATACTACCGTGGCAATTCGGCGGTGTGCATGCAAGGGCGGTCCTAGGACAAAATTCTAGGGGGAAATTGGTACGGGGGACGGGGGTGGTTAAAATAGAACCGTAGATAATATTTTTCCCAAAATAAACAATCTGTAGCATTCACAACTTTAAATTAGTACTTTGGGTTGCGTTTTGCGGTGCTTGTAGTTAGTAACCAACTAGGTTATTTAAATATCCAGTCCAGTCTACAGAGTTGTGCTGTTCGCACACGAGTTTGTTCGAAGAATCATGATCAAAAATCAATAATTTTAAACGTTAAAATCAAGACCAGTATTAGGACCTCATAAAATAACGTAGATGTTAAGTCATTTAGGGAACACTCATGTATATTTGAAGAAAATTGTTTAGTAACCACAGCAGACTATACATTGGTTGGTATATTGTAATATGCACCAATTATCATGAAACTAACTATATCTATAACATAATTGGATCAACACGAAAAATCGATAAAATGTAACGAATATTTAATATTTGTAATAGGCGAACAGAAAGAACTGAAGATATTAATTCTTCAGTTTATCTTCAGTCAGTTAATGAAGAGAGAATGAAGAAATACAACAAGTCTCGTGGTTAGAGTGTAACTTTGCGCAAAAGCCAAGTTCTTTATCGAATGCTTAATTCGTGTCCTCTTTCAAGCGCGTGCAATCTTATCTCTTATTGGGGCACCTGCCAGGAGTCCTCCTGTATTTTCTCACACCCAGTTTCCAATTAATTTGATATGGCTAGCACCACCTTTGGGTTGACAATAAAAAAAATGTTATTAAAAGAGAGAATCTTTGTTTATGCCAACAAAATTATATATTTTACTGGACCCAAGGGCGGATCCAAAACCTGTGGTATTTTAAGACCTACCACATTGATTGTTTCCATCTCTTGCCAGTGCCTAACACGTGGTTTTATGAATTTGACATAACGGGGCTTATTTCGCCTATTAATTCAAAGCGCCATTTATGGTTATTTTTTCTTCAATTTGTTTCCATCTCAGGATTGGCGGGTTTAAATATAATAAGTCATTGACATAATACCCTATATAGTGAGGAACCTATGAAGTTTAACATTACATTCATATAAGTACAGCAGCAGGTAAAAACGTAACCGAATCTCCGAACCCTGTTTAAATTATAGATAGTCTGAGTTCTCTAGATATTATACCTCGATTAGAAAACTACTCAGCAGGAAATGCGGGTGACCGAGTCACTATGCGATATGTCGAATACAAGTATCGCACAATCCGTTTTTGTAGCAGGAGCACATAAAATACGAAGAGATAGAAATGGATTCCTGCAAACCTGCAACGATTTATTAATAGAATGCAGTAAAGTAATGCATACAAGAGTTACATTTAAACGAACAAAAGTTGTTCATTTACAGAGCTGGACTGCTAGGCAGGACTTGAGGGTTTGCATACGCTTTCAGTGTTTTTACTATTTTTTTAAATATTATTTGAAGAGCTATTTGGAAATAAATTCTACTATTCACTCATTGCCTCATTCATTTTATCCTTCCTCTAAGAGATATTGTTAGGGAGAGAAACTTTTTCTGGTATTGGTAGACATAATGTGCCACATTATTTCTTACAGGAGAGTTGATACCGCTGGAAGCTCCAGAAAACCTAACCCTTCTGAGTTTTGACGACAAAGATGCCATAATAAAATGGGAGCCAGTTGCACCTGAATCAGTGAGGGGGACCTTCAGGTATGAAAAAATATTAAATAGTGGTTTTAATTTTGAGTGAGTACGTTAGTTCTTTGATTCATGTCAATGCATGCATTTTTTCTGAAGCAAAAGCACAATGATCTTGGTTATCAATAATTTAAATTGTTGTAACAAGTTCCATTGATATTGACTTTGAACTGTAACATTTCCTCATCCTTCAGCTGTAAGATGTGAATTGATTTGATAGCATTTTTGTTCAATCAACAATATCTTTTTAAGGGGATATATTGTCAGAGTATGGAATCACGGCCTTAGTCAGGTCTACGCCATCCCACCGGAAGTAACGAAAACTGCGGTGCAGTTCTTTCCATATTCCAAGAACTTTATCACCGTGTCGGTAAGAAACGACAAATACGTCGGTCCAAGAAGTGCAGCCATTAGTTTTGATGCTCCCCAAACAGGTAAAAGGAGAGGATAAGAAACAAGCAAGCAAGCAAGTAGAGCTACCTGGTGGTGCAACAATTAAACTCACTTTGTTATCTCCGTGATTGTTAGTGCCTATCAAAAAAGTAATGTATGTGTCATGTGCTCATTTTGGGTCAAACTAAAAATGGTAAAATCAAAATTTGTAAATTTAGGCTCGCTTAAGAGATACGGGGGGAAATCAAAAAATTGCCAATTTCAAAATTACCCTATATTTTCTTAGTTAAAAGAGATACCGAAAAATGTTTTATACAGAAGTTTCTTTATATCGATTGTTGAATAATTTCCAGTTTTGAGAATTAGTATACGGGGTCAGGTAAAAAAGTTATCGGACCTAACCTCATTTGTTTAAATGGAACACTCTGTATATTTTATTCTAAAAAGATACTATTTTAAATTCTCCTTTCAAATATATAACACACCATGGATGATATTGGTTTCCTAGGCGATTTATTAAACTTTATTAATTTAAACCACATTAGACCATGAAACAAAAGTTAATATCCTAGATAGAAACAGCTATGTTGACTATTAACATTTACCGTCAATTTCATTTTTACATATTCATTTGCGAGAATGACCTATCAACATTTTGAAGAATTTGATATGATATCAGTGTATATTGAAAGTGGAAAAGCGAAGAAAGGGCGCAAACTGTATATTTTGTTCGCTATCCGGAAAGACGGTAACCATTTAAGGACATATTCCGACCATGTGCGATGATTCCCGTTATTTTTTGACCTTAATCTGAATCTTTTATTTCGTTTCAAAGTAATAAAGTTTAAGAAAATCTCCTAGGAAACCAATATCATCCATGGTGTGTTATATATTTGAAAAGAGAATTTAAAATGCTATCTTTTTAGATTAAAATAGTGCGTTCCATTTTAAAAAATTATAACTTTTTACCTGACCCCGTATACTTATTCTGAAAACGGCAGATTATTCAACAATCATTATAAAGAAACTTCTGTATAAAACATTTTTCTGTATAACTTTTAACTAAGAAAATATAGACTAATTTTAAAATTGTCAATTTTTTGATTTTCCCCGTATCTTTTAAGTCAGCGAAAATTTTCAAATTTTGTTTTTACCATTTTAAGTTTGAGCCAAAAAGAACACATGTCACCTACATTACTTTTTTGACAGCTGTAACAATAACGGAGATACCCTATAAAAGTGTCGAAAATGGGACACCCTGTATAGACCAAAATAATAATTTAGGAAGTACTATGATTTACTGCATATTTCTTTTGATTGTCGAAAAGAGCGAGTGGTTATTATTGTGTTTGTTCGAGGTTGTTCTTTGGTGAAGATAAAAACATTAAATTAAGAATTAATGATACATGGTGTCTGGATAATTCATCAGGATACTTGCAGAGGTAATTCTACATGTTGCAAATAAAGGTCAAGGAGTCATATAACAGAAAGTCAAAAGCTCAATACTCTTTGAGTTACAGCTTTGTAAAAATTCAATTTTTTCCTTAGTTTCATTCATTTTCTCGTTAGTTTTTAAACTATCAAGTTGATATTTGGCAATGGAACTACGTCTAACAACTTCTATCATTCAGTTGTAAAACTGTTTCTCTACTGCGCCAACAGATGCCACTTTACCTGAAATTCAAGTTTAATTTTTGGCATATCTTTTTTTGGTTGTGACAGTTATTGGAAAGAAAGTTATTCCTAACCTGTAGAATCACCTCCTCACGCATCCTGATGCATTATTTCGAACGCCCTGTATAGCGAAGCTGAAAGAAATTATTGTGAATAAGAGGAACTCGAAGACGTTGACGCCCAGCCTTGTGGCTGAACATCGCCCGGGCGGCATCGTCTTTATTTCTCCCAAAAAAAAAGATTTTAATTTTGACAAAAATTTTTTATTTCTATTTAAATTCGATCAGAGAATAAAAATTTCAATGATATATTTGAGGCGTGCGTTTCCAAAACTTTTTAATTCCATCGGAAGTGATTTCGAGAAAATCCAACTTTTCTGATAACTTTGTTGGGAAACCAAATAGGTTTGTGTGATTGGTGTGTTATTTTTAGGTCATCAATTAAAACTGGCTGACGGTCATGAAAAAAATATTAGAGAATATTTTGCTGAGTTATTTGAAAAACAAAGTAGGATTAAACTAGTTTTGGAAAGATATTGCGGATTTAGACAGTTTTGGAAAATTACCTGAATGGTTAGGGAGTTAAAAAAAACAACTTTAGGATGCAAAAATAGTGTTTATTCAACTTAACTTTTAAAACAAAATTACAAATTGTCATTTAACCAAAAACCAAATCCAGAATGTAAAATATTTTAAATTTGTAAGTCCTCATCTTCTGTAATATTTAACTCATCTGGAGCAACATTTCCCTCATCTGAAGCAACATTTGCCTCAGAATTGTTATCATCATCTGAAATAGTATTAAGAACACGTGCGTAAAATGACAAATCATCTTCTGCGACATTTCTCCAATCAGGACCATAATGTTTTTTTAAAAGTGCATCGACATCGGAAAGCTTTTCTTTTTTGACTGGCACTTTATTCACAAAATACTCAAAACAACTGACAACAAGACTGCTTCACGTTTAAACAACTTCTAACGTAATTCATACGCATACGTCAACAGTAACCAGGCCTAATGCACATGAACGGGATCTAACAAGTTTTGAAACCGTAGCATGCAATGAATAACATAATAATATTGGATCTATGCAGTTTTGAAACAGAACTTACAGCGGTGGATGCACACACTTTTGTAACAGTTTTTATGAAGGATGTAGTGAGTTTTGGAAATGTACTATTTTTTTGATATCGTAGAATTATCGGAAGAAATTAGTTTTGGTACAGTAACATTATATAGGTATGTGTCAAAGTTGTTAAAGGAGGGATTTTCGCCATTTTCTCAATTTTAGTAAAAAATGGATCTAGTTAGTTATGGAAATGCACGCCTCATTTGTACTACCATACACGTAGAATTTTTATCTCGGTCTTCCTGCTATCCTGATTCGAACTGTTGCGTTTATGCAACATTAGTGACATTTAAACGACAAGTTTTGTTCCCTACTCATGAAGCAAATAATTTTCTATAGTTATTTATTTATAGTATAAATTACACCATAAATATTCTGGATGTTATGGATGGCTTATACTGATCCTAATGATCTTATATTATCAAAATACAGACAACTTCGACTCTGCCATAAATGACATGGACAGAAACTTTCTGAAAAATATCACAACAAACACTGACTTCATAAACATTATAATAGGAGTGCCTAGCGTTCCGATATACGTATTCTGAAAAATCATTTATAATTTCGAAAAAAAAAACTGAAATGATGATGGCGAAAAACTGGCGTTCTCCTTTTTGCCATAAGAGTATTATAAACAAACCTTGGTCGAAATGGTGAGAGAATTACGATAAAGAACCATGAATAAATCCATTTAACGGACTTTATCCACCCCTTAAATTTTTGACATGGCATGACATTACTTTACAAAACAAGGTTATATTCAGTTATATTAGTAACAAATCTCCATAAATACTTACCGAAAACACAAAAGTACGATGAAATAGCTCTGACAAGAACTGTTTTTTAGGATTAAATTCAACTTGAAGGGGCAAAACAGGAACTTTAAGTTAACTGCTGACAAATATTTAATGGATACAAATCAATATTCAACTGTTATTGTATATTTTGTCTTTGTCTAACACGTTATTGAAGTCAAAACGTATTGCGAAACTCCGCGGGCGCTCTATTATGTGTTTATTCGCTTTTAAGGCTGTTATAAATAAAGATGGGAAGGTTTAGGTCACGATGGCCTTTGATCTATGGGTTTGTGGCGCACGGGTAAAGATATAACATATATACTTTAACAATGCTATAGCTCCCTTAATTTCTTAGAACCTGGAATGCCGTATCTGTTCGAACAAAACCAACTGGGCTCCCACTCGGCGCTGCTACAATGGAGCAAACCCCATAACCAAAACGGTATCCTTCTGGGCTACAATCTTTATTGTAGCGAGGTCCTGGATTATGGGGTAAACGAAAAGACGACGGTCCACGAGTTTATACAGGGCCCCGATAACATCCAGGCGAAAATTACAGGCTTGAAGTTGGGGCAGAAGTATCAGATCGATATTGCCGCGGTTAATTGTGCGGGAGAAGGAGAGCAGTAAGTAGTCAGTGACTTCCACCAGGAAAAAATCCTGTGGCCGTTCAAAATAGATCAAGAATTGTTACGTTTGTGTTTTTGTGCGAGATTGATTTGACCTTTTTTTGTAGTAACACCATTTTTGTGGAAGTTGAACCCCACCAATCGTATCCACCAACAATGCCGTCGCTTAAATACAAAATCAACTACAATATAACGGACAAAAATGATTATTTCCATAACGAATGTTCGAAACCGAGGTATCCCTATTTTCCACAGACCACGATGGACTTTGATCATATGGACGATGATTTGTACATTTTAAATGCTACCAACGAAAAAATTGTGACACCGAGGCCCACGACGACCGTTTCTCCTGAAGACCTACAAGTGGTAAGGGTATTACTGAATATTAGGTCCGTTCCAATCGGTTGCAAATTTCGTTTGTTCGGTGTGGACGACGCTACGCTGCTTTTTGTCTCTGTGAACGGGTACAAATGCCAAGGCTTTCGTCAACTGTCAAATCTGAAACTTGACTTCTTAACTTAACCTACAAGCATTCTTATTCTTGCTCATTTCTGCTTTGTTTAGAACTAACCATTCGTTTTGGAACGGACATTTAAGAAATAATGGAAACTAAGTTTAAACGGAGGTCTACTAAAAACCATAACCCAAAATTTTTTTTAGATAACTGTTGAAAATAACCCGTGCTTCGTCAAGACCCTCATAAAATGGATACCGGATGTCGACCACAATCCAGGCGAACACTTTTTCGTAAAATACAGACTGAAGGGGGAACCAGAGTGGATCGAAACGTTGCCCGAATACTCGGAGGACTTTCTTATTTTGAATAATTTTAACGGATGTAGAAGTTACGAGATTATTTTGGTTGCCGTAGACGGCGAATATAGAACCGAGAGTGAAATTCACGAAACGCCGGCAGTTTTGTTTATGAGGAGACGACAATGAGTATTATTTAACGAAGAAATAATGAGATAAGAGAATAAGAAAATTAATGATTGAAAAAATCGTAATATATTAAAGAGAAAATATATATGCAATTTGAAAAACTAGTTTGCTTTAAATAGTTTGTAAAGTATATTCGCCAATACAGGGTAGACAAATCATGGCATTTGGCGGTGAGGTTGAGGTGATTACACATGTTAAATAAAAGATAGTAACTCAAAATTAATAATTTTATGGTTTTTATTCATTTGACACTGATTTTAATTTGTTAATTAAATTAATACTGTTCAGGTGTTGTTTCGCCTCTTCAACTTAGTGGTGGATTGTTTAATCTAAGACCTTTTTTTATTTCTTAAAACTTTTATTTACGTATTAATTAAAGCAAACAAAATGGTCGTATCCTTTGAGCTGGTCTGCGGTCAGTTCTTGGTTCTTCTCCTTTCCGCTAAGGGCGCCATCAGCGCCGTTCGTGTAAAAACTATCTTAGACTATTCAAATTCAAGGAGCCGAACCGTTTATTTTTTAACTTTAACAAATACAAAAATAACAAAATTAAATTAATCTTAACATTAAATAAATATTTATAATTCCAAGAAAATTATAAAACTCATAGCCTAACCTCAATATTTATAGATATACGGAGTTAAAAGCCAATTTATAAACTTGACGTTGGCGACAATAACATAACCTCCCTTTTCTTGGCTTTTCTAGATTTTTATGTGATTATAATAATTTTGGTGTTTATGTGATCTGACTGATACTATCAAGACTTATCAACAGTATACTTTAAAATGGTTAATAAGGTGATATAAAGTAAAATAACATTTACTAAATATGACGTGACAGGCAAACACGATTTTGATTGGCTGTATAAACTTGCTACGACCGTCCACCGGAAAAAGATAAAATTGGTTTATGTTGGCCGTCAAACGGCACCGTCAACGTCAAATATAAATGGTCTTATGCATTTCAATATGATTAAGCTGTAACGGCACCGTCAAACGGCGTCGTCAATCGTAACGTCAAGTTTATAAATCCAGCTTAAATGTCGTTAATTTATCAATTATGAAAGTTGTACATATTTGATAAAACAATATTCAAATTATTATTACAACAATTTTATACTTACCCTGTATTCTATCCTTGATAATTGTAAAAATCGAAAATAAATCGGTACTTATCCCATTACTCCTTACCCAAGCACTTATTATGTTTAATGGGTTACCTAACAATTCTCTGTTACCATTTTTTATATTTATCATAAAAAACCATAAGAATCCCCACAAAAAAGAAGACAAATATACAGAGTACACCAAGTAAACTGGCCTATTAGAAGTATCTCGAGAACTAAAAGAGATTTTATTTTGAAATTTTGGCTGTAGCTATAAGAGGAGATTTTCTACATTTATAAAATATTATCATATACCTATCTTTAAGAGTTACAGTTACAGTTACAGCTAGAAAGCTGAAATTTTGACAATAGTTTCACAAGACCATCGAAATTTTATAATTTTGAACAATATTTAGTTCGTTTTATACAGGGCGTCTCCATAACAATATCTCTGAGGGAGATGAATTATTGCAGAAATCTTCTGTTTTTTTAAATGGGATACCCTGTATTTGATATGTTTTGCTAATAGAGGATCGAATTTTCTATCTAATGATATTAAGTGTTCCTATAACTATCTTCAATATTTTCGGACTTATAGCGAAATTTAAAAATTATCTAATAAAAATATATGTTTTGGTAGTAGGCTGTGGAATGGATTCATAGAAACAAAATAATGAAAAATCCATTTGACGTTATGTCTGAGTTATTGTAATAAAAATGGCTAAATTGCCGAAAATTTAATGAACTTCATCCTGATGCAGCTCCTATGACTCCCAAAAAGTTGATTGCCCGAGGAGGTCCATGGAAATGACCCCAAGATCTCCGGATCTTACCCCCCTAGATTTTTATCTATGTGTAGGATTAAAGAAATAGTATTCAGGATTCAGGTGACAAATGAACATGTTATCACCACAATTCATGAATGTCTAAGAGCCAACAAGTTAGTTATTAGTTATTTTATTGGTGTTTTTGTTTAATTGTTAACTATTTTTTTTTTAAATAACACAGACATGATGGATTTTTCATTATTTTGTTTCTATGAATCCATTGCACAGCCAACTACCAAGAAATATATTTTTATAAGATAATTTTTAAATTTCGCTATAAGTCCGAAAATATTGAAGATAGGTATAGGAACACTTAATATCATTAGATAGAAAATTTGATCCTCGATTAGCAAAACATATCAAATACAGGGTGTCTCATTTAAAAAAAGAAGATTTTTGCAATAATTCATCTCCCTCAGAAATATTGTTATGGTATTAGTTTTATACATAAATTTTGTTCAAAATTATAAAATTTCGATGGTCTTGTGAAACTGTTGTCAAAATTTCAGCTTTCTAGCTGTAACCGCTAAAAAGATATGTTTTTCTTTTCAGGTCCCGATACGGCGTTAAAAAATCACAAGATTATTTATAATTCAAAAATTCTTAAAGATAGGTATATGATATTATACAGAAAACTGTTCTAGATTTTTACCTAGATTCCAAAAAAATATATAGGGTAATTCATTTAAAATTCTGAAGTTGCTACCACTTTCGGTATGATCCGGCAACACCGCATCATCCAAAATATTTTATAAATGTAGAAAGCCATCTCTTATAGCTACAGCCAAAATTTCAAAATAAAATCTCATTTAGTTCTCGAGATACTTCTAATAGGCCACTTTACTTGGTGTACCCTGTATATGTAATTTTTTTTAAAGTTCAGTATTGCTCTAGTATGTACTTGTGTAGTGGCCTTTACCCCATCCAATATCCAATATACTTACCTTCTTTGTCATTTTTGTCTGGCAACACTGGTTATCACAAAAAAGCAGATAAATAAACGCCGTATTATCTCAACAAAACACAAAAATGCTGCATCAATGACCGTCATTCATTATTCCCCAGTGACAGCTCGATAACATTTCTTAATGCCGTAATAGACGTCCTTTTTTATTTTCTGGAGACAAAGCCAAAGGGCAAACAGGAAATAACGTGTCACGTGTCAAAAATAATATTGTTTTATTTTCTTGCTAATCTTGTTAGGAGTCGTCGGGTATGATATAGAACGTAGTAACGGGTGTAAAAATGGAGCAAAATGCTTGTAACAAAATGACCGGTCATAAATAAGATGTCGGGTTAGTCGAAAAGCGAAATTTATTGGACTCATTTGCCATAAATCTGATTGTTTCATAAAGCAAATATGTATTTACATTAAATTAATGTACTACATGTTATTAACATTGCATAAGATAAGAGCTCATTTATAGTCAAATGCGTTTTTTTTTGTTAATCTTAAACAAGAGAATGTTTTTCAAGTACAGGGTGTTCCATTTTCGACACTTTTATAGGGTTTGTTCTCCGTAGTTGTTAGTGCTATCAAAAAAGTAATGTAGGTGTCATGTGCTCTTTTTGGGTCAAACTTAAAATGGTTTAGGGTTTTGATTTGGTTGGGCAGCTATTGTCTACGAATTAATACACATTCGTCGGAAAACGGAAATATAGACTTTATTTTTAATATTTACAGAAAAACCGAAACAAGCTTTCGAGTTGAAGGATCAAGCCGGAGTCCCCTTATTTTCAGGTCAGAAGTGACCATCGGGTCCAAAGTGACCATCTGGTGTTTTATGGATCTATTTTATGATATTCTTTATTTACTTAACTTTCTAAAATAATTTACAAGATGTACAAATTTCTTAAAGCTAAGAAAATATACAGTGTGTTGTAAATTAACCGCCACAATGGTAAAATCAAAATTTGAAAATTTTCTTTCGCTTAAGAGATACGGGGGAAAATCAAGAAATTGACAATTTCAAAATTACCCTATATTTTCCTAGTTAAAAGAGATACAAAAAATGTTTTAAACAGAAGTTTCTTTATATTGATTATTGAATAATCTGTCGTTTTCAGAATAAGTATACGGGGTCAGGTAAAAAAGTTATCGGACCTAACCCCATTTTTTTAAATCGAACACCCTATATATTTTAATCTAAAAAGATACTATTTTAAATTCTATCTTAAAATCTATAATCTAAACACACCATGGATAACATTGGTTTCCTAGGCGATTTATTTAAACTTTATTACTTTGAAACGAAATAAAAGATCGGGAATCATCGCAAGTGTTCGGAATATGTCCGTAAATGGTTACCGTCTTTCCGGATAGCGAAGAAAATATACATTTTGCGCCATTTCTTAGTTTTTTCCACTTTCAATATAAACTGATCTCATATCAAATTTTTTTAAATGTTGATAGGTCATTCTCGAAAATGAATATGAAAAAATAAAATTGACGTCAAATGTTAATAGTCAACATAGTTGTTTCTAGGATATTAGCTTTTGTTTCATGGTATACTGTGGTTTAAAGTAATAAAGTTTAATAAATCGCCTAGGCAACCAATATCATCCATGGTGTGTTATATATTTGAAAGGAGAATTTAAAATAGTATCTTTTTAGATTAAAATATACAGAGTGTTCCATTTAAAGAAATGAGGTTAGGTCCGATAACTTCTTTACCTGACCCCGTATAATTATTCTGAAAACGGCAGATTATTCAATAATCAATATAAAGAAACTTCTGTATAAAACATTTTTCTGTATCTCTTTTAACTGAGAAAATATAGGGTAATTTTGAAATTGTCAATTTTTTGATATTCCCCCGTATCTCTTAAGCGAGCGAAAATTTTCAAATTTTGATTTTACCATTTTAAGTTTGACCCAAAAAGAGCACATGAGACCTACAGTACTTTTTTGATAGCACTAACAATGACGGAGGTATCCTATAAAAGTGTCGAGAATGAGACATCCTGTACTGTTGATCTTCGATATCTTGATTCCATTATTAATCACAATATTTCGTGTAACGACTTAAATCAAGAAATAATCGAATAGAAGGTCCAAATAATCACTATTAATTGAATTATAAATGCCTTACCAATTCTCCCTCTCTGCCGTAGTGCTGGACAGGTGCTTGTACCTGATGTACGGGCAGCTGGATCAGCTTCTTGGGGGTTGGAGGTGGGGTAGTTTGGGCTGCAGCACTTGCCACTGCCTCTGGCGCTGGACAACCTGATATAATAATAATCGATATATTTAGATCGTCGGTCTTGAAACACAAATTATAATGGCGACCTTTGAATATATTATACAGGGTGTCCGCTAATTAATGGTACATGGAAAAACCACATACCCCTTACGTCAAATTATTAGGATTTAATTATACTTACCTATATCCGAAAGTTGATATTAACTTAGATACAGGGTGTTAAAGTTAAAACCTCATTTTTGTTTTTCTCTAATAACTTTGCAGGAAACCAACGTTTCTTTACAAAATTTGGCAATTATGGTTTTTTAGGACGAGAAATTGATTTTTTTTTATGAGATGTTAATGTACAATGTAGATGGCGCTGTCTGCGGCATTATTTGCACATTTATTAGGTCATAACTTTCTTGTGCCTCAGTTTATTTAAGTTTTTAATTAAAATAATACTTTTCTCATATTTATTACGTAAAAAATGTATACTAAGTTGAGGTCGCCCAGAGTTACCGTTTCGGAGATATTTGCATTTAAATTTTAAAGTAACATATGAGGAAACAAATAAAATTTAGAGATGCAGTTGCTATGGAACAGAAAATGTTTAATTTTTGAGTTTATTGTAAGTTTGTGTTCTCATTGCTGTTGGTTTCTTTCGACACGATATTTTCTAGGGCCAAAGTTATTTTAATTCAAGTAAGTTAAAGAACAATCCAATTGTTGTATTTATTATTCCCAATTACCATTACTAGAACATTAATTATCATAAAAAACTGAATTTTTAAGAAGTAACAAAATATTATTTGCTTGCCTGAGCTAACCCACTAAACAATTTAAATGCAAATATCTCCGAAACGGTAACTCTGAGCGACCTGAACTTAGTATACCTTTTTTACGTGGTAAATATGGGAAAAGTATTATTTTTATCAAAAACTTAAATACACTGAGGCACAAAAAAGTTATGCCCTTATGAATTGCGAAATATGCCGCGCCGCCTACATTGTACATTAAAATTTCACAAAGAAAGAAATCAATCTCTCGTCATAAAAAACCATAATTCTCAAATTTTGTAAAAAAACGTTAGTTTCTCTCAAAGTTATTAGAGAAAAACATAAAAATTTTAACTTTAACACCCTGTATCTCAGTTAATATCAACTTTCAGATATAGGTAAGTATAATTAAATCCTAATATTTTTACGTAAGGAGTCTGTTGGCTTTTCCATGTACCATTAATTAGCGGACACCCTGTATAGATAATATTTTAAAGAATAACTACCTTAAGTTGTGAGTTATTAAATTATATTTTTTAAATTTCAATTCATTTCATGTTGGCTATAATATTTTTATAAAAAAAATTATTAAAATAAACTTTCTTGTGTTATGGTAGACGTAAAATGATTATTTGAGGATTCATTCATAATGAAATGGTAATATTTGGTAGAGGTAAAGTTAGGTTATTTGCAAATTTATACAGTATGTCCCTCTAAACGGAAAAAAAATTGTCGAAGGTATTGAATACATTTATTAGAGAAGATTATTTCGGAAATAACATTTGATGACCAAATTTTATTTCCTACCCTAATATGACAAACGATGAGGGGAAATTGAAGAAATATGAAATTCCTAACTAGGGAATTCATTTAAAAATATCATTAAAAAAACAAAAACTTTGTAATCCAAAGATCTTGTAAAACTCCAGATAGAAAAATGTACATTTCTAGCATACGCAACGAATACAAATAGCATTTCGAACCTCTTTTGGTAATTATTGCAGCATTGCCAGATTGTCATATTTATCGCAAAGGAATCTTGCAAAATCCCAATTAAAAATTTATTAATTTGACAATTACAACTGGTTTAAGGTTAATCCGCAATTGCTCTTAAAATAAATTTATTTCCCAATAATTTTACTATAAACTGTGAAAAGGCAATGTGAGATTCTTTAAGAAGATATTATTATACTTAAAAGTATCAGACGGATCTTGAACTAATCCGACTGCACTCTGGCAACATCTATTTTTATTTTAACTACTAATACTAAAAACATGACAACATGGATGCCAAACAGCTTACCTAGTTCATGGGCTTCATCACTTCCGTCTGCGCATTGCGGTATCCCATCGCATGCGTTGTAGATGGCGATACATTCTCCTGTCGAACGGCATTCAAATTGAAATCGACTGCATTTTCGAGCTAAAAGGAAACAGAATATTTTACACAAAAATGCAAACCTCTTTAACAAATTCTTTGGGATTTATTTATGTTATTAATTACGAAGAAATGAAAATCTGGACATATGAAATACAACGTGTCCAAGATAAGGAGGGCCAGTACAAGGATCTCGGAAACCGTAAGAGATACGAAGTCGGTTAAATGGAGGTAAAGTTGCGCATTTACGTGCCTAATAATATGCCGTTTAGAAAGTTTTAAAATTCAGAGTAGTTCCGGAGATATCCGGAAAAAAACGAAATTCTGAAAAATCATATCTCCGGAACTACTCGGAATTTTAAAACTTTCTAAACGGCATATTATTAGGCACGTAAATGCGCAACTTTACCTCCATTTGACCAACTTCGTATCTCTTACGGTTTCCGAGATCCCTGTACTGGCCCTCCTTATCTTGGTCACGTTGTATAAGTATGACTTAATAATAGCAATGATACGAAATTACCCTAAAATTAATTTACAAGGGACTTTATAATATAGTTTCCCTAACTTTGCCTAAAAAAATTATTTAAAATCGACAAACATAGAACGTGAGAACATCTAAAAGTAAATTAACTAATTTGGCACCATCTGGGTGATTTTCGAAACCACGGCGTCAATAGAAAAACTACAGTAATTAATTAATTAGCATACATACTTAAGGCGATACTTCTAAACAAGTGTTAATCGATGAATCCGTTAAACCAGAAGAAGTAGGTAGGTACTTATTATGCATATCAATAACATAAATACAGGGTGTTGCAAAAATATGTGGCAATTCCAAAAACAAGACGAACAGGGGGGGGGGTTAGAAGATCGCCCAAATCAGAAGTCAGATTATATCTAGACCTGCCTTTAATTGTTAGTGGGTTCGGTAAGAGGAAAAATAATTACAAAATTTGTGTGTTGCAGTTAAAATCACACATAGTCTATCACTTCACACTCGAAAATATTGTTTCCTTATCCCGTTATGAGTTATTTAATATCCTCTGTAATGGAAATATCGTTAGAAATAAAATAATAATAACTCGGATAATTTTATTTGTCTTCGCGTTCTTTAATATATAAATTTGGTTTTAAAAATTAATAATTAAATTATTCGGCAACCGTCCAGCAGATGTTCACCTAAATTACTGGGTACAGACGGTTTTATTACTCGCAAAAAAAAAATGATTAATTTCTAGAGAGAATTTTTATTCCCATTGAAATCAATCAAACGTTGGATTTTCGTTGTTTTTTTAACACACAACATACAGGGTGAAAATTTAAAAACTCGAAATGGCCATATATTAGAAACGAAAAACTGAAGAAAAAAACGCAAAAAACAGTTTCTATAAAACGAAGGGGGAACAAAAACAAGCGTATTAGCCCACCCCTATCTGCAACCCCTTGGACAGGGTGAGATAAACCCTTAAAATCTTAAATAGAAAGGGGGTCGAGTGATACATCATTTTGAAGCTCTTGAAAAATGCTTTCCAATGGTACCATAGAAAGGTACATTTCAGGAAATTCTTCTCTGTTTATTAAGGAAAACAATAAATGAAAAGACAATTTTGAAATTTTTTATTATTAGTTAATTAAATGTTCAAAATGATTTCCGTTGTTTTGAAGACAATAATAAAGCCTACTTTCAAATTCTTCACGTACATTTGCAAAGGTTTCTCTGGATATAGCACGGCATTCCTGAACTATTCTATGCTGAAGTTGCTCTAGTGACTCAGGTTGCATTTTAAAAACCACAGATTTTAGGTGACCCCACAAAAAGAAGTCAAGAGTTGTTAGGTCCGGGGATCTAGGTGGCCATTCAACAGGACCTCTTCTTCCAATCCACTGGTTGGGATAATTATCACCCAACCACTGCCTAACGGGAACTACATAATGCGGAGGTGCTCCATCCTGTTGGAAATGTAGTAAGCATTCTTCTAAAGATAAATTTCCGAGTATGTCCCTCTGATTTTCTAATTCTCGCACTATTAGCGGTTCGATAGACCTCTGTAGCATTTCAGCATACCTGTCGCCATTTAAATTTCCTTGGTAGGTATAATATTGTAGCCCAAACATTAAATTTCTGGGGGTACTGGGTATGCCCTTCTCTAAATACGTGGGAGTTCTCGTCATTCCAGTAACGACAGTTTTGCTTATTAATATGCCCATTTAAATAAAAGGTACACTCATCACTGAAGCAAATATTTTTAACTAGTCGAGGTTCTGCCGTAATTCTATCTGTCATTATTTCACAAAACTGTATTCTTCTGTCAGGGTCGTCGTCACCAAGTTCTTGCAGGATGTGCAGTTTATAGGGATAAAACTTATGAATTTTAAGTACCTTTCTTATTGATTCACGAGATAATCCAGTTGCTACAGCTGCTTATTGACGAGTTGATAAAGTTGAATTCATTGTAAACTGCCCCAGAATTTCAATTTGCGCTGCTTCGTCGGCTAGTCTCGGTTGATTTCTCTTTATATTCGCGACAGAACCAGTTTCTTTAAATTTGGCTACTAGTTGGCGAACATACTCCGGGCTTACATTTTCACCTGGATGCCTTTCGTTAAAACGTTGAGCTGTTCTTAAAAAACATTGATCCTGGGAACCATAAATGAAAATAATTTCTACCCGTTCAGCTGTGCTGTACATCATTGTTAAAGATAAGAAGTGCTGCTTTTCGTTTAAACTGAACCGAAAGTTAACTGTTCTTAAAATAATAATACTAGTAGAAGTTACCTTTAAGGTAAATTCTGTGATAATAAAATGCGAATATTTATAAAGAAATTTTTTTTTTTCGACAAAAAAAAAATAGCAAATAAACTAAAACGAAATACCGAGGCTTAAACTGTTTAGAATTCTTAAGAGATATCTCTTAATATGCCAGGATATTGGTAGCAATCATTTTGAACATTTAATTAACTAATAATAAAAAATTTCAAAATTGTCTTTTCATTTATTGTTTTCCTTAATAAACAGAGAAGAATTTCCTGAAATGTACCTTTCTATGATACCATTGGAAGGCATTTTTCAAGAGCTTCAAAATGATGTATCACTCGACCCCCTTTCTATTTAAGATTTTAAGGGTTTATCTCATCCTGTCCAAGGGGTTGCAGATAGGGGTGGGCTAATACGATTGTTTTTGTTCCCCCTTCGTTTTATAGAAACTGTTTTTTGCGGTTTTTTCTTCAGTTTTTCGTTTCTAATATACAGTGAGTCCCAGAAGAAATGTCTAAATTCATTTAAAATTCAGCGGTAAGTTTTTTCAAAAAACGCTCGTACCCGTCGATTTTGATTTTTTAATTTTGTTTTTTTGTGGTAATTTCATGTATACAGGGTAGCTCAAAAGTAAGTTACGACCATCAACTTCATTTTTTCAAATGAAAACATATATTTTTATTTCATTTTTGAATTTTGCATGGAATTCTAAGCATGTTTCATGTACCATGTCCTATACATAAACTGAACAGTTATTGAAAAAATTAGGATTGAACATATCTATAAGTAAGACCTGTTTATTAAAAAAAAATACAACAAAATCAAATTAAATGGTTGGAAACGTGCAAAGAGAGTTTATTGATCGTCTTGGATATTGTCAAGCCGTAAATGGCGCACATTTTCAACATTTAATTTGATTTTGTTGTGTTTTTTTGTAATAAACAGGTCTTACTTATAGATATGTTCAATCCTAATTTTTTCAATAACTGTTGAGTTTATGTATAGGACATGGTACATGAAACATGCTTAGAATTCAATGCAAAATTCAAAAATGAAACAAAAAATATATGTTTTCGTTTGAAAAAATGAAGTTGATGGTCGTAACTTATTTTTGAGCTAACCTGTATACATGAAATTACCACAAAAAAATAAAAAATAAAAAATCAAAATCGACGGGTACGAGCGTTTTTTGAAAAAACTTACCGCTGAATTTTAAATGAATTTAGACATTTCTTCTGGGACTCACTGTATGGCCATTTCAAGTTTTTAAATTGTTACCCTGTATAAGTTATCTACTATGAAATAAATCCTGCCCACCAACGGCGACAAAAAAAACTATAATACAGCAAAAACGCGAGTATGTCTGAAACAACTTCTTCAATTTCGTTTCAGTGCTACCGTACCATTTCTCTCAAGCGGTACTAACCGTGTTACAATTACTTTTTTCGTGAGTCTGTGTTGATGATACCGGTCATACTAGTACTATCGTACGAGATCGTTGGTAAAAATGTAGATAGATAGTTTTTATTAGTTGTAGCTTGTAGCTATAAATATGTGCGTGACACTAATAAATTTGATTAATTAAAAACCGTTAATTTTTACTTTTGTAGTAAAATTTCAATTTTTTTTAAAGAATAATTATCTAGAAGTATTATATATTTTCTCCACTACGAAATTACCAGAGTGAAGTGAACGAATCGGAGCGAACAAAAGTGAATATTTTTAACAAGAAAAAAATCGCGAGGACTTTATACAAATATGGCGGCGAGATTAAGGGCGCTGTTTCCTCGCAGCGATAAAGATATATTTTCGGAGAAAAAAGATACAGTAAGTGTTTTGTTAATATTTATCATTACTTCTATATATAAAACATTTTTTTATTTGACCCTAGCAAAAAATGTCCCTCAAAATAGCCCGATTATTTTTGTATACCAAAGGTTCTGAAAAAATGATTATCATAGGACAAGGTCTCAATTTGAAAACTTCACCCTTAATATATTGATTCCTGGAAATAATATTACAAATTTGAAAGATTCGTCAAAGGGGGATGTTGCGGTAGGTAGATATTACCATTAAAATCCGGAAGGGGGGGGGGGGGGTTGTTCGGGTTTGTTCGACGTTGCCCCGTGGCCTATATAGGAGGAGTCCATGCCCCCAAAAGGTAATCTTTTAACCAATTTATTCAATATATTCGCTAAGAAACAGATAATTGATTTTACTAGATGTTTTGTTTTGTTCGTTGTTGTTGTTGTTTAAACCCTCAGTATATTTTTGTTCAGTTGATAATTAAGCCAGAGCTAGTGACGCATTCCCCATTTCGTTTTTTGATCAATATTTCGTTGCTTGTTAGTTTTATCCGAAAATAACCCGTTTTAGGGGATCAATTACAAAATTTTCGATTAAAAAATTAATTTGTGCAATTTGACAAAATTTCGTTTCTTGCTTCCATTAATTTATTAATTAAAAAAATTTCAACTCTAAACTTCAGATAATTGATCCCTAAAAACGAGTAATTAACCGCTTTTAGGAAAAAACGAAAAAGTATCGAAATATTGATCAAAACGAAAGCGCCACAATATTCTTTATGTAAGGCCCCCCCGAAACAAATTTCTATATACGCCACTGACTTTGCCCCTGGAAAAGAATTGGAAACGGTGTCAGTCGTGTTTCAAATTGACAATATAAGATAAATTATTATGAATAAATATCAAAAAAACTGTAATGCATGCAGATATAAAAGAAAAATATAGAAACACCTATAAGTGACGGTTTTCCTCCTCATATACGTAATTGGGGAAAAACAACTAGCTGACCTAGGTGGGAAATGTCGTCAAAAGGAAATCAATATTGACAAATTATGTAAATGATGTTAAAATTATAAAAATAATAAAACGGGGCACGCGATACCTAAAAATACGGAAGCCTAGAAACGTCCAACATTTAAAATAAATAACGAAACGTTTCCAAGAAGATTTGTTAACGTTCAAAGTGGTTTCAATTTTCTTTACGGTTATCTTCATTTATGTCCCAACCGACATTTACTTGTTTGTAAAGGTTGTAAAAATACAGGGTGTTATGGAAATGACGTATTATATTTAAATCGGCAATTCCTGAGATGAAAACAAATTGAAGAAAAATATCCAAAAATGGCGCTTTAATTTAATATGCCCTGTACATGACCTTATGTCAAACCAAAAATGACCATGTGGTGTCCTTGTCAGGAAGGCAACATATAGAGAAAAAGGCCCTGAATCTTGAACAGTGTTGTCATATCTTCAAGGTAAACTCTTTAGAAAGTCGATAACCGTTTGACAGATTGCAAGTTGTTTATTTTTTCAGGGTACATTATTATAAACTTTTACGTTCCGTTCAGTTCGCTAGGAAACAATCCCTGATTTATAAACTTGAACTGACTCGAACGAACCGCCACGGAGTTCTTAAATGGTCAGCTATGTTCTCAGTTGTTCAATTCGAACGACACCCGTCAGATCTGGACAACTTAAAAGTTTATAAATGCCACTTACCCTTTAGAAAAATAAATGCAATTTTATTTACCCTTTCGGAATTATTTAAAACCAACTTAATTTATAAAAAACACCAAGTACTCACATCACAAAATCACATAGTTTTCGCGTCACAACACATTACCGTTCAATGTGAATTAGAATTTTAAATTGCTACTGTGTAGACAAAAGTACGCCCTTATTGTCTAAATAACACGTTGATTCCGTCGATCGATATTGAACTGCTGGACTGGGGCACTGCCGTCGCGAAAAGAACAAATAACTTAATCATTTAAACTCGGGTTTAAGTATTAACATACAATTTAACACACAAATCTGCTTGAAACAGCAGTAGAAAATCGGTCGGCTAATTTTGGAGGAACAGCTGATGTTTGGAGAAACGGGTTGCATATTTACGCGACTGGGGTTGATACTTAAAAATACAGCGTTGCCACTTTCGATTTTTTATAAGGTTATATTCATAAAATGAAGAATTTCCTTCTGTAATACTTTCCTTTATAATGATAGTCTCGGAAATCGCAACCGCGCTAGTTAGACGAGACTATTTATTTTAAAGGGATGGAAGGGTCTATCAACATAATTATTTCATCATTGTTCTTCAGTAAAGGATTTCTCATAGAAAAAGAAACAAAAACCTGAAGATGTCTGTGCCATGGATTACTTGTTAGTGTACTGGCACCTGGATTCACTTCTATTTGGATACTAGGTAAACTAAATATTATTTTTATAAGAATCTAAAGTTATATTATTTTCTACACAGTTGGCAACATTGGGCTTGAACATCTATTGATTACACAGCTTGGTAATGTAATTTGATCATATATGAATGTGCCTAGGATAAACCGGGTGGGTTTAGGGGTGAATTACCCCACTTTAAACGTTCGATTTAAAAAGAATATATATGTTGCGCTTCTCTAGGACACCCCAGGAGTCACCCATTTAAATATAATACGTCATTTCCATAACACCCTGTATTATAAGAATAATCTGATGTATCGGATCTACAAGTAACCCACATAAAAACTGTGTGAAAATAATGTCAAGCAACAGTATCTCACAATGAAAACATTTATTAACATTTTCGAAACGTACCAATTATTATTTAGAGTTGCTGCTATTTTCTTATGAAAGCCTACGATGAGCCAACTAAAAACATTTTTCAGTCGCAGTAATTATCCATTAATTTGCTAAGAAGTTTCATAATGCAGGCACTAATATCTTATATAGATGATGGTAACTTTACTAAATCAAATTGTGTGAACCGTGTATTGTGAGAAATGTTATACAAGGGTGTTCCGTTATTTCGTAAAAGAACAAATTACACGTTATTATTTACATTGCAAAAAACTAGTTCAAGTATTACTGGAAAAAAAACATTGATAATGATAAGTTTTATAACAATTCACTTAATAGAAAAATGAGTTTCAATCTGGGAGGAAATATGTCTTGACATAACACAGGCAGCTTTGCAGAAACTTGATGTACTATTCCGGAACAAAAAGTTCATCAACAACTTTTAACAATACATATATAGTTTGCCCAGTTTTATTTGCACGTTTTGCGTGTTACCTGTAGACAATGAATAGATATTTATTTTATTCATTTAAATATTTTGGAAAATGATCATTTCGCATTTGTCTAGGTTGATTTGATAACAATATTCATAACATTATATTAAAATTTATTATATTTCTGGTAAGTTTAGTTGTTCTAATAGGAAAGCACATTATTCTTTTCTGTCAAGCCTAATTTTTTACTCGTATTCGTTCCGATGTTCAGAAACGGCCGGGCATACTATACAAAGCCTTATACTATACAAAGTCTAGGTTGATTTGATAACACTATTCATAACATTATATTAAAATTTATATTACTGGTAAGCTTAGTTGTTCTAATTTAAAATTACATTATTCTTTTCTAGCAAGCCTAATTTTTTGCTCGTAATCGTTCCGATGTTCAGAAACTGCCGGGCATACTATACAAAGCCCTATACTATACAAAGTCTAGGTTGATTTGATAACACCATTCCTAACATTATATTAAAATTTATTAGTTCTAATTGGAAATTACACTATTCTTTTCTGTCAAGCCTAATTTTTGCTCGTATTCGTTCCGATGTTCAGAAACGGCTGGGCATACTATACAAAGCCCTACACCATATAAAGTCTAGGTTAATTTGATAACGCTATTCATAACATTATATTAGAATTTATTATATTACTGGTAAGTTTAGTTGTTCTAATTGGAAATTACATTATTCTTTTCTGTCAAGCCTAATTTTTGCTCGTATTCGTTCCGATGTTCAGAAACGGCTGGGCATACTATACAAAGCCCTACACCATATAAAGTCTAGGTTAATTTGATAACGCTATTCATAACATTATATTAGAATTTATTATATTACTGGTAAGTTTAGTTGTTCTAATTGGAAATTACATTATTCTTCTCTGTCAAGCCTAATTCTTTGCTCGTATTCGTTCCGATGTTCAGAAACGGCTGGGCATACTATACAAAGCCCTACACCATATAAAGTCTAGGTTAATTTGATAACGCTATTCATAACATTATATTAGAATTTATTATATTACTGGTAAGTTTAGTTGTTCTAATTGGAAATTACATTATTCTTTTCTGTCAAGCCTAATTCTTTGCTCGTATTCGTTCCGATGTTCAGAAACGGCTGGGCATACTATACAAAGCCCTACACCATATAAAGTCTAGGTTAATTTGATAACGCTATTCATAACATTATATTAGAATTTATTATATTACTGGTAAGTTTAGTTGTTCTAATTGGAAATTACATTATTCTTCTCTGTCAAGCCTAATTCTTTGCTCGTATTCGTTCCGATGTTCAGAAACGGCTGGGCATACTATACAAAGCCCTACACCATATAAAGTCTAGGTTAATTTGATAACGCTATTCATAACATTATATTAGAATTTATTATATTACTGGTAAGTTTAGTTGTTCTAATTGGAAATTACATTATTCTTCTCTGTCAAGCCTAATTCTTTGCTCGTATTCGTTCCGATGTTCAGAAACGGCTGGGCATACTATACAAAGCCCTACACCATACAAAGTCTAGGTTGATTTGATAACGCTATTCATAACATTATATTAGAATTTATTATATTACTGGTAAGTTTAGTTGTTCTAATTGGAAATTACATTATTCTTCTCTGTCAAGCCTAATTCTTTGCTCGAATTCGTTCCGATGTTCAGAAACGGCTGGGCATACTATACAAAGCCCTACACCATACAAAGTCTAGGTTAATTTGATAACGCTATTCATAACATTATATTAGAATTTATTATATTATTGGTAAGTTTAGTTGTTCTAATAGAAAATTACATTATTCTTTTCTGTCAAGCCTAATTTTTTGCTCGAATTCGTTCCGATGTTCAGAAACGGCTGGGCATACTATACAAAGCCCTACACCATACAAAGTCTAGGTTGATTTGATAACACAATTCATAACATTATATTAAAATTTATTATATTACTGGTAAGTTTATTTGTTCTAATTGGAAATTATATTATTCTGTTCTGTCAAGCCTAATTCTTTGCTCGTATTCGTTCCGATGTTCAGAAACGGCTGGGCATACTATACAAAGCCCTACACCATACAAAGTCTAGGTTGATTTGATAACACAATTCATAACATTATATTAAAATTTATTATATTACTGGTAAGTTTATTTGTTCTAATTGGAAATTATATTATTCTGTTCTGTCAAGCCTAATTCTTTGCTCGTATTCGTTCCGATGTTCAGAAACGGCTGGGCATACTATACAAAGCCCTATACTATACAAAGTCTAGGTTAATTTGATAACACCATTCATAACATTATATTAAATTTTATTATATTACTGGTAAGTTTAGTTGGTTCAATTGGAAATTACATTATTTTTTTCTGTCAAGCGTAATTTTTTGCTCGTATTCGTTCCGATGTTCAGAAACGGCCGGGCATACTATACAAAGCCCAGGTTCGACCATCACTACTCTCATGTGTGGAGCTCGAACAAACCCAAGCATACTCTTGGGCTACTGGATTCCATCGAAAGAGAGACCACAAGCTGACGAAGGGCCTCGACAGCCTAGAACATCGAAGGCTGGTTGGGGATTTGACTCTCTTTTACAGACATTTCCATGGAAAGTGCTCGGTTGACCTTGCCCTCTTAATTCTGCCCAGAGCGACGAATAGCAGAAATACACGACGAACCGCTGCCGCCCATCCATATGTGGTTAAGCTTAGTACTCCTCGACTTCACTGTTTAAGAATTCCTTCATCTGGAGGACGTCGTTCTTAAGGAACGATCTTCCTGAGGTCGTGTTTCCCAACGAATATAACCTCCAACGATTCAAAACCAACGTGAATCGCTTTTTGCGCACACGCACCAGTCCCAGAGTGCCATATAGCGTCTCGCTTCTTCATAGATTTACTCCTCGGGAGTTAAGTATCAATCAATTATTGTCATGCCATCGCCTAAATGAATTCGCGCTTTTATTTAAACAATTAACAGTAGAACGGTTCGGATGATGTTCTGAAATGTTTTCGAATAGTTTGAATTCGTGACCGTAACACCTGTTTTGGACTGGTAATTTTTACGGAATTAATGAAATCATTGACGTAACACCTGCTGTTTTAATTAATAAAATGAAATTATTAACGAAGAGAAGGAAATGTTTTTTTTTTGTAGATTAAACACTCTATTGTTGTGAAAAATACTGATGCAACAATCGTAAAAATCAGTCGTGTTCGTGTAATCCTTCCGTGTCAGTCGCTTGTGACAATTTTTCGTCAATGTGAGGTCCTCATATACAACAGTTTCACCAATGACGTTTGCAGAATAGTTATTAATTTTTTCTTTAAGGGAAGCCTTTGATTGTCGAATAAGTAATTACGTCATGGTGAAAATAGACTAAATATTAGTTCATTGATAAGTTTAAAATAAAAATCAATGAGTTTTTGAAAATTTTTATTTTACCACAACATTTTAAACCTTCCAAGAAAAAACTGAACAATAGTAAAATTTATTTATATTGTATAATTTGTGAAATCTAAAAAATTTTGCTTGTAATACAGTGTATTACCTCCTCTGGCCTCAATGCAAGCTTGAAAGTTAACAATCCGTTCTTCTGGAATAGCCTGCCATTCCTCGGAACCAGCGATGACAAGCTCCTGGAGAGTTCTAGGGGGGATATCTAGTTTTGCTGACGATATCACACTTATCTCATCTTTCTCTTTGAATGCGCAAACATCGGCTGCCGACGCGCACATCTTCGCAGGCAGCATGAAGTATCGCGCCTCAACAAAGACCTGAAAGAAATTTTGGCTTGGGGTGACAGTAACCAAGTCGAATTTAACGCTAAAAAAACCCAGGCAGCAGTTTTCTCTAAAAAGATTAACATTACAGAACCGGAAATTAATTGTTTGTCGTCAATCTGGGAGGAAATATGTCTTGGCATAACTGGGCTGTGGCAATCGCCAAGATAGCTTCTCAGAAGCTTGGGGTACTCTTCCGAACCAGCAAGTTGTACACACCTCAACAACTTTTGACACTATACAAAGCCCAGATTCGACCATCACTAGAATACTGCTCTCATGTCTGGAGCTCTGCACCCAAACATACTCTTCGGCTACTGGATTCCATCGAAAGGAGGGCTATTCGTCTGATCGGAGACCACGAGCTGACGAAGAACCTCGACAGCCTAGACTAGAACATCGAAGACAGGTTGGGGATTTGACTTTCTTTTACAGATATTTTCATGGAAGGTGCTCGGCTGAGCTTGCCCTCTTAATTCCGCCCAGAGCAGAAATACACGACGAACCACTGCCGCCCATCCATATGTGGTTAAGCTTAGTACTCCTCGAACTTCATTATTTAAGAATTCTTTCATCTGGAGGACTTCATCCTTGTGGAACGACCTTCCCGAGGTCGTTTTTCCCAACGAATATAACCTCCAACGATTCAAAACCAACGTGAATCGCTTTTTGCGCACACGCACCCCTCCCAGAGTGCCCTAAAGGATTTTTCCTATAGTGCTTGTGTTTGATCATAAAAAAAAACCTAGGGAGCATGTCCCAAGCATGTTATATCGTGTTCATGTCAGGGGACAAAGCAGGCGATTGATTCCCTCACTTGCTAGATATTCATCCAGAGCTCTAGTACGATGGGACTGGGCATTGTCGTCCATAAACGCAAAATTGTTACCAACAGCCCCTCTCCACTTTATAACATAAGGATGTAGAATATCCCTAATGTATCTGTCTCCAGTCATGGTGCCTTGAACGTGGACTAACTCAGTACGCCCGTCAGACCTAATACCTGTCCCAAACATGGCGCTTCCTCCGGCGAATGGAGGCAGGGGGCGAGCATGGGCAAGTTGAGCGGCTCTTGTTGGTTCTCTCCAAACACGAATCCGGCGACTATCGTTTACCAGACAAATCCTGGTCTCGTCGGAAAATAGGACAGAATTCCAAAATTCTTCAGTCGACGAACTCGGTGGTCATATTGTAGTTGTGGAACTCTTACTGGTCGCCGACATCTTAAACCGGATTCAAGAATTCGTCTTCTTAGTGTAGAGACGGATACGCGAACTCCAATTGCATGCGTAACATCTCTCTGAAGTTGTGGGACTGGCATGGTACGATTTCTCCGAATTATTAATGTAATATAGCGGTTCTACTGTTCCTTAGTAACACGCCTTCTACAACTTCGTTGTCTGTCTCGCACAGAATTGGTCTCTAGATAGCGATTCCATATGAGAGAGTCATCACTTTGAAAGACCCCTATTGTTTCAGCAACACATCATTGAGAATGACCTTCGTCAACTAAAGCTACTATTCTTGCACGATCAATTTCAGATATTACTCGGCGATTCATTTTTACACACTGAACCGAAAAATTTAACTGGCCAGCGCCAACAAAATACAACACTAAAAATGTTATCTTAACATGCGAAAATCAGAGTGATGACTTTTGAATCTATGTGTATTTTGATGATAACTATTAAAACAGCGTTTTTAAACAAAAAGATTAAAACGAAGTTAAGTATACTGCAAGAAATCTCCATTTTCAAATGGATCCAAATTTCATAATCATTTTCTAATTAGCATTAAAAACACTATTTTTTTATTAATTTTTTTGCTGAGGATTTTAAGTTCAGTTACTCCTGGTTCGTTATGACGGCGTTGAAAAACAGTCAAAAGCTGAAGAAATGAATGTGTCACATTGATAAATAACAAATATATAATAATATATAATAATCTTCGTCTGTATATAAGAATTGAAGCGCCCATTTGGCAATAGTTCGAAAACTGCAAACTTTCGGAATATACAACCTTATATAAACGAAAAATCGAGGTTTAATTCAATCTTCTACTTTGGCCGTCTCCAAATAACCCTGGAATTGAAGAAACCCGACCGACGGACGTAAAATTTCTTTAAAATTGCCACATGGTCCTCCCTACGCATACACCACTGTTTTCGTTCTCTATCTGTCGTTCACGCTCTTTTAACAAACTTCCGTAAAAATATTTAAATGTTTCGCCGTTTTTTGATATGCACCGAGGACAACGCGGTTGAAGAGATCCTTATCTTATTTTTTAAATCGTATTTTTTACGATTTTACTTTGTTTTTAGTTCCGCAATTTCAGGAGATCTATAAAAGTTATCGCGAGGCTTACGGATCGGTCATAAAAATAAAAGCTTTTCTGTCGTACTGACTCCTGACTAGACATTAACGTATCATAGCTAGTTACACTAAGAAATTTAGTGAATATGTGGTATTATTTAGTCAGTAAAAATAAATATAATAATATGATATCGCTGACATTAAAGAAGTTGAACCATCACACGTCGACATAATCTTTGTAACATCGATGAGAATGCTTATTTTGCGTTTCATTTAGGAAGTTATTAAAACAGTTTTTCCCAGAAATGGCCTAGCACGTCCCATTTTCAAGTACCTGCTTCTCTTTTATATAATGAGATCTTTGAAATCATTTTTACCTGCCTTAGGACCGGAAAGTACAACAAGACCGCAGAGGGGTTATTTTCACAGTATTGTACGAACCTTTAAGAGTTTTATTGTTTTCTGCAGTTTAGTTGGTTTCTGTCTCGTTTACAGTACAGTCAAGTATTTAAGTCGATTTTGATATAAAATGGCAAGTTCGAGTCGTCGATGTTGCAAAAATCCAGCCGATAAGTTTTGTTATATATGTGGACGATTTATTATAAGGTCCCAAGCTAGATCTATATCTGAGGAGGTCAAAAAAGCCTATTTTTATATTTTAAGTGCCAAATTGGGGATCAAGATAAAAGTTGGGCTCCTCATGTTTGTTGTGTGAGTTGTCACGTAAATTTAGTGCAGTGGATGTATCGCAAGAAAAATTCTATGCCGTTTGCTGTTCCTATGGTGTGGAGAGAACCTACTGACCATGTAAGTGATTGCTACTTTTGCATAACTAAAACAGAAGGTATTTGAAAAAATCATAGAGACAAAATAAAGTGTCCAAATTTGCCTTCTGTGCTAAGGCCAGTTCCTCATTGCCAGCAACTACCGGTACCTGCGCCTTTAAACCTGGACATCGTGTTTCCCGGTGATTCTAATTCTTCATCCGAATCTGATCCACAACTTCCTGAGAACATCAGTTGTGACCCAACATTTTTACCAACTAGCAGTGAACCTCACTTAATAACTCAGAATGAATTAAATGACTTGGTACGTGACCTAGGATTGTTAAAACAAAAATCGGAACTTCTTGGTTCCAGACTTCGACCGTGGAACTTGTCGGATAAAAAAGTGAGTGTTTCACTTTAGCGAAAACGGAATGTACTATTATCAAGTTTTTTTTCAAGTGGAAGGGTCGCTATGTGTGTTGTGATATTTATGGTTTAATGAATGAGCTTAATATGGAATATGATCTTATCGAGTGGCGTTTATTCATAGATTCGTCGAAATACAGCCTAAAAGCAGTCCTGCTTCATAATGGTAACAAAAAACCATACATTTTTAGCCCATTCAGTGACAATGATAGAAACGTATGACCACTTAGCATCGTGTTAAATATGAACAGTATCAGAGGGATATCTGTGGAGATTTAAAAGTGATAGGTATATTGCTAGAACTTCAAGGGGGTTTTACAAAGTATTGCTGTTTTTGTATCTGTGGGACAGTAGAGCAACAAAAGAACACTACATTAAAAAGGATTGGCCTCATAGAACTTATTTTGAACCTGGTACTTCAAACATTAAATATGCCCCCCTTGTTAACCCAAAAAAGGTGCTGCTACCGCCTCTCCATATTAAGCTTGGACTAATGAACAACTTTGTCAAAGCCATGAACAAAGAAGGTGGTGGTTTCCAGTACCTAAAAAAAATATTTCCTCATCTAAGTGATGCAAAATTAAAGTCTGTTTCGTTGCCGTTGATAGCTCGATACCCTCATTAAAGATTCAAAACAAGGGCCCGGTGGCCTAAAATATTTTACCTATAAAATGGTCTTTTTACGTACATCTAGCATAAAGATGAAGAAATTTTGACCTATTCCACCGGGTAACAGATAAAGTAACAATAGAGCCATAAAATGAAATGAAAGGATAATGATTAAAACGGCCCATCATGGTCGGAGAGTTGGGTTTTTAATGTAACCGCTTATTATTTTATTTAAATGTAATAGATTTTATGATTTTATTTACAAGAAAACTAATTTATTTACAGATCAAAAAATATTGACAATTTCAATAATTATAACTCGATAAAATGGTCCTCAGAAGAATCTGAAGAGTCATCATGTCCTACGCTTATTACTAAAGGCTCAATTTCCATAGTTGTGTCAATTACGTTGTCAAGTTCCCACATTTTTTGTTCCTCTACTATAGCATGTTTTATGGCGTTTTGCCAATTTTCTGATGACACATTTGCTAAAGAATGAAGCAAGAGGTGTCGCACTTCTTGCATTTTAAAAGTTTTGTTATTTCTAGCAACATATCCTTTTACTTGAGCCCATATTAATTCGATAGGATTTAGCTCACAATGGTAAGGTGGTAAACGGAGCACTATAATACCTCGATCTCTTGCCATCTCGTCAATAACATACTTTTTATACTGTGATTTATGTAGCCTAACAATATCCAAAAGTTCTTTTTTTACCATGGTATTATCGTAACTCAATTCCTTTCGTTGTAACCAGTTTACGATTTCCGCCTTTTTCCATGAAGTTGTGGGAAGATTCTCTTTTAGCCTAGAGTGATAGCTGGCATTATCCATCACTATTACAGAATTAGCGGGAATGTATTCTATCATTTGCTTAAAATATTCCTCGAAAACATCAGCAGTCATTTCTTCATGATAGTCTTTAGTAGAATTCGACTGGAATTGTAATAATCCTTGATCCAAAGAGCCATTTGAACTTCCTATATGAGTTATAATAAGTCTGCGTCCCTTTCCAGATGGTGGTCTAAGTCCTGTTGACCAGCCTTCCATGACAGCTTGTCGAGAACTTAGGACATTTTTATCTTGCCAAACTTTAGATACGGTGTGCCCTTCGTTCAGCCAAGTTTCATCCAAATAGAAAATGTTTTTGCCTTCGCTGCGGTATTTTCGGATGGACCTTAAGTATTGACGTCTCCAGCAAATAATATCTGCTCTATCAATAAGAAAAGATTTTCTGTTTTGCTTCTCCCATCGAAAGTTCATATCATGAAGTATTTTCCATAGTTTCGTTCGTGATAGCTGTGGTAAGTCCTCGTCGTAGTTAATGGCTTGTAAAATTTTGTCTATAGTTGGTATTTCCTTGGCAAAATAAAAACTATGTACTTTTCTTCTAATACCATTTTTAATGAAATTGTCAATTTCTAACGGTTTCTTTCCTGGGAGTGGTTTTGGCTCACTGAGGTTCTTAGATTTTCTTTCACGCAAGAACCTATATATAGTAGCCTCTCCAACTCCTACCATATTGGCACACTCTGCAATGATGCTACGAACATCACTTGCAGGTTTCTGGTACACTAGAGCATCATGCACGTTTAATATTAATGTCTTTTCTCGGAGAGAATATGCACTCTTGCTAATTTGACGAAGACACGTTGGCGAAAAACTTGAAGCCATTGTTACAAGTATAGGAAATAATTCAACTTTGAGATAATGCAGTATCTAAATACAACTAAATACATAGTTTGACAAACGCACATCAAATGGCGTAATAACATCCTAAAGCAGGCAAAAATAGGTAAATTAATTACCCCTGTTGTACCTACTTTAACCCTAATCCTACTTAACAATGGACAGAGGCCAATTTTCTTATTAAATAAGGTAATTACTATTGGCAACGCCTATGGTTTACGGTTGTTTTATGGCTTCAACCCTCGATATGAGCTATCAACTGCAACAAAACGGACTTAGGCATATTTATTGGACCTCAGATAAGGAAGCTCCTAGGTAATCTCCGTTTTCAAGAACAATTAAATGAAAAGGAATTGGCAGCTTGGACGTGTTTTGTACGTGTAGTGAAAGGATTTCTGGGCAACAAGAAAGATGAAGACTATAAAAGACTCATAATTTGGGTGCGGTAAGCGATGAACAAGGAGAGAGGTTTCACCAGGACATCAGGACGATGGAAACAAGATACGAGGGACGCTGGAACCCATCTATGTTGGGCGACTACTGTTGGTTTTTAAAAAGGGATGATGCTACAGAACACAAAAGGACAAAGTGAACGTTTTTGTCGCTGTATCATATGTTGCGCAATATATTTTTTATTAACTTAACAACTAATTTTCAGGAACGTTTTTGCATAGATGCCACATGTTTTATATGTTTATATTAAATAAATATATTAGATGGTAAAAATATGTCGTCTCCTCTTTTTTCTCCACCACCCACCCCTTATAACAAAAAAACTGTACGTGTTACAGTAATTAGCTTATCATTTTCCGATTTAGGACTCTAAAATACTTCAGACAAACCTATTTTCATCAATGTTACTTTACAAAAATTGAAATTTGTCGACTTGTGTAATTAACACATACCTTCAAGCTGCTTCTCCATCATCGGGATAACTTCTTTTGTTATAACGGGGGCTAAGCTAGTAGATAGCGTTGCTTTAGCCAGTTCCGGTAGAACCGGAACCAATCTTAACATGTCTTGTGTGTCACTTTCGGGTTTCCTAAAACGCAGAGTGTTTGTAAATTTCCCACGCTTAATATATTTAAGTTACATTATGGTATTATTGCAAAAAAGATTTAAACGGGAGCTTTAAAATATTTTCACTTTCATTTACCTCAATTTTGTTAAATCTTGTACATGTTTAGTTTGCTTTATCTGGCTTTCCAAGTCGGGCAAATGTCTGTTCACGGAAAGAACTGCACTCGAGTAATTCACGTGATGCGTAAACTTGCATTTAAAATCTTCGGGAGGTCCGCAGTGGAAGAGATAGCAACTACCGGCATTCTAAAAAAAAATAAAAAATCAATATATTGTCGCCGCACCACCCTTTCTTCCTTTATACAGTCTCACCATTCAGTTGGAACCATATGAGGAAAAACTTATATATTTTGATTTAGGTAGAATTTGACTTCATCATAAGTTTTGCTGCAATAAAGACCAAGAATGACGTAATTAAATGGGACCAAGAGGCTCTTGTTAACTATCAAATTTGACATTTTCTCCACAAAATGTCGAAAAAATGGCATTTATTGATCGAATTTTAAAAGAGTTTATTTGGACAAGTTGTTTGTATTGTAATTGTATGTCCACATACAAAATTTGAATCACTTAAGGCCGTATTAGACTAGGCAATTTTTTCTCTTGCGCCGGCAATTATAATGGCACGTATTCATGCGCAGTAAACCGTTTTCGATCAGCTGGAGCATTGTCAACGGTCAGAACAGCAGTGGGTACTGTCGAAATCCCTAGAAATATCCCCAGAATTAGAGATGTGCAAACCGGTTCGTTTTGATTACCAGTTAAAGCAGCTACTGCTATTTACAAATAGGAGGTGCAAAAAGTTGCTGAATTAGCAGTCCATAAGTTTAATAAAGAATGTAAACTGCTAATTTAAGTACCAGTGGGTTTAAATGGCCATTACCTGTTCATACCTGGTTCGGCCAAATATTAAACAGTTAAAAATAACAGAATAATCCATGTCTACCCAATTGCGCCGCCAAGGGCAATTAAAATGGCGCCTGCCCCATTTCTGGTAATGACAGACAGCTGATCGGGAACAGTGTACTGCGCATGAATCCGTGTCATTTTAATTGTCAGAAGAGTAGAATTTCTGACTGTAGTACGGAGAACGGTGTACTGCGCCTGAATCCTTGAATTTTATTCCCCTAAACCGGCGATTAATTATTTTCGTTCCTCTGTTAGTCCTTCAACAGATAAATTAATTACTAGCGGACATTTCCATGTAAATAGATGTTGCCATTCGAGCGAGAGGCTTCGGAAATCAATTTTCCGGGTGCAATTTAAAATGTGAAATTGCCATTCGTTCTCCGCCTTTCAACGAGTCAAACTATAGCGAATACTGCAACATATACAGGGTGCTCTAAAGGGTATCACCATATACAAAATAAAACTGTACTGTTCACTGCCATTTAACGCCGTGGGCTTCATTTATGCTTAGATATGGGCGATTCTCACCAGACCACATCACCGACACCTACAAATTCTTCTGGCTAATATAATGTTTAACACGGGGTGTAAAATAATTCCGCACCATTCTCTGGAGGTAGCCACGTCTAGGGTCCTTAAACAACTTTTGACCCCACGTAACGATCGTCCATTTTTTGGCTTGGTGGTCATTCTAGGTTTACTTATTTCTATGGTATAACCAATAATTAAGAATCAGATATGTTGGATCAAAATAAGATCAGAAGTTAATACAGCATTATATCATATACAGGGTGCCCCAGATGAAAAGGCACTCTACATGGATCTCGTTAAAGATAGGATATACCGCAACAATTGCGCATTAGTGAATTCCGCAACGCGCTCCGTTTTCAAATTCCGAATATCTCCGAAGATATTTGCGCAAGACCGAATTTTTACGATTTAGTTCTTTTTGTTGTAGAATTGTGAAATTAAATTTTACATTTTCATTGCCACTTGTTCTCTTCAATAAGAGAGTTTCATTAAATTTTCAATCCGACGTTTCATATTTTCACAACCATCATCAACTTTGTTTTTTTAAATAGTAATAATATTTTATTTTATGCCTTATGAACTCCACTTTATATTCTGAATCCAACGATATATCGCATATATTATTTATTATTATTATTATTAGTATTATTATTTTGTGTTCGAAAATCATACGTTCAATAAGGTGTTTATTTCCATTGAAGATAAGTATTTAGTCCGAAACGTCTAATAAATAATAGATGTGATATATTGTGGAATATAAAGTTGAGTTCCTCAAGCATAAAATAATATGTTACTACTATTTAAAAAACTATAGTTGACGATGGTTGCGAAGAAGCGAAACGTCTGATTGAAAATTTAATTACATTATCTTCTGGAGGAGACAAAATGGCAATGAAAATGTAAAATTTATTTTCACATATCTCTTCAAATATAATCAGAAAGAAGCATTCCCTCTGCACCCAAACATACTATTCGGCTACTAGATTCCATCGAAAAGAGGGTCATTCGTCTGATCGGAGGCCTCGAGCTGACGAAGAACCTCGACAGCCTAGAACATCGAAGACAGGTTGGGGATTTGACTCTCTTTTACAGATATTTTCATGGAAAGCTCTCGGCTGACCTTGCCCTCTTAATTCCGCCCAGAGCGGCGAATAGCAGAATTACACGACGAACCACTGCCGCCCATCCATATGTGGTTAAGCTTAGTACTCCTCGAACTTCATTATTTAAGAATTCTTTCATCTGAAGGACTTCATCCTTATGGAACAACCTTCCCGAGGTCGTTTTTCCCAACGAATATAACCTCCAACGTTTCAAAACTAACGTCAATCGCTTTTTGCGCACACGCACCACTCCCAGAGTGCCCTAAAGGATTTTTCCCATAGTGCTTGCGTTTGATCATAAAAAAAATCGTTTCTGGGACACAATGTCAAGCAGCCCGGTGAGACTGTTTATGGAGGGGATCGAAATACGTAAGAAGGCCAAGTGATGCTAAGCCTACTCTGCTCCATGCGCTCACAAGTAAACTAGGTTAATCTTTATATATTAGTATACATTAAGTATCAATATCAGACTTACGTAGTTTTATCTGGAAGCCATAAAGTGGGCGTGTTTACCGAAGGCGATTTGATCTTGGCCATATTTGTCTCACTTTACCGAATCGGGAAAGGTTGATGCAGACAGAGAAAGACATAAAATGCGAACAGGCCTAGTTGTTAAATAATTTTACAAGAAGTTTCTTCGTCTGGCATGGAATATAATCAAGCAACATATGAATGATATGTAAAGTGAATGAAAATGGCGAAAGCAAAACGTCCTTAAATTCTAAAATAATTTTTAATTTTCTAATCTTCTCACGAGAAACGTAGTTTCCTTTTTGGTGCAAGTGAGTAATTTGTAATTGAAATATTCATTTAGTCATCTTTACTGAGACTAGGCATCAATAATAATTTCTTTTCATAAATCATATGGGGCTCAAAAATATGCTCGGACTTGAAGCCTGAAATATTTGCTAGGACCTAGAGCCCAATAGAAGATGGTAAAATATTTTATGTAAATTTTCATTTACTTCGTATTTTTTAATAAAACTACTTACAACCTTATTTCTGAAGTTTAATTTTTCATTTGTAGTTACGTTACTAGTGCAATAAATGATATAAGAGTGTGTAAGGATTATTTTAAAGTGATATTTACAGCTTAAAACATGTCAGAATCCTAATATTTGATTGTCACCACTTAGTAAATCAAATAAAAGGGTTTTGAATGTTTTTTGTTGGTTAAATGTCACTTTAAAAAATTGACAGTAATAAAAATTTTGACAAAAGTGACATTTGAAAAGCACGTGCGTTTGTCAGCTGATGCCATACGTAATGGATGCCGGGTTTGTTCGTTTATCCATGCCTGCTTCGATTTTTTAACACGGCTGTTTGTCTTTTTCCTGTTTATAAGTATTCGTTGATGTCAAGCGTGGATCTATGAGAAAGACTGTTTTAATAGTAAGGCGATAACGAAGAAAGTTATAAAAATAACAATAATTTACTCCAATATTGCCTCCCTATAAAAAAAACTTTTCCCTTTTATCACAGCAGTAATTAAAAACTTATTTGAAAGTAACTTGGTCGCTAATTAAAAATTTTAATAACACTTTCCGTCTAATTTTGAAGTTTCCGAGAAAAGTTCGGAAATACAACGATAACGTAATTATCGAGTTTTCGCTTTTAGGGAAATTATGATCTAAATATTTTGTGGGTGTTACCGAGATGAAGAAAGACTCTTAATGGGAAATTACATTACGTTTCCGTAATCAGTAAAAAGCTCTTGTACGAACCGACCATAATTTTCCGTAATTTTGTAAATTCGTATTTTTCCTTTAGCAAATAATTAATCGTCAGGTTTTAGTTCGGCTGAGAATAACTTTATTGGACACACAATTTCGTAGTATATCGTGCCGTCAAAAATTACTATAACGGTCGTCCTCTGCATATGGGATAACACGGTATAACCAGAAAGTTTTTAAAAACATTTAAATATTGATATGACATAAATTTAAACAAAATCACCTTTATCAGTAATGCCTATTTAAGAGCCTTTTTAAACTATCATTTTATCAATCTCAATGCTGGTTGTGCGTTGTATCTGTTTATGGGGGTGTATTTTTAAGCTGTACTTTTAAGTTATATTTTGTTAAGTCAAATTTTTCGTTTCTTGTTTTCTCCCTTTAACTACCATGTACTAAATGTGACATTGCATTTTGATATTTATGCAGGGTTTGTTCGGGTTAAATAAGCACATACCTATACCTAGGTGCTTTCTAAGCTCCTTCTAGTGACTAATTAAGTATAAGTATTGTAGTAATTAAGTACAAATTGTATTATAAATTTTATACATGTTTGTTTTGAATAAATTGAAATTGAAACTGAAATCACTCAAAAGTCCGCTCCGTGGACTGTAACCTTCTTGAGTTAGGTATTATCGTGCTTGATTTTGATAATATTTGATCATAGTCTTTAAAAATAATTACCATATATTTAGAGCATAAATATAGAAGGATTCTGGCTGTTTCACCAAACTGCTTTTGTGTCAATATTGATGACTGTAACCACTTTCAATGTCCACTCCATGGACATACCCAAGTAGCATTTTTAGACACATTGTGGTACATGTATCGTAACTATCGTTTCTGTTTCCGATCAAAATTGGAAACTGTTGGCAACAAGAATGGAAATATTTTCGAAACGTATACATTTTAAATGGGACATTTACACGAGTTTCCAAGTGGTTGGTACTAGCTGTGACTTTCGCTGTTTCGATGCACAATCGAAACTTTTATCGAAAATGTTACTTATTTGTATTTAAAAATGACAGTTAAAGGGGCGGGGCTATGTTAAACCATGCGCAAAACAATTAGGATACCTTCACTGTTATAAATTAAAAGAAAAACAATAATTTCGCCATGATGAATTCGTTATAAGTATATTTCCTATGAGTTATTTTATTTTATATACCTAGTTATTGCACATTAGAACCAAAAAATCATTGTCGCAGTAAATTTTATCGTGCAGTTTAGTAATTTGGCTTTATATTTTTAACGTGCCCTCGATTTATTTTCATTTACAGAAAAAAATATACTTTGTCAAAAAAATAAAAATTAAAATATTATCAATATTTTATCTATTGCTTTTATAAATCGACTTAGCTAGGAAAATGGAACTTATCTAACAAATTTTGGCTTTCCAAGAGATACAGGAATTTCATTAAAACTCATTTTAACAAAATAAAAATTCATTTCCTAAAATGGCCGCTAGAAAGCAAGAAATTATTCTGGTCCAAAATGGACTCGACACACAATATTCTACTCTTTGGCTTCTATAATGTTTCCATGATGCACAGAAGAATAAAAGGTTTTTAAGGTGAATGCCACAGAAAAAAAAAAGGTTTGCTTGCATGCACAGAAAAGAAAGGTGGTTGCAAAACCTTTCCAAACTAAAATTATAAGGGATAAATAAGTAATTTCCTGGTATTATTTGTATATTAGATGTTATTATTGATTGATTTTCAGAAACAGATTGACGTAAGTGTTTTTTGAAGATTTTTAATCAACATCTTGTTTGGAGGTTATGTTATTATTGTTTGCATAGGGAGATTTAAATTGTTATTTTTCTGTTAAAAACAGCTTAGTGCACTGTATTTATCAACATAGAATATACCCACCCTATAGCCATACTTTATGTTGATAAATCCAGTACAGTAAGCTTTTTATTACAAAAAAATAACAATTTAAATCTCGCTAAACAATAACATAACCTTAAACTTGTTCAGATGGTGATTAAAAATGTACCTTAACTAAAAAATTTTCGAAAAATATTTATCTTCGCGTGTCGTTAATATATCGACACCACGATTTGTAAAATATTTCGAAACAAGCACGTCTTTAAGTGTTTCTAGTAACTGGATTAGAAAATGTGTCGCAAAAGTTTCGTAACACATATGTCTCGATACAAGTTTCTAATTCGAATCGAAAATGTGTCGAAACGTTTCTCAGCAAAGAATGTGTGTCCAATTTGTGTCTAAAAATGCTACTTGGGTAGTAAAATTACAATTTTAAATATGTGAACATCGTCAACCCACCCAATGTATCATCAACAAAGAATTATGTATAATTTGTAAGGGAACATGTAACATTATTTCCCTTATCGACATCGACATAATTCTTTGTTGATTTATGTAAAAAACACAAAAATTCCAAATTCTGAGATTTAAGCAGGATGACCGAATCACCAAATACACATACAATATCAGCTGATTTTGAGAGGTGAAGGAATTATTGTCAGCATTTGTGGTAACGAGTGATTATTTCTTTCCCTCTCTTTCTCTGCGTTCGAATAGACAAACAGAAATGCTAGTGAACTATATTTGAAAATATGTAAAGACGCGTGAATTTATGCATAATGGTGGTCAGCTTAAGCAGTTTTTATAATTGTTTTATTATTTTGATGTATTAATTTCTTCCATTTTTCTTCCATTTTTCTTCCATCCAAAGCCCGCTCAATTATACTAATTTTTTATCGCACGGCATTAGTGTTTTCTGTAATTTTCTAGAAGATAATGTGCGACGCAAATGATTTATAGATGTTTTTATTTCCACTTGATTTCAATTACTTTTTAATTAAAATAAACAAGATGCATCTGTTAATATTAGACAATTTAATTTACACTATGACTCCAATGTGAAATGTCAATTGATAATAATATAGATAAATAATATTAGATGGGGATTTTGTCATTATTAAAGTTATGGAAAATTTTAATAAAAAAAGTATACTTGCTAATTACTTATACAGGGTGTTCCTTAATGACGTGCTAATATTTCAGGGTGTGATTCCTTAGGTCATTTTATAAAGAAAAGTTCATACGAACATATGTCCGCAACAGTTTAAATTTTTTGCTACAGGGGGTTGAACTTTTATTTTTTAAATGGTTATTTTTTAATATCTCCGAAAGTACTTTAGATATTATTTTCAATTTTGGTATGTGTCAATAGGATATAGAACCACAAATTTTAGTTAGAAAAGTTAATCAATTGTTCCACCAGTGGCGTCCCTGCAAACATGTCCTCTGATATTTTTTACAAAAAAGATGGTACGCCACTGACATTTTGCCATGTGGATATTTTTTCTGATTAGCCTGGTCAATTCTACATAAAAACGGCCTCTTGAGTTTTTCTCGTCAGACTTCTTGTTTAAAACCACTAAATTCATATTGAAACTCATTATTATTAACATTGATAAAATAATTAATGATAAATTTTGTTTTATAAAAATTGTTGGAGTGGGCAATTCGATGCGAAGACGGGGGCGGAAGATGCCTTTTAAGTGAAGGTGGCCATTTCCAACAATTTTTATAAAACAAAATGTATCATTAATTATTTTATCAAAGTTAATAATAATGAGTTTCAATATGAATTTAGTGGCTTTAATCAAGAACGGGTGCGTCTGACCAGAAAAACTCAAGAGACCGTTTTCACGTAGAATTGACCAGGCTAATCAGAAAAAATATCCACATAGAAAAATGTCAGTGGCGTACCATCTTTTTTGTAAAATATATCCGAGGACACCACTGGTGCAACAATCGAATAACTTTTCTAGCTAAAATGTGTGGTTCTATATCCTATTAACGCATACCAAAATTGAAAATAATATCTAAAGTATTTGCGGAGATATTAAAAAATAACCATTTAAAAAATAAAAATTCAACACGCTTTATCAAAAAATTTAAGCCGTTGCGGACATATGTTCATATGAACTTTTCTTTATAAAATGACTTAAGGAATCACACCCTGAAATATTAGCACGACATTAAGGAACACCCTGTACAATGGAATACGTTAAATACCATATCTATAATCATGACTATAAAATAAAACATTTCTATACCTAGACAGTGATATAAGACACAATACGAAAAAATCCACCTACCTTCTCCTCGAAAACAAAGACATCACACTCCTCAGTCTCGCAACATAACCTCAAACATTCCTCCCTACTTCCCAAGTCGATTTCGTTCAAATATTTCGCCCCCATATTTTGAGAATCTTGCGTCCTGATAATTTTATCTCTGTGGACATTAAAATTATCGATACAAGTCTGCAAGTCTATTTCCGCCCTTTTCGCCCTCAACAAGGAATCCGATGCAAAATTTCCAGGAGTAAGTTTCGTCGAGGGTCTTGCATCGTGGTATTGCCCAACTATGTCATTATCAGGATGTGTTGCCACTACTTGTTCAGATATGATATACCAAATACTTATCAGTATAAAAAGTCCCTTTTTACGGGTTGATGAGTCAGTTACCAATCTCAAGGACATCTTGGCAGACTGCGTAGCGAGGACTTGTATGTTATGCAAGTGTATGAATTGATTTCGAGGGTTTGACACACATTACACTGCACTGTAATCATATAAACGCTGGCTTTAACACATGTTATTGCACATAACCAATAGAAATTCACTGCAAGTGTATTGGTACAATATGAAACTCCAGTGTTATTTTTAGCAAACTGGAAACCAATTTGGTGACTTGGCAGGATAAAAAAACAGCTGATAACAGGAATTTAAATGAACTTAGTATGAGGAGGTTGTGTTGTCAATTCATCCTTCCTTAGGTGGGAATGTAGAAAGAGGACGGATAGTCGGGGGTATTGCGAGAGATTTTCAATATTGCCAAGAGAACGTGCAATCGGAAAAGCAGGATCGATAATACTGCGTTCGCGCATTACTTATGAGGAAATTATTTTGTTTTAGTAAAAGTGCTTGTGCTTGATCTTTACATTGGTTGGGCGTTCTTTGATCTGTAAATATTTTGAGCTTCAAAGCTCTGTAAATTTTCCCTGTGAGTGTTTTTACAACCGATCTAGAACCGTAAAAACCCCCGATTAGCTACATAAAAGTTATTTAACAACAGCATTTAAGAAACATCAAGCAACCAAGTTATCCCGAAAAAAGCTTATGGAACAATATTCTCTATAATATAAGTTGATGTTCTTCTAGACCAGCGTTTCTCAACCGGTGGTCCGTGACCAACTTCCAGGTGGTCCACAAGAAGACACTGGGTACATCCAGACTGCATCGTTCGAAATTTCAGACCTGATTGCAGAATCAAAAAAACTGCATAGAATCGGTGAAACATTAGTAAAGCCATGTTTGCTAAAAGCTGTGGGAGGCGTTCTAGGAGAGGAGGCCAAAAATAAGGTTCAGGAAATATCATTGTCAAACAGCTGTGCTGTCAAATGAAAAAATCTGGCTTACCGACAGTGGCGTAAAAACCCTACCACTGAGAATCGTACCATCTTTGTTACCGCTCGAAACCAATGTAAGCTAACAATAGATCAAAGCAAAGAAGCCCATAACGTGAGGATCAAAAACAAACTTCTTGACAGACCAAACCGAACAAGGTCCTCTTGGTCAGTCGCTAAGGCCGTCAGCCAAAATTTCACCAAATCAACTATTCCACCTCTAATACGTCCCGATGGTACAATAACATCCACAGCCGGAGACAAAGCAAACTTACTTGCTGAACTATTTTCTTCGCATTCCACTGTAGATTTCCAGGGAAGAACACCACCTGACATGACTATTTCCGGTTCCGCAATGTTTTTTAGAGAAAACTGCTACCTGGGTTTTTATATTATTATTAATATTTTTATTCCTTTTGTTTTGGGGGTGCACGTGCGCATGCGCTCCTGTGGAATAACCGCCACTGCAACTAACCCCACGCAGCTTACAGCGTATTCTACAAGAGATAGTAATTCGATAATATCAGGTGGGATGGGAAAGAAAAATAATACGCTACCGTTGGCGCATATCATTCAAATGATAGTCCTGATAAATTCCTTGAAACAATAAGTAATTTAAAAGTAGACAATATAATTTTATAATAACATTACAATTAATACCTTCTACGAACAACGTTAGATGTTAAACAATCGCCGTTCTCATCAGCTCGGATACGAGAATTAAAAGTGATGTGGGCGGATTAATTATATTGTAAGTTATTCATTTTTAATTAAGTAATAAGTATAAAACACAGGGCCAACACTCCATTCATAAATCTGTTGGAAAGTGAGGTTATGATTGTGTGAAATGTTATTGAAAATCAGTAATGGGTGGAAGAGAGACAAAACATGTTTGTCTCGATAATGGCAACAATGTTGAAGTCTGGATAAATCCAATAACGTTTAAAATTTTATGGAGCGGCCTTTCGCGTTTTCTTGCAGCGGAGCTAGTCTGGGCAAACAGCCCGACAAGGGCGTATAATATACTTTGAAATTCTTTACGTTTAACTATATTACCTATTCAAAAAGTCCAGTTTCGAATATTAGATATTTATAAAAAAGATAGAAATATTGATCCAGTTTTTATATACAGTGTGTCCATGGATGGATTTAACTATTTATGCTTAGCATCAATGTTTTTGGTGTATTCATTATTGGATGATAATTCTCCAGATATAAAAGTGTATATTTCTAGCCAGATTGTCATATTTATCACTAAGGTATCTTGCAAAATCCCAATTAAAAATTTGTAAATTTGACAATTATAACTGGTTTAAGCTTAATCCGCAATTGCTCTTAAAATAAATTTATTTCCTAATAATTTTACTATAAACTGTGAAAAGGATGAGAAATTCTTTAAAAGAATATTATTATACTTAAAAGTATCAAATAAATCGTGAAATAATCCAACTGCATTCTGGTCATCTATCTTTAGTTTATTACCCGCTCACATGCATTGGGTGTGGCCAATTAGCAAGGAGGGAGAAACGGAAAGTTAGATCAAAATAAATAAAAATAAATAAATAAATTATATAAAACCTGTCTTCACGTACTAGTTACACTGCAAACGTTGTTTAAATATAGAAAATTAAAGATGTAAAATATTTTGACGGGACTGTTCCTTTCTTCAGTATTTTATTTCCATGTACATTACCTCCATAATCTTCTTTTGTGAAGTGTTTCTCACAAATAATTGTTGTATCACCTGGACTATAATTATTCCTTCTAAGGGCATATATCCAAATTTGCCGTAGCTACGACCTTTTAGTATCCTAACGAAGTGGATAAACATTTGGTACATTCTTAAACAAAGCGAATTTTCATAGTGATGCAAACTCAAAATCAAATTTCTAAATATATTTACTAACCTGTGAAATTTTAATTTAACACCATTGCATCTTCTAATGAAGCGTTTTATGGCAACACAAGACTCAACCATCTTGTAAAGGCAAGATTTATATTAAGAAATAAACCAACTCGACTGCTTTTTGCCCGGACTAGCTCCACGGACCGGTCCATAACCTTTTAAACGTCAATGGTTATATCAGAAATCATATCAATACAATCATATTAAAACATAACCATACCGAAGAAAAGATAAATCCTTGCTTAAATGATCCACTCTTTTACAAACTATACGTGAATGCACCATCATTGTTTATAATAAAGACGATTTTTCACCAATACTCACAAAAAAAAAATAAAAACAACCAAAATATATAAACACTCCCTTAAAAGCAGTTCGCAGTGACCAGCAACACTGTATTATTTACTATAATCCGATCCATTGATAAAGTTTGCCCTTGTGCCGTAGAGCGTAGTAGCTGTAGCGTTGATGTTGCCAGAGTGCAGTCGGCTTATTTCAAACTTTTATGTATAATATTTATAAATAAATTTATTTCAAAAGCAATTGCGGATTAACCTTAAACCAGTTGCAATTGTCAAATTAACAAATTTTTAATTGGGATTTTGCAGATACCTTAGCGATAAATAGGACAATCTGGCTATGCTGCAAACATAACAGCAAGGTGGGGAGTGCACGTTTCTATTCCTTGGGTCAACTACAAATATAAACAATTCTATCTGGAGTTTGTAAGATCTTTGGTATAAAATTACTAGTATTATAATTATAAAGTATTGCAGATTCTAATGCGGTGCAAGTGCAAAAGACTGGGAAGAAAAGTGCCTTGCAGGTAAAGTTGCATGTAAAACGGCCTTTATTAAACGTAAATCAATTCGCTCAGCTGCAGGAGCCAGTCGGTTGCAGGATATTTGCAGAACCGGCGAAGGACCAAACTTTGCAACCGCTCCGATCTCTAACGAACCCGACCGATTCCAGCCAATGTATCGCATCGTCTCATCCCATTCATTTTTCGCTCGCAGCGGCAGTCGCAGCCGCAGTCGCGTCAGAGTTGCGCGCGGGTTATCGTGTTTTCCGTTCGCTTTCGATCTACTCGTGCAAACGGTCCGCAAGCTCGCAAGCCAGGTATCGAACCGGACCTCTTTTTCACGTTTTTGTTGATTTCCGCGGACGTAACGTACCGTTTTGGATTTTTTTAGTTCCGTGCTCTTGTTACAGAAAGGCTGGGGGTGCTTCCTTTGAGACTTCTGAAGACGTAAGTTAAAAAAAATATCAGAAAATATTTTTTGAATATTTAGTTATAACTATGTACTAGGAGGAAGTAGATTCCCCAACGAGAAAAGCAGCTATTTTTTTTAAACCGGTCGGGTTTGTTCGTCTATTGTCTATAAATACTAAATACAAGGCTTCCAACGCAAATAAACAACTCGTATACCTAATGAGGATTACATATTTTCGAAATAGATGTCTTTGAACTCCCGCTGATGTCTTTAGAAGTAATGGTTGGAAGATAAAAGCAAGTAACTAAGACGGGATGTTTATTTATTCGGTCGTTCCTTTATGTGCTTTACTGAGATTTTATTCGTTTATCGTACGGTTGGACGCTCTCGATGATTTCAATTAATTTCATGCGTAAAAGTTTACTTTTTTTTATATCTAAGGATGGAGTAATTTTCTTGCTATAGGCATTTTAGAAATCGCAATTAAATCCCAATATTGAGAATAGTTATCCGATATCACTATATGATATTGTCGTTTAAAATATTTGAAACCGTAAATTATTAACAAAATGATTCGGTTCTTCAATATAGAACTAGCAAAACGTCATCTATGTGCCTGAGTTCCTTCCATTTATTTTGTAATTGCAATTGTATAGCGCAGATTTTTAGCCGTTGGCAAACAAACCCAAATTCTTCTTTTTTGTGGGGATCCTTATGGTTTTTAATGATAAATACAACGTGTCCAAGATAAGGAGGGCCACTACAAGGATCTCGGAAACCGTAAGAGATACGAAGTCGGTTAAATGGAGGTAAAGTTGCGCATTTACGTGCCTAATAATATGAGGTTCACTTATTTGTGGTTTATTATTAAATTATTTGTTATTTATTGAACCAGTCCAACATAAGTAAAAAATTTAGAGATTACTTATGAGATATTATTTATAAAATTAGGAGAAGAATACAGGACCGTATCCCAAAATTTCCTGATGTGTCATACATCGTTGCATTCGGGAGTAAGAAGCTCTCAAATTGCAATATCAGGAAAACAGGAACGTATTTAAAAAAAGAAAGTTGATAATGGCCCTTCGAAGACGACTCGTCGGATTACAAAACAATGAACGCTGTTAGATACAGGGGAAAAAGTTTCAATGTAAAAATGCGACTTACTTTAGAATTCGATCTCAAAAAACCCCAGGAAAACAATAAAACGATTTTTCAGAATGTCGTTTTTTTCCGGATATTATTAGGCACGTAAATGCGCAACTTTACCTCCTTTTAACCGACTTCGTATCTCTTACGGTTTCCGAGATCCCTGTATTGGCCCTCCTTATCTTGGACCCGTTGTATTTCATATGTCCAGATTTTCATTTCTTTCTTATTAATAAAAAAAAGTTAACCTAGAATTGTTAGGTAACCCATTAAACATCATAAGTGCTTGGGTAAGGATATAATATCCATACAGGGTAAGTATAAAATTGTAATTATATTTGTTGTAATAATAATTTGAATATTGTTTTATCAAATACGGAAAACTTTCATAATTTTATTGACAAATTAACGACACTCCATCTCTATAAATATTGAGGCTATCGTATGAGTTTTATAATTTTCTTGTAATTACATACATGTATTTATTTAATGTGAAGATTAATTTACTTTTTTTTGTATTTATTAAAAATAAAAATGAAACGGTCCGGCTCCTTGAACTGTAATAGTCTAAGATAGTTTTTACGCGAGCGGCGCTGGTGGCGCGCCTAGCGGAAAGGAGCAGAACCAAGAATTGCCAGCAGACCAGCGCGGATAGAATACATCCATTTTGTTTGCTTTAATTAACACCTAAATAAAAGTTTTAAGAAGTAAAAATTAAACAATCCACTAAGTTGAAGAGGTGAAACAACGCCTGAACAGTATTAATTTAATTAACAAATCAGAGACTATAAAATGTATACACACAATACAAAGTTATTATTTTTATTTACAACCAGATAAGTAAGATAAAATGTTCAATATAATTGGGAACTGTATTTATCGTCGTAGGAAAAATTGTGTACATTAGGTACTGTACTACCACTTTCAACACGTTATGTAATATATAGGGTGTTACGGAAATGACGTATTATATTTAAACCGGCAATTCCTGAGATGAAGACAAATTGAAAAAAATAGCCATAAATGGCGCTTTCAATTCATACAGCGGTAAAAGTGACCCGACGTCAAACCAGAAAAACACCTGTGTGGCACTGCGATACATGTAAGCAATCAAGGAATTCTGGCCGGTGTTGTCATATGTACACCTTAAACTCTTTAGACAAAATAAAATAATTTAAACACTTTTCCATTCTGTAATACCTTTTTGTACAATTAATTGAAGAACATTTACGACGGACTATGTTTTAAACAACCCGAAAATACATATGGAATAGTAATAGCCACGTACGTCACTAGGTCAAATGCCAATGACCTCTTGACGCCTTACATCGGCTGAGCGAAGTAGTTTCATATAGCGCCGCACGCTTGCGTCTGTCAGTTGAAGACCAACCAGCGGCCGGATACGTTGTGTCTCGTCGATCACCAACAGACTCTCAGCAATCCGCTCTGTTTTTTCGGTTTACGCTTATATCTTGCCCTTCCATAAATAATCTTTGAATATTGTTTTAATTGACGCGTTTCTTCTGGACGTCAAATTTCGTCGCGTGTAATAAACTCTAATAATCTGTAGTATAATCTGTATTATTGTATTTTCAAAAGCTAACTATCGGTTCTGTTTCACTATTACTGTGTGTACATAAAGTGTTTCCAGGAGTGTTCCCATGAAAAAGGAAAAACACTGATTGTGTTTGTGCCTGGATTTCCTCGCTCTTTAGGTATAAGGATAAATACAAGTAGGTAGAAAATAATTTATTTTTTTAATTTTATATGGAATTTCAGTTTTACATTAAGTTTGGCAACATTGCCATTGGCTCTGGGTGAAATGTTGTACAGTAGCGCGGACTGACCTGTGAGTAAGAGTATTTGTTACCCCACTTTTAAAAAACGGTCGATTTAAAAAAAAATATATGTAGCGCTTCTCTAGGACACCCGAGGAGTTAAATATAATACGTCATTTCCATAACACCCTGTATTATAAGGTGCCCACAAATGAGCATTCATGCGTTGATGCATGAGTGTACAACCATGTACACTCATGCATCAACTCGCACATGAACGACCGTGCATGTGTATTTTATCGTCGCGCACATGTATGAGTACCCGCTGATATTCGTTCATGTGCTCGCCAAACGAACATGCGTTCGACATAAAAAGTCTTCGAACTTGTATCGCCGTCCATGCACAAATAATGTTCACGTTCATGTGCGACGTACATGACTATGTACTCTCATGCATTAACGCATGAACGCTCGTGTGTGGGCACCGCTTAACAAGGAATTTGTAATTGGAAAATCGAAAAACCATTTATTGAAATATTTCGATAATAATTAGATAAAACGTGATACGAGTAATTAACATTCATTATCTCATATCAATTAACAGCAAATATGGAGAAAAGTAACTATACTGTGCATCAAATAAAATGTCCAATTAAGTGAAATCAGCAATAAAGCCATTAAATAATTACTATTTATGTTATAATGGCACGATTTTGATAATCAATTCAGATATAAAACCTACACCATCGGTTTTAATAAAAATATAGAAAGTTAACATGGACATGGAAGCATTAATACTTATATTACATGAATAGATTTTACGAAGAATGAAAAAAACCGTTACTATATGCTTAAGTTAATGTACATAATGAACTTTAAATGTTAATCAGTTATGGTAAACAATTTTGTTCATTCAAAGATTTCCAAGGTTAAATATTTGGTGTCTTTTGTAGCGCCGATGTTGCCGAATAGAAATACCGATATCTTTCGCAGATGGATATAATAATAAAAAGGAAAATTGGATGGATGACAGACAAATTTAAGTCCGAAATAAATAATACCGAATCTTATCTATCGGCAGGATATGATGAGTATAATTCGTAAATATCATTAATTTTATTTTAAATAACTGTGTTAGTAAAAAGGTTAGACTTGTATCAAGCCAAACACATTTCTAGGTCGACGGCCTCGTTAAGAAACCGGCTATTTTTTTTTACGATGTCGAAATTTGTTATTTACACGCAAATCTTGTTAATATTCGGAAAAATAAAAGAAAATACCGAGGAAAATACACTCACAGTCAAAATAATCGACCCACGCAATATTTAGACGGATCTTCATCATGAATATTGTGTATTATTTTAAGTACGATTTTTATTATTCTTTTTTTTATATTGTAGTCGAAAATCTGATGCATGTGTGAGTTTTTAAGAAAGTTAAGAATATGTCCATAATATGCAGGCTGAAACAAGAATGGTTTTTTGACTTAAACTTTAAAATACTCTGTACAGTGATGGAGATGTCAAAATTTTTTATTTTGTCATTTAATTACCAAGTGACATATATTCTTAACATTCTCGTTTTTGATTCATATGACAGCCTGACAAGAATGGAACTCTATACCCTTGGAGAGATGTCAACATCTGGTCGAGTCAATGCTGACACACCGCAGGGCCGTAATCCAGAACAAGGGATATCCTGCCAAATATACATGTACATAAACATATACAGGGTGTGATGGAAATGACGTATTATATTTAAATCGGCAAATCATGAGATGAAAATAAATTGAAGAAAAATATCCAAAAATGGCGTGTTAATTTAATATGCCCTGTACATCACCTTATGTCACACCAAAAATGACCACGTGGTGCCCCTGCCAGGAAGGTAAACGCAGCAACATATGGCGAAAAACGTCCATGAATCTTGAACAGTGTTGTCATATCTTCAGGGTAAACTCTGTAGAAAGTCTAACCGTTTGACAGATTCCAAGTTGTTTATTTTTCAGGGTACATTATTATAAACTTTTACGTTCAGTTCAGTTCACTGGGCAACAATCTCTGATTTATAAACTTGAACTGACTCGAACAAACCGCCGCGGAGTTTATAATGGTCAGGTATGTTCTCACTTGTTCAATTCGAACGACATCCGTCGGATCTGGACAACTGAAATGCCACTTTACCCTTTAGAAGAAAAAAATGCAAATTTATTTACCTTTTCGGCCTTATTTAAAACCAACTTAATTTATAAAAAAACGCCAGGTAACCCGAACAAAAACCGTCACAAAACACCAAAACAAAGTCACATAAATTCATATTAGTTATCGCGGATCTCATGAACACATCTAAGTACCATTCAATCTGAATTAGTATTTTAAAGTGCTACTGTGTAGATTAAAATACTCCCTTATTGTATAAGATTTCATCATTTATTTGACATCTAAAAATGTTGAAACTAAATAACACCTTTGAGCCTGTTCGTGTCTTGACCTCGTCTGTTAGGGTTTATTATAGCTCATCGGTAAAAAATACAGGGTTGCCACTTTCGATGTTTTATAAGATTATATTCATAAATTGCGGAATTTCCTTCTATAATATTACTTTCCTGTATAATTATAGTCTCGGTAATGGCATCCGCACTAGCAGTTTTCGGAGAAAGAAAGCACCTTGGACTCGACCATTTATTTCAAAGGGTAGTTCCTATGTCCACATAATTGTTTCATTTTATATTTAGTAAAGGGTTAATGGCCCATAGAAATTAGCGTTTTTATTATTTCTATTGCGAAATGATTAAGTGCTGTTGTTCTATGCGTGCGATAGTGTTATTCTAAAGTGTAATTATGCTTTAGTGTTTAGTGCTTTCGTGTAATCTGATAATAGGTGCGTATCTTCAAAAAAACTAATTTGAAACTCGTTGGTTTGTCTATGTGTTTCATTAAGTGATTTAGTACAATTTGTTGTTTCACTATGTGGTTCTTTCTCTCGACGATATGCCGGTTATGTTCCGAGTGATTGGAAAGAATAGGCCGAATGGGGTTTAGTGGGTATAAGCTTATTATGCAGTTCCACACTATCAGGGCACGTGATGAGCATAAAGCTTCCCATAGAAAAAAGAACTAAAAATGTCTGGATTTCTTACTCCTGTCAGCGTGGATTTACTTTCTAAGTAAGCTAAATATTTATTTTTATAAGAAACTAAAATTTTACATTTTTAACACAGTTTGGGACATTTGTTTGATTACTGCATTCAACTTCTTCATCCGAGTCGTCAGATAGTGATGTGGTTTCAGTTTGGACTACATAATCGGTAGGAATGGGGTCACTATCATCTGCTAATAACCACATTGCTCTCAATGTTAATGAACTCGCCCAAATCATTGTTATCAAATTACAAACTTCCACAACATCAATATTCTCTTTCAGACTCAAAACGCGACATTTTTGCGCCATTGTTTACGATTTTAACCTTACAACTCACAAATAAACGGCGGACTGCTGTCGGGGAATCACACATACTTTCATTCGGCGAAGTCCTTTCGCTCTGCCACGCATACGCGATTCGTTGCCGGTCTATCTTCAGAGAGTTTTTGCACCGTACTTATTCGTCTCCCAAATCTTTAAAAAAAAATTTGTACGGGTTCTCGCATTATTTGTATGAAACAGCCTGTCCGCGTTCGCTCAAAGGAGAGTCCGCCCAAGAGAGGTTGATTTTCATGGAATTTCATATACCTAGTTCCGGACTATAAAAAATAATAGAGATGTCCGCTTAATAGAGGTGTCCGTAATGAGACGTTTCACTGTATTTGACATATAATGAATATTTTAGATCTTAGGTATATACTGTAAGGAAAACCCTAGATCAAATACATTTCCGTATCTTGTACTATTGCACTTTTTATTGATTTTTCACATGTTTATAATTAGTTGGCCACCACTGTGTGCGCTTTTGAAATGTCTTTAATTGAAAAATCTTTAAAATCCTCCCGTTATAAGGTCACGTTTTTAACTCTACCCACAATCAATACTATTTACATACAAAATAATAAATTATTTTTCCTATTTATGTAATTAGCCACTCTTTAATTATCGAAATGTTCGGGTTTTGATTACGATAGTAAATGGAGTTTTTTTTTTATTAGAATTAGGTATAATTAATTATTTTTTATATATACCGTAAACATCAAATTGTTACAGTTAAAATGTAGGTTGTCAGTAGGTGTCGACAACTACAATGTTGAAACGTTGCCTTATCTACGGATTTGTTTGTATATATGATTATGAAAGTTTCATCCGCGTGTGTAGGAAGTAGCATGAACAATATATTTTTTAATTTGACGTTAAAAAAAAGATCACGATTCTATTAAATGACTTCACATAGTTTGAATTTTTTTTTATATTATACAGGGTGTCCCATTTTCGACACTTTTATAAGGTATCTCGGTAATTGTTAGTGCTATCAAAAAAGTAATGTAGGTGTCATGTGCTCTTTTTGGATCAATCTTAAAATAGTAAAATCAAAATTTGAAAATTTTCGCTGGCCTAAGAGATACGGGGGAAAATCAAAAAATTGACAATTTCAAAATTACCCAATATTTTCTTAGTTAAAAGAGATACAGAAAAATGTTTTACACAGAAGTTTCTTTACATTGATTGTTGAATAATCTGCCGTTTTCATAATCAGTATACGTGGTCAGGTAAAGAAGTTATCGGACCTAACCTCATTTTTTTAAATGGAACACCCTGCTTAGAAGTTTAAATAAATCGCCTAGGAAACAAATCATCCATGGTGTGTTATATATTTGAAAGGAGAATTTAAAATAGTATAGTTTTAGATTAAAATATACAGGGTATCCCATTTAAAAAAATGAGGTTAGGTCCGATAACTTTTTTACCTGACCCCGTATACTTATTCTGAAAACGGTAGATTATTCACCAATCATTATAAAGAAACTTCTGTATAAAACATTTTTCTCTATCTCTTTTAACTAAGAAAATACAGGATAATTTTGAAATTGTCAATTTTTTGATTTTCCCAGCGAAAATTTTCAAATTTTGATTTTACAATTTTAAGTTTGACCCAAAAATAGCACATGACACCTAGATTGCTTTTTTGATAGCACTAACAATTACGGAGATACCCTATAAAAGTGTCGAAAACGGGACCCCTGTACACTAAACGATTCAAATTTTTACTGGTTGTCTTAATACGCTTTAATAAACTTATTATATTCCTTCTTGTAAGCGTCTTTCGATTTTTCAGGCAATACATTTTGTGTTGCTTCATTGGCTTTATTAATTATTTCGTCTCGAGCGCATTGAAATGGGCTTTCTACCTCGGGATTATTTCTTTCCATTTTTGATGTTTCCATATATTATTGACATTTATAAAAAAAACGCTCTAGACTGCCAGAATAATTTTGCCATAATTATTATAAAAATTAAAACATGTTATTTTGCACACAGCTTGCAGTTTCCCCGACAACAATCTAGTAATAAGAAATTTTGTTGCTTTTTCACATAATAATATAAATCCTGGGAGTAACCCTGATTCGTTTTAAACCGAGATTACGGGATTATTTTTATAATCGGGATCATAAATAAGATTTAGGATGGCTATTTTATAACTCCAGTAATTCTACGTAAACTTGATTTATGTTGGGAACCGTAATCTTTGGAGGGCCGAGAAAATATTTATATATCTAATAGCTTCGGGAAATACATACATATATTGGAAAGACATTCAATACAGTTCAAATCGGTGTTATTTGGAGGTTTCTTTCATCATATTTATAAGTGTTACTTCATTTACATTAACAGTGAAACCTCCCTTAGGCGGACACCTACGGGACCGTCTAAATGTGTCCGCCTAATAGAGGTGTCCGCCCATGGGAAATTTGTTATTAGGTAATATGTATATGCAAAATTATTACTATGTACGTATATGTATGTACAAATAAACATAACATAACAAAAATCCACTAGTTTTAGTTAGGATGTCGTACTAAAAAAAAATTAATAACGTAGTTTGACGGGTTTGCGTTTTATACTTGCAATCTAGAAAATGTAATTCCTAGTCTCATAACAATTCCATTGCTGTAGAAGTGTAGAGTCACCTCTATTCTTTGCATATTCTTATAATTCCTATACCATACTAATGGCTTGTTGATAATTGGTGACATTTGTTTGATTACTGCATTCAACTTCTTCATCAGAGTCGTCTGATAGTGATGTGGTTTCAGTTTGGACTACATAATCGGTAGGAATGGGGGTCACTAAAGTCTGTTTCGTTGCCGTTGATAGCTCGATACCCTCATTAAAGATTCAAAACAAGGGCCCGGTGGCCTAAAATATTTTACCTATAAAATGGTCTTTTTACGTACATCTAGCATAAAGATGAAGAAATTTTGACCTATTCCACCGGGTAACAGATAAAGTAACAATAGAGCCATAAAATGAAATGAAAGGATAATGATTAAAACGGCCCATCATGGTCGGAGAGTTGGGTTTTTAATGTAACCGCTTATTATTTTATTTAAATGTAATAGATTTTATGATTTTATGAATTTATTTACAAGAAAACTAATTTATTTACAGATCAAAAAATATTGACAATTTCAATAATTATAACTCGATAAAATGGTCCTCAGAAGAATCTGAAGAGTCATCATGTCCTACGCTTATTACTAAAGGCTCAATTTCCATAGTTGTGTCAATTACGTTGTCAAGTTCCCACATTTTTTGTTCCTCTACTATAGCATGTTTTATGGCGTTTTGCCAATTTTCTGATGACACATTTGCTAAAGAATGAAGCAAGAGGTGTCGCACTTCTTGCATTTTAAAAGTTTTGTTATTTCTAGCAACATATCCTTTTACTTGAGCCCATATTAATTCGATAGGATTTAGCTCACAATGGTAAGGTGGTAAACGGAGCACTATAATACCTCGATCTCTTGCCATCTCGTCAATAACATACTTTTTATACTGTGATTTATGTAGCCTAACAATATCCAAAAGTTCTTTTTTTACCATGGTATTATCGTAACTCAATTCCTTTCGTTGTAACCAGTTTACGATTTCCGCCTTTTTCCATGAAGTTGTGGGAAGATTCTCTTTTAGCCTAGAGTGATAGCTGGCATTATCCATCACTATTACAGAATTAGCGGGAATGTATTCTATTATTTGCTTAAAATATTCCTCGAAAACATCAGCAGTCATTTCTTCATGATAGTCTTTAGTAGAATTCGACTGGAATTGTAATAATCCTTGATCCAAAAAGCCATTTGAACTTCCTATATGAGTTATAATAAGTCTGCGTCCCTTTCCAGATGGTGGTCTAAGTCCTGTTGACCAGCCTTCCATGACAGCTTGTCGAGAACTTAGGACATTTTTATCTTGCCAAACGGTGTGCCCTTCGTTCAGCCAAGTTTCATCCAAATAGAAAATGTTTTTGCCTTCGCTGCGGTATTTTCGGATGGACCTTAAGTATTGACGTCTCCAGCAAATAATATCTGCTCTATCAATAAGAAAAGATTTTCTGTTTTGCTTCTCCCATCGAAAGTTCATATCATGAAGTATTTTCCATAGTTTCGTTCGTGATAGCTGTGGTAAGTCCTCGTCGTAGTTAATGGCTTGTAAAATTTTGTCTATAGTTGGTATTTCCTTGGCAAAATAAAAACTATGTACTTTTCTTCTAATAGCATTTTTAATGAAATTGTCAATTTCTAACGGTTTCTTTCCTGGGAGTGGTTTTGGCTCACTGAGGTTCTTAGATTTTCTTTCACGCAAGAACCTATATATAGTAGCCTCTCCAACTCCTACCATATTGGCACACTCTGCAATGATGCTACGAACATCACTTGCAGGTTTCTGGTACACTAGAGCATCATGTACGTTTAATATTAATGTCTTTTCTCGGAGAGAATATGCACTCTTGCTAATTTGACGAAGACACGTTGGCGAAAAACTTGAAGCCATTGTTACAAGTATAGGAAATAATTCAACTTTGAGATAATGCAGTATCTAAATACAACTAAATACATAGTTTGACAAACGCACATCAAATGGCGTAATAACATCCTAAAGCAGGCAAAAATAGGTAAATTAATTACCCCTGTTGTACCTACTTTAACCCTAATCCTACTTAACAATGGACAGAGGCCAATTTTCTTATTAAATAAGGTAATTACTATTGGCAACGCCTATGGTTTACGGTTGTTTTATGGCTTCAACCCTCGATATGAGCTATCAACTGCAACAAAACGGACTTTATATCATCTTCTAATAGCACATTGCTATCAATGTTGTTATCAAATTACAAACTTCCACAACATCAATATTCTCTTTCAGACTCAAAACGCGACATTTTTGTGCCATTGTTTACGATTTTAACGTTATAACTCACAAATAAACGGTGGACTGCTGTCGAGGAATCACACATGCATTCATTCGGCGAAGTCCTTTCGCGCTGCCACGCATACGCGATTGGTTGCCGGTCTGTCTTCAGAGCGTTTTCGCACCGTTTAAAGGATGGTTCTCGCACTCTTTGTATAAAAACAGCCTGCCCGCGTCCGCCCAAGAGAGGTTGATTTTCATGGAATTTCATATACCTAGTTCCGGACTATGAAAAAAATGTTCACTGTATTTATACCACGAAAATAGCATGACAAAAGAGAGAAATAGACTTCTGTAGTTTGTACATAATGTTAATCACGTCCATCAGCTGCATAATGTTGATTTGAATCATATTGTTACAGTTACAGGTCTATTCTTTCCCCGGTTCAGCTTCTATATTTGTTGTCAATATGAAAATAAAAATCATTATTATAAGTCTGGCAACTAAATTCCGTTGCATAAAGTAGACCTTATGAAATCGAAATAGAAAAAAACCTTTATATTTTTAATCGTGGAGAAGAAAGCAATAAACATAATATTTACAATTTTATTAGGCTACCAAGGAACAAACAGCACGATTCTTTTTTCTAATAATAGCATAACCTACATGGACATAAATAATAGCTATTTATTGGAAATTTAATAAAATAAATATATGAATGTAAACGCGGCAATCAACAAAACGTGAATTATCTTCAATATGTAATATGTAATAATGTAATCAGTTTTCCAACGTGTTTTAATTACTTGTTTTAATTATTATTACTATAGTTATCCAATAATATTTGTTCTATTTTGATCTTAAATGTCTTGAAAACCACAAAAATTGCTATTTCTATTAAAGTAGGAACCATTGTAAAATAAAGGCCCATAACCTATATATTTAATTATATGCCTCCGGGTGCTTCTTTTTTTTTTATGGTCAAACACAAGCACTATAGGAAAAATCCTTTAGGGCACGCTTGGAGTGGTGCGTGTGCGCAAAAATACGTTGGTTTTGAATCGTTGGAGGTTATATTCGTTAGGAAAAACGACCTCGGGAAGGTCGTTCCATAAGGATGAAGTCCTCCAGATGAAAGAATTCATAAATAATGAAGTTCGAGGAGTACTAAGCTTAACTATATATGGATGGGCGGCAGTGGTTCGTCGTGTATTTCTGATATTCGCCGCTCTGGGCGGAATTAAGAGGGCAAGGTCAGCCGAGCACTTTCCATGAAAATATCTGTAAAGAGAGTCCAATCCCCAACTTGTCTTCGATATTCTAGGCTGTCGAGGTTCTTCGTGAGCTCGTGGTCTCCAATCAGACGAATGGCCCTCCTTTCGATGGAATCCAGTAGCCGAAGAGTATGTTTGGGTGCAGAGCTCCAGACATGAGAGCAGTACTCTAGTGATGGTCGAATCTGGGCTTTGTATAGTGTCAAAAGTTATTGAGGTGTATACAACTTTCTGCTTCGGAAGAGTACACCAAGTTTCTGAGAAGCTATCTTGGCGATTGTCACAACGTGGTTATGCCAAGACATATTTCCTCCTACATTGACGCCCAGCAAATTAATAGAAGAAGCCAGTGGGATTGCGTGTCCGTCCATGGCTATATCCGGTTCTGTAATGTTAACATTTTTAGAGAAAACTGCTGCCTGGGTTTTTTTTAGCATTAAATTCGACTTGGTTACTGTCACCCCAAGCCAAAATTTCTTCCAGGTCTTTGTTGAGGCGTGATACTTCATGCTGTCTGCGAAGATGTGCGTCGGCAGCCGATGTTTGTGCATTCAAAGAGAAAGATGATATAAGTGTGCTATCGTCAGCAAAACTAAATATCGGGTTTTTCGTTTTCACTAGAAGGTCGTTAATGTAGAGTAAGAAGAGAGTGGGCGACAATATGGACCCTTGAGGAACACCGGCATTGATGGTGAAGGTGTCTGAGAGAAATCCGTCAATCGCCACTTCAGAGAGCGGTCATTACGAAAGCTAGACAACCATGCACAGAATCGACTGGGCATACCATAGGATCGCAATTTACTTAAAAGTCCCTCATGCCAAACACGATCAAAGGCTTTAAAAATATCCAGTGCAACAGCCCGAGACTCCCCATGATGTTCGATTGCGTTGTTCCAAAGATGGGTGACATAGGCTAGAAGATCTCCAGTTGATCTGGTCTTCCGAAAACCATATTGATGATCGCTGATAAAGTTGAAGCCTTCCAGGTACTTTAGGAGATGTTGGTTAATAGCTTCCTCCATTACTTTTGATATGACTGAAAGCAATGCGACTGGTCGATAGTTACTAGGCAGGATTCTCTTACCTTTCTTTGGTATAGGCTGGACTCGCGCCGTCTTCCAGCACGATGGATATATTCCTTGTTTGTAGCATAAGTTAAAAAGTCTACAAAATACTGGTGTTAGTTCATCGACGCATCTCTTGAGAACTATAACAGGCATTTCGTCTGGACCAGAAGCTTTCTTGACGTCGAGCCCTTTCAGGATTCGTTTGACGGGACGCTGACGGAACACGATTTCGGTCATTTCGGATTGAACTGCAGGAATGTTGGGCGGTGTTCTTCCTTGGAAAACTACAGTGGAATGCGAAGAAAATAGTTCAGCAAGTAAGTTTGCTTTGTCTCCGGCTGTGGATGCTATTGTACCATCGGAACGTGTTAGAGGTGGAATAGTTGATTTGGTGAAATTTTGGCTGACGGCCTTAGCGACTGACCAAAAGGACCTTGATCCGTTTGGACAGTCAAGAAGTTTGTCTTTGATCCTCACCGGTGTCGCCGTTACTATCATTTTCATCTACATTAATAAGAAGTGGCGGTATATTATTATTAGTAAATTAAGGGGGGTGTCAATCTCTTTCCAATAATATCATAATTTATTATTTGTGAGTAGTAGTTTCTGTGTGTGAGTGTTTTTTGGGTTTAATTTCTTTTCTGTTAGTTTTTGGGGTCTCAGAAATTCTCGTAGTATACCTATAAGCCCATTTTATAAAAAGAAAAATGTTTTAAGCTGTTCTTAACCTCCAAGGGATTCTATGATGAGAATAATGATAATAATAATTGCATTAGTGCCTCGGGTAAACTTTACAGACGTCCAAAGTTAACGACCTAGAGATTCCATATAATTATCTTCTTCCCTCTGTCTATCTATTCGTTATGTCTGTCTCTGTCCGACACAATGCCTCTGGCAGAGTCATTAGGAGAGTAATTATTAATATAATGAGTATAAACTGGTGTGTAATGTCCTTGTCATAATACATATGAGAAAAAGCTTGTTTATGAATATGAGGTGTTAAAATACAACTACGAAGAGAAGTTGTAAAGCGCCATCTGGCGGTTCAGTCTTAAACTAAAACTTAAGTATTATCATAGGATATAATTCGGCTCTCAAGAGTAGTGTTGTGATCGCTCGAGCGAAAAACCGCTTGATCACTCGATTATTGAAATAACCGACATCGTTCGATTATTAAAAAACCCGCTCGAGTTATCTATTCAGGCGAAAACCGTCGCTCGTAGCTTATTATCTTTCACTCGATACCCGAGCTTCGCTTGACGCCGACGGAGATGCACCGCTGTAGTGTGATCGAGTTAAAAAACTGCTCGTATATTCGAACAGTTTTTCGCTCAATAGGAAATACTCTAGTTATAAATTCAGGCGAAAAACCGAAAAATATCGTCACTTGATACACGACCTTCTGCCTACGCGCCGCGCCATTCGATTGGCGACGTTCGAGTTTGACGCTGAGCAGGTACACGACATACGTCTTTCTTAAAGGCACATAAACGAGAAGGTGCATATAAAAAAAGTATGCCAAATCTCTTAGCGGAGTCATCGCGACATGAGTTTTGTAAAGTTTTAACTGGCTAGCCAGCGGCGTAGTTTAGGTCTCCGAGTGTAAATATTAAAAAATTAAAGGATATAATTTTTAAATTTTTATTTACTATAAATTCGAGAAAACTTCTCAAAAATAACATAATAATAGAAATTGTAAATAAAAATAACAAAACGAACAAAATGGTTAACAAATCAAACTTAAAAATAACATACATTCTGGAAGGGCACACAGTGGGCACCTGATAATTTAAAGTGGAAGAATTTGACAAGCCATTTTAAATATCTACTTATTTTATGCTCGTATATTGAGAAATATTTGAAGAAAAATAACTCTTGGTAATACTTTTTGTGTTAAAAAAGCATAAGAATAAACCCGAACAATAAATACATGGTTGGGTGCTTTTTGCAGTTTTTGTTTGGTATAGAGACACGTGGTAAAAATTCATTATTCACAAATAAATAAATTTCAGGAATTTTTTTGGTGGCTACTACAATTTTTTAGCTAAACCTGTGCCCGCCCGTAGTTACGTGCCTGCTAAATACCCTACCTGATCACATGTAAACGACTAGGCTGCCGGTGGAGCAGTCGGTGACGTCATCGCTTGGTGAATTGGAATTTCAAGCGATTCACTCGATTATTAAAATCATCGGTTTTTCCCAACACTACTCAAAAGGCTTTAAAACAAGACCAAGTTCGATGCAATCGGTTAACGTATTCGGGCGTTATCGAATTTTTTCATCACCCCCCCCCCCCCCCCCCCCCCCTTATTTTAGGACATAGACCGATTATCAGTTCCACGTGACTTACCTTCACTATCGATTTAAGACATAATATATTAATCATTATTTGATTTTGATTTAAATAAGCTAGCGCCAAAGTTTCAAAATTGAAAATAATTTTAGAATACTTCTTTTGTGGATTGAATTTTTTTCCCCGAAAGCTCTAGGATAAATAGTTATCGAGATACAGCCGCCCGTTGACCGTCACGGGACACCAGACATATAGACATATGAAGTATTCAAATATCAGTTTCTTTTTAAGTTATTTTTATCGACTAAAACAAAAGCGTCCACAGTCTACTTCCTTGTTGAACCATTATTCATCGTCTCCGTTCTATCGTCATTAACGCCATGTTTACTTCGTAATTACGTTGTTTAATCTATAAAAGGGTTTTCACGATATAGGGGTCATGATAAGAACACCAGCACTTACAGCGTATTTTTTATTGTAAAAATCATATGTAATAATACCAGGTTTGTTTGTAAGTGATGTATTATTGGCACTTTTTGCACTGAAGATTTCGTACCTGTTAGTCAGGACGAACGAACCAAATTCCAGACGTGTATTGTACAGGTGAAAATAATGTAAAAAACTCATAGATATGTTCCAAATACATTACAAACTACAGGTAGAAAAATGTACATTTATTTTCTAGCCTACGCAACGACTGCAAACAGTGTTTCCCACCTCTTTCGGTCATTATTGCACCATGGCCAGATTGACATATTTATCGCAAACGTATCTTGCAAAATCCCACTTAAAAATTTGTTAATTTGGCAATTACAACTGATTTAATTTTTTTTTTTTTTTTATGATCAAACACAAGCACTATAGGAAAAATCCTTTAGGGCACTCTGGGAGTGGTGCGTGTGCGCAAAAAGCGATTCACGTTGGTTTTGAATCGTTGGAGGTTATATTCGTTGGGAAAAACGACTTCGGGAAGATCTTTCCACAATGATGAAGTCCTCCAGATGAAAGAGTTCTTAAATAATGAAGTTCGAGGAGTACTAAGCTTAACCACATATGGATGGGCGGCAGTGGTTCGTCGTGTATTTCTGATATTCGCCACTCTGGGCGGCGTATCCCTCGATTACTCTTAAAATAAATTTGTTTCCCAATAATTGTACTATAAACTGTGAAAAGGCGATGAGAGATTTTTTAAAAAAAATATTATTACACTTGAAAGTATCAAACGAATCTTGAACTAATCCAACTGCACTCTGGCAACATCTATTTTTATTTTACAACTGGGCTAACATTCGGACCCACAATTGCTAATCTCGTAAATAGTATATTATATATATTATAATATTACGTCACAATCGGGTGAATTTGGAAATCGCGGGTGGACCGTTACTGGGGTAGGCACCAGTCTGCTTTTTCCAACGAAGATCATAAAGTCAAAACGATGGTGTTTATACTCTGTATTAAAAAATACAGAGTGTCTCTCCCACGTTGCATTAACGAATTTCTTTGGACTTATTTATACTCGCCCCAAAACGAGTGTTCGAAGATATCGCAGCATGTTTATACTCGCCGGAAACACGAGTGTTTGAAGATATTCCAGTATTGTTTATACTCGCCGGAAACACGAGTGTTTAAAAATAAAATTCACTGAGAGAAAAATCCGCGGTTGACTATTCTCGGAATTTTTGGTGATAAACACTCTAAAACCTGTAGCCGAAAATACGGACCCCCTTACGTAAAAATTTAAAAAAAAACGCTATTGAGCGCGACTTTGGGACCGCGCCGCGGCCGAGCGCGCACCTGAAGCTCCAAAAATCGACTAACTTCTTCGCTGCCTCTGGCCCGAAAAGCCGTTGCCGTTCTCATGATTTCTGCTGACATTGCAACTCGTAAGAAGCGGGTCTAATTTTACATATTGAAAGATTACGTGTTAACCTTCGATCCTATTTATTTGTTAAATTAATTAAAAAATAATCCAACGTAAAATGCTCATTAATTTTCTTTAATTGGAAAAAGCCAGTTTTACAACAATTGATCTAACGGATTGATTATATATTTTGGTTGATTTGTGTTTTTCTTGTGATTATTGGGTGAAAAATCGTCATTATTATAAACATTCATGGTGCATTCATGTGTAGTTTGTAAAAGGCCGGATCATTTAAATAAGGATTTATCTTCTCATCGGTAAGTATGGTTATGTTTTAATATTTATCCATCTGATATAACCAGACTTCAGCATTGTTGCCATTCAGCCAACAAACATGTAGTTCTCTCTTCCACCCATTACTGATTTTCAATAACATTTCACACAATCACAGATTCACTTTCCAAGAGTTTTATGAATGGATTATGGGATCTCTAGTTTTTTTTTTTTTGATATGTTCCTATCCGATTTTCACTTGTTTTCAAGTTCATAGGTTAACATATTTTTAATCATACCCATATATCTGAGTCTTTCACATTATTTTCACGTATAAAATACGCTCCTGAGGTCCGTTCCTTCTGACTGACCCTGTATAAACCCGAAAAATGCAAGAAGTGTAAGTAGTGCAGCGCCATGGAACAAACCTATAATAACACAATATTTTATGTTGATTATATGTCAACAAATACGTACGTCAACATTGATAAATAGTAAAATATTTACGTTAACATTTTTCTGATAATGTTTTATTTAGTTTAGATATTAGAAGTAATTAGATAGCGTTTGTTTTATATTAAAACGAGATTAAATAAGTTTATACATAAACGTGTCAATTGGTTTATTATATAACTATAACATAATTTAATAAAATAAATAATACCTGAAACATTCAGGTTACCAAATTTAACGAATCTATGTTAGCTCGCATGAAAACCATATCTATTGTATCTATACTGGGTGATACATCGTTAAGTTGAACATAGGAAATCCCATGTAATTTTTGAGGTGGCTGAATATTGGCTCCCCTGTACATTTTATAGAAAAACTGCATTAGAACATCTTGAAGAGGCCGACATGGTAAAACCATGTGCCGAGTTTGAATCCTGAGCTATTCAATTAAACGTGCTGGCAAAACCACGAAACTCTCATAGTTCAGGTAATACAGCAAACACAAATGTACCCAAACTCGGCACATGGGTTTACCATGTCGGCCTCTTCAAGAAGTTATAATGCAATTTTTCTCTAAAATGTACAGGGGAGCCAATATTCAGCCACCTCAAAAATTACATGGGATGTCCTATGTTCAACTAAACGGTGCATCACCCGGTATACTAATGGTCAGCTTGTAAAATTGTGCATGAATTACGTTGAAAATATCTCTCCCTTGTCATATATCCCCTGTCATTAACCAGGGGAGATACGCTGACGTGGTTTCATCTTATTAGATATACATAGTCTTAATTTGAATCATATTTTTACAGATGATGACGCGCCTTCATTCTGTCTCCCGTTCAACTGTATCTGCAAGTGTATACAACGTTTGTTTGATATCTATATCTATCGTACACGTATACTCCATAGAATTATAAGTATACGGGTGTTATGGAAATGACTTATTATATTTAAATGGGTGACTCCTAGGGTGTCCTAGAGAAAGTCTACATTCATACTTTTTTTTTTTAATCGAATATCTAAATACTAACCTAAAAACCCTTTTTACCCACATACTGTCGCGCCGTTCCATCTTGATTCAGTTAGCAACAATGTGGGCCACCAGAGTATACTAACAGTGTTATCAGATCGCGCCGCATGGTTCGCCCTTGCTTGGATAACTGCCGCGCGCGACTGAGGTTGCTTCAGTATGTTTCGAGACTCGGGGATGGAATGACGCTGTTGAGGGTTGCACGTGCTTGATGTATACGAATTTTAAACGTTTTGTTAGTTGTAGCATTACCCGATTTTTTTTCCTGTTGTGAAATAATTCATAATAAGAAATATTGTGATGTGATTTCAATATTGTGTGGTGATATTACCTGTTGTTGGTTCTGTTGCAAAACATACTTTTAGTGTTTTATTTTTTATGGAATTTAATTATAAAATGGATTATAAGATCGAAGGTAAGAGAGTATGTACCTTAAAATTGTAGTATTTTCTTTTCTAAAAGGTTTGAAAAAGAAGTGATAACGCGGGTCAAAGACGTTTTGTCGAAAACTGAACACGTGCGTTTACATTTCTGTGTTGCAATATATGACAACACCGCCTCAATAAACTATTGATTGCGAACGTCCTCAGTAGCGGCCCTGTAAATTTTCAGATTTCATATAAAGTGTATATTTTGTACAATAATTCAAAGCGCCATTTAAGGTTATTTTTCTTCAATTTATTTTCATCTCAGGTTTTGCCGGTTTAAATATAATAAGTCATTTGCATAATACCCTGTAGTATTTCTATGGCTTCCTCTGGTCAAAGCCTGTGCCCTAACAGCTATAAAAATACATTATTTGCTACGCTGCTGGTATAGACCTCCAAACAACAGCTTCTGTTTTGTATTTACTGTTTACATTACCTGAGGAAAAACTGTTTAATCCTCGTTTTAAGGAGTGTTTTCTTGGATAAGATAACAAGTTTCCAGAAACTCAGCATATTGAACAAGCAATCAAGCCATTCGTCTACAACTTGTAATTTAAAATAGTTTCCTATTTTTTAAATTGATGATAGAATAAACATGCTTAAACAGAAGTGATTTGTGAAAAAAATCAAGTATTATAGATCCTTCTGACCTATTTTTTAAAAATATGTCACCATTTTAAACACGATTTTTGTTCTGGGCGCTTGCCAAACTAATTATTTTGTCACCCAGTGAGTGTGTACCTTCTTGGTCGTTTGGTTAGGCAGTGGCGCAGGCTCTGAAAGGAAGTTGGCATAGATTTTTAAGAAATTTTGAGAAGTTTTAACAGAAAGTAAATGGTATGTCAGACGAATATTTCCATAAATCGCACAAAAACCGGATCGGTCCTGTCAGCTGCAAGCAGCAGCTGAACAAGAATCTCAATCACCATGTTACCGGTTATTGTATTTGGAAAATTGGCAAAAATATTGCTGCTAGAGAAAAAAGGAATGTTTATATACAATATAAAATATAACTGCTTGGCATCTGGGGGTTTTCACTTAATGCCAAAACCCCCCCGTTGTGCCACTGTATCCAGACCATTTCGTATATAACTTTCCTCATTTCTCGAGAATTCCAAACGAACAAAAATAAAACAACAGTTGAAATATCTATTTGTCTTTTCTAAAATGACGATAGTCGGAAAAATGACCAGAGTAAAGCAGTTATACTTGTCAGCGGCTGAAAAATAGCCAACATTTCTTCGTTAGTTGCATTTTTGCGCAAACTGAATGAAATATTTGGTTATTTTGTTACTGTAAGTAAAAACGAAGAACACTTTCATAGTATTCAGTTTATATTTTGTTGAAACCGCGATAATAAATTAAGGCGAAATTAGAAATACCAAAATAATTAATTTATTCATTACGTTAATTTTTTTACCAAATTTATTATTATGTGAAAACTAAAAATACACAAGCTGACTCTTAATTATAGAATTTAAATATAGTGCCCGACTTAGATGATAGATATAAGATGTCCCACCAGATATCGTTACTACAGAGTCGGGATCAACGGACCAAACTAGGCGAGTATATACAGGGTGTCCCAGAATATGTGAGCAATCTCCCGGGTTCAGATAGAATACTTAAAAATAACAGGAGAAGTACCTATAAATTTTTCTTCCTACGGCCTCGTCTAGCGAGATACGGGCCCATAACGGACATCCCTGGCAATCATTGTTTTTTAAATAATTTTTTAAGTACTAGGTGTAATTTAATAATTTTTTAGTATAATGGTTACTAGATGAGTCTCCTTAACATTCGCCCTTTTAAACACATTTGGCTTATTTAGTTTGCCAGGGACGGACTAGACGTAACACAAAAATGTTTTTTTTGTACACCTTGTATGATGAAGGAACAATAATATTTTTGAATACTTTAAGCCTTAAGCTGAAAAAAAGGTACCTACTCTTGATTAATGTCGATAAAATGAACTGTTTTCGAAAAAAAAGATATGTTTGTTTGATATGATTTATATTCAGTATAAGTAAATTCCATTACTAAGTTAGTAACTAATAAGACAAAGGAGAAAACCCGCAAATTTCAAGACACTACCATAAACTGACACTGGCATTAATATTCTTATTTAAATCGGTACATGTGAAAAAAACCATAACAACAATGAGGGAATTTTGTGAACATAAAACAACAACTAATGCAAAAAAACCATATTGAACAAAAATATTTTTTTTTCGAAAACAGTTCACTTTATCGACATTGATCAAGAGTACCTTTTTTCAGCTTAAGGTTTAGAGTATCCAAGGAATCCGTAGGAAGAAAAATTTATATGAACTTCTCCTGTTATTTTTAAGTGTTCTATCTGAACCCGAGAGATTGCCCACATATTCTGGAACACCCTGTATACTAGTGAAAATAATGTACAAAAACTCCTAGCTCCTTATCTGATTTTCATTTGTTTTCAAGTCATAACGTAATTAAAAAAAAAAAATGTGGTGTGTTATGGTCCATAGTTATTTAAGTGGCCTTTTCACTTCGGAGAACCGCCTCACGGGACACAGCCGTAGAAAAAAGTGGTTAGGAGCGGCAGAAGTTATCTGAATTTACACCTTTTTGCTTAATGGTGAAGGAATCCAGTGCCAGGAACCCCAAGAAAAAAAAGCTATCTACGGCACTATCACGGGAGATCATTACAAAAAATGCAAATTCCCAATTTAACCAATCACAGAGATATATTGATGCTTATATTGTAGACCAAATAAAATATTCAAAAAAAAAAACGTAAGAATTTGCTTTAATATTATTAAATAATGTTGTTAATTGAGTCTAACATTATATAGTAAAACAGGACTCGGTCCAATAAAACTATGCTACATGCCACAATCGTAACGAGGATTTGAAGGTTTTTCCCATTTGAAATTTTTCCCAATGGATATGGATTAATTTTATACATATTGAAATCACGGAAAGTTCATCCCCGCTTAGATATCGGCTCTGTCTCGATAGATAATTCGGTTATTTTAGAAATGTCTGGATCCAAAGCAAGTTCATGGAAATTGTTCTTGCAAATTGCTAAATTAATTCTTTAATATCCCCCCCCCCCCCTCCAAATAATTTTTTTTTACAGATTTTGAATATGGCCAATAGGGGAAGGTAAACTACCTTTTCGCGCAAGAATGACAGTTCAAACTGTTAAAATGGCGGATGGGCGCCATCTTGGTAAAGAAAATTAAATAGGAAGAGGGGTCTTGCGATACGTACTTTACGCTGCCGGAATATTACTTTTTTATTCTCATCCAAAGCAAAATGGCGGCGTTTTAAAAATTGTATAGTTATTATTTTTTGGGTATCATTTAACTGGTTAGCAAAATATTCTTATTTTTGCGAACAGAAAAATGTAATCGGTCAGCCATAATGGCTAGTTGGTCAGCAACTTATGGACAGCAAACATTTCTGAATCGGTCACTAATTACTGTTATACTAGAGTGCTCTAAATTATTTTGGTACGCCAATTAAATATATAAGCTGCTCTGAGCGATCCACTTTTAATCAGATATTGGTAAGCAATCAGCGGGTAAGCAAAATATTTAATCTTGGTCATCAAAAAAAAAGCAATAAAACGTGAAATAGTGACAGTGCCCTGGAAAAACAAGTGAAAACCCGCCCCCGCTACACCTTTTGGGGGCCTTGACTGCTACACCGAATGAAAACACACGCACGCAATTAGCTACTCTGCTTTCGCTCCGCCCACAATAACGAACTTTACCGATTATTCAAAACAAACGCAATCCAATGATCTATATTGATAACCATTCTTTTAAAATGCAAACCTCTGAAGTAAACTGCTTCTAGACATGATTTTTTCTACTGACCAATTATAAAATCTTGCTGACCCAGTAATCATTTCGCAGCTCGACTGTTAATTAAGCGAACACGTGATATTACAAGCGGACTGATATCGGTTAAATTGTTGACAGTTGGTAGCATTTTTTGCAGAACAAGTGTTGCAGCCTGATTTTTATTTATTACAAGCAAAATCTTTTTATGCTGATCAAATGATTTAACGGCTATTTTATTGCTGCGAACCAATTTTAATAACGGCAAACCATTTAATTACCTCTCATATTTTTTTATTATCCTTTATTTCATTCACCGTCGTAGAGAAATAAATACAACTTGTTATAGCGTAGTAGTAATAAGAGAGCTACACTTTCCTAGCATATTACATGGTGCTCAGTATCAACCACAGGGCCAACACTCCATCCATAAATTGGAAAGTGAGTTTGTGATTGTTTGAAATGTTATTGAAAATCAGTAATGGGTGGAAGAGTGACAAAACATGTTGGTCTCGCTAATGGCAACAATGTTGAAGTCTGGTTAAATCAAAGATCTTACAAGGTTAAATCCAATAACGTTTAAAAGGTTATGGAGCGGTCTTCATCGTTTCGGAACGGAGCTAGTCTGGGCAAAAAGCCCAACAAGGGCGTATAATTTACTTTGAGATTCTTTACGTTTAACTATATTATCTATTCAAAAAGAGTAGTTTCAAATATTGGATATTTATAAAAAAAGATAGAAATATTGATCCAGTTTTTATATACAGTGTATCCAAGGATGGATTTAACAATTTATGCTTAGCATCAATATTTTTGGTGTATTCATTACTGGATGATACTCTCCAGATATAAAAGTGTATATTTCTAGCCAGATTGTCATATTTATCACTAAGACATCTTGCAAAATCCCAATTAAAAATTTGTAAATTTGACAATTACAACTGGTTTAAGGTTAATCCGCAATTGCTCTTAAAATAAGTTTATTTCTAATAATTTTACTATAAACTGTGAAAAGGATGATTCTTTAAAATAATATTATTATACTTAAAGGTATCAAATAAATCGTGAAATAATCCAACTGCACTCTGGTCATCTATCTTTAGTTTATTACCTGCTCACATGCATTGGGTGTGGCCAATTAGCAAGGAGGGAGAAACGGAATGGGTGATGCAAACTCAAAATCAAATTTCTAAATATATTTACTAACCTGTGAAATTTTAATTTAACACCATTGCATCTTCTAGTGAAGTATTTTATGGCCGCACAAGACTCAACCATCTTGTAAATGCAAGATTTATATTAAGAAATAAACCAACTCGACTGCTTTTTGCCCGGACTAGCACCACGGACCGGTCCATAACCTTTTAAACGTCAATGGTTAGTCAGAAATCATATCAATACAATCATATTAAAACATAACCATACTTACCGAAGAAAAGATAAATCCTTGCTTAAATGATCCACTCTTTTACAAACTATACATGAATGCACCATCATTGCTTATAATAAAGACGATTTTTCACCAATACTCACAAAAAAAAATAAAAACAACCAAGTATATAAACACTCCCTTAAAAGCGGTTAGCAGCGAGTAGCAACAGTGTATTCTTCTTCCATTGATAAAGTCTGATCGTTTGCCGTCGAGCGTAGTATCTTTTAACTTGATGTTGTCAGAGTGCAGTCGATTTATTTCAAACTTTTATGTATAATAATAATATTTTTTTTCTAAATCTCTCAAGGCCTATTCACAATTTATATTAAAATTATTGGGAAATAAATTTATTTTAAAAGCAATTGCGGATTAACCTTAAACCAGTTGCAATTGTCAAATTAACAAATTTTTAATTGGGATTTTGCAGATACCTTAGCGATAAATAGGACAATCTGGCTATGCTGCAAGCATAACAGCAAGGTGGGGAGTGCACGTTTACAGTCCTTACGTCGACTTCAAATGTAAACAATTCTATCTGGAGTTTGTAAGATCTTTGGTATCAACCAGCTGTCTTCGTTGATACTCAGGTCAAAAGTTTGCAAGGGCGGGACATTAAAAGCCTTGAGCAAGGAAAATCATTGCTAGGTCTCTTCCATCTGTTGCGATACATGGACTTCCTTTCCCCTTTGCCATGCCAGGCGTCTGCCATCACACATCATATTTAAACTTCCCGTCTTATATAAATTCCTATTTTTAAAATCTTATTCCACTTAGTCCATTTTCTAATTAACAAGATCACACTAAGTCGTAAGCTGCAACCGCACCACCAATTCCCGATTTCTATTTTTAAACGTGATTTAATATTCCGAAAACGCTCAAATCTCGTTAAGAGATGGAAATTTATTTTTCGTCCGATAGCGGTCGGAAAAGTTCACGGGCTTTTATATTGGCTGTTGGATACCGGATTGCAGAACGTCCTGAGTGTTCAAGTCCAAATTTAAAATCGATAAAGGTTAGATAGAGGAGAAAAGTTCAATTTTATTGCCACCTTGAGCAAAGGCCAAATTAAAAACTTTTTTTGTTTCATTATTTGTTGTCGGTGGTGGATGAGAAAATCAAAAAACCACAATTCGTAAATTATTACGAATAACATTGATTCTGGAATTGTTTCAAGTGTTTAGCTTAATTATTAAATTTCGAAAAGAGATAGAGGAGAAAAGTTCAACATCAGTGCAACCCCTTAAGCAAGGGACCAATTAGAAACTGTTTAACAGAAACTTTTGTTTCACCTACACTCCTCGCCAAAATAATCGATGGATCGATTGGTTTTGATCGTGAATAATTTTTTTAATTATAATTCGGACATTTATCGTAATTTTTTTATATTGTAGGTAAATTTGTGGAAAATCATGTGCGAGATTTCAAGAAAGTTAAGAATTTGTTCATAATATACAGGTTGAAATAAGAACTGTTTTTTGACAAGTGACATGTATTCTTAACATTTTCGCTTTTGGGTCATTTCATCAAAGGTATTGTAAACTATGCAAATTCCCATAATCCATTCATAACATTCTTGGAAAGTGAAGCTGTGATTGTGTGAGATGTTATTGAAAATCAGTAATGGGTGGAAGAGAGAACTACATGTTTGCTGGCTGAATGGCAACAATGTTGAAGTCTGGTTATATCAGATGGTTAAATATTGAAACATAACCATACTTACCGATGAAAAGATAAATAATTATTTAAATGATCCACTCTTTTACAAACTACACATGAATTGCACCATGATTGTTTATAATAAAGACGATTTTTCACCAATAATCACAAAAAAAATAACACAAATCAAACAAAATATATAATCAATCCGTTAGATCAAAGGACAAACATCGCAATGTTTACGAGATTAGTAATTCATTCATCTTTTGGGTCCGAACCGTAGCGCAGTTGTAAAATAAAAATAGATGTTGCCAGAGTGCAGTTGGATTAGTTGAAGTTTCGTTTGATACTCTTAAGTAATATAAAAAAAATGGAAAACCGAGCTTGGGAAGGTCGTTCCACAAGGATGAAGTCCTCCAGATGAAAGAATTCTTAAATAATAAAGTTCGAGGAGTACTAAGCTTAACCACATATGGATGGGCGGCAGTGGTTCGTCGTGTATTTCTGCTATTCGTCGCTCTCGGCGGAATTAAGAGGTCAAGGTCAGCCGAGCACCTTCCATGAAAATATCTGTAAAAGAGTCAAATCCCCAACCTGTCTTCGATTATCTAGGTTGTCGAGGTTCTTCGTCAGCTCGTAGTCTCCGATCAGACGAATAGTCCTCCTTTCGATGGAATCCAGTAGCCGAAGAGTATGTTTGGGTGCAGAGCTCCAGACATGAGAGCACTCTAGTGATGGTCGAATCTGGGCTTTGTAGTGTCAAAAGTTGTTGAGCTGGTTCGGAAGAGTACCCCAAGCTTCTGAGAAGCTATCTAGGCGATTACCACAACGTGGTTATGTCAAGACATATTTCCTCCCAGTGACCGAAAGAGATGGATTCGTTGCGTAGGCTAGAAATGTACATTTTTCTATTTCTTTGATTTCAATACTAATTTTTTAGCACGATTTCTTTAAAAAAAAACATTACAATTTCCGCGGGCGGACTTGGTAATGGCCAATGGTGGAGCTATGACAGCGGATAGGTCCATTAAAGATGTTGTAGAGCCACATGTTGTTCCTTTCGCGCCATTCAACGGAGCTGTAGCACGCTTATGCTCCACCTTATGTTGCGAGAATTGTTAGACGAGGTCGAAATGTCAAAAATGAATTAGTCCCCCCCACGCAGTCCCGACTTAAACCCAATAGAACATGTCTGAGACATACAATCTCTGAAACCTTCTCCTGCAAATTTACATGAGCTCAGTGCACATCTTGTTGAAGAATGACAGCAAATAACCAGAATTACATACGGAACCTCATTGAAGATATGCCAAGGTGTATTGCAGCGGTCATTCATGCTCGTCGGGGAAATTACCCGCTACTAAGGTCTATGCTATTTTTTAAGTTGGTTTTCATTTCATTCATTGACGCCATTCTCGAATTTTGGAGAAAGAAATATTAACGGAATTACTAATGCACAAGAACTCGAGAGTTTGTTCAATTTTATCCGAAAGTTCTCGTTTTCTCTTCAGAAATTGCATTTTATTGTATTTACTAGATGCATAATTATTTGCACCATTTGGAATTCGGTTTTCTTCCTTCTTTTTACCAAAACTCGAGGAAACCCGAACAACATCACTCCAGTGTAATCCATATAAGGTTTGCGTGCGAAGTTCTCATAAATTTTAAATTCCTCCGCCTACGAGCATATTACCTTCGCCATCGGCATATAAAACAAAGTGAAAACAGTTTTAATAAGTTACTGGTCTTTGTTTTCGGCCGTTTTATGTTAAGGTGTGGGCCGGTAGAGAGTTATTAATTTCCCCATCAAAATCGAATTCATGGGATATGGAGGATATTCGAGATGGATCTGAAACTATGGGATAACGAGTGAAAATAAATCAAATCCACGATAAATCAGTTCCGGTGACTCTGTGATTACGGATGCAGCCGCTGGGACTCTCGAAGAGTTTGTGGGTTAAGATTTTAGTGGTATAAGTCATGGAGTTTGCAATCCGGCATCGAGAAGAAATAGGGTAAAGTGATTCGGATATCTCGTGGGTCATATACCATGATATGTGAAACCAAGAGATTATATCTCTTGGGGTGTACCTTATGACTAAGGTTCATGGTTCGGAACAAACATTAACCGGTAGATGCCGTCTATAATGACATTGGAAATGAATGGACACTTTGGTAATGGTTTTCTGACGGAATTCATCTGGTAGTTATCGTTAAACCTAAGGAAGACCATAAACCACTATTATATGACGAGAAACGCGTTCTCTTGAATGTATATGCATTAATATTCTCGAAAAATTTAACTGTTTGGAAAATTTCTTTCCGCTCGGCTCGAACAGTCTAAGTGGATCTGTAATACCCTGCAAACAGTTTATTGTAAATCAAATGAAAAGCGCGTTTATTAAACTTTTCGCGGATGCCAAAAGCAAACAAACTGAAACACCACGCTGCTTGTACACGGAACATTAAACAGAACTCGCGAGTTCGGTAAATATTGCGGAAATAGCAGCCATCGGGGATTTAATATAATACACGGAAAGAAAACTTAGTTAAATTTACTAATAATAATAATAAACCATAATTCATGGCTGAATAACAAATGTATATCTGTGTACTGTCATTTATGCCAATACATCGTCTGAAAGGGGCCTCACGGCCCCCCTAGCTCCAGCTAGATATGCTCATATCCCTTCTGCTTAGCTCTAATTACTATTTTGTTGATTTTGGTTGTAAAATTACGGAAAAAACATATTGCAAATTAAAACTTTATCGACTCGACCCGTCCTAAAACTTGCATGTTATCGTGTACTCTGGTATGTGTACAAATTGAACATTTACTGTTTTCCTACTTTTATCTACTATCTTTAAAGGTATTTAACCACGGATTTAAATAGATTAAAACGCGAATTACACGCTCGTTTAGCGAGATAAAATAATCCTTTTTGATTAACCCAAAATGTCACTCTACTGGATAAACAAGTACGATACAAATGAAAAATCATTCGCGAAACAATTTTGTTTATATTAAGAAACTATGAAATTTAATTGTTTAATTTTAACAACCTCTTAAAGAAATACCGAATTTTGTTTCAGAACTTGCCACCTCCACGTCTAACTGCGTCAAAAATGGAAGTAGGAGTGCAGAGCGGTTATGTGGCAAACGGAGGGGGGTCCCCTGCTCCAGCTCCAGGAATTCTCGCAGTAGGAGAAGTTCAAAGAACTAGCAATAGGTAAGTGGACGAAATATATAAAATAATAATATAAATACAGGGCCGATGTTTTATTAATGTTACCTTATGTTAGACCTTAGCTAAGGTAACCTTAACGCTATAGTAAACCTTAAAAAACTATGTTTTAAATTAATTTGAGAGTCAATTGATGCGTTAAGTCTAAGATTACAAAGTTCTTAAATGAGATCTAGATGAGAGTTAAAAATGATTTTTTCTATTTGGGTTTCTTAATGGCTACATTATGAAATGCAAAAAAATTAATAACCTGCCCCTTTATGGAACTGAAATTTTATTTTTTTATGTTGGCGGCAAGTAGAGTTCGAATTTTAGGCTTACTTTGATTTCGTTGAAATTAGTTTTCTAGGCATTATGGATTCGACTGAAATTTTTTATAGAAAACTTTAAAATACTAACCTTAATGCTAGTATTCACCGATGTATCGTAAAGATTAACTTTACAAAGTCATACTTAAAGTTAAGATTACCTGTATTATGCACCGAATCAAATTGAAGTTGTCTATGTTAAGAAAACAATACATTCGGCAACGTTGAAAAATTTAGGGAATTTCTATTATTACGAGCGTAACACTGTGAAAGCATGGCTAAATGGGCATCTATACTTACAAATCATTATTAAATTCCAACAAATGTTCAATTTCTTGTAACACCTGTAAAACGTTGGGCTTTCGTAAGCGAAATCGACGGAAAGACGATAAATTGTCCATCCTGGTTATAAGTATTCGTTGTTGTCCATGGTCTCAAAATACTCTTCTCTGATGTATTGTCTTCTTGGAGAACCCATTTCGATTATATCAATAATATCCAGATCGTCTTCCACAAAAATAGCATCTTCCACTTCTATATTTTAAAAGATGACCAGGAATAGGTATAGCTAAAATGAAAACAATTTTTTTTGCAGAAAAACAAATATTCTGTTATTACAGTATCGACATCATAACCTAAGAACAACTTAAGTCCAGGATTTTGACTACTTAAAATTACGAACAACTTGAACTTGTTTTGTCGACCGTGCATAAGAAATTTGCAACCTAAGTTGTGAAGTTCTACTAAGTAAGAAATTATGTTAGTGGTGCATACTGGCATTAACCTTGCAAACAGATCATTTTACTAGGTATTTATCGAAAATACCTATACTCGGAAATATATAACATGCTGACGGTGTCCGTCAACTAATTTCTAGTCACAACTATAAAACAACATAACCTAAAAATAATAGAAATATCTTACAGTTTATGCTCTATTTCTACAGTTTTATTCAATAAAGTACTATTTTTATTTTTAATTCAATATAGTATTATACATATTACTTTATATATAGTTACTGTACACATTTCCTGGGCATTAATTGTTATTCCTGTTAGATTCTGTGTCGACACAATATTTTGTTCAATGGTAGGTATTATTTATTATTTTGTTCAATATTTTGAACTTTGTTCTGCTCGCACTATAACTCAAAGTTTTGCTTTTTAAAAGTTTTTCTAGATTATTTTCTGCAATTTCTCAACTTTCGTTCCTGACTCATTTTTATTAACTTTAATAATATATTTATCTTTAATTATGACGGATGGGATGAAGCTTTGTTGTGTTCAATTGTGTCTATCATGGCATATTTGATACTTGTAGCATTTTATTAAATTGTAAAAGTATTGCCAACCCAAAAAGAAAATACTAATTCAAATAGAAAAAATCTACTATATTTTTTAAAGTTTTTCAGACTTTAAAGACCCAAATAGAAAAAGTATTATAAAATACACGGTTCATAAGACAATTTGAGCGCTTGTACTTAAATTAAGGGCGTGCTCTCGTGCTTATGAAACTTGTATCTTAATGTACTATTATGGTTTCGTAAAAACGTCTTAGCCTAGGAAGATCATAATTTTTATTATTTATCTGTTTTAGGTCTCCTGCAAAAACAGGTCTACACGTCAATTTTAAGGATAAAGGAGAAATCAAAGAAAAGAGAGAAAAGTTCCTAACAGCGAAGTATGGACATCACCAGATGAGCCTTATTAGAAAAAGGTTGGCTGTAGAGATGTGGCTGTACGAGGAACTGAAGAAACTTTATGAAACAAAAGTAAGTAGTTTTATCTACAGTTAAGTTATTTCTGGTTTTAGGAATATATTTTAAGTTGTTAATATTGCCATAAAATAGAAAATAGTTAAAAATATTACATATCCCCGTGGCACTGACTGGCAAGCATACCTACATAAACTAACCAGAAACATTTTAAAATAAAACCGAATAAAACGATGGGGTATTTATTTTGAGCCTGCGGAGCGGAACTCTTTAAATGAATAATTTCGTCCATTTGAAACTAAATAAGACCGACTAATTGATACATAAATTGCTTTATTTCGGGATCGAGTAAAAATAATCTGCTGGGAAACATTTTCGAGATTATTTTTAAACGGGTATTAAACAGAGAGTTTAAAAATAAACATGAATATGAAAGATTGAGAGATGTTTTTCAAAATTGTTCATATACAGATCGTAAATTCAGAGTGTTATGGAAATTACGTATTATATTAAATGGGGTGACTCTTTGGGTGTCCTAGAGAAAGTCTACATACTTTTTTTTTAAATCGAATATCTAAATACGGTAATAAGGTAAAAACCCTTTTTACCCACATACAGTCGCGCCGTTCCATCTGGATTTACTTAGCAACAATGTGGGTCACTGGAGTATACTAACCATGTTGTCAGATCACACCGCGTGTCGCCCTTGCTTGGATACCGGCCGCGCGCCACTCTCGTTGCTTCAGTATGTTTCGAGACTCGGGGAGTGGAGTGACGTTGTCGAGGGTTCCACATGCTTGACGTATACAAATTTTAAACGTTTTGTTAGTTGTAGCAGCACCCGATTTTTTTTCTGTTTGAAATAATTCATAATGATAAATGTTGTGATGTGATTTCAAATTTGTGTGATATTATCTACTGTTGAGCTGTTGATAAACATGCTTTTTGTGTTTTATTTTTTTATGGAATTTAATTATAAAACGGATTGTTTTAAAATAAGATCGAAGGTAAGAGAGTATGTACCTTAAAATTGTAGTTTTCTTTGTCTAAAATGTTTAAAAAGAAGTGATAGCGCGCGTCATAGACGTCTTGTTGTAAAAACTGAACACGTGCGTTTAGAATTATGTGTTGCAATATGACAACATCGCCTGTAATGCGCTAACCTTTTTGAACCTCGAGACTGCCACAATAAACTATTGATTGCAAAGGTCCTCAGGAGCGGCCACGTAAATTTTGAGATTTCATATAAAGTGTATATTTCGCTTAATAATTATTCAAAGCGCCATTTATGGTTATTTTTCTTCAAATTATTTTCATCTCAGGATTTGCCGGTTTAAATATAATAAGTCATTTCCATAACACCCTGTATAGGTTATGTTGAGGTTATGTTAATTCTCTTTTATTTTTGGTGACAGGCTCAACTACCAAATATAACAGAGAAATGATAGGTCGGAATTTTATTTATGCATGTTTTGATGAAAAAGTAAAGTACAGTTTGGGAACGCCGGGGAAAAAATAATGAACGTGCGTCGTCATAACCATTGACACAAATATGGACCCGATATTTATATCTTAGTGGCGTCTGTGAGTCGGACGAACATCGAAATATTTTCAGCCGGAACAACAAGAGTACCTCCCCGCCCCGTTTTCGAGGATGCTGAACACGATGGCGGCGTCAGAATTTCTCTTTTGGGTTGCGCAACTCCTCAAAACGGCCAAAAACCATCCCCCAGAGGGGTTAAACGCGCTTCAAGAGGTTTCCCTGCAGAGAAACACACTTTCCCCCGGTGTTCGAGGATGCTGAGCACGGTGGTGGTGTTGGATATTACGTCCGACTCCTTCCAACCCCTGCACCGGCCAATACTCGCCCCTGAAAGGGGTGAATCTTTTTCAAACATCAGCGGCAAATATATATCCCCCCCCCCCCCCCCCGTTTTCGAGGATGCTGAGCACGTTGGTGGTGTTGGAAATCGCGTCCTACCCCCCCTCTCCCCCCATTTCCGAGGATGTTGAGAATGGGGAAAATAGTTGTACTTCTCTTTTTGGTTGTAATGGTCTCTCATTCCGGTCCAACTGAAAAAATATAATCAAATAGTTTGCGCGAAAAAACGCGAAGGCGTGGTCAGTTTATTTTTAATTTTTTATAAATTTAAATAAAAAAAATCATAAAACAGAAAGTAATTTAAAAAAAATTTTAAACACGTCACGTCATTTGTTTCGAAATTTTTTTTTATTAAAAAGTAATATCGTTCCATAATGGGGGCGAGTGTTGGTCGGTGGACAGGTTGGAAGGGGTCGGACGCGATAGCCAACACCACCAACGTGCTCAGCATCCCAAAAGGGGGGGGGGGGGGATATATATTTGCCGCTGATACTTGAAAAAAAAATTCACCCCGGGCGAGTATTGGCCCGGTGGAGGGGTCGGGCGCGATATCCAACATCACCAAAACGGGGGGAAAGTGTGTTTATCTGCAGGGAAACCTCTTGAAGCGCGTTTAACCCCCCTGGGGGGTGGTTTTTGGCCGTTTTAAGGGGTTGCGCAACCCAAATGAGAAATTCTCACGCCGCCATCGTGTTCAGCATCCTCGAAAACGGGGAGGAGGTACTCTTGTTCCGGCTGAAAATATTTCGATTTTTCGGGTTTTTTTTCCGACTCACAGACGCCACTATCTGGTTTGTACATGTCTAAGTGACGCTTGTTATTACGAAAATAAACACAACAAAAAAAAAGAGACGGGGATTTGATTTGATCTGATCGGTTTGGTTGTCTCGTTTACCCAAAACAAGCGATCGACGGACGTGCCCCAACAGTTCATAGAATGTGCCTCGTAAATTTACTCCTTAAAAGTAATCAAAACAAACATTCGGTTATGTTTTGACCAAAAGTTTACTTTATTTTTCAATAAGTATGAATTTATTACCGACGTAGAGCGAGAACTGCTGGGCGGTAGTGAAGGAAATGAAAAAATAAACATTTCCCTATTTATATCGTCTATTTTCAAAATACAGATAACAAGGATAGGGAAGAGGGAGTTACTCTTCTCTTGTTCCACATTTTTTGTATAATTTAGATCATAACGGAGATATTTATTGTAATTTGTCACACTAAATGTTATACAGGGTGTATAATCTGTAATAATTTGTACAATTTAGTGCATAATTAATCGATATTTTACATGGAAAGACTTAGTGGTCTGTGGCGTGCACGCAATCTTTTTTCGAACGGGTTAGATTGATTTATTGACTAACATATCCTTTAATTGTTGCAAAAAAAAATAATTGAATAAACTTAGCAATATGGCCATGGTTCTTACGCATTAGAAACTTGCTGCGAAATACAAACAAAATTGTGTTAATTAACAATATGTGATGCTTTTATGTGTGACCAACATCGGTCATATTTATTGCGAAATAAAATTTTAAAAAACTCTTCCACACAGCATGTAGAAACTTATTGGAAAATACAGTCTTTTCTTTCATTTTATACTGTGATTTAATAGTAAATGCCAAGTTCTATGCGGTACTCGGTAGAGATTTAAAAGAAGAAAACAAATGTTTTTTTCCGGTAAAATTGGAAAATTTAACACCCCCCCCCCCCCCCCCCCCAAAAAAAAAACACCGCATCATTTTTGTGCCATTGTTTACGATTTTAACCTCATACTTTCATTCGGCGAAGTCCTTTCGCTCTGCCACGCATACGCGATTGGTTGCCGGTCTGTCTTCAGAGAGTTTTTGCACCGTTTAAAGGAGGGTTTTCGCACTCTTTGTATAAAATCAGCCTGCCCGCGTCCGCCCAAGAGAGGTTGATACCTAGTTCCGAACTATGAAAAAATATCCGCTTCATAGAGATGTCCGCTTATTAGAGGTGTCCGTTAGTAGATGTTTCACTGTATTATTATTTTCTTTGCTTTAACCTACATTTTTTGACAAAATATCCCTCCCGTATTACATGATCGTTCACGCAAGTAAATCACATTTTCTTAAAAATGTGTTTCTTGTAACAGATTTTCTTTGGTACATGTTTATCCAATTTTCTTTGTAACTTTCTCGGATGTTAACATAATGAAAACATAAAGGATATTATTTACCTACTAAAAGCATTCGCGTGTTTAACCCACTTTTATATGGCCGAAATTCACATTTACAGAGGAATCGATTTTATTAAAATATTAATGGTAATTATAAGGATTTTTTTATGATCAAATACAAGCACTATAGGAAAATCCTTTAAGGCACTCTGGGAGTAGTGCGTGTGCGTGTGCGTGGATATGCCAAGACATATTTCCTCCCAGATTGACGACCAGCAAATTAATAGATGAAGCCAGTGGGTGTCCGGCCATGACTATATCCGTTTCTGTAATGTTAACCTTTTTAGAGAAAACTGCTGTCTGGGTTCTCTTAGCGTTAAATTCGACTTGGTTACTGTCACCCCAAGCCAAAATTTCTTCTAGGTTTTTGTTGAGCCGCCATACTTCATGCTGTCTGCGAAGATGTGCGTCGGCAGCCGATGTTTGTGCATTCAAAGAGAAAGATGATATAAGTGTGCTATCGTCTGCAAAACTAAATATCGGGTTTTTCGTTTTCACTAGAAGGTCGTTAATGTAGAGTAAGAAGAGAGTGGGAGACAATATGGACCCTTGAGGAACACCGACATTAATTGTGAAGGTGTCTGAGAGAAATCCGTCAATCGCCACTTGCATAGAGCGGTCCTTAAGAAAGCTAGACAACCATGCACAGAATCGACTGGGCATACCATAGGATCGCAGTTTACTTAGAAGTCCCTCATGCCAAACACGATCAAAGGCTTTAGAAATATCCAGTGCATGATGTTCGATTGCGTTGTTCCAAATATGGGTGACATAGGCTAGAAGATCTCCAGTTGATCTGGACTTCCGAAAACCATATTGATGATCGCTGATAATGTTGAAGCCTTCCAGGTACTTTCGAAGATGTTGGTTAATAGCTTTCTCCATTACTATTGATATAACAGCAAGCAATGCGACCGGTCGATAGTTGTTAGGCAGGGTTCTCTTACCTTTCTTTGGTATAGGCTGGACTCGCGCCGTCTTCCAGCACGATGGAAATATTCCTTGTTTGTAGGATAAGTTAAAAGTCTACAAAATACTGGTGTTAGTTCATCGGCGCATCTCTTGAGAACTATAACAGGAATTTCGTCTGGACCAGAAGCTATTTATTATTATATATTACTATATAATTATTATTTAAAAGCGCCCCCTTCACAATAGAATTGACAGGTCTTTCCGATTGTTAAAATTATTTACTGGAAGCGATATATTAGGTGTGAGAAGTTTTCAAATCGACACCCTGTATACTATACCAATGGCGCTAGACAAGCCATCGAAGCAAAGGAAATCTTTCGTAAATAACCCCAAAAAAAAAACTTAGGAATGAAAACTTTACGAACAGGCTAAAAAGTTCGTTGCCCCCGTCCGTCCCTTTCGTCCTAAAACGATCATCTCTTGGGGATATTCTCACGGCGCTGTCAGCAATTTCATTTCGTTTTCCTTTTTAACATTTTTCACCGTGTTTTCGAGAAAAATTGGGATAGGTAGGTAGGTAGGTATGCTCTCCCATCGGGAAATGTAAATACGTTCGCTTATTGTTTTATCTGAGTAATATAAGAAAAAGAACGACCGTTATAGCATGTGTCATCAATAAAAATAAACGCGGCTGTGTATGTTTAACATACATACTTATCTATTAAGCGGTCTTAAGAGTGTGTAATATGATTCTTCCAAGTCAGAACCCAACAATGCCTCGTTTAAGACAATGAATCCGTGCAAGCACATATTTTAAGCGTTACGAGTATTTAGGATTGTGCTTGCTAAGCGTGACATGATACAGAGTTCACCCTCGCTTTATTTAAGTCAATGCCAGCGGCTCCACTTCGAATCAATAAAATTATCACCGAAAAACGACAAACAATAGGTTTGTTAGCAGAGCAATCGGAAACAAAATGCGCGAGACATGCGCAGTTGAAAGTATTCACAGAAGCCAAATCTGGGACGGCTGACCAAAAATTCGGTGTTCGTAGACCAAAATGTATCGATTACCAACTGATTTGCAACAGTCAGCATAATCCGCGTACTGGTACGGAATTGTGGGTTTGGATTCAGCTCATTTGCTCGATCGTTTGTTTCCATTTGACTTATCGTTTAACTGGCAGCAACAATTGCTTGCAGACTCTAATGCAGCCTTAAAGCAACAACGGTCAACAACCGCCCTCCTCCCCCTCTGTCTCTGGGGGCATCCCTAACGGCCTTGGCACTCGCCCGGCATAATTTGCGACAATTTATTGAACACCTGGGGAAGCGGGATTTTGATTGTTCCACTTTAGGGCGTGTCCATTAGAAGGATTATAATATATTGATGGTGAACCGATAAATGTTTTGCTTAGTCATTCTGGTTTTATCCAATTGATTCCCAGGTTTCAAATCAAAAACACATAGAAAATATTTAATTTTCCGATAAACTTATTTTTTTTATTTACACGTCATAATCTTGCATAATAACCTTGCAAATACACATAAAGAAAGCACAATGTAATGCAAATCGTTTTAAAGCCGTATTACAGTCGGCAGTAAAAATTTTCGGTGCAATGGCAATTATAATTGCACGAATTCATGCGCAGTAAACCGTTCTCGATCAGCTGGCGCATTTCCAACAGTCAGAACAGCAGTCGGTAGTGTCGAAATCCCTAAAATACCCCCAGAATCAGAGATGGGCAAACCTGATCGTTTTGATTAGCAGCTAAAGCAGCTACTGCTACTTAAGGCCGTATTAGACTAGCCAATTTTTTCTCTTGCGCCGGCAATTATAATGGCACGTATTCATGCGCAGTAAACCGTTTTCGATCAGCTGGAGCATTGTCAACGGTCAGAACAGCAGTGGGTACTGTCGAAATCCCTAAAATACCCCCAGAATCAGAGATGGGCAACCCTGATCGTTTTGATTAGCAGCTAAAGCAGCTACTGCTACTTAAGGCCGTATTAGACTAGCCAATTTTTTCTCTTGCGCCGGCAATTATAATGGCACGTATTCATGCGCAGTAAACCGTTTTCGATCAGCTGGAGCATTGTCAACGGTCAGAACAGCAGTGGGTACTGTCGAAATCCCTAAAATATCCTTGAATTATAATTGCCATTACTGGCGCCATAAAAATTGCCAAGTGTAATACGGCCTTTATACGGCTTTAACAGCCTCAGGCAATTCTATTACAGATGCGGTTTCAACGGCGAGGGCTGTCAACACAGCAAAAAAAAATAACGTATCAAATTACGACGCTCAAATTCCTAAAAAAAACAACTATAACCCGAATAATAATATAAATAAACACGAATACACGAACAACAACAAACGCGCGGGACGTATTTTAAGGTTAATATTTAGTAACTTTTACCAGACTTGCAACAAAAATCGAGCAGACCCGTTTTTGGCAGTTCTTGCAAGTTGCAAGAATATTGCAAAAAGAAATCAGCTGGCTCCTTAAGAGGCCGCAAGTCTTTCTGCAATTGCAATAAACTTATTTTTACAACATTCTTGCCAAAAAAAGGGTCAGTTCAATTTTTGTTGCAGTTTCTGCTGCAAGCCTGGTGGAAAACATAGTGATTTTTACATTATCAATTGAAAAATAAAAGTTCCTAAATATTAACCTTAAAATTGTTTTACCGTACTTTTGCTGGGTTGGCAGTCCTCGCCCTAACTGCATTAGTGCCTGTTCTCACCAAAGGAACTGGCAACCGCAACGCAATGCAACTTCAACGCGCCGCAACTTCAGTTGAGTTGCTCGTGCATTCCCACTGGAATCAAAGCAACCGGAACGCAACTGCATCGCGACCGCAACTTCAGTTGAGTTGCTCATGCGTTCCCACTGGAATCAACTGGTTTGAAGTCTCTTTTGACATGAGCAAAATGTCGTCTTCGTCAGATAAAGCCCCAACAGACGTTAAAAAGCTTTCAAGAAAAAACTGAGCGACAATTTTGGGTTAACCCTTTTTATACCATAAATTTGAGACATAGTTTCTATATAGTGGCACAGGAATTAAATAATTATCCGGTTAAATTCCATAGGTTTTACCGAATGAGCCACAAAAGTTACATATTTTGCTGTCTCGTCCGCCATGACACCGCGACTGGAAGCAACTGACGACGGCGACGCGATATGCCGGGCAACTCATAAGCAACTAGTTGCGTTGCAGTTGAGTTGCCTTAAGTCAGTGGGTACACGCGTATTTAAACGTTAGTGCTGTGTCGCGTTGATGTTGCGTTGCGGTTGCCAGTTGCTTTGGTGAGAACAGGCACATAGAATTACCGACTGCAAAACGATTTGCATGACATATTGTTGGCAACTCTCATGCCAGAAATTAACTGGCAGCCATAAAATTACAAAACTATTGCTGTCTTAATGACGCATGCCTTCCTTCAAGTTTATTGCAATTGCAGAAGAACTTGCCGATTGTAATGCGGCCATAAGGTTTGTTCAGGTCCGTGAGCGTTGAAGATGATGGAGGAGGTGGAAAGTAATCTGTGTATAGGTTAGGCTTGAAACGCATAATTTCGTAGCTATCCTTTTTTGGAGCAAATAGCAAGAAAAAAAAAATTCTCCCAAAATATCGTCATTCCTGAAAAACAGATGTTCAATCGTCTAATATTTACAACAATATTACAATTTCTCGAATTAATATCACAGCAAAATATTTATCAGCGTGTTCGATATTAATGTCATAATTTAATCCATGTAATATTTCCGTTACACACACACACACGTATCGAATGGCTATTTTGCAGTTATACAAACCAATTATTATTATTGTGATAATTTAAAAAAAAAATTGCTGTAATCCTGTATGTGGGAACCGATTCTTCTCTCTTTCTCATGATGCATTAAATGGGTGCCGTAGATTAACTAACTATTCAAATACCAATCGTGGCAATTTTCTCTTTCAAGTCTGAAAGAAAAATATTGTTAATTTATGCATAGAAATAGCTTTTTTACCGATGCCAATTAAATTTCTCTGTTCTGTGTTAAGCGATCTCTCAGGAAATAGAAAAACAATCTGAAAATCCTTAAAGAGACAGTTATTTGCCACTGTACAACTCTATGTAGCAGATCTGGGGGTTTTACACCAGAATATTCTTACAGCCTTTATAAAGAAAGAAATATGGACTGGGAATAGACCAAACTTCCCTAAACATAGAGAAGAATTCTAAACAAATTGATTTAAAAAAACTAAAGGTTCATAATAGTTGACCTGGCCAGTTTTTGTATGTTGTCATAACAAAAATTACATAATAGTACATTGTGTAACCAGTGCGTAAAGATAGGTTTTATATACGAGTGAGGAGTTTACAACTCGAGCTGTAAGGGAGGCACACTTGCACTACACTTTTTCTACGACCGTATATTCAGCTTCATTTTAAATATGTACAGGGTGTCCCACTTGCGATACTTTTATAGGGTATCTCCGTAACTGTTAGTGCTATCAAAAAAGTAATGTAGGTGTCATGTACTCTTTTTGCAAACTTAAAGTGATAAAATCAAAATTTGAAAATTTTCGCTCGTTTAAGAGATACGGGGAAAAATAAATAAATTTACAATTTCAAAATTACCCTAGTTAAAAGAGATATGGAAAAATGTTTTATACATAAGTTTCTTTATATTGATTGTTGAATAATCTGCCGTTTTCAGAATAACTATACGGGGTCAGGTAAAAAAGTTATCGGACCTATCCTCATTTTTTTAAATGGAACACCCCGTATATTTTAATCTAAAAATATACTATTTTAAATTCTCCTTTCAAATATATAGCATACCATGGATGATTTTGGTTCCCTAGGCGATTTATTAAACGTTGTTACTTTAATACTTTAAAACTAATATCCTAGAGACAACTATGTTGACATTCTGGTTGTTATTAACATTTAACGTCAATTTCGTTTTTACATATTCATTTGTGGAAAATACTTATCAACATTCTGAAAAATTTGATGATATCTATCATCCATGGTGTGATTTAGATTTGAGAAGAGAGTTTAAGATGCTATCTTTTTAGATTAAAATATACAGTGTTCCATTTTAAAAAAATGAGGTTAGGTCCGATAACTTTCTTACCTGACCCCGTATACTTATTCTGAAAACGGTAGATTATTCAACAATCATTATAAATAAACTTAGGTATGTATTAAACATTTTTCTGTATCTCTTTTAACTAAGAAAATATCGGGTAATTTAAGAATTGTCAATTTGTTGATTTTCCCCCCGTATCTCTTAAGCGAGCGAAAATTTTCGTATTTTGATTTTACCATTTTAAGTTTGACCCAAAAAGAGCACATGATACCTACATTACTTCTTTGATAGCACTAACAATTAAGGAGATACCCTATAAAAGTGTCCAAACTGGGACACCTTGTAACTGTACCGGGTGTCCCACTAAGAATGGCTCTCGGCCGTATCTCTGAAAGTGTTAGTCGTATGGCTTGCGGAAAAATTTTTTAATATGAAAAGTGATCATAAGAAATTGCTGGAAATTATTTTCAAATTTCTCAGTCGAGCGCTAGAGGGCGCAACCGTTACGGTAAATCCGTAAAGCTTAGTTTTTTCAAAAGTTGCCGCGTTAAGGTATATTGAAAATAGCATTTTCGTATACTTTAAGGTTTTATGAAGAAAATTTACTTATAACATATTTTTGTCACTTTTAAAATAAAGTGGTGGGGGAAGGTTGAACATTATTTTAAATAAATGCCTACAAATCCGGGTTGGCTCAACAGAATTTAGTGAACTTTGTTTTCTTAAAAAGAGGTTCCCTTACTCTATACTTTACTGTATAAACTATGACAATATGACTTTTAAAGTAGGCGCTAGAGGGAGCTATTTTACAACTTAACAAACATTGCGCATTTTTTCAAAAATTTTAAATACAACAGTATATTTAATTTTACTTCATCACAAAGATTAATAAAAGCCTAAAAAACTGGCGAAAACCACAACTTGATATCTTTTTTCAAACCGGAGATATTAACAAAAACAAAAATAAACACGGAAAAATATGATTATATTTAAGTTTCAACGGTACAGGTTTTTCAAAAGTCAAATAGGCCTTGGAAAAACAAAATATAATTTAAAATTAGGTGCTTTCACGTCAAAGTTTTTATTTGACTTTTGAAAAAACCTGTACCGTTGAAACTTATAATATAATCATATTTTTCCGTGTTTATTTTTGTTCTTGTTAATATCTCCGGTTTGAAAAAAGATATCAAGTTGTGGTTTTCGCCAGTTTTTTAGGTTTTTATTAATCTTTGTGATGAAGTAAAATTAAATATACTGTTGTATTTAAAATTTTTGAAAAAATGCGCAATGTTTGTTAAGTTGTAAAATAGCTCCCTCTAGCGCCTACTTTAAAAGTCATATTGTCATAGTTTATACAGTAAAGTATAGAGAAAGGGAACCTCTTTTTAAGAAAACAAAGTTCACTAAATTCTGTTGAGCCAACCCGGAGTTGTAGGCATTTATTTAAAATAATGTTCAACCTTCCCCCACCACTTTATTTTAAAAGTGACAAAAATATGTTATAAGTAAATTTTCTTCATAAAACCTTAAAGTATACGAAAATGCTATTTTCAATATACCTTAACGCGGCAACTTTTGAAAAAACTAAGCTTTACGGATTTACCGTAACGGTTGCGCCCTCTAGCGCTCGACTGAGAAACTTGAAAATAATTTCCAGCAATTTCTTATGATCACTTTTCATATTAAAAATTTTTTCCGCAAGCCATGCGACTAACACTTTCAGAGATACGGCCGAGAGCCATTCTTAGTGGGACACCCGGTACATGGTCCCTTATGGAAGTGTAAACGAGGTTAATTCACATTTTTTTCGAAAAGTCAGCCTTAACAATAGACCTCTCTGTTTGTTTCGTTCCGCTTTACGTAATATCATGTAATATGCCAGTTGATCTTGATGGTCCGCGTCCTCTTGAGCTTGAGTGAGATCTTCAAGCGGTATGACGAATGACTTGGGACTTTTAAAACCGCTTAATTTGCCTTCTTCAGCTGTCCTTCCCGGTTCACCGTTATTGGTGACTCACTTTTCATGGCCAACCTTGCAAATAATACTCTTGCTTTGTTTGTTTTGTTGCCAGTCATTTGTCTTTGGTTGTGGGTAACCCAAAAAGGAAGAACTAATTAAAAACAATGGAGTATAATAAACACCGCAAATCACCACCTGTGATTTTGTTTTATTTTTTCAGCCAATAATTTCTTTATAGAACAAAATTATGAAATTTATCAATCTTTTCTTCATCAAATGGACGGCGCCGACATTTTTTTATTTGTTAACATAATTCCAATTAATTCCGATATTTTATAATAATTTATAATCTTGCAAAATTCCAACTAAAAATTTGTTAATTTGGCAATTACAGCTGGTTTAAGATTAATCCGCAATTGCTCTTAAAATAAATTTATTTCCTTATAAACTGTGAAAAGGCGATGAGAGATTCTTTAAAAAAATATTATTATTCTTAAAAGTATCAAACGAAACTTGAACTAATCGAACTGCACTCTGGCAACATCTATTTTTATTTTACAACTGCGCTACGATTCGGACCCAAAAGATGAATTGCTAATCTCGTAACATTGCTACGTCAGCGCTTTGATCTAACGGATTGATTATATATTTTGGTTGATTTGGGTTGTTTTTTGTGCTTATTGGTGAAAAATCGTTTTTATTATAAACAATCATGGTGCATTCATGTGTAGTTTGTAAAAGAGTGGATCATTTAAATCAGGATGTTTGGTTATGTTTTAATATTTATCTATCTGATAACCAGACTTCGACATTGTTGCCATTCAGCCAACAAACATGTAGTTCTCTCTTCAACCCATTACTGATTTTCAATAACATTTTACACAATCACAGCTTCACTTTCCAAGAGTTCTATGAATGGATTATGGGATCTGTAGTTGGGAATCTGTACATTTGACATTGACATTGGTTGGGTTTCGTGTGGTTCACAAATTTTTCAAATTTCTAAACGAAATTACTTTGCTATACAGGGTGTTATGGAAATGACGTATTACATTTAAATGGGTGACTCCTGGGGTGTCCTCGAGAAGCGCTACATAATTTTTTTATATCGAACGTTTAAAAAGTGGGGTAATTCACCCATAAACCCACAGGTCACTCCGCGGCACAATCATATTACACTGCCCAGCTGTGTAATAAACACATGTTCTGGCGAAATGTTGCCAAACTGTGGAAAAGTGTAAAACTTTAGATTCTTATGAAAATAAATATTTAGCTTACGTAGAAATTAAATCCAGGCTGCCGACACGAGTAAGGAATCCAGGGAACAGACACCTTCAGTTCTTTTTTCTATGGGAAGAGGTTTATGCTCATCACGTGCCCTGATGATAGTGTGGGACCGCATAATAAGTTTATACCCACTAAACCAACAACAAATTACACTAAATCACTTAACGAAACACACAGACACCCACGAGTTTCAAATTAGTTTTTTTTGAAGATATGCACCTATTATCAAATTACACAAAAGCACTAAACACTAACGCATAATTACACTATCGTACACATAGAACAACAGCACACACATAGGAGGATACAAATTATTTCGCAATAGAAAGTCAGAAATAATAAGAACGTTAATTTCTAATGGGCCCAAAAACAATTTTTAATCCTTTAATGAAGAATGATGAAATACTTATGTTGACAACAACAGGACCTCCCCTTCAGTCTTAATTTAGACGAGTCCAACCAAGGGTCGATTGCTTCGTACATATTCGGAAAAATAGCGCGGTTGCCATTTCCGAGACAATAATAATAATTATACAGGAAAGTAATATTACAGAAGGAAATTCCGCAATTTATGAATATAATTTTATAAAACATCAAAAGTGGCAACGCTGTATTTTTAGATATTTCCCAATAACGCAATATCGATCGACCGAATAAACCCGAAATAGACTAAAACGTGTAGTTACTAGAAATTTTTAGATGTTAAATACCAATGTATAAAAAAATGATATTATTTCCCAGGCCACCGGATGAAACTTTATACAATAAGGGCATATTTTTGTCTACACAGTAGCACCTTAAAATACTAATTCAGATTGAATGGTACTTAGATGTGTTCATGAGATGCATACAAATTTACGCGAAAACTAATTTGAATTTGTGCTTATGTTTTTGTGTTTTGTGAGGTTATTGTGCCGGTTTTTGTTTGGATTATCTATTTGGTGTTTTTTATAAATTAAGTTGGTTTTAAATAAGGCCGAAAAGGTAAATAAAATTGCAGTTTTTTTTTCTAAAGGGTAAAGTGGCATTTAAGTTGTTCAGTTCCGACGGGTGTCGTTCGAATTGGACAAATGAGAACATACCTGACCGCGGCGGTTGGTTCGAGTCAGTTCAAGTTTATAAATCAGAGATTGTTTCCCAGCGAACTGAACTGAACGTAAAAGTTTATAATAATGTACCCTGAAAAATAAACAACTTCCAATCTGTCAAACGGTTGACTTTCTAAAAAGTGACAACACTGCTCAAATTCACTGACGTTTTCCGCCATATGTTATTTTGTTTATCTTTCTCCCGGTGTCACCACGTGCGTAATTTTGGTTTGACGTCAGGTCATGTACAGGGCATATTAAATTAGAGCGCCATTTTTGGATATTTTTCTTGAATTTGTTTTCATCTCAGGAATTGCCGGTTTAAATATAATACGTCATTTCCATAACACCCTGTATATAATTATCATTAATGTGCCATCGGTAAGGACAAACATTACATCTCTAAGAGCTTGGATCCTACGAAACGATTTTGAAAATCACAATGGTATCTTTAATTGTCTATCTCAAATATAGTTATTTTTTTATAGTATAAATCTCGATATATTCTAATAAGGTATTCTGTTCAAATAAAAAAAATACAGCTGCACATCCATCTGCACTATAAATGCCACCAGCTTTATAATTACCAAACACTGCCGATTTTGTACAGCATAATCCCAAATTGTATTACTACCAAATATCTTTTCTTTGCTGACAAAAAAGCTCGATAAAGAAATAAAAAAGCTCGCATGCAGCTGTGTGCTCGAGTCAAAAATAATCGCGTAATTACGAGTCGAGTTCGTGCAGGAATTATAAATTTCGAGCCGGTTGCTTTTTGTGAAATAAGGCGTCCGTCCTAAATAAACGGGTGCACTTAAGGCCAAAACACACGTGTTTGTGTCGTTTCCGCGTTACTATTATATCGTTTGGCCTGATTTCGTGGCTAAAATAGACCCTGATATAGTTTTAATACTTACTTATAACAAATGGAATATACAGATGGTGTCCAAAATTATCTGTTTGATACAACAAGGGCGTCCAGTAGAAGTTAACTTTCTTTCACTTCCATTATCCAGCCTTTTTGACCCCTAATTACTAATAACTAAGCCAAAATGTATTTTTATGGGGAAGGGAAAGGGTTCTTTTTTAGGAAAATATACGGGGACTTATGCGTTCGAAAAGCGGAATTGCCCTCAGGGCCATTCCCGAGTAGGGTTGCCAGACGTCCCGTTTTAACGACATGTCCTCCTTATTAAGGAATTTGCTCCGTCCGGCCCTTTCTTTCTGACCGGCTGCTTCTACCGACCGGGCCAACCATAAAAATTTACCATTACCACGCGAAAGTGCTTGTTTTCTTATAGCAACACCAGGAAAAGTTCCTAAATGCACAATTTTCGTTGGTTTTGTCGTGTAATTAATAATAAGTGTTTATTTTTGCGTTTTATTTGATTATGACTGACCTTCGCAAAAATTAGAGCATACAAATTTTATTTTTATTTGTTTAAATACATTTGCCTCCGGACAGTAACGACAAGACTTGTACCACTAAAATCCACCTAGTGCGAGATTTTGTTTTTCATAAACTACGCGTTATTTAATTCCTTAAAAATTTATGAATAAGAATACAAGATAAGGAGGGCTAGTACAGGGATCTCGGAAACCGTAAGAGATACGAAGTCGGTTAAACGGAAGTAAAGTTGCGCATTTACGTGCCTAATAATATGCCGTTTAGAAAGTTTTAAAATTCCGAGTAGTTCCGGAAAAAAACGAAATTCTGAAAAATCGTTCCCTCTGGCCCTCTTTATCTTGGACACGTTGTATAAATTCAGACTTCTTTCTTTTTAAGTGTAATTACAATTTAATTAAAACGTTATTACAGTGTTATTTTACTCGGTGAAGGCTCTGAGGATGTCGATATACAAATTTAGAAATCGCGGATGTTTGGTTTCCTTCGCTTCCTTGTTGACATAAATATTACATCACAAACTAAAATACAGAAATATTTGACCAAGAACAACCTGAACAACATCCGCTTGTATAGAATGGAAATACATACCTAGCTAAATGGAAAAAAGCCATATAGTAAAATTATTATAGTCAAAATTTTATTGTACTATTTCCTATAAAATATAATATTAATAACATTTTTTACTAATAATATTGTAAACATGTAAACATACTTAATACCTAATAAATATGAAAGCAGAAACCAACGAACTTTCAACAGCGTTAATCTACATACAGTGTGTACATAAAGTAAGGAACAAATTCATTATCTAGGAATCTAAAAATATTTCGGAAAAATCCTCAGACACGTGTATAACAATTTTTAATGGAGCATTTTTTCCCATACAAACTTAATATACAAGGTGGCTCATGTAGTAGATATGACATTATCGACGATTTTTTAAATTGGAACCTCTATATTTTAGTTCAGATCTGTAATCTCCAAGAACAGCTGCTTTCAAAAACATAACACACTTAGGGCCTAAAATTCATTTTCACGTCTTGTTGGTACCACAAATTTTCATCTAGAATTCCTGGATTATTTCTACAAGGGTATAAGTTAACTAGCGTAGGGATAAGAAAGTTCTGAAGAAAATTAAGATAATTTAGCCCGTTTACATTGTTGTCAAAAAAATATGGCCCAATAATTTTGTTTTTCACAATACCAGCCCAAACATTAATTTTTTGAGGATATTGAGTATGGTGCTCACGCATCCACCTGGGATTTTCTTTTGCCCAGTATCTACAGTTTTGCCGGTTCACTTCTCCATTTAATTTAAAGGTAGATTCATCCGAAAATAGGATATTTTCAACAAACAAAGGATCTAAGTTACATCTTTCCATTAATATTTGACAAAACTCCATCCTACGATCTGGATCATCTTCATTCAACTCATGAACCAATCGGATTTTAAACGGGTGCCATTTTTCTACCGTCAATAGGTTATGAACGGTCATAGCAGCCGCCCCATGATCAATGCTAATCTGGCGGACGCTGTTGTGGGGATCTTCTTCCATAGCCAATAAAATATCAAATTTCTTATCATCCGGAATAGTTGGACGGCCTTTTCTGGGAATATCTTCCACTGAACCCGTTTCCCGAAATTTAATTTCAAGTTTACTCACAGTTGATCTAGTAATTGGTCTTGCTGTTACTTAGTGTTAAACAAAATGCAAACTTCTTGTTGAGTACGGATCCTATCACCATATCCAATCATCATAAGAATTTCTATTCTTTGTGTTAAAGATAAACGCATAGTAACTCAATATGTTTTAAAATAAAATTTATTACTTCTAATAAACTTACTAGAAAAATACAATGTAATGACAATGACATTATCTAAATACCATAGTTACATAACAGCAAATAAGCCTACTTGAGAAAAAACATAAGTAACAGCAAATGATGGTGCGTCCATTAATTACGTAAGGCTTTCAGGTAAAATTGGGTGATGGCGGAAGGGATTGAGCCAAATATCACGAAATCTTTTATTGGGGGAAGAGGGGTTGAAAAATCGCTAAAAACACCTCACGTAATTAATTGATGCCTCCCAAGCCAAAAAAAAAATATCTTAAATAAAATTATTTGTTTTACCCTGTAGTAACGAAACTATGAATTTTAGCCCCTAAGTGTGTTATGTTTTTGAAATCAGCTGTTCTTGGAGATTACAGATCTGAACTAAAATATAGGGGTTCCCATTTAAAAAAATCGTCGATAATGTCATATCTACTACATGAGCCACCTTGTATATTAAGTTTGTATGGGAAAAAAATGCGCCATTAAAAATTATTATACACGTGTCCAAGGATTTTTCCGAAATATTTTTAGATTCCTAGATAATGAATTTGTTCCTTACTTTATGTACACACTGTATAAATAAACAACTAAAAAGACAAATACTACATTGTGTATAATAATGAGTTAGTACTCGCTTTGCAGTGTCCATAACAGCAATAATATCAAATCCGAACAAAGCAGCGAAGGCAGTGAACCAAGCAAAAAGTTATCCACCGAATCCACAGGTGACTCAGTTCTGCAACTCTATAAATCTCACACGCCAATAGAAATGCAGTTTATGCAGATAAACGAGAAGTTACTCACTAGAATACCATCGTTTCCCACGGTTCTTTGTCTCTAATATACCTTGCCGGTACGTTCCTGAGCTTCAGCGTAATCTTCTTAAAAGATCTCGGACACACCTTCCCCATAAAATTGGAAAAAATGCAACGACCCGAAACAATTTAAAAATTATAAAATATATTTTATGTGCAGTCGGTTACGTTTTTACCTTTTTCTGAAATCAAGAAGATGGTCTTCTGTCGTCCGAACAAAGAAATGTGACAAAGCGACAAAGATGAAGAAGCAATGTGGTAATATCAACGTGATATAACCTTTAAAAAATGTATAGGTGACGTAAAATGAGCTCGTTAACTCGAAGATGTATCATATTTCGGTCAATTAACAACGTATATCCCATATAAAGTAACAAGAGTTTTATGAATCAATTTGACCCGAGGAAATGGGTCAAAATTCGCATTATTGTGGAAAATAATAATAATATGTTATTAAAGATGTAAATTTACTTTAAAGTAACAATAAAATAGTTTATGATTCATTTCCAAGAGTGGATTTTTTTGTAATGAATATCTTATTTATTATTCACTTTGATAACTACATAGATTTATAAAGTACTCTTGAGATCACAACGATTAAGAATGGATCAAAACTGTAAGATAATTTAGTCAATTAAAACATAATAGGAAAGAGAAAGTAGTAAGTCCTTTGTCGTACATCATCCCAACAGTGACATTAAGGGCACTTGCAGTGGCGGAACAAAGCAACCGCGAAAATTTTGACGGGCCCCAAATCAAATAGAATATAAAGGAGGAAAATAAACTCATAGCTCCGCTAGTTTAAGAACAGTTTAGTTTTTAATTTCCATGCATGTTTCGAAGGCACATACTTTCATCTTCAGTGGAAATATTATATATAAGGCGAAGCTTTCGACATTGTTTAACCACATTGTAAGAGAGGAAAAACATATTTAAGCATTTTTTAAGAAGAAAATTATAATTTTGGAAACATTAAAAAGGTTTTCTGAACGTTCAAAAAATTACAAACTCTCAGATTGTTTTTTTCAGTAATTTATTTAATTTATGAATGTAATTCATAATATACAGGGTGTTATGGAAATGACGTATTATATTTAAATGGGTGACTCCTGGGCTGTCCTAGAGAAGCGCTACATATATTTTTTTTAAATCGACCGTTTTAAAAGTGGGGTAACAAACACTCTTACTCACAGGTAAGTCTACTGTACAACATTTCACCCAGACCCAATGGCAATGTTGCCAAACTTAATGTAAAACTGAAATTCCATATAAAATTATAAAAATAAATTATTTTCTACCTACTTGTATTTATCTTTATACCTAAAGAGCGAGGAAATCCAGGCACAAACACAATCAGTTTTTTTTCTTTTTCAAGGGAACACTCCTGGAAACACTTTATGTACACACAGTAATAGTGAACCAGAACCGATAGTTAGCTTTTGAAAATACAATAATACAGATTATTAGAGTTTATTACACGCGACGAAATTTGACGTCCAGAAGAAACGCGTCAATTAAAACAAAATTCAAAGATTATTTATGGACGGGCAAGATATACGCGTAAACCGAAAAAACAGAGCGGATTGCTGAGAGTGTGTTGGTGATCGACGAGACACAACGTATCCGGCCGCTGGTTGGTCTTCAACAGACGCAAGCGTGCGGCGCTATATGAAACTATATCGCTCAGCCGATGTAAGGCGTCAAGAGGTCATTGGCATTTGACCTAGTGACGTACGTGGCTATTACTATTCCATATGTTTTTTCGGGTTGTTTAAAACATAGTCCGTCGTAAATGTTCTTCAATTAATTGTTCAAAAAGGTATTCCAGAATGGAAAAGTGTTTAAATTATTTTATTTTGTCTAAAGAGTTTAAGGTGTATATATGACAACACCGGCCAGAATTCCTTGATTGCTTACATGTATCGCAGTGCCACACTGGTGTTTTCCTGGTTTGACATCAGGTCACTTTTACCGCTGAATGGGTATTTTTTTCAATTTATCTTTATCGCAGGAATTGCCGGTTTAAATATAATACGTCATTTCCATAACACCCTGTATAAAATGCGTTCTCCTTTTTCTGCTACGAAAGGCAAGTGTGAGTGTTTTACAGTTTTTTCTTCTACCTTAATTTTCCGAACTTCAGTAAGTAAACCTTTTTAATGTTTCCAAAATAATAATTTTCTGGTTTGCATAAAAATGCTTAAATATGTTTTTCCTCGTTTACAGTTCCTGCTGCCCCTTTCGGGGCCGGGCCTGTGTTCTTTGCAACCATGGCACCCACTGGGCACTTGGCCCTTTACTTTCTTTCTATTGACTTTTTCAGTCGAGTACCGGTCTTGTTTTATTGTATCCCATTCAGTTAATTCGTCTAACGAACGGTAGGAAGGACTTTTAACGATGAAAAGATTCGTACGGGGATCGCATACAATGAAGTAATAATAAAAATGAAGGGATGTTAAGAGTCATCAAGAATATTGAACTTTTAATAAGTTTTTAATTATGATGTAAATTTGGACCGGTGCCAGTAACCCGCATAGATTATACAATGTCGTAAAATTAATTAAATACAATAGCTTTAATATATCTATGTAATACGTACAAGGCAAAGAATGCATCTGCTGTGAAAAAGAAGCTGTTTTCTTTTACCAATAGTATGTTCCATACGGTATAATTTTTTTTGTGTACTGACGTTCTGTTTTAGATGATTGAATATGTTCTTTCTCGTCATCTCCTCGGCGTATTTCGGAAAAATATTGAAATTAAACATGTTGACGTTTAAACTGTCAAATTTCAACAATATCGACAAAAGGATATTTAAGATATTTACGAAAACCCGATTAAAAAATCTTTTTAACACCTGTGTCTTGAAAACGAAGCATTTGCAGACCCATGTTTATAGGAACTTTTCGTGTTAGAATCACCCAAAGAATCGTCTCTTAAAATTACTGCACATACGTAATTAACACCCTGTATATATTACGTATATAGGGTGTTGAAAAAAGGTCGGTACCCCGGAATAACTCCGGTGCATCGCATTGCAGCTGGGGAAAAAGTTGTTTGGTTTTGAAGGAGGAATAGTTTGCAATTTAAACAATCCCCCATCCCCTCAACCCCCGGGCGCGGCTAGGGGTTAGTTAAGATTTTCAAACGGAACCCCATATTTTTTATTGGCGTATCGTGTTCTCCGACCAAAAATATTTTGTCCGAATTTTTTTTTTATTCGTGCCCATCCTTCAGCAATAATCACCATGAGAAAGCCAAAATCAGAACCGTGCGAAAATCAAGTTTTATCCCGGAAATACTCTTTTTCTCTGTCTTGTACTAAAAAATGCCCGTAGAAAAAGTTGTTTGTATTCCACGGGCATTTTTTAGTACAAGACAGAGAAAAAGAGTATTTCCGGGATAAAACTTGATTTTCGCACGGTTCTGATTTTGTCCTTCTCATGATGATTATTGGTGAAGGATGGGCCCGAATAAAAAAATTTTTTGGACAAAAGATGTTTATTTTTGGTCGGAGAACACGATACGCCAATAAAAAAATATGGGGTTCCATTTGAAAATCCTAACTTACCCCCACCCGCTCCCGGGGGTTGAGGGTGGTTTAAATTGCAAACTATTCCTCCTTCAAAACCAAACAACTCTTTCCCCAGACATTTTCCGCTGCAATGCGATGCACCGGAGTTAATCCGGGGTACCGACCTTTTTTCAACACCGTGTATAATATTACTAATATAGGAGTAGAAAAAATATTTTATATTATTAATATTTCCAACAAAGAAATAGTCGATGATGCGTTGACGATGATAAACAACAAACATCTTGTTTATTTTGAAGTCAATGTCCTTATTTAGATGTATACTTTATTTATTATGTACATTTACAATTTGCACTGTTATTTTTATATAGGTATTATGTGATAATAATGTAAATACAAAATAAATTTAAATTTAAATCGGCAGACATCGCTTGTACTTTTAAGTCATTGTTATGTTAAGTTACTGCTTGTAATTCTTACTTAAGCCAGTGATTAACTCGTGTTTCTTATATCAATGCCGCCATATTTGTAAATGAATTTGCAAGAGGTTTCCTAAATGTATATTTTTAAATAAAATAGGTATGTAGTGATTGGCCGATACCAATGTAATAAAGTCCGTTTTGTTGCAGTTGATAGCTCATATCGAGGGTTGAAGCCATAAAACAACCGTAAACCATAGGCGTTGCCAATAGTAATTACCTTATTTAATAAGAAAATTGGCCTCTGTCCATTGTTAAGTAGGATTAGGGTTAAAGTAGGTACAACAGGGGTAATTAATTTACCTATTTTTGCCTGCTTTAGGATGTTATTACGCCATTTGATGTGCGTTTGTCAAACTATGTATTTAGTTGTATTTAGATACTGCATTATCTCAAAGTTGAATTATTTCCTATACTTGTAACAATGGCTTCAAGTTTTTCGCCAACGTGTCTTCGTCAAATTAGCAAGAGTGCATATTCTCTCCGAGAAAAGACATTAATATTAAACGTGCATGATGCTCTAGTGTACCAGAAACCTGCAAGTGATGTTCGTAGCATCATTGCAGAGTGTGCCAATATGGTAGGAGTTGGAGAGGCTACTATATATAGGTTCTTGCGTGAAAGAAAATCTAAGAACCTCAGTGAGCCAAAACCACTCCCAGGAAAGAAACCGTTAGAAATTGACAATTTCATTAAAAATGGTATTAGAAGAAAAGTACATAGTTTTTATTTTGCCAAGGAAATACCAACTATAGACAAAATTTTACAAGCCATTAACTACGACGAGGACTTACCACAGCTATCACGAACGAAACTATGGAAAATACTTCATGATATGAACTTTCGATGGGAGAAGCAAAACAGAAAATCTTTTCTTAGAGCAGATATTATTTGCTGGAGACGTCAATACTTAAGGTCCATCCGAAAATACCGCAGCGAAGGCAAAAACATTTTCTATTTGGATGAAACTTGGCTGAACGAAGGGCACACCGTATCTAAAGTTTGGCAAGATAAAAATGTCCTAAGTTCTCGACAAGCTGTCATGGAAGGCTGGTCAACAGGACTTAGACCACCATCTGGAAAGGGACGCAGACTTATTATAACTCATATAGGAAGTTCAAATGGCTTTTTGGATCAAGGATTATTACAATTCCAGTCGAATTCTACTAAAGACTATCATGAAGAAATGACTGCTGATGTTTTCGAGGAATATTTTAAGCAAATGATAGAATACATTCCCGCTAATTCTGTAATAGTGATGGATAATGCCAGCTATCACTCTAGGCTAAAAGAGAATCTTCCCACAACTTCATGGAAAAAGGCGGAAATCGTAAACTGGTTACAACGAAAGGAATTGAGTTACGATAATACCATGGTAAAAAAAGAACTTTTGGATATTGTTAGGCTACATAAATCACAGTATAAAAAGTATGTTATTGACGAGATGGCAAGAGATCGAGGTATTATAGTGCTCCGTTTACCACCTTACCATTGTGAGCTAAATCCTATCGAATTAATATGGGCTCAAGTAAAAGGATATGTTGCTAGAAATAACAAAACTTTTAAAATGCAAGAAGTGCGACACCTCTTGCTTCATTCTTTAGCAAATGTGTCATCAGAAAATTGGCAAAACGCCATAAAACATGCTATAGTAGAGGAACAAAAAATGTGGGAACTTGACAACGTAATTGACACAACTATGGAAATTGAGCCTTTAGTAATAAGCGTAGGACATGATGACTCTTCAGATTCTTCTGAGGACCATTTTATCGAGTTATAATTATTGAAATTGTCAATATTTTTTGATCTGTAAATAAATTAGTTTTCTTGTAAATAAATTCATAAAATCATAAAATCTATTACATTTAAATAAAATAATAAGCGGTTACATTAAAAACCCAACTCTCCGACCATGATGGGCCGTTTTAATCATTATCCTTTCATTTCATTTTATGGCTCTATTGTTACTTTATCTGTTACCCGGTGGAATAGGTCAAAATTTCTTCATCTTTATGCTAGATGTACGTAAAAAGACCATTTTATAGGTAAAATATTTTAGGCCATCGGGCCCTTGTTTTGAATCTTTAATGAGGGTATCGAGCTATCAACGGCAACGAAATAGACTTTAGTAATTTCTCCTATTAGCATTTATTATTGAGAAGAAGTAATTAAATGGTCTGCCGTTATTAAAATTGGTTCGCAGCAAAAAATAGCCATTAAATCATTTGATCAGCATGAAAAGATTTTGCTTGCAATAAACAAAAATCGGGCTACTACACTTGTTCTGCAAAAAATGCCACAAACTGTCAACAATTTAACCGATATCAGTCGGCTTGTAATATCATGTGTTCGCTTAATTAACAGTCGAGCTGCGAAATGATTACTTGGTCAGCAAGATTTTACAATTGGTCAGTAGAAAAAAACATGTCTAGAAGCAGTTTACTTCAGAGGTCCCAGGGCACTGTCAATTTATGTAACTTTCTTGTGTTTTCTTCTGCCGAATACAGAAGGAAATCGGCTACAAAAGGTGTAGCGGGGGCAGATTTTCACTTGTTTTTCCAGGGCACTGTCACTATTTCACGCTGATTGCTTACCAATATCTGATTAAAAGTGGATCGCTCATAGCAGCTTATATATTTAATTTGGGTGCCAAAATAATTTAGAGCGCTCTAGTATGACACTAGACTGACCGATTCAGAAATGTTTGCTGACCAAGTAGCCATTTTGGCTGACCGATTACTAGATATTTATCTAGTATATACTCGGAAATATATAACATGCTGTGTCCGTCAACTAATTTCTAGTCGCAACTATAAAACAACATAACCTAAAAATAATGGAAATATTTTCCAGTTTATGCTCTATTTCTAAAGTTTTATTCAATAAAGTAGGTACTATTTTTATTTTTAATTCAATATAGTATTATACATAATACTTTATATATACATATTTATAGTTTCTGTAGGCATTTCCTGGGCATTAATTGTTATTCCTGTCAGATTCTGTGTCGACACAATATTTTGTTCAATAGTAGGTATTATTTATTATTTTGTTCAATATTTTGAACTTTGTTCAGCTCGCACCATAACTCAAAGTATTGCATATTCTTTCTTCTCTTTTTAAAAGTTTGTCTAGATTATTTTCTGCAATTTCTCGTATTTCTGATGGACTCTTCTTCCTGACTCATTTTTATTAACTTTAATAATATATTTATTTTTAATTATGACCGGTGGGAAGAAGCTTTGGTGTGTTCAATTGGTTCTATCTTGGCATATTTGATACTTGTAACATTTTATTAAATTTTATTAAAAACTATTGCCAACCCAAAAAGAAAATATTAATTCAATGGAGAAATTCTACTATATTTTTTAAAGTTCTTCAGACTTTAAAGACCCAAATAGAAAAAGTATTATAAAATACACGGTTCATAAGACAATTAGAGCACGTGTACTTTAGAAAACTCCCCGCTTCGCGGGTCGTTTTCTAAATTAAACGCGTGCTCTATGATAATGTCTTATGAAACTTGTATCTTAGTATACCATTTTTTTCTTCAATTTGGTTTCAGTCTAGTCTACATTTTCATAATTTTTTTTGCGTACAATTTCTCCTACGCAGAGGCTTGTTCGTCCATTATTAATTGCCTTTGAAATATTGGAAATTTTTTTTTTACATCAAACATTGATATTTTCTGTTGCAGAAAAAAGTAGAAGACAGTGTAAATAATGAAGAAGTAGAAATCGACATAGACGAGCTCCTCGACATGGACAGTGATGACCACAGGCGGAGGCATTTACAGGTATACACCAAAAAAAAAAACTTTTTCTTTATACTGGTATCAATTTCGTTATGGAATCGCCCCTTTAATTTTTGTAATTTTATTTTAAAGTATTTACACAAGAAATACGAAATCAGTTGAAATTTACAATTGCAAATTTATATGTGCAGGGTATCTCCGTAATTGTTAGTGCTATCAAAAAGTAATGTATGCGTCATGTGCTCTTTTTGGGTCAAACTTAAAATGGTAAAATGAAAATTTAAAATTTTTTTGCTCGCTTAAGAGATACGGGGGAAAATCAAAAAATTGACAATTTCAAAATTACCCTATATTTTCTTAGTTAACAGAGATACATAAGACTGTTTTATACAGAAGCTTCTTTACATCGATTGTTGAATGATCTGCCGTTCTCAGAATAAGTATACGGGGTCAGGTAAGAAAGTTATCGGACCTAACCTCATTTTTTCAAATGGAACATCCTGTATATTTTAATCTAAAAAGATACTATTTTAAATTGTCCTTTCAAATATATAACACACCATGGATGATATTGGTTTCCTAAGCGATTTATTAAACTTTATTACTTTCAACCACAGTATTAACATTTAACGTCAATTTCATTTTTACATATTCATTTGATATGATATCAATTTATATTGAAAGTGGAAAAAACGAAGAAATAAAGTTTAAATAAATCGCCTAGGAAGCCAATATCATCCATGGTGTGTTATATATTTGAAAGGAGAATTTAAAATGCTATCTTTTTAGATTAAAATATACAGGGTGTTCCATTTAAAAAAATGAGGTTAGGTCCGATAACTTTGTTACCTGACCCCGTATACTCATTCTGAAAACGGCAGATTATTCAACAATCATTATAAAGAAACTTCTGTATACAACATTTTTCTGTATCTCTTTTCACTAAGAAAATATAGGGTAATTTTGAAATTGTAAATTTTTTTAGCGAGCGAAAATTTTCAAATTTTGATTTTACCATTTTTAGTTTGACCCAAAAAGAGCACATGACACTTACATTATTTTTTTGATAGCACTAACAATTACGGAGATACCCTGCACATAATTTTACTTAAGTATATTTTTAACACTTTTAGAAAAACATGTATTTCTTTAATATCGGCTGCAGTATTCGTGAATTTTTAGATATTTTTAATATTGAATCTTGCCAATTTTCAATTTTGTCAATATATTATCGAAAGCGGTTGAATTTGGATATAAGATGCTCAGAATTTCACGTAGAATTGACAATCAGTCTCCTGCTGCACTGCAATTTTTTTTTAAATCAGAGCCCAATGACCCCTGTTCACTTGCTTATTTTTACAAAATATGAATGGCATGTAAAAATCATGTACTTGTGCCACTACAAGTGTGTAATCTTGTCAGCTAATTGTGTAATTTCACAAATTCAGATTGACAACACTGGCCGCGAGTCGCCCATGTCATGATATTTTTAATTAACTTCTGATATTAACCCCCGGAATACATGGAATTTAATCAAAATTTAATATCCAAAAGCTTTCCCGTTCTGCCCCCAGTGGAAAACTTGTATTTAGTCATTTCGCCGAATGCCTTCGTACGTTTATTATGAAACAGATTATTTCCTTTGAAATGTCAGGTGTGATTAATTAATTGAAACCGGTGAAATAATAAGTTAAAATAAAATAACTTTAGTGGATAGATAGTTTGCGATTGGTCAAGGTACTATAAGGATTGATTTTTCATTCAATGTAGACGTCATTGTACACGATCATGATTCTTTTTCAATCAATACTTAAGAAGTATTTAACAGTATATTGCTAATACCATCTGCAATTGTGTCCCTGCTATGAGCATCGAAGGGGGCGTTGTGAGTTTGCGCAGTTCGGAAATTTTCTTGTGAAAATAAACATTCGACAGGACCGGATTTCAACTTTTTTAATGTAAATTTACTGGTTAGTTAGGAAAATTATTGCAATCAAAATTTCGATTCGTTCGATTTAAGACAGCGTTCCATGCATACGATTTCTGACGATATGATGGTCCGACGGTGTCCTGATTGTTTTGTAAACTTTTGGTGCCAAATTCCGTCCGAATATTTGTAACAATCGACACGATGAGCTTTATTTTAACTTTCATCCGACGTCGTATGTTTCTTAACCTCACTTTTTTCTAAACCAAAAATTAAGAATGAATGACTATATTGACTATTTTGGGAATTATTATCAGCTACTAATGCACCAAATTAAAAATACATTAACTTTAAGGTTAGGGAGTGACCACATATATTATATTGTATACGAGTGACACTCCTTTCTTTTTTTACAAGCTTTTTAGTGAAATTCGGTTCCGTAGATCGGATAATGTTATAAGCAAAATATTTTCGTATACAGGGTGATTCACGACGAGCTTGCATTAGAACTTTATGGAGAACTACTGAATATATGTTCCTGAAACTTTGGGAATTTGGGTTTATCGATATGCTCTCTTTAACTAAAATATTGACATGTTTCTGTCATTTCCGGTTATACCGGAAGTAGCTGCCTACTTTCGTTTTTTAAATACAACATGGTAATTTTTATTACACTTTTCGATTAAGCATTAAATACTAAGCACATTTTATAGAAAATGTTTTTGTCAGACTCTAATAGTTTTTGAGATATCTGGAATTTTTGTAATTATTTGGCAAATGCATGACGATGAAATAATCCATATAATTTTTTTACCTTAGCGCTTGGACTAAACATTTTTGCTCACCGAATAGCTAGAAGATCATCAAGTCTCAAAAACATTTCAAATTCGGCATAAAATGTACAGGGTGGTCACAATTCAAGCCTCATTGTGAAAAAATTCAACAATTAAAAACTTTCTTATTTTAAATGGAACACCCTGTATATTTTTATTTAATTTGATGGCAAATTAGTTGTTCTTTATAAATAGTATTTACTGTCCTATATCTATATCAAAGCGTTTTCTCAAAAAATCCAATTTTATTCCGAAAATACTATTTGTTCAAGTGTGCTATGAAAACAATTATTGTACTTAGGGGCTGTATACTGATGTCTATACGGAGGAATAGTGATTGATTGCTTGAAAATACAACATTCTAAAGTGTTTCTTAATAATTTATAAATAAAATGCAGTTTATTGTTTTAAATTGTTTTAAATTTAATGGTTTAAATTTAATGGTTTAAATATTATTTTTTTAAAAATAGCAAGGAAACAAGTTAATAAACTTTAAATTCTTTAATTAAAAATGTGTTTGAAAATTATACCTAATATCTTTTGATTATATTTTTAAAATATGTTCGAAATAATTGCCATTTACTTCCAAGCATTTATGTATTCTTTTCATCATGCTATTTCTTGTAGCATTCCTAATTTCTTGTGCAGTGAGAGATTGAAATGCTGCCTTCGCCCTTTCAATTAGATTTTCCTTCGTGGTGATGGGACGCGCGTAAACTTTATCTTTAATGGTTCCCCAGATGAAAAAGTCCAGTGGAGTTAAGTCTGGCGAACGAGCTGGCCAGTGGAAGGGACCTTGGTTTGCGATCCACTGGTCATGAAAAAGTCTGTTTAGGGCAGTCTTAACAACTTGAACGTTGTGTGCTGGAGCCCCATCGTTTTGGTACCATGCATTTATTCGCTCTTGGAGCGGCAAATCATCCAGACGTTCTTCTAACTGATCCTCAAGAATTGTCAAATAATTCTGACCATTTAAATTTTCGTCGTAAATGTGTAAGCAAAATATACGGTCATGTTTAATAGCACAATAAACATTAAATTGAAATGATTCCTGGTAACGTCCTATCCTGACAATATGAGGGTTTTCGTGAGCCCAATAATGGCTGTTGTGTCTGTTATGAAAACCATTACGAGTAAATTTGGCTTCATCACTCCATATTACAGAATTAGTAAATTGCTCATTTTCTTGGGTTTTGATTAGAAAAAACTCGCAAAGTTCGACTCGAGCTGGCAAATCTTGTGGTTTTAGATGCTGAACTTGGGCATATGAATATGGCCTCCAGCCATATTTTTTTAAAATTCTTTGTATACTGGAATACGAAACTCTTAATTGCATTGCAGCTTCACGAATTGAGTCTTTTGGGAAAGCGTAAAAATAGGCTAAAATGGTAACTTCAAATACCTCATTGTCCAGTATTGGTTTAATTCTTCGTACTTTGGCTTCAAATGATCCAAATTTTAAACAATTATTATTTAGTCTTCTAATAATATCAGGTGTGGGAATAGGCCTATTCGGATATTTATCCCGATATATTCGACAAGCTCTTAGCTTAATTTTACCACATTCAATGTAAACCGTAAATAAATTTAAAAAATCTTCACTTGAAAATCCGGAGCGTGACATTTTTTAGTAACAGAATAATTGACAGTTTGAAAATACGCCAAGAAATATCAGACAATTGTTTTTCTTGTCAAAGCACACTAGAAAATATTGCCGCCATTATTAATTTTCCTCTGTATAGACATCAGTACCCTAAGTACAATTGTTTTCATAGCACACTTGAACAAATAGTATTTTCGGAATAAAATTGGATTTTTTGAGAAAACGCTTTGATATAGGTATAGGACAGTAAATACTATTTATAAAGAACAACTAATTTGCCATCAAATTAAATAAAAATATACAGGGTGTTCCATTTAAAATAAGAAAGTTTTTAATGGTTGAATTTTTTCACAATGAGGCTTGAATTGTGACCACCCTGTACATTTTATGCCGAATTTGAAATGTTTTTGAGACTTGATGATCTTCTAGCTATTCGGTGAGCAAAAATGTTTAGTCCAAGCGCTAAGGTAAAAAAATTATATGGATTATTTCATCGTCATGCATTTGCCAAATAATTACAAAAAGTGCAGATATCTCAAAAACTAATAGAGTCTGACAAAAACATTTTCTATAAAATGTGCTTAGTATTTAATGCTTAATCGAAAAATGTAATAAAAATTACCATGTTGCATTTAAAAAACGAAAGTAGGCAGCTACTTCCCGTATAACCGGAAATGACAGAAACATGTCAATATTTTAGTTAAAGAGAGCATATCGATAAACCTAAATCCCCAAAATTTCAGAAACATATATTCAGTAGTTCTCCATAAAGCTCTAATGCAAGCTCGTCGTGAATCACCCTGTATATGTACATACCTGAAATACTTTATACCTGGTATTGATCCACGACTTTTGCAAAAAAGCACCATGCACTTTGTGTCCTTTCATCTTAAACAAAACGAGCCACTATCCTACCAAACAGCGATTCGAATCACCACAAATTAAAAACTCCTTTACAAAAATTGTTGTTATGTAATGAAAGTTTATAAGCACTAATATACCGACAACAATGTGGATGAGGATGAACCACTTTCTATTCTGTAATTTGAAAAAGCATCCAGAACCAAAGATGGCGATGAATAATAACAAACAAATAATGTCGGGCCGGCTCTGACGCGATCTATAAAATTTCCACCCTACTGCGCAAACTCAATAGGCCCCGCGCCATCTCCCATAGCGGAGACACTTTTTGTATTTTGGAACGTTCGTATTGGCAATATACTGTTTATATATATGTGCGCCGAGCAGCATAAATCATTGTTATTGAACAATGAGACAACATCGCCATTGCAAGACAGGACGAGCCAGCGCGCTGGCCGTCTGTATCTAGGGAGTAGGAGACGTTTTCCTTATTCTTCTGTCTTTGATCACCCGAAGCGTTGAAAAATCACTTTAGATAGTTGCGATTTTAGATATTTTTTCTGAGGACCTCGGTGTAACGTTTTTTGCATAAAAACTAAGTTATGAAATTAATTTAGATTATTGATAGTGCACGCAATACTTTCGGAAATGACTGTATAACCGTATTTTTTCAATTTAAACGTTATTTACCGTTTTGAAAACAATAAAATTCTTTCGCGAGAAATTCAAGATAATATAGTCATGTAGTGCCATATTTCGAAGGTAAATTTAAAATTTTAACAAATTGTATCCAATAGTTTTCTGGTAGTTTGTCACAGTCAACAGATCACTGATAAGTGCTCTAAAAATTATTATATCAATCCATCAGTGGAGTTTCGATAAGCCTTTTTTACAATAAAACTGGTACGCCACTGACATTTTTTGCCTTTTTCTCGTCGAGCCTTGATAAAAACAATTGCAGTGAAACCTCTCGTAACGGACACCTCTAATAGGCGGACATCTCTCTTAAGCGGACATTTTTTTCATAGTCCGGGACTAGGTATATGAAATTCCATGAAAATCAACCTCTCTTGGGCGGACTCTCCTTTGGGCGGACGCGGACAGGCTAGGTTTTCATACAAAAAGTGCGAAAACCATCCTTAAAACGGACAATAAAATGTTTTAAAGTATTTGGGAGACGAATAAGTACGGTGCAAAAACTCTCTGAAGACAGACCGGCAACCAATCGCGTATGCGTGGCAGCGCGAAAGGACTTCGCCGAATGAAAGTATGTGTGATTCCCCGACAGCAGTCCGCCGTTTATTTGTAAGTTGTAAGGTTAAAATCGCAAACAATGGCACAAAAATGTCGCGTTTTGAGTCTGAACGAGAATATTGATGTTGTGGAAGTTTGTAATTTGATAACAATGATTTGGGCGGGTTCATTACCATTGATAGCAATGTGCTATTAGAAGATGATAGTGACCCCATTCCTACCGATTATGTAGTCCAAACTGAAACCAACATCACTATCCGACTACTCTGATGAAGAAATTGAATGCAGTAATTAAACAAATTATCAACAAGTCATTAGTATGGTAAAGGAATTACAAGAGTATGCAAAGAATAGAGGTGACTCTGCAGCAATGGAATTGTTATCAGACTTGGAATTACATTTTCTAGATTGCAAGTATAAAACGCAAACACGTCAAACTTCGTTATTAGATTTTTTTTAGTACTACATCCTAACTAAAACTAGTGTATTTTTGTTATGTTATGTTTATTTGTACATACATATACATAGTAATAATTTTACAAATTTCCCATGGGCGGACACATTTAGACGATTTCGTAGGTGTCCGCCTAAGGGAGGTTTCACTGTACATAATGATGAATTTTGTTTTAAAAAATTTGAACGCCGAACAAACCGAAAAAATTCTAACAAATTATATTCCAGAGAAAACACCAGATATACTCATAAAAGTAAAACGAGATAAAACAGATATAAACCATCTGCGAATATGTATTTTTAGGAAAAAGCTACAAAAAATAAATTTTACGTTTTAATGTTCTCTATTACTCGAACTTTTATTTCGCTTTTATGTACCTCGGTGCGAAAACGAACTTTTAATTGTAAATAATTCACGGCTATATTTTTTGGCAAATTAACAGTGAAAATGGTTGCTTTATTGTATGTTTTCGCAGGAGTTTTATATTATTAACTTTCTAGAAAGGTGTGTTGGTTAATGTTTGATCTTTAAATATTATAGAATTTGTTGTTTTACTTTACTCCAATCTAGTCCCCAACCCTCCGTCAAAAAAAGTAGTAGTTTCTAAGAAATTACGTTTCAAAATGAACTAAGGCCGATATTTCAAAGTCACCTTAAAGTACAGAATGACATAAGTCATCCTTAACACAAGTTTGACAGTACAGTGACATATCTCTTACATCCAGCCCGGGAGACTGCTTATGGGGGGGATTGAAACACGTAAGAAGGCCTTGGAAGTGAGGCTAAGCCTACTCTGCTCCATGCGCTCACAAGTAACCTACTTTTATCTATTGGTTTCACTCTATCACTTAAGCGTCAATATCATACTTACGTAGAGTTAATATGAAATGCCAAAAAGTGATTGTTTATGCAGGCGACTTGATCCTGGTCATATTTGTCTCACTTTACTGAATTAGGGAAGGTTGCTGCAGACAGAGACAGGCATAGAATGCGAACAGCACGAATTGTTAAACAAGCTAACTTCCTTCGTCTGGCGGGAATGAAAATCAAGCAACATCTGATGTGATTTAAAATGGTGGAGAAGACGCAGCATCTTTAAATTTTAAAATAATTTTTAATTTTCTAATCTTTTCACGAGAAACGTCGTTTCCTTTTTGGTGCGAGTGATTTGTAATTAAAATATTCATTTAGTCATCTTTACTGAGAGTAAGCATCAATAATAATTTCTTTTCGTAAATCATATGTCCAGCCTATTCCAAAGAAAGGTAAGAGAACCCTGCCTAACAACTATCGACCAGTCGCATTGCTTTCAGTTATATCAAAAGTAATGGAGAAAGCTATTAACCAACATCTCCTAAAGTACCTGGAAGGCTTCAACATCATCAGCGATCATCAATATGGTTTTCGGAAGTCCAGATCAACTGGAGATCTTCTAGCCTATGTCACCCATATTTGGAACAACGCAATCGAACATCATGGGGAGTCTCGGGTTGTTGCGCTGGATATTTCTAAAGCTTTTGATCGTGTTTGGCATGAGGGGCTTCTAAGTAAACTGCGATCCTATGGTATGCCCAGTCGATTCTGTGCATGGTTGTCTAGCTTTCTTAAGGACCGCTCTCTGCAAGTGGCGATTGACGGATTTCTCTCAGACACCTTCACCATCAATGCCGGTGTTCCTCAAGGGTCCATATTGTCTCCCACTCTCTTCTTACTCTACATTAACGACCTTCTAGTGAAAACTAAAAATCCGATATTTAGTTTTGCTGACGATAGCACACTTATCTCATCTTTCTCTTTGAATGCGCAAACATCGGCTGCCGACGCACATCTTCGCAGACAGCATGAAGTATCACGGCTCAACAAAGACCTGGAAGAAATTTTGGCTTGGGGTGACAGTAACCAAGTCGAATTTAATGCTAAGAAAACCCAGGCAGCAGTTTTCTCTAAAAAGGTTAACATTACAGAACCGGAAATAGTCATGGCCGGACACGCAATCCCACTGGCTTCATCTATTAATTTGCTGGGTGTCAATCTGGGAGGAAATATGTCTTAGCATAACCACGTTGTGGCAATCGCCAAGATAGCTTCTCAGAAGGTTGGCGTACTCTTCCGAACCAGAAAGTTGTACACACCTCAACAACTTTTGACACTATACAAAGCCCAGATTCGACCATCACTAGAATACTGCTCTCATGTCTGGAGCTCTGCACCCAAACATACTCTTCGGCTACTGGATTCCATCGAAAGGAGGGCTATTCGTCTGATCGGAGACCACGAGCTGACGAAGAACCTCGACAGCCTAGAACATCGAAGACAGGTTGGGGATTTGACTCTCTTTTACAGATATTTTCATGGAAGGTGCTCGGCTGACCTTGCCCTCTTTATTCCGCCCAGAGCGACGAATAGCAGAAACACACGACGAACTACTGCCGCCCATCCATATGTGGTTAAGCTTAGTACTCCTCGAACTTCACTATTTAAGAACTCTTTCATCTGGAGGACTTCATCCTTGTGGAACGACCTTCCCGAGGTCGTTTTTCCCAACGAATATAACCTCCAACGATTCAAAACCAACGTGAATCGCTTTTTGCGCACACGCACCACTCCCAGAGTGCCCTAAAGGATTTTTCCTATAGTGCTTGTGTTTGATCATAAAAAAAAAAAAAAAAAAAAAAAAAAAAAAAAATATGGGGCCCAAAAATATGCTTGGACTTGAAACTTGAAATATTTACTAGGACCTAGAGCCCAGTTGAAGATGGTAAAATATTTTATGTAAATTATGATTTACTTCCTATTTTTTAATAAAACTGGTTACAGCTTATTTCTGAAGTTTAATTTTTCATTTGTAGTTACGTTACTAGTTCAAAAAATGATATAAAAGTGTGTACGGATTATTTTTCAGTGATATTTACAGCTTAAAACATGTCAGAATCCTAATATTGATTTTCACCACTTAGTAAATCAAATAAAAGGGCTTTGAATGTTTTTTGTTGGTGTGACATTTGAAAAGCACGTGCGTTTGTCAGCTGATGCCAGACGTAATGGATGCCGGGTTTGTTCGTTTGTTCATACTTGCTTCGATTTGTTAACACGGTTGTTTGTCTTCTTTGTGTTTATAAGTATTCGTTGGTTACATCTACTAGACCGTCTAAATGTGTGGAAACTGCTGCGCAAAAATAATAACATTACGGTATTATTCGAAAGAGATTAAACGACCTTTTAAATGATGCGCCCTCCTTCCCATTTAAGATTTTAAGGGTAATATCTACCTCAAAATAATCTCTGTGTTTAAAAAAAGACCATTAAACATTCAAATATATAAACAGCGTACGCTGTCATAGCACCCATTTTCTTAAAAACACTTCTACAACTTTCCAAGTAATTCATTTTTTTTTATTATTCTAATTAATCTTTTCTGGACTACAAAGACCCTCTGTATTTGACTATTTCCACCCCAGAAAATAACGCCGTATTTGAGTATCGACTCAAAGCTGGCAAAGTTTCCTCATTCATATACCTACCGAATACCATAACAGACTGAATTCAGTCTTGCGACTAAACTATCTATGTGCTGTGCCCAGTCAAGATGTTCATTGATGGAAATTCCCAGGAGCCTTACATTATCCGAGATGCCTACTTCTTTGGTGCCAAATGTAATATCCATGGGTTTTACAGTGTTGGACTGTTTTGTTCTGAACAATACTAAGTTAGTCTTTCCCTCATTCAATAGTAACCTAGTGTACCAATCTGTAACCGTATTAAAAAACGCCTGGGACCTTTCCATCAACTCTTCCATAGTTTTGCAGCCAGTAATTAGGTTTGTGTCATCAGAGTAGCTGACAATATGTAGCTGAGGTGAGTTCAAGAAAAGTAACAGGTCATTGACGAATATTATAAATAACAACGGTCGTAAGTTTTCCCCTGACTGGTCACATACACACATTGCATCCTATTATTCAAATATGATGATCCATTTCCTTGCGTTGCCCCCCTAACACCATACAGTTCCAATTTCCTTATTAGTAATTCCCTGTCCAGACAATCATAGGCCTTTGACAAGTCCAACAGCATTCCCAATCAAAATTCACCCTTTTCCAGGTGTTCCAACACATATTGAATAAACCTGACTATCGCTGTTTGTGTGGATTTCCCTTTCAAAAAACCGTGTTGAGTTTCAGCGAATATTTTATTATCGTCCAGGAAGCTTATTAGCCTATATTTCAAAAATCCACCACCCAAATTTTAGCTAAAATCAAACTTTTCGCGAAACACCGACCTCACTAACCCCCGTTTTTCATTTTCGACGAAATAATTTCCACGATATTCCCATTCATCCAATTTTCCCATCCCGGGCGGTAAGGGTTGTTTATGAATAGCGGGGCGTGTCATATTCATTTCGTGTCTGGGGAAGCAGTCGGGATTGCCAGGGTGGATAAACCCGACGCGTCAAGAAGTAGGTGCTTATACCACTTTCCATATTTGTTGCATGTTATGTAAACTGTTACTAGACTGATTAGGAGGTCTATAATGATCATATTATGGACTCATAAGTAGTCGTAGGCTTACCACTCGAGTTGTGTACTATACCTTTTCTACGAATTCATATTGATTCTTATGTTAAATTATCGAAATGCCAATTAAACAATTTCTGGGTAGGTAACTTCTTGATGGACTTATTTTTCATACCTCTCCCTGGATTTTTCTACCAATAAATTCATTGCTGTAATTTCCTGCGGCGTTCCCTCAATCCGAATACCGTACTCACTTATACTTTACTAATATACCCGAAAATAATATCCAAATTAATAACGTTGACGTTTACAATTGCAAATTGACATTTCCGTTGTCAAGGCGACTCGATGCTACACAGCCAACTTTGAGCAAAATCTATTGGCAACATCGACGGTTTCGGCATATCCCGGCTAATGTAATTTGTGGAACTGTTACGTAATATATTATAGAACGTAACAGTCATCACGTAACAGCGCTCTCTAGCTAAGTTGGCAGTGATTTTTTTCTTATTTTCCAAAAAGATTTATAAAAACACCTTTTTGGTCATTGTTAGGGCGAAACTGTTTCTAGTAGTGTTGTGATCGCTCGAGCGAAAAACCGCTTGATCACCCGATTATTGAAATACCCAACATCGCTCGATTATTAAAAAAACCGCTCGAGTTATCTATTCACGCGAAAACCGTCGCTCGTCACATATTATCTTTCACTCGATACCCGAGCTTCGCTTGACGCCGGCGGAAATGCACCGCTGTAGTGTGATCGAGTATTCGAACAGTTTTTCGTTCGATAGGAAATACTCTAGTTATAAATTCAGGCGAAAAACCGAAAAATATCGCCCGTCACTTGATAGACGACCTTCGATCTACGCGCCACGCCATCCGATTGGCGACGTTCGAGTTTGACGCTGAGCAGGTATAAAAAAGTATGCCAAATCCCTTAGCGGAGTCATCGCGACATGGGTTTTATAAAGTTTTGTTTTAACTGGCTAGCTAGCGGCGCAGTTTAGGTCTCCGATTGTAAATATTAAAAAAATTAAAGGATATAATTTTTAAATTTTTATTTACTATAAACTCGAGAAAACTTATAAAAAATAACATAACAACAATAATAGAAATTGGAAATAAAAATAACAAAATAAGTAGTATAAAGTATATAGAAAAATTCGTTGGTAATCTTATAGTAAACATTTTTAAATCTAAACAGGAACTTTTTATTATTAAACTCAAGAAGACTTCTTAAAAATATCATACATTATAGAAAATGTTAATGGAAAATAAGGAAACGAGCAAAATAGTTAACAAAACATAGGTATCGACAAATTTTTTGGTAACCAAAAGTAAACATTCTTAAATTTAAACAGGAACTTTTAGGTAACTATAAAAAAAGAATCACCTATTTTCTTACTTTGCCAGTCGCGTAACTAAGTCTACATTTTTGAAGGGCACACAGTGGGCACCTGATAATTTAAAGTGGAAGAATTTGACAAGCCATTTTAAATATCTACTTATTTTATGCTCGTAGATTGAGAAAGATGTGAAGAAAAATAACTCTTGGTAATACTTTTTGTTTTAAAAAAGCACAAGAATAAACCCGAACAATAAATACATATTTGGATGATTTTTTACAGTTTTTTTTGTTTGGTATCGAGTGGTAAAAATTCATTATTCACAAATAAATAAGTTTCTGGAATTTTTTTGGTGGCTACTACAATTTTTTAGCTAAACCTGTGCCCACCCGTAGTTACGTGCCTGCTAAATACTGTACCTGATCACATGTAAACGACTAGGCAGCCGGTCGAGCAGTCGGTTACGTCATCGCTTGGTGAATTGGAATTTCAAGCGATTCACTCGATTATTAAAATCGCTCGAGTATCAAGTACTCGATTATTAAAATCATCGGTTTTTCCCAACACTAGTTTCTAGTCACTCATATTATTTTCTTTTAATATAAAAACGAGAGACTAAGTACACTTTTTATAAAACTCTGACATGCAAGTTTTTTAACAACGTATGCTTTGTCTCTAGTTTCAGTACACATTTTCCTGTTGACTATGCAATATTCTTAATGTGTTTTATGTGTTTGCACATATGGCAGACACTTTTATGAAGAAATAAAACTAGAATAGTAAATAAAAGTGAATATTGCTCGGGAGTCGTCTTATTCAACGGGTTGTAATTTATGGATGTACTTCGGCTGGGTCCTCTTAGAATTTTATTAGGCAGTATAATAAAACATGTACCTAGAGAGTAGAGGAATAATAAATTCACTCTTACTTTTGGGATATTGATATAATGGGGAAACATGTATTTTTCGATTTATATATAGAATTTAAATTTACCATAAGGTTTTGCTTCAATAAAGACCAAAAAGTACAAAACTAAATAGGACTGTTTTGTACCTACTTGTTTTAGCAGCCACTTATTTCATTTGTCCTTATTTGTTGGTGTCTTTCAATATTTACTGTATTCTGCGCACTGTGCATAATGAATGATTGTTTGTTTTTTGAGATGAGTGTTAAAATAAACGACTGTATCTAAAGCGCATTGCAACGAATACTCATAAACAGGAAGAAGACAAACAGCCGTGTTAAAAAATCGAAGCAGGCATAAACAAACGAACAAACCCGGCATCCATTATGTATGGCATCAGCTGACAAGCGCACGTGCTTTTCAAATGTCACTTTTGTCAAAGTTTTTATTACTGTCAATATTTTAAAGTGACATTTAACCAACAAAAAACACTCAAAACCCTTTTATTTGATTTACTAAAGTGGTGAAAATCAAATATTAGGATTCTGACATGTTTTAAGTTGTAAATATCACTTTAAAATAATCCTTACACACTCTTATATCATTTATTGAACTAGTAACGTAACTACAAATGAATAATTAAACTTCAGAAATATGCTTGTAAGTAGCTAAAATATAGGAAGTAACTCATAATTTACATAAAATATTTTACCATCTTCAACTGGGCTCTAGGTCCTAGCAAATGTTCAGGCTTCAAGTCCGAGCATATTTTTGGACCCCATATAATTTATGAAAAGAAATTATTATTGATGCTTACTCTCAGTAAAGATGACTAAATGAATATTTCAATTACAAATTACTCACTTGCACCAAAAAGGAAACGACGTTTCTCGTGAAAAGATTAGAAAATTAAAAATTATTTTAGAATTTAAGGACGCTTCGCTTTCGCCGTTTTCATTCATTTTACATATCATTCATATGTTGCTTAATTATATTCCATGCCAGACGACGAAAATTGACTTGTAAAAGTATTTAACAACTCGGCCTGTTCGCATTTTATGTCTGTCTCTGTCTGCATCAACCTTTCCCGATTCGGTAAAGTGAGACAAATATGGCCAAGATCAAATCGCCTTCATTAAACACGCCCACTTTAAGGCTTCCAGATATAACTACGTAAGTCTGATATTGACACTTAATGCATACTAATATATAAAGATTAACGTAGTTTACTTGTGAGCGTATGGAGCAGAGTAGGCTTAGCATCACTTCCATGGCCTTCTTACGTGTTTCGATCCCCCCCATAAGCAGTCTCACCGGGCTGGCGCATTGATTCGCGGAACTCGCGCGCTGAGCCGGTAAAACTGACTTGCGCATGCGATTTCTACTTCATTCTTGTGTCACTTTCGTGGCAATGTTGCCATTAGTTCAGTTTTTGAGAATAAATTGAAGTAATTGAGTCCAAGGTCTGAACAGGGAACTTGCGGCGTTTGTTAACTGTTAAATTTGACATTTTCTCCACAAAATATCGAAAAATTGCATTTATTGATCGAATTTTAAAAAATTTTATTTGAAAAAGTTGTTTGGATTCTAATTTTATGCCCACACACCAAATTTGAATCACTTAAGTATGATAATTTTTGTTTTCTATCAAACATTAATAATTTTTTCTTTTTTTTTAGAATCTCCTTAAAAACGCCAAAGGTCCACAAAGTGATGTAAAAGTAAGTGTCCTAACATGATTCTACATACCACCTTCAACTAAATAACTCTATTTTATATGGAATAACATTAACTTTAAACTAAATACATCAAAAATTATTTTAAAATAATATTAAAACGGAACTAAAAGAAATGTCAGCAAAGTATTTTTCGCCACAGACAGAGAACATATAAAAATAGTAACAACAATGTTTCTAAAGAGATGCTTATTTAATAAAAAAAAAATACATGTTCAGATGTTCATAAAAAAAAGGCACCACATTAAAATGAGAGGTGCCATTTGTAAAATATTTTTTCATATGTGATATCACCTTCACTTTACTACTTGTACGTTTTTTTATGAACGTAACTGTACACACTATACCTTTTTTTTGCTAATTGTTTGTTTAATTTTCAGAGATTCATCAATGACCTCCTAGAAAAAGCAAAGACTCTCTAAGTTTAAGTGAAGTGCCAAAAAGTCTAGCAAGACAAAATAAGACTTTTTCATTCATCGACACGTCCGTTGAATGTCCAAGTCCAGTCTAGGGCCCCATCAGGAAGTCTTGTAATAAGACAGAGCCCCTTAGATTGTGACTAATGTTAAATATTAGCTAGTTTGGCGGTCAAATGTGAAAACACTACGAAATTTTTGCACAAGTATGAGCTAGTGGTGATTGTTACATTGGTGTGAGAATGTGTATTTCCATCCTAAATAATGTAAAAACACGTATGCAGGTATAAATTTAAGTTGCAAAAATTCAGTGTAAAAAATTAATATGTGCTATAATGGTAGATAATACTATATTATTATTTAAAGCATTTGTCGCTTTACGTTAAAATCCGTATTTTTTAAACCCAAATTACTCCTGAACCTGAAATAACTTTAAGTTAAAAAACGTATTTCTAAATTATTTATACCTACAATTTTTTTTTACCCAAGGCATTTCGGCGATTTGTTTATAATTTTGTAAGTTTTAGTTTGTTTTTAGTTCTTGTAATTTTACTTAAATAATTTTATATGGGAACTTACTAATTTCTAATTTTTTTGTAATTGTAATTTATTTGTACTATTATTTTGTATAATTTAAGTAATTGTTGCGGACCTCAAACCAGCAAAACATTTCTTCAATACACTATAGAGATGCTATAGCCTAGTCGTTTTTTCTAGATACGCAGAGAATAATATAGTATAATAAGTTTAGAATATCATATCATCCGCCTTTCTAGTTTAGATACCTTTTTTTCCAAACTTGTAGACAAAAAACTTGTATACAGGGTGTCCCATAACTAATGGTACACAGGAAAACTGCAGATTCCTTGGGTAAAAATACTGCGATTTGGCCATACTTAGTTTAGTTCAATAGCTGGTAATAACCGAGATACAGGGTGTCCAAGTAAAAATTTAATTTTCAATTTTCCTAAATAACTTATTTCTGAATCAATATTTTTGCACAAAATTTTGTGACTAGGGTTTTTTGGGGGAAAGGAATTTGAATTTGTTAATAATTTTGATGTAGTTTGTAGAGGGCGCTCTCTGCGGTACTTTGTATACATAAAAAGAAGTGTAACTTTCTTGGGCCTTAGTATAATTATGTTTTTATTAAAAATATCAGTTTTTCCGTCATTTTTAAGCAATAAAGGTATACTTTGTAACATGGTATGTTTATACGCACAAGATTTTGAAATTTTTAGAAGCCTATACTACAGACTGGGAGAAACAGGGTCCTTGCGTCCAAAACGTAATAGTGGAGGATCCTGTTTCTCCCAGTCTGTCATATATGCTTCTAAAAATTTTAAAATCTGGCTTCCTTCTATTTGGATACATTTCCAAATACCGCCGATGTGCCCCGCGTCCGTTAAAATTTCCTTGTGCGTAATACCATGTCTCGCATTTCTCTGTTAGAAAACAAGTTATGTCGCGGCATTTTTAATTTAATTTTTGATAACAGTATCTTCAAAAACTCCTTAAAAACACCCAAAATGCTCACAAATAAAAATAAACTTTGACAGAAATGAGGTTTCAAAGTGCTTTCATTTTATTTGTTTTTACCAAAGCCTACTGTGACAAATTTCACATTTACAAATCAAAATTTAAATGGCGCATTAGAAATTGTAATTGAAAATATCTCGAAAACGGTTAGTCGGAGCGACATTCACAGAGTATACCTTTATTGCTTAAAAATGACGGAAAACTGTTATTTTTAATAAAAATATAATTATACTAAGGCACAAAAAAGTTACATTTCTTTTTATGTATCCAGAGTACCGCAGAGAGCGCCCCCTATAATCTACATCAAATTTATTAACAAATTCCAATTCCTTTCCCCAAAAAACCCCTTGTCATAAAATTTTGTGCAAAAATATTGATTCAGAAATAAGTTATTTAGGAAAATTGAAAATTAAATTTTTACTTGGACACCCTGTATCTCGGTTAATACCAGCTATTGAACTAAACTAAGTATGGCCAAATCGTAGTATTTTTACCCAAGGAATCTGCAGTTTTCCTGTGTACCATTAGTTATGGGACACCCTGTATAAGGTCAGGAAGACTTTCAGACGGCTGGGGAAATACCTGCTTGAGGGCTGAGAGCAAGCGTCCTCGTGGCGTTTACTTGATGCGGACCTCAGCTGGGGCCAGGAGCCTAATTTACATCAATTCGATTTGTCAGACATTTATTATAGTCCCAATTCAGAAGACCAAAACAAATACACGCGCCGAGCCCGTGGACAGCACGCAGGGTCGCATGAAGAACAATATAACAGTATAACCTCGAAATAATAGCCTACACTGAACTAAGTACAACCATGTTAGAAATGCAGGGCGCTGGGCATGCATCGAGCTCGTGGCTATCACGCGCTGATGTTTGTTAATTCATTCTCCTGAATTGGTAAAACGAATAGAGTAGATATGGATGTTTGAGTCTTGCTGACCTTTTATACTGTCATCGAAAAATGCCATAATTTTAAGATTTGTATAATACGTAATTAATAATTACCTATACATAGGAGTCATTTGGATATTTTTTTTAATTTGGGAACTTAATTGTACATACTGTTTTTTACGCAGGGAATAAAAGTAAGATTCTAATCGATTCATAAGTTTGAAAGATTATAACACAATTAAATTAGATCCAAATAACATCCTTTGTGTCTTACACCAAAGCTGTATCTCTTAATATTAAGTATTAACTGGGTATTCTATGAGGCCGAATACGAAATACAACGTGTCCAAGATAAGGAGTGCCAGTACAGGGATCTCGGAAACCGTAAGAGATACGAAGTCGGTTAAATGGAGGTAAAGTTGCGCATTTACGTGCCTAATAATATGCCGTTTAGAAAGTTTTAAAATTCCGAGTAGTTCCGGAGATATCCGGAAAAACCCGTCATTCTGAAAGATCGTTTTATTGTTTTCCTGGGTTTTTTTGAGATCGAATTCTAAAGTAAATTGCACTTTTGCATTGCCACTTTTTCCGCTCTATCTAAACAGCGTTAATTGTTTTGTAATTCGACGAGTCGTCTTCGAAGGGCCATCATCAACTTTCTTTTTTTAAATACGGTCCTGTTTTCCTGATATTGGAATTTGAGAGCTTTTTTCTCCCGAATGCAACGATGTATGACACATTGTGGTTTAATGACATTTCGAGGGTTTTTTGAACAACATCAGGAAATATTGGGATACAGTCCTGTATTTCTCCTAATTTTATAAATAATACCTCATAAGTAAGGTCTAAATTTTTTACTTATGTTGGACTAGTTCAATAAATATAAATAACAAATAATTTAATAATAAACCACAAATAAGTGAACAAAAATCATTCCAAAACAGTAATAAAACGAACAACGAAAAAAGTAAGGAACTACAAAATCAGGTGTTCAAAATGATTTCCGTTATTCTCTAAGCACAAATAGCATCTTCTAACTGCCACATAACAGTTTTTTTTTAGATAAAATAAAACATGCGATAGAATATCAAACTTTTCAGCATTTGTAAATTTATGTTCCATATTTTCTGGAAAATAGAAAACCTCTTAAAACGCTCTCAAACGATCACAATGGGAATGTCAAGTGAAACAAATCACGCGTCACCATCTTAATTTTTTTGTTTCACGCGCCTAGTTTTCTTTTAAATCCCGAATCAACAGAAGTTTGAAAAAATGTTTCTGTATTTTGTTCACTTATTTGTGGTTTATTATTAAATTATTTGTTATTTATTGAACTAGTCCAACATAAGTAAAAATTTAGAACTTACTTATGAGATATTATTTATAAAATTAGGAGAAATACAGGACCGTATCCCAAAATTTCCTGATGTTGTACAAAAAACCCTCGAAACGCCATTAAACCATAATGTGTCATACATCGTTGCATTCGGGAGAAAAAAAGGTCTCAAATTCCAATATCAGAAAAATAGGACCGAATTTAAAAAAGAAAGTTGATAATGGCCCTTCGAAGACGACTCGTCGAATTACAAAACAATTAACGCTGTTAGATAGAGCGGAAAAAGTAGCAATGCAAAAGTGCAATTTACTTTAGAATTAGATCTCAAAAACCCCAGAAAAACAATAAAACGATTTTTGAGAATTATCTCCGGAACTACTCGGAATTTTAAAACTTTCTACGGCATACGTAAATGCGCAACTTTACCTCCATTCAACCGACTTCGTATCTCTTACGGTTTCCGAGATCCCTGTACTGGCCCTCCTTATCTTGGACACGTTGTATAACGATATTGTATGTAAATCTATTTGGCGTACGAATAAAGAAAGCTAGGAAAAATTAACCGTCGAAAAAAATTAACAGGTGTAATATATGTGGTAATTTTTTACAAATTTCTACACCTTTCTTAAATAAGAACAAAGAGGGAAAAGGACAGCCTTTCATACTGTTATATTACCTACATGTTGTTAAGTTTATCAAAATTTTTAACTCAATCCTTGTTAATTTAACGAATTTGTCATATCACATCAGTTTAAAGGGCTATCATATAGCGGATTTAGTGGCATTTTATAAGGAATCCGTAATGGTTAAGGTGGAACCACAGTGTCACCTGAGATGATAAAAGTGCAACAAAAATAACTTATCGGAAAAGAAATTTAAAATAGGTGCCCGTAGTTATGTTCGATTTCATAAAGAATCTATATAACCATGAATAATTGACCCTTACATGTTCTCTGTCACAATAGCAATAGAGCAATCTCGACACACAGAAAAATACACTCACTAAATGTGTATAATACCTGTGAGTGTGTCTGATTTAAACACAAATTGGTATGAAAACTAACATTTCAGTATACTTAGTAACTTTTAACTTTTGGGAATATTGAAACTATACTATAATTATTGAGCGAGGTAGATGAATGCATATTAACCTTGTGTTGTGGTGTACTTATATAACTATTCCACTTACATACGTACGGTTCCTTTCTCGGTGCTAATGTTATCACTATATATCCGTACTGTTTTTATGCGATTCCGTGCTGAATTAAATGTTAGTTTTCTGAGAGAAATGAGTTCTTAGAGCACTTAAATTCCACACTATGTTGACAACGTTAAAAGATTCGCGTCGCTTTATTATGACCTAACAAGCTCAATTTTTGAAACGTTTCAATTTTCTTAAAAACACATTTTTTTTAATGGATCATTTTAAATTGTTTGTGATCTCATTATATTCAATTTGTAACGTTGTGTCTATAGTAATTGTGTAATTTAGTTAACTCTAGGGTAATATGGAGTTTTAATAAATAGCATTATATAGAAAGATAATAATGACTGTTTCATTTTTGGATAAGTGCTTCAAGTTTTTGTACCGGCTTGTTTTAGCAGCTACGCATTTTGGGTTTCATTTGTTGGTGTAAATATTGTCTCTACAAAATATCTGCACTGTATTTCGCGCACTAGTTTGTTGATTGGGTGTTAGTTTTATGTAATGAATCTTTGAAAAACAACTTTCTAGTGTTTTTAAATCGCGAAACTAGCGTGGCGGTGGTTGGGTGGTTGTGCCATTAAGCGGTAAGCGTAAACAATAACAAACTACTTTGCGCAGGCGCTTGTTTTCCGCCTTTTTTTCTTGACGTCACGACAATGTTGCCACTGATAACAATGTCGATGTTAAAATTTTATATTAGGCAACCACACATACACAAACTTGAACTCTGAACAAACCTCGTTGGAAATTACTGCGTGAATGATGGAGAATTACGTTTAGTAATTCAAATGTTTATCTACAGTATTGATATTTATACCGCTTTGTCTCCCATAAAAATACATATTTATAAGTATTCGTTGATACATATTTGGACAACGAACGGACGGACACGGGACAATCCATGCTCAGCAAAATGACACGCCTATCGTGGCGGTCGAACGAACTCAGATTTGACAAACTTTAATAAAGAGATGACGTTCTTCATTTTTTGAGCAACATTAATAGTCAAATTCTGATCAACAATTTAATTTTTGGGGGTACTGTGAAATTTATAAAGCTGTTAAAAACTTTGTAAGTATAGAATTGTTTTATAATTAATGCGTTCATTTTTAAAAAGACCGCTTTAATTTTACAAATGTCATATGTCTTGTGCCCATGCGCCCTTCTAGGTCCGATAAAATATTGAGGTTAGGTTCTTTTACTCGTTCATTTTAATATTGCCAAAAGCAAGTATTTTTATGCTTTTAAAACGGAATTTTAACAAAAATATAACTTGAAATTACCTTGTCTTATGGCCCCAGTTGAAGATCAAGACAGCGGCATGGAGTCTCAAGAAGGATCTCAATCGGTGGACCCAGATATGGAGAAGGAATCGCATGAGGAGATCACCGAAAAAGAGCCCCCAAGCAAAAAGCAGCCGGCAATTGAAGGGGCTGATGACGACGAAGAAGTAAGTAGATGCTTTCGTCTAACTTTATGTGGGTCACAGAACCTAAAGCTAAAAAACCGAGACAGTTTGAAAGAAGGTAGGGTGCGAGCATATTACCTTATCATTGCTAAGTACCTATAACTCTAACACAATTTATTTTAGCCTGACGAAACCTTAAGTGAACGCTTATGGGGCCTTACAGAAATGTTTCCAGAACCTCTCCGAAACATTACCTCTACGACAATTATTAATACGAAATTAGGCATTTGTAGAGCGTACGGTTTTTCACGGAGCGCTGCATGGATTATTTTTAGCACATCCATTATTTTGTTTGCTCCGGTTATTTTTGAAGTTGAAAGGGCGAACATGGAAGAAATGCAGAGGACTCAACAAAAACAGGTATTGGAAATCAAATTTTTAGAAATGTTTCATTGTGAAAGTAAATAAAATGAAGCTGTGTAAAGGAGCCGAGAAATTGTAGAACATTTTAAAAAAAACTTTCTGCTAGTAGCTATTATTAACACCAATTCATATTTTGGTGTTAGTTTGTTACAATGAAGCATATAATTCTAAATATTGTAATATGCTCCATTTTTGGTTTACACATTTATTTTTTACAGAGATATTCTGTCTACTGTCAACCTGCCTAAATTGCATTTCAACTTTTTTTTTTCAGATGTTATTAGGGCCAAGCAGTGCAATATCTGGTGGCGTCCCGCCTCCCTTGATGCCGCCCGTGCAGCAGAGATAGAAAATATAGACGAGTCGTTTATAAAATCACCATTCTAGAATTAGTCTTCGTATCGATTTGTTAACACAATAATTATTATAAATTATTTGTTATTATGGAATTACGCAATCGCGTCCTACCGGTTTTTTGTTGCATTTCTGATGATGGTAAATGCGGTTTCGGATATTGTAAAGATATCACTTGTGTATATTGGTAAAAAATAACGTAGATTTTGAGTTGTATGCGAGTTTTATTTAGTTATTTAATATCCTCCTATGACCCCTATAGAGCACTGTGATCCAGCCTTGACATTCAATTCTTGATTCCGTCAATATTTGTTATGAATATTTTCTTAGACTATGGTTATAAGTATTCGTTGATTTTAGTGTTCAAAATACGTCCCTGTGCTGGTTTAGGAAAATTTATCTTTTGTTTTACCACGGTGGTACTGCTTATTCTTTTGTATGTCAAGAACTTACCAACTAGGGCTAAATTATTGGTGATATTTATAATTCCTCTGTGATAGCCCAAGTAATAAGAGCCATCAGTTGAAGAAAAGAAGAGCAAATTTGGACAGCAACTAACCTGTTCATATGACGATTACATTTGGCGCCAGCTATTTTTCGTATAATCTCACTCTGAATTCATTTTTCTTGGAAAAAAGATATTTAAAAAAATAATGGATAACGTAAGAGACGTTATAAATGGTTCCCAGCTACCACGGTTTTTAAGTAAACCCATTTCCATCATCGGAGAGGTCCAGGATGTGGACCCAAATGGAAAATTCTTTGAAATAAAGGCTGTAGATGATGTTCTTGTTAAAATTAATGTTAAAGAACCCATTAATGCAATTATTACTGGCTGGGTCGAGGTAAGTTTTGATTTATAACTTGTTCTTTAATCATTGTACAAATTATGAAATGATGCTTTACTGTAATTTCATATATATTTTCTAAGATGCTACTTTTTAGGCTCGAGGCATTTCCACTGGCCGAGCAGTTAACGCTGACGATTTTGTAATATTTAACAATGAAAAATTTGATGCCAAAGGACACAATAAATTATGCAACTTGTTGTATTCTGTCCCAAACATTTGGGAAACATCCTGAGGTTCCACAATACCAACAGCTGTAAATAGAACTCATGTTCCAATACTGATAATTTCACAGTTTTAGATCTTGTTAATGTTATTTTTAATATACATAAGCATAACAAAATTCATTGCTTTCTGTGCTGGAATATATTTTTAAACAAGATTACAAAATTTACAAATCAGTTAGTAGTCTTTATACCATCTCTTTAAATATTTTTAAGTGGAAAATAAATTTGTATTAATAGTAAATATTTTTATTTCATCTTATCTTCAAATTATATACTGATGTAAAATAATGCCACCATTTTTAACACAACATGACAGTGTTTTAAATCTAAACCATTGAAGGCAATTTAAGAAATACAAATTTATTTTATGTTATATTATAAATGAAAAGTTTACAACATTATTTGGTACTTCAGAGATCGCTTAACCCTAGATATCAGCAGCCGACCATCGTAGCTCAAAGAAGCAAATACCCATGGCTCGGAAGGGGACCATTCAGCACAATAAACACTATCCTCATGTTCACACCATTGTAATGGCCCATCACATAAAATTTGCTTGGATTCTACCACTTTGGAATCATCTATGTCACACATATCACTGTTATTTTCTGAACTCACACTTATAGCACTAGATAATAATACTCGGGCATCAGAGCTTGCTGACAATATTAGTTGGTCATGGAAATGATTAAATCTAACACACCACACCCAATGAGAGTGTTCATTTCTGGAATAAACAGGTTGATTGGTTTGTCTGAAGTCCCAAATTTTTACAAACCCATCGTCACCGCATGTTGCTATATGATACTGTTTGTTCATGTTATAATCCATGTCCCTTAGTAACTGATGGTGAACGCCATCTATGTGCCAAGCTAATTCTCCAGTTCTTATATCGTAAGTTTTAAGATGTGTTTCAGTGGCCGCTGTAAATTGGTTGTTATTTTGATGTGGATTCCATTTTCCTGTAGTAAATTTAGGATTATGTTTTCCTTCTAACTGAATCTGTTTTATACATTTGCCATCGGACTCTGATATATCCCATAACACTATATTATTGTCAATAACACTGGCTGCTTTGGTTGAATCATTAGGATGAAATTCGGTTGTTTTAATTTCATTACCATACTCGACTGTATCAAATTTAGTCACGACTTCTAAATTTTCTATACTGTCAGGGTTTTCAGTTTCTGGTAGTTTTAGTATCGCCGTTTTAAAGAAGCAACTGCTCTCGTTTGCTATTACATTATAGCAAGTGGCAAGTTTGGTCGCCTCTAACGGACTTGTAGTAATTTTCCAGATTTCTCCTTCTGAATGGTGAAATACTGAGGTCTTCACAGTGGATATTTCTTCATTAAATTCCACTAAGTGAATCTGATTATTAGTTTGTTTTAATGACTGTGTCCCAATAATAAATCTTATTTTCTCCGTTTCTGCCAATTGGGGGGCGAGTGCTCTAGCCTGGAATTCCAATCCATAAATCACGGAATTCTCGTTACTCATATTTTACAACCAAGGCTTTTTAGCCTTTTATTATTAATTAAAATAATATATTTACCAGTTTTGCATATTAGAGGTGGGTCCAACCCGCTATTTTTGTTTAGCAGCTGCTTCTGCTACTGCTAAACAAAAATAGCAGTTAAAAATAGCTGCTATTTAAATAGCAGTTGCTATTTTAGCATTATTGGTCTCGTAACACGACACGTCCAGAAACCATAATAAATGAATATTTATTTGTTTTTGCTTTAAAAAGTATATCGTTTATCTCGGTAGGTATCGATGGCGTACTGTTCTAAAAAAAACAATTTGAATAATGGATAGCTCTGCACTTTTGTCGGCTGGATGTTTATGACTTTGTTTATTTTACATTGATTTTTTTTATTCCTTACGGCCTTCCAAACATCCAAACGAAATATTCAATTTTTGGTCTTTGGCGGCAACTTTGAATATGCGTAAATAGCTTTTTCAAAAGCAGGATATATTATTTCAGAGCGAAGAAGTCGCATTAGTTTAGAAAAAGTAAAAAAAATAATGTTTTTAAATGCCAATCAAAACTTATTTTAGTGTTTTTTTGATTATATTTATATGTTAATTTATCTTGTTATGTTCTTATATATTTTTTATTCATACATAATAAAGTAAAAATAAATTAATTTTGTTATAATATAAAATACTGTTATTGTTATACAATTCTTCTGTTAAACCAAAATAAACGAAGTAAATAATAATATCCAGTCAAACCCAAACAATAATGTCATAAAATAGTCAACGGTTCGTTTCTCCCGACCTCGAACGGCCTGAACTGGCGTTCGCACTTCGTAGTAAAATCGGTATAGCAGTGCGAAATAGCATAGCAGTGATAACGGAAATCACCTAACCTGACAATCCGCTCAGTCCGCGCCAGTTCACATTACTTCACAGTAAATATTAGGTGCTAAAAATTAGCAGCTAATTTTTAAGCTCGTAGCATTTAGCATTATACCGAATCAAATAGCAGTTAAAAAAAAGCAGGCTGCTATTTAGCAACCCACCTCTATTGCATATGGTTGTGGTAACTGGAAATAAACAAGTCGGTTGTTTTTACTTTCAATAAAATCTTGAATACCACTCTGTATAATTAGGCAGCTCACAACACGGAGCTGTGTTGTTGCTCTTAATTTCTTTTTCCTCTGTGATATCGCCCTGTTGTCCAAGAAGTTTCGGCATTTACAATTTTGACGGCAACAATGTGAATTTGTCATTTGTTCAAAATAACCTAGAAATAGAAATTCTTTACTGCTATTAGGCAATCCAAACCACGTGACTTTTCATCTGTCAAAATTTCCTTGGTGGGCAAACAAACCCATTGTTTGCATTGATTTAGATAGGTTTATTACCTTTCTTAGGAGTTTTAAACCATCTAAATTCTAAATATTTGCTGGTTCTGGCTAGTTCTGTTAAGACCATTTAATTGTGAAAACGTACCAGTGTGTTTTATCATGCAGAGTTCATATTTGAAGAAATTATTGCAATAATACTCGGACGTAGACCAGAGGTATGTTTGTTTACATTTTGATTATACTTTCAATTTAAGATTCATGAGCATTTTTCTCATTTAAATAGTAAAATTCTATTCTTGAATATCATATTCAAATGATATAAAATTATAATTTGTTTTAGAGATTTCTAATGAAGCTGAAATTAATAAAGGATTTGAATCTTTTTACCATGGCAGTTGTTGATTTGGACTACACCATTAATGGGATTCTACCAGTGGCCTATCATCTCGTATTTCGATTTTTGTAGCCTTAACACATAGTTTTTATTCACATGAGCAGATGAAAGCCTACAAAACCCTTGAAGCTCATTAATATTTTTCAGCCAGTTCTGTTATAAATCTTGGAACGAAGGTTGTAAATGAGTTCTATGTCATGCTTGGAAAGGTAATTATTTTTGTTTACTTCAAGTGTTTGATACCTAGTGCAGGAGTGACCAACTTTTTTTTATAAGATCTTTCACTTTTGAACTAAAAAAATTTAAGGTGTGTCTCTCAATTTTCGGAATGCAATACTTTATATTACTTAATGTATATAATATTCTTTTTCAGCTGAAGCATTCACAAAAAGCCAATGCTAAACCAATTTTTGCTGTGGAATATATCAACAGAAATAAAGGTATGATTTTTTGTACCGATGTACCTGCCGTTATTGTCCACGGAACTGCCCATTATCCCAATTGCAAATATGAACTTCGGCACAGTTTCTGGTTCGTTAAGACATAGGTAGCTTTACCTTCAGTGTTCAAAGAATGAATTAAATTTATTCAAATATGAACTCAAAACCTTGCTTACTTATTTTTATTTAAAAATAATTTGTTTCCATATTTTCCATTTGGTAAATATATTATTTATATTAAATGTATTGTTTTATTTATATATATAATTCAGTGCGTATCAAACATTTAAATATAAGTACTTATACTAAGTAGATAAAGTGATAGGAAAAAATATTTTAAAGTTCTCTTCGAGTAGGGCCATTTGAATAGCTAACTACACACTCTCTGGTTTCTTAAAATTGATTCTGTAAGATCTTCCCTCTTGATAGCTGCTCTATTAATCACATATCCCGCCTTTTCTTTGATAAATCGTTTATTTGTGGGTAATGAATAGTCTTTTTTACTGCGAATCAAATGAAACTAAGGAAATGGTCGCGATCACGACGGCTTCCACAATTTGACCACAATACACGTTGTCGGTATTTTTCTTCCACAAATACTTATTATATACACTTAAATGAATCTATTCTAATAATAAATTTGTTAACAAAAGACCACACAATCACAGTAAAACGCTCCAAAAACGCTACGAGTTTCACAGTAAACATATGGACACGACCTTTGTTTGCCCACCAGATAACCTAAAAAAATTTTTTGACAGGTCGTTGGATTGGTCAATTAGCCATTAAGCCCAAATAAAGCCTTAAGGACAGGATAAAATGTCTTTGGCACGATTTTCAAATACTATTAGGCAATTTACCTTACTACAATACACGAAAGCTGTTTTGGAACAAGGAAACAGGTCAGCTACTTCGACTAAACATGGAGTTATTCTTCCAGAGCCCCAGAAGACCTCTCTAGGCCTATTAAAGGTAATATAAATGGGAAATTATAAATTCAATATGCAGGATTTTCAAAAGTAAAATCTGAAGTCTGCTAATAGTGAGATCTCAGTTTCACAAGCCTTATAGCACTACTCCTAGAGTTTTCAATGAAGTCGAAGCACGAGATTTGTTGTTGCCCCAACGGTCTCCCTATCTAGCTCACTAAGAGATTGCAGGCAATTAAATCTGTAAATTGAGCATACCACTGTGAGGGACCGTGTGTTGGTTTATATTAGATGTTTATCTAGGCCATTTTAGTTTATTAATGTCGTTTTTTAGCTTATACTGACAGTAGTTCCAGGACTGTTGATTGGGGCAGGAATCAGCAAAAACATTGCTAATTTCTTGGAAGAAAATGACCTCTTTGTACCTTCTGATGATGATGACGATGATGATTAAAAATTTCTGAAATATTTCAACAACATTATAGCAAATCTAATAGTAATTATAGCAGTTTTGTAAATACTTCATAATTGTTTAAGTATGTCATACTACACTAAAAGACACTGTAGTAATTTGTGCAGCCAATATTTCTGTAGTTTTTTCTCATTTTTCATGCTTTCTGTGGTACAAATGGAGGAAATTGGAGGTTAGTTCCTTTGCTATAAATTTACCCAATGAAAGAAATTATAAATTTGTAAATTTTTGTACAGCTTATTTTTAAGTTTCATTTAAAGAGTAAAAGTTACATCAATGTTCAACTAAGAATATTTCTTTCTAACTTCCAACAACAGTTGATCCAGCAAGCCTTGTTTAACAGGTGTCATCGTCTTGTTGGTGAGGAAAGAACATTATTATTTATTACTATTCGTTGTTTATTACCACCTGTGGTAAAAAATTGCAGAGAAATTAAATATGCTGTAAAGAAATACAATGGTTTTGAAATATCACTTCAGAGAGGACTTGCATTGCAGGAAAGTCATATCTGGTTTTCTATACTTCAACTAAAATTTGGTGAGAAATCTCAGAGAAATAAAATTCAAGGTTTGTTACTTTACATTTGTACTTTGTAACTGCTACTCTTTGGTTTTAGGATTGAAAAAAATTTGATTAGCAAAGCCTAAATCCCTCTAGTTTGTTTTTTGAAAATGTAATTTATTCCTGATGATCTGCTTTGTAAATGTAAATATTGTTTTAAATAAAAGTTTTAAGTAAGTTAAGTTGATGTTAATGCTAAAGCAGCTGGGCTATAAGCCTCATAGTCAGTACAATTCAAGAGGCGCCCGAACATAATACTATGAAACAGTATATGGGGAAATCTCAGCAAATGTGACTTTCGGTGTGAACAGGCCTCGGTTCGTCGAGCAAGTACCCGTTGCATTTCCCACCCGTTCTAACATGTTTGGGACACTTATTGGATGATCCTGAATACAAAAATATGCGTGTGCCGCCGCCCGGGAGCTTTATTTTTTCATTTTTTCGCGAAAATTTGATCAAAATCCACAAATTTTGAGTGTGAATAGAAAAAACCGCTTCCGTTATTAAGCTATAACTTTTGAGGCGATTCAGCAGATTGTTTGGGACTTTCAGGATCTTTAATATGGGTGTTTAGACGTAAGAAAAACCCCATCCCGTTGATGTGCCTCCCCTAGAACGCTAGATACGGGTCTCTCAAGTTGTGTGAACAGCTTTTTCCCGAAATCTGGTAATTTTCGGTTTATAACGCGCCGCTCTCGAGGCGATTTTTTTTTCGCAATATTCCCCATGAAATATTCATTCTTAATGTTATGACTAAAAGATCTGACCCAATAGAAGGGTGTGCCACTTCGGGTTCGGTTGTAACACACTTCAGAAGATGCTCAAAAGGCGACTTTTTCATGCGTAATCGGATCTAAAAAAACGGTATTTTGAGGGGCACAACAACACGGGGGCAAAAAACAGTCTCAAACCGCGCGTGATCGCTGGATCCAAGGCCAACTAATATGTAAACGGTCACTGGGTAAATTTCGACCAGTATCGAGCCAAGTGTTAACTGAGATCACCCGTAAACTAAAATTTGATTGGGCAAAATTTTGAAAAAAATTCCAAATCGTCCAAATTTTCCGATAAATGCTCCTATTGCGAAAAACACTAATAAAAATTGATTATTTCGGAATCTGCAATCTATTATTCATTCACTACGCGTTTACTTCTGACATCGAAATTCCTTGAAAAGGGTCCATTTTTACCAGTTTTACGACTTGGGGTGATTTTTTCGCAACTAAAAGTAATTTTTTCATGATCAGCAACCTTGAAAACGGTTCAGAAAATACCTTTCAACACTGGTACAAACAATTATTTTCTTCCAAGAAAGTCTGATTCGCTAGATTCAGTGCATCACCCTCGAAAAATGATTTTTCAAGATATTGGGGGAGGCGATCAAAAAAAGTCAGTAACGCTGGCGGAAATATACTTCTAATATATCTAAAATTGATAATTCGCGGTCCAAAATAGTGTGAAACATGTTTGAAAAATAACTATTTTTTTTTCGAAAAAGTCACATTTGCTGAGATTTCCCCATATACATATCCATTAAGGCCCTCAGTGTTTTTTTACCCCGGGCCCCCTAAACCCGACTGCATACAGCACCGAATTATGTAGCAAAATTACAAAATTCTCAGAAACTTGGTGTACTCTTCCGAACCAGAAAGTTGTACACACCTCAACAACTTTTGACACTATACAAAGCCCAGATTCGACCATCACTAGAGTACTGCTTTCATGTCTGGAGCTCTGCACCCAAACATATACTCTTCGGCTACTGGATTCCATCGAAAGGAGAGCCATTCATCTGATTGGAGACCACAAACTGACGAAGAACCTCGGCAGCCTAGAACATCGAAGACAGGTTGGAGATTTGACTCTCTTTTACAGACATTTCATGGTAAGTGCTCGGCTAACCTTGCCCTCTTAATTCCGCCCAGAGCGGCGAATAGCAGAAATACACGACGAACCACTGCCGCCCATCCATATGTGGTTAAGCTTAGTACTCCTCGAACTTCATTATTTAAGAATTCTTTCATCTGGAGGACTTCATCCTTATGGAACGACCTTCCCGAGGTCGTTTTTCCTAACGAATATAACCTCCAACGATTCAAAACCAACGTGAATGGCTTTTTGCGCACACGCGCACCACTCCTAGAGTGCCCTAATGGATTTTTCCTATAGTGCTTGTGTTGTGCGAGGAAAATTAAAAAAAAAATTAATACAGTGAATGTTCCTACCAAGAAAAGGATTTTTTCTATTGATATAATGTCGCCGCCTGCATACTAGTTTCGAACTAATTTGTTCTCATCAGTACATGGTAGGTAAGTAGGTGCTCGTCATACCTGTAGAACTAAACGTAAACTACAAAATCAGATATTTGAATATTTATTTTAGTAAGGCAGAAGTGTTATAACCACAATAATTATTTTTAAAAGTCATCAAGTACAATTTTCAGTATACATGACTGAAATTGCACAATATAAAATTTTATAAAGGTTTAATAAATATTTAAATTATTCACAAAAGTTCATAAATTAAAACTTACACAATACCACAGTACAACGTTTTACTAGAGAGATAAACTAAGTCAAATCAGGCTTCATTTTCCTTGAGCAGTAAAATTAACAATTCTTATTCTGGAGGTTTCTTGTGAAGTCCCCATCCGTGGAAGCACTTGGTGAAACGTTTAGACTCTTTGTTTTTAAGTGTCAGGAATAGTTTTCTTGGTCTGTCTGGTTGCTTGACTCTCATATGTTGAATATAAACCTAAAAAAAAGTCATAAAAATAATAAATTCAAAGGTAAAAATAACTAGGAACATACTTGAGCAGACTTGTAAGCCAACTTGATTTCAACTTCACTGCATTTTGCTCCGAGCCACAGAAACACTTGTTCTCCATTGTCCAAAATCATTATGTCGTCATCAGCTAAATCATCCTAAAAAGATATAAACGAAGTCATTGTCATTACTATATGAATAATGTTGCTCTAAAATGGCGCGCCATTGGCATCTCGAATGCGAATTACAAGTTCGAATATTATGTAAGAGATGGAGCCGCAAAAGAATTTGATTTGAATTTTTTCTCTAAGCGTGCCTTGAAAACACCATTATAATTGTCTGTGGTCGGCGTCCATTTTCTGACACGAAAAATCGGTAACGGTCTGGGAAATACGTTTATAATCGACGAAAAATGGTGAAAAAATCTACATTTTCCTACAAAACACCGACGGAAAGCGAATGCGTGAAAGCCAAACTATCGAGCGCTTCCGTGAAATTTAAAAACCTCGTTGAAACGGCCAACGCAGTTCGCGGGTTGAGCGTCAAAAGAGCGGAGCTCTATATGAAAAACGTTTTGGCCCGAAAAGAGTGTGTACCGTTCAAGAAGTTCAGAGGGGGAATTGGAAAGTGCGCACAAGCCAAGCAGTTTGGAACGGTGATTGTAAGTAAGCAATTTTCATTTCATATTTATGATAATATAGAGCCACAAACAATTTTTTCAAACAGAAATCTCTTCAAATTGGACAAACTTTTTTTTAGGGCCGCTGGCCTATCAAAGCTGTCAAATGTGTTAGAGATCTCTTAAGAAACGCCATCTCTAATGCAGAGTTCTACGGAAAGGATCCACAAGATATGTACATCTATCACATTCAAGTTAACCCGGCACCGGTATCCATAAGAAAGACCTTTCGAGCGCATGGTAGAATCAATCCTTACGAGAGACAATTAAGTCACATTCAGATGGTTCTTAAAGTTCAGGATGATAAGTAGTTATGGCTAATAATGCGTTTACAAAACTTCTGACGTTCTTGTTTCTAATAATATTGTTCAATATATATAGGGTGTGCCATAACTTATGGCTTATAGAGCAACTGGAATAGTAATAGAATATGTTTAGTATCTCCAGTTGTCCATAAGGTATGGGACACCTTGTATATTAATTTAAATAAACACATAAGACAATAATTAATTGTAACCTTTTCATTCCTATAAGTAACACTTACTTGACAGAAATCTGAGCACTTTTCAGACACAACGAAGTAGCCCTTTTCATTGGAACATCTAAACAATCTGGTAAATTGCATGAAAGTAGCGTCAGTCTCGTAGGGTTTCTTACCGTTAAGGCCCAGCCAAAAGAAGTTGTCTGGCTCCTCCCCTAGTAAATGAAAGGGAGATATAAAGAAACGTAAAAATTACCGGTGAAGTGTTATTATTTATTATGTAACAAATTACACATTTTGTGTTGCTTACTGAAATGACCTTTGTCACTTTTTACCGAACAATAAATCATGAACATTAAAATGATTTAACTACCTTCAGATATTACTTGAAGGGTAACCCAAGGACTATTGAACATTTCCTCGGCAACATCCTGGACTAACTTCGCCTCGTCTTGGTCCGATTTTGACCCTACCCATACATAGACTATTCCCGAGTCTGGATCATCGTCCTGTTCAAATGGTACCTTCAGTATGTAGCTAAAAACAGATAATAAAAGTTTCAAGTTTAAGAATAGATACCTTAAAAAATTCACTAGAGATTCGCCAGAGACAGGTCAACGCCCCGCGTCTTCAAGCATTGCCCGATAGAGCATCGATTGGTAGCAAAAAAACGCACATCGGAAAAAGTTACACAAGCACGAAATCAAAGAAGAAAGAACCACGAGCATCACGGAATGGGCGTCGTTTATAAGGGGCAAGAGGGGGCAGTTGCCCCCCTCTGGAATTTGATAACTTAATAACACATCAAAAAACTTTTAGTTCGTTCGCGGAAAAGGTAGGTAGTTCGCATGTCTTTTCTATTTTTTCTTAAATTTGATAGTTGCTATTGCATCGGCGTTCGTCCTAAACATAGCGGGCTTTTTAGCATGCTTGGCTGTCGCCCAATGTCAAAATTATACATCAATAATCTTTTATTTCGTTAGTGGAAAAGACAGTATGTTTTTTCTATTTTTCCTCAAATTTGGTACGTATTTTTAAAGTCTGAAGTAAGTTGACATTCGAGACGGTGCATAGTCGGATATTGTTTCTTCAAAAATATTTCTCTTAATCGAAGCTAAGCCAAACGAAGAAAAATTCTATTATAGCGGATCCGAAGCTGCTATACAGTGTGTCTACTTAAGTTGGAACCATATGGAAAACTTTTTTATTATTGGTTTTACGGAAAAAAGTTATTCTTCGTAAAAAGTTTTGCATGGTCTAAAACTCAAATTGCAACCTTCAGTTATAAAAATTTCCCAGTCATATACGAGGTATATCAGAAATTACGAATTCTCAAGAGTAAAGTACCTTTATTTTTGACAATACAGAAGAATGTTATGAAGAAACGTTATTTTCAATTAAAAGTAATATTGAAATATGCAATTTCAGTTATTTAGCATGAAAATTTAGGTTTTGTGATTATTTACTAATCATTCCGTATTAATTATTCTGGCTTGATACAATTTAATTTAACGTAATCTAGGATGCACTGACAAGAAATATTTGACACGGAATGTCATAGTGCATTGGTATTTATAAAATACATTAGAAATGGCAGCTTTACTAAGTTGTGAAGAAAAAATACAAATTGTTTTAATAATTAATACGGAATGATTAGTAAATAATCACAAAACCTAAATTTTCAGGCTAAATAACTGTAATTGCATATTTGAAATAACTTTTCTTCATAATATTCTTCTGTATTGTCAAATATAAAGGTACTTTACTTTTGAGCAAAATTCGTAATTTCTAATATACCTCGTATATGACTGGGAAATCTTGATAACTGAAGATTGCATTTCGGATTTTAGACCATGCAGAACTTTTTATGAAGAATAACTTTCTCTCATAAAACCAATAATAAAAAAGTTTTCCATATGATTCCAACTTAAGTAGACACACTATAAACAAATTTATATAGAAATTTTTGACACCCTTATTATTTAAATTAAAACTGGATCTTCAGTGGATTAAATTTTTTCTATTTATTGGCCAAAAAGAATTTTTAACCCTATTCACATTTGTTTCCGCAAGAACTATTTGACATTGAAGTAATTTACGATGAAATTATTGCATATTTGGCATTACAACTAAGCATACTAAGTAGTGTTGTGATCACTCGAGCGAAAAACCGCTTGATCACTCGATTATTGAAATATCCGACATCGCTCGATTATTAAAAAAACCGCTCGAATTATCTATTCAGGCGAAAACCGTCGCCCGTAACTTATTATCTTTCACTCGATACCCGCGCTTCGCTTGCCGCCGACGGAATTGTGTATGTGTGCTGTAGCGTGATCGAATTAAAAAACTGCTCGTATATTCAAACAGTTTTTCGCTCGATAGGAAATACTCTAGTTAAAAATTCAAGCGAAAAACCGAAAAATATCAACTGTTATAATGACCGCTGACGCTGCGCGATCCGAAAGCTGGCCAGCCAGCGGCGTAGTTTAGGTCTCCGATTGTAAATATTAAAAAATTAAGGGATATAATTTGAAAATTTTTATTTACTATAAACTCGAGAAAACTTCTCAAAAATAACATAATAATAGAAATTCTTAATGAAAAATAATAAAACAACAAATATAGAAAAATTCGTTGGTTATGTTATAGTAAACATTTTTAAATCGAAACAGGAACTTTTTATTATTAAACTCAAGAAGACAAGACTTCTTAAAAATAACATACATTATAGAAAATGTTAATGTAAAATAAGAAAACGAGCAAAATAGTTAACAAAACATACAAATTTTATAATGTAACCAAAAGTAAACATTCTTAAATTTAAACAGGAACTTTTAGGTAACTATAAACATGAATTTAAAAAAATAATCAACTATTTTCTTATTTGGCCAGTCGCGTAACTAAGCTTAAATTGGGCACCTGATAATTTAAAGTGGAAGAATTTGACGGCCATTTTAAATATCTATTTATTTTATGTGAAGAAAAATAACTCTTGGTAATACTTTTTGTTTTAAAAAAGCACAAGAATAAACCCGAGCAATAAATACATATTTGGGTGATTTTTTGCAGTTTTCTTGTTTGGTATCGAGACACGTGGTAAAAATTCATTATTCACAAATAAATAAATTTCTGGAATTTTTTTGGTGACACGCCTGCTAAATACCCTACCTGCTCACATGTAAAGGGCTAGGCAGCCCGTTAAGCAGTCGGTGACGTCATCGCTTGGTAAATTGGAATTTCAGGCGACTCACTCGAGCGATTAATTCGATTATTAAAATCGCTCGAGTATCAAGTACTCGATTATTAAAATCATCGTTTTTTCCCAACACTAATACTAATCAATGTTACTTAAATTAAATAGGTGTGGAGTTATTTTTTGGTTTGTTTTCCGCTCTCTTTTTGTATATAACTCATAAAATCGGGATCATTTTAAAAATACTGAAAAATGCTCGGAAAAGGGAAAACTCTTCTTGAAAAAAAATTATTTTTGTTGGTCTGCTGTAACTTAAGTAAAAATGTCGCGCTTTTTAAATTGATTGTAATTGAGAACACTTTACTGACCTTACGCTGACGTCGCGCTTTTTAAATTGAGTGTAATTGAGAACACCTTACCTTACTGACCTTACCGCTCGGTTTTTCTCGTATTTACTATAAATTATGGACTAATTTTAGATGTATATTTTGGGTTTGCTCCGTGCTTTCGAGCGCAGCGAGCTTTTCCCCTTCTTGCTACCGCTGGTGTCCTGTTACTCATTTTAATCATTCACACCCCCCACCCCCATTAGTAATCTATTATCTCAAAATACAACTTACCAAAAAGCTGAATTCAGCAGCGCCGCATCGGGTCTGATTTGAACCAATCGCGTGTACAACGCGCTCCCGTTGGACCTCAAATGATAAAACTCCACGGCATGCTTTTCTTTAATTTTCCGTTTGCCCTGGTGTATAATGAATTTTCTGTTGAAATGTGCCATAAATTTCATGTTCTCTTGTTGCTGATGGGTTCTAACGACTTCTAACTTGTCCTATGTAAGAAAAAATAATTTATAATCCAAAAACTCTAAAATAACCTGCGATTTTTCTCGACTTACCTGAAAAACGGCCTTGAACTTTTTCTGTAAAGTAAATGTAAACGTCAGCCAGCCCATGTTGCCGGCCTCTCTACCTTGCCAGAAGTACACGACCACCTGGATATCGTCGACGTCGTCCATCGGTTGGTCTGTGTCCTCCAACGGTACCCAGTAACGACACAGAAAGACGTAACAGTCTTTCGAGTAAAAATGACCTGAAAACAATCAATCGGCAGTATTTTAATAAGCAAAAATAACTTTTCATGTCCTCGACTAACCTAATTCTTCGTCTGGTAGTCTTACGAATTTCTTTCCCTCCAATACGAACGCTTCCATTCCTTCCAAGTCTTCATTCCATTCGTCCATGAGTTGCTGGGCTTCGGCCAGTGCCATTGCGGGTTGCCTAGAAATTGTTAAAAATAAAAATCGCATCAAAAACTCTAGAGTTAAAAGGTAAGTCAATTCAATTACTTACCTCGGAGTAAACAAAGCGGTCAAGTCTGCTTTAGTTTCCTGCTGTTTGGCCCATTTAGTAAGATCGGCTCCGGTTTTTTGAACCGATTCTGCCGTACGAGTAAAATCGACTGCAATCACTTCGTCCCATCCGGCAAATTTACATTTGAACGCCTGAAAAACGTAAGATTTATGCAATAGTGTCTTTTTCTTGCACGAGTGATTTGGTTCTCACAGTTTTTTCACAATAATTCTTACCTGGGGTTCGGTCCCTTCTCGCACTCTCGTAATCAAAGCATGATCCGGCCGATCGATCATGTTGAATAACTCTTCAGATAATTTAACAGCCGCTGCGTTGACTAATCTAGTAGACTTTTTACCAATCCTGAACAAAATAATACGTAAAATAATAATAGAGTCGACTCCAGTTATAAGGTACCCTTTAGGACAGGGGTTCCCAAACTTTCTCGTTACTTCCATCGGCCCCTCTGCTTATTCTCCACGACGCACAGGTGGAACCCGAGCTTTAGGGACAAAAAATGCATAATCTATAACCGAAGGTATGCTATAAAAAACACACTAAAAAAAGAGCAGTAATTAAATGGTTTGCCGTTATTAACAGTCGAGCTGAGAAATGATTACTTGGTCCACAAGAGTTTGAGAGTTGGTCAGTAGAAACAAACATGTCTAGAAGCAGTTTACGTCAGAGGTCCCAGGGCACTGTCAATTTATGTAACTTTCTTGTGTTTTCTTAAATGGTTTGCAGAGTTAGAGTTAGTTGGTTAGCAAGAGTTTACAATTGGTCAGTAGAAACAAACATGTCTAGAAGCAGTTTACTTCAGGGGTCCCACGGCACTGTCAATTTATGTAACTTTCTTGTGTTTTCTTAAATGGTTTGCCGAGTTAGAGTTAGTTAGTTAGCAAGAGTTTACAATTGGTCAGTAGAAACAAACATGTCTAGAAGCAGTTTACTTCAGGGGTCCCACGGCACTGTCAATTTATGTAACTTTCTTGTGTTTTCTTAAATGGTTTGCAGAGTTAGAGTTAGTTGGTTAGCAAGAGTTTACAATTGGTCAGTAGAAACAAACATGTCTAGAAGCAGTTTACTTCAGGGGTCCCACGGCACTGTCAATTTATGTAACTTTCTTGTGTTTTCTTAAATGGTTTGCAGAGTTAGAGTTAGTTGGTTAGCAAGAGTTTACAATTGGTCAGTAGAAACAAACATGTCTAGAAGCAGTTTACTTCAGGGGTCCCACGGCACTGTCAATTTATGTAACTTTCTTGTGTTTTCTTAAATGGTTTGCAGAGTTAGAGTTAGTTAGTTAGCAAGAGTTTACAATTGGTCAGTAGAAACAAACATGTCTAGAAGCAGTTTACTTCAGGGGTCCCACGGCACTGTCAATTTATGTAACTTTCTTGTGATTTCTTAAATGGTTTGCAGAGTTAGAGTTAGTTGGTTAGCAAGAGTTTACAATTGGTCAGTAGAAACAAACATGTCTAGAAGCAGTTTACTTCAGGGGTCCCACGGCACTGTCAATTTATGTAACTTTCTTGTGTTTTCTTAAATGGTTTGCAGAGTTAGAGTTAGTTGGTTAGCAAGAGTTTACAATTGGTCAGTAGAAACAAACATGTCTAGAAGCAGTTTACTTCAGGGGTCCCACGGCACTGTCAATTTATGTAACTTTCTTGTGTTTTCTTAAATGGTTTGCCGAGTTAGAGTTAGTTGGTTAGCAAGAGTTTACAATTGGTCAGTAGAAACAAACATGTCTAGAAGCAGTTTACTTCAGGGGTCCCACGGCACTGTCAATTTATGTAACTTTCTTGTGTTTTCTTAAATGGTTTGCCGAGTTAGAGTTAGTTGGTTAGCAAGAGTTTACAATTGGTCAGTAGAAACAAACATGTCTAGAAGCAGTTTACTTCAGGGGTCCCACGGCACTGTCAATTTATGTAACTTTCTTGTGATTTCTTAAATGGTTTGCAGAGTTAGAGTTAGTTGGTTAGCAAGAGTTTACAATTGGTCAATAGAAACAAACATGTCTAGAAGCAGTTTACTTCAGAGGTCCCAGGGCACTGTCAATTTATGTAACTTTTTTGTGTTTTCTTTTGCCGAATACAGAAGGAAATCGGCTACAAAAGGTGTAGCGGGGCGCGGGTTTCCACTTGTTTTCCCAGGGCACTGTCACGATTCAGAAATGTTTGCTGTCCATAAGTTGCTGACCAACTAGCCATTTTGGCTGACCGATTACATTTTTCTGTTCGCAAAAATAAGAAAATTTTGCTAACCAGTTAAATGATAAGCCCTCGGTCGATTCCTGAAAATCCCCATGGGGCATCGGGGAACCACCGTCCAATAATAACGTACACACGTACTTTCAACAAAATTATACTATGTGATACACAATATTTGGTAAAAATCCAGAAGCATTTTGGCCATGACCAATAAAATGAGTACCTAATAACCAGAAGTTTACTGTATAAATAAATACCATAATAAATGCTAAAAGTATTACATACCAAACGAATACGTCCAAATAACAATCCAATATGTAGACAGATTTGCTATTTAACAAGGTATTCTCCAATTTCCCATGCGGCAATTCTTCCTGGGGTAATTCCAAATAGCCCATGCCCAATTTTACTTTGTATAATCGCGGAGGTACTGGTATAAAGTCTGGATCAACATGTTCCTGCAATATGCAATAAATTATTTTTGCAATAATATGAAGGAATACCACAATTGTGCATAATATTGAATTTGTTCCTCAATGTGGAAGCAGACCTACAACGTAGGCTACAAACCCGCAAACTCTTCATCCTAGATCTCCCGATGACTGCCTCTATTAAGTTAATTAATGACTAACATTTTTTTTGCAACCGAACATACCGATTTTGTATAGATATTTTAATTTTGCACTCCTGGAGATGGTATATACAGGGTGATTCACGACGAGCTTGCACTAGAACTTTATGGAGAACTACTGAACATACGTTTCTGAAACGTTGGGGATTTAGGTTTATCGATATGCTCTCTTTAACTAAAATATTCACATGTTCTTGTCATTTCCGGTTATACCGGAAGTAGCTGCCAACTTTCGTTTTTTAAATACAACATGGTAATTTTTATTACATTTTTCGATTAAGCGTAAAATACTAAGCACATTTTATATAACATGTTTTTGTCAGACTCCGTTAGTTTTTGAGATATCTTGACTTTTTGTAATTATTTGGCAAATGCATGACGATGAAGCAACCCATATAATTTTTTTACCTTAGCTCTTGGACTTAAAATTTTTTCTCACCGGATAGCTAGAAGATCAAGTCTCAAAAATATTTTAAATTCGGCAGAAAATGTACAGGGTGGTCACAATTCAAGCTTCATTGTGAAAGAATTCAACCATTAAAAACTTTCTTATTTTAAACGAAAGACCCTGTATATTTTTATTTAATTTGATGGCAAATTAGTGGTTCTTTATAAATAGTATTTACTGTCCTATACCTATATCAAAGCGTTTTCTCAAAAAATCCAATTTTATACCGAAAATACTATTTGTTCAATTGTACTTAGGGGCTGTATACTGATGTACTGAAGAGATACTTAATTGAAAGGGTGGGGGGCAGCATTTCAATCTCTCACTGCACAAGAAATTAGGAATGCTGCAAGAAATAGTATGATGAAAAGAATACATAAATGCTTGGAAGTAAATGGCAATCATTTCGAACATATTTTAAAAATATAATCAAAATATATTAGTTATAATTTTCAAACACATTTTTAATTAAAGTTTATAAACTTGTTCTTTGCTATTTTAAAAAAAAATGATATTTAAACCATTAAATTTAAAACAATCAACCGCATTTTATTTATAAATTCAATTAAGAAACGCTTTAGAACGTTGTATTTTCAAGCACTTTTCCTACGTATAGACATCAGTATACAGCCCCTAAGTACAATTTATAGCACACTTAAACAAATAGTATTTTCGGAATAAAATTGGATATTTTGGGAAAACGCTTTGATATAGGTATAGGACAGTAAATACATTTTTGTAAAGAACAACTAATTTGCCATCAAATTAAACAAAAATATACAGGGTGTTCCATTTAAAATAAGAAAGTTTTTAATGGTTGAATTATTTCATAATGAAGCTTGAATTGTGACCACCCTGCACATTTTCTGCCCAATTTAAAATATTTTTGAGACTTGATGATCTTCTAGCTATTCGGTGAGAACAAATTTTTAGTCCAAGAGCTAAGGTAAAAAAATTATATGGATTGTTTCATCGTCATGCATTTGCCAAATAATTACAAAAATTCCAGATATCTCAAAGACTAACAGAGTCTGACAGAAACATGCCCTATAGAGTGTGCTTAGTATTTAACGCTTAATCGAAAAATGTAATAAAAATTACCATGTATTTAAAAAACGAAAGTTGGCAGCTACTTCCGGTATAACCGGAAATGACAGGAACAGGTGAATATTTTAGTTAAAGAGAGCATATCGATAAACCTAAATCCAGATTCAGAAACATATATTCAGTAGTTCTCCATAAAGTTCTAATGCAAGCTCGCCGTGAATATATTAGTATTTTCGTACCTTTTCTCTAAATAAAAGAAAATTTCAAAAATTCTGTTAGAACTTGTTGGGAGGGAATGTTTTGTGTAACTCTTGCTACTCTTACCCAACTGATTATATAAATAACTGTTTCGCATTAATTTATTGCTTCACAGGTTGTGCTAAAGTGCAATGCCAATTATATAATCAAACTCTTAAGCAATTTATAACAAAAAAAAATGGATTAATAAACAATTTTTTACCTTTATCATATCTTGCGGTAAAACATCATCCGGTAGTCCCAAAGTCTTCCAAAATTCCCTACTCTCGTCTCCTATTATGTCGCCGATAATTTCAGCTTTATTTTTCCGATCATTCTTGTTGATCTTTTCGCAAAATAGTCTCGCTTTGGATTTCAAATTGATCTTCGCCTTTTTGCCGTTCCAAATGAATATTTTCTCACCTAAAATATTACCGAGTTCAGTTTCGACAAGTGAAAAAAGACATATCTGTATCTTTAAAACCACAAACTTATATGTTATCGGCGCAGATAAATAAACTTTATTTTATTGTTATTTAAGACATCCCAATATCCATATTATTTGTAAAGTTTATTACCTTTGTCCAAAATAAAAACATATCTTGGATCCATCGACTTTACACCAATAGCTACCGGTTCGAGATGAATTGAAGGACCAGCCGCATGTACTCGATACAACCTCGTTTCAAATGTCTAAGAATTTGAAAAATAAGTTAAGAGTTACAGATCGTTTCTTTGTAAAAAATTATTCTTTCAGTTCCACATTCCTATCTTACCATATCTTCGACCGTAAAGAAACCACTGCAGGTCCTTCCTCCCTCGATATAAGTTATCTGAGTGTCGAACAAATTCAGGAACTCGTCCGATTCGTCACCCTGTTCTTCTCGGATAGTCCTGCATTGGGCGCCTAAGTAATTTCGCAGGTTTACCGCATGAATCGCTGAACAAGCTTTTTTATCCAGCTAAAATATTACACAAGAATCTTTTAAAAAAATGCATTCATAACATTTAACTTTGAATATTTTAGTGGAGTCCGGATCCGGTTTACGAAAATCCCTTGACGAAATCGGGTAATTTTTTTCCCCCAATCGATACAGTAGGATCCCCTCGACATTCTGACATGATTTGTAGGGGGCGCCTCATGCGGGGGGAGGGGGGCACGCATCGTAAATATAACCGACAACGGATTTGATGCTACAAAAAAAATGTGAAAATTGAAGAGCTTGACAGAGCGCCCAACCTCGAACAAACCTGATCCCAATATCTCAAAGAGTTCGCGAATTATCGCGATTTTCAACTTCAAAAAACAATCAAATTTAATTAATTATATCTCGAGAAGGGGCGGAGTTGGGGGCATAAATTTTTCGCGAATCAACGGGTGACACCGAGTACTTTGATAGGCCGGTGGCTGGGGTAATTAGCAGGGGAGTTATGGGGGGGGGGGGGGGGGGATGGGGATATTACATAAATGCTAATAAGTAGTTTATTAATCGAGCTACGGGGATCAGGCCGGATTCAATTTGTTCATTTTTTTTATCAGCTACGAGTAGGGATTGACGAAAAATTTTTATTTTCGCAAATGCGCGCTTGGCGCGGCATACAAGAAATGGCCACTTTTTGATAATTTTAGATATTATGTTCAATTTTGGTATGTGTCAATAGGATATAGAACCACAAATTTTAGTTAGAAAAATTATTCAATTGTTCCACCAGTGGCGTCCGTGCAAACATGTCCTCTGATATTTTTTACAAAAAAGATGGTACGCCACTGATATTTTTCCACGTGGATATTTTTTGTGATTAGCCTGGTAAATTCTACATGAAAACGGCCTCTTGAGTTTTTCTGGTCACTAAATTCATATTGAAACTCATTATTATTAACATTGATAAAATAATTAATGATAAATTTTGTATTATAAAAATTGTTGCTTTTCAACCCCAACAATTTTACTAATTACTTTTTATCGCATCTTTACACATAAAGGTACTTAGCTTTTTTTCATATTTTTCTAAATTCTGAACACTCTGCATACAGGGTGTTATCAAAATGACGTATTATATTTAAATGGGTGACTCCTAGGGTGTCTTAGAGAAGCGCTACATATTTTATTTTTTTTAAATCGACCGTTTTAAAAGTGGGGTAATAAACACTCTTACTCACAGGTCAGTCCGCGCTACTGTACAACATTTCACCCAGAGCCAATGGCAATGTTGCCAAACTTAATGTAAAACTGAAATTCCATATAAAATTATAAAAATAAATTATTTTCCACCTACTTGTATTTATCCTTATACCTAAATAGCGAGGAAATCCAGGCAACAATTAGTTTTATTACACGCGACGAAATTTGACGTCCAGAAGAAACGCGTCAAAAAAAAACAATATTCAAAGATTATTTATGGACGGGCAAGATACATGCGTAAACCGAAAAAACAGAGCGGATTGCTGAGAGCGTGTTGGTGATCGACGAGACACAACTTATCCTGCCGCTGGTTGGTCTTCAACAAACAGACGCAAGCGTGCGGCGCTAGACGAAACTACTTCGCTCAGCCGATGTAAGGCGTCAAGAGGTCATTGGCATTTGACCTAGTGACGTACGTAGCTATTACTATTCCATATGTTTTTTCGGGTTGTTTAAAACATAGTCCGTCGTAAATGTTCTTCAATTAATTGTACAAAAAGGGATTACAGAATGGAAGTGTTTAAATTATTTTATTTTATCTAAAGAGTTTAAGGTGTACATATGACAACACCGGCCAGAATTCCTTGCTTGCTTACATGTATCGCAGTGCCACACAGGTGTTTTTCTGGTTTGACTTTTACCGCTGAATGAATTGAAAGATCCATTTATAAATATTTTTCTTCAATTTGTCTCATATCTCAGGAATTGCCGATTTAAATATAATACGTCATTTCCATAACACCCTGTATAAATAAAAAAGTTGTCCCTCGTCGGGAGTCAATCCGTGGGCACACTGTATATGTAGGAAAACTTAAACTTTCTCTTAATGTACAATCAAGTGTAAATCTGTATGGTTTATTGTTTTGATTGTGGATTTTTTGTATATTCTGGGTAACCTAACTTACAGGCGCTTTCCCACCGATCCAGAAATAAATCTCCCAGCTTAAACTCTGATTCTCATCCACAGATGTCTTCAGGACAATATAGCAGTCCCCTTCATAAAATTTTCCGTACGCCACCTCGTCTATCGGATTCGGTAAAAAGTTTTCAATTTCCCAAATCGTTAATCCCGGATCTTGGCCCGCGTCGTTTTCGAAAAATTGTGAATAGTCCAGAGGCGGTTTTTCCAGAGCCTCATCCCAACGTTTGGGTCTGGAAAATATATAAGGTGTAAAAATTGCGTGTGCGTTATAGGAGTAAATATTTATAAAACAAATTATTAGACACATAAAAACTCACTTTAAAGATTCGGCTTTAGCTAATTCTTCTTGCATGCTTCTGTTTTTATCTGTAGCTATGTCTTTCATCCCCTAAAAATAGCAAGAAATACTTAAGGCCGTATTACACTAAGGAATTTTTATGGCGCCAGCAATGGCAATTATAATTCAATGATTCAGGCGCAGTACACCGTTCTCCGTACTATAGTCAGAAATTCTACTCTTCTGACAATTAAAATGACACGGATTCATGCGCAGTACACTGTTCCCGATCAGCTGTCTCTCATTACCAGAAATGGGGCAGGCGCCATTTTAATTGCCATTGCCGGCGCAATTGGGTAGACATGGATTATTCTGTTATTTTTAACTGTTTATTATTTGGCCGAACCAGGTATGAACAGGTAATGGCCATTTAAACCCACCGGTACTTAAATTAGCAGTTTACATTCTTTATTAAACTTATGGACTGCTAATTCAGCAACTTTTTGCACCTCCTATTTGTAAATAGCAGTAGCTGCTTTAACTGGTAATCCAAACCAACAGGTTTGCCCATCTCTAATTCTGGGGATATTTTAGGGATTTCGACAGTACCCACTGCTGTTCTGACCGTTGATAATGCTCGAGCTGAACGAAAACGGTTTACTGCGCATGAATACGTGCCATTATAATTGCCGGCGCAAGAGAAAAAATTGCCGAGTCTAATACGGCCTTTACAAAATAACTAATGTGTGGACATTGATGTTTTCATAACAAAATCTTGTATAAATTTCGCCTCTGGCAACCGGCTACATGACTACTCTTTTTAAATACTCCTAAAGTAATGCTTGAGAGATTATTCTCCGTTAAAAATGTGTTATTTGTGTGTTAAATGTATAATTTCACAAAAAAATTGTTAATTATTAAAAAAACAATTTCACCTTTAAAATTTTCGCTTGATCTTGGTCGGCTTCCTCGTGATCTCTGCGTCCTCTTCTTAGCCTCATTTTTCGAGCTATTGGGTCTTTACTTGGGTCTATCGGAATAAAATTTAACTTCAGACAAGTCAATATAATATCCAGAGTAAAATATACAATGAATCACAAAAATGTCCTTTTTTACTGCAATGTCAATAATAAAAAAGTGTTCTTTTTGTTAAGATATCTCTGGACACGATGTATACGGGGTGTTATGGAAATGACGTATTATATTTAAATGCGTGTCCTAGAGAAAGTCTACATACTTTTTTTTGTTAATTGAACATCTAAATACTAAGGTAAAAACCCTTTTTACCCACATAGTGTCGCGCCGTTCCATCTGGATTCACTTAGCAACAATGTGGGTCACTACAGTATACTAACCGTGTTATCAGATCACACCGCGTGTCTCGCCCTTGCTTGGATACCGGCCGCGCGCCACTATCGTTGATTCAGTATGTTTCGAGACTAGGGGGTGGAGTGACGCTGTCGAGGGTTCCACGTGCTTGACGTATACGAATTTTAAACGTTTTGCTAGTTGTAACAGTACCCGATTTTTTTCTGTTATGAAATAATTCATAATAATAAATGTTGGGATGTGATTTCAAATTTGTGTGATATATCTACTGTTGGTTCTGTTGAAAAACATACTTTTTGTGTTTTATTTTTTTATGGAATTTAATTAAAAAACGGATTATTTTAAAATAAGATCGAAGGTAAGAGAGTATGTACCTAGAATTGTAGGCTTTCTTTTCTAAAAAGTTTGAAAAAGAAGTGATATCGAGTGTCAAAGACGTCTTGTTGTCAAAAACTGAACACGTGTTTTCTGTTACAATATGACAAACACCGCCTATAATGCGCTAACCTCTTTTGAACCTCGAGACTACCTCAATAAACTATTGATTGCGAAGGTCCTCAGGAGCGACCACGTAAATTTTGATTTCATATAAAGTGTATATTTCGCTTAATAATTGAAAGCGGCATTTATAGTTATTTTTCTTCAATTTATTTTCATCTCAGGATTTGTCGGTTTAAATATAATAAGTCATTTCCATAACGCCCTGTATATAAACAAAAAAATTATTACAAAAACCGGTACGCCTGGAACCGCGTACTTACTTTGTGCGGGTAAAGGAGTTGGCACCGTCGCACCGGCTAACCTCAACTGATTTTGCAACGAAAAATCGATATTATAAAATTCTAACCCAGCACCTCTGGTCATTTCTGTTGGCTTCGGGGGCATAATAAGGTCGGGATTGTTTTTAAGCTCCAACAAATCTAAATCGTTCAATAAGTGGATCGCATCTGGTAGCGTGATAAGGCGATTTGAGCTTAAGTTCAGCTTCTTTAAGGAGCCACACCTGGAAAAATTATAAGGAAAAATACAGGATTAGAGTATCGAGTTTCTCATGTTTACAATGCTATTCTCCCATTTAGGGACACACATTATATAATTGTTACCTGCACAATCCTTCAGGTATCATCTCAAGCTGATTATGAGCAGCGGAAAATATTTCCAAAGCACCCAGCTTCCCTATTCCCGATGGTATCCCTTCAAAATCTAATTTATTGTCATTTACATACAATCGCCTCAACGACTGAAGTTTACATAACGTTGAAGGAAGACTTGTTAGTTGATTGTGGGACAAGTTGATTGTTTCTATTTTCTGCCAAAATTCAACAGCTAAAAAATAATCATTAAATTAAATACTTTTTAATTAGGAGTAAATAAGTGAATAACTAAAAAAAATACCCACCTGTAGACAGCTCGGTAATTTCATTATCACTCAAATTCAACCTCTTCAAACTGGGCAAAGAATACAAAGCTTCAGGGACTCTAGGTAACGCATTCTGAGCCAAGTCGACATCAACCAAATTCACCAAATTTTCCAGATTAGTTGGAAAATTACTCAGATTTCTTTGAGTATTCCTCAAATGAAGTGTCTCTAGATTAATCAGGCTCGGCAACTGTCTGAGCTGGAAATGTGCTAGTGGGTTATTGTTAAGGGTAAGTGTTTGAAGATTTGCTAAACGCCTAGTCTGAGGAGGAAGGGTTTCCAGGTTATTGTCGCTTAGATCCAAAAATAAGAGGTCTGTCAGGTTGATGAAAAGGGAGTTTGGTATGGCATCAATGCTAGAAAACATAAGGTTTTTAATTGTATTAATTAAATAGGGATACATTAGCTATTGCTAATTTTTTCTAAATTTGTTATTTCTACTTACTGATTATGACTTAAATTTAAAACCAATAAACTTTTTGCCTTGTCCAGGCCTTCAGGAACTTCTTTCAAGTTGTTATGGCTTAAGTCTAAGGTGCTTAGTTCTTCCAAATTAAAAAGTTCGGATGGAATTCCGGAACTTTTTACTTTATTATGTCTTAAATTGAGTGTCCTAGAAAAAAAATTATAGTTGTAAACTAAAAGATAGATACTTAAGTCGTACAAGGGCGCAATTTGTAAAAATAACACAACTGGTAGTCTTGGGTATAAGTATTTGATGTGTAGGTACACTATATTGTATATTAATACTTGTAAAGAATCTGAATTTGTGTATACAATGAAAAATCTTAATTTAAACGTAAACCGTAGTAGAGACTTTATAAATAAAAACTTACCTTAGACAATTGAGTTCAGTTAATTCTCCGTACAGTTTCTCTAAATTGTTCCTAGTTAAAGAAAGATGCTCTAGCTTCATTAAATTGCCCATTTCCTTTGGTATTTCGGACAAATTGGTACGATCTAATTTCAGCCATTGCACTCCAGTCATAGAACTCACAGCTTCAGGAAACTTATCATCCTACAGAGAAGAAATGAAAGGCTCAAGCTGACAGCGATAAAAAGAGTACATTTATTTTTAAACAATTAGGCTTTAGATAAATTTAGAAGGTAAATACTCACACTAAAATCGTTCCTTGCAAAATCTACGCCCCGTACAAAGGGAAGTACCCCAGTGTTAGCCATTTCTGAATATGAATGTTATATTTTCTTTTCTACCATTTATCAGCATCCAAATATTCTTAATTTACATACTAGTTTTTCGTAAGATTAAAATTTAGTCACATATCAACACTTTATATTTTTTGAGGATCGTTATATTTGTATAATGACGTCAACACACTCCAGCTGATTTTGGCAGATCGGGTGCACCATAAAAAATAATTGAGATTGGCACAGAAGACATGTGCAAGTTGTAACTTGTAATTAGCCCAAGTTGATGTGATACAACTAAGCAAAACGAAGAATTAGTGCTGCCAATCATCAATATTAAGTCCAATGTTGCCAATACGTAATAAGAAAAACCCCATGTCGTGTCCCCCTCTCCCTACTCCTACATTGACGTTCGCCGTCTTGTCGATCGCATTTTGACTTCGGAAAAATCCGATTCGTCTTTTATAACCGGTTATCCGCCGTGTGCGGTTTATGTGCTATTCGTAAGAACGTGCATCACCACGCAACTCCGCCAGTAAATCATGGAAAAAATAGTATAAAATTCGTTGATCATGTGCTCCATTTATTTATTTTGATTCTCTGTAAATTCATTTCAATTCCACTTGTTAAATTAATCTTTAATTCCGTTTCGTTTTCCCAATTTTCAATCCATTTTCCGGTTTTATAACCTCTACTTGCGTATTGCGTTTTATTTTGGTATTTCAAAGGAATTATCTGGAAATTTGTAAGAAATGGAAAAACCTGTGCAGAAGACGAAGATGGTCTATCGCTTGGTTTTGACCGGGGGTAAGTTTTTCTAGCTAAAATTTGATAATTAATGCCATCCTAAAATCCCTGTTGTATTTGCTGTAGTATTGATTTCTTTAAAATATAATTATTTTGTTGTCTTGTACTGATTATCTTGTCATAAAATTTGATTCACTTTTTTTAAATTTTTACAAGTAAAATTGTGCTTGGAAAATTTTAAAAAAGGACCCTGTCATTTTAAAAGAATCCTAAAAGCCCATGTTTGTACATCTTTAAGTTTTCAGATTTTGCATTTTTCTAGTTGCTATTTTAAATTCAATAGATCCACTAGTTGCAAACGGTCCTATTCCCATAAAATCAACTGGTGGATCAAATCAACTGGATAATATAAGAATTTACCTCTCGCCATCTGCTATTATAAATAATATGCACTTTCAAAGCATTTATTTGAAATTAAATATATAATATAGCCTCTTAACCATTTGTCTCATATAAAATGCTCATTAACTTCCCTTTTTTCAAAATGTTTCTAAAATTTACAGGAATCGTAAGGTTCTATATGTATTTCGAGTGATTATGATCAGTGACAGTTATCATTTGATTTATAATAGTCATCTAGTTTATAATTTACTTTTTATGAGCCACCTTGTTCCTAAGCCCTATGATAGAAAATTTCCATTCTATCAGTTTCATAATACCAACCTGTTATCTGACTTAAAAATTTAAATAAAAGTTGCTATAGCATATTGATGGTTTATTTTTTTCTAGGCCCTTGTGGAGGCAAAACTACTGGACAAGCAAGATTGAGCACATTTTTCGAAAATCTAGGCTGGAAAGTGAGTTATCTAATACTTTTCAAATACTATTTACCTCTGTTTCTGTCTAAAAAAAAACAACGGATTTGTTTTCAATCACTAATGCACGTGAATCGAGAGGTGGACTTTGCGCATTTGTAATCTTGCCAAGTATAAGGCACATTCTTAAACACATGGTAATTCTTCAGCCAAATGGATGTTTAAAATATCTGGGTTATTCCGAGCTTATGTGAGAGTCAAATATTTATGTGTGTTAAATAAAACTTTTCGAAAAACCACTCTCGCTGTCTAATTAAGTTACTTATGTGGGTAGTATTGGTACCTAATCCTTTATTTGTTAAATGAGGCTCAATGACCTAAAAATTTCAACATGTACATGAAAATACTTATTTTCTAATATTTTTCTTAGTATACTATTTAAAAGAACACAGACTTTTGCATGCTTCCAATATATAAATCTATGGAAAGGAAATCCGGAGCTATTTTTTAATTTTTTTCCTTTAGAGAAATGTAATTAACTTCGTTGTTATTTTAAAATAATGACTTAATATTTATTTATTTTTTTCTTGAAGTACTCCATCTCAAAGTGGTGTGAAGTTATAAGGAGGTAAAGAAACTCACAGTCTGTTCCACTAGTTTAATAACAGTTAATAAAAACATACATGTTTTGAAGGCTTAAGCCTTCATCCTCAGTGAAAAATACAACATCAGAGGGAACCTATGACATTGTTAAACTGTAAATAAGAAAAAAGAAGTTTAAATAAGTTAAGTTTAAGCAAAAATGGTTGAAAGAAATGGAATCGACTCAATGAAGTAGTATAATTATTGAGTCAATTCCATTTCTTTCAACCATTTTTGCTTAAACTTAACTTATTTAAACTTCTTTTTTCTTATTTACAGTTTAACAATGTCATAGGTTCCCTCTGATGTTGTATTTTTCACTGAGGATGAAGGCTTAAGCCTTCGAAACATGTATGTTTTTATTAACTGTTATTAAACTAGTGGAGCAGACTGTGACTTTCTTTACCTCCTTACTTAATATTTAGTTTAATAATTTCGTATCTAAAATGGGATCCTATTACAGTGCAACCCCGATAATCCGAACCTTCGTTACACCGGAATTCTTCAATAATCCGGCCAAACATTTGAACTGCATTGTGTAGTTTATGATCACAATTTGATAGTACTCGGTAATTCAAGCAAACAAAAATTACAAAATGCTTCACAAAATAATATAAAATTTAATAAGTATGCTTCTATTTGAAATAATTTTTGTTTATGTAATATCTTCTAGTTGTTTTGTATGAAATGTTTCGTTTTTCAATAAAAAAAACTGTCTCGCTTCAACAATCCGGATTATTTACTAATCCAGATGACCGCGGTTGTATTAGCTTTTCAAGATTGTTATCAACACTTAATTTCATTATTTTGCATGCACAAGCATGGTCCAAGAAAATGTTCATCAAACTCACACCCTAAACTTGTATTAAACGGGTTCCTAGTGGATATGTCTCTTAGACTGTGAGTTATTTGTACTTTATTGACGCACCGTACATTATGTACATACTTAATAGTCACTTTTTCATACTCAAAATGATTTTTTTTTTCTGAATAATGACTTTTTAAAAATTATTCAACATAGCCGCGATGTATGCTTATTCTCCTCTCAAAATAAAATAAATTATCATCATTGAGGATAAATTTATATATAATATTTGTCCCAAGGATAGTTTATTTTTAAAAATATTTAGTCTATTGTTGAATAATAAAAATAATTTTCTTTTAGGTGTTTCGAGTACCAGAAACAGCATCAGTATTACTTAGGTAAGGTTAACTTATTTATAATTTATGTTCAACCACTTTTAAAAGTAAACTTTTTAACGTTTGTTGTCGGTGCTTAAAATTACATATTATCACACTGATGTTAAAACCGGATTTCTTTTAACACTAATATTAAAAATGAATAAAAGGATATCTTTACCGATGCCCCAAATATTCTTTGTTTGTCCACGAATGGGGTTTACAAGAGGACAAATGGACTAAAAATTGGAAGATACGAAAAAAAGTCACTCTTAATAAACGTTTTTGCTTGTTTAGAAAATACGATTCATAAACTTGCTTAAGAGTAAACATACTTTATTTTGAAAGATACGAAAAAAAGTCACACATTAATAATGAATAATGAATAGGTGATACTTGTTGTCAATGTCTTTATTTAATGAAGTAATTATAATAATAATAATAGGAACATTTTTATTAACATGAAAAGAATACGATAACGATTTCATAATTCAAAAACTCCACCCCCATACTCGACACATTTTTCTAATTGCTTCCTCAAATAAGTGAAAGAATTTCTGATTTCTTCCTGAGATATCGATTGGACAGCCTGGATAATTCTGCCCTTCAGCACTTCAATATCGTTTGGTATTGCGGTTGCAAAAACAATTTGTTTTAAACGGCCCTATAAAAACATATCGGCCAAGGTTAAGTCGGGACTTCTTGGGGGCCACAAAACTGGGCTATTCCTGCCAATCCACCTTGGACCAAATCTGCGGTCAAGCCATTCTCTAACCTCACGAGCGAAATGGGCTGGACAACCATCTTGCTGAAAATACATATTTGGTCGAAAATTTAATGGTAGATCTTCGAGTTCATCATTGAAAAATGTATCCAGTATTTCTAAATATGATAATCTATTGCACGTGTTATTAAAAAAATATGGCCCTATCATGCCATGGATGGATATTGCACACCACTCGTTCACTTTTGTGAAATATTGTCTTCTCGTCATAATTCTGAATTCGGGATTTTCTAAAGACCAGTACCTAACGTGCTGGGTTGCAACGGTTCCATTTGTTGAAAATGTACTTTCATCAGAAAACATGATACATTTATAAAAATCAACATTTCCACTTAAAATTTTGTCTCCTATCCACAGGCAAAAATCAAGTCGTTTCGCGTCGTCTCCCTCTTCCAATCTTTGATTAAAGTGCGGTTTATACGGATACAATTTATTTGCTTTAAGGATCTTCTGAATTTGACTTTTTTTCACAACTTCCAACTGAGTAACACGATTTCTAAGAGACGTCATAGGATTTTCTTCAACAGAATGAAGAACTAAGACTGCAGCAGCATCATCATGGTCGCATTTCTTCTTTTTTTTTGAGGTCCAAAAACCAGTTCTCTTGAACTTTTTTATTAACTTGCAGATTGCCATCCTAGTTATTGGGATTCCTACAAATTTCTCGTTAAATTGTTCCATGACGTAGCGGTATGAAACTTGATCATCCCCATAACATTGTATTATAAAAACTCTTTGTTCAGTAGATAGCATTTCTACTTAAATAATAACTTCATTAAATAAAGACATTGACAACAAGTACCTATCACCTTAAGTGTCACTATTATTTTAACTAGGTTCACCAGTCAGAGGTGTGCCAGAGAATGCTCTTTGGGAAATAATTTTTACATAGGTAAACCTTTTAATGAATTGTTCTACTTCGGTTCGTTGTGTAGAAAACACATTCATTAAGAATGACTTTTTTTCGTATCTTTCAAAATAAAGTATGTTTACTCTTAAGCAAAATAACATTTTTGCAGTTTTTACCCACCCTGTATAAAAAAATTGAAGTTTCTTGTGATGAATCGTAGTTTCTAGAGAAGCAAAAACGTTTATTAAGAGTGACTTTTTTTCGTAACCTTCAATTTTTAGTCCATTTTGTCCATTTGTCCTCTTGTAAACCCCATCCGTGGACATACTGTAGATAAAATGACATTTTTTACACTAACATCATTAATGACTATTTTCTAACTAATGCATGTCATTTTGCGCCACTTTTACAGCGTTGTCATTAAAAATTATTTTATTAAAATTAAAAAAAAATATTTTTTTATCGTTTTCAACACATTCGAAATTCCATTGTTTTAAAATTTATTTTCGTCCAGTGTTTATGTCCAACCTGTAAAACTTGTAAGCGGCTAAAATAAACGTGCTATTAGTTTTTTACTACTTAATAAATTAAAACGTTTAATTGAAATGTATTTAGGATAATAAATTATATACACGTGGGAAAAGTTATCGTGATTTATTCAATGATTTATTCAATGATAGCCTCATTATTATTTTTAAAATTACGTTTGCTGCGTCAAAAGGTGTGTCTTTACTTTTCTCACAAGTAGAAAATTATCGCAATCGCGAAAAAATTACTTGTAAACTCTCATCTGTTGACCATATTATATTATATAATAATTATATTATATTTATATAATAATATATAATATTTTCAAACTTAATTTACTTTTATAAATAAATTATAATTTTATACAGGGTGTTATGGAAATGACGTATTATATTTAAAAGGGTGACTCCTGGGGTGTCTTAGAGAAGCGCTACATATATTTTTTTTTAATCGAACGTTTAAAAAGTAATTCACCCCTAAACCCACACACAACTCCTCGGCACATTCATATATGAACATATATTACATTGCTCAGCTGGGTAATCAACAGATGTTCGGGCACAATGTTGCCAAAATGTTTAAAAGTGTAAAACTTCAGTTTCTTATAAAAATAAATATTTACCTTACTATAAAGTAAATCCAGGGCGCGATTAAGGAATCCAAGGCACAGACACTTTCAGTTCTTTTTTCTATGGGAAAAATCTTTATGCTCATCACGTGTCCTGATGATAGTGTGGGAGTGCATAATAAGTTTATCACTAAACCCCAACACTAACGCATAATTACACTTTGCAATAACACACATAGAACAAGAGCACTTAATCATTTCGCAATAGAAATAATAAAAACGCTAATTTCTATGGGCCATTAACCCTTTACTAAAAATAAAATGAAACAATTATGTTAACAATTGACAGGAACTGCCCTTTGAAATAATGGTCTAGTCCATCGTCGGACCAGTCGTCGAACTTTCTTTCCGAGAACTCTCCGCTACTAGAGCCATCGCTGTTGCCATTTCCGAGACTATAATTATACAGGAAAGTAATATTATAGAAGGAAATTCGGCAATTTATGATAGTCGCTTATAAAACATCAAAAGTGGCAACGCTGGCATTTATAAACTTTTAAGTTGTCCATCTCAGCCCAGAGATGAACAAATGAGAGCATACCTGACCATTTATAAACTCCGCGGCGGTTCGTTCGAGTCAGTTCAAGTTTATAAATCAGAGATTGTTTCCCAGCGAACTGAACGTAAAAGTTTATAATAATGTACCCTGAAAAATAAACAACTTGAATTCTGTCAAACGGTTATTGACTTTCTAAAGAGTTTACCCTGAAGATATGATAACACTGTTCAAGATTCACTACCATATGTTGCTGTGTTTACCTTCCGAACAGGGGCACCACGTGGTCATTTTTGGTTTGACATAAGGTCATGTACAGGGCATATTAAATTAAAGCACAATTTTTGGATATTTTTTTCAATTTGTTTTCATCTCAGGAATTGCCGGTTTAAATATAATACGTCATTTCCATAACACCCTGTATTTATGATAATTTGCATCGTGCAGTTGAACATGGGAAATCCAATGTAATTTTTTAGGTGGCTGAATATTGGCTCCCCTGTACATTTCATAGAAAAACGGCATTATAACTTCTTGAAGAGGCCGACATGGTAAACCCATGTGCCAGGTTTGAATACATTTTGATGAGCCAATCCTAAGCTATTCAATTCAACGTGATGGCAAAACCACGAAATTGTCCTATAATTCAGCTAATTCAGCAAACAGCAGCAAATAATTTCTATGACGATATTGCAAAAAATTGACGCAAACCTGAACGTAAGGAATAATTAAAATATTGTCACTGGCAATTTTTGTCAATGTCAAAGTTTAAGTTGCTGGTGTTTGCTGTGTTACCTGAACTATGAGAGTTACGTGGTTTTCCCATCACGTTTAATTGAATAGTTTAGGATTCGCTCAACAAAATGTATTCAAACTCGGCACATGGGTTTACCAAGGCCTCTTCAAAAAGTTATAATGCAGTTTTCTATGAAATGTACAGGGGAGGCGATGTTCAGGCACCTCAGAAAATACAAACTTAACGACGTATCGCCCGGTATATTAAAAAGAACAGTGGTTACAAACCATCAAAGGGCTTGAAGAACCGAAAGGGCTGATCCAGCTCTGATAACAACTGACGTTAAGCAATTTTGTATAAATAAATTCGCACACACTTACTCTCTTATCTTGCCATTACTTTTAATATTTATTTAGGGCAGACATAATGGGGTGATTATTTTTTAATCGCAGAAGTGTGCAATTAATGAAAACAGGAAAAAGTTCTCACGCAAATTCAAATAATAATAACCCGGAATTTTTTAATTAGTACACTTATCTACGTAATAGCTGATAATCATGCCATACATGTTGCCGAGATTTATAAAGTACCTTCATACCGAGAGATTGGACAAATATTTGGAGCCAGCAAGCAAGTCTCTAATATTTGTGTAAGACCAGTACATCGTACCGTTATAATATTTTTAATACAACCGATATGTGAAGAAAAATAGTATCCAGAACATTTTAAAAATCATGATTCTTTTCATTCTGGGAATGAAATGAAATCATCAGCTACTTTTTGTTAAATATGTGCTTGTTTTATCATGGTACCTACTGTTTTTAATGTACTTTTTAGGGAATCTGTCACATTCTCTGTATAACAATTTACTTATTGTTCAGCTGAACTGTAGGTAGAGATGTAAAGGGTAATATTACCGAGGTAATGTTACCGTAATTTTGGTAATATTACGTAATATTACCGCAAGATCGGTAACATTGGAAATATTGTTTTTTTTTCCGCTCCATACTCTCATTTATCGGGGAATACCCAGGGTTGCCAACAGTGCGGTCCTGACCGTACTTTTACGGTATTTTCACTCAAAGTACGGTTTACGGTCTGAAGCCCGGACCGTACCTCAAAAGTACGGTAATTCTGGCCTCAGAAATTGAAAAAGTGTTGGAAGAATTGGGAGCTTCAAATTTTCTAGCTATTGTCACTGACAACGGAGCTAACATAAAAAAGGCTCGTGAAATAGTTAGCAGCAAGTACGATTACATTACTAATTATAGTTGTATTTGCCACAGTCTAAACCTTCTGGTTGAAGACTTCTTGAAATTAGACCATTTTTCCAATTTTAAAAAGAACATAATTTCAATTGTATCTGAGTTGAAAAATTCGCAGATTTTACATGCAAGGTTTGAAAAAATCCAGTTGAACAAAACGGGGCGATACATCTCTTTAAAATTGCCGGTGAAAACAAGATGGGGTTCCTTTGTTTCTTGTATAAAAAGCTTTTTGGAGACTAAACATTCATTAAAAAGTTTAGCAGTTGATGATAGCCCAGATATTTCTGATGTTGAATTTATCTATTACTATGTTTGAAAACCAGAAAATGTGTTCAATTCTTGAAAAACGAGAAAATAAATGTTTAAAACCCGTTCATCTTGCTGCTTACCTATTACCTGAAAATTTAATTGCAACGGAGTTCATCTATGAAACTGCAAGGCGTCATCCAAAGCATTCTTCACAAGTAGATCTTATTATGGAAGCACTCGCACAGTACAAAATTAGAGGTAATATTTTTGCTAAGGAATTCGTCATTTCCAGCGAGAAATCTATGTCTGGATCTGTTTGGTGGGCAGGAAATGCGCAACTTTACCTCCATTTAACCGACTTCGTATCTCTTACGGTTTCCGAGATCCCTGTACTGGCCTCCTTATCTTGGACACGTTGTATACATATGTAAATTATTACTATACGTCGTGTTAGCCTTTAGCAACCAGTCACTACAACATATTTTGTATTGGAAACTCACAGAAACAGGCCTCCATTTAGGATAGTTTTCCTTTCCTCTTCCTCTAAGATTTGGTTAAGACGTTTATAACACTTTTATAAGAATTCGTAGCATAAAGGTCTCCAATGAGACATTTTTGTTTTGATGGTGAAATAGCTACAATATTACGCCTCTAACAATGTTCTTATCATCGTCATTTATCTGGCGGATAAATTTAACAAGATATAAAGACCGGACCTACGTCGTTTACATTCTCATTTTACTTTTACAGTTGGAAATTTTAATGTATAATTTTTTTGTTGCAGTGGCGGAATCAAATTCGGTGACCTCAGTGAATTTGAAAGTAAGTATTGCCTACTTAATTCTTTGTTTTGTACATTTTTAAAAAATTATTATTTTTAAAAATATAGGAACATACAGGGTGTTATGAAAATGACTTATTATATTTAAACCGGCAAATCCTGAGATGAAAATAAATTGAAGAAAAATAACCTTAAATGACGCTTTGAATTATTAAGCGAAATATACACTTTATATGAAATCTGAAAATTTACATGGCCGCTACTGAGGACGTTCGCAATCAATAGTTTATTGAGGCGGTGTTGGCATATATTGCAACACAGAATTGTAATAAACGCACGTGTTCTGTTTTTGACAACAAGACGTCTTTGACCCGCGTTATCACTTCTTTTTCAAACTTTTTAGAAAAGAAACTACAATTTCAAGGTACATACTCTCTGACTTTCGATCTTATAATCCGTTTTAAAATTAAATTCCATAAAAAAATAAAACACAAAAAGTATGTTTTGCAACAGAACCAACAATAGGTAATATCACACAAATTTGAAATCACATCACAATACTTCTTATTACAGAAAAAAAAAATCAGGTAATGCTACAACTAACAAAACGTTTAAAAATTCGTATACATCAAGCACGTGGAACCCTCGACAGCGTCATTTCACCCCGAGTCTCGAAACATACTGAAGCAACGATAGTCGCGCGCGGCACGTATCCAAGCAAGGGCGAAACATGCGGTGTGATCTGACAACACTGTTAATATACTCTAGTGACCCACATTGAATCCAGATGGAACGGCGCGACAGTATGTGGGGAAAAAGGGATTTTACCTTAGTATTTAGATATTCGATTTAAAAAAAAGTATGTAGTCTTTCTCTAGGACACCCTAGGAGTCACCCATTTAAATATAATAAGTCATTTCCATAACACCCTGTATACAGAGGTAAAAGTAAACTAGCTCAGTAAAAGGAATTAAAATAAATCTAGCTAATTAGTAACTGAAGGGACAACTAAAATTAGGCATTTAATCCGTTTAAAATAAATCAAATCCACTTAATATACCTTAAGAACCCAACGGCATTATTTTAATAAAAAGGTTTCTATTCGTTTCTAAGTACAAATAATTGTTCTGTAATAATTCACAGGAAATACAGGTTAAAATAAAATTAGTTTTGCTACATTACTAACCTTATTATTTTGACAATTTTTCTTCAACATTTTTATTAATTTTAGATTGGTTTATGCAAACGAATAAATCTGTATGGTAGCATATCATTTATTTTTATTAGTGTTGTGATCGCTCGAGCGAACAACCGCTCGAGTACTCGATTATTGCACTTATAGTACTTATTACCTTTCACTCGATACGCGAGCTTCGCTTGACGCCGACGTATATTCGAGCATTTTCGCTCGCTCTAGTTATAAATTTAGGCGAAAAGTCGAATCATACCTTTCACTTGATACCCGATCTTCGCGCGATACCCGAAATGTGCCGATTGGCGACGTTCGACTTTGATGCTCAGAAGACTGACACGACATACGTCTTTGTTAAAGGCACATAAACGAGAAGGTGCATATAAAAAAGTATGCCAAATTCCTTAGTGGATTCATCGCGACATGGGGTTTGTTTTGACTGGGACTGGCTAGCCAGCGGCGATTGTAAATTCTTAAAAAATGAGGTTTAAAGATTTAGGGGTTGACACAATAGGAATTAATCAGAAATTTGTTGATTTATTGCAGTAAAGTCGACAGTATATCTTGAACCACCACACTATCATATGGCTGATTTTGACAGATTTTAGGTTTATCCTGGTTTGATATAATTTTGAAGTTCAAAGGGGTTACATGTTTTTAACCTCATTAGTACGTAAGCTTTGTGTGGCCAATACCAGAGCAAGTGCATTTTTGGCCCTTGTGTGTCGCTCTATACGAATTTGAACGCTTAAAATTTCCTGTAAAGTTTCTAAAAATGCATAATATTTATAATAGATTGAATGCAACCCAATAGCGGTGCAGTGTGCAATGTCAATTAGCAAAAACATTAAACTGATTATACATAGATAGATATTTTAATTATTCGCTGAATCCATAAACAAACTCCTTATAATAATATAAACGTTTATATGATATACGCATTTCAACACTGCTAATGAAGTTTGCAAACAATGAAAAATAATACAGATATACATATTTAGGAACGCAAGTTTTCATGAATTGCAAATCGAAACCACGCGCCTTGCTCAGGTAACGTCAACTTTATAATAATACCATTTATTTTAACAAATGACATATCTAGTATCTAGGTTTGTATGTATTTCGGTAGATACCTACATAAATGCTATTTTTAGTTTAATTCTGCAATAAATCAACTACCTGATTAAACCCCATTGTGTAGATCCCAAAATGTTCAAACCGCATTGAATGGGTCGGGTCGGCTCGAAAATATGGCTGATATTGATATTGATTTATTTTTCTTTTGAATTAAAGATACATTTTGCTATTTATACAGGGTGTTCCATAATGACGTGCTAATATTTCAGGGTGTGATCCCTTACATCATTTTATAAAGGAAAGTTCATATGAACATATGTCCGCAACGGCTTAAATTTTTTATTCTTTAAATGGTTATTTTTTAATATCTCCGAAAGTACTTTAGATGTTATTTTCAAATTTGGTATGTGTCAATAGGATATTGAACCACAAGTTTTAGTTAGAAAAGTTATTCAATTGTTCCACCAGTGGCGTCCCTGCAAGCATATCCTCTGATATTTTTTACAAAAAAGATGGTACGCCACTGACATTTTTCCATGTGGCTATTTTTCTGATTAGCCTGGTCAATTCTACATGAAAACGGTCTGTTGAGTTTTTCTCGTCAGTTCTGGATAAAAACCACTAAATTCATATTGAAACTCATTATTATTAACATTGATAAATTAATTAATAAATTTTGTTTCATAAAAATTGTTGGAAATGGCCATCTTCACTTAAAGACATGTTTCCGGCCGTCTTCACATCGAATTGCCCACTCCAACAATTTATAAAACAAAATTTATCAATTATTTTATCAATTTTAATAATAATGAGATTCAATATGAATTTAGTGATTTTAATCAAGAACGGTGCGTCTGACGAGAAAATCTCAAGAGACCGTTTTCATGTAGAATTGACCAGGCTAATGAGACAAAATATCCACATGGAAAAATGTCAGTAGCGTACCGTCTTTTTTGTAAAAATATCAGAGGACATGTTTGCAGGGACGCCACTGGTGGAACAATTGAATAACTTTTCTAACTAAAATTTGTGGTTCTATATCCCAATAACACATACCAAAATTGAAAATAATATCTAAAGTACTTTTGGAGATATTAATGAATAACCGTTTAAAAATTCAACACCTTGTAGCAAAAAATTTAAGCCGTTGGGGACATATGTTCATAAAAACTTTTATTTATAAATTGACATAAGGAATCACAACCTGAAATATTAGCACGTCATTATGGAACACCCTGTATATTATTTGGTATTTATACCTACTGATCTAAGGGATTTCAGGTAAATAAAGTTGTGCCTGGCATTCCCGACAGCCGAAGAGATGTAAATTTGGTGATTTTATGATATGATTTATGATCATAAGGATAATTAGGATAATAATAATAATTAATTGTGACCCCTGTTATTACAAAAATAAACACAACAAAAAAATGACGGGGATTCTTCTTTTATCTTCTGCCTGTTTCTGTTTTCATTCTAACAGGTAACCGGATTGATTTGTCTTTGGTAGGAAAAACAAACAATCGACGGACGTGACTCGATAGTCTATATTTGTTATCCAGTTGACGGCAGAAATGACACAGTCTTACTAAAGAATTAACTATTTTTTCCACAATAATGACAAATATGACAGTTGTTCATCTGGTAGTGTCAAACGTGAAAGCAGGTATGACAGATGGCCGTTCCAATAAAGGCTTTATAAAGAGTATGTTCCGAAGGCAACGTAATGTCCTTGTCTAATTGACAGAAACCGACAATGCGAATTGTTGTTTTTTTTCTCTTTCCCGCCCACTCAGCGCAATGACTATTGAAACAACACAGCGTTCGTGCCTCCCAATTACGTCTATTTTTTTGTCTAAAATTACACTTGGGGTGTGAAAGCTCCGTTTATTTTTCGTATTGTGCCAAAAAACTATTTTTATGTCGAATTGTTTTGCCAAATTACGCTCGTCTCGATGCGATGCGACTTCCTGAAGAGCTTAAAAATAATAACCGCGAGTGAAAGAAAATACCTCACGTGCTGAAATTGAATCGATATTTTAAGCTTGCCGCTGTTTTCCTAGATTTGTTAGATTTAACAGTGGCGGCCAAAATATCAATCTTGTCTTAGCGTAATTATTCCGCATTAAAACTGGCATGACGAGACATATTATAATCAGTTCCATTTTATATTCCGTATTATATTTAAATGGGTGACTCCTTGGGTGTCCTAGAGAAGCGCTACATATCTAATTTTTTTTAAATCGACCGTTTTAAAAGTGGGGTAATAAACACTCTTACTCACAGGTCAGTCCGCGCTACTGTACAACATTTCACCCAGAGCCAATGGCAACGTTGCCAAACTTAATGTAAAACTGAAATTCTATATAAAATTATAAAAATAAATTATTTTCTACCTACTTGTATTTATCCTTATACTTAAAGAGCGAGGAAATCCAGGCACAAACACAATCAGTTTTTTTCTTTTTCATGGGAACACTCCTGGAAACACTTTATATACACACAGTAATAGTGAAACAGAACCGATAGCTTTTGAAAACACAATAATACAGATTATTAGATTTTATTACACGCGAGAAATTTGACGTCCAGAAGAAACGCGTCAATAAAAACAATATTCAAAGATTGTTTATGGACGGGCAAGATACACGCGTAAACCGAAAAAACAGAGCGGATCGCTGAGAGTGTGTTGGTGATCGACGACGGACAACGTATCCGGCCGCTGGTTGGTCTTCAACTAAGAGACGCAAGCGTGCGGCGCTATATGAAACTACTTCGCTCAGCCGATGTAAGGCGTCAAGAGGTCATTGGCATTTGACCTAGTGACGTACGTGGCTATTACTATTCCATATGTTTTTTCGGGTTGTTTAAATCATAGTCCGTCGTAAATGTTATCCAATTAATTGTACAAAAAGGCATTACACAATGGAAAAGTGTTTAAATTATTTTATCTGAAGAGTTTAAGGTGTACATATGACAACACCGGCCAGAATTCCTTGATTGCTTACATGTATCGCAGTGCCACACAGGTGTTTTTCTGGTTTGACGTCAGGTCACTTTTACCGCTGAATGAATTGAAAGCGCCATTTATGGCTATTTTTCTTCAATTTGTCTTTATATCAGAAAATGCCGGTTTAAATATAATACGTCATTTCCATAACACCCTGTATATTATTATATTTATTGATTCTACGCAAGATTCTAGGCAGTCAAATGTCAAAGGAATAAATTTATCAGATATTCTTGTTATTACTTTATCACATTTGTCCATAAATTGATTATTAATAATTTTCAAAAGGTACAGCTTTATACAGAAGTAAGTAAATCCGCAGTACTTCGAAAGCTAAAAGTTTTCGGAATAGACAACCTTACACAAACTTAGCCGTATTTTTAATACTAACTAGAAAATAATGATTTGGAGGTTTCCGTTTGAAAATTCATTTTTTTCCTATTTTTTGAACACCCTGTATTAATTAAAATATGTCAAACACGCTTAGGCTTAGCTATAGGACATATTGATATGCAAAATCTGCCTAGAATCTTGCACAAAAAATGCTACAAAGTGTCGACAATTTAACCGATATCAGTCCGCTTGTAATATCATGTGTTCGCTTAATTAACAGTCGAGCTGCGAAATGATTACTTGGTCAGCAAGAATTTACAATTGGTCAGTAGAAAAAAACATGTCTAGAAGCAGTATACTTCAGAGGTTTGCTTATTAAAAGAATGGTTATCAATATAAATCATTGGATTGCGTTTGTTTTGAATAATCGGCAAAGTTCGTTATTGTGGGCGGAGCGAAACCAGTCGCGTGAGGCGAGTAGCTAATTGCGTGCGTGTGTTTTCATTCGGTGTAGCAGTCAAGGCCCAAAAGGTAGCGGGGGCGGGTTTTCACTTGTTTTCCCAGGGCACTGTCAATTTATGTAACTTTCTTGTATTTTCTTTTGCCGAATACAGAAGGAAATCGGCCACAAAAGGGGTAGCGGGGGCGGGATTTCACTTGTTTTCCCAGGGCACTGTCACTATTTATTGCTTTTTTTTTGATGACCAAGATTAAATATTTTGCTTACCAATATCCGATTAAAAGTGGATCGCTCATAGCAGCTTATAAATTTAATTTGCGTACCAAAATAATTTAGAGCACTCTAGTATGACATTAATTACTGACCGATTCAGAAATTTGTGCTGTCCATAAATTGCTGACCAACTAGCCATTTTGGCTGACCGATTACATTTTTCTGTTCGCAAAAAATAAGAATATTTTGCTAACCAGTTAAATGGTTATTTAATTCTATGTTTTATCGGTTGTGTTCCAGCTAATAAAAATCGGTAATGATAAGCAACTAATTCTTGAATATGTCAGTGTCCATGGTATTCAAAATGAACATGTAATTGATAAATAATAATACGCTTACTCTACTATATCTTTATGATTTTATATACCTGATTGCAGCTAAGGAATGGCAAGTCGTGCATTTTCTAATTGGCCTTTTAGTGATAAACAAGTGTCGAAGATCATTATAAATAAACAATATAGTCGTTTGTTTATTGTTAATTGCATTTTAATGTTTTTTTTTTTTCATTTGTAATTTTTTCTATAAACAATGAATTAACCGAATTCAGTAGTACAGGTGTCCCATTTTCGACACTTTTATAGGGTATCTCCGTAATTGTTAGTGCTATCAAATAAGTAATGTAGGTGTCATGTGCTTTTTTTGGGTCAAACTTAATTAAAATGGTGAAATCAAAATTCAGAAAATTTTCGCTCGCTTAAGATGAAAAATTTACAATTTCAAAAGTACCCTATATTTTCTTAGTTAAAAGAGATATAGAAAAATGTTTCATACAGAAGTTTCTTTATATTGATTATCGAATAATCTGCCGTGTTCAGAATAAGTATACGGGGTCAGGTAAAAAAAGTTATCAGATCTAACCTCACTTTGTAAAATTGAACACCCTATATATTTTAATCTAAAAAGATACTATTATAAATTCTCCTTTCAAATATATAACACACCATGGATGATATTGGTTTCCTAGGCGATTTATTTAAACTTTATTACTTTGAAACGAAATAAAAGATTCAGATTAAGGTAAAAAATAACGGGAATCATCGCAAATGTTCGGAATATGTCCGTAAATGGTTACCGTCTTTCCGGATAGCGAACAAAATATACATTTTGCGCCATTTCTTCGTTTTTTCCACTTTCAATATAAACTGATATCATATCAAATTTTTCAAAATGTTGATAGGCCATTTTCGCAAATGAATAATATGTAAAAATGAAATTGACGTTAAATGTTAATAGTCAACATAGTTGTTTCTAGGATATTAGCGTTTGTTTCATGGCCTGCTGTGGTTTAAAGTAATAAAGTTTAATAAATCGCCTAGGAACCAATATCATCCATGGCGTGTTATATATTTGAAAGGAGAATTTAAAATAGTATCTTTTTAGATTAAAATATATAGGGTGTTCCATTTAAAAAAAATTAGGTTAGGTCCGATAACTTCTTTACCTGACCCCGTATACTTATTCTGAAAACGGCAGATTATTCAACAATCAATATAAAGAAGCTTCTGTATAAAACATTTTTCTTAACTAAGAAAATATAGGGTCATTTTAAAATTGTAAATTTTTTGATTTCCTCCCGTATCACTTAAGCGAGCACTTGATTTTACCATTTTTAGTTTGACCCAAAAAGAGCACATGACACCTACATTACTTTTTTGATAGCACTAACAATTACGGAGATACCCTATAAAAGTGTCGAAAATGAATTCAGGTCACAGTGCAGTATTGGTCGCTATATGAAACGTCGCTTTAGAAATACATATTCATTTTGTAACTTAAAAATCTCATTTTCACAATTGATTTCTTAATTTTTCTTGAAGATTATTCTGGATGACTTTACTAATTTTATTCCATTTACGTCACCTATTTTTTAAAATTAGAATAATCAAGCAGGACATGTAGGTACTTACTTGATATCTTGAGTGGCACAACGTGCTATTTTTCTATGGTTCCGCCAAATCAATGATGCTCGACAATTTGGTATTGTCATTCTTTTCACTTCAGATACATTTATTTATTTGACTTATCATCAGGGACGACGCTAGCGGTTCTGCCTGTTCTGCGTTTAAACCATATACTGCCAATATTTAGCATATAAAAAAGCTACTTTCAAAATATGATTCCTATTTTCTTGTAACTTCACAAAATTAGACGTAAAAATTCTTTTACCACTATTGTGTTCCAAATTTATGCAAGCCTGTCTCAATTTAATCGTCCTTGCATCTCCCACCGTTTCCGTGATTCTCATTTATATGAACTCGAATTAGTAGTACCCTGTATATACGTGTATACTGTTTATTTATTACATAACTGTTTTGTTTCATCCCTGTTATTTCATTTAACTGCAATGTAATTGAAATGAGCATCCAAGTTCCGTTAATTTATTTAAGAAAAATTTAGTTATTGATTTCAAGTGCTCTAATTGTCTTATGAACCGTGTATTTTATAATACTTTTTCTATTTGGGTCTTTAAAGTCTGAAAAACTTTTAAAAATATAGTAGATTTTTTCCATTTGAATTTAATATTTTCTTTTTGGGTTTGAATACTTTTACAATTTAATAAAATGTTACAAGTATCAAATATGCCATGATAGAAACAAAACACACAAAGCTTCTTCCCATCCGTCATAATTAAAAATAAATATATTATTAAAGTTAATGAAAATGAGTCAGGTACAGCGTGAGAAATACGAGAAATCGCAGAAATAATCTAGAAACACGTTTAAAAATAATATGAAAAACTTTGAATTATGGTGCGAGCAGAATAAAGTTCAAAATATTGAACAAAATAATAAATAATACTATTGAACAAAATATTGTGTCGACACAGAAACTGACAGGAACAACAATTAATGCCCAGGAAATGTATACAGTAACTATAAATATTATGTATATATAAAGTAATATGTATAATACCTACTATATTGAATTAAAAATAAAAATAGTACTTTATTGAATGAAACTTTAGAAATAGAGCATAAACTGGAAGATCTCTATTATTTTTAGGTTATGTTGTTTTATAGTTGTGACTAGAAATTAGTTAACGGACACTGTCAGCATGTTATATATTTCCGAGTATAGGTATTTCAGATAAATATCTAGTAAAAATGATCTATTTGCAAGGTTAAAGGTTAGTATTTTAAAGTTTTCTATACAAAATTTTTGTCGAATCCATAATGCCTAAAATTCGAACCCTACTTGCTTCCAACATAATAAAAATTAAATTTCAGTTTCATAAAGTGGCAGGTTATTCAATTTGTTTACATTTCATAATGTAGCCATTATGAAACCCAACTAGAAAAAAATAAAATAAACTTTTATTCCTTGTGAAAGTGACAGTAGACCCTAACAAAAAAGTTAATAAAATTGAACTAATACTCTCATAAACATCGAAAAGAGTAGACGTGAGCGTCGAAATTTTTCCCAAAGTTTTCCTAAAGCGGATTGTGCGATAGGCGTGGAATGTTTATTCTGGAAAGATTATGGAAATAAGTATCATGGAAAGTGGGAAAATGAGACAGTAAGGCTGAATTATGTACATATTAGGCATAAAGACTATGCATGTTGTAAGAATAGAGGAGTGCAGGTTATGTATGCGCACGGAAAAATAATGTACATATAGAACAAACCGGAACAAATGAATAAAGTATTACTTTTGTTCAAGAATAGGAAATTTGACCGCACGAGCCGAAGGCGAAAAATGTAATTTTATGCGTAACTTTCATACAATATTTTTTCCACGATCGTAACAGTTATATTTTTCGAAATTTAAAATAAAATATATTGGTATATAACCAACTAACTCACTGCCACAATAAGTTTGGGACATTTGCTTATATTGACTTATCTTTTTTTGAAAATATATTAACAATAATACCAGTTCGCTGAATGCAATTTAATAAACGTTCCGTAAGCTTGTTTCGATTTTTTAGGCAATCAATTTTCTGTTGCTTCATTGGCTTTATTAATTATTTCGTCTGGAGCACATTGAAATGAGTTTTCTTCCTCGGGATTGGAATTATTTCTTTCTATTTTTGATGTTTTCAAATACAGTCAAACCTCCCTTAGGCGGTCACCTACGGGACCGTCTAAATGTGTCCGCCCATGGGAAATTTGCTATTAGGTAATATGTACCTAAATGCAAAATTATTACTATGTATATGTATGTACAAATAAACATAACATAACAAAAATACACTAGTTTTAGTTAGGATGCAGTACTAAAAAAATCTTATAACGTAGTTTGACGTGTTTGCGTTTTATACTTGCAATCTAGAAAATGTAATTCCAAGTCTGATAACAATTCCATTGCTGTAGAGTCACCTTTATTCTTTGCATACTCTTACAATTCCTTTACCATTCTAATGGCTTGTTGATAATTGGTGACATTTGTTTGATTACTGCATTCAACTTTTCGTCAGATAGTGATGTGGTGTCAGTTTGGACTACATAATCGGTAGGAATGGGGTCACTATCATCTTCTACTAGCACATTGTTATCAATGTTAATGAACTCGCCCAAATCATTGTTATCAAATTACAAACTTCCACAATCTCTTTCAGACTCAAAACGCGCCATTGTTTACGATTTTAACCTTACGACTCACAAATTAACGGCGGACTGCTGTCGAGGATCACACATACGTTCATTCGGCGAAGTCCTTTCGCGCTGCCAAGCATACGCGATTGGTTGCCGGACTACATTCAGAGAGTTTTTGCACCGTACTTATTCGTCTCCCAAATACTTTTTAAAAAATGTTGTCCTTTTAAATTAGGGTTTTCGCACTCTTTGTATGAAAACAGCCTGTCCGCGTCCGCCCAAGAGAGGTTGATTTTCATGGAATTTCATATACCTAGCCCGGACTGTGAAAAATGTCCGCTTAATAGAGATGTCCGCTTATTAGAGGTGTCCGTTATGAGAGGTTTCACTGTATGTATTATTAACATTTGTAAGGTAACGGCGCCCAGGCAACGAACGACGCGGACGCTATTTTCATGGCAACGAACGACGCGGACGCTATTTTCATGGCAACTTGATATTTTAAGCATTCAGAGAGAACGTTGCATACTTTTTGAAAAGTGTTAATTTTGCAAATAAATTTAAAATTGAGCCGAACTAGAAAAAATAGTATAAAATCCACGTTTTATACGTCTAATGGTCACACGAATAGTAGCCTTATTAAACATAGATACTATTAATTAGCGCTCCAAGGAAAAATTATAACTAAGCGAAACGTTTTAATGACAATGTCAATAACAGGTTACATTGGCTATCACGCGAATGTCACCGGGTTCATTCTAAATCGTAACGAGAAACGTAAATTTTTTTTTTGTACATGTGCCCCGAAAATGCCTCTTTTCATGCATGTTCTCTTCACCGAAAGTGGCATTTTCCAAGAGAGCGGGCGGGAAAGATTGTTCCCGCCCGCTTCGAGTCACCATGTGCTCATAAATAAATAAATCCAGAATTGTCGGTGCGGGATTTGATCCCGCGACCCTCAGATCGCCAGGCGGACACTCTACCCACCTAGCCATACTACAAGCGATAATAAATAGCGGATTATATATAAATTAACTTGGCAGTTAATTTTTCACAGATGTATTAGAAAAATATCTGAAGAATTTCTTTATTTATATGGCCTCAAAGACTCGGGTACTTGTAAAAAAATAAATAAAACCAGAGATGCCGAGTGCGGGATGTGAACCCGCGACTCTCAGATCACAAGGCGTACGCTATACCACCAGGCCACCGAGCCTATTTGTCAAAAATAATAAATAGATATTTACATTCTCCATGCGCGAGTGTTTTCATGTCATGTAGACAGGAAAACTGTCTGAAGAATTTCTTTATTTATTTGGCATCAAAGCTTCGGAGCACTTGTAAAAAAAATACGGTACATATCTCGGGCCGTCGGAGGCTTTTCCGGACTCTCCGCATCTCATCCGTAAAAGCCTCTTTTCGGCCCTTGATACGTAATGTACTATTTTTGCGTACCGCTTCATGTTTCTTCAGTAATAAAATAAAATCCCATGTTGTCGCATGTTATTTTGCACCGAATAAATAAATACAGGTAATTTAAAGTGATTTGATACGCCTATTAGTTTCGTCGAGTGTTTTTTTTTTAAACTGACTCAGAATTATTGATCAATAAAAATAAATTGGGTCTTGTCATAGATTATTACATTGACATTTACTACATAGTAAATATAATTTGCATCGGAATTTTTTTTAAATTTTACGAATGGCTGGGTTTACACGTATTATTTCGGAACAAAGGTGGCGTAACACGGAGAAATTTGTCATCAGATATGGTAAAACTATAACCGTAACTCAATATGGTACCAAGTCTGCCGTAAACTGGATAAAAATATAGACTTTTGAGTTACGTCCGTCGATTGTTTGTTTTTCCTGACCAAGACATATCAAACCGATCAGAGGTTAGAGAAGACAGAAACCAGAAGATAAAAAGAGATGGGGATTCTACAGATAGAATCTCTAGCCCTTTTTTGTTGTGTTAATTTTCGTAATAACATAATATGACAGTTGTTAATCCGGTAGGTACTGTCAGATGTGAAAGCAAGTATGAAAGACGGCCGTTCCAATAAGGCCTTTATAAAAAAAGCACGATTCGTACGCTCGAAGGTGACATAATGTCTTTGTCTAATTGATGCAAAACGTCAAAGAAAAATTATACAAACTTTCTGAGTTTCCCGATTGTTTTTCGGGAAATTTGCTTGCAACCTACCTAAGAATGTGAATTGTTTATTCTTCAAGTACTGTGAACTAAAGCCGCATCCTTCTTGCTTTAAGATCTTTGCTATGTAGCTTGCTTGGTCGAATCTTCCTTTTTTTAGCCCGGTCACCCCGGTATGGCATTATCAGTGATTCCAGGGCTGACCTATGCTGTTGTAAGGCTATAAGCTTCTTCTACGCATCATTTTTGCATTCTGGGTCATTTTTTACCCGCACTATACAGGGTGTTATGGAAATGACGTATTATATTTAAACCGGCAATTCCTGAGATGAAAACAAATTCAAAAATGGTGCTTTAATTTAATATGGTACATGACCTTATGTCAAACCAAAAATTACCACGTGATGCTCCTGTTCGGAACGTAAACGCAGCAACATATGGCAGTGAATCTTGAACAGTGTTGTCATATCTTCAGGGTAAACTCTTTAGAAAGTCAATAACCGTTTGACAGATTTCAAGTTGTTTATTTTTCATGGTACATTATTATAAACTTTTACGTTCAGTTCAGTTCGCTGGGAAACAATCTCTGATTTATAAACTTGAACTGACTCGAACGAACCGCCGCGGAGTTTATAAATGGTCAGGTATGTTCTCATTTGTTCAATTCGAACCACACCCGTCAGATCTGGACAACTTAAAAGTTTATAAATGCCACACTTACCCTTTAGAAAAAAAAATACAATTTTATTTACCTTTTCGGACTTATTTATTATTTAAAGCCAACTTAATTTATAAAAAAACACCAGTACACAAAATCACATTAGTTTTCGCGTCACAACACATCTAAGTACCGTTCAATCTGAATTAGTATTTTAAAGTGCTACTGTGTAGACAAAAATACACCCTTATTGTCTGGGAAATAATGTATTTAACATCTAAAAATTTTAAAAATAAATAACACATTGGTTCTCTTTATCGATATCGGCCGGCTTCTTTAAACAGCTGATTGTGGACAATCGGGCTAATATTTAAAAATACAGCGTTTTATAAGCGACTATCATAAATTGCCGAATTTCCTTCTATAATATTACTTTCCTGTATAATTATAGTCTCGGTAATGGCAACCGCGCTGGCTCTAGTAGCGAAGAGTTCTCGGAAAGAAAGTTCGACGACTGGTCCGAAGATGGACTAGACCATTATATCAAAGGGTAGTTCCTGTCAATTGTTAACATAATTGTTTCATTTTATCTTTAGTAAAGGGTTAATGGCCCATAGAAATTAGCGTTTTTATTATTTCTATTGCGAAATGATTAAGTGCTCTTGTTCTATGTGTGTGATTATAAAGTGTAATTATGCGTTAGTGTTGGGGTTTAGTGATAAGTTTATTATGCACTCCCATACTATCATCAGGACACGTGATGAGCATAAAGTTTTTCCCATTGAAAAAAGAACTGAAAGTGTCTATGCCCTGGATTCCTTAATCGCGTCCTGGATTTACTTTCTAAGTAAGCTAAATATTTATTTTTATAAGAAACTAAAGTTTTACACTTTTAAACATTTTGGCAACATTGTGTCCGAACATCTGTTGATTACCCAGCTGGGCAATGTAATATGTTCATATATGAATGTGCCGAGGAGTTGTGTGTGGGTTTAGGAGTGAATTACCCCACTTTTTAAACGTTCGATTTAAAAAAAATATATGTAGCGCTTCTCTGGGATACCCCAGGAGTCACCCATTTAAATATAATACGTCATTTCCATAACACCCTGTATACCACACCCACGCCGAGTACTGGAAAAAAAATCTTTGGTCATTGACATTTTCGTTTCTATATTGTTTTGTATATCTGTTAGGCCATCTATATTGTTTCGACTATCTGGTAGGTCAACTTTCTTGCAACTAATTTGGATATGATGACATCGTTTTCTATTTTTACTGCACCTCATAAAAACTTTATTATTATAAAGGTATAAACATACTCGGTGACATATATTGAAGTAGTATATAATAAATTGTAGAATAGGGATTCCCTATTTTTCATATCTCGACAATAATAATGATGTACGAAATGGAATTCCTCATTTCAACACGTTATAGAACTAGATAATGTTCCATCATAACAATAACACTAACCTTGCTCAACATAAAAATGCACGACTCGCCGTACTGATGCTGCCGCATAAATCATGTCTTCTGACGCGAATTATCTGGTCTTATTATTATAGGGCCGGTAGAAATATTCAAAACTAAAGCCCAGTAGCTTCTTGAAGGAAAGTCATGTATAAAATTTAGAGGTTCTTTTAGTTTCAGGCGAATCCAGGCCTAGGAAACCCTATACCAACTACTCCCCTGGTCGCTGAGTTCTATGAAAATTCATTGTGCGTCCATTCTAAGGTGTATTTTACACAGATTTGACTTCTTGGTGACGTTCTTATATCAACAGAGTTATTGTCGATAAATTTCAATAGCCTCGCCTATACAGGGTGTTATGGAAATGACGTATTATATTTAAATGGGTGACTCCTGGGGTGAACGTTTAAAAAGTGGAGTAATTCACCCCTAAACCCGCACACAACTCCTCGGCACATTCATATATGAACATATTACATTGCTCAGCTGGGAAATCAACAGATGTTCGGGCACAATGTTGCCAAAATGTTTAAAAGTGTAAAACTTTAGTTTCTTATAAATATAAATATTTAGCTTACTTAGAAAGTAAATCCAGGACGCGATTAAGGAATCCAGGGCACAGACACAATAACACACATAGAACAAGAGCACTTAATCATTTCGCAATAGAAATAATAAAAACGCTTAATTTCTATGGGCCATTAACTATGTTAACAATTGACAGGAACTACCCTTTGAAATAATGGTCTAGTCCATCTTCGGACCAGTCATCGAACTTTCCGCTACTAGAGCCAGCGCGGTTGCCATTTCCGAGACTATAATTATACAGGAAAGTAATATTATAGAAGGAAATTCGGAAATTTATGATAGTCGCTTATAAAACATCGAAAGTGGCAACGCTGTATTTTTAAATATTAGCCCGATTGTCCACAATCAGCTGTTTAAAGAAGCCAGCCGATATCGATCGAGAGAACCAACGTGTTATTTATTTTTAAAATTTTTAGATGTTAAATACATTATTTCCCAGACGACAATAAGGGGGTATTTTTGTCTACATAGTAGCACTTTAAAATACTAATTCAGATTGAACGGTACTTAGATGTGTTGCGACGCGAAAACTAATGGGATTTTGTGATGTGAGTACTTGGTGTTTTTTATGAATTAAGTTGGTTTTAAATACGTCCGAAAAGGTAAATAAAATTGCATTTTTTTTTCTAAAAGATAAGTGGCATTTGTAAACTTTTAAGTTGTCCAGATCTGACGGGTGTCGTTCGAATTGAACAAATGAGAACATACCTGACCATTTATAAACTCCGCGGCGGTTCGTTCGAGTCAGTTCAAGTTTATAAATCAGAGATTGTTTCCCATCGAACTGAACGTAAAAGTGTATAATAATGTACCCTGAAAAATAAACAACTTGAAATCTGTCAAACGGTTATTGACTTTCTAAAGAGTTTACCCTGAAGATATGACAACACTGTTCAAGATTCACTGTCATATGTTGCTGTGTTTACCTTCCGAACAGGGGCACCACATGTACAGGGCATATTAAATTAAAGCACCATTTTTGGATTTTTGAAATTTGCACGCTTTCGTGAAAGCAAGTATCCAGGTGTTGTTGGGCTCTGATTTGTAAAAAAAACAGGTCACCAAGACTGACAAAAGTCCAACAAAACTGTAAATCCCGAAATTTTGTTTGACCGTTTCAGAATTTAGTGGCCAATTAAGCCGATGTTATTCAATCGCCTAAATATAGTTTTTCATATTACGAAAATAAAGGCCAAGTCCAACAAGGACGGCCGAACAAAAAATAAATTATGGTTTTTATGACGACACCGGGTATCATAAACAAAGTTACGAGTATTCGCTCGATATTGGAACTGGCCGGACGCCAGGATTTTTGACAATAACATTGGATTCCTGTGTAATTAAAATATATAATTAACAGTTTTTAGTCGGTAGGAGCAGGTCATTATACGATTAAATGTGTTAATAGGCCAGATATAGACAGAGGGAGGTGCCCATCGTTGTTTTTTTTGTCTTGGTACATACTATACTAGATTAAAAAATACTTGATAAGTCCCAGCATGCTTGACAGCAACTGTCATGCATGATTATTTCCATTCACTTCGATCACAGTTTTTGTAACCGTATTAGATCGGCAATCCTTCTCTTGCGCCTGCAATGGCAATTATAATTGCACGTATTCATGCGCAGTAAACCGTTCTCGATCAGCTGGCGCATTGCCAACTGTCAGAACAACGGGCACTGTCGATATCCCTAGAATACCGCCAGAATTAGAGATGGGCAAACCAGTTCGTTTTGTTTAGCAGTTAAAGCAGCTACTGTTACTTCCACATAGCAGCTCAAAAAAGTTGCGACGAATTAGCAGTACATATGCTTAATAAAGAATGTGAATTAAGTACCAGTTAGTTTAAATAGCCATTAGCTGTTCATAGCTGCTTCGACCAAATACTAAACAGTTATCGCTACCCAGATTTGCGGCGGCCTTGACAATTAAACTAGCGCACGAACCATTTCTATTAATGCAATACTAATTGCGCCTGCTGATCGAGAACACTGTACTGCGCATGCTTCCGTGTAAATTGTAATTGCCCCAAGAGTAGAATTGCCGATTGTAATGAAGAATGGAATCCGTATTACTGTTTTCATTCTAACAGGTAACCGATTTGATATGTCTTTGTTAGGAAAAACAAACAATCGACGGACGTGACTCAAAAGTCTATATTTTTATCCAGTTTAAGGCAAACTTGACACAGTCTTACCATATTGAGTTAAGAATTACTATTTTTTCCACAATCAATGCTTAAATTTAACACACAAACGCTGCAAAACGATAACGAATTTTATTTAACAATAACGACAAATTGTCGGTTGTTAATCTGGTAGTGTCAAACGTGAAAGCAGGTATGAAATACGGGACTTTATAATAAGTACGTTCCGAACGCTCCAAGTCGACGTAACTACACGGTGTTATGGAAATGACGTATTATATTTCAATGGGTGACTCTTGAGTGTCCAAGAGAAGCGCTACATATTTTTTTTTTAAATCGAACGTTTAAAAAGTGGGGTAATTCACCCCTAAACACACGCGTAACTCCTCGGCACATGCATATGTGAAGATATTACATTGCCCAGCTGATTAATCAACAGATGTTCAAGCACAATGTTGCCAAATTGTTTAAAAGTGTAAAACTTTAGTTTCTTATAAAAATAAATATTTAGCTTACTTAGAAAGTAAATCCAGGACGCGATTAAGGAATCCAGGGCACAGACACTTTCAGTTCTTTTTTCTATGGGAAAAACTTTATGCTCATCACGTGTCCTGATGATAGTGTAGCAGTGCATAATAAGCTTATCACTAAACCCCAACACTAACGCATAATTACACTTTACAATAAAACACATAGAACAAAGCACTTAATCATTTCGCAATAGAAATAATAAAAACGCTTAATTTCTATGGGTCATTAACTATGTTAACAATTGACAGGAACTACCCTCTGAAATAATGGTCTAGTCCGTCTTCGGATCTGCCGTCGAACTTTCTTTCCGAGAAATCTCCGCTCTCTAGAGCCAGCGCGGTTGCCATTTCCGAGACTATAATTATACAGGAAAGTAATATTATAGAAGGAAATTCGGCAATTTATGATAGTCGCTTATAAAACATCGAAAGTGGCAACGTTGTATTTTTAAATATTAGCCCAATGTCCACAATCAGCTGTTTAAAGAAGCAGGCCGATATAGATCGAGAGAACCAACGTGTTATTTATTTTTAAAAATTTTAGATGTTAAATACGTTATTTCCCAGACCACTCAGACAATAAGGGCGTATATTTGTCTACACAGTAGCACTTTAAAATACTAATTCAGATTGAATGGTACTTAGATGTGTTATGTGATTTTATTGTGCCGGTTTGTTTTTGTTCAAGTTACCTAAGTACTGGGTGTTTTCTATAAATTAAGTTGGTGTTAAATAAGTTCGAATAGCTAAATAAAATTGCATTTTTTTCCTAAAGGGTAAGTGGCATTTATAAACTTTTAAGTTGTCCAGATCTGACGGGTGTCGTTGAACAAATGAGAATATACCTGACCATTTAAAAACTCCGCGGCGGTTCGTTCGAGTCAGTTCAAGTTTATAAAAGAGATTGTTTCCTAGCGCACTGAACTGAACGTAAAAGTTTATAATAATGTACCCTGAAAAATAAACAACTTGAAATCTGTCAAACGGTTATTGACTTTCTAAAAAGTTTACCCTGAAGATATGACAACACTGTTGACATATGTTGCTTTGTTTACCTTCCTGACAGGGGCACCACGTGGTCATTTTTGGTTTGACATAGGATGATGTACAGGGCATATTAAATTAAAGCGCCATTTTTGGATATTTTCCTTCAATTTGTTTTCATCTCAGGAATTGCCGATTTAAATATAATACGTCATTTCCATAACACCCTGTATATAGATTTAAAAACCGATATTTAATTATGTATAAAAATTTGTATTCATTGTTCTCTTGTTTGGCGTTTCCATGATGGTTTTTATTTTTGAATAATTTATTACAATTCATGACTTATATTGTCACTTTACGAAAATAAATTTTTAACGTCACATTACGTCATTTGTTTTGTGTTTTTTTTGATAAAGTTTTAATTAATAATGTTATTTCGAGAAATTTCGCATGGGGATACCTATCTATCTCTTTGACATATGACTTTTGAATTTAAACATTTCGAAAAATTCGATGTAAAATTAATAATTGATTGGTTATTATTATTATAAAGTGATGAAACGATTACTATTGCGATGACAGTTAATGGACCCGAATAATCATACGATTATCAAATTCAATGCGGAATTTACAAGAACCACGAAAATTTTTATTGAATACCATGTTCTTTGGATTTTTATCAAGTCTTCTCGTCAAATATATACCGGGTGTTGCATTATGACTTTTTGACGAGATCAACTTGGTAATAGAGACGGTGATACTAGGGGATCCGTGAAGTGGAATATCAGTAATTTGGTTTTTCGTGGAGTTTATCTGATGAAATGCCGTAGAGCGTTGCTGAGAGGCGCTGTACCGCTTTAGATAGGAAATTCTCAATAAATTCAAAATTATATCGAGCCATGTCTGAAAATTAATTTACAGAATCTGCGTGACCCCCAAAGTCACGGGAAACACATTTTCTGACAAGTCAATCCTTGCATATACTTTTCCGAGCGTGTCAAAAAAAAAATTAATGGAAAAATTATAAAGTTTCAAGTGACATGGGACCAAGTGGGCTTAATCGATTTGTATTCCCATGGAGATGAGTCGTAAACAATTTTCTGATAAAAGGAATATTGCGAAAGTGCAGTATTTTTTCTCAAAATTTTTTTTTATTAAAAGTCTGGTTTATTCTTCTATATTTTCTAAAATATTCCCCTTGAAGAATTATTTCTAGGTTTATCTGATTCCCTCATCTTTTCCGAAAATTTTCATATATATACACAGTGTGTAAAAAGTCCCGGAACAGTCAATTATTTCAAAAATGGTGCACAATATAAAAAAAACTTTCTGTATAAAAGTTGTTGGTCTTAAAGAAATTTATTAAACTTAGATCCCTGTAATTATACAGGGTTGCCCAAAAAGTCGTGGTAACCGAAACTTCATTTTTTTTTAATGGAATGACCCTTTTTTGATCACATTTTCTGATTCCTCTAAACATTCTAAACAACAATTATAGAACATGTCATATGGCTAAACCTATTAGTTTTAGAAATAATTTGAGTTGAAGGACATAAATGCGATAGGTACGATATTACCTTTTGCATTTTTATAAGCTGGTACTAGAATTTTTTGCGTCACTGTCAAAGTAAATTCTCAAAAGTCGCTCAGCGAAAGGGAACGTATAACTTTACTAATAATAAGAGGTTTTGGAGACCGACAAAGATCAGTTATCGAGACAAAGGAATTATTTAATACAACTTTTCCAAACCGAGAGCCTATATCAAAATCTACAGTTGTGAGAACAGTTCAAAGGTTCGAGGTAACCGGTTGTTGCAGAGATAAACTTCGTTCCGGAAGACCAAAGTCGGCAAGTAGTGATGAAAAAAAATTAGAGACATTACTTCATTTTGTTCAGAATCCCACATTTGTCACTCAGAAAATCTGCTACCCAAGTTGATGTTTGTTTTAAATCAATTGACAATATTTTAAAAACCAGTAATTTTCATCCCTATAAAATAACTCTTGTCCAGGAATTATCAGAAGACGATTTTGATCGTAGATTGGAATTTTGCGAAGTAATGATGCAAAAACATGAAGAAAATAACAATTTTTTTAATCAAATAGTTTCTACGGATGAGGCAACATTCATGTTGAACGGGTCTTTCAATCGCCATAATTGTCGTTACTGGGCTGATCAGAATCCACATTGGATGAGAGAAACACATACTCAACACCCCCAGAAAGTAAATGTGTGGGCTGGAATTATTGGCAACAGATTAGTGGGGCCTTTCTTTATAGAGGGGAATTTGAATGCCGAAAAGTATCTCCACATGCTGCAAAATGAAATTGTGCCAGCAATAAACAATGAAGTAGGACCACTATTACGCAATACGTGGTTTCAGCAGGATGGAGCTCCTCCTCATTTTGGGCTAGCTGTTAGAAATTATTTGAACAACACTTTTCCTAACCGCTGGATAGGACGAAGAGGCCCCATAGAATGGCCTACTAGGTCGCCAGACTTAACGCCCCTTGATTATTTTCTTTGGGGGACACCTAAAAAATAAAGTATTTGTGACAATACCTGCAGATCTGAATGAATTAAGAGGAAGAATTATTGAAGAATGTGCATCTATTAGCCAAGAAATGTTACAAAACGTCATCGACAAATTTTATTATAACCTAGCCCATTGTCAAACTGTGGGAGGAGGACATTTTCAGCATTTAATTAAATAACGACTTACACTTAATTTTATTTTTGTTCTTTTCAAGTTATTGTTAATTTTACTGCTTGTATTTAATAATTTAGTTGTTATTAAAATTTTGACACAACTTGAGTGAGGTTCATTTTACACGAGTTTAATGTTTTTCTTTTAATTTTAACGTAAAACATTTGAGCCGACTCGAAACAATGCAAAAGGTAATATCGTACCTATCGCATTTATGTCCTTCAACTCAAATTATTTCTAAAACTAATAGGTTTAGCCATATGACATGTTCTATAATTGTTCTTTAGAATGTTTAGAGGAATCAGAAAATGTGATCAAAAAAGGGTCATTCCATTTAAAAAAAATGAAGTTTCGGTTACCACGACTTTTTGGGCAACCCTGTATAATTACAGGGATCTAACTTTAATAAATTTCTTTAAGACCAACAACTTTTATACAGAAAGTTTTTTTATATTGTGCACCATTTTTGAAATAATTGACTGTTCCGGGACTTTTTACACACTGTGTATATAAAGTTACCAGAAACATGTTCTCTCTTGGAAGATTTGGAGAATTCGTAACGGTGATAGCAAAATTTCTAACCTTCGCTCGAAATGCATGAAATGCGTTGCTTTTACTTTAATTAGTGAAAAGTAGACAAGGGCAAATGTTTAAATTCATCAGATTTGAATAAATCATACACACCTTATGGAAAAATAGGCTTAATTTGGTAATATTGCGCGAATATAATATCCCGTCATACAACTGAACGATACCTGCCTTCCGGTATCTCTGCGTAATATTGTCAGAATTCCGCCTAGCTAGGTGCGATTCGTCTGAAATTTTTTTTTTCCACAATATTTTGGTGTCAAGGAATGTAGTGTGACAATTTTCTGACATGTCACGAGTCCGAATTTCCTCCGAGGAAATTTTTAAAAAATTCCAATAATGAAATGGCGAGACCTGGATCGATAACATTTTTTTCACACAATCTTTAACATATAATGTTCCATTCTAGAAAGTTTCAACTTCAAATTCGCATTTTTTTTTTTTTTTTTAATTTTCATTTTTTTTTTGACACGCTCGGAAAAGTATATGCAAGGGTTGACTTGTCAGAAAATGTGTTTCCAGTGACTTTGGGGTCACGCAGATGCTCTAAATTCATTTTCAGACATGGCTCGATATAATTTTGAATTTATTGAGAATTTCCTATCTAAAGCGGTACAGCGCCTCTCGGCAACGCTCTACGGCATTTCATCAGATAAACTCCACGAAAACCCAAATTACTGATATTCCACTTCACGGACCCCCTATTGTCACCGTCTCTCTAACATGTGCCGAGTTTGACACATTTTGGCGAACCAAACGCTATTCAATTAAAGTTGATGATAAAACCACGAAACTCTCATAGTTCAGGTACTATAGCAAACACGTGTGGATATTATCTCTTTGACATATGACTTTTGACTATAAACATTTCGTTGTAAAATTGATAAAATATTTTTTATTATAGTTTATATGGTTTTTGACACGAAATGTATCATTTTGTAATTTATTTTTAGACAAATAACCTCTCGTAATCATGTTTGATTCGAAACATGCCATGGCTAATTTAAGTTCAACTAAATTTATGAAACAATAGACAGACGCGCACATTTTTCTAATTTGTGTTTTCTATTTCAGCCATCATTTTTCAAGAGAACCTGCTAAAGACGATGCTGCATATCGAAGATACGTTCTTTGAACTCGCCAAAACGTGCAAGAGGAATTGCCTAATTATTTGTGATAGAGGTGCCATGGACGCTTCAGCATGTAAGTAGAAAAATAAATAGCGACCAGAGTCGTAGGTATTGACGGTATAGTGATATAGTCTATATTACAAAAAATTTAGCTATATTTTTATTATGTCTTTGAAGTTGATTTTTGACGGATCGCCGATGATTGCCAGGAAAAGTCTTTTAAGGTTTTTATGCACCTTGTATTATTTTCTTTCATATTTGACGCATGATCCGCTGTCTTTTCTTGTTAATACAAGAAAAGTCATTAGGTTTGTTTGCAGAGTGAAATTTCCAATCGTTGTGTGCATGATCGGTTGTGGAGGAGATTCGAACCGGTTGGTGCTTTTGCCTCTGTGCACGGGTACAAATGCCAAACCTTTAACTGTCAAATCTGAGAATCGACTTCCTAACTTAACCTACAAATATTCTTATTCTTATTCATTTCTGCCATAGACAAAGGAAGAGAGGGGACTCGTAAAACCAGAAGCTATTTTGTTACCGCCTGGCTCCTTATCGGATTTAGCAGTGGCGTTACATGAATATTTTCTTAGTATTATCCCAGTACAATATTATTATTTATGGAATATGGAAGTCATATTTTTATTGAATTGAATTTGTATATTGTGTCCCTTACTGAGTACAAAATATGTTCTTCTGCTTCTCAATAATTTATGAATGCTTAGTAAATATTAATTTTATTAGCCAAAAATATAATTTCATATAGGAAAGGTTGTGAAATTTAAATATCTTTCAACTTTAGGGAAAATGTAAGATAAAAATAAAATTGGTCCATTCAAAATTTATTACAAAGAAGCAACAAAATGTAATTACTGGTAGTTTTGAAAATATTGTTGGCACAGCACCTCCAAGTAATCGTACTCTTTCCTCAACTTTATAAAAAAGGACTTCTCAAAATGCTCTGAACAAATCCTGTAGGCAGGAGAAGGTGTCCAATCTCTAAGTCCCATGTTCTGCACCCAAATGTTTGCTTTTTGTGGATCTTTCGGAAATCTAAAAACAATACAACAATGTGTGAGCTTAGTGGTTTAAAATAGGTTTTAACAGGACGCCATCCTTGTGAAACGACCTTCGCCTGAAGTCGTGTTTCTCAAAGACTATGACCTTCAACGATTCAAGACAAACGTTAATCGCTTTCTTTAACAAAATAACACTGGTATACATTCGAAATAATATAATGCTTTCACTAATAATTAACCAAAATTAAATAAGAAATAATTTAATTTTGTCAAAATATACAAATCATGCAGGTACGCCATTGAGTGACACACCCTCTCCAAGGGCAATTACCTGGTTCTTATTAGAAATCTTGAATGAAAAGTGCAAAAAATCTAGTACAAATTACAAAGGAAGGTAGCTTTAACTATGGCCTCAATCATAGTTTCAAATAATATATACTGCTAAACTTACAAGGGAGACATCTAATATAAAATAAATGCATACAATTTGAATATTTACCGATGGGAAGTAATTCCAAGCTTCTTTCGTTCATTACGGCTTTTACAGCTATAGGCACAACAATTCACCATTTTTCTGTAAATAAACTGAATTCTTATAATAGCTCTTCTCATCACAAATCACCAAAATACATTGGGTGCCACCTCGATTGTCTGGCTCCCTATCAATGGCGGCCGATCAATTTTAGGTAACACTTTCTGCGACGGCCCGTAAACCGGAATTATTCGTCCTCTCTCTTCCTTTGTCTATGATTTCTGCTTTGTTTTGAGCTAACCTGCCAAAACTAAATGCGAAGTTGAACTGTGGATCAAGTGTTTATAAAATTAGAGATTGTCCTCGAAACGTCGAAAATCATCTTCGATTTTATCTTCAATTCAGCTATTATCTTTCTAATAGATTTGGTGTCTATTTTCTTTTCAGGCCTAATATAAAAAAAAACAAAAATTGCAAAGAAATTGCAATAATTGTTTCAATTTCAGTTATATCCAAAGAAACATGGGACAACATAATGGCGGAAAATAGTTGGAACAGCATCGAACTGAGGGACAACCGGTATAACCAGATCCTTCATATGGTCTCGGCCGCCAAAGGCGCTGAAGAATATTATACCACAGAGGTAAAGGTTTATTTTTTTCATAAGTCGATTAAATATCACGGTATTTATAAAAACATACCAATAAATCCGATATTTACGATGTTCGCATAAACTAATACTCTTCCTTTACATTTTTTAGGACCATTCTTGCCGTTCAGAAGACGTAGAACTTGCCAGGGAGTTGGATAGCAAAGCAGCGGCCGCGTGGGTGGGACATCCATACTTTGACGTCATCGATAACTCCACGGACTTCGAGGGAAAGATTCGTAGAATGATCGGAACGGTGTGCCATAAGATCGGTCTTGATACCGGCGACAGATTGTTGAAGAATTCGAAGAAACATAAATTCCTCGTCAGGTGAGTAATGGGGATTTGTTCTGGGTATTTTAAGTATTGTTATCTATTTATATTATTCCGAAATGTTATTGCAAATAGTTCATTTCATTGTCCATAGAAGAGATTAAAATCAACTGAATGGAATATAATCATTTGATTAGCTTGCTATTAACAATAAACAAACAACTGGATTGTTTGTTTATTGTGGCTACTCGCCAATCAATTTATCAGCGACAGGCCCATTAGAAATGTATACCTTAGCATTTTTGCCTCGTGTCGACAGTTATGGATAAGACATGCAAAAATTAATAATATAATAAACTAAGACTATTAGTTCTTCTATTCTTCGTATTTATTTATCGGCACTTATCCACATTCAGCTTAAATTTTAAATGTCAGCAATTTGTTTTATAGACACCTTACTGGATTAATAATTTTCTAGGATTATGTTATCAGAAGCTAATTTAGTTATACACCATGTCCAAGATAATGAGGGCCCGTACAGGGATCTCGGAAACCGTAAGAGATACGAAGTCGCTTAAATGGACGTAAAGTTGCCCATTTACGTTCATAATAATATGCCGTTTAGAACGTTTTAAAATTCCGAGTAGTTCCGGAAATATCCGGAAAACACCGTTTTATTGTTTTCCTGGGTTTTTTTGAGATCGAATTCTAAAGTATATTTCACTTTTACATTGCCACTTTTTCCGCTCTATCTAACAGCGTTAATTGTTTTGTAATCCGACTAGTTGTCTTCGAAGGGCCATTATCAACTTTCTTTTTTTAAATACGGTCCGGTTTTCCTGACATTGCAATTTGAGATCTTTTTTTCTTCCGAATGCAACGATGTATGACACATTGTGGTTTAATGACGTTTCGAGGGTTTTTTGAACAACATCAGGAAATTTTTACTTATGTTGGACTAGTTCAATAAATAACAAATAATTTAATAATAATCTACAAATAAGTGAACAAAAAATAATTCAATAATAAACATCAATAAGTGAACGAAAACATAGCAAAACAGTAATGAACCGAACAACGAAAAAAGTAAGGAACTACATAATCTGGTGTTGATTTGCGTTATTTTCTAACAAACGCACATACCCGAACAAATAACATCTTCTAACTGTCCAACTGTCGATTCTAAAACATTTGACAGCATTTCTGGCGTAATACTTTGAAAGGCTTCAAGCACCACCCTCCTAAGTTCTGTTCTGTTTCGAAGATGTGTTTATAAACAAAATTTTCGACGTACCCCCAGAGGAAAAAATCTAACGGTGTCATTCAGGCGAACGTGCTGGACATGGTGTTTCAGAACACCTGATTTTATGTAGTTCCTTACTTTTTTCGTTGTTCGGTTTATTACTGTTTTGCTATGTTTTCGTTCACTTATTGATGTTTATTATTGAATTATTTTTTGTTCACTTATTTGTAGATTATTATTAAATTATTTGTTATTTATTGAACTAGTCCAACATAAGTAAAAATTTCCTGATGTTGTTCAAAAAACCCTCGAAACGTAATTAAACCACAATGTGTCATACATCGTTGCATTCGGAAGAAAAAAAGATCTCAAATTGCAATGTCAGGAAAACCGGACCGTATTTAAAAAAAGAAAGTTGACCCTTCGAAGACGACTCGTCGGATTACAAAATAATTGACGCTGTTAGATAGAGCGGAAAAAGTGGCAATGTAAACGTGCAATTTACTTTAGAATTCGATCTAAAAAAAAAAAACAGGAAAAAAATAAAACGATTTTTCAGAATTTCGAACAAACTACTCGGAATTTTAAAACTTTCTAAACGGCATATTATTAGGCACGTAAATGCGCAATTTTACCTCTATATAACCGACTTCGTATCTCTTACGGTTTCCGAGATCCCTGTACTGGCCCTCCTTATCTTGGACACGGTGTATACATGGTGTTATGGAAATGACTTATCATATTTGAACCCGCAAATCCTGAGATAAAAACAACCATAATTGGCGCTTTCAATTAATTAGCCAGGAAAAACACCCTATTGATTGTCACAAAAAGTTGCGTGCACTAATGGAAATTGATAAACAACCCCATATGATCGCGGCACGTGTTGTAGTTTGACAACACTGCACATCCTTGATAGGTTGTCGCACATTACTAATTCTTCGTTAGAATACAGGGGCGTTGCTATGTTTTTTCTATGTATATCGTATTTCTACAGTACGTTTTATGACTACATATACGATAATAGTACTTTTTTTGCAGGGGTCCTCTACCCGACGACTCGGTATTTCCCCGATTCCAAGATTTCGAGGTGGTACACAACTATCTGCAGTCGAATTCGCCCAACCAGGTCAGGTTGAGAAAACGTGGCCAAAAAGGTGAGAAAAGAAAATTTTATAAAATTCGGTATCTTTAAAATGTAATACATAAAGACATAATTATTTTGTAAACGTTTTCGTAATGTGTGGAGCCTGCATGACACCTTCATGTAATAAACTAATCATTAGCTTTCAATAATTGAAGTGTTTAATCAACTTCTTGGGACTAAAATCGCGAGAGAGAGAGAGGCAAATTTATACAATTTTTATTATTTGCAAAGTTTGTATACTAGCGAGGGTGGTAAGGGGTAAGAATTACATAAATATACAGGGTGCTTACCGTGTTTTAGTAATTAAAGGTAAGTACCAAATAGCTTTATCTTAAATAAAAAGATATGACCGATGATATTTCGAAGTTAAATATAATAAGAAACCCAAAGTTGATTAAATTTGTGTTCCTCAGGACGGACGTGAAAAATGTGAGGCAAAGCTTGGTAACGGCTCTATAACTGTCAGTTGAGACAACAAAATGTGTCATGTATGCTTCCGCAAAATTTAGAGGAACTTTGATTGATTGAATTATTTTTATTTCGTTTTATGAAATATCTGTATTTTGTTCATTTATTAATTATATTATATATTTTCGCTTGTATGTAGTTCTATTATTTGTATTCAGTGTTACCGAATTCTATAGAGAATTAATATATGAATAAGTGTTGATCATCGAAAAATGTATTTTTCTTTTAACAGTCGGGCGTTCCAACTAACTATTTATTTTTTAGTTTTCTCATATTTTTCTGAACGATTTTTACTGCTCAGTACATAGCGTAGAGCGTAATCAAAGATGTGTAGGGGTCCTAAACATATTTAAATGTATACAGGAGAGCCTATAGTTAGAGAGACGGTGACACTAGGGGGTCCGTGAAGTGAAATATCAGTAATTTGGTTTTTCGTGGAGTTTAGGTCCCCCTCTACAACTTTTATATCTGATGAAATGCCGTAGAGCGTTGCTGAGAGACGCTCTACAGTTTACAGCATCTGCGTGACCCCCCAATGTCACGGGAAACACATTTTCTGACAAGTGAACCCTTGCATAAACTTTTCCGAGCGTGTCAAAAAAAAATGAAAATTTAAAAAAGAAGAAAAAAAGCGAATTTGAAGTTGAAACTTTCTAGAATGGAACATTATATGTTAAAGATTACTTGAAAAAAAATTTGTCGTTCCAGGTCTCGCCATTTCATTATTGGAATTTTTTTTAAATCTTCTCGGAGGAAATTCGGGCCTGCCTTCGGGTATCTGTGCGTAATATCAGAATTCCGCCTAGCTAGGTGCGATTCGTCTGAAATTTTTTTCCCATAATATTTGGGTATCGAGGAATGTAGTGTGACAATTTTCTGACATGTCACGCTCGTTTTCCGAATTTCCCCGAGGAGATTTTTTAAAAATTCCAATAATGAAATGGCGAGACCTGGAACGACAATTTTTTTTTCACATAATCTTCAACATATAATGTTCCATTCTAGAAAGTTTCAACTTCAAATTCGCTTTTTTTCTTCTTTTTCTTTTAATTTTAATTATTTTTTTGACACGCTCGGAAAAGTATATGCAAGGGTTGACTTGGCAGAAAATGTGTTTCCCGTGACTTTGGGGTCACGCAGATGCTGTAAATTCATTTTCAGGCATGGCTCGATATAATTTTGAATTTATTGAGAATTTCCTGTCTAAAGCGGTACAGCGCCTCTCAGCAACGCTCTACGGCATTTCATCAGATAAAAAAGTTGTAGAGGGGGACCTAAACTCCACGAAAAAACAAATTACTGATATTTCACTTCACGGACCCCCTATTGTCACCGTCTCTCTAACTACTAGGCTTGATATAGGAATGGCCAGTATAAATGCACAAAAAACAATGTAATTGTGTTATGCAATACAGGGGGTCAATTTGAAAAGTCCCCACCCTTAATATCTCTTCAAATAGCTACAGAAAGAACGAAATCGTAAACATTCGGTTTTACCCATATATTCAGAAATATTCGGAATTTTTTTAATTTGAAAACATGGCGCAACTTCCGTCTAATTTGATCGTTTCTGTATGTCCTATGCTTAACGTGATCCCTGTAGGGTGCATTCTTATCTGGCACACCCTGTACTTAACCTTGTTCGCCACACTTCAAGATTGTTCTGATATTATTTATTTCACGAAGGTAAGATTTTATAATGAAGCTTAGATCTAACAAATTACATTCGTATGTTTGTATTTTGCTATTTTGCCATTGACAATGTTTTCCCTTCCTCGTTTTACAGTGCGTATAGGCTTTGTAGTTGCTATTAGCTAACCGATTCCCTTTTTTAGGTTACTACAGTTATATTCACACGGTTCGACGCCAAGACAGGCCGGGCGGCCAGGTGATCGAAGTTAAAACGCAGATCAATCACCGAGACTATATAAATTTGTTGACTCAAAAAGACAATTCGCACTTCACCATCTATAAGAAGAGGCGATGCTTCATTTTTAACAATCAGTATTTCCAGCTCGATATTTATGAGCAGCCAAGTCATCCCAGGTAAGTTTCGTTCCCCGACGATAAATTCCGGACAACGAGACAGACAGACTTGCGCCTGGGAATGCAAGCCTGAATTTTAGTATTTAAAAAAATACCGAGTACTTTGATGGGCCGGAGGCTGGGGTTAGTGGGGCAATTAGGTGGGGAGTAATGGGGGGGGTGGAAATATTACATAAATGTTAATAAGTAGTTTATTAATCGAGCTACGGGGATCAGGCCAGATTCAATTTGTTCATTTTTTATCAGCTACGAAGGGGGATTGGCGAAAATTTTTTATTTTCCCAAATGCGCGCTTGGCGCGGCATATAAGACATGGCTACTTTTTAATATCTCCGGAAATACTTTAGATATTATGTTCAATTTTGGTATGTGTTAATAGGATATAGACCCACAAATTTTAGTTACAAAAGATATTCAATTTTTCCACCAGTGGCGTCCCTGCAAACATGTCCTTTGATTTTTTTACAAAAAAGATGGTACGCCACTGATATTTTTCCATGTGGATATTTTTTCTGATTAGCCTGGTCAATTCTACTTGAAAGCGGTCTCTTGAGTTTTTATCGTCAGACGTTCGTTCTTGTTTAAAATCACTAAATTCATATTGAAACTCATTCTATTAACATTGATAAAATAATTAATGATAAATTTTGTTTCATAAAAATTGTTGGATTGGGCAATTCGATGCAAAGAGCATGCCTTTTAAGTGAAGGTGGCCATTTCCAACAATTTTATGAAACAAAATGTATAATTAATTATTTTATCAGTGTTATAATGATGAGTTTCAATATGAATTTAGTGGTTTTAATCAAGAACGAGAAAAACTCGAGACCGTTTTCTTGTAGAATTGACCAGGCTAATCAGAAAAAATATCCACATGGAAAAATGTCAGTGGCGTACCATCTTTTTCGTAAAAAATATCAGAGGACATGTTTGCAGGGACGCCACTGGTGGAACAATTGAATAACTTTTGTAACTAAAATTTGTGGTTCTATATCCTATTAACACATATCAAAATTGAACATAATATCTAAAGTATTTTCGGAGATATTAAAAACTGGCCATTTCTTGTATGCCGCGCCAAGCGCGCATTTGGGAAAATAAAAATGTTTTGCCAATCTCCTCTCGTAGCTGATAAAGAAATGAACAAATTGAATCCGGCCTGATCCCCGTAGCTCGATTAATAAACTACTTATTAGCACTTACGTAATATTTTTCCCCCCAGTACTCCCCACCTAATTGCCCCACCAACCCCAGCCTCCGGCCCATCAAAGATCTCGGTATCACCCGTTGATTCGCGAAAAATTGATGCCCCAACTCCGCCCTTTCTCGAGATATAATTAATTAAATTTTATTGTTTTTTGCAGTTGAAAATCGCGATAATTCGCGAACTCATTGAGATATCGGGATGAGGTTTATTCGAGCTTACGCGCTCTATCAAGCTCTTCAATTTTGCCCTTTACATTTTTTTTTGTAGCATCAAAACCGGCCGAGTTATTTTCCATTTCCCGTTGTAGGTTAGATATACGGGGCGTGCCCCTCCCCCCGCATGCGGCGCCCCCTACAAATCATGTCAGAATGTCGAGGGGATCCTACTGTATCGATTGGGGAAAAAAAGTTACTACATTTCGTCAAGGGATTTTCGTAAACCGGAACGACTCCACTAAATGTAATGTTCTGAATTTTGAATGAAATTGAAAAACTGTAATACTTTCTTTAAAAATTTGTATCTTCTTTTAAAAAACTGATACTGATGTGAACCAAAAAACATTGTGTTAAGAAAATATCGCACTTCAAAACAAAACCTAATGGAGCTAAATTCTACCGCTCAATTTTTCCACAGGGTGTTAAGAAATTAAGGGTAAAAAAGTAACTTTTGTTTCTACTATGAACAAGACAAATTATCAGTATTTTTTGAAAACTAAAATTCAAGCTACCATTCTGAAACACAAGTCTACACTTTGCTTAAAATTTCACCAAGCTCGGAAAACAATTTAACAAGTTACAGGACTATAAACCTGACTAACAAACTTTATCCGGAATTTATTGTCGTGGAGTGTATTTGAATAGAACTAAGCTACATTACTTTGTCAATAAGAATATGTTCTTTGAGCAATAAAGGTTTTTAAAGTAAAGAATATTTGGGCAAATGAAAGGCAACAATGAGATACTCAAACCTAATTATTAGATACCATTAAAATTACTATAAATCCTTATAAAACTTTTGAATCTTAAACTAACGACGAATAATTTTGTCAAACTCTACTTATACTGAATACTTTTCATCGTCATCGATCCCTCTATTAGACTGGCCGCCTCGTGGTGCCCCTGGCTCTTCGCCAATAAGTATGGATGAGGACATAGTTTTAAATCGGCGTTTTTCAGCAGTAGCCATTTGATAAGGGAGGTGTGCCCGAAAATGGCCGACACCTGCATGACGGTCATGTTGTGTTTGCCGGGCTCGTTTATGTCGGCGCCTGCGTGGTAGAGTTCGCGGATGCAAGTAGCGTTTTTGCAGTCCTGAAATGTGTACAATATAAAATAAGCCTCATAAATAGAATACTTATTAGTCATCAATAAGTCTCGCTTGTTGGTAAATAAGTTAAAACCGCCACAGCCTATGTAAGCATTAGCATAATATGTTCGGTAACTTACCCTGTTTTGGATATAATAAAAGGCGGCCAAAAAAAACGCCGTCTCATTGCTCTTTGACTTCATTTTAACTTTCGCCCCTTTATGTAACATGTATTTTACCAACTGTGTATTTGCATTGGCACACGCAACCAAAAATGGAGTGTACCCTTCAGGATTTTTAAACTTATTTATGTATTCTGGATGCTTATCCAAAATTAAAATACTTTTGATTGTATCGTTTCGGTCCACAGCATTGTATAGTTCCTTAAAAGCGCTGTTTTCGATGTTGTTTGTTATCCAAATCGAAGCTTTTGCGACCAACAGCACAAATACATATACTATTAATATAAGAAACAATAAGAACCAACATGTTGTTAACATCGAGTACCTGTTGCTGCACCAGTCATTAACGCTCATTAAAGAATCATGAACTAATGAAAGCATTATGGTACAAAACATTGTATAAATGGTAAATTTGAAACCGTCAAATTGGCACATAAAAAAATGTCAAAATTAATAGACAGATGCAAAAGTTGCGTTTTGTTTTTCACAGCCCGTTTGATTTCTTAATTTTCTTCTCTGAAATCTTGGCCGCAACTGCCGGGGCTATTTTATTACATAATCGCTCTCTTCGTTTTTTCAAAGCCCTCTTGATTTTTTATGTAAATTTTAGGCGATTTTGGGACGTCTATAGGGTGGTTCATATAATATATAATATCGTTATCAACCTTCGATGCCTTGTATTTTGTATCATGGCGTCTGTTCTATCTTTGAAAACTGAATTTTTGTTTATAGGTGCAGGGGATTAATTCTCATCGAAACATATTCTGCATTGGACGATGAGAGACTTAAAGACACTTTGCCCACGTTTTTGAACATAGAAAGTGAAGTCACGGGTAGTCCGCAGTATTCAATGTTTAACCTATCTTTGAGGGAGGATTGGAAAAATTCCAAGAAGTATTTGCAAATGAATTTTATCGGTAAGTAATTGCTGTTGCTGCCAACTTAGCAATTCTTAATCAAAGTAATTGATTAAGATTTTTTATCCAACAACCGCTTTGATCGTCTTACGTACGGCCCTACAGAAGCCAACTGCTTCTACGAGGCGTCGACAGTCCATCTAGAACCAGCACATACTTAGGTATCTACGGTTTCGCGTATAATTCTAAAATAATTTTGCAATGCCTAGCGGTAACATTGTTGACTTTTTATGTATGTTTTTAGACATGAAAGACACTCCCTCTCGCAAAGAAGAAACCAAAGTAAATGGCCATGCCGCAATTATCGAAGTGGACTACAACAAACAGTCGCAGAAACTCAACGGGCACGGCGATCACAACGGTCTAAGTTCAAATCCGTTGAACGGCAAGGCTTAAAAAAATGTGTGTGATAAATATTTTAACTGCTAGGTATTTTCTTATAGTATTTTAAAATGATTGTCTATTTAATTTTTCATCTTTCATCTGATTTTAAATGTGTAGATCTTCTTTCAATTTTACGTAGAATTTTAGTAGTATTATTGGTGTGTTCACAATGACGTGCCCATTGGTATTCTGGTTGTTTACAAATCAACCCGAGGACGTAAACGTGAGGTTGATGACACGCATGCTTAAACTTCGACGAAACCTTACAGGCTACTCTGGGTGTAAACTAAAAGTGACATTTGTTTGCCTTTAGTGATTATTAAGCCTGGCTGGTGATTATTAGGCGTGGTCATTTATAACTTTATTTTATGTTATGTATCAAGCTGATTGATACAATACTCTGGGAATTAGCGTATAGTTGCGTTATTTTAAAGAGCTACAAAAGTGGCAACGCATTTAAGTCTGCGTTCCACTAATAGGTATTATGTGATCACCCTGTATAAAACTTGGATCTATTCGATGTATTTTAGGTTGCTTCGTTCCTAAATTCGCCTTGTAGACATAACTAATCTTAACAATAACGTCCTCCATGTTTACACTGTTCGAGAAAATTCGAACAAACCCGAAACTATCTCGGTCTTCATAATCCTTCCACCCTGAGACACTGCCTAAACACTACACGAAGGTTGCTAAGGTTATGTCTAGACTCCGCATCATTTCTATATGTATTTTTTTAATACCAAAAAAATATTTTGCAGATTACATATATTGATAGAATAGTTCTTTAGACATTACTTATCTTTTTCTTCTCTATCCCATATTGAATTTTAATATTTACACACCAAAATCCCCCAGAGAAGATTGTATTTACGTTTTTTCTCTTTTCCCCAAAAATTGTACATTCTATGAAAAATAAACTGCTGGCCATTTGCTTTCGAGCAAGAAAAATTTCGCCTAAATTTAAAAGTTAATATTTCCTGAACCAGATATGACATCGATCTCCGGATTTTAATTGTTGATAGATCTGTCCCTTAGGAAACAATTGCCAAAGTGGGATTGTCTTAAACTGTCAGGAAATTTTATATACAGGGTGTTAAAGAGGACGATGATTTTTGCTAAAATTTCAATAGCATGTAACTTTCACAATAATATTTTTAAATATTATCACTGTACGTCAATTGAATCACTGGTTCATAGCAAAGAAAGTAATTTGTCAAATTTTTGATACCTGCTATATTTTAAGATATACCGATTTTTTTGAAAAACTTTGCTTTTTTTCAACTTTTTGTTAGCTAGATTCCACTGTGCGTTGTATCGTGCAAACTTTGCAAGGGATTATTATACCTTATAAAAAGCTTGTTTATGTTCAGTAACAACAATTGTACCTAAATGTTGTGATGTGCAGTGGCGTACTTATAATCACTTATATGTCTATGCTTTATGAGTATCTCACAATTTTTTTGTATTTAATTGTTTTTAAACAATTAAATAAAAAAATTATCTTTTTTCAAATTTTGTAGACACTGTATAATATACCTGTAGCACGATATGAAAAACTAAAAAAATAAGGAAAAACTTGCCTAATCTAGGGGCGAGTATTTTCCAATACAAAAAAATTGTGATATACTCATAAAGCATAGACATATCAGTGATTATTATATATAATTATAAGTACGCCACTGCACATCACAACATTTAGGTATAATTGTTGTTACTGAACATAAACAAGCTTTTTATAATAATCACTTGCAAAGTTTGCACGATACAAAGCACAGTGGGATCTAGCTAACAAAAAGTTGAAAAGTTTTTCAAAAAAATCGGTATCTCTTAAAATATAGCAGATATAAAAAATTTGACAAATTACTTTCTTTGCTATGAACCAGTGATTCAATTGACGCACAGTGATAAAATTTTAAAATATTATTGTGAAAGTTACATGCTATTGAAATTGGAGCAAAAATCATCGTCCTCTTTAATACCCTGTATATAAAATTTTCTGACAGTTTAAGACAATCCAACTTTGGCAATTGTTTCCTAAGGGACAAATCTATCAACCATTAAAAACCGGAGATCGATGTCATATCTGGTTCAGGAAATATTAACTTTTAAATTTAGGCGAAATTTTTCTTGCTCGAAAGCAAATGGCCAGCAGTTTAGATGCAGACATAAATTAAAGAGCATACAATTCCGCATAAACTAAGTTGTAAACAAATTTTTGCAGGAGTGCACATAACTAGATTTTTGATGTTTGGAAACACCAAAAATGGAAATTAAGTTGTCTCAAAGAGGATTATGTTCATATCTTTCATTTTGCACAACAAACGATTTTATAGCGTTATTCTTTTAAGCCTGACAGGAACTCTTGACAGCCTATATATGTATGTATAATGCCACCTAAGGTCGTCACACCAATGCAACAAAGTGAACCAACTGTCGCTATAAGACTTATGTTACTGTGTCGCATTATTGCGACACCCTGTATATAAATTAAGTAAACATGTAGATAATCAATTCTATAAAAGACGATTTCAACTTTTATATCCTTTAGATATTTTGAGAACTGTTTTACCTAAGAAAAACTATCATATTTTTGTAAAAGTTACTGTGATTTAATCAAAAAAAGAATTTAATATTAATAATTTGTATGGCGATCATTGGCTTTTTAAACAAAAAATGCAGATTGACCGGAATACAAATTGAACTGTTTGATTTCTCTGTAATTTCGGTGAGGTAGGTGCCTTTGCGACAGTTATACTAAGAAGTTTTTTGAAATCTTTAAAACAGATTCATTATTAGTTAGAGAGACGGTGACCATAGGGGGTCCGTGAAGTGGAATATCAGTAATTTGGTTTTTCGTGGAGTTTAGGTCTCCCTCTACAACTTTTATATCTGATGGAATGCCGTAGAGCGTTGCTGAGAGGCGCTGTACCGCTTTAGATAGGAAATTGTCAATAAATTCAAAATTATATCGAGCCATGTCTGAAAATGAATTTACAGCATCTGCGTGACCCCAAAGTCACGGGAAACACATTTTCTGACAAGTCAACCCTTGCATATACTTTTCCGAGCGTGTTAAAAAAAAATAAGACACAATTCAGACATGGCTCGATATAATTTTGAATTTATCGAGAATTTCCTATCTAAAGCGGTACAGCGCCTCTCAGCAACGCTCTACGGCATTTCATCAGATATAAAAGTTGTAGAGGGGGACCTAAACTCCACGAAAAACCAAATTACTGATATTCCACTTCACGGACCCCCTATGGTCACCGTCTCTCTAACTATATGTTTATCTGTGCGAAATTTTCAGAAGAAGTTGACTAACTTTGCAAAAAAATCCCTTAGTCTTCTAAACCAAAACTAATGTACTTACAAGGGCAGTGCCCTTGATTTATAGAACAGAAAGCTCTCACGTAGCACCTAGCACCCACCATTGATCTTATAAAAATTTTTTTGCGTTTTCTGGGAATTGCTATATCTCCCTGGTGAGCTCCTCCACTGTCCCGAGGAATTCGTGAGAAAAATTAAACTATAATTCAGGAACCGCAAGAAATACGAAAAGGTTTCGCGATAGAAATGGGATTTTCTTAATATTTATTTCGTAAGCAAATAGGTCCTTTATACATAATTTTGAAAATAGGTTTAACGGGCACTACTCACGCACCCCTGTATAGCGGGCAGAGTATTACTGTTCTTTTCAGAACGAATTGTTTGCTAATACTGTGATTTTATTATTATTTAAGATATGTGTAATTTTGTCAGTAGCGGATATTCAGAGAAAGTAGGGGGAGTGCCACTGTCTCGCGTTTGGCGTCAATTATATTGACGCCTAACGATTATTATTATTATTGTTAGCTTGTTGATTTAATTATGAATTTTATTTCGTGGACAATTATTGGCTGGCTCTTCCTCTATATTTTCGCCACTGATCTATGTGTCTTCAAATTAAATCCTTTACATAATGACATTCGTTCATCGTTGTTCTTTTTAAATGAATATAGAATTGATGTTTAGAAAAATAGAATATAGAGGCTATATATCGGTAAATACTAAAGAATTATTTTTAGGAGAGCAAATAATACTTTAAAAAAAACACACCTAGGCAATATTATTTATTCAATCGTATTTACCATCGTCTATGACGCGTTTTCATCTTAAATAAATAATGCCACAATTTGTAGCGATCGTCACTAAATTTAGAGAAGATCTAGCTCTACACGTCGCGGTAGTTACTTGGTTTTATATTATAAACGATCTTCATCAAAGTAACGACCACACTTCAATCGAATAAGTTTTCATTTTATTTTGCGATTGAATAATTTCTTATTTTTGTGTATTTAAGTTGGTATTGGCAGATCCAAAAAATAAAATACGTCGCAAAATAATTTGAAGAAAGCTGGTGGTAAATCTTAACCCCCTTATTCCCTAAAGAGGTTCAAATTTAGTTGTGTTTTTACCGTATCGTTGTTTTTAAGGGCGCATATCCACCAAGCACGCAAATGAGATTGTTGACAAATATTTGTTTGGTACAGACGCAGTGGCGTATCTACGCGCCGGTCCACAAAAGATTATGCTATTTATTATTATTTTTTTTAATAGTCCATCTTTTAGTGGAGTCATCGCCACTAGTTTAATAAAAGTTCAGTTTTTAATTTCCATACATGTTTCGAAGACTCATCTTCAGTGGAAAAATTATACATGAGGTAAACTGTAAAAGAGGAAAAACCATTTAAGCATTTTGTTGTTCCTTTTAATATTTCTATTGATTTGTGGCCTGGCAAAGTTTTCGCACACAGGCCCGTGACTTTGTTACGCCACTGTACAGACGTAATCACGCGCGTTTGCAAGCACTTGTTTTTGTTCCGCCCGGCGTCGGTACACCAAACACTCGAATACTTTTATACGTTTTACAGTAAATAGAAACGAGTCATAAAACATATCACATCAAAGGGATTTGATTACTCGATTATTGACATAACAGACATCGCTCGATTATTAAAAAAACCGCTCGAGTTATAAATTCAGGCGAAAACCGTCGCTTGTCACTTTTCACTCTATATGTACCGCTGTAGTGTGATCGAATTAAAAAACCGCTCGTATATTCGAACAGTTTTTCGCTCGATAGGAAATACTCTAGTTATAAATTTATATAAAATGATACCCGATCTTCGCGACTCCGCGCGCCACCCGAAATCTGCTTATTGGCGCTCAGAGGGCTGACGACGACATACGTCTTTATTAAAGGCACATAAACGAGAAAGTGCATACAAAAAGGTATGCCCAAATCCCTTAGTGGATTCATGGCGACATGGGGTTTGTTTTAACTGGCTAGCCAGGGGCGATTGTAAATTTTAAAAAAATTAAAGGATATCATTTGTAAAAAAATCGGAATCAACTGTTCTTCCTTAATAAAAACTCTAAACTAAACTTTTAAAACTTAGAAAAACAACCCCGGGTGTTTTATCAACACATTCTTCTTATTCATAAAAATTTCAAGATTCACTCGATTATCAGGTACTCGATTATTAAAATCATCGGTTTTTTCCCAACACTTGGACTAACATCAAACATACAATTGCGAACATTTGCTACAAATGATATTTTTGGTGGATATACGGTTTAAATTTAAAACTCTTTAGTGAACACGGCTGTAAAAATTTAATTATTATTGTTACTTTTTTTTTTAAATTATTTTATTTATGGGGAATTTTAATTATCAAATTTTTATAGATTTTTTTCTTCTTTTTTTTTTAAGTTAAAGATAATTTTAGGAGAAATTGCGTTACCTGATAATAAGAACTGCTGAAACGTATTGTTTTGTACTTATGTTTGTATGTAGGTACTTAAATAAACTATATTATACTATGTAACAATATAGTGTTTCTTTTTACATGGAAGTTTCCTCTAAAGCCCCCCACTGATTAACGGTTAGGCCAACAAGGCCCGGGCCGGCAAGGCTTTGCCAAAGCCTTCTGTATTTAATTAGTTTAATTACGGATGAAATATGAAACCATATTAACGTTTTAATAAATATCTGTGTAATATCATTAAAATTAACTGCAAAATATATTTCGCGACCGGCGACATCGACATGACAGATATACTAAAATGGCGGCTGACGTACATTAACGGCAGTGTTGCCAGATTTCAATGTCAGGGCTTCTTCAATACAGAAGGCTTTGGCTTTGCTTATTGCTGGATTCTTGTAGCGTTGATGATACAGCACTTTTGAAGAACTTTGCGCTACGGTGGTCGGTTAAGTTTGACTTTTCGCGTTCTGCCCGATACTGCTGCTTAGAGTTTATTAGAACAAAAATAATGCAATCGGTCTGGTCTGAACAGCGACTGATAAGGTAACGAATAAGACATTTCTAGTAATACAATTTCTATTTTTTCTGAACTAGGATTTGAAAAATACTTAAAATCTAATTTAATGATATTTACTGGCTAGAACATCTAAATAATAAAAAATGTGTAAATACAAACAGAACAAAAATGGAAGAATGACTAAGTTTTTTTACGATTTTAAACACCGAATATACACGTGCGAAGAAAACTGCCACTAGAAAATTTTGATAAAAGTTTTAGGCTTAATAACTTTTTATCTTTAGTCCCATGTTAGTAGTAATTTTTTTAGAGAACAGCAGGTACAACTATCACTTTTAACGTGCCTTTTACACAATTTTAGAAAACATTGGTTATTCAATATATTAAACAAGGATAATCAAAATGTTTTTATTTAATTTTAAAACTTTCTTTCTCCCTTTTCTTCTTTTTATTTAATTTTAAAACTTTCCTTCTCCCACCACTTTAGGAGCATTCACAGCAGTGCGATGAAGGCCCTGGGTTTTATCATACGGAATTCGACAGATTTCTCAAATACCAAAACCCTGAAAACCCTTTATTACAGTTTTGTGCGGTCTAAGTTGGAATATGGTGGTGTTATTTGGCATCCGGTCTTTCATAAATATATTATTTTATTAGAGAACGTACAAAGAAAGTTTGTCAAGTTTATCGCCTATAGGGAAGATGGTATATATCCTACCCGGGGCACTAACCAGAATGCACTGTTATCTAGATTCCAGATGCCATCGCTCCTCAACCGCAGATACCTCATGTTTATGCAGTTTTTGTATCGTATTTGCTGTTCGCTCATCGATTCCCCGGAGCTGCTGTCTTGTATTCTTTTCCATGTTCCTCTTCGTTCAGTTAGGCACCATCCCGTCTTTTATCTCCCAACTCCCTCCTCTAACTTTCTGATTAAAACACCTGTATACCAATCCATGTTGATTTTCAATAATACCCTTAATGACATTGATGTATTCGGTTTGTCCAATACCCAATTTACTAAACTTATAAAGCATAAACTGTTACCTTGATGCAACCATTATATTTCTCTCTTTTTTTTCTTCTTTTTCCTATCTCTTAGATTTTTTGTTGCTTATGTATAATTTTTTTTTTACAGGTCATATTGTCTTGTAATTGGATTTTATTCTGTTAGACAATAAAGATTATTATTATTATTATTATTATTATTATTAAAACACCCTATAGAATAATCAAGCTTTAAAATTATTTCAAATTACCAGTTTTTTTGGTTCAAGTCAATTCATGCATTTATTCATCAGACCAATGCAAAATGATCTTTGTTATCAACAATTTAAATGTTTCCATATTTTCTAGTGCAATATGAATTCAGTATTCTCTTTGACGAGGAGGAGGTTTCATGGTATCGACCGGCGTATATTGGTAGTAATTATGGTTAGAGGAGCCAATACGAAGTTTTCAGGCATGTTTAAGTTAAAATATTTGATTTAATAAGCATATTTGAGTAACAAATTGGTAGTTCGTTTCTAAATGAATTTGTAGTTAATGAAATCTTGATTACAACAATAATTTCTGGGTCCTGATAATCTTTTGATTATCCATCAAAAATTGTATTCTCATTCCAACAATAATAATGAAATAATGGAAAAATTTGAATTATTGATAACCAAGATCATTTCGCAGAGTGTTTTAAAAATAGATAAAAAACAACATTTCACTTATCCTTGTATTTGTATAACATCTCCGATAACCAGTGTTACTTAGAATTTGTAAAAGACAATTTAAAATCGATAGTTGGGACTGTTCTCTAAAACTTTATAAAAATTTCGTAAAGGCCGTTTTATTTGAACGCAAGTGTATTTCAAGTTGATATGCTTTTTAATTGCAATTAATTTTATGTCTGCTGTGCAGATACTCAAGTCGTTAGCTAGCTGTTAATACTCCCCCAAGAAATTACAATATTGTTAGTAAGCCATTAATGACTACCAAGTAAGGTACTGTATTAACATTATCGAAATTAGGTTCGACAGCATTGTCTTTGTGGGAACTTCAATGCGCTTATCGCCTTGTAAAATTTGCACAGCAAAACGTCACCTGTGGCGCACCCTCTGTCAGAAAATAACAACCCGTCGGTCTCTAATTGGAGACTGAGCGCTGTCCACACTAGTTTTACAAATAACTTTTTTTAATGTTGCCCTTGGTACTTTTTTTCTTATTTGCAGTACCTATTTGCATCTCGTACCATCCTTACATAGTGATATGTTCTTGAAATTCAAGTATACCTTAATTTAAAATATTTCCTTAAAAACTCCCATGGATAAACTTCACACTATCAAAAAACTAAGTATATCAAAACAATATCCAATAAAAAAAATCTACACTGCACTTCCATCTAAAATTTTACCAATTTAAATTTCTAAGTCTTGTTGTTAAGGTACTGCTTCATAACTTTTTTGCCTGGCACTAATCCTGGTGTTAATCCTGGTCGTTTTCTCTTCTTTTTATCTAATAACGATTCTTCTTTGATTTGATCAATATCTTGTGATGTTGGTTGTTGAGGTAAAGCACTATAAATAAAGGAACATTCTACAAAATAACTATAGATTTCTGTACAGTCAGTACAGCAACAGATATACATAATATGTAGCATAGAAAACTCAAAATGTCTTTCAGAGGCAAAGAAACTGTAACAAAACTGTAACGTCAACAATTAAATCAATCTCAAGCAATTTCCATGCAACTTTGAGACACTTTGTATATTGGTGTCTTTTCATAAAGATTTTATCCACAGGAAAGCTTAAGATGGATAGTTATTCTTTGGCAAAAGTAATTTCAGTGAAGTAACCATTTTTCCTCTGTTCATTTCCTGCAGAGTCTTTACCTGGTATTATAAATCTTATAGATATATATTAATTACTATTATAGTATTTATTGTTATACATTACCTGGATGTGGTAACGCCACTCTGACACACCACAGAATGTGATCGTGCAGCTTCCTTTTCTGCATCTAGCTGCTCTTTGGTTTTCTGTATATCGGAATCATGGGCATACTTACAATTGTGCCCAAACCTACACCGACCTTTCCTGTAATTCCAACAAATTTTCTTCCCTAAAAACAATTAGGCATGATATAAACTGATTAAACGTATTATGTGTGATTGTGTCTCCCTTACCATTAATCACTACTACATCTTTAGTATTCACCATTTTAACATGTTTTTGCAAAATTGCTTCTTTGGCATTTTCTGCTTCACGAAAAGGATTTGTAAACACTGATGTTTGCACATCTGCATCTCCAGCACTGGGTTTTCCACTGAAGTTTGGTACTGGTAACTTGAAGGATGGTACAAGTAGTTTTTGATCCTCTGGTTCGGTTTTTGGTTCTGTTTTGCTAAAAAATGTGACAGCTGACCCATTTTTTGTCTAATTTATATTACCAATGGGTCTAATCATTACGAATTAATAATGTATGAAAGACACATTGAAATTGAGGCTAACGGGTTATTCTACCATTTTAGTTCCTGTATGTATGTTTGAGCAGTTCACTGCGGAGGTATCATTTTTATATAACCTGATTCAGAACGTTTTACTAGAGAATATATTCTTTAAATAATTTGAAAGTTTTACATACATTAGTTCATTTTCGGAGTCATCTGAAGACTCTGAACCGTCTGAACCACTACCATAATCAGCTACCAAAGACATCTTTAGTACCAAGATAGTTAGGGAGTATCGACACAATTCCTATATCTCTTTATTTACGGCTAACCTTTATGTCTCCTATCAATGGTTAAATCATTAAAACAGTCTCTCTGTAAATTTTAAACGTAAAAAGCCTTAGAAGCAAAACTTTCAAAACCAAACAACAATATTTTATTTTAGGTTGTCGCTTTCGAGTTTTCGAGTACTTTCGACGCTTTCTGTCAAAAATTTGTCACAGAGGAGTGATGGGTACTAACACTTCTGTTCTGTTCGAAATTTCAATGACCTCCTGTTTTCCAGCATTGGGTTTGTTCTCCAATATAAAGCAATTATACCCATCTTGCCTTTGTGAAATATCTGGCTAGCACAGAGGAATGAAACATCGACGCCGTTGCTATGGAAAGCTTTCAGGCTTTTTGCGCCGAGTCAGCGTTTGATTGTAACGCTCCTTGTTGCATACGCCCGAATGAAAATTGTTTATCTCATTCTAATTACGGCCTACTTCACCTCTGTGTTGCAGGCACAATTTATTTTTGAAAGTTAGGGGAATTAATGGTTGCATAAATTAAACTTACCACATGTGTTTCTACAAAACTTTTTAAACAAGTTTATAATCTTTCTATGATCCACAATAAGATAAATACAGGCAACCGTTAAATGTGTACACCGGTATCTAATAAATGTAATCATATCTGTTATCTACAGATTAGGACACACGTATGTATGGTGATAAGCGATTATTTTAGGGTTTCCAGTCTTGTGAAAGTGTTGGTGTGTTCAGCGACACAGATGCGAGAAAACTAAAAACGTGAATTAAAATTTTTTGATATTGTCGTTAAAAATCCGCCAAGATGAATTTGTCGTGTAGTTCCAAGATGATTAAATATCTGATGTTTGCATTCAATCTGTTTTTTGTGGTAAGAAACGATACAAATAGTGAATATATAAATCCTATGTTGTCTTATCATACTTAGATTTCAACAGGTGTGAAAACATCACAGACTTATAAAGATTATATTTGTTCGCTCAGTTATCTCTATATTTCTACCTGCGATAAAATGAGATAAATATAAGTTTTGGATAATCTGAGACATTTTTATATCTTTTTTTTGTTTAATTGCCGGAAATATTTACCAGAAAAGTCATGGGATGGAAGGAAATTTCGAATTATAGACTTGAAAAAATTGATCAATAATAATCAAATAATTAGCAAGAAAAGTTTGACGTCATTTATTTGTAATTTTTATCTATCCTTGTATTATCTACCTGTGTAGTTTTCTTCAAATTTAATTCTGAAAATAGTATATATTTGTACAGTATTTTTTTTTATTGGAATAATGAACAATGTAATGCATAATAATCCCTATTTAAAGATAAAATTTAATACCTAAGTATACTTCAAATGCTTTGTCCAAAATATTAAAATGATAAAATAGTCTTCATTAACCCGAAATCAAAATAATGAACTTTGTAGAAGACATCTGTAGACCTGCATTTTATCTTTTATAGATTTCTGGTATTATCATCATAGCCGTAGGAGCGACAGTAAAAACGGTATACTCGGAATACTCTTACTTCCTAGATTCCAAATACTTCACACTACCAAATATGCTCATCGCAACAGGGGCATTCATATTCGTCGTGTCGTTTTTCGGATGTTGCGGAGCCATCAAGGAAAGCTGGGTTATGCTCGGAGTGGTAAGAATGAATAACTAAACACAACATGGAAAATCATACATACATATACAACGTGTCCAAGGAAGTTCTACACAAATAGAAAACTTTGTCCTCCCCTTTGTATATCTTCCTTGGATATGCTGTATTAATTGTGGATATTTTGGGGTACAGAAAAGAGGCATTTTTAATTTGAGGGGGGGCAACAATTAACATTAATAGTCTTTAATTTTATCCAACAGAGGGTCAAAATACGAAGGTTCCAGGGAAAAGGTTACCGGCCGATGCCACAGCTAACAAGTTAACTATAATTCGCGACCAAAACTTATGGCAGTGATGTAGCAATATGTAAAATTCCTAATGATGGACACCAATGCAAACCAATGAAAGGACATGGCAACTGCCAAAATGCTGTGCTTTCATTGGTGATCTGCATTGGATTCCATGGTTTCGACTGTTACATCACTGCCATCACTTTAGGTCACGAACTATATACTATACAGGGTGTTATGGAAATGACATATTATATTTAAATGGGTGACTCCTGGGGTGTCCTAGAGAAGCACTACATTTTATTTTTTTTTAAATTGAACATTTAATAACCCCTAAACCCACCAGTCACTACTCGGCACATTCATATATGGTCATATTACATTGCCAAGCTGTGTAATCAACAGATCTTCAGGAACAATGTTGCCAACTGTGTAAAAAATGTAAAACTTTAGATTCTTATAAAGATAATATTTAGTTTACCTAGTATCCAAATAGAAGTGAATCCAGGTGCCAGTATACTAGCAAGTAATCCAGGGCACAGACATCTTCAGGTTTTTTTTCTATGGGAAAAGCTTTATGCTCATCACATACCCTGATGATAATGTGGAACTGCATAATAAGCTGATACCCACTAAACCCCATTCGGCCTCTTATTTCCAATCTTTCGGAACATTTGCACTAAATCACTTAAAGAAACACACAGGCACCCACGAGTTTCAAATTAGTTTTTTTGATGATATGCACCTATTATCAGATTACACACAAACTCTAAACAGCACTTAATTATTTCGCAATAGAAATAAGAAAAACGCTAATTTCTATGGGCCACTAACCCTTTACTAAAGATAAAATGAAGCAATTATGTTAACAGGAACTACCCTTTGAAATAATGGTCTCGTCCAAGGTGCTTTCTTTGTGCACATTCAGAGAACTAACTTGAGCTAGCGCGGTCGCCATTTCCGAGACTATAATTATACAGGAAAGTAATATTATAGAAGGAAATTCCGCAATTTATTTATAAAACATCGAAATTGGCAACGCTGTATTTTTAAATATTAACCCCAGCCAGCGTTCCTAGGTACTAAAGGGTAATTGGCATTTATAAACTTTTAAGTTGTCCAGATCTGACTGGTGTCGTTCGAATTGAACAAATGAGAACATACCTGACCATTTAAAAACTCCGCGGCGGTTCGTTCGAGTCAGTTCAAGTTTATAAATTAGAGATTGTTTCCTAGCGAACTGAACTGAACGTAAAAGTTTATAATAATGTACCCTGAAAAATAAACAACTTGCAATCTGTCAAACGGTTATTGACTTTCTAAAGAGTTTTCCCTGAAGATATGACAACACTGTTCAAGATTCAGTGACGTTTTTCGCCATGTATTGTTTACCTTCCGGACAGGGGCACCACGTGGTAATTTTTGGTTTGACATAAGGTCATGTACAGGGCATATTAAATTAAAGCGCCATTTTTGGATATTTTTCTTCAATTTGTTTTCATCTCAGGAATTGAAGGTTTAAATATTATACGTCATTTCCATAACACCCTTACAAAATTCCTTGCGTGATTGATTTAGAGAGTTTAACTATAATCTTTGTCAAACATTTGTCGTCATCGTTCCACACAGGCCGAGTCCGTTATTCCTGCTAGGTATTCATCCATATAAATCAATTTATCAAGGATTACTTCACTATGAATAAATACAATGTTTTATCTAATCCCTCATAATCAGCTAATAAGAAAAACAATTATTTGGAAAGTAAGCATCAAATGTGTTATTTTGGGGACAGGCAAATTGGACAACGACAGTTTACAAATGCAAGTCGCCGGGTCGAAAATTTAGAGATCAGTTGTCTATAGACCCAAGATTTAAATATAATTGTGGGCATGATACGTGATATTTTTTTGTTTTTTATTGTGCCATCTATTTACACATAATCCGATATAGCTTGTACCACTTTACCTCACTTAAATATTAATCTCAGATTAATTTTTTTTATGAAAAAATAATTTAACTAGGTCTGATAAGCTTCGCCAGTTCACAGACTTCTAAGAAATTAATACATAAACATTTCTTCCTTCAAACATTTTGGAGCACCTGTAGATATCTATGTACATATGAGTATATTATTTGAAAATTATTGCCTAACATTGCCCCTCTCTATTGCTGTTTTATCCAGGTTCTCTAAATAGCATTACAAATATTATAGCTGTGACAAAGCCGATTTTATTTACTTGCTATTATTTAAACAAGTCCATTGTTCTAAGGTACATACATAATATATTAAAAATCAATGGAATACATTTTATAATAAAATATGCGACGGTGAATAACAATCATAGGATTTTTATCTCCGACATATTTTATAACTAAATAAGTTGACACCTAAACAAATAATTAATCCACAAATATTGTTTATCTGTCTAAAGAGAGAACTAATCACGGCTGATAATTAGGTGTCTGACTTCTGTTTATAAATAAGCAGGCATTTTTCTTAGTAGCTAGACAATGGCTTATTGATCTCGAAAGAATTAAAAGTGAAACTTTAACATCTATCTCATTTGAAAAGGGAATCTATACGACGATCTTAGCTGCAGAATTCATTAAATTTAAAATTGCCCAAACCTACACAGATTATTCGTTTTTCTGCGAGGCGAAAAATTGTATGACATTCCAGGACCTTCAAAGGCCGTACTAAAATACTACGTACGTTTATTTAAAAAATGAAACGAGTCTATTTATATTTTTAAATGCATTTTTCATAGGGAATAAAACACACAAACACATAGTATTTTTTTGTTATTTATTTATTCAAATATGTAAAATAAAGTCATTGTCTATAATTACATATGTCTAGTAGTTACCTCTACCTTCACAAAAAGATAGGAAGTAGGTATCTACATGTATGTCCATCTTTACCTACTGTAAACTTTATACAGTGTGTCTACACATGGACTAACTATACCTGTAAAAAATTGTATCTTCAATTTTTCGAAACAGTCATCCTTGATCATTTCTGTTCCCTGTTATATAAATACAAATCACCATCAAATTTCCATGTTTTTGTACCGGATGCACAATAAAACATATGCCAACCATACATATTACCTTACTTTTGACAGTAATGCAACTCTTTTTATTATAAAACCTACATTTATCTGCAATATGGATCCAGCTCCATCCAGATTCACACTTATGATCAGCGTACATGTGATAAAATTTAATGCTGGATTGGCAAGCGGACACCTTCGCTGAGATCATCAGTTAGACGTTTAGCTCTTTTTTTCGACACCACCACGGTCTTCGATAGGGCCATCCTTATATCTTCTAACTGTGAAAGCAGAGATCTTGCAGTTTCCTGTAGGTTTAAAGGATAAATTTTATGATATAGTAATTGAGAAATTCTAAGAAACCAACAATTTTTTAAAATTATATTTGCCTGCCATTTGCTTAATTATTTTTCTTTTCGTAAAGTTAATAATGTTAGAAAATTAATTCAGGTAATATCCCTCATGTTATGCAATCACTCAAAACTGAAATTTCAACATCTACTTTAATAAACAATATATTTAATTTTCTCTGTAAAGTTCTAAAAATAGTGAACTTAGATAAACATGTTATTACACACTACATGATCAATAATTGCACTTGAATTCTGACCAAAACTATTAAAAATATCATGCAGATATTTCCTACTTTCCCAGCTAACCAAACTGTCTACATTCAAGTCGCCAAACAAAAGTATTACCTGATATTTAACTGAAATAAATCTCAACTCACTCAGAAAGGAATAAAACATCTAGAATTTTTTTATTAATATTAAAATTCACCTTAGTTTCTCTAGCGGTGGTTACAGCTGAGGTAGATGCTCCATAATTATTATTTTCGCCTAAAAACAGATAAATAAAATATTAACCTATAAATTTTTCGTTACCTGACTAGTACTTACTGTGGCACTTGTACAATAACTAACAATTCTATCATTCACAAGCCACTTGTCAAATATACGCCATTTTTTGGCCAAGTACACATTAACATGGTCGATTATAATATGTTCTACAGCTCATAACTAGTTTTTTAATAATAAAGGAACTAAGATTAGATATCGGCCGATAGTGTATAGCATAATCAAAGTTATCAAGATTACCACCACATTGGAAAAAAATTGTATTTTTTTTAGTTCTCTATCTTTTTGTGCATCATTTTCGTCTTCGAGTTCTCCGCTGGAATTGCAGGTTATGTCTTGAGGGACAAGACCTTAGATTATCTAGATACGACGCTAAGAAATAATATAGATAATTATCACAATTCATCAGGAGCCATTTGGGATTCGATTCAGAGAGGAGTAAGTATATGCATTTGTATCACCGTATTAAGAATATGTTTTTGGCGGGCACAGTGTTTATATTTATAATAATTATTATTTACATGTTTAGAATACAGCAGGGATTCCCAAGTATGAACAACTAAAAAAAAAAGGTCGCCAATGGTATTATTAATACTAATAAATTGTATTAATTGTATCAATTATAGTATTGTAGGTAAATTTATTGAAAATCTCGCTTATAAAAATTAAAGTATTGAAATTAACCAAAAACGAAAACGTTAAGAATAGATGTCACTTGATAATTAACTGACAAAATAACAAGTTTGACATCTCCATCACTCTATTGAGTGTTTTAAAGTTTAAGTCAAATAACAGTTCTTGTTGCAACCTGTATATTATGGACATATTCTTACTTTCTTAAAATCTCAACACATGTGCAACATTTTCGATACATTTACCTACAATATAAAAAAAGAATAATAAAAATAGGAATTAAAATTAAACATTTCTGTCCAATTAATTGTTGCCCTTCAGTTTCAGTGTTGTGGAGTAGATAGTTATAGAGATTGGGAGGGAAAATTGGGTGACAACTATAGTCTTCCAATATCGTGCTGTCCGTTTGTCAGTGGAACTTCAGGCTCATTCTTTTGTAATACTTTCGACATCGCCACATCAACATCTCCAGGTACAACTTCTGTAATTACTAATTCGACTAATCCTCCAACGACCTCTCCAACAACTCTACCGCCAACTGTTGAACCTTCTACTAATGCTACAACGGTTGCCCCAACGACTGTCCCAACAACTCTACCGCCAAGCACTAGTAATTAATTATTCATTTTTTTTTTTGGAAAAACTCCATTGGCAAAAACGACTTATGTCATCATGGGTGTCGAAATTATTTTTATGATCAAAACAAGACTGCTTGTATTATTTTGATATGGAGCAGACGGGGAGTAATCCTAATACGGTAGACTCTCGATTATCCGACTCCCTGTTTTCCGATCGCCGGATTATCCGAGTTGAGCATACCGCTGTCGAAATCCGCATTAACCGAGCGACGCCGTATTATTCGAGCATCCGGCACGGGGAAGCCCAGAATTGCCTTACAGGGGATTTCCCTTCCTATTTTATTTCGATGCAGACCTGGGGGTTTGTGTTTAGTACAAATTTTTATAGATTTAATTCAAGAGAGTCGCATCAAAAAAAGCCGGATTATTCGAGCCGCCTATTATCCGAGCTAGGGTACAGCCCACGTTAGCTCGGATAATCGGGAGTCTACTGTAATTCTAAAACATCAAACACACAACATACACTAATGTCGGCACTTGCTATGTGAATGGCTATTGCTACTACGCGACGGTCCAATAAAAAAACATTTTAATGGTTTTCTTGGCAAACTTTTCTTCAAATTAATGGAGAAAAAAAATCACAATTTTTTTGCTGCGTATTTTTTAAATTAACATTCCTCATGTAATTAATTTACTTTGAATTAGAGAAAATTAAACAGTCATAGTTGTTATTTCCTGCAACTTTGATATACCGCGTGGTGCATCGTGGTTGGAAACATAGGAAATCCCATGCAAGTTTTAGACTGTCCAAATATTTGCTCCCCTGTTGACTTTAGAGCGGGGTTGTAAGGAGAATTTTTTAGGGTCTCTGTGTGGTGAGTGCACATGCGAAGTTTGAACAATTTTGGACAAGCCGATCTTAACTTATTTGAATAGTGTTGCGGCTGGGTTTTCATTGAAATTCAACAGGTAATTCTGCGACATCAGCATTGATCGTACTTGTCAACCTGTGATTTGTCATTGTCAAACGTAATTTGCAAACGGTAGGCTCTTTAAAAATCTTTGACAGATTCATTTTACACTGGAACTAACATTTTCGAATAAAACGAACATTATTTTCTAAACGGATCTTTTAATAGAAAACGAATTATTTTACTTACAATAGAACATATTAAATAGTATTAAAATCATCAAGAATTGCTAAAAGGGGAAGGAAATAAGAGGACGTTTAAAAATAAACAAATCGTTTGGAATATTGTTAATGCTTAATTAAATGTTCAAATAAACCGCCATTTGCTGCTAAACAATATCCTAAACGATCGTAAAATTCTCTCCGAACATTAGCGAGTTGGTACTGGGTAATTCTTTCAGATTGCATTAAAATTGAATTTTTTAACTGTTCTAAATTTTCAAACCTAACACTTTGATAAAGAAAATTTTTTAAATGCCCCCAGAGGAAGAAGTCGTTTGGTGAGAGGTCAGGAGACCTAGCTGGCCAATTAATTGTTGAATTTGGACCGACAACATGCCCATTAAAGGCATTATTTAGATATTCGCGTACCATAAGCGAATTGTGGGCCGGGCAACCATCCATTTGGAACCAAATCTCCTGATTTTCATCAGCGACTTCCTCCAATGCGGGTCCAATTTGATTTTGAAGAAGATCTAAATATGTTTGACCCGTCAGATTTCCATCAATAAAAAATGGTCCAATGATGCGATGTCCAAAAATTCCTGCCCAAACATTAACTTTCTGAGGGTATTGGGTTCGAGTGCATGCAAGACGATGTTCATTTTGTAGGCTCCAGTACCGATAATTTTGTATATTCGGCTCATTATTTAATGTAAATGTGCATTCGTCTGAGAAGCAAATATTTTGTAAAAAATATCTGTTGTTGTTAGCTCGCTCCATCATTTCAAAACAAAAAAGTGATCTTCGCTCTTCATCCCCTTCTAGCAATTCTTGATGATTTTGATACTTATATGAATGATATTTATGCTTTGTCAAAGTTCGCAGTACTGTGGTGTGATGTTTTTCTACCACTTGCCCGAGAGTTCTAGTGCTGATATTTTTATTTTCTTCGACGTGAAGTAAAATATTAAGTTCTCTATTATCGTTTTCTTCAGCTCTTTCATGATTCTGTGCTGTGCATTTGCAGTTGTTTATTACAGTGCCTCTCGCCTCAAACTTAGTAATAACTTTTTGTATTGTCGACTTGGTAGGAATGGGCCTATCAGGGAAATAAACGGAAAACATATCAGATACAATACTTAAGCTATTCCCCGCATAGTACCATTTTATCATAGTGACTTTTTCTTCTACTGTGTAACTCATAATAATTACCTAATAAAATTATTACTAGTAAAAAATATAAACTTTCAAATTACGTTTGACAATGACAAATCACAGGTTGACAAGTCACAATGCTGGTGTCGCAGAATTACCTGTTGAATTTCAATGAAAACCCAGCCGCAACACTATTCAAATAAGTTAAGATCGGCTTGTCCAAAATTGTTCAAACTTCGCATGTGCACTCACCACACAGAGACCCTAAAAAATTCTCCTTACAACCCCGCTCTAAAGTCAACAGGGGAGCAAATATTTGGACAGTCTAAAACTTGCATGGGATTTCCTATGTTTCCAACCACGATGCACCACGCGGTATGTATATTATGGCTACCGCGTTTTACTGTAACCTAGCATTAATAGTTAAACTGCATTCCAACGACAAAGTAAAAAATTGAAATATTTATTTCATGTCCTGGTGTGTTCTAGTTGGAACTGTAACGGAATCCTGCAATAAGTTCCTTAAACGTCGCTTCCACGATCTGAATTTCAAAAGAAAATATGTTCGTTTATTAAATTCCTAAACACACGAGAAGAACGAGAAAATTTGTCTCTTTGACATTGAACCAATTTTTTTAAAATTTTACATACATACACACATACACACTCTCATACATACTCTCCCTTAAGAGGATTCCGTAGGTACCCGAATTTATAACCATAGCCATTCTTTTGACAAAAGTTGTTTAGAGTTAATTATAAGAATATTGAAAAGTCGATGTATCGTTGCTAAATTAAAAAATATTTATACATATGGCAAAAAAAGAACTTTCCAATATTCTTTGTTCAATTTCTAAAAGCTTGTATATCCAACATTCATCCATTAATAGACCCGTGGGAAGAAATCTTGATTTAAAGGTGTACGGAATCCACTTAACTTCAACTACTTCGCTTCTGCGTTAACTAATTTCCTTATAAGATAACATATTTCCCTTTTGCCTTTGCTAATCCAATAGATATAGGTTATGATACATGAAATGTGATCAAAATTTTCCGAAAATGAAATAAAAAATGGGTGTTTCAATTTAAAAAATTGAAGTTTTATATGAAATCTTAATCACCTACAATGAAAAATAGTTTTAAAAAATTGCATCAATGAATTTATCCAACCTATTTGACCACACTGTATAGAAAAGGGGAATTTGTATGAGCTTATTTTTCTTTCCAATAACATTTGTTATTTTTATTGTAGATTCTACTAGTTCTCCCGATACTCCTATAACCACTGCCAATAATACTGATCCAGCTACTGGTGATCCACCTACTGGTGATCCACCAAATGCACAGAGAAGGAGACGTGCTGTTGGTGATGATGCTTCAACTCCAGTCTCAACTACTACACCCAGTGGAAGTAGCTCGGCCCCGTACACAACTGGATGTAAATCAGCTTTCGGACACTACGTAAAGAAACACGCTGTCCAGATTGGAGGCTGCGCGTTAGGACTGGCGATTGTCCAGGTAAGAAATTATAATAACTACATCATATTAAACAATTTATAATGTCGATGGCTAGCTTATTAGGCCGTTCGTAATAAGAATCAAAGTTAAAACCCCAGAGTTCAGTAAAATATTGCTAATCGTTTCCCGTATGTCGTTTTCAAAATAATAATATTTATTTTCTGCATTTGTTCTGTTCTAACTTATAGACAAATAATTAAACTATATAATACAATTCAAAATAGTCTTAATTAAAGACGCCTAGCTAATCAAATAGCTGTATGCGTCATAATGTTCTTAAATAGGTTTATTCAGGGTGTTCATTTGAAAACTTCCTACCACGGATTTATCGAAAACCACTGATTAAAAAAAAACGCCGAGACACGTCAAAAGATTTGCCAAAGGGTACAACTTTCTAACTTAACTTTTCATTTTGACGTTTGATTTTTTAAAATCGGTCGATTCGTTTTCGAGGAAATTAGGAAATTTTGTACTGCCTTCTTTTTATCAACACAGATAACATGGGCGAACTGTTTTTATTCTTATACCTGTTTAGTTTTTTATAGTTGCTAAGGGAAAGAAACAATTTAATTTGCTGTCAGTTACCTTTGTGACAATCTTGGGATAGTGAAAATTAATTTATTGATTCAGATTTTACTTCCAAAATGGTTTACACACTAGCGGAAAGAGTGGAAATGATTCTAATTTATGGTGCCCAAAATCAATGTGCTCGGCAAACTGCCGTTACATTTAACGCCAGACATCCGGAAAAGATAAATTCGCATAGGTATGTTTTGGACCTTGTTACTAAATTTACTCAAACTGGATCTGTTGCAAATAAAAAACGTAATCATCGTAGAGTTTTGGATGAAGCCGCTCAAGTTGAAGTTTTGGGTCATTTTGCCATAAATCCTAATACTTCATTACGCAAAATTGTTGATGCGACTGGTATTTCATTAGGCTCTGTACACACAGTTACTAAATTACATAAATTTCATCCATTCAAAATGAAAATATTGCAAGAGTTAACCGAAGATGATTTCGATAGGCGATGGGTTTTGTGAACAAATGACTGCAGCGATTAATGATAATACCATTCATGTAAAGAATATCTGCTTCAGTGATGAATGCACAGTTTATCTAAATGGATTTGTTAATAAGCATAACTCCAGGTATTGGAGCAATGAAAATCCTCATGCTTTTGTAGAAGGACATACTCAGTACCCCCAAAAAATTAATGTATGGGCAGGCATTTTAGGAAACAAAGTGATTGGGCCATTGTTTATTAATGGGAATTTAAATGGAGGCATTTATTTAGATATGTTGGAAAATATCACTTATCACTGAAACGATTGAAACCCAAATCGAAGACGATGGAACCCCTATACTTGATGAGGCTGAAATGTATTTCCAGCAAGACGGCGCTCCTCCTCACTATGTTCTTCCGGTTCGGCAATGGCTAGACGACGAGTTTCTAGATAAATGGATAGGGCGAAGAGGGCCTATAGAATGACCTACTAGATCTCCTGACTTGACGCCATTAGACTTTTTTCTATGGGGCCATTTGAAAACTATTGTGTTCACTCCCCAACCTAACAGTTTGGATGAACTTCATCAACGCATCACCGAAAGCTGCCATGATCTCCCACAACATGTTTTTGAAAATGTCCGTCAGGAATTTGAAAATCGCCTATATCATTGTTTGGCCAATAACGGGCAACATTTTGAACACTTATTGAAATAAAAAGTGATATTTTCGTGTGCTTTTTTTCTATCTGAACAAATTAAGATAAATAACGATTTTTCCAATTTTCTCGAAAACGAATCGACCGATTTTAAAAAATCAAACGTCAAAATAAAGCACTTTGAAAGACCTTTCAAACAAGCTATTACTTGCTACCCCTTGTCATTTAAAATTTTTAAGGGGATGACCCCGGGGGCCAGAGGGTAAAAGGGGGTGAAGTAGTTTTTGGTTAAAAAGTTGTCCCCTTTGGCAAATCTTTTGACGTGTCTCGGCGTTTTTTGTTTTAATCAGTGGTTATCGATAAATCCGTGGTGGGAAGTTTTCAAATGAACACCCTGTATATAAAAACAACTATCAATATATTTGCGTTAATAATAATGTACAGTATCAATACAACAGCAATCTTATACAAGAAGAAAAACAAACTCAAAAACACAAAAAAAATACAGAAAAACGAAAGAATCAAAACAACCTCTCAAATTGTTCAAAATTTCTACAAACAAACTCCCTGCAGGAATTTGCAAACTTTTTTCTGTTGTTAATCTCTTCAACATGCCTTGTCAACATATTATAAACTTTAGGTCCAATATAATTTACATATCTCAAGTTTAGATTATTGTTACTTATAGGTATTTGCAATTTTTTATTCACATAACCACGTGTAACATAACCATGAATTATAAAATTCTGCAACTTTTCTCTCTGACGAATATAAGAGCAAATTGATTGCATATATAAAGTTCTTATGTTAAATATCTCGGGTGTAAATAACATTCTGGTAGGATAGTCTATTTTTTTAAAATTATTTTTAAAATGTATCTTTGGACAATATCTAACTTATACAAACCGTTACTGTAAAGTCAAAGTAACAAAATTGACGACCATTAAGCAAAGTTACTTCTTGTGTATATATCAAATGCATGTATCCTATTTTATCAATTTCCTTATACAAGTGTCCTAGAAAAAGCCTACATACTGTTTTTTACGTCGCTCGCCTCTCCCATGAATTCCCACATGATTGTATGGGATTTTAAACGTTAAGGGACTTAATAAATAATACAGGGTGTTATGGAAATGACGTATTATATTTAAATGGGTGACTCCTTGGGTGTCCTAGAGAAGCGCTATCTATTTTATTTTTTTTTTAAATCGACCGTTTTAAAAGTGGGGTAATAAACACTCTTACTCACAGGTCAGTCCGCGCTACTGTACAACATTTCACCCAGAGCCAATGGCAATGTTGCCAAACTTAATGTAAAACTGAAATTCCATATAAAATTATAAAATAAATTATTTTCTACCTACTTGTATTTATCCTTATGCCTAAAGAGCGAGGAAATTCAGGCACAAACACAATCAGTTTTTTTCTTTTTCATGGGAACACTCCTGGAAACACTTTATGTACACACAGTAATAGTGAAACAGAATCGATAGTTAGCTTTTGAAAATACAATAACGACGAAATTTGACGTCCAGAAGAAACAGGTCAATAAAAACAATATTCAAAGATTATTTATGGACGGGAAAGATACACGCGTAAACCGAAAAAACAGAGCGGATTGCTGAGAGTGTGTTGGTGATCGACGATACAGAACGTATCCGGCCGCTGGTTGGTCTTCAACTAACAGACGCAAGCGCGCGGCGCTATATGAAACTACTTCGCTCAGCCGATTTAATGCGTCAAGAGGTCATGGCATTTTACCTAGTGACGTGAGTGGCTATTACTATTCCATATGTTTTTTCGGGTTGTTTAAAACATAGTGCGTCGTAAATGTTCTTCAATTAATTGTACAAAAAGGTATTACAGAATGGAAAATTGTTTAAATTATTTTATTTTGTCTAAAGGTGTACATATGACAACACCGGCCAGAATTCCTTGAATGCTTACATGTATCGCAGTGCCACACAGGTGTTTTTCTGGTTTGACGTCAGGTCACTTTTACCGCTGAATGAATTGAAAGCGCCATTTATGGGTATTTTTCTTCGATTTGTCTTTATCTCAGGAATTGCCGGTTTAAATATAATGCGACATTTCCATAACACCCTGTATATTAAATTTATAAATAATAAATGTGATGTAATTTCAAATTTTTGTGATACTACTATTGGTTGGGTTGCAAGACATACATTTTTAGTTGTAAATTGTGGAAGAAGGTGTGACAGAATGTAAAAGTGTTAAAATGATGTTTTTTTTCTAAAGTGTTTGACGTGTAAACATGACAACACCGGCCAACATTCAAACGGCCACTGACATCTTTGGTGACAGCGTAACATGACCTATCACATTGGTTATTTACAGCTTTCGCCAGTGCCTACCACGTGGTGTTTCGGGTTCGACATGAGGTTATTTATCTCGCGTATTGATTCAATGCGCCATTTATGGATATTTTTTTTTCAATTAAATTTCATCTCAAGATTTGCGGGTTTAAACATAATAAGTAATTTCCATAACACCATGTATATTAGATAGTAATGGAGCTATTGAACTTTGCCGCACTCCATATTGTATACATTTTTTTTTTAATTTACAATTTTTTTAATTTTTCCAGGTCTTGGCCATAGCCTTCTCGTGCCACTTAGTACGTCAAATGAAGAATGGTTATTATAGTACATAGAAATAGGCTACCAGAGCCGGTTGTTACTTAATCTTTAAAAGAATTGCCATATTTTATCTTTGATTTAAAAAATCCTTACGCTGTCGACCACCGTCCTAAACAATTTAATGCTATAAAAAAAATTTCCCAGTCATCTTTATATATTATATAATAGTAAATACAATACCTTTTATTTTTTTAACAGCAACATGCTCGTATAGAGCCCTTTTTACAGTAAGGCAGCTGGATTATTTAAATCCACTTATGATAAGTTAAAAAAATGCATTATTAAAAAGTCACCATGTTACATATCTCTATGTAATAATTAATATTCGCAAAGAATTAAAAACAGTATTTCTTTTCGACGCATTTGAACTATTTTTTTTTGTAAATATGTTACTTTAAGTATTATTGTTGTGTAAAACCCAATAACAGCGTCAAGATTTAAGTGTACTTACTTCTAGGTGAACAATTTCTAAACCTTGACGCGGTTACTTGCTCTACTTAATATATTCAGTAATGGTGCGATTCTGTAACTAATTTGACGACGAAGACAGATTGAATAAATGCTGTTAGTGCGATGCGTCTGATAATATAAAATTCGTTTCAGAATCAGTCCGTTAGTATCCTATTAATGTATATACATATTATATTATATTTTCCTAAAAGGCGTTATGTTTCCGTGATGGTTTATTTTTGTTTTCGAGTTTGTGTTTTTATTTGACGACCAAATATAGTAGTAGGATACCTAATAATTATGATGTATTTTTTTTTAATTCCCGAACCAGACCGACATTTTAACGATAGGAACCGTTTTTCTACGATCGTAAATAAAAACTATCTTTTATACGCAAGTGAATGCATAAAATTGGTCATTTTTTAACAAGGTAAAAAAGTAACTTGGCGTTAAAAAAAAGTACCGTATCGTGTCATTTTTTCACTTCTCTCTAAATGCTTATAATATCAAGTTGCCTTGAAAACAACATTCGCGTCGTTCGCTGTCTGGGCGCCGCACACAGGCGAATTTCGACGGAATCGTGGCCAAAAAGATTATCTTGGTAACATGAGACAAAAAATGTTTTTAATTGTAAGAAACCGTTATAAATATGGTAACATTGCATTTTGTTTTTAATATCTTACATCTTTACCCCCTCCACACCCCTTTTTATGGTTATTAACTTATAGAAATTGGAATAAACAAAGGTGGTTTATTTTTACGATATTATCATTGTAGAATCATTTATTTTATGTTTTTTTAATCTCCCTCAGCACCCTAAACTCCAACCCCTCCCCCACCCCCCCCTCCAATTATACAATTTCATTTCAACGATAACCCCAAATACAAATTTTTCAAAAAAAATTATTTCTTGATAAATAGAAATTTTGATTTACTCGAGTTCTGGGTCATCAGATGGCATGTAAGATTGAACTTTTTTTCCAAATATTCATGTTGTTCTCTAGCGCCTTTGGATGGACAGCCTCTTAACCATTCCACGAGCTGAATCCTTGTGAAAGATACTGATTTTGCTGTGGATCCTGCAAGAACAACAAAAAATTGACAAACCGTATGATTTTTTGTAAAAATTTGTATACTCAGAAAAAAATAGCCATCATTTTGAAAAATATCGGAATTTTTTTCTCGCCTGTTTAAAAGTATATTTAATTCTCCATAAAACTATGTACCTTTTATCGGAATCGGTTTAGTAACAATAAAGTTATTCAAAATTGGTTCGATGTATTAATCACATGTTTGTAAAAATGTACCTAACAAATTTTTTTTTTAATTCAATTTTCGGCAAGGTCACAAATGGTCGCAGCAACTCTCAGTTGGACCTTATTCAGGACCCTTCAAACAATAGTAAACAAATAGTTTGGTCGCATTCCAACGCGCCCTTTTTTATATTTTGCCTGATTTCAAAAAAAATTGTTTAATTTATTTTAACTTATGTTAACAAAAGGTATGAAATCAAAAGTATTAGTGTAAATATTTTTAATTTGAAAAATTTATAGGATTGTACTTACCACCAGCAATAAGCTCCATGATGGTTTTTACAAAAACTTAGCGGAATAACAGAACTCAATACACTAATTTTTTTCAACCACTCTAATTTAATTGACACACCACACTAGAAAAACAAACTTTGAACTGAAATAATTTTAAGGTTGGCCATAATTTAAATATAACAGGGGTGATTTATGACACCCTGGTTGTTTCTTAATTAAGTGCTAATGATTTTACGACATAATTATAACTTTGGTTTTATCTATTTTGACCAGTTTTTACGTGAAATTCGCTTGTGTGCGCCCGTATTGTCATTGTTACCTTCCAAATGGCAATAATATTTGAAAACATCAAAAATTCCCTCTCTATAAACTCATTTCAATGCGCTCCAGACACAATATATTGTCTGAAAAATCGAAAAAAAGCCTACAAAAAGAAATATAATACGCTTATTAAATTCATTGGACTAAAAGCAAGTGAAGAGTTTCCGAACGGGTATGTTAAAACGTATTTTCAAGAAAAGCAAAAACATTTTTAAATCTTCGACTTTAGGTCATGCTATTCGAAGCTAAAATCGACATAATCCTGAATAATCAAGTCAATATAAGCCAATATCCGAAACTTTCTAATTACTGTGACAGCGACTTTGTTATACACCAATACATATTTTTTAAATTCGAAAAAGAAAACTGATACGATCGTAGAAAAAGTATTGTATGGAACTTGCACCTAAAGTAACTTTTTCTCGCATACGGGATTGCGGCACTCGCCTTCGGCGTGTGCAATCAGTTTTGCCGTTCATGAAAAAAGTAATGCTTTATGCACATGCACATAAATATCTTTTTTTCATACAAAGTGAAGTAGAAGACAAGCACAAATATTATATAGACAAAAATATATTTTTATTAAAATAAAAATCGCAACCTAAAGCATACAATGGTACGTATTTGTTACATCTATACACTAGATAAGTAAAATTAGCACCTACTATTGTTTTTATAAAACAGGGTGTCCACAAAACTGAAGTTATAAGTGAACGAATAATTTCAGATCAGTTTTTATTCGAAATCATGTTTTTTTTTAAATGTATCTGGAAATCTAAAAAAGCCAATAACCGATACTGTTGTGTATAATATAATAATTGGTGAAATCTTCCTAAATAATTAATATTTGGCATCTTATTAGGAATCACAATAGTTTTTAATAATATCATTCGGGATGTCCGTGTTCAATGCAATTTGTTAACAGTGGTAAATGATTAGACTCCGAACTCTCCGTTCATACCAAAACTAATATTGATGTAGCATTAGTATTGATTATGTTATCGAATTTAATCCTTTTTTAATAAAAATTAATTTTAATCAGCACAATTGAAATTGCACGCGATTAAGTACCGTAAACTGGGGCCAATACCAACCGGAACAATTATTGGGAAAAAGGCGTTTAATTCTGTACACATGGGCACATAAATGGGCGACTTCTTGAATGTCCTAGAGCAAGCCTACATACTTTTGTTGCCAAACCATTGCGAGCGCTCCTACATGGCGTCGTTCGCTACTATAATCTAGCGCAATCGAACTTCTCCCTTCCCGCTGGATATGGTTCAGTGCTATTTAAAAGATGAGTATCCCAAATGAGCAATCAGAGCCATCTAAGTTGCAACAATTCAATTAAAAAATAGGCTGCTTCTTGGCAGATTAGAAAGAGATGAGAGTCATCAGCTGATCTATATTTATTTTCGTGAAGTTTAGCCGGTAGTAATAAAGTTTTTTAGTTAATTTATTGATATTTAGATTGTATGACATGTTGATTGGGTTTCAAGCAAGTTTCGGGAATATCCGTGACAAATATTTACCATTATTAATCTTATAAAATTATAGTTTTTAACGCAATTTTCCCATAGCCTTTTCCAATCCTTTAACTTTACGAATCCATTTTTAGATTATAGAAAAATTAAGTATACCTACAGGGTGTAATGGAAATGACGTATTATATTTAAATGGGTGACTCCTGGGGTGTCCTAGAGAAGCGCTACATATTTAATTTTTTTTTAAATCGACCGTTTTAAAAGTGGGGTAACAAACACTCTTACTCACAGGTCAGTCCGAGCTACTGTACAACATTTCACCCAGAGCCAATGGCAATGTTGCCAAACTTAATGTAAAACTGAAATTCCATATAAAATTATAAAAATAAATTATTTTTTACCTACTTGTATTTATCTTTATACCTAAAGAGCGAGGGAGTCCAGGCACAAACACAATTAAAATAAGGCGCAGCTAGCTGCGATAGGCCGGAATCGGGGAGAATCGAACGTGGCAGTTTTTTTTCTTTTTCATGAGAACACTCCTAGAAACACTTTATGTACACACAGTAATAGTGAAACAGAACCGATAGTTAGCTTTTGAAAATACAATAATACAGATTATACTAGATTATTAGATTTTATTACACGCGACGAAATTTGACTTCCAGAAGAAACGCGTCAATAAAAACAATATTCAAAGATTATTTATGGACGGGCAAGATATACGCGTAAACCGAAAAAACAGAGCGGATTGCTGAGAGTGTGTTGGTGATCGACGAGACACAACGTATCCGGCCGCTGGTTGGTCTTCAACTAACAGACCGCAAGCGTGCGGTGCTATATGAAACTACTTCCCTCAGACGATGTAAGGCGTCAAGAGGTCATTGGCATTTGACCTAGTGACGTACGTGGCTATTACTATTCAATAAGTTTTTTCGGGTTGTTTAAACATAGTCAGTCGTAAATGTTCCTCAATTAATTGTACAAAAAGGTATTACAGAATGGAAAAGTGTTTAAATTATTTTATTTTGTTTTAAGAGTTTAAGGTGTACATATGACAACACCGGCCAGAATTCCTTGAGTGCTTACATGTATAGCAGTGCCACAAAGGTGTTTTTCTGGTTTAACGTCAGGTCACTTTTACCGCTGAATGAATTGAAAGCGCCATTTATGGCTATTTTTCTTCAATTTGTCTTTATCTCAGGAATTGCCGGTTTAAATATGATACGTCATTTCCATAACACCCAGTATTTGGCTAAATCTTCACATAAAATAGTGCATGCTTGGCAACCTGTGATTAAACGCAGCTCTTAAGACGTGAGGTCGTCTGTACGTCGACCACGGTCCTCCTAAAATCGCGACCGTATTGGTTTTACACGTGTTAGTGCTTTTCTCAATAAATATGGTGTGAAATTACCAGTTGTTATTTTTTTTAACAACGCGGATATAAAATCTAACCGCGTTCTCTCGTTTACTACCGTAAAGTGGTGTTGTGAAATTATTTGCTTCCATGTGCATATTCTCATCTTCCAAAAATACATTTTTTGTTGTCAACTTTGAAATTTTCCTTATAATTTGCATTTTACGGTAAAAGGCCGATTCATTATACACTTATGTTAATAACCCTGTGTACTTTTTAACAGCTAATTGGGAGAAAGGCAATTTTTTACCGGCTTTGGTGACGGTAGGAGGAACACATCTGCCAATGTAAGCTCAAGAACGGTGGACGCGCCCCACACAGTTTTTCCCGCATCCCATAATGTCAAAGAATGTTGCCATTAACCCCATTTTACGGTAGAAGCAGACTATGGACAAAGAACAAGGTGGAAACCAAAAAATACGGTTGCCTGTAGAAAATTCGGGTTAAAAATTAGTAAATTCTTATTCAAAATATTAAAATTAAATGCACATTTTTAATACTGAAAGCCGTTAAAAAATGTAAAAAATCACAAAAAAAAAATCAGATCTCGTGAGATTCAGATTCAAGAATTGCACAATTCGATCGAAGATTTGTACCATCACGATTGCGTTTAACATTCGTGTTTTTCTCCTTAAAACAGAACGATAGTCGCGTCGCGCCCTAAGGAACCCCACCTTAAGCCAAAAGTTTTCTTTAAATAATTAAAAATAACTTTCGTTTGCTCATCCTATCTTCTGCAAAAAACTCCGTATCTCCGCGTCATTTTCTACAGCTCGTCGTGATGATTCTTTTCCTTGTGTTCCTCTATAAGTCTCTTCACTCTCTTGACAATGTCGCTAGCTTCCTGACTTTCTATATTGACGTGCACGTCAGGCGACAAGTACAGTCTTATCGTGGGATACCCGGTCACCCTTTGGTGTCCGCAAAATATCCTGTTAGCCTCGCAATCTATTTTTGCACAACGTACAAGGCCATCCAATCTCTGAAAATTGTCAGAACAGTCAGAAATATGTATACAGTGAGTCCCAGAAGAAATGTCTAAATTCATTTAAAATTCAGCGGTAAGTTTTTTCAAAAAACGCTCGTACCCGTCGATTTTGATTTTTTAATTTTTTTTTTTGGTGGTAATTTCATGTATACAGGGTAGCTCAAAAATAAGTTACGACCATCAACTTCATTTTTTCAAATGAAAACATATATTTTTTATTTCATTTTTGAATTTTGCATTGAATTCTAAGCATGTTTCATGTACCATGTCCTATACATAAACTCAACAGTTATTGAAAAAATTAGGATTGAACATATCATTTAGGGAATCCAACGATCTATCAAATCTTTTGGCAATATGGCATTTTGGGCTCCATAATAAGTAAGAGTGTACTGTCTCACTGTCACCGTTTATTTCCATAGAAACTGTATGACAATTTTATTTCAAATAAGTATAATTATTGTCAAGCGTAGTTTCAAAGCTGCGGTTTTCACAATAATGGTGAAGTTAACGGAACGGGAAAAAATAAATAAATAAATGTTTGGTGTGGAATCGTACGCGAAAGAGTAATTGGTCCATTTTTCTTTGAACAGTCTTTAACTGGACAAGTATATCTCGAATTTCTCCAACTAGAATTAATTCCAGCATTAGTGGCTTTATTTCCGAATCCATTGGATCCAGACTCCCCTGACGAAGAACTGATATTCCAACAAGATAGTGCTCCTCCGCACTATGCGGCCACTGTGCGCACATTTTTGGATGAAACCTTTCCCAATCGGTGGATTGGAAGGAGAGGACCTATCGAATGGCCTGCTAGGTCGCCAGACCTATCTCCGCTGGACTTTTTTTTGTGGGGTTACCTCAAATCAAAAGTATTTGTTAACAGGCCAAACAATATGCAGGAGTTGAAAGAAAGGATCCGAAGAGAAGTGCGTGTCATAACTCCGGAAATGGTTGGAAACGTGCAAAGAGAGTTTATTCATCGTCTTGGATATTGTCAAGCCGTAAATGGCGCGCATTTTCAACATTTAATTTGATTTTGTTGTGTTTTTTTTTAATAAACAGGTCTTACTTATAGATATGTTCAATCCTAATTTTTTCAATAACTGTTGAGTTTATGTATAGGACATGGTACATGAAACATGCTTAGAATTCAATGCAAAATTCAAAAATGAAATAAAAAATATATGTTTTCATTTGAAAAAATGAAGTTGATGGTCGTAACTTATTTTTGAGCTACCCTGTATACATGAAATTACCACCAAAAAAAAAATTAAAAAATGAAAATCGACGGGTACGATCGTTTTTTGAAAAAACTTACCGCTGAATTTTAAATGAATTTAGACATTTCTTCTGGGACTCACTGTATACATGGAAATGACGTATTATATTTAAGCCGGCAAATCCTGAGATGAAACTAAATTGAAGAAAAATAACCCTAAATGGCGCTTTGAATTATTAAGCGAAATTATACACTTTATATGAAATCTGAAAATTTACATGACAGCCGCAATCAATAAAATAAAAGGTCTGCAGTGTGAAAAGACCTCAGCGCATTTCGGCCGGTGTTGTCATATCTACACGGCAAACTCTTTAGAAAAAAAATTATAATTTTAACAATTTTCCATTCTATCATTTATGAACAAATATGATTCCAGAAAACCGACGGCGAAAAACGTTTTGCAAAACAAATAATAGTAATATAACACACAAATTTCAAATTCGTCACAAGCACAGGAAAGTAAATAGATCAAACGTCATGACCTTTTGAATGGTTATCTTTCAAACTCTTTTTAAAAAATGCAATTTTATTTAAGACTCTCTTACCTTTACTTATTTAAAAACAATAATTAGTTTCATAATTTCTATAAAAAGGTTTTAGGACAAAAACTCTTGCCAAACTTAATGTAAAACTGAAATTGCATATAAATTATAAAAATTAATTACTTACTTGTATTTATCTTATAACTAAAGAGCGGGACATCCAGGCACATACATAGTCAGTTGTTTATTCTTTTTCATAAGAACACTTTATGCACGGGACACAGATTTTCACGGCAACACTGAACAACACATAGTGGAAGAGAACTAATAAATTTTTTTGTAAAGACACTCAGATTGCTTGGGTATTGGTTATCCGACAAAAACATCCATATCCCGAGGCTGTCGAAGAATATGTAATTGTAAAGGCCGTATTACACTCGGGAATTTTTATGGCGCCAGCAATGGCGGATTCAGGCGCAGTACACCGTTCTCCGTACTACAGTCAGAAATTCTACTCTTCTGACAATTAAAATGACACGGATTCATGCGCAGTACACTGTTCCCGATCAGCTGTCTGTCATTACCAGAAATGGGGCAGGCGCCATTTTAATTGCCCTTGCCGGCGCAATTGGGTAGACATGGATTATTCTGTTATTTTTAACTGTTTATTATTTGGCCGAACCAGGTATGAACAGGTAATGGCCATTTAAACCCACTGGTACTTAAATTAGCAGTTTACATTCTTTATTAAACTTATGGACTGCTAATTCAGCAACTTTTTGCACCTCCTATTTGTAAATAGCAGTAGCTGCTTTAACTGGTAATCAAAACGAACAGGTTTGCACATCTCTAATTCTGGGGATATTTTAGGGATTTCGACAGTACCCACTGCTGTTCTGACCGTTGACAATGCTCCAGCTGATCGAAAACGGTTTACTGCGCATGAATACGTGCCATTATAATTGCCGGCGCAAAAGAAAATATTGCCTAGTCTAATACGGCCTTAAGACCGGTAGTTTATTCTGGTCGCAACAGCTGCCATTCACAACGTCAACAAGTCAAGTTTCGTCGCGTCACGTGTAATAAAATCTAATAATCTGATAGTGTTTGTACAAAAAACTTATTAGTTCTCTTCCACTATGTGTTGTGCAGTGTTGCCGTTAAAATCTGTGTCCCGTGCATAAAGTGTTCTTATGAAAAAGAATAAACAACTGACTATGTATGTGCCTGGATGTCCCGCTCTTTAGTTATAAGATAAATACAAGTAAGTAATTAATTTTTATAATTTATATGCAATTTCAGTTTTGTGTCGGGGTGAAATGCTGTACAGTAGCGCGGACTGACCTGTGAGTAAGAGTGTTTGTTACCCCCCTTTTCAAAAGATCGATTAAAAAAAAATATATATGTAGCGCTTCTCTAGCACACCCATTTAAATATAATACGTCATTTCCATAACACCCTGTATATAGGTATGCGCAGTTGGTTTAAAGTGTTCACAGAAGCAACATCTATAAGCGCTGACCAAAAATTCTGTGTTTGTAAAGCAAAATATATCGATTGCCGACTGATTTGCAACCAGGTTTTTCTAGACATAATATAACAAAATGGCGCATTAACGCAACTTTATCAAATCGTACCGTCTTACCTGAGCAATAATTCTAAATTCCGGTTCGAAATGCACGCAATGTGCACACCAAGGGGCGTAGAAATCGACCAGCCACGGTAAGTAATATTTTTTGGTTAGAATTTGTTCCTTAAATTCGACCTCGTTCAACGGCTCCACTTTTGAAGGCAGAAAATTAATCACCCATCTTTTCAGGGATATAGCGTCTCTCTGTCCATTGTAGATACTAAAAAAATATAACAAAAGTTTAGTTCGTTTATTGTTGCTATACAGGATCCCAGGATAAGAATACACTATGCAGGGATCTCGTTAATCATAGGACATACAGCAATGAGCAAATTAGACAAACGTTGCGCATTAGTGAGTTCGGCAACGTCATGTGTTCACATTTTAAAAAATCCTAATATATTTGGACAAAACCGAATTTTTACGATTCCGTTTTTCGATTCTATTTGAAGTAATATGTGGAAATAAATTTACTCCTCTATAAGATAGTTAAATTAAATTTTCGATCCGACGTTTCGTTTTGTTCGCAACCATCATCAACTTTGTTTTTTTTAAATAGTAGTAGCTTGCCTAAACAAATAAGAGTATCATTCAAATACGGAACTTACGCTACAGAATTCATGCCTTTACTTCCCAGTGGATAAAGTCTAATGGTGGGGTAACCATTAATATTTTGGGAGGTACACAGATCATGATTGGCGACGCAATCGACTTGGGCTACAATAATTTCTTTAAATTGAGCAATCTAAAAAGTCAAAATTAAGTTCATTAATAATAATTACTTACTTCGTTTCTTAAGTAGAAATGAAAGAACCATGTAAAGCATCGGTTGTACTCAAAGAAGTAAACCTTGCTTACTATATGAGTATATCAACTTATAGGGTCTATATTAATCTTAATATCTAGGTTAAGCTAGGAGGCTCGGCCTCAACTTCGCCACTTGTAATCTTTTACAATAAAGTAATTTATTATTATTATTATTTTAATTAACGGCACCAATATTTATCAATTCAATATTCCAAACATATTTTGTATGATAGGTCATAATATGACAATGCAACAATTGTTATTATTTAAATGCCAATATCTCAAAAACTGTTCAGTTTAGACATAATATGTCTAAACTGAACAGTTTTTGAGATATTGGCATTTAAATAATAACAATTGTTGCACTTTGACAGGCCCGTATCTTGGACAAAAACTGCTTCCGTTTAAACCGGATATCCGGAGGTTTACTTCTAATTTAGGCGTTCTCCGGTTTTTACTAAAATGCACCACTAAGAACAAAATATCTCTAAAAGTATTCGTTTTAGACGTATGACCTGTTCTTCAAAATATCTCGAGTTAACAAGTTGTTGCAACTGGCAGCTACTTCTGGTATTAACCAAAGTAACAGAAAACCCCGATATTAGTTGAGGCGGGCAATTTGTTGAGTTAGTTAAAAATCACTAGACTTACCGATTTTGCCAATTTCCTGAATTGAGGCGCCAACTGCTGACAAGGGCCGCACCAAGGTGCGAAAAAGTCCACGACCCATAGCTCCTTGGCGGACTTCCTGGCCAAACTGCCGAAATTATTTCCGTCCAAATTGAGAACCACTGGGTTCAGTGCATCTTGGATAAATTCGACTATGTTACCTTCGTTAGGCACTCCCTAAAAAGGAATATTATACTGAAAAAAATCAATTCAAGAAAAGTGACGAATGTTATTACGAAAATAAAACACAACAAAAAAGAGATGGGGATTCTATCGGTAGAATCCCCATCTTTTCTTATCTTCTGTCCGATTCGGTTTTCATTCTAACAGCTGTCTTGGTTAGGAAAAACAAACAATCGACGGACGTGACTCAAAAGTCTATATTTTTATACAGTTTACAGCAGGCTGACACAGTGTTACCATATTGAGTTAAGAATTACTATTTTTCCCACAAACTATACTCGAATTTAACACACAAACATTGAAAAACAACGAAGAATTTTATATATGACAGTTGTTAATCCGGTAGTGTCAAACGTGAACGCAGGTATGAAAGATGGCCGTTCCAATAAGGGGTTTATAAAAAGTGCGTTCCGAAAGCGACGTAATGCAGCCCGGTGAGACCGCTTATGGCGGGGATCGAAGCATATAAGTAGGCCGTGCAAGTGACGTCACAGCCAGGCAGGTTACTCCATACGTTTATCCTTTTGTGTCTATCGTTCTGTGTCAATATCAGACTTTGAGTTTGTTCGATTTAATCTAGGCCATATTTGTCTCCCTTTATTGAATCGGAGAAGGTTGATGCAGACAGAGACAGACATAGAACGCGAGCAGCACACGTTCTTAAATTATTTCACAACCGATTAACATCCTTCGTCTGGAAGGGGATAAAATCAAGTAACATATGATTTATAATGTGATTGAAAATGATGGAGAAGGCGTCATTAAATTCTAAAATAATTTTTAATTTTCTATTCTTTTCAAGAAAACGGACCTTCTCGTTTTGTTGCAGGTAAGTAATTTATGATTGAAATATTTTTTTACTAATTTTTATTCGTTATTGTTATTTTACATTATAAAATTGTCCCATTATGTCCTAAACTTGTCACGCAAACTAGCAACAAACACATTTTTAAAGAATTTTACTTAAATTTTACAATCCAGAAGTCAGAAGCTACAACATAATAATTAGAGCTTAGTTATATTAACCCGTAGCCAGGATTTTGATAAGTCCGGTAATATATTATTATAATAATTCTTTCTTTTCATAGTTTAATTGAGAATCCCATAATGACTGAACATTAAAGAGGACTTCGATCACTAATGTTGCCAGGAGTATGCTACGAAACAAACAAATTGGAAGCCCATAATCATAATGATGGTGCATATATTTGCTTGGTTAGTAGCTGTACATATAGTATTGTATTTACCTTGATTTGTTTGAAGTTGAAGATGGTAAAATAATTTATGTAAATTATGATTTATTTCCTATTTTTTAATAAAACTAATTACAACCTTCAATCTCTGAATTCTTTATTTCTAGTTTCGTTACTAGTTCAATAATAATATAAAAGTATGTAAGGACAATTTTAAAGCGATATTTACAGCTGGAAACCTATGTCAAAATCCTAATATTTGATTTTCTCTACTTAGTAAATCGAATGAAAGGGTTTTGATGTTTCCTTTGCTTAAATGTCACTTTAAAATATTGACAGTAATAGAAATTTGGACAAAAGTGACATTTGAAAAGCACGTGCACGCCAGGCATAATGGCTGTCGCCGTATCATGCCTGCTTCGATTATTTAACATGGCAGTTTGTCTTCTTCCTGGTTGACATAATGTCTTTGTCTAATTAACAGAAAACGACAATGAAAAATTCTACTAATGTTCCTGGAACTGGAAAGTTGCTTACAATCAACCTAAGAATGTGAATTGTTTATTCTTCGAAGACCGTGAACCAAAGCTGTGCGACAGGTAAATAAATATTTCTTACACTATCTCACCTACCCACCTGAAATCCTTGCGTAATACTACCATTATACAATATCATCGTGGGATAAGAATTTATTCCTTGGCCGGAACACAATTCTCTGTGTAATGTACAGTCTACAGTTCCGAACTGAATGACCTCGGCATCAAAATGCTGACTCGCCTTGCGAAGTTCCGGGGTCAATCTTTTGCACGGAGGACACCACGGAGCGTACCAGTCAATATACCACAAAGAACCTACAAGAGAAGTGGTAAACGACGAAAAAATACGGAAATAAAACTAAAAGAAACGAACGAAAGAAATGTTGGAAATAATTTAAAGAAAATCTTGGGAAACAAGGCTTGAATATTAATATTATGACCTTAAGATACAAACGACTGCAGTAATATAAGTATTTTCACAAAGGTAGAATAAAATATGTTTATTAGAGTACAAGTTATATAAAGCATCATATTTTAGTCCGTTACAAAACATGTACTTTATACTATTTTACGTCCTTTTTAATAGTTTATTATTTATGAACTGATTTTAAATCGTCCTCAGCTAAGGGATATTGCAAACCTCTAAATTGATATATTGTAGAATATTATAGTGGTGTGTTCTGTTTTAAAAAGAAAGTACCACTTGACAGGAGTAAGGTTAGTTTAGTAATTGTTTCTGCAACCAAACATACATGACCGCATTATCAACCTTTAGAAAAGAAAAAAAACAGTTTCGAAACAAGGTCAGTTCGACACTGAAAACGGTACCGAACGAGCTTCCATACGAAACCAAAATAGAAAAATGTCAATACCTTCTTTTCTCAAATTTGTAAAATCTGCAGGACTCAAAGCGTGCAAATTAGTGCTCAAGGAGCTGTCTCTGGCGAACGTGGCCACCTCGTGCAACACATCTCTGCCTTGGTGCACTTCGAAGGCGCCTCCCCGCTTGATAAGGCACCACGTCGGGTACCGGACGATGTGGAGGGCCGAGCATAGACCCGCGCTTTTACCACAATGAATTAAACCTACAAAATATTATAAATGATTAATTTTATTTGTTAAACTGCAACAACAAGACTTTACTTTGTGGCTAGATATTTCCAAAAGACTATCATCACTTACCTACGTTAATATTTGGAATCATTGTGGGCAACCTCTTGAGTTCTAGTTTTAAATCGGTGGCAGCTCCAAGGTAAAAGCATATTAACCAGGGCTTATCAAAACCTAGCCTTAACTTCGTCCTCAAATCCTAAAGGTAAGTTTAAGTATAATGTAATGTTAACTATAATTAATGCATTATCCTAACACCCTGTATAGGTAAGTCCCTAGGGCTAATTTTATCTACTTACATGAAACTTTTTTTCATCCAGCAAAGGAGGGTTCGGCAAAATATTCAAAATCTTATCCAAAATTTCTTTGGAATCTGACCCTTCGATGATGTGCACTTTTGGTATTTTCTTATCGTCCGTTTGCCAGAAAACAATGGACCGCGTCTTGTGGCTTTCTAAAATTTCGTCACAAAGTGCTCTTTCTTTTACCATACCAACTGGTAAGAGGCCTTCCTAAATAAACGCAAAATCAATATAGGAATAGGATAGAAAATGTTATATTGTCTGTTATTTTATCAACATCGAATTAATACCAATCTCCTAAATAAAAATAGTTTCCTAACATGGCAAAGCTGGGAAAGAATACTCTTCGAAGGGTTTGTTCGGTGGTGGGTACCTTTTGAAAAAGACCGATGATACCACTCGAATTTTTACAGATTTTTTTTTATAAAACAAAACAGTTTATGCATAATTCCATTACCATACTTACCAAGGTTGCAGCTATTTTCTTAATAGTCTCCTTTTCAGGACAAACACTGTCTTCACTACATAAGAACAGTAACCATTCTCGCGTTTTCATAACAGCCCAGTCCTTTACAGTTACTTCTTTAATGTCTATATGAACTCGAGACAAAACATACTCCTGTAAGGCCTCCAAAGTTTTCTGTCCTTTGTATTTCTCACCTTCATATAGATGTGCCTAAAAGGAATATTTTAAATAGAAACGGCATATTTATATTTTAAATGGGATTTACACCAGACAATGTCTTTATACATATTTATTTTGCTTACTTCCTTTTCATAATATAACAATGTAGGATAGGCCTCAATGGACAGCTGATAGCAAAGTGGATAGTCCTCTTCACAATTAACAGATGCGATTCTAACAACACCCTCTAGTTCTGAAGCTAGCTTCCGCCATACTGGTGCCATTTCGTGGCAGTGATGGCAATGGGGCGAGTAGAAGTTGACAAACCATGCTTGGTTTGTGTCTAAGATATTTAATTCTAAAATAAATATAAATTTAATAGTGATATAATATGTTTTAGAGATGACTGGCTTCCACATTTTTCACACAACTGACTAAATTGATACTTTCTTGTTGACACATTTGATGCAATTTTTATTTTCAGCATCCAAACTTGACAGAACTACCCATAAAGTGGGTAACATGATTCAGTATTCTAAAAAAAATCTACTTACCATAATCATTTTTACTTAAAGTGACTATAAGTGGATCATCATCGTATATCCCAAAATGATCCTTATAGTATGTATAACTATGGTAACTCTGTTTCTTATCCTTGAATTCAGTATCTCCATACAAGTCGTACTGTTTTCTTGTTGTTGGGTCCTTAAGCACTTCATAGGCCTTAGCAATTTGTATAAACTTTTCTTCTGCACCTTCCTCTTCCTAAAATTGAGTAAAGATACCATAAACAAAGTAATACTGTTCAAATTCAACTAATTACAATAATTAGTATTTAAAAAATAATTATTAAGTAAGATCTCACTTTATTTTTATCCGGATGTAATTTAACAGCCAAAGTTTTAAACGCTTTCCGGATCTCTTGAATTGTTGCATCTCTTGGTACTTTTAAAAGTTTATAGTAGTCATTATTCTCATTGCATTCGACCAGTAAATAAGTGAGAAATAAAGACAACAATATATTTGTTAATTTCCTAAAAATACAAAAGTGAAATGAACATTGTTTTGAAGCGATATTAATAGTGACCACCACCATCTGAATTATGACTCTTAGAATCAAGAGGACAATGTAGTATCCCATTGAGATGGTAATTAATGATAGTGATCATTAATAGCACAAGAATAGCGTTTATGTATGAAAATATGCTTCAAGATCAGACTGGGAAATGAGTACTGAATTGGAAAGTAACATGAGTTCTGTAATAATTGCAGTTTATTATAAATACATATATAAGGTATATGATAGACTACTCAATACATACTTACATTTTTACATAGAAATAGTTGTTGTACTACAATACTCGTACCACAATATTCCAGATATAATTTATTACATTAGGCTTATGTTTTATATCTGTTGTAATGTTCAAAAATAAACTTTTTATGACCGTTCTTATTCGGTTTCAACAGACTATGGGTTTCAAAAGCAGACGTCTTCTAAAAGCTAGAGGTTATCCTCATTGAAACTAGTTGAGCGTAAGATAAATATTATCTCTCTTCTCCGATAACTTACGCCCTAGTCAACACCCACGATAAAATCTTTATGTAATTTATGAATTCAGAAAAATTGTATTCAAGTCAAGAAAGAACACAAAATTTCAGATTGAGAACCGGCTTTATCCGTATTTTTAAGTACCTATTTTCATTTTCTGCCAGTGCCAAATCGCCAAACGAAATCTATTTCATTCTAAATAGTTTAGCTAAACAGAGACGATGATATGATCCTAATTGCTCAATTTATTGAACCGATTTTAAAAGGGCAATGACCCTAACTTTTTGGTCTATAAGTCCAAGCACAGATAAGCAGTTTTTTTTTCTGTGGTAAAATATTCGTAGAGGGTCGTGGAAATTTAGTTTAAAATTCCAATTAATTATCAAGTTTAAAACAACACATTTCCATGATGACAGAACAAGACGGAAACAATCGTAGTGTAGTGTTCGCTTCTTTTCTAGTCTGGCAAATGCTGGCAACGAATATTTATGTCAAAGGTTGGCTACATTTTCACAAGACCCTCTTAATGACGTAGGCAGGAAGTTTGTCAAAATCATATGATCGAATGACGTAACGACAAACGCAGAAGGAAAAGTGAAGGAATGACGACACAAAAAAGCAAAAAAATAAATCGCGGGAATGGTATGATCTTTAAAACCTGGCCAAGGTCTCAAGGTTGGCACAGATGTCAGAGTTTGTTTCGCATCACAGAGCGAAACAGATTTTTCACAGAGTTTGCCAAAGTTCGAAACGTTTATCTATTCACATTATAAAATAAATCGTCAGTTGTGAACGGGGTGCTCAAAGGTCGGGTTATTGTTGATTAGCCAGTGACGGTATTCTTGGAAATTTTGTCAGGAAAAATTCCAACATTGTGAAATACTAATTATTTAAAAAATGGTTGCTGTTTTTTCAAGATTGGCTGCTTTTACAAACAGACACCCTGTAGTAAGGGGCATGATATCATATGGTAAGTTTCCCGATTTGTTTTATTCAATTGCGATTTGAACTTGAAGCTGAGGCGTCTCCGCATGACGGGCCCCTTGTCGCCGCTAGTGAATTACACTTGTATCGAATAAATAAAATAAAATAAACGTTTAGGTACGCTTTGGCCCACATCATGTCTAATTCAGCAAACGATGGCCGGCAAAAGAATAGATAACTACGACTGGATGCAAGTCATGAGGTTCAGTTTGTATGGAGGCCTCTTTACAGCCCCTACACTTTACGCATGGATTAGATTGTCTACAAGAATATGGCCCGGATCGACATTTAAGACGTCTATCACCAAAGTAAGTATTGGGGCTCATATTATTGCAACTTGTCCAGGCCTATATCCGATATTTTAACAATTAGTTTCTTCTCAGTTTTCGAATTTAAGCTTATTATCTTGAATAAACAAGGTATTTCAATCAACTACACGAATCCTTCATTCATTCTAGTGATAAGATATGCTTTTTTTTAAAAATTACATTAGAAAATGGTTGCAAGTTTAACCAGGATTATGTACTTTTGTCTATAAAACTATGATAAAAATATACTATGTATATACTTTTGTTTTATAGGCTGTAGTAGAACAGCTAACGTATGGACCAGCAGCACTGTTATGTTTCTTCTTTGGAATGAGTTTATTGGAAGGAAAGTCGATACAGGAATCTAAGCAGGCTGTAGAACAGAAATTCTTACCAACCTGGAAGGTAAGCGTTTTGGCACTGTTAATATAGACAACTGGAAGCTTTCGTTACATAGTCAACTTTACAAGTAACAGCGTTCTTTTTCTGGACGAAATTGGCGTAAAATACATATTTTTTTTTAGATAGGAGTGTGTATTTGGCCCGTTATTTCAACATTAAATTTCCGATATATCCCGGAAAGGAACAAAGTGCCTTTCGTAGGCGTGTGCAGTTTGGTGTGGTGTATTTTCATGGCTTACATGCACCAGCTGGAAATGACAGATAGCAAAAAGTTCAAACTGACCGAACGATTACTAACAAATACGCAATGATTTTCGGCTTATTACTAACAAAGCATGTGATATGTGAGTTTTTGCATTGGTAAGATTTTTATGCCTAAAGTGGCGTTAACTGATACAAATATGATTTATTTATTTCCCTAGTAGAAAGTATTTTAAAGTGTGAGTCAAAAAACGATTCTTGTTTCAGCATATTACGAATATATCCTTAACTTTCTTGAAATATCACAGATGTGCGAGATTTTCGATAAATTTATCTACGATATAAAAAAAGAATGATAAAAATCTGAATTAAAATAAAGTTATTGTAATGGGTATGTTAAATTTGTATTTTTTTTATTTATAGGTAGGAGTATGCTTCTGGCCATTTCTCCAAACGATAAACTTCCGCTACATTCCAGAGAAAAACAGGGTACCGTTCGTAAGCGCGTGTAGTCTAGTGTGGTGCTGCTTTCTAGCGTACATGCACCAGTTGCAACTTGCGAAAACGAGAGAATTTAAATTGACCGAACAATTATTAGCGAATCCGCAATAATTTTTTTTATCCATAGTATCGGGTACAGTACGTTTCACGAAAATTGGATACGACTTAATGATTTCCTGGGTCGGTCCCATTGTGTCGACAAGAGCTTGGCAATAAACAAGTGAAGTATGAAGGGACGGACTAAGGAAAACAAGTAATGATATGATTATGTTAATGTAATCAAATGAAATAACATTTTTTTTAAATATTACTAGTCATATTTATTTACATTTATAATGTCATTTTATAGATAGTTCTGTTTCGCTATCGCTATCCTCATCAAAATTAATTATAATTGGATTAATTATACGATCCAGACTAATATACGAATTTTCTACAGTTATTACTTGACGGACTAAATTTTTCCAACTACCTGGGGGAATATCATTAAAGCATTTTCGTATTAATTCTACAACACTAGAACTTAAAGTCGGAGAAATATTTTCAGACCTAACCAGTGATTTTAACTGGTGCTCTATGGGGTTAAAAATGCAATAATAGGGTGGGAGCCGTAGCACTGTATGTCCAATTTCTTCAACATATACTTTTTTATACAAAATGTCTTTAAAACTTCTAAAAGATCAATTTTTTTTATAACTTTCTTCAAAATATATATCATTCGCCGCCATGTAGTTCTGAATCTCCAATTTTGTATTATTTGAGCTTGGAGCTTTATGTAATTGGCGACTGTGATAGCTCGCATTGTCCATTACTATCACGCTATTCTGAGGAATGTTTGGTAAAAGACAATTCTTGAACCATTCCTCAAAAACTAACAAATTTTACCACAAAAAGATATTTAAATATAAATTAAGCAACCTAACCTACCTGATGTGCCTATATTTAATTATAATTATTACAATCCGGTCCTTTGCACATAATAATAACAAACGGTCATAAATAATGGGATGGCCCTAGGTACTTTTACTGCAGTCATTAAGTTATATCTATTTTTCGTGAAACAATCTTTACCGCGGTACCAGTTAGAATGGTAAATTTTACTAGAACAAATAATAATTTTATGTATACAGAAAACCGAAAGACAAGATATTCCAAATTTGCAAAGCTGTATATCCATTTAAAAATTGACATATTTCGCTCAATAATTTATTTTTTTGTAAAAGAAATGTTTTTTGCTTTAAGCACATTTTACGAGTAGTTAGATACAAGTCTGTTATTGATCGACATATTCTATTATATTTGCTTATAAAATTCCTTGATTTTTATATACGGTAGGGTATTGTATTTTATAGAAACAATGGCCGGTATTATACAGTGTTATTCCATTAAAATCAGAGATTTCTAAAAAATTATACAAGGTTTTCGGATAATTCGTCAGGATACTTGGAAAGGTAGTCATACGCGTTAGATAAAATTGTAAGTTTCGAATTAAAGTAGTCGGAAATCCACTTAATTTCCGTTTTAGAGACAGAAACTTTATACAGGGTGTTATGGAAATGAATGGGTAACTCCTTGGGTGTCCTAGAGAAGCGCTACATATTTTTTTTTTTTTTTTAAATCGACCGTTTTAAAAGTGGGGTAATAAACACTCTTACTCACAGGTCAGTCCACGCTACTGTTCAACATTTCACTCAGAGCCAATGGCAATGTTGCCAAACTTAATGTAAAACTGAAATTCCATATAAAACTATAAAAATAAGTTATTTTCTACCTACTTATATTTATCCTTATACCTAAAGAGCGAGGAAATCCAGGCACAAACACAATCAGTTTTTTTTTTTTCATGGGAACTCCTGGAAACACTTTATGTACACACAGTAATAGTGAAGCAGAACCGATAGTAAGTTTTTGAAAATACAATAATATAGATTATACTACAGATTATTAGATTTTATTACACGCGAGAAATTTGACGTCCGTGAATAAAAACAATATTCAAAGAATATTTATGTACGGGCAAGATACACGCGTAAACCGAAAAAACAGAGCGGATCGCTGAGAGTGTGTTGGTGATCGACGAGACACAACGTATCCGGCCGCTGGTTGGTCTTGAACTAACATACGCACGCGTGCGGCGCTATATGAAACTACTTCTCTCAGCCGATGTAAGGCGTCAAGAGGTCATTGGCATTCGACCTAGTGACGTACGTAGCTATTACTATTCCATATGGTTTTTCGGGTTGTTTAAAACATAGTCCGTCGTAAATGTTCTTCAATTAATTGTACAAAAAGGTATTACAGAATGGAAAAGTGTTTAAATTAGATTATTTTGTCTAAAGAGTTTAAGGTGTACATATGACAACACCGGCTAGAATTCCTTGATTGCTTACATGTATCGCAGTGCCACACAGGTGTTTTTCTGGTTTGATTTCAGGTTTCTTTTACCGCTGAATGAATTGAAAGCACCATTTTTTTTTTTTTTCAATTTGTCTTTATCTCAGGAATTGCAGGTTTAAATATAATACGTCATTTCCATAACACCCTGTATAGTAGTACAGAAACAAAAAAAAAGTATTAATGTTCGACGGTTTGATATACGACTTACTACCTTCATTTTAAGATGTGGAATCACCTCTACAAGTATCCTGATGCATTATATGAACACCCTGTATAGATAAAAAAATTTTAAAAGGGCAGTACAGTGATATTATGTTATTAATTTGTTTAAAGAAATGCGTTCTAATATATATTACACACAAAATTTATATTCCTATATTAAATTTTGGCTTCTAAACTAATACTCCCACTCGTTCTACATTGGAATATCTCCAATATTATATATAATTGTGGCGTCAGAAGAAAATGCGCGTTTTCTAAACAAACTAAAAAAAGTTTTATGTAATTTACATCATAACCTTTACTGTTTTACACATACCCAAAAATACTATCACATTCAATTATGTTTGTATGCGACCAATCGTAAACCTGTTCTTCGAGGACGTAAGTAGCTTTATTTTAGCGTGTACTACCCTTACTGGTGTTAATCCAATGAAAATGTATCTGTGGTATGTTAGTACAACTAGTCTAGTTTAAAGAAATTGTAAATCTATCACCTGCTGGCGGGTATAGATTTGTTTTATGGATTGCGCTAGTCTCAATGTTGTAACTGGCTTCACTGTAATATTTTTAGATTTAGTTTATTTAGGCCAATTTGTTCCCAATCCTCGAAATTAGCTAAAATTTCAATTACATTTTATATAGCTACAGTGTGTTCGTTAACGCCGTGCTAATGTTTCAGAATGCGATTCCTTAGATCGTTTTATAAAGAAAAGTTCATATGGTTTTTTTTTCAATCGTTATTTTTTCCCAGTGGCGTCCCTGCAAACATGTCCACTGATATTTTTTACAGAAAAAGTAGTACGCCACTGACATTTTTCCATGTGGATATTTTTTCTGATTAGTCTGGTCGATTCTACATGAAATATCCCTTGCGATTTCCTCATCAGGCGCACAGTTCCTGATTAAAACAATTACATTCAAATTGAAACTTATTTTTATTATTAAAATTAAAAATTCAACACCCTGTAGCACTACGACGCTCTGAAGTATTAGCACGGTAGGAATAGGAACACCCTGTATAGTAGTTATGAGAAGGCGGAGAAGATTTTTTGGTCAAACCTCGCCAATTATTTATTGAACAAAAACATTGAAAGACGAATTATATTTGATATTTTATTGTGATTTTATTCTTAGGAGAATATTTAATTTATAAAATTTTAGCATAGAAAAATTGTTAAATTATTTTATTTTAATAAAGAAAGTATATTTTTTAAAGGGTCTTTAATTCGGGAGGAATTGAAAATCGGTTCGTATCAGATAAGTTTTTTATTTTGTGCAATTCTGTAGTCTATCCTGTATTCGCCTACTTGGATGCAATGTGAATTTATATTCCACCCTAAAAAATTATTTAAAATAAACATGCGAGGTTTTAAAAGCCGTATTGCAGTCGGGAATTTTTATTGCGCCAGCAATGGCAATTATAATTCAAGGATTCATGCGCAGTACACCATACTACAGTCGGAAATTCTACTCTTCTGACAATTAAAATGACACGGATTCATGCGCAGTACACCGTTCCCGATCAGCTGTCTCTCATTACCAGAAATGGGGCACGCGCCATTTTACTGTCCATTGACATGGATTATTCTGTTATTTTTAACTGTTTATTATTTGGTCGAAGCAGGTATGAACAGCTAATGGCCATTTAAACCCACTGGCACTTAAATTAGCAGTTTACATTCTTTATTAAACTTATGGACTACTACTACTACTCCTATTTGTAAATAGCAGTAGCTGCTATAACTGGTAATCAAAACGAACGGGTTTGCCCATCTCTAATTCTTGGGATATTTTAGGGATTTCGACAGTACCCACTGCTGTTCTGACCGTTGATAATGCTCCAGCTGATCAAAAACGGTTTACTGCGCATGAATACGTGCCATTATAATTGCCGGCGCAAGAGAAACAATTTCCGACTCTAATACGGCCTATTAGACTCGGGAATACTGCTATTTACAAATAGGAGGTGCAAAAAGTTGCTGAATTAGCAGTCCATAAGTTTAATAAAGAATGTAAACTGCTAATTTAAGTACCAGTGGGTTTAAATGGCCATTACCTGTTCATACCTGTTTCGGCCAAATAATAAACAGTTAAAAATAACAGAATAATGTCTACCCAATTGCGCCGGCAATGGCAATTAAAATGGCGCATGCTCCATTTCTGGTAATGAGAGACAGCTGATCGGGAACGGTGTACTGAGCATGAATCCGTGTCATTTTAATTGTCAAAAGAGTAGAATTTCCGACTGCAGTACGGCTTTTAAGGACTCCTTTCCCAGGTTTAAAACCAAATTGTCAATGCCTGGTGAAAAATGTCAGTGGTTAACGGGTAGTTAAACTCTAAAAAAGTCGTTTTGTTGGCCATGTATTTTATTTTCCAGTAGCGGGAAAGAAATCTGCCATAAAACTGAATACCATAATACTAAAAATTCATCTCTCACAAACAAAAAAACATATGAAAAGTAAGGACCATATTAGCTTTACCTATTAATTGTGTAAACTAAATACGCCCTTTTTAAATTATAACGAGAAAATCGTGAAAAGTTCTGAATCCACCCCTTACCGAATCGGGTTTTCTAGTAATTACTATAAATTATTGACCAAATTCGGTGGTGGTCCAAACATCCCAACACTCAAAAAAATATATTAGGACCCGCCACTGCTTTACTACGTCGCTTTGATGACGATCAATTATAAAAATATTTTTTTTAACCTTACCATTAATATTCAGTGCTTGAAAAAACATGGAATGTTCTTGGTCCACAAAATCATTGAATTTATGTAAACTAGTGCAAGGAATGTTTTGGAAATCATTAGTTTTTACTACAGTTCTCATATATGAATACAGCCTTGCTATAGGAGTGGGATGATGTAGTTGTCTCTTTGAATATATATCCTAAAAAATAAATTAACTAAAGATTGAATGGAATAAAGCGTTTATATCGGATTTCAGAAAGATTTTAAATAATATAATTAACTAACCAGACCTTTGAATGTGACATCAATGATATTGTGACAATCAAAGTTGTCTGGTTAGTAAATTAATTGTGTTCCAGTGAGATTTAGATCAAGTATTTCTTACCAAAGACCAACTGTTGTAAATACTGGTGGCTATGGCTAAACATGTCGCGTGAAAATAGGCACCAATCAAATCTTGAGTGGTCACTCGTTTTTCCAAACATACATACACTTTTCTTTCTCTTCCGCAGACAAATAACAGGTATTTTTTATCCTTATACACATCTCGCAGGACTAAAATGTCTGCAGGACTGTAGTATCTCATAGGAGTTTTCAGGGATTGGCCTAGGACTATGTCAAACCCACACATATCTTTAACTAAAACAAAAACGATACGTACATACATTCTGTAAAATTGAAAGTATAGTCAAATATATAATTCATAAAACGTACCTTTTCATATTTAGAGATCATCAAAATACCCCAGTTATACTAGAAGTGCAGAAACATAAACTCACCTTTCAAACCCCATCCCACCAACACAGATTCCTTGTCATTAACTTTAATGGGATTGAGAACAGTTCCAATGGTAAAATAGGTTTTCAGGACAAGTGCTACCCTTTGGGTGTTAAAGGTTTTAAAAACGAGTGATTTCACGGCGAGGTAGTTGGTGAATAAATGCAGGACTATCAAGGATATAATCAGTCCCCACTCTGCTCTAAAACAAATATTATTACTAAAAAACTTAATTGTAGATTTCGCTAGAGTTGTTATTAATTCAAGATTCAGATGCCTGACAAATACCTCTGGCACTTTTCCTGCTAATATATATTATATAAAACTTATAAATATTTCTCTTAATCAAATCTTATAAGGGAAGTCTGCTAGTGGGGAAGGAGAGGCAAAAAATGCGTCCTTTGTCAAATTTTACACATAAATACAGTAGGTCAAGTTACCTTGAAGAAGTAAAATAATTGAGCAAAAGTATACTTCCAAAACTCCCAATTAAGTTTACAACAGTTTCCTGACTGCCATCTTTAGCTGATATTTCAGCCATATTATCTCTTATGGCTTGGTGATGAGTTATAGAAGCTCTGGTAGCACCACCAGCAATGCCTACCTAAAAATCGATATTACATTTTTGGATATAACTACATTCCTTAATACTTTTGTAGTATACTCTCAATAATCTACGACATGATACTACAATTGAATCAAGAATAGATTATGATAGAAAAATGGAGCCTTACAATGGATTTCATGGTTGATGTCATACAAAGTATTTGCATTGAGTAGGAACTAAAAAATGGCAGACAAAGCTCTATGAACATGGCAGCATCATTTAAAATATCTGCAAAAAATCTCCATTTCTTACAGTCACAATCTAAACCATTTCTGAAAAATAAAATACATGCTAAAGACTATAAATTTATAGAATGATGAACATTTTAATGAGGAATCGTTAGGAAGAGTAAAAATATTATTACCCTTTCCACCAAGCGAACAAAATTCTTCCGACCATTCCTGTACCATCTTTTAAAATCCACGTTACTGCGGCAGAAAGAGCATTGGCACTGCTGTCTCCGACCCCCACACCTTTCAGTATTGCCCTGGTGGTAAAGGCTCCTATGATAGTGCTACAAAATGCTTGCAAAGTGTCCCAAATTTGGTATTCCAGATAATCATCGCTCACCGACTCTGGATAGCCATAGGGGAGTAAGATTTCCTTAAAGAAACAGGATATTCCACGAAAATTGTGCAAGAATCTCTTTCTGGGCTTTACTTCAATAATCTCGTTGCTTCCTATAAGAATCACATTTTGACAAAGGCAACGGGAAATTGTGCCATCTACTTACGTTTAAAAAAAGTAACTACGTCGCCATTTGATCCACATTGTTCTGTAGCGATTAAGTCTATCTCAGACATAGTTTTTTAAATTTAAACATAATTTTTCATGGGAAAACATAGAAAATTTCTAAAAATTAAAGTAAGGTTCGGGTTCATATTTCTATCCTAATCCTATTCTTTCACTGGCATGAGCAGCTTGGGCTGAACAGTAAATAGTGTGTGCACAAAGGAGTAAAAAGATGTACGGCACTAGTCAACTACGCAGATTTGGCAACATCGCTCGATCTATCTGACAGTGAAGCTAATGATTTTCTAGCAACAAATTTTTATAAATATTTTGATTTTTAATTTACATTCCTAACAATATAATTGAAAGTGTGATCTGTGTGTATTCCTGTAGAGTAAAAAGAGTTAAGTGATTAGATACATCCACTAATGTAAGTACGCTTTTTATATAATATTTAATATTTTAGTAGATTGTCGGATCAATGAAGAAAAAGCACAATCCATACTTTTACTAAACAAACTTTATACTGTTTTATTTTGCTCATTATTTCTACTAGAAGATTCCTGGAGTGCTTACAAATGCAAGGTACTAAACCACTTGTCTTGTCCTACAGTAAAGATATTGTCAAATTATTGTGCCAAAACCTTATTCAGAAAACACCTGAATGCACTTGTTGCCATTGTATTGGTTTTACCTCAGTGGTTTTACTCTGGGATTTATCTATTTGCCTCGTTAGTGAAGCAACATATAGTTTAGTTTATTTTGTATATAAACATTTAGTAAAATTTAGTGCACGATTGCTATTGCTTCTACTGTCCGATTCCAAAAACGTATAGATGCCCTTCCTTCCTTAGATATATGTACTATTCAACTGTATCTTAAATCTATGCTTCACAGTTTTCTGTTTTCATGTGTTTTATAATATTAAATTGATGCAGCCCATAAGAACAATGTGTTATTGTATTGAAAGCAAAGAAATATATAATTGAAACACACAAAAATTCTAAACAAGATTGTTTTTAAGACCATAGGAACAGTATACCGGGTGATACATCGTTAAGTTGAACATAGGAAATCCCGTGTAATTTTTGAGGTGGCCCCTTCACATTTTATAGAAAAACTGCTATATAATTTCTTGAAGAGGTCGACATGGTAAACCCATGTGCTGAGTTTGAATATATTTTGATGAGGCAATCCTAAGTTATTCAATTAAATGTGATGGTAATACACAAGTAATACAGCAAATTAAATTTTGAGAATGACGAAACAACAATTTGTGTCAGTGGCAATATTTTCATTATTCATTATGGTCAGCTTTCAAGAGAGTCTCGTGGTTTTGCCATCACGTTTAATTGAATATCTTAGGATTGACTCATCAAAATGTATTCAAACTCGGCGCATAGGTTTACCATGTCGGACTCTTCAAGAAGTTATAATGTAATTTTTCTATAAAATGTACAGGGGAGCCAATATTCAGCCACACAATAAAAAGCAAGCGCTAATATTAAACCCACTCTAAAATTTCAAAAATAATTAGTATCTAAATAAACTTAATTTCCTCATATTTTTAATGAATAGCCGTTTGTAGTATCGCCACCCTGTATAAGACGACATGCGAGATGTATATTACTAGTCATATTTATTTACATTTATAATGTCATTCTATAGATAGTTCTGTTTCACTATCGCTATCCTCATCAAAATTAATTATAATTGGATTAATTATACGATCCAGACTAATATACGAATTTTCTACAGTTATTACGTGACGGACTGAATTTTTCCAACTACCTGGGAGAATATCATTAAAGCATTTTCGTATTAATTCTACAACACTAGAACTTAAAGTCGGAGAAATATTTTCAGACCTAACCAGTGATTTTAACTGGTGCCACATATGCTCTATGGGGTTAAAAATGCAATAATAGGGTGGGAGCCGTAGCACTGTATGTCCAATTTCTTCTGCCAATGTATCACAAACATATACTTTTTTATCCAAAATGTCTTTAAAACTTCTAAAAGATCACTTTTTTTATAACTTTCTTCAAAATATATATCATTCGCCGCCATGTAGTTCTGAATCTCCAATTTTGTATTATTTGAGCTTGGAGCGATATGTAATTAATAATAATAATAATAATCTTTATTTAGCACTTGGCTAGTTATTACTAAAAAATACAAGTTACAAAACAGTGTTTATATGTCAGTTACAAAAATGATAAATCCTACTCTACTCTACATATCCTTCAAATAAAGAAACAATCTTCTTTTAAAAACATTTAACCCATTTGCCTCCTTAATGCCCTCAGGGAGGTCATTAAAAAGACGAACTCCCTCGAAAAATAGCGATTTTTGTAGAGATGTGGTTTTAACTGACTCAATGTTATAATGTTGCCCAGAGCGAATGTCATAACTATGAAAATTTGATCTTTTTTTAAGAAAAGCATTAAAATATATTGGTAGCTGCTCATGTTCAATTTTATATATTAAAACCAAGTTCGCCTTTCTAATGTTCTGTTCCACAGACAGCCAGTTCAACCTCTGTAACATAGTTCTTACCGGGATATACCTGTTGCATTTAAGAATAATTCGCATAACCTTATTTTGCTGAACCTGCAGCCTGTGTATATTTTCCTGAGTACAAGATATTAATAAAGAACAACAATAATTAAAGTGAGGCAAGATGATTGTATTATAAACCAGTGTCTTGGCCCACTGGGACAAACAATCCGAAACGCGACAGAAAAAACCAATTTTTTTCCCTAATTTCTTACAAAGGTAATCAACGTGATTCGTAAAAACAAGCTGAGGATCCAAAAAGACTCCCAAATATTTTATTTCCGACACTAAACTAATTTCAGACTCATTTATGTTAAGGGTTAATCCTAATTCGGCATACTTCTTACAATTTACTTTTGAACCTATTATCATACACTTTGTCTTTGATGTGTTCAGTTTTAATTTATTTTGGCAAAGCCAGTGATACATTATTTTAAGTTCGCTATTCAAAAGATCAGTTATATCCCTAAAGTTTTTTCCTGATACACAAATAAGGGTATCATTCGCAAATAAATTCACAAACGAGTTTTTTAAAGCTATATGAATATCGTTAACATAAATAATAAACAGTAATGGACCCAGCACACGACTGTGATAGCTCGCATTGTCCATTACTATCACGCTATTCTGAGGAATGTTTGGTAAAAGACAATTCTTGAACCATTCCTCAAAAACTAACAAATTTTACCACAAAAAGATATTTAAATATAAATTAAGCAACCTAACCTACCTGATGTGCCTATATTTAATTATAATTATTACAATCCGGTCCTTTCCACATAATAATAACAAACGGTCATAAATAATGGGGTCGCCCCAGGTACTTTTACTGCAGTCATTAAGTTACATCCATTTTTCGTGAAACGACCTTACTCATATATGTAAGAACTCAATACCTATAAGATTTGGAAACTATTATCGAAACTTGATGTCCCTATATTATTATTAATGTATTATTAGTATCCTGTACAAAACGTCGCCTGCAAGGTGTCTTAATTAGATAAAAGGATTAATACCGTTCTAAAAATAAAAAGGGAAATTAAATTACAAGCCGGAAAGCGCCAAGAGGCTATTAGGGTCTCCGAAGACCTATTTTTAGCGCCCCATTGTGTCCCTAGGTTTTAAAATAACCAAAATAACACGCACGCACACTCAATATCACAATAAAAAGCATGAAGGACTATAAACTGAGATTTCCCGCGCTCAAACTTTTCATTTAGATGTCGGATGTCGGCATAGTGTTGCTGGAAAACAGGGAGTTTTCTGTCTAAACACGTCACAGTATTCGTGTTTGTTTATCTTTCCAGTGATTGATGTATGATTAATTAAAAGTAAGTTATTTTGATGCAGTGTTATAAAATTGATTTCGTTTTATTAGATTGATGTACATAGGTGCCATGAAATAAATCTTTTTTATTGACGTTATAGTGACATGTTTTAATTAAAGTAAAAATTGATTATTGTTCTGTAAAATGTTTAACTTCTTTCTATGTTTGTATAAGTAAAATATATGGCAAAGTTGTTAATTTTTAAGCTTAAGACCCATTTAAAGGTACATAAAAGTTTTTAAAACACGATCCGAGACCTGATGATGATAATATGTACAACGTGTCCAAGATAAGGAGGGCCAGTACAGGGATCTCGGAAACCGTAAGAGATACGAAGTCGGTTAAATGGAGGTAAGGTTGCGCATTTACGTGCCTAATAATATGCAGTTTAGAAAGTTTTAAAATTCCGGGTAGTTTCGGGGATATCCGGAAAAAACCCAAAATATGAAAAATCGTTTTATTGTTTTCCTGGGTTTTTTTGAGATCGAATTCTAAAGTAAATTCCGCTTTTGCATTGCCACTTTTTCCGCTCTATCTAACAGCGTTAATTGTTTTGTAATCCGACGAGTCGTCTTCGAAGGGCCATTATCAACTTTCTTTTTTTAAATACGGTCCTGTTTTTGCTGATATTGGAATTTGATAGCTTTTTTCTTCCGAATGCAACGATGTATGACACATTGTGGCTTAATGACGTTTCGGGGGTTTTTTGAACAACATCCGGAAATTTTGGGATACGGTCCTAACGTCTCCTAATTGTATAAATAATATCTCATAAGTAAGCTCTAAATTTTTACTTATGTTGGACTAGTTCAATAAATAACAAATAATTGATTGATTATTGATTTAGAGCTTACTTATGAGATATTATTTATAAAATTAGGAGAAATACAGGACCGTATCCCAAAATTTCCTGATGTTGTTCAAAAACCCCTCGAAACGTCATTAAACCACAATGTGTCATACATCGTTGAATTCGGGAGAAAAAAGCTCTCAAAATCCAATATCAGGAAAACGGGACCGTATTTAAAAAAAAGAAAGTTGATAATGGCCCTTCGAAGACGGACTCGTCGGATTACAAAACAATTAACGCTGTTAGAGAGAGCGGGAAAAGTGGCAATGCAAAAGTGCAATTTAGAATTCGATCTAAAGAAAAACCAGGAAAACAATAAAACGATTTTTCAGAATTTCGGTTTTTTCCGGATATCTCCGGAACTACTCGGAATTTTAAAACTTTCTACACGGCATATTATTAGGCACGTAAATGCGCAACTTTACCTCCATTTAACCGGCTTCGTATCTCTTACGGTTTCCGAGATCCCTGTACTGGCCCTCCTTATCTTGGATACGTATACACCAAACAAGTAGCTATAAATAATTTGTGTATTTGATTTTTTTATAACTAACAGGCACATGTTTGAAATAAACAATCCAGTATGAAAGGGTTGCTGTGAAATACAATACAGGGTGTCCAGTAAGTACCTCCTAATCTCTCGGGGGCATACAGAGGAGGTCAAAATAGACCTAATTGGTCATGGAAAAAAAATAAACACACATCAAATTAAAACCCTACGAAGTAATCGCAAAAAATTAAAGGACCGTCATCCTAAAGATAATACATACTAACATAGAATTAAAGTGCCTCGTACTAACCTCCTATTTTTCCGTTGGTCTTCCAGAGGGCCGCACACTTTCCTAGTAATGCTATGCATGAAATTCTATGGACCAATCTAAAGACATAATAGATATAAGCGGAAATTTCAAAATCGACCTCGATCAAGTGCCGTTTTTAGGCAAAAGCAATGAAAAGAAAAAGGTGGCCCGAAGAAGGTGGGCCATTTTGGCGAAAGCATTAAAGGTATATTGTTGTTAAGGGTCCGGCGTTTTGTAAAATATACATGGTTACAATGCACAATTATTTCAATCGACAGCAAACAATTAATGCGGAGCTCTACGAAACATCATCTTACCGAAAGACTCAATTTTGTTTTTGTAGTGGCACTTCCAGAGAACCCGCCTCGTTTGACATGCCAGCCAATTTTCTAAATTATTTTATATTTATGTTAGAAAAACAGTCCTCTGTTTAGAACCGTTGATCTGTAGCCGATGAGAGCACGATCTAGAGAACATTTTACGTTTGATTCTACAGTAAAACGGTGTACATTTTTCCCTGAAGTGTCGTCTCACATAAGGTTTTACCTGACGTTTTGCTTGTTCAAGTAAAACGTATCAGTTAAAATATTAGGTGTGGACAGGGTCTGCACATAAGGTTTTACCTGACGTTTTACTTACGTTCAAATAAAACGTATCAGTTCAAATAGTAGGTGTGGACAAGGTCTGCACATAAGGTTTTAACTGACGTTTTACTTACTTGTGGACAGTGTCTGCACATAAGGTTTTAACTGACGTTTTACTTACGTTCAAATAAAACGTATCAGTTAAAATAGTAGGTGTGAACAAGGTCTGCACATAAGGTTTTAACTGACGTTTTACTCACTTGTGATCAGTGTCTGCACATAAGGTTTTAACTGACGTTTTACTTACGTTCAAATAAAACGTATCAGTTAAAATAGTAGGTGTGGACAAGGTCTGCACATAAGGTTTTAACTGACGTTTTACTTACGTTCAAATAAAACGTATCAGTTAAAATAGTAGGTGTGGACAAGGTCTGCACATAAGGTGTTAACTGACGTTTTACTTACTTGTGGACAGTATCTGCACATAAGGTTTTAACTGACGTTTTACTTACGTTCAAGTAAAACGTATCAGTTAAAACATTAGATGTGGACAGGGTCTAATTAAGGTTTATCTCACTGCTAAGCACAAAGAAATGTTTCCTCCATAGCGACCTTCCAAAACTGATGTGAAATATAAACACTAAACTATGTGTGTAGATACGGGTTTTAAAACCGTTTTGCCTCAACTTGAAGACCTTCAAACGTCAGGTAAAACCTCATGTGCCGACCGGACTATTATACGAACAAACCGTTTTGCCTGACCGTGGTACTTGAAGACCTAAGACGTCAGGAAAACCCTTATGTGGGGACGGCAATAGAATTAATGTGGACTTACCTTACCTGTACTGTGATCGTGTATATTTTACAAAACCGCATGCACGGTTTAGCAGAATGGACAGGCTTATCATTTGATAGATTTTGATAATAATAATAATATTACAGTTCTTTCTCTTAAAGACCTTATGATAGAGAGCTTGATTGTGGCATGATTCGTCATCGTAGTTTTAGGAGTTTGTGGGGGAATCAAACTAGGGGCCAGAGAGCATTCTGTTTCGATTCACAGTGTATGAGGTATCAAAATATTTATATTAAAAAAATAACTCGTCGTTGTTGTGGCGTTTGTCCATTTTGCTAGATTATTGCTAGGGCAGTTGAGAACTATGATTTTTTTTGATTGGTAACTTTTTGTCGTGGCATTTGTGGCATGGTTTTTTGTTTGTCTATGCCCATGTTCCTGTCATTGTATTAGTTTATGTACCATTGCTTTCTCATTGTACTATGTAGTTTTAAAATACACATACGCAGTAATTAAAAATGATTTGAGAATGAAAAGGAACTCGTATGGCTTGTTAAACTCAATTCGTTCGGTTCACGCTGTAAAAATAATAGGTGATGTTTTTTCTACATACAGTGATGGGCTAAAATATGGAACAAATTCATTTAAAAATCAGGTTTTATTTTTTTGTAAAAACGCTCGGACACGTCGATTATAATTTTTCTTCCGGATTTTTTGCCTCAAAAAGAAATTATACTGGGTGTGTCAAAAAGTAGATGTAGGTATAATTTTGAAAAATTATTTTATTAAGTGTTGAAAATGCAGCAAACCATTAACTTCTTGACAATATGCCAATCTACTTAAAAACCCTTCTATAACATTATTTACAGTATTTTCATTAATTTGCCTAATTTCATATCTAATTTTAAATTTTAAGTCTTCCAAATTTTGTGGTTTATCCTTATACACTTTTGATTTCAAATAACCCCAAAGAAAGAAATCCATTGGTGTAAGATCGGGAGATCTTGCAGGCCATTCTATGGGTCCTCTTCTACCTATCCATCGTTCGGGAAAAATAGTATTCAAATACTACAAAAGGTACATGTACCTTTTTTTAAAGAAATTTCTTTTTTAAGATGTAATTTTTCTCTAAAACCGTTAGAGATAAGGATAGAGTATGCTACATGAATTATGCTCAGAATTTGACGTAGAATTTATGTGATAAGTAAAAATAGGGTGGTTCTATTTAAAATACCAAAAAATTTTACAACATCTACTTTTTGACACACCCAGTATAATTTCTTTTTGAGGCAAAAAATCTGGAAGAAAAAATTATAATCGACGTGTCCGAGCGTTTTTACAAAAAAATAAAACCTGATTTTTAAATGAATTTGTTCCATATTTTAGCCCATCACTGTACATTTAAAAAGTTTTAAAAATGTACGATACCATAAATAATAATCAATCTAAGTAATTTGTAGTCTACCAAATTGCGAGACACGATTTTATTATATAAAATATAAATTCTTTATAGTTTTGTGTGTTGAGTTGGCTTCCCGAATGCTTTAATAACTTGTATACTTATCAACTAAGGTTTAGTTTATATTTTAATTAAACTAAGATGAAAAGAACTATTTTTGACAAACGTAGTATCAGTAAGCATGCAATATGTCTCTAGAAGTGCGACCTTGCCTTGATGAGGAATGATAAAAAAAACATACTATATCGCCAGAAGACACGCGAATTTGAAAAAAAATACGTATATTTTATGGAAATCGGAACGGGGATGTCGTGTATCAGGTGGTGGGTGTAGAGGGTTTGAATTATGAAGAGTATGTTTTGAAATATGGGAAAAAATATATTTGGTTTTTTATTTTATATACTGGGTCTTCCGACAATTCATTAAAATAAAGGCAATAAGTCATATAGTAATAAAATTCAATCGAGTATTCAATCGGTATTTCCGTAATTGCTAGTGCTATCAAAAAAGTAATGTAGGTGTAATGTGCTCTTTTTGGGTCAATTTTAAAATGGTAAAATCAAAACTAGAAAATTTTCGCTCGCTTAAGAGATACGGGGGAAAATCAAAAAATTGACAATTTCTAAATTACCTTATATTTTCTTAGTTAAAAGAGATACAGAAAAGTGTTTTATACAGAAGCTTTTTTATAATGATTGTTGAATAATCTGCCGTTTTCAGAATAAGTATACGGGATCAGGTAAAAAAGTTATCGGACCTAACCTCAATTTTTAAAATGGAACACCCTGTATATTTCAATCCAAAAAGATGCTATTTTAAATTCTCCTTTCAAATATAATAACGCACCATGGATGATATTGGTTTTCTAGGCGGTTTATTTAAATTTTATTACTTTGAAACGAAATAAAAGATTCAGGTTAAGGTAAAAAATAACGGGAATCATCGCAAATGTTCGGAATATGTCCTTAAATGGTTACCGTCTTTCCGGATTGCGAATAAAATATACATTTTGCGCCATTTCTTCTAATTTCCACTTTGAGTATAAACTGATATCATATCAAATTTTTCAAAATGTTTATAGGTCATTTTCGCAGATGAATATGTAAAAACGAAATTGATGTTAATTGTTAATAGTCACCATACTTGTTTCTAGGATATTAGCTTTTGTTTCATGGTCTACTGTGGTTTAAAGTAAAAGTTAAATAAATCGCCTAGGAAACCAATATTATCCATGGTGTCTTATATATTTGAAAAGATAATTTAAAATGCTATCTTTTTGCTTAAAATATACATGGTGTTCCATTTAAAAAAATGAGGTTAGGTCCGATAACTATTTTCCCTGGCCCTGTATACTTATTCTGAAAACGGCAGATTTTTCAACAATCAATATAAAGAAACTGTTGTATAAAACATTTTTCTGTGTCTCTTTTAGCTAAGAAAATATAGGGTAATTTTGAAATTTTCAATTTTTTGATTTTCCCCCGTATCTCTTAAGCAAGCGAAAATTTTCTCACTTTAATTTTACCATTTTAAGTTCTACCCAAAAAGAGCACATGACACCTACATCACTTTTTTGATAGCACTATCCTATACAATTGCAAACAAACCCGATCAAACCGTATAAAAATGTCGAAAATGGGACACCCGTACAACTCATTTGTCTGACCGATTTTGACAGGGAAAATGAGTCCAATAAAATTATAAAAAAAAAAGTTAAAAAAATTTCTATTTATTTCTTATTTTTAACATCTTGTGGTTAGTTTTTAAACTATCAAATTGATATAGAGGGCCTACGTTTAACGACTTCTATCATTCTATTTTAAAAATGTTTCTCTATGGTGCCACCAGAGGCCCATTATGTCATAATGGATACATTATGAAATGCAAAAAAATTGAATAACCTGCCACTTTATGAAACTGAAATTTTATTTTTTTATGTTGGCAGGCAGCAAGTAGGGTTGGAATTTTAGGCTTACTTCGATTTCGTTGAGATTAGTTTTCTAGGCATTATGGATTGGACAAAACGTTTTATAGAAAACTTTAAAATACTAACCTTTAACCTTGCATATAGATCATTTTTACTAGATATTTATCTGAAATACCTATACTCGGAAATATATAACATGCTGACGGTGTCCGTCAACTAATTTCTAGTCACAACTATAAAACAACATCACCTAAAAATAATAGAAATATCTTCCAGTTTATGCTCTATTTCTAAAGTTTTATTCAATAAAGTACTATTTTTATTTTTAATTCAATATAGTATTATACATATTTCTTTATATATACATATTTATAGTTACTGTAGACATTTCCTGGGCATTAATTGTTGTTCCTGTCAGATTCTGTGTCGACACAATATTTTGTGCAATAGCATTATTTATTATTTTGTTCAATATTTTGAACTTTGTTTTGCTCGCACCATAACTCAAAGTTTTGCATATTCTTTTTAAAAGTTTTTCTAGATTATTTTCTGCAATTTCTCGTATTTCTGACGGAGTAGAACTTTCTTCCTGACTCATTTTTATTAACTTTAATAATATATTTATTTTTAATTATGACCCCGCATCGCGGGTTGTTTTCTAAATTAAACGCGTGCTCTAAGATAATAATAATAATAATAAATGTCTTTATTGTAATTAAAGAAAAATTACAAAGGTCTTATGAAACTTGTATCTTAATATACTATTTTGGTTTTGGCAATTATTGGAAAAAAGGGCATGTCAATTTAAAGACAAAAGAATATCTAATAAAAAAGGTACTCTTTATTCGAGTCGATAGAAACCACACCGTAGGTATCAAGTTCGAGGAGAAGCCGACGTATTTGAAAACTCGATTTCTATGTTCTCTATAAACAAACCCGACGTTTCGTCTTATCCGGTCACTCTCGGTTTCTAATTTTGCATGTCTGTATTTTAATTCGGTTAAACTGATTGACGCTCGCTAATAAGTTTGAATTTAAAATAATTACCATTTGAACATTTAAAAATACTATTTTGAGGCAAGCTACTTACACGAAACTTTTAATAGTAATTATATTAATGATTTGGGTTTTGGCCAAAGTAGATAACTGCCCGAGCCAATAGGTATTCTTAAACCTAATTTTACTTATATTTAACTTTCTCACCGATAAAAATGAATGTACAGAGTTAATCTGAAATTATTCGGTTTTTTTTTTCAGGGTTGTTCGTTTTTTCGTATTTTGTCATGCACTTAAAGTAGATGGTAAATCCTTTGTAGATTATGCAATCAACTATTATGTATGATCGATTTTACAAATTTTTCTAAAAGACATAATTACTTGAGAACTGGGAGTTGACGCATGAGGGCTGAGAGCAAACGGCCCTCATGAATGCTTGCTGCGAATAAAAACAATGTTGCCGATAGCCATAGGCCACGGCACCGTGGCTACAAATTTGTCGTACGAAGGTCTCTCGTAATGCATTTATGTTTTTAGAGTCAAAAAGCTACATATTACGCGGTAAGAATTTTCGTACATCCTGTATACAGAAAGAATTGTCGGTTTGGTTGATATTAAACAAACTAATTTGCAAAGTGCATGTTGTTGTTGTTGTTGTTATTGTTGTTGTTTTTGATAGTTTTGGTGGAAATATTGCAACAAACTCTAAGATATATTTTCAGCCGGAACAAGAGTACCTACACCCCCCCCCCCCCCCCCCCCCCCCCAACCCGAACAAACCCCCCGTTTTCAAGGATGCTGAGCACGGTGGTGGTGGTGTTGGACGCGTCCGACCCCTTCCAACCCCTCCACCGGTCAATACTCGCCCCTGAAAGTGGTGATTTTTTTTTCAAGTATCAGCGGCAAATATACAGGGTGTTTCGGGAGGAAATGGAAATATTTTGGGAACATGTTCAGAAGGTCAAAATAAGAGAAATTAATATGTATAGTAATATGTTTTAATCCGATTCTTAACCGTCTCTGAAATAATCGGTTCTAAAGTTTTTTTGTAAAGTTTTGGAGTAATTAAGAAGTTTTGGATTTCTAACTCCAGTTTGTAGGTATTTCATTTCATTCAAGGTCTAAATGTGGAAAATAAAGAGAATGTTCTGGATATGGCTGAAGAGAATCCAGGTGTTAGTACGAAGCGGATTACGAAAAAACCTCGATTAGAATCACATGTGGGCGTTTGGAAGACACTTAGAAAAAACGGTTTAAAGCCTTTCCATGTTCAACCGGTCCAACATCTTCAAGAAGGTGATTATTGCTTAAGGGTTCAATTTTGTGAATGGATCCAACAAAATCGAGGCCTATATAAAATACATTTTATTTAGCGATGAAGCTCAGTTCACCCGCGATGGAATCAATAACTGTCACAATGAACATCGGTGGTCAGATGAAAATCTTCATGCCCCGTTTGAACGAAACTTTCAACATCGATTCAGTATTAATGTGTGGTGTGGAATGCTCAACGACCAGTTGTTTGGTCCTTTTGTATTGAATGAGCGTATTACTGGGGATGGATATTTACGGTTTTTGGAAGACCATTTAACACACATGTTGGATGACACCGAATGTTCCTTCAGCACGATGGAGCCCCACCTCATTTTTGTCGCCGGGTGCGTAATTTCTTGAATAATCGTTTTCCTGATCGTTAGATTGGCAGAGAAGGACCTCAAGCTTGGCCACCGAGGTCACCAGACCTAAACCCACTGGATTATTGCCTCTGGGGGTGGATGAAATCACTAGTATACGAAACACGAGTAGAAACCGTGGAATGGCTCCACAATCGAATTTTTAATGCTGCAAATATCATTATAAACAATCCCCAAGCAATTCAACGCGCAACACGAGCGATTAACAAACGTGGTGCAGCTTGTATTGAAGTTGGTGGGGGTATTTTCGAAAACATTCTAAATTAGTGGAATTTTGTTGTTTTACTAGTATCTACTGGTGTTGTTTTTGAAATAATAGTTACAAAAAAAACTTAGAACCGATTATTTCAGAGACGGTTAAGAATCGGATTAAAACATATGGGTTAATTTCTCTTATTTTGACCTTCTGAACATGTTCCCAAAATATTTCCCTTTCCTCCCGAAACACCCTGTATATTCCCCGCCGTTTTCGAGGATGCTGAGCACGTTGGTGATGTTGGATATTGCGTCCGACGCCTTCCAACCCCTCCACCGACCAATACTCGCCCCATTATGGAACGACATTACCTTTAAAAAAAAAAAATTTCGAAAACAATTACAAGTGTTTAAATTTTTTTTTTAAATTGTTGATTTTTTTATTAATTGAAATTAAAAAAGAAATTTAACTTAGAAAAAAAAAGTTTTTTTTCTAAAAAATTAGAAATAAGACCACGCCTTGGCTTTTGTTCGCGCAAACTATTTGATTATGTTTTTTCAGTTGGACCGGAATGAGAGACCATTACAACCAAAAAGCGAAGTACAACTATTTTCCCCATTCTCAACATCCTCGAAAACGAGGGGGGAGAGGAGTCGGACGCGATATCCAACACCACCAACGTGCTTAGCATCCTCGAAAACGAGGGGGGAATATATATATTTGCCGCTGATACTTGAAAAAAAAAATTCACCCCTTTCAGGGGCGAGTATTGGCTGGTGGAGGGGTTTGAAGGGGTCGGACGCGATATCCAACACCACCACCGTGCTCAGCATCCTCGAATACGGGGGGGAATATATACAGGGTGCCCCAAGTAAAGTGGCCTATTAGAAGTATCTCGAGAACTAAATGAGATTTTATTTTGAAAATTTGGCTGTGGCTATAAGAGATAGTTTTCTACGTTCCTAAAATATTTTGGATGATGCGGTGTTGCCGGATCATACCGAAAGTGGTAGCAACTTCGGAATTTTAAATGAATTACCCTACATATTATATATTTTTTGGAATCTAGGTAAAAATCTAGAACAGTTTTCTGTATAATATCATATACCTATCTTTAAGAGTTTTTGAATTATAAATAATTTTGTGATTTTTTAACGCCGTATCGGGACCTGAAAAGAAAATCATATCTTTTTAGCGGTTCCAGCTAGAAAGCTGAAATTTTGACAATAATTTCACAAGACCATCACAATTTTATAATTTTGAACAGTATTTAATTAGTTTTATACAGGGCGTCTCCAAAACAATATTTCTGAGGGAGATGAATTATTGCAAAAATCTTCCTTTTTTTAAATGGGACACCCTATATTTGATATGTTTTGCGAATGGAGGATCGAATTTCCTATCTAATGATATTAAGTGTTCCTATACCTATCTTCAGTATTTTCGGACTTATAGCGAAATTTCAAAATTACCTTATAAAAATATATTTTTTGGTACTTGGCTGTGGAATGGTAGAAACAAAATAATGAAAAGTCCATTTGACGTTATGTCTGTGTTACTGTAGTAAAAATGGCTAATTCACATTATTCGAGCTTAGATATTTTAAGTTTATTTTATATTCATGGGGAGTGTGGTAGAGTTTTATCTAGAACTTGCAGAAAATTTAATGAACTTCATCCTGATGCAGCTCCTATGACTCCCAAAAAGTTTAAAAGAGTAGAAGCAAACTTTTTACATTTCAATAATGTACGAGCACCCAGAATGGTGAATAAATACGTTACAGGTAATGAAGAAAATGAGATAAACGTGCTGGCGTACTTTTATGCATTTCCACACGCTTCAATTTATTGCGCAGAAAACGATTTGGATCTGGCATACATGTCAATTAATAGAATTTTGCATAAACATAATATGCATAATTACAAACTGATTACGCTTCAAGCTCTTGAGCCTGATGATCCTCCGAAACGTCTTGAATTCTGTGAGATGGTTTTGATTCGCACGCAAGAAAACCCAAACTTTTTAAAAAATATTATTTGGACAGACGAATGCAAGTTTTCAAAAGAAGGAATATTTAACAGAAGAAATTCTCATTTTTGGGCTAGCGAAAACCCTCATTTCGTGAGAGAAAGAAGTTTTCAACATAAGTTCAGTTTTAATGTATTCTGTTTGCTAATGCAAGACAAAATTGCTTTCTGCTTATATGACGAGAACCTGACTGGTGCAAAATACTTGGAAATATTAAGGTCAATAGTGTCAGACTTTCTGGATGATCTACCTTTGGAAATCCTTCGAAATTGCTTTTACCAATTAGATGGAGCACCAGCACACTGCTCACATGGAGTTTCTGCAGAGCTATTTAGTATGTTTGAGGACCGATGGATTGGCCGAGGAGGTCCTTGGAAATGGCCCCCAAGGTCTCCGGATCTTACCCCCCTAGATTTTTATCTATGGGGTAGGATTAAAGAAATAGTATACATGACACCCGTCACAACAAGGGAAGATTTAGAAAATCGAGTACGAACAGCTTTGGGGTCTCTAGAAGGGAAAGAAATGAAAAAGGTGACAAATGAACATGTTATCACCACAATTCATGAATGTTTAAGAGCCAACGGAGGGCATTTTAAACAATTTAGTTATTAGTTATTTCATTCGTGTTGTTTCGTAATTTTAATTTTGTTTTTTATTTATTAATAAATTGCTTTTGTTAACCATTTTTTTTACAAGAACACAGAAATGTCAAATTAATTTTTCATTATTTTGTTTCTACCATTCCACAGCCAACTACCAAAAAATATATTTTTATAAGATAATTTTGAAATTTCGCTATAAGTCCGAAAATACTGAAGATAGGTATAGGAACACTTAATATCATTAGATAGGAAATTCGATCCTCCATTCGCAAAACATATCAAATATAGGGTGTCCCATTTAAAAAAAGGAAGATTTTTGCAATAATTCATCTTCCTCAGAAATATTGTTTTGGAGACGCCCTGTATAAAACTAATTAAATACTGTTCAAAATTATAAAATTGTGATGGTCTTGTGAAATTATTGTCAAAATTTCAGCTTTCTAGCTGGAACCGCTAAAAAGATATGATTTTCTTTTCAGGTCCCGATACGGCGTTAAAAAATCACAAAATTATTTATAATTCAAAAACTCTTAAAGATAGGTATATGATATTATACAGAAAACTGTTCTAGATTTTTACCTAGATTCCAAAAAAAATATAATATATAGGGTAATTCATTTAAAATTCCGAAGTTGCTACCACTTTCGGTATGATCCGGCAATACCGCATCATCCAAAATATTTTAGAAACGTAGAAAACCATCTCTTATAGCCACAGCCAAATTTTCAAAATAAAATCTCATTTAGTTCTCGAGATACTTCTAATAGGCCACTTTACTTGGGGCACCCTGTATATATATTTGCCGCTGATACTTGAAAAAAAAAATTCACCCCTTTCAGGGGCGAGTATTGCCTGGTGGAGGGGTTTGAAGGGGTCGGACGCGATATCCAATACCACCACCGTGCTCCGCATCCTCGAAAACGGGGTGAAAGTGTGTTTCTCTGCAGGGAAACCTCTTGAAGCGCATTTAACCCATCTAGGGGGTGGTTTTTGGCCGTTTTGCGCGCAACCCCAAAGAGACATTCTGACGCCGCCATCGTGTTCAGCATCCTCGAAAACGGCGTGGTACTCTTGTTCCGGCTGAAAATATTTCGATTCGAAGAAACAATACACGTGTTTTTTTTTTTAAATCCGCTCTGTTTTGTCTTGTTTGGACAAAATTCTGGAAAGGCTTGTGGTAGGTTTTATCTATCCTACCTAAATGGTAATGAAAAATAAAATTGTCTCACCACAGCCACCACAAAACACTCCAAAGTGTCAACCAATTGACGCAGTCCCCTTTTTCTCTGTAGAGTCCATCTGGAAGTCAACCGTCTAGCCCCACCGACGAAATATCAGTGCGAAGAATCTCATCCTTCATGCTTTTAAAAACGCGCGAACTACCAGCGCCCCCTACCGATCACATTACCGATCAAATATCGAAAAGAAGTTGGTTCGAGTACTCCATAACGATCGATCAAGATTTTACCTTGAATATCGGACATAGAAATAGAACGTTTAGCGCCGAAGATCTGATGGGCTTCAATAACACCGGGAACATTTGCATATGGCCTTCGGAGGAGACGTTAAGTTACTACGTATGCTCAAATTTAGATATTTTCGATGGTAAAACCGTATTGGAGTTGGGGGGAGGCATGTCTTGTCTGGCAGGGCTGTTCGTTGCCAAGTACGGCTCCGCCAAACGGGTCCTGGTTACAGACGGCAACAAAACTTCCATGGAAAACGTCCAGGCTATTTTGCAATGCAACACGTTCGCTAGTCCTACGGAATGCGCCATACTAAAGTGGGGTGACCAAAAAGAGTCGTACACCCAGTACGATTCGATCATTTCCGCGGACTGCCTCTTTTTCGACGATGCCCGACACGATTTTATTAACTGCCTTTGTAAGTATTTATCCTCCGAGGGGCGAGCGTTGGTTATGGCGCCCCAAAGGGGCACCACCTTGGATAGTTTTATTCTTCAGTCCGAATCCAGGGGACTTATTTGTAGGAAAGTAATGAACTACAGCGATGTAGTGTGGGAGAAACGATTTACGCTTATGGATAATTGTGATTACAATGATAATATTCATTATCCGATACTCATAGAGGTGACCAAGGCATAATTCAAGTGTCCTTAGATGATTTTTTTTTTGAGGGTTTATTGTAAATTCCATCGGGTCTGCTTCATGAGATGTAGAAGTAAAAATAATTGCGACAAGCGTTTCGATTCATTTTAAATTGGTTGAAGAACGAAAACCTGTATACAGGGTGTCCATTTTTGGGTAGTTTTACGGGGTATCTCCTTTATTAGTAAAGATAGAGGGAGCGAAAAACCGCTTGATCACTCGATTATTGAAATAACCGACATCGCTCGATTATTTAAAAAACCGCTCGAGTTATCTATTCAGGCGAAAACCGTCGCTCGTCACTTATTATCTTTCACTCGATACCCGCGCTTCGCTTGACGCCGACGGAAATGTACCGCTGTAGTGTGATCGAGTTAAAAAACTGCTCGTATATTCGAACAGTTTTTCGCTCGATAGGAAATACTCTATACTCGGAGACCACAATTGTAGACAGTGATTCATCTATGACAAAATGAAACGACAACTGCATTTGAGCGAGATGGAAATAGACTTGCAGTGGCGCGTAAAATAAAAAAATTATATAAGTACTTATTATTGAAAATTCGCAAAATTTCAGGTAATTACTGAATTCACTTAGCGATATTTTTGGCAATGAGTCGTCCTTTTTTATTTCCGACATAATTTTTTTGTATGTGGGAATTTCATTCTTAAAATAAAAACCGTACTTTTCGACGAATTGCATATTTTGTCGCATTATCAAGTACGATTTTTTTTCGGCCACATGATTCTGAACTTTGGAGTTATTCTTGTTCTTCTTATTTTTTAAAGTCCTGAGTACTGTACCAGCCCAGGGGTCGGCAACCTTTTGAGACGGAAGAGCCAAAAGTTATAATTTACACAATTTCTCAGTTTTAAAGAGCCACGGACGGCCGCAATTTGACATCGAAAGAGACACAACTTGACATCGAAAGACCGCATGCGTCTCGCGAGCCGCAGGTTGCCGACTCCTGGTCACAGCCAAAGCACTGGTGAAGACGCCAAATTGTCTTGCGTCGAAAACGAATTAAAACCTACATAGAAACATCCGACGACGGCGGCGTCATTCGAGAGCTTTCGACGGACTGACGATAGTAACGACGCGTGTCACGGGGGAGGGGTGCGGTGAAAAGAGGCTGAGAGATAGAATCGGTGCCTAATCCTCGTTAATCGATTCAGAACGCATTTTTAATGTTTTTTTTTTCGATAAAATAAATAATATTTGCGTATGGAACTAAAGAGCCGCATCTTCACATCCAAAGAGCCGCATGTGGCTCGCGACCCGCAGGTTCTCGACCCCTGTACTAGCCGATACTTTCGTTAAAGAAGCACATAAGTTCGTTGCATCTAGCACAGATAAATCCGGATTTCGGGGCCGAATACCTTCATACACAGATTTTATCATGTCTGGTTTCCTCTGTGTTAAATTAGGTCGTCTTTTTTTTTAAAGGTGGACCGCTAGTTGATGCAGTAGTATGCATTTTTACCACTAGCACAAATAACACTATTAGTCAATAATAGAAAAACAGCAACAACAATAATTATATACAGTAACAACTATCCACAATTACAACAACAATACGCAACAACAATACTCAGTAACAACAATACTCAGCAAACAATTCAAATTTTCTATGAAAATACAGTAAAACCAGCTGGTTACGCCTCTCTCAACAGTTTGCAACTGATACAATAATATCAAACACTGTTGCCATGTGTATGCTATATTTAAACGTTTGCCCGCTGATCCGTTCCCCGTGCAAATCCTAATACTATAAATAATATAAAGCTCGAGAAAACTACAGTTTGGCTACGCCGCGCGTTTGCGACCAAATAAGTGCGAGGAAGCTGCTTTTTAGGTAATTTTAAACAGACAATAGCGGGTAAACGTACAAGATATTATCAACCGCATTCGCTGCATTGTTGTTCGGACTATGAAATGAGTCACGGTCTACAATTGTGGACATCGAGTATAGTTATAAATTCAGGCGAAAAACCGAAAAATATCGCCGGTCACTTAATAGACGACCTTCGGTCTACGCGCCGCGCCATCCGATTGGCGACGTTCGAGTTTGACGTTGAGCAGGTAATACGACATACGTCTTTTTTAAAGGGTGACCCATTTAAAAAAAGCAAATTTTTTAATTTTCCTTGAAAACTATTGAATTAGAAAAAAATCTGAGTGCGTCACTGGATTCTACGTAAAAAACTACAAAAAGAACATTTTATTTCTTTTTGATACGTTATACGAGATATGGGGGTTGTCCCAAAATGCACAATTCTCAAAAACATCCCGTATATCAAAAACAGGGCGGCCTAGAAAAATTCTGATTAGGGCTTCTTCTGTTTGACAAAAAAGTAGTACAGTGGTGCGAAAACCGCATCCTTCTATCTTTACTAATAACGGAGATACCCCGTAAAACTACCCAAAAATGGACACCCTGTACACTGGTTTCAATATTAAACTTTATATCTGTTCTAAATTATTGCTTGTAATTTGTATATACAATACACTTTATGGGCAGTTAAATTTTACTGTCGAATGTCCATTTTATGTAAGAAAGTCATGTGTTGATTGTTTGAAGCAATATTGCATATTGTATTTACTACTCATGTTTATGAAGCATACTTAGTTGCGGAGCATGAACATATGGGATGACACGCAACATTTCATTGATTTTTCAGCTTGAGCATTTTCAAATCTTATTTAATTGATATTTTGTGTTTTTTTTTTAAATAATAAATATAACCTTGAAATTGGATCTTCTTGATCGAGCTCTAAATGTTGAGATATACGCGTTAAGCCCCCAAGAATTCGTTCGAGATTTTTAACTTTGATGTTATAGTTGTTGCAGAATTATACCGTTGATTCTTACTGCCATAAATAAACTACCTGATTAAACCCTATTGTATACGCCTGAACCTCTTCAAAGCTCAATAAATGGGATCAGGGCCGGCTTCAAAATGTATACCACACCACATGATTTATTTTTATAATTTAAAATAAATAGATAGGTATTTTTAGTTTTAGCTACCTATAATAAATGTAAAATAATGATAACAATTAATGAAAATTGAAAATAATATAATTTAAAAGTATAACTATTAGGATAACAAGTACAATACAAATTAATTAAATTCTAAGAAACTATCGATAATTTATTCAAAATTTAACTCGGTATCACTATCACTATCTTCATCTAAGCCTAAACTTATAATTAAGGGTTGAACATTTGTAATCATACAATTTTAAGAATTTTCCACCTTAAGTACATGCTGTATACAGTTATTCCAGCTGTCTGCAGAAATTTTTCTTACTTCGTTTTTAATTAATTCTACTCCAGATGCATTTAATATAGGAGAAATATTATTTCTCCTAATGATTGAATATACAATAGTACGGAGGAAGACGCAACACTGTATGTCCATTTTCTGCTGCAAGTTTGTCACACTCGTATTCCTTATTTATTTTAAAAGCTCTTAATACTTCTAGCAGTTCTCGTTTTTTGTAAGTTTCTTCAAAATATAAATCATTTTCAATAATAAAATTTTGAATTTCTGCTTTTGTATTATTAAAATTGGGAACGATTTTTGCTTGCCGACTATGACAACTAGCATTGTCCATTACAATGACGCTATTTTCAGGTATATTTTTAAGGGATTTATGTTTAAACCAATCTTCAAAAAGTTGTGCGTCGGGGTTTTGATGGTAATCTAAAGAAGAATCTGCTATGTTTTTAGCTGAAAGCAACAGACAATTTGGGACAAACCTGTTCTCTGAACCAGCATGTAATATTGTGATTCTTTTGCCTTTATTTGATGGTGCCTTGCTTTGACATTTTTTGGAAGAATCATCCCAACCTTTTCTTGGAGTGTCATGGGTATCGAGCCATGTTTCGTCAAGGTAAATAATTGGACGATTTTCTTCTCTAAATTGTTTAACAGCTGTTAAATATTTAAGTCTCCATTCCCGACACTTGAAGATGCCCCCCTATCAGCACAATTCCAAGGACGTCACATTCTACCACTAATAAGCCTAACTAAAAATTACTCGCCGGAAAACCACTAAAGATTAAAATTATTAAAAATCACTTTGTATTTATATATGCATCAGGCATAGGTATAAATTGAATTTGTATACCTGGTCCGGCTCTGCTCGAAAAGGTTTTAAAATTTGGGATTTCCTTATTTATTTTATGGCCGAAGGGATAATGACGTTTTATTGCAATCAAGAGATCAACGATATAATTCTGCAAAAACTTTACTACATAAGTGATAAAAACTGTTGAAACGAACGTGTTCATCCCATACCGTCTACATAATAGTATATTCTCTTGGTATCAAAGAATAAATATATCTTATAGCGTATCGTATCTGGGTGTACCCTTATTCCTCATATACCCTAAATATATATCTAGTCTGATTAACCTTATCTGTGATAAAAAATACCAATTTTTCCTTGTCGCTTAGAAATTGGTGTATAGAATTGATATTATAAAGAAATGCCCATTCTAGTCCATATGTAACGAATTTGTACGGTATCCTTTACCCGATGTTGTGTGTATGAGAAAAAATTTTCGGCCTTCCAGGCCGATTATAATAAACATCTTTACAATATTGTAGATGATGATGCGAAATTTTTTATGTTTTAAAAGTTGCTTTAAATGTTAGAAGCAAGTAATAATTCGGCGTAGGATAAAGGACATCGCTAGGTAATAACTGTAGGACTTGCACTTGCGGTAACAAATCTTTAATGTTCGAAATAATGAATCGCGATTCTGGAGTCGTGAAGGTATTGTGAATTATTCCTATACAGTGTGTTTCAAACCCATGTTGATGGACCTATTTGTTTTATTTTGGGTAAGGAATCACAACACAAGCGATGATGCATGTTTTTTGAAACGCCCTGTAATATTCGTCTTAAGTGATCGAAACGTGTACGTTTATACAGGGTGTTACGGAATGGCCTTATTATATTATATTTAAACCTGCAAATCCTGTTATGCAAACTATTTGTTGAAAAATATAAGGTGATTTTGACAATGACATGTCATAAAACGGTGTTAGACGTATTTTGGTATTATCTTTATTGATTTATAACCCAACATTTCAACTGGTAAACATCTCGAGTCGTCTTTTTTTTTTTATGATCAAACACAAGCACTATAGGAAAAGTCCTTTAGGGCACTCTGGGAGTGGTGCGTGTGCGCAAGAAGCGATTCACGTTGGTTTTGAATCGTTGGAGGTTATATTCGTGGGGAAAAACGACCTCGGGAAGGTCGTTCCATAAGGATGATGTCCTCCAGATGAAAGTATTTTTAAATAGTGAAGTTCGAGGAGTACTAAGCTTAACCACATATGGATGGGCGGCAGTGGTTCGTCGTGTATTTCTGATATTCGCAGCTCTGGGCAGAATCAAGAGGGCAAGGTCAGCCGAGCACTTTCCATGAAAATATCTGCAAAAGAGAGTCGAATCCCGAACCTGTCTTCGATGTTCTAGGCTGTCGAGGTTCTTCGTCAGCTCGTGGTCTCCAATCAGACGAATGGCCCTCCTTTCGATGGAAGCCAGTAGCCGAAGAGTCTTCAGGTGCATACTGTACAGTATCTCCAGACGACTGAAGTTGTTTACCAGTTGAAGACAAATGGAAGTCCAAAATACGTCGATCACATACACACGATACAGCATTGTCTTTAACCTTCAAACAAATACGGCGAGGTTAGATTTTGTATGTGCATTGTTGTAATAATAACAACTAGCAAATTTTATACCGTAAATTTTGTTCGGGTTTCGCGTAAAAGATTTGTTACCGCGTGCTCTTAGTTCTTATGGCTAATATTAATATAAAAAAATATTCTATTTTATGCCTAACACTTATTGGCTTAAACTGACGGTGTCGTTTTTTCAAAAAGTGATAAAATTGATATTATTTTGCCTAATAGATTATGATTTCTTCCATGAATTTAAACGCTTAAAATTAGTTGAAAAATTCAGTTCCTATTAGAAAAGAGTGTGTTTTTTGGAAATTACAGGGATATTTGAAATATTTAGATAATTAGGGGAACAGTATACAGCTTTCGTGTTATTTTTGCTCTACGTTGTCTGGCAATGTAAGCAAAAAAGTACAGTACTACGACGTACGTTATAAGATTATTATGACAGTAACTATTAAGAAGTATCACCGTCTCACAAATTACATTATACAGGGTGTTATGAAAACGACGTATTATATTTAAACCGGCAATTCTTGAGATAAAGACAAATTGAAACAAAAAGCGAATTTTGACCGGTGTTGTCATATGTACACCTTGAACTCCTTAGACACAATAAATAATTTAAACAATTTCCCATTCTGTAATACCTTATTGTACAATTAATTTAAGAAACTTTACGACAAAAAATGTTTTAAACAAACAGAACAAACATAAAGAATAGTATTAAATAAGTTTGAAATAGGCACGTATGTCACTAGGTCAAATACCAATGACCTCTTGACGGCTTACAACCGCTGAGCCGAAGTGTTGCGGTCGGATAAGTTGTATTTCGTCGATAACCAACACAGTCGCAGCAATCCGCTCTGTTATTTCGGTTTACGCGTGTATCTTGCCAGTCCATAAATAATCTTTGAATATTGTTTTTATTGACGAAACCAATTTGCTCGGTTTAAGACCGGTTGTTTCTTCTGGATGTCAAATTTCGTCGCGTGTAATAAAATCTAATAATCTGTAGTATAATCTGTATTATTGTAGTTTCAAAAGCTAACTATCGGTTCTGTTTCACTATTACTGTGTGTACATAAAGTGTTCCCATAAAAAAGAAGAAAAACTGATTGTGTTTGTGCCTGGATTTCCTCGCTCTTTAGGTATAAAGATAAGTAGGTAAATAAATAATTTATTTTTATAATTTTATATGGAATTTCAGTTTTACATTAAGTTTGGCAACATTGCCATTGGGCCTGGGTGATATATGTGTACAGTAGCGCGGACTGACCTGTGAGTAAGAGGGTTTGTTACTCCACTTTTAAAACGATCGATTTAAAAAAAAAATATGTAGCGCTTCTCTAGGACACCCCAGGAGTCGCCCATTTAAATATAATACGTCATTTTCATAACACCCATAACAGCTACTTATTTGTGTATTTATTTCCACTTGTCATGGCCTTAACGTTGACTACGTCTTTTGCCAGCATAAAATAACACCAAAACTGTATCTTGTCACTTGTTTCTTTGTGAAAGATTTGTCAAATGAATATTATATTAAATAATTTATTGATTGTGCGAGATGTGTTGAGTAAAATGTGATTTAAATGTTATAATCTGCTTAGATTACTTATATTTTTTAAAATTCCTTAGCCAGAAAGGACAACCCCAACATAACCTTACTTTTAGAAGATGTTAACGTCGGGTTGGGCCAGGTAGACCGTGGCAATTGTTTCTTTCGTTCTTATTAGCAGTCCTGGATTAAGGCCGCTAGGATTTTTAGTCTCGGGCCCCCTTTCTCCCTTATCCGGCACTGCTTATAAGGACTAAATATTCGCAATAATTGGTCATCATTGCTTGTTTGTGTGTGTCTGTGTATGCCTAAACGCCACTGTAATCGTGACTTCGAGAACACATGTAAACCGTTCAAAAAAACAATATTTAATTTCTTGTAGTTATGTTGGGGCACTGGCATTAGTATTATTCACTAGTCTATTGTTTGAACGGTTAAAAATTACATATCCGTAATTTGAAATGGAGGGAAGGATGTATAAAGGTGCGTATAAATATGGCGAGACGCGCCTAAGCAGCGCTTTGGTCGAGCTTTTTTCAACGAGCCTGCCGCGAGCTTCGTTCGAAGTTTTTCAGATTTCTCGACGACTGACGCAACCTCACTCCACGTACCTATCTTTTTTTCCTTTTTAAAATATTCTTTCACTTTGGGAGGGGTAAACCAACACCTAAAATTTGTACAATAAAATACCCCCTTTTAAAAAAAAATATCTTTGAATACCTACAAAGATATGCATTAAATACCCCAAAAAACAATATTTTTAGATAAATTCCCCAAAAATACCCTTCACTGTTACAATAAAATACCCCAGTGGTTCACCCCTCGGATCCCGCACATTAGAGAATAATTTGTAGGTCTTCCCTACATAATAATAGTATGAACGTCTTAAATTATTTAACAAACAGAACAATTATTGGTTTCAAATTAACATGGCGATATTTATGCCTTCTTTGAACCACTCTATATTATATAAAAAGTGGTCGGTCTCGCTGGAAACTGAACTTCTTTACGAGCCAGCCACAAACCCGTTCCAGTAAATGCGCCAAATCGCCTTGAGCTCGAGGTAAACACCGACAGCAAATGGATCGCTACGAGCCATCCTCGAGAGGCTCGTGGCAGGCGCGTCCGAGTCTTTCAGCCCGTACCAATATGACGAACCAGGCTCGTTGTTGGCGCGTCTCGGTCTCGTCTCGCCATATTTATACGCACCCAAAGGTGTGTATAATGTTTTCTGACTAAATAGAAATTAATGCCAGCCCGAATTCACGTATGATTAAGATTTGTTTAATAAAATTCCATTTAAAATATGTTTTTTAAATGTTATACCCTTTGAATGGAAATTTCTGGCTGAAAAGGCCATTGTTAGGGGTTAGGAACTCATCCCCAAGGGTTACTGGAGCTATGACTAAGTTCTGGACAGTGTATGTATAAATAAAGTCGCCCTTTTCTCTGTATCATCATGAAATATTCCTAAGCCCTCTTAGTCTTTTGGGAATAACATAATACAGGGTTATAGAGCTTTTTTTGCACGAAAATCACAGCCAAAATTACATGAAATTTTGTTTTGAGAATTAGTCACGTGACAAATAGGAGGCTGTAGAAGCTTCTGATCGAAAATAAAATACGCCCTCTATAAAATATTTTTAGATATTATAAAGGAGCTTAATTGTTGGATTAATTTGTATCAAAACTTATAACCTCTGTATATAGTCAAAAGTAGTCTTATTCTAGGCGGGTCTCTATCACCGACATTTAACTATGGATACGTACAACTTAAGGGGTGAAAAAATGGGTTGGTGCGCACAGTTTGCCGGTCATATTTTTAAAGGTTGCTCGTCGGTTGTCTTGCGCACACTGTCGTCGCCGTCATATAGGCAACCCCGCCGGCATTGGTGCCGGTTTGGTTGCCGACCAACGACGACCGTCCAGAACTGAAATCTTGCGTCTTGGCGATGTAACGATATTATAAATCTATCGATGCGCGGACAATAGATAGATAGACAGATAATTCCTAAACTGGCATTTCAGTGATGGCCACAAGGCTTTCTTTTATGCGCGAAAATAGATTGTTTATTTCCCCGTAAAGAAGGTCTTGATGTGCCAAAATATTGCCGTGTAATAATTTTCATTAAGAGCGAAGTACGGTCCTGTTCGCCGGTTAAGGTGAATAGTTTATCAGTCGGCATTGCGCATGACATCTGACGATCAGCTTTGTTTACATGCGCGAGGCTGTATCTATCGTATGAACCAGAGTTCACCAAAATGTCTGTACTTGATTCCGGTGTTTGTAATTGAATAGTATCTTTTCTATTTCTGAAGTAATTTATATTATCTTATTTTCCAATTTTGAACGAAAACTCAACCTAACAAAAATGAATTCGTGCGAGATAAAACTAATAAAATCAATATGTCGCCGATCAATAAATAGGACAGCCGGATAAGACTGATTTTGATAATGTGTATATTTCTTAAAAGACAAGAGGCATGTTATCCTTGAATTTTAGCTGTAAATTAAAAATATATAGTTAAACAATTTTCGTTTGTAATGGAGCAGAACCTATAAAACTTAATAGTATTGTACCAAACCCAAATGCTCTACTCTAGCCAAATAAATTTGTTTTGTTGATTTAAGAGTTGTTATTTCTAAATTGAGTTTTGTTGATGAAGCTTGTAACGATAAATTATATAGGGTGTCCCTTTGAATTTAAGATTTTTAAGGGTAATATCTACCCCTCCTAGGGGGTTAAACTATACGAAGGCTGCCAATATTCGGCCCCCTTCGCAGATCGATTTCTAGTATTTTACATAACGAGTATTGAAAATGGTAGTTTTCAAACGAGACGAATGTGGAACAACATAAACCGGAAGAAGACAAGCAGCCGTGTTAAAAAATCGAAGCAGGCATGAACAAACCCGGCATCCATTAAGTATGGCATCAGCTGACAAACGCATGTGCTTTTCAAATGTCACTTTTGTCTAAATTTTTATCACTGTCAATATTTTACAGTGACATTTAACCAACAAAAAACATTCAAAATCCTTTTATTTGATTTACTAAAGTGGTGAAAATCAAATATTAGGATTCTGACATGTTTTAAGCTGTAAATATCACTTTAAAATAATCCTTACGCACTCTTATATCATTTATTGAACTAGTAACGTAACTACAAATGAAAAATTAAACTTCAGAAATAAGCTTGTAAGTAGTTTTATTAAAAAATAGGAAGTAAATCATAATTTACATAAAATATTTTACCATCTTCAACTGGGCTCTAGGTCCTAGCAAATATTTCAGGCTTCCAGTCCTAGCATATTTTTGGGCCCCATATGATTTATGAAAAGAAATTATTATTGATGCTTACTCTCAGTAAAGATGACTAAATGAATATTTCAATTACAAATTACTCACTTGCACCAAAAAGGAAACCACGTTTCTCCTGAAAAGATTAGAAAATTAAAAATTATTTTAGAATTTAAGGACGCTTCGCTTTCGCCATTTTCATTCACTTTACATATTATTCATATATTGCTTGATTATATTCCATGTCAGACGACGAAAATTGACTTGTAAAATTATTTAACAACTAGGCCTGTTCACATTTTATGTCTGTCTCTGTCTGCATCAACTTTTCCCGATTCGGTAAAGTGAGACAAATATGGCCAAGATCAAATCGCCTTCGTTAAACACGCCCACTTTATGGCTTCCAGATATAACTACGTAAGTCTGATATTGACACTTAATGCATACTAACATATAAAGATTAACGTAGTTTATTTGTGAGCGTATGGAGCAGAGTAGGCATAGCATCACTTCCATGGCCTTCTTACGTGTTTCGATCCCCCCCATAAGCAGTCTACCGGGCTGTGTGGAAATCCGCCGAGTTTGAGAAAGTCACTTTAACACAATTTTTCCTACGACCACAAATACAATTATTTGAACATTTTAGCTTACTTACCTGTTTGTAAATAAAAAATAATAGCTATTCTCCTATTTGCTTACGTTGATTACTTATGTATTGCGTGTACCTATCCATTTTTATAGTTTGTTAATTAGATTAATACTTTTATTTAGGTATTAATTAAAGCAAACAAAATGGATGTATTCTTTCGGCTGGTCTGCTGTCAGTTCTTCGTTTTTCTCCTTTCCGCTAAGGGCGCCACCGGCGCCGTTCGTGTAAAAACTATCTTAAACTCTTAAACCTCAAGGAGCCGAACCGTTTATTTTTTAACTTTAACAAATACAAAAATAACAAAATTAAATTAATCTTAGCGTTAAATAAATACATATAATTCCAAGAAAATCATAAAACTCATAACCAAACCTCAATATTTATAGAGTTAGTTAAATGTCCTTAATTTGTCAATTATGAAAGTTTTACATATTTGCTTAATAATTGATAATTGTAAAAATCGAATACTCCTTTACCCAAGCACTTATTAATGGGTTGCCTACCAATTCTCTGTTACCGGAAGTGAGTTTAAGGGTGGGACTCTTCCCAAAACTGTGAGCGAATAAAATTCTAATGCAATTTTCTCAGGCCCGTTCGGTTTTTTGGTCGTAAATACTTGAAAATTTAAAATTAGACCAAAAGTTTAATTTTGAGATTCGGACGAGGATGAGAATCTTATTTTTAAAAATCGATATATCAAAAATCTTTATGCGGAAGCATAGCCATGACGCACCGCAGCATCTGGCCCAATTATTTTTACATATTCCTAAATCCCTGGACACAGTTCTATACAGGGTGTTCCCTGATGATGTGCCAATATTTCATAATTGTGATCCATTGTAATTTTATGAAGAAAAGTTTTTTACATATATTTTTTTAAATGGTTATTATTTATTTATCTCCGAAAGTACTTTAGATTTATTTTCATTATATATACAGGGTGTCCGCTAATTAATGGTACATGGAAAACCCACAGACTCCTTACATAAAAGTATTAGGATGTAATTATACTTACCTATATCCGAAAGTTGATATTAACTGAGATACAGGGTTTAAAGTTAAAACTTCATTTTTGGTTTTCTCTAATAACTTTGAGAGAAACTCTGAGATACAGGGTTTAAAGTTAAAACTTCATTTTTGGTTTTCTCTAATAACTTTGAGAGAAACTAACGTTTTTTTACAAAATTTGGCAATTATGATTTTTTTAAGACGAGAAATTGATTGCTTTGTGAAATTTTAATGCTCTCTGTGGGTTCTTTGCAGATTTATTAGGTCATAACTTTTTTGTGCCTCAGTGTATTTAAGTTTTTAATAAAAATAATACTTTTCTCATATTTATTACGTAAAAAAGGTATACTAAGTTGAGGTCGCTCAGAGTTACCGTTTCGGAGATATTTGCATGTAAATTATTTAGTGCGTTAGCTCAGGCAAGCAAATAATATTTTGTTACTTCTTACCAATTAACTTTTACATGATAATTAATGTTCTAGTAATGGTAATTAGGAATTATAAATGCAACATAGTATATTGACTATTAACATTTAACGTCAATTTCATTTTTACATATTCATTTGCGAAAATGACCTATCAACATTTTGAAAAATTTTATATGATATCAGTTTATATTGAAAGTGGAAAAAACGAAGAAATTGCGCAAAATGTATATTTTGTTCGCTATTCGGAAAGACGATAACTATTTAAGGACCTATTCGAACATTTGCGATGATTCCCGTTATTTTTACCTTAATCTGAATCTTTTATTTCGTTTCAAAGTAATAAAGTTTAAACACATCGCCTAGGAAACCAATATCATCCATGGTGTGTTATATATTTGAATTATCTTTTTAGATTAAAACATATAGGGTGTTCCATTTAAAAAAATAAGGTTAGGTCCGATAACTTTTTTACTTTACCTTACCGAACAAACCCTTATATTTATTCTGAAAACGGCAGATTATTCAACAATCACCTTGAAATCTGTATGTTCGTCAGTCACAGCGCATACCGAAAATTTAAACAGTTTGACAAAAAATCGTGCTACTCCAGTATTTCGAAAATGAATAGTCTATTTTTTCAATAAATTACTTCATAATACACCCGAGCGTGTCATTCTATGTCAGAGTTATGTTCTTGATTATTTTTAATTTCAATAATCCAGAGATTTTCACGCTGCTCCTGAAATATCAACCAATAAATAATTTTAACGACTTATTCAAATTTATGATTGTCCCAAATTTGATTGTTTGGGTTTTTCGCAACTTGTTTTCGACGCGGAGCAAGAGGTTTATAAAACCCACAATATGCAGCAGACGATGACATTTACTTTGTACTGTAGTGGTAAAAGTAAAGAAACGATCACGTGCAAGTTGAACTAATTCGTGTTCCTCACCATTTTATCCGATTTTTGTGACTTTTTTGCAAACGGGTACCCCCGACGAGTCGTCTTCGAAGGGCCATTATCAACTTTCGTTTTTTAAATACGGTCCTGTTTTTCTGATATTGGAATTTGAAAATTTGTTTTCTTCCGAATGCAACGATGTATGACAAATTGTGGTTTAATGACGTTTCGAGTGATTTTTGAACAACATCAGGAAATTTTGGGATGCGGTCCTGTATTTCTTCTAATTTTATAAATAATAGCTCATAAGTAAGCTCTAATATTTTTAATTATGTTGGACTAGTTCAATAAATAACAAATAATTTAATAATAAACCACAAATAAGTGAACAAAAATCATTCCAAAACAGTAATAAAATGAACAACGCAAAAAGTAAGGAACTACATAATCAGGTGTTCAAAATGATTTCCGTTATTCTCTAAGCACAAATAATATCTTCTAACTGCCACATAACAGTTTTTTTGAGATAAAATAAAACATGCGATAGAATATTAAACTTTTCAGCATTTGTAAATTTATGTTCCATATTTTCTGAAAAATAGAAAACCTCTTAAAACGCTCCCAAACGATCACAATGGGAATGTCAAGGAAACAAATCACGCGTCAATTTTTTTGTTTCAAACGCCTACTTTTCTTTTAAATCCCGAATCAACAGAAGTTTGAAATAATCTTTCTGTATTTTGTTCACTTATTTGTGGTTTATTATTAAATTATTTGTTATTTATTGAACTAGTACAACATAAGTAAAAATTTAGAGCTTACTTGTGAGATATTATTTATAAAATTATGAGTAATACAGGACCGTATCCCAAAATTTCCTGATGTTGTTCAAAAAACCCTCGAAACGTCATTAAACCACAATGTGTCATACATCGTTGCATTCGGAAGAAAAAAGCTCTCAAATTCCAATATCAGAAAAACAGGACCGTATTTAAAAAAAGAAAGACGATTTCTTCGGATTACAAAACAATTGACGCTGTTAGATAGAAAAAGTGGCAATGTATTTATCTTAACACTCAATAAATTGCGAAATGGATTTGGCTCGTTCTACAACATTATACATCTTACTATGAAATATGCCGTATTTCCACACAACAATCCGACATCTATTTTTACAAACATTTGTAAATTATATATTTTTTTAAAATCCCAAAGGCAAAGGAGAGTTTCTTTCTAAAATAGATTGCCGAAGTTTTCTGACTGAACGAAACGTTGCGAAATCTTTACCGACCGCTGTATAAACTTTAAACAATAATATAAATTGTGTTTTAATGTTTACAATAATAATTATTTCTTTCCAAATTTTGGCCGGCTTTCAAAATAAACTCATTACTTTAGGCAAAAGGATAATCCCACTTTCATGTCATGTTTGTATGTATATACGTTACTTAAATTAAATAACGTTTCTTTAACATCATTAAATTATTATACACTATGTGATAATTATTATACAAACAAGTGCATTTTTTTACATTACATTACATTAATTTTAGACGGATTTGTTCTCTCAAAAAAATAAATTTTTTCTAATTATTAATGAAAGTTTACTTTTACACGATACCAAGCAAATAGCAATGAAATCGAGAATAAATAAAGCGCTATGGATAAACCCAAAATATCGTTGAAAAAAGCGATTATTATTTTTAAGAGCCATTACATTTTAATGGCCAATTAAACCTTCAGCATGGCTATAAAAAATTTTATTGTCCAAGATTGAGTGCATGCCTACTTTTTGGTTTACTTATAGCAGAACAATAGGGACTTTCTGTTAAATCCAGATATATATAACCATTAGATTGCTAATACCATCTGCAATTATGTCCCCGCTATGGGCATCAAAGGGGGCGTTGTGAGTTTGCGCAGTTCGGAAATTTCCTTGTGAAAGGAAACATTCGACAGGACCGGATTTCAACTTTTTTAATGTAAATGTCACTGGTTAGTTAGGAAAAATATTGCAATGAAAATTTCGATTAGTTCGATTTAAGACAGCGTTCCACGCATACGATTTCTGACGATATGATGATCCGACGGTGCCCTGATTGGTGTAAACTTTTGGTGCCAAATTCCGTCCGAATATTTGTCAAATAATGAGCTTTATTTTAACTTTCATCCGACGTCGTATGTTTCTTAACCTCACTTTTTTCTAAACCAAAAATTAAGAATTAATAAATATTGACAATTTTGGGAATTATTATCAGCTACTAATGCACCAAATTAAAAATACATTAATTTTAAGGTTAGGTAGTGACCACATATATATTATATTGTATACGAGTGACACTATTCTTTTTTTACAAGCTTTTTAGTGAAATTCGGTTCCGAAGATCGGATAATGTGATAAGCAAAATATTTTCGTATATATGTACATACCTGAAATACTTTATACCTGGTATTGATCCACGACTTTTGCCAAAAAGCACCATGCACTTGTGTCCTTTCATCTTAAACAAAACAAGCCACTAACCTACCAAACAGCGAATCGAAACACCACAAATTAAAAACTCCTTTACAAAAATTGTTGTTAGGTAATGAGTTATAAGCACTAATATACCGACAACAATGTGGATGAACAACTTTTTATTCTGTAATTTGAAAAAGCATCCAGAACCAAAGATGGCGACGAATAACAACAAACAAATAATGTCGGACCGGCTATGACGCGATCGATAAAATTTCCATCCTACTGCGCAAACTGAATGGTGCCAAGCCATCTCCCATAGCGGGGACAATTTTTGTAATTTGGAACGTTCGTATTGGTAATATATATGTGGTTAAATCTAGTGTTGTGATCGCTCGAGCGAAAAACCGCTCGAGTACTCGATTATTGAAATAACGGACATCGCCCGATTATTAAAAAAAACTTCTCGAGTTATAAATTCAAGCGAAAATAGTCGCTTGTTACTTATTACCTTTCACTTGATACCCGAGCTTCGCTTGACGCTGACGGAAATGTGCTGCTTGATAGTGTGATCGCTCTAGGTAAAAATCTGCTCGTATGTTTTTATTATGTAATAAGATTTTAAATATTTAATTTTTTATTTATTCATTCTATTCTTTTAAGATGTCTCAGGTTTATGTTTTAAACTTCTAAAACTTACAAAAACAACCCCTTGTGTTTGATCAGCACATTCTTCTTAGTCATAAAAATTTGATTAATCGCTGGAGCGATTCACTCGATTATTAAAATCGCTCGAGTATCAAGTACTCGATTATTAAAATCATCGGTTTTTCCCAACACTAGGTAAATCATTATTGAGTAAGGCTGAGCTGGGGCTCCTCAATGTGTTATTAGATTACCAATAAGTTGATGAATACTGATGTCTAGTTTACTTGCAGGTAGCCCACAGTAAATATGCAAATAAATTAATGAACAATTTTATTTTACATCCATTTTTGTTCGGGTTCGCAAATAATACCCTGTCGCGTTAGTCAGGGGGTTAAACCATGAAAACTGTGTTAACGTATATCCGATTTTTAATTTTATTTACTGGAAGCGTAAATATGGAAGACAGTAAAGATGATTTGCTTCATCTATGCGGTGTATCTTATTTATCAAAGAACCTTTGCGTTTTTAAAATCACTACAGAAAGTCCCCAATATCGAATTATTTTCGGATTTATTGTTAAATTGAATGAGGTATACCTCATAAAAACAAAATTTTTGAAATGCCATTAACATAAATTTAATTTACCAACCCTGAACCGATTTTATTTCTGGACATTTAGGTATTTTGCTGGTATCTATATTAAGCCAGGTCTGTTCCAGTAACATGTGTAGTTCCAGGTCTGTTCGGGTATTTTGCTGGTATGTACAGAGTGTCCCTGGATGGGGGTACCTATACCACAAATGGACCTAGTTTTTAATTACTCGACAATAAGATATTCTTTATAAAAAATTTTGCTTGTAAAAGTCGAAAAAAACGTTTTAAATAAAACCTTGCTTTAATCAATACTAATTAGAATTTATGTTTAAAAAATACAACGAAAAACTAAGGTAGTTAAATTCAATATTTTTCAAGATTTTGACCTCCCTGTATACAAAACCTTAATTCTCTCTTATGTCAAATCTTAATCTTTTTACGAGGAAAATTTTTTATAAGAGATTACTTCTTGTCGAGAAACTGAAAATTAGGCCTATTTGTGGCACAGGTAACCCCATTCAGGGACACCCTTATATTACGCCAGATCTGTTCCTGGCCGGCACAAATATTATTCACGCAATTCGACACTCTTTTTACACGGGCATCCCAAATTTGAGCCAAATTTAGAAATTATCCGCGGGAGGGACGGGCAAAACATCTTTTAATTCAGTTTTTGATGGATTTTAATTTTGATACGGAACAAATGGCATAACCGCGAGCGATCCGGCGGGCACAAATATTTTTCCCGTAATTCGACACTCACTTTACATAGGCATGCCAAATTTGAGCCAAATCGGTTGAATCATTTAGGAATTATCCGCGGGAGGGACGGACAAAACATCTTTTAATTCAGTTTTTGATGGATTTTAACTTTGATATGGAACAAATGGTATCACCGCGAGCGATCCGGCGGGCACAAATATTTTTCCCGTAATTCGACACTCACTTTACATAGGCATGCCAAATTTGAGCCAAATCGGTTGAATCATTTAGGAATTATCCGCGGGAGGGACGGACAAAACATCTTTTAATTCAGTTTTTGATGCATTTTAATTTTGATACGGAACAGATGGTATCACCGCGAGCGATCCGGCGGGCACGAATGTTTTTCCCGTAATTCGACACTCACTTTACATAGGCATGCCAAATTTGAGCCAAATCGGTTGAATCATTTAGGAATTATCCGCGGGAGGGACGGGCAAAACATCTTTTAATTCAGTTTTTGATGGATTTTAATTTTGATACGAAACAAACGGTATCACCGCCAGCGAATCGGCGGGCACAGATATTTCTAGTCTGTTTCCATAGTACCTAGATATGTTATCTAACAATGGGCCAAATAGTATTTTCAATCCTGCAAAAGCGAACTGTGGTGCAGGAGCCTGCGTACATGTAATGGGAAGAAACACAATTTTTTACCATTTTTATAACAACCCTGTGTATAGTGTGTATTGAGTCACACACACAAATTCCAGGAGAAATTAAAACATTAAAATGAACTTTTTGGCTCATTTACAGCATCGATGTATATTTGTCTGTCTCAGCGAAAATTAAACAAAAACTAAAGACGAGGTGAATATAAAGATCTAATTTAATATAGTTCTGTGTGGAATCATTTTTTTAACACAACAAATTAACGGGATCTCACTAACACTCATTGTTTCAAACGAAAATAAACGTTGCGTTTACATAGACAAATTGAAGTTTATAATTTTTTAATGTTCGGTAATAATTTGATTACATAAAGATGTGCAACACCTGTCTGGCGTATCTCCGTATGTGTATACCGACGTTCCTAAATTTTAAACATTAATTTGTGAACTTTTCGGGGTATTTATATATTATACGGTTAGGATTTCGTACTTTTCAGGCGAAAGTCGCGTTTATTATTCTATGCGGCGTGTGTGTACAAGTAATTGTTATTCTTAGGTTCTTCATTCTCAACCCACTATAAAGTTTATTACAGGGGATGAATATTGTATTCACCTGAAGACGACTGGAGATGTCTACCAGTTGAAACGTTGCATTACAAATAAATAAAGACAATAGAAGTCCAAAATACTTCTCTCATACACTCATGATACAGCATTCTCTCTAACCTTCATACAAACAACAGAAATTTACTTTTACAATATTTTTGTCTCGTTATTTACATCCTTATCTGGTAAAGTAATAGCTTTGAATTGAATAGTAAAAAAATCCGAAAAATTCATGGATGTGTGATGGCGTCCGTATTAAAGATATACAGGGTGTCCCAGAATATGTTGGCAATCTCCCGGATTCAGATAGAACACTTAGAAATAATAGGAGAAGTTCCTATAAATTTTTCTTCCTACGGCCTCCATTACGGAGATAAGGACACATAACGGACGTCCCTGGAAATCGTTGTTTTTAAATAATTTATTAAGTACTAGGTGTAATTTAATAATTTTTTAGTATAATGGTTACTTACTAGATGAGTCTCCTTAAAATTCGCCCTTTTAAGCTCATTTGGCTTATTTAGTTTGCCAGGGACGGACTAGACGTAACACAAAAATGCTTTTTTTATACCCTGTATGATGAAGGAACGACAATAATATTTTTGGATACTCTAAACCTTAAGCTGAAGAAAAGGCACTCTTGATCAATGTCGATAAAATGAATTGTTTTCGAGAAAAATATATTATTTAAAAAACAACGATTTCCACGGTCTGGTTTTACTACCGTCTTACCATCTGGTTTTACTACCGAATTTTGGTCAGAAGAGGTCAGTATTTCTACCTACCAGTTAACCAATTCCGGAGAAGTCCTGTGACTAGGCAGCTCTTTTAAACTGCTGCCTCTGACACCATCAAACTTGACGTCATTCGGTATCGTTAAATTTAAAGTTGATTTTTCATTTACTAACACTAGAATTATGAGTGAGCGCACTGTATGTTTATAGTATTTCTTTTCTTGTAGGATTTCAATATACAGTCAGTCAGTTATTATTGTGTTGTTTCATTTAGTTCGCTGCCCTATTTTACATTGCGTCGCAGTGGCGCAGTGGTGTCGAACAGGCGTTTTAGGTTAAGAGGATTCCAATTTAATCGTGGAGATTTCCAGCTTTAATTTGGGCTAAGCTGGTGGCGCAAAAGAACCCTCTGTCGCAGGAAGCTGCCCGGCTGCTGCGCATCTCAGGCCCACCTCTTAGCCTAGAACAACTGTCGCCCATTGTTATTTTTATTCTTTTCAATATCTCAATAATTTTTACCAACAGCGGTATGCTCTAGGGGTATTCGCCATAATACCCCTAGCTCTCAAATATATTACTGCGCCAACAACTCAAAGTCGTATCAGGCCGTTATGGGCCTGTATCTCCGTAGGGGAGGCCGTAGGGAAAAAAATGTATAGACGTCCCCTGTTATTTTTTAGTGTTCTATCTGAACCCGGGAGATTGTCCACATATTCTGGGACACCCTGAATATATAAGGTTTTTTAATATAATTTTTTTTGTTTATGATAGGGCAGACTACTGGAAATCCCAGGAGAAAAAATACTGCGATTTTTGCAAATGTTGGATAGCTGATAATAAATCGGTGAGTGACACTGAGGATTTATCTAACAATCAAAGCAGGGCAAAGCCCTTAGCAAAAATGGCTTCATCAATACCAATGATAGCGATTCAGACAAAGCTAATCAAAATAACATACATCTTGTTGTGTAGAGGACATTGAGGAAGAATTTAATTCGAAATATTTCTTTCGGTAAATACAATTTTCCGAAATCAAATTTTTTTGTCATAAGAAGGAAAGCCAGGCAACGGCTTGAATACGCACATTTTAAAAGGGCTTTAAATACTGAAAGTATAATAATTTAGAAATTATCAACGGGAGAGACTCAATACTTTCAGAGTCAGAGCTTCGGTTAAACCGGAAGTGACAAAATGGAGTTTGCCATGTTATAAAATGCAAAATAATATCGCATACAACCCCAAGAAATTTTATTTCTGTAATTTAAACAATAAAAAAGTTATAAGAGTGAGTGTTCCTCATGAAACACCCGGTATTGTGTAACTACGTAACCTATCTAATATTGTTTATTGTATGATAGAGTAGGGAATTTCATGAAAATGGACGAAGACATAAAGAAAATGTGCAGAAAAGAATTAAAAACATATCCAAAAGCAGTGCCAAGGCGTACAAGGAATCGGAAAAGGTATGTAAAATAATGTTGCATTTTTTGCTCCAAAAATTCTGTATGTTGTTTGTGTCTTATATTTTTACGATTAATTAAAAACAAATTTTCAGTTTGATGCCACAATTAAAGCTATGGAAGCGGCCGCAATGGAAGCTTACAGAAAAGACGTGGAAAACAACGCGGATTGGACTTCCATTGCCATAAAGAAAAAAATGGAAGAGGAAAATCTGGAAATTGCCAGCGGTAGTAGTAGTAAAATGGTTTGGCGGGAAATACCTTCGAAGGATGGAAAGAAATATTATTGGAATACCGAAACAAAAGGTGATATACAAAAATCAAAGACCTGTTTTTTAAAATATTTCTTCTTTTATTAAAGCATCTAAAACAGTTGAAATCGGTGGATGACTCATTTATTGTTTACCAAAAATTATTATTTTATAGTAACCTCATGGGAAGTCCCATCTGAAGGATTTATCTCACTAGAGGAACAGCGAGAGGAAAAAGATAAAGAAACGGAAAAACAGTTAAAAGAAGTGGAAAAATACAGACAGAAAGAAACTTTGTTAAGGTATGGAAAAGTTGGAAGAAAAACTTACCTCATAGTTTACATTCTTTCATTAAAAAAATTCCAGGAAAAGATATCTTTTTGCAAACAACATGAACGAACGTACACAAATTCCAAATCAAAACGGAGAAAACACTGACCATGAAAATAATAATATTTTATTCCGTGAAGTTATAAAATGTTTATTTTTCCTTAGGATAGAAGAAGAAAAGCAACAAGATGAAGAGGAGAGGGCCAGATTGGAAAGAGAGAAACTAAAAGAGAGAAGAGTGAAGGAAGAAACACCACCTCCCGTTTATGGCCCTATCGTAGATCCAGGGAAAAACGATCCATACGGAAAGTGGCAGACCATACAAGAAAGGTTTGTTCACGTTACAAAAATTTATTTTTGGCTTGGAATATTAAATATAATCTCAGGGTCGCAACCAGGACTAAATTCTAGGGGGCTAATATACATATATGCATGTGACTACATAAACTCTGTAACAGTATAATTCAAATCGAGGTTATGTAGATCAAATAAGACTAAACCACGTCAGCAGATAATGAATGTGATTAACGATTGTATCGATATAAAGAATATATACAATATTTAACTCTACTTACAGAAAAGGAAACAAGTTTGTAACTAATGTTCTTATAAGAACTGATGATTAAATTCTATATAGCAAAGTACTTTTGTTTATAAACTTGAGAAATTTGTGAACCACACGAAACACAAAATATCAATGGCAATAATACCATGTCGATATTTTCCTCTAAAGTTAATTTAAAGCAAAATTTAACTTTTACATTTAAAGTTAACTTTATCATTATTTTCTAGCGCTCCCATAGACCTACAGTTACCCGAACACGAATATTTTGAGTGCCCTGTGGTCGTCCAACCGGAACCGGTGGTTAAAGAATTCAAAGAGAAAACGGTCGAAAGTTTGGGAGATTCACGAGGGGAAAGCAGTTTCAAAAAAAGGAAAATACCATCTGGAGCTAAGAGAAATACTAGAAAAAGGCTGGATGACGACTAGACAAGTACCTGCAACACTTAAGTTGACCCCTTAAGTTCTTAGAAGTACAATTTAAACTAAATACATAGGTGTTCAAGTTAAAAATTTGTTTAATTTAATACTTGCGTCTAGAACGACACATAAAAACATACCCATTATACACGATCTCCGATAGTGAAGAGGAACACAACAAATTATCCATTTCGTACAAACAAGAAAAATATCCCTAACCAAACAAAAAACTGACAACAAAATTTTACATAATGAAAATTCCCTCCTTCCTTTCTCCTTCGTATCCGTTACAGACTTACCAGAGACTTAAGGCGGGTACAGACCGAAATGAAGAGTTCGCGAGCTGTTCAAGAACAGCTCCCGAACTGAACCCGATCAGCTCGCGAACGTATCGTCCAGACCAGAAGAGGTTCAGTCCTGTGTTCAGTTCGGCCGAGTTCGTTGAGTGTTCGAAATAATAAAAAATATTTAATCCTCCATTTTTTATTACAAATTGAAATAAGTAAATAAAAAAATGTCATCGCTGGAAAGCGACGAAGATAGCGATCTAATAATTGCTTGTACAGCCTATTTTTTAGTAAAACAAAATATCGAGTCGAAAAAAACAAAAAGTAAGACCAGGCGATGGTGGCATAGAAGTTTATTTCATTTGGCGTATATCTGTCACTTAAAAAAATCATATGTTTGTATCCAAACCACACTTCTTTAATAATGTCTTCTGTGCCCATTCCTGATTTTTTCATTCGTTCAGCCCTTTGACGACTTCTTCGGTATTGGGCTAAAATAACACCGATTTTCCTTTCCACTTCATCTTTGGGTCTTGACAAAATCGTGCCTATGTTTTCATATGCGCCTTTTTTTAGATGTCTCTTTTTTTAATCTTTGTGCCTGGGATTCCACAAATTCTCATGCCGGCGATATTCTTCTATCAACCACACAATTTCGTCCTCTGGCCAGTCCATGTTTAATTAAAAAACTACTATAATATTCTCGATAATATATATTAAAATCTATATATCTAATAATAAGAACAACGCGTATTTTTATTAATATGGACCAAAATAAACTACTGCCGAACAGCCAACGTCCACACATATACTGAGCTCGCCACGTGTTCGCAAACAAACCCTTTGATCTACCGACTCGACTCGGAACCCTGAACGAACTGCCGAGCTGCTCTAGAGCTGTTCGCGAACACGCGTATACACCAAGCTCGGGAAATGTTCGAGAACTATTCGAGAGCAGCTCGCGAACTTGGTCTGTACCCTGCTTTACAATTCTCCAGATCTGGGGAAAGAAGTCCCTAGTTTGGCATCAAACTACCACAAAGTAGTTGTAGATTTGCCTTAGACCAGCGTTTCTCAAACATTTTTGACCGCGGACCCCTTTTGATTATAGAATTTTGTCGTGGACCCCCCAGCCGCTCGCTACATTACTACAGCATTGATTCTAGGAGAGGAAGTCATAGTTATTTATTTCCACTTAGTGGTTCGCGGACCCCTAAGTAATGGCTCGCGGACCCCCAAGGAGTCCGCGGACCACAGTTTGAGAAACGCTGCCTTAGACTGATCCGACTGGTAAAAGGCACAGGGAAGAAATAAGTCCTGGTGTTTCTTTTAACGAAGAGATGAACTAGAACCACCTTTCCTCTATGCAGTAGCCCATGTAGTTAGCTCCACATTTGGGAAGGAAGTGGCATATTCGCTTTGAACATAACCCTAATACAACAAGCAAACCGCCAGTAGTACCGCCACTCTATAAATTTTTTTGTATGCTTTTTTTCTGTTAAAATGAGTAAAGACATTCTATTTAGCAGTGATGATAGTGATAAGGAGACATCAGTACGAGCCGTTAAAAATTCAGCCCGTAACAAAGTAAGTAAATTCATGCTATACATTACTTTGTGTCCTTTACCTAATAAAAATACCTTTATTTTATGTTTCAGAACAAAACTACAGATGATAAAATAATATCCTCAGACAGTGATTCGGTCCATGATAATACAAAGATAGCCCCTAGACGACTAAGACTAAGGAAGGTACATAAGTAATTTTTCAGAAAATTTATGAACATGAACTTAAAATGGTATTTTTAGGATAAAGTTATTCTTGGTGAGGTTTCCCTTTTAACTAGCGATGAAGACAGTGAAGATAACAGTCCTCCAAAGAAGAAAAGCAAGACGATAGAAAATAATCAACATGAAAAGGTTTGTTATTACACTGATGATTATTTAGTGGCTGTTAATATTTTTGTTTTAGAAGAAAATTGTTCAACCTGAACAAGCCATAGATCTTTTAACAAGTGATGAGGAATATCTACCAGAAATTAAGACTACAAGTAGCAAAGCTCCTGCCAAGGTAAAGATAAAACTACCAACATGGTAGGGGGTGCCGCAAGGATCAGTCCTGGGTCCTCTACTGTTCTTGTTATACATCAACGACCTTAGTAACTTGCAGATTTCTGGCAGTTTTACGATGTTTGCGGATGACACCTCCATCTGTTGGACCGATGAGGACCCAACCCTGTTGGAGCTTAAAATTAATAAAGATTTGTCGCTGATAAGTCAGTGGTTTGATGCTAACAGGCTGGTGCTAAATGTCGATAAAACAAAATTCATGACCTTTAATAAAAATCTTGCATTATCATTAACTGTTAATAACTCGACCGTTCTTAGAGTCTCAGACTATAGGTTCCTGGGAGTTATGTTGGATCAAAACCTGAAGTGGGATAACCATATAGATAAGTTGACCAAAAGTCTAGCATCTGCTGTGTTTGCGTTAAGAACTGTATCGCAGGAACTGGACGACGGTCACATCTCTCGCCAGGTCTATTATGCTCTATTTGAATCGCATTTAAGATATGGATCGATGTTTTGGGGGTTTGGAACTGCTGGTAGGCTTCACAGTATATTTCTCATGCAAAAGAGGGCTATCAGAGTCATCTGTAAGGCCAATAGAATAGCACACTGCAAACCTTTATTCAAATCTTTAAAAATCCTAACCCTTTATGACTTGGTTATTTATGAGTGTGTAACCTCTCTTCATAATATGTACTTGGGTAGAAGTGAGTGTTCGCATGAGTACCCTACTAGGAATAGAAATGCTGTACGTGTACCCCAATCTCACCTAAGGTTAACTATGGAGACCGTTTTTCATGCTGGCAAAGTATGGTATAATGCTATTCCCTATGGTGTGCGACAGTTAAGCTCCGGGAAATTTAAATCAAAAATTAAGAAAATTTTAATATCTTCGGCAAATTATTCATTTGATGAATTTTTGGAAAATTCCATCCCTAGATTGATTTCCGCCTAGCGCTTGACTCTATCAGGCTGTTGTTTTAGTAAATTTTTTAAATAATATTATATTGTGTAAATGTTATATATTTTAAATATTTTTATAGTCTGTTATGTTATTGGCTGTCTTGCCCAATTGTGCATATTTTGTTTGAACTTATTCTATTTTCGACTTTGTGTTTAGTTAATTGATCTCTGTATGTTGCACGTTGATTGTTTTTTGTTATTGATTTAGTATGTTCCATTATATATATATATAGAAATTGTGATAGGATTTGTGATCTACACCTTTATGGTTCTTTTTTTGTACTGCTGTACTGAAAAATTGATCAATAAATGAAATTGAAAAATTGAAACATTCTTTAATTTGTATTGAATGAAGAAGATAGTACAGAGGCTATTTTTGTTGTTCTATTTCACGACAATCCATTTGTAAAAATTTTTATGGTGATTTTTGTAGAAGAGAAAACTTCCAGACAACGATGAGCAAAAAAAGTCCGTAAGTCCACCAAAAAGAGCAAAGGCATCTGGGAGTTCTAAAACGAAAACAGAAGCACCAGTAGTGAAAAGGACTGCAACTAGAAGGAAACCTACTACTATTAAAAGACCTACGGTCAAAAGTGATGGTGCTAAAAGAAGAGTTTCTCTGCCAGAGGATGATCTGGATATTTCTCTAGATGGGCTGAACCCAACCTGGAAAGATTCTGATCTTTTGGCGGAAAGAACTCAGATTGACCATGAAATTGCACTTAATTTGATTAAGTTGTGGGAGGAGGGAAATACCATACCCTTTATTGCAAGGTAAGAATACATGATAGATAAGCAATATGTTTCTTCTATTTTTCAGGCCCAAGGTAAGGAGGAAAACATTGAACAGTTTCATTACAGTCCGAGTATTGCCAGAATAATGGCCAATTTAGCAAAGCCTTCATAGTACAGAAAAATATTCCGCGATGTATAGAAAATGTACTTCATTTCAGTACAACATTGGTGTATAATTTTGTCTCTTATATTGTAGATACAGAAAGAATGTCATAGGAAATATGACACCAGAGGACCTTAGAACAACAAAAGAGGGGTATGATGAGATATGTAACTTGAAAAAGAAAATATGTACTGTAGCAAAAGCAGTAGCTCATATAGGCAAATTAGACAACAAGTTACAAGGGAATATTTGTGCTGCTAGAACTGTGGAAGAATTGGAGCACATTGTAAGTCACAGAACATTCGGTGAAATAGATGTAGTCTAATCTTAAATCTTGACAAGTCCAATATTATCTCCAACTAAAATAAAATAAATTCAAATGCTCTGACATAAGAATATCTGTGTGTTTTTTAGTATGCTCCATTTAAACCAGAATCAAAGGGTTCATTGGCAGAGAGAGCCAAACGCTGTGGCTTGGAAGAGCCAGCCTTACATATACTCAACAACACAAATATGGTTAATCCAACAGACTATATCAAACCGGATGTCAAAGAAGTCAAGACTGCTGAGGACGTCGAAAAAGGAATGATGCATATTATTGCTTCAGAAATTGCGACTGACCCGGAAGTGTTGAAGTTTTTAAGAGATTTGTAAGTCAAATTTGTAATCTTACTCAAAGTACTGTACATAATAAAAGAAATTGGAAATCATTGCCTATTGTGAATAATTTTTTTAGGCGTGTCAAAACCCGGTTTAAAATAATAACCAAAAAAGCTAGACAAATCAAAGCTAAAGAAAAAACATCGCCCAACAAAGTAACGAAAAGTAACAAGACTATCAAGAACGTGTCGACTAAAAAGGACCCCGCAACGGAAGAAATGAAGTTTGAAATGTACTTTGATTATCAGCAAAGGGTGGACTATTTGAAATCTCATCAAGTAAGAAGTAGATTAATGGTAGATTTTAAGTTTAGCATGATTTCTAATATAATTGAGGTTTCGAAAATATTACTTACAGATCAGTTGTTGTAAAACTGGCTTCTTCTAATTCAAGAAAACTATGAGGATATTTACGTTGGATTATTTTTTAATAATTTTACATGTACATAGGATCATATTTTCTTATATGTTACCTAAAAAGGATTTCTTTTATATTTCATAAAAATAATAATAATTTTTAACGGATGTGAGCTTTTGATATGCAAAATCAGACCCGCTTTATATGATTTGCAATATACCGCCGACTTGAGGTTCTCAGAGCCGTACTCAAATGCGATTTAGTTTTTTTATTAATTTTTACGTAAGAAGAGGGGTCCTTATTTTCGGCTACAGGTTTTAGAGTGTTTATCACCGAAAATTCTGAGAAAAGTCAAACCGCGGATCTTTCCCTCAGTGAATTTTATTTTTAAACACTCGTGTTTCCGGCGAGTATAAACAACACTGAAATATCTTCGAACACTTGTGTATTTTAGTGCGAGTCTAAATAATAACTAAAATTGATCTCCAATACTCGTTTCTGGCGCGAGTATAAATAAGACCATAATATTCAAAACAGACTTTGTGCTTAAAGCTAGAATAATTTTCGAAATCAAAAATTACCCGATTGTGACATCAAGAGTAAGTGTTAAAATATCTTAAGTTAGTATTCATAGTCACTACTGCAAGTTATATTTTTTTTTTTGGAAATTATTAGGGTGGTTGAGATCCCTTTAGTTGGGAACAAAATGCTAGCTTAGGTTTATTTTATAAGCCCTCCGTGTTCAATATAATAGCTTGCATTGTTATTGTATTCATTGGACGCGCCCGAGCCAATACGGTCAAAAGTATAGTCCTACGTTCAACTAACTATAGTTTTAAATTAAAATCATTCATTCTTTCTCATGACAAATTTGCCCGCATCTCTTCAATTGCTCTGGTGGACTGCTGACAGCTTCCAGTTAGCGGGGAAAGGATGGTGGGCCCACAGAAGACCGACTGACACATGCGTGTCAAGTCGGCAATGGCATTAATTGCCTGGCATCCCTGACAACAATCACCTATTCGATTCGAAAAACTATAATCGAGAAAATTGCGTTCGAAAATACTTTAAGTAGGAGCGTCTCTAAGTTATGATGAATTTTTCATTGAATATCAAGACTGGCGACATTACTGATAGTGTCGACCAGCACTCACGCATATATTCAAAAATTAATGATTAAGAAAGTTAGATTGGCTCTAAATAAATAATTCCGGGGTGGGGAATTCACCTCTGGATAGAATTCAAAAATGGGGACAAAATTAAATTTCCAAAAAATACTTAATAATCTGATTAAATTAAATTCAAATAAAACTTAAGGGGAAACTTGGTTATACGGGGGTTATCAAAAAACGTCTTACGTGAAACGCGCAGATAAGGAGAACGTTAGAGTTACCAGCTATCAATTACTAAGCGCAAAACGGACGGACGTTTCGGGCTACGTACTCCACTCATATCATGGTATAATGTACGTACGTTCTGCTTGAAAAATTTCCTTCGTGCCTTTTTCTCAATTAGGCGACACAGTTTTGGTAATAATTTTTTTGTACTGAAAAATAATTAAGTAGTGAAAATTAGAAAGAATCTCGTATTTTGTTGTGAAGTTGTTCCAATAATGTAAGTCAAATGTGTAGCGTACATATTTTCTAAAAAAAAAAAATTTTATTCAGTCGCCCGATTTACTAAACAAAATTGATAACCTTTCTCCATTATTTCAGATTTTAGCCATTAATAGAGGAGAATCCTTAAAAATTTTAAGTGTAAAAATAGATATTTCCGAGTTTTTTGAAACTAAATATAAAGATTTTTGCACTAGAAAGTGGACAAATAAGTCAACGTATGATGTAAAGCGGCGAGCTATCTTGGACATGGCCATTGAAGATGCTTTTATAAGATTGAGTAGGTAACACTATTTATTTATTATTATTTTTACACTGCAGTCGACACAAATTCGATTAAAAAAAAACGTATTGAAACTTTATTATGTTTGACACTTTATATAACAATATTTTTTAGTATCTCCTCTTATAAGTAGAGAAATCCGAGCTGATCTCAAGCAAAGAGCCGAGAAAGAATCGTGCAAAGTATTCAGCGACAACCTGAAACACTTGCTATTGGGCCAGCCGATGAAAGGAAAATCTATCTTGGGGATAGATCCTGGGTATACTAATGGGTGTAAGCTGGCCCTGATTTCTCCCACCGGGTCACTATTGACCCACGAAGTGGTGTACCCTCATAACAATAGGAATCAGTATAGAGGGGAGGGAGTTATAAAAGATATGTTGTTACAGCATAAGTAAGTATAATAATTAATCGACATTTTTTTATACAGGTTGTAGGAATATTTTTACTTTACACTAGTGTTTGGAAAAACCGATAATTTTAAAAAACGAGTACTTGATACTCGAGCGATTTTAATAATCGAGTGAATCGCGTGAAATTCCAATTCACCAATCGATGACGTCACCGACTGCTCGACCGGCAGCCTAGCCGTTTACATGTGATCAGGTAGGGTATTTTGCAGGCACGTAACTACGGATGGGCACAGGTTTAGCTAAAAAAAATTGTAGTAGCTACCAAAAAAATTCCAGAAATTTATTTATTAGTGAATAATGAATTTTTGCCACAAGTCTCGATACCAAACAAAAAAACTGCAATCACCCAAATATGTATTTATTGTTCGGGTTTATTATTGTGCGTTTTTAACCCCGACAAAAAGTATTACCAAGAGTTATTTTTCTTCACTTTCTCAATCTACGAGCATAAAATAACTGTGTGCACTTCAAAAATTTAGGCTTAGTTACGCGACTGGCGAAATAAGAAAATCGGATATTATTTTTTTAAATTCATGTACTCATGTATTCATAGTTACCTAAAAGTTCCTGTTAAAATTTAAGAATGTTTACTTTTGGGTACCAAAAAATTTGTCGTACCTATGTTGTTAACTATTTTGGATCGTTTTCTTATTTTCCATTACCATTTTCTATAATGTATGTTATTTTCAATTAAGAAGTCTTCTTGAGTTTAATAATAAAAAGTTCCTGTTTAGGTTTAAAAATGTTTACTATAAAATTACCAACGAATTTTTCTATATATTTTATTCGTTTTGTTATTTTTCATTAACGATTTCTATTATTATGTTATTTTTTAGAAGTTTTCTCGTGTTTGTAGTAATTAAAAATTTTAAAATTATATCCTTTAATTTTTTAATATTTACAATCTGAGACCTAAACTGCGCCGCTGGCTAGCCGGTTAGAACAAAACTTTACAAAATCCATGTCGCGATGACTCCGCTAACGGATTTGGCATACTTTTTTATATGCACCTTCTCGTTTATGTGCCTTTAAGAAAGATGTACGACGTGTACCTGCTCAGCGTCAAACTCGAACGTCGCCAATCGGATGGCGCGGCGCGTAGACCGAAGGTCGTGTATCAAGTGACGGGCGATATTTTTCGGTTTTTCGCCTGAATTTATAACTAGAGTTCTTCCTATCTAGCGAAAAACTGCTCGAATATACGAGCAGTTTTTTAACTCGATCACACTACAGCGGTATATTTCCGCCGGCGTCAAGCGAAGCTCGGGTATCGAGTGAGAGATAATAATCGAGCGATGTCTGTTATTTCAATAATCGAGTGATCAAGCGGTTTTTCGCTCGAGCGATCACAATACTACTTTACACGTCAAATTTTGTTGGTTGCTAGCAAACTAGCTTCAGTGGCATAACTCTCCAATTATTAAAGAAAAATGACTATTTATTTGACTTTTTTTGCTTATCGTAAAATATTATTGAATATTTAAATCCGTTTTAGATGTGATTTAATAGCTATAGGAAATGGCACTGCGTGTAGACAAACGGAACAATGGATCTCGGAACTTATAAGGAACAAGTTTTTTGGTAAATTGGACGTAAAATACACCATAGTGAACGAGGATGGTGCGTCAATATACAGTTGTAGCCCTGAAGCAAAAAAGGAATTCCCTAATCTGGATCCTAACATTATAAGTGCAGGTAAAGCTACGTTGTTTTTAGTGAGATATTTTAATCAAGAACAGTGCGCCTGACCAGAAAGATATCCACATGGAAAAATGTCAGTGGTACTTTCGGAGGTATTCAAAAATAACGATTAACAAAAATTCAACACCAAGTAGCAAAAAATGCTGGACATTATGTTCATATATACTTGCTTCACAAATTGACCCGAGTATTTAATATTTTCCAGTATCTCTTGCCAGAAGAATACAAGACCCTATGGCCGAATTAGTAAAAGTCGAACCGTCTCATTTGGGAATTGGAATGTACCAGCTCGATATAAAAAAGAAGCAACTAGAAGAAGCCTTGGACGAAGTTCTTTCAGAATGTGTTAGTTTTGTTGGCGTGGATTTGAATACCGCTTCGCAGTGTTTATTGAGGTAAAGTAAAAATATGGTACATACATAAATTTTTCCCTATTTGATGTCTCTATATACAGTGTTTTATTAAAATACTGAGGTAAAACCCCATTTATCCCAAGTGTTGACCACATATATATAACTATTATATTGCTAATACCATCTGCAATTTTCTCCCCGCTATGGGCATCGAGGGGGTAATAGTGAGTTTGCGCAGACGTCTCTATCGGCTAATCCTAACCTAAAATGTTCATCACTCATTACAAGATACCAGGTGGATTCGAATCGTATAAGTCATGGCGTTGCTATCCGGCGGAATGCAAATAGGAAATAGGGACAAATGTGTCATCCCCCCATGGGTAGTTCATACACATATATATAACCATTATATTGCTAATACCATCTGCAATTATGTCCCCGCTATGGGCATCGAAGGGGTAATAGTGAGTTTGCGCAGTTCGGAAATTTCCTTGTGAAAGTAAACATTCGACAGGACCGGGTTTCAACTTTTTTAATGTAAATTTCACTGGTTAGTTAGGAAAAATATTACAATCAAAATTTCGATTAGTTCAATTTAAGACAGCGTTCCATGCATACGATTTCTGATGATATGATGATCTGACGGTGTCCAGATTGGTGTAAACTTTTGGTGCCAAATTCCGTCCGAATATTTGTATCAATCGACACGATGAGCTTTATTTTAACTTTCATCCGACGTCGTATGTTTCTTAACCTCGCTTTTTTTCTAAACCAAAAATTAAGAATGAATGACTATATTGACTATTTTGGAAATTATTATCAGCTACTAAGGCACCAAATTAAAAATACATTAACTTTAAGGTTAGGTAGTGGCCACATATATATTATATTGTATACGAGTGACACTCTCTTCTTTTCTTACAAGCTTTTTAGTGAAATTCGGTTCGGAAGATCGGATAATGTGATAAGCAAAATATGTTCATATATATGTACATACCTGAAATACTCCACGACTTTTGCATTGTGTCCTTTCATCTTAAACAAAACAAGCCACTAACCTATCAAACAGCGAATCACCACAAATTAAAAACTCCTTCACATAAATTGTTGTTAGGTAGTGAAAGTTTGTAAGCGCTAATATGCCGACAACAATGTGGATGAACCACTTTTTATTCTGTAATTTGAAAAAGCATCCAGAACCAAAGATGGCGACGAATAACAACAAACAAATAATGTCGGGCCGGCTCTGACGCGATAGATAAAATTTCCACCATACTGCGGAAGCTCAATAGTACCACGCCATCTCCCATATCGGGGACACTTTTTGTATTTTGGATCGTCCGTATTGGCAATATAATGGCTATATATATAGTGTATGTAGTAGCAAGTGCGAACCGACATCAAATACTAATATAAAAATGACGAGAATCATAATCTGTTTGCAAAATCCTAGATGTTAACTAGGAATAATGAAGAGAAATCTACAGATTTGAAATTGTATTTTTGTGTATGTTACAGACGAGTGGCTGGTCTGTCCGATAAGAAAGCGACGCAGATAATCGATCACAGACAAAGGCAAGGCGCTTTCACCCATCGAAGGCAACTGCTTAAAGTTTTTGGTATTGGCGAGAGGGTGTTTGAACAGTGCGTGGGTTTTCTCCGTGTCAGCCCTATGGACGCCAACGACATCAAATGTTTTTATAAGGAAACCGGTACCACCCCTTTGGACGCTACTATTATACATCCGGAATCTTATCCGATTGTGAGAGATTTGCTTGGTAAGTAACAACGTAATAAATGATGGGTGTCCCCGATGAGAGGTCACGCTACAGGGATCTCGTTAATCATTGGATATACTGAAACGATCAAATTTGGAAGAAAGTTGTGCATTAGTGAGTTCTACGTTTTCAAATCTTAAAAATTCGGAATATTTCCGAAGGTATTTGGGCAGAACCTTTTTGTTTCTATTTGAAGTGATATTTGAAAATAAATTTTACATTATCACTCCCACTTTTTCCCCACTAAAGGTAATTTAATTAACTTTTCAATCCGGCGTTTCGGTTTTTCGCAACCATCATCAGTTTTGTTCTTTTAAATAGTAGTAACAGTTTATTTTATGCTTTATTAAATCCTATCTATCTATCTAATTCTATCCGAACCCGGGAGATTGCCCACATATTCTGGGACACCCTGTATATACAGGGTGTTATGGAAATGACGTATTATATTTAAATGGGTGACTCCTGGGGTGTCCTAGAGAAGCGCTACACATTTTTTTTTAAATCGAACGTTTAAAAAGTGGGGTAATTCACCCCTAAACCCACACACAACTCCTCGGCACATTCATATATGAAGATATTATATTGCCCAGCTGATTAATCAACAGATGTTCAAGCACAATGTTGCCAAAATGTTTAAAAGTGTAAAGCTTTAGTTTCTTATAAAAATAAATATTTAGCTTACCTAGAAAGTAAATCCAGGACGCGATTAAGGAATCCAGGGCGCAGACACTTTCAGTTCGTTTTTCTATAGGAAAAACTTTATGCTCATCACATGTCCTGATGATAGTGTGGGAGTGCATAATAAGCTTATCACTAAACCCCAACACTAACGGATAATTACACTTTACAATAACACAGAACAAGAGCACTTAATCTTCTTCGCACCAGTCGTCAAACTTTCTTTCCGAGAAATCTCCGCTCTCAAGAGCCAGCGCGGTTGCCATTTCCGAGACTATAATTATACAGGAAAGTAATATTATAGAAGGAAATTCGGCAATTTATGATAGTCGCTTATAAAACATCGAAAGTGGCAACGCTGCATTCATTTTTAAATATTAGCCCGATGTCCACAATCAGCTGTTTAAAGATGCCGGCCGATATCGATCGAGAGAACCAACGTGTTAATTATTTTTAAAATTTTTAGATGTTAAATACATTATTTCCCAGACCACTCAGACAATAAGGGCGAATTTTTGTCTACACAGTAACACTTTAAAACACTAATTCAGATTGAATGGCACTTAGATGTGTTATGTGATTTTATTGTGCCGGTTTGTTTTTGTTCAAGTTACCTAGGTACTTGGTGTTTTTTTATAAATTAAGTTTGTGTTAAATAAGTCCGAAAAGCTAAATAAAATTGCATTTTTTTTCCTAAAGGGTAAGTGGCATTTATAAACTTTTAAGTTGTCCAGATCTGACGGGTGTCGTTCGAATTGAACAAATGAGAACATACCTGACCATTTAAAAACTCCGCGGCGGTTCGTTCGAGTCAGTTCAAGTTTATAAATCAGAGATTGTTTCCTAGCAAACTGAACTGAACGTAAAAGTTTATAATAATGTACCCTGAAAAATAAACATCTTGCAATCTGTCAAACGGATATTGACTTTCTTAAGAGTTTACCCTGAAGATATGACAACACTGTTGGCATATGTTGCTTTGTTTACCTTCCTGACAGCGGCACCACGTGGTCATTTTTGGTTTGACATAAGGTCATGTACAGGGCATATTAAATTAAAGCGCCATTTTTAGATATTTTTCTTCAATTTGTTTTCATCTCAGGAATTGCCGATTTAAATATAATACGTCATTTCCATAACACCCTGTATTCTGATTCCAACGATATATCTCACATTTATTATTTATTAGGCGTTTCGGACTAAAAATATTTATCTTCAATGCAAATCAGCCTTATTGAAAATATTTTTGTTTTTATTGTTGTATTTTTGCTCTAGTTGGTATTGAAAATTATTTTTTAATTTGCCATTATTTACAATAATAATAATAATGTAACATAAATTATTTTTAATTTTTAAAAACGCATTAATTTTCGAACAAAAAATAATAATAATAATAATGAATAAGAAGTGTGATATTTCGTTGGATTCCCAATATAAAGTGGAGTTCATAATACATAAAATAAAATATTACTATTTAAAAAAAAAATCAAGTTGATGATGGTTGCGAAAAAACGAAACGTCGGATTGAAGATTTAATTAAATTTTCTTATACAGAAGAGAAAGTGGCAATGAGAATGTAAAATTTATTTTCACATATCTCTTCAAATAAAATCAGAAAATAAAAAGAACGAAACCGTAAGGTTTTGCCCAAATATCTTTGGAAATATTTGGATTTTTTAAAATTTGAAACTTTTGTCTATGGTTAACGAGATTCCTGTAGAGCGCATTCTTATCTGGGACACCCTGTATATTTCCCGTCTAGCTACAACCATAACTATCTGGACTTCCTAATTTGTTTTACAGTTAAAATGGACTTAAAGGAAAAAAACGTGGGAACCGAAGACTTCATCGGCAACTTCAGTCGACGATCGCGGGAATTCAACGTCGACACCCTCGCCGAAACTTTTAAAACCCACAAAGAAACGATCACGCTTATTTTCGAAGCCCTAAGTAAAACGCTCAACCACGACTTGCGAGCCGAAGTGAGCAAGACGCCGCTTTTCAAAAAAAACATACAGAGTATGGAGGAGCTCGAAGCGGGTACCGTGTTGACGGGCCGCGTAAAAAACGTCACGTCTTTCGGTTCGTTCGTCGATATCGGCGTGGGGAGGGACGGGTTAGTTCACGTTAAAAATTCGGGGGGGATGACTATTCATTTAGGAGACGTTATGGAATTTGAAGTAATGTCTATCGATAGGGTTAAAGGTCGCATTCAGTTGAAGGCGGTTAGTAGAATTATTGAATAGCATATTTTTGTGACTGTCTGCGGTAAGTGAACACATTGTAACTCGCGTTCTTATTGTTTACCGGTGTTTTTGCATGTTAATTATTGCTATTTTCCATTACAATTCCTCACCAGTTTTATCTACAGTGTATCCAAAAAAGTATGCAACATATGGGGAATTTTTAATAATTAAGGTACAGTTACTGTCACAAAAATCCGGGCACTAATCTGACAGCTAACATTTTTTCCTGAATTTTGGTACCTTTACTACCATAGAGTACTATGGCTATACAGGGTGTCCCATAACTACTAATACACAGGAAAACTGCAGATTCCTTGGGTAAAAATACTGCGATTTGGCCATACTTAGTTTAGTTCAATAGCTGGTAATAAGCGAGTAAAAATTTAATTTTTCCATTTTCCTAAATAACATATTTCTGAATCAATATTTTTGCACAAAATTTTGTGACTAGGGTTTTTTTGGGGAAAGGAATTTGAATTTGTTAATACTCGGTACTCTGGATACATAAAAAGAAGTGTCACTTTCTTGGGCCTTAGTATAATTATGTTTTCATTAAAAATATCAGTTTTTCCGTCATTTTTAAGCAATAAAGGTATACTTTGTAAATGTCGCTCCGACTAACCGTTTTCGAGATATTTTCAATTACAATTTCTAATGCGCCCGTTTAAATTTTGATTGTAAATGTGAAATTTGTCATAGTAGGCTTTGGTAAAAACAAATACAATTTCTGTCAAAGTTTATTTTCATTTGTCAGCATTGTGGGTGTTCTTAAGGAGGTTTTGAAGATACTGTTATCAAAAATTAAACTAAAAATGCCGCGACATAACTGTTTTCTAACGGAGAAATGCGAGACATGGTATGTTTATACGCACAAGAATATTTTAACAGCACATCGGCGGTATTTGGAAATGTATCCAAATAGAAGGCAGCCAGATTTTAAAATTTTTAGAAGCCTATGCGACAGACTGGGAGAACTAGTATCCTCCACTATTACGTTTTGGACGCAAGGATCCTGTTTCTCCCAGTCTGTCGTATAGGCTTCTAAAAATTTTAAAATCTGGCTGCCTTCTATTTGGATACATTTCCAAATACCGTGACGGTAACTACTTTACTCTTAAGACAATTTCGAAAATATGGCATTTGCTCCCCTACTATTAGCCCTAGGTGAAATATCAAATATGCGGCTATAGTTTTAAGGTATGCGGCAACTTTGACCAAAAATACAATTTTCCGAGAAACCGGTAATAAAAAAAATTTACCGTATGTGGCATACTTTTTTGGGCACACTGTATAATTAGGTTCGTTCGCAAAGCGAGCTTTCCAACCGGTTGCAAATTTCGTTCCGAGCATGTTCGGCTGTGGACGAGTTTCCAAGCTAAATTTTTTCTCTGTGAACGGGTACAAATGCCACACCTTGAACTGTCAAATATGAGAATTGACTTCTTAATAAACTTGCAAGTATTCTTGCTCATTTCTGCTTTGTTTAAGGCCGTATTAGACTAGGCAATTTTTTCTCTTGCGCTGGCAATTATAATGGCACGTATTCATGCGCAGTAAACCGTTTTCGATCAGCTGGAGCATTGTCAACGGTCAGAACAGCAGTGGGTACTGTCGAAATCCCTAAAATATCCCCAGAATTAGAGATGTGCAAACCTGTTCGTTTTGATTACCAGTTAAAGCAGCTACTGCTATTTACAAATAGGAGGTGCAAAAAGTTGCTGAATTAGCAGTCCATTAGTTTAATAAAGAATGTAAACTGCTAATTTAAGTATCAGTGGGTTTAAATGGCCATTACCTGTTCATACCTGGTTCGGCCAAATATTAAACAGTTAAAAATAACAGAATAATCCATGTCTACCCAATTGCGCCGGCAAGGGCAATTAAAATGGCGCCTGCCCCATTTCTGGTAATGAGAGACAGCTGATCGGGAACAGTGTACTGCGCACGAATCCGTGTCATTTTAATCGTCAGAAGAGTAGAATTTCTGACTGTAGTACGGAGAACGGTGTACTGCGCCTGAATCCTTGAATTATAATTGCCATTGCTGGCGCCATAAAAATTCCCAAGTGTAATACGGCCTTTAGGGCTAGCCTTTCGTTTCGGAATGGATATTTAAAGAATAGAAAGTAGGTTTAACCAAAACCAACCCGAACAAACCCAAAACATGCCACAACTAAAAGGAATCGGTAAAAACATAACTCAAATGTAAACAGACGATCGAGCAAATGCGCAGGATCCAAGCCCCCAATTCCGTACCAATACGCGGGTTATTCCGACGGTTGCAAATCAGTTGGCAAGCGATACATTTTACTCTACGAACACCGATTTTTCGGTCAGCGCTCACAGATGTTGATTCTGTGAACACTTTAATCCGACTACGCATGTCGAGGGCAGTTTGTAACCATTTCTGACTGCTGTGCGAACCAACCTATTGTTATTACATGTCGCGGATTATCGACGTCGTTTTAAATCCATTTGTCTGATATGCGTTTTTAATTAGTTATTTGTATTACTCATCGTCATCGGGGAGCTATTATGCAAAAATTCGTTGATAGTCGTTCGCGATTTTTAGAAAACAGTGAAGTGTTGAAAAAATTTAACGCTATCGCGCCCGAGTCGTTTTGGTTTTGCTTAATATTTCATAATTGTCCGTCTATATTTCAAATAATTCACGTGAGGATATTTTGGACGCACATTGCCAGATTTTAAGGTTAAAAACTTAATGAGTTATACGGAGAATCAAATTAGTTTTCGATTTTTTTGAAACTGATAAATTGTACATCTTTTTTTGGTGTCGACATTCAGAAGCCACACCGATTGTTCGTGTTAACTACTTGACGTAAATTTTCCGACGTAATTTAAAATTTGGCTCGTTCGTGTCTTATTATTAGGATTTAATTTTTTTTTAAATTTAATTTCAATTTAAACCTACAGAGTAATGGGGGCTCGAATGTGCGTACCGCACCCCACGCTTTTTGAAAGATAAATAAAATATATTTGATTTGAAATATAAGTAACAATCACAACAATACGTACATACAGGGTGGCCAATTAGTGCGACAAAGCTCAATATCTCTATTACCGCTAGGGCGTTAAGAGGTGCAGCTTTTAAAATTATTTTCAACCATACGGGGTGCTCCAAAAGGGCGGTGTGATAAAAATTTCATATTTTTTAAATGGGACACTATGTATATTTTTACATATTTGAATTCATCGTAAAATTCTGTATATAGCACCGTAATTATTTCTACACAGTTTTGCAACGTTGCCAAATAGATTGGAAAATTCCTAAAATTTGTGCAAAAACATGGTTCAATGAAATGTGTAATATTTCTTAACTTATAATAATTTGAAATAAAATATTTTTATGTCGGAAAGAGGAATATTGACACAAGTCCCCTATGTTAACATATCAATATTTTTATACAGGGTATTTTCTATGGATATGCCAACATTACGAACTTGAAACCTGAGTTTCGTAAGTTTTTAAATGAACCACCCTGTATATGATTACTTTATCTTTTAGATATTTTAATCCTCTCTAATTTTTATTAAGGTCTTTCTATGCCTATCTCTACCAATCTTGGTGGTATTTCAATTTTTATTTAAACTCGAGCAAAAAAAAGTGGATGTATTTTACCATTGTCCTTTTTCTAGTCGCCTATGACAAAATAAAAACAAAATGTTGTAAAAAAAATTATTTATTTATACGGGAGGATACGACACAAAAATATTTTAGCAATTCAAGCTTGTGGACAATTTCTAAAGTAAATTATTACCTAATTATTTGTTCATATTGTGACCCCCACTAACTTGAACACATAATTCAATACGTTTATCAAAAGAATCAGCCATGTTTCTACACATTTGGAACTGTTTTCAAAGTATTACCTAATTATTTGTTTATAGTGACCCCCCCCCCCCATTAACTTTAACACATATTCAATACGTTTTTCAAAAGAATGTTTCTAGACATTTGCCGAGTAATACTTCGAAAACAGTTGAAAATGTGTAGAAACATGACTCATTATTTTAAAAAACTTATTGAATTATGAGTTCAAGTTAATGGGTGTTACTATATGAACAAATAATTAGGTAATAATTTACTTTACAAATTGTCCACAAGCTTGAATCGCTAAAATATTTTTGTGTCGTATCCTCCCGTATAAATAAATAATTTTTTTTTAAATTACAACATTTTGGTTTTATTTTGTCATAGGTGACTAGAAAAAGGACAATGGTAAAATGCATCCACTTTTTTTTGCTCGAGTTTAAATAAAAATTGAAATACCACCAAGATTGGTAGAGATAGGCATAGAAAGACCTTAATAAAAATTAGGGAGGTATTAAAATATCTACAAGATAAAGTAATCATATACAGGGTGTTTCATTTTAAAAACTTACGAAACTCTGGTTTCAAGTTCGTAATGTTGGCATATCCATAGAAAATACCCTGTATAAAACTATTTATATGTATTATCATAGGGTACTTCTGTCAACATTCCTCTTTCCGACATAAAAATATTTTATTTCAAATTATTATAAGTTAAGAAATATCACACATTTCATTGAACCATGTTTTTGCACAAATTTTAGGAATTTTCCAATCTATTTGGCAACGTTGCTAAAATGTCTACAAATAATTACGGTGCTATGTACTGAATTTTACGGTGAATTCAAATATGTAAAAAGATACATAGTGTCCCATTTAAAAAATATGAAATTTTTATCACTCCGCCCTTTTGGAGCACCCTGTATGGTCGAAAATAATTTTAAAAGCTGCTTCTCTTAACGCTTAATAACTTTCGTGAAAAAAGTTTTCCGCTATCCCTAGCGGTAAAAGAGATATTTAGCTTTGTCGCACTAATTGGCCACCCTGGAGATAAACTCCTGGACAAAATTAACGCAACATCATAAATTTGCCATATTTTGGATGCTATTTTTTTTTCTGAATTCATGATCCGATTTGAATAATTTTTTTTTTGCATTGTAGGTTGGTTCCTTGACAATGTCATAGTTTTCGCTGTTTATGAAAAAAATTTAATTTCCGATTTATACAGGGTGTACTACAGATGCTATGTTTTTTTCCGAAAATTCGCATCACCCTGTGGAGTATATTAGCAACCGAAACATATTACAGTTGACATTAAACGGTAGGTCCATCTTTCCCCAACATTTTCTTTTTTGGTTTACTTCATTATCTCTGTTTTATAGAGTAACATGATTTTATAGACTTTAATATTCAACACATTCATTGTTAAATGTTTTCAAGTAGACTATGGACTTTTTCTGACATTGCAAGCGATGTGTCAGCAGATGTGTTTTAATGTTACGAAGGTCAAATAAAATTCGCCATACTGATAAAAACTGTTCGGAAACTGCTTATTAAACGTTCGTTTCGTATGCCCAGTTGCCCGACGAGTATTTTAATCTTGAAACCTACTTGAAAACATTTAACAATGAATGTGTTGAATATTAAAGTCTAAAAAAACATGTTACGCTATAAAACGGTGTATCTCCTTTAATAACCCAAAAAAGAAAATGTTGGGGAAAGATGGACCTACCGTTTAATGTCAACTGCAATATGTTTCGGTTGCTAATATACTCCACAGGGTGATGCGAATTTTCGGAAGAAAACATAGCATTTTTAGTACACCCAGTATAAATCAAAAATTACATTTTTATCATAAACAGTGAAAACTATGACATTGTCAAGGAACCAACCTACAATGCAAAAAAAAATCATTCAAATCGGATCATAAATTCAGAAAAAAAATAGCATCAAAAATATGGGAAATTTACGATGTTGCGTTAATTTTGTCCAGGAGTTTATGTAAAAGAAAATTATATTAAAAAAAAGTACGTTTTTACGGTTTTAGCTTAACATGTTGGGGGTAACTCGGGGGCCCCGTATAATTGATACACCTGCCTCATCGTTAACTGCGCCCCTGAATAATATAAAGGTTTGGTAATTATTTGAATCCCCTTTAACTTTTAAAAATTAATCAGTCGGTACTGTTACGGCAGGTAAAAATTACTTACATTGAAATGTAGACAGTCCAAATCGTTAATCACCTAATTTTTAATGGGGTTTATGCGTTAAGTAAAAATGAAATTAGAAACCACAAAGGGAAAGTATAGATAATATACGAGTCGTTACAAAATAGGCTGAAAACTATATTGGTTAAAATAAATTAGGGTTAATTTAGTTGCAGACAGCGTTCGTGAAAAAAATTATTGCAATGGAATGCAATCAGTTTGAGATATTTGGTTATATCGACTTGATTATTCCGAATGAATGTTGTTTTTAGCTCGAATAGCAAGTCGAACGTATTATATTCCTTTTTGTATGCTTCTATCGATTTTTTAGGCAATAAATTTTGTGTTGCTTCATTGGCTTTATTAATTATTTCAACTGGAACGCATTGAAAAGTTTTCTTCTTCGGAAACGGAATTATTTCTTAAAAAAATCCTGATATTTCCGAATATAATTTGTACACAAAAATAATAAAACGGTCATTTAAATTTACATGTTTTTATTTTATGCCTGCCAAGTCGGTATGTTTGACTAGGTCGCAAAAGTTGAACCAATACTCCACCAATGGAACTTTCCTGAACTGCACCACCAGCGGTATAATCTGGTATTTTAAAAAATCTCTTCATTCTCCAAAAGATAACCAATCATAAGAGGATATTGATGACAAAGGCGGATCCAGAACTTCGGTTTGGGGGGGGGTGGGGGGGGTTAGGGTTATGCATGGAAAAGTTACGAAAAGTAATACACGGCCGCGTTAGTCAAACCGGTATATATGGTATTTTTCGTGTTAAATTGATGGTTTGGGGGGTCATGACACCCCCCCCTGGATCCGCGTTTAATTGATGACTATTTTGCAGGAATAATCTTTCTCCAATGTCGTCGCAGTATAAGTGGCGCGCAAAGTGCGTTAAAATTAACGAAAAACCTTTTATCGCATAGTTCCAGCGCCGCGGTATTTCAAAAAAAAACAAACTAGACCTCATTAATTCTATTGCAGTTTATTAAAAACAGTTTTTTCTTGTCGTTTTGTAAAATTGTTTGTTATTTACGCGAGAAGCCCTTCTATTGCGTACTTTCACTTGACTTTAACCCTTACTATTAATTTTATCCATTTGTACACACAGACGCGACAGACATTTGAATCGTATTAAGATATTAATTGAATTAAAATTACTTCGTCTTCATTTTTATTACTTCCTTATTATTATCAATTGAGCGTTGGTGTTAGGTTTGCGATGAAGTTGTAAAAATATATATTGCGCAAGATGTTTGTTAAACCGGGAAAAGTGAACGTATCGTATTTGTTTTGGTAAGTTTATTCTTGGTATTTTTAAGTATGTGTTACTGATAATTGAATAAGTATTGCTATTTTCGTTTCGTACATTTTGCAACTTGAATGTCGATATCTTTCATATAGTCATATACAGGGTGTCCCGGATAAAAATCTACTCTCCAGGGATCTCGGAAATATTCGGAATTGTTTTAATTTGCAGTCCTCGCTAATGGGCAACGTTTTTTATAATTTGATCATTGCTGTATGGGTTAACGAGATTCCTGTGGAATGTATTCTTATCCACACCCTGTAGATAGTATATAATATGCATGGGTAGCGTTACATAAACATGTACAGGCGAGGCCATAAAAAATTGACACCCAACTGTTATTGAACTTATTTATGATAATGTCGCTTATATTGTTTCTTTTAACTGCGCTTACGGACTGGATTTTTATTATAACTTGTAATTTTAGGGAGACCGAGAAACGAAACCAATTCTTTGTTCTGCAGCTTAGAAAAGGGCATTATAAAATTAAAGGACTCTCCTCCTTTCTTGTGGGTACGGTGGATTCCATTTCGAAAACTAAGCCGGTCCCTTACAGAATCCTATATAAAGCTTCAGCATCTGAATTATATTATCGTAAGTTATCAACCGATGAAAAGTGTCGCTTTCCACCTCGTTCTGTAAAGGGTTTTGCGAGTTGTATAACCTTAATTTGTCTTTTTAGTGGTAGCTTGTGCTGTAACTAAGGAAGACATTAACAAAGATTGGAGATGGTTGTATACAAACATATTTCTTAGGTTGCGTTCCTTTGAAAGTAACGAAGATATCACGGATTTTGTGATTGGTAAAATTAGGTCGCTGGTCACCCCAATTCACGAAGTTGAAGAAAGAGGTAAATCGATAATAGTTAAAAATAATGAAACGAAATTAAAAAATCCCATTTCTTTTTAAATATGGATGAAAAATCGGAAACCAAGTTCACAACTAGCAGGTTCCCTTATACAATCCCGCTTTGATTTATAATAGTTTTATGGAAGCTATCGTCGATTTGTTGTATAAAGGTCTCCTTCTCGTGATACTCGGTTTTTAAATAGTAGTAAGAACATTAATTACATTATAGAGCAAAATGTGTCTTGTATGTTTTTGTCTGTATAACTTGATTGTTGATGTCTCCTAAATGCTGTTGCAGAACTTTTAGTTAGCAAATGTGGACTCATTACCTTTATAGATCTTTTAATATGGTTATTTCTTGTGAAAATGTAAGGGATATTTTACATCAAAAAACTTGAAGAATCTGAATTTTCTTCAAAAATATTACTTGGGAAATGGTATATTGCAGAAATATACAGTGTGTTCCTTAATAACTTGCTTTGAGAGTGTGATTTCTTGGGTCAATTTATGAAGAAAAATTCGTATATCAGCAATTTTGGGTTTGTTCTGGTTCAATGTTAATTTTAATATAATTGTTGTACATAATATGTTCATACGAACTATTCTTCATAAAAGGACCTAAACAATCACACTCCGAAATATTAGCACATCATCAAGAAACACCCTGTACCATTTTTACACTTTTTATTATTTAAATCCAAAAAACTCTTTTTTTTAGATGAAAATAGGAATACTTTAATTTCAAAGAAGCCGTCCCAAATCTTTAGTCGCTCCAAAAACGTGAAACTGGCTGCCAAGTAAGTGAATATTAATAATTGTCTATAAGCACGTTTAAATTTAGTCCGTCAAAATATTTAGATCCTTTCTATGTCTTGTCAGCGGTTCCCCAAGTGTTGGAAAGCAGTGTGGCGCCCCTTCTCGAGGCCCTGAAGGCCCCTTATCGCCGCCAATACTTCACGCACTATAATTTCGGGTCTTTTGCACGGCCTATTGACACACTTTTAAATGCACCAATTGGTTGTGTGAACTCCCAAATATTTAACTAGTTTTCGAAATCTGTATCTTATTACTCTGCAAGGGCTTAATCTGCGAAACGTTTTTATCGAAAGGATCCTAGACTTTTGACTTTATAATCTGTGATTGGGAGATAATTCGCAGAAATCCTAAATAATTAACTTATCTGGACAAGAATTAAATATTGCAATATAGGTTCGCTTTGATATTTGTAGCCAAGACTTTACACTTTTCTGTTAGGTCAGAGAAATATAATTACAGTTATCATCGTCTCGGTTTATTAATCTAATAACGGCGCGACTTATAGTAAACGTTTATTAGAAACTGGATAAGTTAATAATAGGTAGTTATATTTATTATGCAATAGTATACCAAAGGGCAAAGGTTCACTTGTCGTTTGAAATATTCGCTGATGCTTTACCGATAAACGTTATATGTTCCTTCTACTTTCAAAACGACTACTGTAAAAATAAGTTTGCAAATTTTATTTATAAAAAATTTATAGACAGGGTGTCGATTTGACAATGTCCCATCCTTAATATCTCGCTTCCATGAAATAATATCAAAAATCGAAGACTCAATTTTATTGTGAAGGGGGGGAGGCTTTTAAAAAATATTTGCAGTCTTCGTGGTTTATCCCCCGAGAGTGGTAGATATCAAAATCTTAAATGGGAAGAGGGCCAAGTGGGTCGTTTAAATCTCTTTCCAATAATACGATAATTTATTATATGTTGAGTAGTTTTTTCCGACAAATCCAGTTCCAAAATGGACGTACTTATACACCGTGTCCAAGATAATGAGGACCAGTACAGGGATCTCGGAAATCGTAAGAGATACGAAGTCGGTTAAATGGAGGTAAAGTTGCGCATTTACGTGCCTAATAATATGCCGTTTAGAAAGTTTTAAAATTCCGAGTAGTTCCGGAGATATCCGGAAAAAACCGAAATTCTGAAGAATCGTTTTTTCCTGGATTTTTTTTAGATCGAATTCTAAAGTAAATTGCACGTTTACAACTTTCTTTTTTTAAATACGGTCCTGTTTTCCTGATATTGGAATTTGAGAGCTTTTTTCTTCCGAATGCAACGATGTATGACACATTGTGGTTTAATGACGTTTCGAGCGTTTTTTGAACAACATCAGGATATTTTGGGATACGGTCCTGTATTTCTCCTAATTTTATAAATAATATCTCAGAAGTAAGCTCTAAATTTTTACTTATGTTGGACTAGTTCAATAAATAACAAATAATTTAATAATAAACAACAATAAGTGAACAAAAAACATACCAAAATAGTAATAAAACGAACAACGAAAAAGTAACGAACTACATAATCAGGTGTTCAAAATGATTTCCGTTATTTTCTAAGCACAAATAACATCTTCTAGCTGTCGATTCTAAAACATTTGACAACATTTCTGGCGTAATACTTTGAAAGGCTTCAAGCACCAACCTCCTAAGTTCGTATTCTGTTTCGAAGTTGTGTCTATAAACATAATTTTCGACATACCCCCAGAGAAAAAATCTAACGGTGTCATATCAGGCGAACGTGCTGGCCATGGTGTTTCAGAATACGTGCCAATCAGTTTTCCAGTAAATCGCGCATCAAAAAGAATGTTTATTAAATTATTTGTTATCCATTGTACTAGTCCAACATAAGTAAAAATTTAGAGCATACTTATGAGATATTATTTATAAAATTAGGAGAAATACAGGACCGTATCCCAAAATATCAAGATGTTGTTCAAAAAACCCTCGAAACGCCATTAAACCACAATGTGTCATACATCGTTGCATGCGGAAGAAAAAACTCTCAAATTCCAATATCAGGAAAGCAGGACCGTATTTAAAAAAAAAGTTGATAATGGCCCTTCGAAGACGACTCGTCGGATTACAAAACAATTAACGCTGTTAGCGGAAAAAGTGGCAATGTAAACGTGCAATTTACTTTAGAATTCGATCTCAAAAAACCCCAGGAAAAAAATAAAACGATTTTTTAGAATTTCGGTTTTTTTCCGGATATCTCCGGAACTACTCGGAATTTTAAAACGTTCTAAACGGCATATTATTAGACACGTAAATGCGCAACTTGACCTCCATTTAACCGACTTCGTATCTCTCACGGTTTCCGAGATCCCTGTACTGGCCTTCATTATCTTGGACACGGTGTATAGGTTATTATTTAAAAAAAGAACATTAATGCGTTGCTTCCTCTTTAGTAGAATGATTAGAGGTCATTAAGTAGTCACTCCGGGTGACACCCTTTCCCATTCTTTATCAGGAGCCTTTGCGCCACCTAAAAATTGACATGAATAATCTCTATTGAAACCCTTTTGAAAAGGGGGAGGGAGAGATTATAGTAATGAAGATATTGCTTATTGTATTAAGCCTTTTGACGTTTTACCTTTAGTGAAAAGTGGACATTTGAAAATAGTATAGTATAACAGCGACGATGAAAGTTTGCCTTAGTCGAATTTAAGAAATTTAATTTATTTTTGCAGAAAAAATAGTGTCAAAAACGGAGTGAAATTGAACTTCGAACAGCTTTGCAGGAAATTTAAGCTCCCTCTAAATGAAGAATTGACGAACGTGATTGATTGTACTCTTGTTTTATCAGTTGGGAATGGAAAGTATGTCGATGGAAAACTTCTTCTGTGGCAGAATTATGTTTGCTTTGAGAGCAAGGTAATTTTTAATATATGTACCATCGTGCCGATAAAAAACTAGGACAGCAAAATCTCAAAACTGGGAACGGAAATACATATCTTGTAGACTATAAAAGGTGCTCGACAGCTGTAAAGGTAAAAACACTGAACTTTTAGAAAGTAACCTAGGTTACATAATTTAAGGTTTGTATTTTGCGATACGAGTTGGCATCCAAATATGTGACTTGTTTTATAATAGTGGAGTCGTTCCGGTATCCGAAAGCAAAATTGAAGAGCTTGGCAGAGCGCGTAAGCTCGAACAAACCCGATCCCGATGTCTCAATGAGTTCGCGAATTAACGCGATTTTCAACTGCAAAAACAATAAAATTTAATTAATTATATCTCGAGAAGGGGCGGAGTTGGGGCATCATTTTTTCGCGAATTAACGGGTGATACCGAGTACTTTGATGGGCCGGAGGCTGGAGTTGGTGGGGCAATTAGGAGGGGAGTAAGGGGATTGGAATTTTTTTACATAAATGCTAATAAGTAGTTTATTAATCGAGCTACGGGGATCAGGCCGGATTCAATTTGTTCATTTTTTTATCAGCTACAAGGTGGGATTGGCGAAAATTTTTTTTCCCAAATGGCCATCTCCGAAAATACTTTAGATATTATGTTTAATTTTGGTATGTGTTAATAGGATATAGAACCTCAAATTTTAGTTAGAAAAGTTATTCAATTGTTCCACCAGTGGCGTCGCTGCAAACATGTCCTTTGATATTTTTTACAAAAAAGATGGTACGCCACTGATATTTTTCCATGTGGATATTTTTTCTGATTGGCCTGTTCAATTCTCTATTTTTTCATTTCATTTGCGAAAATAATAATTAAAAGGCATGTTTCCAACAATTTTTATAAAAAAAAATTATGATTGTTAAAAATAATTTCAATTTCAGTTTCAATATGAATTTAGTGGTTTTATTCAAGAACGGTGCGTCTGATGAGAAAAACTCAAGAGACCGTTTTCATGGAGAATTTAACAGGCCAATCAGAAAAAATATCCACATGGAAAAATATCAGTGGCGTACCATCTTTTTTGTAAAAAATATCGAAGGACTTGTTTGCGGCGACGCCACTGGTGGAACAATTGAGTAATTTTTCTAACTAAAATTTGAGGTTCTATATCCTATTAACACATACTAAAATTAAACATAATATCTAAAGTCTTTTCGGAGATGGCCATTTCTTGTATGTCGCGCATTTGGAAAAATAAAATTTTTTCGCCAATCCTACCTCGGGTTTGTTCGAGCTTACGCGCTCTGTCAAGCTCTTCAATTTTGCCTTCCACATTTTTTTTGTAGCATCAAAACCGGCTGAGTTATTTTCAATTTCCCGTTGTAGGTTAGATTTACGGGGCTTGCCCCCCTCCCCCCATGCGGCGCCCTACACAAATCATTTCAGAATGTCGAGGGGATCCTACTGTATCGATTGGGGAAAAAAATTACTCGATTTCGTCAAGGGATTTTCGAGCCGTTTATTTCGCCAGGACGACTCCACTAAAAGTTGAGCGGAAGTTTATATTGAGGAACTAAATATAATGGGTATATTTTATTAAGAAAAAATCGAATGCTTTATTTAGGTATATTTCATGTCGCCAGAAAATGAAAATGAAACTGAATAATATAAGAAATTTAACACAAAGGAAAAAATATACAAACATAAAATTTGTCGTAGCAACAATTTTTTTTTAATATCGTTGGTGGTCGTGCAAAATGTCGTATGTTGAAAACATTAACATTTAGAATGGTACGACATGAAGACATCTTGCAATACTGGTTGTGCACTAGACATTTTGTAAATGGGAAATTGCTGGTCATCTATTAGACACAGACATTGTGATATTTTGCAGTTGTGTGGGCATTGCGAAGCTATTTAATTTACGACAAAAAAACAATTTTGCCCTGTTTGTGACATATGACATTTTGCATGAACACCAACGACATGTAATCATAGAACATTCCTGTTTATTACTTCTTGATAATTCGTATTCTTCTATTTTCATCTTTAGCAAACATTCTAGGGGAACCTGAAACTGCTTTCCCAATAATAGTTCGATGCCTTGCTATTTTTTGTTTTGCTAACAACACGGCATTTCTGTTTACTCCTAGTTCGCCTGCAATATTCCTAATAAAAGAACCATCTCGCAACCGACTGTAGACAATAGTCTTTTGCTGGGGGGTTAATTGTGGCATATTTTTAAAAAAATATGCTTGACAAGTTAATGATAAAGTGACAATCTATGTTGACTAAAATTTTTATATGACATTTTACTGGTACCAGACTCGACAGTAAATAAGTCCTAATAGTCGAGGAGAAAATAAGAAATTTTGCTGTCCTTGTTTTTTATCCGCACGATGGTAGGTGTGAATATCTTAAAATGTCGACTTTGTCCCACAAACGAAGATATACAGGGTCCGCAAACGAAGCGTGGACGGAAGATTAAATCGTTATCGAAGAACTTATCAACAATACTAAAACAGCTTGAGATATTGGATTAAATGCGGCATGTTTTAAAAATATTTTACATTATACAGGGTGGCCCAAAAAGTGTGACAGCATAAAGTTATATTTTTTTAAATAGGACACCCAGTATTTTATTGCATATTTAGGTTCGTATTACTATCGTTTATAAGTGCCTCAAATTTTATTTAATATGGTTTTGTAGTTTCGGAGAAATAAACTAAAAACTAAAAAAAAGTTTTGCAGTCCTGAATAAAAAAATAAAAAAAAAACAATCCAGAACTATTTTTTTAACCTCGGCATTGAGTGAAATTTATGACAAGAGGTCTAGAGATACTATGAATGTAATTGCGCTTATTTATTTTATACAGGGTGTTCATAATAAGCTTTCAAAAACCCAACATTTTAAAATAATTTCTCTCAAGTTTTTCAAATGTATATTATTTGGCTATTTGACGTAGAATTCATAGACAATTTTTTTTTGTAATACAAGCATATAAGTTATATCCAGCCGTTTTCGAAATAATTGTAAATATCATAAATTATGTTGTTTAAATAGAGTTTTTATTAGGAAATTTTGTTATCGGCGACTAGACTAATAATTGTAAACTAAAGTAAATGTTCAAAATAGCTTCCTTTTACTTAATTTAATGATTTTTATCTACTGCCAACAGAACTCTTAATTCATTTTCTTCATTAATAACGGGTTTATTTATTATCATCCTTTTTGTGTACGCAGTGCTTCCTGTTGCTACAAATCTTTGCAACAACTTCTCGAAGGTTTTTGGTCTCGGCTTTCTCTCAATATCTGGCTATCTTTCAGTACACTCGGCTCGCGAGGAGGCAATTTCTTGCACATTCACCCAGTATAAAAATCATATTTACCATTTCTAAAGTTGTAAAATTCGACATTTTGTGTAAGTTAGTACTTAATTTCGACCGACGACTTAACAAATGTAAATAATTTTATTTGGCTGTCATAGTGACAATCTAAACAAAAAAAAATCATGGCAACTCGATTAAGAATAAAAAATAAAATTAAATCAATAAAAGTAGCAAAAATATAGGCTTTTAAAATTTATATCGAAATAACTAAAATACGGTAAACTCTAAGTAAAAGGAAGCTATTTTGAACATTTACTTTAGTTTACAATTATTAGTCTAGTCGCCTATAACAAAATTTCCCAATAAAAACTCTATTTAAACAACATAATTTATGATATTTACAATTATTTCGAAAACGGCTGGATATAACTTATATGCTTGTATTACAAAAAAAAATTGTCTATGAATTCTACGTCAAATAGCTAAATAATATACAGGGTGTTCCATTTGAAAAACTTGAGAAAAATTATTTTAAAATGTGGGGTTTTTGAAAGCTTATTATGAACACCCTGTATAAAATAAATAAACGCAATTACATTCATAGTATCTCTAGACCTTTTGTCATAAATTTCACGCAATGCCGAGGTTAAAAAAATAGTTCTGGATTGTTTTTTTTATTTTTTTATTCAGGACTGCAAAACTTTTTTTTTTAGTTTTTTTCTCCGAAACTACGAAACCAAATTAAATAAAATTTGAGGCACTTATAAACGATAGTAATACGAACCTAAATATGCAATAAAATACTGGGTGTCCCATTTAAAAAAATATAACCTTATGCTGTCACACTTTTTTGGGCCACCCTGTATAATGTAAAATATTTTTAAAACATGCCGCTATTAATCCAATATCTCATGCTGTTTCAGTATTGTTGATAAGTTCTTCGATAATGATTTAATCTTCCGTCCACGCTTCGTTTGCGGACCCTGTATTTCTATACAACTTGTCCAAGGAAATTCTACACAATTGCTAAAAAATTAAAGATTTTTTTTACATTCTTGTACTTTTTAAGAGCCCTGTATAATATAATATATTTTTTTCGTAAACCTTTGTTTCTTGCCAAGCGTAGAACTTCTTTGGACACGTTGTATATTTTCATACACTGTTTGCATTTTTTCGCTGATTCTTTCAACCTTATTTTTCAGAACAACGAAATAAGTCTGGTCATCCCCTTGCGAGATCTGACCTTAACCGAGCACGTTCTAAACGACATTTCTAACAGACGTTTAAAAAAGGCCATCAGACTCTCGACGAAAAAAACGGAATTTATTTTTACTAAAGTTCGAAACGCCGATGTCATAATTAAGAAGTTGTCTCAAATGACAAAGTTAACCAGTTGGATTTCGAGGAACCAAGAAATGAAATTGTAAGTTATCCGGTATTAAAAATTATCACTATTAAAAGTAGACTTTTTAACGCTTATCGTCAGTATCTAAAATTATTTATTCGTTCTCGACAGCTTCGGTAACCTGAACACCACCATGGCACCTTTCTGGAGTCCCGAACAACCCCTGATGAACGTATTCCCCTTAAGTTCCAACCCGGCATTGAGGAATGCACAAATACAAAAAAGTCGCCAATGGGAACGGTATTTTTATATCTACGGGCGGGGAGTATCCATGTATAAAACGGCCGACCTTGCCAGATTGGTACGGAATGGTATTCCAGATCAATTAAGAACGGACCTGTGGATGTTGTTTTCTGGTGAATATATTTTTTATGTTTCTAACGGTGTCGTGGATAATTACACGTTATTTGACAATTCGATCTTGTTTTTGACGTAACGACGTTTATCTTCTTGTAGGTGCTCTACATATGGCAGCTAATAATCCTGGGTATTATCGGTCTCTGGTTGAGAGAGCCTTTTTGCAGGAATCAATCGCCACTGAAGAAATTGAAAGGGATCTGCATAGGTAACAAATATTTTCCTTAATATTAACTTTAATTTGATAGATGTACAAAGAATATATTAATCGCTTTGTTTGATATATTGAATTACTTGTTGTGTAAAAATAAACATAAATACTAAATTAATTGATTCAGCCGATACTTGGTGGAAATCCATAACTAATATTATGAGAAACAATTAAACTTCGTTATATTTCTTTTCCACTATATTATTAAAAATGACATGTTTCGCTATCACTGTAGCTTCTTCAGATTGAGAATGAATGAATATTTTTCTATATCTAACAAATTGTACAATCTTAAAATATTATTACAGGTGTAATGATGGTGTAGGGTGTACGGGATATAATAGTAACAGTGGGATTTTCCAAATGGTCAGTAATGTGATTATATAAATTATTTTATTGATTTATTTATACATGTAATAGCGGATTAGTAAAATAAATTTAACAAAGGAGAATTGTTAAGGTCTATTTGATCATTCAGTAAAACATCGGTATTTTTAAGTTTATTTATTTCCATGGATTCTAACAGATTAAGTTTTATGCCTTTATTTTCAGTACGTAAGATTTTAAAATTTGAATCAAAATTATGTTGTTTTTTTTTTTTAATGGTTGGAATAATTACAATCTGTTTTATCTTTTATGTAACTATTATAATGTTCTTGTGTCCATTACATAAAAGATAAAACAGATTCTAATTATTCCAACCATTTAAAAGAAAAAAATATAATTTTGATCCAAAATTTAAAATCCTATATACTGAAAATAAAGTCATAAAACTTAATCTGTTAGAATCCATGGATATAATTAAACTTAAAAATACCGATGTTTTACTGAATGATCAAATAAACCTTAACAATTCTCCTTTGTTAAGTTTATTTTACTAATCCGCTATTACATGTATAAAATAAATCTATAAAATAATTTATATAATCACTTTACTGACCATTTGGAAGATCCCACACCATCTTTATACCTGTAATAATATTTTAAGATTATACACTTTGTTAAATATAGAAAAATATTCATTCATTCTCAATCTGAAGAAGCTACAGTGATAACGAAACATGTAATTTTTAAGAATATAGTGGAAAAGAAATATAACGTAGTTTTATTGTTTCTCATAATATTAAACATAAATACTAACAAATAATCATATACACTGCACTAACTTATTTAACCAAAACAATAAAGAGCCAGTGATATTCTTACGAAATAAACCTACAATTAGAAAAAAAATCAATCGACACGACCAACAAATTTCGATAATACAGAACATCAAAGTTGAGTTAAATTTTTCATTGCGCGTTAATTATAGGTCTTTACCCGAACACCCCGCCTTCCAAAATACCACTGGAATTGATGCCTTAAGAAGGGTACTGCGTTCTTATGCCTTGCATAACCCCAGTATAGGATACTGTCAGGCGATGAATATTATCGGTAAGAAGTTATTTTTTTATGATAACAACAAAACAAATTTGTTGTCTCTAGATTGGTGTATACCATTTAACACAGATCACCATAAAATTTGTTTAAACGGGAAATACATGTAAAATGTACAAAAAAAACATGTGGAGTTCCACAGAGATCTACTTTGGGCCCACTTCTCTTGCTTATCTACATCAATTAAATATCAAAAAAGGCAGTGTCAAATTCTTTGCAGTTTACACCACTGTTGTATGCTTTGATGAAAATACCACTAATTGTTCATAACATAAAATATAATTTACATATAATAATCTTTTTTGGGGATTCTGCTAATTGTATGACACATAATAATCGTAAAAAAGACTAATCTTATTAATTTTGATTTTTTTTTTGTTACCAAATTTTCAGCTTCCGTATTTTTAATATTCTGCAATGAGGAGGACTCATTTTGGCTATTGTCGACATTGTGTGAAAGTCTATTACCTGACTATTACAATCAGAGGGTGATTGGTGCTATAATTGACCAAGGTATTTTGGATGAATTAACTCTGGAGCACTTGCCAAGTTTGCATAAAAAGTTACATCAATTAGGTAAGGAATTTTTAAATTGCCTTTTAACTAAATATATCTGTCTTTCAGCAATTCTCCTCAAGACTTATACTATAAGGTGTTTTTCTTTTAGGTATAACAAACATGATGACTATACCGTGGTTTTTAACGATATTCCTGTCTGTGATTCCCCCGGAATCGGCCGTGAACGTATTGGATTGGTTCTTTTTCGATGGAGCTGTAGTTATATTCCAAATAGCTTTAATTATATTAGCGTTAAATGAAAAGTATTTACTTCAGTGTCAGGATGAAGGTAAGGCATATGTTTGAAAGACAGAACATGTACAGGTGGGACGGGGAAAGAATGAACGTACGTCACAACTCTACAGTAATATCAAAGACCTGTTGTTTTTTGTTTTATCAGTTAACGAATAAGGATAACACGGACAACGTTTTACTTTGGAAACGAAATACAATTCCAGTGTATTAGACAGAAATGGCAAAATAAAAATATTGACATTTTGTGTTTTGCGTGGTTCACAAGTAGTGTTAAATATTGTATTTTAGTTATAAAAAATTGTATCTTGTTTGATTAACTCATGCTGGGTACCGGGAGTGTCATCTCTAAGAGTCTGTCCTCGGCTCAACTGTATATACACGTCAGAGCTGTGTTAAATAAATATTCTTCTTGAAATTTTCAAGGGCTTTAACTACATACATACTTTACAACCTTTCTACTAGCTCAAAACCCCGGCTTAAGAATACTAACCTTTTTTAGAGAACGTGTTGCATCATTTGGCGGAATATTTGATGGGAGTGTTTGATGATTGCGGATGTGGTTCTATACAACGTAAAAGCAATGATGCACAGAGGAAGGTAAGAAATAAATACCAATTGGTGTCGTGTATTGTAAAGATTAGTGTTGAGATGGCTCGAGCGAAAAACCGCTCGAGTACTCGATTATTGAAATAACCGACATCGCTCGATTATTACAAAAACTACTGGAGTTATAAATTCAAGCGAAAATCGTCGCTTGTTACTTTTCACTCAATACCCGAGCTTCGCTTGACGCCGACGTATTTCGTTCGATAGGAAATACTACTCTAGTTATAAATTCAGGAGAAAAATTGACTCGTTGTCTTTCACTTGATACCCGATCTTCGCGCGCCACCAGAAATGTGTCAATTGGTGACGGTTGAGTTTGACGCTCGGAAGGCTGACACGACATACGTCTTTCTTAAACCGGGTTTTGGTTTTATAACTAAGCGTGACTTTTCGCGTTGTTGCCGCTGTGAGTTTATTATTATAATAAAAACAATGCTGTCCGTCTTTCTCACATTGTGTTCTGTTTTTAGTCTGTATCCATACAAGTGTTGATCCAACAAGCCTATCGTAAATATGGATTTATAACGGCAGAACAAATAGAAAGGCTAAGACGGAAACACAGGATAAAAGTAGTACAACAGCTCGAGAGAACGTGCGAGAAAAGCGTAATTAAACGTGCTACTCAAGATGGATATTTTACGGAACACGAATTACAGGTAAATAATAAATGTCGCCTATCTATATTTAAACTTAAATAACCAATTCTCTTGATTATAGGACTTGCTAGGTTTGGTCAAGGAGGAATTAACGAGAAATAAATCGCTTCCCGATCTACTGGATCCGACGCTACAGCCCCACGAAGTCTACAAAGTTAATTTAAATTATTTTAAAGTACTTTTCGCGGCGCTGTCTCCGTGGGGACGAGGGGAAACGGTGGAGTCATTGGCCGAGAGAATATTTTATGTAAGTAAATTGTTTTGTATACAGGGTGGTTCACAATCGATGCAGGAGCAGCAGTCGAAATTGTCACTGATATTTGTAATTTATTCCGATGTGTTAAATTATCCTTTGTAAGGCCGGTATTAGACTATCAAATATATTTGACAAAGATCTTTTATAAAATATTTTGTAGCATTTCTTTGATAATATTTCTTTTATAAAAGTTTTTACTAGTATTACACTGTCAAAGAACTTTGTCAAGTTTTGAAGGAACTTGCCACATGTTTACAATTAAAAATGAATTAAAGACCTGCATTCGCTTACACAACAACAAAAAAAGAACCGGGCGAGTTTGGGTAAGGCCCTGTGTCCACCACAATCTTCTTCGGAAGTTACAATCTGAAGATATTAGGAGTTATAAGAACTATTTAAGAATTAACGCGAATGAACATTTAACTTTATTGTTTTAAAGATAGCGCCATTAATATCAAGACAGAATACATTTGAGGAATTCAGCGCTGAGGAACGCGTTGTTCGACCTTGGATTTCTGGCAACAACAGAGAGTAATGCTAGTATATCCTCCACCTTGCATCCACCTTTGAATGCCGTTATAACTTCGGAAATTTATGTATATATACATACACTATATCTAGTCGTTTATTTCGGTTTTTATAATCCGGGTGTTGACAAGCGCGGATCCAGGGGGGGAGGGGTCGTGGCGGGTCATGACCCCCTCCCCCCAACCCATCAATTTAACACGAAAAATATCATATATTCCGGTTTGACAAACGCGGCAGGGTATTACTTTACGCAAATTTTCCTTGTTTTGACCCCCCCCCCCCCCCCCCCCCTCTGGATCCGCCCTTGGGTGTTGATAATTTTGTACTCTCATACTCCGAAATTAACAATTTTATTGTTGAAATGCACCAGACAAACTTCTTTTCCGCCCTGGTATTTAAATAACAGTCGCAGTCAATGTCAAATATATGCCTTATTGTCAGAAAATAAGGTTACTACCGTTACTAACAATCAACTATAAAATCTTTTATCAAAGATAATCGTCTGTTATTTCTTTTATAAAATATCTTTTATAAAACATCTTTGTCAAATATCTTTTATAGTCTAATACCGGCCTAAAACCCGTCCGAACGTGTCCAAGATAAGGAGGGCCAGTACAGGTATCTCGGAAACTGTAAGAGATACGAAGTCGCTTAAATGGAGGTAAAGTTGCGCATTTACGTGCCTAATTATATGCCGTTTAGAAAGTTTTAAAATTCCGAGTAGTTCCGGAGATATCTGGAAGAAACCGAAATTCTGAAAAACCGTTTTATTGTTTTCCTGGGTTTTTTTCAGATCGAATTCTAAACTAACTTGCACTTTTGCATTGTCACTTTTTCCGCTCTATCTAACTGCGTTAATTGTTTTGTTATCCGACGAGTCGTCTTCGAAGAGCCATTATCAACTTTATTTTTTTAAATACGGCCCTGTTTTCCTGATATTGGAATTTGAGAGCCTTTTTTCTTCCGCAAACTTTGCCTCCATTTAATCGACTTCGTATCTCTTACGGTTTCCGAGATCCCTGTACTGACCCTCCTTATCTTGGACACGTTGTACATTCCCCGACAAAGATAATGTTATTCAGGGTTATAGTCCGGGGAGTGTATTATGGCTTTAAGTTGGAAGTCGCGATTATTTACCTCGTTTCCAATCTATATTTTCTGTCCTACGCGAGAGAAAGGCGTTGTTTTTGGTAAACCTGTAAAACCGTTTAAAAACTTTCCCAATAATATATCGATTATTATTTTTAGTTGTTCGACGAGGACTGTGACGGTTACCTTAACTTCAGAGACATAGCAATGGCCCTGGCTCTAACTTCGACCGCTAACGCATCTCAAAGACTGAAGCTTCTGTATATCATCCATTTACCTCCCTTGCTGTCACTATCAGATATCCAGCCGTGTATAGAAGAAACCGAGGTCGCATGGGAAGCGGCCGATTTTTTTTCGAACGCCGAAAAAAATATTAAAAATAATAACGATATAGTCGACTCGGATGTGTTGTTTAATTTCAGAAAAATAATTCTAGGGAAAGACGGCGCTGCAGAGGGTATTCCCGCGATGGCCAAGCCGAACTTTATAAGTCTATGGAAGAGCGTTTATGAGATTTTTCAAGCCGATCCTAAAGATTCGGTAAGTCAACTACTATCAAAGTGCAAGATTTGATTACAATTTAATCGAAACTTTTTTTAAACAGGACACTGCCAATGCCATAGATAATGTGGGAGCCGTTCTGTTGGAATCGGGACTGGTGGAAAATCGATTTTTTAGGAGACATAGTGGAAATGGAAACCGCCCTTCTAACGGTGAAACTTGCTATGATCACATGGTTCCACAAAATGAATTAGAGGTAAAGTTTGTATTTTTATTTCATATGAGCATTAATTATTATGTTAAAACCAAGTTTGAATTCGTTTGACAACACTGCCTATCCTTGAATTGGTAGGTAGTAGACTAGTTTTATTAGTGATGAGCATCGGTTTCTGTTGTTAGCTTTCAGACGAAGATTGGGACCAGTGCGAGCCTATTGAAGACTTCCATTGGCAGCTTAGACTGGAAGAATTTTTGCCTGCGATTTTAAACGATCCTCACCTTCTAAGCATGTTTTCAAGACGCGCAGCAATAAGCAAGAACGACAAAATTTTTAAAACTAAGTACAGGTATAACTCCACAGATACGGTCGCCATAGCTAGTATAGTTTAAATAATGATAATTAGCAACATATTCTTGTACATATGAATATCTTTTTTCTATGAAAAATATACTATATTGCCGCCGCGCCGGTCAGCTTGGGTTATACACAGGCCCGTAGCCAGGATTAGATTTTAGAGTGGGCAGTCAAAGTTTTAGAGGGGGCAAACTTGAAAATAATTTTTGTGATCAGATCACGTTGATTTCAACATTGAATTAACTACCTATATAATTACAAAAAATAAAACTTAAACAAAACCAAAAAACGCAACGTATAGGTAAATACCTTTAATATAATTGAAGTTTTCTGTTCTTCCTTTCGTTAAATTTTTGTAAAAACACCTCAAAGTTTATGTTATTTGTTTGTTTACTCTCAAACGCTAAATATATCAGATTGGCCATTCTCTGCTGAGACTGAATCCCAAAAAATTACATAAATATACAACTATCATGGTTTTGCTAGAGTGGGCAACTTTTTCTGTCAGAGTGGGCATTGCCCACTCTGGCCCCCTCCCCCCTGGCTACGGGCCTGTTTATACAGTACAGGATGTCCCATTTTCGATACTTTTATAGGGTATCTCCGTTATTGTTAGTGCTATCAAAAAAGTAATGTAGGTGCGTGCGTGTGCTCTTTTTAGGTCAAACTTAAAATGGGAAAATCAAAATTCGAAAATTTTCGTTCGCTTAAGTGATACGGGGGAAAATCAACAGATTGACAATTTCTAAATTACCCTATATTTTCTTAGTTAAAAGAGATACAGAAAAATGTTTTATACAGAAGTTTATTTATAATGATTGTTGAATAATCTGCCGTTTTCAGAATAAGTATAAGGGGTCAGGTAAGAAAATTATCGGACCTAACCTCATTTTTTAAATGGAACACCCTGTATATTTTAATCCAAAAAGACACTATTTTAAATTCTCCTTTCAAATATATAACACACCATGGATAATATTGGTTTCATAGGCGAATTATTAAAGTTTATTACTTTAAACCACAGTAGACCATGAAACGACAGCTAATATCCTAGAAACAACTAATATGTTGACTATTAACATTAAACGTCAATTTCATTTTTACATATTACTTTGCAAAAATGACCTATCAACATTTTGAAAAATTTGATATGATATCAGTTTTTATTGAAAGTGGAAAAAACGAAGAAATGGCGCAAAATGTATGTTTAGCTCGCTATCCGGAAAGACGGTAACCATTTAAAGACATATTCCGAACATTTGCGATGATTCCCGTTATTTTTTACCTTAATCTGAATCTTTTATTTCGTTTCAAAGTAATAAAGTTTAAATAAATCGCCTAGGAAACCAATAGCATCCATGATTTGTTATATATTTGAAGGATAATTTAAAATACTATATTTTTAGACCCCGTATACTTATTCTGAAAACGGCAGATTATTCAACAATCAATATAAAGAAACTTTTGTCTAAACCTTTTTCTGTATCTCTTTTAACTAAGAAAATATAGGGTCATTTTGAAATTGTCAATTTGTTGATTTCCCCCCGTATCTCTTAAGCGAGCGAAAATTTTCTAATTTTGATTTTACCATTTTAAGTTTGACCCAAAAAGAGCACATGGCACCTACATGACTTTTTTGATAGCGCTAAGATTTACGGAGGTACCCTATAAAAGTGTCGAAATTGGGACACCCTGTACGTGAATATTTTTTTCTATGAAAAATATACTATATTGCCGCTGCGCCGGCCAGCTTACAGTACAAACAAATAAATGTAGTTTTAAAAATGTTTCGAAAAAGTAGCCAAATTGCAATTTAAAAGGTATTATAAGATACACTAAAATTACGATTTTTTTATAAAAAATAATGTATTACTTTCTTGTCATTGGAGATATATGTACATACATTGTTCTAGTCTACATTTTAACGAAAAAATAACAGTAATGCGGAGCTTAAAACTTCTTAATTCAAACCCAAACGTTTGGACACTTTGGTAAAAATTTTGGCAATTCGTTTATACACTTCTCTAATTTTCGTTTTTTTTTACATGATGTGGTAACAACTGTTGAATTACACAGGGCGTTCCAAATTTTAAGGAGGAAAACCATTTATAAATTATCACATCCGGTATTTATGAAAAGAAAGTTTCGACGTAAATACTTAATGATATGTACCTGCATATTTTAATGGGTCATTCAAGGATCAATTTTAACTAGACGTTTTCGATATACAGGGTGTGTTAAAGTTTTTTTGGTTTTTATCAAAAATAATTAATAACTGCATTTTTAACTACACTTTCTAGTGTAGCGATAAAATGCATTTTATCGCTACACTTTCTAGTGAAGCGATAAAATGTATTTTATAAATCACAAAATTCAAAATATATTGCACATGGACTTCAACAGAAGCCGGGATGCATTAAAATTATAATCCGCTAAGTAACGGAAACTTCGAATAAAACATACAGCGTGTTTAAAAAAAAACATGCGCCATCGCTCGTGTGGTAATTCTTACCCAAAAATAGACGAATAGTTTCTATCAACGCGCAGATGCTTTGTTTGAAATATACAGGATGTTCAAAAAATTTCGTTGTTTTCAGGATATTTGCGAAACGTCTAAAGCCGTTTTGGAAATATCTTGAAAACAATGAAAAATGTAAACACCCTGTATCTATCAAACAAAGCATCTGCGGACACATGTTGAAAGGAACCACCATACGAGCAATGGCACATGTTTCTTTAAACATCCTGTAGACACCATTGGGTCCAATATTGAATTTTTAAAAAAACAATACATTTCCACATCGAAACTTTTAAAAACCAACAAACTTTCTGTTTGGTAAGTCGCCAGTCGAAACCGTAATTAAAATATGAGTTCCGTAAATAATCATATTACTTATAAGCCTTAGCTAGAATTAGTATTTCGACGAATCATATCTGTAAATATTTCTTATTGCTTTATTTGTAACTAAAACTTGTTGCTTTTTGTGATAATAAAAGCTCCGAAATACAAAATCTTTGGCACTAAAGTGTTTTCTTACTAGTCTAATTTATGTAAATACACTTTTCCTATATATTATTATTTCGTTAATACATTTTAACACAAATAGGCAACGTTAAATATGAGATTTTCGGCCTTCATCGGATGAGTTACGAATGTCACAGAATAATCATTCGTTCAGTTACCGAATTATCGAAGCGCACAGTAGTTCGCGAACCAAAACGGATGGCAGTGCCGTAACAGTCGAAACTATGGAAACTGCCAAACTGTTGCGTTGTCATTGGCGGTTTGCGCTACGTCACTGTCATCAGTTTTGGTCGCGAACTATTAGGTTTGTTCCAACACCCTATTTTTGTATCGTTCTAGAACCGTCACGAAACTGTTGGGATCGATTTTGTGCGCAGGCATTAATTTTGCACCGTTTGTTGCCGATGCACAAGGTTGGTACGTTTTTATGACCATTCTCTGTAAAAATCACAGCTGATCCTGATCGCCTGCTATCTTTGTTGCTTAATTTCTTCGTCTAAGCTCGAGTATTATCTTTTGTCGTTACGTTTTGTTGTATTTAATAATTATGGAAGAGAATAACGTGTTTAATGCGAAGAATATCTTGTAGGTTTGGGAACCGGATTATATAAATTTAATAAGAATAAATTAAATAATCAGAACGGAACAGAATCGAGCAACAACTCCTACAAAACAAGGCTAAAAAAACTGCACGAATGCCAGGATACAAAAACAAGTGTTAAAGCCGTATTACAGTCGGGAATTTTTATGGCGCCAGTAATGGCAATTATAATTCAAGGATTCATGCGCAGTACACCGTTCTCCGTACTACAGTCGGAAATTCTTCTAAGGAAATTCTACTCTTCTGACAATTAAAATGACACGGCTTCATGCGCAGTACACCGTTCCCAATCAGCTGTCTCTCATTACCAGAAATGGGACACGCGCCATTTTAATTGCCATTGCCGGCGCAATTGGGTAGACATGGATTATTCTGTTATTTTTAACTGTTTAATATTTGGTCGAAGCAGGTATGAACAGCTAATGGCCATTTAAACCCACTGGCACTTAAATTAGCAGTTTACATTCTTTATTCAACTTATGGACTGCTAATTCAGCAACTTTTTGCACCGCCTATTTGTAAATAGCAGTAGCTGCTTTAACTGGTAATCAAAACGAACAGGTTTGCCCATCTCTAATTCTGGGGATATTTTAGGGATTTCGACAGTACCCACTGCGGTTCTGACCGTTGACAATGCTCCAACTGATCGAAAACGGCCTTTAAAATTCTTATGGCGCAAGTCAGTACAAACGGTTCCTGCTCTTGTCCATGTATGGTTTTCACCGTTCAGGAACTGGTTTGCGAACGATCACAAATTTGGTTGGACCACAAACGGGATCGCCCGATACTCCGTTTTGTGTCGGTTGGGACGGCTTTCGACTACTACGCATGTGCGTAACCGTACATTGTACGATTTTTAGGGTGGTTGGAACGAACCTATAGTAATTGATTCTTGGTTTAAACAGTCTTAACTACTCTGATGAAACCAGCACATGTCGACTGCTAGAAGACTTTAGTTAGAAGGGAAAATCGAAAAATGCAATCACTCGACAGTCCGGGATAATGTTCCCGAAAGTTTTAAACGAAGATTGGCGTTATTGTTTTAAAATATTTTTTATAGTATCATTGGGATAAATTTATTAACATACTACATAACTATTTTTGTCCATTGATTAGCAAACATGTTCATGTTACTGTAGATTTGTGCAACAAACTCGAACAAATCTACAGGGGTGTACCAGAACTAACGATAGGACATACGGAAATTATGTTGATGATGGTTGCGAAAAAACGAAACGTCAGATTGAAGATTTAATTAGAGTCCCAATGAGAATGTAACCCAACTTTTGTCTAATTTCATCATTTCTGTATGTCCGATAAATAAATAATAATAATATTATAAAACTGGTTATGGTTATATCACAAAGACATGCTGCATAAAAATATTTTTTCAAGATATACCTATAATTTCTCACAGCTTTCAAGCCCACGAGCAATGGATAAAATATGCACTTTTATAGTTTTTACCGGCAAAGAGAAAACTAATGAGCTTTGGCAATACCAACAATATGTACTGCATTGTAAGATTCCTTTGCAGGAATATTTACACAACATGAGCCGAATCTGTAACGAAATTTACACCGTCATCACTTTTAGCCGTTCTTGTCGACATTTACAACGTTGCCACCGCGAGTCTATTATAAGAAAAATAATACGATTGAGTCACAGGTCTGTACAGTAGACACCTGTCACTGTCATAAGTCAATAGCGTTGTAAAATAAGTTACAAAATCCCTCTTAAACGTTGATATGTGTTTAGCCTTAAAAACTATGATTTAAAGGTCGTGGTTATAACTACCATAAATAATATCGCAGGTTGCATTGCTAATTTTCCTAAAAGTTAACTACTTTTCTCGGTACATCAAGTATCCAATATGGCGGACGCAGCTAATTCTACGTTCCAATTTGTTCGTTGCAGAGCCGACTCGCAGACGTCTCTATCGGCTAATCCTAACCTAAAATGTTTGTCACTCATTACAAGGTACTTGTGGATTCTAATGGTATAAATCATGGCGTTGCTATCTGGCGGAATGCAAATAGGAAATGGTGACAAATGTCACATCATCATCATCCCCCCATGGGTAGGTCATACCCACCTATATATAACCATTATATTGCCAATACGAACGTTCCAAAATACAAAAAGTGTCCCCGCTATGGGAGATGGCGCGGGCCTATCGAGTTTGCGCAGTAGGCTGGAAGTTTTATCGATCGCGTCAGAGCCGGCCCGACATTATTAGTTTGTTGTTATTCGTCGACATCTTTGGTTGTGGATGCTTTTTCAAATTACAGAACAAAAAGTGGTTCATCCACATTGTTGTCGGTATATTAGTGTTTATAAACTTTCATTACCTAACAACAATTTTTGTGAATGAGTTTTTAATTTGTTTAAGATGAAAGGACACAAGTGCATGGTGATTTTTTGCAAAAGTCGTGGATCAATACCAGGTATAAAGTATTTCAGGTATGTACGTATATACGAAAATATTTTGCTTATCACAATATCCGATGTTCCGAACCGAATTTCACTAAAAAGCTTGTAAGAAAAGAAGAGCGTGTCACTCGTATACAATATGTGGTCACTACCTAACCTTAAAATTAATGTATTTTTAATTTGGTGCATTAGTAGCTGATAATAATTCCCAAATTAGTCAATGTTAATTTTTGGTTTAGAAAAAAGTGAGGTTAAGAAACATACGACGTCGGATGAAAGTTAAAACAAAGCTCATCGTGTCGATTGTTACAAATATTCGGACGGAATTTGGCACCAAAAGTTTACACCAATCAGGGCACCGTCGGATCATCATATCGTCAGAAATCGTATGCATGGAACGCCGTCTTAATTCGAACTAATCGAAATTTTGATTGCAATATTTTTCCTAACTAACCAGTGAAATTTACATTAAAAAAGTTGAAATCCGGTCCTGTCGAATGTTTACTTTCACAAGGAAATTTCCGAACTGCGCAAACTCACAACGCCCCCTTCGATGCCCATAGCGGGGACATAATTGCAGATGGTATTAGCAATATAATGGTTATATATATGTGGTCATACCGCAATGCGGGAAACCGAGGGTTGCTAGGCATTGGGGCGCAGCGTATGAGGATCGTGGATCGGATTCCACGTTAAGCTGTATGTCCCCTCGGGAATCGCCATGGCGGCAAACAAAGAGAAAAAAATACTTACTTTAAAAGAACATTAATTTTTATAGTTTTAATGGCTAAAGCTACGTCCCATCCGCACTGCTGCAGAGAGCTTAGGCATTCTTCAGCATTCGCATCTGGTACACAATCTCTCACTTGGCTTATTTTGTTATTTCTATATTCCGGCGTCATTAGGCGTTCTGCGTCAGCACTTAACTTAAAAAAAAAAAATAAACGCTTAACAATATTACAAATCAATGAACAATTAAATGTTTTAACTTTTTCTATAGATAAAAAAAAAAGTTGTCGCCCTGTGCGACAATAATACCTACAATCGTTTTATTCAGATACGCTTCGGAGTATTCACACATTGTTCCAAAGGAGTTTCCTATGAAGGAATCTCAACTTTAAGAACAATCAGACTCGGCCTTTTATCATCATGAATAATTTTTAAAAAAATGCAACTAGTTCATTGTTCTAAAGGTAATTAAGGTTTTTTATTATATCATTTGTATGGCAAAGCGAAGAAATTGCTATAGATCATTTTAAAACATGTTGTTACCAATCGGGTAAAATGTTACAAAGCTATCAAAGTTAAACAGTGAAACTCTCAGGCGCGGAACTACTATGCAGTAAGACCATGCAACGCAGGGGGGGCCAGGCGTCCAGGGGGGCCTCGGCCCAAAGTGTCCTCCCGTTACGGAATGCGAGGCCCTTCGCCACTTCAAAAAGTGTCCGTTTTCTTACGCAACACGAATTTATTATGATTTAATACTATCATCAAGAAAAGGAGTTCCTACACATCTGTCGATCGCCTTAGATTTTAAGAACCTTTACAATTTTTTTTGTAATAAAAAAGCATAGGTACCAGTTCGTTTTACAAATAAGTTACGTTTTTGTTTGTTTGTGTTGAATAAGTTAGTGTCGCGCAAGCCAAGTGTCGTGCTCCTCTGAAAGTGGGGCCCCAGGCCCAGACCCACCGGGCCTAGCAGGAAAATAAGTCCTGGATAATGTTTATAGTAACAAGGAATTAACAACTACAACGTTTTAAAGTTTTTATGACACCGTAGGTATTTTTAATTGAATGCAAACTTCTAGTCCTAAAAAAATAATTTAAGGAAATTGAATTTAAAATATAAAATATCCCTAGCGCAACGAAATAGGTGCTCCGGAGCGACAGCAAACTGGTCTAAATACAGCACTTGTTATTTATAAATAATATTTTTTATACTTATTTGGCGGCATGGCGGTGCTAAGTTTTCAAAGAATTATTTCTTACTGGGAATTATTATTAACATCAAAAGAATAACTTACTAGTAATATACTAATCTACGAACAAAATTAATTGAAAAGTTGGTCAATGGTTCAATTTAGGGAAAATACATTTACAGAAATGAATTGAACAATTTTTCAAATAATTTTTTTTATAAATTATTATTATTAGTAAGCTGAAATACATTCCTTTTATTCAAATATCATTTATATTTAATTTTATACAATAATTGTTTCCATGGCTAACTGATGACTAAACATTGTGATATTCAGTTATTAGCTGCTTAGAAACATTTGGTCAGAAAATTAGTTATAAATGGTTAATCAAGTGAAATATCAAAAATCTCTTAACATATCTTTTGGTCAGAATATGAGAAGATTTAATACAAGGATGAATCCAGAACTTCGGTTTGGGGGTCAAACTTCGTTTTGGGGGGTCATACGAGGAAAAGTTACGAAAAGTAATACCCTGTCGTGTTAGTCAAACCGGTAATTATGGTATTTTTCGTGTTAAATTGATGCCTTGGGGGGGAGGGGGGCTTGTGAGTCTAAATTATTTGAGGAAAGAAAAAACTTATTTTGCGACTTGTTTAAAGTGACTTCTAATTTTAACCTACCCTGTATATTCTAATTATTCGATCTTATTATGTATTTTTCAATTAATTGTACGAGAACTTATACTTTTGTAAATATTTCCTGGACATTTGGTTTAAAAGTAATTTTAAACAATAAAGTTATTCAGAAAAGAATAGTGTGGTCACTTTTTAAATAATTTTATAGGGGGGCCAAATAAATAATTTTGCGGGGGGGGGGGGGCAAATTTTGAAGTTCCGCCACTGGAAACTCTATAATTAATATGTCTGATTGGTTTCATATGCAAGATGAAGTTTTTGCATACACCGACATATACCCATGGATAGCCAAACTCTAAAAGTAAAAGTGGCAACAAAGTTGATCGTCAGGGGTCATGCGCAATGGCGACCGATAAACTATAGATCTTAACTGACGAACAGGACCGTACTTAGCCCTTTAATAAAAGAAGGACTTGTGGCCATCACTGAAAAGCCACTATTAGAATTAATTTTGACCTAAGTATCGATAGATTTTTAATATCGTTACATCCCTACGACTGATTTCCGTTTTGGACGGTCGTCGTTGGTTGGCAACCAAACCGGCACCAATGCCGGTGGGGTTGCCTATATGACGGCGACGACATTGTGCGCAAGACAAACGACGACCAACCTTTAAAAATATGACCGGTAAACCGTGCGCACCAACCCATTCTTTCACTCATAAAATTTAACTTTTTACTGCGCACCCCATAAGTTCCACGTATCCATAGTTATAGGTCCGTGCTCCCGTCCCATTCTATCTGATTCGTAAATTACCGGCTCATTGAAAAACCAGGACCTAACAGGACATTATCAAAACCAATACCAACAACTTCCCTCAGTAAAATTATTAATTTTATCTTTATAATGGAAGACAGCCGTAAATAAAAAATAATAGTACCTGGCCCTGTTGAATTTTCCTCTGTATCTGTTGCATACTCAACGGCTGTCCCAAAGCATTCGCAGGAGGTTTAACAGGCGCCGGCCTGTGCGGCTTCAATATATCCTCCGGAACCTGACTGTACAGATTCTCCGGTATCTCGTGGTACAGACTCTCACTCACGTCACTATACTGCCTTTCAGGGTTAACCGTCCCGTAAGTAGCATAGCTATACGAAGCCTGTTGTGTGGCACCATAAGAGCTCGTATTGGGATTATTGTACGAGTTCATATTCGAAGCGTAGTTACTAGAAACCATTTGAGCATTGTACGGCGTTACGTTGGAGTTACTATAGGTACTATAACTCGTGGACGCAGCTCCTGGACTATAGTTTTGTCCATAATTCGACGTAGTTGTATTGCCGTAAACGGAAGTTAAGGGATACGGCGTATTGTTGTAGATAGACTGCACTGACTGAGTCGTTTCATAGATACTGTTTGGTAAATCGTATAGGTGCGGCGTGGAGTTAGCAGCAGCGTTATTGTATAAGTTTGATCCTGAAATATAATGTTTACGTATTAACCCTTGATTAGTCAGTTGTAGGAAACAATATAGCTTGTGTGAGAAATATTTCGTGTATAGAGGGTGTCCAGAAACTCGTGTACTGTCACAAACCTACAACACTTCGAAACACTTACCCAACTGATGAGTCACATTTCCACTATCTCCAAACTCACTAACCGCCTGATAGGCGCTTCCGGTCGACTGGTACACCGGATCATACCTTCTATTACTTTTAAACTGTCCAAATTCAGAATCAACCACGTAAACTTCATTCTTTGGCTGCACCGGGTCACTTATACCCGACAAACTCAACGATTTTTCGCTCTTGTACAAAGTATTTTCTCGATTCGACACAGTATTTTGATTGTTCTGTTTTACGTTACTGTTGTCGTTCACGTTAGTGTCGAACCATATTTTGTTTATAATTGATTTTGTGTCGGTTTTTTGTGAAACGTCGTTGCTGTTGGTCAAATTATCACTTTTCTTCGAGTAGAGGTCGCTTGTTTTCGCATAGAGATCTGTAAGATTCGAGTAGGTACCTACAAGAAATTCCAAAATAGAGCGACGGCGTTGAATATCGAAGGTTAAAGAAAAACGGATCAATTTAAAAATCTGACAGCTTGTTTTTGGAGAGGAACGCCTCGTTTACACGGATTTCGGTCTATCTCAGACATACACCCGCCGAAGTCATCGTCATATCGGGAACTAAAGAAGATATTTGATATATTGATATTCCGTATAAAAGATGCCAATCTCTTTGATGACGATATTTTGAAGCAACCGGAAGTTAGCTAACATGGTTACGTTAAATAGAATGCGCTGTATATTTGGGCATTTTGCAATTCTATATAAAAATTAAAAGTAAATTTTGTAAATAATTTCCAACACCCAGTTCCAACCGTTTCTGGGATAAAATTCATTAATGGATATTTTTATAAAAAAATATGTCAAAGATTATTGGACCTTAATTTCTTATTAATGCAGTCAAAGATTTAAAAATTTGAGAAAATTTATACAAGGTACGAGCCTTTTTATTTTATAAAAATTGTACCAATAGTAAATAATATCTTTTTTAGTTTCAGAGATCTCATCACGAATGATGGGTGATGGGTGTGAGTCCTTAGGTCATTTTATAAGGAAAAGTTCCTATGAACTTATATCCGCAAAGGCTTAAATCTTTTGCTACAGGGTGTTGAATTTTTATTTTTTAAATGGTTATTTTTTTAATATCTCCGAAAGTACTTTAGATAGTATTTTCAATTTTGGTATGTGCTATTGGGATATAGAACCACAAATTTTAAAAAAGTTATTCAATTGTTCCACCAGTGGCGTCCCTGCAATCATATCCTCTGATATATTTTACAAAAAAGATGGTACGCCACTGACATTTTTCCATGCGGATATTTTTTCTGATTAGTCTGGTCAATTCTACATGAAAACTGTCTCTCGAGTTTTTCTCGTCAAGCGCACCGTTCTTGATTAAACAACTAAATTCATATTGAAACTAATTATTATTATCATTGATAAAATAATTAATGATAAATTTTGTTTTATAAAAATTGTTGGAAATGGCCACCTTCACTTAAAAGGCATGCTTCCGCCCGTCTTCGCATCGAATTGCCCACTAGTTCAAATATTAAAATTTTTATAAAACTTATCATTAATAGATTATCAATGTTATAATTATGAGTTTCAATATGAAATTAGTGGTTTTAAACAAGAAGTCTGACGAGAAAAACTCAAAAGACCGTTTTCATGTAGAATTGACCAGGCGAATCAGAAAAAATAACCGCATGGAAAAATGTCAGTGGCGTACCATCTCTTTTGAAAATAATATCAGAGGACATGTTTGCAGGGACGCCACTGGTGGAACAATTGAATAACTTTTCTAACTAAAATTTGTGGTTCTATATCCTATTAACACATACCAAAATTGAAAATAATATCTAAAGTACTTTCGGATATATTAAAAAATAACCATTTAAAAAATTACAATTCATCACCCTGTAGCAAAAAATTTAAGCCGTTGCGGACATAATATGTTCATATGAACTTTTCTTTATAAAATGACCTAAGGAATCACGTCCTGAAATATTAGCACGTCATTAAGGAACACCCTGTATTATATCCGTTTTTCTTATAGTTCGAAATTCAAAGATGGTAGATACCTGAAATAACTCAAAAAACATAGAAAAACTTATCATAAGCATAATACGGACTTACCACTTTGAACATTCGGAAACATGTTATCGCTGAGAGACGCGTTAACATTCTTCTGTTGAGCAGGAGGTGGTGCTATTATTGGCACAATCGGACTGGCAGGCATACCACTGCTAGACACAGAGATGTTCAGTTTAACCGGACTTGTATTCGCACTAGTCTTACTCGTACTTAACAAATTAAACGATTGTACGTTACTCGTTTTATTCGCTACATTTTCTTCCTTGCTGAGCAAATACTTTTCCAAATTATCCAAAAACGCTTTGTCCGAGCTCTTCTTCGCGGGACTCTCATCCAGCTTCATCAGCGCCAAGTTGTTGGCGATCGTCGTCAAAGTATCCGCGTTCACGACCGTTGCCACGCTCTTCTTCGGCGACGTCACCGACTTAGATCTGACAACATCGCATTTACCATAGTTCATACTCCTGTTCGATATGTCGCTCTGTACGAAATTGGTTTGCACCTGTGAAACGTCAAATTTTGACAGGTTATAATTTACTGTATTATTTGGCATTTGAAAACTGTAACTTTTGGATACGTTTGGCACATAAACAGTTGAACTCGTACTGGGTAAGGCTTCGACGTTAGTAGAAACTTTTCTGGCGCTGTAGCTCTGTATTTTGTTCATAATTTCTCTTTGTAATTCGTTACTCTGATTGGCAGTAGACGCTACGGATGGAGTGGGCGATATTCTCGAATACAATGCTTGTTGATTCGCATCGGGAAAAATATTTGATGTGTCAAAAGGATCGATAAATTGTTCCTGAGATAATGTCGTAATGTTATAGTACGAGGGGGGATGGTGGTAAGGGGGAGGGGCGGGTTCTGTGCTCGATGCTCTTTGAGGCCATGCGGCAGCGTCTGAAAGCAAACGTAAAAAAAATTAATTGTGGTACTTTATTTCAATGATTTGGTTAGTATAACGATTTAAAAATAAAAATATGTAGCAAAAATTTTATGAAGTTTTCTTCAAACAAAGACTAAAGGAATCGCATTCTGAAATATTAGCACGTAATTAGGAACACCCTGTATATAGGGTGTTATGTGTGTTGTATGTTAGTCTATACAGTATGTCCACGGATGGGGTTTACAAGAGGACAAATGGACTAAAAATTGAAAGATACGAAAAAAAGTCACTCTTAATAAACGTTTTTGCTTGTCTAGAAAATACGATTCATCATAAGAAACTTCAATATTTTTATACAGGGTGGGTAAAAACTGCAACAATGTTATTTTGCTTAAGAGTAAACATACTTTATTTTGAAACATACGAAAAAAAGTCACTCTTAATGATGTTTTCTACACAACAAACCGACGTAGAACAATTCATTAAAAGGTTTACCTATGTAAAAATTATATCCCAAAAAGTATTCTCTGACTGGTGAACCTAGTTAAAATAATAATGACACTTAAGGTGATAGGTACTTGTTGTCAATGTCTTTATTTAATGAAGTTATTATTTAAGTAGAAATGCTATCTACTGAAAAAAGAGTTTTTATAATACAATGTTATGGGGATGGTCAAGCTTCTTTCCGCTACGTCATGGAACAATTTAACGAGAAATTTGTAGGAATCCCAATAACTAGGATAGCAATCTGCAACTTAATAAAAAACTTCAAGAGAACTGGTTCGGTTTTGGACCTCAAAAAAAAAAGAAAGAAGAAATACGACCATGATGATGCTGCTACAGTTTTAGTTCTTCATTATGTTGAAGAAAATCCTATGACGTCCCTTAGAAATCGTGTTACTCAGTTGGAAGTTGTGAAAAAAAGTCAAATTCAGAAGATCCTTAAAGCAAATAAATTGTATTCGTATAAACCGCACTTTAATCAAAGATTGGAAGAGGGAGACGACGCGATTTTTGCCTGTGGATAGGAGACAAAATGTTAAGTGGAAATGTTGATTTTTATAAATGTATCATGTTTTCTGATGAAAGTACATTTTCAACAAATGGAACCGTTGCAACCCAGCACGTTAGGTACTGGTCTTTAGAAAATCCCGAATTCAGAATTATGACGAGAAGACAATATTTCACAAAAGTGAACGTGTGGTGTGCAATATCCATCCATGGCATTATAGGGTCATATTTTTTTGATAACACGTGCAATATATTATCATTTTTAGAAATGCTGGATGAATGCAATGATGAACTCGAAGATCTACCATTAAATTTTCGACAAAATATGTATTTTCAGCAAGATGGTTGTCCAGCCCATTTCGCTCGTGGGGTTAGAGAATGGCTTGACCGCAGATTTGGTCCAAGGTGGATTGGCAGGAATGGCCCAGTTTTGTGGCCCCCAAGAAGTCCCGACTTAACCTTGGCCGATATGTTTTCATGGGGCCGTTTAAAACAAATTGTTTTTGCAACCGCAATACCAAATGATATTGAAGTGCTGAAGGGCAGAATTATCCAGGCTGTCCAATCGATATGTCAGGAAGAAATCAGAAATTCTTTCACTTATTTGAGAAAGCAATTAGAAAAATGTGTCGAGTATGGGGGGTGGATTTTTTGAATTATGAAATCGTTATCGTATTCTTTTCATGTTAATAAAAATGTTCGTATTATTATTATTATTATTATAATTACTTCATTAAATAAAGACATTGACAACAAGTATCACATATTCATTATTCAAGTAAAAACGTTTATTAAGAGTGACTTTTTTTCGTATCTTTCAATTTTTAGTCCATTTGTCCTCTTGTAAACCCCATCCGTGGACATACTGTATACTTTTTTAATAAAAGACTAAATTAAAAACCCCTTCATCCTTAGTGTTGCTGCGTCTTACACATCTGTTTTCAGTTAACAATTGTATATAAGTCAGTAGACGAGCAGTGATGCCATATTACAACGCGTGCTACGATTTCGCCGCCCGTTGGAAATCGTTGGTACTTCTGCATGCGTTAATATGTGTAGTCGCCTAATCAATCAGAATAATTAAAAATATGGCAGCATAACATGCCTCCATACCTTCAAAATTAATATCCTGAGGCACATCGATGGGCTCGTCCAACAAACTCACTGCTTTTCCGGGATCGTGCTTCTTGACCTTCTCCTTCCTCCTTAACACGACATTCGACTCTGGCGGAGACACGTCGATCAGAATCGACTCTCGGCTAGTGTCGATCTTCGGTTGCGGAGGGCGCTGCGGTTTCATCTTGACGATCTCCTGATTTTTCAGTTTTCTGTAGTTGAATTGCTTGTCGGAGGACGAGTGGCGTAACGACCCGTTTACTGAAAATTTGCGAATTATATTAATTTATTAAAAGTATCAATTAGTCTTATCTGTCGACGCACAATCGAAATTTTATCTTTCTAAACATTGTAAGTTATCTTTTTGATAAGGTAATATGCAAAAAGTACACCAAGCACTACATGGAAAACCTTTTTATTTTGATTTCTCAACAACAAAAAAAAACATTTAAATACAGGGTGTTATGGAAATGACGTAATATATTTAAATGGGTGACTCCTGGGGTGTCCTAGAGAAGCGCTATATAAACTCCTGGACCAAATTAACGCAACATCATAAATTTCCCATATTTTTTATGCTATTTTTTTTTCTGAATTTATGATCCGATTTGAATGTTTTTTTTTTGCATTGTAGGTTGATTCCTTGAAAATGTCATAGTTTTATCTGTTTATGATAAAAATTTAATTTTCGATTTATACTGGGTGTACTAAAAATGCTATGTTTTTTCCCGAAAATTCGCATCACCCTGTGGAGTATATTAGCAACCGAAATATTAAACGGACACATTCATTGTTAAATGTTTTCAAGTAGGTTTCAAGATTAAAATACTCGTCGGGCAACTGGGCATACGAAACGAACGTTTAATAAGCAGTTTCCGAGCAGTTTTTATCAGTATGGCGAATTTTATTTGACCTTTCTAAGTTTAAAACACAACATCTGCTGATACATTGCTTGCACTGTCAGAAAAGGTCCATAGTCTACTTGAAAACATTTAACAATGAATGTGTTGAATATTAAAGTCTATAAAAACATGTTACGCTATAAAACGGTGTATCTCTTTTATAACAGAGATAATGAAGTAAACCAAAAAAGAGAATGTTGGGGAAAGATGGACCTACCGTTTAATGTCAACTGCAATATGTTTCGGTTGCTAATATACTCCACAGGGTGATGTGAATTTTTGGAAAAAACATAGCATTTTTAGTACACCCAGTATAAATCGAAAATTAAATTTTTATCATAAACAGCGAAAACTATGACATTGTCAAGGAACCAACCGACAATGCAAAAAATAATTATTCAAATCTGATCATAAGTTCAGAAAAAAAATAGCGTCAAAAATATAGCAAATTTATGATGTTGCGTTAATTTTGTCCAGGAGTTTATATATATATTTTTTTAAATCAAAGTTTAAAAAGTGAGGTAATTCACCCATAAACCCACAGGTCATTCCTCCGCACAATCATATATGACCATATTACCCATGCCCAGCTGTGTAATCAACAGATGTTCAGGCACAATGTTGCCAAACTGTGTAAAAAATGTAAAACTTTAGATTCTCATAAAAATAATATTTAGTTTACCTAGTATCCAAATAGAAGTGAATCCAGGTGCCAATACACTAGCAAGTAATCCAGGGCACAAACATCTTCAGGTTTTTGTTTTTTTTCTATGGGAAAAGCTTTATGCTCATCACGTACCCTGATGATAATGTGGAACTGCATAATAAGCTTATACCCACTAAAACCCAAACCGCCTCTTATTTCCAATCTCTCGGAACATTTGCACTAAATCACTTAAAGAAACACACAGACACCCACGAGTTTCAAATTAGTTTCATTGAAGATATGCACCTATTATCAGATTGCACGAAAACACTAAACAGCACTTAATTATTTCGCAATAAGCTAGCGCGGTTGCCATTTCTGAGACTATAATTATACAGGAAAGTAATATTATAGAAGGACATTCCGCAATTTATGACTATAATCTTATAAAACATCGAAAGTGGCAACGCTGTATTTTCAAAATATTAACCCCAGCCGTTGCCCTCGCAAAAAGAATAGGCAACCCGCCCGATTGTCCAAAATCAGCTGTTTAAAGAAGCCGGCCGATTTGCACACGCGTTATCGGTTTCCTACTGTCTTTACCAAGTTTCAAGCAAATTTGTGTGTTAAATTGTGTGTTAATACTTAAACCCGAGTTTAGATTATTAATTTATTTGTTCTTTTCGCGACGGCAGTGTCCCAGCCCAGCAGTTCAATATCGATCAACGGAACCAACGAGTTATTTATTTGTAAAATTTTTAGATGTTAAATACATTATTTCCCAGACCATCCAGACAATAAGTGCACAGTAGCACTTTAAAATACTAATTCAGATTGAATGGTACTTATATGTGTTCATGAGACAAAAAAACTAGTGTGAATTTATGTGATTTTGTGAGATTATTGTGCCGGTTTGTTTTTGTTCGGCTTACCTAGGTACTTGGTGTCCGAAAAGCTAAATAAAATTGCATTTTTTTCTAAAGGGTAAGTGGCATTTATAAACTTTTAAGTTGTCCAGATCTGACGGGTGTCGTTCGAATTGAACAAATGAGAACATACCTGACCATTTAAAAACTCCGCGGCGGTTCGTTCGAGTCAGTTCAAGTTTATAAATCAGAGATTGTTTCCCAGCGAACTGAACTGAACGTAAAAGTTTATAATAATATACCCTGAAAAATAAACAACTTGCAATCTGTCAAACAGTTATTGACTTTCTAAAGAGTTTACCCTGAAGATATGACAACACTGTTCAAGATTCAGTGACTTTTTCGCCATATGTTGCTTTATTTACTTTCCTGACAAGAGCACCACGTGGTAATTTTTGGCTTGACATAAGGTCATGTACAGGGCATATTAAATTAAAGCATTTTTGGATATTTTTCTTGAATTCGTTTTCATCTTAGAAATTGCCGGTTTAAATATAATACGTCATTTCCATATCACCCTGTATTTAAATATTTTTTTTTTTCAGGCGTCAGTTTTAAGCCTAGAAAAATATAACTTTTAGGGGGATTTTGCGTTGACTGAATTGATTCAGAGTATTACATTCAAAAAGCTACAAATGTAAGCTCCAGCTATACCACACAAACGAAAGCAACACCTATAAATTCCACCTAAAAGCGAACAAAAAGTAAAAATACATGTCCGACGTCACAGTGATTCTCCCACCCACTTCGGTGTACTCACATTTACTGGGAATTACCTTTCGGAGTGACCTTCTTAAGGTATCGAACCTTCCTAGAGAGAAACCAGCGTTTATGTCAATATTTTCATTCGTTGCTTACCATACCATTCATGCAAGAAATAAGCAATGATAGATTAGTTTAGAGTAGAGAAGCATAATTGAAGATCTTGAAAATAAAGAAAAAAATATATTTTCAAAATTTTTCAGCTAAGGTAAATTTCGATTATTCAAACATGGACGGACCCCTGATTCCGGCAATGGTTTAAAGTTGTTATTTTTTAATATCTCCGAAAGTACTTTAGTATGTGTTAATACGATATAAAACCAGGCATTTTAGTCAGAAAAGTTATTCGGTGGTTCCACCAGAGGCGTCCTTGCAATCAGTGGCGGCTCGTGACCTATGATAGAGGGGGTTCACAAGTATGATCAAATTAATTTTAAAATTTTATTTTTGTGTAACGACCAAAGAATTACTTTCTAGGCGTTTTATTAAACAGAAAGAAAAAAAGTAATTAAGAAAATGCGTTAGGTAAAACATGTTTTTATTTATTTTTTAATTTTACACAAGGAAATACAACTTTTGGAAAATAAGAAAGGTTTTCTTAGTGTGTATAGCTGTCGGATCTTAACGTTGTCGCATGCAACCCTCGTAACAATATTTATACAGTCCACTATAAATACTATTAAAGCCATCTACGAGTTATCAAGAAAACCGAACGATGTCTAATACCACTACGCCATCTACGGCTACGTCATTAGGCGCAACCAAGACGAGAACAATAGTTAACTGTTTTATGACGAGAACGAATCGAGCCACGAGACTGACAAGTTGGCATTCTTCATATTTTCAGTGTTTTTTAGTTTAAATCCTTAAATAAAATGGTTTAAAATCATATCGAGTAATACACAACATTTATCGACCCTACACAATAGTGCTTAAACGTAAAGTCCATTCTTCGGTTCTTAATTGTAGAAAATTGATCAATAACAGCCTCATTAAGTTTGGAATACCCTCTATAAATTTTTTTTCATATATTTCATTTTTAAACTTTCTAATAAACTCCCTAGATTTACCCTTTGTGGTCTGCGTTAAATTAATTTCGGGTTTAGGTCTTCCCGCATTCTTCACTTCAATTTCTTGCTCCAAACTCAAAGAGCTAAAGTTATTTCATAAATAGTCCACCATCAACTATTCATTTTAACTTAATAAATATATAATATTAAAATATTAAAACATACACGCTCGAATTTCTAACTAGATGCACGAACAGTGCGCCTTTTCCATGTTAAATCGCCATAGCCCCGCTATCCCCCGTCACCTGTTACTACAGAGAAACTGCACTACTTAATCGCACGTACGAGCAAGTCACGTCATTTACCTCAACCGAGGCACGGTTGCCGGATCTATACAGTTTGGTTTGACGGGATGATAAAATATTAGGGATGGTCGGACTTTTTTTAGTTTGACGGTACGATAAGATAAAATATTAGGGAGGGTCGGACTTTATACGATAAATAATATTCAATGAATATAAATTAGTCTTTTTTATTCGTTTTGTTTTGGGGGTGCACGTGCGCATGTGCTCCTGTGGAAGAACCGCCACTGCTTGCAATCATGTCCATGGTACGCCACTGACATTTTTCCATGTGGATATTTTTTCTGATTATCCTGGTTCTAAATGAAAACGGTCTCATTCTTGATTAAAGCGATTAAATTCAATCAAATGGTAAATTTTGTTTTATAAAAATTGCCTCTGACGAAAAAAACGAGGTCGTTTTCATGTAGAATTAACCAGGCTAATCATAAAAAATATCCACATGGAAAAATGTCAGTGGCGTACCACTTTTCTCGTAAAAAAAAAATCAGAAATGTTTGCAGGCACGCCAACGGTGAATCGATAGAATAAATGTTCTAACTAAAATATGTACTTTTCTAGCCTATTAACACATACCAAAATTCAAAATAATATCTAAAATACTTTCGGTGATATAAAAAAATAACGATTTATGAAAAAAAACTCCAGGAAAAAACTGAAGCCGTTGCAAACATATGTTCATATGAACTATTTATTCTTCATAAAATGCGCTCGGAAATATTAGCAGGTCATTAATAAACACCCTGTATCAAATAATTTTATTTTTGTCCCACAAAACCCATAAATTGTTCGTCAGTTTTATAAAATAAAAACGCACAAATATATTATTTTACGTTAGACTGAAAAACTTTGAAAAGCATTTAAAAAAAACTAACTACAGTTACGGTGGGCATATCAAAGTGAAAACGTTCATAAATATGTACGAACATATTTTAACTTACAACTTTTCGATGTCGACTTCTTCCTATCGCACAACTGAGGCGAAGGTTTCGGCCTCATCTGTATCCCCATCAAGTCGGGCGGATCCATCGGGTTCTTCAGGTACATTTCGTCTATGTGCGATGGGCTGCCCCAGCTCTCTCCGAACGCCGATCCGTGGCCGGTGTGAATGAAAGAATTGTCCAGGGGTTTGCTTATGTCTTCCGATTGTTTGGGACGCATCGGGTTCACAAGACATCTGTCATCAAAATATTGAACTTTAAAGGGATGGTACTTTCGCTACATGACTATGTATGTCTTGGAAGAACAAATAACGGTTAACCTGTTCAAAATGGCTGAGTACATTATATGATCACGATTAACTTTGATCAATGTTTTGACAGTTATAAGTAATGGAAGACAGTGTTTTTACAAACAACAATTTTTTAAACAATTACAAGGTGAACTGGCAAAGAAATTAAAGTTGTTACCTTGGAAATAAACCAATATCAAAGGTTCTTTGGTTTTGTCCTTTCCTCCAATATAATTCGGCATCGCCATCTATAATCGCTATTTCATCTCCTTCTTGTATCTGAAGTTTGTCTGGTTCATCTTGTTTACCTAAAATGAAAAAGATATAAGCCCATTCTAAGTGCGATTTTGCTGCCATAGTAATCTATATTTAAAGCGCTAGAAAATCCCGAATTTGGACCCCTTGGAACGTTGATAAACGTGTTCTTATTTTGTATAATTACAACAAAACTGACCTTCAGTATGCTTCGAAACTTATAGACAAGCGTGCAGTAAAAACAATTATCGCACTAATAACATACGGAATGATTACCTAACGCTTTCATCACGGGTGTTGTATTCTTTCTGAAAAACTCCTTTAGGGCGGCGAAAGTCGGTCTTTCTTGAGGACTTTTGGCCCAACATTGCAACAGCGTGGCGTATATTGCAGGCGGGCAAGCATCTGGATGAGCTAGTCTTTCTCCTTCTTTCTCGATTTTACGGAGGATTTCCGAACCTAAACAAAAACGTATCAAGATATTTTTGTACGTGACAAATTTTAAAATTGAAAACCTCATTTTTAATTTAATTTTCGGATTCTACAGAAAATTTTGATTGTCCCCACGGTAGATACACGGAACGTTTAGTAACACTAACCAATCAACCCCATCCAAGGATCCTCCCCGAACGTAAACATTTCCCAAACGGTCACCCCAAACATCCACGTATCCGAGGCATGTGAGAATTGTCTGGACCGTAAGGACTCTGGCGCGCACCAGGGAAACGGCACTTTTTTGTGTTCGGTCATCACATAGCAGTCGTCTTCTTGCGGTAGGGCCCGCATCAAGCCGAAGTCTCCTATTTTTACCTAAAATAAATAAAATAACATTTCAAGGTATTTAAAATAAAGTTAAACTTAATAATGCTGAATTATTTAATATTTCAACTGTACATACCTTGTCAACTGCGGCTAACAAAACATTCCTACACGCCAGATCCCTATGTAAGAACCGCTTGTGCTCTAAATAAGCCATCCCATTGGCTACTTGTGTAGCGTATTCACATAACATAGGCACAGGAGTATGTTGGCACTGTTTTCTTAGGAAGTCCAGGAGGGAACCCAAGGGAGCAAGTTCAGTTACCATCATCATTGGTTGAGAGAGGACCACTCCGTATAGTCTAAAAATGACATAGTCATATCTAGAGCGTCCTATGTGTATAGTTTTAAAATTACGTTATTGACGATTTTGTCCATACCTTATCAAGTTTTGGTGGCTTAAACAATGCATAGCCTGTACTTCTTTTATAAAATCTTCAAATATACCGGGCTGGTTTAACGCATCTGCTTTCAGTACTTTCACAGCAACTGGTACTGATTTACCGGATGGGCTGACCCATTCGCCTAAAAAATCATTATTTATTAACAGAAAACTGTTACGAACCATATCAAAAATTTGGTTTCGGCTACTGAGAATATGCCGTCTTTGACCCTATTTTGAACTATAAGCAGGCAATAAACATAAACATCGTCACGGAAACCAAATATTTATTTTACCTCCGTTTCCAATAATCTGAAATGTTGTAATTTTAGTTAAATATAAGTAACCCAATTTTATTGTTTATATAATTTGAATAGCTACAAAAAACTACAAGGCCTTGTGCATTGGTAAAATTTGCCAAAAGAAAGTTTGATCCAACTCATACTGATCCCAACTGTACGTCATTTCCTTACCTCTTCTAACAACCCCGAAACTACCATCCCCCAATTTAATACTCAATGTTATATTGCTGTCTTGGATTAAACAAGAAGTAAAATCACTGATTGCGATGCCCTCTTCGTTCTTTTTATTTGTGATGGCTTTGTTTGACACTGGGATAAGTTTGTTTATTAAATTTCGCTTTTTCTGTTGCGCCCTTTTTTTCTTTACAGCTTCGAGAAGACGTCTGGCACCTGTAAACATCAAATGCAACAATCTTACAATGGTCAAAAAACTAGTTTTGCCTTTATTGCGGTAAACTATAAATTGCTATTATGCAATTCATTTTTTATTAGCCTAAAAATAAAAATGCATTTATATGAAATTTTTTCAAATAAAAAAACCATTTCTTTCTTGTAAACTGTTAAAATGTTTCTTCTATTGGTAAATTTTAGTATACTGCTTAGTGTACTGTTTTACTATAGTGACCAAATAAGGCAAAACTTTTTTTACTTCCATTGTTACAATTCTCTTCTTGGAATGTTGTAGATCATTTTAAAAGAAATGGAATATTTCACAAGAATTGTGTAAAAATCGATAGACAATATTCCATCCAACATTTTATTTGTTAATTTTCTTGTTCAAGGAATGGGTAATACACAATCAATTTATTTAAATTACAAATATTACATTTTTTTTTTTAAAACATATTATTAATTTAAGTATTGTAACTTATTAAATATCATGAGCCTCTTGGCAACGCCTCTTGACCAGTATCCCAGATGTATAACCCTTGTATTGAAAAGGCTCATTATGTCTATTATATGCACCTGGTGTTTGTTAAACTCCTTGAAAGCCACAAAACTGCATTTTGCAAGCAGGTGGTCAGTAAGCCTTTTTGTTTACTTCCATATTTTTTCAAATACATTATATTATTATCATATGGTATATGTATTTCCTATGTTACATATGGCTGTTGGCATTGTGTTCCTATTTTAATTTTTAGGAGTCATAATCAGTAGAAATTGGCAGCATTTTGATTATTCATGGAGAGCTAGCCAGCTGTATTAGCAATATTTAAATTTTTTCTCTAAATTCAAAACACAATTTTAATTTGCTACACAGGTATACTGCTATATATACACAAAATTTACATTCATCTCATATTGAAATGAACAAATTGGGTTTGTTCACTTAAATGTTTTTTAGTCAGACCTACTTTGATATTCCTTTATCTGACAAGACTATACAATCATGCCTCATTTAACAGAATTTTAACACAAATGATTAAGATTATCTTATTAACTTTTAATATATGAATTAAAATATTTTCTTCCTACCTGGTTTGCTTAGCCCGATATTCTCCAAGTCCTCTGGCTTAACAAAATCAAAATGTTCCAATTTTGTTACTTGCAAATCATCCCTTATGGGCACTAAAAATTGACCCAGTTGGACATCCACTAATATTTCCTTAAGCCATTCTATGCCATCTACTGCCATATTTGTCTTCTAATATAAACCTGTAGCAATAAAATATATTATTATGAATGTCCGGGAAACATGATATAAAATGCATTTAAAAAGAAATAATTTCCATGTAAACTATGCTCTAGTTCTCTATAGTTACAAAAAGGATTAATTCATTGAAATGGAGTCATTTATAGAAGCCCTACAATGATATAATATGCAAAGTTAATACCTAGGATCAAGTGTCTCTGTCTTTATTAAATGAAAACTATATAAAACCATCTAGGTACATGTACCTATTTGCAATCAATCATATATGTTAGCGTTCCATAATAGTACTAAGCTGTGAGAACGAATTTTAATTACATCATAATAAATGAAGTGAAAGTAAAAACAAATAAGATCACAAAAATAGTATAACCTTACCTGAATAAAATCGACAAAGACGGGCCGTGGGATTATATGCAATTGTACATTAAATCAGCAATATCGAATCAATTTATCCGGATAAAACCACACAAACAGAATGTTTTAACATGATCCTGCAAGAAACAGGAAATTCAGTATTGTTTGCACTTGGAACAGACACATTCATTTTTCTTCGCAGTTATCGTTATCGAAAACGCCTTTGTTTGCGCGAAATTGGTTTTTTCCTGGACTATAAATCAAAACAATTTTTACTAATGTAAATTTAGATAACAGCAGCATATAATTTGTTAAAAAAATAAATAAAAAACAGGAAACAGTAATCCGTTTGACAACAATTGTCGAAATGACAAGGTCGTAAAGTGCGTCACAAATAATATTGGCGTTAACTGCACATAGATCATTCCTATTTAAGTTCGCCCAAGCTATTAATGCCATGTTACATATATAAGCACATTCTTATATAGCCCAGGTAATAAATGCTCTACAAACTGAAATGAAGAATTAGTGCCATCTAGCAGTGACTAGATATAACTTTTATAAAGGTGCACTACGTGCATGACCAAGGCCGTAAGACGTTTGTGATTCGTTACAAACATTTGCCATAAATGATTTTTTTGGTGGATAAGCATCTTCTTACTGAATAAAAACCCTGCACAGTTTAGAAAATGTAAACTATATATTTATTCTTTCATATTAATAAAACTAAAATGTCAAAACTAGCTAACTTACATTTATTCTAAATTAAAATTTACAAACAGTAATAATTTTACTGAAACTTTTAACATAATCACGCAGATAATAGAGAATTTTCCGTTACAACTCTTGTTTATTATTACATTAAATGTTTCATTTGAAACTCCTCGATAGTTATTCTCTATCATTATTATGCACACAATAAAACAATTATTAAAAACTTCAATACAGATGTAAGTGTATACCTTTTACACACAGAAACAGTGACTGATATTTCTGTTAGAAACTTACACAAGGTTTATTTTTTAGTCTATAGGGTTTTTGAGAGTCACAATAGATCTACTTCATTTCTTTGGTGTAGGCGTCCAATTCTGCATCTAGTTCCTCGGCAGTGGGCTGCTTACGTGGCTGATTTCTGCCACCTCGTCGAGGTCCACCTCCGCCCCCTGTAAAAATAAATAATAAATGTTTTAAATTTTAATAATCACTTAAAGAAATTATTATAACTATTCGTAACCTATAACTACTTTCTATAAAGTCAAACAAAATGAGGTGCTAATACGTTCCAATGAAGGCAAAAATCAGAATGTATTCAAAAAATTCACAAGTTTTTCATGAAAATACTGAAATCTATCCCTAAAGTATCATAATTGTCCCATAAAACATAAGTTTGTATTTCATGCACATTGTTGTGCAATATTATAAAGTACAACCTAGATGTATTTCGACTAGCTATTTGAGCACACACATATCTAGTAGGAATAAGACCCAAAACTACTTACGATTTGATTGGCCTCTATTCTGTCGCAATGATCCCCTTTGGCCCCTGGGACTCCTGGTTGTAGTAAACCTCCTCTCACTTCCTCCACTCATAACTCGCCTCGGTGGTGCTGGAATTTCACTGGTGGTCAACTGGATGTTCATGGCCCTTCCATCTAATGGTACTCCATTATATTGCTTCATTGCTTTGATGGCGTCGCTTCTTCTCTCAAAAATCACATCAGCAGTACCCAAGGATCTTCCTGATCTGTCATAGTGCACGGCCGCGCTTTTAAGGGGCCCAAATTCTGCAAAAAGCTCTTGGATATCAGAGTCAGAGACTCCGAAGTCTAGGTTGGAAACCATAAGCTTTGTGGGCCCCATTGTGGCATGGACTGCCGCGCGAGCCGCTGCAACCTTGCGGGCACCAAAACCCTCGAACAGATCGTGCTTCCACGCACTGTTTACGTCTCCCTAAAGGAAAAAGTGGAAGTCAGCAAGTCAAGCCTCGGGCGAGACGCAGCCTAGTTTTTCTTGATAAAAATCAAAAATCATTAGTAAAAATGTGCTAAAATATTACCCGAGAGAAGGAGCGCGATATGCCGCCTCTACCACGGCCGCCCCTCTGTATGCCTCCACCGCCGCCCCCGCCTGACCTCCTGAAATTGCCGCCACCACTTCCGCCTCGGCGTTGGCCCCTGTTGCCCTGAGAGCCTCCACGGCCACCACCGCCCCTTCTACCACCGCGTCCGCGCCCTGTTTTATGGGTCTTGATGATATCATCTAAACTCATATCAATTTTATCAACCATTATACACCCTTTTCCCACAAATACACGAAAACGAAGAACTAAGGACGACGCGTTACCACTTCGAAAAACGCACAACAAAATGGCGTCTGCAGAAATTCGTCAGGAAAGAAAGGTAAAAATAACTGTCACTTCATGCGCGTGCGTAGATGGAAAGTGGCTGTCAGTTGTTCTTTATCAAACCTGTGAAAGAAAAGAGATAGCATCTGTAGAGGCACAGAGGAGATTGGATCTGTTTTTTTCGAAATTCCAACGTCCTCCTGCTTTCCGGCATCCAGCCAAATATCATAGACTTGTGCCTGCCTTAGTTCTATCTTCTTGCTGCTTTTGTCGTTTCCTTCGACTAGTTAAGGACACTTCTACACTCTGTAACCCAGCCCGAAGAAACCTTAACTGTTTTATGCCGTAATCCCTTCACTGCTTAAATACCTAACAATAACAGAATTCTTTTAACACAGTGTATTAATCTATAGAATGACTTTAATTTTAAAGTTTGGACGAATTGAGGAGAAAACTGTTTAGTCAATATTAGAATGGATCCAGCAACTTCATATCATCATATCATACAGCAACGAATACTTCCAGGTACATTATTTTACTTTTAAAAAGTAGGGTTATATAAAACAGATTTTACACTTCACGCAAAACCATACATTTATTTCAGACAAAAAATATACTTTTTATAACAAATTTAAAAATCTATAGGTGCAAACAAAGCTAATAATGTATCAAAATAAATATCCTTATACTAAATACAAAAATAAATTAACCATAAAATAATAATCTCTTATTAGTTACTTTAAAGAACTTAATGATACTTAAGATTACATTTGTACAGGAATGAATCAAATATAAAACAAACTAAACATATAAGGAAGAACACAACTCTTAACGCTCAGGTCATGTTTAGGGTAAACATATAAACCTCCCAGTTAAGGGCTATCCAACACTTAACCGAAGGTACATATGTATCTCTAAACGACCATTACTTAGAGCAATGAAGGAAACAGTTCCGAGACACTTTGATCCCAGTGGTCCATATCAGAAGTACTGATACTACTGACAGGAGAATCAAGAGACTCATACCCAAGATCAGATTTGGGAGACAAGTTTCCTACATCTATTTTGGGAATTGAGAGTGAGCTAGTCGTATCAATTGCCATTGGAATGTTTAAGTTAAGGTTGCTGTCACTGTCATCAACTACAACCTCATTAAGAGGAGTACTATCTTCATTTACTAAAATTGTCAGGATATTTGTATGCTCATCAAAAGTGCCATACATAACCTCATTATTTTTTGTACTTTCCTGTCGCATAGTTTTATTTTTAAAGAGATTATTATTTCTTACAGGCAATTTTGTTTTTGTACCTACTTTAGGACAAATAGTTTTAAGCTTTCGTGCGTTAACAGACGTTTTTCTAAATCGCGTTGTGGTTTCTTCGGGTTGCTTTTTTGCATAGTTATGGTGAAGCAGGAGGTACTCTGAAATGTCATATTCCAGAGACTTTTTGTCCCCTAACACTTCAGTTTTACTGGGTTCCAGTTGTTTTGGTGGCGACCCCACCACCTCTCCAGAAGAATCTTTTCTATTAACGGCTGATTCCTGCAAGAAAAACCCTTTATAGTGAGGAAAATTTTCGTTTTGTTGATTTTCGATGAGAAACATTGACAATGGTTTGGTAGATTTTACAAGACAGGCACATAGTTCTAGAAAGTTCGAAACAAAAATGTATTTGTTACCTCATGTACCATATTTTTACAATAATAGCATGCTGTAAGTATCAAACGGTATTATTTATAATAAAACCATTACTATGATTACTTTTGAAACAACAAATTAATAATGATCAAGTCATGTGCGAAATTTTTTTTTGGAGATGCAGCATGCACAAAGCAAAACAATTATTGTAAAAATTTACAAAATGATGTGTGTTTTGTATAAAAGCAATTAATTTACAATAGGTATAGAGACATTGGACAAAATGTGATTTTTTATTGTTAATACTTTTGTTTTTACCTTATTATAAAAGGATTATTAAGAACTAAGTCAACATATTGGTCAACACATCTAAAAGATAAAAAAAAAGAAATAGATAAAAGGGAAAATGGATCCTTCATGGGTTTTCTAATACCTATTTTTCCCTTTCCTTTTTATTTTAAAAATTATCTGAAAGGACAAAAAACATGTCAAGAAAGGGTCAAAATTCAATTCTTTTTGGTGAATCAATCGTTCTGATTCATTCACCTCAGAAGATTTGCTCAGGAAGGTTCATTCGAAAACTGGTCATTCCCAAATTGAGCAGATGATCCTATTATTATATTTCTCTCTACAACAATGTATCAAACAAGCCGGTAAGGGACTTAATAAGAATACCAGTTATAATGTACCATAGGATTCAACATTTATGATCATTAACTGACCTATTTTAACTTATCATTTCCACTTTTAACTGTAATTTTTTTTAATCACTTACTTGATCAGCTGCCTTTTCAGCTGCTCTCTCCAAATCTCGGGCGATATCTTCGAGCAAAGTTTGTGTAAGTTGTTCAAGGGCGTTAAGGTCGACTGCGTCCGATTCCAGCTCGTCGAGCAGGTCCGGTAGAGAAAGCAGGCCAGCACTATCCTCAACAGGGCCCCCTTCGAGTCGTTGGTCAAAGCCGCTGCTGTATTCACGCCCGTTCCTCTCGGCCGAAGGAGGGATTCGGTTGATCCACTCTCGGGCGTGCATACGACAGTCCGGTTTTGACACTGGCACTGTGGGGTACTCTGTAACAGATAACCAAACTTTAAATTGTAAAATCAATAATAATAAAAATTAATATTATGTTGCAAGCTTACTACTTGAGGATCCCCCTCCACAAACCCCCTTCATTATATGTGTACCTGTAATCTCTTGTGCAATTCACTGTTTTCAGCCTGTAACCTTTCATTGGCTTGTCTGAGTTTCTCGCATTCTTCTAAAATTGTCTCGTTTTTGGTAAATAGTTGTTGAATTGCGTCTTCCATCTGTTCCTGTTTGGCTTTCTTGCGGTCTCGGGATGTTTGTGCTGCCACCCTATTTTTAAGTTTCCTAAAAAATAAAAACTTTCAGTTTCGTGTTCGATCCTTGCCAGGATTTGTGTTCATTAGATTCAACATGTAACTAGATCATAAAATATTTAAATTTTCAACTATGAGAAATCAATGGCTGGGCGTGGTAAAGGTACTTACTTCCTTTGCATTTTTTCTTCCCATGAGAGATGATCGAGCCGCCTCTTTTTAGCCCTTTGGGGCGACTCCTCGACATTTTGGTCCACCATATAATTGTTGTTGTCGTGTAAAATACTTAAAATTGCCGGAACTGGCAGCACACTTGACGCCATTATTTTTTTTTTCTTATCTGCTTTTCCCTCAAGTAAACTCAATTTTTTTTAGCAACGATTTGTTTATTATTACTTCACCGATTAAATTACTCAATATTGATATTTACGTTCGTGAAACGAACACTGTAAGACTTTAAATTGAACTAAAACTTCTTTTACTTCCTGCGTACCACCACTTTCACGGATTTCATGTCGATTTTCTGATGCAACTCGATGAAATGACGAGCAAAACAGTGGGGTTGCCACGGATATTGACGTCAAACCATATGGATGGTGTGGAACTTCTCGATTGGTTTAAAGTGAACGCGATATCAGTATCGACCAATCGGATGCGATCTGAACAGGCGGGAGACTTGAAATAACCATTGCATTGATTTTATTAGAACGCAAAACGGACTTCGAACATAATAATTATTACATCAGCATCGCATCGACCAAATTTTCTATAGATTATTCATGGTTAAATTATTCTATATATTGCTAAACACCGTGATTCATAACTTGAAATTTGCGCTTATACAGGCAGAGCTGGGCAAATACTTACTAAATACTTAATTAAATTCAAAAGTATTTAAATATTAAATACTTTTTGAAGTAATTAATGAAGTATTTAAATCTTAATTACAAAAAATATTTAAATACTTTTTAGGTTTAAATACTATATTAAATACTTTCTAAGTATTTAAATACTTTCTAAGTATTTAATTACTTTTAAGTATTTATAAATACTTTCTGAGTATTTAATTACTTTTTTTTAAAATATTTATAAATACTTTTAAGAATGAAATACAAAATTTAAATACTTTGTAAACAATTACAGTCGAACCTCTATAACTCGAACCTCTCTTTAACTCGGACTTTTTAGTGGTTTTTGTACATTTTCCAAGATTTCTATGTACATATTTTAATGGTACATAGACATAATGTATGTAATAAAAAAAATGTTTTGGAATATTCATGTGGTTTTCCCTTCTCTCTTCCAACTCTCTGTAACTCGATCTTTTTTGGTTGTCCCTTCAAGTTCGAGTTATAGAGGTTCGACTGTAATTACTTTTAAAAATATTTAAATAGTATAGTAGTATTTTTGTCTCCTCTAAGTAGGCAGTTGAATAGGTAGGTACCTCAATCCTCAAAATATTTTAGAATCAAATAAGATCTAACAGCAATAAAAAGTGTGTTTTGTAATATTTTATTGGTATTGACAGTAAATTTTAATTAAAAAACCACGACAACATAAACTTAAGGGTACAGGAATAAAACAGGAATTGTCCATATTTATCGAAATCGAGATTACTAGCGCAACCTGTTGGCACATGTTGTTACTTTCCATGGTCAAAATATTAGCCGAATAAAACTAGGAACGTCTGTAGAAATTAGAGTCAAAGTTTTACTGTACTGAAATAAAACTAGGGATGTCCATACTAAAAAATGCATTTTATCTCAAAACTCTGATTTTCTGGCAATCCTTATTTTATCCATGTATTCTTCAACTGATAACATAACAAAAGACTTTCTACCTAAACCTAATTACTCAAAATTTGTAATGCAAGAATAATAATTTATAATGTAATGTTTCAAATGTTCGATGCGTTAGCTTTCATAAGAACAAGATTTTCGAAATTATCGTCTGATAAAGCATGTCGTCGTGGCGTATTAATGAATGTTGCAAATGAAAACATTCTTTCAACTGGGGCAGATGAGGGAAGAGTAGTGTTATATTTCAAAAATAATTTGTTGATAATGGGATATTTTCTCAGCATTTCTATGTCTGTTTGTGAGTCTTGCATATATTGTGAATGCTTTCAAAGTGGGGACGATTTGCTTCCGTGAGAGAAAATGCAATGAAGTTAGTCTAATTGTACATTAAGTACATTCTTTTGTGATATGATAAAATTAAGCTGCAAACTTGAAGCTGAATTATATTTTTTAAAAACACACTTTAATAAATACAAAATACATTAATAACTCCGTATATTACGTAACATGTGCTAAGATTATCGTATTTTTTTTAATTACTTTTGCCCGATTTCTCCAGTTTTTTTTTTCTGTTTCATCGTATATGGGGGGTAATTACAACCAAGGGCCCCCCTCCTTTTATACGCGCCTGCATGACCTATTTTCGAGATTCCTACGCCATTGATCAGGATGAACAGCTATGATTTTCGGTCCAGAATCATTCTGACCATCAAAGCTACCATTTCGTTCCTTCCACTTGTGTCGGCATCGTACGGAAACTATCTTTCGCTTCCTGACACGCGTGACAAGTGCAAACTTAGAATTTTCAGGATCTCAGGAATTGCCTATTTAAATATAATACGTCATTTCCATAATACCCTGTAGTATATACATATTTTTATATACTATAATTTTCGTAGGTCATATACTCATTCATTACTTTTTTTTGCTAAAAAGATCCAATTTTGATTTGAGAACGAAATATCGCAGAGAAAAATAATGTTTAACGAAAAATCGCACGATTTTTTTCCACGGCCGTTGTTATTGCGTGTAGGGGGGCGTAGCCTTTTGCGGCGTGACGTTCCCGTCGAAAATTGACCCCCCGACTCCGTGAGAACAGTCCCGCCGTTTATAATAATGACACAAAGCGATTTTCGGCACAAAGAAATTAAGGAGAAGATAAAAGATATTGAGCCTTTATCGATTATAAAAATCGGAGAGTTTCTGCTTACTTTGCATTGATGGCGAACGAAATCGTTCTTGCAAAAATGTACGTTTATATTTAATGTAATTATCCATAAATTATTTTAATATTTTAATCATATCCACCGAACCAACCCAGTGACAACATTGTCCCAAAAGACCCGGGCCTAGGGCCCTCCCGCTCTGCATGTTCGACACTATACTTATTGAAATAGTACAAGACATACTATATTTGCACTGTCGTAGGTAGGGGGGGACTGGGGACAGTACCTCCTCCCCCCAGTGGCGGCTCGTGACCTATGATAGAGGGGGTTCACAAGTATGTGTGTATAGCTGTAGGATCTTAACGTCGTCGCATGCAACCCTCGTAACAATATTTATACAGTCCACTACTAATACTATTAAAGCCATCTACGAGCTATCAAGAAAACCGAATGATGTCCAATATTACTACCGCCATCTAGGAGTTATCAAGAAGCGGAATGATGTCTAATACCACTACGCCATCTACGGCTACGTCATTAGGCGCAACCAAGACGAGAACAATAGTTAACTGTTTTATGACGAGAACGAATCGAGCCACGAGACTGACAAGTTGGCATTCTTCATATTTTCAGTGTTTTTAGTTTAAATTCTTAAATAAAATGGTTTGTTCGAGTAGCATTTATAGAAATATACAACATTTATCGACCCTACACAATAGTGCTTAAACGTAAAGTCCATTCTTCGGTTCTTAATTGTAGAAAATTGATCAATAACATCATTCAGTTTGGAATACCCTCTATAAATTCTTTTTCATATATTTCATTTTTAAACTTTCTAATAAAGTCCCTAGATTTACCCTTTGTGGTCTGCGTTAAATTATTTTCGGGTTTAGGTGTTCCCGCATTCTTCACTTCAATTTTTTGCTCCAAACTCAAAGAGCTAAAGTTATTTCTTAAATAGTCCACCGTCAACTATTCATTTTAACTTAATAAATATATAATATTAAAATATTAAAACATACACGCTCGAATTTCTAACTAGATGCACGAACAGTCAACAGCGCGGTGTACACAAAAACTGTGCGCCTTTTCCATGTTAAATCGCCATAGCCCCGCTATACCCCGCTGCCACCCGCCACCTGTTACTACAGAAAAACTGCACTACTTAATCGCACGTGCGAGCAAGTATCGTCATTTGCCTCGACCGATGCACGGTTGCCGGATCTATACAGTTTGGTTATTAGGGAGGGTCGGACTTTATACGATAAATAATATTCAATGAATATAAATTAATATTTTTTATTCGTTTTGTTTTGAGGGTGCACGTGCGCATGTGCTCCTGTGGAAGAACCGCCACGCCACTGAGTACCAGGAAACAAAGCTATCTACGACACTGGCGGGGGGCCCTGGATTACGTAACGAGCCGATAGGCCCCCCTATGACCAACCTATAACTATATTCCAATGACTGCAAGTGTGTTTCTATTCTTATAAAATATACCAGAAGATTGTTTGAATGAGATTTTCGGTAAAGGCACTGGGGCGACACTATCTTATGTATATTATACAACACACGTCGATAACTAAACTTAACAACTAAACAATAGTTTTTTGCACTAGATACATAAAATAGGGTAGCATCGAATTCGTGTAGAAAGGTTTGGGAGGCACCCGTTTGCGAGGCGGTTTCTACCTTTAGATGGTCAATAAAATATGAATTTTTGATTTTTCTACATGTCGGGTTTGTAATTAAAGCGACAGTCACCAGGAAGAAGATAGTTCGTAGGTTCAAACTCGACGGCCGACGAACCGAATCGCGCTCGGTGGATTTTAATGGTATAAGTCATGGCGTTACTGTCCCGGCGTCATGAGTAAAAAATCTATCATCGTGGGGGTACGGTACGCTCTCCCCAATCGGTAGGCAAGCGAAAAGAAGATAAAATTGAACAAAAAAAAACGTTTTTACCAACATCCCTTGAAATGGCAAGATAATTATTATATAAACGCTCTTGTCGGTTAAGTTGGTGGTTTCTTTTATTGGGGTACGAGGGATGCACCAGAAACTATAAGTAGGTAGAATCGTATTGTGCGGTATGATTTGGCATTCCTCAAAACTTTTCCTCGGAACCTCCCACATTCGATAAGGCCGATCGTATTATCGCGATAGACATCAAATTACCCACCAATTTAATTTTATGAGTTACGAGCCTGCCCATAGACGTCTCGTGCAGCGTTATCATATACCGACATTATGGGAAATAAATTACTTTCTTTTTAGTATACATTTTCCATTAAAATTACCATGCAAGATCTCACGCACCGCAATCTTAAAGGCCGTTTCACATCTTGCAAGATAACCTGCAACAGTAAGACATTGAAAAGGCGAGACGTTTTTCCATTCATAAATTTTCTAAATTGTGAAAAGTCGTTTATTTTCTTATTCGTGACTCAAATTTTCATGAATTTTTACATACTTGCATGTCGATTATGTTCCTACTTTTATAAAAATGCAGGAAAGTTATACAGGGTGTTATGGAAATGACGTATTATATTTAAACCGGCAATTCCTGAGATGAAAACAAATTGAAGAAAAATATCCAAAAATGGTGCTTTAATTTAATATGCCCTGTACATGACCTTATGTCAAACCAAAAATTACCACGTGGTGCCCCTGTTCGGAAGGTAAACACAGCAACATATGGCAGTGAATCTTGAACCGTGTTGTCATATTTTCAGGGTAAACTCTTTAGAAAATCAATAACCGTTTGACAGATTTCTAGTCGTTTATTTTTCAGAGTACATTATTATAAACTTTTACGTTCAGTTCGCTGGGAAACAATCTCTGATTTATAAACTTGAACTGACTCGAACGAAGCGCCGCGGAGTTTATAAATGGTCAGGTATGTTCCCATTTGTTCAATTCGAACGACACCCGTCAGATCTGGACAACTTAAAAGTTTATAAATGCCACATACTCTTTAGAAAAAAAAATATAATTTTATTTACCTTGTTTAAAACCAACTTAATTTAGAGAAAACACCAAGTACTCACATCACAAAATCACATTAGTTTTCGCGTCACAACACATCTAAGTACCGTTCAATCTCAATTAGTATTTTAAAGTGCTACTGTGTAGACAAAAATACGCTCTTTAAGTCTGGGAAATAATGTATTTAACATCTAAAAATTTTAAAAATAAACGTTGGTTCTCTCGATCGATATCGGCCGGCTTCTTTAAACAGCTGATGATGGACAATCGGGCTAATATTTAAAAATACAGCGTTGCCACTTTCGATGTTTTATAAGCAAGCAATCATAAATTGCCGAATTTCCTTCTATAATATTACTTTCCTGTATAATTATAGTCTTGGAAGTGGCAACCGCGCTGGCTCTACTAGCGGAGAGTTCTCGGAAAGAAAGTTCGACTGTCCGAAGGTGGACCAGACCATTCATTTGAAAGTAGATAGTTCCTGTCAATTGTTAACATAATTGTTTCATTTTATCTTTAGTAAAGGGTTAATGGCCCATAGAAATTAACGTTTTTATTATTTCTATTGCGAAATGATTAAGTGCTCTTGTTCTATGTGTGTTATTGTTAAGTGTAATTATGCGTTAGTGTTGGGGTTTAGTGTTAGTGATAAGCTTATTATGCACTCCCACACTATCATCAGGACACGTGATGAGCATAAAGTTATTCCCATAGAAAAAAGAACTGAAAGTGTCTGTGCCCTGTATTCCTTAATCGCGTCCTGGATTTACTTTCTAAGTAAGCTAAATATTTATTTTTATAAGAAACTAAACTTTCACACTTTTAAACATTTTGGCAACATTGTGCCTGAACATCTGTTCATTACCCAGCTGGGCAATGCAATATGTTCATATATGAATGTGCCGAGGAGTTGTGTGTGGGTTTAGCGGTGAATTACCCCACTTTTTAAACGTTCGATTAAAAAATATATATGTAGCGCTTCTCTAGGACACCCCAGGAGTCACCCATTTAAATATAATACGTCATTTCCATAACACCCTGTATAAACAACAATTTCCCCGTTAATATAATTTCAAAAAATTAATAAACTTCACCACCACCAAATCAGGTTGGTAAGGGAGAAGAACTGAACATATACAATGATGATTTTCTTGAGCACCAAGTATAGAACCATTCTAAATCATGCCCACTATATAGTATACAGTACAGCACATGGAATAGAGAGGCTAGAATAATTGGTAAGTTAACATAGAAGGTTCCTGAACACAAAGGTAAGTTCGATTCCGAACAGTGCTTAGTTAGTTGCTAAGTTTTCCGTCCTTTATCATATTATAACTATAATGTTATTATTTTATGTGTCCTATACTGGAGAGAGAAAATTAAATTGCCGTGGTACTTTGCACAAAAATGATTCGACAAGGAGAGATATGGAAATTTATTTATTATTAAATGTTTTATTAGTTTAACCTGCGAATGAAGTTATTAAATGATACGACAAAAATAAACGAAGACTTTAATTTCAATTGGATTCAGGTGAGGTTTTAACTTATTAATTACATTCAAAGGTCGTGGCTAAATAAAATCGTAACAGGCCGACCCTTAAGGCAACTCTGCACAAACATTCTGACCACGTGATATTTGTTTTGACATCCTTCGTTCTTTCGTTGGATTTAGTATAGCATAGTTTTATTTTAGCGTAGCAGGACGCAGAGTCCCTCTGTCGCCACGCCCATGGCAGGGCCATATGAATAGGCTTTCTTTTACGTGTAATTACCTCTAAAATTGCCTGTAATAGAGCCAATTTTTTAACAATAATCTTGCCGTAACTCTTTTTCTTGTTTAAACTCATACTTACAACGCGTTTTTTTGTTTTATGTGAGACGGTAGGTAATTTGCAGACATTGAAAATCAATTATTTTTAAGCATTATTGCCAATATACTATTCAGGTGGAGAAATAATGTTTTATAGGAGTCATTAAACCTATAATATCGGTTTGCCGTCAATATTTTTTTGTTTAGGTACATCATAAAGTGGCGGCAAAGAAAAATGAAAGGAATGGATGGATTCCTTAATTGTCCGATGGTTTATGATGTTCACAATAATCATAATATTGAGGATGGTTTTCTATTTTATTCTACGAGGCAGGGGTGCATCGATGAGGGGGGGGGGGGGGGGGGGGGTTGAAACCCCTAGAATTCTTGGTATTTATTATAACCACACTGACAAAAATGCATTTACCAATGTCGTGGGTTACAAAATTGGAGATACCTCAACCCACCTCTCTTTGTTGTTCTAACTGAGATTACGAATTATCACAAATTATTTAAAAACGCTACAGTAATTCAGGTTCTTTTGGTTCGCCTCAGCCCAGAAAGAGATTTTTTATCAACATTTTAAACATATTTGGGATCACCACAATTCCTCATCTAGTAACTATTTTATGAGTTACCTGAACTCAGTTTCTGAGTTGGGAAAACTTACTAATTGATTATAAGGTTTCGTTTTAACCCGGACGTGCATTATTTTAACTCATTACCATGTGTAAATTATTTTGAGTTGGAATAATTCAGGAAACGTGCTCCAAAACCCCATATCGAGGGTAAAACGCAAGATCGTAAGGTCACGGAAAGTTCCGAATTCGTGCTCGTGCAGGTTTGGCGCGGTTCATTCCATTGTTATTCGTAAATTCTCCTTCGATCGCGCGTATAGACGCCTGTTGGCCGTTGCACGGTTTGCGGGATTTTTCATCTTTGTTCTCTGTGCGTGAAAATTTGTGTTTTGCATAATTTTGGTCAGTTGGCGTAAAATGGAGGGACAGGAGGGAGATGCATACAAATTGTTATTTATAAGCAATCATCATCACTTCGTCCGCATGGTTTTTTAGCCGTAGTATGCTCTCCTGTCTATAATTCATTTCATTATTTTTTTTAAATATACAACAAAAATGTCATATCTTGAAAAACAAAAGGCAATTGAAGTCCACAATATGCAGGCGTTAAATGAAAGAATATTTTGAGTTCCGATAGTCCACAATTTAGGTACTGGTAGTCCAAAATTTGAAGTCTGGTAGCCCAAAGAGTGAGTTATTCCAGCCACCATCGTAAGCTAGAACAACTTAAATGTCAAGTTTTGATAGCTCAAATCATGAATTAATCTAGCCCGACTAGTAACGCATCACAATTCACATACTGGTAGCTACGGTAACCCATCAATAATTTAAGACAGTGGGGTGTGAGCTATTCCAACGCATAATGTAACCCATCTTATGTGCTATCATAACTTATGAATAGTGAGTTGATGCAATTTCTTCGATTTGGCTGCCGTAATTCAGAGGTCTGGGCTGTCCCCTATTAGCAACACGCTTCGGTCTAGGACAACTCATATTTGAGTTATATCAACTCGGAATTTCGCTCAGTGCACATATATTTGAATATATAATTATATAAAGTATAACTTCCCACGCCTACCTACCCCCCCCAATTTGACAGTGCTAAAAACTGATATATTAAATACTTTGGTAATTTTTCTTTAAAAGTGGGACATTGTTGCGATAAGACCGGCGGTTTTCGAGATAAATCGGTTGGGTAATATATTTAAGAAAAAAAGTAGATATTATGTGCAAAGGCAAGGGAACCCTCGCTTTCCCACACCCAAATGGATGGGAAAAGTCTTTGAATATGACAAAGTAGGCAAAATAATAGAAAAAATTAAATATCGAGGAAAAACTCGTGTTTCTTGATAGCATGATGTTCGGAGCAGCAGCGTGCCATCTCTTCAATACGATTCCGCAAAGTGTGGGAATCTTGTGCTTCAGTCGGTCTTCAGTCACGACCGGACCGGTCCCAATAAATATGTATAAGTAGCGTGGCGTATGGACCCCGTCTTTTTTAGTCGATCTTTATTTTTCTGCTCGTTGCGAAATAAAGAAAACGTGCTTTTTTTCTATAGATTTTAAAAAAATTTTGTTTGTAACGCGGGTTTTTACGTTCGGATTTCAAATGGGTAAGTTACTTCTCACATTTCTACTTTTCAAAAATATGTCATGATTTTATTAATAGATGTATATTAAATAATTTTAGGTATTGAAAAAAAAATGGTTTTTGGTATTAATTTATTCGTAATTATCTCGAAATATATTTAGGGAAATACATCTTATTTTTTAGCGAACAAACCTTGTTTCAGGAAAATTAGTTTCTTGCTCGCTACAGATTTCATTGCACTGGAGTAAGGCCACTTTTATGCGCGCGTATTTTGTCGCCTGTCGCTTGGCGATAAAAATCGCTGCGTTTTCTAAACACATTGTTCAAAATGGGCGCTTTTATGCAATTATGTCGTCCTACATAAAATAGGGTACATTTAGAACAATGTCTTTATAAAACGCCGCGATTTTTAACGCGTTCATAAAGGGGCCTAAGCAGTGGCGGCTCGTGACCTATGATAGAGGGGGTTCACAAGTATGGTGAAATTTTTCTAAGCGTTTTAAATGTAGAAAGAAAAAAAGTAATAAGAAAATGCGTTAGATAAAACATATATTTATTTATTTTTTTATTATACACAAGGAAATACAACTTTTGGAAAATAAGAAAGGTTTTCTTAGTGTGTATAGATGTCGGATCTTAACGTTGTCGCATGCAACTCTCGTAACAATATTTATACAGTCCACTACTAATACTACTAAAGCCATCTACGAACTATCAAGAAAACCGAATGTTGTCCAATACTACTACCGCCATCTACGAGTTATCAAGAAAACCGAATGATGTCTAATACCACTACGCCATCTACGGCTACGTCATTAGGCGCAACCAAGACGAGAACAATAGTTAACTGTTTTATGACGAGAACGAATCGAGCCACGAGACTGACAAGTTGGCATTCTTCATATTTTCAGTGCCTTTTAGTTTCAATCCTTAAATCCAATGGTTTAAAATCGAATATACTCGATATGAGTATCATTTATCGAAATACACAACATTTATCGACCCTACACAATAGTGCTTAAACGTAAAGTCCATTCTTCGGTTCTTAATTGTAGAAAATTGATCAATAACAGCCTCATTAAGTTTGGAATACCCTCTATGAAAATTTTTTCATATATTTCATTTTTAAACTTTCTAATAAAGTCCCTAGATGTACCCTTTGTGGTCTGCGTTAAATTATTTTCGGGTTTAGGTGTTCCCGCATTCTTCACTTCAATTTTTTGCTCCAAACTCAAAGAGCTAAAGTTATTTCTTAAATAGTCCACCGTCAACTATTCATTTTAACTTAATAAATATATAATATTAAAATATTTAAATATACACGGTCGAATTTCTAACTAGATGCACGAACAGACAACAGCGCGGTGCACACAAAAACTATGCGCCTTTTCCGTGTTAAATCGCCATAGCCCCGCTATCCCCCGCTGCCACCCGCCACCTGTTACTACAGAGAAACTGCACTACTTAATCGCACGTGCGAGCAAGTCTCGTCATAATCGTCATTTACCTCGACCGAGGCACGGTTGCCGGATCCATACAATTTGGTTTGACGGGATGATAAAATATTAGGGAGGGTCGGGCTTTTTAGTTTGACGGTACGATAGAATATTAGGGAGGGTCGGACTTTATACGATAAATAATATTCAATGAATATAAATTAATATTTTTTATTCGTTTTGTTTTGGGGGTGCACGTGCGCATGTGCTCCTGTGGAAGAACCGCCACTGGTCTTTATAAAACGCCGCGACTTTTATCGCCGAGCGATATGTGACTAATAACGCGTGCATAAAAGGGGCCTAAAGCCGCAAACACACTATTATCACGTCACGTGAATTCACGTGTTGTCCTATCGGCAAAATAGCACATGCTGTCACGGCTTACAAACAAACTGCGTACACTGCAGATCATTTTTATTACATATTTTGTGTTCAGGGCTCCTCTACTTTCAAATACACATTTTATCATATTAAGTATCATTTAAGAATTTAAAAAGAACTTTTTTAGTTGACACAGATAATAATAACATGTATTTTTACAACCGATGAGAATGAACGTGGAGAAACGAATTCTTGGGATCTAAAAATAGGATGTCATGTTTTGCCTATCTTCTCTACTATGTATATCTAAATATATGCGTTATTAATTACAGAATTTAATTGTAGACGTAAAGTCGAGGCAGAGCTGTTTCATTTTGCATAATACAGATGTACCATAACATTCACTAATGCTAGTGCTGTTGACAAACAGAAATGTATAATTACACCAGAAACGGTAGAAAAAGATAACGGAGCCACAATTATAAAAATAATAATCGCGTATAATATGTGTATAGCGTATTTGATATAAACAGTAGACACTGATGATGCGTACGATTATAGTACCTAGCTGGTATGTTGTTTTACGTATGGCATTCAAATTGGGAGGAAGACTTATAGAATTTTCTTTATTACCGAAAGTTTCGATTTTATCATTACTTTCAATTATGATACGAATGAAACGCGGTGCCTATTTTTGGTTATAGGGGGCCCTAGGCTCGTCAAGCAATCCTGGGCCCCTCACCACTTTATTATGATTTAATAATATCATGAAGAAAATAAAGTAGTACCTATAATTTTTGCAACAAAAAAATAATACCACATCAGTTTTGCAAATAAATTAAGTATATTTGAGAAAATTGGCTTTGATGAAATGTAAAATTTTTCGTACTTTTAGTCAATATTGTCACTATGTCTATGTCACCCATCTTTGGAACAACGCAATCGAACATCATGGGGAGTCTGGGGCTGTTGCACTGGATATTTCTAAAGCCTTTGATCGTGTTTGGCATGAGGGACTTCTAAGTAAACTGCGATCCTATGGTATGCCCATTCGATTCTGTGCATGGTTGTCTAGCTTTCTTAAGGACCGCTCTCTGCAAGTGGCGATTGACGGATTTCTCTCAGACACCTTCACCTTCAATGCCGGTGTTCCTCAAGGGTCCATATTGTCTTCCACTCTCTTCTTACTCTACATTAACGACCTTCTAGTGAAAACGAAAAATCCTATATTTAGTTTTGCGGACGATAGCACACTTATCTCATCTTTCTCCTTGAATGCACAAACATCGGCTGCCGACGCACATCCTCGCAGACAGCATGAAGTATCACGCCTCAACAAAGACCTGGAAGAAATTATGGCTTGGGGTGACAGTAGCCAAGTCGAATTTAACGCTAAAAAACCCCAGGCAGCAGTTTTCTCTAAAAAGGTTAACATTACAGAACCGGATATAGTCATGGACGGACACGCAATCCCACTGGCTTCATCTAATAATTTGCTGGGCGTCAATCTGGGAGGAAATATGTCTCGGGATAACCACGTTGTGGCAATCGCCAAGATAGCTTCTCAGAAACTTGGTGTACTCTCATCACTAGAGTACTGCTCTCATGTCTGGAGCTCTGCACCCCAAACATACTATTCGGCTACTGGATTCTATCGAAAGGAGGGCCATTCATCTGACTGGAGACCACGAGTTGACGAAAACCCTTGACAGCCTAGAACATCGAAGACAGGTTGGGGATTTGACTTTCTTTTGCAGATATTTTCATGGAAAGTGCTCGGATGACCTTGCCCTCTTAATTCCGCCCAGAGCGGCCAATAGCAGAAATACACAACGAGCCACTGCCGCCCATCCATATGTGGTTAAGCTTAGTACTCCTCGAACTTCATTATTTAAGAATTCTTTCATCTGGAGGACTTCATGCTTATGGAACAACCTTCCCGAGGTCGTTTTTCCCAACGAATGTAACCTCCAACGATTCAAAACCAACGTGAATCGCTTTTTGCGCACACGCACCACTCCCAGAGTGCCCTAAAGTATTTTTCCTATAATGATTGTGTTTGATCATAAAAAAAAAAGTCTATGATGGCGCGGGAAGATTTTTTAACAAACACTTAAACTTACTGTTTTAAATACATATGTATGTGTATTTTCTAGTACTTATATGAGTAACCGATTTAAATACCTCAAAAACAATCCACATTTGATTCCAAAATTAAAAAGAAAAAACCAGGGAACTGATTTTCTTAGTTGAGTTTAATATGAAAAAATCATTAGATGCAAAAATCCAACTATTTTCTCCAATATTGGAGGTTGTAACATGGCTGTAACGATTACCTTTTATGGTAAAAACGGTAAAAACAACAGAGACCTACATCGCAAAAACCTCACGGTATTTTCAGATGAATTATTTGTATTTCAAGTTTCAAAAAAATGCCATTTAATTTATTATGTTTAAGTTATGCCAATTTGAATCTACAGTAATTGTTCCGATAATCTACGTTTAATGGTGCATAACAATACTAATAAATAAACAAATACAGTTAGATTTTCATGCGATTTTAATAAACTGATTCGATTTGGTTCCAAGTGATAAATCGCGAGCGGTCCAGTTAATTTCCAGTTATTATTGTTTTTTTTCATAATCAAATTGCGATAAATGATTGGTTTTCTAAATTTTTGTGGCGAATTTTATGGCTTCTGACAGTGGCGGTTCTTCCACAGGAACACATGCGCACGTGCACCCCCAGAACAAATCGAATAAAAAATATTAATTTATATTCATTGAATATTATTTATCGTATAAAGTCCGATCCTCCCTAATATTTTATCGTACCGTCAAACTAAAAAAAGTCCGACCCTCCCTAATACTTTATCATCCCGTCAAACCAAACTGTATAGATCCGGCAACCGTGCCTCGGTGGAGGTAAATGACGATTATGACGAGAGTTGCTCGCACGTGCAATTAAGTAGTGCAGTTTCTCTGTAGTAACAGGTGGCGGGTGGCAGCGAGGGATAGCGGGGCTATGGCGATTTAACATGGAAAAGGCGCACCGTTTTTGTGTGCACCGCGCTGTTGTCTGTTCGTGCATCTAGTTACAAATTCGAGCGTGTATGTTTTAATATTTTAATATTATATATTTGTTAAGTTAAAATGAATAGTTGACGGTGGACTATTTAAGAAATAACTTTAGCTCTTTGAGTTTGGAGCAAAAAATTGAAGTGAAGAATGCGGGAACACCTAAACCCGAAATTAATTTAACGCAGACCACAACGGCTAAATCTAGGGAATTTATTAGAAAGTTTAAAAATGAAATATATGAAAAAAAATGTATAGAGGTTATTCCAAACTTAATAAGGCTGTTATTGATCAATTTTCTACAATTAAGAACCGAAGAATGGACTTTACGTTTAAGCGGTATTGTGTAGGGTCGATAAATGTTGTGTATTTAGATAAATGATACTCGATATGATTTTAAACTATTTTATTTAAGGATTTAAACTAAAAACCACTGAAAATATGAAGAATACCAACTTGTCAAGTCTCGTGGCTCGATTCGTTCTCGTCATAAAACAGTTCACTATTGTTCTCGTCTTGGTTGCGCCTAATGACGTAGCCGTAGATGGCGTAGTGGTATTAGACATCATTCGGTTTTCTTGATAACTCGTAGATGGCGGTAGTAGTATTGGACATTATTCGGTTTACTTGATAGCTCCTAGATGGCTTTAGTAGTATTAGGAGTATACATATTGTTACGAGGGTTTCATGCGACGACGTTAAGATCCGATAGCTATACACACTAAGAAAACCATTCTTATTTTCCAAAAGTTGTATTTCCTTGTGTACAATTAAAAAATAAATAAAAATATGTTTTACCTAACGCATTTTCTTATTACTTTTTTTCTTTCTACATTTAAAACGCCTAGAAAAATTTCACCACACTTGTGAATCTTCCCACCCTCCTCCCCCTCTATCATAGGTCACGAGCCGCCACTGGCTTGACTTCACTGGGCACAAATGGTGTAAATCGTTTACCAATTTTTATCAAGAATATAATATTTTAAAAAATCAACGAAAAAAGATTTCTACCTTTTGTGCAAACTTTCTGCTGGTTGTAACTGTACAATTATAATAGTTGCCATAATTCTTAGAGGCGCTTTGCGTAGAAAGCTGAAATTTAGTAGATATAATAATAGTAACGTTAGAAAAATTAAATTCGGAATGTTACGGGGTCAAATAACCGGCTCAGTTTCTCAGAAAAATAAGAAATATTTTAATTTAAGAATATATTTGTATTATCGTATAATTAGATGGGATTCTTTCAGAATTAAAACTAACATTACGTCTGGCTTCTGACAGAATGAAATGTTAAATTAAAATTCTTTCTGTTAATTTGAAATCAAGCACGGAATTTACAAAATATATTATGTACGATTAAATGTCAAGAATGCCTTCGTAAAAAGGAAAATAAAAAAATTCTTTGCTTCATTTTTTTAAATTTCAGGACGTGAAATGAAATTTTTGATGTAATGACAAATATCTTGAACAGGGTTTGTTCGGATTTGTTCGTTTGTCAATTTTTAGGAAATATTAACAACAAAGTTGCACCAGAAAATCTCTTTTTTACAAAAAGCAAGACATCTTAATCGATGTAAATAAAACCCGATTTTTCTAGGGAAAACTAGTTTTAACTATCCTCCCTAGTCAATTCTAGATTTAACTAATTCAAACTAGAATTAACAGCCTTTCCCAGTTAATTCTAGTGTTGATTAAATATAATTCAGTAAATTATAGATTTAACTAGTTCAAACTAGAATTAACCGACATTTCCAGTTAATTCTAGTGTAGATTAAACATATTTCAGTCAACTCTAGATTTAACTAGTTAAAACTCGAACTAACAGACATTCCCAGTTAATTCTAGTGTTGATTAAATATAATTCAGTAAATTCTAGATTTAACTAGTTCAAACTAGAACTAACAGACATTCCCAGTTAATTCTAGTGTTGATTAAACATATTTCAGTAAATTCTTAATTTAAACTACTAGGGAGGATAGTTAAAACTAGTTTTTTCCTAGGAAGATCGGGTTTCAACTAAAATCGAGATTTTAGGGTAACATATTCCTGATAACCACTGGCATGTTAAAACTTTTTAGCAAAATCAAATAGTAAAAACAGTTTAGAAATTGCATTACGAGGCCTTCTTGTTCTTACCAAAAGTATAAATATCAATTAGAATTATACAAAGAAATTAATAAAAAAAAAACACACACACAAACCCGAACAAACCAACACAGTACATAATGTAGGTGTCGATATAAAATAAATAATAAGTATGCCATAATCAGCATCAGCACGATAAATTAATAGATTTTTCTGATATATGACTTTTTCGATCAATTTTAATGGTTATTAAAATTCTGACCACCCAGCTGTAGCATATAACTGTATATTTTACGTTAAAATATACAAAAATTATGTACGTTGTCAACTGTTTTCGAGATTTTCCATTGAGAAATTATTGTCAATAATATATATTTTCTTTTATTGATAGTCTTTGTATTTATTTATGTAAAAATAACATTTTTATTTAACTTATAAATATTTTCATTACTGGTATTTTAAATTCTTAGTAGTCTAGACTTTTAGTGGAGTAATTTGTTTTCCCCAATCGATACAGTAAGATCCCCTCGACATTCTGAAATGATTTGTGTAGGGCGCCGCATGGGGAGGGAGTTCGCGAATTAACGGGTGATACTGGGTACTTTGATGGGGCGGAGGCTGAGGTTGGTGGGGCAATTAGGAGGGGAGTAAGGGGATTGGAAATTTTTTACATAAATGCTAATAAGTAGTTTATTAATCGAGCTACGGGGAAAGGGCGGATTCAATTTGCTCATTTTCTTATCAGCTACGAGGTGGGATTGGCGAAAAAATTTTTCCAAATGCGCGCTGGGTGCGGCATACAAGAAATAGCCATCTCCGAAAATACTTTAGATATTATGTTTAATTTTGGTATGTGTTAATAGGATATAGAACCTCAAATTTTAGTTAGAAGAGTTATTCAATTGTTCCACCAGTGGCGTCGCTGCAAAGATATCATTTGATATTTTTTACAAAAAAGATGGTACGCCACTGATATTTTTCTTGTGGATATTTTTTCTGATTGACCTGTTCAATTCTCCATGAAAACGGTCTCTTGAGTTTTTCTCGTTTATGTGCCTTTAAGAAAGACGTATGTCGTGTCAGCCTTCTGAGCGTCAAACTCGAACGTCGCCAATCGGCACATTTCGGGTGGCGCGCGAAGATCGGGTATCAAGTGAAACGCAACAATTCAATTTTTCACCTGAATTTATAACTAGAATATTTCATATCGAGCGAAAAACTGCTCGAATATACAGGGTGTTATAGAAGTGAATCCAGGTGCCAGTACACTAGCAAGTAATCCAGGGCACAGACATCTTCAGGTTTGTTTTTTTTTCTATGGGAAAAGCTTTATGCTCATCACGTACCCTGATGATAATGTGGAACTGCATAATAAGCTTATACCCACTAAACCCCATTCGGCCTATTATTTTCAATCTCTCGGAACATTTGCACTAAATCACTTAAAGAAACACACAGACCCCCACGAGTTTCTAATTAGTTTTTTTGAAGATATGCACTTATTATTAGATTACACAAAAGCAATAAATACTAACGCAAGTATATATACTATAAATATTGTTACGAGGGTTGCATGCGACGACGTTAAGATCCGACAGCTATACACACTAAGAAAACCTTTCTTATTTTCCAAAAGTTGTATTTCCTTGTGTAAAATTAAAAAATAAATAAAAATACGTTTTACCTAACGCATTTTCTTATTACTTTTTTTCTTTCTACGTGTAAAAGGCCTAGAAAGTAATTGTTTGGTCGTTACACGAAAATAAAATTTTAAAAATAATTTCACCATACTTGTGAACCCCCCTCTATCATAGGTCACGAGCCGCCACTGCTTTTGAACACAGCAAAGTTTGGCCAAATCGCAATATTTTTACCCAAAGAGTGTGCAGTTTTACTGTGTCCTATTAGCTGGAGGATCCCTGTATTAGTATAATTATTTTTAATTGAGGCCAAATAATACGTAATTGGAAATAGCATAATGTTTTAATTTTTTTTCAGTTTCAAAATGATATCAATAAAGATACCTTCGCTCCCGAAAAAGCAATCGACAACAAAAATTTCCACTGTCGCCAAATGATATGGGCCAGCAATCGTCCCGACACCCCGATAGCATTTATTTTCACAAAAAACTACCATCGTTTCTTTTTAGAAAATTGCATAGAACGACGCAAACCCCGAAACCCGAACAACCCATTAAATTTGTGTACAAGACCAGCAAAAAAAGTGCCGACAGACCGAAAAATACTGGGAAAAACGCGGAAAAGATTGGATTTCAGACATTCAACAGCTTGAAAACTGTATTAAGTAGTGTTAAAAATGTGGACGAGGCAAATGGAGGCAATAAGAATGGGAACGAGACCAAAACGGTCCTCAAAGGGACTGCTACACGAATAATTCATGCTGAAAGTTTAACATTTGATAGAGGGAACGCAAAGAAGTTAAGTGCTAGTGAAGAGCCAAAATATCAGGGCAAGGATTCTAGGAATGACACAAGAGGATGTACGCAATCGAGAAAACCAAAAGACCTGGAATTCAATCTGAAAGATTTTATATTCAATGAAAGACAATCAGACAAAGTGAGAAGGGCTAAAAGAGATGCAAAAGATTCTAGGAAAGATGTGAATAGGTCAAATGTGCCATCCAGGACCAAAAGTGAACCGAACTTAGGCGGCGAAAGGGGAAGAGAGAGGCACAGACATAGACGAAAAGGGGGGAAGCTAAAAGGGGAAAATGAGGGGACAGTGCAACGATTTGGATATGAAATTCAGGATGTGGATGGGTTCTTAGCAAAGGTAAAAATCTATGAATAACTTTGTAATGTCTCATAAATACGTAATAAAATACGTTCAACAATTGCCATTGGCATGTATAAATACTCGCTACGCATCTCTCGAGTCAATTTGGCCAATTTCGGCATATTCCTGCCCTTTAGATCAATAAACATCGATAAAAAGGTCCCGCAATCAAAATCGTGGGTGGGGTACGGACTATACAGATGTACCAGACTGACGGCACTGTTATTATCTCGGTTCCACAGGTAGTATTTTGCGTCCAATGATGATGATTCATTATTGATGAAGCACCCAATTTATACATATACAGGGTGTTATGGAAATAACGTATTATATTTAAACCGGCAATTCCTGAGATAAAGACAAATTGAAGAAAAATAGCCATAAACCAGAAAAAGTGGCACTGCGATACATGTAAGCAATCAAGGAATTCTGGCCGGTGTTGTCATATGTACACCTTAAACTCTTTAGACAAAATAAAATAATTTAAACACGTTTCCATTCTGTAATACCTTTTTGTAAAATTAATTGAAGAACGTTTACGACGGACTATGTTTTAAAACAACCCGAAAAAACATATGGAATAGTAATAGCCACGTACGTCACTAGGTCAAATGCCAGCGACCTCCGGACGCCTTACATTGGCTGAGCGAAGTAGTTTCAACTAGGGCCGCACGCTTGCGTGTGTTAATTGAAGACCAACCAGCGGCCGGATACGTTGTGTCTCGTCGATCACCAACACACTCTCAGCAATCCGCTCTGTTTATTCGGTTTACGCGTCTATCTTGCCCGTCCATAAATAACCTTTGAATATTGTTTTTATTGACGCGTTTCTTCTGGACGTCAAATTTCGTCCCGTGTAATAAAATCTAATAATATGTAGTATAATATGAATTATTGTATTTTCAAAAGCTAACTATCGGTTCTGTTTCACTATTACTGTGTGTACATAAAGTGATTCCAGGAGTGTTCCCATGACAAAGAAAAAAAACTGATTGTGTTTGTGCCTGGATTTCCTCGCTCTTTAGGTATAAGGATAATTACAAGTAGGTAGAAAATAATTTATTTTTATAATTTTATATGGAATTTCAGTTTTACCTTAAGTTTGGCAACATTGCCATTGGATCTGGGTAAAATGTTGTACAGTAGCGCGGACTGACCTGTGAGTAAAAGTGTTTATTACCCCACGTTTAAAATGGTCGATTTAAAAAAAATAAAATATGTAGCGCTTCTCTAGGACACCCAAGGAGTCAACCATTTAAATATAACACTTCATTCCCATAACACCCTGTATACAGAGTGTCCGAAAAAATGTGAGAAACCTCCCGGAAATGAAATAAAACAAGTGAAAAGAGTACTAGAAGTTCATATAAACTTTTATCGTATAGGCCTCCTCTTCGGCTCCCACAGAGCTCCAATAGAATCAAGTTTTTTACACACAATTATTGAAACACCCGGTATAGACCCTTGAAATTACTATCCAAGAAAGTGTTGTGAATTACCCCCAGATGCGGTGACACTCATGACCCCTTTTTTTAACGCCCTGTATGATAAGACTATTGACTAAAAATTAAGTACAGTACATTTCACGAAATTTGGATACGACTTAATGATTTCCTGGGTCGGTCCCATTGTTTCGATAAGAGCTTGGCAATAAACAAGTGAAGTATGAAGGGAAGGACTAAGGAAAACAAGTAATGATATGATTATATTAATGTAATCAAATGAAATGACATTTTTTTTAAAATATTACTAGTCATATTTATTTACATTTATAATGTCATTCTATAGATAGTTCTGTTTCGCTATCGTTATCCTCATCAAAATTAATTATAATTGGATTAATTATACGATCCAGACTAATATAGGTACGAATTTTCTACAGTTATTACGTGACGGACTGAATTTTTCCAACTACCTGGGCGCATATCATTAAAGCATTTTCGTATTAATTCTACAACACTAGAACTTAAAGGTCGGAGAAATATTTTCAGACCTAACCAGTGATTTTAACTGGTGCCACATATGCTCTATGGAGTGAAAAATGCAATAATAAGGTGGGAGCCGTAGCACTGTATGTCCAATTTCTTCTGCCAATGTGTCACAAACATATACTTTTTTTTATACAAAATGTCTTTCTTTAAAACTTCTAAAGATCACTTTTTTTTTACAACTTTCTTCAAAATATATATCATTCGCCGCCATGCAGTTCTGAATCTCCAATTTTGTATTATTTGAGCTTGGAGCTTTATGTAATTGGCGACAGTGATAGCTCGCATTGTCCATTACTATCACGCCATTCTGAGGAATGTTTGGTAAAAGACAATTCTTGAACCATTCCTCAAAAACTAACAAATTTTACCACAAAAAGATATTTAAATATAAATTAAGCAATCTAACCTACCTGATGTGCCTATATTTAATTATAATTATTACAATCCGGTCCTTTCCACATAATAATAACAAACGGTCATAAATAATGGGATGGCCCCAGGTACTTTTGCTGCAGTCATTAAGTTATATCCATTTTTCGTGAAACAATCTTTACCCTTCATTCATGTCGCTAATCCTAACCGTTTTCGAAAAAAACGTTATTTTATTTACATACATATTTCAATAAAAGATACATCTTTGTTCATTAAGGAAGAAGACCGGATTAGTCGAATACATGATCCGGTGGGATCACTACTTATACTAATTTTTCTTAATTTTATATTTCCATTCGTACCACGTGTATATTTTTATAAACCACAATAATTCATACGGCCCCGTCGCGGCCGGAGTATAAAGATTGTAGCCTATAATTTACCTCCTGACGAACGGACGGACAGAAAGACAGGCGGACGAGGAAAAGTGGTATTTAGCCGCTCATAGATCACCTTTAGGTCGGGTCTCGGGTCGAACATTTTTTAAAGGCACCGACACCGGCCAGGTTTGGCGTTTTTTTTTTTGTACGGGGTGGGTGTGATTCTCAGGGTCGAGATAATAGGCAGGTACTCGCGCTTTGGTGATTGGATGGTTCCTGTTGTTTATAAAGGAAGAACAGATAATTCTACAGCGTTACCTTTCGTAATTTTTCAAATAAAGAACAAAATTCTTAAGCCCGCGCGATTCTTCGCCACGAGGACTATTCTGACGGTCCCAAATCAGTTGGCAATCGATACATTTCGGTCTATAACATTTCAGGCTACTCTGGACAAACCAGCCAATATACCGGTCGTCCTGGCTTTTCCCAGCGTCCTGTACAGAACTAGAGTTGGAGGTTACCAGGCTGAAATATCGCTACCGCTCGGAATGGTGGTAAATGCCATTTTCAAAAACCAAAATTGGCTGTACGTACAGACGCCGCACGCAGAAGAGGGCTATGTCAGTTACTCCGCTTGTCTGCCTTTAGGTAAGAAAAACCAAATAAATATACGTTTTTGAGATACTGACGAGTTATACGGTTTGAACGTTGTAATCAGAGAAAAACTGTTCCGGCATTTCTCTTCTAGTTTTAATTGTCTCTATAAAAACGTCATTGTATGATTTATCCACTGACCTCACTTATACAGGGTGTTCCTTAATGACGTGCTAATATTTCAGGGTGTGATTCCTTAGGTCATTTTATAAAGAAAAGTTCATATAGACATATGTCCGCAACGGCTTACATTTTTTGCTACAGTGTGTTAAATTTTTATTTCTTAAATGGTTATTTTTTAATATCTCCGAAAGTGCTTTGGATATTATCTTCAATTTTGGTTTGTGTTAATAGGATATAGAACCACAAATTCTAGTTAGGAAAGTTATTCAATTGTTCCACCAGTGGCGTCCCTGCGAACATGTCCTCTGATATTTTTTACAAAAAAGATGGTATGCCACTGACATTTTTCCATGATATATTTTTTCATTAGCCTGGTCAATTCTACATGAAAACGGTCTCTTGAGTTTTTCTCGTCAGACGCACCCGTTCTTGATTACAACCACTAAATCCATATTCTTCTTCTTCTTATGGTGCCGTACGCTTAACTTAGCGCGTTGGCGTTCACGTGTTCACTGGATAATGTGGAGCGTGCCTTCTTCGGCTCTTCTAAAAATTGTTGCTGCATCTGCGATGTTACACCAGTTTCGGATATTGCGAAGCCATGAATGTTGTTTTCGACCCGGTCCCCTTTTTCCTTCGATTTTTCCCATAAGTATAGTTTTAAGCAGGCTATACTTAGGACCTCGTAGAATATGTCCTAGGTAGGATGTTTTTCTTTGTTTCACAATATCTAGTAGTTGCCGATGTGTGTTTGCTCTTTGTAAAACTTGCTCATTTGATATATGGTCTACCCAGGGGATTTTGAGTAGCCTTCTCAGGATCCACATTTCGAAAGCTTCGATTCTGTTCAGGGATTTGACCTTTAGTGATCCATATTGAAACTCATTATTATTAACATTGATAAAATAATTAATGATAAATTTTATTTATAAAAATTGTTGGAAATGGCCACCTTCACTTAAAAAGCATGCTTCCGCCCGACTTTGCATCGCATTGCCCACTCGTTTAAATATTCAAATTTTTATAAAACAAAATTTATCATTAATTATTTCATCAATGTTAATAATAATGAGTTTCATATGACTTAAGTGGTTTTAATCAAGAACGGTGCGTCTGACGAGAAAAAGTCAAGAGACCGTTTTCATGTAGAATTGATCAGGCTAATCAAAAAATATATCCACATGGCCAAATATCAGTGGCATACCATCTTTTTTGTAAAAAATATCATAGGGCATGTTTGCAGGGACGCCACTGGTGGAACAATTGAATAACTTTTCTAACTAAAATTTGTGGTTCTATATCCTATTAACACATACCGAAATTGAAAATAATATCTAAAGTACTTTCGGAGATATTAAAAAATAACCATTTAAAAAATAAAAATTCAACACCCTGTAGTAAAAAATTGAAGCCGTTGCGGACATATGTTCATATGAACTTTTCTTTATAAAATAACCTAAGGAATCACACCCTGAAATATTGGCACGTCATTTAGGAACACCCTGTATAATACATATTATAATACAATAATTACAAATCAACGTAAGAAATTCGTTTTTCTCTGTTTATCTTGTTAAATTTCGAAGGAAACGAAACTCAAAATTGTGTGTTCGTTTTTTGCTTACAATTTACAAGACTATCACCAGATTATCTATCTTTTTAAAGGCATAATTCCACCTTCCGATGACGACACATTTTCCCCTTGCTGGGAAAAATCCACGGACATATTCCCGAAGCCGTCGGGAAATATGACGGACACGGAAAAACTCAGTTGCAAATCCGATTGCGGGAACGACGAGGAGACGTACTGCTCTAGATCCAGATACAGAACCGCCTTTAGTACGTGCGGGGAGAAGAGCGTGGATAGACTGTACCTTAGGGCAGCTGCGATAGCCAAAGGTAAAACTAAATGTAAAAGTCGTCGACATCAATGTCAGAAAAAAAGTTAACTGTAGAACTTTTGTTAATAATTTCCTATAGCCATCTCCAACCCTTTCCGAGATAAAATTCATCAAAGGATATTTTTAATAAAAAAAACAATGTCAAAGGTAATGTTACCTTACTTTGTAATTAATGCAGCTAAAGATTTAAAAATTTGACATAAATTAGAGAAGACTAGACATTTTTTATACAGGGTATTTTAAAAATTATACCTTTCTGGTATAATATGTAAAATAAATGCTCATAAGAAAAACTACTTAAGATAGATACATGTATGTATGTACAGTACGTTTCACGAAAATTGGATACGACATAATGATGATTTCCTGGGTCGGTCCCATTGTGTCGATAAGAGCTTGGCAATAAACAAGTGAAGTATGAAGGGACGGACTAAGGAAAAAAAAATGATATGATTATATTAATGTAATCAAATGAAATAACATTTTTTTTTAAATATTACTAGTCATATTTATTTACATTTATAATGTCATTCTATAGATAGTTCTGTTTCGCTATCGCTATCCTCATCAAAATTAATTATAATTGAATTAATTATACGATCCAGACTAATATACGAATTTTCCACAGTTATTACGTGACGGACTGAATTTTTCCAACTACCTGGGGGAATATCATTAAAGCATTTTCGTATTAATTCTACAACACTAGAACTTAAAGTCGGAGAAATATTTTCAGACCTAACCAGTGATTTTAACTGGTGCCACATATGCTCTAGGCTCTAGGGCTAGGGGGTTTAAAATGCAATAATAGGGTGGGAGCCGTAGCACTGTTCTTCTGCCAATGTGTCACAAACATATACTTTTTTTATACAAAATGTCTTTAAAACTTCTAAAAGTTCACTTTTTTTATAACTTTCTTCAAAATATATATCATTCGCCGCCATGTAGTTCTGAATCTCCAATTTTGTATTATTTAAGCTTGGAGCTTTATGTAATTGGCGACTGTGATAGCTCGCATTGTCCATTACTATCACGCTATTCTGAGGAATGTTTGGTAAAAGACAATTCTTGAACCATTCCTCAAAAACTAACAAATTTTACAACAAAAAGATATTTAAATATAAATTAAGCAACCTAACCTACCTGATGTGTCTATATTTAATTATAATTATTACAATCCGGTCCTTTCCACATAATAATAACAAACGGTCATAAATAATGGGATGGCCCAGGTACCTTTACTGCAGTCATTAAGTTATATCCATTTTCATGAAACAATCTTTACTTAGTAATTAGATAAAGAATGTAATTCTACACGTAATGGTAAATTAAAATACAGGGTGTACCATTAAAAAAAATGTTTACTTTGTTGCCATTGCTGCATACTATTTATTAAAAATATAATCATCAACTGATGACCACAGAAGACCACTACAAAACTGGCAACAAAAACTCGCGTTCGGCGTGCCGCTTGTCCATGTTAAAGTATAAGTACCATGTGAAACGGGACAAAAGAAAGGAACGAACGAATCATTTAAAGCCGTATTAGAGTCGGCAATTTTTGTCTCTTGCGCCAGCAATGGCAATTATAATTGCAAGGATTCATGCGCAATACACCGTCCTCGATCAGCTGGCCCAATACTGCTCGCATTGCGGGCGCAATGCGAGAATTTAATCCGTATTACAGTCGGCAATTCTACTATTCTGGCAATTAAAATTGCAATGATTCATGCGCAGTACACCGTTCCCGATCAGCTGTCTCTCATTGCCAGAAATGGGGCACGCGCCATTTTAACTGCCATTGCCGGTGTAATTGGGTAGAGATGGAATATTCTGTTATTTTTAACTGTTATTTGGTCAAACCAGGTATAAACGGTTAATGGCTATTTAAACTCACTGGTACTTAAATTAGCAGTTCACATTCTTTATTAGGCTAAATCGTCGCAACTTTTTTGACCTCCTGTTTGTAAATAGCAGTAGCTGCTTTAACTGGTAATCAAAACGAACAGGTTTGCCCATCTCTAATTCTGGGGGAATTTTAGGGATTTCGACAGTACCAACTGCTGTTCTGACCGTTGGCAATGCTCCAGCTGATCGAGAACGGTTTACTGCGCATAAATACGTGCAATTATAATTGCCATTGCCGACGCAAGAGAAAAAATTGCCGACTCTAATACGGCTTTTACTACTAGATATCATTATTATTATACATATCTTTTTTGTGTTTTTAGGCAAAGGTACGAGACATACCCTCCTAGTGATAAACGAAGAATACAAAGGCATGGGGAAAGGCGCCCTCTCTGTTTTGAGGAACGAAGTTGTGTTTTTACTTAACACCAAAATCAAGGGCTGGTTTTACGTCAAAAACAAGGAAGGACAGGAAGGGTTCATTCCTTCGGTGATAGCTGGACATGGATTCTTGTAACAAATGTCATTAGGAAACGTAAACAATTGTAATTTATTTATTTTTAATAAAAGTTTTTTCCGGACGTTTTATTTTCATTAGGGGAATCATCGGTGAATTATCATTAGGGCTATTAGTAAATAAAACACTGCAATTATTACAAACTGGACAGTTTCATTCATTCTATAAAATAAGTCTTAACTTCACAATCTAAGATACGAATTAATACAGCGTTAACTGTTGGCTTTTGTACATAAAATTACTTGAAACATCGATTTTAGGACTGGAACCCGCAATACACATCACCTTAAAAGGTTCCTCTTGCTTTACAACACTATAAGTCGTCGCCCCACTGGTTGGTATCTCCGTTATGATATCTCCGTTGAAACTAGCCTGGTAGAATAGCTTAGACCTACCTGTAGTGCAAAAACCATTTTTGTGCGATCATCGAAAACAATCATTTAAATGTTATGACTAAACACTAAATTATGGCTATTTTATACCTTTTATTTTTAATTGGGAGCATAATATTTTAGTTTGGGAATGGGCACAACTTTTTTGCAATTTAGTAAATTCAAAGATAAACTGTTTTTAACAGCACAACTTCTAATAAAATTACATGCACATTCCTTGGTTGTTCAATGTCTACAACTCTACCCAACATTGGGAAATTTTCTTGTACCGAGTGATAAAAAACATTTATAAATGTGGTTTGAGCCTCATTTATATCACAAACTAAAAACTATAATTAGAATAAAAGGAACTTACCACCAGCAAAAATTTTGTCCTCGTATATTTCGGCAACATGAATACCTTTGTCTTCAATGGGAAAAACAGTGGAATTAGTTAAGAAGCGATAGTGATATAGGGTAAGTCTTGGGCCACCGCCACAAATCTAAAATTAAAGCACTTGCATTTTTGGTCAAGCTTTAACAAACAAAATAAAGAGAAAAATATGGTAACTGCCAGTAACTGGAAATTATTGGTACTAAGAAAACAAGACATTTCTGTTTCAACCTCACAGTAACAAAATAAAATGGGTGTACAGATTCTTCGAATTGAAACCAACACAAATTTGCTTAACAAAGTTAGATATGGTAGGTTATTGTATAAGGTGTCTTCAAGTGGCTAGGAAATAATTTTTCCATACATATGTATAAAAATATAATATAAATGCTATTTTGTGGTAACTTACAATGTAATCATCGTTGCAATCAACAGCACCTATCCATTTGCCCAAATCACTTCTAGCAATCTGATTGGTACGATGGGGCTCAATTTTCTCAGTGACTTTATGTGTCCTCAGGTCCCATATATTTACCAAACCATCTTCACCACCAGAGATCAGATTATTATTACCACTAAAAAAAAAATATACTAAGTAGTGTTTTTTAATTAAAAATACTTTAAAAAAATGTTTCACATTCTACAATATAAATAAGTAGATACTAAACTTACTTCTTACAAATACAATGTATATAATCGCTGTGTCCATTTAACATCTTTAAAGCTTTTCTAGTTTCTAAATTAAAGATGTAAATTTTATTGTCTCCACAAGCTGCATAAATGTTACCCGTGTCCTCTTCAAATAAAAGGCCATTTACTTCAGCTTTATTAAAATCGTCTTGACCACAAGGGATCTCAATGGACCAGACCGGTTGGATATTTCTATTCGAACCTAAACAAAGAAATTTATTTCATTTATATGAAATGTCTTTGGTAGAATTGTGATTTACCTTTAATGTTTTTCCACAAATAGGCATATATTTCTCCATATCCGCCTACCAAAAGATGGATTTGAGTGGTTAACAGGCTATTAATTTGATAATCTGCTTTTACCGTAATCTTGTTCTTTGGAACAAGTTCTTCTTTGGTGATATTTGATTCTGGATTTATTACTTTTGATAAACTAAAACAACATATTTTAGAAGACAAAAGGTTATAAACTAAGGTGAATTTTACATTTACAGCCCAACGAATTTAATTGGAAAAGGTTTTAATAATAGTAACAATCTACAGAAGAACAGAACTTACTTAAATACAGATAATTTTCCATAAATATCGCCGGCGATCAAGTAATTTCCGCAAGGACTTAATGCTTGAGTTAAAATTGTATTATAAAACTCTTTATTGAGTTTATTTACCATTATTCTCACTTAAAAATTCAAAAATTGTTTAAGAAATTGAAAATGTTTTAACTAACCTAAAAAAAATCAGCTTGCGACATCTATCGGAATAGTTTATAACTAAATCACTGATACATTCTTCTAACTGTATTTCAGGGTGTATCTGCTTGGGCTATATCACAGAAGAAAAAGTCAAGCTGCTACTTTTGGTTGACTTGCTCGATTTAATACAAAGAAGGCAAGTGACGATTCCTTAGCTCTCCCCATCGGACCTCCGACCACACGCATTCAAAGCCACACGCCGACTGAACGTCTATTCTATCCTTAGCTTAGGAGCACGATTACAGTGATTTTTACTCTCTCTAGCGAATACAGAGAAAGAGATAGATAGCCATACTCACTTCTCTCGATATGATCGTTCTCCTAAGTCAAGAATAAGACGTCTGCTTGACACAGAGAATATATAGGCTACACTTCGCTTATAATGCTTGTTGTGTGTGCGTCTTTGACTTTGAGAACTCGTCTTGTTGTTGATAAACATTTGACGTGTATTTCAGTGTACGTTTTCTGCATATTTTTCGTTTTAAATGTGCATTTTAAGGTATAAACATGAATGAAGAAATGCTAAAAAATATTTTAGCAACTACGGCTTCAGTTTGTACAATCTTGCAGTTTTTATCCGGCACGTAAGTAATTTCTTTTAACTATTTTAATACTCCTGATGTTTCACTTAAATGAAAACTTTTTCGGTAAGAAATTTTCTTGTGTATTTGCAGGCTAACATGTCAAAAGATTGTCCAGAATAAGAGCACAGGAGACATTTCATCTGTTCCCTTTGTAAGTGGATGCTTATCGACTTCATTATGGCTTCGGTATGGATTTCTGATACAAGATACTTCCCTCATTCTAGTGAATACTATTGGTGTTTCCCTGTTCTTTTCTTACATAGTTGTATTTTTTCTCTACAGTATTAAAAAGGTAAGTTTCTTGATCTTATATCATGAGGAATATTCAAATAGATTACAATTTTACGAACCTTATGTTAACACTGAATGTAAATTGTCACCTTCTGCAAACGATCTGTCCATTGTATTTAATTATAGAAATAACAGGCCTGCCTGCCTTATCAGCTTTTTGTTTTGTATTTTTATAACTTTGCAATAAAAGTAAATGAATAACAGGCAACTAAACCAATTATTTAAATAGTAATATATTTAAGATAATTGTATTAAGTTGCAGTGGCGGATCTAAACTACTTGGGAAGGTGAAAAAATAAAATTAACCCATGAAAAAAGAAATAAATTGCACAAAATAGGGTAGTATATTTTCTTAAGTAAGTTAAGTAAAGAAGGTATCTTAAGATTTATACCTTTAAAGGTAGAGTGACCAAAATAAAGGTATTTCTTATTTTTAACATATTTATCATTGTATAGGGTATAAAAAACTGTTGAATAAATATCTTTAACCATTTTCAGACTCACATTTTGCGAACATTCCTAGTCTGCCTACTATTCCTGATCTTAATCCTAATGAGGTTACATCGCACCGACGACATGGAAACTTCTCGATCGGAACTTGGACAAGTCTGCGTCGTGGTGACCATATTATTTTTCGCCGCTCCTTTTGTTTCGTTCCTGACCGTTATTAAAATGAAGAGCACAGAGAGTCTTCCTTATCATATGATTGTGGCCACGTTCATTGTTAGTTTGCAATGGATGATATATGGGATATTGTTGAAGGACAAATTTATTCAGGTTGGTTTTAAGTTCACGCTGGCATACCTCTTAAGGGGGTGTGTGTCCCAAGGGAACGTGCTTTCACGTTTATGTGTGACATACACATGGTTGTACATTCATAAATTAACGTGTATGTCCCCCTATAGAGGGCTTTCTCACAAACCAGCAATTTTGCACAGGAAACTTAATTTGCCGATAAAAAAATATATTTTCTTAATTTTTAGATACCCAATTTCCTTGGATGTCTCCTATCAGGGATTCAACTAAGCTTGTTCCTAATTTACCCAAATAAAGTGAAGGGTTATTCCAATAACATAATTTAATTTTAAGTTATTAATGCATTTCAGCCTTAGGAGTTTGTAAGTTCATTTTATCCCTAATGTTGACTTGTAGAACTGCCCCAGTCTGTAAGTTTTAATTTATCTACTTAACATACACTTGTACTGATTTTTGTGATGTACTTATTTATATTATAGTATTTAAGTGACGTTGAACACGTTTTTACCTGAATTATTGAATACATATGTTAATTTTATTTATTTTGTTGAATAAATTACAAGCTATAGCTGTTCACCTGTTTTTCTTATCTGGAAGTTATGCTGATAACAGTCTATTTAGAATTCGTGCAATTTGCAAATACTAAGGAATTTTCAAGTATTGATCCTTAATATGGGGTGCCCGGTTTTAAATTCGGCATCGCATCCATCGTTAAATTTACATGATTGAGAATTTCACCTTCCAACTTCGAAAATTAAACAAAAAAACTTAGGTAGAGGACGTGTACTCTTCTAGGGTTGCTGCGGCATTGACTAAGCGCTGGGATGGGTAAACTTTCACTGATCTGAATGCTAGAAGCTATTGCACCTATCGATCAGACCAGAACAGATTGTATCTACAATAGCAGAGATCTTATATCTTTTCTGTGGTTGAAGCCGGTGTCGATAATGAGAAATTCTTTTCTATCGACATTTCTACGTCAAAAACAGAAGCTTTTGGCGTTTCCAAAAATGATTTCAAAAAATTAATAAATATTTCTGAATTTTCTAGTCAAAAATGGGTGAACATATGCAAAGCCGATTTGAGAAATCTCTCGGTTTGTTAACTACAAAATTCGTGAACTTACTGCAAAAGTCCAAGGGAGGAATTTTAGACCTTAAAGTTGTAAGTTGAACAGGTAGCAATGTACCAAAACAAGAAAAAAATCAAAATCAGTATAAAAACTTATCGCATTTATATTTTAGGCAGCAGATATTTTAGAGGTGAGGCAAAAAAGGAGAATTTATGATATAACAAACGTTTTAGAAGGAATTGGGTTAATTGAGAAGAAAAGCAAAAACAGTATTCAGTGGAAGTAAGTATTGTTATTTTCAGTAACATGTTTTTTTTTTAATTCATTAATAATCTTTTAGACCATATTCGACAAGTTGCAATGACTATAATCGCTTGCCCCCTGGAAATTGTAGTAATCCAGAATTTTCTTCTAAAATATCCAAATTAAAACAAGAATTGGCCAAATTAGATGAATACGAACATGAACTAGATTTACACAAATTATGGATAGAACAAAGTATTAAGAACACCACAGAAGATATAGAGACAAGTAAATATCTGTATGTCACTTGTGAAGACTTTCCAAAGTGTTATGATAAGGAAGAAACTGTTTTTATAATTAATACACCCGTTAATCAGACTAGTGTTAAATTTATGGTAAGAATTTGTTTTTAGGTTTTGAGAGTTTATAATCATTATATTATTATGTATCTGTACTTTAAACCTTCAATTATTCTCTTAGAATGGACACGATTCCTTTAATCTCAAAATAAAAAGCTCCGGAAACCCCATAATTGCTCATTTATTGTCTGAAAAGTCATTACAAGAACATGAAAAAGTTCCTAGGAAAAGACGTCGACAGGTAAGAAGGTAGAAACCATATAGTTTAGTTATTAGAAGTAGTATTTCTATGTAACTATCTACTAAGTTTTTACTATAACATTGAAATCACTCTATCTGTCTTTTAGATCACAGAATCAAACTCCGATGATTTGGGCTTGGAAAGTCTAAAACAGCCAAAGTATGATGACCCAGATTTAGCCACAGCAGAAATACTTTTTAGGAAGACATCCAGAGAAATAAATAATGAAAAGTATTATGATGAACTTTTACCAGGTATTTATTCTATTACTATTATTTATATTCTAGGGGGACGAGTTAAATTCAGTCCAATTTCTTGTGATCAGAGTGTTCCAAAACCTTATATGCTAATTTTTCAAATTAAAATAGTGATTTCTTTACTCATGTTTTTTACTGTTGACAGACACTGAATCCAGTCATAATAACCACAAATAATGCTTAATTTATATATTTATATTTATTCATAAACAGGGTATCCCTTGATGGGGTTACCTATACCGGCACAAATGGATCTAATTTTTAATTTTTCAATAAAAAATTTAGTTTTTGTATACAGGAAGGTCAAAATCTTTAAAAAATTGTGATTATGTATAGTAGGTATCTTATTCTTGAGGTAATTTAGAATTATGTTCTATAATCCCTTAGGATATGAACCGTTTCTTCGCCTAAGTCCAATTCCATTGACTCAAGACTATTCCTTTGGACTACTAGATAATGAAGGAGCTTGTGATCTATTTGACATCCCTACCAATTTTAGTTGTTAAGTACTAATTTTAAAGGTGAAGATTGCTATAATTACTGATATATTCATTTGGCCTTAACTAGAAGCCATTGCTAAATAAGAAAATTGAACTCGCTCACAAATTTTCAGTGATGATTTTCTTCTTCTCTAAAAAATTTTGGCACAAGTTTCTTTTCCCAAAATTATCAAATAGCCAATTGGTTTAGGCCAAATGATTAAAAAAGTTGAATTTCTATTAGTTAGAGTCAACCAATTAATTAAGTCTCAATCGTGTTTTATGCGTTATAGCAGCAAACTCCTGTGATTAGGAATTTTTTCCTTTTTGTTAACACTTAAAATTAGGTATCAACCATAATTATACAAAAAGAATAAAGATTTTTGTTATAAACTGGACTGTTATTTCTTGTACAACCTGTATGTATATCGATTTATTCCTGGCGGGTAGCAATTTGGAAAGAAACAGGTTTGTGTAGTGCCTAGTATTTTAAAGGCTATTAAAAGCTGTTAAGAATGATTATTCTAAACCATGGGCTCAACTTATACGCTTAAGTTCTCTCCTAGTAAAAATTAATAAAAGCAAACTTGCAATAAGAAAAGTGTGTATGTACTACATAGTATCAAATTGTGAAGAAAATAGACCTCGATGCAGTGGCGGCGACCCGCATTCCGTGCTCTCTGGGCCCCTTATCTCCGCCAGTAGCTTGACTTGTGTATATTTTCTTCAAATTTTTCGACCAAAAGCGTGTCTATTAGAGTTTATTAATTTCTCCTTCCAATCCAAATATTAATTGTATCGTCGTAAATCATGAAATGCAAATGGTGAAATATATAGGTATCCCCAGGTGCTCGCCAAACCGTCCTTATTTTGCTGTAATTCACATTTCGTAATTTTTAAGAAATAAATACCCCTGTTACTGCTTGTTGATTATTCTGTGACGATGATTGAGCTACACAGCCATTTATCAATAGATGGCGCTTTAAAAAAATCCTCTGTTGTCTCGTTTATGGATTGAAATTGAAAATAGTCCCAGTAGTATTTTGTAATTTCACAAATAATGATGAATATACGAATCATTTGAAATGAGACGATTTTTAATAATTTCGTTTTAGTTTTTGACAACTGACATTCGAGTGGGTGACAATTTTGACAGTACTCGTTTGGCGAAAAAGCAAATGGCAGTTCGTGTCATGTATTAGAAACTATTACGTATTTTTCCTTAAAATACGGTGTTTTCACTTCCGAAATTTGTATTGGAAAATAGTTAAGACTTTAAAGTTGGTGCTATGAACAAAATGGAAAAACTTCCCAAGCTCGTGGACGTGTATCAGCCCGCTAACAAGCTGGAATCCAGACAACTACCCTTGGTGGTAGATGAAAATTTAACGGTAAAAATAACATGCCTTTTAGCACTAAAAATACTTTTTTCGAACATTTCAATTGGCGTAAAGGCTTTATAAATCTATTTTTGTTTTGGGTTTAACCAGATTTTTGTTTAGAGTTGGTTGACCTAGAAAAATGTGATTGTGAACCTAAAAGTTCTTTGGACAGCACTGAAATACAAAGTTGATAAGAATGTTTTATTTCCTATATTTTTCAATAATTGAGGATGTTTGTATGTTTGTTTGTGGCAAAGGAAATGAGAATTTGTACTGTTAGATTAGAAAGTGATTTTATCTTATTTTCTGGGAAATTTTTGATAAGTAGGTCCTTGCTAATTTGGCGATCAACCTAGAAATTCTTAACAGTTTGTACAATATAACATATTCTATAGAAAATTTTATTGTAAAAGATTGAAAACAATGACTTAGGTTTAGGTATGAGGTTTGTACTTGGTAACTTTGTTTAAAGATTGAAGATAGGAAGCAAAATTTCAGTTTTGTAAGTTTGTAATGTAAATTCCTTATTTAGGTAGGTATACATCACCTACATTGGTGTATTCTATTGTTATATGCTTAAACCTAAAATGTGTAGGTACAGACAATAATATTTTTAACCTTTTGTCATCATCCAGTATCTACCTGAAAAGTTAAATCTACTTACCTGCTTTCCTTTTGTTAAATTTTATGGGCCTTCATAAAGTTCAGGAAGCCAGCTTTTGAAGTTAGTTATAACTTTAAACAAAATTTTATTTTATACATACCTACCCTTTTCCAATTAAGTTGAAAAGGAACTGAAAGGATTGTCCATATCCCATGTAGGTAGGTACTCTGAATTGATTGATTCCGGCCATAAATTCTATTTAGTTTTTTAAATTTTTTGCTCAATTTATTTGTTCAAAAGCCAAAAATTAACTTTAATTCAGTATGACAACATGGTTAGGTACCGCAGGCATGTTACAAATAAAAAAAATTAAGTTGATTCTCAAATTTGAGAGTAAAATAGATTATTGTAGATGTAACTTAATTTAACGTCTGTACCTAATTTATCTGTATTTCTGTTTGCCACAGCTTGTTATGGATATTAAGAATTCAAACATAATCTGTGACAGCCAAACTTTAAGTGGAAAAGAGTTAAACGAGTTTGCCTCCAAGTTGGGTATGCTTTCTTCTGAAGAATTCCAAAACTCCTTGCAGATCAACAAGAATGAGTTGATGGAAGTGTTGAATCAGAATGTGCCATGTGTAGGATGCCGTAGAAGGTAAGTTTTTCTTATACAATTTTACCGATAAAACATTGTGTGTGTTATAAGTACATATTTCTATACAGTGAGAATGTGAAGGGCGGAACAAATTCATTTAAAATTTACATGTTTTATTTTTTCAAATCCAAAGATGGCAAAGTGTTAATTCAGTCAGAAATAAATAGCATGACAAAAAAGAACTAATTGGTAAGAAACTTCTTTTTAATCCGGAATCTACATTTAAGTTGTCCTATTTTCGGTTTAAGGTTCAATGGCTTCCATATGATTCAAAAAAATTCAACAAGGTATTTATTATACATAATTAATGTTGAAGTATTGATTAAACTTTTCACCTTTCTTATATTTCTTGAAAGATCTAAGTATGTGCAATATTAACAGAAATATTTTTTGGAATAAATTACAGTCATATTTTGTAAAATACATCCATTCATGCTTTAAAAATTTGGTTACTTGTAAATAATCTTTTAATTTTTCTTAGTTAAATGAAATTTGTACCTATATGTGTGAGATGAATAGGTTCAGAATAGGGATACACTAAGAAGTGTTATTTTCAAAAAAGATTCAATGAAATCTGACCACTTTAATTATGGTATTTTCAAAAACTGTGCTATTTTTTTGTATGAGGTTTTTCAGGAATCTATTAGCAATCTTGCATATTTGGTTCATTCTTTAGTTTTTTTTCTTAAAAGCAATTGTTTTTGTCTTTTCTTGTACCCCGCCGGAAATGAAAATGTTTCTTCCTCTTGAGTGTTTGTTTTGGTTCAAGATTTTTTTTAGTGATTTTTTTCTTATTAGAAATCATTTTTAAAGGTCAAATACTTTACCAAAAATACAAAATACCATGAGATGAATGAAAGTAATAAATAAGATTTAAAATTTACTACATCATGATTTGGTGCCAAAATATATTCTAGTTCATTCACCCTAGTTTGAACAAACTGTTTAAATTGTAAAATAAGAAATTATTTACGGTTTCTCTGTGAAATACTGTTATAAATATTTTGGTAGAAATACGGACAAAATAATTAGTGTGAAATTTATGCGTGTTTCAATGATTTATGGGCCACAATTTCCACGTTAAACTACATAAATACGTAAAGACAACATTTTGAGATATGTATTGGATTCTGTGTTGCTTTATAATATATTGGTGACATTTAGGTGTTTTTGTTATGTTATTTTAAGATAACACTACATGTATTTGTTATGTTAGGTTGGTACTTGTTACATAGGTTGTGCAAGACACGATTTAGCTGCCTTGTAAGCTCACTTTAATGCGGCAAAAAACAAATAACATAAAGTAAAGGACGTTTCACATGCTGCAAGACCATGCAAGATGTGTACTATATGTCCACGGATGGGGTTTACAAGAAGACAAATGGACTAAAAATTGAAAGATACGAAAAAAGTCACTCTTAATAAACGTTTTTGCTTGTCTAGAAAATACGATTCATCATAAGAAACTTAAATTTTTTTATACAGGGTGGGTAAGAACTGCAAAAATGTTATTTTGCTTAAGAGTAAACATACTTTATTTTGGAAGATATGAAAATAAGTCACTCTTAATGAATGTGTTTTCTACACAACAAACCGAAGTAGAACAATTCATTAAAAGGTTTACCTATGTAAAAATTATTTCCCAAAAAGTATTCCCTGGAATGTTGGATACTTTTTCAATGATGAACTCGAAAATCTACCATTAAACTTTCGACAAAATATGTACTTTCAGCAAGGTCGTTGTCCAGCCCATTTCGCTCGTGAGGTTAGAGAATGGCTTGACCGCAGATTTGGTCCAAGGTGGATTGGCATGAATGGCCCAGGTTTGTGGCCTCCAAGAAGTCCCGACTTAACCTTGGCCGATATGTTTTTATGGGGCCGTTTAAAACAAATTGTTTTTGCAACCGCAATACGAAATGATATTGAAGTGCTGAAGGGCAGAATTATCCAGGCTGTCCAATCGATATCTCAGGAAGAAATAAGAAATTCTTTCACTTATTTGAGAAAGCAATTAGAAAAATGTTATCGAATATGGGGGTGGAGTTTTTGAATTATGAAATCGTTATCGTATTCTTTTCATGTTAATAAAAATGTTCATATTATTATTATAATTACTTCATTAAATAAAGACATTGACAACAAGTATCACCTATTCATTATTCAAGTAAAAGCGTTTGTTAAGTGTGACTTTGTTTCGTATCTACCAAAATAAAGTATGTTTATGCTTGAGCAAAATAACATTTTTGCAGATTTTACCCACCCTGTATAAAAAAAATTGAAGTTTCTTATGATGAATCGTATTGTCTAGACAAGCAAAAACGTTTATTAAGAGTGACTTTTTTTCGTATCTTTCAATTGTTAGTCCATTTGTCCTCTTGTAAACCCCATCCGTGGACATACTGTATATGAAAGTGACAAGACAAGACAATGACAAGACATTGTAAAAGACTCTATTTTTAAAGGCCAGCTTGTTAAAATACACTAGATCAGAGGAATTCTCACATTTGATAGAAAAGCAAGTAGTAAGGTTCCGGTGCTTAAGAATATTATTTTATCCAAGAGAAGTTTATATAACAAGGATTAGTTCAAATAATCCTCCAGTAATATTTTCTTTTATAGCGTTGAAAGACTGTATTTCCAACTACTGAGTTTTGGACATCCCACATTAGACCCCATTGTTGTAAAATCCGATGGTACAATCACACTGAGGAAGGAGAAACATGCATATAACATATTGGCCAATATTTTTAATGATCATGCGTAAGTATATTATAAAAATTTTATTATTTAATGGTTTTTTTATATAACTTTTTAAAGCTTGGCAATGTAATACAATAAATATACCCAAGTTCATGTAAAAAAATAATTTGAAATATACAGTTATTCATTTTATCTCAACAATTTATTTTAAAGTTAAAATAATATGGCTATTTTTTTTTTCAGGCAACGTCTCGAAACCCTGATCGAAACTCAACCGAAACGGAACAAAAAGAGCGTCCGTTGTCTGTTGCATTCCCTCGATTCGCAGAGGAGCCGCCCTCTGACGCCTGTGTGGCGCGACATCTGGGATTGCATGAAAACCGATTGTCGGAAAGACGTATGCATCATTGAGGCTTCCAGTTTACATTCTACTCTGGAAAATTATCTTAGAAAGCACAGGTTTTGTGGGGAGTGTAGGACAAAAGTATTGAAGGGTAAGTGTAAGAGACCATTTTCAAAATATTGGGTTCATGTTCGGTTGTGGAGTAGTGCCTCGGGCAGTTATTAACAATTTCTGACTGCTTTGCAAATTAATTTTAGTATGTTATTACACAATTTTCATATTTTTTTTGTGATTAATGTTAATAATTTCTTATTTTATACTTCTTTTGCAGCATATACTTTACTGGTTGAAGAACCCGAGCCGACTAAAGAAAAAGGTTATGTTTCCTCTCTTTACTCGGGAATCAAGAGGTGCCTGCAAGATAAGCACATTCATTTAAATCCAAAGACGGAGTACATTACTAAACTAATCAATAGAGCAGAGCCAGAGTTGTTGGGGAGGTGAGATTCATACACATTTTCATATAAAATAAAAATACCTGTTTATTTATTTATTTACAGCGTTATATATATTATGTTAAAACTAGTTATTTTTTTTGGCTACCTCGTTTTACTTTTTTATGGCACTTTGTATTGTACTGGTGACTCATATAAATTTTCTTTTATGTCTCTTATTTTCGTACTATATTTAGGACTCGCAGCTTTGTTTACAGGAATATCTTCTTTTAAACAATAAAGCATATTTTGACTTTGACTTTAACCACGTAATATTTTTAGTCGTCGGGAACGGCACGCCAAAACCCTGGAAATCGCCCAAGAAGAGGTCCTAACGTGTTTAGGAATTTGCATGTATGAGAGATTGCATAGAGTGTACATGAGAGTGAGGTAAGACTAAAATATATTTTTTATTAAAATTCGTCTATTGAAAATGTACAGTAGATCTTCGGGGGACCAAAAAAGGTATTATTTTGGTCGGGATTTGTAAAATTCGTATGTGATAACCAGAAATATTTTTTAAGGTAATAAATTTTGAATCATTACTTATGTCTTTTAAAAATTGTAGGGAAGAAGAAAGAACTTGTCAACTTTTTGCAGCAGTGGCTGTTTATAGTTTAAGCAGAAGTTTTGAGACTGTAGTAGAAAAAGTTAGGGGAGTGTCACAGTTAGAACTATTATATGAAGAATTCGCTAGGTAAGTTTTCCATGCATGCCACAATTAACTTGAAAGAAATAATTAGCTGTATAACGACAAACTCTGGAATTAATTGTTCCAAAAAAAAAAAACGTAGAATCGGTTTAGTGTCGGGCATTTGTATCTGGAATTTTCTAAGAAAAATATGTGATTTTCAGGTATTTTTTCCTTACAACGTCATTAATCACTGAGCGTGCATGTTTTGGCCAAGATTAATTAATTCTCATTGAAAATGTATTTTTAGGGAAGAACAAGCCAAACAAAAACATAAGGAAGCTAAAAAAATCAGACGCAAGCGCAGAAAGGGGAAGCTTGCCGACTGTGATGGGAAAGAAAATTGTTGTGGAAGGGATGATGATGAGGGGGACGGTATCGAAAAGGTAACGCCATATTTATTAAAATATGATTTATATACCGTTATTTTTCACGTGAGATGACTTTTTAATGATTAAAAACATTAAAATATGAATGTAAATTGTATACATGTTTTTTAATACACTTGAAAAAAGTTTCGTCAACATTTCAAATGTCCAAAAAAGTGTAATTTTATTGGTCTGAATTAATTCGTGGTGAATAATCAAAGGAAAACTAAAAAACAACATGTATCCGCCACTAACAAACATTTATACATATACGGGTGTTATAGAAATGACGTATTATATTTAAATGGGTGACTCCTTGGGTGTCCTAGAGAAGCGCTACATATTTTATTTTATTTTAAGTCGACTGTTTTAAAAGTGGGTTAACAAACACTCTTACTCACAGGTCAGTCCGCGTTACTGTACAACATTTCACCCAGACCCAATGGCCCAAACTTAATTAAAAACTGAAATTCCATATAAAATTATAAAAATAAATTTTTTTCTACCTACTTGTATTTATCTTTATATCAGTTTTTTTTTCTTTTTCATGGGAACACTCCTGGAAACACTTTATGTACACACAGTAATAGTGAAACAGAATCGATAGTTAGCTTTTGAAAATACAATAATGCAGATTATTAGATTTTATTACACGCGACGAAATTTGACGTCCAGAAGAAACGCGTCAATGAAAGCAATATTCAAATATTATTTATGGACGGGCAACATACACTCGTAAACCGAAAAACCAGAGCGGATTGCTGAGAGTGTATTAGTGATCGACAAGACAACGTATCCGGCCGCTGGTTGGTCTTCGACTAACAACCCGCAAGCGTGCGGCGCTATTTGAACACAGCCGATCTAAGGCGTCAAGCGGTCATTGGCATTTGACCTAGTAACGTACGTGCCTATTTCAAACTTGTTTAATACGATTCCATATGTTTTTTCGGGTTGTTTAAAACATAGTCCGGTGTAAATGTTCTTCAATTAATTGTATAAAAAGGTATTACAGAATGGAAAAGTGTTTAAATTATTTTATTTTGTCTAAACAGTTTAAGGTGTACATATGGCATAACACCGGCCAGAATTTCTTGATTGCTTACATGTATCGCAGTGCCACACAGGTGTTTTTCTGGTTTGACGTCAGGTCACTTTTACCGCTGAATGAATTGAAAGCGCCATTTATGTGTATTTTACTTCAATTTGTCTTTATCTCAGGAATTGCCGGTTTAAATATAATACGTCATTTCCATAACACCCTGTATTCACAATAAAGTACGTTTTAAAGGAATGTTCATGTTCTTCGTCTGGAAAGGACAATTTGAGGGAGGAATGTGAGTGCAGCAGCGAGGAGTTAGATGACTACGATGACTGTTCAAATAGCAAGCTCAATAATTCTAGTGGCAAAATGGATAAATTAAGGTAAAACATTTTTTTATAAAGCGGGATATCTATATATAAAAATTATTGCATGTTTATGTATTTAATTTAATTAAAATTTGTTCCAATAGTTCTGTGACGAGAAATAATTCATTCTCAGATCTATATACGAAATTTCGTGTAGAGTAGTTCAAATGCACCACTAAAGTAAATATGGTATTAATATAAGTGCATTTATTTATGTACTATTAGTGTAATTGTTTCAAATATTTGCAAAATTTATTCGGAAACTATTGGCATTTTAAAGGGTTTATTGGAATATTGGAAGCGCAATACAAGTAAAAGAATGACATAAAACTCCCTGTAAAAACAGCATTTATTGTCTTTTCTGAAATATCAGTTATGTATATCAGTGACTATATCTATCCAGCGGGAGCGCAAACAAAAATTTAATTAAGAGGGAAGTGTCGTTCTTCCGGAAAACTCTTTCATTTTCTTTAACAATATTCTGATAGAGTCTTAAAATAAATTAAAAAAAAAAGTATAATTTTAAATGCTTGTAATTTGTTCGCTGTTGCTGTGTTCCAAGATATATTTTAACATTTCTTTTAGATGTAGCAACGAATTGTGGTTAGACGACTGTAAGTGTGATAATGATGGAAAAGATTTGAATAGTAATGGGATTACAAATCGAAAAGAACTGCAGTTAATGTGCAAGTGTGATTCAAGTGGAGACTTTACTAGTAGGTACGGAAATTAAAATATTCTCAGGCGACGATTAATCAATAAACACTTTTTGCAAACGGGTTTTTCAAACGTTATTGTAAACGTAATTTTGTCATGGCAACCCGAATATTTGCCTTCAGAGAATATGTTAAAGTGCTTGCAAAAAGTAGCAAATATTTTTTCCTACCTAGTCTAATGTACTTCTTTCTTTATCCTGTCTAGCAAAAAAGAATCTGGTTCAACGTCTGATCATTCTCACGACTGCGGTTATTCATCAGAAAACAATAATGGGTGTTGTGAAACAGGTACGTCATAACATAAAAGAAACACTTTTGAAGCCAGTGTCTTTAGACGAAGACTTATGGGCGATGTTCTTGTTTACAAACTGTGATTTAGGACGGGGTTTCGTTTAGTATCACAAGGAACAATACATTGTAATACTTTTGCTTCATTTTTAGGTTCTCTAGTGTCCAGTCTATCCAGTTCTCCGGAAGGATCCGAATTAGCCTGTTCGGATACTTGTTGTCAACCAACAGATTTTGGGAGCCAATGTAGACTAACTTGTGGAGGGGGACTAAGTTTACAAGAAATGTTAGAGGTATATATAAAAAGGATGATTCACATATGTTACTGGAATGTCGGTATAAACAATACAATTTTTTTACCAGTGTTGTTATTTTTTTAGTTCTGTATGTAACGTTTCTTTTTTTAGGTACATAGTGAAGACGATGAGGAATGCTACATAACGGCCGAAGAAGTCCGAGAATTCAAAAGCAAAAGTCGACAGGTGTTGGAGAAACGACAAGAACTGAGAGAAACATTACAGAAACGATTCGCCCAATTCTGTCACACCGGGCCGTTGACCGTGCCACGTTTACTTGTGCAAACTAAATACGCTTCAAATTAAACTGTAAACCCCAGGAGGAAATGAAGGATAGTCTCATAGTACACATAACAGACACAGTTACACATACAAGTTATACGGTTTTTTACAGTCAGTTTTTTTGGTTTTTAAGCTTTGATGTGATGAGGTGTAAATATGGCTTGCCTTGTTGGCCTGATATACAGGGTGGCCCATCGAAAACACTCCAGCAAGGTTTACGGCTGTGTACGTGAAAGTTAAAAAAAACCTCAGACCCGTAAACTTGTTTTCAGGGGGACACGTTTCACTATTAATTTCATCCCTGTAACCTAACCCCCCTAGCGGGGGCGGCGACTGCCCTTATTTTTTCAAATGGGAATGGGTATGTTGTGATACATCTTTTTAAAGGGCATTAAATTCTCTTTAAAATGTAATTTTTTGTCATTGTAAATTTGAGCTACGCGCCGCCGAGAAATTGCGTTTTAAAAAATATAATTTTATTGAGTAATACTTACATGTTATCTTATTAAATGTTGAAAATGTCCGCCATTCACCTCCATACAATAGTACAACAACTGTTCAAAGTGTTCTCGTACATTGTGAAGAACATCTGGTGTAATTTGTTGACATTCATTAGTAATGCGGTTCCGTAAATCTTCTAAGGATTCGGTGGCACAAAAAGAAATCAAGGGGAGATAAATCGGGCGATCTCGCGAGCCATTCAATAGCACCCCTCTTCCCAATCCATCTACCATGAAACGTTTCATCCAGAAAGTGGCGTAGGGGTAATGCATAATGGAGGGGAGCCCCGTCTTGTTGAAATATTGGATTTTCTTCCTGGTAACGTTGGTCGTTTTCCATAATTTCCATCAGCGCTAGGTTGACAGCATTCTCCAACAAGTCTAAATAAGTATCTCTAATTTCCCGGTAAGAAAAATGGTCCAATTATGTGATCACCGAAAATACCAGCCCAAACGTTTAATTTCTGAGGATTTTGAGTATGAACCTCGTGGTAAATCCTTGGATTCGTGTCGGACCAGTAACGACAGTTATGTCGATTAACAGTGCCATTAAGAAAAAAAGAACATTCGTCTGAGAAGCAAACGTTAAAAAGGTAGTTTGGATAATTTAATACTTGTTCCGACATTACTTCACAAAAGTGTAAACGGCCGTCATTATCATCTTCATTCAATTCTTGGAGAAGTTGAATTTTGTATGGGTGCCATTTATAATGTTTCAGAATTCTCTGTACAGTGGTCCGCGAAATGCCCGTTACATCAGACATTTTTCTGGTACTTAATGTTGGATTCATACTAACTTGACCCAGAACAGCTACTTCTACTGCTTCATTTCTTACCGGGTTTTTGAATGATCCTCTTTTTATTTGCCACTGAACCAGTTTGCCGAAATTTTGCCCCTAATTCTAGGATATAACCATGATGTACATCTGGATGTCTATCATTAAACAAAATTGCCGTTACTCTTGCACATTGATTGTTTATAAATTACAATTCAATAATTTCCACTCTCTCCTCAATAGAATAAACCATTTTTTATGTCGCGATCAAATCAAAAGAACATAATAGCGCAGAGATAACGTATATAGATTTGGATCACTTTACTGAAGATAAAGTTGAATTGACTGATACTTATTACTTTAAAAAAAAATTGTTTACGCACAAACCTGTGTACTTGATAAGAGGTGCAGTGCAATGTTTCAAATTCCGTTGCTCGGCGGCGCGTAGCTCAAATTTACAAAACGAAGCGCCATTTTAAAGAGAATTTAATGCCCTTTAAAAAGATGCATCACAATATACCCATTCCCATTTGAAAAAAAAACAAGGGCGGTAGCCGCCCTCGCTAGGGGGGGTTGAGGTTACAAGGGTGAAATTAATAGTGAAACGTGTCCCCCTGAAAACACAAGTTTACGGGTACCAGGTTTTTTTTTTAATTTTCACGTACACAGCCGTAAACCTTGCTGGACTGTTTTCGATAGGCCACCCTGTATAGAATTTTTTAAACTTGTCCATATTTTTATATGTTTTTACAATGGTGTTAATATTTTTCGAAATTTTCCGATTGACTTATAATTGATATTTTATGGGACTAATTCGAAAAAAATTTGTTTGAATAGTACAGTAACGAGAAAAAATTCATTTTCAGCAATATGAAAACCGACATTTCGTGAGTAGTTCAAATACACCACTTGCAGATTATGTAGAGTCGACAATAAAAAGTCGTTTTCATGTGAATCTGCCCATTTTTTATGTATACCAAGGCTTAATCAAATGTAAGAAAATTGGTATTAAAAAAAAACAATTTACATCCATGTATGTATTTTTATGTAGCAAAATTTTGTTCCTTGATCAGCTAACCTAAATATAACCGAAAAGGAATACCATTTTTACAAATCGTCACATCTAAAACATTTTATGGTATACTTTTTTTTACAAAAGTTTTGGCACAATACAGACATATTTTCGGTTCACATTGTAGGTTTTAAACTCGATGTTGCTGTTAAAAGTTCACATTTAATACAGAGGAATATACAGGGTGCGATATTCTTGATCTCCCCCTTTATAATCGGTTACTAAGAATGATTTAAACTTGAGCTGCTAGAGCCAACCAGTAAGAGGAGTATCGGAAATGTATGTACGCTGTACGCTATATTATGTATTTGTTGCATTCCATATTGGGTTTATATTGTTAAAGAAATAGAAATTGTTTTGTATTTTGCCATTGGCGTTTTATATACGCGCCATTGGCTCAGTTCTATATAAGTCATAAATAAAACTATTAAATTAAAATCGATAGTTAGTTTTTTTTGGAATAATCATGTTTTGTACAAAAAATTACAGCTTAGTCTAAAAAATAATATATAGTCATTCAATATCAGCTGACAAACTGTGCTATACACAAACTAGCATTAGTCCCTCCGAATCCAAATGCATTTTTCAACGCTATTCTTTTCTTGGCTTCCCATTTTTGACTTTTAATCGGTACAAAATTAATTTGTGGCTCTTCCATATTTTCTAAGTTCACTGTCGGCGGTAAAATTCCTTCCTCCACAGCTTTAATTGTAAAAGATGCCTCCAAGTTGCCTGCAGCGCCCAACAGGTGACCGTGAGCGCCTTTGGTTGAAGATATTGCTATGCTACTAGTGTCATCGTTAAAAAGTTTCTTTACGGCTCTGATCTCGATTACATCGCCAATTGGTGTGGAAGTGGCATGAGCATTTATATAGGTTATATCTTCCGCATTAATTTTAGCATCTTTGACAGCTCTATCCATTGCTAAGAAGGCACCTATTCCATCAGGGCTAGGGGCAGTCAGATGGGAGGCATCCCCTGACAGGCCGTACCCTAAAATCTCTGCATAGATATGAGCATTTCGATCCAGTGCCTGTTGAAGCTCTTCTAAAACCAAAACGGCACTTCCTTCACCCATCACAAACCCATCCCGCTTCTTATCAAAAGGTCTAGAGGCTTTTTGAGGTTCTTCATTAAAACTAGTGCTAAGAGCTCTTAATCTACAAAACCCTGCTATAGATAGTGGTGATATACAAGATTCTGCACCTCCACAAACCATTACATCAGCATATCCATCTCGTATAAACCTAAAGGAATCCCCTATCGCATGAGCACCCGTGGCACAGGCTGTAGAAACTGAATGATTCGGTCCTTTAAATCCATACTTGATACTAATTTGCCCTGCTGCCATATTTGGAAGAATTCTAGGAACAAAAAAGGGGCTTACATGATGGTATCCTTTTTTTAAAGCTTCATAAGTGGCACATATATCTTGTAAGTCAACCATACCCATTCCTACAGCGACCCCGGTGCGAAGTTTCGTTTCTTCACTTAAATTTAAAGCGTGGGCATCGGTTAGTGCTTCTTTGGCTGCTAAGAGAGCAAACCCAGTAGCAGGAGCCATGGATCTTAGTTCACTTTTCGAAAAATGATTAGATAGTTCATATTTTTTGCCGTTCTCTTTAATGAAACCAGCAACTCTACACGGTAACTCGGCAAACTCTGGACCTTCCAATTTTGATATACCGCATCGTCCTGCGATAATGTTTTTCCATGATTCTTTTAGATTCGTACCTAAAGGGCTTAAGACACCTATTCCTGTTACTACAACTCTTCTTTGCATTTTATTATTTAATTTTTTTAAAGTTTATTCATTTTTTGTATATAACCTCAGTCGTCACTCGTCAGCCAGCTGATGAACGATAAATCACAGACTAGTTGTTGTATCTCGATGATTGCAATGGCTTCTAGCCTTGCAGCCTCCAGCCAAAAGCACAGAGTGCTTCTTCATATATTTGGAACGACCTCTCGCGTTTCAACATTCAACCAAAAGTAAAAACCACAGACTAGCCAGATTGATCATCACAATTTCATTCCTAAAGAATCCTATGGTTTTAATTTCATGGGCTAACAATAAACGTAGATAATGCCTTAATTCCGCTGTACTAATGTTTTTTGTTTGGTTAGTAAGGACAAAATTGCGAAACGTCATAAAAGTGTTTCACAGACGCGGATTTTCGGGCAGTTCGTTTTGGTCGATTGGCATTCGCAAAACGATGAGGGTTTAAGATGATGGGCGATCAGTTTCGTAAAGTAGAACAATATTCGCCAAAATCGTCACCGAGGGGGGCCAGGTCCCCGGTAGTTTCTCGTCAAGATTCATCTGGAACGCTCAAAACGACCATTCTGCTAGGAAAGAACCCCTCCATTGTCCCTAGTGGACCGTTTTACTTATTAAAAGAGCCACCAGGTACTACCTCAAATAAACATTTCCATTCTGGACATTGGTAATAAGTCCTGTTACTTAATATTATACAGGGTTTTTCTTTTTCAGGAGAATCTGAAATAACAGGCGCTACAAATTTGATGGCCTATTATGGCCTAGAACACTCTTATAGCAAATTTAGTGGCAAGAAACTAAAAGAACCGCTATCTTCATTCTTACCAACATTACCTGGAGTAATAGGTGAGCATTCTAGAAGTACATATTTGTATACTATTTCTTATAATAAAAGAGATGCATAATTGGTATAATTTCTTAGATTCTCCCGGACAGGCAGATAATAGCTCTCTGAGAAGTGTTATAGAAAAACCTCCAGTTGGCGGAAAAGACCTACTGCCTCTTACAAATGCTCAGCTAGAAGGATTTAGGCTTCATCCAGGACCCGTAAGTTATAGCTTTTTAAGGAATCTGGTTTTTGTCTTATTGGTGTTTACCTTGCAACTCTGCCTGGTGGCATGATGGTCTCTCTTTGTATTATGATTCGGGGATAGTGTTGACAAAAATATAAATAAAATCAATGTACAAATTATTTTGATACAATATTTTAATCCATATCTTATTGTTAACTTATTTTTTAGCTTCCTGAACAATACCGCTACACCACTGCTACCCCTATCAAAAAACACAAAAACAAACATAAAAAGCACAAGCACAAGGAAGGGGGCCCACCATCCACAGAAACAGCCGTAACTGACGCTGCTGGTGACACCCATGAAAAGAAACACAAAAAACAGAAAAGACATGACGAGGACAAGGAGAGGAAGAAGAGGAAAAAAGAAAAGAAGAGAAAGAAACAGAAACATAGTCCGGAGCACAGTGGGGGGCTAACTCCCAGTCAGCATTCTAGTTAAGGTGTAAAATAGGGTGATATAAGTTTTAAAAAAGGGGTTCTACTAGTTCAAATATAATAACGATAGTTCGGAAGAAAAAGGCTACATCTTTAAAACATTTTTGTCACTTCCGGTTTAATCGCATTGCATTGATCTAGGTACCCATGACGCCATAATGCTAACAAACAAATGAACATAATTACAGATTTAAAAGCCGCCATTGGCTTAAAATTAAACCATTTTAGCAATCTAGATGAAAAAATAAAAATATAAAGGAAAGTCATTTAAAGTGTCAAATAGGGTGTTGACGAATTTGGAATGATGCTCTGAATTGATATAGCCCAAAATATACAGGGTGTTCCATTTAAAAATCAAAAGTTGAGATCATTTCCGGTGAAACCGGACAAAATTGAGTCGGTTATCTCATAAAATGCAAAATAATATCACAATGATACAAAACAATAAAAAAAAGTTCTAGGGGTGAGCGTCCCTCCTGAAACACCCGGTAGAAGGTAGAATTATTTTATATAAATGTATAAAAGATATTTTATGAAACTGAATTTAGTAGGACCTTATTTAGGCTAATTTAGATCTCTGTAAGATTAACATATTGTAAAGTACATACATAATATATTGTATAAAGCGATAAATATACAGCGTGGTCCATTTTAACTCTGATAAATCAATCATAAATGAATACAGAAATTTAGAAAATTGTTTTGCTAGAAGGTAAATGAGGCATAGAATGCATAACATGCAATAAAAAAAAAATATGTCGATTCTTTTCCCGCTCCTATATCTCCATTGAATTGCCAGTTATGTTTGTTATTGGACACGTGTATGTTATTTATTATTTAATGTTTTATAAACAAATTACTAAATAAATTTTATTAATTAGTCTCTTGTATCTCTTGCAGAAAAGAACCTAAGAAAATTAGTGTTGTGATCGCTCGAGCAAAAAACCGCTTGATTACTCGATTATTGAAATAACCGACATCGCTCGATTATCTCTCAAGCGAAAACCGTCGCTTGTCACTTATTACCTTTCACTCGATACCCGAGCTTGGCTTGACGCCGACGGAAATGTACCGCTGTAGTGTTATGTAGTTAAAAAAACTGCTCGTATATTCGAACAGTTTCGCTCGATAGGAAATACTCTAATTATAAATTCAGGCGAAAAGCCGAAAATCATTGCCTTTCACTTGATACCCGACCTTCGATCCACGCAGTTTGACGCTGAAACGACATACGTCTTTCTTAAAGGCACGTAAACGAGAAGGTGCATATAAAAAAAGTATGCCAAATCCTTTGGTGAAGTCATCGCGACATGGGTTTTGTTTTGGCTGGGACTAGCTAGCCAGCGGAGATTGTAAATTCTTTAGACTAAACTTCTAAATATTCCAAAAACAACCCCTGGTGTTTTACCAATACATATTCTTCTTAGTCATAAAACCTACAAGTGATTAATCGCTCGAGCGATTCACTCGATTATTAAAATCGCTCGAGTATCAAGTACATCGGTTTTTCCCAACACTAATCATAATTCACAAAAGGCACAAACCTTTATATTTTTCAGTAGTACAAGTGAACGTTAAAAATTGGACGAAACATTTCTATTTTCTTGTCAAACCCGAAAAACACGCGATAGCCACTGGCGAGAGATGTAAACATTCAATGTGGTAAGTCAGTAAAGCTCTCGAAAAACGTCATTGAATGTTGGCCAGTGTTGTCACATTTACATACTATAATTTCAACACTTTCATTCGGTCATACTTTTTTTAACAATTATTACCAGAAAAATGTTTTGTAACACAAATAAAAGTATAAAACACCTTAAACGCGAACAAACATCGTCTTATAATACCTTACTCGCAATCCCTTAAAAATTCTATAAACAAATTGATGGGTCCTGTAATCTTTGATTTTATAGTTTTACTCGCTACCTCTGAATTCACAATTATTTCTTGGTCGTCATATGCATCTATCTCGTTTATAATCATTCTAAAAATAAAACTATGTATTATTGAATATACAGGGTGATCATGTGTCCCCTCTTAAATTTCTTGTACTTGAGAAAAATTCGAAAAGGGCTTCCAAGGGTATCAAATATCATTTTAGATCTGTTGATTTTGATTGATTTTAGATTTCTTAATCCACCCAAGTTTGTGGAGGCCAATCTATTTGTTATCATGTTTACAAGTATTATTGATTCATTGAACACTAAGTGCGTTTTACTTACGTGACAGTCGGTACATTATTCAGATCGAAATTATCTACAGAACTATTAAATGGAATACAAATTTTTCCCGTCTTTGGGTGGACACAAAATGGCGCCTTCAGCAAATGATTTAGTCCTTTTGTTACAGCTATATGGATATAAGTAATATATCTTTATTTCTTAGTTGAGGTTTTTTAAGTTTCTTGATAATTAACCCTGTAAAAAAAATAAATTACATGTTTACATAACATCATTATTATTGGAAATTACATTATCCAGTACCTAACACTTTAAACTTACCGTAAAGAATAATGAATATTTCCAGGCAAATTTACTTTTTTAGTTGTCTGTGCACCACCTCTTATGACTTGTATATACTCGGCTATACCAGATCTAGCAGTATCTTCTAAACACCTAGCCTTTTCATCACATTATGCCCAAGCGTGAATACCTAAAAACCTCCTGCTTAAAATGCTTGGAACTTTATGATAATAGACATTTACCTCTTCTTCCAGAAAACACCCACAAAATATGTTTGAAGCCAGAATCCTCCATTAGAACAGCATCAATAATTTTACTGGCAATCACCAAAAATTTCCAACATTTGTTGCATACTTCAGCTCCGGAACAACATGTCCTGATCTCATCATCTCATATCAATATCAAAGACCATTTCTTTAGCTACTGGTACCAGGACAGATAGTAAGTGTCTGTCTTTCAGTTTAGAGAGGTATATAGCCCCAATATCCATTTTAATAAGAAATTTTTTATGCAGTTCATTAAGAAAATCATCATGAGGGTCAAAGGATTGAAACCGAATGTAGACGTCTCCAATTAGAGTAAAGGATATTTCTCGCTTTGAAAACGTTTCTGCCCTACCTAAGGGCAAGTAATTCAAGAATTAAAACAAAAATTATATACGTTATCGTATTATTGAAAACTTACCATAACTTATCCAACGATCAAACTGCATAGACGGAAACAGTCTTTTATAATATAAAGGTAAAAGGTCTGCAAGATGATTATCATTAAACTCTGTGGACATTTTTCTGAAATTATCAAGACCTTTGGTTCAAAAATCAAAATAGACAGAGAAGTAATTTCCCGCCAAAATTAGGATTTGAGGTTGTACTACAGAGAAATGTTAGGTCGATGCTGGGATTATGCACAAAATTGGTTATGATTCTCAAATAATACATAAAAAAATGGTTAGTTTGGAATTTCGCCTTATTATTGATATTGATACTAAAGTCTACAAGAAAAATAAAATAGGAATTAGTGAGGTTAGTACCTTTTTTTTACTAAGTTTCTGTTTTTAAATTATTGTAAAATTGAAACCTTATGGACCCAGACGAAATAGAGTTCTTAGGCGAAAAATCCATGATAGAAATAGTTCCCAATTTTAATAGCGCACCAGTATACCTGATAGGAGGCGATGTGGGGCCATTTAGGGCTAGTATTCCTACAAGAGTGCCGTTATGGGTAGCCGTGAATCTAAAACAGCAACAACAATGTAAGATAATTCCTCCAGATTGGATGGAAGTAGAGAAACTTTTAAGTTTGAAAGATGAGGAAAAGGGGACCCAGTAAGTAATTAAATTTGAATTGTTAGCATCGAGTTAAACCCATATCTTTTTAAGGGCTTTCATAAAAATGCCGAGTGACCACTACATGGTAGAGGCAAAAGTAATCTTAGGTTGTGCCTTTGATGATGTTCCTAGGGCTGATGAAATAAGAACAATCATAAAAGATATTTGGGACATTCGAATGTCAAAATTGCGATCATCAACAGATTCTATGATTAGAAAATCATCCATGTATGCAGCGGTTGATAACTTAACATTAATGGAAATAAATTCTATAAGGCCTATTTTACCTGATGCATTGGATCAAATATATAGAATGAAAAGCGTAAGTCGGAAGACAAAGATATTTTATTCAAATTTTTATGTTGGATAACATTACATTTTTTGAATATAGTTAGTTTCTAAATAAATATTATCATTTTTAGACAAAGAGGGGGCCAAGATCTCAAGGAACAAGTACCTTATCTCATTCCAGAACCACAACTTCATTTACCAGCTAACAGTAGCCTAGTTAACTATGAAATAAGTGGATATAATTTTAATATACTATTTTTTTTTAACATAAATCTTAAATTAAATAAGTAAGCAACACTTTAGGAAAGCCAAAAATTTGTTTGGGAGGTATATCAGTTTTTAATTTGTTTTATAATAGTAATCACCAAATTTGTTAATGTTAATTTACGTTTTATTAGGTCTGTGACATTGCAGTCATAAAAATATTGTTCACCTGATTTTTAATTTATTATTGATTTATTTCTATTTTAATTCTTTAAACACAAACTATCCCGCAAGCAGATGGCATCAGTCACTTACTACTTTCGATTTGAATTTTAGGTAATATTTAAATAAAATAATTGTTTTTTAAAAAATTTCCGTTTTATTTTACAAACTGCTCATGTTCCGTAAATCTTCGACAAAAATATAACTATGAAACAGGGTTGTTATCCTCTTTTGATCCTGTTTGTGATAAATGCCTAACTATATCTACCCAGTTCCAGCCACGTGGTTTTTCACCTTTATTGTCCAATCTAAAAAAAATAACCAGTCAAATAAAAAAAAGTACACAATATTTCACATTTTTAAAAAGTAAATAAGATTTAGCTGCTGTATATTTCTAGTTTATACCTGTTCCACTGTCTCCTTTTTTGTGACTTAGTCAACTGTTCCTTCTTTTCTTTTTTAATAGCCTGTGAAGGCTCTTGTTCCTCAGAAATGCATAGTTTATCCACCTCAATCTCAACAGGGTTCTCTGGCTGGTGCTCAATTAAGTTCTCAAATTTTTCTTTGACAAACTCAAACAGAGAATAGGTCATTGACATTCCTAAGTACTGATCAGCTTCAGTCTTGACTACATCTATGATTTTTGTTTTAATAGAGGCTATTCTACAATAATTATAAAATTGTACAGGTTACTGAATAGCAATTTTATGTAAAAGATGGAAAGTGGACTTGAAATCGATGAGGATTATTTTTATTCCAAATCATGCTTCTCATACACTCGGCGATTTCCAATGTAGTTTTCATATTGGCGCTAATATAATTTTATTTAAACTTACATATGTTTATTATAAAATAAATCCAAATTGACTTCTGGGAGCTCTTCTGGATATTGTGGACCCCATTTTAATTCTAGTAGAAACGACTTGATTGTATCACTTTCTCCATACTACAAGCATTACAAATTAAATACAAGACTTGTAACATTTGAAGGTTTCTAGACATATACTTTATTTGTAAATATGATCTAAATAAAACGAAGAAATCTATAAATTACCTTATATTGAAATGTAGTTGGAGTAATTTGTTTAAAACATTCATCTCCCTCGTAAATCGAAGAAAGCACTTCACGTTCCTCTTCTTGTAATGATTCGGCTTCTGACATATTATATATTTTTCTTTGTAACCTTTTTAAATCATCATGGTGATTATTTTAGTCATAAAATTAACGTAGCATCGCAAAAAAACACTTTACATAACCTAAAACGTTGATAAGTCAAGAGTGAAGATAGGCATAGGCACGTTTCTTTTTCCAGGTTATAGCTACGTGGGTTGAAAACCGTTCTGTTCTGTTCCATATTCCAAGACCTTCAGCTAAAAACCGTACATTTGACAATCTGGAGAAATCAGGGTACACACTCCATAAACTGCTATCCCAAAATTCCCTAAATCGATAAAGTGTCAAGTCTGTCAAATTTTTTATGAATGAAAAATAAATGCAGTTTGTTGTGCGGGTGTCGTCTTTGTATTTGTTCCGTAAATTTTAAAATTTTAATGAGTTTCTGGTAGTTTTTGTAAAATATTTGTGTTCCTTTGACTTGATTTTAAAATGACATCGCTTTCTCTGCCTAGAGTATTGCATCCGCGGAAAACCAGCTTGGAAATTGAGAGAGAAAATTTCGAAAAGGCCCAGGTGTGTTTAGATTTTGATGATTACAATTAATTTGGTTCGTTGCTTTTTCGTTATAAAATTAGTTAATTTAAACAAAGTTAAATGATAATAACAATTTTTTAACGGTTGTTACTAAAAATAAGTAATTTTTAGTGGGCTTCATTCAGTTTATTTCCAGTTAAAAATCAATTTGTTTACCAGGAAGTTCTTGTTTATTTTAGCAGCGTTTTCCTGTTATAATTAGCAATAAGTCTAATAGCAGGCGAACCTATGTGTAAGTAATAATATTTTAAGTAGTTGTTAGTTAAGATTCATTGCCCTTTTCTATTTTACTTCCCTTGGCTTAACAAGGTCTGAAGACCTGATGAGTTATGCGATTCTTTTCAAAAGTCTAGCATTTTTATTCAGTTCATTTTGTGACTTTTTGACTTTCAGAATATCGCCAAAATTACTATTGTCCAAGCAAAAATATTGTGGTTTTTAAAGCATATCAACTCAGATCAACATCTCAACAAACATCAGGTATGAATCATAGGTAACCTTGCCTCACCGTTTAACTAATGAGGAAAAAAAGTGGTACGTGTTTAAGAAAAGTACTTCCTACTTAAAGTGGATTGCATAGAAATAACTTAATATTTATTTAAAATATTCAGTTTATGCAAGATCTGTTTTGAATTTTGAATTTTTAAACTAGTTGATACTTATCAGCACATACAACCCAAACAAACTTGAAACTGAAATAAGGGCTCCGATAATAATATAAACATATTTTGTATAATATTCATTTTTGTTTTGATACGTGCTTTCACACTAACAAAATAAATACAACATTATGTCATATAAAGGTAAAAATCTGAGTGAAAATACAACTAGTGAACTAAAGAGTCTAATTTTTTTCATAGAAATTTTAATGTCTTTTTTGAATAACTTTGTTAACATAAAAATCACTCTAATTCAAACCTCCCAAAATATCAACTTATTTTAAATGTACAAAAACTATGTAGGTAGAAATTTAATTAAATGTTTTGAAACGAAGGTCTTTGACATCGGCGCGTTAATGTTTGTTTCCTTTCTGTAATAAATCGTATACATATATCCGCGGCCACGGGATGTCAACACTCGTTCCAAAAATAGGATCTAGGTTCTGGAAATAAGTGCATTTTTCATTCATAGCAAAAATAAATACTGCTTTAAGATGCAGTAGATTAATGAATGGACTGTTTACAATATTTGTCCGCGTTTTGGATACAGCAAAATTGATTAACCAAAAAATAGAATTAAAAAATAATTGAAAATTATCGTACAACAGGGTCATACCTTTTTCCAATCCTTGAACTGTACGAATCCAGTTTTATATTAGAAAAAATTAACCTTCACATAAAATGGCGCCCCCTTGGGAACCTGTGATTAATCTACCGCATCTAACAATAATTAATCTATTTATAATGAGGATTTATTTTGTAAATATGTATTTCAAAACAGACATATGTTTGTATACATGTAAAATCCAAATGTAAGGGTAATGCCCCTTGATTTATATATATTAATACTGTAAATCGAGGTACACAGTACTGTAGACTTGTGACAAACAAAAGTACACCACTTAGTTTGCTTATTCCTTATCAAAAACAACAAAATGTATGATAAGATAAATAAGGTTATTATCAATTCAAAGATTTTTTTTCTAAATCAGGTGTCAAACATTTGGTTGCCTGTTTTAAGGTGTGCTGTATTAGGTGCAATACGGTCAATATTAGTAGATATCATTAGCAGTGTTACCAAAAGGTAGGTCGTAGACATTAGACTGGGTCCAGGGGAGTAATCAGCAGCTTATAGAAAAATTCCTTACAAAAAAACCTGTCTTTATATAAACTTATTCCTTATATCTAACTTTGTTGAACAAGATAGATACCATAAATTTTTGCTTAATTCAGCGCTCGACGGGGTTTATTATCTGGAGAATTTGTTTATCCCTTATTGTATATATTGATAAGGTATCTTCAGGTGAGAACTTAAAAGTTGGAACAAATTCGTTTGTAATATACAGGGTGGCCAATTAGTGCGACAAAGCTCAATATCTCTTTTACCGCTAGGGATAGCGGAAAACTTTATTCACGAAAGTTATTAAGCGTTAAGAGGTGCAGATTTTAAAATTATTTTCGACTATACAGGGTGTCCCAAAAAGGCGGTGTGATAAAAATTTCATATTTTTTAAATGGGACACTATGTATATTTGTACATATTTGAATTCACCGTAAAATTCTGTACATAGCACCGTAATTATTTGCACACATTTTTGCAACGTTGCCAAATAGATTGGAAAATTCCTAAAATTTGTGCAAAAACATGGTTCAATGAAATGTGTAATATTTCTTAACTTATAATAATTTGAAATAAAATATTTTTATGTCGGAAAGAGGAATGTTGACAGAAGTCCCCTATGATAACACATATCAATATATTTATACAGGGTATTTTCTATGGATATGCCAACATTACGAACTTGAAACCTGAGTTTCGTAAGTTTTTTAAATGAAACACCCTGTATATGATTACTTTAACTTGTAGATATTTTAATCCTCTCTAATTTTTATTAAGGTCTTTCTATGCCTATCTCTACCAATCTTGGTGGTATTTCAATTTTTATTTAAACTCGAGCAAAAAAAAGTGGATGCATTTTACCATTGTCCTTTTTCTAGTCACCTATGACAAAATGTTGTAATTTTAAAAAAAATATTTATTCATACGGGAGGATACGACACAAAAATATTTTAACGATTCAAGCTTGTGTACAATTTCGAAAGTAAATTATTACCTAATTATTTGTTCATATAGTGGCCCCCACTAACTTGAACACATAATTCAATACGTTTTTCAAAAGAATGAGTCATGTTTCTACACATTTGGAACTGTTTTCAAAGTATTTCCTAATTATTTGTTCATAGTGACCCCCATTAACTTTAACACATATTTAATACGTTTTTCAAAAGAATGTTTCTAGACATTTGCCGAGTAATACTTTGAAAACAGTTGAAAATGTGTAGAGACATGACTCATTCTTTTAAAAAACGTATTGAATTATGTGTTCAAGGTATTGGGGGTTATTATATGAACAAATAATTAGGTAATAATTTACTTCAGAAATTGTCCACAAGCTTGAATCGCTAAAATATTTTTGTGTCGTATCCTCCCGTATGAATAAATAATTTTTTTTTAAATTACAACATTTTGTTTTTGTTTTGTCATAGGTGACTAGAAAAAGGACAATGGTAAAATACATCCAATTTTTTTTGCTCGAGTTTAAATAAAAATTGAAATACCACCAATATTGGTAGAGATAGGCATAGAAAGACCTTAACAAAAATTAGAGAGGATTAAAATATCTACAAGATAAAGTAATCATATACAGGGTGTTTAATTTAAAAAACTTACGAAATTCAGGTTTCAAGTTCATAATGTTGGCATATCCATAGAAAATACCCTGTATAATAATATTGATATGTGTTATCATAGGGGACTTCTGTCAACATTCCTCTTTCCGACATAAAAATATTTTATTTCAAATTATTATAAGTTAAGAAATATTACATATTTCATTGAACCATGTTTTTGCACAAATTTTAGGAATTTTCCAATCTATTTGGCAACGTTGTAAAAATGTGTACAAATAATTACGGTGCTATGTACAGAATTTTACGGTGAATTCAAATATGTAAAAATATACATAGTGTCCCATTTAAAAAATATGAAATTTTTATCACACCGCCCTTTTGGAGCACCCTGTATTGTCGAAAATAATTTTAAAAGCGCATCTCTTAACGCTTAATAACTTTCGTGAAAAAAGTTTTCCGGTATCCCTAGCGGTAAAAGAGATATTGAGCTTTGTCGCACTAATTGGCCACCTTGTAGGTATTTTTTTTTCGAAAAGACACCCGGACCCGTCAATTTTATAATTGTTGCTCTTTTTTTTTTAAGGTAATGTATACATATATTAAAAAAAATTAAGTGAGTTATCATAGTTTGTTAATACGTGAAATTACGTTTAAAAAAAAATCACAATTAAACACATGAATTTTCAATTAATTTGTTCCAAGCGTTAAGCGCTGTCTACACACAAGGTTTTGCCTCGTATCAGTTAAAACATTTGGTGTGGACAGCGTCTAACATAAGATTTTATCTGATGTGTTACTTGTTCAGGCAATAATTATTACGAATCTGTCTGTCTGAATGCGGACAAGAATCAAAACCTAAAGCAATGTTTCCTCCATAGCATCCAAAACTGATCTGAAATATGAAGTAAAACCGTTATGCCTGACACTCTTACTTGAACTAAAACGTCAGGTAAAATCTCAAGTGTAGATCGCCTATTATAACCGTTTTGCCTGATAGTCTTACTTGAAGACCTAAGATGTAAGGTAACCGTATGTGTGGACGGCGCTTTACATTCTCACTGTATAAAAAATATTGTTTTTTTGATCGACAGGTATGTTAGATGGTAAGCCTCTTTAAATTTATTCATTGTACACCACTGTTCTATAGACTCCGTTTTTATTATACTTTTATAATTAATACCTTTTATTTACATTTCAGATTTGCATGTAACATACCCGCTGCTCCGCTTTTTTTATATACTTTTTTTGATGCTCGTATAAAATACGTATTGTCATAAAACTAACTTAATCGTTTGCATGCAAATTAATTTTTTGATCGAGTTTTCGAATGGTAGTTTTTAATATGGCCCGTGAATATTCGGACAGAGATTATGACAAATATGTAAGTATTTAAAATATATAATACATGTGTTTTTGTGCCGTTCTGTGTTTTGTTTTGCCACGCTTTTTAGTTACTGTTTAGTTAGCACGCATAATGTGAATAGCAAGTGAGTATTCCGTAATTAGTGACGACAAGATTTGAAATGTTTCTCTGTAAGGCTTTTACGAATTATTTTTTTTCGTAAAATAAATAATCTTTACGCTTGTTGTGGTTCGATCGTCTCCCGTGTGTCTATTCTTGACTTAGGAGAACGATTATGTCGAGAGAAGTGATTCCTCTTCTCTCTCTAAGGAACGCAGAGAAAGAAAGAGACAATAATACTCACTTCTCCTAAGTCTAGAATAGACGCGCATTCAAATACTAGATAGCTACGGTGGCTATATGCTTTTACGCATAATATACAGGATGTTTCAAAAAACATATACCATCGGTCATGTAGTAATTCCTTACCCAAGAATAAGGCAAATAACAACATGGGTCCATAGATGCTTTGTTCGACAGATACAGGGTGCCACAATTTAAAATTTTTTTCCGGATTTTCAAGATATTTCCGATACTTACACGTGAATTTTGACTCTAATACGGCTTTTAACATTAAAACGTTTTTTCTTATTATTTTAACTGATAATAGATAAAAACAGAACTTATTGTTTCTCCTAAGTTTCGCAAACTCTTGTTTTAATAAGCAATAATAATTACCAACCCATATTTACATATAGTTTGTCCACGGATTGAGTTAACAACATTTTCTCGAAAAATAAAAAAGTCTCCTCGGTTTTTCCTCTTTTTTGGGACATCCTATATGTTGAAACTAAAATTAGTCGACGCCATTCCTATTGTTATTACAAGCAAAAAATGTTATGAAGAACATTCAAAGTGAAGAACAACGTTTCCTCGAAAAATGCTAAATAAAGAGAGAGATCTAGAATGTTTTAAAATTTATGGTATTTTCGTACCAAGCAGAAGCATGCTGTAAGTATTCAAAATGCTATTGACTGGTTCGGTAAATTGATAGAGTCCTTCAGGATCATCGCTGTCTTTTGGCGTTTGATACTGTTCCTGAAATAATATAAAAGAGATATAGTATTAAGGGAAATGATATAAAGTGTGAAGTGTTATAAAGAGAGATTCTAGTCGATTATTTTTATGAAATGAAGTCTGCTGCGTTTACAAGATAAATGCAATTTTATTAGGTAACGCAGCTTTACACGGTTTTAGCAAATTAGGTACTGCTATGAAAAGATATCTATTATCTATCATGTTTTTTGGAACACCTTGGATATTACTTTGAAGGTAAAGCATATTCGTATTAAAAAAATGTAAACTGTTACAGTGAGTTGGTTATCCTATATTTCTATTAAAGTCGCATACAGTACAATGCATTTATTCGCAAGTTACTATTATTTCGTAAGAACAGTAACGCACTAGGTGAAGCATAAACGTCTTAATAAATACATAGTTATTACATAAAAGTATGTACTCGTTTCTATTATCGTTATGGATCGAAACAATTTGAAAACCTACTTGGTTATTTATTTTTTACCGTTTCCTTTTAATTAGAATATATTTTATTTATACGGTATGGTTTAAAAGAACAGTAATGTACGGTCAAGTCGGTGTGTACGGTGCAAGGTCAATAAATAAATTAGAGCGTATTAGTTTAATTATAAATAAAACCAGAAGAGTTTAAAATAAACTAGGCAACAGAATGAATTTTGAAAATGCTAAAGCTCCAAAGAAACTGAACCGATTTGAATACATTTTTTTTTTAAACATGGTTTGCTGAGCAAATATCGTATCTTGATCTTTTGTCGTTTCACGTATTCAAGTCCTTAAGATGAGGATCCCAAACAATCCCAAATTATCAATCAGAGCCATCTATGTTGCATCAATTTAATTAAAAAATATGCCGCTTTTTGGCAGGTTAGAAAAAGACTAGAGTCATCAGCTGATCAATATTTCTTTTCGTGAAGTTTTTTAGTTAATTTATTAATATTTAGATGGTCTGACATATGGATTGGGGTATCAACTAGTTTCGGGAAGATCTGTGACAAAAATTTGAAAATCGTTCATATTTGAAATTGTTATTATTATTCTTATAACACTATATTTTTTAACGCAATTTTTTCATACCGTTTTCCAATCCTTTAGCTTTACGAATCCAGTTTTAGAAAATTAAGTATACGGGTGTTATTGAAATGACGTATTATATTTAAATGGGTGACTCCTTGGGTGTCCTAGAGAAGCGCTACATATTTTATTTGTTTGTTTTAAATCGACCGTTTTAAAAGTGGGGTAATAAACACTCTTACTCACAGGTCAGTCCGCGCTACTGTACAACGTTTCACCCAGAGCCAGTGGCAATGTTGCCAAACTTAATGTTAAACTGAAATTCCATATAAAATTATAAAAATAAATTATTTTCTACCTACTTGTATTTATCCTTATACCTAAAGAGCGAGGAAATCCCCGCACAAACACAATCAGTTTTTTTTTTTTTCATGGGAACACTCCTGGAAACACTTTATGTACACACAGTAATAGTGAAACAGAACCGATAGTTAGCTTTTGAAAATACAGATTATACTACAGATTATTAGATTTTATTACACGCGACGAAATTTGACATCCAGAAGAAACGCGTCAATAAAACAATATTCAAAGATTATTTATGGACGGGCAAGATACACGCGTAAACCGAAAAAACAGAGCGGATTGCTGAGAGTGTGTTGGTGATCGACGAGACACAACGTATCCGGCCGCTGGTTGGTCTTCAACTAACAGACGCAAGCGTGCGGCCCTATATGAAACTACTTCGCTCAGCCGATGTAAGGCGTCAAGAGGTCATTGGGATTTGACTTAGTGACGTACGTTGCTATTACTATTCCATATGTTTTTTCGGGTTGTTTAAAACAGAGTCCGTCGTAAATGTTCTTCAATTAATTGTACAAAAAGGTATTATAGAATGGAAAAGTGTTTAAATTATTTTATTTGGTCTAAAGAGTTTAAGGTGTACATATGACAACACCGGCCAGAATTCCTTGATTGCTTACATGTATCGCAGTGCCACACAGGTGTTTTTCCGGTTTGACGTCAGGTCACTTTTACCGCTGAATGAATTGAAAGCGCCATTTATGGCTACTTTTCTTCAATTTGTCTTTATCTCAGGAATTGCCGGTTTAAATATAATACGTCATTTCCATAACACCCTGTATTTGATATCTACGCCCTTTTGTTCAGACTAATGGCCACTTGAAAATTTGAACTGATATGAACCCCATCATAATATACGGATTATAGAAAAAACAGCTGCTCCCAGTAAAAAAGATGTTATGTTGTTGAATAATTATTCGATGAATAAACATGACACGATCTCGATGCCTTGGAACAATAAAAATTTAAATAGGTGCATGGAGATCGCTTGGTTGCTGTAGAAGGAACGGCCGGCTTTGAATACAAAGGATTTAAATAAAGAATCCGAATAGATTCTGTTTTTTATACAGGATGCTATTACACATTTTTTTAAAAATTATACCATTCATAATTATCCGATCAGTTTTTAGATGTTTCCATAGATTTCCTATATGTTCGTGAATGTTTCCCAAGAATATATTTCCATAAATTTGTAAATGAAAATAGTGACAAATTTAATATACATGCTATGTAGAAATGTCGGTCATCTAAAAATATTTACAAGTAAATGACTAACCGGAAGCATGTTTAAAACATCAACATGTTTGTCTGTAAATAAATGAGTTTTGAGTCTGAGATGTTTAGAGTTCGAGATTTTTTTGTTAAAGTTGTACTATACAGGGTGGCAACTATTTAATTGAACACTATGAGTATCTTTTGAACGGTATTTACGGTGGTTAAATTCGAGAAAATATGCAGTTTTTAAAGCTTCCTTAGAATCCCCTATCGACGTTCCCGAATTGTTTTTGATTCGTGAGATACAGGGCGATTTGTTAAAAACGTCTAAAACGAATTTCTTTAATAACTCGAAAGCTTTTGATCTTAGAAAAACGCTCTTTAAATAAAAGGTTTATATTTTTTCTTTCCTATAAAATGGCGTCAAAACTAAAATCCATCAAAAACTGAATTGAAATATGTTTTGTACCTTCCTAAATTATTCAACCGATTTGGCTAAAATTTGGCATGCATAATTATTATTATGTCATTTTCTTCAAACTGTAAAGTTTTAAGAGAAAGACGAAATATAAAGATTGTTTCAAGAAAAATGGATATAACTTAATGACTGTCGTAAAAGTACCTGGGTCGTCCCATTGTTTATGACCCTTTGTTATTATTATGTGGAAAGGACCGGATTGTAATAATTATAATTAAATATAGGCACATCAGGTAGGTCAGGTTGCTTAATTTATATTTAAATATCTTTTTGTGGTAAAATTTGTTAGTTTTTGAGGAATGGTTCAAGAATTGTATTTTACCAAACATTCCTCAGAATAGCTATCACAGACGCTAATTACATAAAGCTCCAAGCTTAAATAATACAAAATTGTAGATTCAGAACTACATGGCGGCGAATCATATATATTTTGAAAAAAGTTATAAAAAAGTGATCTTTTAGAAGTTTTAAATACATTTTGTATAAAAAAAGTATATGTTTGTGACACATTGGCAGATGAAATTGGACATACAGTGCTACGGCTCCCACCCTATTATTGCATTTTTAACCTCATAGAGCATATGTGGCACCAGTTAAAATCACTGGTTAGGTCTGAAAATATTTCTCCGACTTTAAGTTCTAGTGTTGTAGAATTATTACGAAAATGCTTTAATGATATTCCCCCAGGTAGTTGGAAAAATTCAGTCCGTCACGTAATAACTGTAGAAAATTCGTATATTAGTCTGGATCGTATAATTAATCCAATTATAATGAATTTTGATGAGGATAGCGATAGCGAAACACAACTATCTATAGAATGACATTATAAATGTAAATAAATATGACTAGTAATATTTAAAAAAAATGTTATTTCATTTGATTACATTAATATAATCATATCATTACTTGTTTTCCTTAGTCCGTCCCTTCATACTTCACTTGTTTATTGCCAAACTCTTGTCTACACAATGGGACCGACCCAGGAAATCATTAAGTCGTATCCAATTTTCGTGAAACGTACTGTACCTTTTTTGTTTAAAATTAAACGATAAGTGATAATAAAATAATAGTTTCGAAAATATCACTGGTGTAATGTATTTTTTGTTAAAATTCTATCTCTCTGCGATGCAAAAATAATATTGTTTGCTAAGATTGAAATAGTAATTGCCAATTATCCTTCATTTTTGATGTCAAGTTTAATACAAGTTCTGAGAAAAAAAAATGATTCATTCAAACAATGAGATGATTCAAACTGCATACGCGTACATACTTGAAATAATTTTATTAAGTTTAATTTTTGTACGAAAAAAAGCGAGATCGCCCAAGGACAATAATTGTAAACGTAGTCTAAAAAAAAGTAATGAATACAGGGTGTTATGGAAATGACGTATTATAATATTTAAACCGGCAATTCCTGAGAAAATTGAAGAAATATATCCAAAAATGGTGCTTTAATTTAATATGCCCTGATGCCACGACCTTATGTCAAACCAAAAATTACCACGTGGTGCCCCTGTTTGGAAGGTAAACACAGCAACATATGGCAGTGAATCTTGAACTGTGTTGTCATATCTTCAGGGTAAACTCTTTAGAAAGTCAATAACCGTTTGACAGATTTCAAGTTGTTTATTTTTCAGGGTACCCTTTAGAAAAAAAAATGCAATTTTATTTACCTTTTCGGACTTATTTAAAACCAACTTAATTTATAAAAAACACCAAATACTCATCACAAAATCACATTAGTTTTCGCGTCACAACACATCTAAGTACCGTTCAATCTCAATTAGTATTTTAAAGTACTACTGTGTAGACAAAATTACGCCTTTATTATCTGGAAAACGATTTATTTAACATCTAAAAATTTTAAAAATAAATAATACGTTGGTTCTCTCGATCGATATCGGCCGGCTTCTTTAAACAGCTGATTCTGGACAATCGGGCTAATATTTAAAAATACAGCGTTGTTTTATAAGCGACTATACTAAATTGCCGAAGTTCCTTCTATAATATTACTTTCCTGTATAATTTTATTATAGTTTCGGAAACGGCAACCGCGCTGGCTCTACTAGCGGAGAGTTCTCGGAAAGAAAGTTCGACTGTCCGAAGGTGGACCAGACCATTCATTTCAAAGGGTAGTTCCTGTCAATTGTTAACATAATTGTTTCATTTTATCTTTAGTAAAGGGTTAATGGCCCATAGAAATTAGCGTTTTTATTATTTCTATTGCGAAATGATTAAGTGGTCTTGTTCTATGTGTGTTATTGTTAAGTGTAATTATGCGTTAGTGTTGGGGTTTAGTGATAAGCTTATTATGCACTCCCTCACTATAATCAGGACATGATGAGCATAAAGTTTTTCCCATAGAAAAAAGAACTAAAAGTGTCTGTGCCCTGGATTCCTTAATCGCGTCCTGGATTTACTTTCTAAGTAAGCTAAATATTTATTTTCATAAGAAACTAAAATTTTACACTTTTAAACAGTTTGGCAACATTGTGCCTGAACATCTGTTGATTACCCAGCTGGGCAATGTAATATGTTCATATATGAATGTGCCGAGGAGTTGTGTGTGGGTTTAGGGGTGAATTACCCCACTTTTTAAACGTTCGATTTAAAAAAAATAAATATGTAGCGCTTCTCTAGGACACCCCAGGAGTCATCCATTTAAATATAATACGTCATTTCCATAAGACCCTGTATAATAAATTGTCCTCTGTATGTTGTACGAGTCGAATTTGCGTGAACAGGTTCTTTTTGTTTGTCTTGTTTTATGGGTTCCCGAAAGATTTTGATTGTAATTAGTTCTGTAGGTACAGCCTTGTGGGTTTAATGTTGTTCTACTAAAAAATATATGTTGCCTACTATGCAAATCATAGAGTAATGCTGGCTATATGCCAAACTAATGGAGCTTCTTGTTTGTTTTCTTGTCATTCAAACGTAATCGTCCTATTAAATTATTAATAATATTTTTCCTTTCAGTCGCAAGCTCTACAAAAAGCAATCAATGGCCAAGAATGTCCGGTCAAACAAAAGCATGTCAGATCGGCGATCATCGGGACTTTCCAGACGCAGAGCGCCAAAATTTTTTGGGCATACGCCTTAAGGTACATAACAAACACGCATACAGTCAGAATTGTTACGTGTTGACCTCTTAGGATGGTTTTATCTACCTTTTATATGACTTACCACCTTTAGTTTAACATGCACAATCACTTTTCCAAGTGTTGTAATGTGATTTATACAATTTTGATGATGTTACCAAATTTCTAATTTTGCTTCCGCTGTTCCATTGCCTTAGTAAGTTACCAAAAAGGAGCTATACTTTGTTTTATTCGATATTTTTCCCCATTTTCAAGAAAAAATTGTTTTTAGTCTTATAGTTTGCATATAATTGACGTTTTTTTCCAAATATCAAACATCAGAATATGAAGCTTGGCGGTACTTTGATGAACAAACCTAAAAATTGGACGCTGTGTTATTCTTCTTATATTTTTTAATGTGGTTTTACAAAATAAATTTTCTTCAGGTTGCCGGCTATGGACGACAGAATAGTCGCTTGGAAACTATGCCATGTAGTACACAAGGTTTTAAGAGAGGGCCACCCTCTATGTTTGGTTGACAGCCAAAGACACAGGAAGGTAGGAAATTCAAAATGTTTTTCTGTTTAATGTAATTAATGTTCTTAGTGCCATTTAAAAATTATTTTATAATGGTGTTAAGGTCGTTCTTGCAGCGTAGTATTGTAGCTATTTAGCCCTAAAAACAAAAATTTATCACGGAAGACCTTTAAGCAATGAATGTATTTTTTAGTGTTGTGATCGCTCGAGTGAAAATCCGCTTGATTACTCGATTATTGAAATAACCGACATCGCTCGATTATTAAAATAAACCGCTCGAGTTATCTGTTCAGGCGAAAACCGTCGCTCGTCACTTATTATCTTTTACTTCGATACCCAAGCTTCGCTTGACGCCGACGATAATGTACCACTGTAGTCTGATCGAGTTAAAAAACTGCTCGTATATTCGAACAGTTTTTCGCTCGATAGGAAATACTCTAGTTATAAATTCAGGCGAAAAACCGAAAAATATCACTTGATACACGACCTTCGGTCCAATTGGCGACGTTCGAGTTTGACGCTGAGCAGGTAACACGACATACATCTTTCTTAAAGGCACATAAACGAGAAGGTGCATATAAAAAAGTATGCCAAATCCCTTAGCGGAATCATCGCGACATGGGTTTTGTAAAGTTTTGTTTTAACTGGCTAGCCAGCGGCGTAGTTTAGGTCTCCGATTGTAAATATGAAAAAATTAAAGGATATAATTTTTAAATTTTTATTTACTATAAACTGAAGAAAACTTCTCAAAAGGGCACCTGATAATTTAAAGCGGAAGAATTTGACAAGCCATTTTAAATATCTACTTATTTTATGCTCGTAGAGTGAGAAAGATGTGAAGAAAAATAACTCTTGGTAATACTTTTTGTTCGGGTTAAAAACGCACAATAATAAACCTAACAATAAATACATATTTGGGTGATTTTTTTGCAGTTTTTTTGTTTGGTATCGAGACTCGTGGTAAAAATTCATTATTCACAAATAAATAAATTTCTGGAATTTTTTTCGTGGCTACTACAATTTTTTAGTTAAACCTGTGCCCACCCGTAGTTACATGTCTGCTAAATACCCTACCTGATCACATCAAAACGGCTAGGCTGCCGGTCGAGCAGTCGGTGACGTCATCGCTTGGTGAATTGGAATTTCAAGCGATTCACTCGATTATTAAAATCGCTCGAGTATCAAGTACTCGATTATTAAAATCATCGGTTTTTCCCAACAGTATTATTTTTATAAAACTGTTATAAGGCATAATGCTCCCTTAACCAAATCTTATAAGGCTAGTTGGGCGAGATACTATTTTGTATTATTATTTAGGATCTTGACGAGATAGGCAAACTGTGGGGTCACTTGAAGGAGGGCTACGGCAAAATGATCAGACTCTACACATCCCTGTTAATCAATAAGTTGGAGTTCCACAGAAGAAATCCTAGATTTCCGGGCCATTTGGGCGTTACGCCCGAAGAATTGCACAGTATGGGTGGAAACGACGTTAATAATTAGTGAGTGATAAATTATTTTAATACGTCTTTCATAGTCTGTAAGATTAAGAAATACCGGCTAATTATTCATTTTTTTAGCTTTGACATGACAATTGAAATGTTCGATTATGTGGATTACATTCTTGCTCTGCAGGAGGCAGGTAAGGAGGTTTGTTTGTTATTAGGGAGACTAACGTCAGCGTAATGTCAAAGTTAAGTAAAGTTAATGTCATAAACAAGGTCTGTCTTGGCAAGAAAGTCAAGGTACCGGACTGCTATACAGGGTGTCCCATAACTTCCTGTATTTCCAGAACGAGAAACATTTCGAAAAAACTTATATGACTTAATCGATCTAGTTTCATGTTTAGTATCGCCAGTTGCTCTATGGCCCAAAAGTTATGGGACACCCTGTATTGTTGTAAGTGCCAATAAATGCATACGATTTTATTCGAAAAAAGTAAACCTTTATTTTTAGTATTTAAAGTATTAGTCCTGGCTAAATTTGACGTTTCGATTTTTATTTTGAGCTAATTCAATTTATTTTTTGACGTTTCGACCTTTTTTTTTTAGTGTTTGGGTCTCTTAATATGGCACGTTCCAACTCCATGACCAGCGCTGGACAGTGTAGACTGGCTCCTTTAATTCCTTGTATACAAGGTAAAAATAATGTAATTTATTTTATGTATAATACCTACTACTGAACAAAAACACTTCAGTCGGGCGGAACGGACCAAATTCCAGGATTCGTGAAAATAATGTAAAAAAACTTGGATCAATGTCCTTATCTAGCGTTCTTGTAAATGGTTCATCTTGGAGAATCACCTTAGGCGAACTACTTACATTTTTTACAAAATGGAATACTAGACGAGGTTCCAGTAAACATCAGAATGCAACTGTATTGTCAGTAGTGTTGAGATCGCTCGAGCGAAAAACCGCTTGATCACTCGATTATTGAAATAACCGACATCGCTCGATTATTAAAAAAACCGCTCGAGTTATCTATTCAGGCGAAATCCGTCGCTCGTCACTATTTTCACTCGATACCCGAGCTTCGCTTGACGCCGGCGGAAATGTAGTGCGATTGAGTTAAAAAACTGCTCGTATATTCGAACAGTTTTGCGCTCGATAGGAAATACTCTAGTTATAAATTCAGGCGAAAAAACGAAAAATATCGCCTGTCACTTGATAAACGACCTTCGGTCTACGCGCCGCGCCATCCGATTGGCGACGTTCGAGTTTGACGTTGAGCAGGTAATACAACATACGTCTTTCTTAAAGGCACATAAACGAGAAGGTGCATATAAAAAAGTATGGCAAATCCCTCAGCGGAGTAATCGCGACATGGGTTTTGTAAAGTTTTGTTTTAACTGGCTAGCCAGCGGCGTAGTTTAGGTCTAAAATTGTAAATATTAAAAAATTAAAGGATATAATTTTTAAATTTTTATTTACTATAAACTAACTAATTGTCAGTACGATGGATCTCCTGCACATTTCTCTCATCAGGTCAAGCAACATTTGGACGAATGGTTTCCAAGGCTTTGGATTGGTCGCGATGGTCCTATTAGTGGTCCTCCAAGATATCCAGACCTCACAGCATTCGACTTCTGTTTATGGGGCTTCAAAAATGATTTTTACAGAGTAAATGTCCATACTCGGGATTCAGTAACGACGTAGTTGAAATACTGCAGCCGATATGAAATAAAGACATGACGCAAACAGAAGAGCATCATGCGCCGCTTCGTAGACGAAGCAGAAAATGTTTAGAAGTCGATGGCGATATTTTTGGACATTTATTAAACTTTGTCTATTTGTAATCACGTTATCGCATGAACACAAACGAAGATCGGATAAGGACGTTTTACGTTTGGCCCGTTTCTCCCGGTTCCCCATGTATAATTAAACATATTTGTGACATGTTTCGTTCAATCTGGGCGTCATCAGACCTACAATAAAACTAACAACGGTTCCGTTTTTAATTTTCAGATGCGTCCAAACTTTACGACTACTGTGTTAAAATGCTTTTTAAACTTCACACGGACTTACCGCCTGACGTTCTCGCGGGACACAGAGAAAGATTTATGAAACAATTCAGACGTCTAAGGAAGTTCTATGAAAGTACAAGCAATTTGCAGTATTTTAAGGATTTGATCGCTATACCACCTTTACCCGAAGTAAGTAATATTATGTCATTGGAGGAAACACCCGTTTCTGAGGTCTATGTTATCTTTTAATTTGTTTTCATTTAATCCAGGCGTGAATCGATTACTTTGACCGTGAAAACAATTTAGGGAGATAAAATTATTTACTCTTATAATAGGTTCATAGGGATTAAACTATATTATTCATTTTTCCATGAAATGTTTTTTTTTACAATTTAAAAACGTATTTTAACCACTGATTGATCATCAGCGGATAAAGTAATTTATAGCGCTTCATCGTCATAGTTAACGTTATTTATAATTGGCAAATGATTACGAATTATTTAAGACTTAAAAAATAATTTTTGAATTCTCCTAATTGTTTTCGCGATTGTTCTGTATATCATTCGTGATTGAATATTATTTTGGCAATAGTGCAATAGATTTATAATCTTTATATGTAAATTTTAGACAAATTTTTATTAGCACGCAGGATTTAGTCACCCTACTTGTGGATAAAATATATCGTATCGTAAATCACTTGTTATATAAATAGCTATTTTTTTTGGTTTTAATCATTGTAAAAATTGATAATAGTTATATATTTTTATTTCACTTGACTGCGAAATGGACTATTTTAACAACATTTTGTTTTAAAGTTGGAATGATTTTAAAACCCTTTTTCTATTTGGGTATCGCTATATTATAAAATGCAAAAAAATTTAATAACCTGCCACTGTAGTCCTCCAGATGAAAGAATTCTTAAATAATGAAGTTCGAGGAGTACTAAGCTTAACCACATATGGATGGGCGGCAGTGGCTCGTCGTGTATTTCTGCTATTCGTCGCTCTGGGCGGAATTAAGAGGGCAAGGTCAGCCGAGCACCTTCCATGAAAATATCTGTAAAAGAGAGTCAAATCCCCAACCTGTCTTCGATGTTCTAGGCTGTCGAGGTTCTTCGTCAGCTCGTGGTCTCCGATCAGACGAATAGCCCTCCTTTCGATGGAATCCAGCAGCTGAAGAGTATGCTTGGGTGCAGAGCTCCAGACATGAGAGCAGTATTTTAGTGATGGTCGAATCTGGGCTTTGTATAGTGTTAAAAGTTGTTGAGGTGTATACAACTTTCTGGTTCGGAAGAGTACCCCAAGCTTCTGAGAAGCTATCTTGGCGATTGCCACAACGTGGTTATGCCAAGACATATTTCCTCCGAGATTGACGCCCAGCAAATTAATAGATGAAGCCAGTGGGATTGCGTGTCCGGCCATGACTATTTCCGGTTCTGTAATGTTAACTTTTTTAGAAAAAACTGCTGAAAAGCAAAACTAAATATCGGATTTTTAGTTTTCACTAGAAGGTCGTTAATGTCGAGTAAGAAGAGAGTGGGAGACAATATGGACCCTTGAGGAACACCGGCATTGATGGTGAAGGTGTCTGAGAGAAATCCGTCAATCGCCACTTGCAGAGAGCGGTCCTTAAGAAAGCTAGACAACCATGCACAGAATCGACTGGGCATACCATAGGATCGCAGTTTACTTAGAAGCCCCTCATGCCAAACACGATCAAAAGCTTTAGAAATATCCAGTGCAACAACCCGAGACTCCCCATGATGTTCGATTGCGTTGTTCCAAATATGGGTGACATAGGCTAGAAGATCTCCAGTTGATCTGGACTTCCGAAAACCATATTGATGATCGCTGATAATGTTGAAGCCTTCCAGGTACTTTAGAAGATGTTGGTTAATAGCTTTCTCCATTACTTTTGATATAACTGAAAGCAATGCAACTGGTCGATAGTTGTTAGGCAGGGTTCTCTTACCTTTCTTTGGAATAGGCTGGACTCGCGCCGTCTTTCAGCAAGATGGAAATATTCCTTTTTTGTAGGATGTTATGAAACTGAAATTTTATTTTTTTATGTTGGCAGCAAGTAGGGTTCGAATTTTAGGCTTACTTTTATTTCGTTGAAATTAGTTTTCTTGGCATTATGGATTCGACAACAATTTTTTTATAGAAAACTTTAAAATACTAACCTTTAACTTTGCAAATAGATCATTTTTACTAGATATTTATCTGAAATACCTATACTCGGAGATATATAACATGCTGACGGTGTCCGTCAACTAATTTCTAGTCACAACTATAAAGCGACATAACCTAAAAGTAATAGTAATATCTTCCAGTTTATGCTCTATTTCTAAAGTTTTATTCAATAAAGTACTATTTTTATTTTTAATTCAATATAGTATTATACATATTACTATACAGGGTGTCTGGGAACATGTGGGAAATCTCCCGGATATGAAGAAAACACGTGAAAAGAATACTATAGGTTCATATAAACTTCCTTCGTATCGGCCTCCTTTTCGGAGATATGGGCTCCCAAAGAGCATCAATGGAATCAAGTTTTTTACTCATAATTATTGAACCACCTGGTAGATTTCAATTATTTTTTAATATGATGTATACCAGGTAAGACCCGTCAAATTACTACCCCAAGAAACTGTTGTGAATTACTCACAGCTGCAGGGACGGACTAGCTGTAACACTCATGGGCCCATTTTTTTTACGCCCTGTATGATGAGAACTTTGGACAATGTTTTTTACATACCTTTAACTATTGGCTAAAAATTAAGTACTCTTCATTCATGTCGGTAATCCTAACCGTTTTCGAAAAAACGGCATTTCATATACATCATGTGCTTCGGGTATTTCAATAAAAGATACATCTTTGTTCCGATCCAATGTTCAACCTTCAAGATTCCGCTTTTTCATATTTAGCCCATGAGCAGTTAGGGGACTCAGTGTAAATAAAATGACGTTTTCTCGAAAACGGTTCGGATTAGCGACATGAATGAAGAGTACTTAATTTTTAGCCAATAGTTAAAGGTATGTAAAAAACATTGTCCAAAGTTCTCATCATACAGGGCGTAAAAAAATGGGCCCATGAGTGTTACAGCTAGTCCGTCCCTGCAGCTGTGAGTAATTCACAACAGTTTCTTGGGTAGTAGTTTGACGGGTCTTACCTGGTATACATCATATTAAAAAACAATTGAAATATACCAGGTGGTTCAATAATTATGTGTGAAAAACTTGATTCCATTGGTGCTCTTTGGGAGCCCATATCTCCGAAAAGGAGGCCGATACGAAAGAAGTTTATATGAACCTATAGTACTTATTCTTTTCACGTGTTTTCTTCATATCCGTGAGATTTCCCACATGTTCCCGGACACCCTGTATATGTACATATTTATAGTTACTGTAGACATTTCCTGGGCATTAATTGTTATTCCTGTAAGATTCTGTGTCGACACAATATTTTGTTCAATAGTATTATTTATTATTTTGTTTGAACTTTGAACTTTGTTCTGTTCGCACCATAACTCAAAGTTTTATATTATTATTTTTTTAAGTTTTTCTGCAATTTCTCGTATTTCTGACGGAGTACAACTTTCTTCCTGACTCATTTTTATTAACTTTAATAATATATGTATTTATTTTTAATTATGACGGATGGGAAGAAGCTTTGTTGTGTTCAATTGTTGTAAAAGTATTGCCAACCCAAAAAGAAAATTATTAATTCCAATGGAAAATAGCTACTATAGTTTTTCAGACTTTAAAGACATCCAAATAGAGAAAGTATTATAAAATACACAGTTCATAAGACAATTAGAGCACTTGTACTTTAGAAAACTCCCCGCTTCGCGGGTCGTTTTCTAAATTAAACGCGTGCTCTAAGATAATGTCTTATGAAATCTTAATATACTATTTCAGTTCTTTTTATTACTCTATTTAAAAGCAAAATCAGGTACCTGTACGTTTAACCTAAATATATGAAATTGACGTAAGTCATTGTTCTTGGTGTTCGCGTCATTCGAAAATTTTAAATTACTTTCAGAATAGTTCAATTTTAGTTCCGAGTCATTTGACTATACCCGGAAGTGAGCAACAGTCTGAAAAAGTGGAAATATTTCGAAAAATCGACGCGAATCAATGGAAAAGTATGTGAATTTTATAGATCTAAGCTAGTTTGTTACGTAACTAGCAGAAATAATGTACAAACTAAACCTTTTTATATTTTAAACGCTGGAATGGTTGAAACATTCGGGTTTTGGCGCTTTTTAGAAAGTTCTGAGCATACAACTGTGAAAAAATGCTCCCTTAAAAGACAAGGTTTTTAAAATATTGTGTCTCTAGGCTCACACCAATTTGTGTATATTTTTGTGTATTTTACATATTTGTGTTTTTTTATATATTACATACTTTTAAAAAGTGTCCATTGCATATCTGTCGGCATAAGCATCATCTAATTTTTCTAGAACCCGCCTAACTTTCTTATAATGGGCGATTTTCGCACCTACGTCACGCAAGAAGTAGTGGTACCTCAGGAGCCCGAGCACGAGGAGGAACCCATACAAGAAGAAAATTTGATCGATACGACAGACAGTAGCGCCGAGCACAATAACCATGTGGAGAACACGATCCAAGTCAGTATTCTAGCTCACCAGGAAATTATTCAGGAGAGGGAGTTTTTGAGGAGTCAGTGTGATAAATTGAGGTAATTTAAGGATGTTTTATTACGAAATGGGCTCTATGAATTGGGGCGAGAGTGAGTTAGTTTTGGCTTGTACGTCACTGGCCATTTTAGGTTACATTTTTGTGGATCACAACAACTGTTTAACAAATTTAAACGAACAAAAGTAATGGGACAGTCAGTGGTGGCGCTATTGATTATTTTCTAAATTCAAAAATCGTTTGTTATTTATTTTAGAGCGGAAATTAACGCGCTTATGTCACGAAATCAAGTGGATATAACGACGCTTCAAACGAAAATAGTATCCTTGGAACACGACCTGACCACCAGGGAGAACGAGTTGGAGCGAGAAAAACATACGCGAGAAGATCTTCTCAGTCAGAGTTTTGCTGTGGCTCAGAGCCAGGATTCGGAACGTAAGTTTTAGTTCCTTTTAATCTTATACAGGGTGTCCCATAACTTACTGGCCATCGAGCAACTGGTGATACTAAAGGACAAATTAGACCGATTAAGTAGTGTAAGTTTTTTCGAAATGATTCTCGTTCAACGCCCTGTAATTCTAGGATATAGTTTCTATTTTCTTTGCAGAAAAACAATTCCACGAAAAGTTTGATAAACTGAAATCAATATACGTCAAACTGCGTGATGAACATGTCAATGAAATCCGGAAGGTAAGAACCTAAAGATACATAGCCTTGTTTTGTAGTTTACTAAATTTAAAAAAAATTGCGCTATGCAATTTTGTTACGAGCAAAAACGGGAAACGTTAAAATAAGTGTTTCGTTTTAGAAAGCTGAAATAGAAAAGAAGCTTGCTTTATCCCTAAAGGCGATAGAAAACATGAACGAGTTGCAAGCGGAAAAGGAAAAATTACAAGTGTCCGAAAGACAGAAATCCGATGAGTTATCCTTGTTGCAGAAAGACAAGGAATTGTTTAATATGGAAACTGAGGTAAATACAGTTTTCAAACGTTAAAAGCTGTTTAAACAATACAGGGTGTTATGGAAATGACGTATTATATTTAAAAGGGTGGGTGTCCTAGAAAAGCGCTACATATTTAATTTTTTTTAAATCGACCGTTTTAAAAGTGGGGTAATAAACACTCTTACTCACAGGTCAGTCCACGCTACAGTACAACGTTTCATCCAGAGCCAATGGCAATGTTGCCAAACTTAATGTAAAACTGAAATTCCATATAATATTATAAAAATAAATTATTTTCTACCTACTTGTATTTATCTTTATACCTAAAGAGCGAGGAAATCCAGGCACAAACACAATCAGTGTTTTTCCTTTTTCATGGGAACACTCCTGGAAACACTATGTACACACAGTAATAGTGAAACAGAACCGATAGTTAGCTTTTGAAAACACAATAATACAGACTATTAGATTTTATTACACCCGAGAAATTTGACGTCCAGAAGAAACGCGTCAATAAAAACAATATTCAAAGATTATTTATGGACGGGCAAGATAAACGCGTAAACCGAAAAAACAGAGCGGATCGCTGAGAGTGTGTTGGTGATCGACGAGACATAACGTATCCGGCCGCTGGTTGGTCTTGAACTAACAGACGCACGCGTTCGGCGCGATATGAAACTACTTCGCTCAGCCGATGTAAGGCGTCAAAAGATCATTGGCATTTGACCTAGTGACGTACGTGGCTATTACTAGTCCATATGTTTTTTCGGGTTGTTTAAAACATAGTCCGTCGTAAATGTTCTTCAATTAGTTGTACAGAAAGGTATTACAGAATGGAAAAGTGTTTAAATTATTTGATTTTGTCTAAAGAGTTTAAGGTGTACATATGACAACACCGGCCAGAATTCCTTGATTGCTTACATGTATCGCAGTGCCACACAGGTGTTTTTCTGGTTTGACGTCAGGTCACTTTTACCGCTGAATGAATTGAAGTTTTTAATATGTCAATGAAATTTCAATTCGTCTTTATCTCAGGAATTGCCGGTTTAAATATAATACCTCATTTCGATATCACCCTGTATAATAGACGATGTTAAAGAAAGTATTCGTCCACCTAAAACATTTAATTTAATTAGTGGAGTTCCACAAGGTACAGGCCTAGGATCATTATTTTTAAATATTTATTAGTAAAGTGATGTTTTAGATTCTGAAAAAGAGCGTCGCTGACGCCTGTAGAGAAAGAGATCACATTCGACAAGAATTGCAAACCATCATAGAAGATAAAGAACAGTTAAAGAAAAAATCCGAAGAATTGTCGTATAGAATAATGGATTTAGAGCGACAGCTAGATAACGGTACGAAGCTCGTAATTTTTATGTTAAAGCGTCTTATTTTATCAACTTTTTTTTAGAACAAAAAGAAATTCAATTGAGACTACACTCTATAGTTAGAAACTCTGTGGAAAATAGCGAGGAACTGTTGAAGCACGCCATTCACGAAGTAGATAACCCCGCAATTGCTGCATTAACGTGTAGTCCCGATTACCTGAGAAGTTTGACGGAAGGTGAATACCTTATATTTATTTAAAATACATTTGAGTATACAATAAATTCCGGACAAAGATAATGTTAGTCAGGTTTATAGCCCTGTTTAATGTTTTTCGATCTTGGTGAAATTTCTAGCAAAGTGTAGACTTTTTTAACGGCCTGTAGAAAAATTGAGTGGTAGAATTTAGCTTCATTATGATTTGTTTTGAAGTACGGCCCTTTCTTAATGCTATGTTCTTTGATTCACGTCATTATGTGTTTTTTAAAAGAAGATACCCATTTTTAATGAGAGTATTGCAGTTTTTCAAAATTCAGAACATTTGATTATTTCTTACTAGGGCGTATATTGCCACCTCTTGTTCTTATTACTTCTACCATGTGACCTCAAGCGTGGATCCAGGGGGGAGGGTCATGGGTGACATGACCCCCCCCCCCCCAAACCAACAATTTAACACGAAAAATACCCTATATACCGGCTTGACTACGCAACAGAGTATTACTTTTCGTAACTTTTCCTTGTATGACTCCCCAAAACGAAGTTTGACCCCCCCCCCCCCAGACCGAGGTCCTTGTGTGACCTAACATACTTTCAATGCAATTAATTTTTGGATATTTGTTTATGATCCTCAATAAAATAATGTAATGTTGTGAATTGTGAATAAAATTGAAAAACTGCAATAATTTCTTTAAAAATTTGTATCTCGTTTTATAAAGCAGATAAAGACGTGAACCAAAAACATTGCGTTAAGAAAAGTTTACTCTTCAAAACAGAATATAATGAAGCTAAATTCTACAGCTCAATTTTTCCACAAGGCGTTAAGAAATTAAGGAGAAAAAAGTAACTTTTGTGTCTGCCTGTATAATGATCATAGTATTTTGAAAACTAAAATCCAGACTATAAATCTGAGTAACAGTATCTTGTGGTTTGTGGAAGAAAGGACGTTAAATCAAAGTTATTTGTTTAGGTTGTCAGAAGGCACTAGAAGACAGCACAACTTTAGTTTTTACGGATTATGCCACGGTTATAACGACATCGAACAAAATTGCTCACAGACATGCCATATACATTTTACAAGGGAGGGCAACGTGCAATACGAGTCCTGATATTTCTTTAGGAGAAAGTAAGTCGTATTTTATCTTACCTAACATACCAATAATTCTTACTTATTTATGATCGAAACTCGTTATAGTTCTCTCGCAGTCTTGGCTATCTAATAGAGACCGTTTGATTATTATTTACTTTTATAGGAATGGCAGAAACGTGTAAAGTTTTGGGTGAAGTAGTTTTAAGGATACTCCATTGCATTAAGGAAAAACAAAGTACTGCGTTAGTTGTTAAAGAGGCGTTAGGCAAATTGGAAGAAGTAGCGGCTTTAGGAGATAATATTAGTTTGTCACTATTGGGAGAAAAGGTAACGATTTCGTACAGGTCGACAAATTTATCTATAGCTACAAAAGGAATGCGGGCAAGAAATTTCCTGGGTTAACAATGTTGTCACATATATTAAATTTTAATTTAATAATATGTTACCAAGTAAACCCTAAAATTAAATTTACCCATTTAAAGTAAATTGTCAGAAGTATATACGAAACTAATATTCTATTATAGTTTCAATGTTCTTAAAACTTTCTTTTCATACTATTTATTTTAATATTTAAATGCAAAATAAAATACTTCTAATCTAAAAATAGGGCAACATGGTGCAATATCAACGGTAACCATGGGTAACCGGTGGCTAGAGCTAATTTGATAGGTTATATCCCGGACATAGGATGACGACACGCGTCTGGCGACACGCCTATTGTGCCAGCGTGCTTGTTCGGCGATGTCCAATATGCTTCATCCAGTTGCGTAGTGATAGGGTTTGTTTTAAAACTGTGATAATGAATGAATATACCCTGGTAAAACCCTTCATTGTCAAACCCGTGAAGTGATTGCCAATGTGTACAGGGTGTGTGAAGAGGAATCACAAATTAATACATTTAAATTGCCACTTAAGCGAAAGCTAGAAAGGGTCGCAATGTATACGGGAGTAAGCGTGGGTGCAGTAAAAAACATTCACAAAGACGGAAAGGAAAGAAAATAAACCGGATCAATTGTTGTCATCTCCTGTCAAAAAAGAGCCCGTCTCTCTGCTGTCGAAAAAATCGAAAGCTTCGAGTTTGTCATTATTAGGAGAACAATACAAAAGTTTTATTTGGAACTAAAAGTGGTTCCAACCTTAAAAAAGTTGCTACAACAGCTGAGAAGTGACATAAACTTTCCATTTTCCCGTGAAACTTTAAAGTGCATGTTGAAATCAAATGGATTTTATTGGCGAAAATGCCAAAATAAGCGAAAAATATTAATGGAAATGCCTAATAATTGCACTGGTGATACAAATATATTCATGCCATGAAAAAATATATATTATTACATTATTAAGATAATAATAGCACGCCCATGACTCGGCCATGTTTTAAAAGATATTGCTTCCCCCTTACCGATACCGCGTAGCTATAGACTCGCTTGTCGAGCTGTACATATTCATATTTTATTACTGTTCAACTTTACAGCAAACCTTACAAGATCAGTAAATGCTGTCATTATCTAGTAATCACACCTAGTTACATAATCCATTAGTAATGACACTATTATTGATCGCTGCTATAGAATATAGAAGCAAGCAAAATCAGTAAATATTGTCATAGTAGTACTCATTACATAATGCATTAGTAGTGACACTATTAATGATCGATGACACTATAGTATATTCATTTCCAAGATAGACCGACCACAACAAACGCACGTGATCGGTGAAACTAACAGTGAACAGGGCAGTGCTTATGATATTATAATTATAAAAAATTATGGTCGCAATATTGTTGAATACAATTTGGAAATATCGTTTGTAAGATCTGTGGAAATATCGGAATGTAAATAAGTATTCATGGTAAAATATAAAATAAATTAATAAATACAGGGTTTCCGGAAAATACGTGTCGATGTACATTTTGTTAGAATTGTCAATTTATTCGAAACGAAAGAATCCGTGATCCAAATTGTCATTAAAAAAATTCTGTTTACTGATGAAGCGTGCCGTACAAGATCCGAATTCACCAACCTGTATATCTTATTGATCCTATTGTGATGAAATTATTCTGATAAGTTTGAGGAGTCATCGCTGTCATCGTCGCTTTAGTCTACAGTAATACCTAATTAGTCGTTCAACTTGTATCTCGATAATATTATCGAGTTCCCACATTCTGGTTCCTACTTTTTGTTGCACTAATGCATTTTTGACTCTTCTCAGATGTAATAGTTGCTAATGCACGGTCAAAAAGGTCTTTCATATCGACAAACTTGTAGGTTGAATTATGTTTGGCAATAAAAGTCTTTATAATCACTTCTTTCATTTCAAGACTACAATGATTTTTCTTGTGACGTTTCTTAGATGGACTCGAATTAATATACTCTTGGGCTTCGTCTGCAGTATCGGTGCTAGACATTCCTTTAACAAATATACAAAGGTAGGTATGTTAAGTAGTACTCACAACAACAACAACAAACAGACAATTAAAGGACAAAAGTAAAAACGGAATAATCACAACTTCCTCAACACGAAACTTGGCCTCAATGGCCAACAGACCGACTATTTTCCTGATTTCAACTCTGTAAAAATTATAAGCCCCGCCCCGTCCCTCGTTCGCGCCATATCGAACGGCCAACAAGAATACGCATGCGCGGAGGCTCCTCCTACTCACGTGATGATCATGCGCTAACAGTGTTTATGCCTAGTCTATCTTGTAAATAAATAGACTTTAGTTAATCTTCTATAGGGTATAGAGTACTAATTACATGATTTTCTTGCTTTCCCAATGCCATGAAGAAAATAAACGTATTTTTTTATAATTATAGTTATTTATTTTAGTCTGAAAATTTGGATGAAATGTTGGACGATGAAATGTTGGCAATGGACAAAGCTATCGAAGAAGCGGCCAAAAGAATACAAGTAGGTGTCCACAGAAAAAAATGCTTATAAACGCTTGATATTATCAAAAATATGTATGGTTTTAATCGGAATCAAATCTCGTAAATTATGACATAATATAATTTTACTTGCATTGTAGGATATGTTAACAAACTCCAGAGCGGCGGATTCTGGAATCAAACTGGAAGTAAACGAAAAAATCCTGGATTCTTGTACGACCCTGATGCAGGCCATCAGGTTACTTGTAAAAAAATCCAGGTTGTTACAGGCGGAAATTGTCGGTCAAGGAAGGGTAAGTTATTGTATATGTGAATAAAAAGAGTTTGAATAACAAAATTTGCATTAAATTTCCGTTTTCCTTTAAACATAGTTTATAGCTAATATTATGAGAAACAATAAAACTACGTTTTATTTCTTTTCCACTATATTCTTAAAAATGACATGTTTCGCTATCACTGTAGCTTCTTCAGATTGAGAATGAATGAATATTTTTCTATTTCTAACAAAGTGTACAATCTTAAAACATTATTACAGGTATAAAGATGGTGTAGGGGGTAGGGGATATAATAGTAACAGTGGGATTATCCAAATGGTCAGTAATGTGATTATATAAATTATTTTATTGATTTATTTATGCATGTAATAGCGGATTAGTAAAATAAATTTAACAAAGGAGAATTGTTAAGGTCTATTTGATCATTCAGTAAAACATCGGTATTTTTAAGTTTATGTATTCCCATGGATTCTAACAGATTAAGTTTTATGCCTTAATTTTCAGTATGTAAGATTTGAAAATTTGAATCGAAGTTATGTTGTTTTTCTTTTAAATGGTTGGAATAATTTGAATCTGTTTTATCTTTTATGTAGCTATTATAATGTTCTTGTATTCTTTTTCCAAAATGTCTCCCTGTTTGGCCAAACAAGAAATAATCAGTTCTCTTACAGTTTGCCTAGAACAAAATTATTTTGAGTTTAACGGTAGGCGTTATACTAGTAAAAATGGTTTTATTATGGGGAACCCACTCATTCCGTTACTAGCTGAAATATTTATGGATTTTTTTTGAAAGTAAAATTAGTAAACACCCTCTTTTTAAACAGTTTCTTTATTGGGTTTGTTGACGACATCTTAACATGTTTTCTCGGAACGGACAGACAGTTAAAAATATTTCTCGAATATATCAATAGTTTACATAAAAATATCAATCACAATAGAGGAAGAAAACCAGCATTCCATTAACTTCCTAGATTTAACTGTAAAAAGAGAAATTAATAAACATATTTTCTGTTTTCCACAAACCTTCTCGTACAGACACAACGATCCATAATTCTTCTTGTCACCCAATTCAACATAAGTTAGCAGCTTTCCACAGTATGATTCATAGACTATTAACTCTCCCACTTAATAAAAATAACTTTCATAAAGAACTACATATCATTAAACAAATAGCAGTCCATAATGGTTATTCTTCGAATTTAATAAACAAACTCTTAAAGAAAAAGACTATTGATTTAGTTTTCCCAAATAGTAAAACGCCAGCAGATAAATTTAAAGTTGTTACTTTCATTGGAAAACCGAGTAAAAATGTGGGTAAGGTGCTTAATAAACTCAAGCTAAGGGTAGCTTACAAAACCAACAACACTTTAGTGGAATATATAAAAAAAAATAAAACTAAAAATCATAAAAATAGAAAATCAGGGGTGTATAAACTAAAATGTAAACATTGTCCGAAAACATACATTGGCCAAACAGGGAGACATTTTGGAAAAAGAATACAAGAACATTATAATAGTTACGTAAAAGATAAAACAGATTCTAATTATTCCAACCATTTAAAAGAAAAACAACATAACTTTGATTCAAATTTTAAAATCTTACATACTGAAAATTAAGGCATAAAACTTAATCTGTTAGAATCCATGAGAATACATAAACTTAAAAATACCGATGTTTTACTGAATGATCAAATAGACCTTAACAATTCTCCTTTGTTAAATTTATTTCCCTAATCCGCTATTACATGTATAAATGAATCTATAAAATAATTTTAATCACTTTACTGACCATTTGGAAAATCCCACTGTTACTATTATATACCCTACACCCTACACCATTTTTATACCTGTAATAATATTTTAAGATTGTACACTTTGTTAGATATAGAAAAATATTCATTCATTCTCAATCTGAAGAAGCTACAGTGATAGCGAAACATGTCATTTTTAAGAATATAGTGGAAAAGAAATATAACATAGTTTTATTGTTTCTCATAATATTAGTTATGGATTTCCACCAAGTATCGGCTGAATCAATTAGTTTATAACTACCCCATCATTTGTCATATACTATGTTCGGGCATAGTATGTAGTTATGTGTTTGTATTAGATTCGTATAGATGTGTTAGTTTTACACAATATAATTTTCTAGGGTACTGCAAGTGCAAAAGAGTTTTATAAACGAAACCATCAATGGACAGATGGGTTTATATCAGCCGCTAAGGCAGTTGGTGCCGCTGCTCAATTTTTGTTGTAAGTTGTTTAATTATTCCCTCCCTTCTTATTTTCCTGTTATAGTTCTTATTTAATACAGTCAAGAAACCAATAATTATTTCTACGTTTAATTCTAGAACGGCCGCTGACAAAGTAGTCGTTTCAAACGGAAAACTAGAACAACTGGTGGTGGCAGCTCAAGAAATCGCCGCCTCTACCGCTCAATTAGTAGTGGCCAGTAGAGTAAAAGCGGACAGGAACAGCGATAATCTGAGACAGCTGACGCAGGCTTCTAAAGGCGTTACCACGGCGACGGGTACTGTGGTTGCTACCGTAAAAGATTGTGGCCAGTTGATTGAGGAAACTGGTGCGTAAATGGACAAAAAATGCTTTATAAGCTCATTATAATCATATTTTAAACGGCATGTCTGCTAATTAAATCATATGAACAGGCTCAACCAAATAATCTACTGACCCACAGTCTGAGCGACATTGCTATAAATAACCCGCTCAATAGTAGCTTAGACTGTGAGTTTGATTGAATTTGTTATGGACACACCTGTACTTATGTTATTCATTTTCAAACCCATAAAATATCGTTGAAATGACACCGGTGCATTTGAACTACTGCAATAAAAATAAGAATTGTTTGTATACCTTTATTTGTAAAAACGCAGTATCTATTCAGTTGTTTTGGCAGTAAGAAGGTTTCGACTTTGGGACATTTTTAATGCTAGTTTTTCAATTTTCAGTAATTTTTCATTTCTCGAGATTTATATTTTTTTTTGCAGAGGAACTCGACGTCTCAAAAGTCTCTCTGCACCAAGCGAAACGACTAGAAATGGAAACTCAAGTTCGCGTGTTAGAACTAGAGAAAGAACTAGAACAAGAACGATACAGGCTAGCCAAACTAAGGAAACATCATTATCAGTTGGCGGGCGAAAGCGAGACCTGACCTGAACCCAAGCTTTATTATAACAAAAAAGATTGTTTTATTTTTTCTAGTTAGAGATAGCGCTATAGTAGTGGCAACGTATTGAAATGCAGTAGCTTCCATATTTTGCATGTCGAGTTTTCCTGTAGGGAGAACTGGTACATAAGTTTATTTTCTATGTAGTTATGAATGATTTTGCCCAATGAAAATTGCCAAGGATAGAATTTCTCTTACATAATATCTAAATTGTTACCAATTGCTCTATGAATTTGGTGTGTCTAGATTCTAGCTAGAGGATCATTTAATTAGTTGTTTTACCTCCTATTACTGCTATTGCGGACTTAACACTTAAAACTTACTATGGACTTAAAAATCATAAAATACACCGGAATTTTTATGTTCAATACTTGCCACATTAACAAAACTAACCATATTTAACTATTTATTTATTTACCAAAATAATATAGAATAAGTACTCCAAAGAAACAGTTACATTACATATTGTACTATTTATGTAAATGCATGTATAATTGTAGCATTACAAATTGGCTTCTGAATGGGTGTTTTGCGATGTTACTGCGAAAATATGTATACTAATTTTAGTGTTATACCTTGCGAACATAAAAAATAAACTTGCTAAAATAAATCTTCCGAGAAGATTTATTTTAGATATTTTGTAAGTTTATCTTTTAGATATATTTCCTTGGTGTATGTATATTTCCACAAAATTTACCATTTACCAGTTTAGAATATTTTATACATGTATGTAGTTATTATCAATTTTTAATGTTAATAAATGTTTAAAAATTACATGTTTCTTTTTTTGTTATTGGGAACAATGGTATACAAGTTGTATTAAATTGGCCCTGGATTTATGTTAATATTTTTTGACATCTTATTTTTAACGCAGATTTGTATCTGAAACATACCAGAAGTATGATTGCCTTTCAGGCCTGAGAAACAAGGGTAAACAGAACATACATAAACACAAGTGACAATTTTTATTAAATATTGCAAAATAACACTGAACAAAAACTGTTAGGTCTTCAATAATGAAGATTAAATAAATGTTATGCAAATCCTCGATTAAAAATAATAAAACATAATATATATTATAATGTGATTAGATCCCAGTGACCCTAAGGTAAGACGGGATTAAAAATGGAACTTTGCATTTAAAATCTACACTAAAAACCTTACCAGAATAAGCAGGTAGGTATGTCGGACGACATTTTATGGAGTCGTGGTTCTTTATTAGACAACTATAAATTTTTGTACGCTATTAAAACTGTTGTGCTGCACAAAACTGCATTCATCTTTCTGTTTCTAATTAAAGAATCATTGGTAAAAAAAATTTGGTCATATTCTTCTAATTCTGGACTTTGAATAGGTTGATATTCAGTACAGTCTAGGTTGGTGCAGTTTAGTGCAACAGTGATAAAAACATCAAAGTTTATAGAATATGATAAATAGGTTTAGTTTGCAGTTTCACAAGCATCAATCCAATCATTATACACATCGACAGGCTCTGACAAAAAGTTTATGGTTGTCTGAAAGTCTTCGAGACAGACTCGACATGTTATTCGGGCTGTACTTCGACCTTTATCCCTACAAAAAAGTTTTTTAATAGAAATATTAGACAAAGTTTTCAAATAGGAATTTTAGATACTGGTGCCTGTAGACACTCCGTTAGGATATTTGTACAGGCTTTGTTTCAATTTTATTTCATGTCCTCATTTTACTTGTATAGTCTAATTCTAATTTGAAGGGAGAGGGACAAAACAGTATATAATTTACAGGTAGGCAGCTATATCTTTTGAATGTTCTCATTGGAAGTAGCTAGTTCTTGTACTTACAACAAGCTATTCAAAACTTAATTTCAGGGCTTGCATACAAGAATATATCGAATTTAATAACAAGTTTACTCACATTTTTACATCGCAACTTTTCTCGTGATTGCAAAACGGACAAGTAAAGAGGATATCCAACGGCTCTATTGCTTTTCTCTTTGGCGGTGGCTTTCTTTTCGACTTTCTACGACCCATAATAAAATATTTTCTAAACAAATATTACAAAAAGTTGCAAAAAAATCAACTTGTCAACAAACATAAATGTCAAAACAACATAACCCAATTAGTCCTTTGTGTTGTATAATTATTTGGCGTTTACTGCCTGGGCTACCCGCGCTACTAAGCTACGACCTACGTTTACTTTTATTTGATAAATGCTTCGACGACTAAACGATACATCCTTTCTCTGTGGTTAACATTTAAGAGCAGTGGCGTATCAATTAGGATTTTCTCAATTAAAACAAACCTAGCAAACAGCGCTGTTTTTATTTCACCACCACAAATCTACGTAGGTTTGTTTATTATCAATTAACAAAAGTGCACACTATACAATATCCAAATTATTATTTTCAATTAATCAAAAACATTTAATATTTATTCTATTTTTTTGATTTCGTGAACCCTCCGAGAATATTTATTATATCCAGGATTTTTTACAACATAATAATGAAAATATAGTAACTCCCCGGCAAGCACTAGAAGACCTAATACATAACCTATTCCCAAAACAACTAGAGCCCCATACATTTTCTTTAAATTCATTAAAGCCTTCTGTCCCTCATCACTATCCACTTTATCAATCAAAATTATTTGCATCACGTCGTTAAGCCACTTCTTCACCAATCCACCTTCAAGAACTCTGCGTATAAATTTGTCTACACGTGGTTTTAATGGTGAATTTTTTTGTAGACCAATTGACACCGGCATGTTGATAATGCAATCTTTCATTATGTGAAGGTTTCTGTCGGATTTGGCAATATATTCCTTAATGCCGGTTTGGTTTGTTTGGTTACCAATTACAATTTCTTGATATCTAAAAAAAGGACTTTGGAGTAACCTACATTTTTACTTGATTGATTATTCAAACTTTTGTACATATTTTTTACTATACGTAATTTATTTCAATATGTAACCGGCTTTACATTGTGTGCAATGTGACCTAATCTATGGACCTAAAACATTTATTTGCTTACCTAGTTTGTCTTTTTACCACTGCCTCCTTTAGAAAGTAGGTATTCTCATAAAAAGCACATTGCCCGCCAGCAACTCTATCTATTGCATCATCAGAGTTATTTGCTATTTGAAAGTTCTGCACTATTTTTCTTATTGAACTGTCTATTGACGAAGCGAAAAACTGCTTGTTAATTTCACCCCATCCTTCGTATGTTAGCCTACTATCTACGAGCTCTTGTAAAGTGTTAATAGTTACTCTAAAAACATACATAGAAATACAGCCAAATAGACATAAGGAGAGATAGCTTACAGAACCAAAAAAATGGGATTCTTTTTCTTACATAATAGTAGGTCTAGATAATATGGCAGTCATACTAGCTCTGTACGCTACCACAACCAGTAGACAGTATAACCAGTACCAACCAGTTAATACTCTCAGGGACCAGCCAGTTGGAAGCTTTGGCAATGATACTAAAACATAAAAGTACTTTGTTTGCATTAATAATAAGTAGAAGCAAAATATTTACATTATAATAAATTTGTTATAAAACTCTTAACCTTGATCGCTCTGCAACTGTAAAATAAATACCAACAAGAGCTGCTTATAGAGCCGGCAATAAAAATTTACGGTTCAATGGCAATTATAAATGCACGAATTCATGCGCAGTAAATCGTTCTCGATCAGCTGGCGCATTGCCAACAGTCAGAACAGCAGTTGGTATTGTCGAAATCCCTAAAATACCACCAGAATTAGAGGTGTGCAAACCTGTTCGTTTTGATTAGCAGTTAAAGCAGCTACTGCTACTTACAAATGGCAGTTCATAAAGGTTGCTACGAATTAGTAGTACATATGCTTAATAAAGAATATGAACTGTTAATTTAAATACTAGTTAGTTTAAATATCCATTAGATAAGTGCTTCGACCAACTAATAAACATTTAAAAATAACTGAATAATCCATCTCTACTCAGAGTTGCACCGGCAATGGCAATGAAAATGGTGCGTGCCCCATTTCTGGCAATGCGACACAGCTGATCGAGAACGGTGTACTGCGCATGAATCCGTGCAATTTTAATTGCCAGAAGACTAGAATTGCCGACTGTAATATGGTTTCCATTCTCGTATTGCGCCGGCAATGCGAGAAGTATTGAGCCAGCTGATCGAGAACGGTTTAGTGCGCATGTATACATGCAATTATAATTGCCATTGCCGGCGCAAGAGACAAAAATTGCCGACGCTAATACGGCTTTTAACATTAAAACGTTTTTCCTTATTATTTTAACTGATAATAGATAAAAACAGAACTTATTGCTTCTCCTAAGTTTCGCAAACTCTTATAATAGCAATAATAATTAGCAACCCATATTTACATGTCCACGGATTGAGTTAACAACATTTTCTCGAAAAATAAAAAAGTCTTTCCTCGGTTTTTTTTTTTGGGACATCCTGTATGTTGAAACTCAAATTAGTCGACGCCATTCCTAATGCAATTACAAGCAAAAAATGTTATGAAGAACGACATTTCCTCGAAAACTGCAAAATAAATAACTATTTTCTCGAACAAACCTTAACAAACCCGAACAAACTCAATCTGTGGACATACTGTATATAGCGCTGAGATCTATCTTAAAATTTATGGTATTTTCGTACCAAGCAGAAGCATGCTGTAAGTATACAAAATGCTGTTGACTGGTTCGGTAAATTGATAGAGTCCTTCAGGATCATCGCTGTCTTTTGGCGTTTGATACTGTTCCTGAAATAATATAAAATTTGAAGTGTTATAAACAGAGATTCTAGTCGATTATTTTTCTTAACTCCAGTAAAAGCTAAATCCAATAATATAAGTCTTTAAATCTAAGATGAAACCTTTCGAACCTACCTTTAACATTGAATATTTCAAATCCGAATCCAACTTTACAATCTGTGACGAAATAGATAAATTAACAAACATTTGCTTCTTCTTTAATTCAATTTCATGGACTCTATTTTTATTGTTCTTCCGATTGATCTTCGTTACGTTGCTCATATGTAGATGGAATCTTGCCAAACAATAGAAACATATGCTGGATATTACAAGGCATAATATAACGCCGCCCCACATCATAGGCCTAAAAATATTTTTAAAAAATATTATATATTACCTATTGTTAAACAAACTATTATTTCCTTACGAAAAAGGTAATATCAAAGTTTTCCAGGAAATATCAGTTAGTGATTCCGGCGTGATAAATGTGAGACATTCGGTATTGTAGGGAATGCTTAGGTCCATGATTTCCAACATAAATGGGATATAGTAAAGGTCACCTAACGCCAAGTCAGCTCGGGCGCTGGTCATTTCACCTAAAATTTAATGTTGATAATTTAGTTAATTGAGGAGTGAAAAATAAATAAGAGCGAGGCTTGAGCATATGAGTCAATTGGTCTCTGGGGGCCTACTCCCACTTCCAACTCCACAAGCAAACTGCCAAAGGGGAAAATTAATTAAGTTTGTTATACGTAGTATGTCCTCCCTCAAGTATATTTTTTGTGTAGTCGTTTTCTCAGCTTTATTATTTAAAAAAAATTACCAAATTTCAAGGAATCTCGTTATGGATCGTCTTAAAAAAAATGCTGGAAATAAAATTTTACCTAAAAGGCCAGTATAAATTCCTCCAACTTGCTTCTTTCCCCAAAGCTCGATATCGGCATTTTCCGGTTCATAGACTTCGCAATGGAAATTCATGGATTGGGATACCGTTTTTAAAATCTAGAAATAAACTGGATATACATCTTAAATTGTCAAAAATTGAATTGTCTCTATGGGCTTAGCTTTAGCTCCTACAGTTTAAAGTGGGTTCCGAACTACAGTTCATAATATGTTTACGTTTCCACTACAGTTTGTTCTGTTGTTTAGGAGTGGGGACTACAAGTTTGGGCACAAAGTCAATAAATAATATGAAACACTATATTGCTTATTTGTAGTCTTTTAGATTGCCAGAAAAGTAAATTTTTAATAGTTAAATAGTTTTACCTCTAATTCAGTGCCGGAATAGAACTCGTTATTATTACTTAAAAAACTTGATCTTGTACTGGAACTAAAGGAAGAATTTTGTCTAACTGTCCCTGGTATATGGGGAAAAGCTGCCACCTTTAGGGTTTGGTTCTTTAAGTCGGAAGTTTTATCTTTAAAGAAATCGGCACCTAAAAACAAAAAAATATAAATTATTTTTTATACAAAAAACTAAAGAAAGAAATCCATCGTAAAAAAAATTCCGTAACGGTCCTCTTGTCTATAGCAAACACAATGATATATCAAGTTTCTCTAGTTAAATAATTAATTATTTTACCTTTTCTAAACTTTAATTCGGCCCATATATCCAATCTTTTCGGTATCAACATATCTACAAAATTCGTAGGAAAAGGTACGGTGGTTATTTCATACCAGAAATTTTTGCCTTTACCCTTATTTGACTTTTTCCAAGTATACTTTCTGATAAAAACTACATTTATAATGCGTTTCCATAGATAGAATATCTTTTTGTCGAAAAGTCGATTGTCGAAAAGAAGAATGTAATTTGCCCTTGTATCTAAGACGCGGTATCTAAAAAAATAGGAAATAGTTATTTATGTAACGAATGCATAAAGTATATTACTTTTTTTAGGAATGGGAAATTTGAGGGATCGAGACGAAGGCGAGTGCCGCTATTCCAATATTTTTCCTACGATCGTATCAGTTATCTTTCTCGAAATTAAAAAACATATATTGGTACAGTACGTTTCACGAAAATTGGATACGACTTAATGATTTCCTGGGTCGGTCCCATTGTGTCGATAAGAGCTTGGCAATAAACAAGTGAAGTATGACGGGACGGACTAAGGAAAACAAGTAATGATATGATTATATTAATGTAATCAAATGAAATAACATTTAAAAAAAATATTACTAGTCATATTTATTTACATTTATAATGTCATTCTATAGATAGTTCTGTTTCGCTATCGCTATCCTCATCAAAATTAATTATAATTGGATTAATTATACGATCCAGACTAATATACGAATTTTCTACAGTTATTACGTGACGGACTGAATTTTTCCAACTACCTGGGGGAATATCATTAAAGCATTTTCGTATTAATTCTACAACACTAGAACTTATAGTCGGAGTTTTCAGACCTAACCAGTGATTTTAACTGGTGCCACATATGCTCTATGGGGTTAAAAATGCAATAATAGGGTGGGAGCCGTAGTACTGTATGTCCAATTTCTTCTGCCAATGTGTCACAAACATATACTTTTTTTATACAAAATGTCTTTAAAACTTCTAAAAGATCACTTTTTTTTATAACTTTCTTCAAAATATATATCATTCGCCGCCATGCAGTTCTGAATCTCCAATTTTGTATTATTTGAGCTTGGAGCTTTATGTAATTGGCGACTGTGATAGCTCGCATTGTCCATTACTATCACGCCATTCTGAGGAATGTTTGGTAAAAGACAATTCTTGAACCATTCCTCAAAAACTAACAAATTTTACCACAAAAATTTATTTAAATATAAATTAAGCAACCTAACCTACCTGATGTGCCTATATTTAATTATAATTATTACAATCCGGTCCTTTCCACATAATAATAACAAACGATCATAAATAATGGGATGGCCCATTATTAAGTTATATCCATTTTTCGTGAAACAATCTTTATATAACTGTCACTTAGGAATGCAATACGTTTCAGATATTTGCTCATATCGACTTGATTATTCCGAATTAATGTTAAGTTCAGCTTGGAATAGCACGACCGTGAAGTCGAATTATTTAAAAATGTTTTACCTTTTTTGGAAATACGTAACAATACCCGCTGCAATGCAATTTAATAAACGTATTATATTACTTTTCGTAAGATTCCTTCAATTTTTCTGGCAATACATTTTGTATTGCTTCATTGGCTTTATTAATTATTTTCTCGAGCGCATTGAAATGAGTTGCCTTCTTCGGAATTATTTCTTTCCATCTTGAATGTTTTGAAATATTATCGACATATGTAAGGTAACCATAACAATGCGGCGCCCAGGCAACGAACGACGTGGTTGCTATGTTCCTGGTAACTTGATATTATAAGCATTCAGAGAAGAGCGAAAAGATGAAACGTTACGGCACTTTTTTCACGCTAAATTACTCGTTTTTTTTATAACGATTGTAGAAAAATGCAATAAATTTTTGACGGTTTTATACCTGTCGCCAAATTTCAATAACCTCGCAGCTTGAAGCCCATTAGCTATCAGTATAATGTACATTTGGCAACCATCGTTTTTTGCCATCATAAGCGAATTCTGCGTCTCATTGTTTGGAGCTAGCAAGTCTTCAGATTCTTCCACATTCACCTTAAAATGTATACTATTGTTTGAAATTAAATCAACGAAAAAGTAGCACCCTGTATCTATTCCCGAAATTCTTAAAACTCTATTGTATATATATTAATAAAACGTTTCAAAAAAACGGAATCCTATAACTTACCAGAATATACGAAATAAATCCGCGGAATCGTACGAACCAATGCTTTTCAAAAAGGTCTGAATAAATTGTATCGCTAACAATGGCAACACATTTGTAGGCGTGGAGGGATTTTATCATTATTTCCTGCAAAAGGAGCTCAAAACTCGCGTCGGTATTTTCAGATAAAGAAGCAGAAATATCTTCTTTAATACTAAAAAATAATATTTAGTTTACTTGGGGCTTTAACTGAGCTAATATATTAAGGTGTAAATTATATATACAGGGTGTCAATTTAATAACGTCCCAGCCTTAATATCGCACTTTCAATAAATAATATTAAAAATTGGAAAATCTCGATTATCTTTAATATTGGATCTTGCCAATTTTAAATTTGTATAATCGAAATATGGAATGGAAAACCATTGATATTTGACCCCCCTGCAAATACTATATAGTTTTTCTCAAGTAAAAATAAAAAACTTAAGAGGGGGGCATTATACGTGATCCCCCTGTACAGGGTGTCCCTTTTTGGACACTTTTATAGGGTATCTCCGTAATTGTTAGTGCTATCAAGAAAGTAAGGTATATGTCATGTGCTCTTTTTGGGTCAAACATAAAATGGTAAAATCAAAATTTGAAAATTTTCGCTTGCTTAAGAGATACGGGGGAAAAACAAGAAATGGACAATATCAAAATTACCCTATATTTTCTTAGTTAAAAGAGATACAGAAAAATGTTTTATACAGAAGTCTCTTTATATCGATTGTTGAATAATCTGCCATTTTCGGAATAAGTATACGGGGTCAGGTAAAAAAGTTATCGGACCTAACCTCCTTTTTCTAAATGGAACCCCTGTATATTTTAATCTAAAAAGATACTACTATAAATTCTCCTTTCAAATATATAACACACCATGGATGATATTGGTTTCCTAGGCGATTTATTTAAACTTTACTACTTTAAACCACAGTATACCCTGAAACAAAAGCTAATATCCTAGAAACAACCATGTCGACTATTAACATTTAACGTCAATTTCATTTTTACATATTCATTTGCGAAAATGACCTATCAACATTTTGAAAAATTTGATATGATATCAGTTTATATTGAAAGTGGAAAAACGAAGAAATGGCGCAAAATGTATATTTTGTTCGCTATCCGGAAAGACGGTAACCATTTAAGGACATATTCCGAACATTTGCGATGATTCCCGTTATTTTTTACCTTAATCTGAATCTTTTATTTCGTTTCAAAGTAATAAAGTTTAAATAAATCGCCTAGGAAATCACTATCATCCATGGTGTGCTATATATTTGAAAGGAGAATTTAAAATAGTATCTTTTTAGATTAAAATATACAGGGTGTTCCATTTAAAGAAATGCGGTTAGGCCCGTATACTTATTCTGAAAACGGCACATTATTCAACAATCAATATAAAGAAACTTATGTATACAATATTTTTCTGTATCTCGTTTAACTAAGAAAATATAGGGTAATTTTGAAATTGTCAATTTTTTGATTTTCCCCCGTATCTCTTAAGCGAGCGAAAATTTTCAAATTTTGATTATACCATTTTAAATTTGTCCCAAAAAGAGCACATGACATCTACATTACTTTTTTGATAGCACTAACAATTACGGAGACACCCTATAAAAGTGTCGAAAATGGGACTCCCTGTATACTCACGTATAACTACCGATCATGACGATCCAAAATGCGACATCAGCAGGGATCAGAGACGTAAAACTTTAAAAAAACAACTTAACTTACCCCAAAATAAATATATTTTTAGTTAATAATAAAAATAATCCATTTACCTTTCCGATAATACAATACCGACAAGACAATTCATTAAAATACAACATGAACACATTCTCGAAACCATTGTTTACTAAATTAAAACGACTTATCTTTTGACTAAATGGATGTTCCCTAATAGTGGTTTCGGGTTTAAGAGTGACTAATACCCTCCACATTCCCTTTAGGGCAAAAGAGAGGGAAATTAACCCGAATAAATAATGTAAAAAGCAAAAATTTAAGGGAGAGCGGGGAATAAGGAACGAAATATAAAATATTTAAACTCAATTTTCTTGTTAATCGGGTTTCCATCGGGCTACGACGTTAATTACGTTTTATCCAGATAGTTTTTTAGTGAAACGATAGTTTTTATTATTTATCGTGATTGGTGGGAAAAGGTTACAATAATTTATAATGCGAATGATCCTAGGAGCCTAGTATATTTTTATTCGACTGCAAAACGCCATCGGTTTGCCAGCGGCGTACCTATTATAAAAAAAGTGACTTTTTTTCTGCAGGCGGATAGGTTTCCAAATTAACCTCATCAATTCTACATGAAAACGATCCCTTGCGTTTTTCTTGTCAGACGATTAAAACAATGTTAACAATTTATCTTCATTCATTTTTCTTTATAGTAACATTCATATTCCTGTTATGAGTTAAACTTTTTTTAAAGGCAACTTTCAGTCCTTCCTCCAGCATATAACTTACTAAAATAAACTATTTGCCTGTAGAAACGATTATAATTTGCGAAATATATGTTACTTCTTGCATTAGAAAGCAATTTTTAAAGTTTTTTTTTTATAGATTATAGCTTCAGTATTCAAATTTGAATTTAAAAATGTATCGCCGGTCACGTGTCCCCAGTCAATAATTTATTACTTTATTTACCCTTTTATATTTCTCGTAATTTTACTAAAGTTATTTTTATATATAAATAATTTACACTCCTACTACAATTTGTATTGGAAAAATTATGTTCAAAGATCAACAGTTTAGTTTCTCGAACGCAATTATTAACCAGAAGTTCGGTCCCCGCAGCTGCATGTATCGCCGGTCACAGCAAAAATTGCTTATAAATAACGCCACTACAGGTCGGCCTAATAGTTTTACAAATATGACGGTACCTATGTGTTTGAATTTGTGTAAAGCGTGCTCCTGTTTAGGTAAGTTCCTTATTATGTTTATTTAGGTATAAACTAGAACATCGCCTACTTTTTACCAAGCGTATGTTTTTATGTTGTATCGCCGGTCACAGGGTTAACTCAGACCTAGTTGTCTTAATTACGGGGAAAATACTACAAGAAGTCATTCTCTTGAGTACAGATAGTCATTTCAGTTTAAAAAAGTTTAAGAAATAGCTTGTATTAGCTACAAATGTGTGCATGTTTGTATCGCCGGTCACAGTAACACCGGTCACGCATGAAAATGTTACAGGAGATAAATTGATGTGCCGGTTTGTTATCCGAAGCTATATACAATATTTTTTTATTAACCATTTATAAACCATTACGGAAAATTATATTTTGATGTGCACGTTTCGTTTACACCTTAGGTAGATTAAAAATATGACTAATTTTCTTAGTATTTTAACATTCTATAAGGAACATTCCAAAACTTTAAGGCAATATAATACAGGCTGTTATAAATAATAGGAAAATGGTTATAGTGACTGATTAAAATAACTCAGTTCCCAATATTGGCGTTATATGATTCAGAAGAGTAAAATTAGCCATGTGACTGGCGTTAAATTATTAAAAAATCGCTGCTATAGACCAAAATTTTTGTGACGATGATCTTTTGCTCGGACATATATAATTCCTCTAATTAGATACTATAAGAAATCTATTAAAAAATTAACAGGTGTTTTTGAGATGATTTATTTTTAAAATCCGATTTACTGAAAGTTGCCTGTAAAAAAATTTTGACCCATATATCAAAAACTAAAATTTTATACATGTCAGCGATTAAATTTGACATTGGACCTACGTTAAACGGGTTTGTTCGCTGATGTGTGGAGCCGTCACTTTTTTAAAGAATAATTTTCATTAAGTAATGTTGCAAAACACGTTTAAGCTCAAAAGTTAATGTTCCCTCTCAAAAAGAAGCCAGGGTCATTTTTATTATGCTGAATTTAAAGTAGTCCTCATTGCAATGAAGAAAGAAAAATACGAAATTATACGGCGGTAACCTAGTTTTATAAAGGTTTGTATAAAAGGGCCAAGTAATACGGAAAGTGAGTTTTTAAGAAAAATTTCGACCTTAGTTTTTTATATGCCTATGTTTAAAATTACCAGTTTAAATGAAGTCAATAAAAACTAAATTTAGAGTAGTTATACGTTCCAAATTTTTCCATTTTAGAATTTACAGTTGTTTTTTCTTCGCCTGATAGGGGAGGGGACCTGCTTAACGTGGGCTCCGAACCGCAATCCTAGATCTACGCTGCTCCCTTAAGGGCGAGCTCAAGGGCTATCATCCCTTGGTTTCTCGCATCGCTGTATGATGATTACACAAGGAAATACAACTTTTGGAAAATAAGAAAGGTTTTCTTAGTGTGTATAGCTGTCGGATCTTAACGTCGTCGCATGCAACTCTCGTAACAATATTTATACAGTCCACTACTAATACTACTAAAGCCATCTACGAGCTATCAAGAAAACCGAATGATATCCAATACTACTACCGCGATCTACGAGTTATCAAGAAAACCGAATGATGTTTAATATCACTACGCCATCTACGGGCTACGTCATTAGGCGCAACCAAGACGAGAACAATAGTTAACTGTTTTATGACATGAACGAATCGAGCAACGAGACTGACAAGTTGGCATTCTTAATATTTTCAGTGTTTTTTAGTTTAAATCCTTAAATAAAATGGTTTAAAATCATATCGAGTATCATTTATCGAAATACACAACAATAGTGCGTAAACGTAAAGTCCATTCTTCGGTTCTTAATTGTAGAAAATTGACCAATAACAGCCCCATTAAGTTTGGAATACTCTCTATAAATTTTTTTTTAATATATTTCATTTTTAAACTTTCTAATAAAGTCCCTAGATTTACCCTTTGTCGTCTGCGTTAAATTAATTTCGGGTTTAGGTGTTCCCGCATTCTTCACTTCAATTTCTTGCTCCAAACTCAAAGAGCTAAAGTTATTTCTTAAATAGTCCACCGTCAACTATTCATTTTAACTTAATAAATATATAATATTTAAAACCTACACGCTCGAATTTCTAACTAGATGCACGAACAGACAAAAACATGTTAAATCGCCATAGCACAGCTATCCCCCGCTGCCACCCGTCACCTGTTACTACAGATAAACTGCACTACTTAATCGCATGTGCGAGCAAGTCTCGTCATAATCGTCATTTACCTCGACCGAGGCACGGTTGCCGGATCTACACAGTTTGGTTTGACGGGATGATAAAATATTAGGGAGGGTCGGACTTTTTTAGTTTGACGGTACGATAAAATATTACGCAGGGTCGGACTTTATACGATAAATAATATTCAATGAATATAAATTAATATTTTTTATTCGGTTTGTTTTGGGGGGTGCACGTTTTGGTTGAGGGGATGATACATTTTTCACTCTTTCCTATTTTTTACCTGACGCCGGACAAATAACGCTATTACTTATACCAGTAAAATCCAACCAGTGCGAATAGATTTACGAACCGTGAGTGCCAACGACTGCCGCTTTAACCACGGAGCCACTAGAGGCATTTAAGAGTACTTTACCCTAAGAAAGAGAAAATCACAATTTTTTATGGACATATACGCAGTTTTTACGTAGATTTGGATTTTACAAAGAAAACTGCATCATTCTTTTTAAAATTTCCAAGTTATGAAAATATTTTAAACCGGTTTTGAGATGCGGAAAATCAAATCCTTGCCCCGGGCCCCAATATTTCAATAAGCTACCGTGCCCAGCAGTATTTACTGCTACGAAACTTGCATATTATGTATCCTGTTCTAATTAAAGACTGATTTTGTACGTGTCGGCTACTAAATTCACAAGATATTAGCACCTTTTCACGAACGGAAGGTAAGTTTCCGTTAAATCGACGTCGGTACCTAATTTCTAAAATTATAGTGAAGGAATTTAAAGTAGCTTCTAGATAGAGTTGTGATTGTGCGTGTTAAAAATTGCGACTTATGAAGAAAAATATCTTTTAATCGTTAAGTTTGGTCATGGATTTTTTTAATATAGAGACAGTGACAATAGGGGGCCCGTGAAGTGGAATATCAGTAATTTGTTTTTTCGTGGAGTTTAGGTCCCCCTCTACAACTTTTATATCTGATGAAATGCCGTAGAGCGTTGCTGAGAGGCGCTGTACCGTTTTAGATAGGTAATTCACAATAAATTCAAAATTATATCGAGCAATGTCTGAAAATGAATTTACAGCATCTGCGTGACCCCAAAGTCACGGGAAACACATTTTCTGACAAGTCAACCCTTGCATATACTTTTCCGAGCGTGTCAAAAAGAAAATGAAAATTAAAAAAATAGAAAAATAGCGAATTTGAAGTTGAAACTTTCTAGAATGGAACATTATATGTTAAAGATTATGTGAAAACAATATTGTCGTTCCAGGTCTCGCCATTTCATTATATTGTAAATTTTTAAAAATCTCCTCGGAGGAAATTCGGAAAACGATAGTGACATGTTAGAAAATTGTCACACTACATTCGTTGACACCCAAATATTGTGGAAAAACAATTTCAGAAGAATCGCACCTAGCTAGGCTGAATTCTGACAATATTACGCAGAGATACCGGAAGGCAGGTATCGTTCAGTTGTATATATTCAATATTCAATCGCAATATTCTTTTTATCAGAAAAATGTTTACGAGTCATCTCCATGTGAATACAAATCGATTAAGCCCACTTTTACCCATGTCACTTGAGACTTTATAATTTTTCCATTAATTTTTTGTGTTTCCCGTGACTTTGGGGTCACGCAGATGCTGTAAATTCATTTTCTAACATGGCTCGATATTTTTTTGAATTTTTTGAGAATTTCCTATCTAAAGCGGTACAGCGCCTCGCAGCAACGCTCTACGGCATTTAATCAAATATAAAAGTTGTAGAGGGAGACCTAAACTCCACGAGAAACCAAATTACTGATATTCCACTTCACGGACCCCCTATTGTTACCGTCTCTCTAACTATAAGGTTTGTTAGGTTTACCGCAAGGGTATTTAGGCGAAATATAAATTATATCTCTTCTATATCGCGAACGAAACAGTCATATTCTATTTTTGTTAATAAATTTAATTTATTTTTCAATTATTTTCTAACTGAAAGAAAAAACCCAAATGTCGAGAAAAGCGGATACGCCCCCGCAATCAAATTTCGTCCTCATCAACAAAACGGTCACATATTCGCTGGGACCCAAAACACGGGCACAATATGTTATTTTTTTTCGTTTAATAAATTCACCCCTTTCGTCCTTTTTGGCACCGATTGCAGTTTTCCACTTTTCCGCCCTCGCGTCGACACCCCTCTCGCGCTAAATTTCGCAACTCGGAAAACTTTCAGTTTAGTCGCTCGACGAACGGCGAACGTGACGCGGGCACAATTCTTGCGCCCAATTTGCGAAAAATCGCGCACAAAGACAGGGCCGGACTTTCTTCCCTTATTTTAGACTAAAGAAGGTACAATTTATTTAAAATTTAAGGGGTGAGACGCTTAAAAAAATTAATTTGGACACTAATATTTTATTTAACAAAAAATTTTTGATAACAAATATTTTGCGATAATTTAACCAGCCAACATAATAATTAAGTACGTTTAAATATACACTTGCGTCTGGTTACAATTTAACATTAACTTATTGATGAGCCTCTATAAAATATAATTTTTTCATATTTTGAATGGCATTTATTTTCAATAAAGCAAGTTAATCATTCAAACAATTTTCTAATTATTTCATAACAACATTGGTCCGTTTTTCTTCTATATTTAATTATAAAATTTATGCGATTATTAATAAAATATACAGCGTGTTATATCAATATCAAATAAGAATCGCAGCGTCATATAAAAAAATATTACTGTTAAGAAATTATTATTTTCACTGTCTGTAACATTCAAACACTAAGTAGTATTTTATCTAAAACAAACTAATCTATATTAACGTAAATAACAGCTATAAAACGTTAAAATCTGAAAGAGCAGGCAGCTCTTTCATATTAAAATATTTTTAGACTTATCTACTTATTGTTTACAGAGTTGTTATCAACATCAACCTACGCTATCTTCATACATCTCCAAGTTCGAAACACTGTTCAGTCTTGTTTGAACATAGAAGCTTCTTTAAATCTTTAAAAACGTAACATCATCCTAAATTATGGCGTTCACCTTGAAAACAATTCTTCTCTGGTGCACCGTTTCGACCTTTCTGACCACCTCGGTGGTGGCCCTTCAGTGTTTTTTATGTGGCCAATACAACGACGGCGTAGGATCCATCACGCCCTGTATAAATGATACGTACATGAAGCTCGCAAATTGTCCGGACAGGGAAGTGAATTATTGCATTGTAAGTATTAAAATTATTCTAAATTTATTATAAATAAAATTTAGATTTAGGTAGTTGTCTGCAAAAAAAACCCAGCATTTATCCCCATGATGGGTCACGACTAAACGGAAGTCAATACTAAAACTACTCTAAATATATCCTTATATGTGATATGTAGGTTACATCTCCTATATACGCTGTTGCTCTTACTGGTAAACCATATATAGGAACATCAAATAAGATTATAAAGCTATCTGACGACTCTATGGCTTTTATGGAATATTTATCTTACGTAACTGTATTAACCTTCTTGTAGACGACAATTTGCTTAGATAAGGTATAATGAAAATACTTACAGATACATCTCTCATGTAGAGTGATCAACTTTGCTTATACAGGGTGTCCCATAACTAATGGTACACAGGAAAACTGCAGGTTCCTTGGGTAAAAATACTGCGATTTGGCCATACTTAGTTTAGTTCAGTAGCTGGTAATAACCGAGATACAGGATGTCCAACTAAAAATTTAATTTTTAACTTTCCTAAATATCTTATTTCTGAATCAATATTTTTGCACAAAATTTTGTGACTAGGGTTTTTTTGGGGAAAGGAATTTGAATTTGTTAATAATATTGATGTAGATTATAGGGGGCGCTCTCTCCAGTACTCTGGATACATAAAAAGAAATGTAACTTTTTTGTGCCTTAGTATAATTATATTTTTATTGAAAATACCAGTTTTTCCGGCATTTTTAAGCAATAAAGGTATATTTTGTAAATATCGCTCCGACTAACCGTTTTCGAGATATTTTCAATTACAATTTCTAATGCGCCCGTTTAAATTTTGATTTGTAAATGTGAAATTTGTCACAGTAGGCTTTCGTAAAAACAAATACAATGAAAGCACTTTGAAGCCTCATTTTTGTCAAAGTTTAATTTCATTTGGCAGCATTGTGGGTGTTTTAAGGAGTTTTTGAAGATACTGTTATCAAAAATTAAACTAAAAATGCCGCGACATAACTGTTTTCTAACACATGGTATGTTTATACGCACAAGAAAATTTTAACAGACCCTGGGCGGGGCACATCGGCGGTATTTGGAAATGTATCCAAATAGAAAGCAGCCAGATTTTAAAATTTTTAGAAGCCTATACGACAGACTGGGAGAAACAGGATCCTCCACTATTACGTTTTGGTCGCAAGGATCCTGTTTCTCACAGTCTGTCGTATAGGTTTCTAAAAATTGTAATTGAAAATATCTCGAAAACGGTTAGTCGGAGCGACATTTACAAAGTATACCTTTATTGGTTAAAAATGAAGAAAAAACTGATATTTTTAATAAAAGTATAATTATACGGCACAAAAAGTTACATTTCTTTTTATGTATCCAGAGTATTGAAGAGAGCGCCCCCTATAATCTACATCAAAATTATTAACAAATTCAAATTGCTTTCCCCAAAAAACCCTAGTCACAAAATTTTGTGCAAAAATATTGATTCAGAAATAAGTTATTTAGGAAAATTAAAAATTAAATTTTTACTTGGACACCCTGTATCTCGGTTATTACCAGCTATTGAACTAAACTAAGTATGGCCAAATCGCAGTATTTTTAAACAAGGAATCTGCAGTTTTCCTATGTACCATTTGTTATGGGACACCCTATATATAGGTACTTTTTACGGTAACTCTTCAAATAAAGTGGTGTCGAAATGCAATTTAGAAAAAATGTAATATCTCAGAAACGCATAATCGGAAAATATTAAAATTAGTATCATCTAAAAGAGTTCTTCTTGCTCTATCCGCTACACTACAAGCGATGTCTATGCAATTTTTACTGAAGTCGCTAGATGCCGTTTTTTACAGAGTTAACATATTTTATGTTTTTCTCGAAAAAGTTAAATGCGATAGTAAAGATATTATTAAACCGTTATAAAGAGGAATAAAGGCCAGACCAAAGGGTGAGAACCGCAAGTTCCTATCTGCTTTCTAACCGAAGATATCGATGAAAAAGGAATTTACATAACTACTACTTATTAATTGCCCCGGTAGTTACATATATTGTAGAGGAATAAGAAGGCGTTGGTAACGCCAAATCATTAATTTTATTGTCAAATATAGGCCAGTAACTTCACCAGTCGTCTGGGCACGGCCTTAGCAATTTTTCCTAATTTTGATAAACAAATATCCGCGAAATTACTTCGAGACGTATATTTTGGTTTTAAAAATTAAAGCCTTGTATAATATTATGAGATGAGTATTTTGTGTACGTCAATATTTATGTTCCAAAATTAATTATTTTTATGCCATAGACACTTTATATATTTTCAAATGTTTTATGACATTAATAACGCTTGTACGAATCGACAATTTTAGAAATTAACGCGGTCAATAATTTTAAACTAATAACACTGGGGAACAGCAAAAATGTTTCCGAGACCAAAATAGCAAAATCTTACTTATTTTATTATACTAATTAACAATCTGTCTTGCAAAAGGCTCAGTTGGCTCCGGTTTTATAGATCCATCCCAATTATGATAATTTACCTACCTGCCCTTAATATATGGGAAAATTTCACCATTAAATGAGAAATACCTGGATTTATTATAACAGGTGTACTTTATAAGGGGTTTAAATACATATAATATAAATCCTAAATTGTTAGTTAGTTGTATTTCAACCACCAGTTGATCGAGAGCTGTTCGTATTTGAGAAATTAGAGAGTTTTGAGCAACATGTCGCGAGTTTGTGTAAATAAGCCGGATCATTTTTGTTATATATGTGGTGAAATGACTTTTGTGAAACAAAAACGTACGCTTAGCCCTTTAATAAAAAAGGCTTACCACTTGTATTTTGGCTGCAAAGTTGGAGACCAGGATAAAAATTGGGCTCCCCATATCTGCTGCTACAAATGTGCGTCCAACATTCGCGGCTGGCTAAGTGGAAAAAACCGTAAGATGCCCTTCGCTGTTCCTATGATCTGGCGAGAACCGAAAGACCACGTTACTGACTGTTACTTTTGTTTGACACCTCCCATCAAAAAAGGCTTTTCAGAGAAAAAAAGGTCTGCGATACAGTATCCAAATTTACAATCCGCCATACGCCCGGTGCCTCATAGTGACGAGTTGCCTATACCTAATCCACCTCAGGAATATACCCTTCATTCTGATGATGATCAAGAGGATTCAAACGGTAGTGTACCGGAAAATGTCGCCGGCCCATCAACCTCGCAAGACTCCGATTTTGTCTGTGAACTTCCAAGTAAAAAGCCTCACAAAATAAGTCAAAGTGAATTAAGTGACCTTATAAGGGATTTGGAACTGCCCAAGACAAAAGCAGAACTATTGGCCTCTCGATTGCAACAATGGAATTTACTTGAAGATGAAGTAAAAGTTTCTGTGTACCGAAGCCGTCAGAAAAACCTAACACCATTTTTTAACATGGATAACAATTTGGTAGCCTGTAGGGACATTGAGGGATTAATGGCAACTTTAAATCTGGACTATGATCCAAAAGACTGGAGACTTTTCATTGATTCCTCAAAAGTAAGTCTTAAAGCTGTGTTACTCCATAATGGAAACAAATTGCCTTCAGTCCCAATTGGTCATGCAGTCCATATGAAAGAAACATATAGCAATTTGAAATTGTTACTTGAGACCATACAATATGAAAGATATAAATGGCAAATTTGTGGGGATTTAAAAGTTGTGGCGATCTTGCTTGGAATGCAGCTAGGTTATACCAAATACTGCTGCTTCCTCTGCGAATGGGACAGTCGAGCACGATCGGATCACTACAGAAAGAAAATTTGGCCACCGAGAGAGTCTTTTGAGCCAGGAAAGAAAAATGTGACCAGCGCGCCATTAGTTGCCCCAGAAAAGATTTTACTACCGCCACTTCATATAAAATTGGGACTTATGAAAAATTTTGTGAAGGCAATGGACAAAGAAGGCCGTGCTTTTAGTTATTTAAAAGAAAAGTTCCCTAGAATCAGTGACGCTAAAATTAAAGAGGGAATATTTGTGGGTCCCCAGATTAGGAAACTTTTCGGAGATGCGCAATTCGATTCCATACTTGAAGGCAAGGAAAAAGACGCTTGGGATGCCTTTAAAATGGTTGCAAAAAATTTCTTGGGAAACATAAAAGCAGAAAATTATAAAGACCTGGTTGCCCAACTTCTTTTGTGTTACCAAAACCTAGGGTGTAATATGTCGTTGAAAATTCATTTCCTGGATTCTCATCTGGATTACTTTCTGGAAAATTGTGGTGCTGTAAGTGACGAACACGGTGAGAGGTTCCACCAGGATATTTCGAACATGGAAAGAAGATATCAGGGAAAATGGAACTGTGAGATGTTAGCCGACTACTGCTGGACTATTACGAGAGATGCCCCAGAGGCTGCTTTCAAAAGGCAAGCTAAGAAGCGCAAAATGAGTGTCTAAACTTTGGATTCAATGATAAAAATGTGCTATTTAGTTGCTTTTGTTGAACCAACAATATATTGTTATCTGTATTTTGTATGTCCATTGTATATGCCTATGAATTAAAATTTTGTAACAAATAATTGAGATTTTTTTTTTTGCGAGCCAACTAAAATCTTTAATAGGTATTTTTTAGTTACTTGGGTACAGTTGAATCCAAAAAAATAGGTTTTGTTCAGGAAACAAAAAAAAAGTTGAAATTTGTTTCCCAGTGTAATTATTAAATAATAGTTTGTTAACACGATTTATTAATTTTGTTTAATTGGCATGACATATTCTGTAACAAGGAAATCGGTCGAGCAAGAGTTGCAGTTGCATGTAAATGTTGCCACTTCTTTTTTTTGAAGTTGCGCCAAAAAGGTGCGATAAAAGAAAAATATAATTGATTAACCTCAATAAGAAAAAGTGAATGAAACAAAGCTAGCTAGCAGAGCTGGGGGTGAATGGCACAAAGGAGCACGAGCAAAATGCCCTAGCTCAATTGCCGGAGAGTAGGGGGGGTTAAAGGTAACAGGGCGCCACTGTTTTTAGCCGGGTAAAACAGAACCCTCCTCGTTGGATTTGGGAACTCGCTCCCAGCTTTGCTAGTTCATATACTTGAAATTTACGCAAAGCAATAAACAAAACAAAATATATCTATCATTAGTGCGTGCTGTGGGGTAACTCAAATAAAACCCAAAATTGTATTTAACAACCAACATTTAAATTTATTTCATTGATGAGCGATGATGTGGGCATTAATTAACAGTAACAAAAAATATAAATCATATAGCACCAGTTTCTTTCTTAAGTCATGAGCAAGCAATAGAGTTATGAATAAAATATTGTGAACGCAAGTAAAGTAATTATCACCTGTAAATAATTATCAAAGAAAGTAAATGAGCAAATAAGATTAACACCAAAAGTTGCACTTAAGCTTATAAAACTAATCTTTACAGGCGCAACCGTCGTGTACACGCAAGTTTTACATGGCGCGGATTACTTACAATTAATAAAGTAAAATTAACGTAATAAATGATCAACGAATCAACAATCAATAAACGTCCAGTTATCAGTTTAGTATTTTTCTTGCGGAAATAAGACAATGACTTGTCTCAACAATAATAAGACGGCTGTCTTATTCAATAAAAAGGAATGACATCTCTTACTCAATGCTCTTGCTCAGCAGTGCTGACTTGCTTGTCTCACCCAATAGTAAGACTTTCTCGCCCAATAGTAAAAAACTTTCTCGCCCAATGAGACGATTTCTTCTCGCCCAATAAAAAGACTTCTGAAAAGACCTTCTCGCCCAATGAAAGAACTTCTCGTCCAATAAAAGACTTCTCGCCCAATAAAAGAACTTCTCGCCCAATAAAAGAACTTCCGTTGTTATTTGGGGCCAACAAAGATCCTGACGGAGACCAACTGCAAATTCCGGCTGCTGCCGTATATCTTACTACATTAACTACACACAATAAAATTGCCAATACAAGAAAATGAATGGAGTAAGACGGAAGAGTTAATTTCCAGATCCACGGTCTGTGCACTTTGTTAATGGAAATTAAACTCATGTGGCTTCCCCGTCGGAAATCTCGAAGAAAAGTGACCCGAACTGCGTTTCCACTGCCGAAGCAGCAAGGGAAAAAAACGTTAACAAACTTCACAAAAAAATCAGCCAATGTTCCATCGGTTCAGATAGCAACAAGTAAATATCATAAATGCATTCCAACCATATGCAACCAGCAAAGCATAACATCGTAACTTCCAAAACCAAAACCCACAACGTGTGTGACAGTTAAGGAGCAGAAAGGGATGTAACAATTGGTGGTTTTTTTCTTCTTTCGCAGTTACTGAACAATCAAAACCTATAACGTAACATAATCGGAGACCAAAATATTGAAGCACTGTCAATCGCTGAAACCAAAGCGGCCGCAGGAACTAAAAACTTGGCCTACACTTCCCAACTGGGAGGCGGAGTTACTGCCAGAGTTCGCATGACAGTCTGACCACAACAAAACAACCTGTTAAAATGTTCCGATGCATAGGGAAATCGCATCGATTACCAGGAAAATTACAAGGAATAAACCCTTCACAGGTAAATAATACATATTAACTTTCAGTAACCAAATCATGGGAATGATAAATTAATTTCTGGTTAGAAAAGAATTCGCGCACGCGCACGGATGCTATAGGAAGGGAAAAATTATTTATACAACCAAATATGCATTACAGTAATCACCCCGGTATAAACAAAATAAATGAAATTCTGATCAGAATGGCGAAGGTATATTAACAATAATATTGATAGACCAATATAAACTGTTAAGTCTTTAATGACGAAATTAAATTGTTACAATGTACTGTACCCATGAGCTGTTGATATATTTTTATAAATATGCACACTCGCTGTCACAAAATTCCGCCACCTTGAAATTTTGGTCAAGTTTGATATTTTATAACTTTTTTATTTCTTATTCGATTTTCATGTTTTTATTATTAGTTTGTAGATCCGTTTATTGTGTTTTTCCTTAATTATTTTATGAAGTAACATTTTTCGATTAGGCTATATTATACAGGAGTACATCAAACTGTTGCTTTTTATCGTAATTTCAAAATACCCTGTAGGAAAATTGAGGTGGATAATTTTATTTACACACTGTTTCTTGTAATCTTTGATGTATTCTAAACATTTTGATTTTTGATTCATTCCATTATCTCATTTCTGCTGCGAGCTGCAAAATTTTAAATGAAACGCTGATTTGAAGCCTATTTTCATTAAGAAAAGCAAACACTAGGTATATCATAAAAGTTAATTAACAAAAACAATTTTAATATCGTGTATTTCCTCCTCTCACAGCAAAGACAGCTTGCAGTCTTTGTGATATCGAACGATTAAGGCTACTTATCCTTTCTTGAGGGATAGCCTGATATTCTTCGATCAGTGCCAGTCGTAAGTCTTGCAAGTTTTATGGTTGTACAGGACGACGACAAACGCCCCTTTTAAGTTGATACCAAAGATGTTCGATTGGGTTGAGATCCGGGCTATTCCAATCTTGGAAGTCCAACTTCATCTAGATATTTGCTCACTACATGTGCAACGTGAGGTCTAGCATTATCATGCATTAATGTAAATCGGTTCCCAATGAAAGGACCAAATGGAACAACAACTTCTTGGTGGATTTCCTCAATGTAACGGCGGGCGATTAGAGGTCAACAAATACAAGATTGGTGCGTGCTTCGGTAGAAATACCCATGACATACATTTTCTAAAAATATCATCGTTTCATTTAAAATTTTGCAGCTCGCAGCAGAAATGAGATAATGGAATGAATCAAGAAACGAAATATTTAGAATACATCAAAGATGACAAGAAACAGTATGTAAATAAAATTATCCAACTCAATTTTTCTACAGGGTGTTTTGAAATTACGACAAGAAACAACAGTTTGATTTTCTCCTGTATAATATAGCCTAATTGAAAAATGTTACTTTATAAACTAATTAAGGAAAAACACAATCAGTTGATCTATAAACTGATAATAAAATCATGCAATTCGCATAAAAAATAAAAAAGTTATAAAATATCAAACTTGACCAAAATTTCAGGGTGGCGGAATTTTGTGCCAGCGAGTGTATATTATTATGTTGATCTGATCTTATATGATGATCTGATCTTTTCTGTTCTCTTTTACCATCATTTTCATGGATAAAATAAAGGCTGATTCTTGCTATCGGGCAAAGGACGTGCTCGGCAACGGCAAGGGACCGACTCGGCAACATAGGTTAATCATTGCGTCCTATGAATTTTGACGGGCCGTCGCTTGCAGAGACGTTGCGCGCATAATGTGAATTTACATCCGCAAAATTCATAACATTCAATGCGGAGCACGTGCCTTGGACGATAGTGAGAATCAGCCTTAAGGATTTTTATAATTTTTTTACGCAAAATACAAACAGTTTATTCGAATCATTAACCGCAAGCAACGAAATTTTAAAATACAATTTTTGGTGATTCCCATAGAGCAACGTACAGGGTGTGCCACTTTTATAGGGTATCTCCGTTATTGTTAGTGTTATCAAAAAAGTAATGTAGGTGTCATGTGCTCTTTTTGGGTCAAACTTAAAATGGTAAAATCAAAATTAGAAAATCAAAAAATTCACAATTTCTAAATTACCCTATATTTTCTTAGTTAAAAGAGATACAGAAAAATATTCTATACAGCAGTTTATTTATAATGATTGTTGAATAATCTGCCGTCTTCAGAATAAGTATACGGGGTCAGGTAAGAAAGTTATCGGACCTAACCTCACTTTTTTAAATGGAACACCCTGTATATTTTAATCTAAAAAGATAGCATTTTAAACTCTCTTTTCAATTTATAACACACCATGGATGATAGATATCATATGAAATATTTGAAAATGTTGATAAGTCATATTCACAAATGAATATGTAAAAATGAAATTGACGTTAAATGTTGATAACAACTAGAATGTCAACATAGTTGTCTCTAGGATATTAGCTTTTGTTTCATGACCTACTAATAAAGTTAAAATAAATCGCCTAGGAAACCAATACCATGCATGGTGTATATATATTTGTAAAGAGAATGCTATATTTTTATTTTAAAATATACAGGGTGTTCCATTTAAAAAAAATGAGGTTAGGTCCGATAAATTTCTTAAATGACCCCGTATACTTATTCTGAAAACGGCAGATTATTCAACAATCATTATAAATAAACTTCTGTATAAAACATTTTTCTGTATCTCTTTTAACTAAGAAAATATAGGGTAATTTTGATATTGTAAATTTTTTGATTTTCCCTCGTATCTCTTAAGCGAACGAGAATTTTCAAATTTTGATTTTATCATTTTAAGTTTGATGCAAAAAGAGTACATGACACCTACATTACCCTTTTGATAGCACTAACAATAACGGAGATACCCTATAATAGTGTCGAAAATGGGACACCTGTACTACGATTTATACAGGGTGTTAATTTGCAAACTTCCTACTTACCTTTACTATCTCGCTTAAAGTAAATAATATTAAAAATTGGAAAGACATTTAATAATAATAATAATAACTTTATTCAGAAATTATGGCTTTACAAAATTATATGATTTCTCAAACAGTTATACAATATACAAAATATGTGTGTAATGGTACCTAAGTAACATGTTTACTTGTATGTACCAGATTCTTTCTCAATTTATATTTTTCTTTATGTTTACAATTTCGTGCTATGCATGAATAATTTGCTCTTTAATTAAATATGTTTTGAAATTTTTTAAATTCTGTAGATAAATATATTCTACATTCTCGTTTAAATTTTTTTATGTTTTTTATATATTTTTTTAAATTTAAAGGAATCATATTATAAATTTTTGGTCCCAAGTAGGCAACGCTCGTTAGATTAATATTATTAAAATTAACTGGAATGATTGCGTCATTATTCATGTTAGCACGAGTGTGATAACAGTGGTTAACAGTATTTTTTGAGGATTTGTGTTTATGCATAAACGTTGACACTGTAACAAGATACACGGTCCTCACATTATAAATGTCACCTGAAAAAAGCAATTCTGTAGGATATAGTTTGTTCCTCTTAAATATAACCTTTAATATATACTTTTGCGCTATATTCAATTTGTAAAGGGCACTGTTATGTAGACCACCCCAGACCAATATTCCGTAACCAATCAACGATTCAACAAGACTCTTGTAGATTATAACTAGTAGTTTTTTATTTAATATCTCCCTGAGAATATAAAACTTGTGTATCAACGCTCCAATCCTCTTAGAGAGATAATCTATGTGCGGGTACCACTTCAGAAATCGATCAATTATTATGCCGAGATATTTTGTTTGAGATACTTCGTTTACTCGTTGATCGTCGATTATGATACTTGTGAAATCAGGCCTGTTAGCACCTGTCAGGGAGAATGCAATGTAATTTGTTTTACTTAAATTAAGAGATAATTCAAAACTTTCCAACCATCTCTTAGTGACACTTAATCCGTTTATCATTTTTTCTTTTACTCCCTGCCATATACCATCACTGAAAATCAGCACGGTGTCATCAGCATAGGAGACCACCGAACCACCGACGTCAAGAGATAACAAGCTATTCATATAAATTATGAACAAGATAGGGCCAAGGACTGTGCCCTGTGGTACCCCAATCCTTACAACCTGCTTTCCACTCAGAACGTTATTAACTTTCACAATCTGATATCTCCCGAGAAGGTAACTTTGCAGCAACCTCCACACAGTTCCCCTGATTCCATAGTGCCACAAAATACCAAGAAGTTTATCGTGCGGTACCGTGTCGAACGCTTTTGCCAGCTCTATAAAGACTGCAGCACACTTTTTCCCTGTATTTAAGCCAGCAGTGATCTCTGACGTCAGCCGATACAATGCGTCCTCCGTACCACAACCAGGCAGAAAACCGTACTGATTTCCAGATAGAATATTGTTTGTCTTAAAAAAATCAAATATTCTGTCCTTTATACATTTTTCAAACAATTTGGCAAAATTACTTATTAAACTTATAGGTCGATAGTTGCTTATTACTGTCCTAGTACCATTCTTATAAACCGGAGTGATAACAGATATTTTAAAATGAGAAGGCACGGTTCCTGTTACAAAAATTCTGTTCATGATATGTAATAATGGCTTTAAAATTAATCTGTGAGTCTGTTTTATCAATTGGGATGTGATGCCGTCCATGCCTAGCGAGCCTCCATTCTTTAGAGAAGAAATGTGTTTTATCAATTCATTTTCATCTATAGGTGACAAAAACATAGAGTTCCGCAGTGAGAAATTGACCTCTATAGGATTATCAGGCACCGGAATCGTATCCGCCATTTTAGTCCCTATACTTGCAAAATAGTCATTACAATGGTTAGCCATATCAAAATCATCTCCAATTACGACTCCCTGGTCATTATTAATTTTTAATTTATTCGTTTTAGATTTATTTTTATTCTCGTAAGTGGCTTTTTCAATTATTTCATATATTTTTTTCATGTTACCCTTATTGTTGTTTATTTCCTCTTTATAGAATTCATGCTTTCGTTTCTCAATTACTTTATTTAAATTATTTCTATATTTTTTATACTGATTTTCCAATTGTTCACTATGTTTTTGTAACAGTTTCCTTTTCATCTTGTCTCTATGTTTAATAGACGTTATAATTCCGTTAGTAATCCATTCCTTGATCTTTCTATATTGCTTGACTTTTATGAAACATTCGGTGGTTGCTTTAAGTTTTAGTCTATTATATGTATTATATACATGTAAAGCGAGATATTCAGATGGGCATTATTCAAGGTGACACCCTGTATAATAATTTACTATAACTGAAGGGCTTGTAAATACATGTAAAGCAATGGGAGGGAATAAACGTATTTTAAAAAATCAAAGCCGAACAAAAACCTCAAAATTACATAAAAAGATTATTAGCGAGAAAATCCCAAAGAATTCCCAACTGCGAATTGTGTTGACGATTGCAGGTCTCTTTAACAACTTTAATTGAGTTGCTCGGGCGATAAATTGTCTTTTCTCGGTTATTTCTTTCGTTCGAAATATTTTTAGTAATGAATTATTTAATTACTGAAGATGACGTTTGTATTCGACATTCGAAATAAAGTTTCCCGTATTTCTTAATTTAAGTTTAACAACAAGATAAATTTACGAGAAGTTAATCGTTTCTAGTTTATTGGGTAAATTGTGGTATATAATAACAATTTCAGATTTTGTCTCGTTAAATTCTTATTTATCGTTTAGTTTGACGGCTCTGGTGACTCTGTGATTACGAGCGTTCGTAGGTTCAAACCCCACGGCCGGTAAATCGATTAGCACTAGGTGGATTTTAGTGGTATAAGTCATGGCGTTACTCTCCGATGTCATTAAAAAAATAGGGAACAGTCAAAAGTGTATCCCCCTATCACTACTTTATACACGCCGGTAAGCGTGGATCCAGGGGGTCATGACCCCCCCGGACAAGTGGGTGTTATGAAAATGACGTATTATATATTCAAACCGGCAATTCCTGAGATAAAAACAAATTGAAGAAAAATGTCCAAAAATGGCGCTTTAATTTAATATGCCCTGTACGTGACCTGATGTTAAACCAAAAATATGCACGTGGTTACATTGGGAGAAACATAAACAAAGCAACATATGGCGAAAAACGTCAGTGAATTTTGAGCAGTGTTGTCATATTTTCAGGGTAAACTTTTTAGAAAGTCAATAACCGTTTGACAGATTCGAAGTTGTTTATTTTCCAGGGTACATTATTATAAACTTTTACGTTCAGTTCAGTTCGCTGGGAAATAATCTCTGATTTATAAACTTCAACTTCAAACTCGAACGATCCGCCGCGCAGTTTATAAATGGTCAGGTATGTTCTCATTTGTTCAATTCGAACGACACCCGTCGGATCTGAACAACTTAACTCTGTAGAAAAAAAAATGCAATTTTATTTACCTTATCGGCCTTATTTTAAACCAACTTAATTTATAAAACAAACCAAGTAGGTAACCCGAACAAATACCGGCACAATAACCTCACAAAATACAAAAACAAAAGCACATAAATTCACATTAGTTCTCGCATAGATTTGTATGTATCGCATGAACACATCTAAGTACCATTCAATCTGAATTAGTATTTTAAAATGCTACTGTGTAGACAAGAATACGCCTTTATTGTATAAAGTTTCATCGGGTGGTCTGGGAAATAATATAATTTTTCCATACATTGGTATTTGATAACTAAAAATTTTGAAAGTAACTAAATAATACGTTTGAGTCTGTTTGACATGTTCCTATGTTCTAAGTGCTAAGTTCTAAGTTCGAAGTGCTGTTGTTCTATGTGTACGGTAGTGTTATTGTAAAGTGTAATTATGCGTTAGTGTTTAGTGCTTTTGTGTAATGTAATATTAGGTGCATATCTTCAAAAAAACTAATTTGAAACTTGTGGGTGTCTGTGTGTTTCTTTAAGTGATTTAGTGTAATTTGTTCTGTTTCACTATGTGTTTTTCTCTCTCGACGATATGCCGGTTATGTTCCGAGATCGGAAATAAGAGGCCGAATGAGGTTTAGTGGGTATAAGCTTATTATGCAGTGATGAGCATAAAGCTTTTCCCATAGAAAAAAGAACTGTGGAGTCACCTGTGAGTAAGAGGGTTTGTTACCCTACTTTTAAAACGGTCGATTTAAAAAAAAATATATGTAGCGCTTCTCTAGGACACCCAAGGAGTCATCCATTTAAATATAATACGTCATTTCCATAACACCCTGTATACCGGTTTGACCAACGCGGCGGCGTTACTTTAGTAACTTATATGACTTATAAAAAATAAAACAAAACGTCTCACTCTTCCCCATCGTATGTTTATATGACTTAATCGGTCTTATTCGATGTTGGTATCTCCAGTTGCTCTATGTTAAGTTATGGGAACTCTGTATGTCAAATAAAAGGTCCGACTAAACAAAAACAAATTAACAATGACAATAGAATTTATACAAATCAGTTTTTCCGTCGAAACGAATTTTCCTTTGTTTCGAGTATCGATAAATAAACCGCGATAAACGCAAAAATAAATAGAATTTAAAAATTCATAAAAGGATTTGTCCTTTTTACAATTTGCATTCGAATAGAATGGAAATAAAATATGGAAATTTGTTGATAGAGCTTTTTTCTTTCGTTTTAATTGCAAATCTGGCAAACGAAATAAGAAATATGATTGTTTAACACGAACGTTATACATATAATCGTCTCAAACTTTCTGATTTGTATGCATTACAATAATAAAGCCTGACAAGTGTAAGTGGTTCTAATTAAAATATTTTAAAAAATAAATATACACTTAGCAGCAAAAATAATGTACAACCAAAAATTATGCTCAATTTCAAACTTGATTTTCTCGCGAATCGATAAATCGAATTCGCTAATTTTTCTTTTGAACTGTAGCTTTTTTCTTTGGTAATTGCACTGAAGTTTTTTTATTCAGATTTCAGTTCTAGGTTTATACAGGGTGAATCGTTTTTTTACGTTAAATTTGAGACACCCTGTAGGGAGCAATAGCAAAACGGGTGTATGATGAAATCATACTGTAGCCTCATGTTTTCTAAACATTTTGTTCCTTTAATTTCTCCGATATCTGTAATATCAAAGAAAATACACAGTTTTACACCAGTACATGTTCTGCACAGTGCAACATACGTGAAACAACTTTATAATGGAGACTCTGTGATGTTTTGAGCTGGAATTTCCTTAACAGCACGGACGGATATCGTACCTTCACGTGGGGGGCTCTTTAAATAGCGAGAGGTATATCAGTGACATTTTGTCTGAGCTCGGTGTCCCTTTCGCTCCGTACATTGGGAATAATTGTTTACACGATAACAAAAGACCTCATGTTGCGTGCATCGTCAATGAATATTTACATGAAGTAAATATTCGAACTCTAAATTGGCCACCGCGCAGTCCCAATTTGAATCCTGAGACACTGAGACAGCATCAACCCCCTCCTGCCAACCTGCAAGATGTCCAAATAATGGTTACCGATATTTGGAATGGATTTGACCAAAATAAAATATCCAATTTAATATCGAGTATGCGAAGGCGATGTTATGCAGTCATTAGAAGTAGAGATGGAAATACGCGCTACTAATGTACTTTTTTTGCTATTTATTGTTAATTAGTGTTAGTGTTATTCTATTTTAATTAAAAAAAACATGTTCTGATATAAAACTGTGTAATTTCTTTGATATTACAGATATCAGAGAAATTAAAGACACAAAATGTTTGGAAACATGAGGCTACAATATGATTTCATCATACACTCGTTGTTGCTGCTAATGTTCCCTACAGGGTGTCTCAAATTTAACGTAAAGAAAAACTATTCTCATTTTTGCACCCTGTATAAGCCTAAAACTGAAATTTGAATAAAAATTCTACCACGGTGCAATTACCAAAGAAAAAAGCTACAGTTCAAAAGAAAAATTAGCGAAATCGATTTATCGGCTCGCGGGATAATCAAGTTTGAAATTGAGCATAATTTTTGGTTGTGCGTTATTTTTGCTGCTAAGTGTACATTTTTATTAGGCTCATTCGTAGAGAGAAATTTCCAACCGGTGGCAAATTTCGCTCTGCGCATGCTCGGTTGTGGACGTGTTTCTAACTGGTTGCTCCTTTTTGTCTCTGTGAACGGGTAGAAATGCCAAACCTTCAACTGTCAAATCTGAGAATTGACTTCTTAACTTAACTTACAAGTATCATTTTCTTGCTCGTTTCCGCTTTATTTAGAGCTAGCCTTTCGTTTTGGAATGGATCTTTAAAGAATAGTGGATAGTAAGTTTAACCAAAACATGGAGAAAATAAAGAAAATAAAATAAATCGGTAAAAACAACAAATCGAAAGTAAACAAGCAGTCGATCGAGCAAATGCGCAGCATCTAAACCCACAATTCCGTACCAGTACGCGGATTATGCTGCAAATCAGTTGGAAATCGATACATTTTACTCTACGAACACCGAATTTTTAATAATAAAGCATTCAAAAACACAAAAATTTCAGTTTCTATTCTTTATACTTGACGTTACGAAAGATATATAAAATTGTATTAAATTTTTATTTTTTTTTAGAAATATACCAGCGAAGGCACTGTTGTTCGTGATTGTGTGGCTAAATGTACCGAAAAAGGTAAGTCCTATCCTAAGTAAATACTTTTTTTTGGATCAATGTGTATTGTTATGAGTTACGGAAAAACTTGCTGTCAATATCTCAATCAATTGTATTTATTTTAATCTTACATTTACTAGTGTTAAAAGTAATTCACTTTTAACACTAGGATCATAAAATTATATTTTAGACGCTGACAACAAGCATTGAAAAGTCTACTTTTAATAGTGTTTCTAGATAAACATATTTTTGAAGCTGTTCAATAGGCAGTTTTTCATGTTTTCCGATAAAGCTTCCAATTTAGTGTCAACTTGTGACCTATATTTTGGATGATCTATTAGGAAGCTGCAACTTGTGTTATTTGGGTGGATATTTTCAATTTCAATACATGAAGTCGTCACTTTTTCATAGTTTTAAACATGAAACAATTTATTTGTTTACTACAGAAACTATACTTATTTTAAACTGATTTATTTATCGTAAGAACACAGACATCTGCACAAGTTGCTTATTTAGCATTAATCTGGATTAGCATTAGTTGTATTACTGTGTATAACATTCTCAAACGATCACAATGGGAATATCAAGTGAAATAAATCACGCGTCACCATCTTAATTTTTTTGTTTCAAGCGCCTACTTTTCTTTTAAATCCCCAATCAACAGAAGTTTGAAATAATGTTTCTGTATTTTGTTCACTTATTTATGGTTTATTATTAAATTATTTGTTATTTATTGAACTAGTCCAACATAAGTAAAAAATTTATAGCTTACTTATGATATATTATTTATAAAATTAGGAGTAATACAGGACTGTATCCCAAAATTTCCTGACGTTGTTCAAAAAACCCTCGAAACGTCATTAAACCACAATGTGTCATACATTGTTGCATTCGGAAGAAAAAAGCTCTCAATTTCCAATATCAGGAAAACAAGACCGTATTTAAAAAAAGAAAGTTGATAATGGCCCTTCGAAGACGACTCATCGGATTACAAAACAATTAACGCTGTTAGATAGAGCGGAAAAAGTGGCAATGTAAAAGTGCAATTTACTTTAGAATTCGATCTCAAATAAACCCAGGAAAAAAATTAAACGATTTTTCAGAATTTCGGTTTTTCCGGATATCTCCGGAACCACTCGGAATTTTAAAACTTTCTAAACGGAATATTATTAGGCACGTAAATGCGCAAGTCCCTCAATTTAACCGACTTCGTATCTCTTACGGTTTCCGAGATCCCTGTACTGGCCCTCCTTATCTTGGACACGTTGTATTATGCATATATATCTAATTTCTTTAAATTTACTAAAGAACAGCCCGGGGATAAACAAAAGTGAGGCCAGTCGAGTCGGCTAAAACGACGTCTCGAATAACGGCCGTAGTTCTCTACAGACCAAATAGTAATAGTGATAAACCTTACTTCAAACAGCGCCATGGATGGCAAACTGAAAACAACTTTACAAAAATAAAGGTTTCAGATTCGTCCGAAAGTGGAAACAATAAAATTTCATCCTTGTTTTTATCGAACTTGATAAGAATTTAATAAAGATTGGACACAAAAGTCGTGCTGAAGCTAGAAATTTCGTTTTTATTCTATTATATTTTTATTCACTAATATCGGAGTGCAGAAAATCAAAAATGAACTAACCGTATAACTTTGATTATGACATTAAATGACATTGATAGTGAATCATTTCATTACCAAAGTTCAAAGTTCTTCGGGATGTTTTTGAGAACTTTACATTTTGGGACACCCTCCATATTTCCGTTACCTTGTAGCTTCCCTTATTCCCTTATTCATGAACAGCTTCTCAGAAGTATACAGCGTGTCTTCGGAAGTTCTTACCAAATGGGAAACTTTTTAATTATGAACTCTATGAAAAAAAGTGCCTCTTCCTAAAAAAGTCCTGCTTGGTGAGAAAATAAATTTGCACCAGAATATTTGTATGTTGGACATACAGGGTGGCTTCAAAAAGTACCGGGTTTAAAATTTATAAAAGACGTCGACTATATTTACAAAACTAATAGTCGTAAAGATTTGGTAATAAGTAATTCTGGATAAGTAGACTTTGAACAATCGATTGTTGTTGGTAACAGAATAGGCGTTTTAGCAGTGACAGTTTGGCAATTATAATTTCTGTTTCAAAACGTGAACTTCTTGTTAAAAAAAGGTTTTTTTCGTTTCTTAGTTACTTTAAATAATAATATTGATGATTAAACTGACTGTTAATGAAAAAACAGTATAAATCGGCATATGAGTGAAATTCCTAAGTTAATTAGCATAGGAGCTATGGAAGCCTGACACACTATTACCAGTGCATTTGCTCATTTTTACTATTTTGATTGCGATGAAGGTAGCTCCCCGGGATCGCATTTTCGGACCTCGGGCTCATGGAGACTATTGATCAGCATCGATTTTTGGATAAGATGCCCGAGTATCAAAATTTTTAACCGAAGGCCGATTCCCATATGTTCCGTGCGAGGTCCTTTTACAAAAGATTTTAGTAAATTTTACAACATTATATTTTTGTAATGTTCAATGTTTGTGTGAAAGGGCTTCACATGATTTGTTAAAATCATAACGACCATCGACGTAATTTGCTCAAAGCCTTAATCAAAAAAATTAGTATTCTCCCTAAACCCTAAAAATTTACATAATTAAACCGTTATTTTCGTTGGAAAATCCTCTGAAGAAAAAATACGATTAAAAACACTTCCTTTAATAAAACTACGAGGATCCTGCTTGGGCAATCTTTACTGCATAAACACAATTTAAAACAGTTTTTTAACAAAACATAGCTTAAACGTAAGCTCTAAACTGGATCCTCTATTCGAATCTGAAGTGATTAAAACTTTAATTAAAATTGGACCAAAGAAAATAGAGAATAATAGGGTTCTTGTTGCGGGCTAAAAGTGACTCTATCAGTAGGCCATGGTCAATTTATTAGAAACAAATGCAAATGATCAAAACTTGACTGATATCTCATATTTTTATTATTTATGAAATGCCTTACAAGTCAAACTGGCTGGATTTTGGGTAAGTTAAATAAAGTAAAAAAACGCGAAGCAAAGCACGAACGCTTCATTTATTTACTTTTTCTTGTACACGAGCCTGTTTACTTATAAATCTAAAAGCAAGAAAAGACAATTATCTTGACGCCCTTGCGACTAAAGAAAAATTCGAAGTTCTGACGCAAATAAACACTTTATACGTTTCGTCTTGGTAAAGTTTTAAAGCAATAAAGAGGCAATTTGATCAGTATCCCACCCTTTTTATAACAACCCTTTCCGGTAAGATCTTTAGTTTAGCGACGATTCTAGGAAAGAAAAAAAAAATCAATGGAAACAGCTGAATTTTCTCATATTAGACAGTTTTGTAAACATGGTCTGTAATTTTTTGACGTCAAGAATCTCGTAAACCACGGTCATAACAGTGGCGGTTCTTACACAGGAGCAGATGCGCACGTGCACCCCCAAAACAAAACGAATAAAAAATATTAATTTATTATTATTTATCGTATAAAGTCCGACCCTCCCTAATATTTTATCGTACCGTCAAACTAAAAAAGTCCGACCCTCCCTAATATTTTATCATCCCGTCAAACCAAACTGTATAGATCCGGCAACCGTGCCTCGGTCGAGGTAAATGACGATTATGACGAGACTTGCTCGTACGTTCGATTGAGTAGTGCAGTTTCTCTATAGTAACAGGTGGCGGGTGGCAGCGGGGGATAGCGGGGCTATGGAAAAGGCGCACAGTTTGTCTGTTCGTGCATCTAGTTAGAAATTCGATCGTGTATGTTTTAATATTTTAATATTATATATTTATTAAGTTAAAATGAATAGTTGACGGTGGACTATTTAAGAAATAACTTTAGCTCTTTGAGTTGGGAGCAAAAAATTGAAGTGAAGAATGCGGGAACACCTAAACCCGAAATTAATTTAACGCAGGCCACAAAGGGTAAATCTAGGGACTTTATTAGAAAGTTTAAAAATGAAATATATGAAAAAAAATTATAGAGGGTATTCCAAACTTAATGCGGCTGTTATTGATCAATTTTCTACGTCGATAAATGTTGTATATTTCGATAAATGATACTCGATATGATTTTAAACCATTTTATTTAAGGATTTAAACTAAAAAACACTGCAAATATGAAGAATGCCAACTTGTCAGTCTCGTGGCTCGACTCGTTGTCGTCATAAAACAGTTAACTATTGTTCTCGTCTTGGTTCCGAATAATGACGTAGCCATAGATGGCGTAGTGGTATTATACATCATTCGGTTTTCTTGATAACTCGTAGATGGCGGTAGTAGTATTGGACATCATCCTGTTTTCTTGATAGCTCGTAGATGGCTTTAGTAGTATTAGTAGTGGACTGTATAAATATTGTTACGAAGGTTGCATGCGACGACGTGAAGATCCGACAGCTATACACACTAAGAAAACCTTTCTTATTTTCCAAAAGTTATATTTCCTTGTGTAAAATTAAAAAATAAATAAAAATATGTTTTACCTAACGCATTTTCTTATTACTTTTTTTCTTTCTACATTAACGCCTAGAAAGTAATTGTTTGGTCGTTACACAAAAATGAAATTTTAAAAATAATTTCACCATACACGAACCCCCTCTATCACAGGTCACGAGCCGCCACTGGGTTACAATTGTACATACATATTTCTTATTCAGGGATTGAACACTTCTGCTTTCAATAAGTAACAATTTTACCAGAATCTTCTTACACATTTCATATACATATTTATTTAAATATTTTTAAACCCTATTTTACTTCAGTAACACAATAAATATCTTAACCAAATAACCGGAAAAGGTATCAAGAACACCGAACTAATAGCCTTCCAGTTGAAATATCTCAGCAACTCGATATTCGCATCTATTTTTCACGTAGCCTAAGTTGACGCACTGGAAACCACCTTTTAAAACCTGTAAAACCCTTGTCGGCACCATTTCAGACGGATCAAGAAAAAAAAATTCTTGTATGTTTTATAAGAACCGAAAAACGGTAGTGGTCAGGGAGATTGCTAAGTTTCCAGAATGTGGTTTTTTTTTCAGGAAAAATGTTGATTTATCGTTTGTAGGCGATTGATTAAAACAGAAACATGGCCGTGAGGAATTTATTAAATTTTAATATAGTCCAAGGAGTTCTAAAATACAAATATAAAATTTATTATCGCATTTGAACGTGAAATGTAGCATCCCAGAGGCGGCATAAGGCCCGAAAAAGTTATATAGAAATTAAATAACATGAAGTATTATGAATCGTAAAAGTACAGGGTTTCCATTTTTCGATGGTTTTACGTGGTATCTCCGTTATTGGCAACGATAGAAATATGTGGTTTTCTCAGCACTGTGCTACTTTTTTGTGAAATAAAGCCGCAGTTAGAATTTTTCTAGGTTTACTTGTTTTTTGATATACGGGATGTTTTTGAGAATTTTACATTTTGACGTCCCATATTCCGGTTACCCTGTAACTTATCAAAAAGAAATTTGTTCTCTTTGTAATTTTTTACGTAGAATCCAGTGATATACTCAGATTTTTTTATACGTTCAATAATTTTCCTTAGTTTAGGTTTTTTTTTATAATGCCGTCATTTTGTGCAGTAGTGCTTTGTGGGATGAGACGAAATAGAGACAATGTAAGGTTTTTTAGAAGGACTGCTGCTCTGAAAAATGCTGGTGATGGAGCAAATGCCTTATCTAAACACAGGCAAGAGATGTGGATAAAGGCCATTAAAAGGGGACCATTAAGTGAATCCCAAATGAAGCATGGATATATTTGCTTCAGACATTTCAAAACTGGTAATAAAATTAAAGATGACATCAGGGAATGAAATTCTAAAAAACTCTTTTTAAGTGCGCTTGCTGCATTACTTGAGAAGGACCATCCTGATTGGATTCCAAATAAGAATATGGGATATGTTAGCTCTCATTCTGTGGGTGATACACAGATTGATAGGTTTCAACAAGCCACAAAAAGGAAAAAGCGATTGGATGAGGTAGGACAAGTAGATACGGATGAAAACCATACCTACATTATTCAAATTCAAAATTCAATGATTTGATTATGATAGAGTTATTGATTTGGATAACAAATTAACAAGCAAAATTTTAAATTAAGTATTTCAAGTACACACCATGTAAAATGATATAAGAATATTTTACTTATTTTTTTTTTGGAATATACTTAGCAAACTCTCACATTTTTTAGCAAGAACAGCAAACGCTTGAGGACGAAGAGATTCCTGGTACGAGCAGAAATTTAGATGAAGAACCTATGATGGAAAATCATTTAAATGAAGCCACACAGACCGACATAACAGTTGAAAATTTGTCACAAAACTTTACTGCTTTAAACAGCAGAGTATATGGTTTTTTTGATCAAAAATTAAAAAACTTGGAAATAACAGAAGAATCTTTTATTATACTGGGCTTCCAAAAAGCGAAAGGCTGTATTATACAATACATACCAACTTAAATATCTTAGGATGATAATATGCATCATTATATTGTAAATACAATGTGCTTATTAAAATAAACTGTATATTTAGTTCCTAAATATTAGTTTAAAGCTGAAATTATATATTAAAATTAATAAGCTAATCTGTGAAGTAAAACAATTTTTTATTTAATATTCCTCGAAGGATATATAATTTATGGATTAGGCATAGGATTTTTTACACAAATAAACCACGTGTTGATGACTTCAGGCAGGGAATGTAAATTTAAAGTCTTTCATGGATCTTTACCATCCATGATTTTTAATTTATCATTGTATCTGTCTTTCACACTTTGAAAAAACTATTCATAATAATCACTCCTCTCCATTGTCTCAAAAACTTTAAAACATTTATAGGTATACACAGATTAAGAATAGAATTAGTTTATACAATAAATTAGCTAAAAATCGAATACGTATTGTTGTTGTGAACTCGTGAAAGTCGAAAACTCACATAATTTGCATTTAATTACATTAACTTTGTGCTGGTGTTTGTCCCTCAGGCAAAATGACCGACATGTCAAAATCAGCTGTTTGAAAATGGTCTATAGCCTTCTTATCTAGCGTTATTTAATCTTTAATTAGGTTCTTGTTTACTCGAGCCCAAATTTAATATAATTTAATTTCTACACACGCACTTTTACAAATAAAATTCTCTTAGATAAATGAAATACCCGAATAAATTGGGTGACGGAAAAATCAAATAGAAAAAGTTTACCTCGAGGACCGTCCTGTCCCGAACAAATTCGGCACATTTGCATTCGCATACCAATAGAGAACAAATTTCTTTACAAATAGGCAACCCTACAGGGTAAAGCAGTCGCAGAAACGAACGATCGGACAATTTTCCCTTTCAGAAGACGGTATTTTAAATTCCTGATTTTCGCTTCGAAAAACATCTCGTTTAAATTTACGTTCACACAATACTATTCGTAGTACAACAGTGATCATTATTTAGTGACGTATGCAATAACTGTTCTTATACATATTTTACATTAATTTTCTAAAGTTCAACACTTGGTAAAAGGACTCAAATTCCTTTGGAATATTGTATGGGTAAACTAACTCTTACACAGTGGCGGCTTGTGACCTATGATAGAGGGGGTTCACAAGTATGGTGAAATTATTTTTTAAATTTTATTTTTGTGCAATGACCAAACAATTACTTTCTAGGCGTTTTAAATGTAGAAAGAAAAAAGTAATAAGAAAATGCGTTAGGTAAAACATATTTTTATTTATTTTTTAATTTTACACAAGGAAATACAACTTGTGGAAAATAAGAAAGGTTTTCTTAATGTGTATAGCTGTCGGATCTTAACGTCGTCGCATGCAACCCTCGTAACAATATTTATACAGTCTACTACTAATACGATTAAAGCCATCTACGAGTTATCAAGAAAACCGAATGATGTCTAATACCACTACGCCATCTACGGGCTACGACATTAGGAGCAACCAAGACGACAACAATAGTTACTGTTTTATGACGAGAACGAATCGAGCCACGAGACTGACAAGTTGGTATTCTTCATTTTTTTCAATGTTTTTTAGTTTAAATCCTTAAATAAAATGGTTTAAAATAATATCAAGTATCATTTATCGAAATACACAACATTTATCGACCCTACACAATAGTGCTTAAACGTAAAGTCCATTCTTCGGTTCTTAATTGTAGAAAGTTGATTAATAACAGCCTCATTAAGTTTGGAATACCCTCTATAATTTTTTTTTCATATATTTCATTTTTAAACTTTCTAATAAAGTCCCTAGATTTACCCTTTGTGGTCTGCGTTAAATTAATTTTGGGTTGAGGTGTTCCCGCATTCTTCACTTCAATTTTTTGCTCCAAACTCGAAGAGCTAAAGTTATTTCTTAAATAGTCCACCGTCAACTATTCATTTTAACTTAATAAATATATAATATTAAAATATTAAAACATACACGCTCGAATTTCTAACTAGATGCACGTGCATACAAAATCTGTGCGCCTTTTCCATGTTAAATCGCCATAGCCCCGCTATCCCCCGCTGCCACCCGCCACCTGTTACTACATATAAACTGCACTACTTAATCGCACATGCGAGCGAGTCTCGTCATAATCGTCATTTACCTCGACCGAGGCACGGTTGCCAGATCTATACAGTTTGGTTTGACGGGATGATAAAATATTACGGAGGGTCGGACTTTATACGATAAATAATATACAATGAATATCAATTAATATTTTTTATTCGTTTTGTTTTGGGGGTGCACGTGCGCCTGTGCTCCTGTGGAAGAAGCGTTTCCTGAACTATATTACATTTTAAAGATAATTATGAAACTGGAATATCATTTTTAAACTAGATAATATTTTTAAATATCTTTTTGCATGTTTTGCATCCATTGTTGAATAAATCGATTATATGATGGTAAAATTTGAAAAGGACTTTTCTTTTACATAATATTCTTTCTTAATGGATTTATTTCAGTAATTAAGGATAAAAGGTTTTATGAGATTTCGCAATTTTTGGACCTTTGATGGGTTTGTAAGTAGGCGTTCTGAGGGATTCGGTAAGGAAGTTATATTTAGAACAAGAATGGTGTTTGAAAGATACTTACTCCAATGTAGTTTCTGGTTTGGGAACAAATCGAACTTTGTGCTCTTTTTGTAATACTCATTTATTGAATTATTTGTTATTTATTGAACTAGTCCAACATAAGTAAAAATTTAGAGCTTACTTATGAGATATTTTTTATAAAATTAGGAGAAATACAGGACCGTATTCCAAAATCTACTGATGTTGTTCCAAAAACCCTCGAAACGTCATTAAACCACAATGTGTCATACACCGTTGCATTCGGAAGAAAAAGAGCTCTCAAACTCCAATATCAGGAAAACAGGACCGTATTTAAAAAAATAAAGTTGGTAATGGCCCTTCGAAGATGACTCGTCGGATTACAAAACAATTGATGCTGTTAGATAGAGCGGAAAAAGTGACAATGTAAAAGTGTAATGTAATATAGAATTCGATCTCAAAAAATCCCAGGAAAAAAATAAAACGATTTTTCAAAATTTCGGGTTTTTCCGGAACTACTCGGAATGTTAAAACTTTCTAAACGAAATTTATTAGGCACGTAAATGCGCAACTTTACCTCCATTTAACCGACTTCGTATCTCTTACGGTTTCCTAGATCCCTGTACTGGCCCTCCTTATCTTGGACAAGGTGTATACAGGGTGTAACTAAATAAGTGTAAAACATTTAAGGGGGTGATTCCCCATCGAAAAAAAGAGAGGATCTTTCATATAAAGAAACTTCATTGGAGCATCCCTTGTTAAGATACAGCCCCTTAAAGGGGGTACATAAAATGTGTTTAACAATTTTTTTCACAAGCACTAAAAAAGTTACAATATTGAAATTAACCTGATATTTTCTACTACCAAAAAGACACTTAGCCAGTAATTTATTTGGTTTACCCCATGGTTGTAAGGGGTGGAAAACGCAACCCCTAAAATTTATTTCCAATGTAAGTTTTTGTCTTATTATTTGTTTACCATCTAAAAATTTATTTCCGATAGCCTGTTTCATTCTAAACAAAAAATGTCTCTTGAATTTTTTGCCCAAAATAAACCAGTTCGCAGCAAAAAATTATTTTACGAACAAGATACATATCGCCATAAAACGAAAATACGAAACTAATTTATCCAGTAGGCCGCTATTAGCGATAGTGACAATTAAATTGGTCTGAAGGTAGACATATTGAACATTTACTATGATTTCTAGATGTTGTATGTTTTGTTATTAATAAATTAGTTTTGTTTATTTATAAATTTTATGTACCCCCCCCCCCCCCCCCCCTTAAGGGGCTGTATCTTAACAAAGGGCAAATCTAGGGACTTTATTAGAAAGTTTAAAAATGAAATATATGAAAAAAAATTTATACAGGGTATTCCAAACTTAATGAGGCTGTTATTGATCAATTTTCTACAATTAAGAACCGAAGAATGGACTTTACGTTTAAGCACTATTGTGTAGGTCGATACATGTTGTGTATTTCGATAAATGATATTCGATATGATTTTAAACCATTTTATTTAAGGATTTAAACTAAAAAACACTGAAAATATGAAGAATGCCAACTTGTCAGTCTCGTGGCTCGATTCGTTCTCGTCATAAAACAGTTAACTATTGTTCTCGTCTTGGTTGCGCCTAATGACGTAGCCGTAGATGGCGTAGTGGTATTATACATCATTCGGTTTTCTTGATAACTCGTAGATGGCGGTAGTAGTATTGGATATCATTCGGTTTTCTTGATAGTTCGTAGATGGCTTCTAATAGTATTAGTAGTGGACTGTATAAATATTGTTACGAGGGTTGCATGCGACGACGTTAAGATCCGACAGCTATACACACTAAGAAAAACTTTCTTATTTTCCAAAAGTTGTATTTCCTTGTGTAAAATTAAAAAATAAATAAAAATATGTTTTACCTAACGCATTTTCTTACTTTTTATCTTTTTACATTTAAAACGCCTAAAAATAGCCTATCATAGGTCACGAGCCGCCACTGCTACCAATGACTGGTTTGTCTTGACATCCTTCTCATCTTCTAGCTTTCCTCATAAATAAACTGGAAGTGTACTGGAATAAAATAATAATTTAGCCCTACGTTTAATTAGTCTATCAACATAAATCTGCCAAAATTTGTCGTTATTCAGGTTTATCGGGTTTGCTAAGCGCGAGAAACATATTCGTGTCACTGGCGGGCTTAAATGACGTAACTTTATCGTTTATCGTCTTAGACGTTGTATGGGTAAAACATTTTTTCAGGCAACTTTCAGTCCTTAGCATATAACTTTCCAAAGTAAACTCTAGAAACGATTATAATTTGCGAAATATATGTTACTTCTTGCATTAGAATGTAATTTTTAAAGTTTTTTTTTATAGATTATAGCTTCAGTATTCAAATTTGAATTTAAAAATGTATCGCCGGTCACGTGTCCCCAGTCAATAATTTCTTACTTTATTTACCCTTTTATATTTCTCGTAATTTTACTAAAGTTATTTTTATATATAAATAATTTACACTCCTACTACAATTTGTATTGAAAAAATTATGTTCAAAGATCTACAGTTTAGTTTCTCTAACGCAGTTATTAACCAGAAGTTCCGTCCCCGCAGCTGCATGTATCGCCGGTCACGGCAGAAATTACTTATAAATAACGCCACTACAGGTCGGCCTAATAGTTTTACAAATATGACGGTATGTGTTTGAAGTTGTGTAAAGCGTGCTCCTGTTTAGGTAAGTTTCTTATTATATTTATTTAGGTATAAACTAGAACATTGCCTACTTTTTACCAGGCGTATGTTTTTATGTTGTATCGCCGGTCACAGGGTTAACTCAGACCTAGTATAGTGACTGATTAAAATAACTCAGTTCCAAATATCGGCGTTATATGATTCAGAAGAGTAGAATTAGCCATGTGACTGGCGTTAAATTATTAAAAAATCGATGCTATATATACCACGATCTTTGTGACGATGATCTTTTGCGCGGACATATGTATATAATTCCTCTAATTAGATACTATAAGAAACCTATTAAAAATTTACCAAGTGTTTTTGAGATTATTTATTTTTAAAATCCGATTTACTGAAAGTTGCCTGTAAAATTTTTTTGACCTGTATAACTACCGCATGTAGTGTGTATCTCGTATATGTAAACAATTAAATATATTTTAAATAAACCCCTCCACTTATATTGTCTGGGCCTGAGAAATAAATTATGCAGGACTCCGGGGACATTGCAGTAAACACATAAAGGACGAGCTGGTGGCCTGCCACACACTTATACATTATGCATGAACTAACTTGTGTTACTCCTACTCTGTCCGTGTAATTAGACACCCAAGTTATCGTTGCATTACTTTATTACCAGTTGTATTTCTTTTTCAAAAATGTTTGTCGAATATTTCACCAATTAAATGAAATAAGGTGAAAGTGGCCATACAGTAATCGTTGTGAGTTTGCGCAGTTCGGAAATTTCCTTCTAACAGGACCCGATTTCTGGTTAGTTAGGAAAAATATTGCAATCAAAATTTCGATTGGTTCGATTTAAGACAGCGTTCCATGCATACAATTTCTGACGATATGATGATCCGACGGTGCCCTGATTGATGTAAACTTTTGGTGCCAAATTCCGTCCGAATATTTGTAACAATCGACACGATGAGCTTTATTTTAACTTTCATCCGACGTCGTATGTTCCTTAACCTCTCTTTTTTCTAAACCAAAAACTATATTGACTATTTTGGGAATTATTATCAGCTACTAATGTACCAAATTAAAAATACATTAATTTTAAGGTTAGGTAGTGACCACATATATATTATATTCTATACGAGTGACACTCTCTTCTTTTTTTACAAGCTTTTTAGTGAAATTCGGTTCCGAAGATTGGATAATGTGATAAGCAAAATATTTTCGTATATATGTACATACCCGAAATACTTTATACCTGGAATTGATCCACGACTTTTGCAAAAAAGCACCATGCACTTGTGTCCTTTCATCTCATCAAACAAAACAAGCCACTAACCTACCAAACAGCGAATCGAATCACCACAAATTAAAAACTCCTTCACAAAAATTATTGTTAGGTAATGAAAGTTTATAATCACTAATTAATATACCGACAACAATGTGGATGAACCACTTTTTATTCTGTAATTTGAAAAAGCATCCAGAACCAAAGATGGCAACGAATAACAACAAACAAATAATGTCGGGCCGGCTCTGACGCGATCGATAAAATTTCCAAGCTACTGCGCAAACTCAATAGGCCCCCGCCATCACCTATAGCGGGGACACATATTGTATTTTGGAACGTTCGTATTGGCAATATACTGTTTATATATATATATGTGTGCCTATAAGCACGTTACCAAAATGTCCTGTTATCACGCCTTCATCTAGTCATTGACTAATCGCTAGATTAATAAAGTCAGAGTGATTAGAGTCCGTAAGGAGGCAGATCGTCTTTTTGTTACTACACCTTGTCTGTTCTTGATGAAATCATATAAAAATATAAAAAAAGTGAATTCATCGACAACGGACGTTTTGAGTGTTGCAAAAATTCGCCCGGGTCAATTTTTTTTTTAATTGTTGATAACACTCTAAAAAAATAGTAAATCGAGTCGAACGGACATTTTCCGTGTTGCGCAGCTACAGGGAGGGCAGCGGAGTCGGATCTCGTATCTGTATAATTCATGATCGCGGTACACGGCGCGTGCATGGGACGGCTTGCTGTGTGGCTTGGTTGTCTATAACAACTCAGCATCAGCTATGTCCCCATATTGCATTATTATTAATACACATTTTTTCTCGACTTAAAACGGTTTTGCTAAAAAAATACGTGTGTAAAAATGTCGGTTCATATTTTCCCCCCATTTTCCGAGCCACAATACACGATTTCTGCTTGAAAAGACATATATAAGAGCTAACACTTCGGTTGCGCGTCGATGAAAATGTCCGTTCTCATTTTTTTTCCGGTCACGAATAACGAAAAATAACATCCGACAAGTAAAACGGACGAGGCGTGATAAGTTGAATTCTCCGCTGTCAACAAATTTCGATTTTTCTCAAACCAAAAGTATTCACCGCACGGAAAATGTCGTACTATTTTCATCTCCTCAAAAACATCACTCAAGTCAAAAAATAAAAAGAACGGACGAGGCGCGATAACTATTACGACCACTTTATTTTACATATGTAAAGATGATTCTCAATGACTTCGCAACGTTGCCAATGTCCGTTCTTGTTAATTTCCTTCTCAAGTCCTTATTAAATCACCAAAAACTCAAAAAACTTTAGGTCGTGATCAGTTTGAAATCCTGATAACGGGCTGCCGTACTATTTGTAAATAAATAGATAGAACAAAGTGACCAACCTAAAATGGCTACAGCTCACAAGTAATAAACTTCAGGTTAAACAACATCAAGTAGAAAACCGAAACGAACTCCACAAGGAGAGCAGTTCTCTTCTTGAATGCTCGATGTCATAAAGTTTCCCTTGTGTTCTTATTGAATTTGATAAAAATTTTAAATTCGTACAGAAGCTTCCATAATTTTACAAAAATATTTCTATCTTTATTATGAATTCTCGTACAAATTCTTGAGCTGAAGTAAAAAATAAATTGCGTATTTTTATAAGTTATTTGAATAATTTTGGGCAGGAAGTATACGTATCCTGTGCGTTTTCGTATTTTCCCTGCAGGGTTATGTATGTAATTTAGTTTTTTAAAAATTCTATTTTTTAAATTGGCTTAAATATTGCGGTGGTTGTTCCTTGACTGTCTCTAACATGTTTAGGTGAGCAATATTTTTAGAAATTACTTGTCTCGATATTTTAGGTTCATATACAGGGTGTTATGGAAATGACTTATTATATTTAAAGGGGTGACTCCTAGGGTATCTTAGAAAAAGTCTACATACTTTTTTTTTCATCGAATATCTAAATACTAAGGTAAAAACTTTTTACCCACATACTGTCGCACCATTCCATCTAGATTCAGTTAGCAATAATGTGGGTCACTAGAGTATACTAACAGTGTTGTCAGATCACACCGCATGTTTCGCCCTTGCTTGGATACCTGCCGCGCACGACTATCGTTGCTTCAGTATGTTTCGAGGCTCGGGACTGGAATAACGCTGTCGAGGGTTCCACGTGCTTGATGTATACGAATTTTAAACGTTTTGTTAGTTGTAGCATTACTCGATATTTTTTCTGTTGTCAAATAATTCATAATAAGAAATATTGTGATATTGTTCACAATATGAAAATTTGTGTGATATTACCTATTCTTGGTTCTGTTGCAAAACATATTTTTTGTGTTTTATTTTTTTATGGAATTTAATTATAAAATTGGTTATAAAATCGAAGGTAAGAGAGTATGTACCTTAAAATTGTAGTATTTTTTTTTCTAAAAAGTTTGAAAAAGAAATGATAACGCAGGTCAAAGACGTATTGTTGTCAAAAACTGAACACGTGCGTTTACAATTCTGTGTTGCAATATATGACAACACCGCCTCAATAAACTATTGATTGCAAACGTCCTCAGTAGCGGCCACGAAAATTTTCAGATTTCATATAAAGTGTATTATTTCGTACAATAATTTTCAATTTATTTTATCTCAGGATTTGTCAGTTTAAATATAATAAATCATTTCCATAACACCCTGTATAATTAATATTTATAAATTTATACCGGGAGTTGAACATTGGAAATTCTACTATTAGTTATATATATATACTAATTATAACTTCTTGAAGAGGCCCACATGGTAAACCCATATGCCAAGTTTAAATACATTTTGGTGAGCCAATTTAATTTAACGTGATGGCAAAACCACAAAACTTCCATAGTTCAGGTAATATAGGCGAACACCAGTAAATTAAATTTTGACATTCACAAAACGAAGTGTCAGTGGCAATATATTCATTATTCGTTATATTCAGCTTTACGCCAATTTTTGCCAATAGCGTCATAGAAATTATTTGCTGTATTACCTGAATATAAGAGTTTCTGGTTTTGCCAGCACGATTAATTGAATATCTCAGGATTGACTCATCAAAATATATTCAAACTCTGCAAATGGGTTTACCATGACGGCCTTTTCAAGAAGTTAAAATGGAGTTTTTCTATAAGATGTACAGGGGAGCCGAGATTTAGTCACTTCAAAATTTATATGCAATTTCCTAGAATCAACCCGGTATACTTTACAGCAGTATGTAACGTACTTAAATATGTATTGCGATGGGCAATATGCAAAACATTGCATTTTAGATCTTATGTTACCGAACGAAGCAAATTACTGACCTTCATGCATTGTTTAAGGCCGTATGAGTACGTATATTATGGCTTAAAATTATTATCAAATATATTTAGCTCATTCTTGGCAAGATATACCCACTTCCGAAACTAGTTTCCTTATGCTTTCCTAAGTAGCAACCCCAATATATCACGGTCCGTTAGTCTACCGTGCCTATTCCCTAATAGTATTCAATTTTAGCAGTAATTTATGCAAAACATATAGTTATAACTCAACGTTTAACTAACCTACACTTTAGTACAGATATGTATGGTACACTGGAAACCATTTTCAATAAAAAATAATAAGCTGCCGTACTAAAACTCTACAGTCCATCCAATTACAGAGTAGGGTAGTTGACAGAGACATTACATCAAAAACTAAAATATTTTATTTAACGTATTCTTAAGCTGAACGTTACTAATTGGTTCGTTCGCAAAGGAGTTACAAACTGCCCAAGGCATGCGCAGTTGCTTTAAAGTGATCACAGAAGCAAAATATGTGGCCGGATTCGTTTAGCTTCCATTAGTTTCATGAAATTACACAATTATGGACAAATTACACGTTTTTTGAACGTTTTTAGTCACCCAAATACACGACTTTTACATACCATTTATAGGCATTGTTGGAGAAAATCCATTCCCGAAATACATTACGTTTTCACAAGTATTTTTTTTACCGGGTTTCTTCGGGTTTGTTTATAATAAACACGAACTTAGTAACGTATGTTTGCCCCCCCCCCCCCCCCCCAAAATAAAACCGTTTTCACTTTCCTTTAAATCTTTTCCTTTAGATTTATTTACAGGATGCCCCATTTTGGCGCTTTGTACCTTCTGCACGTTATACTCAATAATAAGTGCAGAAAATACGACTTGGCTTTTCCGTAACGATGCTTGTAATAATGATAAATGTCGTTTTGGATGAAGGAGTTGAGTTGGGTGCAGAAACGGTAAGCAAAAATTAAAATTGAAGGGGGCAATTATTTGATAATTTTAACGCACTGTGCTGCGACCAACAACTTATATCCCATAATTTGTCAATGTTATCCATAGACATATAATATAAGAAGGATACTGAACATTCCATTCGAAAACACCGTTTGTTTACAATATAATTTATACATCCACAGTTAAAGATTAGTTAGAGAAAGATGGCTTTAAAAAATGGCAATGCTGTAAACTGGGTATCCACTCACTGTTATCCATATCAGTGCAGTGCAGTGGCTTTTAGCATCATAAAAATAAAGTTATTTTGATTAAAAATTTTATTTATGGATGTTGTCTCACTAAATAGAACCACGTGCCTTGGCATGCGTGGTTTTGCCATCACGTTTAATTTAATAGCTTGGGATTGGCTCACCAAAATGTATTCAAACTGGGCAAATCAGTTCTCCTTATCGGCCTCTTCAAGAAGTTATAATGCAGTTTTTGTATAAAATGTACATATCTCCCGGTAAGTATAAAATATAATCTGATGTTGTTAGGAAACTATAAATAATTTTACGAGTAGTGATCGGGACAAAATGTAAACCACTCTGTCTCCCCTTTATATTATATGTCTATTATGTTCGTTACCAATATTTTAAATAAAAATAGGACCGGCGAGAAACCACTAAATTTTGCGCCCAACTTGAATTCGTCCTTAAGATATAATGTGTCCTCGTAAAACGAATTTTCCAGTGAAAACATAACACAATTCAAGTATACAAAGTGAAAAGTGCCTTTCAAATAAGATTTACGGCATCTGCCGATTTTTTGTTCCTTCTTTGGTCAGCGTAGTATCGCTTTTCGGTTCTTGAAAGAACATATTTTTTATAGATCTATTGGATTCGCTTGGACAATTTTTAAACGTCCGTATTGTATAGAATAAAATATTACTCTCATGCTTCACTAACGTCTAATATTTTTAGGCTTTGATACAGAATGCCTTCGACGTTAGTAGAATGCCGGCACCCTAAGTCAAGCAAGGCGAGGCTTGAGCAGCAGACAGAATATAAAAGTTACGATCACGTTTAGGCGACGACACACTGAATGTGTTGATTTTTTTACGTTCTTTTTTTTAGAAATTTTTTTTTATTATTTTTTTAATGATAGGTAAGATTTCTATTCAGTGTATTTAGTACTATCGATACTTCTGTCGCTATCGAACTATCGATAGTATTATCGTACTATCGATAGTAATTATTTTTATTTATGCTTTATTTCCTTAGATATTACAATTTACAATGTATGGAAAACGTTAAAGTCAAATACATGAATATGCACGGTGTTGAAAAAAGGTCGGTACCCTCGAATAACTCCGGTGCATCGCATTGCAGCGGAAAATGTCTAGGGAAAAAGTTGTTTGGTTTTGAAGGAGGAATAGTTTGCAATTTAAACCACCGTGCCAAAATCAAGTTTTATCCTGGAAATACTCTTTTTCTCTGTCTATAAATCTGCAAATATAAAAGAAAATGTGAGGTATTATTGTACCCCGGTGAGATATTCATTAACTGAATAAAATGCCTCAGACAATAAATATGGCTTTAAACGTTTTTTAAACAACATAAGACTATCAAAAGCCTTCAGGTTTGGTGGTAGCTTGTTAAAGACGGCTGGCACTAATGAGTTTGGTGATGTTCTACCCACATTCAGTCGGTTAAAAGGAACTCTAAATGAGCTGACTTGTCATGTATTATAGATATGAACATCACTGTTAATAGCAAATCGACATTTATTTTTTAAAACATATATATAGTTCAAATTACGGTCAAAATCATATATAGCCCTCCGCACGAGTAAGTCCTCGACAAACCCACCAAAGTGCTCAATATTCTCTTATGACATATAAACAATTCCCCAACCATACTGAACGAACCCCAGAAGATCACCCCGTAACGCAGACGAGAATCTACTTGTGCATTATACACAATGAGGAACTCCCTCATAGAAATCGCAATCTTGAGTGAACGAACAAGAAAACAACATGAATTTAATTTTCACTTGAGCAGATCACAATGATTTTTCCAATTCAGATGCTCATCAATTTGCACTCCTAGAAAATTTATAGTATTGATTTTTAATATTTCTTCATTATTTATAAGCCATTCCATATCCAAATTATTATGATCCTGGTAATTGTGAAAACGGATGTAATTAGTTTTAGTATTATTGAGAAATAGTGAATTTTGACAGAACCAATTACACAGCACCAATGCTGAAAGTTCCTTGCCGTCTTCTTCCTATTGTTATTTGATTCTTCTTTTCTGTTCTTGCCTTGTTTGTTAAAATTCAGTTTCGAGTTTTGGTTAATTTATTATGTTCTTACATCAAAATATAGCTTATTCGAAAACAACAATTAAATACAATATGTTTTTATGAGCTTATGACTTCCCCAAAGGAAACAATATTATTGATAATCAAAGTAATTTTTATTCACTTCCCTTTTTTTGCTTTAATGCCATTTTAAATTCCGGTATAATCATTAATATTCCGGCGCAAGTGAATAATGGAATTGTTTACTCGACGCCGTTACTTTATCTCTGCCATCGGTTTAACAGGGTATTCCAATAAATTTCGATAGGATTTATTACAGAAGGCATCTTATATATTCACATTTACCTAATTAATTTTAAATACCTTGATCTGAAATTTGTCATCTTAAAGATATTTTGAGACTCGCTGACGTAAAATTATGTAATGTTACAAGGGATACAAAAAGGAGTTTGTTCGCGCATTAACTATCTGAAGACGTTTTAAGTTCCTTATTGCCAGAAACTACCGGTACCGATAGCCCCTTTAAACCTGGACGTCGTGTTTCCCGGTGATTCTAATTCTTCATCCGAATCTGATCCACAACTTCCTGAGAACACCAGTTGTGACCCAACATTTTTACCAACTACCAGTGAATCTCACTTAATAACTTAATTAAATTACCCGGTACGTGACCTGGGATTGTCAAAACAAAAATCGGAACCTCTCGGTTCCAGAACTCAACAGTGGAACTTGTTAGATAAAAAAGCAAGTGTTTCACTTTACCGAAAACATAATGCAACATTATCAAGTTTTTTTAAAATGGAACGGTCGCTACTTGTCTGTTGTGATATTGATGGTTTAATGAATGAGCTTAATATGGAACATGATCCTAGCGAGTGGCGTTTATTCATAGATTCGTCGAAATACAGCCTAAAAGCAGTCCTGCTTCATAATGGAAACTAAAAACCATCCATTCCTTTAGCCAATTCAGTGACAATGATAGAAACGTATGACAACTTAGCAACCATATTAAATCGTGTTAAATATGAACAGTATCAGTGGGATATCTATGGAGATTTAAAAGTGAACACTACAGTAAAAAGGATTGGCCTCATAGAATTTCCCTTGAACCCGGTACTTCAAACATTAAATATGCCCCCCTTGTTAACCTAAAAAAGGTGCTGCTACCGCCTCTCTATATTAAGCTTGGACTATTGAATAACTTTGTCAAAGCCATGGACAAAGACGGTAGTGGTTTCCAGTACCTAAGAGAAATATTTCCTCACCTAAGTGATGTAAAATTAAAAGAAGGCATATTTATTGGACCTCAGATAAGGAAGCTCCTAGATAATCTCCGTTTTCAAGAACAATTAAATGAAAAGGAATTGGCAGCTTGGCCGTATTTTGTACGTGTACTGAAAGGGTTTCTGAGCAACAAGAAATGTATCGCATGTCTCTAAAAATACATGAATTTCTTCCCGGAGAATTTGGGTGCAGAAAGCGATGAATAAGGAGAGAGATTTCACTAGGACATCAGGACGATGGAAACAAGATACCAGGGACGCTGGAACCCATCTATATTGGGCGACTACTGTTGGGTTTTAAAAAGGGATGATTCTACAGAGCGCAAAAGGAAAAAGTGAACGTTTTTGTCGCTGTATCATATCTTGTGCAATATATTTTTTATTTATCATAACAACCAATCCGCAGTAACGTTTTTGCATAGATGCCACATATTTTATATGTTTATATTAAATAAATATATTAAGTTATTAATCGTTTATTTACTTTTACTGATTACTTTTTTTTAATCTCTTTTGTGGAATCATTTGAAATTGCGAAAACCTCTTTTGATCTGACACTGACAAATTCTATTAATACCCTCGTTACGTGCCTTATTGTTTCATCCCTGTTTCGCAAAATTCTAAATAATAAATAAACTAGGATATTTCCCTAACAACTTTAAGGATAATGCCACCCCATTTCCAAAGCCAAGAGCTATCCGAAAAAAAGGTTTTTCAGGTTTCCCAGCGGTAACGCAAAACAATTTACCTATACAAACTGGATAGTGCCCTTGGGCTAAGATTTATGGCATTAAACCAAAAATTTATCTGCCTACTTAGGTCGGGCATTGACTTTCGGTATTTGTAAAAAGACCAATTTATCCGACCATTGGTTTTATTTCGAGAAAAGGACCAACAAATTACTGTCATATTTTTCAGTATGATGATGTAGTATCGAAAATTTCGTATCATTTTTTTGCTCAGGATGTTGATATTTTGTAAATCGTCATTATTTAATATTTCCGATTCCGGTGTCAAACTTCAGTGGCGCACAACTGTACATTTTTGTAAAGCCCAAATTAATTAAGCATATAATATATAGGGTGTCCCATTTAATTTTTTTTCCTTTTGTTAATATCTCAAAATCTAAACTTTTTAGAGAAAAACTGGCTACGCCACTGCATTTCGCATAAGGTTCTCTACCAATATCAGCTTTTACATTTTTGATAAGTTAACGCGTAACGGAAATACGCGAAGATTTCCAAAATCACCCTGTAGATTAAATGCTAAGCGAGAAATGACAAATTTGATGCCGGAATCTTTCGTTTCGTTAAAAAGTGGTATACTAAAGTGAAGCCCGCAGCATTCTATCTTTGATAATAACTCTAATATCCCCAGAAAGTGTCGAAAATAGGACACCCTATACTTTAGACACTATTTTGAATTTTCACATGTGTTAATAGAATACAGGGTGTTATGGAAATGACGTATTATATTTAAATGGGTGACTCCTTGGGTGTCCTAGAGAAGCGCCACATTTTTTTTTTCAAGTCTTAAAAGTGGGGTAACAAACCCTCTTACTCACATTTGACTCCGTGGTAATGAATCACAGCACCATGTGGCAGTGTATCACAAACACCTGTTACGCGCAATGTTGCCAAACCGTGTAAAAATGTAAAACTTTAGTTTCTTATAAAAATAAATATTTAGATTACTTAAAAAGTAAATCCAGGACGCTGTAAGGAATCCAGGACGCCTTCAGTTCTTTTTTCTAAAAGCTTTATGCTCATCATGTGCCTTTCCAATCTCAGAATATAACCGGCATATCGTCGAGAGAAAAAAACACATAGAACAATTTACACTAAATCACTTAAAGAAACACACAGACACGAGTTTCAAATCAGTTTTTTTGAAGATATGCACCTATTATTAGATTACACAAAAATACTAAATACTAACGCATAATTAATAACACTACCGTACACAGCACTACAGGATACAAATTATTTCGCAATAGAAATTCAGAAATAATAAAACGCTAATTTCTAATTGGCTAATCAAATTTATTAATCCTTTATTGAAGAAGAATGATGAAATAATTATGTTGATAGACCCTTCCTTCTCATCCTTCTATCCCTTTAAAATAAATAGTCTCGTCCAGCTAGCGCGGTTGCCATTTCCGAGACTATCATTACACAGGAAAGTATTACAGAAGGAAATTCCGCAATTTATGAATATTATTTTATAAAACATCGAAAGTGGCAATGCTGTATTTTCAGCACAAATAGCTAAATATCGATCGACCTAGTAAACCCGAATATGTCAAACGTGTTTAGTTACTTTCAAAATTTTTAGATGTCAAATACCAATGTATGGAAGTTTATATTATTTCCCAGAACAATAAGGGCGTATTTTTGTCTATACAGTAGCACTTTAAAATACTAAAAACTTAGATATGTTCATGAGATGCATACCTAAGCGAAAACTAATGCGAATTTATGTGGCGTTGTTTTGGTGTTTTGTGAGGTTATTGTGTCGGTTTTTGTTCCGGTTATTTACTTTAAGTTGTTCAGATTCGACGGTGTCCTTCGAATTGAACAAATGAGAACATACCTGACCATTTGTAAACTCCGCGGCGGTTCGTTCGAGTCAGTTCAAGTTTATAAATCAGAAATTGTTTCCCAGCGAACTGAACTGAACGTAAAAGTTTAGAAATGTACCTTGAAAAATAAACTTCTTCGTCTGTCAACCGGGTTTGTTCGTGTGGCCTGTTGGAGATTTTCCAGTGCCATTGAAACTTACACACACACACTCTGTCAACCGGTTATTGACCTTCTAAAGAGTTTAACCGACAACACCGCTCAAAATTCACTGACGCTTTTGGCCATAACCTATCTCAATACATAAATTTACATCTGTCACAAATTTGTCTTTCTTCCAGTGCTATGACGTGTTTCTTCCTGGTTTGACATAAGGTGATATAATTCGGTTATTAAGTAAAAGCGCCACTTATGGTTATTTTTATTCAATTTGTTTTCATCTCAGGAATTGCCGGTTTAAATATAATACGTCATTTCCATCACCCCCTGTATAGAACCACACATTTTAGTTAATTGTTCCTTGTCCTTTCATATTTTTAAAAGAAAAGTAGTACGCCACTGATATTTTTTAATGTGGATATTTTTTCCAATTAGCCTGGTCAATTCTACATGAAACCGGTTTCTTGCGTTTTTCTCGTCAAACACACCGTTATTAATTCAAATAGGTAAGTAAGTTCATATTGAAACTCATTATGATTAACTTGGATAAAAAAATAAGAATTTTAAAAAAAATCCAACAGCCTCTAGACCTAGGGAATTATACTAGCAAGTATTACGGAACACCCTCTATAGCCAATAAATGCAAGAATGCATGATAAATAAACGATAGAATCCTGACCCGAATCCTACATAATTTATGAAATAAAAGCAATTAAATAAACTAAATTTAAACCCCAAAATAAAGCGGATTCGCTTCATTTGGACTAAAAGGGAATCTGTGTTTAATTCCAATTATGAAGTCCTCAGAGCTATAACATTTCATCGGACTCCATTGCTAATCGTTTTACAACGATAATTTAAATCGTATCGTTATCATATTCGTTGGAAAAACGTGGAGAGACATACAAAATATCTTTTAATTCAGTTATTGATGGATTTTAATTTTCATACGGAACAAATGGTATCACCGCGAGCGAATAGGCGGGCACAAATATTTTTGCCGCAATTCGACACTTATTTTACATGGGCATCCCATGGGGTGGATAAAAAAAATGCCCATTTCAAAACTACCCTATATTTTCTTAGTTAAAAGAGATACAGAAAAATGTTTTATACAGAAGTTTATTTATAATGATTGTTGAATAATCTGCCGTTTTCAGAATAAGTATACGGGGTCAGGTAAGAAAGTTATCGGACCTAACCTAATTTTTTGAAATGGAACGCCCTGTATATTTTAATATAAAAAGATATCATTTTAGATTCTCTTTACAAATATATACACACCATGCATGATATTGGTTTCCTAGGCGATTTATTTAAACTTTATTACTTTAAACCACAGTAGGCCATGAAACAAAATCTAATATCCTAGAGACAACTATATTGACATTCTAGTTATTATTAGCATTTAACGTCAATTTTATTTCTACATATTCATTTGTGAAAATGACTTATAAACATTTTGAAAAATTTTATATGATATCTATTATCCATGGTGTGTTATAAATTTGAAAAGAGAGTTTAAAATGCTATCTTCTTAGATTAAAATATACAAGGTGTTCCATTTAAAAAAGTGAGGTTAGGTCCGATAACTTTCTTACCTGACCCCGTATACTTATTCTGTAAACGGCAGATTATTCAACAATCATTATAAATGAACTTCTGTATAAAACATTTTTCTGTATCTCTTTTAACTAAGAAAATATAGGGTAATTTAGAAATTGTGAATTTTTTGATTTTCCCCCGTGCCCAAGCGAGCGAAAATTTTCGAATTTTGATTTTACAATTTTTAGTTTGACCCAAGAAGAGCACATGACATCTACATTACTTTTTTGATAGCAGTAACAATAACGGAGATACCCTATAGAAGTGTCGAAAATGGGACACCCTGTACAAAACATCCACATTTGGGGCCATGTTTATTAATAGGATGCATTATTCATGTACTTTTAAAATTTCCGAGACTTATTCAGATTTCATATTAATATTTTCGGCTATATCTAGTGGCAATTTTCATAAACTGAGAATATTAGATGATTGCTTGGGCTTCTGTCTATCAGATTTCGCAAAAATTGCAAATTGACAAATTTGGACTTATGCATTTTTCATATTAGGCCAACGAGATGGGTCATTAATAAACGATTTTGCAGAGTCACAATAATCAAACAATTAATACACGATTGTTAATGTCAACAAACAAAAATTACATAAGGTAAAGTGCCTTTTCAGCGTAAATTCATGTAATTGTTTTGAAAATTTGCTGTTGCTGATGATTTGATGTACGTAAATCAATTTGACTCTTTACCAGACAACTTTCTCGTTGTTGTCATTGCACCGATTCGTTTATTTCGAAACTTTGGGCCGATCGAGCCTCATTGCACTTAAAACTTTTTATACAAATACTTTTACAATCCAAAGTTGCTCAAAGTTTCTTTATAATAATACGATTATACAATTTTCTGGATGCATGACGCGAAAACTTGAAACTTAATTTCAAAAGTTGGTGGCTCATATGCGATTTTAGTCTAAAAGTTGGTATATGACATAAGTACACATATGTTAAAGTTGAATATCAACTTATATAACTTATAACAAAGTTTGAAGATCTACGAGAACCACAGATGAATTGACTTGTGGATATTTATTAATTGAATCGATAAAATGGATAATAGCGATTTGTAATAGACTATCGTAAGCTAAATAAGCTCTCGGTAGATGATAAATATCCATTTCCCAATATTCCTGACCCTTGTTTATGGTATATGAAAAGATCTATTTTAAAACTTTACCCATTATTCAACGGCTTTGGCATGTAATATATTATCAAATTATATTACCTGTAATAGACCAGTTCTGTTTTAACGGTATCAGTGATGACTATTCTCTATTTCTCTAGTTACAAGATGGTAGAAATGCCGAACAAACCTCTCTTAGGCGGACACCTACGGGACCGTCTAAATGTGTAAGCCTAATAGAGGGGTCCGCCCATGGGAAATTTGTTATGTAAATGCAAAACTATTACTATGAATATGTATGTACAAATAAACATAACATAAAAAAAATACACTAGTTTTAGTTAGGATGTAGTACTAAAAAATCTAATAACGTAGTTTCACGTGTTTGCGTTTTATACTTGCAATCTAGAAAATGTAATTCCAAGTCTGATAACAATTTCATTGCTGTAGAGTCACCTCTATTCTTTGCATACTCTTATATTTCCTTTATCATACTAGTGGCTTGTTGATAATTGGTGACATTTGTTTGATTACTGCATTCAACTTCTTCATCAGAGTCGTCAGATAGTGATGTGGTTTCAGTTTGGGCTACATAATCGGTATTAATGGGGTAACTATCATCTTCTAATAGCACATTGCTATCAATGTTAATGAACTCGCCCAAATCATTGTTATCAAATTACAAACTTCCACAACATCAATATTCTCTTTCAGACTCAAAACGCGACATTTTTGTGCCATTGTTTACGATTTTAACCGTACAACTCGCAAACAAACTACGTACTGCTGTCGGGGAATCAGCCATACTTTCATTCGGCGAAGTCCTTTTGCCCTGCCACGCATACGCGATTGGTTGCCGGTCTGTCTTCAGAGAGTTTTTGCACCGTACTTATTCGTCTCCCAAATATTTAAAAAACATTTTTGTCCCTTTAAAGGAGGATTTTCGCACTCTTTTTATGAAAACAGCCTGTCCGCGTCCGCCCAAGAGAGGTCGATTTTCATGGAATTTCATATACCTGGTTCCGGACTATGAAAAAATGGCCGCTTAATAGAGATATCCGCTTAATAAAGCCAATCGGTAAAAGCAACAAGTCAAAAGGAAACAAATAGCCAATCTAGCAAACCCATAATTCCTTACCAATACTCGGATTATTCTGAAAGTTGCAAATCAGCTTTCAATCGATACATTTTGCTCGACGAACACCGAATTTTTGATGACGAAACGTCAGACTTTGCTCAACTTAGATATCTCAATCGAGAATCCGGGTGACTAGCAGTGACTGCTCGTAAGCGACTTATGACAGGATTATGCAATTTGATGGAAAACCTATAAATTAAGGTAATAAATCTGTTTCGCAGTATGTAGTGTGCATATTCTTATACAATGTGTACATAAAGTAAGGAACAAATTCATTATCTAGGAATCTAAAAATATTTCGGAAAAATCCTCGGACACGTATATAATAATTTTTAATGGCCCATTTTTTCCCATACAAACTTAATATACAAGGTGGCTCATGTAGTAGATATGACATTATCGACAATTTTTTTAAATGGGAACCCCTATATTTTAGTTCAGATCTGTAATCTCCAAGAACAGCTGATTTCAAAAACATAACATACTTAGGGCCTAAAATTCATAGTTTCGTTACTACAGGGTAAAACAAATAATTTTATTTAAGATATTTTTAATTTAAAAAAATGTAAAAAAATTAAATAAGTGTTGAAATTGTCCTCCTTCTGCTGCCTGACAGTACCCCAAGCGATCAATAAATTCTTGTTGGACTTTTCTTATGGTTTCTTCTGAAATGTTCCTGCATTCTGTTGTTATTCGATTTTTTAAATCTTCAATATTGGCAGGTCTGACTTTATAAACAACATTTTTCAGGTGACCCCACAAGAAAAAGTCCAGTGGTGTAAGGTCTGGAGACCTAGGCGGCCATTCAACAGGCCCACGTCTTCCAATCCACTTGTTCGGAAAAACTTGGTTTATGTAATGGCGCACTACTGCTGCATAATGTGGAGGTGCGCCGTCTTGTTGGTACCACAAATTTTCATCTAGAATTCCTGGATTATTTCTACTAGGGTATAAGTTAACTAACGTAGGGATAAGAAAGTTCTGAAGAAAATGAAGATAATTTAGCCCGTTTACATTGTTGTCAAAAAAATATGGCCCAATAATTTTGTTTTTCACAATACCAGCCCAAACATTAATTTTTTGAGGATATTAAGTATGGTGCTCACGTATCCACCTGGGATTTTCTTTTGCCCAGTATCTACAGTTTTGCCGGTTCACTTCTCCATTTAATTTAAAGGTAGATTCATCCGAAATTAGGATATTTTCAACAAACAAAGGATCTAAGTTACATCTTTCCATTAATATTTGACAAAACTCCATCCTACGATCTGGATCATCTTCATTCAACTCATGAACCAATCGAATTTTAAACGGGTGCCATTTTTCTACCGTCAATAGGTTATGAACGGTCATAGCAGCCGCCCCATGATCAATGCTAATCTGGCGGACGCTGTTGTGGGGATCTTCTTCCATAGCCAATAAAATATCTAATTTCTTATCATCCGGAATAGTTGGACGGCCTTTTCTGGGAATATCTTCCACTGAACCCGTTTCCCGAAATTTTATTTCAAGTTTACTCACAGTTGATCTAGTAATTGGTCTTGCTGGATACTTAGTGTTAAACAAAATGCAAACTTCTTGTTGAGTACGGATCCTATCACCATATCCAATCATCATAAGAATTTCTATTCTTTGTGTTAAAGATAAACGCATAGTAACTCAATATGTTTTAAAATAAAATTTATTACTTCTAATAAACTTACTAGAAAAATACAATGTAATGACAATGACATTATCTAAATACCATAGTTACATAACAGCAAATAAGCCTACTTGAGAAAAACATAAGTAACAGCAAATGATGGTGCGTCCATTAATTACGTAAGGCTTTCAGGTAAAATTGGGTGATGGCGGAAGGGATTGAGCCAAATGTCACGAAATCTTTTATTGGGGGAAGGGGGGTTGAAAAATCGCTAAAAACGCCTCACGTAATTAATTGATGCCTCCCAAGCCAAAAAAAAAATATCTTAAATAAAATAATTTGTTTACCCTGTAGTAACGAAACTATGAATTTTAGGCCCTAAGTGTGTTATGTTTTTGAAATCAGCTGTTCTTGGAGATTACAGATCTGAACTAAAATATAGGGGTTCTCATTTAAAAAAATCGTCGATAATGTCATATCTACTACATGAGCCACCTTGTATATTAAGTTTGTATGGGAAAAAATGCGCCATTAAAAAATATTATACACGTGTCCGAGGATTTTTCCGAAATATTTTTAGATTCCTAGATAATGAATTTGTTCCTTACTTTATGTACACACTGTATAAAGAAAAATCTTGGCAACATCATTTTATAAAAACATATTATAATTCGCCAATTTCTTGGCAAATCTCGATAATTTATCCAATCCACGTTCAAAGGCGCTAGGCCATTAGCACTAACGTTCTTTTCACGAGAAATCAGGAAAAATTGGGAAATAAAAGATCGTATTTAATTTTCCGCTGCAGCGTTTCCCAGCGGCTCCCCGCCCCGGTGGCATACTATACGAGAAAAAACGACTCCCGAATCAAAATCGCATTAGGAGGGATTAGTGGTTGTAGTCAGGTAAAAAAGGGAAAAGCTGGTCGTTGAGTGTAGATTAAATCTGTGAAAAATGATATTTAATTAACTTTAGGTCTTTTGAAAAGGGAATAAACACGAACAAACCAGTTTAAAGGATATAATTCTTATTAAAGTTAAAGATCTAAAACGGTCTTTCTTTTAATGACAATATGTTTTAAGTAATCACATCCGGTGTTCCTGTTTCAATAGCAAATACAACTCATAATATTATAGCTAAAGATTGTTTCACGAAAAATGGGTATAACTTAATTACTGCAGTAAAAGTACCTGTGGCCATCCCATTATTTATGACCGTTTGTTATTATTATGTGGAAAGGACCGGATTGTAATTATTATAATTAAATATAGGCACATCCGGTAGGATAGGTTGCTTAATTTATATTTAAATATTTTTTGTGGTAAAATTTGTTAGTTTTTGAGGAATGGTTCAAGAATTGTCTTTTGCCAAACATTCCTCAGAATAGCGTGATAGTAATGGACAATGCGAGCTATCACAGTCGCCAATTACATACTACATGACGGCGAATGATATATATTTTGAAGAAAGTTATAAAAAAGTGATCTTTTAGAAGTTTTAAAGACATTTTGTATAAAAAAAGTATATGTTTGTGACACATTGGCAGAAGAAAATGGACATACAGTGCTACGGCGCCCACCCTATTATTGCATTTTTAACCCCATAGAGCATACGTGGCACCAGTTAAAATCACTAGTTAGATCTGAAAATATTTCTCCGACTTTAAGTTCTAGTGTTGTAGAATTAATACGAAAATGCTTTAATGATATTCCCCCAGGTAGTTGAAAAAATTCAGTCCGTCACGTAATAACTGTAGAAAATTCGTATATTAGTCTGGATCGTATAATTAATCCAATTATAATTAATTTTGATGAGGATGAGATAGCGATAGCGAAATAGAACTATCTAATAGAATTATAAATGTAAATAAATATGACTAGTAATATTTAAAAAAAATGTTATTTCATTTGATTACATTAATATAATCATATCATTACTTGTTTTCCTTAGTCCGTCCCTTCATACTTCACTTGTTTATTGCCAAGACACAATGGGACCGACCCAGGAAATCATTAAGTCGTATCCATTTTTCGCGAAGCAATCTTTACACGAAAAGGCAATAATATTCATTCCTCATAAAATTTGTGGCTTTGACCCGAAATAATCAACGTACGCATCATTTGTTGGCTCTACTAAAATACACAAAAATTTTTTTGTGAGGGACCGAAATTTTTCTTCTTTGATTAGCCAAAGCCCACGCTTGCAAATTATGAAAAATGTGTTTATTTGGACTGTACTTGGGCTGTATATTTGACGTTACATCATCATACCGAACGGAAGAATTTTTTTTATTACAAGAACGGTTGCGGTCTACATAATTAAATATTTTTGTTTAGAGCTGTAAATACTGAATAATAAAATATGCGACATAGAGTGTCCCAATATTTTTTTTTAGAGGTAAGACACTAACTCCAACTAATGGCTAATATCTAGTTACATCAACAAAGAAGAAATATTTTTATCGACGAAAAGCAATGTGACAGACATATTCAGATATCCTTCTTCAATTTTCGTCAACTGTAACATTTGCTTTAAGTCACGTTTTCAACTAATTTCTAGTCACAACTATAAAACAACATAACCTAAAAATAATAGAAATATCTTCCAGTTTATGCTCTATTTCTAAAGTTTTATTCAATAAAGTACTATTTTTATTTTTAATTCAATATAGTATTATACATATTACTTTATATATACATATTTATAGTTACTGTAGAAATTTCCTGGGCATTACTTGTTATTCCTGTCAGATTCTGTGTCGACACAAATATTTTGTTCAATAGAATTATTTATTATTTTGTTCATTATTTTGAACTTTGACTCGCGCCATAACTCAATGTTTTGCATATTCCTTTTTAAAACTTTTCTAGATTATTTTCTGCAATTTCTCGTATTTCTGACGGAGTACAACTTTCTTCCTGACGCATTTTTATTAACTTTAATAATATATTTATTTTTAATTATGACGGATGGGAAGAAGCTTTGTTGTGTTCAATTTTTCTATCATGACATATTTGATACTTGTAACATTTTATTAAATTGTAAAAGTATTGCCAACTCAAATAGAAAATATTAATTCAAATGGAAAAAATCTACTATATTTTTTAAAGTTTTTCAGACTTTAAAGACCCGAATAGAAAAAGTATTATACAATACACGGTTCATACGACAATTAGAACACTTGTACTTTAGAAAACTCCCCGCTTCGCGGGTCGTTTGAGGTGTACTGATAACCATGTGAGTACCGACTCAAAATGTTTTGTTAGCATATTTCGATAATTTGAAGTCGTAGAAAAAGTATGGTAAGCCTATTACACATACGCACAGTTGTTCGTAAGAATGGATTTAACTACTTATAGAGTGAGATGTACGTAAAACAATGTTTACTAATATAGAAGTAGATGAAACAATGTTTACTAAAGTAGGAGTAGAAAAAACCATTTTTCACACTGTGACAGGTAACGGCAAGTGTAAAACATAGCATAGGCTCGGTCGGCCTTTTTATATTATTATTCAAACAATGTTTCAACTTTATTCTTATTGCGTAGGTATAATAAACTTTATTGTTTGGAACCTTTATGACTTCTCGAGCGTTTTTACGATTGTTTTATCATTCACATGTTTTTATCTTTTCTTTTTATTTGGTGTGATATAAAAAATATAAATGTTTTTCCTTTCTGTAAATATTTAAAATGCAATCGTTAGAGTATAGTATGTTTTTTTAAATCAAACACCATGTAGTTTATCTTTGATCCTAAAAGCTCTTGAAATTAAAAATATATAGGTACCAGATACTACCAATTTAGAACGTCATATGTTTTAATTCGGGTAATCTTAAGTTAAATTATAATCGATAATATCAGATATGGTATTTTTTATGTAAAAAAATTGTTCATTCAGGAATTCTACCTTACAAATTCTGGTTAACCTGAATTTCAATATCTGTGTCTAGTTGTCGTTTCTCCTTTGTTATCTATTTCCGGATGTTGTGAAGTGAAATGACCTGTGATGCGTTCCAAATTGGTCTGTTTAATCCTTAATTTCAGAGGATGACTTTAGGTTAAAATAATAATCCGGGTGTTTAGGTTAGCGCATACAGTAGACGATTATGAGATTAATTCTTAAATAACCCAAAAAATTGATGATTGAACTATATTTTATAAAATAATCTCTCGTAGCGTTAATGCAAGGGGAGAGGGACAGGGGAAGGATGGTCGGGACCAATTAAACGGTGATAAAAGAGGACGAATGCTACATAAAAAGGGGGTAGGGGGGGGGGGGGTTAATACCTTTAACTCACCATTAAAATTTCGAAAATAACGACACAGATACAAAGTACAGCGATAAAATAATTTCGCAGAACTCTGTATTATAGACTTTATTTGTTGAAATGAATATAACGTATTAGGAAGAAATAGTAATTTTATTACTATGTCGAGTGGCATGGCGATACTTTTGGTCCAGTGCCTAACCCAGATATACTATCTCTAATTGATTTAGTTGAAAAAATAAATTAAATTAAATTTTCATTTAAGATATGTCAAGTTTAAATTTTAGGAAATTTATTATTAGATTTTATACGCTACCCCATATGATTAGACGTATCAGGACGTAAAGTACTCTGCCTCAAACTCTAGAAGCTGCTTTTTATAAATTAAAACTAAAATTCGAAATAATGCCTAATTGTTAGTGCTATCAAAAAAGTAATGTAGGTGTCATGTGCTCATTTTGGGTTAAACTTAAAATGGTAAAATAAAAATTTTCGCTCGCTTAAGAGATACGGGGGAAAATCAACAAATTGACAATTCCTAAATTACCCTATATTTTCTTAGTTAAAAGAGATACAGAAAAATGTTTAATACATTTATAATAATTGTTGAATAATCTACCGTTGTCAGAATAAGTATACGGGGTCAGGTAAGAAGGTTATCGGACCTAACCTCATTTTTTTAAATGGAACACCCTGTATATTGTAATCTAAAAAGATAGCATTTTAAAATTTATAACACACCATGGATAATAGTTATCATCAAATTTTTCAAAATGTTGATAAGTATTTTTCACAAATGAAATATGTGAAAAATGAAATTGACGTTAAATGTTAATAACAACTAGAATGTCAACATAGTTGTCTCTAGGATATTAGTTTTTGTTTCATGGCCTACTTTGGTTTAAAGTAATAAAGTTAAATAAATCGCCTAGGAAACCAATATCATCCATGGTGTGTTATATATTTGAAAGGAGAATTTAAAATAGTAATTTTTAGATTAAAATATACAGGGTGTTCCATTTAAAAAAAATTAGGATAGGTCCGATAACTTTCTTACCTGACCTCGTATACTTATTCTGACGGCAGATTATTCAACAATCAATATAAAGAAACTTCTGTATAAAACATTTTTCCATATCTCTTTTAACTAAGAAAATATAGGGTAATTTTTAAATTGTCAATTTTTTGATTTTTCCCCCGTATCTCTTAAACGAGCGAAAATTGTCTAATTTTGATTTTATCATTTTAAGTTTGGCCCAAGAAGAGTACATGACACCTACATTACTTTTTTGATAGCACTAACAGTTACGGAGATACCCTATAAAAGTATCGAAAATGGGATACCCTGTACATTTTTGAATACTAGATAATTAATTAGAATAGTCTATTTAAATTGCATATGAAATTTTTTTAGACTTGAAATCAATACCAAGACCAGCTTCTATACACGGGTGTCATGAGTGTAATAACGAGGTGTCCATTTTTATTATCTTTTCGACAATAACTACTTAACGTAACTAAAAAAGAACTGCGCTATATCATTTCCAGTGCCCTTAAGATATTCAAGTAAATAATTTTATTATAACCTCAAACAAACTTTGTCGCGTTCAGATAATTCGTTTTCAACCTCGAGTTTAAACTAAAATTAGCATTTAAAGGTCGTTCCTTGTTTTCGCGAAAACAGCTAGAATTTCTTGGATGCAAAATATTTCGTGTTTACATTATTTATAAAATAATTTCAAAAATTACTGTCTTTATGATGCCGGGGGGTTTTGGTTTTGGTTATCCCAGTAAGATTTTCATCTTCATAGAAAAAATTACTATACAGGATGTCAATTTGAGATCAATATGTCACTACACAGTAAATGATATTAAAAATCGCAAAGACACGTCAATTTTATTATGAAGGTGGACGTTTTTAAAGAATACTTGTAACCCTCTCTGAGAGGGGTAAATACTACCCTCAAAATCTTAAATGGGAGGGAGTCAAGGGGCACACCGTTTTAGATGCGTTGCCACTTTCGATATTTTGTCAAGGTTATATTCATAAATTGCAGAATTTCCTTCTGTAATACTTTTATGTATAATGATAGTCTCGGAAATGGCAACCGCGGTAGTTGGACGAGACTATTTATTTTGAAGGGGTTGTCCTGTCTATCAACATAATTATTTCATCATTCTTCTTCAGTGAAGGATTAATAAGTTTGATTAGCCCATTAGCAATTAGCGTTTTTATTATTTCTGAATTTCTATTGAGAAATAATTTGTATCCTATAGTGCTGTTGTTTTATGTGTACGGTATGTTATTGTAAAGTGTAATTATGCGTTAGTATTTATTGCTTCTGTGTAATCTAATAATAAGTGCATATCTTCAAAAAAACTAATTTGAAATTCGTGGGTGTCTGTGTGTTTCTTTAAGTGATTTAGTACAAATGTTCCGAGAGATTGGAAATAAGAGGCCGAATGGGGTTTAGTGGGTATAAGCTTATTATGCAGTTCCACATTATCATCAGGGTACATGATGAGCATAAAGCTTTTCCCATAGAAAAAAAAACAAAAACCTGAAGATTTCTGTGCCCTGGATTACTTGCTAGTGTACTGGCACCTGGATTCACTTCTATTTGGATACTAGGTAAACTAAATATTATTTTTTTTATAAGAATCTAAAGTTTTACATTTTTTACACAGTTGGCAACATTGTGCCTGAACATCTGTTGATTATACAGCTTGACAATGTAATATGATCATATATGATTGTGCCGAGGAGTAACCGGTGGGTTTAGGGGTGAATTACCCCACTCTTTAAACGTTCGATTTAAAAGCAAAATATGTAGCGCCTAACTCTAGGACAACCCAGGAGTCACCCATTTAAATATAATACGTCATTTCCATAACACATTGCATTAGCTTCGAGTGATAAAAAAAATATTCTATAATTTTCTGGATACCTTCATATTTTATGGGTATACATCAAAATCTTAGGTCTGTTAGAGAAACAACTCCTCGGGCGTATGAAGGGGAATATAATTTATTTCATATTTTATTTATAACCATAACCTTTATACCTGTGGGGACTGACATATTTTTACTGAAAATTATTACGAATCCGTGTGTGTTTTTAGATATTTCTGCAAACAAATCCGCGCCATCGGAAGTAATTTATTATGAAGCACGGTCGTTCTCAAGAAACCCGCAGTAAGTATATATGCATTCTTAACGTTTCCCACTGTTACTAATTTATACTAATTATAAATTTTTAAACTTAGATAATAAGATAAACTGAAGCGAGCCCCGCAATATTTTTCTAAGGCAAGAGCTCGATTAGCTAACCAGATAGTAAATTTATGCGATTACTGTAATGCCGTAACCCCCTTACTTAATTCCTGTTATTTACCAAAGTCTAGTTGCAAATAGCAGCTAGTCTCTTTAATCTTAGGTTTATGGCGATGACATCAATTAAAATAATAATAGACGGTATAAAACCCGTCCTTCGGTTCCTGCGGCGTGCACAGATGGTATTAATTATGCAACGTTCTTGAGATGAATTAAAGTGAGTTTATAATGCTCAATTCTCATCGGAATGCAGGAGGACTTTTAACAATATGTGACAAACCAGATAACTTTCATTGTGACATCAGTGAAGAGATATGATTTTCTCAGAATCGGAAACTTTGAATTTCATTATATAAATCATGTCTGCCAATCAAGGCTACCTGATTAGTTAATTGTTTAAAATCTCTTGCAAATACAAATTAAATGTAATAATTTATAGGTTGCCCTATAAACTCAATAATATACCATTTTATAATTAGCAAATTTTCTAGACACAAGGTGTCGATCCCCTGATTGCTAAACTAAATTTCTTAACTAGTTATCTAATACGCATTAAAAGTACCCTTACCTCAGGAGCATATCACGTGAATCAATAATAAAAATGAAAGCAGAATATTTATTATTATAATATACACGTACTAAATATCATCACAATATTAAAAGTTATGATAGGCCGAATGTAATATGAACTCAATTTTATAAAATATGACCGGCATTTATTCATTTAACTTTTAAGACTAGTAATTTATTGATTGAATGTTGTGGGATTAACTGCTTTATATAATGTGTTCAGATAATACATGAGGATACTTGGAGAGGTGTATAAATGTTTCATATAGTTTACAGAGGGTGTTATGGAAATAACTTATTATATTTAAACCGACAAATCCTGAGATGAAAATAAATTGAAGAAAAATAACCAATAATGCCGCTTTGAATTATTAAGCGATACATATACTTTATACGAAATCTCAAATTTACGTGGCCGCTTCTGAGGACCTTCGCAATCAATAGTTTATTGAGGCAGTCCCGAGGTTCAAAAGAGGTTAGCGCATTATAGGCGATGTTGTCGTATTGCAACACAGAATTTTAAACGCACGTGTTATTGACAACAAGACGTCTTTGACGCCCGTTTTCTCTTCTTTTTCAAACTTTTTAGAAAAAAGAACTACAATTTTAAAGTACATACCCTCTTACCTTCGATCTTATTTTAAGATAATCCGTTTTATAATTAAATTCCATAAAAAAATAAAACACAAAAAGTATGTTTTGTTGAAGAAACAGTAGATAATATCACAAAAATTTGAATCACATCACAACATTCATTATTATGAAGTATTTCACAACAGAAAAAAAATTGGGTAATGCTACAACTAACAAAACGTTTAAAATTCGTATACCTACGTCAAGCACGTGGAACCCTCAAAAGCGTCATTCTATCCCCGAGTCTCGAAACATACTGAAGCATACTGGGTAGAAAGGGTTTTTACCTTAGTATTTAGATATTCGATATAAATAAAAAGGAAGTAGTAGACTTTCTCTAGGACACCCTAGGAGTCACCTATTTAAATATAATTTCCATAACACCCTGTATACTTAACAACAAGTCGAAAAATGTGCTTAAAAGTTTCGTCCTAATACCAAAATTTCATAAAAATAGTTTAAACCATTCATTTTTGAGATATCATATTAAAAAACTAGTCCAGCATAAGCAATTAAAAAATATAGCAATAATTTTTCTCATGCCCTGAAATCATTCCAACAGTCAGACTAATAGTTATCATTTCGCAAAAATAATAGTTGATGAGTCCATTAAACATAGTATATCATGATTTTGTGTGATGGGATAGACCATAAATTTCAGCGATTGTTCAAAACAAAAATATTGTCATGACATGGCGAAAGAGATAGATTCGGACTGTGGCCGGTAATATTTGCGTATATTTATTTAGTATACAGGATGTTATGGAAATGACGTATTATATTTAAATGGGTGACTCCTTGGGTGTCCTAGAGAAACGCTACATTTTTTTTTCAAATCTACCGTTTTAAAAGTGGGGTCCAGCCCCATAAACCCACACCTCATCCGGCGTTTGTTCGGGTTTGTTCGTCATGTCATCCTATGATGGCATATCAGGAAACAGGTGTTACGTACAATGTTGCCAAACTTAATGCAAAACTGAAATTCCATATAAAATTATAAAAAAAAATTATTTATCTACCTACTTGTATTTATCTTTATCTCTCCAGGCACAAGTTTTTTAAAGATACACTCAGATCAGATCATTAGATTTTATTACACGCGACGCGACGAAATTTGACTTATTCGTCGGCGACATTCCATTTTTCTGTCAAGTCAAACGTCCAAAACAAACTACTCGTTTTAACTGAGCCACTTAGGTTCGTCTATAAAAACAATGTCAAATAATATACAAAGTTTGGACGCGTAGCCCGAAAATCATTACAACTATTATAAGCGTATTACAAAGCGGATAGCCGAGAGTGTAAACAGATATCAACAAATAAAGTCTGTAATACAGAGTGCTACGCCATATCTATTTCTTTAATTCATTTACTTTAAATATTCGAAAATAACGATGCGAATACGAACTTCAGCGATAAAATAAGTAGTATATGTATTACAGATGGTTGAAATGATTTTTATTTATAATTTAGCAGAAGCTAAAAATGATAAAATATCGCTTTGATTGTTTACGAAATAATTTTTCGACAATATAACTTATTTGCACCCAAACATACTCTTCGGCTACTGAATTCCATCGAAAGAGAGGCCACAAGCTGACGAAGAGCCTCGACAGCCTAGAACATCGAAGGCAGGTTGGGGATTTGACTCTCTTTTACAGATATTTTCATGGAAAGTGCTCGGCTGACCCTGCCCTCTTAATTCCGCCCAGAGCGGCGAATAGCAGAAATACACGACGAACCACTGCCGCCCATCCATATGTGGTTAAGCTTAGTACTCCTCGAACTTCATTATTTATGAATTCTTTCATCTGGAGGACTTCATCCTTATGGAACGACCTTCCTAGTTTTTCCCAAAGAATATAACCTCCAACGATTCAAAACCAACGTGAATCGCTTTTTGAGCACACGCACCACTTCTAGAGTGCCTTAGTGTGTTTGATCATAAAAAAAGTTTAGAAGAAACTGTAACTTTTTTTGTTACCTAAAGTGACATACCTAATTGGTTTAGTTCAAAATATTAATTAAATTTAAATTTTAGGAAATTTACATGCATTTAGATTTAGCAATTAGACGTAACTTGTTATTAATTTTGGATTGCATTTTTATTATTATTATTTTATAAATTTATTATTGATAGTGCATTTTAGTAAACATAAATATGGAAAACGTACGTTTATTCGACAACTGAAAGGTATAAATTTATTCTTAAATAAATGCAATAAGCTGCAAAAAATTGGGTAATGCTACAACTAACAAAACGTTTAAAATTCGTATACCTACGTCAAGCACGTGGAACCCTCAAAAGCGTCATTCTATCCCCGAGTCTCGAAACATACTGAAGCATACTGGGTAGAAAGGGTTTTTACCTTAGTATTTAGATATTCGATATAAATAAAAAGGAAGTAGTAGACTTTCTCTAGGACACCCTAGGAGTCACCTATTTAAATATAATTTCCATAACACCCTGTATACTTAACAACAAGTCGAAAAATGTGCTTAAAAGTTTCGTCCTAATACCAAAATTTCATAAAAATAGTTTAAACCATTCATTTTTGAGATATCATATTAAAAAACTAGTCCAGCATAAGCAATTAAAAAATATAGCAATAATTTTTCTCATGCCCTGAAATCATTCCAACAGTCAGACTAATAGTTATCATTTCGCAAAAATAATAGTTGATGAGTCCATTAAACATAGTATATCATGATTTTGTGTGATGGGATAGACCATAAATTTCAGCGATTGTTCAAAACAAAAATATTGTCATGACATGGCGAAAGAGATAGATTCGGACTGTGGCCGGTAATATTTGCGTATATTTATTTAGTATACAGGATGTTATGGAAATGACGTATTATATTTAAATGGGTGACTCCTTGGGTGTCCTAGAGAAACGCTACATTTTTTTTTCAAATCTACCGTTTTAAAAGTGGGGTCCAGCCCCATAAACCCACACCTCATCCGGCGTTTGTTCGGGTTTGTTCGTCATGTCATCCTATGATGGCATATCAGGAAACAGGTGTTACGTACAATGTTGCCAAACTTAATGCAAAACTGAAATTCCATATAAAATTATAAAAAAAAATTATTTATCTACCTACTTGTATTTATCTTTATCTCTCCAGGCACAAGTTTTTTAAAGATACACTCAGATCAGATCATTAGATTTTATTACACGCGACGCGACGAAATTTGACTTATTCGTCGGCGACATTCCATTTTTCTGTCAAGTCAAACGTCCAAAACAAACTACTCGTTTTAACTGAGCCACTTAGGTTCGTCTATAAAAACAATGTCAAATAATATACAAAGTTTGGACGCGTAGCCCGAAAATCATTACAACTATTATAAGCGTATTACAAAGCGGATAGCCGAGAGTGTAAACAGATATCAACAAATAAAGTCTGTAATACAGAGTGCTACGCCATATCTATTTCTTTAATTCATTTACTTTAAATATTCGAAAATAACGATGCGAATACGAACTTCAGCGATAAAATAAGTAGTATATGTATTACAGATGGTTGAAATGATTTTTATTTATAATTTAGCAGAAGCTAAAAATGATAAAATATCGCTTTGATTGTTTACGAAATAATTTTTCGACAATATAACTTATTTGCACCCAAACATACTCTTCGGCTACTGAATTCCATCGAAAGAGAGGCCACAAGCTGACGAAGAGCCTCGACAGCCTAGAACATCGAAGGCAGGTTGGGGATTTGACTCTCTTTTACAGATATTTTCATGGAAAGTGCTCGGCTGACCCTGCCCTCTTAATTCCGCCCAGAGCGGCGAATAGCAGAAATACACGACGAACCACTGCCGCCCATCCATATGTGGTTAAGCTTAGTACTCCTCGAACTTCATTATTTATGAATTCTTTCATCTGGAGGACTTCATCCTTATGGAACGACCTTCCTAGTTTTTCCCAAAGAATATAACCTCCAACGATTCAAAACCAACGTGAATCGCTTTTTGAGCACACGCACCACTTCTAGAGTGCCTTAGTGTGTTTGATCATAAAAAAAGTTTAGAAGAAACTGTAACTTTTTTTGTTACCTAAAGTGACATACCTAATTGGTTTAGTTCAAAATATTAATTAAATTTAAATTTTAGGAAATTTACATGCATTTAGATTTAGCAATTAGACGTAACTTGTTATTAATTTTGGATTGCATTTTTATTATTATTATTTTATAAATTTATTATTGATAGTGCATTTTAGTAAACATAAATATGGAAAACGTACGTTTATTCGACAACTGAAAGGTATAAATTTATTCTTAAATAAATGCAATAAGCTTTTAGTAGCTCGTATTCAGGCGACATTTTAAATTCAAAACGAATCTTTCCGCAGGGATTTATATAAATTTTGTAAGACGATTCGCACTAAATAATAGACCTGCAAGTACGGGAAATATATGAGTGTATGCCACTTTATTTCTTTTATTGTGTTGCGGAAATCTTTTAAATAAACGTGTGTGTGTAACAAGATTTTGCAGTAAAAAATATTTTTAAAAGTGAAATAAATTAATCTTAGAAACATTTTGACGGTGTGTATTGAGTTTTCTTGTCGCGTTTACACTTTCATGGCATTTTTAAATTAATATACTTAACATATTTATTTTTAGAATGTCTTGAATTTACAGTAAGTACGCTTCAGGACCAAATATATACACATTATTATCTAGGGAATAATAACTTATTATCTGGGGGATTGGAGAATTATAGGCCTATAAGTCTGTTACCTGGATTTTCTAAACTATTTGAAACAACAATGAGTAAGTAGTAAGTAAGTAGTTACTTTCATAAATGAATGCAATTTATTTTCCAAACATCAACATGGTTTTATTAAAGGCCGTATTACAGTCGGGAATTTTTATGGCGCCAGCAATGGCAATTATAATTCAAGGATCCAGGCGCAGTACACCGTTCTCCGTACTACAGTCAGAAATTCTACTCTTCTGACAATTAAAATGACACGGATTCATGCGCAGTACACTGTTCCCGATCAGCTGCCTCTCATTACCAGAAATGGGGCAGGCGCCATTTTAATTGCCCGTGCCGGCGCAATTCGGTAGACATGGATTATTCTGTTATTTTTAACTGTTTAATATTTGGCCGAACCAGGTATGAACAGTTTACATTCTTTATTAAACTTATGGACTGCTAATTCAGCAACTTTTTGCACCTCCTATTTGTAAATAGCAGTAGCTGCTTTAACTGGTAATCAAAACGAACAGGTTTGCACATCTCTAATTCTGGGGATATTTTAGGGATTTCGACAGTACCCACTGCTGTTCTGACCGTTGACAATGCTCCAGCTGATCGAAAACGGTTTACTGCGCATGAATACGTGCCATTATAATTGCCGGCGCAAGAGAAAAAATTTCCTAGTCTAATACGGCCTTAAAGGAAATCCACCCATACCGCCATTTTCCAGTTTGTATAGTACATTATAGAGCATCTTGAAAGGGATGAACTGGCCCTTGGGATATTCTTAGACCTTTCAAAGGCTTATGATTGTCTAGACAGGGAATTATGATTGAAAAATTTGAAATATATGATATCGGGGAAATGCCAAAAAAATGGCTAGTATCGTATTTAAATAATAGAAAACAAATTGTATCAGTTACAAAAGGTGGAAAAACATGTAAATCAGAACTACTTTTTAATAATATAGGAATAGCGCAGGGAAGTGTTTTGGGACCTTTGCTCTTTATACTGTTTATCAATGACCTAGATTTCGTGACTGACAAATTATATCAACACATTGTTAAATACGCAGATGATACTAACCTCATTGTCGGTAGCAAGCAATCAGAAAATCTTTTTATGGAGGCTAAGTATTTTTATGGCTTGGTTACAAACTAGTTTACAAAAAATAAGGTCGTTTTAAATAAGAATAAAACGAATATTATATTGTTTAAAACCATACAGTCAACAGTGGGGAAACCCTCAGCTTTAGAAATGGATGACAAAGAACTAAATCGCTCAGAAGAGGCGAAATTTTTAGGAATATATATAAATGAACATTTGGACTGGTCATATCATATAAATAACGAAAAAACTAAATTCTGTCTGTTATGGAAAGCGGGTTATTGGTAGATATATGGCGGAAAGAGTACTTAGGGTGCTATATTAAGCAAACTTTGAATCTGTCGTAAGGTTATATTTTAGGGAAGTCACAGTTTAATTCAGAGCATTTTTGTGGTTCAGAAGAGGGTAGTAAGAATTATTAGAAAAATCGGATATAGGGAAAGTTGCAGGGGTGTTTTTAGAACTTTGGGGATAATGACTGTATATGCTCTTTATATATATGAGTGTTTAATGTTTTTCTTTAAACATAGGGAGTTGTTCAATTTAAATGCAAACCATGAATATAGTACAAGAACATTAAATGTATCATACCCAGTACATCGATTAACACTAACCGAAAAATGTCATAACATTTAACATCAAACAAATAAAATACACTGACAAAAAATATTTAAATTAGAGATTAGAAAATTGTTATTAGCTATTGAACCTTACAACTTGAAAGATTTTTGTAGTTAGTATTTTGTACAATATTTTATGATTTAACGCTTTTACTAATAAACAAATTAAGTATTTGTCGATTCCTCGTATTGTTAGCTTTCAATTCATATCCTACAAAAGAAAACCACAAATCTGTTGGTTCTTCTCTGATACTCAATATTCCCGATTGACATTTCAGGTCTGTGTTTCGGTCATAACTCATAAATAACTAACAGTAGACGATTTAATGTTAAATAATATATCAGGAAAGAAATATAGGGGCTAGCAAACAAGGGTGTTAATTAATCGAGGCAGGCATGACAGCGGAAGCGTAAAAAATAGTGACGTTGCCATCCTGTCTGGCGAGAACTTCTGCCTAGGACGCGGGCTATTCAAATTTCGAATTTTACTAAATTTCCATTACTATCAATGTTTCGAAGTACTATTTAAGCACAAAACTGGGGGCACTTCAGGATACTAATTTAAAGTAATTTCTACGTCCTCTTAAATAATCAATAAAAATATATAGTCATTCTTTCCATAGGCAAACAAGAGTTAAACTGCATCGTGTGATTCAGAAGCAAACTGTACAGGGTGTCCCAATTTCGATACTTTTATAGGGTATCTCCGTAACTGTCAGTGCTATCAAAAAAGTAATGTACGTGTCATGTACTCTTCTTGGGCCAAACTTAAAATGATGAAATCAAAATTAGAAAATTTTCGCTCGTTTAAGAGATACGGGGGGAAATCAAAAAATTGACAATTTCAAAATTACCCTATATTTTCTTAGTTAACAGAGATACGGAAAAATGTTTTATACAGAAGTTTCTTCATATTGATTGTTTAATAATATGCCGTTTTCAGAATAAGTATACGGGGTCAGGTAAAAAAACTTATCGGACCTATCCTAATTTTTTAAAATGGAACACCATGTATATTTTAATCTAAAAATGTACTATTTTAAATCTTCCTTTCAAATATATAACACAACATGGATGATATTGGTTTCCTACGCGATTTATTTAAACTTTATACCTTAAAACGAAAGTAGGCCATGAAACAAAAACTAATATCCTAGAGACAACTATATTGACATTTTAGTTGTTATTAACATTTAACGTCAATTTCATTTTTTACATATTCATTTGTGAAAAAAACTTATCAACATTTTGAAAAAATTGATGATATCTATCATCCATGGTGTGCTATAATTTGAAAAGAGAGTTAAAAATGCTATCTTTTATATTATTAAAAAAAATGAGGTTAGGTCCGATAACTTTCTTACCTGACCCCGTATACTTATTCTGAAAACGGTAGATTATTCAACAATGATTATAAAGAAGCTTCTGTATAGAACTTTTTTCTGTATCTCTTTTAACTAAGAAAATATAGGGTAATTTTGAAATTGTCAATTTCTTGATTTTCCCCCGTATCTCTTAAGCGAGAGAAAATTTTCAAATTTTGATTTTACCATTTCAAGTTTGACCCAAGAAGAGCACATGACACCTACTTTACTTTTTTGATAGCACTAACAATAACTGAGATACCCAATAAAAGTGTCGAAAATGGGTACAAGGTGTTTCTTAATAATATGCCTATATTTAAGGAGGTTAGTCTTGGATCCGTTTTCAGAAAAAAACTTCATATATGTCCTAAACCTCTTAACAGATCCAGGGTGTTAAATAAAAGTCGAAATGTCCAAGGGTTTTCTGAAAGCCAAATCCAATCCACCTAGAGCTTAAATATTTCGAATAAACACAATTGATTTTTTAAAAACTTTTTTCAATAGATTTTGTATCCTTCTTGTCAGTGAAAAATTTCTCATATTATAAAGGTATCAAACGAATATAGTTTAACAGATTAATCTAAATATTTTACGTAGATATTTTGCTATTTTAGATAATTTTAATTCATGCACAACGCCCACAACAAAAAAAAACTGAAATACCCAAAAACCGTCATTTATTTCGAGTTCAAGAACAACAAGAGGGCAAATTCGAACATTCCATTAATCATCATTCATACCATTTGCAAGCGACAGATCTCTCTCCCTCTCTCTCTCTCTGTGAGTTTTTTCGTAGAGATAATCCAGATTTTGCTAAACAGAATGGCAGCCCTCATGCTACAATATACATTGTTTATTGTTTCATGGGCAGAACTGTACTTATCGGAACTTTTGATTCAACAAAATTTAACAAACTAATTTTCTAAAAGATACGTTTCTGTAAGACTGATTTTTTCGTATGATAACACACAAGCACTATACGAAAAATCCTTATCGATAAAATTGTTCATGTTCACGAAAAGTTCGAGTGATTTAATCTATGAATCAACATGCCCAAACGTCCATTGAGTAAAATTTTCCAAAAAAACAGAACTTTGAGTGTAACAGTGAAAAATTTAATCTATAACTAACACGACTCTCGAGGTATATTTGATAAGATTATTTCCAGAACCTAAATTAAATATTATAATAATTCGAGAGATACTTTTAATATACAGGGTGTTATGGAAATGACGTATTATATTTAAATGGGTGACTCCTGGGGTGTCCTAGAGAAGCGCTACATATTTTTTTTTAAATCGAACCTTTAAAAAGGGGTAATTCACCCATAAACCCACAGGTCACTCCTCGGCACAGTCATATTACACTGAGCAGCTGTGTAATAAACAGATGTTCTGGCGCAATGTTGCCAAACTGTTTAGTATAAAATTTTAGATTCTTATAAAAATAAATATTTAGCTACCCAGTATCCAAATTGAAGTGAATCCAGGTGCCAGTACACTAGCAAGTAATCCAGGGCACATACATCTTCAGTTTTTTTGGTTTTAGTGGGTAAAGCGTATACCCCACTAAAACCCCTTCGGCGTTTTTCTTCCAATCTCAGAACATGACCCTGTATATCGTCAGAGACACAGAACACATAGTGAAACACTGAACAAATTACCATAAATCACTCAAAGAAACACACAGATGTTTCAAATTAGTTTTTTGAAGATAGGCCCTTGTCACACAAAATCGCTACACCCTAATGCATTCTTTAACAAACACACAAATAGGAGATAGGACACAAATTGGCCATTTATAAACTAAAACATTCAGCAATTATTTTATCTGCTGCATCCAATATCTTATATCGCAACTGATCCATATCTTCGACTTTATAAACTATTTCTTTATTCATCGTACCCCATAGAAAAAAATTGCATGGAGTAAGATCCGGTGACCTTGCGATTTCCAGTCTCTTACTAAAGGAACATTTTCTAATATGCCTTCGACTTGATTTTTCTGTATCTACTAAACATTTTCACACTTACTCGCACTGTTACAGTTGATTAAATATCCCGAATAAACTCTTTCGCGCGAAGCCGCAGAGGAATATCTTGTTGTCAAGCAAATGTCAACTTCTATCGATTTATAGTAGAGATGGCTAAATCTTTGGTTTTAAAATCCCGCTGTGAAACGATCGATTTAATTTTTTTAAGCTTTTCGAATGAAAAAGAGCACCAGAGCAGCGATTAACAAGTTTTTTAATCTTTATTGGTATCTACAGCAGTGAAAGAAATCAATAGATAAGTGCTGTAGATTATTATAATTATTTATTTCAACCTGTTTTTGTGAATGCGCTGAAATCTACCGGAAAAACACGCATTGCAATACAATAGTACATCTCTACTTTTTGACAGCTCGTGTTTTAAATGTTTCAGTTCAGATGTCATTTTTAATTCAAAGAAATGTTATTTACTTTTTACAATCTGTTTTTGAATTAAAAACAAAAGTTCATACAAATCTAGGCGAGACAAGCCAATGTTAATAGAAACGATGTCTCCAAGTGAATTTTGTGCAGTTTTATGGCCAGTGTTCATGTGAAGTTTTGCGATTATAGTTATGGGTTATGTGATATACCGGTTTCTTTACTAAAACGCTGTATAAGTTTTTATAGAAATTGACACTAATTTTTAAATAAGACCTACAAGGTGTGTGTATTAAAAGATCAGTCAGCCAATCACTCAAAAGTCAAAAGGTCATTGACATTTGACCTAGTTACGTAGTTGTGTATTTCAAACTTAAAGAGTGTAAGGTGCAATTCTGACAACATCGGCCAGAATTCGTGGTTTGTTTACATGTATCGCAGTGCAGCACGGGTGTTTTTATGGTTTAACGTCAGGTCATTTTTACCGCTGAATGAATTGAATGCGCCATTTAAGGACATTTTTCTTCAATTTGTATTCATCTCTGGAATTGCCGGTTTAAATATAATACGTCATTTCCATAACACCCTGTATACAATATCGATAGTCGTCGATATCGATACTAGCTTATGCTCTCTAGTCTAGAATTCAATATTCATATATTTAAAGAAAAAGTCATTCAAACTTAATATTTATTAAAAGTAATTTTCTAGTATTCGGTCTACTTAGAAACGATTTTTAAAAATTATTTTTTACCAATGACACAGTTATCACTTATTAGAAAGGTGAAAAATTTATCAAAATCAATTTAATTGTGTGCTTCTATTAATTTTTAAATAAAAAATTTACAATAAAATGAAAAATTTTTTTTGATTGTTAAAAATTCGAACAAAAAGAATTCTATAACAATAAACAAAATATTCGATTCAATATCAATTTAGTTCAATTCCAGACCAATTTAACATTGATTACAATTAATGAAATAATTTGGATCGAACACATGGACAGGACGGGTCTGTATAATCATTGCAAATGCAATTTAAATTGCCCCAGTTGGTAAATGAGATTTTTTACTGTGGTATGCACCTTTACGACGTAACTTCTCTACTTAATTATGCTGTTTAAATATGTGGCTCTGTCGTCTGCTATTAAATCCAGTCGCGATATTAAAAGTTCTACTTTATTGCTTAATTAAATAAATCATTATTACGTAACAGTCGCAGAAGATGTAAGAGTATTCTTTCTACTCCTATATTAGTAAGAACCTGCTTATGCACTGTTTATTTTATCAGCAAAACTCTAATTACACACACTATATTGTTAGAAGCTCAGTTGTGCGTTAGGATAGTTACTTAATAAACTCGTAATATATATATTTTCCAGATTGTGCATACTCTCAGTATGTAATATACTATTATGGTACGATTATTGAAATTAGTTTTAAATAAATAAGCTTTTCAGGTTTTTTTTGAGAGATTAGCTATGCCTTAAAACCCAATCCATTAAAAATTTCTTCAAGAGTAAAAAAGGTAAATCCATCTTAAGACTTAAAAGAATAAACCCGAACAATTTGATGATGTAATATTAATGAAGTACGTTTTTCGGCACTAATGTCTTTTAGGCATAAATCTGCTTCATAATAGGGATTCCGTACGGTATATTTCAACAAAATAATGTTAACACAAGAAAATTTCTAGACAAACTCGAAGCTGACGTTAATTTTTTTCTCCACGAATGTAATTTTTACTTAAAAAATATTATAAACAAACCCAAACCAACTAGTTCATTAATAAATTATATTTTTATGTTCTTTCTTTATTCTACTCATTGGCGTAACTAGAATGATTTTGTAGGGGGGCCTGGCCCCTAGTCTAGTAGCATTTTAATGGCAAATGACACTATGACGTATGTGTGTCTTGGAACTTCGGAAATACTGGGGTGAGCACCAGAGCAATCTGGGGTGGGCATAGCCTACCTGCCCCCCCCCCCCCCCCTAATAACGCCTATGATTCTACTACAATATTCAATAAATTATCCTATATTTAACAATTTAAGAAATTTGTTGTTACCAAAGCTCCCCTGTAGCTAAATCTCAAAAATATGCCATCCGTATTATGCCGTATAACCTTGAAACAATACTACTTCACTCGCACCCATGTCCTGTTGACGATATGCAATCCAACATACAACAACTAAATTAACATTTGAAATATTTGGCCCCAATGTCACCGGCAAATTTGTTCCTGCTGAAATGTGACGTAATAGCAGCAGATGGGGAACTATTTTCCAAAAATTAACAACAAATTGAATCCATAAAAGTTTTAGAGATTTGGCCCCAATGTCACCAGCAAATTTGTTCCTGCTGGAATGTGACGTAATAGCAGCAGATGGGGAACTATTTTCCAAAAATTAACAACAAATTGAATCGATAAAAGTTTATTTGGCCCCAATGTCACCAGCAAATTTGTTCCTGCTGAAATGTGACGTAATAGCAGCAGATGGGGAATGTTAATGCTATCTAATATAAACGGCGGCCATATTTCAATAAATAAACATATCTAGTATCCCAGAAAATTGGAAAACTTATTGTTTCGAATCTTAAAAAAACAATATCCATTACGTTCCACCCGGTTGGTAAAAAAATATATTTCAATATGGAATACCGTATATAAATGTTAATCCGATCGAGTATAAACTGGAGCCGGCAATATTTCAATTTGCGAAAAACTAAACATATCGCAGAACAGAGGGAAATAAAACGCACAATGGCCGGCATAAAGATAAAACGGGTTCGTGTTTCGGCGTTCGGTACGGATTTTAATTGTTTTTCGGATTTTGATTTATTTTGGCTTGAATAGATTGATTTTAATCGCGACTTGTTAGGATATTAATATGGGGATATACAATATTTTCTTTTTATTATTTTTGTTGCCTAGGATCAGAGACATATCGTATGCTCGAAAAATCTGTTTATACTATTTTATCTTAGTTCCACAGCAAAATAATTAACTCACCCCTTTTTAGCTAGTACCTATATTCTATTCATTTTACCAATTCAGGATAATAGGCAAATATCAGCGCGTGCGATGCCGGCGCGATGCATTTCTAACAGAGTCCTACTTCAATGTATGCTATTATTTCAGGTATATTCATGCGTGGTTCGAGATGGTACTGTTATACTGTTCTAATTGCCACCCTGTTTGCTGTTCACGTCCTCGCCGCGTGTATTTGTTTTGGTTTTCTGCTTTGGGAAAATGAATAGACTATAGTTATGTCGCACGCACTTTTCATATTATAAATTTAATAACAGCAAAAGCAATAATGTGCACGATTATTGAATAATAAGGATATATCCTTCCTTATTTAATACAAAAAAGTATGCATTATATTTCCTTTTCTCTGTGTGATTAGATGCATCGAGTGCCGAGTGTTTCGACATCGACAGCATAACAAAATTAGTCGGCTGGTCACGAAATTATGATTGAAATAAATGATTGATTGCTATAAACCGGTAATTGGCTATTCAATGCTTTCTACTATTTCAATCTTTGTGATCAAATCACGATTGAGGCACCTCTAACATCAAGTGATCGTTGGATGAATATCTCTCTGGTTATGAGTGCATTCTATTGCCGTGTGAACTCAGCCTTATGAACAGCGGCGGTTCTTCTACGTAGCACATGTGCACGTGCACCCCCAAAACAAAACGAATAAAAAATATTAATTTATATTCATTGAATATTATTTATCGTATAAAGTCCGACCCTCCCTAATATTTTATCGTACCGTCAAACTAAAAAAGTCCGACCCTTCCTAATATTTTATCATCCCGTCAAACCAAATTGTATAGATCCGGCAACCGTACCTCGGTCGAGGTAAATGACGATTATGAAGAGACTTGCTCGCACGTGCGATTAAGTAGTGCAGTTTCTCTTTTAGTAACAGGTGGCAGGTGGCAGCGGGGGATAGCGGGGCTATGGCGATTTAACATGGAAACGGCGCACAGTTTTTGTGTACACTGCGCTGCTTTCTGTTCGTGCATCTAGTTAAAAATTCGAGCGTGTATGTTTTAATATTATATATTTATTAAGTTAAAATGAATAGTTGACGATGGACTATTTAAGAAATAACTTTAGCTCTTTGAGTTTGGAGCAAATTGAAGTGAAGAATGCGGGAACACCTAAACTCGAAATAAATTTAACGCAGACCACAAAGGGTAAATCTATTCTCTACAATTAAGAACCGAAGAATGGACTTTACGTTTACTCACTATTGTGTAGAGTCCATAAGTGTTTTGTATTTCGCTAAATAAACCATTTTATTTAAGGATTTAAACTAAAAAACACTGAAAATATGAAGAATGCCAACTTGTCAGTCTCGTGGCTCGATTCGTTCTCGTCATAAAACTGTTAACTAATGTTCTCGTCTTGGTTGCGCCTAATGACGTAGCCGTAGATGGCGTAGTGGTATTAGACATCATTCGGTTTTCTTGATAACTCGTAGATGGCGGTAGTAGTATTGGACATCATTCGGTTTCCTTTATAGCTCGTAGATGGCTTTAGTAGTATTAGTAGTGGACTGTATAAATATTGTTACGAGGGTTGCATGCGACGACGTTAAGATCCGACAGCTATACACACTAAGAAAACCTTTCTTATTTTTCAAAAGTTGTATTTCCTTGTGTAAAATTAAAAAATAAATAAAAATATGTTTTACCTAACGCATTTTCTTATTACTTTTTTTCTTTCTACATTGAAAAGGCCTAGAAAGTAATTGTTTGGTCGTTACACAAAAATAAAATTTTAAAAATAATTTCACCATACTTGTGAACCCCCTCTATCATAGGTGACGAGCCGCCACTGCTTTTGAACCGTTGCTTTTATTTATTTTCAAAGTAAAGGCCCTATAGACTATAAATGGTATAATAACTAGGAACTAAAACTGTCAGAATCTATTTACGATTTATATCCGTTTATCTTACTAACTTTATAATACCCTATAAGTATTTGTCAAAATCTGTGTTTACGTCAACTACGTATATGCCACCTAAAACCTCTTACCCTAATTAAGTTAAAAACCTTATTTCATCGACGAAATTTCTAAGTGCTCAGAGACACATTTGTTAATGAAAATAAACAGATTTTCGTCGTTAATGTATATTTTTTTTCACCAAAACACAGATTAAAAATTTGTGTCTTACAAGAATTGAAAAAGTTATGATTAATAACAGTTTTATGTTCTATAGAAGCTCTCGATTTGCTGTATAACTTGGTTGTTGATGTTTCTCAATGCTGTTATACAACTTTTATGTAGCCAACCTGGGGTTTTTAAACGTGTAAGATGTCTTTTAACGGTTGTAAGAACGTTCTGAGGGAACATTCTATACCGGTCTTAAACAGGAACACAGGCGCACGTGTACCTCCAAACAAATAAAAAAATATTAATTTATATTCATTGAATATTATTTATCGTATAAAGTCCGACCCTCCCTAATATTTTATTGTACCTTCAATTATCGTATAAAGTCCGACCCTCCCTAATATTTTATCGTACCGTCAACCAAACTGTATATTATAGGCTTTCTTATTTTCCAAAAGTTGTATTTCTTTGTGTAAAATTAAAAAATAAATAAAAATATGTTTTACCTAACGCATTTTCTTATTACTTTTTTTCTTTCTACATTTAAAACGCCTAGAAAGTAATTGTTTGGTCGTTACACAAAAATAAAATTTTAAAAATAATTTCACCATACTTGTAAACCCCCTCCATCATAGGTCACGAGCCGCCACTGGTCATAAAGTAAATCCTTATCTGTGTCTCACAAATGAATGATGATTGGTTGAAGGCATTTTTTTTTGGAAAAGAAACAAAGTGGTTTGTTTGGGTTTGACCGCATCGAGAGGACCGTGCGTGTGAAAACGCTTTTTGGTTATGTTTGCCCGATGGCAAGGTGCCAACATACAATTGATACCTATGCAAATATTCCTGATGCGAGCATATCTATTACACAGTAAATAAAAATTTTAAAATTATTTCCTTTAATTTTTTAATATTTACAACCGGGGAACTAAACTACGTCGCTGGCTAGCCAGTTATAACAATACTTTACCAAACCCATGTCGCGATGCCTCCGCTAAGGGATTTGGCATACTTTTTTATATGCACCTTCTCGTTTATGTGCCTTTAAGAAAGACGTATGTCGTATTACCTGCTCAACGTCAACCTCGAACGTCGCCAATCGGATGGCGCGGCGCGTATAACGAAGGTCGGTTATCAAGTGACAGGCGATATTTTTCGGTTTTTCGCCTGAATTTATAACTAGAGTATTTCCTATCGAGCGCAAAACTGTTCGAATATACGAGCAGTGTTTTAACTCGATCACACTACAGCGGTTTATTTCCGCCGGCGTCAAGCGAAGCTCGGGTATCGAGTGAAAGATAATAAGTGACGAGCGACGGTTTTCGCCTGAATAGATAACTCGAACGGTTTTTTTTAATAATCGAGCGATGTCGGTTATTTCAATAATCGAATAATCAAGCGGTTTTTCGCTCGAGCGATCACAACACTAATAATAGTAATATTTTTGTAGCTTTCCTCCGCTGGAATACGTTCACTTCTTTCACTGTTCTCTAATTTTGGAAAACCAGTAAAAATTTCTTAATTTAAATTTCGAAGATGTCTAGGAAGATAATAATCTAGACGATTGGAGAGCGGGTTAGATCAAGCGGTAAAACTTCATAAGTTTAATTAATTTCTGCAAAGAGAGCAAACATTCGATAGTGGAATACGATTGTTTTAGGTTCTAAATTCAGTATAGGTTTGCAGAATATCTGTGCTGTGTTGCAGAGTGCATTTTTAAAACACAAAAATGATCTAACCTAATTTTCATATAGTGCGGTTCTTTATTGTTTGGGTACACAATTTTTTGAGATCGTAAAGTACTCAATAGGATCTTTAAAATGATGTATCGCAAGAACCCCATTTCCTAGTCATTTTTTTTTTATCAAGATCATCATTATTATGCAAGAAAGGGTAGCGCTCTGATATGCCAAGTGTTATTTATTTTTCTAATGTGGTAAATGAAATAAAGGATAATGGAAAAATAATAACTATGCAAAGCTTAAAACGCCCCGCCATTTCGTTTTGGCTGCGAATAGAGAAGTAATAATTTTGCCTAGTAAAGTAGTCGATAGGATATTCAAAAATATGAATCGCAAGACCCCTGTTTGTATTTAATTTTTTTTTTGTCCAAAATTGTGCCCAGCCGTCTTTGACACAACCGCACTGTATAAAATTAAAAACGCTTTGGTGAGAAAATAATTAATACTTAAAACAGATGAAGTCATATCTAAAATCAAACAAATAAAATGTAACTATTTGAACGGAATAAACAGACCTAAATCCCAAAGAATCTATCGAATCGGTCTCGTTTTACGGATTTAGTATACGATTCCATCAGTAATGGAACTGATGGAAGAGGGCAATTTCTACTACAATCCTAACGGAAGGATAATATATTTCCTAAGGAACTAAAACTAGCGAGTAAAACAAAGTCTTAGAGTAAACAAATTTTAAATGTAAACGTTTTAATTCGCATATTGCTTTTAAAGTTATTATTTTCTTAAAGCAAAGTTGCCTGCAGTTTTAGTTTGTGTGTGCATCACACAAGCTACATATATATGATCGCTATCGGCAAGTACAATGAACAATTTATTCTATCTACACATTCTAGATACGGTAATTAATAAAGACAGGAAAAAATGCACGAAAAAAGACATTGTTAGAGAACCAGAAGAAACATAATAACTGCTTGGGTAAAGTCGAAATGGGTGTCGATTTTTATTATTTTCTTAGAACGATGTTTTATTATTTTCTTGGAACGATGTATTTTTTCAAAGTTAGGGTAAGTTTAATTTGGTTTTTATTTACATATTAATTTAATTAAAGGATCCGAAACCACAAAGTTTTATACACATTACAGGGTGTCGACACTTTTATAGTAGGGTATCTCCATAATTGTTAGTGCTATCAAAAAAGTAATGTAGGTGTCATGTGCTCTTTTTGGGTCAAACTTAAAATGATAAAATCAAAATTTGAAAATTTTCGCGCGCTTAAGAGGTACGGGGGAAAATGAAAAATTGACAATTTCAAAATTACCCTATATTTTCTTAGTTAAAAGAGATACAGAAAAATGTTTTATATAAAAGTTTCTTTATAATGCTTTTTGAATAATCCGCCGTATTTAGAATCAGTATACGCGGTCAGGTAAAAAAGTTATCGGACCTAACCCCATTTTTTTAAAATGGAGCACCCTGTGTATTTTAATCTAAGAAGATTGCATTTTAAATTCTATTTTCAAATATATAACACACCATGGATAATATTGGTTTCCTATGCGATTAATTTAAACTTTATTACTTTAAACAACATTAGGCCATGAAACGGAAGCTATTATCCTAGAGACAACTATGTTGACATTCTAGTTGTTATTAACATTTAACGTCAATTTCATTTTTACATATTCATTTGTGATGTCTTATCAACATTTTGAAATATTTGATATGATATCTATCATCCATGGTGTGTTATAAATTTGAAAAGAGAGTTTAAAATGCTATCTTTTAGATTAAAACATACAGGGTGTTCCATTTTAAAAAATGAGGTTAGGTCCGATAACTTTCTTACCTGACCCCCGTATACTTATTCCGAAAACGGCAGATTATTCAACAATCATTATAAATAAACTTCTGTATAAAACATTTTTCTGTATCTCTTTTAACTAAGAAAATATAGAGTAGTTAAAAAAAAAGAAATTTGATTTTTAAATAGCGCATATTCATTAAACTAATTTTATCATCCAGTACATTAAAAAATAAGCCGGGTGTAACCACAGAAATTATGAATCTCCCCTCAGTTGTTAAACGAGGATTCTACACTGTTGTGCTTTTAGGAAAATTAGAATTAGTTTCCCGCCGCCAGAGAAACTTCCCTAGTTTCACCAACTTTTGGAATATGGTGATATGTGATAACACGAGAATAACATTGGTTCCATATGAAATACATCGCGATAAATTAAGTTTATTATTTTGCTGGAAAACCTAAAATATAAAAAAAGTTTTTATTATTAGGAAAACTTTATTCATAATAAGATTTTCCACCCATGATAGGATGTTAAGAGACTTTAATAGCGTAGTTTTGGTAAGGTCGAATTAGAATTAGTTTTGCGCATTTCAGATTCAAAGTTTGGTCGAGATAGTGAGACTGGCCATCCTTGTTGCATACGTTCGATTGAAAATTGGTTTATCCTCTTCTAATTATAAGGATGTATAATGCGCATGCTTAAATTGTTATTTCTATGTCAATTTGCACGGGACGTACTGGTGTATCTTGACAAATGATGCCACGGCACACTATCAGGCATGCGAATAAACAATTTATCCGTGGCTGTCATTCTGTAGCGAATATTCAACACGAATACTTATAACCAGGAAGAAGACAAACTGCCGTGTTAAATAATCGAAGCAGGCATGATACGGCGACATCCATTATGCCTGGCGCGCACGTGCTTTTCAAATGTCACTTTTGTCCAAATTTGTATTACTGTCAATGTTTTAAAGTGACATTTAAGCAAAGAAAACATCGAAACCCTTTCATTTGATTTACTAAGTAGAGAAAATCAAATATTAGGATTTTGACATAGGTTTTCAGCTGTAAATATCACTTTAAAATTGTCCTTACATACTTTTATATTATTATTGAACTAGTAACGAAACTAGAAATAAAGAATTCAGAGATTGAAGGTTGTAATTAGTTTTATTAAAAAATAGGAAATAAATCATAATTTACATAAAATATTTTACTATCTTCAACTTCAAACAAATCAAGGTAAATACAATACTATATGTACAGCTACTAACCAAGTAAATATATGCACCATCATTATGATTATGGGCTTCCAATTTGTTTGTTTCGTAGCATACTCCTGGCAACATTAGTGATCGAAGTCCTCTTTAATGTTCAGTCATTATGGGATTCTCAATTAAACTATGAAAAGAAAGAATTGTTATAATAATATATTACCGGACTTATTAAAATTCTGGCTACGGGTTAATATAACTAAGCTGTAATTATTATGTTGTAGCTTTTGACTTCTGGATTGTAAAATTTAAGTAAAATTCTTTAAAAATGTGTTTGTTGCTAGTTTGCGTGACAAGTTTGGGACATAATGGGACAATTTTATAATGTAAAATAACAATAACGAATAAAAATTAGTAAAAAAATATCTCAATCATAAATTACTTACCTGCAACAAAACGAGAAGGTCCGTTTTCGTGAAAAGAATAGAATATTAAAAATTATTTTAGAATTTAATGACGCTTCTTCCACCATTTTCAATCACATTATAAATCATATGTTACTTGATTTTATCCCCTTCCAGACGAAGGATGTTCGGTTGTGAAATAATTTAAGAACGTGTGCTGCTCGCATTCTATGTCTGTCTCTGTCTGCATCAACCTTCTCCGATTCAATAAAGGGAGACAAATATGGCCTAGATTAAATCGAACAAACCCAAAGTCTGATATTGACACAGAACGATCGACACAAAAGGATAAACGATTGGAGTAACCTGCCTGGCTGTGACGTCACTTGCACGGCCTACTTATATGCTTCGATCCCCGCCATAAGCGGTCTCACCGGGCTGGTGCTGTGTTCAGCTTTAAAAAGAAACTTAACTAGTGAGGTTATGTTGGTAATTGTTTCTGCAACCAAACATACATGACCGTAGTACCAACCTTTAAAAAATAATAAAAGGTTTCTTATGAAGGTCATTACGATACTGAATATCGAAGTCACGTGACATCGATAGCCCATTCATAAAATTTCAGTTTTACCTTATATCTTTATACCTAAAACTATTTTCCCAAAGAGTAAGGGAGTAATTTAAAAAAATATAAAATTTTAGGTAACCTACCCCACCCCCAACAGACAAAAGAACCTTTTTAAACTGTTTTATCCCTTGCGTAGGCTGTTTTTATCTCTGTAGACACGATCTTCGTCTTCTGTCCATCTTAGTATATCGGTCACCCTCGTCAGTCAGGGATATAAAAATCAAATAAAAAAATGGATCTATTTTAAGAACAGATAAATGTTTTAGATAAAGCGAAATTTATGGAAGTTTCGGTCACTTTTTATTTACTATTTTACATTTTTGTAATAAATTATTTATTTAATTCGTTGAATATTATTATTTTTTTCTGTTGTACTGGGTGATCATTAATTACATGGTGTTCGGGTTTGTTGGATATTATTTTCAATAATCATTTTTTGATAGTATAAAAGCTAGTGTATCGATTCACCATTGGTGTCCCTGCAAACACGTCATCTGATACTTTTACAAAGAAAAATGATACGCCACTGACATTTTTCAATGTAGATATTTTTTCTGATTAGCCTAGTTAGTTCTGCATGAAAGCGGTTGATTAAAAATAAGTTTAAATTACAGTTTTGAAAATTTTTTATAAAGTTATATCATTATCGAATTTTAAATAGCTACTAATAGGTACTAAAACAACCAAGGATCTTAAAACAAGGAGGTGTTGGTTCGCATTTTTAAGTGGGTTGTTAACAACTTTCCAGAGGAACAATCGGGGAGCTCCGAAAATGAGTATAATTTTTCTTTAACGTTTTGCGTTAATTATACAAAGACATTACGTCGCCTTCGAGCGTTCGAAACCTGCTTTTTATAAAGCCCTTATTGGAACGGCCGTCTTGCATACCAGCTTTCACGTTTGACAGTCCAGAATAAACAACTGTCATATTTTTCATTATTATTGAAAAACTCTTTGTAGTTTTTCAGTGTTTGTGTGTTAAATTTAAGTATTGTTTGTTGAAAAACTAGTAATTCTTAACTCAATATGGTAAGACTGTGCCAAGTCTGGATAAAAATGTAGACTTTTGGGTCACGTCCGTAGATTGTTTGTTTTTCCTAACCAAGATGTATAAACAGAAACAGACTAAAGATTCAAAAAAGCGGCAATAAAATTTTGTTGTGTTTATTCTCGCAATAACACATTGACGTGTATAAAGCAGATAGAAATACCGGGTCCATGTTTAGAAGACACCCCCAAGAGTAAACCATTTTAATATAACAAACTATTACCGCCATGTATAAAATTTAAATTTCATTTTCAACGTAAATAGAATTTATTCCTTTACTTACTTAGGTGGTGGTTTTAACAAGTTTAAAAAATTACCTTCATTATATTTTCAATTAAAAAACTTGTTAAAGCGACACGCTCTTTTTCATGCAAAATTAAAATTATTACTTATTTCGTATGCAGAGCAGCGCATACTTTTTTACCCCTACCCAAGAAACCAAAGGTTTAACAGCCCTTAGGTTAGCAGCGTATGATCTACTCGAGGATCGTGATTCGGTACCCAGTTAAGCTGTAAATTCCTTTGAGAATGACCTTGACAGAAGAACGAATATGAAAAGATCGAGGAAAGAAATCATTTAGAAATGACAATGAAATGTGGACTTCAATGATTTCATTTAATTAATTCTTATATCATTACAAACCACAAACTGCATGCTCATATAACTTTAATAAATACGTTTAATAGCGAAAAAAGAACACTCCCCTGTGAGTAAACTAAATTACTAATTTCGAAGCTGAAATATAACTTTACGATCTAATGCGTTCTTTTATAATTTCTTAATTATGAAAACAATTAATAACACTACGAGAGAAGAAAATATAATTTTGATTTTCATAAATTTTATACAAGTTGAAGTTGAATTTTAATTAAATTAAATCGCTTCCGTCTCGATGCCTTTCAAAGCGTTCGATGGGTCGTGGAATCTTAACAATAATATAGGAACAACGATCACAACGATTTTGAACAATGCTTTTATGAATATTATACAAGGTGTCCTAAAAAGTATGGTCAATAATTAGGCAATACGCCCAAACAACATTAAAACCTATATATAAAATGTTGTCTTTTGTCCCCTCATTATCGAGCTACAACTCCCCGAAGGGGGGGGGGGGGGGGGGCTCTGAAGATAGTTTTAACTCCTCTTTCTCTTTGAATGTACAAACAGCGGCTGCCGACGCACATCTTCGCAGACAGCATGAAGTATCACGCCTTAACAAAGATCTGGAAGAAATTTTGGGTTGGGGTGACAGTAACTAAGTCGAATTTAACGCTAAAAACCCCAGGCAGCAGTTTTCTCTAAAAAGGTTAATATTACAGAACCGGATATAGTCATAGCAGGACACGCAATCCCACTGGCTTCATCTGTTAATTTTCTGGGCGTCAATCTGGGAGGAAATACGTCGTGGCATAACCACATTGTGGCAATCGCCGAGATAACTTCGCAGAAACTTGGTGTACTCTTCCGGACCAAAAAGTTGTACACACCTCAACAACTTTTGACACTATACAAAGCCCAGATTCGACCATCACTAGAGTACTGTTCTCATGTCTGGAGCTTTGCACCCAAACATACTCTTCGGCTACTGAATTCCATCGATAGAAGGGCCATTCATCTGATCGGAGACCACGAGCTGACGAAGTGAGGTAAAGAAACTCATAATCTGCTCCACTAGTTTAATAACAAAATCAATCATGTTTCGAAGGTTCAAACCTTCATATTCAGTGGAAAATACAAGAACATTAGGAGGGAACTCATGACATTCATTTAAACTGTAAGGAAAAAGAAAATTGTTTATATAAGTTGAGTTTAAGTAAAAATAAAAGGAGTTGAAGGTAATGGAATTGACTAAATGATTTAGAATAATTATTAGAGGAGAGTAAAAAATTTCTTATATCCCCTTCTTACCTGAGCAAAGCAGGAAAAAGAAAAAATCCATTTATAAATTATGAAAATTAATTAACGTTAACTTTTAAAGAACTTTTAAAAAATCGAATGCATTATTTGATTTTATTTTTAATTTTAAAATTACCTTCGAAACATGTATGGTTTTTGATTTTGTTATTAAACTAGTGGAGCAGATTATGAGTTTCTTTACCTCACCAATTTCAAAAATATTTGCTTTGCATCGATATTTTGAGAAGCAAACAATGTTTTTGCTCATAAATTGTGTGTCATGTCGACGATCTTTTGTGTAATATAGTTAAAATGGACACAGGAAATTAGATAAATTTCATTTTATAACCTTATTTGGTCGTTCTATTTTCAAAACATTTCGAATAACTTTAACAATACATACTTCAAGAATATCGCCGAACTTCGTTTAAAGTTAAATTAAGGCTTCCACATGTTAACTCGTATTTTCCGCAACTTTCCGACAAAATTGTTACGCGAGACAACAATTTTCAAAATTGAATTTAAATTTTCGCGTAATGTACCTCAAATAATTTGTAATTCTGTTAGTATATCAAATGCGGGGACGGTGATGGAAACGTTCTGGATAAATCTTGCAAGATAGTCACAATCTGAAGCAATTCCAACAACAGGTGGACAGCAAATTCAAAAATTTTGAGTCAAAAGGCACGTTTAAATCTCATTCCAATCATACCAAAATTTATTATTTTTTGAGTAGTTGTTGCCGTGTTCCACTGAATTCCTATTTTGATTGAAAGGAAATTTAAAGCATAATTCCAGAATTTAAATAATTAAACACAAGACTGAAAAAGTCCGTCCTTGCCTCCGCCGTTATGTGGCCATATTAAATCTTGTGCTATCGCAGCAAATGCCAACCAACTAGGCCAGATAATTTCTATGCCATAGAGTATATTCAAGTCTGTGCTTGCATGATGAACTTGTATGTTGTTTACCTTATTAAAAATAATGTTAAAAAATACAAATTTTATCCAAAATTTCCATTAATATTACAAACAACCACATAGTATCAGTTTTCTGTTATTCTTATAAAAATAAAAATAATCTCTTTTACCTTTATTTTAATAAAATCTTTCCTTGTGTGAAACCTCCCTCAGTTATAAAATATATTGCTTCAAATCGGTCTAAGTTCAGCGTGAACCCCACGTACTTTTCCGGGTATATCTATGTCGGAATTTACATTTAAATCTACGAAGGCGTGTGTGTGAGCGCGCGTAGATCAGCGGCGGCTCGTGACCTATGATAGAGGGGGTTCACAAGTATGGCGAAATTATTTTTAAAATTTTATTTTTACCAAACAATTACTTTCTAGGCGTTTTAAATGTAGAAAGAAAAAAAGTAATAAGAAAATGCGTTAGGTAAAACATATTTTTATTTATTCTTTAATTTTACACAAGGAAATACAACTTTTGGAAAATAAGAAAGGTTTCCTTAGAGTGTATAGCTGTTGGATCTTAACGTCGTCGCATGCAAACCTCGTAACAATATTTATACAGTCCACTACTAATACTACTAAAGCCATCTATGAGCTATCAAGAAATCCGAATGATGTCAAATACTACTACCGCCATCTAGGAGTTATCAAGAAAACCGAATGATGTCTAATACCACTACGCCATCTACGGCTACGTCATTAGGCGCAACCAAGACGAGAACAATAGTTAACTGTTTTATAACGAGAACGAATCGAGCCACGAGACTGACAAGTTGGCATTCTTCATATTTTCAGTGTTTTTTAGTTTAAATCCTTAAATAAAATGGTTTAAAATCATATCGAGTATCATCAATACACAACATTTATCGACCCTACACAATAGTGCTTAAACGTAAAGTCCATTCTTCGGTTCTTAATTGTAGAAAATTGATCAATAACAGCCTCATTAAGTTTGGAATACCCTCTATACATTTTTTTTCATATATTTCATTTTTAAACTTTCTAATAAAGTTCCTAGATTTACCCTTTGTGGTCTGCGTTAAATTAATTTCGGGCTTGGGTGTTCCCGCATTCTTCACTTCCATTTTTTTCCCCAAACTCAAAGAGCTAAAGTTATTTCTTAAATAATCCACCCTCAACTATTCATTTTAACTTAATAAATATATAATATTAAAATATTAAAACATACCCGCTCGAATTTCTAACTAGATGCGCGAACAGGTGACCCCACAAGAAAAAGTCCAATGGTGTAAGGTCTGGAGATCTAGGCGGCCATTCAACAGGCCCACGTCTTCCAATCCACTTGTTCGGAAAAACTTGGTTTATGTAATGGCGCACTACTGCTGCATAATGTGGAGGTGCGCCGTCTTGTTGGTACATGTTAAATCGCCATAGCCTAGCTATCCCCCGCTGCCACCTGCCACCTGTTACTACAAAGAAACTGCAATACTTAATCGCACGTGCGAGGAAGTCTCGTCAAAATCGTCATTTACCTCAACCGAGGCACGGTTGCCGGATCTATACAGTTTGGTTTGGCGGGATGATAAAATATTAGGGAGGGTCGGACTTTATACGATAATTAATATTCAAGGAATATAAATTAATATTTTTTATTCGTTTTGTTTTGGGGGTGCACGTGCGCATGTGCTCCTGTGGAAGAACCGCCACTGGCGTTTATGCGTAAAAGATAATAAAACAAAACGTGTGATCGTGAAAACTGAGGGAAACTTATATCTTATAATATGATAAATGCTCTGAATTTTTTTGACATATGTTCGTAGAGTTTCTTTCATAATAATATCTGTCTCGAATTGTGTAGTACGTAGCTGATTTAAGGGTGTATTTTTTTAAGATCAAACACAAGCACTATAGAAAAAATCCTGGTGCACATTGTGCGCGAATAAAGCGATTCATGTTGATATTGTCTGGTTGGAGGTTACATTCGTTGGAAAACACGACCTCAGGAAGGCCGTGCCATAAGAATGACATCCCCCGATTGATTGAATTCTTAATTGATGAGCAGCACTAAGCGGAACCGCATATGGATGGGCGGAAAACTGCCGCCTTCTTCATGTATTTCTACTATTTGTCGCTCTAGGTGAAATTACAAATTAGAGTTAAATCACTAAATTGTCTTCGATGTTCTAGGGCCTAGAATCTAGGCTGTCAAGGTTCTTTGTCAGCTTGTGGTCGCCGATCAGACGAATGGCTCTCCTGTCGATGTAGTAGCCCCAAAGTATGGTGCAGAGCTTCATACATGGGAGCAGCACTCTAGTGATCTGTATTCTATATTAACTGAACTATGAGATTTTCGTCGTTTTGCCATCAAGTTTAATTGAATAGCTTAGGATTGGGTCACCAAAATGTATTGAAACTCGGCACATGGGTTTGCCATGACGGCCTCTTCAAGAAGTTATAATGCGGTTCTTCTATAAAATGTACAGGGGACCAATATCTTGCCAGCGCAAAAATTACATGGGATTTCCTATGTTCAACTTAACGTTGCATCACCCGGTATATTTTTAAAAATATTTAATATTCTTTCTAGATGAAGGTCACTTTGCAAAAAAAATAGCTAATCACATTAATAATATAAAATTTATAAATAAAAAGAAAGATCCTTTAGATTAAGGGACTCTTTGAGCTCCTTTCCCTGTTTGATACATAATATTCATTTGCCTTCCATTCTTTTTTGAGGATCATTTTTATACCGTTACTTTGATATATAACGGAAATTCCCAGTCCCCTTTGTGAAAATTTCATAAGCTTAATGGTACGAAACTTTAAGGAAAATATGATCTCCTTTTTGATAAAATATAATTTTTATTATTGGAAAATCTAAATAATTTAATTACCTTGACCAATGTTGAAATTCGTATTATTCCAGTACAGGGTGTCCCTTTTTCGACACTTTTATAGGGTATCTCCGTGTGCTCTTTTTGGGTAAAACTTAAAATGGTAAAATCAAAATTCGATAATTTTCTTTATGATGATTGTTGAATAATCTGCCGTTTTCAGAATAAGTATTTTTTCAATTTTTTTTTAATGGAACACCCTGTATATTTTAATCTAAAAAGATACTATTTTAAATTCACCGTTCAAATATATAACACACCATGGATGATAGATATCATATCAAATATTTCAAAATGTTGATAAGAGATCACAAATGAATATGTAAAAATGAAATTGACGTTAAATGTTAATAACAACTAGAATGTCAACATAGTTCTCTCTAGGATAATAGCTATTGTTTCATGGCCTAATGTGGTTTAAAGTAATAAATTTTAAATTAATCGCATAGGAAACCAATATTATCCATGGTGTGTTATATATTTGAAAATAGAATTTAAAATGCAATCTTCTTAGATTAAAATACACAGGGTGCTCCATTTAAAAAAATGGGGTGTGGTCCGATATTGGGTTTCTAGATGATTTATTTAAACTTTATTACTTCGAGACGAAATAAAAGATTCAAATTAAGGTAACAAAATAACGGGAATCATCGCAAATGCTCGGAATATGTCCTTAAATGCTTACCGTCTTTCCGGATAGTGAACAAAATATACATTTTGCGCTATTTCTTCATATTTTCCACTTTCAATATTCATCATCATCATCATCATCATCATCAACCAACCCCTTCCTGTATCCACTGCTGGATGTAGGTCTCACTTAATTCTCTCCATGTGTTCCGATCTTGAGCTGCCTGCATCCAGTTTCCCTGACAACGCTTCAAGTCATCGGTCCATCTTGTCGGAGGGCGGCCCCTATTTCGATAGGCTTCCTGTCTCGGCCTCCACTCCAATATTCGCCTGGTCCATCTGTTGTCCGTTAATCTGGCGACATATCCTGCCCAGTTCCATTTAAGAGTTGTTATTCTCTCTATCGCATCTACTTAAACTCTCATCTACTCAATATTAACTAATATCATATCATATTTTTCAAAATGTTGATAAGTCAGTTTCACAAATGAATATGTAAAAACGAAATTGACGTTAAATATTAATAACAACTAGAATATGAATATAATTGTTTCTAGGATATTAGCTTTTGTTTCATGTAACTGTGGTTTAAAGTCATAAAGTTTAATAAATCGCCTAGGAATTCAATATCATCCATGGTGTATTATATATACATGGTGTTTCATTTTTAAACTGACCTGACCCCGTATACTTATTATGAAAACGGCAGATTATTCAGCAATCAATATAAAGAAAGTTCTGTATAAAACATTTTTCGGTATCGCTTTTAACTATGAAAATATAGAGTAATTTTGAAATTGTCAATACCCTATAGATACCCTATAAAAGTATCGAAAATAGGACACCCTGTACATCAGAGGTCGGTAAGTCTAAAAAGGAAATAAGCAAGGAAGACGTAGAGTTTCTTTAGAGCCAATTAAAAATATAGATAATTTTGTCAAAATATTGAAAAAAATGTAAATATTAGTCAAAGATATTCCCAAGCTGTCACCGATCCAAGTACTAACCGTGTCCAACGTCGCGTAACTTCAGTGATCGTTGGTATGTTTCCTGTTAAGTTCTCCACTATTATTTGTTACGCAATACGAATGATCCGTTGTATCTGATTTACGCCTTTCATTCTTGTAAAAGAGTAATGAGTATTACGTTTACAATATTTTATAAAAAATTTTACAATAAAATCTTTACTATAATAATTTTACTATAGTATATTTTCCGTGTAGCAAAAAATTTAACGTGATTAAGGAACACCCTATATAAAGCTGTTCGTAGCTGTCATATTATCCCATCAATCTAACAAATCAGATTGATATCTATTTTTGTTACAAACGTTATCCGCTTCCGATCTGTTTTTGCCACAGTTTTTATGTCAGCTGGCAACTCGTATTGATACGTACAATCAGACAGGATTGTAAGGTCAATAAATAATGGGGTTAAATTGATTAGACGGGAAAAATACGGCCACAATGAAAGGCAGTGACACATGTTTGAAATTTCCCCGGATTTCGTACGTGTTTCTTTAGTCGCCGACATCTAATCAATTGGGTTTGGGAAAAAAAGTGTACACGCTCTCTGAACTAAATTATTTATTTGAAGTGTTCATATAGAGTTTCTGACTTTTTAATTGCGTTCGAGCAAGGCTGTTTAATGAGAAAGCCGACCGAGTGAAAGTTGAAGCCATAATTTAATATAATTAGGAACTAACAGTGAACTAAAATAGAAGGTTTTGGTTATTTAATTAAATCAATAATTAAGTTACGAACGAGACTGATTTATTTATTTATGAGACAGTATTCACTAACAAATTTTAACATAAGTATAATGCTACCTAAGTAAGGTTTTAAACAAAGCAAGCGCATGTATAATGTTAGACTAAGTGGTTTACGTACAAAAGTCTTAGCGCACTACCAAGACTCGTCAGGGAAAAGAAACAAACATCCAGATCTATCAAATTTGAAATTGAATTGTAAGATTTTAGGCAGCGCTGCAAAGGCGCGTTTAAATGATAATTAACGAGACATATTCTTTTTACACCCACTAAAATAATAACAGAAGTAATTAAATGGTTTGCCGTTATTAACAGTCGAGCTGCGAAATGATTACTTGGTCAGCAAGATTTTACAATTGATGAGTAGAAATAAACATGTCTAGAAGCAGTTTATTTCAGAGGTCCCAGGGCACTGTCAATTTATGTAACTTTCTTTCGCCGAATGCAGAAGGAAATCGGCTATAAAAGGTGTAGCGGGGGCGGATTTTCACTTGTTTTCCCAGGGCACTGTCACGATTCAGAAATATTTGCTGTCCATAAGTTGCTGACCAACTAGCCATTTTGGCTGACCGATTACATTTTTCTGTTCGCAAGAATAAGAATATTTTGCTAACCAGTTAAATGATACCCAAATAATAATACATTTATATGTCAACTCTATTAGGTTTCTGCTGAAAAGTAATCAAAATATACAGGGTGTCCCAAAACTAATATTACACAGTAAAATTGCAGATTCATTGGGCAATGGTGGGGATTCGGCCAAACCTTCGACCAAAATTTACTTATTAACTAATATTTTTGCATAAGATTTTGTGATGGCGTGTTTTTGGTGCGAGAAATTTGAATCTGTTAAGGCCGTATTACACTTGGGAATTTTTATTGCGCCAGCAATGGCAATTATAATCAAGGATTCAGGCGCAGTACACCGTTCTCCGTACTACAGTCAGAAATTCTACTCTTCTGACAATTAAAATGACATGGATTCATGCGCAGTACACTGTTCCCGATCAGCTGTCTCTCATTACCAGAAATGGGGCAGGCGCCATTTTAATTGCCCTTGCCGGCGCAATTGGGTAGACATGGATTATTCTAGTGTTTCTTTGAAGGTTAGAGACAATGGTGTATCATGAGTGATAGACGTGTTTTGGACTTCCATTGTCTTTATTTCATTTAAATCACAACGTTTCAACTGGTAAGTATCTCCAGTCGTCTTCAGGTGAATCAAGACAATGGAAGTCCAAAACACGTCTATCACTCATGGATTATTCTGTTATTTTTAACTGTTTATTATTTGGCCGAAACAGGTATGAACAGGTAATGGCCATTTAAACCCAGTGGTACTTAAATTAGCAGTTTACATTATTTATTAAACTTATGGACTGCTAATTCAGCAACTTTTTGCACATCCTATTTATAAATAGCAGTAGCTGCTTTAACTGGTAATCAAAACGAATAGGTTTGCACATCTCTAATTCTGGGGATATTTTAGGGATTTCGACAGTACCCACTGCTGTTCTGACCGTTGAAAATGCTCCAGCTGATCAAAAACGGTTTACTGCGCATGAATACGTGCCATTATAATTGCCGGCGCAAGAGAAAAAATTGCCTAGTCTAATACGGCCTTTACTAATTCTGATGTAGATGGCGGCACCACGGGCACATAGAAACAAGTGCAACTTTTTTGCGCTTTAGTTTATTTATATTTTTATTAAAAATATAAATTTATCTCTCTTGGAGAATCGCTGTCAAAAGAAATGTATGAACCTAACTTGAACATATCTTTTGAATTAACATATAAATTAAATTTAAATACGTTCAAAAAGTTTTATTGGAACCCTAAACAAACCTTTAGCGATCTCAAAGCAGTGCAGGTATATTACAAATGCAACCGACTTTCGATAAGTTTGCAATTTTGACGTGTAACCTTCCGGTTCAGGGTTCAGTTAAAAAGGTGAATCAGATGCTCACGTTTGACTGCGATAATGGGCGACATACTTGAAACTGAAAATTTAAATATATTAATTATATATTTTCTTTTAAAGGTCCGCCAGAAAATAATTCAATAGCATAGCATTTTGGTATTAGTTTTGCAAAAAGTTAGGAGCATAAATAGTATTTTCCGGGCTACGTCTGAGTTACTTGGTAAATAAAATGACATAATACAGTAGTATTAAAATCACGATTTTATTGATAAAAAAACAATTTAAATTTAAATACCCAAACCAAACCATCAATTATATTATCTGTATTCGATGCCTCCCCAACATTTTCGCATTGTTAAACTTTCGAGGAACTTTCTTATTAAAAAGTTTGCAGAAAATCCCCGGATTTTAGAAGTTTTGATAGATATTTTTTTTTTCTTAAACCTAAAACAATACAAAAAATTGTGGAAATATAAAACTTTAATTTGAAACTTGAAAAGAAGAATTTTGTAATACTTACAAACTAAATAAACTGATAGCTCTAACAAGAGACTTTTGGGATGGTCTTAATAAGATTTATCGAAAAAGTACTTCTTAATAACAAACGCTTCATTCATTGTAACGAACTCAGAAGATTTCATCAAAAATTATAATTTTTTATACTGAGATTTAAATTTATTTCGTCGGTCGTTATAAAAACTATATTTTTTACGAAAAAAATTGATCATTTTTTAACGACTTAAAAAAAGTAATTTATCGTTAAAAAAGCGCCGAACGTGTATTTTTTTCACTTCTCTGGGCGCCGCATTGTTATTGTCACCATACAAATGTCAATAATATTTGGAAACATGAAAAATGGAAAGAAATAATTCCCATTCCGAAGAAGAAAACTTATTTCAATGCTCTCCAGACGAAATAATTAATAAAGCCGATGAAGCAACACAACATTTAATGCCTGAAAGGCCGAAAGACGCTTACAAAAAGGAATATAATACGTTTATTAAATGGTATCGGATTCTGAATAATCAAGTCGATATAAGAAAATATAATTGTTGTATTCCTAAGTGACAGTGACACAATAAGCCGGAAGGCTGCAGTGATAGAAGTTCGGGCCTTTAAACCGACCCCCGCCTTTAACCAACCAACCAACCAACCAACCAAGTGACAGTGAGGATACACCAATATACAGGGTGTTCCTTAATGACGTGCTAATATTTCAGGGTGTGATTCCTTAGGTCATTTTATAAAGCAAAGCTCATATGAACATAATATGTCCGCAACGGCTTAAATTTTTTGCTACATTTTTATTTATTTATTTTATTTATTCTTTAAATGGCTATTTTCTAATATCTCCGAAAGTACTTTAGATATTATTTTCAATTTTGGTATATATTAATAGGATATAGAACCACAAATTTTAGTTAGAAAAGTTATTCAATTGTTCCACCAGTGGCGTTCCTGCAAACATGTCCTCTGATATTTTTTTACAAAAACATGGTACGCCACTGACATTTTTGCACGTGGATATATTTTCTGATTAGCCTGGTAAATTCTACATGAAAACGGTCTCTCGAATTTTTCTCGTCAGACGCACTCGTTCTTGATTAAAACCACTGAATTCATATTGAAACTCATTATTATTATCATTGATGACATAATTAATGATACATTTTGTTTTATAAAAACTCTTTTAATAGGAATTGTTGTACCATCCGGTGACAAGCTAGCAAAGCGTGCGAAAAGCTCTTCATCTGTAGGTAGACACAAATAAGAATGCCGATCGGTAACATTTTTTATTGCGTTTGCGCATTAAACCATTGAACTATAATACAATTTTTAATTCAATAAAAAAATTACATTGAAGTTAGTTTAATTTGCTGAATAAAAATAAATTTATTGTTTTTTTACTGTCTTTCTTGAGGAAGCGGCCCTTCCCTATTTCCCATGACGAACCGCCACTGCTTCAAGCTGTATAAATACTTCCTGATAATGTTCGTACAATCATTACATTACCCGTCGAATGTACTCTCTATTCCTGTCACCTCCGGGACCACTATTCATTGGGTGTCGGGATTCAAACCCAGACTCGCTTGGAATTTCAACTTTTCAAATTTTCCCGGATCTATTTGTTAAACCCGACTAGAAGATACCTAACCTAAGACCTTGTTTACACGAGAACTAACTTTAAAATACGATCTTGGCATAGGTCCAGCCCCGGCGTTTTACGTCTGGGTTAAGAGAAAATTAAAGTTTTAGAGTTGTGGAAAATCGTAAAAGAACCATTCTGGCTTCCGGTTTACCTTATAATGGATCGATTTAAATACAGGGTGTTATGGAAATGACGTATTATATTTAAATGGGTGACTCCTTGAGTGTCCTAGAGAAGCGCTACATATTTAATTTTTTTTAAATGGACCGTTTAAAAAGTAGGGTAATTCACCCCTAAACCCACACACAACTCGTCGGCACAATCATATATGAACATATTACATTGCTCAGCTGGGTAATCAACAGATGTTCGGGCACAATGTTGCCAAAATGTTTAAAAGTGTAAAACTTTAGTTTCTTATAAAAATAAATATTTAGCTTACTTAGGAAGTAAATCCAGGACGCGATTAAGGAATCCAGGGCACAGACACTTTCAGTTCTTTTTTCTATGGGAAAAACTTTATGCTCATCACGTGTCCTGATAGTGTGGGAGTGCATAATAAACTTATCACTAAACCCCAACTCTAACGCATAATTACACTTTACAATAACACACATAGAACAAGAGCACTTAATCATTTCGCAATAGAAATAATAAAAACGCTAATTTCTATGAGCCATTAACCCTTTACTAAAGATAAAATGAAAATTATGTTAACAATTGACAGGAACTACCCTTTGAAATAATGGTCTAGTCCATCTTCGGACCAGTCGTTGAACTTTCTTTCCGAGAACTCTCCGCTACTAGAGCCAGCGCCATTTCCGAGACTATAATAATTATACAGGAAAGTAATATTATAGAAGGAAACTCGGCAATTTATGATAGTCGCTTATAAAGCATCGAAAGTGGCAACGCTATATTTTTAAATATTAGCCCGATTGTCCACAATCAGCTGTTTAAACAACCCGGCCGATATCGATCGAGAGAATCAACGTGTTATTTATTTTTAAAATTTTTAGATGTTAAATACATTATTTCCCAGACAATAAGGGTGTATTTTTGTCTACACAGTAGCACTTTAAAATACTAATTCAGATTGAACGGTGTGATTTTGTGATGTGAGTACTTGGTGTTTTTTATAAATTAAGTTGGTTTTAAATAAGTCCGAAAGGGTAAATAAAATTGCATTTTTTTTTTCTAAAGGATAAGTGGCATTTATAAACTTTTAAGTTATCCAGATCTGACGGGTGTCGTTCGAATTGAACAAATGAGACCATACCTGACCATTTATAAACTCCGCGGCGGTTCGTTCGAGTCAGTTCAAGTTTATAAATCAGAGATTGTTTCCCAGCGAACTGAACGTAAAAGTTTATAATAATGTACCCTGAAAAATAAACAACTTGAAATCAGTCAAAGGGTTATTGACTTTCTAAAGAGTTTACCCTGAAAATATGACAACACTGTTCAAGATTCACTGCCATATGTTGCTGTGTTTACCTTCCGAACAGGGGCACCACGTGGTAATTGTTGGTTTGACATAAGGTCATGTAGAGGGCATATTAAATTAAAGCACCATTTTTGGATATTTTTTTTCAATTTGTTTTCATCTCAGGAATTGCCGGTTTAAATATAATACGTCATTTCCATAACACCCTGTATTATAATCTTGGAGATTCCACTACAAAGGGGTGGGGTGCTCTTTTTCTTCTTTACATTAACAACGATACATAAATGATTTCAAACTGTTTTCCACAAAAATGAAGGAAAACAACTTAACATAGATCAAAAGCCGTATACGACCCCATAAAAGAAAATAACTGCACATCTAAGAAGAGTTTTATTTTGGGCAGGATCTACTACAAATTACACGGCTTCAAAAGGCCATAAAATGGCGGCAAAACTCTGAATACAAATATGTCCTGTTATCTGGGGTCGGAGAAACCGGATGTTGCTTTAAATGGGACAATTTAGTTTTATGTCGTTTAAATTAAGATGGTTAGGTTTAGGGCTAAATTGGAATTAGCCTTTGAGCGTTTGGAAATACAGTGATATTTATTCTATTTTTAAAGAAGTGATTTTCTGGATTCGCCACTGATTTCTGGATAACTTAATTATTACTATACAATGTGTCCCAGGCAATAGCGGATCCAGAACTTCGGTTTGGGGAGGGTCCAACTTCGTTTCCTTTGGGGGTATGTTCGGGTTTGTTCTGACTATGGACTTTTTGTGACATTGCAAGCAATGTGTCAGCAGATGTTGTGTTTTAAAGTTACAAATAAAATCCGCCATACTGATAAAAACTGTTCTGAAACTGCTTATTAAACGTTCGTTTCGTAGGCCCAGTTGGCCGACGAGTATTTTAATCTTGAAACCTACTTGAAAACATTTAACAATGAATGTGTTGAATATTAAAGTCTATAAAAACATGTTACGCTATAAAACGGCGTATCTCCTTTAATAATAGAGATAATGAAGTAAACCAAAAAAGAAAATGTTGGGGAAAGATGAACCTACCGTTTAATGTCAACTGCAATATGCTTCGGTTGCTAATATACTCCACAGGGTGATACGAATTTTCGGAAAATAACATAGCATTTTTAGTACACCCAGTATAAATCGAAAATTAAATTTTTATCATAAACAGCGAAAACTATGACATTGTCAAGGAACCAACCTACAAAGCCAAAAAAAAAATCATTCAAATCGGATCATAAATTCAGAAAAAAATAGCATCAAAAATATAGCAAATTTATGATGTTGCGTTTATTTTGTCCAGGAGTTTATAAGGAATAAAGTAGGTCCTAAAATTGACCCTTGAGGAACACCGCAAGTAATATTTTGTTGAGAACTTGAGCAATCGTCAATATAAACGCACTGTTTTCTGTCATATAAATAATTTTTAAACCAATTGTAAATATTTCCTCTAATACCAATATTGAAAGGACTTTGTAATAAAATTTCGTGATTCACAGTATCAAATGCTTTTCGAAAGTATAAAGATAATATCCAACATTTTTTATTATTGTTTAAAGTTAATTGAATGTCAGTAATAATATCAATAGCAGAAATTTCTGTATCTTTAGACTTACGAAATTCATATTGACCACTAAATAGCATATTTTGATTTTCTAATAAATTTGTCAATTTATTATTCATTATTATTTCCAAAATTTTAGATAAAACAGGTAAAACAGAAATTGGTCTATAATTATTAGGATCACTTTTTTGGCCTATTGGGTATAAAATTTGGTTATGAAATGTATATCTATGTAAATAAAAATACAATTAATTTTTTTTGGAACGAAAACTTGCTTTTCTACTTCAGTCAGAACACCCACTTATGAATTCATTATTTCCATGCTCAACTAACACGTCATCGACACTAAAGTAGTTACAATATTGTATCCACTTACATACTTTTCGTAACAGCTTTTGTGTACTTTCCCGTTGAAGCTCAGGAAACCGATAGCATCCGCTTCTTAAAGCGAGTATGGGGGATTACTTTCACAAGCACTTGATATATCTACGTTTCTCGTTGCAATAGAAAACTAGGTTTACTGTTAATGGTAAAAAAAATAATTATCCATAGACTATGAAGATTTTTTGTTCGCATGGCTTCCAAATTATTTTGTCATAATCAGTGGCGGCTCATGACATATGATAGAGTCACAAGGATGGTGAAATTATTTTATTTTTGTATAACGACCAAACAATTACTTTCTAGGCGTTTTAAATGTGGAAAGAAAAGAAGTAATAAGAAAATGCGTTAGATAAAACACCACGAGCTGACTAAGAACCTCGACAGCCTAGAACATCGAAGACAGGTTGGGGATTTGACTCTCTTTTACAGATATTTTCATGGAAAGTGCTCGGCTGACCTTGCCCTCTTAATTCAGCCCAAAGCGACGAATAAAAATACACGACGAACCACTGCCGCCCATCCATATGTTGTTAAGCTTAGTACTCCTCGAACTTCACTATTTAAGAATACTTTCATCTGGAGGACTTCATCCTTATGGAACGACCTTCCCGAGGTGGTTTTCCCAACGAATATAACCTTGAACGATTCAAAACCAACGTGAATCGCTTTTTGGGCACACGCACCACTCCTAGCGTGCCCTAAAGGATTTTTCCTGTAGTGCTTGTGTTTGATCATAAAAAAAAAATTATATTTTTATTTATTTTTTAATTTTATTGTTATTTTTTTATTTTATACAAGGAAATACAACTTCTGGAAAATAAGGAAAGGTTTTCTTAGTGTGTATAGCTGTCGGATCTTAACGTCGTCGCGTGCAACCCTCGTAACAATATTTATACAGTCCACTACAAATACTACTAAAGCCATCTACGCGCTATTAAGAAAACCGAATGATGTCCAATACTGGCAATACTACTACCACCAACTACGAGTTATCAAGAAAACCGAATGATGTCTACTACCACTACGCCATCTACGGCTACGTCATTAGGCGCAACCAAGACGAGAACAATAGTTAACTGTTTTATGACGAGAACGAATCGAGCCACGAGACTGACAAGTTGGCAATCTTCATATTTTCAGTGTTTTTTAGTTTATATCCTTAAATAAAATGGTTTAAAATCATATCGAGTATCATTTATCGAAATACACAACATTTATCGACCCTACACAATAGTGCTTAAACGTAAAGTCCATTCTTCGGTTCTTAATTGTAGAAAATTGAAAAAGAACAGCCTTATTAAGTTTGGAATACCCTCTATAAATTTTTTTTCATATATTTCATTTTTAAACTTTCTAATAAAGTCCCTAGATTTACCCTTTGTGGTCTGCGTTAAGTTAATTTCGGGTTTAGGTGTTCCCACATTCTTCACTTCAATTTTTTGCTCCAAACTCAAAGAGCTAAAGTTATTTCTTAAATAGTCCACCGTCAACTATTCATTTTAACTTAATAAATATATAATATTATATATTATTAAAACATACACGCTCGAATTTCTAAGTAGATGCACTAACATGCACACAAAATCTGTGCGCCTTTTCCATGTTAAATCGCCATAGCCCCGCTATCCCCCGCTGCCACCCGCCACCTGTCCCGTCATAATCGTCATTTACCTCGACCGAGGCACGGTTACCGGATCTATACAGTTTGGTTTGACGGGATGATAAAATATTAGGGACGGTCGGACTTTTTTAGTTTGACGGTACGATAAAATATTAGGAAGGGTCGGACTTTATACGATAAATAATATTCTATTAATATAAATTATTTTTATTCGTTTTGTTTTGGGGGTGCACGTGCGCATGTGCTCCTGTGGAAGAACCGCCACTGGTCATAATTCATTTTTAATTTGAACGCTTTTGTGTTACTGCTACTAAAGGAATTTGTAAAAAAAAATCAAATTTCATTTAAGTAACGAAATAATTAGGTGAATTTTTGAGAAGCTTCTGTAACTGGCTTGCTTTCCACCTTCTTAAATTTCTTATGCCTGCGCCTTATTCAGCTGTCAAGTATTAAATTAATTAATTAAGACCTCTCAATCAATCTCACAATTAATTAAGGCGGTCGTCGATGGCTGCACTGCGGTTTCTTGTGTAAACACGGGAATTGTTTTTGTTAAACATGTTTCCAATTGTTTGTCAACCACAACTTTATGCTAAGTAGTAATTAAGTTATACAGGGTGTTTCCTATTAACATGCTAATATTTAAGAAGGTTATTCTTGGGTACATTTTCAGAAAAAAATCTCATATTGAACTTTTTGGGATACAGGAAGTTAAAGAGTTTCATGTTTTTTAAAATAATTTGTTAAGTTAATTACTTAAATACATGTCAACTAGACTAGGTAGATATCTGTAAAAAATTTTTCTATTTGGGTTGCATAATGGCTACATTATGAAATGCAAAAAAATTGAATAACTTGCCACTTTATGAAACTGAAATTTTATTTTTTTCATGTTGGCAATAATACCTAATAATTCGTATATTAGTCTGGATCGTTTAATTAATCCAATTATAATGAATTTTGATGAGGATAGCGATAGCGAAACAGAACTATCTATAGAATGACATTATAAATGTAAATAAATATGACTAGTAACATTTAAAAAAAATGTTATTTCATTTGATTACATTAATATAATCATATCATTACTTGTTTTCCTTAGTCCGTCCCTTCATACTTCACTTGTTTATTGCCAAGCTCTTGTCGACACAATGGGACCGACCCAGGAAATCATTAAGTCGTATCCAAATTTCGTGAAACGTACTTTACTAGAAGTACTTGGTTGACTAAAAAGAGTTATTAGTGACTTCAACTAGAATAATCGTAGCAATAAAATTTAGCTTCCGATACTAAATTTCCTCTTATCGCCAATTTCACAAAATATTCTTGTTATTGAGACTAAGATCTTGGTATTTATTTATTTATTTATTTATTTACAAAATAGGGATACAACAGGCACGGAACCCAATATAGCATCCACGTTGTGGCTAGTGGGAGTTATTAATGCTTAAATTAAGTATACATTAAATTATATTAACCTAAAATTTATGAACCTTTATAGCATTGATTTTACACATTTTTTTAAATCTAATTATAGACATATCGAACATTTCCATCCCTAAAGAAAGCCTATTACATGCTCTAGTCGCTCTACAGAGAGGAGAGTTTTTCCAGAATTTGTGATTCTGAGTGGAATATTAAAAGTATTTTGAAGCCTTAAGTCCCTAACCGGAACATTAAAGCTTAACTTTGACCTCAGCGTTGGCGAATCAACAAGACCGTTCACCAACTTGCAGATCATAACTACATCGGAAACCACTCGTCTCTCAGTAAGTGGCATTGCAGAAAATTTTTCCATTATAGGCTTATAGTTGCTATTGACTATAGCTATGTCTGTTTTTCGTGATAAGAACCGTAAAAATTTGTTTTGAATACTTTCCAGCCTTCGCTGGTAAACCGCGTACTGAGGGTTCCAAACAACCGATGCAAAACTAAGTTTACTAAATATAAACGCATAATATAATTTTAGAACTGTTTGAGGATTATTAAAATTTAAACTATTTCTTATAATAAATCCTAAAAATCGATTACACTTATTGGTAACCTGTTCAATGTGAGAACTATAAATTAGCTTAGTGTCCATTATAACACCCAAATCGCGTATTTCATTGACTGATTCGAGATCACTATTATTAATAGTATAACGAAAATTGTGTACATTCTTGTTTCTGGTAAACGTAATCGATACACACTTCCCTAGATTAAGAAATAAACTCTGACTTTCACAGAATCTTACCAAGGCATTAAGATCATATTGTATCCTAAACTAGACCATTTTTTAGAGTGTATAAAGTCGCCATCGTAATAGTGATGGTAAATCTCAGATTATTACATAAATTGATGGGGGAAATGATTACGATAATGTAATGATGAGGATGACAACAATTTAAACTCGAAACTGTTAATGCCATTTGCATAGTTCGTTGTTAAGCTATATTAAAACCACTATTTAACAGTTATCTGCGCTCAAGATGTCTTTAGGTTAACTCGTTTAACTCTATCTAAATGTCTAAAGTTCAGGAGTGTCCTTCCAGCCGGTTTATTAATCCTCGAGTTTAAATTAAATTTTAGGCGCTATTTTCGGAAATCGAAAGCTGTTATTAACTTAATTAATGAGAAAATCAATTAGTTACAAGGAGGCTTGAGAATTTCTTCTTCAATCGGAAAAGAATGATTTTGGTTGGTTTTCAAACAGGAATTATCATCCTTATTCATTCATGGCCACAGTCCTTGAGGAGTATTTTTGAATACATCCTAATAACGTCCCATTATGCTTTATATGATACCGAAACTTCGCTTCGCAGAAAGTTGGTTTACTTTTCCAGGCCATAGAGCTATATACACCTCAACAATTTTTGACACTCTACATAATCCAGATCCCTCCATCAATAGAATATTGCTCTCATGTCTGGAACTCTGCACCCAACCATACTCTTGGGCTACTGGATTCCGTCGAAAGGATATCGGATACTACGAGCCAACCAAGAACCTCGATAGTCTAGAACATCGAGGACAGGTTAGCCGATTAACAGGCTAACAGGTGACCCGAACAAACGCATCCTTAGACGTGTTTCTTCGTATCACGACTGGTCAGACTAGCGGCTGACGAAAGGAACCGACCTTCAATTTTCATTAACCACTGTGAAAATAAAATCGTTTTTGTTCACGATAGCAATCAATATCCTCGATCAATTGTCCATCGGATGGAAATATCAAGTCTACCAACTTTTGTGACCAACCAAAAGCTATTCTTGTTGAATACTGCTTTAAGATGTTATCTTGCTTCATCGTTAGATAAAGGAAAACTTTTCTAGTGTGTAGCATATGCTTTTCAGATTAAGAAGATTATATAAAAATATTTATTTTCATATAAAACATTTGACAATATTATTTTACATTTTCCTTTTATCTCTGTAGTAAAACTTTTATAGCCTAGAAGCCAATATTTTTCTAACCGTTACCTCCAGTAGAGAAGCTGTTGTTGTCTTACTTGAGAGGAGGTACACATGGGTAAAACCAGTTTGTTTTTATCTGTTTGTATTATCTTGCACAGGAAATATATTTTAAACAAAAATACTTTTTCCAAGGTAATGCTGGGAAGGAGATAAGAATTATTTTATTTCTAAAAATGTTTGGCCTACAGTCCGATTACGTGAGTTAGAGTAAGGGCAGGAGCACAACTTACACAAAATTGCATTTGCCAATAACTTATATCTCTAAAGTTTTAGGATAAACTTACGTTAAAAGATCATCATTTTATAAATTCTCATCATCACAATGATGAAATAATAATCTGCATTATTACGCCAGGAGAACGAAAGAGTGATTAACCGTTCAAAATGAGGAACAGAGCAAGACAACGAACAATCGTGAGGTCGATGCAAAAGGAAATACAATAGGAAGGTAATAATATAGTAAGAAGAATCATCAAAAATCGTCCAGCAACAATTCACCTAAGACTAAGAGCAATACTTTACATGGTACGTAATATGTTTATAACAAGTTGCCATGAAAACATCATCCGCGTCGTTCGTTGCGTGGGCGCCGCCTCGTTATTGTTACCCTACAAATGTCAATAATATTTGAAAATATCAAAAATGGAACGAAATAATTCCGATTCCGAAGAAGAAAACTCATTTCAATCCGCTCCAGACGAAATAATTAATAAGGCCAATGAAGCAACATAAAATGTATTGCCTGAGAAATCGAAGAGAGTCTCCTTTAAATTTCCCTTTTTTTAAAACATATTGGTTTTTTGCCTTGGTTGTTGTTTTATGTTCATAAAATTCCCTCATTGTTGCTATGGTATTTTTCACATGTACCGATTTAAATAAGAATATTTATGCCAGTGTCAGTTTATGGTAGTGTCTTGAAATTTGCGGTTTTTCTCTTTTGTCTTATTAGTTACTAACTTAGTAATGGAATTTACGTATACTGAATATGCCGACATGCATTTAATGTATGGACAAAAATATAGTTTTTTCGAAAACAGTTTATCGACATTTATCAAGAGTACCTTTTTTCAGCTTAAGGTTTAGAGTATCCAAAAAAAAATATTATTGTCGTTCCTTCATCATACAGGGTGTAAAAAAAGCATTTTTGTGTTTGGTCTAGTCCGTCTCTGGCAAACTAAATAAGCCAAATGTGTTTAAAAAAAAAATTAATAAATTACACCTAGTACTTAAGAAATTATTTAAAAAACAACGATTCCCAGGGACGTCCGTTATGGGCCCGTATCTCCGTAGGCGAGGCCGTATGAAGAAAAATTAGGAACTTCTCCTGTTATTATTAAGTGTTCTATCTGAACCCGGGAGTTTGCTACATATCCTGCGACACCCTGTATATTTTTTAATTTCGAAAAAGAACTGCTACGATCGTAGAAAAAATATTGTATGAAATATATGCATAAAGTTCCCTTTTTTCACCTACAGGATTCCCGTTCGTGAAAAAAGTAATACTTGATACATTTGTTAAAGATTGTTTCACGAAAAATGGATATAACTTAATGACTGCAGTAAAAGTACCTGTGGCCATCCCATTATTTATGACCGTTTGGTATTATTATGTGGAAAGGACCGGATTGTAATAATTATAATTAAATATAAGCACATCAGTTAGGTTGCTTAATTTATATTTAAATATCTTTTTGTGGTAAAATTTGTTAGTTTTTGAGGAATGGTTCAAGAATTGTCTTTTACCAAACATTCCTCAGAATAGCGTGATAGTAATGGACAATGCGAGCTATCACAGTCGCCAATTACATAAAGCTCCAAGCTCAAATAATACAAAATTGGAGATTCAGAACTACATGGCGGCGAATGATATATATTTTGAAGAAAGTTATAAAAAAAGTGATCTTTTAGAAGTTTTAAAGACATTTTGTATAAAAAAAGTATATGTTTGTGACACATTGGCAGAAGAAATTGGACATACAGTGCTACGGCTCCCACCCTATTATTGCATTTTTAACCCCATAGAGCATATGTGGCACCAGTTAAAATCACTGGTTAAGTCTGAAAATATTTCTCCGCCTTTAAGTTCCAGTGTTGTAGAATTAATACGAAAATGCTTTAATGATATTCCCCCAGGTAGTTGCAAAAATTCAGTCCGTCACGTAATAACTGTAGAAAATTCGTATATTAGTCTGGATCGTATAATTAATCCAATTATAATGAATTTTGATGAGGATAGCGATAGCGAAACAGAACTATCTATAGAATGACATTATAAATGTAAATAAATATGACTAGTAATATTTAAAAAAATGTTATTTCATTTGATTACATTAATATAATCATATCATTTCTTGTTTTCCTTAGTCCGTCCCTTCATACTTCACTTGTTTATTGCCAAGCTCTTGTCGGCACAATGGAACCGACCCAGGAAATAATTAAGTCGTATCCATTTTTCGTGAAACAATCTTTACATAAATTACTATTTCCTATAGTGCGAATGTTTGATCATAAAAGGCAAATAAGTGTTCTTGCAGAACGTCCCTTATAACCTGCATAAACCTTCTCCGCCAGCTCATGGTTGAGTGCATTTATTATCCGATTTATGGTTATGGCGCACTCCGTTCCTCAGGATTTAACGTACAGAGATTATCTATTCAATTTTTATGCTAATCTATCCGAAAATGTTTTATTAATGGGGATATCAGTCAGACTGGAAAACTGCGAAAGGCCAGGACAAAAAATTTTTATTACAAAAATGACAAATTACGAAACCGCATTAAATGTAGGGAAAATAGAAATGTTTGAAAGGCGAAGAAGAATATTTTAATTTACAAAAGGGCGGAAAAGATGACGGCTCCGTTTAGCGAAAACTTATTTAAAGATAATAAATCTCGGCTGCCTTCCGAGAACTGGGGAACGTTAATTTCTATGAAAAGAATAAGTTTCACAGATCGACCATATTATTTCGACTATACTTGTATACCGAATGACGCATCTTTGAGTTCAATATAGAAAATCCCACGTAATTTTTGAGGTGGCTGAATATTGGCTCCTCAGTACATTTTATAGATAAACTGCTTTATAACTTCTTGAAGAAGCCGACATGGTAAAGCCATGTGCCCAGTTCGCATACAATTTGGTCAGCCAATCCTAAGCTATTCATTTAAATGTGGTGGCAAAACCACCAAATGCTCCTTGTCCAGGTAATATAGCAAAAATCAACAAATAATTTCTATGACTCGGATCTACGTAAAAAACTACGTATTTGTACAAAAAAAATTTTTGGTTAGCTCTACTGGTTACCGAATTATAATTAATTAGGTTATAAAAATTTAAAAAATATTATTTACACTTTATCGCCTGTCATGTTTCAGAAGATGTTCGAAATGTCTCCCTTCAACTTCCAAACACTTCCTCACTCTTTTTTTAAACGAATCTCGTACCCGCTCTAACATTTCAGGTGTCACTAATAAGCAGGCAAAGCGGATTCGGTCTTTCATATTGTCTATAGTTGTAGGTGCAGTCGCCATCACTTTGTCTTTTATAAATCCCAAGAAGAAAAAGTCAAGAGGGGTCAAATCCGGAGACCTAGCAGGCCAATTGACCGGACCAGCTCGACCAATCCACCTGTTTTCAAACAATTCGTTTAAATTATTACGGGTCTGTATTGCATAATGTGGTGGAGCACAATCCTGTTGAAACCACATGTCAGGATTTATGTTTTGGTTTAATAATAGTGGTAATTCGTTCCTTAAAAAATCTGTATACATTTCTCCATTTAAATGGCGTTCAAAGAAATGCGGACCAATAACCCTATCTCCAATTATACCACACCAGACATTAACTGACCAAGGATGTTGATTTGGCACAGTTCTCATCCAGTGGGGATTTTCCGATGCCCAGTAGTGCATATTGTGTCTATTTACCTTTAAGAAAACAAACAATAAAAAAAAATTAATTTATACCGACAAGGGATAACTTAAAATCCTACCTGGCCACAATTCTGGAAACTAGCTTCATCAGAAAAAACAACATTCTTTAGAAACTTGTTATTTCCTTGCATTTGCCCTGTTACCCAATTGCAAAATGTAACGCGATTTTCAAAGTCTTGCCCATAAAGCTCTTGGTGGAGTGTAATGTGGTATGGATGAAATTTGTACATATGCAATATGGTCACAACCGATTTTTGGCTTATTCCAGCATCTGCAGCAAGCCATCTGGAACCTACATGCGGGTTAATAGCTACCATTCCTAAAACTCCAACTGCCCTATCTGCATCTGTTTTAGTTCGCTTCCGAAATCGTGGTTTTGACTTCAGGCTGCCAGTAGTGCGACATCTAGTTTCCAGCCTTTTAAATGCCATGTGAGATTTCAGGTTGTTAGGAAACCTTTCCGCCCACCTTAGTGAAGCTTGTCTGTAGTTTCTTCTGCACTCCCCCAACATTAACAACATATCAACTTGCACACTAAAATTCGCTTCAATGTTCAATTGACCAAGCTGAGAAATAATCGTTGATATGTAAAAATTCTCAACTGACTGAAGTCAAAACAACGCATTTCCATGTAAACGAATAATAATTTTGAAATAAGTGAACTTGATTTATTTTAAATTTAGTTATTTTTTAAATCCAATAGAAATTTAATAATAAATTAATTATAATTCGGTAACCAGTGGAGCTAACCAAAAATTTTTTTTGTACAAATACGTAGTTTTTTACGTAGATCCGAATTTAATAAACAAAAGTACATATTCCCATTTAAAATTTCAAAGTTACCCCCCGCCCCTCAAAATGGGGAAAGGGGGTAGATAACAAAAATATGTTTAAATATGTCCCCCATCTCATTATTACCTCATTAAAATTTCAAGAAAATATTTTAAACCGTTTGCGAGATATCGCCTTGTAACACTTTAAAAACTCACCCTGTATACAGAGTGTGTCAGTAAGGTTTCGATAGCGCCTAAACTCTTAAAGATAGATAAAAAACGTTCCATACAAAATATAAATGGTTTACTAAAATGCATAACCTGAAAATATTTTGCAATCTACAGGGTGGCCCCAAAATGTGGCACGGAATATTATATACTTTTTTTAAATGAGACACTAGGTATCTTTTCCCACATTTTGATTTAGCAGACCAAGAGGGTTACAACCGTATTTAATTTTTTGAACTGAAATGCAGCGTTGTCAAGTAATTAATTTTTTTCTGAAATTTTAGTACTTTTTAATGGTACGATATAAAAATCATAGCAACCCATTGGTACAACCTGAACAAATGCGATTTACATTGTGGGTACCCTAAAGTGCTTTATATCGATTTATGTTAGTAATTTTTTATTCTCTTATACAAAGCGTTCCTTAGATCTTGGACAATTTAGGGATTTTCAATATGCTTTACTTAATTTTTTTAAATAGGACACCCTATATATTTTTAGGCATACGGATTTATCTTGCGAATACCGTTATTTTTTGTTAAATATGTCCTATACCTAAATCTTATAATTTCTGAAATATTTTAAGATTTGTCTTAATTCAGGTAATAATTGGTTATAAGTTCAGATTACAGAATTTAGACAAGTATCTTTAAGAGTTTAGACGCTATCGAAGCCAGACACCTTTTCTGACACACCCTGTATATGGTTTCACAAAGCCTTTCAAGATTGACTGGAACTTTGATAAATGGAAAAATAGTGCACCCTCGTCGTTAGTACACCGATGGATCAAAAACCGCCAATGGTGTGGGTGCAGGTATATTTGGTATAAAGGCCCAGGATGGACATCATCATTCCTCTGGGGAACTACGCCACAGTATATCAAGCAGAAGTTCGTGCCATACAAGCATGCGTACTACATAATCTTGAAAAGGGATACCACGACCAAAGGATTTATATCCTTTCGGACAGCCAAGCTGCTCTTAAGGCTCTGAACTCCAATCGGTTTACTTCAGAACTTACACTGGAGTGCGACACCAACCTAATAGTACTGGCGGCCAGGGGGAACAAGATAGGGCTCTTGTGGGTCCCTGGTAACTCTGGAATATTAGAAAATGAAAAAGCGGATGAACTAGCCAGAGCCGGATCCGCTCAAAATCCCAGGAGCCCTGAACCAGCCTTTGGAATATCAAAACAGGCAACAAAAACAACATTAGAGAGATGGTCGAAAAAACAACACCTATCTCGATGGCAAGGGTTACCTGGTCAAATACACGCATGACCTCAAAAAATACCTGGGATTTCCTATGCTCAATTTAAAGATGTATCACCCGGTATGGCAAGAACGGAAACAAAGTTTATTTGGTCTAACAGTATATTCCATAGTTTAAAATAGAATACGAGAAAAGTTTTGCGAGCAAGCATTCATTTTTAATATAACCTTAAAGTAAGCGTTAAGCTGGAAAGCTACAAAGCATGTCCATGTCGATCCTAATTATTTTCCGATTACGCAATCCCGTATACGGCGAATCAAACCATCATCGAGCTTATTCAATTAAATTACAGCCAATACGTTCCATGAAACAATAGGAATAGGCAATACGTATCGTGCATCGAGAACGAAAACAATTAATGAATATTAATGGCGTCATATTCACGTATGTTTGGATCACGGTCTCTCCGGCACTTCCCGGTCATAATACTTTTTGGTCATTCATCATCAGGCCTCGGCCGATGTTAAATTAGTGCATCGTATAAAGTTTTTTCACACGTTTACCGTTGCCGCCCATCGCACTTGCCAACACCTAATTTAAAAGTAACTAAATCCTCGAACGAAAGAAAGATGTATTAATGCCCAGAGGTGTTTCAAATCATTTTAAAAAGGATTTAAATCAAAGAGCAAATATATTTTTCCTCCACAAATGATTTGAAACTAAGAAATGAGAATTTTTTCAATTTTATAAATCTATGATTTTTTGTTACCTGTTATTAAGTATTTTTAATCGAAGATTCTCAAAGAAGGGCAATTTCCGAACTGAAAAGGTATACTTGGCTCGCTCTTAATATATCTAACCGTTTTCGAGATATTTCCATTTAAACATATGGAAATATCTTGAAAACAATTAGAGATTTAAGATCGAGAAAGTATGGGAACCATGTATATGTTATGGGACACCCTGTATATGTTTTTTGTATATAGATATTCCATATTGGATTTTCAATATAGTTCAGCAACACGCAGTATATCTGAAATCTCTATTTAAAGATTCAAATAATTTCGTAAAGATTTTAATCTTGTTACAGAAGGTGGAATAGGTTCGGCACCTATTTTTTTATGATCAAACACACGCAAATCCTTTAGGGCACTCTGAGAGTGGTGCGTCTGCGCAAAAAGCGATTCACAATGGTTTTGAATTGTTGGAGGTTATATTCATTGGGAAAAACGACCTCGGGAAGGTCGTTTCATAAGGATGAAGTCCTCCAGATGAAGCAATTCTTAAATAATGAAGTTCGAGGAGTACGGTAGTGGTTCGTCGTGTATTTCTGCTATTCGCCGCTCTGGGCGGAATTAAGAGGGCAAGGTCAGCCGAACACTTTCCATGAAAATATCTGTAAAAGAAAGTCAAATCCCCAACTTGTCTTCGATGTTCTAGGCTGTCGAGGTTCTTCGTCAGCTTGTGGTCTCCAATCAGACGAATGGCCCTCCTTTCGATGGAATCCAGTAGCCGAAGAGTATGTTTGGGGGCAGAGCTCCAGACATGAGAGCAATCTGGGCTTTGTAGTATCAAAAGTTGTTGAGGTGTGTACAACTTTCTGGTTCGGAAGAGTACACCAAGTTTCTGAGAAGCTATCTTGGCGATTGCCACAACGTGGTTATGCCAAGACATATTTCCTCCCAGATTGACTCCCAGCAAATTAATAGATGAAGCCAGTGGGATTGCGTGTCCGCCAATGACAACCTTTTTAGAGAAAACTGCTGCCTGGTTTTTTTTAGCGTTAAATTCGACTTGGTTACTGTCACCCCAAGTCAAAATTTCTTCCAGGTCTTTCTTGAGGTGCGTGTGGTTTTATTTACAACCATGCATGTATTAGTGACATTTCATCTATCTTTAAAAGGTGGAAAGTTGACGTTTTTTACTTTCCACCCGGGTGGAAAGTATTATTTTTTTGTAATTTTTAAAAAAATCGATATCTCAAAATAATATACGAACACACCAATATACAGCGTGTTGTATCCTTTGTTTTGCTTCTTTAAAAATGCTAATAGCTTTGCGTGTTTAGATATGTCTACTTTTTTCCTAATTGATAGAGTGGTCTTCAGCATTGAATATTGTGACCAAATCGTTGATATCTTCTTTGTCTAGGCATTTTCACGGAAATAAACTAGTAGCGTCGACTCAGAACCATGATTTTGCACTTTGTTTCCCGTACACCATTCTTTGAAACAGTTATATGCCTTGTCATATCTCGGGCGGATTTTAGTTGGCAGAAGATCTTCTTCTACTATTTCTGCTGCTTCTCGAATTTCTGGTGGAGTAGCAGCACAATCAAATTCTTCATCTGACTTAACCTGCAATAACAAAACTGTTCTGAGGTATTAATTTCTCTTTTGAAATAGGTTGGAGAAGTAACATTTTTTGTTTACGAGTCAAGAAAAGAATATTTGGCAAAGGACTTTTCTAAAATTTATATAAATCGCATATCAGTGAATCTAAAATGTCACGGAAAATCACATATTATTTTTATTTATTTAATACCGACCTTGTGCAACTGCCAGAATATAAATCCAATTACCGTATTCCCAAAACAAGGTCCCGTTAAAAAGAAATATTCTTTGCCAAAAGTATTATTTAATTTTCATTAGATTGAAACGAATGACCGGAAAATACATTTGCCCATTTTACAGTCCTTATCAGGAACAGCAGAGTCGCAACGAATCCAGTCTTTATTATTAAACTTCCTAAATACGACTCCTTGAAAACTCCTTAAAGAATTGGGAAATAGCAGAGTTTGCGGCAAGTGTTTTCTGCCAAGAACAAAATTTCCTACAACTTTGTGTCGATAAAGCACAGCGGGCGTACCTATGTGACCCCCTTTTAATTTAGGATTGGCGTCAACGAAACAATAACTGTTCGATAAAATGGAACTCTTATTTCTTTAATATACCTCTGCTACATAAGGGTGAGTCGGGATGATAGAAACACAATATAGATCAACAATAGTATATTACGTACCGAGGTGGAAAGTGTTTTATTCCTGTTGAGACAGTTGGTAGTTAACCGAGACGCGAAGAGGGGAGGTTAACTAAATATCGAGACAGTAATGAAACTTTTCTCCGAGGTTTGTATACTTTGAAACGAAATAAAAGATTCAGATTAAGGTAAAGAATAACGGGAATCATCGCAAATGTTCGGAATATGTCCTTAAATGGTTACCGTCTTTTCGGATAGCAAACAAAATATACATTTTGCGCCATTTCTTCGTTTTTTCCACTTTGACTATAAACTGATATCATATTAAATTTTTCAAAATGTTGATAAGTCATTTTCACAAATGAATATGTAAAAATTAAATTGACGTTAAATGTTAATAACAACTAGAATGTCAACATAGTTGTGTCTAGGATATTAGCTTTTGTTTCATGGTCTAATTTTGTTTAAAGTAATAAAGTTTAAATAAATCGCCTAGGAAACCAATATTATCCATGGTGTGTTATATATTTGAAAGGAGAATTTAAAATAGTATCTTTTTAGATTAAAATATACAGGGTGTTCCATTTAAAAAAATTAGGTTAGGTCCGATAACTTTTTTTACCTGACCCCAAATACTTATTCTGAAAACGGTAGATTATTTAGCAATCAATATGAAGAAACTTCTATATAAAACATTTTTCTGTATCTCTCTTAACTAAGAAAATACAGGGTAATTTTGATATTGTCAATTTTTTGATTTTTCTCCCGTACCTCTTAAGCAAGCGAAAATTTTCAAATTTTGATTTTACCATTTTTAGTTTGACCCAAATGGAGCACATGACACCTACATTACTTTTTTGATAGCACTAATAATTACGGAGATGTCTTATAAAAGTCTGGGACACCCTGTACATATAATAATTTTCTTAATACTTGCACGCAAGATGGGGTACCTAGTCAAAATGAGAAATAACTTCCTATAAAACTCGTTGGGAAAGAAGATTTTGTGTAACTCATCCCTGCAACTTTTCTGTAGAACTAGCAGGCGCTTATCCTGCAAAAACACATTCGTTTTAATATTAATTTTATAAAAATGTATTCATTATTATTTTGAAATACTTAATAAGCATTAACACATATTAATTACATAGGAATTATTCGGTCTCGCGAACGTAAAATAGAGAATTAACTTATCTCTATGTTCTTGCCCTGTAGCAAATTTGGTAAATTATTTATTATACGTTAGACAATTTATAAATTAATTTTATTAAATAGAGGAATTGTTTTTTATGGCCGCAAGAAAAATTACCAAAGTTTTTTATTGACGTACTCAGATAAAGGAGTACACCAGGATACGTGATCTTGGATAAAGGCCAAATAACTTTTAAAACGAGATATTTGGAAAAGGAGTGAGATGATTTAAAATAAGAACGTTCGGGCATAATTCATGGTTTCTCGCAAAAGCTTCTTAAAATACAGACGATCGTGGTTTAAATTACCAATAGATTATCGGCAAAAATAGTTAATTCTATTATATTAAAATTTCACAATGTGAAAACCAAATCTTTACAGTATTCTTCTTTTTAAATTATAAGATATGGCTAATTAATAGTTTATATATTACAGTTAAGTCCAATTTTACCTATTATTTTTCCCGTAAGTTCAAACTTTAGAAAATATCTTATTCTGCAATTATTTCCACTAAAAATGCAGCGAAAAATGTACATTACATTAAATCAAATTTGGACACATATGCATAGGGCAACAAATAATTTCACAGAAAACATATACTCAAGGCGACAACAACTGTACCGAAATATGGGACGCGACGCGACCAGTGGCGGCTCGTGACCTTTGATAAAGGGGGTTCACAAGTATGGTGAAATTATTTTCAAATTTTATTTTTGTGTAACGACCAAACAATTACTTCGTTTTAAATGTAGAGAAAAAAAGTAATAAGAAAATGCGTTAGGTAAAACATATTTTTATTTATTTTTTAATTTTACACAAGGAAATACAACTTTTGGAAAATTAGAAAGGTTTCCTTAGTGTGTATAGCTGTCGGATCTTAACGTCGTCGCATGCAACCCTCGTAACAATATTTATACAGTCCAGTACTAATACTACTAAAGCCATCTACGAGCTATCAAGAAAACCGAATGATGTCCAATACTACTACCGCCATCTACGAGTTATCAAGAAAACCGAATGATGTCTAATACCACTACGCCATCTACGGCTACGTCATTAGGCGCAACCAAGACGAGAACAATAGTTAACTGTTTTATGACGAGAACGAATCGAGCCACAATACTGACAAGTTGGCATTCTTCATATTTTCAGTGTTTTTTAGTTTAAATCCTTAAATAAAATTGTTTAAAATCATATCGAGTATCATTTATCGAAATACACAACACTTATCGACCCTACACAATAGTGCTTAAACGTAAAGTCCATTCTTCGTTTCTTAATTGTAGAAAATTGATCAATAACAGCCTCATTAAGTTTGGAATATCCTCTATACATTTTTTTTCATATATTTCATTTTTAAACTTTCTAATAAAGTCCCTAGATTTGCCCTTTGTGGTCTGCGTTAAATTAATTTCGGATTTAGGTGTTCCCGCATTCTTCACTTAAATTTTTTGCTCCAAGCTCAAAGAGCTAAAGTTTTTTCTTAAATAGTCCACCGTCAACTATCCATTTTAACTTAATAAATATATGCTATTAAAATATTAAAACATACACGCTCGAATCTCTAACTAGATGCACGAACAGACAACAGCGCGGTACACACAAAAACTGTGCGCCTTTTCCATGTTAAATCGCCATAGCCCCGCTAACCCCCGCTGCCTTCTGCCACCTGTCACTACAGAGAAACTGCACTACTTAATAGCACGTGCGAGCAAGTCTCGTCATAATCGTCATTTACCTCGACCGAGGCACGGTTGCCGGATCTATACAGTTTGGTTTGACGGGATGTTAAAATATTAGGGAGGGTCAGACTTTTTAGTTTGACGGTACGATAAAATATTAGGGAGGGTCGGACTTTATACGATAATTAATATTCAATGAATATAAATTAATATTTTTTATTCGTTTTGTTTTGGGGGTGCACGTGCGCATGCGCTGCAACAATTGCATACTGCCGGTTCGATCGATTGATAACGAGATGTAGGCGCATCGCAGACGATAGCAGACGGCAAGCCATGGTGACAAGCGCGGGAGGCAGACAATTTTATAGGTAGTTTAACTGTTGCGATCATAGTTTTATTTTTTTAATTAATAACGGACGTGTTCGCGAAAAAAATGAATGTTTGTAACATACGCTGTTTTGAAGTGTAACTATGAAAATAACCTTCGGCTTTGAAAAATAATTTATTCGTTGAAATGGCTATAGGAGTATTTAATAAAACGAGTTTTTTGTAAATAACTCTTAATGGGTTAGGAATTGCAATAGGGTTGCAATTAAAAATAAGAAAAATAAAGTGCCTTTAAATTCGAAAAGTTTGACACTAAATGTTGGACACCCTGTGTACAATTTGTATCAATCAAACATGGTTAACGAAACTGTTAGACCTTGTTTATTAAGTATCTTGTATTATCCAATTAGGAATTTACTATTTCTATTTTTTATCCGTTTTTAAAACAAGTGGTGCAAAGCTGATCATTTTAGTTTTTAAAATATCAAAATCTTAACTTAATTAATAACTGAGATAGCTATAGAAAACGGGAGGTGAGTTGCAGGACCCTGTAGAAGTTGTTCGTTAATGCAAGTAAGTATTCGATGCAAGTCCTCATCTGGCCTATTCCCAGTTTCTCAATAATTAATTAAACTAATAGAGATTATTCAACAGTTAATTATTTAAAGGTTTTAATGGGGAGTGATTAATTACACACAGCTGAGCGGAACACTGTAATAAATTATAATGGTACAGTTTTCTCAGGATCTCTTTCGCGCCGCTTCATCGTGTTTGTTTTTGGTAGTACATTGGCCGATTAAAAAGAACGGTTGGAACTTCGTTCGAGTAAAGTTCCTGTAATTCTGGTAACTTTCAAAGTGATTGATTGATTGCAATTATTGTCTTTTCGTTAATCATATAACCAGTTCGGACAAGCAAGATAATTTGTAACGAACACATCTGCGTACCCTGTATATTTCCGGTTGTACAGATATTTAGCCTAAAACAACATGTTTTAGTTATACAGGGTGTTATGGAAATAACGTATTACATTTAAACCGGCAATTCCTGAGATGAAAACAAATTGAAGAAAAATATCCAAAAATGCAGCTTTAATTTAATATGCCCTGTACATGACCTTATGTCAAACCAAAAATTACCACGTGGTGCCCCTGTTCGGAAGGTAAACACAGCAACATATGGCAGTGAATCTTGAACAGTGTTGTCATATCTTCAGAGTAAACTCTTTAGACAGTCAATAACCGTTTGACAGATTTCAAGTTGTTTATTGTTCTGGGTACATTATTATAAACTTTTACGTTCAGTTCGCTGGGAAACGATTTATAAACTTGAACTGACTCAAACGAACCGCCGCGGAGTTTATAAATGGTCAGGTATGTTCTCATTTATTCGACTCGAACGAAGCGCCGCGGAGTTTATAAATGGTCAGGTATGTTCTCATTTGTTCAATTCGAACGACACCCGTCAGATCTAGACAACTTAAAAGTTTATAAATGCCACTTACCCTTTAGAAAAAAAATGCAATTTTATTTGCCTTTTCGGACTTATTTAAAACCAACTTAAATTATAAAAACACCAAGTACTCACATCACAAAATCACATTAGTTTTCGCTTCACAACACATCTAAGTACCGTTCAATCTGAATTAGTATTTTAAAGTGCTACTGGGTAGACAAAAATACAACCTTATTGTCTGAGTGGCCTGGGAAATAATAAATAATGTATTTACGTGATGAGCATAAAGTTTTTCCTATAGAAAAAAGAACTGAAAGTGTCTGTGCCCTGGATTCCTTAATCGCGTGCTGGATTTACTTTCTAAGTAAGCTAAATATTTATTTTTATAAGAAACTAAAGTTTTACACTTTTAAACATTTTGGTAACATTGTGCCCGAACATCTGTTGATTACCCAGATGAGCAATGTAGTATGTTCATATATGAATGTGCCGAGGAGTTGTGTGTGGGTTCAGGGATGAATTACCCCACTTTTTAAACGTTCGTTTTAGAGAAAATATATATGTAGCGCTTCTCTAGGACACCCCAGGAGTCACCCATTTAAATATAATACGTCATTTCCATAACACCCTGTATATAGAACCAATGAGCAATATCCACACGAATATTGTCATTTTCCTATAATTTAAATTTATGACATAATATAGCTGTTAGTGCTAGTTAACTATAATTAATTTCTTTTTGTTACAGATAACTGGGATTGGACTTCAAGAACTTACTGCTGCCAAGACGATGGCTGCAATACAGCCAACAACTTTCTACAGCCACCAGGAATGCTAATCATTACATCAGTTTGCTTCTTGGTGCTACTGCAGCAATTTGTAGCCAACCGGCTTCACTGAAAATATCGATAAAACAATAAAAGCACGTATTGGTAGTCATTTAAGGTTGTAAAAAGTGATTTTATAGAACTATAGATAAAAAAGTAATCATTTATGTGACGACTTTCTTCAGAAATTATTCACCAATTTAATTGAGCCATCTAACAATCTTTTAAGAAAATAGTTCAGTTTTATATCAATCAATACTGACCAGGGTTTGTTCTGCAGGATGTTTGTTTTAAAGAACTTAAATTCTTGTCCTTGAAGATAGGATATACAGGGTGTTCCTTAATGACGTGCTAATATTTCAGGGTGTTGAATTTTTATTTTTTAAATGGTTATTTTTTAATATCTCCTAAAGTAGGTACTTTAGATATTATGTTCAATTTTGGTATGTGTTAATAGGATATAGAACCACACATTTTAGTTGGAAAAGTTATTCAATTGTTCCACCAGTGGCGTCCTTGCAAACATGTCGTCTGATATTTTTTACAAGAAAAATGGTACGACACGACATGTGTATTTTTTTTATTATCCTTGTTAATTCTACATGAAAACGATCTCTTGAGTTTTTCTCGTCAGACGCACCGTTCTTGATTAAAACCACTAAATTCATATTGAAACTCATTATTATTAACATTGATAAAATAATTAATGATAAATTTTGTTTTATAAAAATTGTTGGAGTGGGCAATTCGATGCGAAGACGGGCGGAAGCATGCCTTCTAAGTGAAGGTGGCCATTTCCGACAATTTTTATAAAACAAAATTTATCATTAATTTTTTTATCAATGTTAATAATAATGAGTTTCAATATGAATTTAGCGGTTTTAATCAAGAACGATGCGGTGCGTCTGACGAGAAAAACTCAAGAGACTGTTTTCATGTAGAATTGACCAGGCTAATCAGAAAAATATCCACATGGAAGAATGTCAGTGGCATACAATCTTTTTTGTAAAAAATATCAGAGGAGATGTTTGCAGGGACGCCACTGGTGGAACAATTGAATAACCTTTCTAACTAAAACTTGTGGTTCTATATTCTATTAATATATACCAAAATTGAAAATAATATCTAACGTACTTTCGGAGATATTAAAAAATAACCATTTGAAAAATAAAAAGTCAACACCTTGTAACAAAAAATTTAAGCCGTTGCGGACATATGTTCATATGAACTTTTCTTTATATGATCTAAGAAATCACACCCTGCAATATTAGCACGTCATTAAGGAACACACTGTATACTAAAAACGTACCTACAATTCTCTAAAAAAAAACACTAATATTTTTTTTACATTCTTCAATACAATAAGCTATCGTATAGGATTAATACGTTCAATTTGAGGACCATACCAACATCAAAGATAATAAATACGTTTTAATATCATGTTCAGAAACTTAATAACATCCCTTCTACCTAACCTTTCTTTATTGTCATTTTTCCTCGGAGTTATCCACAACCCATAAAGTATATAGAACCCTTGTAGTAAGTGTTTTCTGGGTAATATCTAACATTTTCTAATCTAATTTTTCAATTTTAGATGATAAAACATATCATTGTTTACTACTAAAAATTTTAAATACAGGGTGTTATGGAAATGACGTATTATATTTAAATTGGTGGCTCCTTGGGTATCCTAGAGAAGCGCTACATATTTTATTTTTTTTAAATCGACCGTTTTAAAAGTGGGGTAAAAAACACTCTTACTCACAGGTCAGTCCGCGCTACTGTACAACATTTCACTTAGAGCCAATGGCAATGTTGCCAAACTTAATGTAAAACTGAAATTCCATATAAAATTATAAAAATAAATTATTTTCTACCTACTTGTATTTATCTTTATACCTAAAGTGCGAGGAAATCCAGGTACAAACAGTTTTTTTTCTTTTTCATGGGAACACTCCTGGAAACACTTTATGTACGCACAGTAATAGTGAAACAGAACCGATAGTTAGCTTTTGAAAATACAATAATACAGATTATACTACAGATTATTAGATTTTATTACACGCGACGAAATTTGACGTCCAGAATAAACGCGTCAATAAAAACAATATTCAAGGATTATTTATGGACGGGCAAGATACCCGCGTAAATCGAAAAACAGAGCGGATTGCTGAGAGTGTGTTAGTGATCGACGAGACACAACGTATCCGGCCACTGGTTGGTCTTCAACTAACAGACCGCAAGCGTGCGGCGCTATATGAAACTACTTCGCGCAGACGATGTAAGGCATCAAGAGGTCATTGGCACATTTGACCTAGTGACATACGTGGCTATTACTATTCCATATGTTTTTTCGGGTTGTTTAAAACATAGTACGTCGTAAATGTTCTTCAAGTAATGTACAAAAGGTATTACAGAATGGAAAAGTGTTTAAATTATTTTATTTTGTGTATTAAGGTGTACATATGACAACACCGACCAGAATTCCTTGATTGCTTACACGTATCGCAGTACCACACAGGTGTTTTTCTGGTTTGACGTCACTTTTACCGCTGAATGAATTGAAAGCGCCATTTATGGGTATTTTTCTTCAATTTGTCTTTATCTCAGGAATTGCCGGTTTAAATATAATACGTCATTTCCATAACACCCTGTATAAGTGTTAGACCTCAAAAACTAGCTTATTTCCGAAAGAAAGCACTGTCTAAACAATAACTTTTTATTATATCAACCAAATTATTTAATAATAAGCTCTATAAAATCCTTTTTAAGAAGAATCATACGCAATAAAAATGATCATATCGCCCGCCATCAGTAAGCGTATCGTTATTAGCGGATGATTACTCTTAAGCGTGACATATTGTGAGATATCCTATTTGAGGGACTATAATGTCGGTAGAAAGGCAATAAATATCATACACATCCAATCCTTTAAAAAACAATCTTTTTTGACAAACTTTAAAAATTCTAAAATAAAATATGCCTATCGTATTCTAATAAGTAATGACTCAAACAAATAAATGCGTATCATATAATTTTCAGTAATGAGGAAAACGGACGAATGTATATGATACACTATTAAGTAATGACATATTTTATTGACGTGTGATATTTGTTGACGAATAGTAGAAACTAGATATATTCCTCTCGAAAAAATATTCTAAATCGCTCTCCTAACCTAAAAAATAGTAAGAATAAGTTGGTCTTCCCAATAAAATGTCTATTATTTATTATTTTGAAGTAAGTAGTTCTGTAATTTGAATATTTTTAGTGGAAATGCTTTGCTATGTAGAATGGTTTTTACCTGTTATTAATTTGTTATAATGTAAAGGTTAACTGATCCATTATTGCATATGCTCGATTAGTTTTTGAAATAATATTTTAAATTATCGATGTATTACGTTAACTTACTGTATTGTTAATGATATATTAGAGTACGAATCTGCACTTAATTTTTATAATTTCTTTTAGAAGTGCCATTGCCTTTATATTAATATTTTATCAATGGCTTTATACTGATCCTATAACTCACGCATCTGCTCAACCAAAGTAAATAACAGTAAATGTTTTATTCGTTTCATTAGAATTAGAAAAACGAATATGTTATTTACACAACAATGCTTTAACATGTAATTTGACCACAGAACTCTAGGAATATACAAAATGTTTATTAATATTAAAATAATAATTAAGAAATCTAAAAGCTCTCTTATGATGATAGGTAAGTTTCGTGGCCAATAAAATTCTAATTGACACTATGTTTACTTGCTTTAAAAATAATGTAAATACTGATTATTTACAACAAACAAGACGGAGAAGTCAGTGACTCAACCGAAAGATTACAAACATTCAGTTGACATGAGAGTTTTTAAATTTCTAGAGATATATCAGTTTAGCGTAGTAGGTAACTTACACTGAACTTACTAAAGTAACTAAAGCAATTACACTTTAGTTGAATAATGATATTGAGCAATAGTTTAAGCTATTTATTGTCACATTTTAAGCAAATACTCAATGAAATAATCTATTAAGTGTTTCTTAAAGGTTTACGAATTTTAAAGCTGCTTTAAGAATTTGCTAAAGTGGAGTTTAATCGGTTAAAGTTTTCTGACGTACTCCATGATTGTTCAAGTTTACTTTTTTTGTAATTTTAATTTAATTTTCTAAGAATGTGTTCAAATATTTGGACGACTCATTTAATCATAATTATTTATAGAGGGTGTTTCTTAATAATAACATGCTAATATTTCTTGGGTCCATTTTCAGAAAAACTTCATATGAATATATGTCCTAAACGTCTTAAAATATATAAATATAGGGTGTTATTTTCAAAAATCTCCTTTTTTATTAATATCTGTGATACTGCTCTAGATATTTTTGTTAAATTTGCTACACACTTTCTATTCATCAAGAGGCATTTTACGATGTATATCATGCGACCAGTGGCGTTCGTGCGGAAATTGCTCTCGATATTTTTGAAGAGAAAAATGGTACGCCCTTCTTTACTTTACTTTACTTTACTTTAACACCCTGCATCTCAAAAGTTAAGACGCTTAGGACATATGAAATTTTTTCTGAAAATGGGCCCTCCTTACATATTAGCATGTTATTAAGAAACACCCTGTATAAGGATATTAACAATCATTCCTTATATTTTTTTCGATAATAAGAAATACAATAAATATGTTTAGTAATTATATTACTTTAACAACTATTCTTGTTTCAATACAAGTTATTATGGAAATGGTTTATTATACAGTGGCGCACTCAAGATGGAGGTTTGGGATTCCCCCCCCCCCCCTCCCCCCAAAATTTATTGTATCTAGACATATTTTAGTAATAGGAAACATTTAACTATATATATTCATATTAACCACATTTTTAATAACCCCCCTCCCAATATCTGGGTGCGCCACTGGCACCATGTTTACTGTGGATAAGTCGTACAATATTAAGCGACTTGCACAAGGAAATAATTAAATTATTTAAAGTGAAATATTTTATATCTTAGGGCGTATCTGTAGAATTAAGACATTCGTAATTTATAGTAATACCACTAATTACTCAGATTAAAGAGCTTTTCGTACATACAGTCAATAAAATTATAAGTTTATAGAGTAGATTATTATGAAAGACAATGTTGATCGATAAGTTTTATGTGATTTTAAGTAAATAAGCAGCATACCGCTTTCGTTGATGATTTGTACAGAGAACAATGCACTTTGCATTTAAATTTTAAAACGCTAGGCCACTTATAATAATTATTTCCAAGTCACATTTGTATTTCAACTTTCTCTGTTAATAAATTATTTAAGCAAAAATCAGTCAGTCCCTAATATGAAATGCAAATTAAATTTTCCGTATTTCAATAGCTGTTATGGTTTTCATTCCATGGACATTCCCCATCTCTTCTATGGATGAAAGAGCGCTCTCAGGGAGAACTTACACGCGGCTTCTTGGAAACTACAACTCAAGAATTAATGATTATGGTCAAAGAAAGATTGTTACGTTTCAAAATAAATTTCGTATTTGAAATTATCATGGAATTACCATTTCCAGTTCTCGTTTACATTCTCTCCTCTCCAGAGTTCACTTCGTTATCCTTAAGACTAAAGCAAATTATTTATTAAAATGATTTTCAGATATCGTTTGTAACGTAGAATGTAAAACAGACGGATATTCTACTCCGCTTAACTCGTCAAGCTAAACTTAAAAGGAACTTGTTTCCTTCTGACAACCATACTTAGAAGGAATGGGGTGAGAAAAACGCGAAAAAAAATTTGCAAGGTGCAATTTGGAGCAATTAAGTATTATTTTTTTATATGGAAGAATAAATACAACAACACTTCGTTTTATCCCATCCGAAGAAGACGCCGTCGTTGTTGTTTCAACGATTGTAATTATTACAATAAAAATGCTATAATGATGCTGCTATCACCTTTCTCTTATCAAATGTCAAAATTAAATCCTGACGGGTGTGACGTGTCAATTTTGACAGGTGACAGATCTCGAGTTTTCGCAAGTGACAGAGGTGACAGTTCTCGGGTTTTGACATATTTTGACAGGTGCTACGCAGTGGCGGTTCTTCCACAGGAGCACATGCGCACGTGCACCCCCAAAACGAAACGAATAAAAAATATTAATTTATATTCATTGAATATTATTTATCGTATAAAGTCCGACCCTCCCTAATATTTGATCGTACCGTCAAACTAAAAAAGTCCGACCCTCCCTAATATTTTATCATCCCGTCAAACCAAACTGTATAGATCCGGCAACCGTGCCTCGGTCGAGGTAAATGATGATTATGGCGAGACTTGCTCGCACGTGCAATTAAGTAGTGCAGTTTCTCTGTAGTAACAGGTGGCGGGTGGCAGCGAGGGATAGCGGGGCTATGGCGATTTAACATGGAAAAGGCGCACAGCTTTTGTGTTGTTGTCTGTTCGTGCATCTAGTTAGAAATTCGAGCGTGTATGTTTTAATATTTTAATAGTATGTATTTATTAAGTTAAAATGAATAGTTGACGGTGGACTATTTAAGAAGTAACTTTTGCTCTTTGAGTTTGGAGCAAAAAATTGAAGTGAAGAATGCGGGTTTGTTCCACCTAAACCCGAAATTAATTTAACGCAGACCACAAAGGGTAAATCTAGGGACTTTATTAGAAAGTTTAAAAATGAAATATATGAAAAAAAAATTTATAGAGGGTATTCCAAACTTAATGAGGCTGTTATTGATCAATTTTCTACAATTAGGAACCGAAGAATGGACTTTACGTTTAAGCACTATTGTGTAGGGTCGATAAATGTTGTGTAATTCGATAAATGATACTCGATATGATTTTAAACCATTTTATTTAAGGATTTAAACTAAAACACACTGAAAATATGAAGAATGCCAACTTGTCAGTCTCGTGGCTCGATTCGTTCTCGTCATAAAGCAGTTAAATATTATTCTCGTCTTGGTTGCGCCTAATGACGTAGCCGTAGATGGCGTAGTGGTGTTAGACATCATTCGGTTTCCTTGATAACTCGTAGATGGTGGTAGTAGTATTGGAAATTGTTCGGTTTTCTTGATAGCTCGTAGATGGCTTTAGTAGTATTAGTAGTGAACTGTATAAATATTGTTACGAGGGTTGCATGCGACGACGTTAAGATCCGACAGCTATACACACTAAGAAAACCTTTCTTATTTTCCAAAAGTTGTATTTCCTTGTGTAAAATTAAAAAATAAATAAAAATATGTTTTACCTAACGCATTTTCTTATTACTTTTTTTCTTTCTACATTTAAAACGCCTAGAAAGTAATTGTTTGGTCGTTACACAAAAATAAAATTTTAAAAATAATTTCACCGTACTTGTGAACCCCCTCTATCATAGGTCACGAGCCGCCACTGGTGCTACTTCTCGGGTTTGGACATGCGCAGAAGCCAGAAAATTTTGCTCCGGCGCACGGAGTGATGCAGAAAGAATCAGTACATTCTCGATCGCACTTTACTACTTCAATTAATTATTTTTCAAATGGCTTCTCTGTTTCAACCAAAAAGGCAAAAGAACGAGGAATACATTCACGAAACAAAAATAAAATAATTCTCTAGTTTGCCTAATTTATTTATTACAGTATTATTATTCGCTTGAGTGCGTCGGGGAATCCCGAAAATATATTAGGCAATTTGGGTTTTATTTGGAAACATCTCTGGAAGAAGATACTTAACATGATTTATTAAACGAAATAATTTGCCTGTTGGATTGTTAATAGACTTATAAAGTAGAGCTTAAAGACCATTAGAAAACATACTTATTTTTACAAATGTTTTTGGTATTTTTGGTACATACGGAATAATTCATGGCGGTCCTTAATGAATAAAGAAAAGTTCACGTGAACATATTATGTCCTCAAAACAAGGAAATTTAAGCTAAAGTCGGTACGGTGTATGAAGTCCGCTAAGCAATAAAACCTCTGGAGCCGGGTAGTCGGTGGCTCTCAAACAATAAATTATATTTTTGGTATTTTCTAAATAAAATAATTTAAAGTAAATAAAATAATAATAATTTTTTAGCTTTTATAGTATTTAGGCAAATTAGTTTTACGAATTCTTTTTTTATAAAGTTTTGGTTCCGAAAAGAACCGATGTCCCCATCTTTTTGAAACATTATTGGATAGCTAGCAAAGCACTTTTCTGTTGTTCGTTTTTTTTTGTATTTGAAGCCCAGCTCTTTTCAAATGATGGACAAACTGGTAGTTCCAATATCGCAAAGTTCTTTCTTCTTTATCTTTTCAAGAATAGCTTTGAGGGTAACATATTCCTTGGCTTTATACATATCATAAACAATATTCCTAATCGATAGTTTTATCCCATGGGATAAATCAAAGGTTTTAGAATGGAGTCAAACCCTTTTATATTATGGCCTGTTCAATTCCTCTTCACTATTTTTTCGAAGTCTTCTTAAGGTCTTATCTGAAATGCCGCAAGCATCAGACGTTCGTTTTTGCACTGCCAAAACAGACACTAACGGGCCCGAGTTATCTTTTTCTAGGTAAATTAACGTTCCACTTGTAATATTTCGCGGCGTTCACCTGAAGATAAACACCTTCTAGGCGTTGTGAACATTTTCCATAACCTTGCTTTATAACTGCTTTTAATTCACACACAATGAGAAACAAACAAAAAGCATAACTACTTATTCTACTTATTTAAAATAGAACATACCATCCTGCACTTGAGCAACTTTTAATTATTTCTTGGAAAATCGTGATTATTATATAGATGTAACTATAATGATTCCAAAATAACTAAATTCTAGGAAAAGTACCTGAGAACATCTTTAACTTATTGACGCAAAATGTTTTTCATTTGATAAATAAAAAAAACTATGAGTGAAAAATAAACAAGATAAAAATATTTATCGCGGTACATAATTCTAAGATAATTTTGTTTTGGAACCGCTGATTTTGCTCAGCCGACTACAGTGAACCAGTGGAATATTCGGTACGATCAAGTATAGCGAAGGTATTGTTAACTTAACCGTCTTACTGTTTAACAACCTTTAATGATTTAATCCGATATCAAAACGAACCGACTTTATGCACTTTTCTTTCTAAAATTATCTAAGGAATCCTACTCTTAAATATTAGCACGTCATTACTGAACACTCTGTATTAAACATAGAGATAAACTAAAAAAAATAGCTGATAGGACCCCGCAGAGTGTTGAAGCAATAGAAAAGTTTCGTAAGTATAGAAATAATCTTACGAATCTTATTAAAAAATCCAAATATATGTATTTCAAGAATAGGCTAGCTCAATGTGGGAACGACATTAAAAAAACATGGGAGGTTATTAAGCAGGCGACTAATGAAACTAGAAAATGTAAAGGAATAACTTTAATTAAGAATGAAAACAAACTTGTTTATGACAATCGGGAAATTGCTGATATATTCTTGGAATATTTTGGTAATATTGGCAAAAACTTGGCAAATAAAATTAAAAAAAATAACTATAGGTTTTTAAGTAAGCGTATCTCAAATTCTTTGTTTTTTAATCCAATAACTGAAAATGAATTAATTTCTGCTATTAATTCCTTGAAAACCAAAGCATCACCTGGTGACGACAATATTTCGGCTAAACTATTAAAAGATAATCATATTTACCTCCTAAAACCACTCTTACATCTAATAAATTTAATATTTGAAAAAGGTACATATCCTGAAATCCTAAAAAAAGCCGTTATTGTTCCTATTTACAAAACTGGAGATAGGTTAAACAAAGAAAATTATCGACCGATTGCTATGACTAGCTCAGTTAGCCGTCTATTTGAAAAGTGTATAAAACTAAGGTTAGACAGCTTTTTGAACACTAACAATATTTTATCCAAGTCTCAGTATGGGTTTCTGTCAGGAGTAAGCAGTGAGGAAGCTATGGTGCACGTCACAGATTATGTATTGCAAAATTATAATAACAAATTCAAAACATTGGGTATATTTGTGGATTTGGCCCGTGCGTTCGATACTGTGGCACACGAAATTTTACTAAAAAAACTTGAAGATATTGGAGTAAGAGGTCTTGCGCACAGCCTGTTTGAGTCTTATTTAAAAAATAGAACCCAGCGAATAAGAATAAATGATTCATTGAGCAAAACGGGTACGGTGGAATTTGGGGTGCCGCAGGGTACCGTACTGGGTCCCACACTTTTTTCCTTGTATATTAATGATCTCTTTTCTGTTCTGCCAAATGAAAATAGTGAATGTGTGTGCTATGCTGATGATACAGTAATTTTAGTTAGAGGCAAATCCTGGCCAGAGACATTTCAGAGGGCAGAGGATCACATCTCCAAGGTACGTTTGTGGATGGATCAGAATCTTCTGACAATGAATGTAAACAAAACTGTTCATATGGCCTTTTCTATGAATAACCCAGGAGGTGTGATCCATCCTGAACTTAGGGTGCATAATTTTGAATGTGTTATGGATATGTCAGTGTGCAGATGTGAAGAGACAATATTAGCAAAAGATAATGTAAAATACCTGGGGGTATTCATTGACAAGAATCTAAGGTATGAAACCCATGTTAACTATATTACCAAAAAAATTCGTAAAACTTTACATAAATTTTACCAACTTAGAGAATTTTTATCTTTAAAACTCTTAAAAATGACGTACCAGGCCTTAATTGAATCAGTTTTGATGTACGGTTTGAGTGTTTGGGGTAGTGCTTGTTGTAGCATCCTTCACCGTTTAAATATTACTCAAAAATATATAATAAAGATATTCATGAACAGAAACAGGAGGTATCCATCAGATTTATTATTTAAAGAAGCTGACCTGCTACCGGTAAGGCAATTGTGTGTTAAGGGTACTCTTAGGTTTATGAAAAAGTGTAATAAATACAAAAGTAGGATTATGCACAATGTTCACACCAGATCTGTAGATAGTGGGTGCCTATTCGTTCCTCTGGCATCATATACAGCCTCGCAGAGGCACATTAGGTATGTCGGCCCCAAATTATTCAATATGTTACCTTTAAATTTGAAGTCTGTTGTAAATTTACGTACTTTCTTGCTTGGAATCTCGAAATGGATAAAGATAAATTATCAGCAAATAACCTATACGGTGCCTTTATTGAATGAATACTAGAGGGTGTTTTGAAATATCCATTTAATATTAACAATAACGTTTAATAAATCATTTTAACATTGGTAATATTTTCTTTAGTCTGGTTTAGACTGTACTGCATAAATAGTTTTAGCATATGTTATCTTTATTCTTTTTATTTTATTTTAAAAGGGAAAAGTTATTCATAACCTGAAATCTAGACAAGCTGCTTGTAGCTTTTGGATTTCAAACAGGAATATTTGTTCAGAAATGTAATAGACTTCCTAACAAATAAATAAATAAATAAAAATAAAAATAAATAAAATAAAATATTTTATGACATTTTTTAATTCTATAGGGACGAAATAAATTTAGTTCTTGTTATCTTTCCCATACCTACAATATGCAGTTTTTGAAGAAAAGTTCCATATCAAAAAAATATATACGACTATGATAGATCCTATAATGGATTCCTAGTTAGTCGATAACGTGATAACGAGTCATTAAAAAATATTACGACCACTAAAAACCACAAGAAAATGCCTACTTGAAAGTTAAGAGCGGCACTTTAAAGTAAAATAACAAAAGTACATGTGACATTATTAAATTCTACACTCAAAAGGAGAATTTTATGTTTATGGAACATAATGGCCAAAACTTTGAACAGGCTTCGTAAAACATTAGTAGACCGCAGGTTATAGAATGACGAGAATACTTGAAATTTTATGTAAAGGAGCCTTAAAGAATTTTACGACAGTTCTTACGACCTTACAACAGCCTTAAGATAGTATTAATCTCTAAAATACAAGGACGAGTTACTGTTATAAATTATAAATCGCCCTTAACCACTTCCAAGTTCAAGCCATTTATGTCAATATTTTCCCTCTTGACTTCGGCTGCATTGAGCAGAACCCATCGATTTGTAAGCGATTTTTAATTGGTGACGTCACGGTGGGCATCGATTTGTAGTTATGCAGAGTTTTTCGTTTATTGGAACAAACCCGAACAAACACCTATTACGCGCAATGTTGCCAAACTGTGTAAAAATGTAAAGCTGTAGTTCCTTATAAAAATAAATATTTAGCTTAGTTAGAAATTAAATCCTGACCGCCGGCACGAGTAAGGAATCCAGCGCACAGACACCTTCCGTTCTTTTTTCTATGGGAACAGGTTTATGCTCATCACGTACCCTGATGATAGTGTGGGACTGCATAATAAGCTTATACCCACTAAACCCCATTCGGACTCTTATTTCCAATCTCGGAACATAACCGGCATATCGCCGAGAGAAAAAAATACATAGTGAAACAGAACAAATTACACTAAATCACTTAAAGAAACATACAGACACCCACGAGTTTCAAATTAGTTTTTTTGAAGATATGCACCTATTATCAGATTACACAAAAGCACTAAACACTAACGCATAATTACACTATCGTACACATAGAACAACAGCATACACAGAAGATAGGATACAAATTATTTCGCGATAGAAAGTCAGAAATAATAAATCCGCTAATTTCTAATGGGCCTAAAACAATTTTTAATCCTTTAATGAAGAATGATGAAATAATTATGTTAACAACAACAGGACCTCCCCTTCAGTCTTAACATAGGCGAGTCCAACCAAGGGTCGAGTGCTTCGAACATATTCGCAAAAATAGCGCGGTTGCCATTTCCGAGACAATGATTATACAGGAAAGGAATATTACAGAAGGAAATTCCGCAATTTATGAATATAATCTTATAAAACATCGAAAGTGGCAACGCTGTATTTTTAGACATTTCCAAATAACGCAATATCGATCAACCGAATAAACCCGAAACAGACTGAAACATGTACTTACTAGAAATTTTTATATGTTAAATACTTACCAATGTATGAAAAAATTATATTATTTCCCAGACCACCGGATGAAACTTTATACAATAAGGGCGTATTTTTGTCTACACAGTAGCACTTTAAAATACTAATTCAGATTGAATGGTACTTATATGTGTTCATGAGATGCATACAAATTTATGCGAAAACTAATGTGAATTTGTGCTTTTGTTTTTGTGCTTTGTGAGGTTATTGTTTGGATTACCTACTTCATGTTTTTTATAAATTAAGTTGGTTTTAAATAAGGCCGGAAAGGTAAATAAAATTGCAGTTTTTTTTTTCTAAAGGGTAAAGTGGTATTAAAGTTGTTAGTTCCGACGGGTGTCGTTCGAATTGAACAAATGAGAACATACCTGACCATTTATAAACGCCGCGGCGGTTGGTTCGAGTCAGTTCAAGGTTATTAATCAGAGATTGTTTCCCAGGGAACTGAACTGAACGTAAGAGTTTATAATAATGTACCCTGAAAAATAAACAACTTCCAATCTGTCAAACGGTTATTGACTTTCTAAAGAGTGACAACACTGCTCAAAATTTACTGACGTTTTCCGCCATATGTTGTTTTGTTTATCTTTCTCACAGTGTCACCACGTGCTTAATTTTGGTTTGACGTCAGGTCATGTATAGGGCATATTAAATCGTCCTTTTTGGATATTATCTCAGGAATTGCCGGTTTAAATATAATACGTCATTTCCATAACGTGTATGAAATCAAATCAAATCAAAATATGCTTTATTGTCATAAGAATATTGTTCTTGTTAACAAAGCTATATATAAAAAAAAAATTTTATTTTAGAAAATATAAATCAAATCAGAAAAAAAAAGTATATGAAAAAAAAATATATAAAAATTAAATATAACAACAATTGGTAAAACAATTGGACAATATATAAAGAACAAAATAACTCTGACAAGTAACCACATAATATACTAAATTAAAATACAGAATTAAAACATTAAACATTATCAAGATAAAGCTAAAAGATGATACATTTTACAATAATACAACATACACATATATCAGAAGCTTAAAGACCGCTAAGATCATCCGTAAATAAATCATCAGCAGAATAATATGCTTTTTTGCATAGCAGAGCCTTTACTTCCCTTCTAAATCTCTTAAATCCATTAATCTTTCGAATGCGTAACGGAAGATGATTAAAAATTTTTTTACTCTTGTACATAACAGAGTTCCTGGTTTGGCTAGAAGTTGGTATAGGTAGATGAGTAACATATGTCTGGCGCGTATTACACACAGAAACCGAACTAATTTCATTTCGAAATTTTTTATATACCAGACATGATGACTTCAGCAAAAACAGGCAAGGCAAGGTTAAGATCTTATGTGAAATAAATAATGGTCTGCTTGAGTCCCTAAGTCTGGCTCTAAACATATATTTCACGGCTCTCTTCTGCAGAACAAACAACATATCAAACAAATAACGTGAACATCCCCCCCAAAAACATATACCATATCTAAGATGAGATTCCATCAGTGCAAAGTACGTACTTCTCACCACTTCCAAATCCAAACTATTTGCTATAATCCTGATTGCATAACAATTGGATGCCAGTCTCTTAGCCAGATTAGTTATGTGTACCTCAAATTTCAACCTATTGTCTATGTATAATCCTAAAAATCTACTTACACTCTCCCTGGCCACTGACTGGTCCCCCAATCTAACATCATCGAGAGAACATTTAAAAGAAATTATATTCGTCTTAGAAATATTAAGAGATAGGAAATTTGCATCAGTCCACTCTTTTACCTTGGTGAGATCATCATTGATGCAGTTCTGGAGTTCGGTCGCATTTTTACTAACCCAAAGTATGGTGGAGTCATCCGCAAAAAGTGTGAATCTGCCCCTGACAGCAATACTAGGTAGGTCATTAATATATATCAAAAAAAGCAAAGGGCCGAGAACAGACCCCTGTGGCACCCCATACTGAATTTCTAGTTGTTTAGAACTCTTATCATTAAAATTAACCGTCTGAATACGTGCCGTCAAATACGATCTAAACCAGTCCAAAGATCTTCCCCTTATCCCATACTTCTCCAGCTTCCATAGCAGTATTCCATGATTGACACAGTCAAATGCCTTTGACAAATCACAGAACGCCGCTGCAGCCACCTCGCCATCATTAATACCCAAATACAATCTCTCAAGAAACGCAAACATAGCATCACCTGTGCCCCTCGATTCCCTAAAACCAAACTGCTCGGAGCAGAGAATGTTATGCTTCTTTAAGAAAGATAGCAGTCGACGCTTTACTAACTTTTCTACAATCTTTGCCAAAGTGGGCAACAAGGATATTAGGCCTGAAATTAGAAGGTATTACGTAACAGTTCCACAAATCACATTACCCATGATATGTCAAAACAGCCAATGTTTTCATTAGATTTTGCTCAAAGTTGGCTGTGTAGTATCGCGTCGCCTTGACAACATAAATGGCAATTTTAAAAGTCCACATTATTAATTTTTATACTATTTTTGTGTATATTAGTAAAGTATGAGTGACTGCGATATTCAAATTGATGGAACGCAACCGGAAATTACAGTAAGTAATTTATTGCTAGAAAAAATCCACGGAGAGATATGAAAAATAAGTGTATAAAGAATTTATTGACTAGTGTACTGATGTTAACTATGTGTCAAATTGTTTTATTGACATTTCGATAATTTAAAATGAAAATAAAGATGAAGTCGTAGAAAAAGTATAGTACATAATTCGAGTGGTAAGCCCATTACACACTCTTTCGAAGTATGGTACGTCCAATATTCTTAATTCTGGTTATAGAAACTGCCAATTATCAAATTAATATATAATTTAATTTTAAATAATTAAAATACAGTACTTAATTGTTTAAAAACCCATCGCTGTTTTCCATTTTTTTAAAATGCCCAGAGGACGTTCGTAAACTGGAGGTTGTTGGGGTTGCGGGCATCCATAGTTACACCCAGAGCCACCAGATACCTCCTTGACAATAATCACTGGAGTAGCTGGAGGCCCTACTGGTGGTGGTGGGGGAGGAGGAGGTCGCGGAGGTGCTATTAAAAATAGGGGAAAAAATAGAAGACAGAACACAGAATCTTATTTGGTCCGATTAGCTTTTTTTTAGATTTTCTACAATATCGATTGTAAATAAAGAACTATAAATATATTCAAAAATCCTTTACCTGGTATATAAACTGGATAAGGCACCGGAACCGGTTTTTCGACTGGAACGTGAACTACCACTGGTTTTGGTGCTGGTGCTGGTATATATACTGGTTTGGGAGCGTGTTTTTGAACTGGTTGCAAGACTACAACTGTGGCTGTTTTCGGGGCAGGTGCTGGTTGATACTGGACGCTGTTACCGCATGGGTCACAGTAACTTGCAGATGCCGGTGCTACGAGAATAAAGGGACTGAAATTTTGTACCAAAACGAAATCGCTTGGTTTCTCTGTCTATCAGAAGCCTTTTATTAGAAAATATTTGACGTAGGAAGCTGAAATTGGGCAGGGCTATAATTATAACCCAAATGTAAATCGAAAATTTAAGAAGTTGGTTGATGATGTTGTTGTAGTGTCCTAATGAGGATATACAGGGTGTTATGGAAATGACTTATTATATTTAAACCGGCAAATCCTGAGATGAAAATAAATTGAAGAAAAATAACCATAAATGGCTCTTTGAATTAATAAGCCAAATATACACTTTATATGAAATCTCAAAATTTACGTGGCCGCTCCTGAGGACCTTCGGAATCAATAGTTTATTGAGGCAGTCTCGAGGTTCAAAAGAGGTTAGCGCAATATAGACGACGTTGTCATATTGTAACACGGAATTCTAAACGCACGTGTTTAGTTTTTGACAAGAAGGCGTCTTTGACACGCGTTATCACTTCTTTTTCAAACTTTTTAGTACAATTTTAAGGTCCCTACTCTCTTACCAGGACCTTCGATCTTATTTTAAAATAATCCGTTTATATATATTATATTCCATAAAGTATGTTTTTCAACAGCTCAACAGTAGATAATATCACACAAATTTGAAATCACATCACAACATTTATCATTATGAATTATTTCACAACAGAGAAAAAATCGAGTACTGCTACAACTAACAAAACGTTTAAAATTCGTATATGTCAAGCACGTGGAGCCCTCGACAGTGTCAGTTCAACCCCGAGGCTCGAAACATACTGAAGCAACGAGGCCGAGACACGCGGTGTGATCTGACAACACGGTTAGTATACTTATACTCTAGTGACCCATATTGTTGCTAAGTGAATCCAGATGGAACGGCGCGACAGTACGTGGGTAAAAAGGTTTTTTACCTTAGTATTTAGATATTCGATATAAAAAAAAGTATGTAGACTTTCTCTAGGACACCCAAGGAGTCACCCATAATATAAATTAATAATTAATATACGTTATTTCCATAACACCCTGTATTTTGTTTCATTAGAACTGGAGAGAGAAAAGTATATTTCAAACATTTATTAAATATATTTTTTGAAATTAAAATTTACCTGGTGCTGCAGGATAGTATTTATGTCCTAATACGAAATGAAATATTCCTCCATTGAACGTTAGCAAGAGTATGGCAAATTTTTCTAAAGATATCTGAAATAAAAACAAAATTGTAATGCAAAATAAAGATACTAATGATTGTGGGTTTTCTAGTAAACTATTATTTTTTCTGTGAAAATTATACAAACCCGAATAAATCGATACTAATTAAAAATATGATAAACTACTATGCCAGAGAAATTAAAATTAACCTTGTTGTTATATTATACAAAAATCCTATTAATCTTTTATAGGTAATTATAAGTTTGGTAAGCATGTATTTATATAAAATTATAGAAAAATATTCTATGTATACTAATCGCTTCCTTGTTTTTTTAGATATGAATCTTTTCAGCCGAATAACTCTAAAATAAAGTTGCGAAGGCAGATTTTGTTTTGTAAATATAAACAGTTTTGACAGTGGTCTACCTAGTCTAGTCACGTATTTAAGTAGTTAAAAGTTAACACGTTTAGGACATATGTTCATATGACGTTTTTTTCTGAAAATGGACCCAAGAATAATCTCCTTAAATATTAGCATGTTATTAAGAAACACCCTGTACAATTAATGCTAACATAATAATAAGAAATTTTTCTGAACACCCCCTGAATTTTTTCCATTTATCTAATGTGAAACCTCTCTTAACGGACACCTCTAATAAGCGGATATCTGTATTAATAGTCCGGAACTAGGTATGTGAAATTCCATGAAAATCAACCACTCTTGGGCGGACTCTCCTTTGGGCGGACGCTGACAGGCTGTTTCCATACAAGCAGGGCGAAAACCCTCCTTTAAACGGACAAAAAATGTTTTAAAGTATTTGGGAGACGAATAAGTACGGTGCAAAAACAGAAAAACTCTCTGAAGGCAGACCGGCAACTAATCGAGTATGTGTGGCAGACTTCGCCGAATGAAAGTATGTGTGATTCCCCGACAGCAGTCCGCCGTTTATTATTGAGTTGTAAGGTTAAAATCGTAAACAATGGCAGATAAATGTCGCGTTTTGAGTCTGAAAGAGAATATTGATGTTGTGGAAGTTTGTAATTTGATAACAATGATTTGGGCGAGTTCATTAACATTGATAGCAATATGCTATTAGAAGATGATAGTGACCCCATTCTTACCGATTATGTAGTCCAAACTGAAACCACATCACTATCTGACGACTCTGATGAAGAAGTTGAATGCAGTAATCAAACAAATGTCACCAATTATCAACAAGCCATTAGTATGGTAAAGGAATTATAAGAATATACAAAGAATAGAGGTGACTCTACAGCAATGGAATTGTTATCAGACTTGGAATTACATTTTCTAGATTGCAAGTATAAAACGCAAACATGTCAAACTACGTTATTAGATTTTTTTAGTACTACATCCTAACTAAAACTAGTGTATTTTTGTTATGTTATGTTTATTTGTACATACATATACATAGTAATAATTTTGCATTTACATATTACCTAGTAACAAATTTTCCATGGGCGGACACCTCTATTAGGCGGACACATTTAGACGTAGGTGTCCGCCTAAGGGAGGTTACACTGTACTATCTTTATTTTTAACAAATAGTTCTCGCGATGGTTTAGGAAGAAAATAAGCCGAAACATTAACTGAACCATTGAATTTCATTCGAAAAATTTAAGTAGTGGTCTCGCGTGATGCGACTCACCCTGTATATTTTCAATTTCGGTATGTGTTTATACGAGATAAAACCACATGTTTTAGTTAGAAAAGTTATTTTATTGATCCAAGAAATCGGTTGAAAATGGCAACCAAAATTTACCCGTAAAAACATAAAATTATAGAAGATAGACATTAATCATTTTGTACTTACCCCATAAATCTTCATTGCTATATTAATAAGGATACCAAATCACCGGTATTGTTGATATTTAAATTCTTATAGCCAATAAAGCAGTCGATACGGTCTCGAGTAAATTAAAAGTGTGTACCAACCATAAATTTTTTAAACAATATTTTCAGGCAGTCGGGAGAACTTTAAAGCAGATTCTCTTTTCCCGCTATATTAAATAATGAACAACACATGTTATAAATGTTATAATTAAAATTCGTTATGAGAATGTTTGGAAAATATCTATTCATAAGTTATTTGAAACCTTTAATTTTATAAAATGAGAAAATCCCCATAGAAAATACTTTTTTGCAACCGGATTTTCAACCTGAAGCTTGATTTGCGTGCTCGGAAAAACATATACATGGGGGTGAAACCTATATTGGGGATTTTAAAAATAATTAACTAAATTTAACCTGCATAATGAAATCTTATTCTTTTTTATCATATTTCTGTTAATTTTTTCTTGTTTTTATTTGTCCTATTTTGTACTATTTTTAGTTCCTCAAAACGTCTTGCTGAAGATTTCCTGCTCTAAATCCTCCTTACGCATAAATCAGCGGTAAATATTTGATAAACGTACAAACAACTTTTATTTCTTTTTACGTTCTTTTTTTTTAGAATTAACTCATATTAAAATAACATTATGGTACAATTACAGTGAAACCTCTCTTGGGCGGACACCTACGGGACCGACTAAATGTGTCCGCCTAATAGAGGTGTCCGCCCATGGGAAATTTGTTATTAGGTAATATGTAAATGCAAAATTATTACTATGTATATGTATGTACAAATAAACATAAAATACACTAGTTTTAGTTAGGATATTAGTAGTAGGTACTAAAAAAATCTAGTAACGTAGTTTGACATGTTTGCGTTTTATACTTGTAATCTAGAAAATGTAATTCCAAGTTTGATAACAATTCCATAGCTGTAGAGTCACCTCTATTCTTAGCATACTCTTATAATTCCTTTACCATACAAATGGCTTGTTGATAATTGGTGACATTTGTTTGATTACTGCATTCAACTTTTCGTCAGATAGTGATGTGGTTTCAGTTTGGACTACATAATCGGTCGGAATGGGGTCACTATCATCTTCTAATAGCACATTCCTATCAATGTTAATGAACTCGCCCAAATCATTGTTATCAAATTACAAACTTCCACAACATCAATATTCTCATTCAGACTCAAAACGCGACATTTTTCTCCCATTGTTTACGATTTTAACCTTACAACTCACAAATAAACGGCGGACTGCTGTCGGGGAATCACACATACTTTCATTCGGCGAAGTCCTTTCGCGCTACCACCCATAGTTGCCGGTCTGTCTTCACAGAGTTTTTGCACCGTACTTATTCGTCTCCCAAATACATTTTTTTGTCCGTTTAAAGGAGGGTTTTCGCACTCTTTGTATGAAGCCGGCCCGTCCGCTTCCGCCCAAGAGAAGTTGATTTTCATGGAATTTCATATACCTAGTTCCGGACTATGAAAAAATGTCCGTTTAATAGAGATGTCCGCTTATTAGAGGTGTCCGTTATGAGAGGTTTCACTGTATTTCAAATCTGTACTTTGCAGTTGGTCTGATTTGGACTATATTAGACCGTCGTACATCGCCGCTCTTTTCGTTTATCGCAGCTCCAATATAAATGCACCCTTAAGTGAAGTGTAAATACCACAACCACCCCCCCCCCCCCCCCCTCCATAATTTTAGTTTTATTAATTTTCTTTGTAAATGTACTGTTTTAATTTATAACAATTGTTAAATAACTGGGAAATCAGGAAAAATTACCCTCCATTTGCTTACTTCCTCAATAGAATGCATAATATCGTCATTCTCTAGCGACGAGATCGACAATTCGTCAAAAAGGTTTCGGATATGCGCCATTTTGCATAATTCAAATGGTTTAAATTTGTCACCAATTTGAAATTAGCCTGGTTTACGAATGGCCCTGAGAAGGTCAAGGGGCTGCTAGTCGATATTTGGCATAAAACCGCGGAAGTGCTATTTGAATCTATGTCGGGATAACCGATGAATGAATAAAGTTTATTATAAATTTAAATGATCTATTCAATGTTAAGCGGAGTCGACCGTGAGAAATTCTAGCATTTTTTTTCTAAATCAAATTACAAACAACGGCGACGCTTTTAATAATATTTTTGATTATATATATTTCTAAACTCCTGGACAAAATTAACGCAACATCAGAAATTTCCCATATTTTTTTCAGAATTTATGATACGATTTGAATGATTTTTTTTTAATTGTAGGTTGGTTCCTTGACAATGTGATAGTTTTAGCTGTTTATGATAAAAATTTAATTTTCGATTTATACTGGGTGTATTAAAAATGCTGTGTTTCTTTCCGAAAATTCGCATCACCCTGTGGAGTTTATTAGCAACCGAAACATATTGTAGTTGATATTAAACGGTAGGTCCATCTTTCCCCAACATTTTATTTTTTGGTTTACTTCATTATCTCTGTTATTAAAGGAGATGCACCGTTTTATAGCATAACATGTTTTTATAGACTTATAGATTAAAATACTCGTCGGTCAACTGGGCATACGAAACGGTTTCCGAACAGTTTTTATCAGTATGGCGAATTTTATTTGACCTTTGTAACTTTAAAACACCACATCTGCTGACACATCGCTTGCAATGTCCGAAAAAGTCCATAGTCTACTTGAAAACACTTAACAATGAATGTGTTGAATATTAAAGTCTCACATGTTACGTTATAAAACGGCGTATCTCTTTTAATAACAGAGCTAATGAAGTAAACCAAAAAAGAAAATGTTGGGGAAAGATGAACCTACCGTTTAATGTCAACTGCAATATGTTTCAGTTGCTAATATACTCCACAGGGTCATCCGAATTTTCGGAAAGAAACATAGCATTTTTAGTACACCCAGTATAAATCAAAAATTAAATTTTTATCATAAACAGCGAAAACTATGACATTGTCAAGGAACCAACCTACAATGCAAAAAGAAACCATTCAAATCGGATAATAAATTCAGAAAAAAAATAGCGTCAAAAATATGGCAAATTTATGATGTTGCGTTAATTTTGTCCATGAGTTTATTATTAATATTTTATTTAATATTTGCACATATTACCCTTAAAGTCTTAAATGGGAAGGAGGGGGGTGGGGTCTGGTCAAGTGACACATCATTTTAAAGGTCGTTTAAATTATGTCTGTTATCTGTCTGTTTCTGCTTTCACTGTGACAGTCAGTGGCGGTTCTTCCACAGGAGCACATGCGCACGTGCACTCCCAAAACAAAACGAATAAAAAATATTAATTTATATTCATTGAATATTATTTATCGTATAAAGTCCAACCCTCCATAATATTTTATCGCACCGTCAAACTAAAAAAAGTCCGACCATCCCTAATATTTTATCATCCGGTCAAACCAAACTGTATAGATCCGGCAACCGTGCCTCGGTCGTGGTAAATGACGATTATGACGAGACTTGCTCGCATGTGCGATTAAGTAGTGCAATTCCACTGTAGCAACAGGTGGCGGGTTTGCAGCGGGGGATAGCGGGGCTATGGCGATTTAACATGGAAAAGGCGCACAGTTCTTGTGTGCGCTGTTGTCTGTTCGTGCATCTAGTTAGAAATTCGAGCGTGTATGTTTTAATATTTTAATATTATATATGTATTAAGTTATAATGTGTTGACGGTGGACTATTTAAGAAATAACTTTAGCTCTTTGAGTTTGGAGCAAAAAATTGAAGTGAAGATTGCGAGAACACCTAAACCCGAAATTAATTTAACGAAGACCACAAATGGTAAATCTAGGGACTTTATTAGAAAGTTTAAAAATGAAATATATGAAAAAGAATTTATAGAGGGTATTCCTAACTTAATGAGGCTGTTATTGATAAATTTTCTACAATTAAGAACCAAAGAATGGACTTTACGTTTAAACACTATTGTGTAGGGTCAATAAATGTTGTGTATTTCGATAAATGATACTCGAAATGATTTTAAACCATTTTATTTAAGGATTTAAACTAAAAAACACTGAAAATATGAAGAATGCCAACTTGTCAGTATTGTGGCTCGATTCGTTCTCGTCATAAAACAGTTAACTATTGTTCTCGTCTTGGTTGCGCCTAATGACGTAGCCGTAGATGGCGTAGTGGTATTAGACATCATTCGGTTTTCTTGATAACTCGTAGATGGCGGTAGTAGTATTGGATATCATTCGGTTTTCTTGATAGATCGTAGAGGGCTTTAGTAGTATTAGTAGTGGACTGTATAAATATTGTTACGAGGGTTGCATGCGTCGACGTCAAGATCCGACAGCTATACACACTAAGAAAACCTTTCTTAATTTCCAAAAGTCGTATTTACTTGTGTAAAATAAAAAAATAAATAAAAATATGTTTTACCTAACGCATTCTCTTATTACTTTTTTTCTTTCTACATTTAAAACGCCTAGAAAGTAATTGTTTGGTCGTTAAACAAAAATAAAATTTTAAAAATATTTTCACCATACTAAACTTGTGAACCCCCTCGATCATAGGTCACGAGCCGCCACTGGTGACAGATGATCGGCTTGATATGTCTTGGTTAGGAAAAACAAACAATCGACGGAAGTGACTCAAATATCTATATTTCTATCCAGTTTACGACATGGCATAGGCTTACCATAACACAAACACTGAAAAACAAAGAATTTTATTTAAAAATGACAAATATGTCAGTTGTTAATCTGGTAGCGTCAAACGTAAAAGCAGGTATGAAAGACGGACGTTCCAATAAGGCATTTATAAAAATTACGTTCCGAACGCTCGAAGACGACGTAATGTCTTTGTCTAATTAACAGAAAACGACAAAGAAAAACTATACTAATTTTCAGAGGTCCCCCATTGTTTCCTGGAAAATTGTTTACCATACCCTAAGAATGTGAATTGTAGGTTGGTTCCTTGACAATGTGATAGTTTTAGCTGTTTATGATAAAAATTTAATTTTCGATTTATACTGGGTGTATTAAAAATGCTGTGTTTCTTTCCGAAAATTCGCATCACCCTGTGGAGTTTATTAGCAACCGAAACATATTGTAGTTGATATTAAACGGTAGGTCCATCTTTCCCCAACATTTTATTTTTTGGTTTACTTCATTATCTCTGTTATTAAAGGAGATGCACCGTTTTATAGCATAACATGTTTTTATAGACTTATAGATTAAAATACTCGTCGGTCAACTGGGCATACGAAACGGTTTCCGAACAGTTTTTATCAGTATGGCGAATTTTATTTGACCTTTGTAACTTTAAAACACCACATCTGCTGACACATCGCTTGCAATGTCCGAAAAAGTCCATAGTCTACTTGAAAACACTTAACAATGAATGTGTTGAATATTAAAGTCTCACATGTTACGTTATAAAACGGCGTATCTCTTTTAATAACAGAGCTAATGAAGTAAACCAAAAAAGAAAATGTTGGGGAAAGATGAACCTACCGTTTAATGTCAACTGCAATATGTTTCAGTTGCTAATATACTCCACAGGGTCATCCGAATTTTCGGAAAGAAACATAGCATTTTTAGTACACCCAGTATAAATCAAAAATTAAATTTTTATCATAAACAGCGAAAACTATGACATTGTCAAGGAACCAACCTACAATGCAAAAAGAAACCATTCAAATCGGATAATAAATTCAGAAAAAAAATAGCGTCAAAAATATGGCAAATTTATGATGTTGCGTTAATTTTGTCCATGAGTTTATTATTAATATTTTATTTAATATTTGCACATATTACCCTTAAAGTCTTAAATGGGAAGGAGGGGGGTGGGGTCTGGTCAAGTGACACATCATTTTAAAGGTCGTTTAAATTATGTCTGTTATCTGTCTGTTTCTGCTTTCACTGTGACAGTCAGTGGCGGTTCTTCCACAGGAGCACATGCGCACGTGCACTCCCAAAACAAAACGAATAAAAAATATTAATTTATATTCATTGAATATTATTTATCGTATAAAGTCCAACCCTCCATAATATTTTATCGCACCGTCAAACTAAAAAAAGTCCGACCATCCCTAATATTTTATCATCCGGTCAAACCAAACTGTATAGATCCGGCAACCGTGCCTCGGTCGTGGTAAATGACGATTATGACGAGACTTGCTCGCATGTGCGATTAAGTAGTGCAATTCCACTGTAGCAACAGGTGGCGGGTTTGCAGCGGGGGATAGCGGGGCTATGGCGATTTAACATGGAAAAGGCGCACAGTTCTTGTGTGCGCTGTTGTCTGTTCGTGCATCTAGTTAGAAATTCGAGCGTGTATGTTTTAATATTTTAATATTATATATGTATTAAGTTATAATGTGTTGACGGTGGACTATTTAAGAAATAACTTTAGCTCTTTGAGTTTGGAGCAAAAAATTGAAGTGAAGATTGCGAGAACACCTAAACCCGAAATTAATTTAACGAAGACCACAAAGGGTAAATCTAGGGACTTTATTAGAAAGTTTAAAAATGAAATATATGAAAAAGAATTTATAGAGGGTATTCCTAACTTAATGAGGCTGTTATTGATCAATTTTCTACAATTAAGAACCAAAGAATGGACTTTACGTTTAAACACTATTGTGTAGGGTCAATAAATGTTGTGTATTTCGATAAATGATACTCGAAATGATTTTAAACCATTTTATTTAAGGATTTAAACTAAAAAACACTGAAAATATGAAGAATGCCAACTTGTCAGTATTGTGGCTCGATTCGTTCTCGTCATAAAACAGTTAACTATTGTTTTCGTCTTGGTTGCGCCTAATGACGTAGCCGTAGATGGCGTAGTGGTATTAGACATCATTCGGTTTTCTTGATAACTCGTAGATGGCGGTAGTAGTATTGGATATCATTCGGTTTTCTTGATAGATCGTAGAGGGCTTTAGTAGTATTAGTAGTGGACTGTATAAATATTGTTACGAGGGTTGCATGCGTCGACGTCAAGATCCGACAGCTATACACACTAAGAAAACCTTTCTTAATTTCCAAAAGTCGTATTTACTTGTGTAAAATAAAAAAATAAATAAAAATATGTTTTACCTAACGCATTTTCTTATTACTTTTTTTCTTTCTACATTTAAAACGCCTAGAAAGTAATTGTTTGGTCGTTACACAAAAATAAAATTTTAAAAATATTTTCACCATACTAAACTTGTGAACCCCCTCGATCATAGGTCACGAGCCGCCACTGGTGACAGATGATCGGCTTGATATGTCTTGGTTAGGAAAAACAAACAATCGACGGAAGTGACTCAAATATCTATATTTCTATCCAGTTTACGACATGGCATAGGCTTACCATAACACAAACACTGAAAAACAAAGAATTTTATTTAAAAATGACAAATATGTCAGTTGTTAATCTGGTAGCGTCAAACGTAAAAGCAGGTATGAAAGACGGACGTTCCAATAAGGCATTTATAAAAATTACGTTCCGAACGCTCGAAGACGACGTAATGTCTTTGTCTAATTAACAGAAAACGACAAAGAAAAACTATACTAATTTTCAGAGGTCCCCCATTGTTTCCTGGCAAATTGTTTACCATACCTAAGAATGTGAATTGTTCATTCTTCAAAGACTGTGAACCAAAGTCATATCCGCCTTGAATTAAGATCATCTTTTCAATTTTTAATATTTTTTTCTGGAACTGAACGGCAGTTTTCAAGTTGACACCCTGTATATTCATTATACTCCAGCGTATAGTAACAGATACTCGAAAGGAACTTTTGAAACCAAAAATTCCGTCCGCGTTTTATTCCGGACAAAAAGTTTTTCGAGTTTCTCTTGTATCTCTTATTCATTTGAGCTTAACAAATCTTATAAAGTATTTAAATTTGGAGTCACTTTTGCCAAGAAAGAGGATTAAAATTTTAAAGGGATTTGGCGATTTGTCCAATGAATTATTTATTTTCTCGACATGGATTTAAGTATTCATTATAAAAAAATTCTAACTAGAAATACTTTCTATCTAACAATGAAACAAAATAACTATTTATATATAAATGTACAAATGCATTGTTGCTTATTTTACGAACGGCAAAATCTGACGAAACGAGCCGAAGGCGAGTGCCATAATCCCGTATGTGAATAGAAGTAACTATATGCATAAGTTTCATACGATATTTTTTCTACGGTCGTACCAGTTTTCTTGTTTGAAATTTATCATATTTGCTTATATCGACTTGATTATTCATAATTATGTTGATTTTAGCTTGGAATAGCATGACTATAAAGTAAAAATGTTTTACCTTTCTTGCAAATACGTTAACAATACCCGTTCTTTGAAACTCTTGCTTGCTACTTGCTTTAGATCCAATGCCATTTTATAAACGTATTATATTTCTTTTTGTAAGATTCTTTGGATTTTTCAGGCAATAAATTTTGTGTTGCTTCATTGGCTTTATTAATTATTTCTTCGGAATTATTTATTTCCATTTGTCATGTTTCCAAATGCTATTGGCATTTGTAAGGAAACAATAACAATGCATTAAAAAATATAGTTTTTATAAGGATCGTAGAAAAAACTTTTTTGACATTGGTTGCGATAAATCAGCGAGAAAATTCACCATTTACATGTCTTTGGTACTGGACAACAATGGCAAACATGTGGGGGTCTGAATATGTACACATATAGGGTGTAACAGAAAGGTTGGAAGTAAATTTAGCAGTGATTTCCTTAGCAAAAAATAATATTTTTTTCCCTATAAATTTTTGCTCTACTTATTTTTGTTTCCAAACTACTGGGCGTTAAAAGACTTAAAAGTTTGCAATAAAATTCTAATAATAAATTAATTAACAATAATAAATGTATCAACTACTAACTTACAAACAATTACAAATTAATTATCAATAATATTTAACAAAATTAAAAGAATATTACAATAAATGCTGAAAAAAGAATTCTTCCAGTGGCGTACCATTTTCTTTTTGAAAAACCTTATGGTAATGTCCGTACACACGCCACTGAGTAATCTACGAAGTCAAATCAAAGTAAGCTCCTGCTAAAATTTCATTTCATTATCTGCCAGCGCTAAAAAGTTATTACGCAAAAACGATTATTAAATTTTTAACACCCTGTAGTTTGGGAACAAAAATCAGTAGAGCAAAAATTTATAGGAAAAAAAATATTATTTTTTGCCAAGGCAATCACTGCTAAATTTACTCCCAACATTTCTGTTACACCCTGTATCCCACCTATTCATCATCTTAGATTTGCAAAAGTAATCCGTAACTTCCGTTGTGTGCCCCCCCCCCCCCAAAAAAAAATAAAATCTGGGTTACGCTACTGTTTTAAACGGTCGATTGTTAAAACAGCATAGAAATAAGAACAAAACTCTTATTGTGATTTTGTTTCATTTTTCCAGTGAAAAGTCGTAATGTCATCAGATTTATTTAAAAAGATTTCCGTCAAGATTTAGCATAATATAATGAAATTTATATGAACATTAAAATATCGAATATCTAATGCACGACATGCAATCATGATATTGCATCATGCAATTTTTACAGCCAACGCTTCCTGGCACCTATTAAATAGGAAATAACTTACCCTTTTTGCGAATTTTAATTATTTTTTTTTAATGACCACTATCAAGTGTGAGTCCTAAACTTACATAAAAATTTAATTTTATTTATTTTTTAAACTAAACCAATTAGATATATATATAGGTTAAAGACTGGCCTAAAAGTATCGCCATGCGACTCGAGGTGAAAGCCAAAAGTGACCAAATATCACATCGATTACGAAACATTTTTTCCACATATGTAACGTATTTAGAAGAAATGGTAAATTTTTGTTACGTCGAGTGGTATGGCGATGCTTTTGGGCCAGCAGGATCTAACACAGATATAATAGGTTTAGTTAAAAATATTAATTAAATTCAATTTTCATGTAAGATATGCCAAATTTAAATTTTAAGAAATTTATATGCGTCTAGAGCAGGGGTCGGCAACCTGCGGCTCCCGAGCCACATGCGGCTCTTTGGATGTGAAGCTGCGGCTCTTTAGTTCAGGGGTAGGCAGCGGCTCTTTCGATGTCAAGTTGTGTCTCTTTCGGTATCAAATTGTGGCCGTTAGTGGCTCTTTAAAAACTGAGAAATTGTGTAAATTATAACTATTGGCTCTTCCATCTCAAAAGGTTGCCGACCCCTGGTCTAGAGCAATTAAATGTAATGCTCCTGTACAACTAAACGTATCAGAATCTGAAGAATCTGTTTTCTATCAGTTAAAAATACATATTAAAATTGGTTCACTATTAACGAAATAACAGCTTATTAAGTTTGATTATTCGATATTTAATTGGGGTAGTGAATCACATTTAATTAAAATATAAACAATATAGCAATTGGAAGCGCCCTTGGTTTAGAAAGTCTGTAAGTACTAAAACAAAAGAAAATATTTACACATATTTCCCCAGGCACTTTATCTTGCCTTTGTACAAAATAGCATTTCTTCAATTTTGCTTTGTTTTTTGGCACATCTACAAATGTATTATTAACCCTTAAGTCTTTGCTTTACGGATAATGGAAATATTTAAACGTAAGCGGAGGGAATCTTTGACACTATTGTCTGCTTTGTGAACGTCCTTTCGTTCAAGAAATTAATTAAATGGAAAAGACTTTATTTTAAACTTATGTTTTGTTTATTTCTCTCCGGCAGTACCGGAATTCTAAAAAAATTCCAAGTTGAACATAGGAAATCCCATGTAATTTTGGCTCCCCTGTACATTTTATAGAAAAATTGCATTATAACTTCTCGAAAAGGCCAACATGGTGAATCTATGTGCCGAGTTTGAATATAATTCGGTGAGCCAATCTTAAGCTATTCAATTAAACGTGATGGCAAAACCACGGAACTCTCATAGTTCAGGTAATACTGACAAACACCAGAAAATTAAATTTTGACATTGACAAAACTAAAATTAGTGTCAGTGACAATATTTTCATTATTCGTTGTATGTTCAGCTTCAAACTGAACTTATTTGTGGTTTATTATTAAATTATTTGTTATTTATTGAACTAGTCCAACATAACTAAAAATTTAGAGTTTACTTATGAGATATTATTTATAAAATTAGGAGAAATATACGACCATATCCCAAAATTTCCTGATGTTGTTCAAAAAACCCTCGAAACGTCATTAAACCACAATGTGTCATACATCGTTGCATTCGGAAGAAAAAAAGCTCTCAAATTCCAATTTCAGAAAAACAGGACCGTATTTAAAAAAAGAAAGTTGATAATGGCCCTTCGAAGACGACTCGTCGGATTACAAAACAATTAACGCCGTTAGATAGAGCGGAAAAAGTGGCAATGCAAAAGTGCAATTTACTGTACAATTCGATCTCAAAAAAACCCAGGAAAACAATAAAACGATTTTTCAGAATTTCGTTTTTTTCCGGATATCTCCGGAACAACTCGGAAATTTAAAACTTTCTAAACGGCATATTATTAGGCACGTAAATGCGCAACTTTACCTCCATTTAACCGACTTCGTATCTCTTACGGTTTCCGAGATCCCTGTACTGGCCCTCCTTATCTTGGACACGTTGTATAGTGCCTAATCATAAAAAACGTATTCAATTTATTCAAATAGCTAGTTCACTCTAAAGAACGTCCCGCGAAAATTTAAAATCATGCATCTATTTTCTAAATTAAAACGTCTTGATTTATGAACCAAGTTTAGCGGGAAAGTTTTGCTTTTAAAGTGGATGATAATGGAATCGTCGGAAACACACTACAATTTCTTTTCTATGAAAGTTGTATATTTAAAAGTTCTTATAGTTATTTAGGCGAATAGTGAAACACTGATGAAACAGTTGTGTGGAACTATGAGCATTTGCAACAAAATAATAAATAATAATAAATAAATATTAAAACTATAATCTATCTTCCAACGTTTTTCTTACTATGTGCTTGTAGTAAAAATTTTTTTAAAATCGTTTTTTAATATCTTCGAAAGTATTTCACATGTTATTTTCAATTTTGGTACGTGTCCAAAGGATATGAAACCGCAATATTTTAGTTAGAAACTAATCTATGCACCAGTCTGCGTACTTGCAAATATAGGTATCCTTTGATATTTTTACAAAAAAAGTAGTACATCCCTGATATTTTTCGTATTGTATCAGCAAATTTAAATTGTTTCAATTAAATATTTAAAAATCCGATAATTTTATTCAAATCGGTAAGCTTCTTTAGCGCTATAGATTTTTTAAAACGAAGGTAAAAACCCCGTTTCCCGAACTTTTTGTTGACCAGTTTATTTTTATTTCCCCCCTTATTTCTACACAAGATCCTGCCAATATTCTGATAATCTTAATTTATCATCGAAACTGATTCCAGCTTCAGACTCAAGTGGTGTGCGGTCCAGAGCGGCTGGTCGTTCTGGAATTTCAATTTGCCAGTTAAGCGAAGGTGGCAAGAAGTGGCGCTATGGCAATGACAGGGTCAAGGCTCATTTACATTTTAAATATTATTATTAGGTAGGAGCAGAAGCCAAATTTATTTTTTTGAAAGGGGGAATATATAGCATTTAAATATAGTGTAAAATTTATGATTTAAGTTCCCACCCCATATTTACTACTTATCTGTCCAATTTAGGACTGGTACTAGTAGATCGTCTTGGTTTTGGCGGGGCATAGATATAATTTATCATATAGTGCAACTGGGACTGGCTAGTATATTAAATGAATATGCTTAAGCAGATTTTTCGAACTTATTTTTCCCAGCACTGCACTGGATTTTAATGAGGCAACCAAATATACATCTCAGCTAAAACGACCTACGTCTTTTTGCAGAACAAACTCGAACAAACCCAAGCAGAAAAGGCCACCTAAATGTCCAAGCCTGCAATTTAGATTGACACAAGACGAAGAAAGTGGTAACCGATTAAAAGTGATCTACCCTTAGACAAGATCTACCGGTAATTACCGTTCCAAATTGGTATTTACCATGACTTATTTGACTCTCTCTTACATGAGACATATGACAGAAAGGGATAACTTTGGTTAACTTGAAGGTCAACCAAGGGATAACCGCGGTAATAACCGCTAGATCGCTTTTAATCGTTTCTTTGTGTAGTGTTCGTTTACTTCGTTTTCTCTGATCGATCTGACTGACAGCAAAAAGTATTTTTGTTTACAATTTTTGAAGGCTAAAAATAGCTTTGATAAAGAAAGGTCGAATGTGAAATGTAGACAAACACGTTATATAGCAAAGTTCTAACTGAAAAAATACTCGAGGGTTGTTTTTTATAATAAACCAAAGGATCTCAAAAAAATCTAGTCATGAAGTCCTCTAAAGCCATGCCAAAGGTTCCACTGAACTTTTTAGGTATTTGTTGTGTAACATTATATGTTAATAGAACTAAAATCAATGAAAATACTGTGTTTATCAAGTATAAGATCTTCAACTACTTATTTTAGCCGTACTTTACATCTTATGCTTCGAAACTATAACCATTAACTCTCGTACTTCGACATTATGGAAGTTAAACTCTGACCGCACCAAAATTGTAGAAGGAGACGCAGCAAATGCTCCTACCGATCATATAACTGGCGTAAATGCAGTACCTCAGTTCGTTACCCAAGAAGACCCCCTATTTAACATTATAACATCTACCGCACGATATGGTACTACATGGGTAAAACATGATGAACAAAGTTTTTGTACTGATTGTGGTGTTGAGAATTCCGAGTAAGAAATTGTTTCTGTATATATGTATATATTTATAAAAGAAAAAGTAATTTTGTTTACAGTATAAGTATTTCTTTAATGAATAAATGATTTTTTTTATGGTCAAGTCTAAGAAACAATACAAAAACCATTATCAATTCTAGTTTGTTTTTTTAAGGAAAAACTCTACCAATCTGGACTTTAAAACAGTTGACTCAAAACAGACCTTAGTAGATGACCATGAATTGTCCTGTGGAAAGCCCGTTAATTTTACTTTCTATGACAACCTTGTTGGGGTTATGAATAGGTAAGTATACTCCCATGGACTTTGATCGATTTATAAATAATCTCAATAATATTCATTCTTATACATATAGTAAATATTCACACATTAAATTTCTTAAAGGTTCTTTTATGTTTTAGAGATAAGCACCCGCCATTAGTAGAACCTGAAGCAATGATAGAATTTATAAGAAAGTATAAGTTTAAAGCTGGAAAAACCTTTGATTTGGAACTGGTGGAAAATAAATTGAAACGAACCAAAAAAGAAGTAAGCAAGTAATGGTAGCGTATACAGTATGAAATTATTTTATACCCAATGTTTCTCATGCAGTAAATCATCAACATGTTGTTTCTTGCTTTTGTAGAAACCAAAATCAGTGGGGACCTTCCATCAACTGGGAAACTTTTGGAGAATAAAAGGAGAGCCCAGGAGAGCTATAGAATGTTTTCGAAAAGGTAAATGAAATTTTGTTCAGTAATAAACCTGATACACTTATGGAATTACTTTGATGTCAATCTGCCTGTTTCTATGTCACAGCCCTATTTTTATCAGACACCATTTATCATAAGCGACAGCGCCGATCTATCATTCTTCTGTGAGAGTCGAATGATAGATCAGCGCTGTCGCGTACTAATCTGATTTGACTTTAAAAAGTAGTATTTGTGATCTTTAGCTTTGGCTGTATCGCCACACAATGCAGATATATTGCTGAACTTGGCGAAAATATTATTTCATCTACAGTATTTAGATGATGCCATATATCTCACAAGACGTTCCCTAGAAGTGGCACCCCCAGAAAAAGAGGCATGGCAGCAATATTTCACTTTAGGTAAGTTTTATAATTTATGACAGGTAGCTAATAAAGTAATATAGTGAGCCATAAATCGCTTTATCAGTTAATTACCAAGACCATTGGGACACAAGTTGTACTTTTGCTCGGTTATGTTAAAATCACAATTTATATGCAAAAACATTTTTAGGTGAAATATTTAAAGCCTACGGCCACTATCAAGAAGCACAAATTCATTTAAGGCACACCATAGATTTAAATCCAGGTTATGAACCAGCTGTGAGGTTGCTTAAAGAAATGGAAGACATGCCTTCTTCTCCCATGCATTTTTATACTTTCATTATAATTGTGTGTTTGGTAAGTGAAAATCAAACTTTTGGTTTTTGAGATCGAGTTTTCTTCCTTTAAACAGGCCACTTCTACTACCACACCTCCTCTATGGTACTTGAAGGAAAACAACTTGCACATTCATCCTCATCATAAATTACTTGTACTTTTTATCTTCATTCAAGTAATATTCTTAAATTCTTTTAGGTGATTGGTGTTCTTTTAGCCATACTGAATTCTGTTGAGCACTTGGAAGCTGGGCAGAATAAATCTCAGAAGCAGTTTCATAAGAGTGTTAAAGGGCTGTCTTGGAACAGCAAAAAGTCTAAAAAAATAAACACATAGCAAATGTAATACCTCCACGTCTAGAGGGTAAGTAAACTACAGTTTTAATGTCGTCAATAGATAATATAATTGAAATTTTAGACACTAAGGTTCACTAAGTTCGATCCTTGTCGCGCCAAAACTATAGTTAAAAAATATAACATTTAGGTATTTTATAATTCATATAATATGAATTAAAATTGTAGTTATTTGATTTTTATTGATAATTTTTTCTAGGGTTAAAAATGACTGTTTCCAAGTAGAACCAATCTAAGACATCGTGATCTCGAAAGTTTTTAGTACTTAATAAAATACTGTAGTGCTATAATATCGTTTTGTTATTTGTAATGTACCTGTTGTTGCTCATTTATTACCTAACTATTATTAAATAGTTCATTTGCAAAAATAACTGGGTTTTTATTACCAGCCCGGTCATAAAAGTACTTATTTCCGCTATAAGCTTGTATTGTGCACGATTGGGGGGAGAGACTTTCGACTGGTTATATTAAGGGCAGCAGCACCCTTTGTGGTGCGCTACTGATACAGATATGCAGTTAGTTGGCTGGAGGCTGCAAAGCTAGAAGCCACTGTAAGTGTAAACCTCGAACAACACTTTGTAAATTACATAATCTAGTTTTTGACAATTACAGCCCACGTAGTAACTGCCCGGTAGTTCAAAAGAAGATTCTCCGAGTGTGCCACCAGAAATTCGTTTTTTATTCGTCATTTGTCAAAGTCGGAAGGGTTAAAGGAGCGCGCAGGCTTGCTAATTTTTTTTGTAAATTTTAGGGTTTATTTTGCAAAAATTTAGTCCAAAAACGCCGAAATGGCTCTAAATTTACAATATGAAGCCATAGGGAAGGGTTTTGTGCAACAGTACTATGCTATGTTCGACGATCCTGCTCAGAGGCCAAGCCTGGTAAATATGTATAATGTAAGTACAAATAAGTTGTTTTTCTATTATTTTTAGAGCTAATTATTCAAAGTTTACTTTGATATCACTTATTTTTCACGCTACAAGGTACAAGCATGGCTTCTAAAAATATACGAACACAGACAAAAAGCACCTTTTTGTGAATCCCTGTTTAAATTCTTTAGTACATTAATTGGCTTAGTACTACTAACACAATATGTAGATAGACTCCTAAAGGAAAACTAAAGTATAGAAATTATATTATTATCAGTTTCAATTCGAATCTACTTTCAATCTTGCCATTCTGTACCCATACTGTTTTTAGCTTTAGACTATCGCATTGATCTGCAATACAAATGAGCCAGTATGAGCAAAAGCCAGCCAACTAGCCTAACTTCGTAGTTAGGTCAATCATAATTAACCATAAGCCAAGTTAAAATTGTACACACTAATTACTTAAAACGTGATAATCATATTGTTACTAAAAAAATAATAATAAGTAAAAAAAATAATTCTTAATTCTGATTATAAATACTTACATATGAAAAACGAATTTTAGTATTTTAAAGCTGAGCTGAAATGGACTTATTTATTTATTATTTATTATTATTATTATTAAAATAACAAATTATAGTTGAATCAAAAATCTATGTTATTATCAATAACCAACACAAATTCTCTTTGATAAAACTTTCTAAAATATTATCATAAAATAGTTAATTAATAAGTATTTGTAAATATTGTAAAATAATGAATAAACCATGACTAGATAATTAAAAAAGAAAGCAATAGAGGCAATATGATAAGATGTAACTATATAATTTTTATTGGTTTGTTGGCAGGTTGAATTATCCTTTATGACATTTGAAGGTACACAAATTCAAGGCGCCCCAAAAATTATGGAAAAATTAAATGTAAGTATCTTGGTCACCAATAATATGTAATTATGAATGACAGTACATTAATTTTTAAGGTAACATTATTTTTTTATTTTTAGAGCTTAACTTTTCAAAAAATTAATAGGATAATTACAGCTGTAGATTCACAACCAATGTTTGATGGTGGAGTTTTAATAAATGTTTTAGGGAGATTACAGGTAAATATAATACGTTTTAGCGTTACATTTTTGTTATTATTATCGAATACACTTATATTCTATCCCTTACATCCCTTAGATGTACACAGTGTGTCCAGTAAGTACCTCCTAATCTCTCGGCAGCATACAGAGGAGGTCAAAATAAACCTAATTTGTCATAGAAAAAAACTCCTGAAGTGCCCCTTAATGGAGATACAGAGCCCCGAAGGAGTACCCAGCCATTTACTTCTTTGGCTCTTTTGAACTGAGTGAATAAATCATACTACAGTAGATGTTTTACATTAGTAACTTTTGAGTGTTTCACATAAAACCCCACGCCAGTTTCATCGCAATTGTCCCTTTTTTAAAGAGGAATGACCAAAGTATTAAAAAATCAGTTTATAGTCTTGTTAAATGATACCGATCAAATATATTAAAATTTCATTAAATTTTACATGTCGGTTCAAAAGTTAGAGGCAAAAAATTCAATCGCTGGGTACCCCTTTAGGGCCTTGTATCTCCATTAATGGACACTTTAGGATTGTTTTCTATGACAAATTGGGTTTTTTTGACCTCTATATGCTCCTAAGAAGTTAGGAGGTACTTACTGTACACCCTGTATAAGAATCCAGTTTCTGGGCGATATTTTTATACTAAAAAAAATTACTGAGCTCCTTTTAATCTTCTTACATAATACTTATTTTAAAATACACAAAAAAATTACGTTTCTAAAATTTTTAACTTTAAGACTGACGAAGACTTGCCTCACGCCTATGTGCAAACGTTTGTGTTAAAGCCAATAGAGGGAAGCTTTTTTGTTCAACACGATGTATTTAGATTGGTGCTACATGATACGATTTAGCCACTGCGGCCGTATGTTGTTTTTTTATTTATTGCTGTGGTGCTATTTTAACTAACTAACACTCACTTTATTTAACAGTTTGGTTCACAGAAAGTAATGCGGTACTTGTACTAGTTTTTAAAAGTTTCTGCCAACATGTTTAGTGGTCTCTACTTTGTAGAATCACTATTAGGTCTGTCTGGGCATCTGTCATATCCCATTTTCGTTCCCTTTCAAATTTTACATGGCAAAGACAAACCAAAGGTTAGAATACACTGCAAAATTATTTTAACTCCACAAGGTGTCTCAAGAGAATGGAAGGAAAAATATATATTGCCATTTATTACATTTAAATGGTAGTGGCAATGTTTCCTCTACCTGAATCCTACCTTTTTTGAGACATTGGCGTGTGAAATATGACATTTTCACTTCGACAGGCTGCATATTCCTATACTGTTAAGAGTACTAACTATAACAAACCCAAAGTGTCCTTCTCAATTATCTTTTTATTATCTTAACTTTTGTGCACATTACTAATTGTCCATATTTTTTAATTGAATATTACCGCTAGCAATATTGTATCAATATTTAATTTACTGAGCCTCTTCTTTTTAAATAATTAATTTCATCATAATTAATCCAAAAACCTGTTTTTCTATTTTAAATTAAGGTTCTTTATTAAAACGTTATTTTTTTTTTAGGCTGATGAAGACCCACCGCACGCTTTCTCCCAAATTTTCGTTTTGAAACCCTTAGGAAATTCCTTTTTTGTTCAACACGATATTTTCCGACTGGGTATCCACGATTCCGCTTAAATTTCGAATTTTTATATGCTTAAAACAAAATTCTATGACATTTTAATCTACTTTTAAGGGTAACACGCGAGAAATAATGTTTCCTGAGAAAGTGCGTCAATTTGAGTCACTCTCTACTCGTACATATAATTTTAGGTCATACGTAAGCTAAAATATCATATTTTGTTATGTCAAAATCACTATTGTTTTTCCATCAAATGCTTTTTGTAATGTTTCATCGATTTAAATATTATAACATATTTTCCAAATGTACCTATTTCTTTCATAAAATGTAGCACCGAACTTTTTAATACTTATTGGGCTTTAAATTGTTTTGTGATTTAGGAGAGTGATTGAATCATAGGTAAAATCAAATTATATGAAGCCATGAGTCATTAAATGCGCTCGTGGCTTCATCTATTTTGATTTTACTTCTAGTTCTCCCCTAGATTTCAAACTGATTTGTTGGTCGAATAAAGCTATGGGTCCGATTCCAACGTTTCAATTTCGAGAAACCACGTTTCCATGCGGTCTGTTTCCGGGCCACAACACAACCTATCTTTTCTCTGTGCCCGTACATAATCGAGCACGCCTACCTCTCCGCTGTGCTATTACCTTATGCCTATCAGCAAAACTTTACCCTGTCCAGAGCTTAGTCATAGCCCAGCAACCCATGAGTGCGTTAAATCCTTTCTGGTTTGGATGACAATATTAGCACAGTTCTTGTTCCACAATTATAAGCATTCAGCCAATTACATTAGCACTGAGAATTTTCTTGTTCGATATGTAAAATGACATCTAGCACTACAGTCTCTAATCAAAATCCTACCTAGCACTTAAGCCTCGTTCTCAGAGCTACGTACTGTCGCCCGCGACACCAACCTAACCAATCAGAACCGTTTACGTCATTACCCCTCATCCCCACGCTGATCTAGCGGTGTTGCCAGGTATCTGGTGATTTTTTGTGATTTATAAAATATACCGCCCCCAATACAAAACTGGTAACACCAGAAAACTGACTTTTTTTAAGAAGATTTTCATGGACCACCAGATTATTCATAAAATCACAAAAAGATCAACAGATCTGGTGACATTTCACGAGATACCTGGCAACACTGCGCTGTAGTATTATTAATTTTTTATTTTGTTTTGAAATTTGAACCTCAGTTTTCCGAAATAAATATTTGTTGTTTCCGAACAAAGGTAATTTTACTAATTATTTGGTCCTAAAATATTGTGAATAGTATGTACTTTTGCTTTTAAAATTTATTTGATCATTACCTACCTAAATCCCACAAAATATTTAAATAATTTTTAATTACATTGGTTTTTTTAATCACATTGGTTCATTTTTTAATAACCAGAATAAATATACATATTTTGAGGAGTAGAATACGAAAATAAAAATCAAATTTGACGCTGTCATCGAAAGAAAAAATCTTTTAAAAAACAAACCTATAACCTCTGAGAGGGGAAAATTTTAATCCAACATCCGCATTCCACATACTCGCACCCTAAAAAAACGTAAATATTGGCCTGCTGCAATCGGAAGAGATTAATGTGATAAGTTCAAGTTTAAAACATTAAATTTTAGGTTAAGCGAATACCATAATATGGATGTGGACACAAATTCAAATTATATTCCTGTGGAAATTCTTCACTGTTCTGAATTTAGAATAAAGTTTATCTGCAGAAGAAAGTGCAAGAGTTAATAATACTGGTAAAACATCATTTTGAATTAAAATTGTAAACTGTTTTTAAGGTCGCAAGGTATTTTGTTAGCCCTACTTTTGGCAATTTCGTAATGTTATCTAAAAATTAGTTTTGTAGCTCTATAGATGCCCAAATTTTATAATATAAATATTTTTAGATTATTGTAGATACAGATTACAAAGGGCAAGTATGCTCTGCACAAAGATGGCTTTGTATCTGCTTGGACTGAAGATATAGAGGAGACACAAGCTAGTGAGGATAGTAGCCAAGCTATCGAAAGCCTGCTTATTACAATTAGTACAATGAGACCTAGGGTGTGGAATATGAATGATGAGGAGACACTGTCAGAAGGACCATGACTATGCTTTTAGACTTCCTTATCGGATGAAATTATATTAGAATGAAATGGTTCTCCTACCTACCTACTTAACAGTGGTTAATAAAAACTACCTAATAAGATGTGTAAATGTATTTGTTTTTCTAGTGCATCGTAGTCCTAAATACAGTAGAGTCTCGATGTAGTGCACGCTACTACTCAATGTAGTACACGCTACTCTACAATTTCAAGTTTATGACAAAAAATACAGGAATAAAACTGGGCGGTTTTCATTATATTTATATTTTGAGCTCTAAAATGCACAAATTAGTTCATTTAGTCCGTTTTTTTGGCTTCTTGTAACGTTTTTTAACGAAATTAGCTCTTTAGTCTTGAAGAATAAACATATTAAAATACACTGCCAGATATTATTCAAATATGTCATTGCTTCGCCGCTTTCATTATCAAAGTCTCAGTCAGTATGATAAATTATTCAAAACGAAATTTGTACAAAACAAATTGTTTTCATTTACAAAACAATAACAAAATATTGTAAGGACGTGTCGCAGCGACAGTCCCCCACTCCTTTTGTAGGGGGTGACGTCTGTCACTTGTCATTCGGGAGAAACCTAACCTTACAATAATTTGTTATTGTTTTTTTAAATGAAAACAATTTGTTTTGTACAAATTTCGTTGTGAATAATTTATCATACTGACTGAGACTTTGATAATGAAAGCGGCGAAGCAAAGAAATCTGGCAGAATAATGTCTGGCAGTGTATTTTAAAATGATTAATCTTCAAGACTAGAGCTAATTTCCTTTAAAATGTTACAAGCCAAAAAAGACTAAATTAACTAACTAATTTGTGCATTTTAGAGCTCAAAATATAAATGTAATGAAAACCGCCCTGTTTTATTCCTGTATTTTTCATCATAAACTTGAAACTGTAGAGTAGCACACGCGTGCACTACATCGAGACTCTACTGTATTTAGGACTACGATGCACTAGAAAAACAAATACATTTACACATCTTATTTGGTAGTTTTTATTAACCAAGTAGGTAGGTAGGAGAACCATGTCATTCTAATATAATTTCATCCGATAAGGAAGTCTAAAAGCATAGTCATGGTCCTTCTGACAGTGTCTCCTCATCATTCATATTCCATACCCTAGGTCTCGTTGTACTAATTGTAATAATCAGGCTTTCGATAGCTTGGCTACTATCCTCACTAGCTTGTGTCTCCTCTATATCTTCAGTCCAAGCAGATACAAAGCTATCTTCGTGCAGAGCATACTTGCCCTTTGTAATCTGTATCTACAATAATCTAAAAATATTTATATTATAAGATTTAGGCATCCATAGAGCTACAAAACTAATTTTTAGATAACATTACGAAATTGCCAAAAGTAGGGCTAACAAAATACCTTGTGACCTTAAAAACAGTTTACAATTTTAATTCAAAATGATGTTTTACCAGTATTATTAACTCTCGCACTTTCTTCTGCGGATAAACTTTATTCTAAATTCAGCTTCAGAACTGAATAATTTCCACAGGAATATAATTTGAATTTGTGTCCACATCCATATTATGGTTTTCGCTTAACCTAACATTTAATGTTTTAAACTTGAACTTATCACATTTCTTAATCTCTTCCGATTGCAGCAGGCCAATATTTACGTTTTTTTAGGGTGTGAGTATGCGGATGTTGGATTAAAATTTTCCCCTCTCGGAGGTTATAGGTTTGTTTTTTTAAAAGATTTTTTCGATGACGGCGTCAAATTTGATTTTTATTTTTGTATTCTACTCCTCAAAATATGTATATTTATTCTGGTTAGTAAAAAATGAACCAATGTGATTAAAAAAACAAATGTAATTAAAAAATATTTAAATATCTTGTGGGATTTAGGTAGGTAATGATCAAATAAATTTTAAAAGCAAAAGTACATACTATTCACAATATTTTAGGACCAAATAATTAGTAATTACCTTTGTTCGGAAACAACAAATACTTATTTCGGAAAACTGACGTTCAAATTTCAAAACAAAATAAAAAATTAATAATACTACAGCGCAGTGTTGCCAGGTATCTCGTGAAATGTCACCAGATGTGTTGATTTTTTTGTGATTTTATGAATAATCTGATGGTCCATGAAAATCTTTTTAAAAAAGTCCGTTTTCTGGTGTTACCAGTTTCGTGTTGGGGGCGGTATATTTTATAAATTACAAAAAATCACCAGATCTGGTGAAATTTCACCAGATACCTGGCAGCACCGCTAGATCAGCGTGGGGATGAGGGGTAATGACGTAAACGATTCTGATTGGTTAGGTTGGTGTCGCGGGCGACACGTCGAAGCTCTGAGAACGAGGCTTTAGGCGTAGCTATTCGGCCTCCAGACTATTTTTCTAACACAGAGAAATGATTCTTGCAGTGGACGCCCATAAAGCATTTTAAGGCTCAACAATATCAAAGAAGAAGACTTCTTGACAGATGACACCTATTGGTGGTGTTTGTAAGACGCTTTCTTCAATTTTTACATAAATTTAAATTTTATTTTTTAAATTTCATGGCCCAACGTTTTCCAGGACCCGGTCCCAGTCCAGGACCCCCAGTGGGGCCTCCACAAAGGTATCAGCAGCCTCAAAACCTCGGGATGCGCCAGTATGGACCACAAAATTTTCCGGTTAGAGCCTCAATGTAGAAATAATTTCTTATGGGAAACCAAGTTTATCTGTTAGATAAATCTTAATTTGTCTACTTCCCGATATAACTTTTAAATTTATTTTAGCAAAGGGCAGGTTACAATACCCCCCCACCTAGTATGACTACAAGTGGTGGCACAATGATTCAAAGACCATCGGGTGCCCCATATTCTCCTATGAGAGGACAGATTGCAAGTCAACCTGGAGGAAAACGGCCAGCAGATAGTAGGGCAGCTATACAACAAAAGAGGTAAGGCCTAAATATTAAAAAAAAAAATTAAAAGTGTCTTAAAAATACTTCAATTTTAGTGATTATGCTCATACTACCAGCAAAAAGAAAAAGAAACTAGCTGACAAAATTCTTCCCCAAAAAGTTAGAGATTTAGTTCCCGAGAGTCAGGCTTATATGGACCTACTAGCTTTCGAGAGAAAACTGGATGCTACTATAATGCGCAAGCGTCTTGATATACAAGAAGCATTAAAAAGACCAATGAAACAAAAACGGAAATTAAGAATTTTTATTTCAAATACCTTCTATCCTGCTAAGGAGCCTTGTCCTGATGGACCAGATGGACCCGGGCAAGAAGGGTAAGTCTTTTTAAAGAAAAAATTTTTTTAATCCATAAAAATTACTGACTAGAACTAGTATGTTACTGAATGCAAGTCTCTAGAGGTACTGAGTAAGATTATGGAATATTTGTGAGATATTATGAACTATGCTCCAATGGAGCTATTCAATTTCACTGGTAAAGCTGGATTTACTTATTTGGGACGATGGGGGATAAACTTTTTAAATATTTGGCCACAATAAATTTATATTTTCAGTTCTGTAGCATCCTGGGAACTAAGAGTAGAGGGCAGACTCTTAGACGATTCTAAAAATGATCCCAACAAAGTGAAGAGGAAATTTTCTTCTTTTTTCAAGTCTCTGGTAATTGAACTTGACAAAGAGCTGTATGGACCTGATAACCATTTAGTAGAGTGGCATCGTACACTTACTACACAGGAAACTGATGGTTTTCAGGTAAATGAACGTTTATATTAAACCTGTGTTGTTTGTACTTGTAACATATGCTAAAATGACACTTTTATGTAGGTTAAAAGACCTGGCGATAAGAATGTGCGTTGTACGATTCTGTTGCTTTTGGACTACCAACCACTACAATTCAAATTGGATCCTAGACTCGCACGACTTTTAGGGGTGCACACTCAAACCCGTCCAGTGATTATATCTGCTTTGTGGCAGTATATAAAAACACATAAGTAAGTACATTCCATTGATATTATAGAGTTCTGCAAAGATAAAAAAATCACTTCTTAAGAAACCAATCTAAAGGCCTCTTTTTTAATTTTAGGCTCCAAGATACTCATGAACGTGAATACATCGTTTGTGACAAATATCTGGAACAGATCTTTAACTGTTCCAAAATGAAGTTTGCAGAAATTCCGCAGCGGTTAAATCCTTTGTTGCATCCTCCAGATCCAATAGTTATAAATCATGTTATTTCTGTGGAAGGTGGCGCTGAAAGCAAACAGACTGCTTGCTACGATATAGATGTTGAGGTAAATATCATATACAGTATGTCCACAGGTTGAGTTAAATCAAGACTTTTTTACTTTTCATTTTTCTAGAAAATGTTGTTCAACATTTTTTGCTTGAAATAACCATAGGAATGGCGTCAACTAATTTGAGTTTCAACATAAAGGGTGTCCCAAAAAATATAACACTTTTCTTGTAATAAAAGCAAACAAGCAAAAAATGTTATATACACAGTGTGTAAAAAGTCCCGGAACAGTCAATTATTTCAAAAATGGTGCACAATATAAAAAAACTTTCTGTATAAAAGTTGTTGGTCTTAAAGAAATTTATTAAACTTAGATCCCTGTAATTATACAGGGTTGCCCAAAAAGTCGTGGTAACCGAAACTTCATTTTTTTTAAATGGAATGACCCTTTTTTGATCACATTTTCTGATTCCTCTAAACATTCTAAACAACAATTATAGAACATGTCATATGGCTAAACCTATTAGTTTTAGAAATAATTTGAGTTGAAGGACATAAATGCGATAGGTACGATATTACCTTTTGCATTTTTATAAGCTGATACTAGAATTTTTTGCGTCACTGTCAAAGTAAATTCTCAAAATGTCGCTCAGCGAAAGGGAACGTATAACTTTACTAATAATAAGAGGTTTTGGAGACCAACAAAGATCAGTTATCGAGACAAAGGAATTATTTAATACAACTTTTCCAAACCGAGAGCCTATATCAAAATCTACAGTTGTGAGAACAGTTCAAAGGTTCGAGGTAACCGGTTGTTGCAGAGATAAACTTCGTTCCGGAAGACTAAAGTCGGCAAGTAGTGATGAAAAAAAATTAGAGACATTACTTCATTTTGTTCAGAATCCACATTTGTCACTCAGAAAAGCTGCTACCCAAGTTGATGTTTGTTTTAAATCAATTTACAATATTTTAAAAACCAGTAATTTTCATCCCTATAAAATAACTCTTGTCCAGGAATTATCAGAAGACGATTTTGATCGTAGATTGGAATTTTGCGAAGTAATGATGCAAAAACATGAAGAAAATAACAATTTTTTTAATCAAATAGTTTTTACGGATGAGGCAACATTCATGTTGAACGGGTCTCTCAATCGCCATAATTGTCGTTACTGAGCTGATCAGAATCCACATTGGATGAGAGAAACACATACTCAACACCCCCAGAAAGTAAATGTGTGGGCTGGAATTATTGGCAACAGATTAGTGGGGCCTTTCTTTATAGAGGGGAATTTGAATGCCGAAATGTATCTCCACATGCTGCAAAATAAAATTGTGCCAGCAATAAACAATGAAGTAGGACCACTATTACGCAATACGTGGTTTCAGCAGGATGGAGCTCCTCCTCATTTTGGGCTAGCTGTTAGAAATTATTTAAACAACACTTTTCCTAACCGCTGGATAGGACGAAGAGGCCCCATAGAATGGCCTGCTAGGTCGCCAGACTTAACGCCCCTTGATTATTTTCTTTGGGGACACCTAAAAAATAAAGTATTTGTGACAATACCTGCAGATCTGAATGAATTAAGAGGAAGAATTATTGAAGAATGTGCATCTATTAACCAAGAAATGTTACAAAACGTCATCGACAAATTTTATTATAACCTAGCCCATTGTCAAACTGTGAGAGGAGGACATTTTCAGCATTTAATTAAATAACGACTTACACTTAATTTTATTTTTGTTCTTTTCAAGTTATTGTTAATTTTACTGCTTGTATTTAATAATTTAGTTGTTATTAAAATTTTGACACAACTTGAGTGAGGTTCATTTTACACGAGTTTAATGTTTTTCTTTTAATTTTAACGTAAAACATTTGAGCCGACTCGAGACAATGCAAAAGGTAATATCGTACCTATCGCATTTATGTCCTTCAACTCAAATTATTTCTAAAACTAATAGGTTTAGCCATATGACATGTTCTATAATTGTTGTTTAGAATGTTTAGAGGAATCAGAAAATGTGATCAAAAAAGGGTCATTCCATTTAAAAAAAAATTAAGTTTCGGTTACCACGACTTTTTGGGCAACCCTGTATAATTACAGGGATCTAAGTTTAATAAATTTCTTTACGACCAACAACTTTTATACAGAAAGTTTTTTTATATTGTGCACCATTTTTGAAATAATTGACTGTTCCGGGACTTTTTACACACTGTGTATATTACAATATTTCTTGTAATAGTTATTGTGTTAGGAAATCTGTAAAGTGCAATAAATAAACTAAATAATTTTTAGGTCGATGATACTCTTAAAACACAAATGAACAACTTCTTGCTTAGTACAGCCAGCCAGCAGGAGATCCAAGGTTTGGACTCGAAAATTCACGAAACTGTCGACACGATCAATCAGTTGAAAACAAACAGGGAATTTTTCTTGAGTTTCGCCAAAGATCCACAACAGTTTATTCACAAGTGGATCGTCTCGCAAACTAGGGACTTAAAGGTAAGGGAGTAGTGATATCAATATCAGTATCGTATTGGCAAAGGCGAAATTATCGAGGAATTGCAAGTAGAATTCAAGGGAGTCATATTATTATGAAATGTACAACATGGAACTGTCTGGGTTTAAGTAGGCGATATATTTTGGGTGGTATTGAACATTACAATAATTCAACTTTTTTTTAGTCTATGACGGACGTAGTGGGTAATCCAGAGGAGGAAAGAAGGTCCGATTTCTTTTATCAGCCTTGGGCTCAAGAAGCAGTGTGCCGTTACTTTTACACAAAGGTGCAGCAAAAGCGCGCCGAACTGGAACAAGCCTTGGGAATTAGGAATAATTAAAAAAAAAGTACCCCCGTCTGGTATTATACATTAGATTAGGATATAATGATGTAAGTTATATTGATTTTATTCCACAGTACTTCTATAATAGATATTTATGTAACAAATGCATAAAGTATTATTTTAAGAACGGGAAACTTAAGCGTACGAGTCGAAGGCGAGTGCCGCAATCCGGTATGTGAAAATAGTAACTTTATGCGTAAGTTTCATACAATATTTTTCTACAATCGTATCAGTGTTCTTTTTCGAAATAATATGTATTGGTATAAGCAACTCGCTGTCACTTGCTTGGAATAGCACAACCATAAAGTCAAAGATTTAAAAATGTTTTACCTTTTTTGAAAATACGTTAACAATTGCTTGCGATCCAATGCCGTTTAATAAACGTATTGTATTCCTTTTTTTAAGCTTCATTCCATTTTCAGACAATAAATTTTGTGTTGCTTCATTGGCTTTATTAATTATTTCGTCTGGAGCACATTGAATTGAGTTTTCTTCTGCGGAATCGGAATTATTTATTTCCATTTTTTTAAAATATTATTGACGTTTGTAAGGTAATAATAGCAATGCGGCCCCCCAGGCAACGAACGACGCGGATGCTGTTTTCACGGCAACTTGATATTATAAGCATTCGGAGAGAAGTGAAAAAATGCAATTTTTTTACGATAAATTCCTTTTTTAAACTAATAAAAAGTGATCAATTTTATTAGCGTAAAAATATAGTTTATACAGGGTGTTATGGAAATGACGTATTATATTTAAATTGGTGACCCCTTGGGTGTCCTAGAGAAGCGCTACATATTTTATTTTTTTTTAAATCGACCGTTTTAAAAGTGGGGTAATAAACACTCTTACTCACAGGTCAGTCCGCGCTACTGTACAACATTTCATGTTAATGTAAAACTGAAATTCCATATAAAATTATAAAAATAAACTATTTTCTACCTACTTGTATTTATCCTTATACCTAAAGGCCTTATTACACTTGGGAATTTTTATGGCGTCAGCAATGGCAATTATAATTCAAGGATTCATGCGCAGTACACCGTTCCCGATCAGCTGTCTCTCATTACCAGAAATGGGGCAGGCGCCATTTTAATTGCCCTTGCCGGCGCAATTGGGTAGACATGGATTATTCTGTTATTTTTAACTGTTTATTATTTGGCCGAACCAGGTATGAACAGGTAATGGCCATTTAAACCCACTGGTACTTAAATTAGCAGTTTACATTCTTTATTAAAATTATGGACTGCTAATTCAGCAACTTTTTGCACCTCCTATTTGTAAATAGCAGTAGCTGCTTTAACTGGTAATCAAAACGAACAGGTTTGCACATCTCTAATTCTGGGGATATTTTAGGGATTTCGACAGTACCCACTGCTGTTCTGACCGTTGACAATGCTCCAGCTGATCGAAAACGGTTTACTGCGCATGAATACGTGCCATTATAATTGCCGGCGCAAGAGAAAAAATTGCCTAGTCTAATACGGCCTTAAAGAGCGAGCGAAACAAATCAGTTTTTTTTTCTTTTTCATGGGAACACTCCTGGAAACACTTTATGTACACACAGTAATAGTGAAACAGAACCGATAGTTAGCTTTTGAAAATACAATAATACAGATTATACTACAGATTATTAGATTTTATTACACGCGAGAAATTTGACGTCCAGAAGAAACGCGTCAAAAAAAATAATATTCAAAGACTATTTATGTACGGGCAGGATACACGCGTAAACCGAAAAAACAGAGCGGACCGCTGAGAGTGTGTTGGTGACCGACGAGAGACAACGTATCCGGCCGCTGGTTGGTCTTGAACTAACAGACGCACGCGTCCAGCGCTATATGAAACTACTTCGCTCAGCCGATGTAAGGCGTCAAGAGGTCATTGGCATTTGACCTAGTGACGTACGTGGCTATTACTATTCCATTTGTTTTTTCGGGCTGTTTAAAACATAGTCCGTCGTAAATGTTCTTCAATTAATTGTACAAAAAGGTATTACAGAATACATATATATGTATTATAGTACATATGACAACATTGGCCTGAATTCCTTGCTTACATGTATCGCAGTGCCACACAGGTGTTTTTCTGGTTTGACGTCAGGTCACTTTTACCGCTGAACGAATTGAACAAATTGTCGTTATCTCAGGAATTGCCGGTTTAAATATAATATGTCATTTCCATAACACCCTGTATAACGATCGTTGAAAAATACATTTTTAAACTTTTACTTTTTGCCCAGAAAAACCCTGGTTTTGCATCGACCCTCATCAGCAAAATCCACAGATGACTATAAAGAAAAAAACCTTTTCATCTTCTGACAGTTTATTAGAATATAATTTTCATGAGATAAATAAATAAATTGCATCAATGGCTCGTAAGCATCCACTAAAAAATATATGTATATAGCTACTACACGTATTTTAGCCATCGTAAGAAGAACAAAATCATATTTTGCCTCGCATCTCTACAGCAACGAATCAAAAATGATTACAAGTTTAAAAAATACCGTAAAAATTGTGCACCAAAGATATCATATACAGGGTATATCATGAGCATATGCCTACGTTAGGCTACGGTTACTTGTTTGAACCGTAAAAAATGGACAGTTAATTTATGTGTCGCGTTTATCGAAAAATCTTTTATAGTTTATAGTATAACATGGGTCCAACTACAAACGGGAAACTTTTTTATTATGCGTTTTATGAAAAAAAGGGTATTATATAATACAGTGTTCTCAAAAAGTACAAGAATGTAAAAAGGTCCAAAGGAGAACTAACCCTAATTTAAATTTTTGAGCGAAACGACAAATAAAAAAAGTTGTTTTAAATCTTGTTGTGAGTAGAAATACAAAATTTGAAGTGAATATTAGTGTGGGTGATACAATGGTGGCCAGAAAAATTGTGAATAATCACAAAGCACTTTTAAAAATAATAATATTTAAATCAAATTTTGTATGTATACTCCCAACAAGATTGAAAGAACTTTTTTATTTATCCTTTTGCTCAACAATTAAAAATAGGGTTAGTTCTCCCCTGGACCTTTTTTACATTCTTGTACTTTTTGAGAACCCTGTATAATACAGGGTGTTATGGAAATGACGTGTTATATTTAAACCGGCAAATCCCGAGATGAAAATAAATTGAAGAAAAATAACCATAAATGGCCCTTTGAATTATTAAGCGAAATATACACTTTATATGAAATCTCAAAATTTACGTAGCCGCTCCTGAGGCCCTTCGCAATCAAATACAACCTTCGATCTTATTTTAAAATAATGCATTTTATAATTAAATTCCATAACAAAATTAAACACAAAATGTCTGCTTTTCACGAGAACTAACAGTAGATAATATCACACAAATCACAACATTATTATTATGAATTATTTCACAACAAAAAAATCGGGCAATACATCTAACCAAACGTTTAACATTCGTATACGTCAAGCACGTGGAACCCTCGACGTCGTGGAACCAACGTCGTTCCACTCCCGAATCGCGAAACATACTGAAGTATGAAGCGGCGCTCGGCCGTTATTCAAGCTACGGCGAGACACCCGGTGTGATCTGACAACACTGTTAGTATACTCTAGTGACCCACATTGTTGCTAAGTGAATCCAGATGGAACGGGGCGATAGTATGTGGGTAAAAAGGGTTTTTACCTTAGTATTTAGATATTCGATTTAAAAAAAAAGTATGTAGACTTTCTCTAGGACACCCAAGGAGTCACCCATTTAAATATAATAAGTCATTTCCATAACACCCTGTATAATGCTTTTTTTTTCATAAATCTTAGTTTCTTGCCAAGCGGTAGCTTTTTAGGAAGACACTTTGTTTCATAAAACGCATAATAAAAAGTTTCCCGTTGGACGAGTTGTATTGTTTTTTAAGCAGGCCGTCATGATAAACACCATATAAAACTGAAAAAAAATTATTATCGATAAAAAAACATGGGGCAAGGGGGGAAAAAAGGAACAAAATCACAAATGAACATTAATTTTGAAAACTTTATTGCTAACAGTTTACCCTCATCGTCAATTATCGAAATTTAGCAACAAAATTTCCAATGTATCACACTATTTCCTAAATTGCACGGTACAAATCGGTGCTAGGAAAAAATTAGTTCTTTTTTAGTTATTAATTTTTTTTGCAGAGTAGCTTGGGACTTGCGCCAGTCAAGCCAGCACTCCATTTTTATAAATAATAATTATATTTAAATAACGTATTCTTAAAAATCGATAGAAGCAATTACATCAAAACAATTTATAATACAAAGTAAAAAATAATTGCTAAGAATATACAGAACAATCGGGGAGAATTAATAATTTAAGGAATACCATTTGATCATCTGTACAATCTCTAAAAAAAAATAGGTTAAAAAAATTACCTACAATTTCACTAAAAAAAATTAAAATCGGTACAAAAAAAGTGCTGCTTAGTTTAAGAATTTGTCTACGATTTTAAACCCTAAATATTGTCTTAATATTAAGGGTCGCCATCTAGAATTTAGTACCATTTACTCACAAATTAATAAGTAAGTTTATTAAACGATTACAGAACAATTTAATTGGAATTTTGCCAGCCAAAAATTAGTATGAATCGGTTAAATTTAAAAAAATTAAAATGATTTATTAAAGTTTACTTAAAACTAAATCTTATCAGATTATGCTAAAACTACCGCTATCTATGTATAATGAGATTTTTTTAACTTAAGGTAGTTTTTTTTATGTAGTTTATGGACATATTCTACAAATAATTCAATAAGCCTTCCTCGAGAGCAATTGTGGATAAAGCTAATGCAAAAAATACATTCTAAGCGGCCTAGGTAGGATTTCCCCGCCATTTTCTACTGTTTTTTTCATAAAGGCAACGTCTAAACCGCCGAGGTATGGTTAATTTTAAGTCATTAGAAATGTGTGTTTCTAGAAAAACATAGAAACTCCCATAATATATATCTCGAATGATCAACGGTGACCAAAAAGCTGATTTTTATGCCCCTGAAGGCATATACAGGGTGTACGGATAATGCGTCAGGATACTTGGACAACTACATGTTAAAATAAAGGTTAAGTCATGTAGCAAAAAGTCAAAAACAAGTACTACTAATAATTTTAAGGTTTTTACTGATTCAAACCGATTTTACTGCTAACAAAAACTTTAATTCCATTTTCGCGGTGTGGTTTTTTATTAGGTACCCTTTGGTCTTTAAAATGACATGTCCTTTTGTCCAATAAATGTCATAACAAAAAAGATATGACAAGAATTGAATCCGAATTTCAGGTAAAGTGGCCTCTGGTGGCACAGTGGGAACCACAGAATGATAGAACTGTGCCAAATATCAACTTGTTAGTTACAAAACTAATCGCAAGATGTTAACAATAAGAGAAAAAAAATTACTTTGACAGAGTTTTCGAGTTTTTGTTATGGTACTTACTACCTTTATTTTAACATGTAGAATCATCTCCCCAAGTCTCGTGACGCATTGCCCGATCGTCCGAATCGTCAAAAGACCTGAACTAAATCCAATAAAAGTTTTAAAAAAATTCAAGGCTGGCAAAACACACTACTTAATTTTTAAGCGATACTTCTCAACAATTAAAGCAATACCTCCATTTAAAAACGCTGTGATACTCGAAATAGCTAAATTACACGGTTAAGAATACTTTAATAACTTTTTAGTCTAAATCGCTCGTCACGCTCGACATATCCCGTTAGTTTCACAAAAATTACAAGCTTATCAAAAAATATTTTCGTTCGGATGATTTTGGTGTAGCTTTCAAAATATTAGCTAATTATAGCTTCTGTTAATATAAGGTAAATATGTTTTAATTGCCTAAGATACTTATTCGAAAAGTCTTTACATTCGCAGCATATTTTAAAAAGCTCTCGACGCATATTTCTTGCTCAGAATATCATAAATTCTACATCAAACACCACAAAATCCTTTTATCTATTTTACCACGCGACAGGACATGCCAAAGGTGACACAAAAATTCCTCACAATTTAAAAAAGACATTGAGTCAAAAGTTAGCATTACAGGGTATCCAATTTTTGAGCCAACCATTTCAAATTCTTATAATTTCTGCACTGAAATTACTAGAAAAATACAGTGTGTTTGATAAGTTAATTTAAAATTCCCTAAGGTTGTTGGAAATTTTTTTTTAAAACCTTTCTGTAGCTTTTGCTTCGTGTTGTAGTAAACCTCGGTATTCGATGGAATAAAGCGAAGAAATTATACGCTTCTGAAACGGATCGTTCTCAATTATTTCACCCTGTATGTTGTTAAATTTCTTTTGCGTAATTATTATCGTTAGTGGTTTTTATTTAAGTGCACCTTAATCCTAAATGTAACTAAGCTGAAAGCACATTAAACAGGGCCGTACGGGCCCAATGAATGGATAAATAGGGAAAAGTGTATCAGCAATATTTTTGGTATTACGATGGATTATGAGTTTTTCTGGTTTGTCCGGTAGTGTACAGGTCGGTACTGGAAGTAGCACCCGTGCGAAAGTATGATGGGCGGCATCAGCGTATTTAATCTGAAATAGGATATAGTAAAATAACAAATACAGTACGTTTCACGAAAATTGGATACGACTTAATGATTTCCTGGGTCGGTCCCATTGTGTCGACAAGAGCTTGGTAATAAACAAGTGACGTATGACGGGACGGACTAAGGAAAACAAGTAATGATATGATTATATTAATGTAATCAAATGAAATAACATAGTCATATTTATTTACATTTATACATATTATAGATAGTTCTGTTTCGCTATCGCTATCCTCATCAAAATCAATTGTAATTGGATTAATTATACGATCCAGACTAATATACGAATTTTCTACAGTTATTACGTGACCGACTGAATTTTTTCAACTACCTGGGGGAATATCATTCATTTTCGTATTAATTCTACAACACTAGAACTTAAAGTTGGAGAAATATTTTCAGACCTAACCAGTGATTTGAACTGGTGCCACATATGCTCTATGGGGTTAAAAATGCAATAATAGGGTGGGAGCCGTAGCATTGTATGTCCAATTTCTTCTGCCAATGTGTCACAAACATATACTTTTTTTATACAAAATGTCTTTAAAACTTCTAAAAGATCACTTTTTTTATAACTTTCTTCAAAATATATATCATTCGCCGCCATGTAGTTCTGAATCTCCAATTTTGTATTATTTGAGCTTGGAGCTTTATGTAATTGGCGACTGTGATAGCTCGCGTTGTCCATTACTATCACGCTATTCTGAGGAATGTTTGGTAAAAGACAATTCTTGAACCATTCCTCAAAAACTAACAAATTTTACCACAAAAAGATATTTAAATATAAATTAAGCAACCTAACCTACCTGATGTGCTTCTATTTAATTATAATTATTACAATCCGGTCCTTTCCACATAATTAATAACAAACGGTCATAAATAATTGGATGGCCCAGGTACTTTTACGGCAGTCATTAAGTTATATCCATTTTTCGTAAAACAATCTTTACACTCAAAGCCAAAATAATCGATCCAATATTTGGTTGGATATTGTTTTATTTTAATTCCTATTTTTAGTCTTTGAAAAATTTAAAAAAATTCAGGTTAAAAATTGCCTCTCCTGAAAACTTTAACGACCTTCTGTTCTGACCCGTTTAAATACAATTCCTACCTTTGCCTCCAACGATAATAGATCTACGTTTCTGTGCGTCGTCTACCGGGTTACCGCCTTGCGGTCTGCCCACTCCCCCGCCCGTGATGACGGCGTGGTGCTGTCCGGACCGAATCGGCTTGGCGATGGTGGCGGCGGGTCCTCGGCGGGCCAAGTTCTTTTGACGAACGGCCTCTTTGATACGGTCCACTTCGTATTGGTACCTGATGGGAAGAAATTATGTCAATTAAAATGTCCTTACTTTAAATCTGAAGAGGCCCGGATAGTAAAGCATAAAAAAATTTCGAGAAATACCTCTTTCTATCTCTCATAGCTCCCTCCTTGGCATCCTTAAGCGCCGTCTCGAGAGCCTTCACCCTCTCCATGGTAACTCTCAACCGCTTCTCCAACTTGGGCAACTCGCAACGCAAATCGGCATTGTCTCGTACGAGTTGCTTGTGTACTTTGGTCAGTTGGTCGAGGTTGTTCTCCAGGAAGGAAATCTTCTGTTTTTGGGCGAGGGAGCCGCCATCATCCTCGTTGTCTTCGTTCGACATGTTTTTCTTCATACGAGCCTAGAAACAACGAAAAAAAATAATTATTTCAAATTCATGGACGCAGTTTTTGAGAAAATTGGTTTTTTTTTACTTTTAAACTACGGCATACCTGCAAATCCTGCACGAACAGCTTTCTGAGGTTATGCAGCGTCTGCAGCTCCTTCGCGACCGTGTCCTCGAGGCCCTTGAGATCCTTCCTCGCCTGTTCCCGTCGCTCGTTGGTCGCTCTGCAGAATTAACATGCCTCGGTCAGTCGAACGCATCGCCACAGCGAGCGTAGCGAAGCCACACCACACGGCAGGAAAATAAAGTTTGGTTTAGTTGTTGAACCAATTTGTTCGTGGGTGAGTTTGTTTACGTTACGTTGTTTTGTATTAATAGGGGCTTGTCGTGACGATACATTTTCTAATAATTATTCTAAGCATATAATGAAAAATTTCAAATTTATTGATAAATCTCGAAAAATTTACTTTTTAGGAACGGAAACGTTTAAAAATCTTTTTTTTTTCTACCACATGGTAAAATTCTACTAAGTTTCGGAGTGGTTGTATTTTTATTTTAGGCTGTATTAATTGTAGCGTATGCAATTGACAGAAAGGCAAAAAGTTTTCTTGTTTCGGTGATATTAAATTTAGTGCAAGAATTACAAAACTTTGCTGCTTAGAATAAAAGTAGAAAATATATCACGTCACTTTTGCATTGAATCCGACCATAAATATTACTGATAACGTTTTTTCCAATCCAATATATTTTTTAATAATCTAATTTCGCACAAAAGAGACTAAATTCGGTAACACATTTTTTTAAGGCATATTTTTTATCATTTTTTTTTAATGAAGTAATATCACAAATGCTTTTTATTGTTATCGCACCAAACCGGTTGGTTAGTGAAAAATAAACTCCTGGACAAAATTAACGCAACATCATTAATTTCCCATATTTTTGATCCTATTTTTTTTTTTCTGAATGTATGATCCGATTTGAATGATTTTTTTTTGCATTGTAGGTTGGTTCCTTGACAATGTCATACATAGTTTTCGTTGTTTATGATAAAAATTTAATTTTGGATTTATACTGGGTATACTAAAAATGCTATGTTTTTTTCCGAAAAATCGTATCACCCTGTGGAGTATATTAGCAACCGAAGCATATTGCAGTTGATATTAAACGGTAGGCCCATCTTTCCCCAACATTTTCTTTTTTGGTTTAGTTCATTATCTCTGTTATAAAAGGAGATACACCGTTTTATAGCGTAACATGTTTTTATAGACTTTAATTTTCAACACATTCATTGTTAAATGTTTTCAAGTAGGTTTCAAGATTAAAACACTCGTCGGGCAACTGGGCATACGAAACGAACGTTTAATAAGCAGTTTCCGAACGGTTTTTATCAGTATGGCGAATTTTATTTGACCTTTGTAACTTTAAAACACAACATCTGCTGACACATCGCTTGCAATGTCAGAAAAAGTCCATAGTCTACTTGAAAACATTTAACAATGAATGTGTTCAATATTAAAGTCTATAAAAACATGTAACGCTATAAAACGGTGTATCTCCTTTAATAACAGAGATAATGAAGTAAACCAAAAAATGAAAATGTTGGGGAAAGATGGACCTACCGCAACTGCAATATGTTTCGGTTGCTAATATACACCACGGGGTGATGCGAATTTTCGGAACAATACATAGCGTTTTTAGTACACCCAGTATAAATCGAAAATTAAATTTTTATCATAAACAGCGAAAACTATGACATTGTCAAGGAACCAACCTACAATGCAAAAAAAATTATTCAAATCGGATCATAAATTCAGAAAAAAAATAGCAACAAAAATATGGCAAATTTATGATGTTGGGTTAATTTTGTCCAGGAGTTTATAAATAAAAAAAAGTTCGGTTATTGTTTAACGAGAGGCAACCAAAACGAATAATTTATAAAAATAATAATTATACAAGCGCTATTTATGTAGTGGTGGCCCATTTAAATATAATAAGCCATATAACACCCTGTATTATAGCTAGTAAAATCGGTTAATGTATGAAAAATAATAAATTTTAGTTTAAATTTAATAAAAAAACAATAATTAATATTTAAAACTAACCAACCTCGTAAATCAAAGCACGAATTTAAATAGTGCAAGTGCCGTTTCTTACACAATCTATAATATAAAAGATAGTTTGCCTCAAAAATATGCAGCTCTACATATTTTTCTTTGATTTATATGTTTTCTTTTAGTACACTATTTTACAATAACCCTATTTTATACATTTTTACATTGAAAGTACAAAAACCATTTGAAAATGCGTATTAACTATTAAATACTTAACGTAACTACGTACTGTGAAAGTGAAGATCAGGTAATGTCAAAGTTTGTCAGGCCTATAAGATTCATATATAAAATTATTGTATTTGAAGCAAAAAAATGTTACTTTGTCTTATACAGGGTGTTCCGATAAATGCAGCAGGATACTCGGAGAGGTGAATCGAGTCATATAACAAAAAGTCGAAAACTCAATTGCTTCTATTTCAAAAACTGATTTTACTGCTAAACGGTATGACTTATCGACTCGAATAAAGAGTACCTTTTTATTAGGTATTTTGTCTTTAAAGTGATATGTCCTTTTTTCCAATAACAGACCAAACAAAGAAGATGCGTTAAAAATTAAATTTGAATTTCAGGTTCACCTCTGGTAGCACAGTAGAGAAACATTTTTATAACAAAATGATAGATAGAAGTCGTTAAACGTAGGCCCTGTGCCAAACATTAAAGTGCTAGTTTAAAAACTAACCGAGAGATAATAAAAATAAGAAGAAAAAAAATTGTTTATGTCAGGCTGTACCTAGAAAAGTATCGAGTATGTTATATGACTTTTATTTTAACATGTAGAATCACCTCTTTCTTCATGCTATAAGCCACCATCAGTCCCACTTATATTTGACTTTTCAGATTGAAAACTAGCAGATATGCAGAATTCTATTTGAAATCCTTTACCTTTTCAAATGGTTTTTGTCTACACAACCTTAAGGCTAAAACGTGCCAAATAAAAAAAAAACTACTCAAATACTAGTTACACACTGACATGGCAGTGAAAAACAGTCTACAAACCAACATACTAAAAAAGTCAAAGTATCATTGGCTCGATCATGAAAATAAAATAACCAAACAACGCTGCTCGTGTGATGTGACAACGCGGAAAAAATATAAAAATAAAATAAAAAATGTACAAAAAAATATAAAACCTTTAACTTCTACTAAAATCACAGGGTAAAGCTTTGGGAATGAGTGGTTAAATAAGGAGAAAGGGAAAACTTACTAGGAAAAGAAAAGTTTACATTATACTAAACTGCTGGCCATTTGCTTTCGAGCAAGAAAAATTTCGCCTAAATTTAAAAGTTAATATTTTCTGAACCAGATATGACATCGATCTGCGGTTTTTAATTGTTGATAGAATTGTCCCTTAGGAAACAATTGCCAAGGTTGGATTGTCTTAAACTGTCAGAAAATTTTATATACAGGGTGTTAAAGAGGACGATGATTTTTGCTCCAATTTCAATAGCATGTAACTTTCACAATAATATTTTAAAATTTTATCACTGTGCGTCAATTGAATCACTGGTTCATAGCAAAGAAAGTAATTTGTCAAATTTTTTATATCTGCTATATTTTAAGAGATACCGATTTTTTTGAAAAACTTTGCTTTTTTTCAACTTTTTGTTAGCTAGATCCCACTGTGCGTTGTATCGTGCAAACTTTGCAAGTGATTATTATACCTTATGAAAAGCTTGTTTATGTCCAGTAACAACAATTGTACCTAAATGTTGTGATGTGCAGTGGCGTACTACTAGATTAGGCAAGTTTTTCCTTATTTTTTAGTTTTTAATATCGCGCTACAGGTATATTATACAGTGTCTACAAAATTTTAAAAAAGATATTTTTTTTATTAATTTCTAACTTTCTAACACGACACTATTCCTAAAATTAAACTTACATTGAAAGGCACTTTAATATTAAATATCACTAGCTGCCGTCAAACCAAACCACGTCCATCCGAGTGTATTAATTTGAATCGAGATTATCACGAAAAAAAACAATATCAAGTCACCCATGCTAATGCGTTTAGCAACAAAGCTAACCATGTGTTAGAAATTAATAAATACATTTTTTCAAACAATTAAATAAAAAAATTATCTTTTTTAAAATTTTGTAGACACTGTATAATATACCTGTAGCGCGATATGACAAACTAAAAAATAAGGAAAAACTTGCCTAATCTAGGGACGAGCACTTTCCAATACACAAAAATTGTGAGACACTCATAAAGCATAGACATATAAGTGATTATAAGTACGCCACTGCACATCACAACATTTAGGTGCAATTGTTGTTACTGAACATAAACAAGCTTTTCATAAGGTATAATAACCACTTGCAAACTTTGCACGATACAACGCACAGTGGGATCTAGCTAACAAAAAGTTGAAAAAAGCAAAGTTTTTCAAAAAAATCGGTATCTATTAAAATATAGCAGATATCAAAAATTTGACAGATCACTTTCTTTGCTATGAACCAGTGATTCAATTGACGTACAGTGATAAAATTTAAAAATATTATTGTGAAAGTTACATGCTATTGAAATTGGAGCAGAAATCATCGTCCTCTTTAACACCCTGTATATAAAATTTTCTGACAGTTTGAGACAATCCAACTTTGGCAATTGTTTCCTAAGGGACAAATCTATCAACCATTAAAAACCGGAGATCGATGTCATATCTGGTTCAAAAAATATTAACTTTTCAATTTAGGCGAAATTTTTCTTGCTCGAAAGCAAATGGCCAGCAGTTTAGTTGAACGTTTGACTGCCATCTTTTCAGGCAGAGCCGGAGTACAAATACTATCTACCTTCATCCCTTATGATTAAAAATAAATCGATATGTAGATAAATATATTTTCAAGCCCCATTTATTGCGGTTTGAAGATTTTCCTACCTACACAATTATTTTGCATGAAATTATTTGCCAGAAATATTTGGCAAGTTTAATTCATTTAAATTGAATTTAAGTCGAGTGGTATACCGGGTAGATTATTTGCTGAATAACTAAATTAAGAAACAAAGAATTTTATTGATAATGAAGTTTGATATTTTTTCGCGATTAAACAGGTCTTGGGATTTCATCACTTATCTAAACAAAATCTATTCAAAAACATGGTGATATCTGATTGGTCTATTTCACAATGAGGGAAATAATCACGACAAATATCCCGATTAATTTCCTAGTGACATAAAGAAAATAAATACAATTGTTAGGCCAACGAGAAACATTCGAATCTTATACCGTTTTAAAAGTTAAAATAAATGTAAAGAAGGGAAAGAACATGCTCATTCTAAACGGGCAGATGCAAAAATACTGAATTCATAATAATAAAATACCGAAAAGGAATTCTCGTCTCACGTCTTAAAAGTTTAAAAATTAATGATTGCCTAGACAAAATCCTAAAATACACTTGTAAATTAATACTACAAAAAATAGCACCAAATAAACAACTCCAATAAATTAACTGAAAACTGCCAATTTAAAGGTTAATCACAAACCAATAAACCTGCACTTAAAATGCAAATCTAATTTAAATACTTTTCATGAATGTATTCTCAGTATCCGTCATAGTTTTTGTCTTTTTTAATACTTTTAGTCTTATAATTTCCTACATTAATAAATCACAAGGTACTGAGGACACCTATGCGTAACCAAAAACAAAGTTAAAGACACAATTAGGTGCAAATGAAACGTGTGAATGTGAAAAATGGACATCGTACACAAAACCTTACTAGTTTCACTGTCTTTATCTTTCATCATATTATTTAACAATTCTTTCTCTATTTTCGATTTCTTTTCTAAATTTCGAAGATTTTTATCAACTTTGGTAATTTCGTGTTTATAAGGAAGAAACTCTTCCCAAATGGGCGAATTAGGGGACTTTTTAAAATAAGATTTTCTATATGGCGAGTGTTGAGGAGAATTTTCTTCGGATAGGGATTTGGGTTTGCTAAAGGAAGAATTCAGGATATCGGATAATTTCGACCTAATTTTGTTATCGGTTGATACTGACATTAATTCCTGCAGCTTGTGGGCCTTTTCCTGCTCCTCTGACTTGATCTTTTCGTAGTCCGATTGTAACTGTTGCTGGGCAAGTGAAAGTTTTTGGTTGGAACTGAAAAAAAAATTGTTATCAGGAGTTATAAATTTTATATTATAAAAATAAATTCGTTTTAAAAATTAACACCTAAAGAAAGACTTCAAGGGTATGATTAAAGCGTTAAGCTAGAATTATACAGGGTGTCCCAAATAAGAATGCACTCTACAGGGATCTTGTAGAACTCACTAATATGTCCAAGTTTTGTCTAATTTGATTCCTGTAAAGTGCATTTTTATCTGGGACACCCTGTAGACGTAGAAGACACGTTCTTAGCCAGGATACTGGCAATTCTTATTTAAAAAATTTTATATAAAGAAACCAAATAAAAGTATTAACTTCTGGCAACTTACTCTTTAATGTCATTAATGAGCGATTGCTTCTCTGCGATTTCATCTCTCAGGGAAGCCACTTGTTGTTGATGGGCAATACGTAATTGGTCCATTTGTTGTTCGAGGGCCATTCGCAAGTCAGCGGCTTCTTTCTTTTCACTCTCGGATGCAGTAGATACCTAGAAAAGCAACTTTCAGTAAGAATTCCTAAAGGAAACTAAGTAAACGTTAATTTGGACCCATTAACTTAGGATGTCCGGCCAGTTCACCACTTGTTCTGGCTCCTAATCACAGCCCCAACGAACAAACTCAGCCTAAACGAACAAAAACCAATTTAAGTACCTGTTCTGCCGCTTTCAGTTTAGCACACTCCTCTCTGAGAGCATCCACGCTTTCCTCGAGCATTCGCTTCTTGTTTTCAGCCTCTCTCATTGATTCCTGTAAGCTCTTCATCCTGGCCTCGTGTTGAGAAATCAACAATCTGAAAGAAGAATTGTTTAAAACTTATTCCGTTATTGTCAGAGCTCGGATTTTCTTACCTGCACTCGGCTAACTCCTTCTCATACTCCGTAACTTTCTTATTGCTATCCTGCTCCTTGTTCTCGATATCCTGCAACCGCTGCGTCAAGTTCGTAACTTCGCTCTTCATCCGCGAGATGTACAATCTCGCCACGGTGAATTCTTCTTCCAATTTCGCCGAGTCGTTCGAGATTTTCAATTCGGTTCCCTCGCTGCCGAGAGTCGTTCCGATGTCGCCGAGTTCTTTCAGCAAATTGCTCAGCATTTCGGCGATTCGTTTTTTCTGGTGACTGCTCATGTCGCGTAATTGTTGGAGTTCGGTGGTTGTCGAGTTTAAGTTGGTCTAAAAAATAAAACGGGAAAGTAGTATAGTATTTGTATTTTTTAAAACGGACAATACCGGATTAACAACGGTCATATTTGTCATTGTTGTTAAATCAAATTCATGGTTGTTTTTCAGTGTTTGTGTGTTACATTTAAGTATTGCTTGTGGAAAAAAAAGTAATTCATAACTCAATATGGTAAGACTGTGCCAAATCCGCTGTAAACTGGATAAAAATATAGAATTTCGAGTCACGTCTGTCGATTGTTTGTTAGATTGCAGATAGAAACACGAACAAACCCGAGTCCATGTTTGTTGCAAGTCAATGATACAAACCGATATATTTTTTTTGAGCGCACCTCATACAGGCGCAGTAGTTCAAATGTCCCATATTACGAGGTCCGATCAAAAAAAATCATGTAATTTTAACCTTAAATCTAACATACATACTTGTTTTTGCATGAGGTCTTCGGACAAAGATTCCATTTCCTTATTCTTAGCATCTACTTCCTGAGACTTCTGATCATAGTTCACCGCTAATTCTTCTAAAGCTTGAAGAACCTAAAGATAATAATATGTGGACAATAAAAAAGTTGACCGTTGATGTTAAATTATAAAAATGAATGAGATGAAAGAACATTTTACCTCTTTGACTTCTTCCTTTGCACTCTCATTCTCTTGCTGAATTCTATTCATCTCGCTCTGAAGCGCTTCGTAATCTCTACGCGTGGCGACGATAAGTTCGTCTTGCTCCAACATTTGCTCTTTGAGTTTTTCGACGTACTGGCTCTGTTGGTTGATCTCTTCGTCTTTTTCGTCGAGTTGCTGGTATAACCTCTCTCTGTAATGAACAAGTTTTATGAATTATTTATATTTAACAGATCGATAATCCAATGCAATAAAAAAAGTAAAAAATAATAAAGCTTCCGGGAATTTTTATGAATGGGGAATTATGCCATCAATACAAACGTCGACCGATGAATGCCTGGCCAGAATTTTTCTTAGTCGACAAATGGGGAATCGAAGAAACGGCAATAAATCCTAAACATAGGATAAAACAACTCACCTCTCCAATTCTAGTTTCTGTCTTTCCTCTAATCCAAGAGTGGATCCGATCATCAAGGCAGGAGTGGCAGGCATAGGTCCGGCAGGTTCCACAACACTTTCTTCCAAACCTGCAATGATTAGTCATTTTAATAAAGAACTTACTACTCCTATAATGAGATATGTTTTATGGGTATTAGCCGCTGTGTGTTGAGTTAGTTTTTGAATGTCAATTTTTGGAATTTTTTTTGTAATGTTTTTAATTGTATTACTCTTGTAATTTTAAATTTTGTTAGTTTAGTTTGTTAGTTAATTTTTTAAGTCTTTGTACTTAAATTTTCTGAAATGGGTTGCAACCCGTTAATTCTTAAATAAATAAATAAATAATATATGATATGTTTGTTGTTTTTGCAGAATGGACTCTCTGCATTGGTCTGCTATAAGATGTTGCTTTGGGTGGACTTTAAACTGATGATCGTAAAAACGTTTCAGCAGAACTTAGTAAGCTTTACAAAAAATACACTAGAATAAGTTAGAAACCATATTACCATATTTCGTAGCACATAAAAGATTTTTGAACACAGAAACATAGCCATTTTAATGATAAATTAGGGTCAAATCAAAGTCGTCAAAATTCTCTATCCAACCCTGAAAGAGTGAGCACTGATTTTTGCTATAAAATATTTTATCATCAAAATGATGCAAAAAAATTCAGTGGCTTATTCATTTTTGAGTAGTTTATCATCTTTTACAGGTTTCTTTTTTAAAGTCGTTTCCAAATTACCTGCAACCGGAGTAATAGCTTCGTTTATCTCGTTAAGATTAACTTGTTCTTCGGCCTTAACGGTTTCGCCCGCGCGCCATCTGCTGAGCTCCTGTTCCAAGATCTCCACTTTACCCTTGAGTCGACCGACCTTCTCCTTTTCCTTCTCGTACCTCCTCTTCCATTCTTCCGCCGTCAATTCCTCGTTGACGGTGACCACGTTCTTGACAGTCTTGGCTCTTTTACCGAAATCGAGGGTGGATTTCGTTTCGGATTCGTTGAAACTGGCCGGCGAACAGCATATTACTATTGTTGTTCTTGCGTTACCTAAAAAAAAATAAACAAAACTTATAAAACACCAATGGACGAGCTTTAGTCGTAACCCGAACATGTTCCAATTTAAGGGTAAAAAGATGTGATATTAAGCACTTACCACCAAGAGATTCTTGTAAAATACGCGTCAATTTCGAATCTCTGTAAGGTATGTGTGTTTTGTTACCATCGGCTAAAGCACTGATCACATTACCCAGCGCCGAGAGAGATTTGTTGATGTTTTTGGCTTCATCTAGGACGGTACCTTTAAAAAACATTAAAAAAAATTAGGAAAAATACAAAAAACAGCCCCCACATGTTCTATTGTATGGTTAGGTTCGTTCACAGAGTAGACAGAAATAATTACAAACTGCCCAAGGTATGCGCAGTTGGTTTAAATTGTTCACAGAAGGAAAATCTGTGACTGCTGACCAAAAATTCGGTGTTCGTAGAGGAAAATGTATCGGTTGTCAACAGGGTTGGCATGATATATATCACTGATATATATCATGATATATATCACGATATATATCAATGATATTTATAGCTCGATATATATCATGATATTTATTATTAAAAAATAAATTTTAATTTACCGCCAAATTTTGTATGGTTTAGGTTGGTATTACGGTTGGTAATACTATTTAGTAATTTAACTGGCTTGGTACATATTTAATTCTCCGAATTTGTTTCGGGTTTGCTTCTAGGAATCCCCTATTTATTTCATTATTATTTCTCATTACTGAAGCGTTCTTCGATGCAACTGTGCATCGTGTGTGGTTTTTTTAATAATAAAATAAAGCGACTATTGCCATTGTAGTTGAAATTTGGCATAAACTGGAACTTAAAGGGCAACCCTTAAACATTAAAAAGCATTTTTATCGAAGGAGGGACATGGCTTTAGATGCCCCACATTACTTAGCTAATATGCTTGATCATCGTTTTTTTGGAAAACGTTTGAGTAACTATCAAAGAGAACAAGCATATGCTTATTTAAGTAAAATTAATGCAGACTTCGTTCCATTTGTAATGGCCCTATTAGTTGAAGCAACACCATTCCCCAAATATGTATTTGGATCTCAGTTTAAAAATACAGTTCCTATGGTGTGGTGGAAAGGAATTGTTATTGAGGATGAGGATTGGCCGAATAAAAAAGACTTCCCGGCTTTATGTGAACAACTGCTTACTGCAGTTGCGTCTACCGCGTCCATTGAGAGAACCTTTTCATCATTTGGACTCGTGCAATCGAAACTACGCAATATTAACGTTTTTATTTAAATACTCTAATCAAATAGAAACAAATAAAAAAGAAAATATTGATTGGATTTGGGCAGGAACTGTACCAGAAGAATTACCGGGATCGATTTCTGATTCTGGCGAATCTGGCGATGACTTACCATTGATAAGGCTAATTTAAGATGGTTATTTATATTATTTTTTTTTCGGGATTGTTTTTTGTTGTACGCATTCACCCTAGGTAAATATCTGTTGTCTAGGTGAATATCTGTTATTATTATTTTGTTAGCTTTTATGCTTGTTCCGAGGCTTGTTCTGTTTAGAAATAATATTTATGTTTTAATAAAAATATTTACTCAAATATATACTTCCTTGATTTTACTTGGCTCTACTATAAGTATGATTTTATCTGTTTTGGCTGAAAAAAATTATTTGATATATATCAGATATATATCGGATATATATCGGATATATATCCGATATTTGATACTTATATAAATATCATGATATTTGCCAACACTGGTTGTCAACTGATTTGCAACCGTAAGAATTGTGGGTTTGGATTCTACGCATTTGCTTGATCCGGTTGTTTTACCCGATTCGTTTTATTTTCTTTAGTTTTGGTTAAACTTACTTTCCATTATTCTTCAAATATCCATTCCAAAACGAAAGGCTAGCTCTAAACAAAACAGAAATGAGCAAGAACAGTGTTGCCAGCAGCGATCTTTTTTCCGTAATAAATTGGATTCAAATTTCGTAATAGATTAAGGTTCTCTGTATAAATGTCGATTGTAAATTTTTCCTTACGCCTTACAAGATCGAACCTCCAATGAGTTTGTTAATTTTACTATCATGTCGATAATTACAAAATGTAGTAAATTTTTAAGTGGTGTAATATTGTAATAAATCATCGTCTTATGTAACAAATTTGTTACGAACGTAATGACACTGGCTGACGGTTGAAGGTTTGGCACACAACCCACAACACAACCGATCATGCACAGAACGTAGCTTGCAACAAGTAGGAAATGTCGCTTCTGTGAACGAACCTATTCTTCCGCCTGTACGAGCTTGTTCGTAGCGGCGTAAATTCGTTAGAAAATCGGCCGGATAGATTCTTTACCTTCGGCTCCAGTTTTGGATACTTTCTCGGAACCAGCTAAATCTACCAGGTACAGCTTTCCAGAGAGTTTCTTTTGGTTTTCTAAATTTTCTTGCTTAACATTAATAAGGAATACTGAATGTGATCTAGATGAATGTTCATTCATATCTAAAAGAAACACATATTATTATACATTAAATTCGCACAGACCTCGACACGTTCACACACATTTTTTGATGGCTTATTTAGGTACTTACTTGTTACTGCTATATGCCTATTTGATTTTCCTTCTTCTATAGATTCGAAAACTTCTTCGGGACTCGAAACGAACCTTTCTGTCGCCCCTTTTACATATGGTACCCTATTTTTGTCTTCATGAACACTTAGATTTATTTTCGAAACTAAAACGAAAAATTAAGCTAAAATGATGTTGATTCGCTGTAAGAACAAGTAGATATTATACAGAGCTTGATGGGGAAAATAAGCTAAGAAGAACATAGTGACAGAACAGACAAAAAAGCTGCTAGTCTTTAAGAATCTAAAACATATTTCAAAGAATTGATTGACTCGTCCCTTACTTTGTGACAATACATTTTAAATATATAAAATGGAAACAACTAGACCTTCGAGACGCTCGCACGAGAGTGAACCCTAACTAAACCTATATAACATAGGTAGTACTAAAAATAAAAATATTAACATGATGTAATAAATTTTTGACACAATAGTGTAATAAACTTAAATAAGGGATCAGTTTGTCCCTAATTTGAGTTTATTACACTATTGTGTCCAACATTATTTATTATACCATGTTAATATTTTTATTTTTAGTACTACCTATATTATACAGGGTGTTATGGAAATGACAATTAAATGGGTGACTCCTTGGGTGTCCTAGAGAAAGTCTACATACTTTTTAAATCGAATATCTAAATACTAAGGTAAAAACCCTTTTAACCCACATACTGTCGCGCCGTGCCATCCGGATTCACTTAGCAACAATGTGGGTCACTAGAGTATACTAACCGTGTTGTCAGATTACACCGCGTGTCTCGCCCTTGCTCGGATACTGGCCGCGCGCCACTATCGTTGCTTCAGTATGTTTCGAGACCCCGAGTGGAGTGACGCTGTCGAGGGTTCCATGTGCTTGACGTATACGAATTTTAAACGTTTTGTTAGTGGTAGCAGTACTCGATTTTTTCTCTGTTGTGAAAAAATTCATAATAATAAATGTTGTGATGTGATTTCAAATTTGTGTGATATTATCTACTGTTGAGCTGTTGAAAAACATACTTTTGTGTTTTATTTTTCTTATGGAAATTAATTATAAAACGGATTATTTTAAAATAAGATCGAAGGTAAGAGAGTATGTACCTTAAAATTGTAGTGTTTTTTTTTTCGAAAAAGTTTGAAAAAGAAGTGATAACGCGTGTCAAAGACGTCTTGTTGTCAAAAACTGAACACGTGTTCTGTGTTGCAATATGACAACACCGCCTATAATGCGCTAACCTCTTTTGAACCTCGAGACTGTCTCAATAAACTATTGATTGCAAAGGTCGTCAGGAGCGGCCACGTAAATTTTGAGATTTCATATACATTGTATATTTCGCTTAATAATTCAAAGCGGCATTTATGGTTATTTTTCTTTAATTTATTTCACACCCTGTATACCTTTAGTTTCGGTTCACTCTCGTGTGAGCGTCTTGAAGGTGTAGTTGTACAACGAAACGGCCGTAACGCCAAACTCTTTTAATATAGTGACAAAAAACAGAGTATACTTTAGTTTCATTTTATATATTCGAAAACATATTGTCGATCTCCAAAGGTAAATCTAAATTTGACGATTTTTTCCATGTATGACGTAAACATTTTTATTATTCTTTGAATCCTGTTCTTAGAGCGAGCAAGGCAACGGCAGGTCCGTTCTTACCATCTAAAAGATCCCTAATTTTGTCCATGTAAATTTCATAGTAGGACACTTTAATATGAAATTCTAGGTTTTCTTCCATGGCGTAAATGTGATTGAAGATGTCGTTCACTATACGGGGAATAATGCCTTGTTTCTGTGGATCGCCTGAAAGGAAAAATATATAATTAGCTCTATAAATATTACATAACGATGATGAAACATGCCTATAAAATCATATCAAAGCACAATATGGCAATCATGGTTTATTAGGTTCGTTCGCAGAGTAGTCAGAAAGATTTACAAACTGCGAACAAACCCGAGGCATTTTCATTATTCTTTAAATATCGATTCCAAAACAAACGGATAGCTCTAAACAGGTAGGTTACGTTAAGAACCCAATTGTCAGTTGTCGGCAACCAGGTAGAACTTCTTCCACAACCCGACATGCTCAGAACGAAATTTGCAAACTGGTTATAAAGGCCGTATTAGACTAGGCAATTTTTTCTCTTGCGCCGGCAATTATAATGGCACGTATTCATGCGCAGTAAACCGTTTTGGATCAGCTGGAGCATTGGCAACGGTCAGAACAGCAGTGGGTACTGTCGAAATCCCTAAAATATCCCCAGCAGTAGAGATGTGCAAACCTGTTCGTTTTGATTACCAGTTAAAGCAGCTACTGCTATTTACAAATAGGAGGTGCAAAAAGTTGCTGAATTAGCAGTCCATAATTTTAATAAAGAATGTAAACTGCTAATTTAAGTACCATTGGGTTTAAATGGCCATTACCTGTTCATACCTGGTTCGGCCAAATAATAAACAGTTAAAAATAACAGAATAATCCATGTCTACCCAATTGCGCCGGCAAGGGCAATTAAAATGGCGCCTGCCCCATTTCTGGTAATGAGAGACAGCTGATCGGGAACAGTGTACTGCGCATGAATCCGTGTCATTTTAATTGTCAGAAGAGTAGAATTTCTGACTGTAGTACGGAGAACGGTGTACTGCGCCTGAATCCTTGAATTATAATTGCCATTGCTGGCGCCATAAAAATTCCCAAGTGTAATACGGTCTTAAGTATTCGTTGTTGCAAACGGTTGAAAATTTCGTTCTGCGTATGTACGCACGTTCGCACGTGATATATGACTATTCTGTTATAACCTTGTTAAAAATAGAATAGAAAAAAAGTCAATTCATATAAAGTTTTAGCACATAACATTCACACTATGTTAAAGTTGTATCACCGCCATTTCGGGTCAATGCCTTTCTGTCCCAGTTTAAAAATTTGTCAATATACCCCCAGAATCTACAGGCCTAAAATATTGATCCGAATATTTGAAAGTAACTGCATTATATGTATATGTAGTTTTCTTGTTTTACATGAAACAGATTTAAAAAGTTTCATTTGCATAAATGTATTTTTTTCCACTAATTACATTGAGATTATTGTATGAGCATGTACAGGGTGTCCCATTTTCGACACTCTTATAGGGCATCTCCGTAATTGTTAGTGCCATCAAAAAAGTAATGTAGGTATCATGCGCTCTTTTTGGGTCCAACTTAAAATGGTAAGAGATACGGGGGAAAATTAAAAAATTGACAATTTCAAAATTACTCTATACAGGGTGTCCGGGAACATGTGGAAAATCTCCCGGATATGAAGAAAACACGTTGAAAAGAATACTATAGGTTCATATAAACTTCTTTCGTATCGGCCTCCTCTTCGGAGATATGGGCTCCCAAAGAGCACCAATGGAATCAAGTTTTTTACACATAATATTGAACCACCTGGTATATTTCAATTATTTTTTAATATGATGTATACCAGGTAAGACCCGTCAAACTACTACCCAAGAAACTGTTGTGAATTACTCACAGCTGCAGGGACGGACTAGCTGTAACACTCATGGGCCCATTTTTTTACGCCCTGTATGATAAGAACTTTAGACGACGATTTTTACATACCTTTAACTATTGACTAAAAATTAAGTACTCTTCATTCATGTCGCTAATCCTAACCGTTTTCGAAAAAACGGCATTTCATATACATCATGTGCTTCGGGTATTTCAATAAAAGATACATCTTTGTTCCGATCCAATGTTCAACCTTCAAGATTCCGCTATTTCATATTATTTAGCCCATGAGCAGTTAGGGGACTCAGTGTACTTAATTTTTAGCCAATAGTTAAAGGTATGTAAAAAACATTGTCCAAAGTTCTCATCATACAGGGCGTAAAAAAATGGGCCCATGAGTGTTACAGCTAGTCCGTCCCTGCAGCTGTGAGTAATTCACAACAGTTTCTTGGGTAGTAATTTGACGGGTCTTACCTGGTATACATCATATTAAAAAATAATTGAAATATACCAGGTGGTTCAATAATTATGTGTACAAGACTTGATTCCATTGGTGCTCTTTGGGAGCCCATATCTCCGAAGAGGAGGCCGATACGAAAGAAGTTTATATGAACCTATAGTATTCTTTTCACGTGTTTTCTTCATATCCGGGAGATTTCCCACATGTTCCCGGACACCTTGTATTTTCTTAGTTAAAAGAGATACAGAAAAATGTTTTATTCAAAAGTTTGTTTATAATGATTGTTGAATAATCTGCTATTTTCAGAAAAAGTATACGAGGTCAGGTAAAAAGTTATCGGACCTAACTTCATTCTTTAAAATATTTTAATCTAAAAAGGATATCATTTTAAATTATTTTTTCAAATATATAACACATCATGGATGATATTGGTTTTCTAGGCGATCTATTTAAACTTTTCTTCATTTTCCTTGTTTTCTTTATTATAAGTTTCTGATCACGGCCGTATATTTTTAAATTATGTTCCAGTCGCCGGAATATGTGCTTAAATGGTTGCCGTCTTTCCGGATAGCGAACAAAATATAAATTTTGAGCCATTTCTTCGTTTTTTTTCCACTTTCAATATAAACTGATATCATATCAAATTTTTCAAAATGTTGATAAGTCATTTTCACAAATGAATATGTAAAAATCAAATTGACGTTAAATGTTAATAACAACTAGAATGCCTACATAGTTGTTTCTAGGATATTAGCATTTGTTTCATGGTCTACACTGTGATTTAAAAATAAAATTTAAATAAATCGCCTAGGAAACCATATTATCCATGGTGTGTTATATATTTGAAAGGAGAATTTAAAATAGTATCTTTTTAGATTAAAATATACAGGGTGTTCCATTTAAAAAAATTAGGTTAGGTCCGATAACTTTTTACCTGACCCCGTATACTTTTCCTGAAAACAGCAGATTATTCAACAATCGTTATAGACAAACTTTTGTATAAAACATTTTTCTGTATCTCTTTAACTAAGAAAATATAGGATAATCTTGAAATTGTCAATTTTTTAATTTTCCGCCGTATCTCTTAAGCGAACGAAAACTTTCAGATTTTTGATTTTACCATTTTCAGTTTGACCCAAAAAGAACACATTACATTACTGAGATACCCTATAAAAGTGTCGAAAAGGGGACACCCTGTACTTAATATGTTATAGTCGCTTTATCCCTGCCTTATTAGGTGTTCAGATTAGTAATCATAATCAATTCTTTGACAAAAGCGATACGTACCTATGACACCTTCCATCGTGTGCGTTTTACCAGACGACGTCTGACCATAGGCGAATATTGTCCCGTTATAGCCGGCAAGTACATCAGACACGATGCTCTTAGCTGCTTCATTGTATACTTTTTCTTGTGTTGCATTTGGTTTGAATACTTTGTCGAAAAGATAGACTTTCCCCTGAAAAAGAAAAATTAAATATATTTTCCTGTTTGAGGCACAAAAAATAATATATTTATGTGGTTAATCTATATATTAAAAGTCTAACTGAAATAGATATTCAAGGCAAAGTAATATCATATGCGGATGATACTGTGCTTGTCTTTAGTGATAAAGATTGGGAGGACGTGAAGATGCGAGCTGTAGCAGGAGTAGAACATGTCAAAAATTGGTTGGATGTTTTTAAATTATCACCAAATGTTAATAAAACAAACTATATTGCGTTAAAAGCGTTTGCATTTTTTTTTATGTATTCTTTAGATATTTGTGTTAAATATTATATAAATATTTTTCTGAATAAATAAATAAAAATATACAGGGTACGTCGGCCTCCATAGGGTTCCTAGAAAGGGGCAGGAAAAACGGGAATATACTTTTAAATGCTTTCTCTTATGGAAATTTTTATCCATGACTGTATACCGGGTGATGTATCATTCAGTTGAACATAGGAAATTCCATGTAATTTTTTAGGCAGTTGAGTATTGGCTCCCCTGGACATTGTCTAGAGAAACTGCATTATAATTTCTCGAAGAGGCCGACATGGTAAACCCATGTGCCGAGTTTGAATACATTTTGGTGAGACAATCCGAAGCTATTCAATTAAACGTGATGACAAAACCACGAAACTCATAGTTCAGGAATACAACAAACACCAGCACAAAACTTTGACATAACGAAAACCACTTTTCATTATTCGTCATGATTCAGCTTTACGTCAATTTTTGGCAACAACGTCATAGAAATTATTTGCTGGTGTTTGCTGTATTATCTGAACTATGAGAGTTTCGTGGTTTCGTCATCATCATAATCGAATAGCTTAGAATTGGCTCACCAAAATGTAGTCAAACTCGGAAGATGGCGAGGCATGTACAAATTTAATCATGTCAGGCAATAATTAAAAAACTAGAAATACTCGTATGATATTTTCTTATACCTACAATTGCTTGAAAAAAAATTAATTATAGCTACCTATGTACGTATATGATTAATACGATTCGCAAAAAACAGTTAAAAATCTATATTATTATAAAAAGTGAAGATAATTAGTTTTAAACGTTACTAGTTCTGGCGTTACATTCGCCAATGCGGTAGTATTATGTTATACTGACCGAATAATATCTAAAAAAAGATAATGACCTGGATATCGCATACGTTCGTTTCAAACAAAAAACGGAGTAGCACTGACAGATGAGATAATACATACGTTACGATAAGAGGTTGAAAAAGTAGGTGAATTTTACGACGTTAACACTGGTCACGAATGAAGTTATGTGAAAATTGTCAAGGGAATGTGACACACCCAAGGATTTTAAATCAAGGAGGACACACGGCTTTGGTTCACAGTCTTTGAAGAATAAACAATTCACATTCTTATGTAGGTTGTAAACAACTTCCCAGAAAAACAATCGCGGAGCTTTGATAGTATATTAAGATACAAGTTTCATAAGACATTATCTTAGAGCACGCGTTTAATTTAGAAAACAACCCGCGAAGCGGGGAGTTTTCTAAAGTACAAGTGCTCTAATTGTCTTATGAACCGTGTATTTTATAATACTTTTTCTATTTGGGTCTTTAAAGTCTGAAAAACTTTAAAAAATATAGCAGATTTTTTACATTTGATTTAACATTTTCTTTTTGGGTTAGCAATACTTTTACAATTTAATAAAATGTTACAAGTCTAAAATATGCCATGATAGAAACAATTTAACACAACAAAGCTTCTTCTCATCCGTCATAATTAAAAATAAATATATTATTAAAGTTAATAAAAATGAGTCAGGAAGAAAGTCGTACTCCGTCAGAAATACGGGAAATTGCAGACACTAATCTAGACAAACTTTTAAAAAGAATATGCAAAACTTTGAGTTATGGTGCGAGCAGAACAAAGTTCAAAATATTGCTCAAAATAATAAATAATACTATTGAACAAAAAATTGTGTCGACTCAGAATCTGACAGGAATAACAATTAACGCCCAGGAAATGTCTACAGTAACTATAAATATGTATATAATATAAAGTAATATGTATAATACTATATTGAATTAAGAATAAAACTTTAGAAATAGAGCATAAACTGGAAGATATTTCTATTATTTTTAGGTTATGTTGTTTTATAGCTGTGACTAGAAATTAGTTGACGGGCACCGTCAGCATGTTATATATTTCCGAGTATAGGTATTTCAGATAAATATATAGTAAAAATGATCTATTTGCAAGGTTAAAGGTTAGTATATTAAAGTTTTCTATAAAAATTTTTTGTCGAATCCATAATGCCTAGAAAACTAATTTCAAGTAAGCCTAAAATTCGAACCCTACTTGCTGCCAACATAAAAAAAAATAAAATTTCGGTTTCATAAAGTGGCAGGATATTACATTTTTTTGCATTTCATAATGTAGCCATTATGAAACCCAAATAGAAAAGGCCCTTATTGGAAGAGTCGTCTTTTATACCTGCTTTCACGTTTGGCACTACCAGATTAACAACTCTCATATTTGTCGTTATTGCTAAATAAAATTCTCTATTGTTTTTCAGTTCTTGTGTGTTAAAATTGCTAAATAAAATTCTCGGTTGTTTTTCAGTGTTTGTGTGTTAAATTTAATTATTGTTTGTGGAAAATTAGTAATTCCTAACTCAATATGGTAACACAGTACCAAGTCTGCCGCAAACTGGATAAAATATAGATTTTTGTTTTTCCTAACCAAGTCAGAAACAGACAGAAGATAAAGAGATGGGAATTCGACAGACAGAATCCCCATCTCAGTCACGTCAGTAACGTGCCTAGTTTCGTAATATTTAGGCATCACATTGACGTGTACAAAGTAGATAGAAATATCGGGTCCATGTTTCTTGGATTGGAAGGGCGAACCTCATTTTAATATACAAAATGGAAAACAATTTATTGCCTCATTATCTCAACTCATATCTTGAGAGAAGATATGACTGTCACAATTATGGTATCAGATCAGCAAGAAACTACAACATTCACTATGTAAAATCTGTTGGTCTACAAAAAACTCTTTTTTATGAGGGACTTCGCCGTTTTAATGCGCTTCCCGATGTGATAAGGAGCTCACCTAGTTTGACTGTATTTTGTAGAAAACTTTTTGTGTATTTGCGAGGACAGAGCTTATGTTAGCATTTTGTATTTGTAAACAATGTATGTAAATATGTATTTATTTTGTTCTTTTTACTAGCCAAGTGCTAAATAAAGTATATATAAAATAAATAAATAAGTCAACGGGTACAACCTTTATCACAAAAGGGTCATAAGTTAACGAATAAATTATTGAAGTAACAAGGTAAAGCAATAAGCAAAGGTAAATAAATAATAAACTTTGGAAGTAAAAAAGTTGTTTGCTCGCATATTAAAGGGACACATCCTCCCAAGGGTTTTAACAAAAGTTTGAGATAACTTCAAGCGATGTACCTTTCGTGTATAGGGCTGATAGAGGCCTTTTAGAAACAGAATAATTGAAAACCAAAATGACCAGAAGGAAAGAAAAAATAGGAGTTAACCAGTTTGAATTTAGGAAAATCCTGCAAATACAAGAAGTTGTAGAAAGGACTCATTGTAATCAAACCCACAAATCCAGATATGAAAACAAATTGAATAAATATAACCATAAATGGCGCTTTGAATTCAGAAGCGAGATAAGTCACCTTATGTCAAACCCGAAAACCTAGTGGAGTGAAAAAAATACTATAATTTTAACACTTTTTCATTTTGTCATACCTTCTTGAACAATTCTTTACATAATTTGAAATCAAGGCGAAAAATGTTCAAATTACATCATTTATTGTTAGAAACTATTTCACAACAGAAGAGAAAAGGCTCCATCTAACCCCAGGTTTTATTTTAAGATGGGGAACTTGGCTAAATACTGCCATGTACTATGCCGATAAGAGAATTTAGATACAATTTGAATGTAATCAAATTAATTCAAGAATGTCGGGCAGTTTTAGCAATACCCGAACTTGCACACAATTCGGCTTCCATAGAATTTTATTTTAAATTTAAAGTCAGAGAGTATTCAAGTTTTAGAAAAACAGCAGCTACCGTTAGAAATCCGTGAATGTTTTTATCAATAAGAAGAAAGAAACTTTTATTTCAAGCTCACCCCACTGCAAAAAAGCTTACTTTTCCCCCAATGAATCAAAGGGCCCTTCACTTTCTGTCGGTCTCCCTAATAGTAATCTCACTTTTGGTCCTCTTTTATCTGTTTTTCCTTTTCTCCGATATGAGATTATGTCGCCTCAAATCAAAGCATACGACAGATAGAATAAAATCAATATCATGAATTCACTTTAATAACGGTAAACTTCATCATTATGCAAATAAGGGGGTATCATAATAGGTATTTTTCTATTTGGGTTTCATAATGGCTACATTATGAAATGCAAAAACATTGAATAACCTGCCACTGTATGAATGGGTTCGAATTTTAGGCTTACTTCGATTTCGTTGAAATTAGCTTTCTAGGCATATGGATTCGACAAAATTTTTATAGAAAACTTTAAAATACTAACCTTTAACCTTGCAAATAGATCATTTTTACTAGATATTTATGTGAAATACCTATACTCGGAAATATACAGGGTCCGCAAACGAAGCGTGGACGGAAGATTAAATCGTTATCGAAGAACTTATCACCAATATTGAAACAGCTTGAGATATTGGATTAAAAGCGGCATGTTTTAAAAATATTTTACATTATACAGGGTGGCCCAAAAAAGTGTGACAGCATAAAGTTATATTTTTTTAAATGGGACACCCAGTATTTTATTGCATATTTAGGTTCGTATTACTATCGTTTATAAGTGCCTCAAATTTTATTTAATTTGGTTCTGTAGTTTCGGAGAAATAAAATAAAACCTAAAAAAAAAAGTTTTGCAGTCCTGAATAAAAAATCAAAAAAAACAATCCAGAACAATTTTTCTAACCTCGGCATTGAGTGAAATTTATGACAAGAGGTCTAGAGATACTATGAAAGTAATTGCGTTTATTTATTTTATACAGGGTGTTCATAATAAGCTTTCAAAAACCCCACATTTTAAAATAATTTTTCTCAAGTTTTTCAAATGGAACACCCTGTATATTATTTGGCTATTTGACGTATAATTCATAGACAATTTTTTTTTGTAATACAAGCATATAAGTTATATCCAGCCGTTTTCGAAATAATTGTAAATATTATAAATTATGTTGTTTAAATAGAGTTTTTATTGGGAAATTTTGTTATAGGCGACTAGACTAATAATTGTAAACTAAAGTTAATGTTCAAAATAGCTTCCTTTTACTTAATTTAATGATTTTCCTCTACTGCCAACAGAACTCTTAATTCATTTTCTTCATTAATAACGGGTTTATTGATTATCATCCTTTTTGTGTACGCAGTGCTTCCTGTTGCTACAAATCTTTGCAACAACTTCTCGAAAGTTTTTGGTCTCGGCTTTCTCTCAATATCTGGATATCTTTCAGCATACACTCAGCTCGCGAGGAGGCAATTTCGTGCACATTCACCCAGTATAAAAATCATATTTACCATTTCTAAAATTCGACATTTTGTGTAAGTTAGTACTTAATTTCGACGACTGAACAAATGTAAATAATTTTATTTAACTGTCATAGTGACAATCTAAACAAAAAGAAATCATGGCAACTCGATTAAGAATAAAAAATAAAATTAAATAATAAAAGTAGCAAAAATGTATGCTTTTAAAATTTATATCGAAATAACTAAAATACGGTAAACTCTAAGAGTAAAAGGAAGCTATTTTGAACTTTTACTTTAGTTTACAATTATTAGTCTAGTCGCCTATAACAAAATTTCCCAATAAAAACTATTTAAACAACATAATTTATAATATTTACAATTATTTCGAAAACGGCTGGATATAACTTATATGCTTGTATTACAAAAAAAAATTGTCTATGAATTCTACGTCAAATAGCCAAATAATATACAGGGTGTTCCATTTGAAAAACTTGAGAAAAATTGTTTTAAAATGTGGGGTTTTTGAAAGCTTATTATGAACACCCTGTATAAAATAAATAAACGCAATTACATTCATAGTATCTCTAGACCTCTTGTCATAATTTTCACTCAATGCCGAGGTTAGAAAAATGGTTCTGGATTGTTTTTTTGGATTTTTTTATTCAGGACTGCAAAACTTGTTTTTTTAGTTTTTAATTTATTTCTCCGAAACTACAGAACCAAATTAAATAAAATTTGAGGCACTTATAAACGATAGTAATACGAACCTAAATATGCAATAAAATACTGGGTGTCCCATTTAAAAAAATATAATTTTATGCTGTCACACTTTTTTGGGCCACCCTGTATAATGTAAAATATTTTTAAAACATGCCGCTTTTAATCCAATATCTCAAGCTGTTTTAGTATTGTTGATAAGTTCTTCGATAACGATTTAATCTTCCGTCCACGCTTCGTTTGCGGACCCTGTATAACATGCTGACGGTGTCCGTCAACTAATTTCTAGTCACAACTATAAGACAACATAACCTAAAAATAATCCAAATATCTTCCAGTTTATGCTCTATTTCTAAAGTTTTATTCCATAAAGTACTATTTTTATTTTTAATTCAATATAGTATTATACACATTTATAATTACTGTAGACATTTCCTGGGCATTAATTGATATTCCTGTCAGATTCTGTGTCGTCAGAATATTTTGTTCAATAGTATTATTTAGTATTTGGTTCAATATTTTGAACTTTGTTCTGCTCGCACCAAACTCAAAGTTTTGCATATTCTTTTAAATATTTTGTAGATTATTTCCCTGCAATTTCTCATATTTAATTATGACGGATGGGAAGAAGCTTTGTTGTGTTCAATTGTTTCTGTCATGGCATATTTGATACTTGTAACATTTTATTAAATTGTAAAAGTTTGCCAACCCAAAAAGAAAATATTAATTCAAATGGAAAACATCTACTATATTTTTTAAAGTTTTTCAGAATTTAAAGACAACTAGAGCACTTGTACTTTAGAAAACTCGCGGTCGTTTACTAAATTAAACGCGTGCTCTAAGATAATGTCTTATGAAACTTGTATCTTAATATACTATTATGATACAAGTGGGGAAAATGCATTTTTGAGGCACGCGCCATTTGTGCAGTATGCTAGGATATCATAAAGGCCGTATTAGACTAGGCAATTTTTTCTCTTGCGCCGGCAATTATAATGGCACGTATTCATGCGCAGTAAACCGTTTTCGATCAGCTGGAGCATTGTCAACGGTCAGAACAGCAGTGGGTACTGTCGAAATCCCTAAAATATCCCCAGAATTAGAGATGTGCAAACCTGTTCGTTTTGATTACCAGTGAAAGCAACTACTGCTATTTACAAATAGGAGGTTCAAAAAGTTGCTGAATTAGCAGTCCATAAGTTTAATAAAGAATGTAAACTGCTAATTTAAGTACCAGTGGGTTTAAATGGCCATTACCTGTTCATACCTGGTTCGGCCAAATAATAAACAGTTAAAAATAACAGAATAATCCATGTCTACCCAATTGCGCCGGCAAGGGCAATTAAAATGGCGCCTGCCCCATTTCTGGTAATGAGAGACAGCTGATCGGGAGCAGTGTACTGCGCATGAATCCGTGTCATTTTAATTGTCAGAAGAGTAGAATTTCTGACTGTAGTACGTAGAACGGTGTACTGCGCCTGAATCCTTGAACTATAATACTATAATTGCCATTGCTGGCGCCATAAAAATTCCCGAGTGTAATACGGCCTTTAGACCTTTTTAGTTTCCCTTGCACGATAACTGATGTATTAATTTCAGTTTTGTGTGCTGTCATCACAAACAGTTCTAATTTTGTTAAAGTAAGGTCATTTTGCGATAAAACAATTTCCTTATTTATCAGAGTCCCACTGACGCACCAGCCGTATATTCCCGATTTTTTTCTGCCGCTGAAGCCCTCGAACGCTTTCTCCGACGTTTTCCCGAATCGATAAATTCGCCACGCCATCGCCAGAGACGGCGAGGTGTCCTTGACCGCGTCCACGCGGTCCCGTCTATTTTCATTCTCTCTCTCCCAGCCCGAGCTATGCCATTTTTCATTTCTTAATGTTCTCGACGTCGGCGTCGCACGCTTATCCCGAATACCAGCAATTTCTCAAAATATTTTCTTTTATCGTGCGGGTTTTCTGGATTTCCCGATTAACATAGTAAAACTTTTGAAAATCGAACCTCTAGAATTAGGCGTCGGCGGCAATTGGCTGAAAACAAATTGGCGGAATTCAATTGGCCGAAGCGTCAGCTAACGTCACCATCTTTTGGAACCAAGCTGGGGTTATTCTTGTTGAATACCGATTTTTTGTCAGCGGTCATAGGTTTTGCTTCTGTGAACACTTTAAACCAACTATTTCTGACTGGCACCCAAAACTGACACCTGTGGGACACCCGTTTCAGTGACAACCTCGTCAGAACTCTTGTTATTAAACACTTAACAACTTTAATTATACAGGGTGTTCCTTAATGACGTGCTAATATTTCAAGGTGTGATTTCTTAGGTCATTTTATAAAGAAAGTTCATATGAACATATGTCTGCAACGGCTTAAATTCTTTGCTACAGGGTCTTGAATTTTTATTTTCTAACTGGTTATTTTTTAATATCTCCAAAAGTACTTTAGATATTATTTGCAATTTTGGTATGTGTTAATAGGATATAGAACCACAAATTTTAGTTAGAAAAGTTACTCAATTGTTCCACCAGTGGCGTCCCTGCAAATAGGTCTCTGATATTTTTTACATAAAAGATGGTACGCCACTGACATTTTTCCATGTGGATAATTTTTCTGATTAGCCTTGTTAATTCTACATGAAAATGGTCTCTTGAGTTTTTCTCGTCAGACACACCGTTCTTGATTAAAACCACTAAATTCATATTGAAACTCATTATTAATAACAGAAAATAATTAATGATAAATTTTGTTTTATAAAAATTGTTGGAGTGGGCAATTCGATGCGAAGATGGACGGAAGCATGCCTTTTAAATGAATGTGGCCATTTTCAAACAATTTTTATAAAACAAAATTTATCATTAATTATTTTATCAATGTTAATAATCACTAGTTTCACTACGAATTTAGTGGTTTTAATCAAGAACGGTGCGTCTGACGAGAAAAACTCAAGAGCCGGTTTTCATGTAGAATTGACAAGCTAATCAGAAAAAATATCCACACGGAAAAATGTCAGTGGCGTACCATCTTTTTTGTAAACAATATCAGAGGAAATGTTTGCAGCGACGCCACTGGTGGAACAATTGAATAACTTTTCTAACTAAAATTTGTGGTTCTATATCCTATTAATACATACCAAAATTGCAAATAATATCTAAAGTATTTTCGGAGATATTAAAAAATAACCATTTAAAAAATAAAAATTCAACACCCTGTAGTAAAAAATTTAAGCAACGGCTTAAACAAATGTTCATATGAACTTTTCTTCCTAAAATGACCAAAGGAATCACATCTTGAAATATTAGCACGTCATTAAGGAACACCCTGTATATTGGACATTGACCATCTTTGGTTTTAATGTAAAGTCCGGGCGATTTCTAATTTTCTATTATTTTCGCTAATACGTATATTACTTTCCACGGTATTAGAAAAAATGTAAAATATATGCATGCCAGCCATGATTTTCAATTAAATCAATTCTATTGCACTCTTCCCTGTTGCGTTTCTAAGATAACCATCTCGTAGGCTCGGTGTAATCGTTTTCATGTACACATTACACGGTAAATCTTAAAATTGTAAGTGCTCTTAAAGATTAAGAAAGTTCCTCCAGTGAAATTAGCAATTCATTTGAATTTAGCGATTATTATAGTCGACGGCACCTCTTCAAAACTAGGCCGCGGCAATGGGAGTTTTTGCATCAAAAACAGTAAAATACTTATTCGGCGTATACTGGCGTACACATCCGAAAGGTTGGTTTCCCAAGAGATACTTCCGACTAAGGACTTTCAGTATTATACTGTCGTTTTCGTGTAATCGTCTTTGAAAATATTACCTGTAGGCTGTTTTGTTGTATAGTAAACATTAGTGAGACTTCAGGAAGGTCGTACCACACTCCAGATGCAAATTCTTAAACAATTAAGTTCCAGGAGTACCAAGTTGAACGACATATTGATGGGCGGCAGTGATTCTTCGTGTATTTAAGCCGGCAATATGAGGCGAGCATTTGCCATGGAAATACCTGTAAAAGAGTCAAATCGCCAACCTGTCTTCGATGACGAGGCTCTTTGTCAGCTCGTGGTCTCCGATCAGACGAATGGCCCTCCTTTCGATGGAATCAAGTAGCTGAAGAGTATGTTTGGGTGCAGAGCTCCAGACATGAGAGCAGTACTCTAGTGATGGTCGAATCTGGGCTTTGTATAGTGTCAAAAGTTGTTGAGGTGTGTACAACTTTTTGGTCCGGAAGAGTACATCAAATTTCTGAGAAGCTATCTTGGCGATTGCCACAACGTGGTTATGCCAAGACATATTTCCTCCCAAATTGTCGCACAGCAAATTAACAGACGAAACCGGTGCAATTGGGTGTCCTGCCATGACTATCTCCGGTTCTGCAACGTTAACATTTTCAGAGAAAACTGCTGCCTTTTATTTTCTTATAGCATTAAGTTCGACTGGGTTACTGTCACCCAAAGATATAGACTTTTGAGTCATGTCAGCCGATTGTTTTTCCTAACAAACACATATTCTACAGACAGTAATAACAGGGGTCACATTGTATGATAAAGCAAATAGAAATACGGAGTCCATGTTTATTTCAAGTTGGTGGCCGAAACACATCACATGCAATTTAACGTTATTTTTTAGCGGACGTAATGCAAACATTTCACGTTCCACTAATTAAAATAATAAGAGAACGAGCTGTGGCAAATTAACGCGTGGTTGTCTAAGCGCACTCACTTGTGATATGAATCACCACATCATCTGTCGTATTAGCGAGTTTCAAGATAATAGGTATAATGGTGATTTTTCTTCTTATTTCATATTTAACTTTAATCTATTCTAAACTGGATCTTATTGTCGAAGAACATTAAAACTCCGTCTTATAGACTTTTGCAACTTACAGCATTTTATTTTCTTTCGCAAGACCTTCAAGGAAAATTACAACGCGGTATTTTATGAACTGTATGACCCATTTTAGTGTAGTCATACATACATCGAAATGAAAGTGATTTTTAAAGTATAATATATGTGCAGTGACACACAAGAACTTTCTAGAGCTTTGGTTTGTTACCAAAGAAAAAATAAGTAAGGAAACGCATAAAAATTTTTATAGTATGTACTCCAACCTATTCATAATTAGGTTTAAAATTTCTGTTCTACAATTCATTGTATCACAGGTTGTATTCTTCACGCTTTTGCTGTACGCTCACCGAATACTTTAAACCAACTGCGTATGCCTTGAGCAGTTTGTAACTATTTCTGACTGTGCTGCGAAAGAAACCTAATAACTTTTTTGTATAGTAGTAATCTGATTTGAAAAAGTCATTCTGCATAATTTCTTTTGCTTGTTACATAAATACTATCACAATGTAACTTAGGTTTTGTTGTACCCTGTACAGACTTAGGTTTTGGTGTACCCTGTACAGACTTAGGTTTTGGTGTACCCTGTACGGAGACTTAGGTTTTGTTGTACCCTACCCAGTACAGATACTCAGGTTTTGTTGTACCCTGTACGGACTTAGGTTTTGGTGTACCCTGTACGGAGACTTAGGTTTTGTTCTACCCAGTACAGAGGCTCAGGTTTTGTTGTACCCAGTACATGGACTCAGGTTTTGTTGTACCCAGTACAGATACTTACGTTTTGTTGTACCCAGTACAGAGACTTAGGTTTTGTTGAAACCCAGTACAGAGACTTAGGTTTTGTTGTACCCTATACAGAATAGGTTTTGGTGTACCCTGTACGGAGACTTAGGTTTTGTTCTACCCAGTACAGAGGCTCAGGTTTTGTTGTACCCAGTACATGGACTCAGGTTTTGCTGTACCCAGAACAGAGACTTAGGGTTTGTTGCACCCTGTACAGAAGTAGATTTTGTCGTACCCTGTACAGACACTTAGATTTTGTTGTACCCAGTACAGAGACTCAGGTTTTGTTGTACTCTCTACAGACTTAGGTTTTGTTGTACCCAGTACAGGGACTCATGTATTGCTGTATCCAGAACAGGAGACTTAGGGTTTGTTGCACCCTGTACAGACGTAGATTTTGTTGTACGCTGTACAGAGACTTAGGTTTTGTTGCACTCAGTACAGACTCAGGTTTTGTTGTACCCTGTACAGACTTAGGTTTTGGTGTACCCTGTACAGAGACTTAGGTTTTGTTGTCCCCAGCACATAGACTTAGGTTTTGTTGTACCCAGTACAAAGACTTAGGTTTTGTTGTACCCTGTACAAATTCAGATTTGCAAAATTAAAAAAGTCTAAATGAAACTTTTTTGAACGACAACAGAGGAAGAAATCGACAATCCAAATAAACTTTTTCACAGAAGTTACGGTTTCTCAGATGATTGATATTAAACAAAGAGTTAAACCAGAATTTTTTTGTCGAAACTAAGTTTTAGGTCATCTACCACTGTCCGATAAAGTTTCAGATAAAAGTATATCTCCGAGCTTCGCAATTATAGCGAACGGAATTAAATTAATCTTATTATAAAGCTTTTTTTTATAAAGAAAACCACTAATTAGCTGGTATTATTTAATTTATCACGAAAGTGGAACATAGGAATATCATGATCCGATCATGATCTTATGCAGAGACTTGAGCCGTTTCTAACAGTAATTCTTTTTATATTGACTGATTTAAGATACGAATAATAACCTTTAACGTAAGTGCAAGATCATGGTATAGATACGTCACATGGGAATTAATTTTTTAAGTACATGGTATCCCATTTTCGACACTTTTATAGGGTATCTCCGTAATTGTTAGTGCTATCAAAAAAGTAATGTAGGTGTCATGTGCTCTTTTTGGGTCAAACTTAAAATGGTAAAATCAAAATTCGAAAATTTTCCCTGTTTTAAGAGATACGGGGGAAAACATAAAAGTGTCGAAAATGGGACACCTTGTACACACATTTAACGATGAAACAATCATATTTTTTTACTATTAATGACAAGATATACCTTTAGTTGAAACAAGGGCGGTTAAGATTAATGACTTAAATCAATCAAAAAAATGTGAATTTTGAACAAAGCAGCTCACGAATTGTCTTACATTTTATATTACATTGTGAGGACAATTTTCTACAAGAGTTCTACAGGAAAACACACGAAGAAGAAAGAGTACCAACTACCGAAAACTGCGCCAGATACAGTGATTTCTGAATTTTGCAGGATTTAGAAGAAGCCGATCGGGCAAATGCGCAGAAGCCAAACCCACAATTCCGTATCAGTACGAGGATTATTCTGACGATTGCAAATCAGTTGGAAATCGATACATTTTGCTCTACGAACACCGAATTTTTGCTCAGCGCTCACTGATTTTGTTTCTGTGAACCCTGTAAACCAACAGGCGCATACCTCGGGCAGTTTGTTTCTAACTAGGGAATCCAATCCCGCAAATGCTGGATCCCGCGTATGCGGGAATGCATATCGAAACTTTCTCAGATGAAAAAAAATCTGTTCATTTTCGTAGGTAGCACAGAAGAACCACTAACATCTGAGCGCTTAGCAATAGAACTAAACGAACTACTCGAACTGCTGGTACTAGCTTTCATTTCCTGTGTTATTTTATCAATATCAACACTACCGCTGCTGCTCTGGACTTTCAAATTAATATTATATGCTTTGTTTTGTTAAGTGGGTGTGAAGACCTTTGGTGGAGCGAGCAGAGATTTTGATAATGCTAGGTCATAACTTACATTTAGCTGTAAACCCATCTTCTGACTAATTTTTGTGATTGGTGTTTAAATTCCATGTATTATATTCAAATAGCCCAGCATGGCGGGGAATCCCCGACGCGTCGACCAAAAATACCGCAGTTCATTCTTTGCTATCCCGCAAATCCCGCGTGATCGATGGGCTCAATCCCGCAAGTTTGGGTGCGGGATTGGATTCCCTATTTCTAATTGATTGATATTTCCTGTAATTTACATACATACGGTAAATATTAAGTAATATTTCCAGGCATTAGTAATGTCGTGTTTTGTTATGTATTTTTATACGCTTTTGTCGTAACTATAAATTATAACGTTCTAACAATAGTCAGAAGTTCATGCTATCATTTGTTCTTCAAGTCAAGAACAAAACGCGTTTTGATTTTAATTCGAACAATACCTTGCGGCACAGACAAAACAAAGCTAATGGTAATACGTGACCAAGAAACGAGATCTAGGCGGAAACCTCAAAATTTACATTTTACACAGTACCTCTACACGCCATCGTTATTTTATGGGCAACGTTTTATGTTCTCGGTCATTTCGAGGTATTCCTGAAATAGTTTCAGTCTCTTCAACTTAATACATACATACATGCTATGTATGTATATTTATGTACCAGACCATTACTTATGAAGAAATATACAGGGCATCCCAAATTAAGGTTTAAAATCAATATTTTATAAGATTTTGACCTCCCTTTATTTTTTTATGATCAAACACAAGCACTATAGGAAAAATCCTTTAGGGCAGTCTGGGAGTGGTGCGTGTGCGCTAGAAGCGATTCACGTTGGTTTTGAATCGTTGGAGGTTATATTCGTTGGGAAAAACGACCTCGGGAAGGTCGTTCCACAAGGATGTAGTCCTCCAGATGAAAGAATTCTTAAATAATGAAGTTCGAGGAGTACTAAGCTTAACCACATATGGATGGGCGGCAGTGGTTCGTCGTGTATTTCTGCTATTCGTCGCTCTGGGCGGAATTAAGAGGGCAAGGTCAGCCGAGTACCTTCCATGAAAATATCTGTAAAAGAGTCAAATCCCCAACCTGTCTTCGATGTTCTAGGCTGTCGAGGTTCTTCGTCAGCTCGTGGTCTCCGATCAGACGAATAGCCCTCCTTTCGATGGAATCCAGTACATCCGACAAACCCGACATAAAAAAGAGGGACTTTATAAAATTACCCTCTATTATATCTAATAAGTGGCTGTTTCTCATCAGAACATCTAGAGAGTTCACAATCACAATTTCACATTTTGTGGCTACTCTGTATCATATTTAGGATAATCAACTATGGCTTAGAAGGTTTTCAACCAAGCAAAACTTTTTAGCAAGTGACTTTTTTTATAAAATGAAGGATAAACAGTGACCCATTTATTACACTTTCTACCCCACACACGCTGTGCCAAAGGCAAGGAACAATGTTGCGTCTGCTTCCTGTGTTCAAAATTATTTTCGGTCGTTTATCAACGTTGCAAGTATTTCGTCCCGGTAGAATACATTCGCCGTTTTAAAACATTCTTGCTTCAAAGACAAGTTACAAGCGTTCCTAATGTTAGGAGTTTTACTTACGTTTTTAAACTAAAAAAAAACTTTGCTCTGGAAGTAGTGAGTAATTAAAACGGCATAAAACCCATGCGCGGCATATATAACAAACGTTTAATGAAGATGTTCTTCCCAGTGTAAATTCGCGAAGCAATCTTGTAAAGTAGCTTTTCAAAAAAATTAGTTTTTTGATGTCGATTTTTTTTTCATTGATTTCACATTGATAAAACGAAACTTAATGTCAGTGACAATATTTTCATTATTAGTTATGTTCAGTTTTACGTCAATTTTTGGCAATAGTGTCATAGAAATTATTTGCTGCATGAGAGTTTGAAGCTGAACTATGAGAGTTTCGTGATTTGACATCACATTCAAGAAGTTATAATGCAGTTTATCTATAAAATGTATGTTCAACTCAACGATGCAGCACCCGGTATACTGATTCTGTATTACTTTATCAATAATTGCAGTACTTCTTACCAAACTATCATAAAAAAAATAATTTATCTGTTCTCTGGTAAAAATAATTATAACATAATAAAAATCCACGAAACATGTAAACAAAGATTTGCGAGATAACTGGTTCAGAACATTTTAATTAAAAAAAACGGCATTTGATGTCCATTTCGGCGCATCTACCGTGCAAGAAAGATCATGGCTAATTAGGAGAACACGGCCAGGTATATTTCCATTGTTACCATCTTGATCAACACTGATTAACAAAAATATTGGTACGTTCAGGTTATTAATAGTTCTCGTCTTTTACCCCTGTATTTATTAATCTTACACATACATTATTCTCACGAGAACTGTGACGTTGTCGCCTTCTCAAAGAGAAAAAGATGATTAAAGATTTTTATGACACTGCATGTTTTATAAGACAGATAAAATATTCAAATTAATTGCTATTTTTACGATTAGTGTGTTTTACAAATGAACATCTAAAAGGGATGTTAGGAAAATATATGAGGACAGCTCTATCAAACTAGCGGGCACTCTGTAGCGGCACCACAAAAGACCCAGTGGGTCTTTTGTAGCTCGATTGTGGCTTTTTTGTTACACTGCTCACGCATATGTAGCTTGAGCCGGGTTCGCTAGCTTGAAACTGCATGGTAGCGGCACAGCCTCGGACCAGGCTGGTTTTTTTGTAGTTTTTTGTTGCGTAGGCTTCATCCTTGTAGCTTGGTCGACAACGCCCCCGGGGTGCGTACCTTAAGCCACTCTCCCATTTAAATTATTACCCCAAAATTCCTAGACCGTACCTGCATTTTTGGGTAACTCGGAAAAGGTTCTTTGTTCCGCTTTAATTTATCACATCTGACAAAGGCGTAAGAGTGCTCGCGATATTCCGCGAACGAGACAGATCTTAAGATACGCACCCCGGGGGCGTTATCGACCAAGCTACAAGGATGAAACCTACGTAACAAAAAAGCTACAAAAAAGTTACAAAAAACCAGCCTGGTCCGAGGCTGTGCCGCTACAATTGGAGTTTAAGCTAGCGGATCCGCGTTTTTCTCGAGACTGGTACAGGTTACAAAAATGGGACCAACGTAACAAAAAAGCTACAAAAAAGTTACGAAAAACCAGTTGGGTCTGAACCTGTTCCGCTACCATGGAGGTTCAAGCTAGCGGATCCGCGGTTTTCTCGGAACCGGCTCAAGCTACAAATGTGCGACCGGCGTAACAAAAAGCTACAAAAGACCCAGCGGGTCTTTTGTGATGCCGCTACAGAGTGCCCGCTAACTTGATAGAGCTTATGAGGACATACTCAGTCATTAATTATTCTTAAGGTGTAATAGATCAATTAAACAAAAAAAGCAACGATTCTTGTTACTTAGCAAAAGCTAGAGATAGTCATTCATTTACACATACAAATTATGTTGCCCAGTGTAACAGGTAGCTAATTGTTTATAATAATGCTCAGCCTCAAAGAACCGGGTAATGAATACCAGCTGGGTTTGCATGGTAACCTGGCGGCAGGGTTTTTTGAGATACCCATTAATTTTACGCCGTCTAGAGGTAAATCTAGAAACTAAGGAAATTTCCGTTCCTTTAAGAGAATAATAGAGTACTTTCAAGGGAATAACCAAGGATTCTTAACATAATAATGTTTAAGAGAGTAAAGGAATTATCACAGAATAATGAAGCATTTTTAAGATAATAATCAAGTAATTTCAAGAGAATCGCGCATGTGTAAGAAAATAACCAAGCAACTCCAAGAGAATCTAACGTTTTTGAGAGAATTGTCAAGCAACTTCAAAACAATAATCAAGCGAGAAGAATCTCAAACAATTGAGATAAGAGAGCTATGTTTTGTATGGTAAACTTACCAAAAATAATTTAAGTATGTACTCATTAACAGTATAGTATTTGCAGAATTATACTTGATCTTTTGACTGCAATAAAACCGCATTATCCCTTTGACCATAAAATAAATAAGGAAATCCCAAATTTTAAAACCTTTTCGAGCAGAGCCGGACCAGGTATACAAATTCAATTTATACCTATGCCTGATGCATATATAAATACAAAGTGATTTTTAATAATTTTAATCTTTAGTGGTTTTCCGGCGAGTAATTTTTAGTTAGGCTTATTAGTGGTAGAATGTGGTGTCCTTGGAATTGTGCTGATAGGGGGGCATCTTCAAGTGTCATTTTTAAAAGAAAGCATTTATCTACCGATGCCAAACTAATAATTAAAAATGTGTATCAATCGTTGTTGAGTAGAAATTTTAATTCGATGGATGCTTTAGCAGAGACGTCTACTTTGACAAAAACTCCTTTATCTTCGGTAAGAGACATAGTACTTAAACCTGTTAATCCTAGAAAAATCGGAGTGATTCTGGCATATTTAGAAGCATCGACAAAAATGGCATGGATTTATTAAGAAGAAAGATTTACCAAATGTATGAGGCACAAAACTGTACCCACATTGATTTCCCTCAAAGAGCGGCTGATTAAAGACGAAACAAATATCTCTTGTAGCCTTTCAAGCCTTAGGAAAATATTGCGTAAAATTGGTTTTAAATACCGAAGCATTGATAAAAGACAAACATTAATGGAATTTCAACGTTTACGGGAATAGAGACTTAAATATTTAACAGCTGTTAGACAATTTAGAGAAGAAAATCGTCCAATTATTTACGTTGACGAAACATGGTTCGATACCATGACACTCAAAGTTTGGAATGATTCTTCCAAAAAATGTCAAACCAAGGTACCATCAAATAAAGGCAAAATAATCACAATATTACATGATGGTTCAGAGAACGGGTTCGTTCCAAATTGTCTGTTGCTTTCAGCTAAAAACATAGCAGATTCTTCTTTAGATTACCATCAAGATACCGACGCACAACTTTTTGAAGATTGGTTTAAACATAAACTCCTTAAAAATATACCTGAAAATAGCGTCATTGTAATGGACAATGCTAGTTATCATAGTCAGCAAGCAAAAATCATTCCCAATTCTAATAATACAAAAGCAGAAATTCAAAATTTTATGATTGAAAATGATTTATATTTTGAAGAAACTTATAAAAAACGAGAACTGCTAGAAGTATTAAAAGATTTTAAAATAAATAAGGAATACGAGTGTGACAAACTTGCAACAGAAAATGGACATACATGTTGCATCTTCCTCCGTACTATTGTATATTCAATCCTATTGAGCTAATATGGCACCAATTAAAATTCAATATTAGGAGAAATAATATTTCTCATACATTAAATGCATCTGTAGTAGAATTAATTAAAAAAGAAGTAAGAAAAATTTCTGCAGACAGCTGGAAAACTGTGTACAGCATGTACTTAAGGTGGAAAATTCTTACAATTGTATGATTACAAATGTTCAACCCTTAATTATAAGTTTAGGCTTAGATGAAGATAGTGATACAGAATTAAATTTTGAATAAATTATCAATAGTTTCTTAGAATTTAATTAATTTTTATTGTACTTGTTATCCTAATAGTTATACTTTTAAATTATATTATTTTCAATTATCATTAATTGTTATCATTATTTTACATTTATTATAGGTACCTAAAACTAAAAATACCTATTTATTTATTTTAAATTATAAAAATAAATCATGTGGTGTGGTAGGTATACATTTTCAAGCCGGCCCTGATCCCATTTATTGAGCTGAAGAGGTTGAGGCGTATTCAATAGGGTTTAATCAGGTAGTTTATTTATGGCAGTAAGAGTCGATGGTATAATTCTGCAACAACTATACCCAATGCAATTTTCGCAACTATATTTATTGGTTAAAGAGCAAACATATCTAAATAATTTAAAACTACATTTTTTGACTTCTTCATTGTATAAGGGGATTAAAATTATTCCCTAAAACTTGGATACATCATAAAGACCGTATTATTATTTTTGCAGTGGAATAATTAATATTGGTCTAAGTAGTGCCATATAGTGTGTATTATGACGGTAGCTATAAGTATGGATCCTATAAGTGTTATCAGCTGTTTATCAAAAAGATAAACAATAATTATCGGAGCCTATCATTGGGAATTGTGGGGTTAACAAGATCAATAAGGTATATAAAAGGTAAAAAAAATTTCAATTGTCCAACATCTTATAGTGCAACCTTTTACAGGAAGCTGAAAATCGATAAACCGTCGAAACAATGGTAAATGTTACGCGTATTCAACTGGTAATTAACGCAAAGAAAATCATTAGGAAATCGTCTAAATACCGAGTTTTAACCAGGTTTTATGAATAATGTTGTTAGCAGATGATCGGTGGTGCGAGACCGCTCCACTCTCACCTCGTGACGTAAACGCAAATATAAGTATAGTACGTTACACCAAAGAATATCACAACCCTTTGAAAATACATTCTTCATTTGGCTAGTTTTCGACTATAATAACCAACGGTTTTCAGTACTTGTTAATGCTAGGTATTGAAAGTAGAAAATGAATGAATTACAAAAATAGCCCGAGTTTCTTGACATCGGTACAGATTTTATGGAAAATTGTGGATGAACGGACTATAGCAATGACAAAATCGAAAAAAATAACAAAGAGGGATTTGTAATTCTGCATTTAATTTTAATGCAATCACATTATTGCAACTTACCGCAATCGAGATACAGTTTTCATCTCCACCGGAGGGAAATTTGACTACGAACTTGGACCCTGCCTTTTCCTCTGAATCATTTAAGGGCCGAAACCGACACACGACTCTTATGCTGTCCTCGGCCGGTATTTCACGTTCCGCGGACATTTTACTACACTTAAGCACTCACAGCACGAAATAAATAATTAAAAACTATTACGAAACTAAGTGGGTACACATTTGTATAAAAGTTTCACGGTATCTTGTGAAGACACTGACGTTTCGCCTACATCGAGCAGACAGCCATTTTGGTTGTTTCGCTGACGAATGAAAAATCGAAGATCTCCATCGACTATTTTAGACCAGCGCCATCTACAAATTTAAGATAAACTAGTTTATTAATCACAGAAGATAAATAGGTTGCTTAAATTTAAAATAAAATAGGTTGGAATGGCGGAGAGAACCATTATACCTATGTGCCATGTGCTTTTAAAAGTTATCCTTTCTTGCAGTTAACCAGAAAAAAAGATCATTCGTCTAAGAAGCAATTGTTAAAAAGGTAGTTCGGATAATTTAATACCCAGGGCGGTAGTTCTGAACGAGAAGAGTTTCCATACATATCCTAAATTGATTGTACGCAGCCTTTTCTAAATTTCTTAGAGCGTACGTACGTAGGGAACCTTCCTAACGCGTTCAAGATGTATTCATATTGAAGCTTCAATGCAAGAGTAATTAAAGAAAACTGACCCAATCTCTGTAGTGTTGTAAGGTACAACTAAAAATAAGACGTATAGGTAGAATCATATTCTCTGTGTTCATCCCAGTTGATTAAAACCACTAAAACTTAAAGAAGACGGAATCTTCGGTTATTTTCGGAACTTTAACGAATATGACCGAACTGCGCATTGGCGGAACCAATCAAAGGCGGAACCGCTGTGAAGCGTCGTAAAACCGAAAGCCGGCCATTATTTTTGATTGTGTTAACCTAAAAATAATTTATTAGTGTTCACTTTTAGAAATAAAATCATCCAACAACGAGAAAAATAATTTGTGCATTCTGTCAAGTAAAGAGGAGCCAAAATGGTGGTAAGGCAATATAACGAGGAACTAAAATACCTAGAAAAAATTAACGCCTATTCTTGGCGTATCAAAAAGGGGTTCCAACCTAATATGAACGTCGAGGGAATCTTTTATGTTAATCAAACCCTCGAGAAGCTTATGCTAGACGAATTAAGGAACTCTTGCAGGCCTGGAATGGTTGGGGGCTTTTTGCCAGGCGTAAAACAGGTAAGGTTTGCGTTCTTTGTGCTGGGTTTTCATTACTTCATTGTCCATTCGATATCCACTTCAATTAATTTCCCACCCACCAAAACTGGTGCATTTTTTAAAATATCTTTCAAAATTCAGATATGGTAATTTTTAAAGATATTTTATGCTGCACTTATCTTGGCATTTATTCATATTTTCTTAATACTTACCTAATATTTCACAATACATATTTTTAGTTTATAATACTGAGAATTAATGATTAGGAAAGTTAGACATAGATAAATAAGTACATATTCAATTATTGATCTTAATATACAAAATCAAAAACCATATTTTATAGTAATTGAAGAACTTACATACCTATTATATGCCTCTGTGTTGCCAGTGGATCAGTCAAGAATATTTATTATTCCAACATGTACAAACATGATGAAAGAAAATTTAATTTTATAAACATTTTTGTAGTTTATTATGTTCCTATAATCAGAGAACACTCTGGCAACAATCAAATATGAATTATTTCATGTCCCTTTAGATTGCTAACGTTGCTGCCCTTCCCGGCATTGTGGGCAAATCTGTTGGTCTACCAGATGTTCATTCAGGTTATGGATTTGCCATCGGTAATATGGCAGCTTTTGACATGAACGATCCCACTTCAGTAGTGAGTCCTGGAGGAGTAGGTTTTGACATCAACTGTGGAGTAAGGTACATGCAACATAAAGAAATAATTTGATTATATTTTCATCAACTGGTCAACTTTTGTTATAATAATATGTCCAGCTGAAACAGGCAATACTTTTTTACACTGATTTCAGTCTAGTAGTTTTCCTCCTCCTACATCAATGGTGTAATGCTTACAAAATAGAAAATAATTGTATTTTGACAAAATGTCATCACTTTTCTGTATAAATGTATGGTTGATTTCCCTCCTAATTTTACATTTTCAAAAAATTATATATTTTTAATTTATTTATAAAAATGAAGTTGAATCAATGGAATTTTTTGATATGGAAAGCTGACTAACTAACTTGTTATGCTAGGTGTAAGGCTAGACTAGGATCTAAATAGGTTTCTCGTGATAAATAGCAAAATAAAATGATATAATATTAAGGATGCACTGCAAACATTGATTAGTATTACGTTGTTCCTTCTTTTTGTTCTAGTTTTGTTATTTAAATCAATTGCGGTCATATCTAGTATTGTTTTAGATACCTTTTTCTGTATGAATATACTATATAATACATATAATATGAATATTTTCTGTTAGAGACAATGATAACTGTTACATAGTAGATATGACTTTGTCACCTATATTTTTGTTTTAGGCTATTAAGAACCAATCTTTTTGAGCAGGATGTATTACCTGTTAAAGAGCAACTTGCCCAGAGTTTGTTTGATCATATACCAGTCGGAGTAGGGTCTAAAGGTACCTATATTAATAATCATTATTTAAAAAATAATGGTTAAATATATTTTATTAAATTTGGGATTGGACAATTTATGTAGACAATATATAACGTAAGGTTCTATCTTATTGCTGCCTTCTAGGTATTATTCCAATGAATGCCAAGGATCTTGAAGAAGCTCTTGAGATGGGCATGGACTGGTCACTGAGAGAAGGTTACATCTGGGCCGAGGACAAAGAACATTGTGAGGAATATGGCAGAATGTTAAATGCGGACCCTTCAAAAGTCAGTATGAGGGCTAAGAAAAGAGGTCTACCCCAGGTAAAAGAAAATTATTATTATCATCATTTACTGTGACAGCTGTAGAAATATTTTTCCAACTAATAACAAAGAAACTGTGGAACAAGTGTCAGAACATCAATATTTTTTATAGTTGGGTACATTGGGTGCAGGTAACCACTATGCTGAAATTCAAGTTGTCGAGGAAATCTATGACAAATGGGCCGCCTGCAAAATGGGTATCGAAGAGAAGGGACAAGTCTGTGTTATGATCCATTCAGGTAAACCTTGAAGTACCCTTATATAACCCATAATGAATCAAAGTAGATGTTGTTTGGTGTATTTCAAAATTGCTTCTAGGTAGCAGAGGTTTTGGCCATCAAGTAGCCACAGATGCCTTAGTACAAATGGAGAAAGCTATGAAACGTGACAATATTGAGGTCAATGACAGACAGTTGGCGTGTGCCAGGATTAACTCCGTCGAAGGGCAAGATTATTTGAAGTCCATGTCCGCTGCTGCAAATTTCGCGTGGGTTAATAGGAGTTCTATGACTTTCCTAAGCAGACAGGTAAATTATGTAAAATATGGTTCTGAGGACAGCTTCTGTTTCCTGTGATGACAGTGGCAATAACCACAACAAAAATAAGCACGCGCTCACCAATATAAAATCACGGAACGACGTTCTTTTTCTAATTTTGTGGTTTTTGATTTTAGGCATTTGCCAAACAGTTCCTGATGCCTCCAGATGACTTGGACATGCATGTAATTTACGACGTATCTCACAATATTGCCAAAATGGAAGAACACATTGTCGATGGAAAGCAAAAAACACTTTTGGTGCATAGAAAGGTAACTATCTTTTTGGAAAAATAGAGCTGTAGAATTTAGCTTCATTATGTTTCGTTTTGAAGTGTGATCTGTTCTGAACAATTTAAAAAGTTACAAGACTATAAACTAACTTTTTATCTTGTTGTACTTAACCGTTTGGATTTCTACTGTATACTTCCTTGCATGTCCCAGTTTTGTGTACAAATTTTTTTTAGGGTTCCACGAGAGCTTTCCCCCCACATCACCCATTGATTCCCGTCGATTACCAACTAACTGGACAGCCTGTTCTTATCGGTGGTACAATGGGTACCTGCAGTTACGTCTTGACTGGTACCGAACAAGGAATGATAGACACATATGGATCTACTTGCCATGGAGCAGTAAGTACAAAGATAAGAAACAATTTTAGTGTGTATGAGGGAGACTGACATAACCCCACTATATCAGTGTCTTTTTCCTTGACAAACTAACACAGATTTTGATAAATAATTTTAAAATGTAAAAACGGCTAAAAAATTTGTATGCTGCGAAATTAATTGCCTTATTATACGGGTGTTATTGAAATGACGTATTATATTTAAATGGGTGACTCCTTGGGTGTCCTAGAGAAGCGCAACATATTTTTTTTTAAATCGACCGTTTTAAAAGTGGGGTCCAGCCCCATAAACCCACAGCTCATCCTGCGTCACTGTAATACGTCACCCTGTGGTGTTACGTGGAATGTTGCCAAACTTAATGCAAAACTGAAATTCCATATAAAATTATTAAAATAATTTATTTATCTACCTACTTGTATTTATCTTTATACCTAAAGAGCGAGGAAATCCACGCACAAACACAATCAATTTTTTTTCTTTTTCATGGATGGGAACACTCCTGGAAACACTTTATGCTCGAAACATTCCATCAAGTCAAACGTCCAAAACAAACTACTCATTTTAGGTTCGTCAATAAAAACAATGTAAAATTATATACAAAGTTTGGACGCGTAGCCCGAAATTCATTACAAAACAATTATTATACGCGTGCCTTCTGAAAACAAAGCGGATAGCCGAGAGTGTAAATGGTAAGCAACAGAACCGACCGTATTCTAACGCATATCTTCTAATACTGACACTTGCAAGAAGCACGCTTGTACGCCTAGACTTACGTTGCCCCGGCGCCCAGTGGATTGTGTGAAAGAGATGGAGAGATGACAGTGTGAGAAAGAAAATTAAATCTTTGTGGGTCTTGTCATTTGGAGTAGAGCTGAGCTAATTTAATTTTTTGGGCTTCTCAAGTACAGCAGTATTATCCCTTACCTTAATTGTTGGATATATCACTACTATCATTTTATTCAATTCGGGGAAGAATCTCATTTATCACCATAAGAAACGCATTTAAGCGATCTTAGTTCGTCCCGTAACGCCTATTATTAGGATTCAATTACCGTGACCGTGAAATATCAAACTGTCAAATATTGCTCATCTCTATTCCGAGTTTTGCACGTACCATTTCGTTCGTTCGTATATAAAATGTCATTCTTAAATTGAAAGAATTGTATTTAAAGTGTGTGTTTTTTAAATTAGTTAAATAAATAAATCTAAGCGAGAAAAAAAGGACCAAAATTAAAACAGTTTTCCCGTGTATTCTTTCCATGTAAATAGCTGCTATTTGTGAGGTTATGTGAGAGGTTTTTCCTAAAACTTAGATTCTGTGTGGTTTCTGTGAAACAAATGAAACTAATAATTGTATTTAAATAAGTAAAGGTAAGAAAGCACGGGTCTAAAATAAAATTGCATTTTTCTTCAAGAGTTTGCGAAATAATAGGAAGGTCAATGACGTTTGACCTATTTACTTTCCTGTGCTTGTGACGAATTTGAAATTTTTGTGTGATATTACCATTAATTGTTTTGCAAAACATCTTTCGCCGTCGGTTTTCTGGAATCATATTTGTTCATAAATGATAGAATGGAAAATTGTTAAAATTATAATTTGTTTTCTAAAGAGTTTGCCGTGTAGATATGACAACACCGACCGTCGCCAGTAGCGGCCATGTACATTTTCAGATTTCATATAAGGTGTACCTATAATTTCACTTAATATTTCTAAGCGCCATTTATGGTTATTTTTGCACAATTTATTTTCATCTTAGGATTTGCCGGTTTAAATATAATACGTCATATCCAGAACACCCTGTATTTAAACCTTATGTAATTTTCATAATATGTCGCGTGCACCACTGGAAAGTTGTAAACAAACCCATATGATCAATGGAGACACGTTAGTCTACGACGCAGCAGAACCGAGTACAATTTTATAGGTCGTTCGATAGTGGAATTATGACAGTTTTAACGGAGCTGACATTGAAACAGGATGAACCGCATGTTCGCGATACCGGTGTAACATTTGGTGTTGTATTTGTAGGGAAGAGCTCTCTCTCGTGCCAAATCACGCCGTAACATTGAATATACCGAAGTATTGCGAAGACTAGACGACATGGGAATTTCAATCAGAGTTGCCTCTCCGAAACTGGTTATGGAAGAAGCCCCGGAATCATACAAAAACGTCACCGACGTCGTGAATACTTGCCATGCGGCGGGCATTTCGAAAAAGGCTATAAAACTTCGACCGATTGCCGTTATTAAAGGGTAAATAAAATGGTTGCTTTAAGGATTTTTCAACATCTATGCCCTCGAGCATGAACTTCAGTTTTTTGTGATATTTTTGTACTAAAATTTAGCTTCATTATATTGTTGAATAAATGATTCAATAATTGATTCAGCAAAAACGGACAGAACAACCGAAATACCAAGTAACGGTCACGAGTTTTTTTTTTTCAATACGAAAATATTGCAAGAAACATGATTTTTATAACCTGAGGGTAAGCGAGTGATTGATAAGCCTTAAGGGACGGTTTAAGGCAAAAATTTATAATAGAAATGAGAAAAACAAAAGAAAAAGAAGCAATTATAATTTTGTTTGAAGTGATACTTTTTTTAAATAATTTTTTTTTTAATCAAATTATTGATTTCTTTATATCGAATTCCTTTATATTTGACAATTTAGTAATTTAGGATGATATTTTTGTCTTTTATAAATAAGTATTGACGATTAAAAAGTTAACTAACCCGCCACTGACATGCTGCGAACGGAATGCTGTCGTAAATAATATCGCCCATGCTAAAGCGAACTTTTGTGAAATCATCTGATCGCTCAGACTAGAGATTCGCACACTTGGGACGTCAATAACGTATTAGTTATCTCTTTTCGTGCGTCAATATTCGTTTTGTAAAGAAGAACTGATTATCGTATGTATTGCCTATTAGAGAATTTAATCTTGGCGAGTTTTGATCTCTGATTGGTTCTATATTTAAATTTATAACCATTATGGGATTACTTTTGAAATATCAGTACGGTTACCTTGAACGTCAGGGAACTGACGAGGTTGGAAATTCTTAAAAATATTTGTAAAGCAGATCCTACGTTACCCTTAAAAATTATATTTCTGTAAGTATTTTGACATACATTACGTCCTTTGATAATACCAGAAGATGAAATTAAAGACACGTACTAGCTGATTGCGAAAGCAGAAGGCCATTCATTTGCGGCAGAGGATAACCCTACTTCTACAGTAGACGTTACTTTGCATTTTTATTTTATGGCTGCACGAATAGAAACTTCAAATTTGACGCGACTAAAGCCGCGTTCTCAGAGCTTCGACGTGTCGCTGCGGCAGTCCCCCACTCCTTTTGTAGGGGGTGACGTCTGTCACTTGTCATTCGGATGAAACCTAACCTTACAATAATTTGTTATTGTTTTTTAAATGAAAACAATTTGTTTTGTACAAATTTCGTTGTGAATAATTTATCATACTGACTGAGACTTTGATAATGAAAGCGGCGAAGCAAAGAAATCTGGCAGAATAATGTCTGGCAGTGTATTTTAAAATGATTAATCTTCAAGACTAGAGCTAATTTCCTTTAAAATGTTACAAGAAGCCAAAAAAGACTAAATTAACTAACTAATTTGTGCATTTTAGAGCTCAAAATATAAATGTAATGAAAATCGCCCTGTTTTATTGCTCCATTTTTTATCATAAACTTGAAACTGTAGAGTAGCACACGCGTGCACTACATCGAGACTCTACTGTATTTAGGACTACGATGCACTAGAAAAACAAATACATTTACACATCTTATTTGGTAGTTTTTATTAACCAAGTAGGTAGGTAGGAGAACCATGTCATTCTAATATAATTTCATCCGATAAGGAAGTCTAAAAGCATAGTCATGGTCCTTCTGACAGTGTCTCCTCATCATTCATATTCCACACCCTAGGTCTCGTTGTACTAATTGTAATAATCAGGCTTTCGATAGCTTGGCTACTATCCTCACTAGCTTGTGTCTCCTCTATATCTTCAGTCCAAGCAGATACAAAGCTATCTTCGTGCAGAGCATACTTGCCCTTTGTAATCTGTATCTACAATAATCTAAAAATATTTATATTATAAGATTTAGGCATCCATAGAGCTACAAAACTAATTTTTAGATAACATTACGAAATTGCCAAAAGTAGGGCTAACAAAATACCTTGTGACCTTAAAAACAGTTTACAATTTTAATTCAAAATGATGTTTTACCAGTATTATTAACTCTTGCACTTTCTTCTGCGGATAAACTTTATTCTAAATTCAGCTTCAGAACTGAAGAATTTCCACAGGAATATAATTTGAATTTGTGTCCACATCCATATTATGGTTTTCGCTTAACCTAACATTTAATGTTTTAAACTTGAACTTATCACATTTCTTAATCTCTTCCGATTGCAGCAGGCCAATATTTACGTTTTTTTAGGGTGTGAGTATGCGGATGTTGGATTAAAATTTTACCCTCTCGGAGGTTATAGGTTTGTTTTTTAAAGGATTTTTTCGATGACAGCGTCAAATTTGATTTTTATTTTCGTATTCTACTCCTCAAAATATGTATATTTATTCTGGTTAGTAAAAAATGAACCAATGTGATTAAAAAAACCAATGTAATTAAAAAATATTTAAATATTTTGTGGGATTTAGGTAGGTAATGATCAAATAAATTTTAAAAGCAAAAGTACATACTATTCACAATATTTTAGGACCAAATAATTAGTAATTACCTTTGTTCGGAAACAACGAATACTTATTTCGGAAAACTGAGGTTCAAATTTCAAAACAAAATAAAAAATTAATAATACTACAGCGCAGTGTTGCCAGGTATCTCGTGAAATGTCACCAGATGTGTTGATCTTTTTGTGATTTTATGAATAATCTGATGGTCCATGAAAATCTTTTTAAAAAAGTCCGTTTTCTGGTGTTACCAGTTTCGTGTTGGGGGCGGTATATTTTATAAATCACAAAAAATCACCAGATCTGGTGAAATTTCACCAGATACCTGGCAGCACCGCTAGATCAGCGTGGGGATGAGGGGTAATGACGTAAACGGTTCTGATTGGTTAGGTTGGTGTCGCGCGCGACACGTCGAAGCTCTGAGAACGAGGCTTAATGCTAACGTTGACAACGCTACTATTAACTTGTAACCGAAGAATAGGCATCATGTTAGTAATGACATTGACGCGCTGATGCAATACCGGTCGTGTAGGGTCTGCTTAATATAGATTCTGGAAGTAATCATTACCCAATAATGTCATTATTATTGATCTGATGAAATCGCTAGCTTAGAATGTTGGTATTAGGATGTGATTTTTTTGTGAAAGGTACATTTATACTAATAAATAAGTTTTTAAATTTCTCTTCATTCATTCGCATTGCGGTATGGCCTACCGATTGGGGAGTGCGTACCGTCGCCCACGAATCTCATTCGGCCTGGTTACCTATCATTTATGAAAGCGTAAAGTTATATAATCACTTACCTGCTAATGTAAAGTCAATTAACAACATTAAGGTATTTGGGAGAAGGGTTAAAAATATTTTGAGGTCGAAGGCCTATTACAATGTGAATGAGTTTTATGATGACGACTTCTAAGTCACAGTAGTTTTTATGTCTATGTTTATACTTTTTTTATATGCCTTCGGGCTTTGCGAATGAGCATTATTTATATTCTGATACAACAGAGTATGTTTTGACTGATCGAATTGAAGCATATTATAAGTGCCTGTTAATATCGTTTTTCAATACTGGTTTGTCCGTCTTTTTCTTCTGTAAATTATTGCTTATTGCATACCTGCCTTGTTTTTAACTCTAAATTTATGTGATTTCGATTTGTTTAGATTATTTCTGTTAGCCAGAGTGATTTTGTTTTATATGTATTGTTTTACCATTTGTTTCTGTATTTAGTTTTTCTGTATTTGTAAACCAATACTACTTACTGCTTCTTCTTCTTTTTCTGTTTATTTGATGTTTACTAGTTAGTTTTTCTGCTTTGTTAACAAGAATAATGATTTCTTATGACAATAAAGCATATTTTGATTTGATTTGATTACCGGCGTGCATGGGGAAGGGATGGGAGATGATACATTTTTCATTCCCTATTTTTTTTTTGTATGACGCCAGACCACAACGCCATGGCCGATACCACTAAAGTCCACCGGGTACGTCGGGTTTGAACCCAGGAACTCGAGTTCCCAGTGACTGACGACTTTTTTTGAAAGCCTACATGGTGTTAAAATTTCTTTTTTTTTTGTTTTCAAGATATTTACGAAAAGTACCTAAAATATAACGTATTTTAGCAATAAAAATGTGTAAGGACTTGTAAGCCGTTTCGGAAGGATCTTGAATACACCGAATAAATTTTAACACACCGTGTATCTTTTAAACAAAGCGTATGCGGACCAGTGGCGGCTCGTGACCTATGATAGAGGGGGTTCACAAGTATGGTGATATTATTTTTAAAATTTTATTTTTGTGTAACGACCAAACAATTACTTTCTAGGCGTGTTAAATGTAGACAGAAAAAAAAGTAATAAGAAAATGCGTTAGGTAAAACATATTTTTATTTATTTTTTAATTTTACACAAGGAAATACAACTTTTGGAAAATAAGAAAGGTTTTCTTAGTGTGTATAGTGCTTCAACGTAAAGTCCGGTCTTCGGTTCTTAATTGTAGAAAATTGACCAATAACAGCCTCATTAAAGTTTGGAATACCCTCTATAAATTTTTTTCATATATTTCAGTTTTAAACTTTCTAATAAAGTCACTAGATTTACCCTTTGTGGTCTCCGTTAAATTAATTTCGGGTTTAGGTCTTCCCGCATTCTTCACTCCAATTTGTTGCTCCAAACTCAAAGAGATAAAGTTATTTTTTAAATAGTCCACCATCAAACTATTCATTTTAACTTGCGCCACCTGTTACTACAGAGAAACTGCATTATAGTAGATAAGTAGATACGATATATACGGATTTCTCGAAGGCCTTTGACAGAGTTGACCACTCCATCCTGTTAGATAAACTGGCCGGCTTGGGTTTTGTTAATAAATTTGTATCTTTTCTTAACTCATATCTTAGGGATCGTGTACAATATGTGATGATTCGTGGTCATAAATCCTTTACTTTTTCAGCCTCGAGTGGTGCTCCGCAGGGTAGTAATTTGGCCCCCTTATTATTCCTCTTGTTTATCAATGACATAAGTGCAAATCTATCCAGTAAAGTACTATTATTCGCTGATGACTTGAAACTTTTCAGAATAATACTTGATATAACGGACTGTATATTATTGCAAAGGGATTTGAACATTCTGGGGATGTGGTGTAAGACAAACAACCTGCCGCTAAATTTAAGTAAAAGCTTCACTATGTCTTTTACGAACAAAGCCGATTACGTTTATTTTGATTATACTCTTGACAACACAACCATTGAGCACTGCGGAACGTTCAAAGTCCTCGGGGTAGTTTTCGACAATAAGCTTTCCTTCTCCCACCACTTTAGGAGCATTCACAGCAGTGCGATGAAGGCCCTGGGATTTATCATACGGAATTCGACTGATTTCTCAAACACCAAAACCCTGAAAACCCTTTATTACAGTTTTGTGCGGTCTAAGTTGGAGTATGGTGGTGTTATTTGGCATCCGGTCTTTCATAAATATATTATTTTACTAGAGAACGTACAAAGAAAGTTTGTCAAGTTTATCGCCTATAGGGAAGATGGTATATATCCTACCCGGGGCACTAACCAGAATGCACTGTTATCTCGATTCCAGATGCCATCGCTCCTCAACGGCAGATACCTCATGTTTATGCAGTTTTTGTATCGTATTTGCTTCGGAGCTGCTGTCTTGTATTCTTTTCCATGTTCCTCTTCGTTCAGTTAGTCTTTTATCTCCCAACTCCCTCCTCTAACTTTCTGATTAAAACACCTGTATACCAATCCATGTTGATTTTCAATAATACCCTTAATGACATTGATGTATTCGGTTTGTCCAATACCCAATTTACTAAACTTATAAAGCATAAACTGTTACCTTGATGCAACCATTATTTTTCTCTCTTTTTTTTTCTTCTTTTTCCTATCTCTTGGATTTTTTGTTGCTTATGTATAATTTTTTTTTTATTGGTCATATTGTCTTGTAGTTGGATTTTACTCTGTTAGACAATAAAGATTATTATTATTATTATGGCCCGCCTACTTAATCGCACATGCGAGCAAGTCTCGTCATAACCGTCACTAACCTCGACCGAGGCACGGTTGCCGGATCGAGAGCCTATACATACAGTTTGGTTGACGGTACGATAAAATATTAGGGAGTGTCGGACTTTATACGATAATTGACGGTACGATAAAATATTAGGGAGGGTCGGACTTTATACGATAAATAATATTCAATGAATATAAATTAATATTTTTTTATTCGTTTTGGGGGTGCACGTGCGCATGAGCTCCTGTGGAAGAACCGCCACTGATGCGCACCCATGTTGATAGGAATTATTTGTCTGATATTTGGTGAAGGGATCACCATTCAACCGATGGCACAAGTTTTTTGAAACGCCCTGTACGATACGGTATGGTTTTAAAAAATGACACTGTTTTAGAACTTTTTAATTTAACAAAAAAAAGCTTATACTATAACAATTTTCTTATCACATTACTTTCTATTTATTAACTTAACGAAGTAGATAGTTCGTTCTGTCTAATATTAATTAGTTTGACTTATTAACTAGGAAGAAAACACAAAAAAAGTTTATAAATAAACCTAAAAATTATACATATAGATAACTGGTCAGTATTAATTTTAAAACTTAAAAAAAATGTAGGTAAAGACACGAACACAAATTGGCCTCGGGAAGAGGTCGAGACCTTGTGTCTTAGCTAATCATAACTCTTTGCGGTTTCGTTCAATAATATTCAAGATGGCGCCTTATCTGTCACATTTGACAGGCAAAATTATTTGTGATATAAAATTTGGATTATATAGACTTACGCTATTGGTTTTTTACTATTGCCTGAAGTAAAGTTGAGATTTACTTTGAAAGTACCTTCACTGACTTCTTGACGTTTGACATCGAGTAAGTCAATTTTGCAGCACAGACAACTATCAAACCTAATCATATGTGTCGCATAACTTATAGGCCATAGAGCAACTGGATATACTGACCATCAAACTAGACCGATTTAAGTTACATACCCTGTACTTCTGGAAGGAGAAACATTTCGAAGTTGCTAGTTGCTCTATGGCCCTTAAGTTATAGGACACCCTGTATAGAATATTCGTCGGGCATATATTTATTATTTACAAATAACTTCTTAAATAGTATCTTTATTTTATTGGAATGTATTCAATTTATATCTTTAAAAAGAATGTCTTAACAATGTATGAAATAGTACCTAATATCTTTGGCAGCTACACTCTAAAAATATCATTTTATTCTGGCAGCGAGGAAAAATAATCCTATACTTTAAAACATTTGCAACAACAACAAAAAGGTCCAAAAGGTTGTAATTAGGGAATCCAATCCCGCACCCAATCTTTAATCCCGCAAACCTGCGGGATTGAGCCCGTCGATTCCGCGGATCCGCAGGACTTGCGGGATAACAAACAATCAACTGCGGTATTTTTGGTCGACGCGTCGAGGATTCCCCGCCGTGTGGTGGGCTATTGAAAATACGTTAAACAGAACAGTTTTCTTGCATACGTGTGAAAGTAAGGGCGTTATTCTACTTGTATCTAGTGACATTTATCAAGTGGTTTTTAAACAGCAATCACAAAAATGAGTGTCAGTGTAGTTTACAATGACAATAAAGGTTCAAGTTTAGTTTGAAATTATTTTTTAAAGTCCGAAGATGGTCTTACAGCTAAATATAAGTTATGTCCTAGCATTATCAAAATCTCTGCTCGTTCCACCAATGGTCTTCACACCCATTTACAAACAAAGCATAATATTAATTTGAGAGTCCAGAGCAGCAGCGGTAGTGTTGATATTGATAAAATAACACAGGAAATGAAAGCTAGTACCAGCAGCTCGAGTAGTTCGTTTAGTTCTATTGCTAAGCGCTCATATGTTAGTGGTTTTTCTGTGCTACCTAAGAAAATGAAAATGACAGATTTTTTCATCTGAAAAAAAAGTTTCGATGGAGGAAAGAGTGTCTCGAATGGTAGCTAAAGATGGTATACCCTTTCGAACATTTATCATATCGACCGATATGCGCCAACTATTCGAATCAGAGGGCCACAAATTGTGCAAAATCTATTCCGCCGACAAGTGTCGAAGCTGAACGTGCGTTTTCAGTCGCAGGATACATGTGCAATAAAATAAGATCAAATCTAAAAGATGTAACATTAAACATGTTATCTTTTCTCCGAATACTTTCAAAATCAAGGTAACAGGTAACCGTTAAACTAGTCGTACTATTGTATTATATCTTTATGCAATAAATATTTTCCTGCTACTCTACTCTGTTTCTAATTGCATAAAACAACTTTTTATTAACATACCGCACCCACATCGAGTTCCGCACGTTTAATCCCGCCATGTCAATCCCGCGAAATCACCGCGGGATTCCGCATTTGCGGGATTGGATTCCCTAGTTGTAATTTACCGTTCTCGAGGTCGAACTTTCAAATCAAATGCGACGCGCGACGGGTGTTGTAAAAACGGCTTCGAGAGGTAGAAAAATAAAAGATCCATAGTTTATTGTTTTATCTAATAGTAAAAACCCTCACAGGAACGGGTGCCTTCAAAACCTTTTTACACCCACAGGAATTCCATAGCGATTTATATATCTAGTGCAAAAAGTTATTGTCTAGTTTAGTTATCGCAGTGTTTTATATACATGAAATTATACAGGGTCCGCAAACGAAGCGTGGACGGAAGATTACATCGTTATCGAAGAACTTATCAACAATACTAAAACAGCTTGAGATATTGGATTAAAAGCGGCATGTTTTAAAAATATTTTACATTATACAGGGTGGCCCAAAAAAGTGTGACAGCATAAAGTTATATTTTTTGTAATGGGACACCCAGTATTTTATTGCATATTTAGGTTCGTATTACTATCGTTTATAAGTGCCTCAAATTTTATTTAATTTGGTTACGTAGTTTCGGAGAAATAAATTAAAAACTAAAAAAAAAAGTTTTGCGGTCCTGAATAAAAAAATAAAAAAAAACAATCCAGAACTATTTTTTAACCTCGGTATTAAGTGAAATTTATAAAAAGAGGTCTAGAGATACTATGAATGTAATTGCGTTTATTTATTTTATACAGGGTGTTCATAATAAGCCTTCAAAAACCCCACATTTTAAAATAATTTTTCTCAAGTTTTTCAAATGGAACACCCTGTATATTATTTGGCTATTTGACGTAGAATTCATAGACAATTTTTTTTTGTAATACATGCATATAAGTTATATCCAGCCGTTTTCGAAATAATTATAAATATCATAAATTATGTTGTTTAAATAGAGTTTTTATAGGGAATCTTTGTTATAGCCGACTAGACTAATAATTGTAAACTAAAGTAAATGTTCAAAATAGCTTCCTTTTACTCTTAGAGTTTACCGTATTTTAGTTATTTCGATATAAATTTTAAAAGCCTACATTTTTGCTACTTCTTCTTTAAATATATCGGTAACTTTTTAATGGTTTACATTTGTTATGCATAAGTTCATTTGCAACAACTTCTCGAAGGTTTCTGGTCTCGGCTTTCTCTCAATATCTGGATATCTTTCGGCACTCGGCTCGCGAGGAAGTAATTTCTTGCACATTCACCCAGTATGAAAATCATATTTACCATTTATAAAGTTGTAAAATCCGACATTTCGTGTAAGTTAGTACTTAATTTCGACGACTGAACAAATGAAATAATTTTATTTGGCTGTCATAGTGACAATCTAAACAAAAAAAATCATGACAACTCGATTAAAAATAAAAAATAAAATTAAATAAATAAAAGTAGCAAAAATGTAGGCCTTTAAAATTTATATCGAAATAACTAAAATACGACACACTCTAAGAGTAAAAGGAAGCTATTTTGAACATTTACTTTAGTTATAATAAAATTTCTCTATTTAAACAACATAATTTATGATATTTATAATTATTTCGAAAACGGCTGGATATAACATATATGCTTATATTACAAAAAAAAATTGTCTATGAATTCTACGTCAAATAGCCAAATAATATACAGGGTGTTTCATTTGAAAAACGCGAGAAAAATTATTTTAAAATGTGGGGTTTTTGAAAGCTTATTACGAACACCCTGTATAAAATGAATAACCACAATTACATTCATAGTATCTCTAGACCTCTTGTCATAAATTTCACTCAATACCGACGTTAAAAAAATAGTTCTGGATTGTTTTTTTTGATTTTTTTAGTCAGGACTGCAAAACTTTTTTTTTTAGTTTTTAATTTATTTCCCCGAAACTACAAAACCAAATTAAATAAAACTTGAGACACTTATAAACGATAGTAATACGAACCTAAATATGCAATAAAATACTGGGTGTCCCATTTAAAAAAATATAACTTAATGCTGTCACACTTTTTTGGGCCACCCTGTATAATGTAAAATATTTTTAAAACATGCCGCTTTTAATCCAATATCTCAAGTTGTTTTGGTATTATTGATAAGTTCTTCGATAACGATGTATTCTTCCATCCACGCTTCGTTTGCGGACCCTGTATATGTTTTTATCCCGACAACATACGAGGCCATTTCTGCGCAGCATCGTCGAACAAACCTATTTATTGCCATTGTTATTAACATGGTTGCCGGCTCTTTCGTTGACGTTATCGTATTGACTGAGCGTTTCTACGTTGTTGTTTTCTGTTCTGGTCGCATCGCCTTGAGCTTGAGGAGCAACATTCGTAGTGTTATTCACGTGATTCGCACTAGGGGTGTTGTAGATTGGCACTCCGCTCTAAACAAAAAAAAAAAACGTTTAGTTCGCCACTTGTGTTTTTCTCATAAAATTCTTACACAATATAAATCAAAATTACCTGGATATTCATGTCTTTTCGAATATCTGGATGGGCTTGCATTACCAACATGGGACCGCATTCCTCCTCCCTTATTGCACAGTCGCAGTCGGTTTCGTCGCATTTCGGACACTTGTCCATCAGGTCAGACTTTACTGAATTTTTTAATTTCTAAAAAATAAAAATGTAGGTGAAGAGACAGAAATTTGCCATTTTCTCATAAACATACCTCCATAATTGTGGATCCCGGAGCCCTGACTATCACAACCACCATATAAGCTGGAATACAGATTATCGATAAGGAACAGATGATCCAGCCGATCGCGATGGCCCATTTCGGATAGTGGTAGGCGCCATTGTTGTAGGTCGGTGGTTCGTAATCGATGATTAAGAACACCCACAGAGAAAAGATCATTAGGGGAGTTATAACCTTAAAATTTAAAATATATGTTAGAGGTTAGCCTAGTAGCTAACTGGGGGGGGGGGGGGGGGTCGAAACACGTAAGAAGGCCTTGGAAGTGATGCTAAGCCTACTCTGCTCCATACGCTCACAGGTAACCTTCTTTTATCTATCTGTTTCACTCAGAGTCAATATCAGACTTACGTAGAGTTAATATGAAATGCCAAAAAGTGATTGTTTATGCAGGCGACTTGATCCTGGTCATATTTGTCTCACTTTACTGAATTAGGGAAGATTGCTGCAGACAGAGACAGGCATAGAATGCGAACAGCACGAATTGTTAAACAAGCTAACTTCCTTCGTCTAGCGGGAATGAAAATCAAGCAACATCTGATGTGATTTAAAATGGTGGAGAAGACAGCATCTTTAAATTTTATAAGAATTTTTAATTTTCTAATCTCGTCGTTTCCTTTTTGGTGCAAATGAGTAATTTGTAATTGAAATATTCATTTAGTCATCTTTACTGAGAGTAAGCATCAATGATAATTTCTTTTCCTAAATCATATGGGGCCCAAAAATATGCTTGGACTTGAAGCTTGAAATATTTGCTAGGACCTAGAGCCCAGTTGAAGATGGTAAAATATTTTATGTAAATTATGATTTACTTCCTATTTTTTAATAAAACTACTTAGAAGCTTATTTCGGAAGTTTAATTTTTCGATTGTAGTTACGTTACTAGTTCAAAAAATGATACAAGAGTGTGTAAGGATTATTTTAAAGTGATATTTACAGCTTAAAACATGTCAGAATCCTAATATTTGATTTTCACCACTTAGTAAATCAAATAAAAGGGTTTTTAATGTTTCTTGTTGGTTAAATGCCACTTTAAAATATTGACAGTAATCAATTTGGACAAAAGTGACATTTGAAAAGCACGTGCGTTTGTCAGCTGATGCCAGACGTAATGGATGCCGGGTTTGTTCGTTTGTTGATACTTGCTTCGATTTGTTAACACGGCCGTTTGTCTTCTTCCTGTTTATAAGTATTCGTTGCCTAGTAGACTAGAACTTAAAAAACCCACAACAGCTGTCTTGGATAGTAAATGATACTGTAACAATTGTCAGGGAGGCAGTGGCTCCCCTACTATAAACGGAATAAGAACCCTTATTTTTATAAACAGCGCACCGCGTCCTTATCTGTTTCATTAATTTATGTAATCTGGTCTCGCTCCCGCGCCGGAGTCTTGCCTCCGTACCAAACCGATGTTTTTGGAATAAATTGACAGATAAGCATTATGTTTTAAAACAGATAATAAGTTTCTTCCCTTGGACTGGAGGCAAACGCGCCCACCTTAACTAATAAAAGCGTAGTGCGGCATACTACTAAGTTTATTAAATTTAATAATCTGATTTTTAGAAATTAAAATTAAATAAATATACGTACCAACCAACAACTTTTGATGAAAAATCCCGGATGCCTTCCCGTCATAGTTTTAACGTTTTTGCTCAGCCTGAACGCCCCATAAAACCAGGATATGGCTATCACTTCGAAGAAAGCCAAGTACATTATCGATATCGATGCTGCATAGTGATCGATCAGTTGAAAAAAGTATATGCCACCCTAAAATTTAAAAAAAAATAGACTTATCAAGTGAAACCGAGATGTAAGATGATCATGATGCTGTCTTAAGTAATGATTGCATCGTTCTTTACCTGTGTAACGTTCGGCAGCCCGCACAAAAACGAAATAACGCATATAAGCAGCACCAACACTTCGTGGCACATCAAATGCTTCTTGATCCATCCGGGAAAACCGTCTTGAATCGAAGTCACCACGACTTCCACAATGGCAAACTAAAAAAATATCTGAATGAGATTATTTAAAAACAGGACAATGAAAGTGAATTTTGTTATTACTTGGCTGTTCAGTGCGAGGCAGATCAGCATGAAGAAAAAGAAGACCGCCCACAGTTGGGACGAGGGCATTTTGGCCATCGTTTGAGGATAGACGACGAAAATTAAGCCGGGACCTGCAAAGAAAAATTAATAATTATTTATAGAGATTATTATGAAACGATGTCATATAATTTGCCTTATTATACAAGGTGTTATGGAAATGACTTATTATATTTAAATGGGTGACTCCTAGGGTGTCCTAGAGAAAGTCTACATATTTTTTTTTAATCGAATATCTAAATACTAAGGTAAAAACCCTTTTTACCCACTACTGTCGCGCCGTTCCATCTGGATTTAGTTAGTAACAATGTGGGCACTAGAGTATACTAACAGTGTTGTCAAATCACAACGCATGTTTCGCCCTTGCTTGGATACCTTCCGCCCCTGACTATCGTTGCTTCAGTATGTTACGAGACTCGGAGATGAAATGACGCTGTCGAGGGTTCCACGTGCTTGATGTATAAGAATTTTAAACGTTTTGTTAGTTGTAGCATTACCCGATTTTTTTCTGTTGTGAAATAATTCATAATAAGAAATATTGTGATGTGATTTCAAATTTGTGTGATATTACCTACTGTTGGTTCTGTTGCAAAACATACTTCTTGTGTTTTATTTTTTTAAGGAATTTAATTATAAGTTCGAAGTGTGTAGGTACCTTTAAATTGTAGTATTTTTTTCTAAAAAGTTTGAAAAAGAAGTGATAACGCGGGTCAAAGACGTTTTGTTGTCAAAAACTGAACACGTGCGTTTACAATTATGTGTTTCAATATGACAACACCGCCTCCATAAACTATTGATTGCGAACGTCCTCAGTAGCGACCACGTAAATTTTGATATTTCATATAAAGTGTATATTTCGTACAATAATTCAAAGCGTCTTTATGGTTATTTTTCTTCAATTTATTTTCATCTCAGGATTTGCCGGTTTAAATATAATAAGTCATTTCCATAACACCCTGTATTTAAATCCGCAAATCCTGAGATTAAAACAATTGCAGAAAAATAACCATAAGTGGCGCTTCGAGTTAAAAAGCGAGAAAGATCACCTCATGTCGCCGTTATAAAAAGTCGTGTGCACTACTGCAAATTTGTAAACAACCCCATATGATTAGTCAGGAGTCTTCTGTTAGATCTTCTATAAACAGATTAAACATGAGGTGAAAAGAACACTAAATCGGCAACCAAGAAAATAATACTTCATGTTTGCATATACATACATGGTTGGTTGGTTAAAGGCGGGGGCCCGAATTTCAAATCACTGCAGCCTTTCGGCTTATTGTGTACCCCTATCTTGATAGACGATGTTTGTTCCTTCTATGAGGTCCAGTAACCTTCTACCAAGCTTGTCATGTGGGAGGATGTCACCACGTTGTATGTTCCCGAAGATATTTTGTCTTCTACGAGACAGCGCTACTTTCATCCTCTTCGCCGCAGAGTCTACATTCAATGGATCCCTTGAAGGTGTTTTCGCAGGTGGCAGTGGCCTGTTAGCAGACCCATCACCTGTTTCAGCTGGGGCCGCGTCAGGGTTAGCATCCCATTCGATAGTATTTTCGATGGTTTTCCAATTACGGCCCGTGCGTGTATTTGACCAGGTAACCCTTGCCATCGAGATGGGTATTGTTTTATCGACCATCTATCTAATGTTGTGTTTGTTGCCTGTTTTGATATTCCAAAGGCTCTCGCTAGTTCATCCGCTTTTTCATTTCCTAATATCCCAGAGTGACCAGGAACCCACAAGAGCTCTACCTTGTTCCCCCTGGCCGCCAGTACTTTTAGGTTGGTGTGGCACTCCAGTGTAAGTTCTGAAGTAAACCGATTGGAGTTCAGAGCCTTAAGAGCAGCCTGGCTGTCCGAAAGGATATAAATCCTTTGGTCGCGGTATCCCTTATCAAGATTTTGTAGTACGCATGCTTGTATGGCATGAACTTCCGCTTGGTATACCGTGGCGTAGTTCACCAGAGGAATGCTTATGTCCATCCTGGGACTTTTCCCAAATATACCTGCGCCCACACCGTTGGCGGTTTTTGATCCATCGGTGTACCAAACTAGACCCTTGTCAAACGACGGGGGTGCACTGTTTGTCCATTTATCAAAGTTCCAGTCAATCTTGAAAGGCTCTGTGAAATCGTATGTCGCTTTCATACGATTAGTTTGCATATCCAAGAGCTCATCGTTGATTAGATCCGTGGCTCTTGTGCGTCCAATTTTTACGGGGTGTTGTGTCCATTCCCCATCCTTGAGGCGCTGCAATTAGCCTCCATTCTGATGTGTATGTCTAGGGGTATTAGACTTCCATTATACATATACATACATACGTAAGCGACATAATGCAGAGGATTAAATTTTATAATACACCGGCCCTCGGGTGAAGATTAAAAAAATTATCAAGTGTGGTACCGCACGTACTCATAAAAAGTCCGTCATCTTTTTACATAACCCAGTTACGTTTTTCTCCAATTTTTTTTCCATATACGTAAAAGACATCGTGCAGCGGATTAAGTTTTATAATACACCAGCCCTCGGATAAAGATTAAAAAGTTATCGAATGTGGCGCATGTAATCGTAAGAGGTGCAGAATTAGTAAGGTCTTATGTACGTACTTATAAATGTCAAACAGTCAAAACATCTAAGTATGTATTTGTATTGATAAATAATAAAAATATTTATTTGGTTAGTAATAACACTTTATGGCTAGCGCAAATCCCTAATTATACGACTAAAACAGAATTATTTGCATAGATACGAGTGTCTGTGGGTCGTCATTATTTTATCTTTTCGTTTTATGAGCTTTTCCAAAAATGCAATGAGTGTGTACGTTTGCTTCGTCTATTTGTTGTACAAAAGTTATTATTTCCGGTGGCTTTGACGTTTCCAAAACATGAGTAAGATTTAAACATAAAATATATAAAAAAAATATATTCTACAGACACACAAATGGTTTATTTTATTCAAATGGGTACATGCCGGTGTTCCTCAAGGGTCCATATTGTCTCCCACTCTCTTCTTACTCTACATTAACGACCTTCTAGTGAAAAGTAAATATCCTATTATTTAGCATTGCTGACGATAGCACACTTGTCTCATCTTTTTCTCTTTGAATGCACAAGCATCGGCTGCCGACGCACATCTTCGCAGACTACATGAAGTATCACGGATCAACAAAGACCTGAAAGAAATTTTGGCTTGGGGTGACAGTAACCAAGTCGCATTTAACGCTAAGAAACCCCAGGCAGCAGTTTTCTCTAAAGATGTTAACATTGCAGAACCGGATATAGTCATGTCAGGACACGCAATTCCACGGCTTCATCTATTAATTTGCTGGGCGTCAATCTGGGAGGAAATATGTCTTGGCATAATTACGTTGTGGCAATCGCTAAGATACCCACTTAACCAAACTTAGAGTGTGACAACAAAGTGATATCTCTTACAGAGCTCTAGGAAGGAACATAGATTTATCACAAGGTTCTATAGGCGTTACGAAACAAATATAAAACACATTATAATAGGAGTAACTGAGAACATGGTGATTTCAGTTCTTTTTTCTATGGGAAAAACTTTATGTTCATCACGTGTCCTGATGATAGTGTGCGAGTGCATAATAAGCTTATCACTAAACCTCATTCGGCCTCTTATTTCCAATCTCGGAATATAACCGGCATAAAGTCGAAAGAAAAAAAAACACAGTGAAACAGAACAAATTGCACTAAATCACTTAAAGAAACACACAGACACCCACGAGTTTCAAATTAGTTTTTTTGGAGATATGCACCTATTATCAGATTACACGAAATCACTAAACACTAACGCATAATTACACTTTAAAATAACGCTACCACACACATAGAACAAGAGCACTTAATCATTTCGCAATAGAAATAATAAACACGCTAATTTCTATAGGCCATGAACCCTTTACTAAAGATAAAATGAAACAATGATGTTAACAATTGACAAGAACTACCCTTTCAAATAAATGGTCTAGTCCATCACCTCACTTTCTTTCCGAGAACTCTTCGCTAGTAGAGCCGGCGCGGTTGCCATTTCCGAGACTATACTTATATAGGAAAGTAATATTATAGAAGGAAATTAGGCAGTTTATGAATATAACCTTATAAAACATCGAAAGTGGCAACGCTGTATTTTTAGATAGACAATAGACACGTGAAGATAGGAACAGGTTCAAAGGTTAGTTTCAACATTTTTAGATGTCGAATACCATTGTATGAAAGAATTATATTATTTCCCAGACCAGCTGATAAAATCTTATACAATAAGGGCGTAATTTTGTCTACACGATAGCACTTTAAAATACTAATTCAGATTGAAAGGTACTTAGATGTGTTCACGAGATGCGCGATGTGAATTTATGTTTTGTTTGGTGTTTTGTGACGGTTTTTGTTCGATTACCTGGTGTTTTTTTATAAATTAAGTTGGTTTTAAATAAGGCCGAAAAAGTAAATAAAATTGCATTTTTTTCTTCTAAAGGGTAAAGTGGCATTTTAGTTGTTCAGATCCGACGGGTGTCGTTCGAATTGAACAAGTGACAACATACCTGACCATTATAAACTCCGCGGCGGTTTGTTCGAGTCAGTTCAAGTTTATAAATCAGAGATTGTTTCCCAGCGAACTGAACGTAAAAGTTTATAATAATGTACCCTGAAAAATAAAAAACTTGAAATCTGTCAAACGTTTGTTGATTTTCTAAAGAGTTTATCCTGAAGATATGACAACACTGTTCAAGATTCACTAACGTTTTTCGCCATATGTTCTTTTGTTTACCTTCCTGGCAGGGGCACCACGTGGTAATTTTTGGTTTGACATAAGGTCATGTACAGGGCATATTAAATTAAAGCGCCATATTTGGATATTTTTCTTCAATTTGTTTTCATCTCAGGAATTGCCGGTTTAAATATAATATACATTACATATATATATCTGAAGAAAATGAATAGAGATTTATTTTATTAATTTAAATATTGCGAAAAATGGTTTTTAATTTGCTGGTTTAAATATTCTATAACACCCTGCATATAAAGAAAAATTAAATTCATAATACCGATATAGAAAATACCTACCATCGTCAATAACATCCTCGATAGAAGACCCCTGTTCCGTTGCGATGTTGCCAATAGTAGCAAATGCGAAAATGCCCACTACCAAACTAGTAACGCCGTTGACCAACCACACTGCGATGGTATCGTGCAAAATGCTATTGTTGTATTTATTGTAGCTGGCGAATGAAATCATCGAACCGAAAGCACAGCCCATCGAGTTGAACGTTTGACTAGCTGCGTTTACCCATACCTGAAAATGTATTTAAGCTAAGCTATGCTTTAGTCGAGGCCTTTGTGGTACCTTAAAGAAGTGTAAAACAATTTTTCTACGATCGCTATAAAAACGATATTTTTTTTAACGCAAATAAATTGGCTATTTTGTAACAAATTTAAAAAATGTAATTTAGCGTTTATAAAAAGTGCCGTGACGTGTCATTTCACGTCTCTCCGAATTCTTATAATATCAAGTTGCCATGAAAATAGCCTCCGCGTCGTTCGTTACCTGGGCGCCTCATTGTTATTGTTACTTTACAAATCTCAATAATATTTGAAATCAAAAATAATTGCGAAGAAGAAAACTCATTTCAATGCGCTCCTCAAATAATTAATAAAGCCAATGAAGCAACACAAAAATTGTTGCATGAAAAATCGAAAACCTTACAAAAAGGAAATATAATATGTTTATTAAATTGCATTGGACCAAAAGCGAGCGAGATAGAATAGTAAATCATTTTCAAGTCGATAGAAGCAAATATTCCAAACTTATTGCATTCCTACGTGACAGTATACACCAATATACATGGTGTTATGGAAATGACTTATTATATTTAAATGGGTGACTCCTAGGGAGTCCTAGAGAAAGTCTACATACTTTTTTTTTAAATCGAATATCTAAATATTAAGGTAAAACCCCTTTTTGCCCACGCGCCGTTCCATCTGGATTCACTTAGCAACAATGTGGATCACTAGAGTATACTAACAGTGTTGTCAGATCACACCGCGTGTCTCGCCCTTGGTTGAATACTGGCGGCGCGCCCTTCATACTTCAGTATGTTTCGAGACTGGGGAGTGGAACGACGTCGCGTCGAGGGCTCCACGTGCTTGACGTATGCGAATTTTAAACGTTTTGGTAGTTGTATTGCCCGATTTTTCTTTGCTATGAAATAATTCATAATAAAAAATGTTATGATGTGATTTCAAATTTGTTATGATATTGTCTATTGTTGATTCTGTTGAAAAACATACTTTTTGTGTTTTATTATATTATGGAATTTAATTATAAAACGGATTCTATTAAAATATGATCGAAGGTAAGAGAGTATGTACCTTAAAATTGTAGTTTTATTTGCCTAAAAAGTTTGAAAAAGAAGTGATAACGCGCGTCAAAGACGTCTTGTTGTGAAAAACTGAACACGTGCGTTTAGAATTCTGGGTTGCAATATGACAACATCGCTATAATGCGCTAACCTCTTTTGAACCTCGAGACTGCCTCAATAAAATATTGATTGCGAAGGGCCTCAGGAGCGGCCACGTAAATTTTGAGATTTCATATAAAGTGTATATTTCGCTTAATAATTCAAAGCGCCATTTATGGTTATTTTTCTTCAATTTATTTTCATCTCGGGATTTGCCGGTTTAAATATAATACGTCATTTCCATAACATCCTGTATATTTTTTAATTTCGATAAAGAAAACATACGATCGTAGAAAAATATTGTATGAAGCTTATGCATAAAGTTACTTCGTTCACATACGGGATCGCGGCACTCGCCTTCGGCTCGTGCGCTTAAATTTCCGGTTTGTTACCTAAATAACTATTTCGAGTTTTACGTAAATTAATAAATTTTAAAACTGTGACTTACCTTCGCTTCCAATAACAATTCAAATCTAGGTTTGAAAAAGTACCTCATCCCTTTATCCGCACCTTCCAACGTAAGGGATTTTATAAGTAGGACTAGTATAATAACGAAAGGGAAAGTCGCCGTAAAATATCGGACTTTGGCCGAGGATTTTATGCTCTTCCAAATTCCGAAATAAATAAGGACCCATGCGCATATTAGGCACGCTACCAGCTCCCATCGTAAAATGTCGAAGTCCTCGATACCTTGTCCTATTTGTAGTACTTTTCGGCTAAAACAGAACGCTAACTCAATTTTTGGATAGCTCGTGCCTTGCAGCTAAATATCGCTTCACGCCATGATACAATGACTAAAGGTAAAATATCTAACCGTCCCAATTTATCCCACAAAGGGAGAGCGATTTTTAAATTTGTTATGGGGATTTATAATGCTGTTTTTAATTCTATTTTAAAGGTATTAAAAGGTTTTATGCATGTAATGGTATATGAAATGAAAGAATAATATATGACAAGTATTTACGTATATTAATTTCATAGAAATATAACACACATTACAGTTAAAATACCACTAAAATAAGGAAAGACTCCGACAAACTTTTAAAACATCCGCCGCGCCATTCGAACCAGTCAACGATAGCCGAAGCTGCTCGGCCACCCCTGCTTGTTGCCACCAGCGCTGTCAATCTTTTAAAATTGTAATATATCCATTACTATTTTAACAATTTTTGAGATGTTCATTCTTGTTGTGAGGCTCCCCATATGAAATTTATGTTCAATCTGGAGGTGGCCCCCATATCATAGGAAAGCTTTTTTCGTACTCTATCAAGTTTCGAACCGTCAAACTATTACTTTTGATCAAAGATTGCTGGCAACACTGGTCGCCACGTAGTGAGTGCCGTTTGCCGTAGTTTTCCATGGAAATTTTAAAAGTTCACCAGAACTGTTTCTTATTTAATCGCGTGTGTTTATTAACATAAATATCTGAATTTTTCATAATATGACGTGCGCTGTATTCGGTTGTGATATGGATAACCAGGCGAAGAAATTTGACAGACATGTAAGGTGATCCCGCTTTCCTAAATATAGAAACAAAAAATTAGAATGGATACGGTTTTATTTATTTTATTAACATTTACTTCTTAAGTATTTCCCACTGAAGCCGATGAGGGTATATGCCTTCGAAACATATATGGAAATTAAAATATTGTTTATTTAACTACCGAAACAGACAATGAGTTTCTTTACCTCATCATAATTTCACTCCACTGAGAGATTAATTTGTTTATGACTAGGTCGTATTTTAGCTTTAATCTTTGTTGTAACGTTCATGAAATAAATATACCTAAATACCATGATATCATTCTTTCATTTCAGATACCATTAAATGCGTAAAACCCTTTAATACCTTTAAAAAAGAGTTAAAAACGCTGATATAAGTATAAATAAGAGATTTCAAAATCACTCGCCCGTTGATGTCACAAGTCACGCCTCCATCGGCGTGGAATCATACCTCTTACATCTTTATACCGCGGGTTCACACTCTATATAAGCCCGCAAATAAAGGTGCTTACTAGTTTTTTATTACAATTATAATATTATGTAAAATTAAATATATCGTATCTCTCCCGAATGACAATAACGAATCAAAATACTTACTCGTAGAATTCTTCTGCCGGACTCTGACTGTACATCGGCTGTGTAATATTCTGACTAGATTTCGACGGCACCCAACAATACTGGGTGTTCCATCTGTGCGAGCAATCGTCCCACGGCTGCTTCGTTCGAAACGACGTGAAGAAATAGTACACTCCGTAAGCTATGATCACACTGTAATAGGTTGACATTAGGAAAGAGATTACTACACTACCTAGACCAGTACCTGACAAAAAAAAAATTATTAATTAATATATATTACAGACTCGGCTTATTAAAGTCTACTGCGATAAATCAATTGATCTGATTGAAACCCCCATTGTGTAGGTGCCACCATCTTCAAACCGCAATAAACGGATGCAGATGCTATTGATTAATTTTTATTTTGAATTAAAGTGACATTTTGCTGTTATACACTGCACAGCTTAATCAACGTACAGCCAAAAATTTGCCTCAACTTGAGTTATGTATTTTCAAAATTTGTTGGTCGTCCTAATTGATTTTCTAATTATTGTAGGGTGGTTTTCTTAAGAAATCACGGCATTTATTGTTTTGCTTGAAGTAATTAGAGACCACACTGATAAGTTTCCATGTTTCATGTTCTATTTGTAGGACTTTAACACCCTGTAGCAAAAAGTATGAACATTTCTTGATGAAATGACCTAACGAATCACCACCAAATATTATTATTTTTATATTTAATTAATCTATACCTTTTAATAAAGGGCACAGATGTCCGAGAGCCCCAATGGGGCCCCTTCCGGTAAATTGTCCTACAGCTAGTTCCATGTATAACATGGGACCCCCAATAAATACCATTATTATAGCGTAGGGGATTAAAAATACAGCTGAAAAAAAAAAACAGATTATTTATTAGCGGTCTAAAAAATAATGGTAAAAACGTCATAGTTTGCTTAGTTTTAAAAAAATTTTAATTTCGGTTTATAAAAAAACGGTTATTTTCAAAAATTCGTTCATTAAAAAATTTAAAAATGGACTTTCCAATATTCTTTGTTTAATTTCTAAAAACTTTTGTGGGAAGAAATATCTTATTCGAATGAGTACGGAGTTCTTAAGTTCAATGGATTTCAGCTAGGAGGAAATTATCATGGGAGGAAACGGCATACATTACCATACAATTACAGTCTATGCAAAATCAAGTATAATCATTCGTTTCTGAGAATGTAATTATTATTTTATCGACTAGAACCTTGTTAAAATGCCCATTCAAAACACCACCGAAGCGAAATGTATAATGTATATGCTACGTGCATAATCATAACCATTTTTTAATAACACCAAAACAAAAAACATTAAAAAAAGTCAGTTACTCATGCAAATTATAATTTTTCACGAATGTACCGTTTCGGCGAATTAATCAGGTGAGTCATGCATTTCATTGAAAAATTACCGAGTACCTGTATTCATTTTTGCGAAGCATACTTTTATGGGTTTATTCGTTTGTAATTTATTCGCACAAATTTTACTATCTTAGTCATTTGAAAAAGAGCTAGAATGTATCAATATCCATCGAAAGTAGCTTGGATATAATTTTGGGTATAGTTAAGAAAAAAAAGTATGAATCAGATATCGCACCCTCAGAACGAAAGTGACATAATTCAAAATTTCATGATTTTTATTTTTCATAATAAAACGACATAATTTAGCCCCCTCTATTGATACCCAGTGAAACCACGTGAAAATTCGAACTACAAATCAAGATACCTGTACTGATGTCTTTGTCGAATTAAACGAGTAGGCGCCCGATTTCAGCATTAAACTGACATTATTTAGTCTTGCTCCACCAGTCGGAGTGTGTAGTTGTGTGTAAGTTTAAATCTGCCACTTTATTACCAAAAACAGGTAAGTTTTATTTGTAAGTTTCTGTGATATAATGACACAATTCTCATTCAGTCGTTTTAGATTTAAATTTGTTTACTTTTAAACGAAAATATTTTTATTTATGACGATTTATTACTAAAAAGGCCGACGGAAAGTGTGTGATTTTTAAAAAAAGTGCATTTTAGTTCTGAAATTGAATCAAAACATTCATAATATTTTGTTAAGTTTCATTTTGCGTCATTTTATTTTAGAAACCGTTTTAGAACTGATTGTCACTTTTCTAGATGATTCATTTTAGCCTTAAAGAATAAACTAAATTTTTATTTTTTTTTTAATATTAAAATGTAGCTTTATTTTTTTTGTATTTTAAGACAATGAGCGAGCGAGGAAAAAGAATTATGGCTCTGTTATGTGGCCCGACTAACAAAAATTGTACATCTGATACTCCTAATCCTTTGATTGAACCAACAGAATCAGAGAAATCACCGCTGCCTGCGTTAAATACTTTAACTAGGCAAAATGTAAACACTTTGCACACAGTTCCACAGCCAGTTTTTGTGGAGTCATTTCACCCCACATCGCTTCAATCCATTGCACCTATAGTTATCGAGTCAAACGAAAACAAAGAGGTAAGAATATTTTTTTAAATATGAACCTGCAGCTTTAATTTTTATAAAATTATTTTAAGACAATAAGCGAGCAGGGAAAAGGAATCATGGCTCTACTATGTGACCCTAGTAGTGAAAATGGTACAACTGACAATTCTGTTCCGTTGATTGAACGAACGATACCAGAGGCATTACCGCTTACCACATTAGACATTTTCAACAAGCAAGATGAAAACACCTCACTCACAGTTCTACAGCCGGCTTTTGTTGAGTCACTTCAACTGGATCTTAGCAAAAATGAACTAACACCGATGCAATCTGTTGCTTTCATAGTTACCGAGTCAAACGAAAAGAAAGAGGTAAGAATATCAGGTCCTTTCAATCCCTTTATTTCACAGCAAAAATAACTCAATATTATTTGACCATAAAAAAATATAATCCGATAAAAATCTTTCCTTCCTACTTCAATAATCTATGCCAAAAATAAAATCAGACAATAATAATAATCGTTTTCTAAGCTTCCACAGTAATACATTTTTACTATTTTTTTAGAATTTTCAAACCGGCCAATTACCTGAATTCCAAATAGAAATTGATAACGATGCTCCAACAAAAATGAAAATTAGACGAATCAAAAAAACAAAAAGTTATAAAATATCGCCAATTCATTCTAATGAATCAGATATTGACGCAAGCGATATTGATCCAACTTATTATAACGACGAAGATGAAAGAAAATCAAAGATAAAAACTCTTTTCAAATCTAGTTCATCTAATAACACTTTCAAAGAAATTAGCAGTTCTTCATCTTCATCTGAATCCGATGGACCTGATGACCCAACAGACCGAGCAGGAGACAGTTCCTCATCCGAAAATCAAATAAAAAGCAGAAGCACCAGAAAAAGACAACGCAATCCCAGTGAATGGAAGCAAAACAAAGCCAAAAAATTAAAAAACTCGGGACAAGCCTATATTTCTGTCTCAAAATCTAAAAAAACCGTACATGCAAAAACAGTTAAACCTTCTTGCCCGACAACTTGCAGACTTAAATGTCCCGAAAGGGTATCGGAAGAAACAAGACAGAATGTATTCACGAAATTTTGGAAGCTTGGTGATCTGCACAAACAGCGACTGTTTGTGAATTCCTGTCTGAAGCAAGTAGTTCCCAGATATCAGTATAATTTATAATTAAGTTATAATTATGTTTTTTATTTACCTTTAAATAATTAAGATAATGCTCAAATAACATTTAGTTAAATAAATGACAATAATAAATAAAAAATAATAACAAAACATTAATTCAAGTGTTTTTTTAAACAATAATATTAGTAATAAACTAACTTAACTGGAAAATTGTTCCTCAATCGTCACTCGTATAACGGCACATTTAAAAAAAAGTCATTTAAAAGGTTCATGAATTTAGTAAAAAAATGAAATATTTCAAAAAAGAACATTGAAAGCGTTCAAGAATTTGGTAAGAAAATGACATTTTTTGGAAAAATACCTTTCGATTTTAAGGATTTAGCAATAAAACGACACTTTTTCGTTTTTTCTTCAAAAAGTGGGAAAAAAGTCAATGATTTATTTTCTTAGCAGAAAAAAACGAAGACAACAATATCCTGCAAAGATAATCAATTTATTAAAATTTGAATTACGCATCAAAATTGGCCAATTTCTAAAAAAATAAAAAGTGCAAAATGTTTTCCTTGAATTCCCTAAAATTGAGTTTTTTGAGTTGTGTCACTTTCGTTCTGAGGGTGCGATATATTCGCTAGGAATAGATGAAACAGAAAGTATAGACTCGTACTTTTCATATATATTTTTCGACGATTCAATTCAATTTCAAAGATTAAAATTTCTAAAGTATTTGACATGTAAATATGACAACATCGGCCAACATTCACTGACGTTTTTTGAGACTGACCTAGCACATTGATTGTTTACACCTCTCGCCAGTGCCGTACAGCGATCGAACTCAAATGTGATCCTAACAGTGTTTAACCGCGGAACCGGAAAATTGATAGTTTACTCCTCACTCTGCTTACCTCCTCCACTTTTATAACACAAGTATGGAAACCGCCATATTGATCCTAGTCCGACACTGTATCCTATACAAGCTAAGACAAACTGAAGTTTATTCGACCAATGTTGTCGTCTCGGCTTGATGTATAAGCTATCTTCGTCGTCACCGCTACCGTCGTCGCTCTCATCGTCGTAGGTGTATTCTTCTGGAGGCCTAGAAAAATTTTATAAATTGGATTTTTGACTAATTCGCATAGTAAAATAACAATTTAAAAAATATAATTATTATTGTTATTTAAGCTACTACAAAGCTACGAATAAATAAAAGTGCGAAAATGAATGTTTTTCCACACTGTTACTGTATAATTCTGGAATAGGTACTTATTTGTACTTGCGAAGCCCGGGTTGAGCTCTCTCAAATGTTCTAAAGAAGGACATATTTGTATTAGACAATAAATAATTAGATATGTATTCAATAAAAATAGAAACTATTTTGGTCACAGTGTATGAAGACAGTCATTACAAACACACTATTTCATAATGCCCACTAATTAGTAATTAAGCCTGAAATAACTGTATTTATCTAATTTGTTTAAGAGATCCACGGTGGACGGAAACAATAAAATCGTGCGTATGCATGACAGGAAATAATTTTTTCCCGCCACTATTTTTCCTGATAATTCAGAGAGTTGCATTCGCGTAGAGGAATATAGGGTAGTTTTGGCCTTTGGTGTACTTTTGTGTAAATTTCCAAATCCAAATATTTCTTTCCATCTTTTTTATAAAACCTTGTTTCCACTGCTAGAGGATTTTGTTTTTGATTTTTTTAATAGTTTCATTGTCAACTTTATTAAAACCAAAGATATTGCAAACTACAGATAGAAAAATGTACATTTCTAGCCTACGCAACGATTACAAACAGTCTTTCCCACCTCTTTCGGTCATTATTGCAGCATAGCCAGATTGACATATTTATCGCAAGGGTATCTTGCAAAATCTCAATTAAAAATTTGTTAATTTGACAATTACTACTGGTTTAAGGTTAATCAGCAATTGCTCTTAAAATAAATTTATTTCCCAATCATTTTACTATAAACTGTGAAAAGGCGATGAGAGATTCTTTAAAAAAATATTATTATACTTAAAAGTATCACGAACGAATCTTGAACTAATCCAACTGCACTCTGGCAACATCTATTTATATTTTATTACGCGCTACATGTGCGACACGATTTGGACCCCCAAAATTTGAATGAATACTAATCTCGTAAACATTACAATTGGCGCTGTGATCTTAGGAATTGTTTATATATTTTGGTTGATTTGTGTTTATTGATGAAAAATCGTCTTTATTATAAACAATAATGGCACATTCATGTGTAGTTTGTAAAAGGGTGGATATTTTAAATAAGGTTTATCGTTTCATCGGTAAGTATGGTTATGTTTTCATAACCATCTGATACAACCAGACTTCAACATTGTTGCCAGTCAGCCAACAAACATATGGTTCTCTCTTCCATCCATTACTGATTTTTAATAACATTTCACACAATCACATCAGCTTCACCTTCCAACAGTTTCATGAATGCATTATGAAGCGTTTATTTATTCTAGATATACAAGGTAGCAAACTTATTTACATGTTAGATATATTTATGCCAAGGATCCCTGACTGTCAAGACTCGAGAAAAACTGATAAAGATATTATTTGCATAAATAGAGCAGAATATTGCACCAATTTATCATCAATTATTTATAATTAAACGTGGAAATCCTTTGTGATAGTCCGACTGATTTATATTTATACAGTGACCGTCAAAAAGTTGGCGCCACATATGGGAAACTTTTTTATTATTGAAATATTAAAAACTGTACATACAGGGTGTCAAAAGGGGGACGCTTTTAAACAATATTTGCGGTCTGTATATTTTTATGTCATATGCATTGTTTTAATAAACTTTTTATAACATTATAAAACGGGATATTGCACCAATAACCAATACTTATAATAAAAAATGTAAAATCCGATAATATACTGATTGATATGGTACTGATTTATTGAAGTATTGTTTACGTATAAGCCGATGATCAGATTTTTAATTTTCTGATTTAGAATCTCGGGTATAGAGTGAACAATATTTATTTATCTGAAATGTGTGTGTAATTAATACAAGTTTCCAGAAATTCTGTATAGTAGATTTAGATGTCATGGGGAAAAAATTGAATTGAACACGAACTAAGAAAATACAACCAAAAATACTGAAATTTTTGAATATTTTAAAGATACATTCATTACATTTAACAGTGCCGGATTAACCTATACGCTAAATACGCTGTCTCTTTCGGGGCGGGGGTGGAACTGTCTTGAGCCCAAAAGAGAACACTCAGACATGATATACCAAGGCCTTGGTAACCTCAATATATAAGGTAGACGTGGGCGGCAAGCCCATTTTAGCGTATAGGCGTCACTCAGTATAATCCGGCACTGACACTGACAAGAATATAGTCAGTGGTCAGTGGCGTATATATAATGTAATAAGTTCATAATATATTCAAAAATACTCAAACTGAAGCGAATTGTGTTGCCGACTAGGCAACTATGCGATTAATCTTAAAGAGACGAGTGCATCGCCTAAAGGCGCGTAACTCGCCGCTCCACTATGTTGATACCCCTGAGTAGTGTTGCCACACGCTGTATTATTATAGGGGTAGATTTCTGGAAGGAGTGGGGTAGAATTGGGCCGATACGGGTAGAATTTATGCCGATATTAATATAGTGTTATATTAAAATCTTGTCATATTCCCTCGTTAAATTTTAACTTCCATACATGTTTCGAGGGTATCTTCAGTAGAAAACTTTTGACATTGTCAGGGTGAACAGTAAGAAAGAAAAAACAATTTTTAAGTACTATGAAAAACTTTTTACTTTTGATGAAAATTTGAAATTAAGAAAAAAAATGAATTATATATTTTCTTATTCCGGTAGAAGAAAAAGAAAAAGTGAAAAAATCACTAATTCTGTTTCTTCTTTTTCTACTTCCGGAACATTTTTCTTCGTTTTTACAGTTCATCTTGACAATATCATAAGTTTTTACTCCTTATATATTATCAACTGAAGATGAGCGTATAAATCCTTCGGAACATATGGAAGTTAAAATTTAAAGCGTGTTTATTAAACTGTAGTGCCTCTTCATAATATAAAATTTTTTAAATAAATTAACAATTAACAGTTAAAAAAATTTATTAGTATTAATTTTGTTGTCAAAATATTTCTCTTTAATTTAGGGCCCCCCCCGAAACAAATTTCTATATACGCCACTGTCAGTGGTTATGTTATAACAATTTAAATTAAAACGAACATCTGTCTGTATGTCTGTCCCCATTAGTGTCTTAACTCTTTTCAAGCTAATGGAAATGCAATACTAATTGCGAACTTACATATGTATAGTATTATATAATATAGGGTGTTATGGAAATGACGTATGATATTTAAATGGGTGACTCCTAGGGTGTCCTAGAGAAGCGCTACATATATTTTTTTTTAAATCGACCGTTTTAAAAGTGGGGTCCAACCCCATAAACCCACACCTCATCCGGCGTTTGTTCGGGTTTGTTCATCATGTCACCCTGTAGTGGCATGTCAGAAAACACGTCTTACGTACAATGTTGCCAAACTGTGTAAAAAATGTAAAACTTTAGTTGCTTATAAAAATAAATATTTATATTACTTAGAAAATAAATCCACGCTGACAGGAGTAAGAAATCCAGATATTTTCAGTTTTTTTCTCTATGGGAAAAGCTTTATGCTAATCACGTGCCCTGATGATAGTGTGGAACTGCATAATAAGCTTATACCCACTAAACCCCATTCGGCCTATTCTTTCCAGTCGCTCGGAACATAACCGGCATATAGTTGGGAGAAAAAAACACATAGTGAAACGCAACAAGTTGCACTAAATCACTTAAAGAAACACACAGACACCCACGAGATTCAAATTAGTTTTTTTGAAAATATGCACCTATTATCAAATTACACGAAAGCACTAAACACTAACGCATAATTACACTTTACAATTTTTTTTTTTATTATTTTTTATGGTCAAACACAAGCATTATAGGAAAAATCCTTTTGGTTTTGAATCGTTGGAGGTTATATTCGTTGGGAAAAACGACCTCGGGAAGGTCGTTCCACAAGGATGAAGTCCTCCAGATGAAAGAATTCTTAAATAATGAAGTTCGAGGAGTACTAAGCTTAACCACATATGGATGGGCGGCAGTGGTTCGTCGTGTATTTCTGCTATTCGTCGCTCTGGGCGGAATTAAGAGGGCAGAATCTTAATTTTTTTATATTATTTGCCGGAAGTGAGATATTAAGGGTGGAAACTTTTCAAATCGACACCCTATATATTTTATTCCTGTCTATAATGAGCAATTTATTTTATGACGAAAATTAATCTGGCGGATTTATATTAAATCTAAAAGTAACGAAGAATACAATGTACCACTTTTTATAGTGTCAATAAAAAGGCCCCTAAACTGGACGAACATTTTTAATACGGGTAAGTCAAAAATACACAAGAAGACCTAAAAATAACTCGCTTTATCTAGAAATAAGCGGATTTTGCATTGTTTACAAGTACAAGGTAAATAGTATTTAAGCAAAATAAATATACAAAAGTATGAATTTCCTTAATAACCGTAATTATTTTAAGGCCCCGAATAGGAATAAGCAAATAATAGGACATTTTGAGATATGGCTGCAGAGGGAATTTTTCCTAATGATAAAGCTATTTGTAACAAGTTCCTGACTTGTACAGACCGCTCTATGTAAGTGGCGATTGACGGATTTCTCTCAGACACCTTCGTCATCAATGCCGGTGTTCCTCAAGGGTCCATATTGTCTCCCACTCTCTTCTTACTCTACATTAACGACCTTCTAGTGAAAACGAAAAACCCGATATTTAGTTTTGCTAACGATAGCATCTTTCTCTTTGAATGCACAAACATCGGCTGCCGACGCACATTTTCGCAGACAGCATGAAGTATCACGCCTCAACAAAGACCTGGCAGAAATTTTGGCTAAAAAGGTTAACATTACAGAACCGGAAATAGTCATGGCCGGACACGCAATCCCACTGGCGTTATCTATTAATTTGCTGGGCGTCAATCTGGGAGGAAATATGTCTTGGCATAACCACGTTGTGGCAATCGCCAAGATAGCTTCCCAGAAACTTGGTGTACTCTTCCGAACCAGAAAGTTGAACACACCTCAACAACTTTTGACACTATACAAAGCCCAGATTCGACCATCACTAGAGTACTGCTCTCATGTCTGGAGCTCTGCACCCAAACATACTCTTCGGCTACTGGATTCCATCGAAAGGAGGGCCATTCGTCTGATTGGAGACCACGAGCTGACGAAGAACCTCGACAGCCTAGAACATCGAAGTTAGGGATTTGACTCTCTTTTACAGATATTTTCATGGAAAGTGCTCGGCTGACCTTGCCCTCTTAATTCCGCCCAGAGCGGCGAATAGCAGAAATACACGACGAACCACTCCTCCCATCCATATGTGGTTAGTACTCCTAGAACTTCATTATTTAAGAATTCTTTCATCTGGAGGATTTCATCCTTATGGAACGACCTTCCCGATTTATGAGAGTGGCGCATGCATATTATGTGAAAGTATATAGACTTTCGTTGTAGTTGCTTAAATAAGAAAATTTACAACTGAAGCACCTGCAGGGGGTATTTTAGTACGGCGAATATTTATGGAAACTTGAACTCCAATCTACTCAACGGCGCGACCCTTTGATTTGGTATTTTGCGTTCAAGTATACTTGATTAGAAGTACACATGACACTTATTACCTATTTTCACTCAGGTTCAACCTAGTTCGGTCTAGATTTGTTTGTTTGTTTTAGCCTATTTATGACAGATTGTCTTAAAGATTAGGAAACTACCGCAATACGTAAACAAAAATATATATTTTTTCCCAGTCACGCTCAGAAATTATAGGTTTTTTATTTTTTAAGAATTCTTTGAACTGCCAAATAGCAAAAATGATGCTTTATTTCCTATTTTCTTTTATGATCAAACACAAGCACTATAGGAAAAATCCTTTGTAAGGCACTCTGGGAGGGGTGCGTGTGCGAATAAAGCGATTCCCGTTGGTTTTGAATCGTTGGAGGTTATATTCGTTGGGAAAAACGACCTCGGAAAGGTCGTTCCACAAGGATGAAGTCCTCTAGATGAACGAATTCTTAAATAATGAAGTTCGAGGAGTACTAAGCTGAACCACATATGGATGGGCGGCAGTGGTTCGTCGTGTATTTCTGCTATTCGCCGCTCTTGGCGGAATTAAGAGGGCAAGGTCAGCCGAGCACTTTCCATGGAAATATCTGATTCAGAGAGTCAATTCCCCAACCTGTCTTATATGTTCTAGGCTGTCGAGGCTTTTCGTCAAGTCGTGGTCTCCGATCAGACGAATGGCCCTCCTTTCGACGGAATCCAGTAGCCGAAGAGTATGTTTGGGTGCAGAACTCCAAATATGAGAGCAGTATGATGGTCGAATCTGGGCTTTGTATAGTATCAAAAGTTGTTGATGTGTGTACACCTATTTGGTCCGGAAGAGTACACCAAGTTTCTGAGAAGCTATCTTGGCGATTGCCACAACGTGGTTATGACAAGATATATTTCCTCCCAGATTGACGCCCAGCAAATTAATAGATGAAGCCAGTGGAATTACGTATCCTGCCATGACCATATCCGGTTCTGTAATGGTAACCTTTTTATAGAAAACTGCTGCCTGGGTTTGCTTAGCGTTAAATTCGACTTCCTTACTGTCACCCCAAGCCAAAATTTCTTCCAGGTCTGTGTTTATGTTGTACATATACAGTGGACCTCTGGTTATGACCTGTAACTCTTAAAATCTTAATCTAAAACTGTTCAGTAAATCCTACACTCATGTACAAAAAAAACGATCACTACAAAATTTTGGTTAACTTTTACGCTTAATAACTTTTTTAGTTTTAGTCTGATATTAGTGATTTTTTAAAGGACTGTAGGTATAGCTATCAGTTTTAACTCGTCTTTTACACATTTTAAGTAAGATATTCGATATATTATTTAATTAATTAGTTTTAATTTAGAGTCATCTATTCTTTATATTTTGTTTTTTTGGCTCATGTCAATACCCTTATTATTATTCTCACACAATCACGGTTATCAATAATTAAATTTTTTTTCATAATTTCATTATTTGTTGTTGGAATGAGAATAAAATTTCATAAAAATAAATAAACAAAAGATTATCAGGGCGCAGCAGAAAAACATTGTACTAATCAAGATTTAATTACAAATTCATTTAACAACAAATTTAAGTACCAATTTTCATTTAAATATGCTTATTATTTACACACAAACATTTTTACTTAAGTATCTAGCATTACATGTACATTAAGTATACAGGGTGTCCCATTTTCGACACTTTTATGGGGTATCTCCGTAATTGTTAGTGCTATCAAAAACGCAATGTAGGTGTCATGTGTTCTTTTTGGGTCAAACTTAAAATGGTAAAATCAAAACTTGGAAACTTTCGCTCGCTTTAGTGATACGGGGGAAAATCAACAAATTGACAATTTCTAAATTACCCTATATTTTCTTAGTTAAAAGAGATACGGAAAAATGTTTTATACAGAAGTTTATTTAGAATGATTGTTGAATAATTTGCCGTTTTCAGAATAAGTATAAGGGGTCAGGTAAGAAAGTTATCGGACCTAACCTGATTTTTTAAAATGAAACACCCTGTATATTTTAATCTAAAAAGATAGCATTTTAAACTCTCTTTTCAAATTTATAACACATCATGGATGATAGATATCATATCAAATTTATGAAAATGTTGAAAGTCATTTTCACAAATAAATATGTAAAAATGAAATTGACGTTAAATGTTAATAACAACTAAAATGTCAACATAGTTGCCTCTAGGCTATTATCTTTTGTTTCATGGCCTACTATGGTTTAAAGTACTTTAAAGTAATAAGGTTTAAATAAATCGCCTAGAAAACCAATATTATCCATGGTGTGTTATATGTTTGAATAGAACATTTAAAAATTAAAATATACAGGGTGTTCCATTTAAAAAAATGGGGTTAGGTCCGATAACTTTTTTACCTGACCGCGTATACTTATTCTAAATACGGCAGATTATTAAAAAATCATTATAAAGAAACTTTTGTATATATCATTTTTCTGTATCTCTTTTAACTAAGAAAATATAGGGTAATTTTGAAATTGTCAATTTTTTGATTTTCCCCCGTAACTCTTAAGCGAGCGAAAATTTTCAAATTTTGATTTTATCATTTTAAGTTTCACCCAAAAAGAGTACATGACACCTACATTACTTTTTTGATAGCACTAACAGTTACGGAGATACCCTATAAAAGTGTCGAAAATGGGACACCCTGTAATACCTGTAAGTCCACGTCAAGTTCACGTTAAAAACTGATAGTTGTACATGCAGTTCTTTAAAAAAAATCACTAAAATGGAACTAAAAATAAAAATGTTATCAAGCTAAAAGTAATCAAAATATTTTCTTTGCACATTATTCAACAGTTGAATAATAGTTATAGTTTTTGCAGAATTATATCGTTGATCTCTTGACTGCAATAAAACCTCATTGTCTATTCGACCATAAAATAAATAAGGAAATCCCAAATTTTAAAACCTTTTCGAGCAGAGCCGGACCAGGTATACAAATTCAATTTATACCTATGCCTGATGCATATATAAATACAAAGTGATTTTTAATAATTTTAATCTTTAGTGGTTTTTCGGCGAGTAATTTTTAGTTAGGCTTATTAGTGGTAGAATGTGGCGTCCTTGGAATTGTGCTGATAGGGGGGCATCTTCAAGTGTCGGGAATGGAGACTTAAATATTTAACAGCTGTTAAACAATTTAGATAAGAAAATCGCCCAATTATTTACCTTGACGAAACATGGTTCGATACCCATGACACTCCAAGAAAAGGTTGGGATGATTCTTCCAAAAAATGTTAAACCAAGGCACCATCAAATAAAGGCAAAAGAATCACAATATTACATGCTGGTTCAGAGAACGGGTTTTTCTTTAGATTACCATCAAGATACCGACGCACAACTTTCTGAAGATTGGTTTAAACATAAACTCCTTAAAAATATACCTGAAAATAGCGTCATTGTAATGGACAATGCTAGTTATCATAGTCGGCAAGCAAAAATCATTCCCAATTCTAATAATACAAAAGCAGAAATTCAAAATTTTATGATTGAAAATGATTTATATTTTGAAGAAACTGATAGAAGTATTAAAAGCTTTTAAAATAAATAAGGAATACGAGTGTGACAAACTTGCAGCAGAAGATGGACATACAGTGTTGCGTCTTCCTCCGTGTTATTGTATATTCAATCCTATTGAGCTAATATGGCACCAATTAAAATCCAATATTAGGAGAAATAATATTTCTCCTACATTAAATGCATCTGTAGTAGAATTAATTAAAAACAAAGTAAGAAATATTTCTGCACACAGCTGGAAAAACTGTGTACAGTATGTACTTAAGGTGGAAAATTCTTACAATTGTATGATTACAAATGTTCAACCCTTAATTATAAGTTTAGTCTTAGATGAAGATAGTGATAGTGATACAGAATTAAATTTTGAATAAATTATCAATAGTTTTTTAGAGTTTAATTAATTATCATTAATTGTTATCATTATTTTACATTCATTATAGGTACCTAAAACTAAAAATACCTAGGTATCTATTTATTTTAAATTATAAAAATAAATCATGTGGTGTGGTATACATTTTCAAGACGGCCCTGATCCCATTTATTGAGCTTTGAAGAGGTTCAGGCGTATACAATAGGGTTTAATCAGGTAGTTTATTTATGGCAGTAAGAATCAACGGTATAATTCTGCAACAACTATACTATTCATACCTCAATGTAAATGGCGACGTTAAATATGAACCAACACCGTCCAATTTCCTTTTTGGAATAATATAGTCGTACATCTTGTTATTACGATACACTTTAAACTAATAAACCAGACAACGTATTCTATTTTTTTACTCTACCTTATTTGCCACAACCGAAAACGATACTAAATAGTACAATTAATTAAATAATATAATGTCCAGGGCATATTTGTTATGATCTCTATGAAAATTGTTTAAATAAACGTAAATTTGTCCGCTTTAATTAGCTTTAATTTTCGGTTACCTTTGCGGGAGACAACAGGCGACGTCACTAACACCATCGTGTCAATTTTTTTATCGCATATCAAAGAAGCAATAATATGTATTGTAATAAATTAATAAATATTCAAGATACAAATTGACATGTCAAAAATAAGTGGAACTTTAAACACAGTCGTCCAATAAACTCTTATTCTATTTAAGTATCGATCTGCGACAGGCTAATGCACTGAGCTGATATGGCTATATACGTCTAGAAATTTTGGTCGACTGACAAAACTAGAGAAGAGAGACTTTGTGTCTATTCTTGACTTAGAAAAACGATCATATCGAGAGAAGTCAGCATGGCTGTCCCTTTCTCTGTGTAAAATAGCTCATAACACAGCACACTCAATTCAAACGATACAGCAAGCGGTCAAACAGGTTTGTTTTCAATGTAAAACGGAAGAGAAAAACAATTCCCTTCCTTTAGCAAACTGCAGCTATGAAATTGAAATACGTGTGTGATCTGCTTTGCCACTGGCACGATGGATCTTGTTGGGTTGTGCGGACGCAACGTATACCTCAATGCGCTTGGATTTAAATGATGACTGATGAGAGAAACTTAAAATTTGCCGAAACGGATATTTGTGTCTCCGAAAGTGGCCGAGAGTAACCGAACAAGCCAATCAAAATATTTACTGTGCCAGTAAAAAAAAATTACAGGCCTTGCAAAGAATTTTTTTGAGATCTTTTTTTTAAAGTAAAGGCTGGGAAAGAACACGTCAGAAACACGTTTGTTTATCAGGGGGACAACTTTTGACGCAAAAAGCATAGCAAAATCTTCAACTCCCTAAGTGGGGGTGTCATCCGGTCTCCGTCAGAAACACGTGAAGTTTGTTTATCAGGGGGACAACTTTTCACGCAAAAAGCATAGCAAAATCTTCAACTCCCTAAGTGGGGGTGTCATCCGGTCTCCGTCAGAAACACGTCAAGTTTGTTTATCAGGGGGACAACTTTTCACGCAAAAAGCATAGCAAAATCTTCAACTCCCTAAGTGGGGGTGTCATCCGGTGTCCGTCAGAAACACGTCAAGTTTGTTTATCAGGGGGACAACTTTTGACGCAAAAAGCATAGCAAAATCTTCAACTCCCTAAGTGGGGGTGTCATCCCCCCCAATTTTTTCCAAATGGGAGGGGGGGGGGGTCAAGTAATACCTCATTAATAACGGAATGTCATGTATTTGTAACGTTTATAATTTATGAATTAAATAACTTTTTTTTACATGTGCCCCGAAAGTGCCTCTTTTCATGCATGTTCTCTTCACCGAAAGTAGCGTGTTCCAAGAGAGCGGGCGGGAAAGTATCGAAGCGGGCGGGAAAGATCTTTCCCGCCCGCTTCGAGTCACCATGTGCTCATAAATAAATAAAACCAGAATTGTCGGTGCGGGATTTGAACCTGCGACCCTCAAATCGCCAGGCGGACACTCTACCCACCGAGCCATACTACAAGCGATAATAAATAGAGGATTATATATAAATTAAATTGGCAGTTAATTTTTCAAAGATGTTTTAGAAAAATGTCTGAAGAATTTCTTTATTTATATGGCCTCAAAGACTCGGGCACTTAAAAATAAATAAAGCCAGAGACGCCGAGGGCGGGATTTGAACCCGCGACTCACAAGGCGTACGCTATACCACTAGGCCACCGAGCCTATTTGTCAAAAATAATAAATAGATATTTACATTCTCCATGCGCAAGTGTTTTCATGCCATGTAGACAGGAAAACTGTCTGAAGAATTTCTTTATTTATTTGGCATCAAAGCTTCGGAGCACTTGTAAAAAAATACGGTACATATCTCGGGCCGTCGGAGGCTTTTCCGGACTCGTCCGTAAAAGCCTCTTTTCGGCCCTTGATACGTAATGTACTATTAAAAAGATTTTCGGTTCGTTTGAAAGAAAAGTGTATTTTCCTGATTACAAAGTTTGTGTTGATAAAATTGCTTGTGGGGTTTGGGACGTTTAAATTTTTAAAAACTATCTACAATTTATTAACTTATAATACTTATAACAACGCGCTAAGCACAAACTAATTTGTCACAACATATTAAAATCACATCATTCGCGGGTGACGTGAAATTGTTCAAACAAAACATCATTGTTAAATATTTGCACCTTTTTGTTAAAAATAAGTTATTACTTTGCATGGGTCGTATAATTTATAAGGTAAATAAAATAAGGAAAAATAAAACGGAATTTCCTGGTAATCGCTTATATTTTAATATAATCTCATTGTAAGTACATTTATAGCATATCAAATTTAATTTGATTTAATTTAAATGATGGGGGAGAACCTTTGAGAAGAACAGATTATGAAATTTTGGTTTTGGCGGCTTTGTCATAAAAATTTTAAAGTAAAATGTAACATTTAACTATATACAGGGTGTTCCTTAATGGCGTGCTAATATTTCCGGGTGTGATTCCTTAGGTCATTTTATAAAGAAAAGATCATTCACATTTTTTGCTACAGGGTGTTGAATATTTATTTCTTACATGGTTATTTTTTAATATCTCCGAAGGTACTTTAGATATTATTTTCAATTTTGGTATGTGTTAATAGGATATAGAACCACAAATTTTGGTTAGAAAAGTTATTCAATTGTCCCATCAGTAGCGTCCCTGCAGACATGTCCTCTGATATTTTTTACAAAAAAGATGGTACGCCACTGACATTTTTCCATGTGGATATTTTTTCTGATTAGCCTGGTCAATTCTACATAAAAACGGTTTCTTGAGCTTTTCTCGTCAGACGCACCGTTCCTGATTAAAACCACTAAATGCATATTGAAACTCATCATTATTAACATTGATAAAATAATAAATGATAAATTTTGTTTTATAAAAATTGTTGGAGTGGGAAACTCGATGCGAAGACGGGCGGAAGCATGCCTTTTAAGTGAAGGTGGCCATTTCCAAAAATTTTTATAAAACAAAATGTATCATTTTTATTATTTTATCAAGGTTAATAATAATGAGTTTCAATATGAATTTAGTGGTTTTAATCAATAACGTTGCGTCTGACGAGAAAAACTCAAGAGACCCTTTGCATGTAGAATTGACCAGGCTAAACAGAAAAAATATCCACATGGAAAAATGTCAGTGGCGTACCATCTTTTCTGTAAAAAATATCAGAGGGCGTGATTGCAGGGACGCCACTGGTGGAACAATTGAATAAGTTTTCTAACTAAAAGTTGTGGTTCTATATTCTATTAACACATACCAAAATTGAAAATAATATCTAAAGTACTTTCGGAGATATTAAAAAATAACCATTTAAAAAATAAAAAACCAACACCTTGTAGCAAAAAATTGAAGCCGTTGCGGACATATGTTCATATGAACTTTTCTTTATAAAATGACCTAAGGAATCACATCCTAAAATATTAGCACGTCATTAAGGAACACCCTGTATATAGGGTGTTTCTTAATAACATGCTTAGATTTAAGGTCCATTCCAGAAACTTCAAATGAACATATGCCCTAAACGTCTTAACTTACAAGATTTTGAAAAGGCATTTTATGATGTGTGACATGTTTTTCATTCCGCCAGTGACGTTCGTGCGGGATTGCTCTCGGTATTTTTTTTAAATAAAAATTATTTTTAAATTTTCATTCCTTGCTGAGCAAATGTCTTCTCTTGTTTTTTTGTCATTTAACCGACAGTCTTCGTATAAAAAAATGAAATTCATTCACTTGCACTCTGTTATGAAAAAAGATTAAAAATGATCCAGTAGTTTTGACAGTTGTCTACCTACTCTAGTTGTCACGTTTACCAAATTATTAAAAAAACCATGAAAATCTTACCACCCTGTATCTCAAAAGTTAGACGCATTCTTATCTGAGACCTTGTATAGGCTCTAGAAGGGTGCAGAATATTTTTCCCTTTTTTCCTGCATTAACACGTAAAAGTAAGAAGTCTCTTATTGAACGTCACAATCATTAGGCATGTGGCTCGCATTAATCACAATTTCAATTAGTCTCCGACATGCTGCAGGACTTTATAAGCGTTTGTTTCCTGCTAAAGGAAGCGTTTTAAATATCTGACCTTCAGAGGTTACAGTTTTAGTCTTCCGTTAGGTTTATAAAAGAAACCTTTTCAATTTAGATTATTTTTAATAGAAAAATTGATATAAAATTAGTTCGGCACTAGTAAAAATAGGTGATAGATAATTGTAACTATCTTAAAGACGAATTAGTTACGGAACGAGATTTTTTCATAGTGTTAACGTAGTCCTTACATACTTTTTCAAATTTTTTATAAGTTAAGTTATCAAAAAATTGGCTTATACAGGGTGTCTCAGAATATGTGGGCAATCTCCCGGGTTCTGATAGAACACTTAAAAATAATAGGAGAAGTTCTTATAAATTTTTCCTCCTACGGCCTCCTCTACGGAGATATGGGCCCATAACGGACGTCCCTGGAAATCGTTGTTTTTTAAATAATTTATTAAGTACTAAGTGTAATTTAATAATTTTTTAGTATAATGGTTAGTAGATGAGTCTCCTTAAAATTCGACCTTTAAAAAACACATTTGACTTATTTAGATTGACAGGGACGGACTAGACACAAAAATGCTTTTTTTTCTACATCTTATATGATGAAGGAACAACAATAATATTTCTGGGTACTCTAAACCTTAAGCTGAAAAAAGGTACTCTTGATCAATGTCGATAAAGTGAACTGTTTTCGAAAAAAATATTTTTGTTCAATATGGTTTTTTGCATTAGTTGTTGTTTTATGTTCATAAAGTGAAGTGAAGTATCACGCCTCAACAAAGACCTGGAAGAAATTTTGGCTTGGGGCGACAGTAACCAAGTCGAATTTAACGCTAAAAAACCCAGGCAGCAGTTTCTTCTAAAAAGGTTAACATTACAGCACCGGATATAGTCATGGCCGGACACGCAATCCCACTGGCTTCATCTATTAATTTGCTGGGCGTTAATCTGGGAGGAAATATGTCTTGGCATAAGCACATTGTGGCAATCGCCAAAAAAATTATTTGTGTTACGTCTAGTCCGTCCCTGGCAAACTAAATAAGGTAAATGTGTTTAAAAGGGCGAATTTTAAGGAGACTCGTCTAGTAACCATTATACTAAAAAATTATTAAATTACACCTAGTACTTAAAAAATTATTTAAAAAACAACGATTTTCAGGTAAGATTGTTTCACGAAAAATGGATACAACTTAATGACTGCAGTAAAAGTACCTGTGGCCATCCCATTATTTATGACCGTTTGTTATTATTATGTGGAAAGGACCGGATTGTAATAATTATAATTAAATATAGGCACATCAGGTAGGTTAGGTTGCTTAATTTATATTTAAATATCTTTTTGTGGTAAAATTTGTTAGTTTTTGAGGAATGGTTTGTCTTGAATTGTCTTTTACCAAACATTCCTCAGAATGGCGTGATAGTAATGGACAATGCGAGCTATCACAGTCGCCAATTACATAAAGCTCCAAGCTCAAATAATACAAAATGGGAGATTCAGAACTACATGGCGGCGAATGATATATATTTTGAAGAAAGTTATAAAAAAAAGTGATCTTTTAGAAGTTTTAAAGACATTTTGTATAAAAAAAGTATATGTTTGTGACACATTGGCAGAAGAAATTGGACATACAGTGCTACGGCTCCCACCCTATTATTGCATTTTTAACCCCATAGAGCATATGTGGCACCAGTTAACATCACTGGTTAGGTCTGAAAATATTTCTCCGACTTTAAGTTCTAGTGTTGCAGAATTAATACGAAAATGCTTTAATGATATTCCCCCAGGTAGTTGGAAAAATTCAGTCCGTCACGTAATAACTGTAGAAAATTCGTATATTAGTCTGGATCGTATAATTAATCCAATTATAATTAATTTTGATGAGGATAGCGATAGCGAAACAGAACTATCTATAGCATTATAAATGTAAATAAATATGACTAGTAATATTTAAAAAAAATTTCATTTGATTATATTAATATAATCATATCATTACTTGTTTTCCTTAGTCCGTCCCTTCATACTTCACTTGTTTATTGCCAAGCTCTTGTCGACACAATGGGACCGACCCAGGAAATCATTAAGTCGTATCCATTTTTCGTCAAACAATCTTTACGTCCGTTATGGGCCCGTATCTCCGTATGCGGTCCGTAGGAAGAAAAATTGAACTTCTTCTGTTATTTGTAAGTGTTCTATCTGAACCCGGGAGATTGCCCACATATTCTGGGACACCCTGTATAATGCCAAAATATACAAGGCATTTTGTGTAAAATAACAATATTAAGTCTAACTTCTGGTATAAATGAACATACCTTCTTGTTGTCGCTACCCCCGAATACCGTCCAAGTCTATCAGCAAAAAAACTGTAGGTTAATTTTTGACCCACCATGATCGACCCAAGAGCTATAACTGACGTTTGGTTTCAAGATACGTATTCCGACGACTACAAGCGGAAAATTATTGGGCACTTTCCGTTAGACGGATTTTTTTTTATCAAAATACAAATTTATTCACTTATATTGAGGAAGTGTAAAAATCATCCGAAAATAGTTTCATAAATCACTAGAGATAAATTTATTTTATTCGGAAATTTGAGATTAATTATACCAATGCAGGAACAATATAAAATTATTAATCATTTAAAAATAAATTATCTTATAAACAGAAAGAGATCGGTCGGTATTCTTCTTTCCTTTTCTTTATTATTAATACCTACAAATCTAATTTAAAACAATCCTAATTATTGGAAATCTAGATAGGGGTAAACTAATGCGGTGATTAACACAGTTCAACAATGCTTACAGAGGGTGTTAATTTCAGAACTTCCTACCCTTAATGCCTTGCTTACAGTAAATAATATTAAAAATCGGAAACACATGTCAATTTTATTTTGACGGGAAGCGCCTTTAAAGAATATTTGCAGGCTTGGTTTAACCCCCCAGGGAGGGCTAGATATAGATAGTACCCTTAGAATCTTGGCACATCATCTTAAAGGTCGTTAAATCACTTTCGAATAATATGAGGGCAGTGGCGGCTCGTGACCTATGATAGAGGGGGTTCACAAGTATGGTGAAATTATTTTTAAAATGTTATTGTTGTGTAACGACCAAACAATTACTTTCTAGGCCTTTTAAATGTAGAAAGAAAAAAAGTAATAAGAAAATGCGTTACGTAAAACATATTTTTATTTATTTTTTTAATTTTACACAAGGAAATACAACTTTTGGAAAATAAGAAAGGTTTTCTTAGTGTGTATAGCTGTCGGATCTTAACGTCGTCGCATGCAACCCTCGTAACAATATTTATACAGTCCACTACCAATACTACTAAAGCCATCTACGAGCTATCAAGGAAACCGAATGATGTACTACTACCGCCATCTACGAGTTATCAAGAAAACCGAATGATGTCTAATACCACTACGCCATCTACGGCTACGTCATTAGGCGCAACCAAGACGAGAACAATAGTTAACTTTTTTATGACGAGAATGAATCGAGCCACGAGACTGACAAGTTGGCATTCTTCATATTTTCAGTGTTTCTTAGTTTAAATCCTTAAATAAAATGGTTTAAAATCATATCGAGTATCATTTATCGAAATACACAACATTTATCGACCCTACACAATAGTGCTTAAACGTAAAGTCCATTCATCGGTTCTTAATCGTAGAAAATTGATCAAAACAGCCTCATTAAGTTTGGAATACCCTCTATATATTTTTTTAAATATATTTCATTTTTAAACTTCCTAATTAAGTCCCTAGATTTACCCTTTGTGGTCTGCGTTCAATTAATTTCAGGTTTAGGTGTTTCCGCATTCTCCACTTCAATTTTTTGCTCCAAACTCAAAGAGCTAAAGTTATTTCTTAAATAGTCCACCGTCAACTATTCATTTTAACTTAATAAATATATAATATTAAAATATTAAAACATACACTCTCGAATTTCTAACTAGATGCACGAACAGACAACAGTGCGGTGCACACAAAAACTGTGCGCCTTTTCCATGTTAAATCGCCATAGCCCCGCTATCCCCCGCCGCCACCTGTTACTACAGAGAAACTGCACTACTTAATCGCACGTGCGAGAAAGTCTCGTCATTTAGCTCGACCGAGGCACGGTTGCCGGATCTATACAGTTTGGTTTGACGGGATGATAAAATATTAGGGAGAGTCGCATTTTTTTAGTTTAACGGTAGATACGATAAAATATTAGGGAGGGTCCGACTTTAGACGATAAATAATATTCAATGAACATAAATTAATATTTTTTATTCGTTTTGTTTTGGGGGTGCACGTGCGCATGTGCTCCTGTGGAAGAACCGACACTGCTTCCAACACGATATTTTCTAGGGTTAAAGTAAAGAACAATCCAAATATTGTATTTATTATTCCCAATTACCATTACTAGAACCTTAATTATCATGTAAAAGTTAATTGGTAAGAAGTAACAAAATGTTATTTATTTGCCTGAGCTAACGCACTAAACAATTTAAATGCAAATATCTCCGAAACGGTAACTCTGGGCGACCTGAACTTAGTATACCTTTTTTACGTGATAAATATGTGAAAGGCATTATTTTCATTCAAAACTTAAATACACTGAGGCACAAAAAGTTATGACCTTGTACATTAAAATTTCATAAAAAAATCAATTTCTCGTCCTAAAGAAACCATAATTGCCAAATTTTGTAAAGAACCGTTGGTTTCCTGCAAAGTTATTAGAGAAAAACAAAAATAGAAGTTTTAACTTTAACAGCCTGTATCTCAGTTAATATCAACTTTCGGATATAGGTAAGTATAATTAAATCCTAATATTTTTACGTAAGGAGTCTGTGGTTTTTCCATGTACCATTAATTAGCGGACACCCTGTATAATAACCTAAAAACCATAAATCTTAGTTTTCATGAGAAAACTATTCAGTTGAATAGGATAAAACTATTTATAATCGGTACTTATTTAAACAATTATTAGTAACTTATGTAAATTAAAATTTGACTAGAACAATAATTAAAAACCTTGAGTTATATCACAGAAAGATTTATGTAAATTTAGTGCTTCTTGGCCAAGGACAATAAGAACTTTATCAATAATTTATAACATTTCGTACCTATCTAATCAAAATATTACTCTTATTACAACCTATACTGCTTCCTTTCTACCGTTATTTGAATTGAACAGAAAAAAAGGATAGAATGATGTTTATATTGGGTACTGTGGTTAATACTAAATGATTAGTAAAAAATCTGACATTATCATTTGTTACGATCTCAATTTTTTTTGATATAGCCGGTCTATTCTGGAATGGTACTGGTTTTGAAACATACGGTGACGTATACAGGGTGTTTCAATTAGCGTATCTACCGCGGTCTTCCATGTGTGCGAAGAAAACAGGACCGGCTCCCCCAAGTAAAAACAATATTCTATTTATTATTTATAATAGTCCCGCTCTCATTAGAGTTAAATTATGAAGAGGTAAAGAACTAGTTTAATAAAAGTTCAGTTTTTAACTGCCTTACTCGTTTCGAAGGCACATATCCAGTGGCGGTTCTTCCACAGGAGCACATGCGCACGTGCACCCCCAAAACAAAACGAATAAAAATCATTAATTTATATTCATTGAATATTATTTATCGTATAAAGTCCGACCCTCTCTAATATTTTATCGTACCGTCAAACTAACAAAGTCCGAGCCTCTCTAATATTTTATCATCCCGTCAAACCAAACTGTATAGATCCGGCAACCGTGCCTCGGTCGAGGTAAATGACGATTATGACGAGACTTGCTCGCACGTGCGATTAAGAAGTGCAATTTCTCTGTGGTAACAGGTGGCGGGTGGCAGCGGGGCTATGGCGATTTAACATGGAAAAGGCGCACAGTTTTTGTGTGCACCGCGCTGTTGTCTGGTTGCATCTAGTTCGAAATTCGAGCGTGTATGTTTTAATACTGTATATTTATTAAGTTAAAATGAATAGTTGACGGTGGACTATTTAAGAAATAACTTTAGCTCTTTGAGTTTGGAGCAAAAAATTGAAGTGAAGAATGCGGGAACACCTAAACCCGAAATTAATTTAACGCAGACCACAAAGAGTAAATTTTGGGACTTTATTAGAAAGTTTAAAAATGAAATACATGGAAAAAAAAAATTATAGAGGGTATTCCAAACTTAAGGAGGCTGTTATTGATCAATTTTCTACAATTAAGAACCGAAGAATGGATTTAAACTAAAAAAACACTGAAAATATGAAGAATGCCAACTTGTCAGTCTCGTGGCTCGATTCGTTCTCGTCATAAAACAGTTAACTATTGTTCTCGTCGCGCCTAATGACGTAGCCGTAGATGGCGTAGTGGTATTAGACATCATTCGGTTTTCTTGATAACTCGTAGATGGCGGTAGTAGTATTGGACATCATTCGGTTTTCTTGATAGCTCGTAGATGGCTCTAGTAGTATTAGTAGTGGACTGTATAAATATTGTTACGAGGGTTGCATGCGACGACGTCAAGATCCGACAGCTATACACACTAAGAAAACCATTCTTATTTTCCAAAAGTTGTATTTCCTTGTGTAAACTTAAAAAATAAATAAAAATATATTTTACCTAACGCATTTTCTTATTACTTTTTTTCTGTCTACATTTAAAACGCCTAGAAAGTAATTGTTTGGTCGTTACACAAAAATAAAATTTTAAAAATAATTTCACCATACTTGTGAACCCCTCTATCATAGGTCACGAGCCGCCACTGCACATATCCTCATCTTCAGTGAAAAAATTATACATATGCAGTAACTTTTGACATTGTTCAGGCAAACTGTGAAAGAGGAACAACATATTTAAGAATTTTTTATGTAAAGAAGACATTTACATGATCTTTTTTTCTTATATTGACTTCTAGAATATTGCCCTTTCCTCCTGGCTATTTTGTTAATATTTTTTTGATCAGTTTTGTCGAGAGAGCGTAGACGAAAACTAATAAAATAAGATAGTATATTGATTAACGATTAACTGGATTCATAAAATCGCGCAAACCTTTAGCGTGATTGAATTGTCGTAATTAATAATTAAGCTCCTCGTTTTAATCCAATTGTAAAAATAAAACTCAATAGGGTCGTTCGTAGTGCGAAATTTCCAACCGGTTGCAAATTTCGTTCTGCTCATGTTCGGTTGTGGACGAGTTCCTACGCTGCTTTTCGTCTCTGTGAACGGATACAAATGCCAAACCTTCAACTGTCAAATCTGAGAAGTTACGTTGTTTAGAGCTAGCCGCTCGCTTTGGAATGTGCATGTGGCAGTTTGTTATTATGTCCGAGTACTCTACGAACAAACTTACAAACCTAACGTTATTCAAACAAGATAGAAAAGGAAAGATAAAATGATGTAATTTCAATGTGAAAGTGTCAATTACACCACTCGCAAAAAATTGCGGATGCTGGTTACAATGCGCATCAATAATATATCTAATTTACATGTTTATGTATTTATTTTCGTAGCCGCGGTTTCATTCACTCAAACTCATTTAACCTTTAAAAGTTAAAGAGCGAATTTAGTTCGGTTAATTTTATCGGTACAATTTTGTGATTCCTTCCCCAAAAATAGGAGGATACGACTTTGGTTCACAGGCTGAAGAATAAACGATTCACATTCTTAGGTGGAGTGTAAACAACTTTCCAGAAAAACAATCGGGATGCTCTGAAAATTAGTATAATTTTTTTTTGTCGGTTTCTGTTAATTAGACAAAGATATTACGTCGCCTTCGAGCGTTCCGAACATACTTCTCATAAAGCCCTTATTGGAACGGCCATCGTTCATATCTGTTTTCACGTTTAACACTACTAGTGTTGTAAAACTGGCTTTTTCCAATTAAAGAAAATGAATGAGGATTTTACGTTGGATTATTTTGAAAATAATTTAACAAATAAATAGGATCGAAGGTCAACACATAATCTTTCAATATGCAAAATTAGACCCGCTTCTTATGAGTTTGAATGTCAGCAGAAATCATGGGAACGGCAACGGCTTTTCGGGCCAGAGGCAGCGGAGAAGTTAGTCGATTTTTGGGGCTTCAGGTGCGCGCTCGGCCGCGGCGCGGTCCCAAAGTCGCGCATTTTTTTTTAAATTTTTACGTAAGAAGGGGGTCCGTATTTTCGGCTATAGGTTTTAGAGTGTTTATCACCGAAAACTCGTAGCCTTCCGTACGAGTATAAATAATGCTGAGATACCTTCAAATACTCGTTTTGGTGCGAGTATAAATAAGTTCAAACATTATAGAAATTTCGTTAACGCAACGAGGGATACTCGATTGTGATAAAAGACATTCTGAGTTCGGAATGAAGAAGTAAGTCCTAAAACAATGAAATATCTTAAGTTAATATTAGTAACCTCTACCGCGTGTCTATATTTCCTGGAAATTATAGGGTAGCTGAGCTCTCTTTACTTGAGAAATAAAATATTAGCTTAGGTTGGATTTCTATTGCAAATAACAAAATAAAACTAAATTTAAAAATGAGAGATCGTGATAGGAGGAATGATAGGTTGGTTTGAAAGAACAGACTGTTAGCATAGATTAATTCTTCATTGTAAATAATTAACTTACGAGTACTGCCGTAAGACTAACCCCTTAAATTCACCCTCATTGACAAAAGACATTCAAATTAAATAAATAAAAACCATCCGTGTTCAATATAATAACTTGCATTGTTATTGTATTCATTGGACATGCCCGAGCCAATACCACAATAAGTATAGTCTGAACATCAGTTAGGCCTCGTCCTACGTTCAACTAACTATACTTTTAAATTAAAATCATTCATTCTTTCTCATGACAAATTTGCCCTCATCTCGTCAATTGCTCTGGTGGACTGCTGACAGCTTCCAGTTAGCGGGGAAAGGATGGTGGGCCCACCCAAGACCGACTGACACGTGCGTATCAAGTCGCCAATGGCATTACGCCTGGCATCCCTGACATTACAAAAATAATCGAAATCGTATGAATAGCGTTCGTAAAAACTAATTAAGTAAGCACGCCTTCAGATTGCGGTGGATTTTTTCATTACTTGCTAAGACTGGCCACTTTACTCATAGTGTCGACTAGTTCTTATATTTTCAAAATTTAAATAAAAAATGCTTAGAAGTTAGATAGGCTTTAAATAATCAATTCCTGGATGGGAGAATTCATCTTCGGATGAAAGCCAATAATGGGACAACATTAAAATTTCCAAATTGCCATCTAACAAAATTCTGGTCAAATAAGATTCAAAACTAAAATTCCATAAGGGGTAAATTGGTTATACAGGGGTTATCAAAAAAGTCTTACGTGAAACGCGCAGATAAGGAGAACGTTTAGAGTTACCTATCATTTATTAAGCGCAAAACGGACGGACGTTTCGGGCTACGTACGCCACTCATATCATGGTATAATGTACGTACGTTCCGCTTTAAAAAATTCCTTCGTGTATTTCTCTCAATTCGGCGACATGTGCCACGTCTGCGGTAACTATATAAAAACATGAGTCACGTCCATCGATTGGTTGTTTTTCCTAACAAAGACATATCAAACCGGTTACCTGTTAGAATGGAAACACAGAAGATAGAAAGAGATGGGGATTCTGCAGAATCCCCGTCTCTTTTTTGGTGTGTTTATTTTCGTAATAACCGGTGTCATATTGACGTGTACAAAGCAGATAGAAATACATATTGCTAAAATATGCGCTATTTATTCTACGATGGTACATTAACTTTTGACACACCCTGTAAATGGGAGAAACGACCGTCTCGTGTTTATTAGATTAACAGATTACTTCTTAATTAATTATGGATTTTAATTGAGAATTAATACATGACAGATAATTTATTGAATTATATTTTTAAGATTAAATAATGCAGTTTCGAAGATTATAACAGTGTCTGTGTCTGATTGCTGTTGACATCGAATTATTGCATGGTAAATTTCTACTATCCCTTTGTTTACATAATGGGTTTACATTTACAATTTAGTGCTAGTTATTTTGTAGCCATGGAAATTAAAGTGAACCCGAACAACAAATAAATAATTAGTATATTTATACAAGATACCAATAGTTCTATTATAACATAACTATGCTTCTAACTATCATAATAATGATATCTATTAAAATACAATCTGCGAGTCACGGTACTGAATCCCAGTTATTATAGTTTACTCAAAATTTGATATTAATTTAATTGAATCACAAATTTGTGAATATTATATTCTTTAGAAAAATAAGACAGGGATACGGAAATCCTGGGATCTCGAAGAAAACTCCGGGGTTAAATCCTCAAATCCCGGGATAAATTATATTAAAGATGTATTTAAAAATTAACTTGTATTTAAATATTTATTCTAAAACGAATAATCTTATTGTAAATTATATTTTATTAAGAAGTCTCTAATTTGGCAACATGTTTCGATTTTTTAGCGTAGATTTTCATTAAAAAAGAGTGTTAATTAACGTCGATCCATTTTTCCCGGGCTTTTAATAGTATTATCGTGCCGATAAAAAACTAGGACAATGAATTCACAAAACTGGGAACGGATATACATATCTCATAGACTATAAAAGGTGCTCGACAGCTGTAAAGGTATAAACACATAACTTTTAGGAAGTAACCTAGGTTACATAATTTAACGTTTTATATTTTTCGATACGAGGTGACATCAAAATATCTTATTTCTTTTATAAACTTGAGCGGCAGTAAATATATTGGGCATTTTTATTAAGAAAAAGTCTAATACCTTATTTAAAGTAGGTTTATATAACGTCGCCTAAAAATGAAAACGAAACTAAATAAGAAATTTAATAGAAGGTTACAAAAATGCAAACGCAAAATTTGTCGAAGCGACAAAACGTTTTTAATATTTAGTCATAGAACAATTCCTGTTTATTACTTCTTGAAGCCTTTGCGGCATACTTAAAACTAGGTTTCTGCATAATTCGCCTGTTATTTCATCCCAAGCTTCATTTATTCTGTAGCGTAATTCATATCTGTTTCGTGGCCGAAAAACATGTTTATACATTGATTTCACCATTTTACCCCAAATTTTTTTCGATCGGGTTCAAATCGGGACTTTTTGAAGGCCAGGGAACAACTGCTATATTATTTTCTAGGAGAACATTTTGCAAAATGCGTGCTGTGTGTATTGGAGCATTATCATGCTGAAATGTAAAATTTTGACCATATACAGCGTTTATCGATGGTATCATCACTGCATTTAGAATATTAACGTATTCAGGTGCAGTTAGTCTTCCTTCCACGATTTGGCAAATTCCTGGACCTCTAGCGCTAATCCAACCACATACATTTATAGAGAAACGCCCGCTTTGGTTTGTTTTGTGAGTGTGTTCTCATCATACCGCAGGCCGGAAGGCCTATACACTCGAATTCTTCCATTATTACACGATTGAAAAGTTTTCTCGTCAGAAAATATAACTGTTTCCCAGAAAACATTCCGATTTAAATATTCATGTGCAAATTCTAACCTGCCTGGTTTATTTCTTTCCATTAAAAATATTTTATTAGTAGCACAACGACTTCGTATATCGGAAATTCGAACCCCGTCTCTAGCAGTATTTGCAGAACCTGGAAAGTTCGTCTCTTCCTTCGCCTTTATTGCAATTGCGAATGGATGATCCCTTAGATAATTATCTAGTCTTCTATCTTCATCTTCACTAGAAATTCTAGGGACACCTGAACCTGCTTTCCTAATAACAGTCCCATGCCTTGCTATTTTTTGTTTAGCCAACAACACGGTATTTTTGTTTACTCCCAGTTCGTCTGCAATATCCCTAATAAAAGCACCATCTCGCAAGCGACTGTAGATTATAGCCTTTTGCTGGGGTGTTAATTGTGGCATATTTTTTAAAGAAAACTTTGCTTGACAAGTTAATGATAAAGTGACAATCTATGTGGACATGTAAAATTTGTAAATGACATTTTACTGGTACCAGACTCGAAAGTAAAAAATTCCCAATAGTCAAGGAGAATATACGAAATTTGGCTGTCTGTTTTTTACCGGTAGGATGATACATTATAAACCCTAGGGACTAAAGTAGCCTACAAATCGTAATTTCTTATAAAAAATGACTTTTTGTCGAGAAATTAAAAATAATGTCCGTTTGTGGGTTGGGGAACCCCATCCAGGGACACCCTGTATACTGAAACATCATCTGAGATCAGACATAACAGCGACCAGATCCCACAACGTAAAGAATGTTGCGGTTTTTCTAAGAATTTGTTATTATAAATAAACTTACATAAACTAGTTATAATAATAAACTCTTCAACTTAACAATGAATAAAACATGTCGCGTAAATTACATACACGGTGGGTCGAAAAAATGACAACATTATTCTTTTCCGAATGACTTTATTGTTTGAAAACATTTGTAAACTAAATTTGCAGGAAATATTTACAAGAGTATTCATTTAAAGAACTTATTTTTGCCACGTGTTTAAAGTAAATTCTTATTCGAACCTGCTCCGCACGATATTCCAATTCGATCTTATTGCTTTTAAATTTCATTTTACGAGAACTTATACTATTGTAAATATTTCCTGCAAATTTAGTTTAAAAATTAATTTTAAGAATAAAGATAAGAACAATTTTTTTGGTCCACCGTGTAATTGTCGTTCCAATGCACCAAGGCTATTTTTTTTTTATTTCAATGGGAAATCAAATAGAGCGGTGAAATACGCTACGTAGTATATATACAGGGTGTTGTGGAAATGACATATTATATTTAAACCGGCAATTCCCGAGATGAAAACAAATTGGAAAAAAATATCCAAAAATGGTGCTTTAATTTAATATGCCCTGTACATGACCGTATGTCAAACCAAAAATTACCACGTGGTGCCCCTGTTCGGAAGGTAAACACAGCAACATATGGCAGTGAATCTTGAACAGTGTTGTCATATCTTCAGGGTGAACTCTTTAGAAAGTCAATAACCGTTTGACAGATTTCAAGTTATTTATTTTTCAGGGTACATTATTATAAACTTTTACGTTCAGTTCAGTTCGCTGGGAAACAATCTCTGATTTATAAACTTGAACTGACTCGAACGAACCGCCGCGGAGTTTTTAAATGATCAGGTATGTTCTCATTTGTTCAATTCGAACGACACCCGTCAAATCTGGACAAATTAAAAGTTTATAAATGCCACTTACCCTTTAGAAAAAAAAATGCAATTTTATTTACCTTTTCGGACTTATTTAAAACCAACTTAATTTATAAAAAACACCAACACATCACAAAATCACATTAGTTTTCGCGTCACAACACATATAAGTACCGTTCAATCTGAATTAGTATTTTAAAGTGCTACTGTGTAGACAAAAATACGCCCATATAGTCTGGGAAATAATGTATTTAACATCTAAAAATTTTAAAAATAAATAACACGTTGGTTCTCTCGATCGATATCGGCCGGCTTCCTTAAACAGCTGATTATGGACAATCGGGCTAATATTTAAAAATACAGCGTTGCCACTTTCGATGTTTTATCAGCGACTATCATAAATTGCCGAATTTCCTTCCATAATATTACTTTCCTGTATAATTATAGTCTCGGAAATGGCAACTGCGCTGGCTCTACTAGCGGAGAGTTCTCGGAAAGAATGTCCGACTGATCCGAAGGTGGACTAGACCATTCATTTCAAAGGGTAGTTCCTGTCAATTGTTAACATAATTGTTTCATTTTATCTTTAGTAAAGGGTTAATGGCCCATAGAAATTAGCGTTTTCATTATTTCTATTGCGAAATAATTAAGTGCTCTTGTTCTATGTGTGTTATTGTAAAGTGTAATTATGCGTTAGTGTTAAGCTTATTATGCACTCCCACACTATCACCAGGACACGTGATGAGCATAAAGTATTTCCCATAGAAAAAAGAACTGAAAGTGTCTGTGCCTTGGATTCCTGGGTTTACTTTCTAATAAGCTAAATATTTATTTTTATAAGAAACTAAAGTTTTACACTTTTAAACATTTTCGCAACATTGTGCCTGAACATTTGTTGATTACCCAGCTGGGCAATGTAATGTTCATATATGAATGTGCCGAGGAGTTGTGTGTGGGTTTAGGCGTGAATTACCCCACTTTCTAAACGTCCGATTTAAAAAAAAAATATGTAGCGCTTCTCTAGGACACCCCAGGAGTCACCCATTTAAATATAATACGTCATTTCCATAACACCCTGTATTTAAACCCGAAAATCCTGCTGAGATGGAAACAAAATTACAGTAGACACAGACAATTTATTAGTAAGTGTGGTTTATGAGCTTTTACCGGTGTGGTGTTCGTAAATCAGTGAATATGTACTTTTACTAGTAATTGTTAACATTTACTAACCTCTTACATTTACTGTAACATATATAAAAATATAATTAATATTTATTTTTACCGATTTGACTGCAATCAGCTGCTTATGTCGTACATTTTACTCTAATAAAACAACCGTCTGATACATACAATAAATCAATCTTGTACATGTTATGGTAATCGATGCGAAAAACCTATTAATACTACAATAAATGATTAATCGTAACTAATTGCTTGTTTATCCTATCAAGTGCGAGAATCGTGTCAGACTTGCAGGTAATTTAATTAGCGGAGTTATTACTTTGTCGGCTTAATTTGGTTCACCTGATTTTTATCTTCTATATCTAATCTAGAAATAATTTGGTTTGTATAACCGATTTCGATGTATGTAAGTATACTTGTAGTATAGTTATGGAATTATATCGCTGTCCCGTATTAGTAAAAGCTACTGAAAAATTAAAGTATGTACACAGGGTGTCCAATTTTCGACACTTCCTGGGGGTATTATTTGCGTTACTTATAACAGAAGGCCATGGTCAATTTATAACTATCAATAAATGTACTTACGTGGGAGGATTGACGATATTAAACAGCTCCACCGGTGACGTGGGTACTCTTCTTACTATCATCTTTTTACCGTCAGTGGAGCCCATGCCCACCGACGCCCATGATCGCACCGAACCGCCGTCGGAAAACGGTTTTCCGCTCATGCCATACCCCGAGTCTACGCTACTGGGCGGTTTTAAACCATTTACACCTAAAGTAATAAAATAGGGCATAAGTTTTTGATTTACGAGTATTTATTTAGCAAAATAAATAAGATATATAGACAATTTCAAGAGCTTTTAGGACCGCAGATAAAATACATGGTGTTTCATTTAAAAAAATATAATTTTTATAATTTTTCCAAACAATCAAAATGGTTGTACTTTGAAACACCCTGACTAATATTTAGAAACCGAATGAAAAGCCTCTGGGTATTACCCTCATATATATAAACAGTATATTGCCAATACGAACGTTCCAAGATACAAAAAGTATCCCCGCTATGAGAGATGGCGCTTGCCTATTGAGTTTGCGCAGTAGGGAGCCGGCCCGACATTATTTGTTTGTTGTTATTCGTCGCCATCTTTGGTTCTGGATGCTTTTTCAAATTACAGAATAAAATGTGGTTCGTCCACATTGTTGTCGGTGCTTATCAACTTTCATTACCTAACAACAATTTTTGTAAAGGAGTTTTTGATTTGTGGTGATTCGATTCGCTGTTTGGTAGGTTATTATTGGCTTCTTTTGTTTAAGATGAAAGGACACAAGTGCATGGTGCTTTTTTTCAAAAGTCGTGGATCAATACCAGGTATAAAGTATTTCAGGTATGTACATTATATACGACAATATTTTGCTTATCACATTATCCGATCTTCGGAACCGAATTTCACTAAAAAGCTTGTCAAAAAAGAAGCGAGTGTCACTCGTATACAATATAATATATATGTGGTCACTACCTAACCTTAAAATTAATGTATTTTTAATTTGGTGCATTAGTAGCTGATAATAAATCCCAAAATAGTTATTCTTGATTTTTGGTTGAAAAAAAAGTGAGGTTAAGAAACATACGACGTCGGATGAAAGTTAAAATAATGCTCATCGTGTCGATTGTTACAAATATTCGGACGGGTTTGTTCGTTATACCTTATAAATAAGCTGAGAACTGTCAAGTTAAATGCTGCAATTATTTTCCAAAGCAAACCTTCATTAAAAGAAAATGTTCGTGCATCTTCAGGGACATGCATCAAAGTGTTGTTTTTTTTTCGACAACAACGTAAGATACGAAAAAATTCAACACAGATTGTTTTGATACCAAAATTTTACACCAATCAGGGCACCGTCGGATCATCATATCGTCAGAAATCGTATGCATGGAACGCTGTCTTAAATCAAGCTAATCGAAATTTTGATTGCAGTATTTTTCCTAACTAACCAGTGAAATTTACATTAAAAAAGTTGAAATCCGGTCCTGTCGAATGTTTACTTTCACAAGGAAGTTTCCGAACTGCGCAAACTCACAACGCCCCCTTCGATGCCCATAGCGGGGACATGATGGTATTAGCAACATACTGTTTATATACTGTATGTGGTATTACCCACCCGATTCCCAACTAAATTTCAGTGAGTTAATTTGTTAGGGTGCAAAAATATCAGCCGCTTTTGAAGGATGTTTCCAAAAAAAAAAAGTTAAATTAATTATTATCTCGGAAACAATAACAGATAGGTGAAAATGTTAAGGAATGTTATTAAGAAATTAAAAGGGATTCTAAAAAAATATAATTCCTTTTAAATTATCAAAGTTGCTAATACTTTCTGGTAGACCCGACAGCAGTGCAGGGCTGAAAATATTTTAAAAAGAGACTACCAAATATTCAAAGTGATCCGTTGACTAGTCATTTACCGTCTAATAGGCCAGCTACCATCAATCACTCTGTATATCCCCTCGGGAATGGCCTTATGAGGCGAACGAAGACGAAAAATTTGAGAAACAAAGTGTAAAAACCCAAGTTTTGCTACATAAAGTTGTGTAATATCATTTAGGAAACATCAACAACCAAGTTATACAGCAAAAAATATTACCGAACCTTCTCCTTGTATAATGTAAGTTCTATTGAAATCGAAAGGTTTTATAACATTTTTCACCTCTCTCCGAATGACGAACAAACCCGATTCCGACGAAGAACTCATTTCAATGCGCTCCAGATGAACTAATTAATAGAGCCAATGATGCAACACAAAATTTATTGCCTGAAAAATCGAAAGAAGCTTACAAAAAGGACTATAATACGTTTATGAAATTGCATTGGACGAAAAGCAAGTGAAGGGATTCAGCGAACGGGTACTGTTAACGTATTTTCAAGAAAGGTATAGTTGTTGCAGAATTATACCGTTGATTCTTACTGCCAGAAATAAACTACCTGATTAAACCCTATTGTATACGCCTGAACCTCTTCAAAGCTCAATAAATGGGATCAGGGTCGGCTTGAAAATGTATACCCACATGATTTATTTTTATAATTTAAAATAAATAGATAGGTATTTTTAGTTTTAGGTTTCAAAAAGTTGTGCGTCGGTATCTGAAAGCAACAGACAATTTGGAATAAACCCGTTCTCTGAACCAGCATGTAATATTGTGATTCTTTTGCCTTTATTTGATGGTGCCTTGGTTTGACATTTTTTGGAAGAATCATCCCAACCGTTTCTTGGAGTGTCATGGGTATCGAACCATGTTCCGTCTCTAAATTGTTTAACAGCTGTTAAATATTTAAGTCTCCATTCCCGACACTTCAAGATGCCCCCCTATCAGCACAATTCCAAGGACGCCACATTCTACCACTAATATGCCTAACTAAAAATTACTCGCCGGAAAACCACTAAACGATCAACGATATAATTCTGCAAAAACTATATAAACCAATTTTAAATCCTGGACTTTATGGTCATGCTATTCCAAGCTAAAATCAGCATTAATTATTCTGAATAATCAAGTCGATGTAAGCAAATATCCCCAAACGTATTGCATTCCTAAGTGACAGTGAGTTGGTTATACACCAGTATATATTTTTTAATTTCGAAAAGACAACTGAATACGATCGTAAAAAAAATATGGTATGAAACTTACATAAATAACTATTAAATCATAAATAAATATAGGAAGTCTGCAAGTTGGGATGATATGATGATATACACACTTCATTTTTGTAATTTTTTTTTAAAACTACGCTCACTATGAAAATCAGGTACCAACGTTTGTTCTACCATTGCTAATATCGTATTCCGAAACCAAAAAATGTCGCGTAGCTAACGTGCTGTAACAACAAAACGTAAATAGAACAATTCGGAATCGGTTGCGGTTACTTCGACGTCCACTCGTAACTGGGTTGCCTGCGGTGAAAAACCCCAAAAACAAATCATCAAAAGAATTTACCATTCCACTACCGATTTTCGTAAAATGCAATTATAAAAGTAATACAATGTTTAATTATGAATGAAATTGGCGTTACCAATAAAAAGTAATTTATTCTGGAATTTAATAATATTTTAAGTAAAGAAAAAAAAACAATTTGCGATTTTAAAATTGATTTTTAATTTTTTGCATTGCTCAAACACTTCATTCATATAATTTTCATTGCGTTATCATTTTATATAGTATAGGGTTACATACCCATAGACTGGAAAGTAACACAAAACTATTCCCGAAAGCTAGGGGTAACCCATTTCAATATCTTCAGGGTCCTCATTCAAAATTGAAAATATTTAAAAAAGGCAGATTATTGTAAGTGCATTAGATGTCCTGTTAATTATTTCTTTGAACTGTGTTGTATTTATTGTTCAGAAATAAAATATTTCGGTCATTTCACTGAGGTTTTGGCTTGCATTTTATTGATTCTGATTTTTTTTTAAATCGGAATACATGAACATTCATAATATTTCAAATTTTACAAAAAATTTCATTTTAAAAATATTTTAACCCCTTGAGGAACCTGCAGGCAAAGTTTTTTTTGGTTCCCTCTTTTGCCGGTGCCTGACTATAAAATACACATTTTGCCAAAATGACAGTAAAAAAATAATCTTTTTTATAGTTTTTCGTTCCATCCTATTTTATATTGGGTATCATTTAACTGGTTAGCAAAATATTCTTATTTTTGCGAACAAAAAAATGTAATCGGTCAGTCAAAATGACTAGTTGGTCAGCAACTTATGGACAGCAAACATTTCTGAATCGGTCAGTAATTAATATCATACTAGAGTGCTCTAAATTATTTTGGTACGCATATTAAATATATAAGCTGCTTGAGCTATGACTTTTAATCAGATATTAGTAAGCAATCAGCGGGTAAGCAAAATACTTAATCTTGGTCATCAAAAAAAAAGCAATAAAACGTGAAATAGTGACAGTGCCCTGGGAAAACAAGTGAAAACCCGCCCCCGCTACACCTTTTCTAGCCGATTTCCTTCAGTATTCGGCAAAAGAAAACACAAGAAAGTTACATAAATTGACAGTGCCCTGGAAAAACAAGTGAAAACCCGCCACCGCTACACCTTTTGGGCCTTGACTGCTACACCGAATGAAAACATACGCACGCAATTAGCTACTCTATCACGCGACTGCTTTCGCTCCGCCCACAATAACGAACTTTGCCGATTATTCAAAACAAACGCAATCCAATGATTTATATTGCTAATCATTCTTTTAATATGCAAACCTCTGAAGTAAACTGCTTCTCGACATGTTTTTTTCTATTGACCAATTGTAAAATCTTGCTGACCAAGTAATCATTTCGCAGCTCGACTGTTAATTAAGCGAACACATGATATTACAAGCGGACTGATATCGGTTAAATTATTGACAGTTTGTAGCATTTTTTGCACAACAAGTGTTGCAGCCTGATTTTTATTTATTGCAAGCAAAATCTTTTTATGTTGATCAAACGATTTAATGGCTATTTTTTGCTGCGAACCAATTTTAATATTTACCTTGAATATCACTCATCAAATGATGATAATTCTTCAGCGACCTCATGCTCGGATCTCTTCGAAAATTGGGACTACTTATACTAGAAGTGAGCGTACCGCTATTAGTTGTAGCGTTTGTACTAGTAGATGGATAAGCTAGATTATTTGAGTCTAAGAACTGTCTAGTTCTAGTCGGCAGTCGTCTTAGCGAACCGGCTGGACTAGAATTTTTGCTATCTACTTGTCGATTGTCCGTGAGCCTTCTGAGGTCTAATACTGGTTGTGGGGTGGGATCTGAACTTTTGATTTCTTTCATTTCTAACCGATCTTCGTCGTCATCTAAAAAAAAGGTGTAAATGAGGAATGAACTTCATTTTTATCAAGTTTGAGGTTTTCTCGTACACTATTTCAGAAAAAAACTTTAATAGAAATTGAAGGTAATCCGATATTTTCTTATAGAATAGTTATTCAATTGTTCCACCAGTGGCGTCCCTGCGAACATGTCCTCTGATATGTTTTACAGAAAAGATGGTACGCCTCTGACATTTTTCCATGTGGATATTTTTCTGATTAGCCTGGTAAATTCTACATTAAAACGATCTCTTGAGTTTTTCTCGTTTCGTTCTTGATTTAAACCAATAAATTCATTTGGAAACTCATTATTATTAACATTGATAAAATAATTAATGATAAATTTTGTTTCATAAAAATTGTTGGAAATGGCCACCTTCACTTAAAGAGCATGCTTCCGTCCATCTTCGCATCGAATTGCCCACACAATTTTTATAAAACAAAATTTATCATTAATTATTTTATCAATGTTAATATCGAGTTTCAATATGAATTTAGTGGTCTGACGAGAAAAACTCCAGAGAACGTTTTCATGTAGAATTGACCAGGCTAATCAGAAAAAATATCCACATGGCAAAATGTCAGTGGCGTACCATCTTTTTTGTAAAAAGTATCAGAGGACATGTTCGCAGGGACGCCACTGGTGGAACAATTGAATAACTTTTCTAACTAAAATTTGTTGTTTTATATCCTATTAACACGTACCAAAATTGAAAATAATATCTAAAGTACTTTCGGAGATATTAAAAAATGACTATTTAAAAAAATAAAAATTCAACACCCTGTAGCAAAAAATTTAAGCCGTTGCGGCCATAATATGAGCTATTCTTTATAAAACCACCTAAGAAATCACACCCTGAAATATTAGCACGTCATTAGGGAACACCCTGTAAAACTGATTCATACGTTTTAACGAGCGCTTCGTAACCGGAGAATATACAGGGTGTTATGGAAATGACTTATTATATTTAAATGGGTGACGTCTTGGGTGTCCTAGAGAAGGTCAACATACTTTTTTTTTAAATCGAATATCAATAAACTAAGGTAAAAACCCTTTTTACCCACATACTGTCGCCCCGTTCCATCTGGATTCACTTAGCAACAATGTGGGTCACTAGAGTATACTAACAGTGTTATCAGATCACACCGCGTGTCTCGCCGTAGCTTGAATACCGGCCCCGCGCTCCATCATACTTCAGTATGTTTCGAGACTCGGAAGTAGAACGACGTTGTTTCCACGACGTCTAGGGTGCCACGTGCTTGCCGTATACGAAAACGTTTTGTTAGTTGTATTGACCGATTTTTTTTGTTGTGAAATAATAAATAATGTTGTGATGTGATTTCAAATTTGTGTGATATTATCTACTGTTGTTTCTGTTGAAAAACATACTGTTTTATTTTTTTATGGAATTTAATTATAAAACGGATTATTTTAAAATAAGATCGAAGGTAAGAGAGTATGTACCTTAAAATTGTAGTTTTCCTTGTCTAAAAAGTTTGAAAAAGAAGTGATAGCGCACGTCAAAGACGTCTTGTTGTCAAAAACTGAACACGTGCGTTTAGAATTATTTGTTGCAATATGACAACATCGCATATAATGCGCTAACCTCTTTTGACTGGAGACTGCCTCAATAAAATATTGATTGCGAAGGACCTCAGGAGCGGCCACGTAAACTTTGAAATTTCATATAAAGTGTATATTTCGCTTAATATTCAAAGTGCCATTTATGGTTATTTTTCTTCAATTTATTTTCATCTCGGGATTTGCCGGTTTAAATATAATACGTCATTTCCATAACACCCTGTAGATAAAGTCTTTATAGTATATCTTTACACGTGCGTCACAAACTTATGCATAAAGTAACCTTTTTTATGAACGGGAAATTACCGCAATCTCGTATTCGTTATGCATTTGTTAACAATTTTATATTAAAAAACAGCATGTAAGGCTATTACTAAATTACCTAATACTATAGTGGTTACATTTTTATTTCGTTATCTATATTGGTTGTTAATAATTGTTGTTTGCATGTACTTATTTAAGATGAATTTCAAATTCTATACCTATCAAGTGGTTTTGATAGTCGCAACAAAATTTATATAATGGTCATAAAAAGGATGTCATTACCTGGTTCTTAACTTTTTTTTGCTCTATGTTACCTTGGCAGGTAAAACATAATGCTGCTATATTGAATGTTCCTAGTAAATTTAATCATAAAACTATTCTTCGCTTAAAGGACGACAGATAGTTAAAAATATGATATCGGTTACGTCAAAAGAAGACTATTAAATAAAATTTATTTTAAAACTATACAGGGTGTCCCAGAATATGTGGCCAATCTCTTTTTCTTCCTACGGCCTACTAAATAATTTTTTAGTCGAGTCTCCTTAAAATTCGCACTTTTAAATACATTTGGCTTATTTAGTTTGCCAGGGACGGACTTTAGTCTATGCCAATCCAATTGGCAATAGAGAAAACTTATTACAAATGATTAATTTTCATTGTCGCGAAATAAGGGCTAATGTTGAGGCATTGTGGAGGGTTCAAAAGTCTTCACTTCTTAGAGGTAGGGAATGCATAAGATTAGAAGGAGCTCATGTTGAATCAACATACAAAATTATTTAATAAAAATCATATTGAACAAAAATATTTTTTGTTCGAAAACAGTTCCTTTTATCGACATTGATCAAGAGTACCTTTTTTTCAGGTTTAGAGTATCCAAAAATATTATAGTCGTTCCTTCATCATACAAGGTGTACAAAAAAAAAGCATTTTTGTATTATATCTAGTCCGTCCCTGACAAACTAAATAAGCCAAATGTGCTTAAAAGGGCGAATTTTAAGGAGACTCATCTAGTAACCATTATACTAAAAAATTATTAAATTACACCTAGTACTTAAAAAATTATTTCAAAAACAACGATTTCCAGGGACGTCCGTTATGGGCCAGTATCTCCGTAGGCGAGGTCGTGGGAAGAAAAATGTATAGGTACTTCTCCTGTTATTTTTCAGTGTTCTATCTGAACCCGGGACATTGTCCACATATTCTGGGACACCCTGTATTTTATATTTATAAGTGATTAAAGGCGTATTTTATCCACAAACTTGTTGTATACAGGGTGTCCGGATAAGATCTCGTTAACCATAGACATTTAGAAATTATATTTGGGCAAAACGGAATTTTACGATTTCGTTCTTTTTGATGTGAAAATAAATGTTACATTCTCATTGCGACTTTTTCTCTATATCTCAATTAAATTGTCAATTCGACGTTTCGTTTTTCACGACCATCATCAACCATGAATGTGTATGTTACAATCTAAGCAACTTACCTTGTGTTGCACAACTTTCATCATCCCCAAAATCGTTTTCCTCCGGCACAGTTTCCACCTCACTTTTCATATTCATCAGCCGTTTCGGAACCAATCGCGAGGTAGACGTGTTCCCTAAATTTCCCGATTTTTCGTCCGCCATTTTTAACTGTTTATTCGCGTTGAACTGCAAATTAAGAGCATGCGGCTGCGACACCGGTGCCTGTACCGAAGACATCTTTAATTCAATTGAAAAATTGTCCCTGCAATTTATTTAATATAACGCGATTATATTGTTGTCTTTTTGGCCTTCGTTGTTTTGTTCGTTCGAATATTGTTGTTGTCATGTGTTGGAAAAGGCACTAGAGTCCGATCTTTTTGTTTCGGTGTTGTAGGACGTATTGTTGATCATGTTTCTGAAAAATAGAAGTTGAAATGATTGTAATTTTTGGAAGACCAAAACTAGTTAGCCAGTTTCATCATGATTAACATTAATCAATGTTTTGATTATTAAAACTATCAGTGGTTATATATACCGGGTCCGCAAACGAAGCGAGGACGGAAGATTAAATCGTTATCGAAGAACTTATCAACAATACTAAAACAGCTTGAGGTCTTGGATTAAAAGCGGCATGTGTTAAAAATAATTTATATTATACAGGGTTGCCCAAAGAGTGTGACAGCATAATGTTATATCTTTTTAAATGGTACACCCAGTATTTTATTGCATATTTAGGTTCGTATTAGTATCGTTTATAAGTGCCTCAAATTTTATTTAATTTGGTTTTGTAGTTTCGGAGAAATAAATTAAAAACTAAAAAAAAAAGTTTTGCAGTCCTGAATAAAAAAATCAAAAAAAAAACAATCCAGAACTACTTTTTTAACCTCGGCATTGGGTGAAATTTATGACAAGAGGTCTAGAGATACTATGAATCTAATTGCGTTTATCTATTTTATACAGGGTGTTCATAATAAGCTAAAAACGCCACACTTGAAAATAATTTTTCTCAAGTTTTCAAATGGAATTGTATATTATTTGGCTATTTGACGTAAAATTCATAGACTTTTTTTGTAATATAAGCATATAAGTTATATCCAGTCGTTTTCAAAATAATTGTAGATATCATAAATTATGTTGTTTAAATAGAGTTTTTATTGGGAAATTTTGTTATAGGCGACTAGACTAATAATTGTAGAAAATATTCAAAATAGCTTCCTTTTAGTTTTAGAGTTTACCGTATTTTAGTTATTTCGATATAAATTTTAAAAGCGTACATTTTTGCTACTTTTTCTTAAAATCGAGCGGTAACTTTTTAATGGTTTACATTTGCCTTCTGGTCTCGGCTTTCTCTCAATATATGGATATTTTTCAGCATACACTCGGCTCGCGAGGAATCAATTTCTTGCACATTCGCCCAGTATTTTAATATGATATTTACCATTTCTAAAGTTGCAAAATTCGACATTTTGTGTAAGTTAGTACTTAATTTCGACGACTGAACAAAATTTTATTTGGCTGTAGTGACAATCTAAACAAAAAAAAATGGCAACTCGATTAAGAATAAAAAATAAAATTAAATAAAAAAAAGTAGCAAAAATGTAGGCTTCTAAATTTTATATCGAAATAACTAAAATAAGGTAAACTCTAAGACTAAAAGGAAGCTATTTTGAATATTTTTTTTAGTTTACAATTATTAGTCTAGTCGCCTATAACAAAATTTCCCAATAAAAACACTATTTAAACCACATAATGTATGATATGTATGTAAAATTATTTCGAAAACGGCTGGATATAACTTATATACTTGTATTACAAAAAAAAATTGTCTGTGAATTCTACGTGTTTGAAAAACTTGAGAAAAATTATTTTAAAATGTGGCGTTTTTGAGAGCTAATTATGAACACCCTGTATAAAATAGATAAACGCAATGAGATTCATAGTATCTCTAGACCTCTTGTTATAAGTTTCACCCAAGGCCGAGGTTAAAAAAATACTTCTGGATTGTTTTTTTTTAGATTTTTTTAATCAGGACTGCAAAACTTTTTTTTAGTTTTTAATTTATTTCTCCGAAACTAAGCAACCAAATTAAATAAAATTTGAGGCACTTATAAACGATACTAATACGGACCTAAATATGCAATAAAATACTGAGTGTCCTATTTTAAAAAATTAACTTTATCCTGTCACACTTTTTTGGGCCACCCTCTATAATGTAAAATATTTTTAAAACATGCCGCTTTTAATCCATAACCTCAAGCTGTTTTAGTATTGTTGATAAGTTCTTCGATAACGATTTAATCCCGATATGTTAGTAATTAAAATTTTGACCGGTGTCATTTGACATAGCCGATTTTTTTAATACTTTGGTCATTCCTCTTTAAAAAAGGCTTAATTTATTGCGATAAAACTGGCGGGTTTTTATGCGAACCGCTCAAAAGTCAAAATCACGTCGCGAATTTCATTTATCGGCAAAATTAATATTTTAGCAATAATATACGAGTAATTTATTGTTTGCTTATTTTTAAAAATTACTTGTCAAGCTTTAAATTTTAAAACATCCTAATGCAAAATTTAATTTTTACCTGTTTAGCTCTTAGTAACTTACGAGTGTTGCATATAAACCGATTTATCACGAAAACAGCTAGTTTGATCGCAATAAATTAAGAGTATGTACCTTTTTTAAAGAGGAATGATCAAAGTATTCAAAAAATCGGTTATTAGCTCTGTCAAATGACACCGGTAAATATTTTTGCGCAACGAGTGTAGAAGTCCGTTCCTGACTTCCCTGACAATGTAAAACTTCTACTGTAATATGGTTTAATGACTCTTCATGGCTTCTATAAAATACTAAAATCATTATTATACCGGTCAGTTCAAAAAGAGCCAAAAAAGTAAATCGCTATATATCTCCGTTAAAGGGCACTTTAGGAATTTTTTTCTATGGCAAATTAGGTTTATTTTGATCTCCTCTGTACGCTTCCAAGAGATTAGGAGGTACCTACTTACCGGACCCCCGTATATGAAGAGTGTTAATAAGATCCCTAGATAACGATAAAAACTAATTAATACCATGTCACCTAGGTCTAATTAAATATTTTTTTTGATTTAGCAAATAATCCGCTCATGCATATCCTCAATAATTGCACGGTACCAATAGATTTTTTATTAAAAGCAACTGGTAATAACGAACATAAAATTACCTACCTTAATTATAAATCATTTGCAAAAAGGTATCATTAATGTCACATGTAATAAATATGTTCATCCAGCAGAATCAACAGTTGTAACTGTAAGAATATACTTTTGATATATTGAATCAATTATTAAAATTACTTATATAAAACGTGTACAATGCACAATCAGGTGACGAAACGCAGAACCCGACCATCAACTTTCACAAAACCGCGGGCGCGCGTTGTTTGATCGAATGCCGGCAGAAGACTAATCAACAAAATTATAAATTGTTGTTAATAATGCAATCTAAATGAGCTTCCCACCACTTATATTTATTTCTGTTCTGGATTAATATTATCTTTGTGGCTCTTTATCTCCGCGTGTGTGATGTCGTCGATCGTCTATGCGTTGTCACATCGCGAAGTTTTTGATAAAATTTACAATTATACCTAATTATTTATATTTCTTATCGTATTTGTGTTGTGCTTATTATTCTCATTTATTTGCTTCCATTTTGCTCCTTGATGGAACGTGGAATTACAAGAGCACAATATTTGTTTATACAGATTACAGGGTGTTTCAAAATACATGTGCCATTGCACATATGTGGTGATTCCTTAACCAAAAATAAAACAAAATAGTTCCTATCAACATGGTTGTTGGAAACACCGCAAAATTTTTTTTATTTGAACACCCTGTATCTTCCTAACAAAGCATCTGTAGACCCATGTTGATACGAACTATTTGTATTATTTTTAGCTAAGGAACAACCACATGAGCGATCACATATGCGTTTGTAAACACTCTGTATGTATTCATCAATTTTGAAAGTAAAGGTTTATACAGGGTGTTCCTTAATGACGTGCTAATATTTCAGGATGTGATTCCTTAGGTCATTTTATAAATAAAAGTTCATATGAACATATGTCCGCAACGGCTTAAATTTTTTGCTACAGGGTGTTTTTTTTTAAATGGTTATTTTTTAATATCTCCGAAAGTACTTTAGATATTATGTTCAATTTCGGTATGTGTTAATAGGATATAGAACCACACATTTTAGTTAGAAAAGTTATTCAATTGTTCCACCAGTGGCGTCCCTGCAAACATAACCTCTGATATTTTTTACAAGAAAGATGGTACGCCACGGACATTCTTCCATGTGGATATTTTTTCTGATTAGCCTGGTCAATTCTACATGAAAGCGGTCTCTTGAGTTTTTCTCGTCGGACGCACAGTTCTTGATTAAAACCACTAAATTCATATTGAAACTTTTTAATATTAACATTGATAAAATAATTAAGGATACATTTTGTTTTATAAAAATTGTAATAGTGGGCAATTCGATGCGAAGATGGGCGGAAGGATGCCTTTTAAGTGACAACAATTTTTATAAAACAAAATTTATCATTAATTATTTTATCAATGTTAATAATAAAGAGTTTCAATATGAATTTAGTGGTTTTAATCAAGAACGGTGCGTCTGACGAGAAAAACTCAAGAGACTGTTTTCATGTAGAATTGACCAGGCTAATCAGAATAAATATCCACATGGAAGAATGTCCGTGGCGTACCATCTTTTTTGTAAAAAATATCAGAGGGCATGTTTGCAGGAACACCACTGGTGGAACAATTGAATAACTTTTCTAACTAAAATTTGTGGTTCTATATTCTATGAACACATATCAAAATTGAAAATAATATCTAACGTACTTTCGGAGATATTAAAAAATAACCATTTCAAAAATAAAAATTCATCACCCTGTAGCAAAAAATTTAAGCCGTTGCGGACATATGTTCATATGAACTTTTCTTTATAAAATGATCTTGTACACTTACTCCAATTGAAAATTTTAATTTTTTTTAATTTAATTATTAATTAAATGAATTAATTAATTCTAGGATCACATTTAAAAAGGCAAAAACAATAATGATTCTCCTGCTTACAAAGCATACAAGTATATTCTTAAGTATGTACATATGTATACTATAGAGCTACTGGCATTAGTAAAGCCATTTAAATTACTTAAAAGATTTAAAACATATCATTGATGGGGTATTAATATTTACCTACCCCTTATTATAACCTTGATGTTAAGAGCTATTAAAATAATGAAGGCATTTTCCATGTAAATAATAGCTGTAGTCGCATTATAATTTATTAAAATATTGTTTTGTACACGGTTTCGTAGTTTACTTGCACAAACCAAACAACTTCCCAAAATCGTGGCTGTAAATAATCATTGTTGAAACTGAGTAGGTAATAACAGCCAAAAGTTAGTGAATCAAAAGAAAGTAATCAATTCCTAAACACAACTGGGCAAAGTTGCTGTAAATACAAATGAGAAAACAAATAGAAAATAAGGAATAAAATGCACACCACACAACACAACGGAACACAAGTTTTGAAATGATTTATTTTAAACCGAATATTTTAAAATTTTCTTTTATTATGCAACTAAAATAACAGTAAACACAGAGAATAAGTAGGCGATACTTAGTCCGTTCTGTTCTGTTCGAAATTCCAATGACCTCCTCTTTCCAGCATCCAGCCAAATGTTTAAAAGGCATCATATCGCCTTGATTCAAAATGTTACTAGACCAATGGGAGAGCTCATTCATGGTGCAATTAATTACCGCCATGCTGAGGAACTATCAAGACAGTTCCTCTGGGTTTCCACAATAAACATCACAGTTCCGTACATTATCAGTTCAGCTTAGTTCATACAGATGCGGATCACGAAATTGCGTATAACGCTCAGATTCAGTAGGATTTGGAAGGATTAGTATATGGAACATTACACGGTGCGAGGTGTGGCATCTTGGTAAGATGTAAATACTCAACACTGACATCGTCAAGTTTCTAGTATTGACGGTTATGTGGAACTCGGCCTTTAGAAGCTGCTCTCAGGCCAAAAGACAATGTGGGTGTGACTGTGCCGAATTGTTGATCTTACCGATAAGCCAATTTTGGGGGCAAATTGCAGTTTTGTGAGGAGCGAGGTGCGGGGAAAGCTGCACGAGAAAGGCATACGCGGTAATCTCTACCTGTTTCGAGAGTCTTGATGAGTGTATCCAAGGTGCGCTTAGCTTCAGCCATATAGATTGAAGGGGTCATTTCATACAGGATGTATAAATCATCATTAAGCATAGTCGGGACCTTGACTAAGTGCTGGACGGGATGAATTTGGCCACGAAAGAAAATATTTGATAGGAGACCTAATGCCAGAAGTCTATTTAATTATCGATCAACAATCCTCTGTGTTAGATGCTCAGGCAACCAACAACACAAGGCGGCGGTGTATTTAAAATTTAGAAAGGCATATTTTATATCGATAATTGCCAAGAATATTAATTATGCCGACAAACCTTTTTTATGGTTTTGTTCGCTCAACATGTAGATCCGATTAAGCTCAAATCTCAATTATAATATGAAAAAATCGTATGGTCGATATAATTTTTGGCAGGACCGTTGAATTTGCCGGGAGTTTTTTTTTATTTTATTATTATTTGATATCGATGATCAGGTATCTCCCGCTCCTGACTCTGATTATTCATTCATTGTATTCTCGAGTAATATAGGTAGAACATATCGTTGTTGTATCTATAATCATTTACTTTCAAATAAATTCCTGTCTTAGCAGAAGTCTGGTCTATTGCTCAAACAACAATTTTACTTGTAAGTATATCGTGGCGCCGACTGTATACTTGCCTTGTAAACCATTTAATTAATTGCTTTGAGGTGTACACCATATTACTTTCAACGAAGACAGTAAGTAGACTATATAATTTTTCTTTTTTTGCAGTAGCAAATATTTATTTGCACCTTGTACTGATTTATTTTGATATTCAAGTATATCACAGTATTTCCAATGTTTTGTTTCGGCATCGATTTATTCAAGTAGTACATGTACCTATTGATTAATAAAATAGAGTTGTTTAAAGGTATTTTTACTCTTTGCAGCAGCTCAAGAATGCCAACTTTTAGTGGTAGAGCACTTCACTATGTTTTTAAGATTCCAGACAGGCAAAAAACAATGGATTTTTATAGAAAAGTTCTGGGAATGAAAGTGTTACGCCACGAGGAATTCAAGGAAGGTTGTGATGCCCAGTGCAATGGGTAAGTTCTTGTTTTATTTCATGCAATAGCAAAGAAAACTCACAATGGTTTGTTATCTATCTTCGAACATTTGTATTTAGAGCTTACGATGGACGTTGGAGTAAAACAATGGTGGGATATGGTCCAGAAGATAACCATTTCGTAGTAGAACTGACATACAACTACGGCGTAAATTCCTACGACAGAGGAAATGACTTTTTGGGGCTCACGATCCAAAGTAGTGAAGTTCTTAAACGAGCACAGGACCAAAAGTGGCCCATATTGGCAGGGAATGTTTTAGAAGCTCCTGGGGGATACCAATTTTTTATTGTGGATAAGCCCAAGCCTTCAGATAGAGGTAGATAACGTACTTTGATCTATATACATGTATAATTTTAATTAACCTTTGTCTTAAAATAATTCATAATGCCTATATTAAGAGTTTTGTAAATCAGGATTACTAATATTAATTAACAACTTATTTAAGATTAAGATCTATTTACTTTATAATTATCATCTAAATACATTACTTTGTAGATTTATTTACATGATGACTTTGCATTTTAGTAGAGTACCATTATTTTTATGATGTAAAGGCAGCGATTTTTAAATTTAAAAAAATTATGTCTTGAAATTTATAGAGATTCACAATTTTCTCCCAGTTAGAACTAATATATTTTACATAATAAAAAGAACACATAATGATATAAAGTCTGAAGAAAAAACTTTCCCAAAATATTTTTACACTGTGTGCGAAAAAATATACATATTTATAATAAAAGCAATCAAGCGAAATTCCTGAAATTTGTTGCTGTCCGTTCTTGACCAATAGAATAACCTTCATATTATTATATGATGATATTTGTAAAGTATGTTCTGAAACCTCATGAAATGTTTATTAACTATTATAATTTTTACAACAATTACAAATAATGAAGATTGCTGGTGGAATTATTTAATCGACATATAACCTTGGAAAATTGAACACCTGTAAAATTTGTAGGTAACTTGTGGTTACAGCCAGGGCCCCCGCTAGCATATGTGCAAAGTGTGCAATGCACATGCCAAAACCCAGGATCAAAAATTGCAAAAATTTCCAAAAAAAAACAAACAAAAACAAAAATTAATTTTAAAAGAAAAGTTGAGAAATTAAATAGGATTAGGTATAAATACACACGAAATTTTATTACGTTACCTACCTACCTACCTACCTTCAAAATAATAAATGAAAAAACATGATCCAAAATGCCTTAAGGGGAGCCAAAATCCTTTTTTGCACACAGGCGCCAGTAGCCCTTACGGGGGCCCTGGTTACAGCTAAGCTGTTACCTACACTGAGCGAAATTTCGAGTTGATATAACTCAAATATGAGTTGTCCTAGACCGAAGCGTGTTGCTAATATGGGACAACCCAGACCTCTGAATGACGGCAACCAAATCGAAGAAATTGCATCAACTCACTATTCATAAGTTATGCTAGCACAGAAGATGGGTTATTTTATGCGTTGGAACAGCTCACGCCCCACCGTCTTAAATTATTGATGGGCTACCGTAGCTACCAGTATGCGAATTGTGATGCGTTCTAGTCGGGCTAGATTAATTCATGATTCGAGCTATGAAAACTTGACATTTAAGTTGTTCTAGCTTACGATGGTGGCTGGAATAACTCACTCTTTGGGCTACCAGACTCCAAATTTTGGACTACCAGTACCTAAATTGTTGACTATCGGAACTCAAAATATTTCTTTGATTTAACGCCTGCATATTGTGGACTTCAATTGCCTTTTTTTGTTGTATATTTAAAAAAAAGAATCAAATGAATTATAGACAGGAGAGCATACTACGGCTAAGAAACCATGCGGACGAAGTGATGATCGACAATTGCTTATAAATAACAAGGCTCCATTCCAATAATAACAATTTGTATGCATCTCCCTCCTGTCCCTCCATTTTACGCCCACTGACCAAGATTATGCAAAACACAAATTTTCACGCACAGAGAACAAAGATGAAAAATCCCGCAAACGGCGCAACGGCCAACAGGTGTCTATACGCGCGATCGCGCCAAACCTGCACGAGCACGAATTCGGAACTTTCCGTGACCTTACGATCTTGCGTTTTACCATCGATATGAGGTTTTGGAGCACGTTTCCAACTCAAAATAATTTACACATGATAATGAGTTAAAATAATGCACGTCCGGGTTAAAACGACACTTTATAATCGCAATTAGTAAGTTTTCCCAACCCAGAAACTGAGTTCAGGTAACTCATAAAATAGTTACAAAATGAGGAATTTTGGTGATCCCAAATATGTTTAAAATGTTGATAAAATATCAATCATTGAGGCGAACCAAAAGAACCCTGTAGCGTTTTTAAATAATTTGTGATAATTCGTAGGCTCAGTTAGAACAACATAGAGGGGTGGGTTGAGGTAGCTCCAATTCTGTAACCCACGACATTGGTAAATGTATTTTTGTCAGTGTAGTTATCATTATTTCATTTTTTGCCACATCTCATGTTGATTTTTGTATGCGATCAGGTTCCTCCTTTATTTAACGTTAACTTACAGTAGAATTTAGCTATACTATAAATAACGATAGCGTGCTACTAGGTCTAGCTAAATACAAGACTTCCTTATTTGGGACAATCAATTTCTTAAAACTACCAAATTTAATATTTGCATTGTTTTTCGTTTTAGATCCTGTATTAAAAGTAACCCTTGCATCTTCAAATCTCAATAAATCACTCAATTACTGGAATGGAATCCTCGGACTCGAAATTTTCGAGAAGAATGACAAGACGGCTGTAGTTGGTTTTAAAAAAAATCAAGCGAAACTAGAACTAAAAGAAATAGGTAAGCTTAAGTTCATTATTTTACATTTACAGGCTGTTATGGAATATGGGAAGCAAACCTATACGATAGATCGGTTCAGTTGTCAAGAGCGACCGCGGGAATATTCCTGTCTAAGCCGCTGTTGAATTATTTGACAACAGAACAGAAAAACGATAGTGCTTTAAATTTTATACCATAATTTATTAACCATACCTTAAATATTTAACAACCCTGCAAAACCTTGATATTTTGACCTACATTATACTTGTTAAGCAAAAACAGATGGCTTTGCATGGAAGTCGCATCAGGTGGGATAGAGGGTAATTGTTGGGTGGGTTCTGTGTTTTGTAGGCTTTCGGTAATATCAGAAATTTTTCTGATATTTGAATTTATTTTTGTGATGGCGCATTGAGTGCGGCTCATGGCTTCATATTTATTTTTGCAGATGCCCCAATCGACAGACGTCAAGCCTACGGGCGCATAGCGTTCTCCATTCCGCATGCCGAACAAGAACCACTAAACAAACTGATTACGGATCACAGACAGACCATTTTAACCCCTCTAATAAGCCTACCGACACCTGGTAAAGCCGACGTAAGAGTTATCATTTTGGCAGACCCGGACGGCCATGAAATCTGCTTCGTGGACGACGAGCCCTTCAGGCAGTTATCGAAGCCCGATTACGAGAGCGAAAAAGTGTTGGATCTACAGATTCGGAAATATAAATCCGATGGTCAAAAAACAGAAACTAGTCTATAGTCTTTGTTATGTTTTACGAAAAGTTACCAACTTCTCTGCATGGTCTCATTACTGTGACGGACAAATTTTCTAGAAACCTTACATTTAAAAAAAACGTCCATACTTGAAATGATAATTATTCTTCCATATTTTTAAACCAGAATTTCCTATCGTTGTATAATTGGATTTATAAGATATTATATCGATGTTATTAAAAATGTTACTATAAGCACAAATATTTTTTTATTTTCTAAAATCACTAAGGCCCTTTTATGCACGCGTTTCTTCTCGCGGCATGTTACTAGGGTTATACCGAGCGGTTGCCCTAAAGAGTCAAAAAATACATGATGTATCATTGGGACACTCTGTATACAGCGTGTCCCGCTTTTAAATACACAAGTTATAAAAAATTTAAAATATTTTAAAAAATTTATTAATTTTTCGCTTCTACCGATTGTGAGAATATTGATTAAGGAGGTTTTAGGGATGATGAATCTAAGTCTGATAAAACAATTATCTATCTTTTTTTTTTAATGATCAAACACAAGAATTATAGGAAAAATCCTTTAGGGCACTCTGGGAGTGGTGCGTGTGCGCAAAAAGCGATTCACGTTGGTTTTGAATCGTTGGAGGTTATATTCGTTGGGAAAAACGACCTCGGGAAGGTCGTTCTATAAGGAGGAAGTCCTCCAGATGAAAGAATTCTTAAATAATGAAGTTCGGGGAGTACTAAGCTTAACCACATATGGATGGGCGTCAGTGGTTCGTCGTGTATTTCTGCTATTCGCCGCTCTGGGCGGAATTAAGAGGGCAAGGTCAGCCGAGCACTTTCCATGAAAATATCTGTAAAAGAGAGTCAAATCCCCAACCTGTCTTCGATGTTCTAGGCTGTCGAGGTTCTTCGTCAGCTCGTGGTCTCCAATCAGACGAATTGCCCTCCTTTTGATGGAATCCAGTAGCCGAAGAGTATGTTTGGGTGCAGAGCTCCAGACATGAGAGCAGTACTCTAGTGATGGTCGAATCTGGGCTTTGTATAGTGTCAAAAGTTGTTGAGGTGTGTACAACTTTCTGGTTCGGAAGAGTACACCAAGTTTCTGGGAAGCTATCTTGGCGATTGCCAACAATGCCAAGACATATTTCCTCCCAGCAAATTAATAGATGAAGCCAGTGGAATTGCGTGTCCGCCAATGACTATATCCGGTTCTGTAATGTTTACCTTTTTAGAGAAAACTGTTGCCTGGGTTTTTTAGCGTTAAATTCGACTTGGTTACTGTCATCCCAAGCCAAAATTTCTTCCAGGTCTTTGTTGAGGCGTGATACTTCATTCTGTCTGCGAAGATGTGCGTCGGCAGCCGTTGTTTGTGCATTCAAAGAAAAAGATGATATAAGTGTGCTATCGTCAGCAAAACTAAATATCGGATTTTTCGTTTTCACTAGAATTTCGTTAATGTAAAGTAAGAGGAGAGTGGGAGACAATATGGACCCTTGAGGAACACCAGCATTGATGGTGAAGGTGAGAGAAATCCGTCAATCGCAGAATCCACTGGGCATACCATAGGATCGCAGTTTACTTAGAAGTCCCTCATGCCAAACACGATCAAAGGCTTTAGAAATATCCAGTACAACAGCCCGAGACTCCCCATGATGTTGGATTGTGTTGTTCCAAAGACATAGGCTAGAAGACCTCCAGTTGATCTGGACTTCCGGAAACCATATTGATGATCGCTGATAATGTTGAAGCCTTCCAGGTATTTTAGAAGATGTTGGTTAATAGCTTTCCCCATTACTTTTGATATAACTGAAAGCAATGCGACTGGTCCATAGTTGTTAGGCAGGGTCCTCTTACCTTTCTTTGGTATAGGCTGGACTCGTGCCGTCTTCCAGCACGATGGAAATATTCCTTGTTTGTAGGATAAGTTAAGAAGTCTACAAAATACTGGTGTTAGTTCATCGGCGCATCTCTTGAGAACTATAACAGGAATTTCGTCTGGACCAGAAGCTTTCTTGACCTTCTACCCCCTAACATTGCACGGCAATGATAAATAAAAATTTTTACTATGTCAAACATTTCATTTTTAATAATCGAGTAACTAGGGTGGATTCTTGACAAGCGAAGACACACACTGTATAATAAATTTTAAACCCAGTCAAATATTGTAAACTTTATCATAAAATCCCCCCCGCCAAAGTATGGAATTGACGTAGAAAGTACACCTCTAGTTCATTGTAGTATAATCTTTTTATAAATTAAAAATAATAATCAATGCAATTAATATTAATGAAGTTAATTACTTTTTATTGTACATATTATAATTTACATTATGCTCTCTACGTAAAAATATATAGGTATTTAATTATATATTATTAGATGAGAAAAAATGGTACTTATAACTATACACAGTACGATATTTTACAAAATAATTTTAAGGACACGGCAATAAACGTGATTATGGAAAATAAATATTCAAAAAATAAATTTTTAAAAAATTGTCATTTATCGTAATACAAATACAAAACTTAGTCTTATAATTCGATCAAAGATAGTTTTATCCCACTTTTAGCGCGATAAACCTTCTTTGGTTAAGATTCAACATTTTTGGTAATTACATTTATTTAAATTAATAAAATAATAGCTATTATACATTATAAAAAAAAAGAGTGCGAACTGGCAAGATTTATATTATAAAAAAATGTGGCTTTTAATTGCTACACATTCAGGGTGTCATTCTTTATAAAAAAATGTTCTAGAAAATTTAGTTGTGTTATTAGATCAAACGACATCGTGCCGCCTACTCTTTCTCTGTGTCTACGGTGAGTTAGTGCAACTTTGACACAAGACGTGTTTTGTTAGATTAGACGACAGAGAGGCCTACTCTGTGTGACAGTGAGTACAACCTCGACATATTTATATATCGCCGATAACTGGTAAGTATAGATAACTCTGCACGGTCTTATTTTTTTCTAGTTATCACAAAATGTCCGGAATTTCTAGCTTCGATTTTTCGCCTAACAAGTCAATTCTTTATCTAGGGGTATCTGTCCCACAGGTTCTATTTTGCAAGGTTCCACGTAACTTTCATAACTGACGTCGCTTCCTGTAAACATTTGACCGTATTTGTAGACAAACTCGGCGTTGTTTTCTTCCGGGTCGCTTTCTTCTGCCTTCCCCTCGTTTTTCGGTATTCGATTTGCCTAAAAATGTTATAATTAGCCTGTGAATTTGAAGGAGAATGGAGTAACTTTAGGTAAAATCAAACTAGATGGCGCCAGGAGCGCCATTAAATATAGATACTGTGATTGGCGCAATTACTTCCTTCTCCGTTTAGCAACAACATCAGAAATATGTTAGAACGAGATGGAGCACAAGTGAAGTTTCGGATCGGTGACGTCCATAGCCGATGTTCTACGGTTACAGTAAATGGCGGTATAACTTTACCTTTTTCCCGTAGTTGGAACCGCCCGACCTAAAGTGAACCATTCTGTGCTTTTTCATGGCCGACATGGTAATAAAGCCCTTTTTGCATTCCGGACATCTGTGGGGTCGTTCTCCCGTATGGATCATTTCGTGTCCCTTCAGAGTACACGAGTTCGTGAATGCTTTCGAACAGAACTTGCATACCCATTTTTTAATGCCTAAAATAGTTTCCTAATATTTATTAGACGTTTCGGACTAAAAAAAACTTATCTTCAATGCAGATATTGAAAACCCTTTTGTTTTTATGGTTGTATTTGTAATCTAGTGCCACTAAAAACTCTTTTTTTTTTGGTATTATTACCAAAAACATACAATAATGATAATAATAATTAACCATAATTCAAAAAGCATCATTTTTAATCATAAAAATAATACGGGTAACCAGAAACATACAATAATGATAATAATAATTAACCATAATTCAAAAAGCATAATTTTTAATCATAAAAATAATACGGGTAATGTATCGTTCTATTCATAATACAGGGTGTTATGGAAATGACGTATTATATTTAAATGGGTGACTCCTTGGGTGTCCAAGAGAACGCTACATATTTTTTTTCAAATCGACTGCTTTAAAAGTGGGGTCCAGCCCCATAAACCCACACCTCATCCGGTGTTTGCTCGTCATGTCACCCTGTGGTGGCATATCAGGAAACAGGTGTTACGTGGAATGTTGCCAAACTTAATGCAAAACTGAAATTTCATATAAAATTATAGAAATAAATTATTTATCTACCTACTTGTAATTATCTTTATACCTCCAGGCACAAGTTTTTTAAAAATACACTCAGATCAGATCATTAGATTTTATTACACGCGACGCGACGAAATTTGATTTATTCGTAGGCGACACACCATTTTTCTGTCAAGTCTCCAAGTCTCGTTTTAACTGAGCAACTTAGGTTCGTCTATAAAATCAATGTCAAATAATATACAAAGTTTGGACGCGTAGCCCGAAAATCATTACAACTATTATACGTGTACCTTCTGAAAACAAAGCGAATAGCCGAGAGTGTAAATGGTTATCAACAGAAGCGACCGCACCCTAACGCTGTTCTTCTATTACTGACACTTGCAAGTCGCACGCTTGTACCCTTAGACCTACGTCGGCCCGGCGCCAAGTGGATTGTGCGAGAGATGGCCGCGTGAGAAAGAAAATAAAATCTTCGTCGGTCTTGTCATTTGGAGTAGAGGTGAGCTAATTTAATTTTTTAAGCTTCTCAAAAGAAAAAGTACAGTCGCAGTATTATCAGCTAACACACATTTTATTCAATTTGGTCGAAATTCCATTAACGCCATATCAATTAAACGCCTTGCAAGAAATCTCACGGTAAATAGCCAAGTAATAGAGAAGAATCTCGTGAAATATCAAACTGTTAAATATTGCCCATCTCTATTCAGAGTTTTGAAGGTATCTATTTCATTCCTTCGTAGGTTAACTGTTTTATGGTTCATAGATAAAATGTAATTTTTAAATTGAAGGATTGCATTGTGTGCATTTAAAATGTGTGTGTTTTAAATTAGTTACATAAATAAATCTATGCGAGAAAAAAGGACCAAAATTAAAACAGCGATCGCGTGTATTCTTTCCATGTGAATAGCTGCTATTTTTGAGGTTATATGAGAGGTTTTTTCCTAAAACTTAAATTCTGTGTGGTTTGTGTGAAATTATGAAACTAACAATTGTATTTAAATAAGTAAAGGTAAGAAAGCATGTGTCTTAAATAAAATTGCATTTTTTTTAAAAGAGCTTGAACGATAATTATTATTTAAAAGGTCAATGACGTTTGACCTATTTACTTTCCTGGGCTTGTAACGAATTTGAAATTTGTGTGTGATATTACTATTATTTGTTTTGCAAAACATCTTTCGCCGTCGGTTTTCTGGATAAATGATAAAATTAAAAATTGTTAAAATTATAAATGTTTTCTAAAGGGTTTGCCGTGTAGATATGACAACACCGGCCGAAATGCGCTGACGTCTTTTGGCCCTGCAGACCTCAGTGTTGATTATTTACATATTACGCCAGTGCCCCACATGTGTTTGTCTGATTTGACATAAGGTGATATAATCCGGTTATTAATTGAAAGCGCCATTTATGGGTATTCTTCTTCAATTTATTTTCATCTCAGGATTTGCCGGTTTAAATATAAGTCATTTCCATAACACCCTGTATAATGTGGAGTTCATAAAGCAAAAAATAAGTTGTAACTACTATTTAAAAAAACAAAGTTGATGATGGTTGCGAAAAAACGTAACGTCGGATTGAAAATTTACCTAAATTGTCTTATAGAGGCGAGAAAGTGGAATAAGAATGTAACATTTATTTTAATATATCTCTTCAAATAAAATCAGAAAACAAAAAGAACGAAATCGTAAAAATTGGGTTTTGCCCAAATATCTTTGGAAATATTCAGAATTTTTTAAAATTTGAAACTATCACGTTGCGGAACTCACTAATGGTACATTTTGTTCAGGTTCTGATCATATGGGTTTGCTTACAAATTTTGAGTAGTGCACGCCGCTTCCTGTAACAATGCCATATGGTCAAAAGAAAAATAAGAAAAATTACCCAAGTGTATATTTAGATGCGTTTTCCTATGTATCCACGTTTTAAAACCCTTTGCACAGATATGACACTTATACGGCCTCTCATTCGTATGTACTCTAACATGATTGTCCAATCTCTGCTTGTCCTTGAATACTTTCGGACAGTAACTGCACACAAATTCCCCTAAAAACGAATATACAGAATGTTTATATAAAATAATCATTAATCACTGGTAGTTAGTGCCAGAGAGTTTGTTCGGGCGTGCTTATTCATTCGTTATTCACGGAATTATTGTTCCTTTCGGTTCTCTAAAGCCAATCAATCAGGTAATCATTCTAATAAAATTTTCAAAAAACCTTTGAATATAAAACGTTTATTTTCAAAGCAAAAAAACAGCAAGCTAATAAAAACAATTTGTGTTCTTTTTTTTTTGATGGCGTATTAAACCTAAACGTGCGAAGTCAACTACCATATATGCACAGAGGAATGATAGGTTATTAACCAGCAAGCTAATAAAAAAAGAACTTATGTCTTTTTTTTTTTTTTTTTTTTTTTTTTTTTTTTTTTTTTTTGATGGCGTATTAAATCTAAACGTGCGAAGTCAACTACCATATATGCACAGAGGAATGATAGGTTATTGTTTCATTTATGGATGTTTTAAGTGGTTACTTTACCTTTGTCGTTTCTTAACTTTGCCGACTTCCCCCAGGTGGCGAACATATTCTTATTCCAACCCGGGGCGTCGTGGTTCTTTAAATGAATTTTGAAATTTTCCTCCCTTACAAACTGAGATTGGCATTTGTGGCATTCGTAAAGTTGATGACCGAAAGCTTCAACATGTTTCTTAAATACGTCTTCCGTTTCGAATGTCTCGTAACATCTAAATAAAAAATGAACAAACATAGGGATTCGCGAGATTAAATACAAGGTGTCGGAGGTGATTACACATGTTAAAATAATGATAGTAAGTCACAACATATAACTTCTTACTTTTTACAAACATAATTATGTCCTTTATGTTTGGCTCTGTGCATTGCTATTGCATACTTGTGGAATATCTTCAATTCCCTGCCACACGCTTCACAGAAAAAGTTCTTCTTGTTATTCTTAGTTTCGACTTGAAGGCCTTCATGGAATTTCTGGATATGGAGTTTAAGGTTTCTTTTTGTTGTATAACCTGAGGTAAAATTATGTCATAATTATTATTTACAATACATATAACAATAATAATACGGTGTTACTTGATGATATGCATCTACTTATTTTAATAGGCGATTCCTGGACCAATTTGAAGTTACACATTTGTTCTAAAATGCTTTGTTTTCGATGTACAGGTGTGTTAAATTTTTTTTTTGGTTTTTTCAAAAATCTAGAAAACAGTTTGATATATTACATTAAATTTTGGCATAGGAGTATATGATATAAAACCACACATTTACACCCAAAAACGAACTGAATCCAGTGGCGTAGGTGCAGCTACGCTTCAATACAATTTTAACCAAAAACCCCACTGATATTTTCGAAACACTTATTTTATAATAAAAACTTTAACACGCTGTATATCGAAAACAACGCATATTAGGACAAACGTGTATATCAATTTTTCGACTTAAAATTGGTCCAGGAAGCACCCTTTAACACCTTCTATACAAATATTAAGTAGACAAAAAACTTACTCTGTCCACAAGTATCGCACAAAAATCTAAGATCATTGTGCGAGACCAAAATATGTCGTCTAATATTATTTTGATTAGCAAACTCCTTCGGACATTCCGGGCATTTGTATTTCTGGTTCTCCAACTGTGGGTTTAAGTGTTTTTTCCTTCTGTGTTCATATAATGCTTTTCTATTTTTAAATCTGGAAAAGAAAACTTATCTTTACATGTGACGATAACACCCTGTATGTTATATGATTTGTGCAGACAGGAATCATTGTTTTCTAAAGGTCAATACAGGGTGTTATGGAAATGAGGTATTATATTTAAACCGGCAAATCCTGAGATTATACAGTTTATATGAAATCTGAAAATTTACATGGCCGCTACTGACGACGGTCAGTGTTGTCATATCTACACGGCAAACTCTTTAGAAAACAAATTATAATTTTAACAATTTTTCATTCTATCATTTATGAACAAATATGATTCCAGAAAATCGACGGCGAAAGATGTTTTGCAATAAATTTCAAATTCGTCACAAGTACAGGAAAGTAAATAGGTCAAACGTCATTGACCTTTCTATTATTTTTCAAACTCTTTAAAAAAAATGCAATTTTATTTAAGACCCGTGCTTTCTAATACAATTATTAGTTTCATTTGTTTCACAGAAACCACACAGAATCTAAGTTTTAGAAAAAAACCTCTCACATAACCTCACAAATAGCAGCTATTCACATGGAAGAATACACGGGAAAACTGTTTTAATTTTGGTCCTTTTTTTGTCGCTTAGATTTATTTATTTAACTAATTTACAAAACCCACACTTTAAATACAATTCTTTCAATTTAAGAATGACATTTTATCTACGAACGAACGAAATGGTACGTGCAAAACTCGGAATAGAGATGGGCAATATTTGACAGTGTGATATTTCACGGTCACGGTAATTGAATCCTAATAATAGGCGTTACGGGACGGAGTAAGATCGCTTAAATGCGTTTCTTATGGTGATAAACGAGATTATTCCCTGAATTGAATAAAATGATAGTAGTGATATATCCATCAATTAAGGTAAGGGATAATACTGCGACTGTAGTTGAGAAGCTCAAAAAATTAAATTAGCTCAGCTCTACTCCAAATGACAAGACCGACGAAGATTTAATTTTCTTTCTCACACTGTCATCTCTTTCACACAATCCACTGGGCGCCGGGGCAACGTAAGTCTAGGCGTACAAGCGTGCGTCTTGCAAGTGTCAGTATTAGAAGATATGCGTTAGAATACGGTCGGTTCTGTTGCTTACCATTTACACTCTCGGCTATCCGCTTTGTTTTCAGAAGGTACGCGTATAAGAATTGTTTTGTAATGAATTTCGGGCTACGCGTCCAAGCTTTGTATATAATTTTACATTGTTTTTATTGACCAATCTAAAACGAGTAGTTTGCCTTGGACGTTTGACTTGATGGAATGTTTCGAGCATAAAGTGTTTCCAGGAGTGTTCCCATGAAGAAGAAAAAAAACTGATTGTTTTGTGCGTGGATTTCCTCGCTCTTTAGGTATAAAGATAAATACAAGTAGGTAGATAAATAATTTATTTTTATAATTTTATATGGAATTTCAGTTTTGCATTAAGTTTGGCAACATTCCACATAACACCTGTTTTCTGACATGCCACCACAGGGTGACGTATTACAGTGACGCAAGATGAGCTGTGGGTTTATGGGGCTGGGCCCCACTTTTAAAACTGACGATTTAAAAAAAAAAAAAAATATGTGGCGCTTCTCTAGGACACCCAAGGAGTCGCCCATTTAAATATAATACGTCATTTCCATAACACCCTGTATAAGAAAAAAGGATCATACTATAAATGTGGAACCGGAAACACCGGTTTTATTTTCCTCCCGAAACATTTTGTATAATTTCCGTGGATTTTTTCGCCACGAAAATACTATTTCTAATTAAATCGGTACCAAAAAAACACAAAATTTTGCCTTGCTTTCTCGTAATCGGTCAAGAAAATAGCGGTTTTTGGGGGGAAAACCTTTATAAAGTAATAGTACAAACTGAAAATGATGACTACTTACTGTTCTCCGCAAACTGTACACTTTGTGTTATGTTCCTCCGATTTGTAATGTCTATTAAGTTCTTCTGAATTCTTAAAACTAAGTAAGCACAACCTACAGCATTTTAACTTGCCATGTTTTACCATCATGTGATACAATAGACTAAAGGAGTTGTTATGTTCTTGATCGCAAATAATACAGGAAGATTCCGAACGATGATTTAACTACAAATAAAGCAGTAGTAAAATAGCATAGCAAATAATCATATAAATATATAAAAGTACCGGCCCTGAAAATAAAATATTTATCAATACTAACAAACCTTAAAATGGGTTTCTATTCCTTCATATGATGGATAAACCTCCTCACATCTGCTACATTGAAATTTGCGTTTTTTATTTCTGCTTGTTATTGGTCGCCCCCTTTTTTTGTCTTCAGTATCTCCCTTTATATCATATTCTATGTCCCTTTTATCGTCTCTAAAAAAATAAAAGTCCTTCATTTTTCTGTAGAGTATAATTTTGGGTAGCACAGCCTAAACGTCTGTTTGCTCACTAATACATGGCTTGTTTAAAGTAACCAGTAAAGTTACCAGGCTTTGTTCCAGTTATTTACCTGTCTTGACTTTCGAGCTCCAAATCTGGATCACAATTCTTTTCACCGGTCTGATCTTGCCATTCCTCTTTTACATCATTATAATCCGGGCAATCAGAGAATTCTTCCTTCTTGGTGCAAACCCGGCAATGTTCCACTAATTGTTCTCTATCGGGACTTTCTTCGAAACATTTCAGACATTTTACTTTGATCCAATTGACGGAATGGATTGCTTCTAGATGTTTAATCATGTAACTAGAACTATATTTTTTTCATTAAAATACAGAAATTTTTCTCATTTTTCACAACTTTATTAATGCATTGTAAAGTTGAATATAGGAAATTCCATGTATGGCTCCCCTGTAGATTTTACAGAAAAACGGCATTATAACTTCTTGAAGAGGCCGAAATGGTAAACCAATGTGGAATTTTTACAGATGCAGGCTATTTCTCACAAATTTCACACCTTTTACAAAACATAGTTGCTCTGTTAAAAATCAACCTTTAGACAATAATATTTTTACATACCTAAGTTTTTTTGAACACACAGGGCAAGAATGAAATATTTTTGTTTTCAATTTCCTATCGGAACCATTATTTTCAGGAACATTTTCAATATTTTCTCTGATTTTTCTAAATCTTTTTTGATCAACCTACAAGTTAACATATGGTTATTAAAACGCTGGACAAATAGTATATCAATAGTAAGATTATTTATAAACTCCTGGACAAAATTAACGCAACATCATAAATTTGCCATATTTTTGATGCTATTTTTTTTCTGAATTTATGATCCGATTTGAATGATTTTTTTGCATTGTAGGATGGTTCCTTGACAATGTCATAGTTTTCGCTGTTTATGATAAAAATTTAATTTTCGATTTATACTGGGTGTACTAAAAATGCTATGTTTTTTTTCCGAAAATTCGCATCACCCTGTGGAGTATATTAGCAACCGAAACATATTGCAGTTGACATTAAACGGAAGGTCCATCTTTCCCCAACATTTTCTTTTTCGGTTTACTTCATTATCTCTGTTATTAAAGGAGATACACCGTTTTATAGCGTAACATGTTTTTTAGACTTTAATATTAAACACATTCATTGTTAAATGTTTTCAAGTAGACTTTGGATTTTTTCTGACATTGCAAGCGAAGTGTCAGCGGATGTTGTGTTTTAAAGTTACAAAGGTGAAATAAAATTCGCCATACTGATAAAAACTGTTCGGAAACTGCTTATTAAACGTTCGTTTCGTTTGCCCAGTTGCCCGACGAGTGTTTTAATCTTGAGACCTACTTGAAAACATTTAACAATGAATGTGTTGAAAATTAAAGTCTATAAAAACATGTTACGCTATAAAACGGTGCATCTCCTTTAATAACAGAGATAATGAAGTAAACCAAAAAAGAATATGTTGGGGAAAGATGGACCTACCGTTTAATGTCAACTGCAATATGTTTCGGTTGCTAATATACACCACAGGGTGATGCGAATTTTCGGAAAAAAACATAGCATTTTTAGTACACCCAGTATAAATCGAAAATTAAATTTTTATCATAAACAGCGAAAACTATGACATTGTCGAGGAACCAACCTACAATGCAAAAAAAATCATTCAAATCGGATCATAAATTCAGAAAAAAAATAGCATCAAAAATATGGCAAATTTATAATGTGACGTTAATTTTGTCCAGGAGTTTACTTATAAACGTTAATATTTAAATTAAAATATATTATGGTGCCATAATTCTTATTGTACAAAGTACCAACCTTATCATTAGTTTCCTTTGGAGTACATTCTTGTAAGGATGCCACAGCTTTACTAACATCAATCTTAAACCTTTCTGCAAGAGGGATCTCATCATCTGATGTTGAACTGTCATTGTGAACACTAAATGGTTTACTTGTATGAGAAATATTTCTTTAGTTACCAAATTTTATCAAATATATGTATAATATATTAAGAAATCAATAATGAAAGTTTTACTTGAAGAGCAAACTTTTTGCCAGTACCTGTACAGAAAAATCGGTTTCTTTAAAGCTACTGCATTTTTAAGATAAGAAATTAGTGATGCAACAATTATTGTTATATGATTACAATTAATGACTCAATGTGATTATAATAAAACCAAAAGTTTACCTAAAATTGTCCTCAAAAGTTTCTATATCTGAACAAGTAGTATTGAGTTTTTCTTCTTCACAATCATCCATTTGGAAATCATTATCATTTTTTGATGGAACCTTCTCTTTAAACAAACTCTGCAATATATTCATTTTTTTAAGGTTATAATTGTTAGGGCTAATAGGTGCCATGTCTTGCAAAGATTTAATTTCTTGTGTTGCCGTCTCTAAAACCTTAAGTGAATGTTGAAGCATGTTCACAAACTGGTCAGTTTTTAACAGTTGAAAAGTACAGTTGGAGCATATTCTTGCTGGTACATTTGATTCACTTATCTAAAAATTATAAAGATTAGAACAAAATATATTTTAAAAAAAATGTGAGTTATAAATAAAAATGACATTATTTGCTTACTTTAGTATGAGTAAGGTCTTCATATAAAGTAATGAGATAAGTTCCACAAATATTTGGATCTTGCATGTCTGCTACATTCTTTATCCCCAAACATCCTCGGCATAAGTCATTAATATCCATTCTCGTACAGTCTAAAAGATCAGTTTAAAATATCCATACCTATTAATTTCATTCTTTGGTTGAGAATATGAATTCTGGGCAATTTATTTATATAATTTGCTGAGAATAACTAAATATATAGTTAGTAATTCAGGTAGCGCCATATTTTCTGTAGATTGGAGTATTGAGACTTTTGAAGTGTGTAATTTGTATTAGCTTGCCGAAATCTGTTTGTGTAGTTCGCTTAGGGTAGTTGGAAATTGTCTCAAGAGACGTTATTCTCAAGGAAAATAATATACAGACATTTAAAAAAGAAGGTGATATGCCAGAAACAGATGTTCAGATAAGAACAGTAATGGAAATAGAAATAGATATAGAAAATAAGACATAATAACAGAGAACAAGAAGCTAAAATACAAAGATTGGGAGAAGGACAAGAAATTCAGACAAGATATGGAAGAAAAATACGAAAACCTATAATATTAGAAGATTATGTCATGCTTACATATCAAGAAGCTATCGAAAGTGAAGATAAATAAAATTGAATAAAGGCAATAAATGAAGAAAAATAATCGTTGATCAAAAATAATACTTGGACATATGTGAATAGAGACCAGAAGGCTATGATGAAGAAAACAAAGTATGTTTATTACAAAAATCTTTATATGGCCTTAAGCAGGCTCCTTTAAAATGGAATGAACATTTTACATCATATTTAAAATCAAAAGGTCTAATTACCCTTAAAAGTAAACATTGTCGCTTTAAAAACGAAACTGCAACGTTATTTCTAGCAATATACAGGGTGTTATGTAAATGGGGTGTCCTAGAGAAGCGCTACATATTTTTTTTTAACGTTTAAAAAGTGGGGTAATTCACCCCTAAACCCACACACAACTCCTCGGCACATTCATATATGAACATATTACATTGCCCAACTGGGTAATAAACAGATGTTCAGGAACAATGTTGCCAAAATGTTTAAAAGTGTAAAACTTTAGTTTACAATAACACACATAGAACAAGAGCACTTAATCATTTCGCAATAGAAATAATAAAAACGCTAATTTCTATGGGCCATTAACCCTTTACTAAAGATAAAATGAAACAATAATGTTAACAATTGACAGGAACTACCCTTTGAAATAATGGTCTAGTCCCTTCTTCGGACCAGTCGTCGAACTTTCTTTCCGAGAACTCTCCGCTACTAGAGCCAGCGCGGTTGCCATTTCCGAGACTATAATTATACAGGAAAGTAATATTATAGAAGGGAATTCGGCAATTTATGATAGTCGCTTATAAAACATCGAAACTGGCAACGCTGTATTTTTAAATATTAGCCCGATTGTCCACAATCAGCTGTTTAAAGAAGCCGGCCGATATCGATCGAGAGAACCAACGTGTTATTTATTTTTAAAATTTTTAGATGTTAAATACATTATTTCCCAGACAATAAGGGTGTATTTTTGTCTACACAGTAGCACTTTAAAATACTAATTCAGATTGAACGGTACTTAGATGTGTTGTGACGCGAAAACTAATGTGATTTTGTGATGTAAGTACTTGGTGTTTCTTATAAATGAAGTTGGTTTTAAATAAGGCCGAAAAGGTAAATAAAATTGCATTTTTTTTTTAAGGGTAAGTGACTTTTATAGACTTTTAAGTTGTCCAGATCTGACAGGTGTTGTTCAAATTGAACAAATGAGAACATACCTGACCATTTATAAACTCCGCGGCGGTTCGTTCGAGTCAGTTCAAATGGACAGTAAAGAAGATATAGTAAATTCATTTTCCAAATTATTTAGTAATGCCTTCACTGACACCAAGCCTACTCAGGAAAAAAAGGAGACTAATTCAAACAATCACTGTATATCAGTATCACATATAACAAAGACTGACATACTCTCTGCACTTGGAAGACTAAAGCCAAAGGCATCTTGCGGCGTAGATGGAGTGCCTGCATATATTCTTAGGGACTGCAGGCATAATTTTGTAGAGCCCCTGTATTTAATATTTAATTTGGTTTTAAAAACATGTCAATTTCCTGATAAATGGAAGCATACTAAAATATGTCCTGTGCATAAAAAAGGGTCAAAAAATAAAATAGAAAATTATAGGCCAATTGCACAGATATCAAACTTTGCAAAGGTCTTTGAGATGTGCGTTTATGACAAAATTATATTTTCTGCTCGATCGCTGATAAGTCCGCATCAACACGGGTTTCTCAGTAGAAAATCCACAACAACCAATCTGTCAGAACTTACTGAATTTGTAAGTAAAGAACTTGATGATCATGGTCAAGTTGACATTATATACATGGACATCTCAAAGGCATTTGACACTGTTGATCATCAATTACTATTGCATAAACTTCAAATGTTGGGATTTAGTAATCAATTACTGAGTCTCTTAAAATCATATCTATATAATAGAAATTTATTTGTAGAGTGTAATGGGCATAAATCCAAAACATTTGTACAAACTAGTGGTGTGCCACAGGGGGGAGTTCTGGCTCCACTGCTCTTTGCTCTGTTTGTCAATGACATATGGCAGGTTGTGCTAAGCAATATGCTGTTATATGCAGATGATGCAAAAATATATCGTAAAATCTCGACCATTAATGACTGTTATGCGCTGCAACGTGACATTGACAGAATAGTGGAGTGGTGCCTGAACAACCATCTAGAACTTAACATAGACAAATGTAAGACAATGACTTTTACTAAAAAACATACAAAACTTATTTATCAATATCATATAAATGCTAACGCAATATCATCCTGCAATAGCTATAAGGACCTGGGAGTAATGTTTGACACAACACTGTCATTTGCGGAGCATATAGAGAATATCTGTAACTCTGCCATAAGGATGCTGGGATTTATATTTCGTGTTTGCAAACATTTCACCAATGTGGAAGCCATTAGAACTCTGTATTTTGCTTATGTGAGATCAAAGCTTGAGTATTGCTGTGTTGTCTGGACTCCCTACTATGACAAATACATGGTTGAATTGGAGTCAGTGCAGCGTAAATTATTAAAATACCTTGCATATAAAGTGGACAACATTTATCCTGCAAGGGGTTATGACAGCAAAGTACTACTTCAAAGATTTAAAATAAACACCATTGAAGACAGACATAGATATCACCAAATACATACATTATATAAAATATGTAATAACTACGTTGAGTCATCATATTTACTTGGTCAAATTAACTTTTATGCTCCGATACTACATTTGAGACCAAAAACCAATCTTTTCTACCTGCATACCCCAAATACAAATATACTACATAAATCCCCAATATACAGCATGTGTGCAAGCTTTGACTCCTTGCATGACAAAGTAGATTTATTTTTTACAAATAAAAATGAAATTAAAAGAGCTGTGTTGAGTATATGTTAATTTAAGCAACACAAAATTAAATTGAGCTGTATGCTGTTGTAGTTAGGTTAAGTTAAATTGTCTTATAAATGGTATGTTTCTGTACTGTTAGATAATTAAAGCTATTTTATTTATTTTATTTATTTTTATTTTATAAATCAGAGATTGTTTCCCAGCGAATTGAACGTAAAAGTTTATAATAATGTACCCTGACAAATAAACAACTTGAAATCTGTCAAACGGTTATTGACTTTCTAAAGAGTTTACCCTGAAGATATGACAACACTGTTCAAGATTCACTGCCACTGTGTTTACCTTCCGAACAGGGGCACCACGTGGTAACTTTTGGTTTGACATACGGTTATGTACTGGGCATATTAAATTAAAGCACCATTTTTGGGTATTTTTCTACAATTTGTTTTCATCTCAGGAATTGCCGGTTTAAATATAATATGTCATTTCCATAACACCCTGTATGTTGATGATGGAATTTTACTAGGCCAAAACAATGAAGAAATTGAAAACCTTTTAACCGAACTAAAAACAGAATTTGATATGGTGATTTTTGACAACCCTTCATCATTCTTAGGAATAGAGATCAAAAATACCAACAACAATATTCAACTATCACAAACAAATTATATAACATCTCTTTTAAAAAATTTTGAACTAGATCTAAGACCAGTATCTACACCTATGGAATACAACCCCAATCCAGATGAAAAGTCAACAGAAAATATAGAATTTTCCATATAGGGAAATAGTGGGCAGCTTGCTGTATCTCTCAAATAAAACTCGACCCGATAGAGAACCCAACCAAAAAGATATTGCCAATGTTAAAAGAATTTTACGCTACTTAATTGTATCGAAAAATTAAGGTATTAGTTATTCAAAGGAAGAAAACCAAAATGAACTAATTGCTTATAGTGACTCTGATTTTGCTGGTGACATAGATTTCAGAAGAAGTATAACAGGGTAGAAGACAGCCCATAGTATTGTTATCAAGTACTGAAGTGGAGTACATTGCAGCTGCAGACTGTACAAAAGAACTAACTTACCTAAAATCAGTTATCGATGAACTAACAAAAACAGTGATCTAAACATAAAACTAAGAGTGGACAATCAGAGTGCAATAAAACTAATTAAAAATGGATAATTTAACTGTCGAAGCAAACACATTGATGTATGCCTATGACTACATTAATGAAAAAGTGTCTGAAGATAATTAAAATTGAATATTGTGAAACAAACATTTTTACAAAACCTTTTAATAATGCAAAATTTAAAAGTGAACTAATGTATAACATTTAAAATCACTGTTAAGTACCTTATGGTAATACCTAAATTAAAAATTGGGAAAAGGTGTTGAGAATAACTGAATATATAATTAGTAATTCGTATTAGTTTGCCGAAATCTGTTTGTGTTGGCTTACTAGTGCTTAGAGTAGTTGGGATGTATGTTGATAGATTTTGGGCGCTATGAGGGGATGAAGGTTTTCATACTTTAATTAGATAATAAAAGTGTTAATTAAATCATGTAGTTTTAAAACTCAACCTAATTTGCAGTTTAAATAATACCAGCTAGAATCTCCACGAGGCACATACTAATCTAAAAATGACCAAGTAGGAAGTGCTAAAAAATGGTAAATTTGTTTACCTGAGGTTAATAATTCTCCAGGTTCTTCATTTAGCAACGAAAAGGTATCATTTTCTTGACAAAAGCCTGAAAAGACAATTAATAAAAATTGTGATATAATATAAAGAAAAAGTATTCCAATTTTACATATTTTCTCTTACCAATCATACTATTTTCCATGTTAAGTGTCAAAGTACTATTATGGAATTTTTGGTCATTTACATTGTTCATTTTTGATTGACCATTTACCTTAAAAGTAAAATAATACTTGTATTTACGCAGCTACTGGCTAATATTGCATTTCAAATCAATTTAGACATAAATTTAAGCTTTTACAAGTGTCCATGGTACATTATCAGCTGCCTCTTTTTAAACGAAAATAACGAGCAACGTGTTTATTAAATTAATAAACTTACTTTAAAGTTACAAGTTTAATTTAACTTTCAAACGCTTTAAACTGATATTTTGGAGTTATTTAAAACATCTGTACAATCTTTAAAATAAAGAAGTAGCCAAATATGAAAGAAAAGTAAACACAAAAATTTACAAATGGCTGACAACTGTGAACTGTCACTCTTCTTTGTTCTGTCAAGATGGCTTAAACTGCCTGGGCTACTCTCACAGAGGAGAAGTAGATACATCAAAAATTTTCAAGAGGGATTCAAAATATGCTTTATTGCTAGTTGCGAGTTGTCTCTCGTTAACAACTATTAAAAAATAACTAATGAATGCACCCAAACACTGTGCATAAGCAATGACGGGCAATATAGCATGAGTTACAAATTACAAAATAGGTACATTCCCATCTCTTTCCTCGTCCAAGGCAAGCACAGAATAATAAGTATATTACAGAAATCTTTCTTGACACTGCGCGGGCTACAGCGTCAGCTGATTGTATGTTGAAAGTTGATTGTTCGCTGTCAAAACAAGTATTTTTCCCAATTTTTTTATTTTACTATCCACCAAATTTATATTTTTATCTTTTGTGTACTGACTGTTATCAGAATATTAAATAATTAGTACCATTACAAAAAATTATTATTTTTGTCGAAATGTGCAGACTGTGGCTGTTATCCTTATCAACAAAGGTTTCGTTTTGGTGCGCTATTTGATATTGGTGGTGTTTCCTGGTGTTTTCTATGATTTGAACACTAAAGTGTAAAAATCAAGATGTTTGTTAAGCCCGATGAAGTGCTTATAGCCAATGCATTTTGGTAAGTGGCAAATTCTCCCACAATAGTATAAATATGTCATATCGTGGTATCCTACTTGGTATTTAATGGTTTTATGTAAATATATAGGCGTAGACCATGTAGATTCTGGGCACAAAGAACAGTACATGTTTAAATTTACAAATTCGACCAAACAGAAAAGACACAATACATGATGCACAAGCAGTGGTTGAAAAGGGATCTGTTTTTGAGATATAAAAAAAACTTTACACATACACCAAAACTGTTTTCGTATAGTTTCTAAAACCATGTCTAATTAACAACCCAAGTGTTTATGTACTGAAGCAGGTAATATTTTAATGTTGTCTGTTTGATTTCTCAGGGAAACTGAAGAGACTTCGCTATATTTTGTCCTTCAGCATAGAAAAGGCCATGGCACAGTCAAAGGACTTTCTTCCCTGCTTGTAGGTACTATGGATAGTATTTTTGATACAAAACCAGCCCCTTACAGAATTTTACATCAAACACCTAATTCGGAAGTATATTATTGTAAGTAAATACTTAGTTTGGGTCAATTTAATTTTGATTGGAATTTTCTATTGAATGAATTAATTATATGTATTCTACATGATTTGGGGATATCACCATGTTCCTACATATAGTTTATTCTTTATTTTAAGTGGTTGCATGTGGCATGACAAAATCCGAAATTCTTCAAGATTGGGAATGGCTGTTTGCCAATGTTTGTGAAACTTTGCATTCGTTTGAGGAAGATGATGACATCACTGAATTCGTTACTTGTAAAATTGAGTCCGTAATTGCTGCAAATCAGGAAGCAGAGGTAGAAGGTAATTAATACATTTATTCTTTTGCGTAACTATCATTCTTGTATTTACTTTAAAATTTCAGATGCCTACTTGTAGGTAATAACATAATAATTATGAATACTACTAGTAACCTAATATAAAAATGGTGCAATGCAAGAATTAAAAATTTGTAATTGTTCTTGATTGAATATGAAGTGACTTTTTTTATAATAATTACAATAGGTGATTAATAATAGTTTATAACGTTGTATTAAGGTGATTGTTTTATCAGTATAAGTGAATCATAAAAAAAAAACGATGAATTTTAGGCAGTGATTGCCAAAATATAATTAAGCCAGTGTGTGATAAAAATCATTTAAGGTTTAAATGTCATATTTTGTAATTTTTATCACCTTATAGATATCAATAATATATTAATGTCTTTTAGAGTGAATCATTATTTTATCAGACTTATTTCTTTTAGATGAAGATTCAAAATCATTCAAGTTAACATCAGACAAATTTAATAGATTATTTGGTTTAGCTAAAGATGAGAAACTTGTGAATTATTATTCTTGTAGGTAAGTTGATAATAATTCAGTTTGGTTGTATATGTGATGGAAAACCATCAAAACCGATTGTGTAATTTTTGTATGAGAGGTTATTTTTCAACAATCTTTTACGAAGATCACTAATTAACAATTGGGGATTTCTTGGTCTTTTTAGTTTAATTTAATAACCATGTTTTTAATTAGGTTCATTTGTTAATTTCCTGGAAATTTCCAACTGGTTGCAAATTTTGTTATGGGTTTATGGGTATGTTTGGTTGTGAACGAGTTTCCAACTGTTGCTTCTTGTCTCTGTGAATGGGTACAAACCTTCAATTGTCAAATTTCATAATTGATTTCTTATCTTAACCAATAATTATTCTTGCTCATTCTTCTTTGTTTTTAAATAGATTTTTATTTTTAAATAGATAATAACGGTTACGGATTTTGCTGCAATTTGTAGTTTATCTCTAAACTAATCTATGATGCTGGCCATACAGTTCATTCAATATTTTCCAGATCTGCAAATACGCTAGATAAGCGGTTTTTTCAGAATTACTGTCTGCTCACCTTTTGTTGTGTTAAATAAATATAACTGATTAGAAGATATTTAAATAGATAAATAAATTATTCTAATGTTAATACCTTTACTGTACCCGGTGTTTTTATTTTTTGTTTAACAGGGCAGTGACTTGCTGCTTGATCTCCTTAACCATGAGATTTTCAATGTGTACTTAACTAGAAGTTATGTCCAAGTTATTTACGTAGTTATCTAGTAAATAACAACTATCTGATGTTGATTTATATCGCTATATGTTTGCCATATTCCTATGAATAATGAAACTAAGAAATTCTAATTTATTTTAATTTTTTTAAAGGAAATAATATACAAACCTCAAACGTTGTAGTTAACTACAAGTTTGGTTAAAAAAATGCTAAACTATAAAATAATCTAAGAGAAAGCCAGCATAAAAGGGAGATTTACCTGATTATTCCTTTTTTAAATTGTAATTTAATTTTTTTTATGTTATATTGTTTTTAGTTATTGGAAAGGAAAGTTACCTAGGCAAGGATGGATGTATATGTCTATAAACTATTGTTGTTTTCATGCCTTTATTTTGGGAATGGACACCAAAGTTTGTATAAGGTATTAATAACCCAAACAAAACATGATGTTATGACTTTTTTATACTTATATATTTTTTCTAGATGGTCAGAGATCACCGAGCTCTCCAAAAAGAACAGTCTCGTGTTTCCAGATGCCATCCGGATCGCCACAAGGGAAAAGGAGTATTATTTTAGCATGTTTCTGAGTAAAAATGAGACGTTTACGCTTATGGAGCAGTTGGTGGATTTAGCAGTAAAAAAGTAAGAAAGGGAAATATTCAAACTATATTATGTTAAGCATGTGCTAATTAATTTCATATGTTTGTTTAAAAATGTGGTTTTATGTATTTTCCTCGATTGTTATTAAAATAGGTAATATATTTTTTTGGTGTTTCAGGCTCATAGACGATAAAAAAGGCTTTAGAGAAGATAAGGAACTTCTAAATAAAATAAGGTTTGAATAAAAATAATTTTGGTTGATTATTTCTAAGAGATCAGAATAATTACTAGCCAAGTGCTAAATAAACACACATTATTATTATTATTATTATTAATTAGAAGCTCTTGAGAACAAATTTAAATATATACATAGTGTTGCAAATAAGAATGCAAAAATCTCTAAAACAATTTAATACCTGATAAATTGTTTGACGGAATTTGATTGGGCTGCTTATTACTTTATGGGTATCATTTAACTGGTTAGCAAAATATTCTGATTTTTGCGAATGAAAAAATGTAGTCGGTCAGCCAAAATGGCTAGTTGGTCAGCAACTTATGGACAGCCAACATTTCTGAATCAGTCAGTAATTAATGTCATACTAGAGTACTCAAAATTATTTCGGTACGCAAATTAATTATATAAGCTGCTATGAGCGATCTATTTTTAATCAGATATTGGTAAGCAATCAGCGGGTAAGCAAAATATTTAATCTTGGTCATCAAAAAAAAAAAAAGCAATAAATCGTGAAATAGTGACAGTTCCCTGGGAAAACAAGTGAAAACCCGCCCCCGCTACCTTTTGGGCCTTGACTGCTAGACCGAATGAAAACACACGCACGCAATTAGCTACTCGTATCACGCGACTGCTTTCGCTCCGCCCACAATAACCAACTTTGCCGATTATTCAAAACAAACGCAATCCAATGATTTATATTGATAATCATTCTTTTAATATGCAAACCTCTGAAGTAAACTGCTTCTCGACATGTTTTTTTCTATTGACCAATTGTAAAATCTTGCTGACCAAGTAATCATTTCGCAGCTCGACTGTGAACACATGATATTACAAGCGGACTGATATCGGTTAAATTGTAGCATTTTTTGCAGAACAAGTGTTGCAGTCCGATTTTTATTTATTGCAAGCAAAATCTTTTTATGCTGATGAAATTATTTAATGGCTATTTTTGATGCGAACCAATTTTAATAACGGCAAACCATTTACTTACTTCTCGTTTTTATTTTACTACATAAAAACTATTTTAATTTAAATTTATAGTAAAAACGTTCCGAAAAAAGCATCATTCCTAAAACGAGACCTCGATGCCAGGGCCCAATCGGAGGCCTACAGAATGATGTTCAGGCTTCCAACCTCGGAAAAATTGGACGGTTCTATCGACTGCACACTTCTAACGCCTTATAATAAGAAACATGTAGCTGGAAGACTGTTCTTGTCTCAGAACTATATTTGTTTCGAAAGCAGGGTAAGTAATATACAGTTAAACAGTTTGTTGAGAAATATTTTACATTTTATTTTGTCATTTAAATTGTCCCTATTTATAAAATTATGCAAGATCGATTGATCGATCCTATCGTGCAGCATATTCATACATTACTCTGCTCGAAGCTCGGAAATAATTTTAATTTTGGATCCAATATTTAGCCCGTTTTGCAGGTCAAAGCTCAAGTTAGTCTAGTCATTCCGCTACGAGAAGTAATCATAGCCGAGAAGATTGACACGAACAGTTCGAATCAGTCCTTAGATAAAGCGATCATAGTCACCAGCGGAAATTCGCTAAACAGAACGAACTTTATTTTTGCTCAGATTTTGGATAGAGATTTCGTCGTTGATAAATTGTCGGAGTTGTTTTCGCGCACAAGGGAAATGAAAGTGTAAGTATAGACTTCAATCATTTAAAGCATTGTTTTTTATATTAAAAATTATTTCAGGTTTAGTAGCTCAGACCATCTGAACGGTATGCTAGACGACCTGGAGCCCGCTTGGAAACCCCAGCAAGCGCTTATGCGAGGTTTTCCGTTGAGTCCCATTCCGGAAGTAACTAAAAAACAACATCTCAAAGCCAAGGAATGGGAGGAGCATTTTAACATGTACGGACGGGGCGTCTCCATGTACCGGACCACGGAGGTGGCCAGGTTGGTGCTGGAAGGGATTCCCGATCATTTGAGGATGGAAATTTGGATGTCGTTCTCTGGTGAGTAATATGTAATTCATTAAGCAAGTACATTTCCTGTGTTCTTAACATGTGTTCTATTCATATAGACATCTACTCTGTACTGATGGAAACGAAATAGTTCAAAACCGGTAATTTCATAATTTTTTAGAAACGGCTATATGTATTTTTGTAGGTGCCTTAAACGTGAAGGCTGCTCATCCTGGATATTATCGATCTCTTGTTGATAAGGCCTTACTCCAACGTTCAACGGCAAACGATGAAATCGAAAGGGACCTTCACCGGTAAGTGTTATTTTTAAGGATTAGGCGATGAAATTGACCGCTATTCTTCATAAATATGATTTTTATAAAGTTCATTAAACTTTTTTACTGGAGTATCAGGCATAATATAAAATTTCTTTCAGGTCTCTGCCCGAGCACCCCGCATTCCAAAATGACGTCGGTATAGATGCTCTGAGAAGAGTCCTGTGTGCCTATGCATTGCATAACCCTAGCATAGGATATTGCCAGGCTATGAATATTGTTGGTGAGGCTTTATTTTTGTTGGAAACTGTGTTTTTACTGTAATTTATTTTTTTTTAGTAGTGTTGTTTTTTATCCGAGTTACTCTTGGTTTTACAATTATTTTTTTTAGTAATGTCCTTTTTTTTATCGGAGACTTACTCTTGGTTTTACCATTTAATTTATTCTTGGTTTTACAATTATTTTTTTTAGTGTTCTTTTTTATCAGAGACGTAGGTACTCTTAGTTTTAATTAAAGTAGTGTTCTTTTTTTATCAAATACTTACCCTTGGTTTTACAATTAATTTCTTTTAATAGTGTTCTTTTATATCAGATACTTACTCTTGGTTTTACAATTAATTTTTTTTAGTAATGTTCTTTTTTTATCAAAGACTTACTCTTGGTTTTACAATCAATTTTGTTTAGCAAGGTTCTATTTTATCAGATACTTACTCTTGGTTTTACAATTAATTTTTTTTAGTAATGTTCTTTTTTATCAGAGACTTACTCTTGTTTTACAATAAATTTTGTTTAGAAATGTTCTGGTTTGTTCGTGTTTATCAGATACTTACTCTTGGTTTTACAATTAATTTTTTAGTAATGATCTTTTTTTTATCAGAGACTTACCCTTGATTTTACAATTAATTTCTTTTATTAGTGTTCTTTTTTATCAGATACTTACTCTTGGTTTTACAATAAATTTTGTTTAGCAATGTTCTATTTTATCAGAGACTTACTCTTGGTTTCACAAATAAATTTTGTTTAGCAATGTCCTATTTTATCAGACACTTACTCTTGGTTTTACAATAATTTTTTTGTAATGATTTTTTTTATCAGAGACTTACTCTTGGTTTTACAAATAAATTTTGTTTAGCAATGTTCTATTTTATCAGAGACTTACCCTTGGTTTTACAATTAGTTTCTTTTAGTAGTGTTCTTTTTTATCAGATACATACTCTTGGTTTTACAATTATTTTTTTAGTAATGTTCTTTTTTTTTTATCAGAAACTTACTCTTGGTTTTACAATAAATTTTGTTTAGTAATGTTCTATTTTATCAGAGACTTATTCTTGGTTTTACAATAAATTTTGTTTAGCAAGGTTCTATTTTATCAGATACTTGCTCTTGGATTTACAATTATTTTTTTTAGTAATGTTCTTTCTTTTTATCAGAGACTTACTCTTGGTTTTACAATAAATCTTGTTTAGCAATGTTCTACTTTATCAGAGGGGTAAGTCTCTGATAAAATTACACAAATACAATAATTTTTTTTGGTAGTGTTATTTTTTATCAGAAACTTACTCTTGGTTTTACATTGAATACATTTCTTTCTATTAAGTCAGGATAATATTGGTATCTTATATAAAATTCATAGGTAACGAAAGTTTCATGTAACTCGTGCTACTTTACAAACAACAAATTGTATAATATCTTTCATGATACATTGTTACTAAATAAATTAATTTTAGCATCGGTTCTTTTAATATATTGCAATGAAGAAGAGGCGTTTTGGTTGTTGGCTACCCTATGCGAAAACCTTTTGCCAGATTATTATAACCAGAGGGTGGTCGGTGCCGTCGTCGATCAAGGAATTTTGGACGAATTGACTTTAGAATATTTGCCTAGTTTGCACGATAAACTGGTCCAGTTAGGTAAGAAGAGTGCCGTGTGGTGAAATTTTCAATAGTCGCGCACTTAACCATACAATACCGGGTAGTATATTTTGTATTTCTAGGTATGATGAATATGATCTCGTTGTCATGGTTCTTAACGATATTCCTGTGCGTCATGCCCTACGAATCTGCCGTGAACGTGATGGACTGTTTCTTCTATGATGGTGCTAAAGTTATATTCCAGGTGGCGTTGATGCTTTTGGAGTGGAATCAGGATAAGCTGCTTCAGTGCAGAGATGAAGGTAAGGCAAAAGCTTAACTATGTATTTGCAGTCATTTCACAGCCCGTATAAAGCCTTTCTCTAGGACCCTCGAGGAGTCAGCTCATTTAAATATCATAACCATTTCTATAACATCCTGTAATAAATTGTATATCGTCCCTATTGCATGAATTTATTCTTATATCTATGATAAAATAGAGCAGATGGATTGTACAACGTGTCCAAGATAAGTACAGGGATCTCGGAAACCGTAACATATACGAAGTCAGTTAAATGGAGGTAAAGTTGCGCATTTACGTGCCTAATAATATGCCGTTTAGAAAGGTTTAAAATTCCGAGTAGTTCGGGAGATATCCGGAAAAAACCGAAATTCTGACAAATTCGTTTTATTGTTTTCCTGGTTTTTTTTTTAGATCGAATTCTAAAGTAAATTGCACTTTTACATTGCCACTTTTTCTGCTCTATCTAACAGCGTTAATTGTTTTGTAATCCGACATTTTCGAAGGGCCATTACCAACTTTCTTTTTTAAATACGGTCCTGTTTTTCTGATATTGGAATTTTTCTTCCGAATGCAACGATGTATGACACATTGTGGCTTAATGACGTTTCGAGGGTTTTTTGAACAATATCAGGAAATTTTGGGATACGGTCCTGTATTTCTCCTAATTTTATAAATAATATCTCATAAGTAAGCTTTAAATTTTTACCTATGTTGGACTAGTTCAATAAATAACAAATAATTTAATAATAAACCACAAATAAGTGAACAAAATACAGAAACATTATTTCGATCTTCTGTTGATTCGGGATTTAAAAGAAAAGCAGGCGTTTGAAACCAAAAAATTAAGATGGTGACGCGTGATTTGTTTCACTTGACATTCCCATTGTGATCGTTTAAAGAGGTTTTCTATTTTCCAGAAAATATGGAACATAAATTTACAAATGCTGACAAGTTTGATATTCTATCGCATGTTATCTCAAAAAAACTGTTATGTGGCAGTAGAAGATGTTATTTGTGCTTAGAGAATAACGGAAATCATTTTGAATACCCTGATTATGTAGTTCCTTACTTTTTCGTTGTTCATTTTATTACTTTTTTTTTTGAATGATTTTTGTTCACTTATTTTTGGTTTATTATTAAATTATTTGTTATTTATTGAACTAGTCCAACATAAGTAAAAAATTTAGAGCTTACTTATGAGATATTATTTATAAAATTAGGAGAAATACAGGACCGTATCCCAAAATTTCCTGATGTTGTTCAAAAAACCCTCGAAACGTCATTAAACCACAATGTATCATACATCGTTGCATTCGGAAGAAAAAAGCTCTCAAATTCCAATATCAGGAAAACAGGACCGTATTTAAAAAAAGAAAGTTGATAATGGCCCTTCGAAGACGACTCGTCGGCTCGTCGGATTACAAAACAATTAACGCTGTTATATACAGCGGACTTGGCAATGCAAAAGTTCAATTTACTTTAGAATTCGATCTCAAAAAAACCCAGGACAACAATAAAATGATTTATCAGAATTTCGGTTTTTTCCGGATATCTCCGAAACTACTCGGAATTTTAAAACTTTCTAAACGGCACATTATTAGCCACGTAAATGCGCAACTTTACCTCCATTTAACCGACTTCGTATCTCTTGCGGTTTCCGAGATCCCTGTACTGGCCCTCCTTATCTTGGACACGTTGTGTATAATTTTTGGGTGGAGGAGAAAAGATATGAGATAATATACTATGCGGCGGCAGCGACACACAGGAACAAAATGGCTTGCACTGATTCTCGGTGGTCATCACTGAATCTTGGTGAAATGAACTTCGTACACTGCTACGCACTTTGGGGGTAGTTTTGTTGCCAAACTACGGGGTTGCCGATTCCCACGAGGAAGCAGGTTTCTTCGGAGTCTGAGAGTACACTTCACCAACTGATATGCACAGAGAGCCATTCAATGTGTTTAGATTAAATAAAAATATAGATTCAATTAAAATAAAGTAATGGAAGCTAAACATTTCTAGGAGAGGCTATGCAACTTCTAGCCGAATATTTAATGGGAATTTTCAACGACGAAGGTCGTGGTGCGATTAGAAATAAGAGTTACGATGAACAGAAACGGGTAAGAAATTTATAAAAACGTATACACCGAGAGTTACAGTTTTCCCTTGTTTTTTTTTAGACTGTCTCGATACAAGTCTTGGTTTATGAGGCCTATAGAAAGTATGGTTTCCTAACTACGGGTCAGATAGAGAGATTAAGGCTTAAACATCGCTTAAAAGTCGTGCAAGACCTCGAAGATACATGTGAACGAAACGTTCTGAGGTGTGTCATTGGGGATGGATATTTTACGCAACAAGAATTGCAGGTAAAAATATCTGGCTTAAATTAAGATATCGACATCGGCGGTTTTCTTCATTTTTGAATTGAAATTGTTCTGATAAATCTGTTGATTGTGTCCGTAGCCCCCTCTAGCGGCGACGGATATAACATAAAGTAGTCATACAAAAGTTTAAATGTTACTATAGAATAAGCTCTTTCAAGCGAGAATAAGGTTGTCAAATTTGGTGAAGGCAAACCGGAGTTACGAGTATCTCTTTCCATAGAGCTACTGCCCTTAGTCTCCTTCTTAGTCATTGGTTGAACGCCCTCTAGCGGTCAATTTAGGAACTTCAAAATAATTTCTAGCAATTTCTCTTGATTGATTTTGTAATAAAGTTTTTTATTTCAAGACTTTGTGATAAACGGTTCCCGAGATATAACCAACAACAAAGCTATCTGTATATTTAGTCAATATTTTCAAAAATAGAAAATTAGGTATACTTTTTTTAGGAGCTTCTCGGTCTAGTCAGGGAAGAAATTATAAGCCAAAAGAAGCATATTCCCGATAAACACGATCCCAGTCTTCAACCTTACGAGGCATATAAGGTCGACTTTGATTATTTTAAAATTCTCTTTGCCGCCTTGTCGCCCTGGGGAAAGGGGGAAACCGCCGAGACGTTAGCCGCAAGGATTTTTAATGTGAGTACGGATTGGGCCAAAAAAATTTGTTTTATTTCTAATATTTTTTTCTACTCCCACATTATCTGTTTCCTTATTATTATTATACAGGGTGTCCGGGAACATGTGGGAAATCTCCCGGATATGAAGAAAACACGTGAAAAGAATACTATAGGTTCATATAAACTTCTTTCGTATCGGCCTCCTCTTCGGAGATATGGGCTCCCAAAGAGCACCAATGGAATCAAGTTTTTTACACATAATTATTGAACCACCTGGTATATTTCAATTATTTTTTAATATGATGTATACCAGGTAAGACCCGTCAAATTACTACCCAAGAAACTGTTGTGAATTACTCACAGCTGCAGGGACGGACTAGCTGTAACACTCATGGACCCATTTTTTTTACGCCCTGTATGATGAGAACTTTGGACAATGTTTTTTACATACCTTTAACTATTGGCGAAAAATTAAGTACTCTTCATTCATGTCGCTAATCCTAACCGTTTTCGGAAAAAACGTCATTTTATTTACACCAGTCCCCTAAATTCTCACGGGTTAAATATTAAAAAGCGGAATTTTGAAGGTTGAACATTTGATCGGAACAAAGATGTATCTTTTACTGAAATACGCCAAATACATATTAAATGCCGTTTTTTCGAAAACGGTTAGGATTAGCGACATTAATGAAGAGTACTTAATTTTTAGCCAATAGTTAAAGGTATGTAAAAAACATTGTCCAAAGTTCTCATCATACAGGGCGTAAAAATGAGTGTTACAGCTAGTCCGTCCCTGCAGCTGTAAGTAATTCACAACAGTTTCTTGGGTAGTGATTTGACGGGTCTTACCTGGTATACATCATATTAAAAAATAATTGAAATATACCAGGTGGTTCAATAATTATGTGTAAAAAACTTGATTCCATTGGTGCTCTTTGGGAGCCCATATCTCCGAAGAGGAGGCCGATACGAAAGAAGTTTATATGAACCTATAGTATTCTTTTCACGTGTTTTCTTCATATCCGGGAGATTTCCCACATGTTCCCGGACACCCTGTATAATTTCATAACCACCCTAGTTAGAATATGAAAATGACCAATCACAGTCAGCATTACGTACCCAGGTTTAAATGTCAATAAATAGTGTGTGATTCTGTCAAAGTAATTGTTCTGAGTTCATAAGTTACCTATTAGAAATTTTCTATATTTGCATTTCTTATTAGCTCAGTGGTGTAGCTCCTGGTTTTCATGAACAAGGTCCCTGGTTCAAATCCCAATGAAATCAAACTTTTTTGTATGTAGATAAATGTTTAAATATTTTTTTTTATCTTTATGCATGATCACCCTGTACTGTATCTTATGCTTAGAATTTTTCGATATACTTTTTAGCTTATGGATTGTAACCGTGATGGCTACCTCAATTTCCGCGAACTAGCCGCCGCCCTAGGCATAACCTCGACGGCGGACGCCGCCCAAAGACTGAGACTCCTCTACACGATCCATCTGCCGCCACTTCTGTGCATGTCGGACATTGAGTCGCCGAAAAAGCACGAGTCCGGGGCGGAAATAGCGTCGGAAGCGACCGATTTTTTTAGCAACGTCGAAAAAAGTCTGGAGAGCGGTGGGGATACGCTGGATCAAGCGACGCCGACGACGCCTGTCGGCGCCGGTTTTCAATGGCAGTAAGTGATTTAATATCTATTTTATGCAATTTTGTACAGTGACTGGCAAAAACTTTTATATTTTTACTTTACTTCAATGCAATGATTCGATTTTTCGCCTGAATTAATTGCTAGAGTATTTGCTATCGAGCGAAAAACCGCTCGAATATACGTCGGCGTCAAACGAAGTTCTGATATCGAGTGAACGGTAATAAGTAACAACCGACGATTTTCCCTTGAATCTATAACTCTCTAATAATTAAAATTATAAAGTTGTATCGATACATATGTGTTACGAAACTTTTGCGACACATTTTCGAATCCAGTTATTAGAAACACTTAAAGACGTGCTTGTTTCCAAATATTTTACAAACCATAGTGTCGATACAGTAACGACACGAGAAGATAAATATTTTTCGAAAAATTTTTAGTTAAAATTATGAAATTTTGGTAAGACCCAAGATTGCATTGACGTTCCCATAAGAGATTTTTTATAGCAGTGGTTTACGTTTATTAGCGATAAATACGCAACTTCTTGATATTATTTATATTTTAGGTTTCAACCACAGATTGAGGTTATGTTATTGTTTAGCTAGATTTAAATTGCTATTTTTCTGTAAAAAAGCTCAATATACAGTATTTATCAACATAAAGTATGGCTATAGGGTGGGTATACTCTATGTTTATAAATACAGTGCAATAAGCTGTCTTTAACAGAAAAATAACAATTTAAATCTCCCTATGCAAACATAACCTCAAACAAGATGTTGATTAAAAATCAAAAAACACTTACGTCAATCTGTTTCTGAAAATGAAACAATAATAACATCTAATATACAAATATATCAAGAAATAGCTTATTTATCCCTTATAAACGTGTACCGATACTTTAAAAAATCTCTTATGGGATCTTCAATGTAATTTTAGTTTGGAAAGGTTTTTGAAACCACGCCTCTCGTGACGTCAGACTTAGGCTGTCCATGCCCAACTTTGTTTTCTGTGCATACAAGCAAACCTTTTTTTTCTGTGGCTTTCACCATCTCCTTAACAAGCCTTTTATTCTTCTGTGCATCATTGAAACATAGAATGGACCAGAATAATTTATCGCTTACTAGCGGCCATTTTGAGGAATGAATATTTATTTTGTTACAATGAGTTTTAATGAAATTCCTGCATCTCTTGCAAAGCCAAAAGTTGTTAGATAAGTTCCATTTTCCTAGCTAAGTCGATTTATAAAAGAAATAAATAAAATTTTAATAAAATTTTAATTTTTTTGACGAAGTATATTTTTTTCTGTAAATGAAAATAAATCGAGGGCATGTTAAAAATATAAAGCCAAATTACTAAACTGCACGATAAAATTTACTGCGACAATGAATTTTTGGTTCTTATGTGCAATAACTAGGTAATAACTTATAGGAAATATACTTATAAAGAATTCATCATGGCGGAATTATTGTTTCATATTGTTTTTCTTTTATTTTACAACAGTGAAGGGCTCCTAATTGTTTTGCGCATGGTTTAACATAGCCCCGCCCCTTTATACTGTCATTTAAACAGATAAAGAAACAGTTTTGAAATATTTTCGAACATTTCCGAAACATTTTGGATAAAAGTTTCGATTGTGCATCGAGACAGCGAAAGTTACAGCTAGTACCAACCACTTGGAAACACGTGTAAATGTCCCATTTAAAATCTATACGCGTCGAAAATATTTCCATTTTTGTTGCCAACAGTTTCCAATTGTGATCGGAAACGGAAACGATAGTTACTAACATGTAACTAAAAACGCTACTTGGGTACAATATATTTTTTTTTAAAATGAAAATAAATATTGTATTCCGTTACGTTTTATTTACTAGTACATTGTATCCATTGAATAATGTTTTTTTCATAAATTTTTTTGTCAACCCAGAAATCCATCGCTGTTCCAATCGGCCGCCGGTAATTCTACCGGACACTTTTTTCTCATACTTTGTAGCCTGGGGGTCATGGGCCTTTTCCCTTTGTTTTTCCGACAGTGCTCAAAGGCCGCCCTTAGGGGCGGAAGCGGACCATCCACCTATAATTATTATTACTTGGTTATAATTCATATTAAATACATGGTGGGCCAAAAAAGTGATCACATTAGTATTTTCTGAACAACTTTATTGTTTAAAATCATGTTTAAACCAGTGCTGCCTGTAATTTCAGGGGCTTGCGTGTAATTTTGCGTGTAATTTGAGTGCCATCAGTGTTTATTATTCAGTTTCGTTGACCTTTTTTTTGGCAACTACATTAGAGCCCACATAATGTACAGTTCTGTTCCTAAAAACCCGTACAACCTTACAGGGAGAGGTGCGACTTGGCATATATTTTTTCATGTCACATGTCACCTCTCCTTTACTATTTGTACGGTTTTTTTTATGAACAGCACTGTAATCAATTTCAGTTTTGGCGACCTGTACAAATTGGAGCCGAACAGTACTCCTGTTAAATTGTGTTTTTACCAGGAAAGTTGTGGGGTGGTTTCGATTTTTTCCATTTGCAAACAAAATTTCGTCACGCAACATTGAAAAAAATCCAAAAACACAAAAAGTCATTTTTTTGTGTTCTTTTACTTATAATTCGGAAACTATCAACTTCTCGTAAATAACCATCTTATTCATAATGATAGTAAATAAAATTTCCAACAAATTATATTATTTAAGTTTTTTTCTCCGACCAACGATAGTTGAAAATCGACGTATTTCGGATATCTCGGCAAAAACCCACTTTTTACGCTACAAAACTCGAATAATGGAATTTGTAGAAAATTTTATGTGCTTTCTTTTTGAACAGGAAGGTTATTTACGAAAAGTTGACAGTTTGAATGGGTCAAGATTTTTTTACAGGCAACTTTCAGCATATAACTTACTAAAATAAACTATTTGCATGTAGAAACGATTATAATTTGCGAAATATATATTACTTCCTGCATTAGAAAGCAATTTTATAAGTATTTTCTTAGATTATAGCTGCAGTATTCAAATTTGAATTTAAAAATGTATCTCCGGTCACGTGTCCCTAGTCAATAATTTCTTACTTTACCCTTTTATATTTCACGTCATTTTACTAAAGTTACTTTTATATATAAATAATTTACACTCCTACTACAATTTATTGAACAAATTATGTTCAAAGATCAACAGTTTAGTTTCTCTAACGCAATTATTAACCAGAAGTTATATCCCCGCAGCTGCATGTATCGCCGGTCACGGCAGAGTTTGCTTATAAATAACGTCACTACAGGTCGGCCTAATAGTTTTACAAATATGACGGTATGAGTTTGAATTTGTGTAAAGCGTGCTCCTGTTTAGGTAAGTTCCTTATTATATTTATTTAGGTATAAACTAGAACATTGCCTACTTTTTACCAGGCGTAAGTTTTCATGTTGTATCGCCGGTCACAGGGTTAACTCATACCTAGTAGTCTTAATTAAGGGAAAAATACTACACGAAGTCATTCTCTTGAGTACAGATACTCATTTCAGTCTAAAAAAGTTTAAAAAATAGCTTGTATTAGCTCTTATCCACAAATTTGTGCACTTTTGAATCGCCGGTCACACTAACACCGGTCACGCATGAAAATGTTACCGGAGATAAATTGATGTGACGGTTTGTTATCCGAAGCTATATACAATATTTTTTTATTAACCATTTATAAGCCATTAAGGAAAAATATACTTTGATGTGCAAGTTTCGTTTACACCTTAGGTAGATTAAAAATATGACTAATTTTCTTAGTATTTTAACAGTTCATATAATGGCGTTATATGATTTAGAAGAGTAAAATTAGCCATGTGACGGGCGTTAAATTATTAAAAAAATCGATGCTATAGACCGAGATCTTTGCTACAATGATCTTTTGCGCGGACATATATAATTCCTCTAATTAGATACTATAAGAAACCTATTAAAAAATTAACAGGTGTTTTTGAGATTATTTATTTTTAATATCCGATTTACTGAAAGTTGCCTGTAAAAATGTTATGACTCCAATAACAAATAACAGACAATTGAACCCGAATAACCATTATAATACATTTTATTCGATTACCCACATGTTTTTTTGCTCTCTTGGGACAATGTTTTATCCACGACGGATGATTTCTTTTCTCACATTTTCTCGCCTTGGCCTCAGCCTCGCACCGGCTTATCGATGAGTCCGGCATTCCGGACACGCAGACTTTCGGCGGATCGAATTGACGCATGGCCTGCGCCTTTATAGGGTTCGATTTCAGTTCGGGTATTCTGGGTTTCCACGATTCGAAGATTGACGGGCAGCAGGATTTCTCGATGATGTATCTGGTTAAGGAGAGACAATAAAAGTTACTTACAGTTGAAGCGGGAAAAGAATGAACGTGCGTCATCACCTCAGTATTGTATAAACAAACGCAAACTTTTCTTCCCGCGTTTCATGGCACGGTAGTGACAAGTTTATGGGCGTTTTAACGGTACCAGGCACATATATTATATAAACAGTATATTGCCAATACGAACGTTCCAAAATAGAAAAAGTGTCCCCGCTATGGATGATGGTGCGGGCATATTGAGAGCCGGCCCGGCATTATTTGTTTGTTGTTATTCGTCGCCATCTTTGGTTCTGGGTGCTTTTTCAAATTACAGAATAAAAAGTAGTTCATCCACATTGTTGTCGGTATATTAGTGCTTATAAACTTTCATTACCTAACAACAATTTTTGTAAAGGAGTTTTTAATTTGTGGTGATTCGATTCGCTGTTTGATAGGTTAGTGACTTGTTTTGTTTAAGATGAAAGGACAGAAGTGCATGGTGCTTTTTTGCAAAAGTCGTGGATCCAATACCAGGTATAAAGTATTTCGGTATGTACATACAGGGTCCGCAAACGAAGCGTGGACGGAAGATTAAATCGTTATCGAAGAACTTATCAACAATACCAAAACAGCTTGAGATATTGGATTAAAGGCGGCATGTTTTAAAAATATTTTACATTATACAGGGTGGCCCAAAAAAATGTGACAGCATAAAGTTATATTTTTTTAAATGGGATACTCAGTATTTTATTGCATATTTAGGTTCGTATTACTATTGTTTATAAGTGTCTCAAATTTTATTTAATTTGGTTACGTAGTTTCGGAGAAATAAATTAAAAACAAGAAAAAAAAGTTTTGCAGTCCAGAATAAAAAAATAAAAAAAAACAATCCAGAACTATTTTTTTAACTTCGGAATTAAGTAAAATTTATGACAAGAGGTCTAGAGATACTATGAATGTAATTGCGTTTATTCATTTTATACAGGGTGTTCATAAAAAGCATTCAAAAACCCCACATTTTAAAATAATTTTTCTCAAGTTTTTCAAATGGAACACCCTGTATATTATTTGGCTATTTGACGTAGAATTCATAGACAATTTCTTTTTGTAATACATGCATATAGGTTATATCCAGCCGTTTTCGAAATAATTATAAATATCATAAATTATGTTTTTAAATAGAGTTTTTATTGGGAAATTTTGTTATAGGCGACTAGACTAATAATTGTAAACTAAAATAAATGTTCAAAATAGCTTCCTTTTACTCTTAGAGTTTGCCGTATTTTAGTTATTTCGATATAAATTTTAAAGGCCTACATTTTTGCTACTTTTATTTATTTAATTTTATTTTTTATTCTTAATCGAGTTGCCATGATTTTTTTTGTTTAGATTGTCACTATGACAGCCTAATAAAATTATTTCATTTGTTCAGTCGTCGAAATTAAGTACTAACTTACACGAAATGTCGAATTTTACATTTTATAAATGGTAAATATGATTTTCATACTGGGTGAATGTGCAAGAAATTGCCTCCTCGCGAGCCGAGTGTATGCTGAAAGATATCCAGATATTGAGAGAAAGCCGGGACCAGAAACCTTCGAGAAGTTTTTGCAAACGAACTTATGCATAACAAATGTAAACCATTAAAAATTTACCGCTAGATTTTAAGAAAAAGTAGCAAAAATGTAGGCTTTTAAAATTTATATCGAAATAACTAAAATACGGTAAACTCTAAGGGTAAAAGGAAGCTATTTTGAACATTTATTTTAGTTTACAATTATTCGTCTAGTCGCCTATAACAAAATTTCCCAATAAAAACTCTATTTAAACAACATAATTTATGATATTTATAATTATTTCGAAAACGGCTGGATATAACTTATATGCTTGTATTACAAAAAATAATTGTCTATGAATTCTACGTCAAATAGCCAAATAATATACAGGGTGTTCCATTTGAAAAACTCGAGAAAAATTATTTTTAAATGTGGGGTTTTTGAAGGCTTTTTAGGAACACCCTGTATAAAATGAATAAACGCAATTACATTCATAGTATCTCTAGACCTCTTGTCATAAATTTTACTTAATACCGAGGTTAAAAAAATAGTTCTAGATTGTTTTTTTTTATTTTTTTATTCAGGACTGCAAAACTTTTTTTTCTTGTTTTTAATTTATTTCTCCGAAACTACGTAACCAAATTAAACAAAATTTGAGGCACTTATAAACGATAGTAATACAAACCTAAATATGCAATAAAATACTGGGTGTCCCATTTAAAGAAATATAACTTTATGCTGTCACACTTTTTTGGGCCACCCTGTATAATGTAAAATATTTTTAAAACATGCCGCTTTCAATCCAATATCTAAAGCTGTTTTAGTATTGTTGATAAGTTCTTCGATAACGATGTAATCATCCGTCCACGCTTCGTTTGCGGACCCTGTATATACGAAAATATTTTGCTTATCACATTATCCGATCTGCGGAACCGAATTTCACTAAAAAACTTGTAAAAAAAGAAGAGAGTGTCATTCGTATACAATATAATATATATGTGGTCACTACCTAACCTTAAAATTAATATATTTTTAATTTATAGCTGATAATAATTCTCAAAATAGTCAATAATATAGTCATTCATTCTTAATTTTTGGTTCAGAAAAAAGTGAGGTTAAGAAACATACGACGTCGGATGAAAGTTAAAATAAAGCTCATCGTGTCGATTGTTACAAATATTCGGACGGAGTTTGGCACCAAAAGTTTACACCAATCAGGGCACCGTCGGATCATCATATCGTCAGAAATCGTATGCATGGAACGCTGTCTTAAATCGAACTAATGAAAATTTTGATTGCAATATTTTTCCCAACTAACCAGTGAAATTTACATTAGAAGTTGAAATCCGGTGCTGTCGAATGTTTACTCTCACACGGAAATTTCCGAACTGCGCAAACTCACAACGCCCCCTTCGATGTCCATAGCGTGGACATAATTGCAGATGGTATTAGCAATATAATGTTTATATATATGTGGTGCCAGGCGAAGCCACGAATAGCGGGGCTACATCCAAAATAAATGCATAAGATTACACTAAAATTTATTATATTACTGGTTTAGTTTTAAATTTTAAACTGGCCATTATACGTATTTTCAATTTTATTTAATTATATCAATTTATTGTTTAAAAAATATTAATATTTATTGACAAAGGTAACCAACTGCTTACAAAACATGCCAAAAAAATGTTTCGCTACCCTTGGGATCATCAGACACTCCCGGTTCCCAGCACTGGTTGTTATAGGTTATTTAAAAAATACAATTTTTTATAACTAAATATACAATATTTTACTGCTTACTGAAAAGGAAACAAATGTGTTCTCAAAACAACTGATTTTGATGATTTAATTCTATATAGCAAAGCACGTTTAGAAACTTGGAAAATTTGCGAACCACACGGAACACAAAATATAAATGTGAATGATAACATGTCAATATCTTAATTTTGCCATTTCTGTTTAATACACTGGAATTGTATTTAGTTGCCAAAGATAAACGTTGTCCGTTTTATCCTTTTCATTAACAGATAGAACAACAAGATATTAAAAATAACAGTAATAAGCAATAACATTTCTTATTACATACCCAATATTTATATTACTTACTTTTCGATGGGTTCTTTTGGCTTGGTGCAGTCAACTTTTTCGCAGGTCGGGCCCCTGTTTCTAAACACATTGAAAAACGACAGTTTCCGATTAGCGACTAGGCCGACCTGTCTTAGCATGAGTTCTTTGGTTTTTCCCGATTTTTTTACTAGAAATTTTGATGAGATGAAAAATGTATGAGGTGTTCTGTGACAGATCAAGATGATGTGAGACAGTGACAATGGCAATTCGAATTTGGGGGATTGGTGATGGCGTTGTTACTTTTATGTTTTTTTTACCTTTTATACCTTGGACTGGTCCATCTATAGTACAAATTAATACATTAGGTACGAAATATTTATACCCCCCGGATCTCTCGTCGTGATACCATTTTTTCCGTAGCAAAATTTAAATCCATCAAAAACTGTAATATAACTTTTCTTTGTCGTTTTCTGTTAAGTAGACAAAGACATTCGGCCTTCGTGCATTCGGAACGTACTTTTTATTAAGCCATTATTGGAATATTTGTCGTTATTGTTAACTAAAATTCTTTGTCGTCTTTCAATTTTGTTAAATTTAGGTATTGTTTCCGGTGATGGTGATTGTTTGTGGTGACAGTAACCAAGTGGAATTTAACGCTAAAAAATCCCAGGCAGCAGTTTTTTCTGAAAAGGTTAACATTACAGAACCGGATATAGTCATGGACGGACACGCAATCCCACTGGCTTCATCTATTAATTTGCTGGGCGTCAATCTGGGAGGAAATATGTCTTCGCTTAACCACGTTGTGGCAATCGCCAAGATAGCTTCTCAGAAACTTGGTGTACTCTTCCGAACCAGAAAGTTGGACACACCTCAACAACTTTTGACACTATACAAAGCCCAGATTCGACCATCACTAGAGTACTGCTCTCATGTCTGGAGCTCTGCACCCAAACATACTCGTCGGCTAGTGGATTCCATCGAAAGGAGGGCCATTCGTCTGATTGGAGACCATGAGCTGACGAAGAACCTTGACAGCCTAGAACATCGAAGACAGGTTGGGGATTTGACTCTCTTTTATAGATATTTTCATGGAAACTGCTCGGCTGACCTTGCCCTCTTAATTCCGCCCAGATCGGCGGATAGCAGAAATAAACGACGAACCACTGCTGCCCATCCATATGTGGTTAAGCTCAGTACTCCACGAACTTCCTTATTTAAGAATTCTTTCATCTGGAGGACTTCATCCTTATGGAACGACCTTCCCGAGGTTCGTCCCAACGAATATAACCTCCAACGATTCAAGACCAACGCTTTTTGCGCACACGCACTACTCCCAGAGTGCCCTAAAGAATTTTTCCTATAGTGCTTATAATAAAAAAAAAGTAATTCTTAACTCAATATGGTAAGACTTTTAAGTCGCGTCCGTCGATTGTTTGTTTCTCCTAACCAAAACATATCAAACCGATCAGAGGTTAGAATGAAGACAGAAACAGACGGAAGATAAAAAGAGATGGGGATTCTATAGATAGAATCTCCATTTCTTTTTTGTTGTGTTTAGTTTCGTAATAACAGACGCAGATAGAAATACCGATGGCTCTAACGGAAGTGTGCGTAAAATAAATCCCATAAGGAAACTTGGTACTTCACGCACCGGTGTGTGAAGTTGTACTTACAGCATAATATTTTAGCTATTTGACCCTAAAAACAACAATAAAGGTCCAAATAAAAATACTTGTTAATACTTGACATAAAGTTTATTATGAATTGTCACATTGTCCATTTTTTTTCGTCGCAATATGGCGATGCAGTGGTATTGGACAACCAGGTATATATTTTTTGCGGACCGCGTGCAACATGGGGTATTCCTACAAAATTATAAAGAAAAATTATTATAGGAATTTTGAATGTGAGAAAAACATTGTCGTCAATGTCATTGATGGCACAGTCAAAGTTGTAAGGCCAGTTAAATATTGATCAAAACCTTTTTAAAGGCTCGATATTAATCTTCCATACTCGTATCCCGTTTTAGAGATCTTTAACACCCGGTATCTCAAAAGTTAAGACGTTTTGGACATATGTTAGTATGAAGTTTTTTTCTGAAAATGGACCCCTTAAATATTAGCATCTTATTAAAGCCGTATTAGAGTCGGCAATTCTTCTGTTGCGCCTGCAATGGCAATTATAATTGCACGTATTCATGCGCACTAAACCGTTCTCGATCAGCTGGCGCATTGCCAACAGTCAGAACAGCAGTTGGTACTGTCGAAATCCCTAAAATACCCCCAGAACTAGAAATGGGCAAACCTGTTCGTTTTGATTACCAGTTAAAGCAGCTACTGGTACTATAGCAGTTCAAAAAAGTTGTGGCGAATTAGCAGTACATATGCTTAATAAGGAATGTGAACTGTTAATTTCAGTACCAGTTAGTTTAAATAGCCATTAGCTGTTCATAGCTGCTTCGACCAACTAATAAACGGCTAAAAATAACAGAATAATCCATCTCTACCCAGACTTGCAGCGGCAATGGCAATTAAAATGGTACTTGCCCCATTTCTGGCAATGAGAGACAGCTGATCGGGTACGGTGTGCTGCGCAGGGATCCGTGCAATTTTAATTGCCATTGCTGGCGCAAGAGACAAAAATCGCCGACTCTAATACGGCTTTTAAGAAACAACCTGAATAGTGCCCTACTTAACATGCTGCCGTTAGAACCTTTCATGTTAAGTAAGTTGATTTACCTTTTTCGACCCTTTTAACGTTCCAATATCCAAACATAATCTGGGATTTTTCGTTTTGTCATAACATTTCTTAAATTTTCTGTATTCACACGTGGATATGGTAAGCTTATCGATTATTCCTTGACCAACGTACGGTTCGCAAAGGTGTTCACAAGTTGCAGTTTCCAATTTTCTAATTAAAAAAAAATTTATTAACTATGTACCATCGTGCCGATAAAAAACTGGACAGCAAAATCTCAAAACTGGGAAGAAATACATAATATCTCATAGACTATAAAAGGTGCTCGACAGCTGTAAAGGTAAAAACACCTAACTTTTAGAAAGTAACCTAGGTTACATAATTTAAGGTTTGCATTTTGCGGTATGTTGCTTGTTTTATAAAGTTGAGCGGAAGTTTATATGGAGGAACTAAATGTATTACGCATTTTTATTTAAAAAAAGTCAAATGCTTTATTTAAAGTAGGTATATTTAATGTCGCCAAAAAATCAAAATAAAACTGGATAATAAAAGAAATTTAACAGGAAGTAATAAAATATACCAACACAAAATGTGTCCTAGCAACAAATTTTTTTTAATATGTAGTCCTTCCTGTTTATTATTTCTTGATAATTAGTATTCTTTTATTTTCATCTTTAGCAAACATTCTAGGGGAACCTGAAACTGCTCCTAATAATAGTTCGATGCCTTGCTATTTTTTGTTTTGCCAACAACACGGTATTTCTGTTTACTCCCAGTTCGCCTGCAATATCCCTAATAACAGCACCATCTCGCAACCGACTGTAGACAACAGCCTTTCGCTGGGGGGTTAATTGTGACATATTAAAAAAAAATGTGCTTGACGAGTTAATGATAAAGCGACAGTAAATAATTCCTAATAGTCGAGGAGAAATAAGAAATTTTGCTGTCCTAGTTTTTTTATGGGTACGTTGGTTTGGTATACTAAATGGTATACAGTGACCGGCAAAAAGTTGGCCACATATGAACATTTATTTTCACATTTGTCACGTGACTACTCGTTTTGGTTGGAAAATTGAAAAAAATATGTTCTGTCATGGAAAACTGGTATTAGATGACGAGATTTGGAAGGAACCTATTTGAAAAAAGTGTTTAGATTTTAATCTTATGCTCGTTTGCAAAGTTTGGAGCCAAAATTTCAAAAAATATAAAGTATTAAAAATCCAAGAATTTTTTTTTTAAATTTTTTATTTAGTGAGAGCAACTTTTGGAAAAACTTGTTAAAAAATGTGTTCTATAAATAACTATAAATGGTAAATATGGTTGCCAGATACAGGGCCTGGCCGCACCCAGTTACATGGGAAAAAGCTAAATTTTAAACACATAATTTTTTTTAAAAAACAACAAAGATGATTAAATAATAGATTGTTATCTAGGTTTCCGATCATTTAGAGCATTGCCATTAGATTCATAGGAATATGAAACTTGTGAAACTAATACTGGATATTTTTCTGAAAAAAATATAACTTTTGGAATTTTGGCATAAAACGTTGTAATATAGCACAAGATTAAAATCTAGACACTTTTTCAAATAACTTTTTTCGATATCTCGTCATCTAATACCAGTTTTCCATGACAAAATATATTTTTTTCAATTTTCCAGCCAAAGGAGTAGGTACCTATATTCACCGAGTCACGTGACAAATGTCAAAATAAGGAGTAACAAGTTTTAAGATCAAAATGATCTATTTTGTTTGTTAGACAGCTGTCAAACTCTCCCATTATTAACACTTTTTTACAAATAATTTCATGGCAATAACCGAAATTTCAGATTGTCTTTGGTTTTTCAGAACTATAATATTTTCTTGTGGCATTCGTCTTGAATATTTGCCAAACGTAACAATATAAATACCTATAAAAATGTTGTCGCAATTTGGCCGTTCTTAAATTTGCGTGCATGCACGTGACTACCCGGTAATGATGTATTATTTCTTACCGTTCTTTATTCTTCGTGGGACATATTTCTTCCACTGCCTTTTCCCACGGCAAACATCCCCGTGCTTCCAGGTCGGGTTCGCCCAACCGACACTCGGGAACGCAGGGCATGGATTCCTTGTCTCTTATCAGCGGTCCGGTTTCGGGAGGCTTGCATTGGTCCGGCTCCGGGAGGGGGCACGCATCTCGTTTCGATTTCGGTTTCGGTTTCAAGACGCAGCTGTATTTGTTGTCGCTAAAACTTCTACAAAAATATTTGCATGGTTTTAAGTACTATACCTATTTTCCGAAAGGGTATTTTCTTGCAGAACATCTTTTAAAAATACTCCTCAGTATACAGAGTGCTACCCTATTCAAAACCAAGAGTCAGTAAGTGTAAACATTAGGTCCCGTGCATGGCACGTTTGATCACGTTTGACACTACCGGATTAACAACTGTAATATTGTCAAATAAAATTCTTTGTTGTTTTTCAGTGTTTGAGTGTTAAATTTACGTATTGTTTGTGGCAAAATAGTAGTTCTTCACTGAATATGCCGAGTCTGTCGTAAACTGGATAAAAATATAGTCCTTTGAGTCACGTCCGTCGATTGTTTGTTTTTCCTAACCAAGACATTTAAACGGATTCGCTGTCACAATGAAAACAGAATCAGATACAAAGAGATGGGGGTTCTACAGATAGAATCGCCGTCGCTCTTTTCTTGTGTTTATTTTCGTTCATCTTCATAAGAACTATTGAAATATTAGCATGCCATTAAGGAACACCCTGTATAAATCTTATTCTTTTTGGGTTTTTGGTGATATTAAGGCAACAATAAATAAATCAAAAATCCTGTTCGTCTACCTCGATTGGTCGCTCGAAACTCTTCCCGAACTCCTTCTGTTGCAGACTCCAAGTCTCCAACACTGACCGCGGTGAATCCACAGCAGTGCTCTCGACATTCTGCAAGCTATTGACGATGCGATACGTGTACTTGGTCAATATGTTGATAGTGTTTTCGTGCACTAGAATTTTGTAACTGGGAATTGAATGCATAGCTGAAATTTTGATATTTGACGATTTGACATGTTTTTGACAGTGGAAAAGGTTGACGGCTGGTGGGTTAATTTTTGGATATAACAAGGCGGTTTCTTGATTTTATAATGGGTACCTAATTTTAATTAACCGGTGGGGGATAATGATTAATCGTTCTTTCGCAACGAGTGTTATACAGTGTGTCCCATTTTCGACACAGAGTTATTTATCAAAGATATAATGACCTGACCTGACCCTGAATATCTATCTGCTTTGTACACGTCAATGTGATGCCTGTTATTACGAAAATAAACACAACAAAATAGAGATGGGAATTCTATCTGTGGTATCTATTAGAGCGCCTCGCACACCTATGGTGAACTGTAGGTACTTTTCATAACTCCAAGTTCGCCTAACGAAATATCTTGGAAACACCGAAAAAATGTAAAAATTTGAACACCTGCGGACACCCATGTTGATGGGAATTATTTGTCTTATTCTTGGGTAAGGAATTATCGCATGAGCGATGGCACGGGTTTTTGAAATGCCCTGTATGTATAATATAATATTTATTGAGCTTGAACGATTAAAACAAACATACAAGAGATTTCAAGGGTACCGGTACCTTCTCGTGGACGTGTAGTTGCTTTAACACTATTTCTAGAGGCACTGTTTTTCTTCAATCCGTATGGAATAGAGCGGAGGAGGCGTAGAGGGAAATAATATATTATATGTATAAATAATGTACAAGGTGTCCCATTTTCGACACTTTTATAGGATATCTCAGTAATTGTTATGACTATCAAAAAAGTACTGTAGGTGTCATGTGCTCTATTTGGGACAATTACGGAAATACCCTATAAAAGTGTCGAAAATGGGACACCTTGTACTTCAATACAAATAAATGCAATTACTACACGTCATATGTCTTGAATACAGTAAACCCGCAACTAATCTTTTTATTACAGGAAAAATTACGATTCCCAATCGTCAATGGACAATTCCATAACCAGTCAAAGTAGTACTTTAGATCAAGCGAGCGCCAGTAATTGGGAAGTCAGAAGTCTTACCAACTTACGAAATCTGGTGCAATCGAAGGATAGTAAGACGAATTTGAAATCCGTTCCGAAAATGTCCCAGCCCCATTTCATCACCCTGTGGAAGACCGTTTACGACATTTTTCATCCGGAACCGGAGGATCTGGTAAGACGGTGTTTTTGAAATCAATCGGAGTCAATAGTGGGAGTATGTTTTTTTTTACAGGAAACTTACCATGCGATAGCTGACGTGGGCACTCTCCTTCTGCAATTAGGCGACGTGGGAAGACAATTTTTTGTTAGTAGAGACGAGAGTGAAGACAGCCTCGCTGCAGCAGCAGCAGCGGCTGTGAGCGCTCAGAATGCTTCGGGCGACGGCGTGGAGGTAATTATTTTCCATTTATCTTATTTTTATTCTTTTATCTAATTTAAAATGAAATACCAATACTCGCTCAAAGTAATTATTTTTTATATATATGGTGTTCGGATAACGAATCGGGTTACTTGGAGAGGTGATTCTGCATGTTAAAAATAAAGGTAGTCATATAACAAAATGTCGAAAACTTAAAGCTGTTCCAGCTACAGCCTGTTAAAGTTCAATTTATTTTTAACATCTTGAGGTTGATTTTTAAACTATCAAGTTGATATTTGGCACAGGTATTACGCTTAGGAGCATTTATCAGTGCTTAAGGTAAAAAGGTGTGACAAACTACAAGAAAACTATTGCATAGATTTTGTTCAAATTTTGAGATTAGCTTCGAAATGTGGTACTACAAAACCCACAGAACCTTGATTTTTTCAAAAAAGAATTTTAGCATTTCCAAAACGGTAAATATCGTTCAGATTAAAAAAACATGGTTATACAGGGTGTTATGGAAATGACGTATTATATTTAAATGGGTGACTCCTGGGGTGTCCTAGAGAAGCGCTACATATTTTTTTTTTTTCAAATCGAACGTTTAAAAAGTGGGGTAATTCACCCATAAACCCACACACAACTCCTCGACACAGTCACATTACACTGAGCAGCTGTGTAATAAACAGATGTTCTGGCGCAATGTTGCCAAATTGTTCGTGTAAAACTTTAGATTCTTATAAAAATAAATATTTAGTTACCTAGTATCCAAATAGAAGTGAATCCAGGTGCCAGTATACTAGCAAGTAATCCAAGGCACATAAATCTTTAGTTTTTTTGGTTTTAGTGGGTAAAGCTTATACCCCACTAAAACCCCTTCGGCGTTTTTCTTCCAATCTCAGAACATATCGTCAGAGACACAGAACAAATAATGAAACACTGAACAAATTACCATAAATCACTTAAAGAAACACATGTTTCAAATTAGTTTTTTAAGATAGGCCCTTGCCACACAAAATCGCTATACACTAATGCATTATTTAACAAACACACAAATCTCAGATAGGACACAATTGGCACTTTATAAACTAAAACGTTCAGCAATTATTTTATCTGCTGCATCCAATATCTTATATCGCAACTGATCCATCTTCGACTTTATTAACTAATTCTTTATTCATCGTACCCCATAGAAAAAATTGCATGATGTAAGATCCGGTGACCTTGCGATTTCCAGTCTCTTACTAAAGGAACATTTTCTAATATGCCTTCGACTTGATTTTTCTGTATGTACTAAACATTTTTCCACTTATTCTCACTGTACAGTTGATTAAATATCCCGAAAAAACTTTCTGGCGCGAAGACGCTTGTTGTCATGTTGTCAAGCAAATGTCAACGTTTAACCTCAAAGAAAATATAACATTTAACCTGTCCATTTTATACTAGAGATGTGGCAAATTTTTTGTTTTAAAATCCCGCTGTGAAACGATCGATTTAATTTTTTTAAGCCTTTCGAATGAAATAAAGCACCAGAGCAGCGATTAACAAGTTTTTTAATCTTTATTGGTATCTACACCATAAATAAGTGCTGTAGAATATTATAATTATTTATTTCAACCCTTTTTGGTGAATGCGCAGGAATCTCCCGGAAAACATGCATTGCATATTAATACATTCCTAGTTTTTGACAGTTCGTTTCAGACAGCGAAATGATACATTTCACAATGTGTTTTATAATTAAAAACAAATGTTCATACAAATCTAGGCGAGACAACCCAATGTTAATAAAAAACGATGTCTCCAAGTGAATTTTGTGTGTGCTTTGGCCAGTGTTGTGAATTTTGTGTGTGTTTTGGCCAGTTCATGTGAAGATTTCCGATTATGATTATAGGTTATGTGCCGGTTTCTTTACTAAAACGCTGTATAAGTTTTTATAGAAGTTGACATTAATTTTTAAATAAGACCGACAAGGTAAGTGTATGTGGCCTAAATAAAATTACATTAAAAAATCAATCGGCCAATCAAAAGTCAAAAGGTCATTGACATTTGACCTAGTTACGTAGTTGGGTATTTCAAACTTGTGCGAGTGTAAGGTGTAATTCTGACAACACCGGTGAGAATTCGGATGTGTCGCAGTGCGGTACAGTGATATTCCTGGTTTGACGTCAGGTCATTTTTACCGCTAAATGAATTGAAAGCGCCATTTAAGGATATTTTTCTTCAATTTGTATTCATCTCAGGAATTGCCGGTTTAAATATAATACGTCATTTCCATAACACCCTGTATAGTCATTTTTGACAGTATCGCATGCACTATCAATAATCTCAATTAATATTATTCCTTTATTTTATTGCAAATAAACGTCACACCGAATTTTTATGGAAAAATATCGAAAATCGCAGTTATTTGGCAACGCTTCCGTTGATCAAAGGCAGCCTCCTCGTCCGGCGTGGTAAATCTATTTGACGGGTGTACGATACAGCAGCCGGCGCAGTGGCTTGGAATGGAGATGTTGTCAGATTGCTCAATAACAATGACTTACGCTCTTTCGCGACCAAATCCCAAATCGGACAACGCGCTTTACTGATAACTGCTCTTAAAGGCTTCTATCATTATCTTATAACTTTTTTATATTTGGGTTTCATAATAGCTACATTATGAAATGCAAAATAAATGAATAACCTGCCACTTTATGGAACTGAAATTTTATTTTCTTTATGTTGGCAGCAAGTAGGGTTCGAATTATAGGCTTACTTTGATTTCGTTGAAATTAATTTTCTTAGCATTATGGATTCGATAAAAAATTTTTATTGAAAACTTAAAAATACTAACCTTAACCTTGCAAATAGATCATTTTTACTCGATATTTATCTGAATACCTATACTCGGAAATATACAACATGCTGACGGTGTCCGTCAACTAATTTCTAGTCACAACTATAAAACAACATAACCTAAAAATAATAGAAATATCTTCCACTTTATCCTCTACTTCTAAAGTTTTAAGTTTTATTCAGTAAAGTACTATTTTTATTTTTAATTCAATATATTATTACAAATTTCCTGGGCATTAATTGTTATTCCTGTCAGATTCTGTGTCGACACAATATTTTGTTCAATAGTATTATTTATTTCCATATTTTGAACTTTGTTCGCACCATAACTCAAAGTCTTGCATATTCTTTTTAAAAGCTTTTCTAGATTATTTTCTGTATTTCTGACGAAGTACAATTTTATGATGTATGGGAAGAAGCTTTGTTGTGGTCAATTGTTTCTATCATGGCATATTTGATACTTGTAACATTTTATTAAATTGTAAAAGTATTGCCAACCCAAAAAAAATGGGAAAAATCTACTATATTTTTAAAGTTTTTCAGACTTTACAGACCCAAATAGAAAAAGTATTATAAAATACATAAGACAATTAGAGCACTTGTACTTTAGAAAACTCCCCGCTTCGCGGGTCGTTTTCTTAATTACACGCGTGCTCTAAGATAATGTCTTACGAAACTTGTACCTTAATATACTATTTTGGCATATCTTTTTTGTTTTGACAGTTATTGGATTATGTCATTGTAAAGATAAAAGAATGCCTAATCAAAATGGTACTCTTTATTCGAGTCGATAAACCGCGCCGTTTAGGCGCAAAACTGGAATTAAAGTTTTTGTTAACACTAAAATCGGCTGTTCAAAAGTAAAAAAGAAGTATCGAGTTTTCGACTTTTTGTTATACTTATTATTATCTTTATTTTAACGTAGAATCACTTGTTCAAGTATGATGCGAATTATCCGAACACCATGTATATACTTTTGGGCGACGAACATGAAAGCAGCAGCGGCTGCCGAGGCGTTTGGATGAACCCCCGTTGGGTACGCCTCGCGGACTTGTTCCCTGTTTACTTCCACAGCGCGCCGCGTCGCTCCCTTTGGGGAACCCTGGATCAAAGAATAAAAAATCCAGCTTCAAAAATAGTGCGACAAAGGAAATTAACGCCGTCGGAGACGAAATAGTATATGACGTACCGAGGTGGAAAGTGTTTCATTCCTGTCGAGTCGGTATTTACTAAATCTCGAGACAGTAATGAAACTTTTCACCGGGGTTTGTATACTATTTTATTTACAACCACATCTAACATCCACTTCTTATTATTTTGAATTAAAATTATTAATAAAAGATAAATGTCATTTTGACTTTTCCATTGAAAAATTAGACAGAAATTTCAAATAACCGCAGGTGGTAAAATAACGTAGGTAAATAAATAAGATATGGAAAAATTACTAAACAATGTATTGGGCACAATAGTTTCTAAAAAAAATATTGCAGCCTTTCTGAAGCTGAATATTTAAGGTTTTACTGGCCACTGTTTCAGAAGAACAGTGGCTACTTTGCTCGCAAATAACGGTGGCGACCTTATGCAAATTAGGAGGCTGGAAATCTAGTACAATAGCTAAGGGATTTCAAAGCCAAGTTCAAATTTTACTAACACTACTTTAACTTCAAATAATAATCCTGAACTAAACCTTTCAAAACAAGATTTCCAGCAAGGTTTTAACATATCAGTGACTGCCTACAATAATGCCAATGTAATATTTAATATAAAAAAGTAAAGCCATGTTAATTTTTTTATAAATGTCAGGTTTATTTTAAAAAATAAATTCATTGTCGTTAAATTTGTGTAGGTTATGAGTTGTATATTGGTATATTATTTTGAGATATCGTTTTTGTTTAAAATTACAAAAAAATAATTAACTTTCCACCCGGGTGGAAAGTAAAGGTAAAAACGTCAACTTTCCACCTTTCAAAGATAGATGATGTCATTATTACATGGTTGTAAATAAAAATATAAGTTGTACGGTTGCACCCTCTGCAAGCGTGTTAGCAACTTAGGAATAATTTTTTCAATGCCAAATAATTCATTTTTTTAAATTTTAGTCTCCTGATAAAAATGGCAACCCGTCTACGCCCAAAACAGAAATCCAATGGTACATCACGGTGGAACAATTCCTGGCCTCCATCCTTAACGCGCAACCTCTCGTCGACTTTTTCTCGGAGAGGTCATCGATCAGCGACAACATAAAAGTCCTCAAGGGTAGAAAATTTAATAGGTTTAATTCTATCGGGGAAGTACCCGCCACCGTTAAAGTTTGATAATGTGGTTGTCGTGCTCGAAGGGTGTCGAGAATGCGATTGTGATAATTTTATTTCGCGGCGTGTAATTAAGGAAAAAATTGTAATTGAGCGATTCTGTTAGAATCGACTGCAGTGGCGGCTCGCTATATAGTTTTACGGGAGGCATATGGAGTGTTGTGAAGGTATACAAAAGTCTTTTGGACCACTACTAAATTTTGTCAATAATTTATAGTAAATAATAATTCCACGACACTGGAGTCTGATACGGGGACGGAAGGGAAAGCAATGTTAAAAAGAATTCATAAAATTCATTTCAATGAATCCCGATCAAATACTAACAGGAAAACACAGTATTAAAACAATATAATCGCTCCGCTTTTTAATTCAAAGCACCAGTTATGGCCACATATACAGGGTGCCCCAAGTAAAGTGGCCTATTAGAAATATCTCGAGAACTAAATGAGATTTTATTTTGAAAATTTGGCTGTGGCTATAAGAGATGGTTTTCTACGTTTCTAAAATATTTTGGATGATGCGGTGTTGCCGGATCATACCGAAAGTGGTAGCAACTTCGGAATTTTAAATGAATTACCCTATATATTATATTTTTTTGGGAATCTAGGTAAAAATCTAGAACAGTTTTCTGTATAATATCATATACCTATCTTTAAGACTTTTTGAAATATAAATAATTTTGTGATTTTTTAACGCCGTATCGGGACCTGAAAAGAAAATCGTATCTTTTTAGCAGTTACAGCTAGAAAGCTGAAATTTTAACAATAGGTTCACAAGACCATCGCAATTTTATAATTTTGAACAGTATTGAATTAGTTTTATACATGGCGTCTCCATAACAATATTTCTGAGGCAGATGAATTATTGCAAAAATCATATTTTTTTTAAATGGGACACCCTGTATTTGATATGTTTTGCTAATAGAGGATCAAATTTTCTATCTAATGATATTATGTGTTCCTGTACCTATCTTCGCTATTTTCGGACTTATAGCGAAATTTTTAAATTATCTTATAAAAATATATTTTTTGGTAGTGTGGTTGGCTGTGGAATGGATTTATAGAAACAAAATAATGAAAAATCCATTTGACGGTATGTCTGAGTTATTGTAATAAAAATGGCTAATTCACATTATTCGAGCTTAGATATTTTAAGTTTATTTTATATTCATGGGGAGTGTGGTAGAGTTTTATCTAGAACTTGCAGAAAATTTAATGAACTGCATCCTGATGCAGCTCTTATGACTCCCTAAAAGTTGATTGGCCGAGGCGGTCCATGGAAATGGCCCCAAGGTCTCCGGATCTTACCCCCTAGAATTATATCTATGAGATAGGATTAAAGAAATAGTATACAAGACACCCATCACAACAAGGGAAGATTTAGAAAATCGAGTACGAACAGCTTTGGGGTCTCTAGAAGAGAAAGAAATGAAAGAGGTGACAAATGAACATGTTATAACCACAATTTATGAATGTTTAAGAGCGAACGGAGGGCATTTTAAACAATTTAGTTATTAGTTATTTTATTGATGTAATTTTCATTTTGTTTATTTATTTATTAATAAATTCCTTATTGGTTAACTATTTTTTTTTACAACAACACAGACATAACGTCACATGGATTTTTCATTATTTTGTTTCTATGAATCCACAGCCAACTACCAAAAAATATATTTTTATAATATAATTTTTAAATTTCGCTATAAGTCCGAAAATAGTGAAGATAGGTATAGGAATACATAATATCATTAGATAGAAAATTTGATCCTCTATTAGCAAAACATATCAAATACAGGGTGTCCCATTTAAAAAAAATAAGATTTTTGCAATAATTCATCTGCCTCAGAAATATTGTTATGGAGACGCCCTGTATAAAACGAATTCAATACTGTTCAAAATTATAAAATTGCGATGGTCTTGTGAAACTATTGTTAAAATTTCAGCTTTCTAGCTGTAACTGCTAAAAAGATACGATTTTCTTTTCAGGTAACGATACGGCGTTAAAAAATCACAAAATTATTTATATTTCAAAAAGTCTTAAAGATAGGTATATGATATTATACAGAAAACTGTTCTAGATTTTTACCTAGATTCCAAAAAAAATATAATATATAGGGTAATTCATTTAAAATTCCGAAGTTGCTACCGCTTTCGGTATGATCCGGCAACACCGCATCATCCAAAATATTTTAGAAACGTAGAAAACCATCTCTTATAGCCACAGCCAAATTTTCAAAATAAAATCTCATTTAGTTCTCGAGATACTTCTAATAGGCCACTTTACTTGGGGCACCCTGTATAAACAGTATATTGCTAATACCATCTGCAATTATGTCCCAGCTATGGGCATCGAAGGGGGCGTTGTGAGTTTGCGCAGTTCGAAAATTTCCTTGTGACGGTAAACATTCGACAGGACCGGATTTCAACTTTTTTAATGTAAATTTCACTGGTTAGTTAGGAAAAATATTGCAATCAAAATTTCGATTAGTTCGATTTAAGACAGCGTTCCATGCATACGATTTCTGACGATATGATTATCCGACGGTGTCTTGGTTGGTGTAAACTTTTGGTATCAAATTCCGTCCGAATATTTGTAACAATCGATACGATGAGCTTTATTTTAACTTTCATCCGACGTCGTATGTTTCTTAACCTCGCTTTTTTCTAAACCAAAAATTAAGAATGAATGACTATATTGACTAGTGAAATTTTATGTTCGGTTCGGTTCCGAAGATCGGATAATGTGATAAGCAAAATATATTCGTATATATGTACATACCTGAAATACTTTATACCTGGTATTGATCCACGACTTTTGCAAAAAACCACCATGCACTTATGTTCTTTCATCTTAAACAAAACAAGCCACTAACGTACCAAACAGCGAATCGAATCACCACAAATTAAAAACTCCTTTACAAAAATTGTTGTTAGGTAATGAAAGTTTATAAGCACTAATATACCGACAACAAGGTGGATGAACCGCTTTTTATTCTGCAATTTGAAAAAGCATCCAGAACCAAAGATGGCGACGAATAACAACAAACAAATAATGTCGGGCCGACTCTGACGCGATCGATAAAATTTCCACCCTACTGCGCAAACTCTCTAGGCCCGCGACATCTCCCATAGCGGCGACACTTTTTGTATTTTGGAACGTTCGTATTGGCAATATACTGTTTATATATATGTGGTTATGGCTAGTTTTCGTTAATTTGGTATATCTCAGGATTTGCGGATTTTAATATACTTCATAACACCCTGAATTATTATTGCAACCTCCTCATTTCTAAGATACGAGCCGCTACTGGAATCGAGTTAAAATATATTTGAAATGGTGGTAAAAAATACCAGGAACGTCATAGTTTCGTAGATTTTAAGAAAATGAAATTACTGAAATAAAGGAGAAACCATGACAGCCCTATGAAAGACTAGCGAGACACACAGTATATTATACGTAGGTGTCGCTTCTTATTAATATGCCCAGCCGCCTCTGTCTATGATGTAGGTAGGTAGTTTTTTGATTTGACTGAAAATTCAAGAAATAGGTTGTGGCGATGCTTTTATTTCATCAAAAAAAAAACAGTTACGCCACGAGCGTCGTAAATAGCAAATCTAAAAAAAACTTTTTACCTACCACCTACATTTTATGCACTAGAATATATTTTTAGAGCAGATATATTTTTTTAATAACCAAGTTAACCATTGTGCAATATTAAAGTGATTTATATCTATTCTCTGCTTGCAAGATATCGTCGAGGGCTTGTCAAAAATGGTGATATCGATTATGTCAAAAAGTTGTATTTTAGTTCGGCCGGAATATCTAAATTTAGATACCATGTATTACCAATATAAACTCCTGGACAAAATTAACGCAACATCATAAATTTGACATATTTTTAATGCTATTTTCTTTCTGAATTTATGATACGATTTGAATAATTTTTTTTGCATTGCAGGTTGGTTCCTTGACAATGTCATAGTTTTGGCTATTTATGATTCAAATTCAAATTCATTTATTGATCAATTTTTCAGTACAGCAGTACAAAAAAAGAACCATAAAGGTGTAGATCACAATTTCTATATGTATATATCACAATTTCTATATGTATATATAATGGAACATACTAAATCAACAATAACAAAAAACAATCAACGTGCAACATACAGAGAACAATGAACTAAACACAAAGTCGAAAATAGAATAAGATCAAACAAAATATGCACAAAAAAATTTAATTTTCGATTTATACTGGGTGTACTAAAAATGCTATGTTTTTCCCGAAAATTCGCATCACCCTGTGGAGTATATTAGCAACCGAAACATATTGCAGTGACATTAAACGGTAGGTCCATCTTTCACCAACATTTTCTTTTTTGGTTTACTTCATTATCTCTGTTATTAAAGGAGATACACCGTTTTATAGCGTAACATGTTTTTATAGTCTTTAATGTTCAACACATTCATTGTTAAATGTTTTCAAGTAGACTATGGACCTTTTCTGACATTGCAAGCGATGTGTCAGCAGATGTTGTATTTTAAAGTTACAAAGGTCAAATAAAATTCGCCATACTGATAAAAAAAACTGTTCGGATACTGCTTATTAAACGTTCGTTTCGTATGCCCAGTTGCCCGACGAGTATTTTAATCTTGAAACCTACTTGAAAACATTTAACAATGAATGTGTTGAATATTAAAGTCTATAAAAACATGTTACGCTATAAAACGGTGTATCTCCTTTAATAACAGAGATAATGAACTAAACCAAAAAAAGAAAATGTTGGGGAAAGATGGCTCCGCCGTTTAATGTCAACTGCGATATGCTTCGGTTGCTAATATACTCCACAGGGTGATACGAATTTTCGAAAAAAAAACATATCATTTTGCGTAAACCCAGTATAAATCGAAAATTAAATTTTTATCATAAACAGCGAAAACTATGACATTGTCAAGGAACCAACCTACAATGCAAAACAAATCGTTCAAATCGGATCATAAATTCAGAAAAAAAAATAGCATCAAAAATATGGGAAATTTATGATGTTGCGTTAATTTTGTCCAGGAGTTTATATATATATTGCCGAATATTGCCCCCCCTGTATATTTTATAGAAAAACTGCTTTAAAGCTTCTTGAAGAGGCCGACATGGTAAACCAATGTGCCGAGTTTGAATACATTTTGGTGAGCCAATCCTACGCTATTCAATTAAACGTGACCACGAAACTCGCACAGTTTAGGCAATACAGCAAATTAAATTTTGACATCGACAAAACGAAAATTAGTGCCAGTGTTCAGCTTTATGTCAATTTTTGGCACTAACGTCATAGAAATTGGTTGCTGGTGGTTGCTGTACCCAAGTAGCATTTTTAGACACATTATGGTCAATGTATCGTAACTATCGTTTCTGTTTCCGATCAAAATTGGAAACTGTTGGCAACAAAAATGGAAATATTTTCGAAACGTATACATTTTAAATGGGACATTTACACATGTTTCCAAGTGGTTGGTACTAGCTGTGACTTTCGCTGTTTCGATGCACAATCGAAAATGTTCGAAAATATTTCTAAACTGTTTATTCAAAAATGACAGTATAAAGGGACGGGGCTATGTTAAATCATGCACAAAACAATTAGGATACCTTCACTGTTGTAAAATAAAAGAAATACAATAAGAAACAATAAATTTGCCATGATGAATTCGTTATAAGTATAATTCCTATAAGTTATTTTATTTCATATACCTAATTATTGCACATAAGAACAAAAAAAAAATCATTGTCGCAGTAAATTTTATCGTGCAGTTTAGTAATTTGGCTTTATATTTTTAACGTGCCCTCGATTTATTTTCATTTACAGAAAAAAATATACTTTGTCAAAAAAATTTAAATTAAAATATTATCAAAATTTTATTTATTTCGTTTATAAATCGACTTAGCTAGGAAAATGGCACTTATCTAACAACTTTTGGCTTTGCAAGAGATCCAGGAATTTCATTAAAACTCATTTTAACAAAATAAAAATTCATTTCCCAAAATGGCCGCTAGAAAGCAATAAATCGCTAATAAACGTACACCGATGCTATAAAAAAATCTCTTATAGGAAATTCAATGCAATATTGTATCTTGCCAAAACTTGCCGAAAAATATTTATCTTCGCGCAACTTTATAATTTTAATCGAAAATGTTTCGAAACGTTTCTCAGCAAAGAATGTGTGTCCAACTTGTGTCAAAAATGCTACTATGACAGTTTCGTGTTTTGCCATCACGTTTAATTGAATAGCTTCGGATTGGCTCACCAAAATGGATTCAAAATCGGCATATGGGTTTACCATGTCGGCCTCTTCAAGAAATTATAATGCAGTTTTTCTTTAAAATGTACAGGGGACTCAATATTCAGCCACCTCAAAATGACATAGGATGTCCTATGTTCAACTCGATGGTATATCCGGTATATCAATTCGCATAACGATTTTTTTTTAATATCAGGCGAGGAAACTCTAAATTTGACGTGGCTTATGATAACTTTGACAGTACTTCTGCTATCTTGTCGGCGAAGCATAGCTATTTAATAGTTTAAGTTAGAAATACAATTTATTGGTGTACTGACAAAACTGTAAATTGGTATCTGAAAGAACAGGTGCGGACTGTAAAAATTACATAAATTGGCCTTTTTTTTTTGGTTTATAAAAAATTCCTTTAAAGACTTTTATCTCAGAAACGGTTGGAGATGGGTATAGGAACAAAAGTTACTTGCATTTTTACATAGGATCAAAAAATGTACAGGGTATTTTATTTAAAATAATAATTTTCATTAGATTTATCTACCCAACGCTCTAATAAAAAAAAAAACTAGTACAAAATCCTGTAATACTCGCCCAATCAATATGCAAATCAAGAGAAACAATTCAGAAGATTAAATTTGTAGTTTTGTCAGTGCGAGTACCACTATTACGTTTACTTTATAAGATTTATATTATTAAGTTTTTTGATGTATTATATTCCTTCCCTTACCGATATATTTCTTGTTTAAACTTTTTGTATATAAAGAAAATTATGGTGCCATTTTAAGATATTTTTATTAAATATTGTTTTAGCTTCAGAAAATTTTTTTATTAGGGGAAGTTTTTTCGAGTTTGTCATGGTTCTCTTCGTTTTTACTCTACAGGGTGACTTTGAAAATCTCGCTTTTCATACACTACTCATATCTTATCAATATTCTCTTTCAGACTCAAAACGCGACATTTTTGTGCAATTGCTTACGATTTTAACCTTACACTCACAAATAAACGGCCGACTGCTGTTACTGAATCACACATACTTTCATTCGGCGAAGTCCTTTCGCTCTGCCACGCCTACGCAATTGGTTGCCGGTCTGTCATCAGAGAGTTTTTGCACCGTACTTATTCGTCTTCCAAATACTTTAAAAAAAATTTTTGTCCGTTTAAAGGAGAGTTCTCGCACTTTTTCTATGAAAACAGCCTGTCGGCGTCCGCCCTAGAGAGGTTGATGTTTCATTGAATTTCTTATACCTAGTTCCGGACTAGGAAAAAATGTCCGCTTATCAGTGTACTTTGGCATTACAAAAATGTTTAGTTTATATTTATTTTAAAATTTTTACTTCCGTTAATGTCTCAAAAACTAAACTTTTTAGGGGGAAAACTGGCTACGTCACTGGACTTTACGTGAAAATCTCTAACAAGATCAGTTTTTAACTTTTTGATATGTTAACGCGTAACGGAAATACGAGAGGTGTCTAAAACGCGACGATTTTCAAAATCACCCTGTAGATTGACACCCGATTCTTTCGCTTCGTTAAAAGGTGGAACACTAAAGTGAAAACAGAACTTTAAATACCCCCAAAGAGTGGCTAAAATGGGATTAACTTCCTGGAAGAGGCACAAAGAAAATCATATTTATAAGAGGGGAAAAAAAATGCAGAAAAAATAAAATATTTCATAATTTTATTTTATTTAAAAAATACCTTAGTTTCAACAAAAACAACTATCTCTACACAATCCTAGTTTAAGTATATATACAGGGTGTTACAGAGTCGGCCTTCACCATTGGGATTTCGGAAATGGTACGAGATACGAAGTCGGTTAAATTGGGTCAAAGTTGCGTAAATATCAGCCGAATAATATGCCGCAAAAAAACAAAAATAAATACAGGGGCTTCCAAAATATTTGAAAAATTCTAAAATTTTGCGTCTCGGTTTTTATTTTTTACTGACTTTGTTCGAAGAGATGTCCAAAAATAAATTTCACTTTCGCTACTTTTTATTCTACACAAGATGGCATCATCAGAACTTTCATGTGACGTTTCGTGTGTCGCCATCATCAACTTATTTTTTTTAAATACGGGCCTGGATCCTTTTGTTTAAATTATGAAAGATGACCGAAATCTACGTTGAATGGTATACAACACTTACTGGGTTTCCGACGTTCTATTCCTTACGTAGTACGTTTCCTGTAGTTCCTTTTTTTTTAAATTTGGTATAATTCGAAAATGTAAAACTCTTAAGAAAGTGCCTGGCTTTAAGAGTCAAATTTTATTTATTGTCTCTTCGAAACAAAAGTAAATTACAGGGACGTACTAGGGGTATTTTAATGAAGATGGTCAATTTAAGGAACGAAACGTCGGAAAACCAGTAAGTGTTGTATACCACGAAGATCCAGGCCCGTATTTAAAAAAATTAAATTAATGACGAAACGTCGCATGAAAAATCTGATGATACCATCTTGTGGAAAAGAAGAGTAGCAATGGAAAGTGAAATTTATATTTGGACATCTCTTCGAACAAAATCAGGAAAAACTAAAAACCGAAACGCAACATTTTACATTTTTTCAAATATTTTGAAAGCTCCTGTATTTGTTTTAGGCCCATAATTCGGCAACTTTGCCCCAATCTAAGCGACTTCTTATCACTTACCGTCTCCGAAATCCCAATGGTGAAGACCGAATTTGTAACACCCTGTATACAAGTTGAAGCTATATATCTTACACATTCAATTACAGACCAATTACATACAGACAAACACATAATGTGCATTCATTACGATAGACACAAGAGCCGATCGGTTACATTATAGTGCTAAACCTTCTACCAAAAGACAATTATATATCGCTAGAATGTGACCGACATGTGCTAATCCTATGAATGAATGCGAACATATGTAAGATAGGTGTGAAGTTAGTCCTAAAAAATAAAATGACACAAAGAAAAAATATACTAAAAGATATAAATATACAAGGGTGGGTCCACGGACGGGAATGAGGGGGAGGGGGTGGGGGGTTTAGTTAAAAACGATATTTTGAACAATCATTAAAAAACAGCAAACTCCAAGAGACGCTGTCGACTCTGTATGACGTAGACGCTCTCAGGTTTCCTCTGTGGGAAAAAATCGTATAGTCTAAATGGATGCTAAGCAACTTCTTAACGACACTGTCGCTTAGAACGTAAACTACCTCGCACCTTATTTAACCAAAATGTAAACCTAATAAAGACAAAAAGAAGTAAATAAATACTATATATATGATGTATAAATAAAATAACACATAATGGGAAAATTTTACAAAGTAAAAATATTTACAAAATAAATAATAGAATTACGTAAAAAGTTTGGGGAAGCTTACCAACCTAAATTATAACATCCCCAACATCTGGGATGTCCCGGGTGGGGTTACTCGTACTACAAATGGACCTAAATTGACATTTTTCTTGAACAAATAACTTTTTAAGCAAATACGATATATCTTACAGGAAATTTAGTTTTTGTATAATTACTTTTTACTCAAACTCGAAACTGTACCACGTTTCGAAGGTAAAAACCTCCCATCTTCAGGAATAAAGACGGAAAGAACCAAAGAACAAACTGCAGATGGAAAAATGTACATTTCTATCCTACGCAACGACTGTAAACAGTCTTTCCCACCTCTTTGTTAACATAATTGTTCTCCGACTCCTTAAGATGGGGTTCATTTGGCATAAAGGGTTTTTGTCGATGAATTTAGGTCCATTCGTAGTTCAGGAAACCCATCCAGGGCCACCCTTAGAAGATAAAAATGGACCGAAACGTGGGGGAATCACTCACACTAAACCGCAAAATAATGTAAAAACTATAGTGATGAAGAAAAAATAAAATGACTTATTTATTGTAAAAATCACAGAAAATAAAATGGAAAATACAGAATGATCCATCTACCTACCTTCCGACGTTTTATATTAAAATGTAAAGTTTATATACCTAAAGACTAGACTAAATTTTGTATTCATAAAAAAGCATATAATTAGGAAATAAGAAGAGACACGTACAGATAAGAATGCACTGCACGGATCTCGTTAACCGTAAGACATACAGAAACGATCAAATTAGACAAAACTCGCGCATTAAGTGAGTTCTGCAACGTTAGGGAAAGATAGAGGAGAACAAGGCAATGAGAGTGTAAAATTTATGTTCACATATCTCTTCAAATGGAACCAGGAAACAAAAATAATTAAATGGTACCATAAACAGGACCGAATTTCAACCTTTTAATGCAAATTTCACTGGTTAATTAGGAAAAATATTGCAATCAAAATTTCGATTACTAGTTTGATTTAAGACAGCGTTCCATGCATACGATTTCTGATATGATGATCCGACGGTGCCCTGATTGGTGTAAACTTTTGGTGCCAAATACCGTCCGAATATTTGTAACAATCGACACGATGAGCTCTATTTTAACTTTCATCCGACGTCGTATGTTTCTTAACCTCACTTTTTTCTAAACCAAAAATTAAGAATGAATGATTATATTGATTATTTTGGGAATTATTATCAGCTACTAATGCACCAAATTAAAAATACATTAATTGTAAGGTTAGGTAATGACCACATTTATATTATATTGTATACGAGCGACACTCTTTTATTTTTTTACAAGCTTTTTAGTGAAATTCGGTTCCGAAGATCAGATAATGTGATAAGCAAAATATTTTCGTACATACCTGAAATACTTTATACCTGGTATTGATCCACGACTTTTGCAAACAAGCACCATGCACTTGTGTCCTTTCATCTTAAACAAAACAAGCCACTAACCTACCAAACGGCGAATCGAATCACCACAAATTAAAAACTCCTTTACAAAAATTGTTGTTAGGTAATGAGAGTTTATAAGCACTAATAAATATACCGACAACAATGTGGATGAACCACTTATCATTCTGTAATTTGAAAAAGCATCCAGAACCAAAGATGGCGACGAATAACAACAAACAAATAATGTCGGGTTGGCTCTGACGCGATCGATAAAATTTCCACCCTACTGCGCAAACTCAATAGGCCCGCGCCAACTACCATAGCGGGGACACTTTTTGTTTTTTGGAACGTTCGTATTGGCAATAGACTGTTTATCGAGATTCCTGTAGAGTGCATTATTATGCGGTATATCACAAATCTCGCTTCTCATTGTAACGTACGTTTTCTATGAATGTAACTATATGTAGACCAGATTTATTTTTCCTTCGCCCGTGGAACATTTGAAATAAATGGATCGCTCTGTATATAACGTGACAAGAACGGTTGAAACATGTAAAAAGTAAGATTGCATTCTAGCAATCCTATTTATAGCACCGACCAGTCTTTATACCTTCAATCTAGGTTCATTTAACCTACAATTTAAAACCAAACTTTTATTCTACCCTGTACATATTTTCTAAAAAAGTTTTAAAATTACACACTATGGGGGGGTTTTAAAAATAGAAAAATAGCGTTTTCACAATACAAGTATTAAGTTTAAGGTAATTATCCTAATTTGTACATCGAAAAGCATTTTTACAAATATGATTGTAAGCATTTAAATTAAAAGTGGGTAAAAAAAGGTTTTAAAATTAAAATTTAAAGACAAAAATCTATATTTTCATAGGCCACAGCTGATTTACGGTATAACTAGGCCTGTCACTGGGTATAAAGAATTTCCATATTTTTTTTCAAAATAACTTTTGGAACAGGAATTGTCGTTTCACCCACTTTTAATTTAAGAATCAGTTTTAAAGGCAACTTATTTGTTAATTTGCAGCCTATAATAATTTGTTTTTTGTCAACCTTATTTACTATGTACAGTGTGTCCCCGGATGGAGTCCTCAAGAGGGAAAAAATCGTTATTATTGATTCTACGACCAAATGTAATTATTTATAAAAGGTTCTGCTTGTTGAGAAAATTATTCGAAAATATTTAGTAACTACCGATCTAATATAGGTGCCACTTTTTCCTAAAAAGGTTTGGCAGATAAGATGATAAAGAGCAAAACGGTATTTTCTCAAATGAATTTAAGGTGGGGGGGGGGAGAGCAATTACGTTGTTATTATTTTGCATTTGTTCGCAATGTTTAATGCACTTCGAATGCTAAATTAACAAAGTATTAAATAAAAAGACCGATATTCAAGTACTTTCATATTTTCCTAATTTATCAACATCCTGTACATCTCATCTAAAAATTTTATATTGTTAATTCATTTTCTCAACAAGCAGAACTTTTTATACAGAATGACTTTTGGTCGTAAAAGCGATAATAAAGATTTTTTCCCTCTTGGGGACTTGATCCGCGGACACACTGTATTTTTTAAAACTATCAAACTTGAAAAAAACAGCCTTTTCATCTTGTCTCCGGAAAAGTGCTGGTCAAATAAAAAATACAATAAAATTTTAGGGTACAAAAAACTGTGCATACACCTTAATAATATAATGATAATAATAAAATCATTATTCACTGATTGATATCAATTAAAATCAATCAAGTGTAGAGCATTTTTTAAATATAAAATGGAACAATAAATTATTATTATTTTATGCAATTTTTATGATTTTAAAAAAAGTTAAAGTAAAAACGTTTAAATCTGACGACAAAACTCCTATTTTGGCACATTTTTATAATTCCAAAATCGAACTCGTGTGCATTTTGGTTTGCCCAATTGAAAAAACTTTTAGTTAAATGTTACGACAATGTGTGGTGATCGTATAATGATGATTGTTACGACACGGAGTGTCTTTTTCGGATGGCATTAAATACAGAACCTTCTCAACAATTTTTAACCTAAATTTTATAACTCATTTTTTTCCCTTTACTATAAAAGATGCATAAACACGCTACTAACTGGTATTTATTTCTACCGGTAATAAAACTGTCACTTTCTATTATTTTACCCTTATGCATACAATTCCAAAAATTATGTTTTTTCAGAAAAATATCCAGTATTAATTTCATAAGTTCTTAATTATTTGCTAAAATTTCAAATTTGGCTTTTTACCATGTACCTGGCAAGCATTTATAGTTATTACTGGAACAATATGCTTAAAAGACCGTTTTTTCTAACTTCAATCAAATTTAATCATCAAAAATAATTTTTAGAATTTTGCCTCCAAACTTTGCAAAATACCATAAAATTAAAATACAAACACATTTCTCAAATAGGTTTTTTTCGATATTTCGTCATCTACCACATATTATTTCCAATTTTCCAGCCAAACGAGTAGCCACCTGACAAATGTCAAAACAGTTTTTAGGTTCCCCAATCATGCAGAGGCATCCGCATAGATTTTTTTTTAATATTTCATATAAAAAAGTTTCCCATATGTGACTAACTTTTTGCCGATCACTGTATAAACCATTTCAAGTTGTAAAATATCGGTTAAGAAATACCATTAAAGTAGGTTTTATATTCAATGAGAACTGTTTTATTGAATCACTTCGTTCGCATTTACCATCCGATGAAGATACTGTATCAGGGAACAATTATTGTCATGGCACAATCAGGGTTGTTAAAGTAGTTAATGTAACATTTACTACGTAATTTACTACCGTAGGAATAATTTACTACATTTTCTACTTTCACGTTTCATTTTTAGAATATTTTTATTTAGATCAACAGAAGAACAACAATATTATGAGAAACAATAAAACTACGTTATATTTCTTTTCCACTAGAAAAATGACATGTTTCACTATCACTGTAGCTTCTTGAGATTGAGAATGAATGAATATTTTTCTATATCTAACAAAGTGTAGAATCTTAAAATATTATTACAGGTATAAAGATGATGTAGGGGGATATAATAGTAACAGTGGGATTTTCCAAGTGGTCAGTATAGTGATTATATAAATTATTTTATAGATTTATTTATACATGTAATAGCGGATTAGTGAAATAAAGTTAACAAAGGAGAATTGTTAAGGTCTATTTGATCATTCAGTAAAACATCGGTATTTTTAAGTCTATTTATTTCCATGGATTCTAACAGATTACGTTTTATGCCTTTATTTTCAGTATGTAAGATTTTAAAATTTGAATCAAAATGTTGGTTTTCTTTCAAATGGTTGGAATAATTTGTAATAATGTTTTACTTTTATGTTGTAACTATAATGTTCTTGTATTCTTTTTCCAAAATGCCTCCCTGTTTGGCCAATGTATGTTTTCGGACAATCTTTACATTTTAGTTTATACACCCCTGATTTTCTATTTTTATGATTTTTAGTTTTATTATTTTTTATATATTTCCCTAAAGTGTTGTTAGTTTTGTAAGCTACCCTAACTTTAAAATTGTCACTTTCATTGGAAAACCTAGCAAAAATATGGGTAAGTTGCTTAATAAACTCAACCTAAGGGTAGCTTACAAAACTAACAACACTTTAGGGAAATATATAAAAATAATAAAACTAAAAATCATAAAAATAGAAAATCAGGGCTGTATAAACTAAAATGTAAAGATTGTTCGAAAACATACATTGGCCAAACAGCAAGACATTTTGGAAAAAGAATAGAAGAACATTATAATAGCTACATAAAAGATAAAACAGATTCTAATTATTCCAACCATTTAAAAGAAAACAACATAATTTTGATTCAAATTTTAAAATCTTACATACTGAAAATAAAGACATAAAACTTACTCTGTTAGAATCCATGGAAATAAATAAACTTAAAGATACCGATGTTTTACTGAATTCAACAATTCTCCCTTGTTAAATTTATTTCACTAATCCGCTATTATATGTATAAATAAATCTATAAAATAATTTATATAATCACTATACTGACCATTTGGAAAATCCCACCCACATTTTAAGATTATTTTGTTAGATATAGAAAAATATTCATTCATTCTCAATCTGAAGAAGCTACAGTGATAACAGTGAGCGAAACATGTCATTTTTAAGAATATAGTGGAAAAGAAATATAACGTAGTTTCATTGTTTCTCATAATATTAGTTATGGATTTCCACCAAGTATCGGCTGAATCAATTAATTTAGAAGAACAATAACCAAAAAACGACTATTTTCTACTTTTCCACTCGAATTTCCAACTTCTAACGTCAAATTTATAATAATAAAGTAGAGGTTATGTTGTGTTTTTGACACTTTCAGCCAATCAAAACAACAATTACATTTTACTACGTTTGCGACTAAAGGCCGTATTACACTTGGGAATTTTTATGGCGCCAGCAATGGCAATTATAATCAAGGATTCAGGCGCAGTACACCATTTTCCGTACTACAGTCAGAAATTCTACTCTTATGACAATTAAAATGACACGGATTCATGCGCAGTACACTGTTCCCGATCAGCTGTCTCTCATTACCAGAATTGGGGCAGGCGCCATTTTAATTGCCCTTGCCGGCGCAATTGGGTAGACATGGATTATTCTGTTATTTTTAACTGTTTATTATTTGGCCGAACCAGGTATGAACAGGTAATGACCATTTAAACCCACTGGTACTTAAATTAGCAGTTTACATTCTTTATTAAACTTATGGACTGCTAATTCAGCAACTTTTTGCACCTCCTATTTGTAAATAGCAGTAGCTGCTTTAACTGGTAATCAAAACGAACAGGTTTGCACATCTCTAATTCTGGGGATATTTTAGGGATTTCGACAGTACCCACTGCTGTTCTGACCGTTGACAATGCTCCAGCTGATCGAAAACGGTTTACTGCGCATGAATACGTGCCATTATAATTGCCGGCGCAAGAGAAAAAATTGCCTAGTCTAATACGGCCTTTAACAATGTAGTAAAATCAATTTTCCTGCGACATTAACAACCCTAGGCACAATACGAAAAATTTAGTATATTGTGTATTTACCGAGCTCTAATGGACTTAAAATGATACGATGGTGCGATATACCTGCAAAGATATTTCCTATTTGACAAGCATTTTTTTTGGTTCCTATTTCTCTTAAGGAAGGTCACGAGTGAATAATTAGCTTTATCTCTTGATTTTTCCAAATACTACCGGGTGTTTCGGCAGGAACGCTCACCCCTATAACTTTTGTATTGTTTGCATTACAGAAATAAAATTTGGTGGGTTTGTATGCGCTATTATTTTGCATTTTATGACATGACCGGCTTCATTTTGTCACCTCCGGTTTAACCGGAGTACACCCCCAGTATATAAAGTGTTTTAATACAAAATGAAACCTGAAATATGCATCTTATCAAGAAATTGGCTTAGAAGCCATTTTAGGGAGTTTATAGCAATCTAGAGGAAAAATAGCCCAAAATGGTGTTTGTTAAAAATCCAAAGTTGAGGTAATTTCCGGTTAAACCGAACACCCGGCATATCGCTGCAATTTATTTCTGAAAAATAAAATTATATCGGTTTTCGCTTCGATCCAAAAGATGCATACATTATAGCGAAAAAATTAACTGCAGCTTAACTTTGGAAAAATCAAGCGGTAAATTATAACTCAACCATCTTAGTATCCCTACTCTTATCCACAACGTACTCTACGAAACAAACCGCTTAACCGACATCGTTCGAATGGCCGTCATTGTCCTCTCTCTCTTTAAAAAACCCTTTCTCCGTCTTACACTCCCTTATCGTTACAGTTTTTAAGTTAACGGTGACGTCCGTTATAAACACTTGGTCGGCGACGGGATTCCGGGACAGCCAGTACTCCGAGCCGGGACTGGTGAGTTCCGCGTACTCTTCGGTGTGGTCGTTGTTGTTGTGACCGTTGAGCGGTAGGTTCAGTTTCTCGTCCTTTTCTGGTTTGATCTTGAAAAAGTGATAGCAAACCGTTATACAGTATGTCCACGGATGGGGTTTACAAGAGGACAAATGGACTAAAAATTGAAAGATGCGAAAAAAAGAGACTCTTAATAAACGTTTTTGCTTGTCTAGAAAATACGATTCATCGTAAGAAATCAATTTTTTTATACAGGGTGGGTAAAAACTGCAAAAATGTTATTTTGCTTAAGAGTAAACATACTTTATTTTGAAAGATGCGAAAAAAAGTCACTCTTAATAAACGTTTTTACTTGAATAATGAATAGGTGATACTTGTTGTCAATGTCTTTATTTAATGAAGTAATTATAATAATAATAATAATAATAATAACATTTTTATTAACATGAAAAGAATACGATAACGATTTCATAATTCTTTAATATTATTGGTCGTTACTTGGTGGAAGTCCATAATAATTTGGTTATATTATTGTAAGTAAAACACTTTTTTACTTAAATTTCCACTTTTTATTTGACAATACGACATGTTTCACTGCACTGCAGTTTCGTCAGGTAATGTACATTTTATTTCAAAGTTATGCCTTATAAGTGTCTCTATTAACAAAAGAAAGATTATTTTATGATATGAAGGTTGGGTATTTCCTATTTCGTTCAAATTATTCTAAGTTGTGGTACAAACGGGGAGAAATATTTAGCCTAAAGTATAAAGAATAAAGTTATAAAGTTTGGGTTTTTTCCTATTATAATTTAATATGATAATGCGGGTCTTTTACATTTTCAAGGTATTTTATTGAACTATTGTGATGGATATTTAAATAAGTTTAATAGGGGTGAATTGTTTAAGTCTATTTGATTATTTAATAACACATTTGCATTTTTAAGTTTGTTTATTTCTAGCGATTCAAGATGATTTAATTTTGAACCTTTGTTTTCTATATGTAGTATTTTGAAATCTTGATTAAAGGAATGGTTTAATTCGATAAGATGATTGGCGTAATTGGAGTCACTTTTGCCGTTTATGAAGCTGTTGTGATGCTCTTTTATTCTTTTTGAGAAACTTCTACCTGTTTGGCCAATATAAGTTTTTGGGCAATCCCCGCACTTTAATTTGTATACTCCTGATTTATCTTTTTGGTGGGTTTTTGTTTTACTGTTTTTTTATGAGTTTTCCAATGGTATTTTGAGTCTTAAATGCTGCATTAATATTAAGATTTTTTATGAATTTACTGATTTTTGTGCTAATATTTCCTATATAAGTTATTATCCGATATGAACTAGGCTTTTCAATTTCTATTGGATATATCATTTTTAGGGCTTTATTGTACATTTTTTGTTTTAATATTTTATCTATCATTTCAACTTGGTATCCATTATTTGTTGCGATTTGTTTAATGAGGTCTAGTTCTTTTTGAAAATCTATTGGAAGGAAGGGAATTGAAATCAATCTGTGGACCATGCTGTGAAATGCTGACATCTTGTGTTGGGTTGGATGGCAAGAGGTGTTGTGTATTGTTGTATCGGTATGTGTAGGCTTATGAAAAATTGAGAAAGTGTGTTTGTTATTTTCTTTTTTTATGGTAAGATCTAAAAAATTGATTGAGTTGGCTACTTCTTTTTCTATGGTGAATTTAATATTTGGGTGAAGATTATTGATAAATTCTATGAACTGGTTTAATTGTCGTTCTGTACCGATAAAACATGTTAGCACGTCATCCACATACCTGTACCAATAAATAAATTTCTTGAAGAGAGGATGATTACTAATAGTGGACTCTAGCGAATCCATAAAAATTTCAGCTAAAAGGGGGCTTAGCGGGTTTCCCATTATTAGTCCTTCTTTAGTACTGTAGAAATTATTGTTAAATTCGAAATAATTTTGATTTAAACTTAAAGTCAGGGTTTGCATTATTTCTTGTTTTTTAATATAATTTATTTGTTTTTCGTTTAGAAGTTTCTCAACTAGAATCAGAGCATTTTTAAATGGAATGCTAGGGAATAGGTTTGTAACGTCAAATGAAATGCATTCTTAGGTAAAGTAATGTTTTCTATTTTGTTTACTAGATCTATTGAGTTTTTTATTGCATATTTGGCTGTAAATTTTGTATTTTCTTTGATAATATCTATTAGTTTTTTTTGAGATTTTGTAAGATGGAGCGGTGAAAAACGACACTACTGGTCTTATGGGATTTCCTTGTTTGTGTAATTTTATTAATGAATATAACTTAGGGGGTAGGGGGTTCATTATTGTCAACCTATTTAAATCGCTATCTGTAAACAAACTTTTACAATTGTTAATTACATTTTTGATTTGTTTTTGAAATAAATCTGTGGGATTTTTCTTAAGAATTATGTACTTGGTTGGATTTCATAATTCAAAAACTCCACCCCCATACTCGACACATCTTTCTAATTGCTTTCTCAAATAAGTGAAAGAATTTCTGATTTCTTCCTGAGATATTGATTGGACAGCCCGGATAATTCTGCCCTTCAGCACTTCAATATCATTTGGTATTGCGGTCGCAAAAACAATTTGTTTAAACGGCCCCATAAAAACATATCGGCCAAGGTTAAGTCGGGACTTCTTGGGGGCCACAAAACTGGGCCATTCCTGCCAATCCACCTTGGACCAAATCTGCGATCAAGCCATTCTCTAACCTCACGAGCGAAATGAGCTGGACAACCATCTTGCTGAAAATACATATTTTGTCGAAAATTTAATGGTAGATTTTCGAGTTCATCATTGAAAAATGTATCCAGCATTTCTAAATATGATAATCTATTGCACGTGTTATCACAAAAAATGGCCTTATAATGCCATGGATGGATATCGCACACCACACATTCACTTTTGGGAAATATTGTCTTCTCGTCATAATTCTGAATTCAGGATTTTCTAAAGACCAGTACCTAACGTGCTGGGTTGCAACGGTTCCATTTGTTGAAAATGTATTTTCATCAGAAAACATGATATATTTATAAAAATAAACATTTCCACTTAAAATTGTGTCTCCTATCCACATGCAAAAATCAAGTCGTTTCGCGTCGTCTCCCTCTTCCAATCTTTGATTAAAGTGCGGTTTATACGGATACAATTTATTTGCTTAAGGGTCTTCTGAATTTGACTTTTTTTCACAACTTCCAACTGAGTAACACGATTTCAGGGACGTCATAGGATTTTCTTCAACAGAATGAAGAACTAAGACTGTGGCAGCATCATCATGGTCGTATTTCTTCTTTTTTTTTAAGGTCCAAAACCGAACCAGTTCTCTTGAACTTTTTTATTAACTTGCAGATTGCCATCCTAGTTATTGGGATTCCTACAAATTTCTCGGTAAATTGTTCCATGACGTAGCGGTATGAAACTTGACCATCTCCATCACATTGTATTATAAAACCTCTTTGTCCAGTAGATAGCATTTCTACTTAAATAGTAACGTCATTAACTAAAGACATTGACAACAAGTACCTATCACCTTAAGTGTCATTATTATTTTAACTAGGTTCACCAGAGGTGTGCCAGAGAATACTTTTTGGGAAATAATTTTTACATAGGTAAACTTTTTAATGAATTGATCTACTTCGGTTTGTTGTGCAGAAAACACATTCATTAAGAGTGACTTTTTTTCATATCTTTCAAAATAAAGTATGTTTACTCTTAAGAAAAATAACATTTTTGCAGTTTTTACCCACCCTGTATAAAAAAAATTGAAGTTTCTTATGATGAATTGTATTTGCTAGACAAGCAAAAACGTTTATTAAGAGTGACTTTTTTTCGTATCTTTCAATTTTTAGTCCATTTGTCCTCTTGTAAACCCCATCCGTGGACATACTGTATATGGGGTGTCTCAGATACGAATGCACTGGTGCACGTTAGTGAGCACTGCAACGTCATGTTGTCAAATTTAAAAGATCACGAATATTTCCGAAGTTATTTGGGCAAAACCGATTTTTTATGATTTCGCTTTTTGTTTTCTGGTTCTATTTGAAGAGATATGAGATAATTTAAGTAAATTTTCAATCCGACGTTTCGTTCTTTCGCAACCATCATCAACTTGTTTCTTAAATGGTAGTAACATTCTATTTTACATGTTGTATGAACTCCACTTTATATTCTGAATCCAACGATAATCATTATGAGACGTTTCGGACTAAAACCACTCATCTTCAATGCAAATAAGCACCATATTGAAAATATTCTTTTATTATTGTTGAATTTATTCTCAAGTTGGCATTAAACACTATTTTTTTTTTATTTGAAATTTTTTACAATAATAATGTAACATAAATTATTTATAATTTTTCTTCAAATAGAATCACAAATCAAAAAGAACGGTATCGTAAAAATTCGATTTTGCCCAAATAACTATTCAAACTTTCCGTCACCAGGATTTCAGACTGATCACGATCTAAATTTTTTTGAGTTTTTTGGTGGTGATTTAATAAGGACTTGAGAAGGAAATTAACAAGAACGGACATTGGCAACGTTGCGACATCATTGAGAATCATCTTTACCCATGTAAAAACAAAGTGGTCGTAATAGTTATCGCGCCTCGTCCGTTCTTTTTATTTTTTGACTCGGAGTGATGTTTTTGAGGAGATGAAAATAGTAACTGACATTTTCCGTGCGGTGAATAGTTTTGGTTTGAGAAAAATCGAAATTTGTTTACGGCGGAGAATTCAACTTATCACGCCTCGTCCGTTTTACTTGTCGGATGTTATTTTTCGTTATTCGTGTCCGGAAAAAAATTAGAACAGACATTTTCATCGACGCGCAACCGCAGTGTTGGATCTTAGGTATAATATAATTTTTTTAACGCTGTTCGAGTTATCGCGCCTCGTCCGTTTTCAAGCAGAAATCGTGTATTGTCGCTCGGAAAATGGGGGAAAAATATGAACTGACATTTTTACACACGCATTTTTTAGCAAAACCGTTTTCAGTCAACACAGCACCTGTATCAATAATAATGCAATATGGGGACATAGCTGATGCTGAGATGTGATAGACAACCAAGCCACACAGCAAGCCGTCCCATGCACGCGCCGTGTATCGCGATCATAAATTATACAGATACGAGATCCAACTCCGCTGCCCTCTCCGTAGCTGCGCAACACGGAAAATGTCCGTTCGACTCGATTTACTATTTTTTAGAGAGTTATCAACAATTTAAAAAAAAAATGACCCGGGCGCTGACTTTTTGATACCCGTTTTCTTTAAACTATGGAATTTTTGCAACACTCAAAACGTCCGATGTCGATGAATTCACGTTTTTTTTTTATATTTTTAATATGATTTCATCAAGAACGGACAAGGTGTAGTAACAAAAAGACGATCTGCTTCCTTACGGACTGAAATCACTCTGACGGGTAAGCGCAGCGTTGCCGAACTTTCTCGCTCGAGTAAAACTTTCTTATTTTTTTATTAATCTAGCGATTAGTCATTGACTAAATGAAGGCGTGATAACAGGATATTTTGGTAACGGGCTGCCGTTCTATGACGTTGCAGAACTCACTATAGTCTATTAATTTCCAAGATAGACCGACCACAACAAACGCACGTGATCGGTGAAACTAACAGTGCTTATAATATTATAATTATAAAAAATTATAATCGCAATATTGTTGAATACAATTTGGAAATATCGGAATGTAAATTTGTGTAATTGTGTAAATGTAATTCATGGTAAAATAAATTAATAAATACAGGGTTTCCGGAACATACGTGTCGATGTACATCTTGTCAGAATTGTCAATTTGTTCGAAACGAAAGAATCCGTGATCCAAATTGTCATTAAAAAAATTCTGTTTACTGATGAAGCGTGCCGTACAAGATCCGAATTGTGATGAAATTATTCGGATAAGTTTGAGCAGTTATCATCGTCGCTTTAGTCTACAGTAATACCTAATTAGTCGTTCAACTTGTATCTCGATAATATTATCGAGTTCCCACACTCTGGTTTCTACTTTTTGTTGCACTAATACATTTTTGACTCTACTCAGGTGTAATAGTTGCTAATACACGGTCATAAAGGTCTTTCATATCTACTAACTTGTAGGTTGAATTATGTTTGGCAACAAAAGTCTTTAAAATTATTTCTTTCATTTCAAAACTAAAATGATTTTTCTTGTGGCGTTTCTTAGATGGACTCAAATTAATATACTCTTGGGCTTCGTCTGCAGTATCGGTGCTAGACATTCCTTTAACAAATATACTAAGGTAGGTATGTTAAGTAGCACTCACAACAACAAACAAAAAATTAAAGGACAAAAATAAAAATGGAATAATCACAACCAACGAACCAACACGAAACTTGACCTCAATGAACAACAGACCGACTAATTTCCTGATTTCAACTCTGGAAAAATTATAAGCTCCGCCCCGTCCCACGTTCGCGTCATATCGAACGGCCAATAAGAATACGCGTGCGTGGAGGCTGCTCCTACTCACATGATGATCATGCGCAAACAGTGTTTATGCCTAGTCTATCTTGGTAATAAATAAACTTTAGTGGGCAACTTTTGTGTAATTTGTGCATTGTTATCTGGTACATCCTGTATATCCTATTATGACCACCAGTTTCTGGATACCCTGTATATGTAGCACACATTTTTAAACAATTAAATGCAAACGCGTTATCCATTATTATTCATAAATGCCACTGCTCACATTTAATGTTTTTTCTATTAATGATTTGAAGTAAAATTATTATTATTTATGGTCAAACCCCAACAAACTCGAACCTTATTACATAATAATTTGACTTACCTCTACCTTTTCAGGTCTCTTTTCGGTTTCAGCCGGCGATGCCGCTTCTCTTGTCGAACAATGCGGCAACGCAGCATCGGTAATGGCTTGTCTTTTGTCCAGCTTTTCCTTTAAAAAAGGTCAAGATATGAGGAAAGGTTATGATTTTACTTAACACAAACAGAAAACAAAAATAACGAAATCGTAAAAATGTGCAACTTTTGCCTGATTTGATCATTTCTGTATGTCCTGTGGTTAACGAGATCCCTGCAGTGCATTTTTATCTGGAACAACCTGTATGTGCGGTCGGGACCCTATTTTAAATAATTTAGGTTTTGAAATGACCGTTAACATTCTCCTCACCTGATTTGAAATGGGCGCTGTCGCGGTCAGTACTGCGGGACTGGATGCCGATGGAATAGCCGAGGCGGGAACATCTTCTTCATGTTTGGAGGGCTGCCTACCATTCGGCCTTAAAGGTTGCGATGTATGTTGTTTCGACGACAATTTGGGAACCTAAAATAACATTAATTATGAAAAGATCAAAGTTAATCGGGTTGACGACAACTTCTCAGAAAATCTCCTAAATTCCCTTTATAACCTTGCTCGTTCTTACCTTTGCTGGGGGAGGACTACTGCTCGTAGGACTACTAGTAGTGATAGTCACTCCAATCTTTCCACTTTCCTTTGACAAAACCTCCGCTTTCCGTTTCGTGCCCGATTCTATTCTGGATAACAGAGGTCTTCTATCTTCGCTGCTCGAACTACTGGAATTTTCATGATCCGCAGACGTCGCTACAGCAGTAGATGTGGATTCTGAAGTATCCTCAGAACCTAGTCAAATGTTAAATGGTAAGCTTTTGAAGGCCACTAGATTCCGATGGAATTAAGTTAATGCAGCAGAGGTGGCGCAAGCGGGAGATTATGTTGAAAAATAAAAAGTCTTTTAGGAAGAAATCTTTTCCGGTGTTACTTTTACTTTGGTGTGTGTAATTGTTAATCCTTAGTTATAAAAACCAATAGAATACAAACTTTTACATAAAGAAACAATATTATAGCAAAGTAAAAATACCATTATTAAAAAGAAATAAATAAAAAAAAGCGATATGACTTGTTACCTTTACCTGTCCGGGTCTCTTCATCCTCCACTGCACTAGCCGTTATCTCCCTGTCTTCACTCTTTTTATGACTGTCTTTGTCTTTTTCTTTCTTCTTTTCACTTTTGCTAGTACTGGCTTGCGGAGGGGGACCTTCATCTTGGCTATCCTCACCACTTCTCCCTAAATATATACATTACTAGTTTGTTAATCTAAACAAGTGGGTCGTCATTTTAAAGGTTTGTTTAAATGTCTTCCCAATAGTATACTATACCATAGTTTATTATTTTTTGAGTAATGGTTTACAACTTATTAAAAACGGAAATATTAGCCCATAAATCTAAGTGCCGATAAGTTCTAATTGCATTTATTTTTAGAATGTGATGTCTTGGAAACTACTACTTTTTTACTCGCACATCAAAACTTATCGTGCACTCGACATGGTTCTTTTACCTTCATCTTCTGTCTCTATTTCTCTAGGGGCCTCTTTTCTTTCCTTTTTTTTAGGTCCCCTTTTGTTTCCTCCTTCGTTTCTCTGCGAATGCTCAAACAACTCTATGAGCCTTCCATCGAGTATATTTTCTTCTGGTTCCCAGGTATTGTGCTTTTGGCTCCAGCCTTTCCACTTTACATAATATTCAACCACGCCCTATAGCAAGAAAATATTATTTACTTTAACGTTTTATCAATAACTAAAGCCTAAGACCAAATTTGATGCATGTATTATAGATAAAGGATATGTAAGTTTTTTTTATAAATATCTATTAATGTACACCATGTCAAAATTGATGATTATGTCAGGAATGATGTATTTTGGGGCATAGATGACAATTCTGAAATGAGTTTTCACAGAAAGGCTTAGTTTTTCAGATATTTCTTTATAATAAAGTACCTTCCTTAGAGGTTAGGTTTCATAAGTATCTGATTACTATTTCTTATTCTACACAACGAAATTTCTCTCTCTTCTTCATTTGAAAGCTGATAAAATTCATATTTTGTGCATTTTTTAATTATCTAGGTATTTATAATAAATTTTAAAATTTAGTCTTTAAAAATACTAACACATTATTCTAACATTTGCGGATGCACATTGGTTCTTTTGTTCTTGGAGTTAATGAAAAAATTAAGAAGGAATATATCCCAAAAACTAAGCCTTTTTAACAAACCCAAAACATATCAATTTTAACATGGTGAATAAGGGAATAAGATATTTGTTACCGAAAATTGTTTAGATTTTCTTCAGATACCAGGACCGTGGAAATGCTTAGTAATCAAATTAAGTCTAAAAGTCTCTGCACTACCCTGTAGTGCCTTACAAACACTTATTTAAAGGGATACAGGCAAGAGAAATTACTTGTATTTTCCCTTTTCTAAGTAAAAGTTGTGTCTGGCTCAACCTTGGTTATAAGTATTTGGGGCTCAACTAGCTCAATATACAAAATATAATTTTCCAAATTAAAAACAAGAGAAACAAACAGTACCACAAGCCTACCTTGCGATTTCTTTTCTTCATAATCCTTTCGGCCGCGTAAACCCTGTCACCCAGTTCCATTGTTTTGTTTTATTGTTTTACACTTCTGAACTAAATGCAGCGGCTTCTATTTGATATTTTACTCAAAATAAACTGGTTTTCAGGCCTTAATGATAAAGCATTGTACCTTAAAAATAAAGCTTTTCGCACTAATTACATGTAAATTGTTTTACAACGCTTTTTTACATGCTAAAGAGCTTGATTGAATCCTTCCTTTTTTCAGTTGGTCGACTATGCTCTAGGGATGCACGATACGATACGATCTTTTGGAGTATCGATACTTTAACCTTCGATACTCGATATTTTGTATCGATCTTTTCAATGCGATACATTTCCTGTATCGATACATTTTGGTGTGTATCGATACCATACGATCCATACCTTTAACTTTCCATAATGTAGGAGCGTCAGCTAGTGTCCACTAGCGGAATTTCTTTTCTCGTCATACGATTATGACCGTTGCGCGCAGATTAGATTACTGCTTCACTGCCCTCATTGTACTAATTCTTGCAGGAAGATGGCACTGATGGAATGATGCTTTACTCGACAAGTAACATTTCCTGGAATTCACCGGGCTGGATTTTAAGAATTTCTTACTTTCTTTTTCATGACATATCATAATATCTAGACGCATAATAAAGTTTCGATGTTTAGTATTTGCGTTTAACATATTATTTAAATTTAAATCGATTTTCAAATTTAATTGTCATGCCACCTGTAAGAAGCAATGTTTGGAATGTGTTTATTAAAACAAGTTCGGGCGGAAAATGTAAATTGTGCCAGTGTGATGTAAAAACCGCTGGAAATACTACAAATTTAAAAAAACATTTAAAGAGAAGGCATCCAAGTTTTTCTAATACCCAAGAGGGTGAACAAAGAGACTCAGATGGCTCTTCGAAGAAAAATAAGGTAAATGTTTTATAATGTTATTATTATAGTGCTTGAAATTTTTTGGGAATCTTATATGCTTTTTATTTTATTTGTCATTATTTTAATAAGCTGTTATTTTATTTTAACAAGTAGTAATAAAAAAACTATTTTTTATAGCTTAATTTATATGATTTTAGCCTATCAACGATATATCGGGGAATGAGATTGTCACTGTTTATGATTCCCAATCATTTGCTTCCACTTCGACAGCGTCTATAGTTTCCTTGGATTCGGAATCGAATAACGAACAAACAATGCCTTCAACCTCTTCAGACAGTACATGCCAAAACTTCAAATTATTCCCAACATCGTCACGCCAGTCCTCAATTACTGAAGCCTTTTCAACCATAAAATCATTTTCAGGTAAATGTTTACATTTCTATTTACCATCTCTATTTTATTAAGTAATTACGTATAATTTTAACTTTAATAGTTACCGTTATTTTTTTTTTGCAGATGGTGGTACAAAAGCCGGAAAAATTACGAATGCTATTACATTTATGATAGCAAAAGACAATATGCCGCTGAACACCACAGAAAAGGAAGGTTTTAAACACCTTATGAAAACAGTTGCTCCGCTATACCAAATACCTAGTCGAACAAAAATGACAAATCTTATTGATGAAAAATATGACTTACTGTCAGATAAGCTCAAGCATAAACTTAAAGAGTTATCTAGTCTTACACTAACAACGGACGTATGGACAGAGACGATGACAACAAAAAGTTTTTTAGGAGTGACGAGTCATTTTTTATTGAAAAACAAATTAACCTCGCTAACAATAGGAGTCTTTGAATTAGATCAACGACATAATTCCGAATATTTAGGAAAATGTCTTATTTCCATTTGTGAGGAGTGGAATATTAACCTTTCAAAAGTTACAGCTGTGGTTACGGATAATGGCGCTAACATCGTAAAGGCTGTTTCCGATGTATTTGGAAAAAATAAGCACCTTCCCTGTTTTGCTCACACTTTGGATCTCGTGGCTTCAAAAATTACAGACGACATAGAGTCCATAAAAAATATTATAGATAAAGTTAAATCCATTGTCACCTATTTCAAACAAAGTGTGGTGGTAGCCGATGAACTAAGGAAAGCCCAGCCAGCCGATAATATTTTAAAGTTAATTCAATCGGTACCAACCAGATGGAATTCTAAGTTCTATATGCTGGAACGATTTAGTCAATTATATGAATATATAGCACCCATTTTATTGAAAAATCCGAAGTCACCAGCTATGCTAGACGCATCTGACTTAGCAACAATAAACGAAGTTATAACCGTTTTATCACCGATTGAAGCAGTTTCCCGAGAAATGTGTGGGGAAAATTATTTAACGTCCAGTAAAGTAATACCTGTAGTTGACTGCCTATCAAAGAAAATCAATAAGTTGACCCCTACAACTAAAGAAGTATTAACTCTAAAGACAACAACTTTAAATGAAATTTCAAAACGTTTCGGAGCTATAGAACAGAATAAACTATTAGCGGTTTCAACAATTTTAGACCCTCGTTTCAAACGATTACATTTTAATAATCCAATCCATTGTTCCAGTGCCGTTACCTTTATTAATCAATCCATTCAGTTACAGAAGCAGCAAAACAGCGAGAACCTACCACAGAATCAACCTATTAGAATTAAAAACCCTGACAGTATATGGGCTTATCATGACGAATTGGCGAATAAATATAATTATGCAGAAAATCAAGACGATACCAGGGGCGACGTTGACTTTAACTTAAAAATGTATTTGAATAGCCCAACAATACCTCTTACCTTGGATCCATGTGTTTACTGGGACACGATACAGTCCCAATCACTAAGAGAACTAGCAACAAAATATTTATCAATTGTTGGAACATCAGTTCCCTCTGAAAGACTTTTTTCCAAAGCCGGCAGCATTATTACCCAAAGTCGCAATCGTCTTGGTGGAAAAAGGTTATCAAAGTTGTTATTTTTAAATTCTTTAAATGTTGAGGATTGGAATTTGTAATACCCACTATTATATTATGCAGTTATTTTAGTTTAGTACATATAAGGTTGTCGTTGTTGATATATTTAAGTTCATAGATTTACCTTCTATTTATTTGTTATTTATTTTATGTTTCTATTTGGGTTATGTTAGTGGGTTGGTGTTTAGTAGATAAATATTTTTTTTATAATATAAAATTTTAAAAAACTAATTTTTTTGTGAACATTTGACATTTTTTTTTGTTATTTGGTAACTCTGGAATCCGGATCGAAAATGTATCGATATTTCAAGTATCGATCTTTCCCGAAACGATTTTTGGTGTATCGATCCTTCTTGTTCCGATCCGGATCGATCCGGAGTATCGATATTTTTTAGTGGATCGTGCATCCCTACTATGCTCGAAAACGTCAAAACATCGGTGAAAACAAATCGCTTTTTCGGTCCTCAATCATGTCTTTACTTTAAATAAAAATAAGGTCATTTTTATTTATGCTTTCACATGTTACAATACACTTAAGGAACACTATATAGAAACCGGGAATATGTTTACAAATATTATAACTTTAAATAAGTAATTTTGTGCACATTAGCACATTTTCTTCTCCCCGCTCACATAACAAATTCGGAAATGTTCGGGTAAACCGAAGTGATATCATATTTCTGCTCTTTAGGATCTGGATTTAGAAAACCACAGATTGTATTTTTTCGACGTATTTCGGGAATGTAATATGTGGCTATAAGGTTTTTACTAGAGATAGGCAAACTATCGATAGTGTACAAGTTCGATATATCGATAGTAAAATTGATAAACTATCGATAGTCCTATGTATAAACATGATTTGGGGCCAGCAACAGAGAGCGTGAGGCCCAAGGAGGAAAAATTTACAATCGAAATATAAAAAAGGTCAGTATATCAGAAGTAATTATTATCGATACAATAAGTATTATCGATAGCGATAGTATCGATCATCACGATCAATAGTATCGATAGTTCTCCACCTCTAGTTTTTACGAAGCTAATTATTATTTGTATGCAACCATATATATATCATAGAACCCCTTTATTTAGATAACTAAATAAACATGGTACCGTATCTTTAGTTGCATATCTTAAAGTTTATTTACCATCAAGGTCAGCAACCTTGACTTTTTAATTCCATGGCAGGCCAGGAACTGAAACGTCAAAATAATGAGAACGACCGATCGTGAAAGACGAAGTCGTTCGCCTAATAAAACCGTTTAACTAAACTGTGCAGTGCTAAGGCTCAGTAGTTAATTAATTAACACAATTCCTCAATTAATTCTTCGGAGAAAATTTTAAACGGTAAGTTATTTTTGCACAAGCTTTAATTGTTCGGTGATTGCTTAAGAAGTTGGTGTTTTTTACCTGTTGAAATAGTAAGTAATTAATGTTTTTATTTTCAGATCATCTACTAGGGTCACTTGTTGCATTTCTGGCACACTTAGGCATACTATAGATCATGTAACTCATATTTAAAACATTAAGAATGTACAGACCCCCACAGAATAGCAATAGAGTGAATTCAATTAAAAGCAAGTTTGAAAACATTGAAAACCAAAAAGTACAATGCTCGTCCAAACCACCTTTATCAAGGAATGGCCTCCGGACTGAACAAATAATACCATTAAAAAAGCCTGGACCCCTTACAGAGACATTAAGGAATAACAATGCAAATAATCATCGAGCTGTACAAACGGTTAATAAAATGGATTCTCCCAGTGAAACTTCTCATCAAATTTTATCCAGGCAGCTCTCAGATCCTTTAAAACGTAATATAAAAAGAACCCCTGCATTCAGGGTGGACAGAAACTCTGAGAAAGCATGCGAATTGCAAAGAAATGTTTGCAATCGAAGCACTTTATTTGAAAGTAAAGTAAAGCAGTTTAACTGTGTAAAATCCTGTGATAGTACAGACAAGAATTCTTATAAAAATAATAATATGGATCCTGGTGTGGACGAAGCTAGTGTTAGTGCTTATAATGACTTCATAGATAATTGTAACGGAAGTAAGAACGTAGAAGTAAGTGCCCTTAGTCCTAAAGCCAGAAACTGTGATGTAAGAATCAACTTGCCGAAATCTAATGACTCTTTTCTCCACTCTAGTGGTTCAGCAATTAAAGGAAGTGATGTAAATTTAAATGTGCCTATAGTGTCTCCAAATTTTAAAGATTCCCACTTGAGATGTAACTATAAGACTGATTCTGAATGCTTCAATATGAATGTTAGCCCTACAAGAAGACCTATTTTATTAAAATCCAAAAGTTCCCACGATTTCCAATATATACGTAGTAAATTTAACCATGAATCTCTACCTCCAGTGAGAGATCTCAGCAAATCTCCTCAGAAAAATTCTTGTGTAAGGGAGAGTGCAGCTCGAAACAGTAATGTTACTCAAATTGTAACTAATAGATGTAGTTTAAAACAAGATACTGAGAAACATGTAGTTTCAACAGACCCAGAAGGAACCGATGTACTTCTAAAAAATATAGATCTTTCACTGTTGTACACCGAACCGATTCCAAAATCATTTAGAAACAAAAATCCCAGTGAATCCTCTGGGAGCAATAATGAATCTCCACTATTTAAACCCAAAATCGAAAATATATACACTAAAAGTACTTTGCAACTGACCGACTCTGACAGAAAAGAGTTCTTGGAGTCGTTAAAGCAAGTTTTGCAGCAGCAAGATTTACCTGACGGTTTAACAGACACCTTGAAAAGTGCCCTTAAAAAACCTCTTCCTGATGGTCCTGCTCCTACAAAGCCCCCAAGAACGTTCCAGCACTGTGTGGATGCCGTTTTAGCTAGTAACTTGCAAAAAAATCCCTCTTTTTTGCATATAGCAAAAGAGGTTGAAAGAAAGTTATCATTGGAGAGAAAAAATGGCACACGGAAGAGTGGGAAGAAAGGTGACGCCAAATATATGTTGAATAAGCTTGAGATGGCATTAAAAAATAATAAACTAAGGGCTAGAAAACAACAAAAAGTGGAAGTTTCAACAACATCTGGGGAAGACAGTGATGATAGCCTTCTTTTTCGAAGCAAGTCTAGCCGAAGCTTACCAAAGCCACCGACAACCCCTGAACAACCTAAACCTGAACTTTGTACAACCATCAACGGAACCTCCGACTCTCTACTTGGTGACCTAAACTGCTTTAATACTTTTGGCTGTACCAATCCTGCGTATGAAAGAGTAAAAGAACCAAATTCCTTATTTTTTGTTGGTAAGGATAAGGATCCTATTTATGCCGAGCCAATTCAGTGCAGAAGCAGTGATAATGATGGCAATGGGAAGAATAATAGGAATAGTTTGTATTATATGGTAAGTAAGGGGAATGGTAAAGGGTGGTTATGGGTTCCTAGCAATATAACAGTTAAATATCAGTGGTTTTCTAAAGGTGAAACAAAGAAACTTATATAATTAATAGAACTGGTTATTATTGGATCTAAAACTGAATAAAAGAAATTAAGTACCTAAGTAATAACATAAATAAGTCATACTTTCTTATCCAACTAAACTGCTGGCCATTTGCTTTCGAGCAAGAAAAATTTCGCCTAAATTTAAAAGTTAATATTTTCTGAACCAGATATGACATCGATCTCCGGTTTTTAATGTTTGATAGATTTGTCCCTTATGAAACAATTGCCAAAGTTGGATTGTCTTAAACTGTCAGAAAATTTGATATACAGGGTGTTAAAGAGGACGATGATTTTTGCTCCAATTTCAATAGCATGTAACTTTCACAATAATATTTTTTAATATTATCACTGTACCTACGTCAATTGAATCACTGGTTCATAGCAAAGAATCTGTCAAATTTTTGATATCTGCTATATTTTAAGAGATACCGATCTTTTCGAAAAACTTTGGTTTTTTTCAACTTTTTGTTAGCCAGATCCCACTGTGCGTTGTATCGTGCAAACTTTGCAAGTGATTATTATGCCATATGAAAAGATTGTTTATGTTCAGTAACAACAATTGTACCTAAATGTTGTGATGTGCAGTGGCGTACTTATAATCACTTATATGTCTATGCTTTATGAGTATCTCACAATTTTTTTGTATTGGAAAGTACTCACCCCTAGATTAGGCAACTTTTTCCTTATTTTTTAGTTTTTCATATCGCGCTACAGGTATATTATACAGTGTCTACAAAATTTTAAAAAAGATAATTTTTTTATTTAATTGTTTGAAAAAATGTATTTATTAATTTCTAACTTTCTAACACGACACTATTCCTAAAATTAAACTTACATTGAAAGTCACTTTAATATTAAATATCACTATCTGCCGTCAAACCAATCCATGTCCATCCGAGTGTATTAATTTGAATCGAGATTATCACGAAAAAAAAAAACAATATTAAGTCAGGCATGCTAATGCGTTTAGCAACAAAGCTAACCATGTATAAAGTAAGCCATAACGTAATAGAGCATGTGTGGTCTCGGCTGAAATTATTAGCGCGATCCAGAGAAAATCCGCCTCAAACTTTGGAGGAACTGGCAGTGGCCATTGAAGAAGAATGGCAAAATATACCTAGGCCATTTATCAACCTGTTAGTCCTCAGTATGCCACAGCGATGTCAACAGATTGTTAATGTACGAGGAGGGCCTACAAGGTATTAATCCCATCAAAATCAAACTAGCGTTATTTAATATTAAAGTGCCTTTCAATGCAAGTTTAATTTTAGGAATAGTGTCGTGTTAGAAATTAATAAATAAATTTTTTCAAACAATTAAATACAAAAATGATCTTTTTTTAAATTTTGTAGAGACTGAAAAACTAAAAAATAAGGAAAAACTTGCCTAAACTAGGGGCGAGTACTTTCCAATACAAAAAAATTGTGAGATATTCATAAAGCATAGACATATAAGTGATTATAAGTACGCCACTGCACATCACAACATTTAGGTACAATTGTTGTTACTGAACATAAACAATCTTTTCATAAGGCATAATAATCACTTGCAAAGTTTGCACGATACAACGCACAGTGGGATCTAGCTAACAAAAAGTTGAAATAAACCAAAGGTTTTCAAAAAAATCGGTATCTCTTAAAATATAGCAGATATCAAAAAATTGACAGATTGCTTTATTTGCTATGAACCAGTGATTCAATTGACGTACAGTGATAAAATTTAAAAGATTATTGTGAAAGTTACATGCTATTGAAATTGGAGCAAAAATCATCGTCCTCTTTAACACCCTGTATATAAAATTTTCTGACAGTTTAAGACAATCCAACTTTGGCAATTGTTTCCTAAGGGACAAATCTATCAACCGTTAAAAACCGGAGATCGATGTCATATCTGGTTCAGAAAATATTAACTTTTAAATTTAGGCGAAATTTTTCTTGCTCGAAAGCAAATGGCCAGCAGTTTATTTAGTTATTTTAGATGCGTTGGTTCTGTTTATCCTTATCAACCTAATCATGGGCGATGTAAAATTCTCGAACATATAACACTGTTAGCGAAAGTAAAAATGTAAACGAAGGTTGTTAATTGTTTCTGTCAAATTATTATTATTATACGTAGCACAAGGGGCGGATATAACGTTGAAGGGGCCTCTGGGGCCTCGTAATGTGGGGGCTCGTTCAAGGGCAGTGAATTAGTGTAATTTTTCTTGCGACGTTGAAAGATAGGAAACAAAACAAACAAGGTTGGCTAGTTAAAATTCGTGCAGTTTGTTGTCTAAGAGATATAAGAAATAGTAAGGAATTTTCAATTATTGTTTTTTATGGGTGGGCCTCGGTTCCGGGCCCCAAGGGCCCCGTTATTAATTCGGCACTGTGTAGAATGCCAAAAGCACTTCAGAAAACTTACTGAAAATATGCTAAAAAAAAATAAAGATGGTCCCTTATTTCTACTAATTAGTGATTCATATTGGGTTACGACATCACTATCATTAGAATAATAACAGAAACATTTCCAGGAAATACTAAGCATATTGTCAACCGAAGCAAAAGTGTAGTGTCAGTATACAAAGGAGTACTCGATAGACCAGTTCAAAATAACCCTCCCTTTTAAAAGTATTCTTGATCTTAATTCATGTCTGCCATGAAATTCAAAATGTATTGATACAATAATTCGTTAATACAGTGTGTCCGGGAAAAGTAGGAAAACTCCCGGATATGAGAAAAACAAGTGAAAGGAGTACTAGAAGTTCATATAAACTTTTTTCGTATAGACCTTCTCTTCGGAGATATGGGCTCCCAAAGAGCTTCAATGGAATCAAGTTTTGTACACATAATTGTTGAATACTCCGTGTCCAAGATAAGGAAGGCCAGTACAGGGATCTCGGAAACCGTAAGAGATACGAAGTCGGTTAAATGGAGGTAAAGTTGAGCATTTACGTGCCTAATAATATGCCGTTTAGAAAGTTTTAAAATTCCGAGTATTTCCGGAGATATCCGGAAAAAAACGAAATTCTGAAAAATCGTTTTATGTGTTTCCTTTTTTTTTGAGATCGAATTCTAAAGTAAATTGCACCTCCACTTTTTCCGCTCTATCTAACAGCGTTAATTGTTTTGTAATCCGACGAGTCATCTTCGAAGGGTCATTATCAACTTTATTTTTTTAAATACGGTCCTGTTTTCCTGATATTGGAATTAGAGAGCTTTTTTCTTCCGAATGCAACGATGTATGACACATTGTGGTTTAATGACGTTTCGAGGGTTTTTTGCACAACATCAAGAGATTTTGGGATACGGCCCTGTATTTTTCCTAATTTTATAAATACTATCTCATAAGTAAGCTCTAAATTTTTACTTGTATTGGACTACTTAGTTCAATAGATAGCAAATAATTTAATAATAAACCAGAAATAAGTGAACGAAATACAGAAACATTATTTCAAACTTCTGTTGATTCGGGATTTAAGTACTGGAAAACTGATTGGCACGTATTCTGAAACACCATGGCCAGCACGTTCGAAGACCATAACCCAAAATCTCCTGATGTGCAAAAAACCATCGAAAAGTCATTAAACCACAATGTGTCATACATCGTTGCATTCGGAAGAAAAGAAGCTCTCTAATTCCAATATCAGGAAAACAGGACCGTATTTAAAAAATAAAGTTGATAATGACCCTTTGAAGACGACTCGTCGGATTACAAAACAATTAACGCTGTTAGATAGAGCGGAAAAAACGGGGCCATGAGTGTCACAGCTAGTCCATCCCTGCAGCCGTGAGTAATTCATAACGCTTTCTTGTATAGTAATTTGAAGGACCTTACCCGGTATACATCATATTTAAAAAAATTTAAATATACCTTGTGGTTCAATAATGTGTAAAAAACTCGATTCCATTGGGGCTCTTTGTGAACCTATATTTCCGAAGAGGATGCCTATACGAAAAAAGTTTATATGAACTTGAATAGTTCTTTCAAGTGTTTTTTCATATCCGGGACATTTCTCGCATTTTCCGGGACACCCTGCTTATTGTTCTATACAAGTACGTTCCTTCATGAAAAGTCGCCATAGCTTTAATATCATTATACCGAACCGAAGATTTATATTGCAAAATTAATCCGCATCAATCAGGTTCAATTATTGGCAAGAGTTCAAAAAATCTAATTTTAGGTTTTTTCAAAAACATTACGGTATATTTTTTCTGAAAACATATTATTTGAACAGTAACTTTTATTAAAAAATCAGTTGTGATTTTTTATTTGGATAAAGCGTATGTTTTGTTATGAACACTTATGTGTATGTGCTTAATACGATGATACACTTTACAATAAGGATCTTTAAAAAAGTAAGTTTTGTAAGTTTCTTTTTTATGCGTAGCCGTCACGTCATGGCGATTAAGAAATATTTATTTAAAAAAATTTCAGATCTGGTTTTGTCATAGACACACAATAATCACTTAAATACAGGCGGGCCGGGAAAAGAATGAACGTAACATCAGAGACCTGTTGTTTTTAATGTCTTTTGTTTTACCAGTTAATAAAAAAGGATAAAAATACAACGTTTTTCTTTGGAAACGAAACACAATTCCAGTGTATTAGACGAAAATGGCAAAATTAAAATATTGACATGTCATTATTAACATTTATATTTTGTGTTTCGTGTGGTTCACAATTTTTTCAAATTTCTAAACGAAAGTACTAAAATTAAACAAAAATTATTGATTTCTGCATATTGATAGGTACTGTTGCTTTTTTCCACTGTACAAAGCAGATGCACCAATTGCTTTTTATCATTTCTTTGTATCAGCAGCAATAAGTCAGAGGCTATTTATAAAACTGTCATCAATTTTACTTGTGTTTGCCATAAAACATATTATTATAGAAATTAAATATGTAAATTAATAAACTGCATCGAAAACCCTTCTATACATGATCTTCCGTCTAGGGTTGCCAGTCCCGAAGCTTTGTTCCAATCCCGGGATTTTCGGGATAAAGAGTATTTAATCCCGGGAATATTCCCAAAAAAAATTAACTTGAGAAAGATTGTGTTTACTAAATACATTAAATAGAAATCTTACCTACTGTTAACAGAACGAAAAAAAAAACGTTAAACATTTCTAAAAGAAGAATGTAAAAAATCAGTGCGAAAACCCTCCTTTAAATTATTTCTGAGTTGTAAGGTTAAAATCGTAAACAATGGCACAAAAATGTCGCGTTTTGAGTCTGAAAGAGAATATTGATGTTGTGGAAGTTTGTAATTTGATAACAATGATTTGGGCGAGTTCATTAAGATTGATAGCAATCTACTATTAGAAGATGATAGTGACCCCATTCCTACCGATTATGTAGTCGAAACTGAAACCACATCACTATCTGACCACTCTGGTGAAGAAGTTGAATGCAGTAATCAAACAAATGTCACCATTGGCTATCAACAAGCCATTAGTATGGTAAAGGAATTATAAGAGTATGCAAAGAATAGAGGTGACTCTACAGCACTGGAATTGTTATGAGACTTGGAATTACATTTTCTAGATTGCAAGTATAAAACGCAAACACGTCAAACTTTTTAGTACTACATCCTAACTAAATCTACTGTATTTTTGTTATGTTATGTTTATTTGTACATACATATACATAGTAATAATTTTGCATTTACATATTACCTAATAACAAATTTCCCACGGGCGGACATCTCTATTAGGTGGACACATTTAGACGGTCCCGTAGGTGTCCGCCTAAGAGAGGCTTGACTGTAAAAAAAGCAAGTTACTTTTTAAATAACTCTTTTATAATAATTTATCTTCGAGATTAATTTTTCCTCGGGATCCTGGGATTGGCACCCCTACTTCCTTCGCTTCAGACAGACTTCCAATTTCCATTCTTAAGTTTTGACACCTACCCTGCTATAATTGCACAAGAATTAAGGAGGGATTTTCACTCCACCAGGTGGTCAGCATTTTTATAATAATTGTTCCCCAATATGGGATAGATTGTGAATATTGGTATGTTTAATATATACACGAGCGTACTAAAATTAAACAAAAATTATTGATTTCTGCATATTGATAGGTACTGTTGCTTTTTTCCACTGTACAAAGCAGATGCACCAACTGCTTTTTATCATTTTTTTGTATCAGCAGCAATAAGTCAGAGGCTATTTATAAAACTGTCATCAATTTTACTTGTGTTTGCCATAAAACATATTATTATAGAAATTAAATATGTAAATTAATAAACTGCATCGAAAACCCTTCTATACATGATCTTCCGTCTAGGGTTGCCAGTCCCGAAGCTTTGTTCCAATCCCGGGATTTTCGGGATAAAGAGTATTTAATCCCGGGAATATTCCCAAAAAAAATTAACTTGAGAAAGATTGTGTTTACTAAACACATTAAATAGAAATCTTACCTACTGTTAACAGAACGAAAAAAAAAACGTTAAACATTTCTAAAAGAAGAATGTAAAAAATCAGTGCGAAAACCCTCCTTTAAATTATTTCTGAGTTGTAAGGTTAAAATCGTAAACAATGGCACAAAAATGTCGCGTTTTGAGTCTGAAAGAGAATATTGATGTTGTGGAAGTTTGTAATTTGATAACAATGATTTGGGCGAGTTCATTAAGATTGATAGCAATCTGCTATTAGAAGATGATAGTGACCCCATTCCTACCGATTATGTAGTCGAAACTGAAACCACATCACTATCTGACCACTTTGGTGAAGAAGTTGAATGCAGTAATCAAACAAATGTCACCATTGGCTATCAACAAGCCATTAGTATGGTAAAGGAATTATAAGAGTATGCAAAGAATAGAGGTGACTCTACAGCACTGGAATTGTTATGAGACTTGGAATTACATTTTCTAGATTGCAAGTATAAAACGCAAACACGTCAAACTTTTTAGTACTACATCCTAACTAAATCTACTGTATTTTTGTTATGTTATGTTTATTTGTACATACATATACATAGTAATAATTTTGCATTACATATTACCTAATAACAAATTTCCCACGGGCGGACATCTCTATTAGGTGGACACATTTAGACGGTCCCGTAGGTGTCCGCCTAAGAGAGGCTTGACTGTAAAAAAAGCAAGTTACTTTTTAAATAACTCTTTTATAATAATTTATCTTCGAGATTAATTTTTCCTCGGGATCCTGGGATTGGCACCCCTACTTCCTTCGCTTCAGACAGACTTCCAATTTCCATTCTTAAGTTTTGACACCTACCCTGCTATAATTGCACAAGAATTAAGGAGGGATTTTCACTCCACCAGGTGGTCAGCATTTTTATAATAATTGTTCCCCAATATGGGATAGATTGTGAATATTGGTATGTTTAATATATACACGAGCGTACTAAAATTAAACAAAAATTATTGATTTCTGCATATTGATAGGTACTGTTGCTTTTTTCCACTGTACAAAGCAGATGCACCAACTGCTTTTTATCATTTTTTTGTATCAGCAGCAATAAGTCAGAGGCTATTTATAAAACTGTCATCAATTTTACTTGTGTTTGCCATAAAACATATTATTATAGAAATTAAATATGTAAATTAATAAACTGCATCGAAAACCCTTCTATACATGATCTTCCGTCTAGGGTTGCCAGTCCCGAAGCTTTGTTCCAATCCCGGGATTTTCGGGATAAAGAGTATTTAATCCCGGGAATATTCCCAAAAAAAATTAACTTGAGAAAGATTGTGTTTACTAAACACATTAAATAGAAATCTTACCTACTGTTAACAGAACGAAAAAAAAACGTTAAACATTTCTAAAAGAAGAATGTAAAAAATCAGTGCGAAAACCCTCCTTTAAATTATTTCTGAGTTGTAAGGTTAAAATCGTAAACAATGGCACAAAAATGTCGCGTTTTGAGTCTGAAAGAGAATATTGATGTTGTGGAAGTTTGTAATTTGATAACAATGATTTGGGCGAGTTCATTAAGATTGATAGCAATCTGCTATTAGAAGATGATAGTGACCCCATTCCTACCGATTATGTAGTCGAGACTGAAACCACATCACTATCTGACCACTCTGGTGAAGAAGTTGAATGCAGTAATCAAACAAATGTCACATTAGCTATCAACAAGCCATTAGTATGGTAAAGGAATTATAAGAGTATGCAAAGAATAGAGGTGACTCTACGGCACTGGAATTGTTATGAGACTTGGAATTACATTTTCTAGATTGCAAGTATAAAACGCAAACACGTCAAACTACGTTATTAGATTTTTTTAGTACTACATACATCCTAACTAAATCTACTGTATTTTTGTTATGTTATGTTTATTTGTACATACATATACATAGTAATAATTTTGCATTTACATATTACCTAATAACAAATTTCCCACGGGCGGACATCTCTATTAGGTGGACACATTTAGACGGTCCCGTAGGTGTCCGCCTAAGAGAGGCTTGACTGAAAAAACAAGCAAGCTACTTTTTAAATAACTCTTTTATATAATTTATCTTCGAGATTAATTTTTCCTCGAGATCCTGGGATTGGCACCCCTACTTCCTTCGCTTCAGACAGACTTCCAATTTCCATTCTTAAGTTTTGACACCTACCCTGCTATAATTGCACAAGAATTAAGGAGGGATTTTCACTCCACCAGGTGGTCAGCATTTTTATAATAATTGTTCCCCAATATGGGATAGATTGTGAATATTGGTATGTTTAATATATACACGAGCGAAGCTCTGGGCCATTGCTAAGCAATGGATACTTTCATGATATAAAATAGGTCATAATAATAAATACAATTTTGTTTATATTTAAATAAAGTTCTATTTTTGTTGCTTATAGGCCAGCCAAACCAGGCGATGCCATTCTGTAAATTTCGATCAGAGTGCCATCGCGAATTCTTGCCTCACCAGTCAATAATAATAATACGAAACTATATAATTGAAAAATGCAATAAACCCAATAATTTGTTTGGTTGAGCTAATAAACAATTTGGTTGTGCCAACAAACAATTTGTCTGTTCTAATAAACAATTTGTTTGAGCCGATGGCTAATTTGGCTGAGACAATGAAACAGGGTTGTAATGAACCTAATTTATGAACAGTTGCACTAGGCAATAGTTAATTTCTTTTTGGGGCAACATGCGGACGAATAGACCTAATTTTTAGGTTCAAATCTAGTTTGACTGGTCTACAATTCGTGTAGCTTGTCTAAACATTGTTGCTTTTATTACATTGGCAATGCATATGCAAGCAAGAATCTTAAGAGATCATTATTTAGCATAAAGGTTATTGACAGTGCAATAGTATGCGAATAGGTTGGTGTTAAAATGATTAAAATATGCCTGCACTACTTTTCATGCCCACATGATCGAGTGTCTAAACTTTTCTTCTGTTTGTCGTGTGTGCATGTAGGTTTTTACCTTTCGCTCTTTTAACGTCAGAACAATTTTGCCGTAGACATAAAAGGGAGACAGACTTCTTTATACAGGGTGTTATGGAAATGACGTATTATATTTAAATGGGTGACTCCTTGGGTGTCCTAGAAAAGCGCTACATATTTTTTCTTTCAAATCGACCGTTTTAAAAGTGGTGTCCAGCCCCATAAACCCACACCTCATCCGGCGTTTGTTCGGGTTTGTTCGTCATGTCACCCTGTAGTGGCATATCAGAAAACAGGTGTTACGTGCAATGTTGCCAAACTGTGTAAAAAATGTAAAACTTTAGTTTCTTATAAAAATAAATATTTAGCTTACTTAGAAAGTAAATCCACGCTGACAGGAGTAAGAAATCCAGAGATTTTCAGTTCTAGTTTCTATGGGAAAAGCTTTATGCTCATTACGTGCCCTGATGATAGTGTGGAACTGCATAATAAGCTTATACCCACTAAACCCCATTCCGCCTATTCTTTCCAATTGCTCGGAACATAACCGGCATATCGTCGAGATAAAGAAACACATAGTGAAACACAACAAATTGCACTAAATCACTTAAAGAAACACATAGACACCTACGAGTTTCAAATTCGTTTTTTTGAAGATATGCACCTATTATCAGATTACACGAAAGCACTAAACACTAACACATAATAACACTATCGCACACAGCAGCACTTAATTATTTCGCAATAGAAATAATAAAAACGCTCATTTCTATGGACCATTAACCCTCTACTAAACATAAAATGAAACAATTATGTGAACATAGGAACTACCCTTTGAAATAAATGGTCGAGTTCAAGGTGCTTTCTTTCACCGAAAACTGCTACCGCGGTTGCCATTTCCGAGACTATAATTATACAGGAAAGTAATATTATATAAGGAAATTCCGCAATTTATGAATATAATCTAATAAAACATCGAAAGTGGCAACGCTGTATTTTTACCGAAGAGCTTAATATAATAAACCCTAACAGATAACGTCAAGACACGAACAGGCTCGAAGGTGTTATTTAGTTTCAACATTTTTAGATGTTAAATACATTATTTCCCAGACAATAAGGGCGTATTTTTGTCTACACAGTAGCACTTTAAAATACTAATTCAGATTGAATGGTACTTAGATGTGTTCATGAGGCCCGCGATAACTAATGTGAATTTATGTGACTTTGTTTTGGTGTTTCGTGACGGTTTTTGTTCGGGTTACCTGATGTTTTTTATAAATTTAGTTGGTTTTAAATAAGGCCGAAAAGGTAAATAAATTTGCATGTTTTTCTTTTAAAGGGTAAAGTGGCATTTCAGTTTTTCAGTGAGAACATACTTGACCATTATAGACTCCGCGGCGGTTTGTTCGAGTCAGTTCAAGTTTATAAATCAGAGATTGTTTCCCAGTGAACTGAACTGAACGTAAAAGTTTATAATAATGTACCCTGAAAAATAAACAACTTGGAATCTGTCAAACGGTTAGACTTTCTAAAGAGTTTACCCTGAAGATATGACAACACTGTTCAAGATTCATTGACGTTTTTCGCCATATGTTGCTTTGTTTACCTTCCTAGCAGGGGCACCACGTGCTCATTTTTGGTTTGACATAAGCCATGTACAGGGCATATTAAATTAAAGCGACATTTTTGGATATTTTTCTTCAATTTGTTTTCATCTCAGGAATTGCCGGTTTAAATATAATTCGTCATTTCCATACACCCTGTATTTTGTCCCGTTTTTAACTGAAGTCATTGATGACAAATTACTGCTGATTGTCCTAGATCTACCGCCTGTTTTATTAGAGCAAATGCTGGAAAGTATTTGTTCTATAATTTGTAAAATATCCGCAGTCATGACCAAGGTCAAAATTAAGATTTTCTTCCTGTTTTGACTAATTGAGAGGTATCGAAAATATCTGTATTTTAATCCTTACATATTTCCTAATAATTTTCGTCTTATGCAAATTTTCCAATCTAGGAAATCCCATTTTTAAACTGTAAATAATTTTATTGCACCTCGAAATCTACAAAAGTCACGTGGTTCTTTTTAGTGAGACAGCTTTCATAAATAAAATCTAATAAAATAACTTTTATGACCCTAAAAAACCACAAGGTAACAGCGAGAGGACGCGCAGCTTACAGCGTTGCCATTTTTTAAAACCATCTTCTTCTAACTTGTATGAAACTGTGGACGTATGTTTGATTGTAAACAATCGAGTTTTATGAATGCAATGTCTCCGTTTTATATTGCGTTGTCTGTGATATTTTCAGAGAAAAATAAATAGGATATTTAATATAATGATGATCCTGCGTGGAGGAAAATGTGAAAAGTGCATGCATGTTGTTCGTTTTCACTGATTAAAATTATCTAGATGATGATACAAGGCGCTCATCACGCGAGCTTGACTCGCAAATCGTGTATCTGGCTGAGTGAACCTTGGAGTCTATTTAAAATCATTAATTTCTTCCCAGGCTATGATTGTTACAGTTGCTAATTCACAAACTTTACTTTATAATTAAAATAATCAGTATGCGGTTGCAACTAAATAAAAATTTTCATCAATATTAATTTTAATTTTTTTTTCACTAAGAAATTAGCATATTTTCTTTTGTGTTACAAAAATCAAAATTACACAGCGGTATCCAATAGAGAGATTAAAATAACTAGTGGTCGGTCGATATTACTTCTATTTCGAGGCAAATTGCCGATTGTACAGGGTGTCCCATTTTCGCCACTTTTATAGGGTATCTCCGTAATTGTTAGTGCTATCAAAAAAATTAATATAGGTGTCGTCATGTACTTTTTTTTGAGGTCAAACTTAAAATGGTAAAATCAAGAATTGAAAATTTTCGCTCGCTTAACAGATACGGGCCACAATCAAAAAAATTACAATTTCAAAATTACCCTATATTTTCTTAGTTAAAGGAGATACAGAAAAATGTTTTATACAGAAGTTGCCTTTATATTGATTGTTGAATAATCTGCCGTTTTCAGAATAAGTCTACGGGGTCAGGTAAAAAAGTTATCGGACCTAACCTCATTTTTTTAAATGGAACACTCTGTATATTTTAATCAAAAAGGATACTATTTTAAATTCTCCTTTCAAATATATAACACACTATGGATAATATTGGTTTCCTAGGCGATCTATTTAAACTTTATTACTTTAAACCACAGTAGGCCATGAAACGAAAGCTAATATCCTAGAAACAACTATGTTGACATTCTAGTTGTTATTAACGTTTAACGTCAATTTCATTTTTACATATTTTGTGAAAATGACTTATCAACATTTTGAAAAATTTTATAGGATATCTATCATCCATGGTGTGTTATAAATTTGAAAAGAGAGTTTAAAATGCAATTTTTTTTAGTTTAAACTAGGTAAAGTACGTTTCACGAAATTTGGATACGACTTAATGATTTCCTGGGTCGGTCCCATTGTGTCGACAAGAGCTTGGCAATAAACAAGTGAAGTATGAAGGGACGGACTAAGGAAAACAAGTAATGATATGATTATATTAATGTAATCAAATGAAATAACATTTTTTTTAAATATTACTAGTCATATTTATTTACATTTATAATGTCATTCTATAGATAGTTCTGTTTCGCTATCGCTATCCTCATCAAAATTAATTATAATTGGATTTCGTCGCTTTCGTCGAAACATTTGGGGAAACCGGCATCTTTACGCTTCTTTCTAGATTTAATGGGATTTGACGCGATTCTTTTCACTGTAGTCAGAGGTATCTTAGTCAAATCAGACGTTTCAGTCGCAGCAGCACTAGCATAAAGTCCTCTGTTGAGTAAAGAAGTATATACTCTTTTTACAATTTCCCTAGCATCGAGAGATAAATGCATTTTCTTCACTGCAACACTAGAAGAAGCACCATCAATGTTTTTCCATGGACGCCACATACTGTTTTTTTATACGTTTGGTAAAATAATATCGGTAATACAACTAAACTCTTCCAGCAAGAAATAAAAACTAACAAATTTTACCACAAAAAGATATTTAAATATAAATTAAGCAACCTAACCTACCTGATGTGCCTATATTTAATTGTAATTATTACAATCCGGTCCTTTCCACTTAATAATAACAAACGGTCATAAATAATGGGACTTTTACTGCAGTCATTAAGTTATATCCGTTTTTCGTGGAACAATCTTTACTCCATTTAAAAAAATGAGGTTAGGTCCGATAACTTTCTTACCTGACCACGTATACTTATTCTGACAACGGCCGATTATTCAACAATCATTATTCTGTATAAAACATTTTTCTGTATCTCTTTTAACTAAGAAAATATAGGGTAATTTAGTAATAGTAAATTTTTTGATTTTTCCCCGTATCTCTTCTTAAGCGAGCGAAAATTTTGAAATTTTGATTTTACCATTTTAAGTGTGACCCAAAAAGACCACATGACACTTTCATTACTTTTTTGATAACACTAACAATAACGGAGATACCCTATAAAAGTGTCGAAAATGAGACACCCTGTACTGTCCCCATTGCAATTTTTTTGCTCCTTTTCATTTTTATTTTCGGAGACACAATATTTTTTTTGGCCATAAATTGTGTGTCATGTCAACTAAAACGCACCGTGAACATCCTCTAATTATCACAAATGAAAATAATCATAAAGTCATAAATAATGGGATCGCCCCAGGTACTTTTACTGCAGTCATTAAGTTATATCCGTTTTTCGTGGAACAATCTTTACTCCATTTAAAAAAATGAGGTTAGGTCCGATAACTTTCTTACCTGACCCCGTATACTTATTCTGAAAACGGCCGATTATTCAACAATCATTATAAATAAACTTCTGTATAAAACATTTGTCTGTATCTCTTTTAACTAAGAAAATATACGGTAATTTAGAAATAGTGAATTTTTTGATTCTTCCCCGTATCTCTTCTTAAGCGAGCGAAAATTTTCGAATTTTGATTTTACCATTTTAAGTTTGACCCAAAAAGAGCACATGACACTTTCATTTTTTGATAACACTAACAATAACGGAGATACCCTATAAAAGTGTCGAAAATGGGACACCCTGTACTGTCCCCATTGCAATTTTCTTGCTCCTTTTCATTTTTATTTTTGGAGACACAATATATTTTTTTGGCAATAAATTGTGTGTCATGTCAACTAAAATGCACCGTGAACATCCTCTAATTATCACAAATGAATCATACATTTCTTAAAGTTTTTTCTATTGTCACACAATAATTAGGTAATATAGTATGATGCAAATCTAATCGAATCAACAGTTATGCAGCGTGACATGATCATTGCCATATAAGTAAAGAAAAAAGCTTTTCGACCTTAAACTTAAAATAACGTCTGTGACCGGACACTTTCTTAAAGCCAGATTCGGTTAAAGTTTTAGAGAGAATGATCAAATTTTGTATTCTTTCGTTTTAATTAACATACAGGGTGGCCCATCGAAAACAGTCCAGCAAGGTTTACGGCTGTGTACGTGAAAATTAAAAAAACCTCGGACCCGTAAACTTGTGTTTTCAGGGGCACACGTTTCACTATTAATTTCATCCCTGTAACCTCAACCCCCCTAGCGGGGGCGGCTGCTGTTCTTGTTTTTTCAAATGGGAATGGGTATGTTGTGATACATTTTTTTAAAGGGCACTAAATTCTCTTTAAAATGGCGCTTTGTTTTGTAAATTTGAGCTACGCGCCGCCGAGAACTTGCGTTTTAAAAAATGTAATTTTATTGAGTAATACTTACATGTTATCTTATTAAATGTTGAAAATGTCCGCCATTCACCTCCATACAATAGATAGTACAACAACTGTTCAAAGTGTTCTCGGACATTGTGAAGAACATCTGGTGTAATTTTGTTGACATTGATTAGTAATGCGGTTCCGTAAATCTTCTAAGGATTCGGGTTGGGTGGCCTAAATTTTGAATTTTAGATGTTCCCACAAAAAGAAATCAAGGGGAGATAAATCGGGCGATCTCGCGGGCGATTCAATAGCACCCCTCCTCCCAATCCATCTGCCAGGAAACGTTTCATCCAGAAAGTGGCGTACGGGTAATGCATAATGGGGGGGAGCCCCGTCTTGTTGAAATATTGGATTTTCTTCCTGGTAACGTTGGTCGTTTTCCATAATTTCCATCAGCGCTGGGTTGACAGCATTCTCCAACAAGTCTAAATAAGTATCTCCATTTAAATTTCCCGGTAAGAAAAATGGTCCAATTATGTGATCACCGAAAATACCAGCCCAAATGTTTAATTTCTGAGGATTTTGAGTATGAACCTCGTGGTAAATCCTTGGATTCGTGTCGGACCAGTAACGACAGTTATGTCGATTGACAGTGCCATTAAGAAAAAAAGAACATTCGTCTGAGAAGCCAACGTTAAAAAGGTAGTTCGGATAATTTAATACTTGTTCTGACATTACTTCACAAAAGTGTAAACGGCGGTCATTATCATCTTCATTCAATTCTTGGAGAAGTTGAATTTTGTATGGGTGCCATTTATAATGTTTCAGAATTCTCTGTACAGTGGTCCGCGAAATTCCCGTTACATCAGACATTTTTCTGATACTTAATGTTGGATTCATACTAACTTGACCCAGAACAGCTACTTCTACTGCTTCATTTCTTACCGGATTTTCAATGATCCTTTTTTTATTTGCCACTGAACCAGTTTGCCGAAATTTTGCCACTAATTCTAGGATATAACCATGAAGTACGTGTCTATCTGGATGTCTATCATTAAAATAAGTTGCCGTTACTCTTGCACATTGATTGTTTATAAAATACAATTCAATAATTTCCACTCTCTCCTCAATAGAATAAACCATTTTTTATGTCACGATCAAATCAAAAGAAAATAATAGCGCAGAAATAACGAATGTAGATCTGGATCAACCACTTTACTGAAGATAAAGTTGAATTGACTGATCCTTATTACTTAAAAAAAAATTCTTTACGCACAAACCTGTGCACTTGATAAGAGGTGCAGTGAAATGTTTCAAATTCCGTCGCTCGGCGGCGCGCAGCTCAAATTTACAAAACGAAGCGCAATTTTAAAGAGAATCTAATGCCCTTTAAAACGATGTATCACAACATACCCATTCCCATTTGAAAAAACAAGGGCAGTAGCCGCCCCCGCTAGGGGGGTTGAGGTTACAGGGATGAAATGAATAGTGAAACGTGTCCCCCTGAAAACACAAGTTTACGGGTCCGAGGTTTTTTTTAATTGTCACGTACACAGCCGTAAACCTTGCTGGACTGTTTTCGATGGGCCACCCTGTATTTTGTATTTCTTATTAAATTGTTCGAATAACAACATTTTCCTTTTAAAGATAAAACGGATCATTTTTTAAAATTTAATCAAGAATTTTTATGATAAGCGCCTACTTCCTATATTATGTCTAATAAGATAAATTACTGTTGGAATATAATTATTGACAAGTTGTTGACATTTAAGACGTTCACTGTATTACCTACGCTAACATTATGCTGATGGATCAAAGAAAAGTAAAAGTATAAAAGTCCATTTTTTACGGCTTGTTATTTGATTTTCGCTTTCTCAACAACAAAAAAAATAATAATTTCAATTTTATTCAGCAAAATCGATTTGACGGCAGAACTTTTGCCAATTAGTTCCTTAGTGGACTAATGGTAATTATTTAGTTATTAGGTTTTTTCTGTAATTGCATACTTCATTGCTGCTGTTATTGTAGGTACTTCTACAGGGTGTTTCGAAAAACATATGACATCACTCGCGTGTTGATGTATTACCCAAATATAAGAGAAATACAGTGAACAAATAAACATAACATAACAAAAATACACTAGTTTTAGTTAGGATATAGTACTAAAAAAATCTAATAACGTAGTTTGACGTGTTTGCGTTTTATACTTGCAATCTAGAAAATGTAATTCCAAGTCTGATAACAATTCCATTGCTGTAGAGTCACCTCTATTCTTTGCATACTCTTGTAGTTCCTTTGCCATACTAATGGCTTGTTGATAATTGGTGACATTTGTTTGATTACTGCATTCAACTTCTTCATCAGAGTAGTCAGATGATGTGGTTTCAGTTTGGGCTACATAATCGGTAGGAATGAGGTCACTATCATCTTCTAATAGCACATTGCTATCAATGTTAATGAATGCGCCCAAATCATTGTTATCAAATTGTTGCAACATCAATATTCCCTTTCAAACTCAAAACGCGACATTTTTCTGTCATTGTTTACGATTTTAACCTTACAACTCACAAATAAACGGCGGACTGTTGTCGGGGAATCACACATACTTTCATTCGGCAAAGTCCTTTCGCGTTGCCACGCATACGCGATTGGTTGCCGGTCTGTCTGCAGTGAGATTTTGCACCGTACTTATTCGTCTCCCAAATACTTTAAAGGAGGTTTTTAGCACTCTTTGTATGAAAACAGCCTGTCCACGTCTACCCAAAGGAGATAGTTCGCCCAAGAGAGGTTGATTTTCATGGAATTTCATATATCTAGTTCCGGACTATGAAAAAATGTTCGCTTAATAGAGATGTCCGCTTATTAGAGTGTGTGTCCGTTATGAGAGGTTTCACGATATATCAAAACGGTTGAATTTGGGTATATTATATAAATTACATTCAGAATCAGTTAATATACAGGATGTCCCATTTTAAAAGAAAATTTTTAATCCCCCCTGTAAATCGACAGACCTAAAATGATATTTGGATCCGCTTGCAAATAATCCTACTTTAAGAACCCTGTATAGCAATCTTTTTAATTTTTCGAGCGAGCGATGGCACATGTTTTCTGAAACACCCTGTATATCAATAATTTCTTTATTATGGTATTGCGTCGATATTTTCCTAAGACCAAGACCAGACTTTGTTTAATTTTTAAATAGCGAAGCCACATGCACGGTATGGTGCCTACAACTATTCTAAATATTTACGTACGCCTTTTTTGTTTGACCAACTCATTACACCTGACCACCAAAACGATCTATGTGTGGAAAGAAATGTCGAGAATGTCAAATATTTATTCTTTAAAAAACGTATAGTTTCAATTTTCCCATAAAAAGTTCTTAGGATCCCACCCAATTCTACCAATATTAAATTGTAATGTTCTCGAAATTTTTCGCCTTCGGCGATCTCTCCTACGACTGGGTTTTCTCTGCCCACTGGTGCTGAAAGGGAGGGGGTATTTTTCAGCATTTAGGAAACATCAACAACCCAGTTTTACAACAAAAAGCTTACAGAATCATTTTGCTATACAGGGTGTCCCATAACTAATGGTACACAGGAAAACTGCAGATTCCTTGGCTAAAAATACTGCGATTTGGCCATACTTAGTTTAGTTCAATAGCTGGTAATAACCGAGATACAGGGTGTCCAAGTAAACATTTAATTTTCAATTTTCCTAAATAACTTATTTCTGAATCAATATTTTTGCACAAAAATTTGTGACTAGGGCTTTTTGGGGGAAAGGAATTTGAATTTGTTAATAATTTGTACTTTGTATACATAAAAAGAAGTGTAACTTTCTTGGGCCTTAGTATAATTATGTTTTTATTAAAAATATCAGTTTTTCCGTCATTTTTAAGCAATAAAGGTATACTTTGTACATGTCGCTCCGACTAACCGTTTTCGAGATATTTTCAATTACAATTTCTAATGCGCCATTTAAATTTTGATTTGTAAATGTGAATTTGTCACAGTAGGCTTTGGTAAAAACAAATACAATGAAAGCACTTTGAAACCTCATTTCTGTCATTCTGTCAAAGTTTATTTTCATTTGTCAGCATTGTGGGTGTTTTTAAGGAGTTTTTGAAGATACTGTTATCAAAAATTAAACTAAAAACGCCGCGACATAACTTGTTTTCTAACGAAGATCTGCGAGACAGATCAGTTCTTTATTGTTTGGGCAAGATCATCTGAAACTGAATAATCGAAATACATCCGCCACAAATGGGAGCAAAGTTTTATTAATGACTTATACAGGGTGTTTGTTAATAACATTTAAGGAGCTTATTCTTGGGTCCATTTTCAGACAAAAAACTTCATATGAACACATGTCTTGAACGTCTTAACTTTTAAGATACAGGGTGTTAAATTTTCAAAAAATCTCCTTTAATATCTGTGATACTGCTCCAGATATTTTTGTGATATTTGGTGCACACTTTCTATTCATCAAGAAGCATTTTTTGATGTGTAACATGTTTTTTTATTCCGACCAGTGGGCTTCATGCGGGAATTGCCCTTGGTGTTGTTGACAAAAAGAATGGTACCCCACTTCTTTTTCCTTGCTTAGCAAATTACGTCTCTTCTAACACCCTGTATCTCAAAAGTTAAGACGTTTAGGCAGTGGCGGTTCTTCCACAGGAGCACATGCGCACGTGCACCCCCAAAACAAAACAAATAAAAAATATTAATTTATATTCATTGAATATTATTTATCGTATAAAGTCCGACCCTCCCTAATATTTTATCGTACCGTCAAACTAAAAAAGTCCGACCCTCCCTAATATTTTATTATCCCGTCAAACCAAACTGTATAGATCCGGCAACCGTGCCTCGGTCGAGGTAAATGACGATTATGATGAGACTTGCTCGCACGTGTGATTAAGTAGTGCAGTTTCTTTGTAGTAACAGGTGGCGGGGGACAGCGGGGCTATGGCGATTTAACATGAAAAAGGCGCATAGTTGTCTGTTCGTGCATCTAGTTAGAAAATCGAGCGTGTATGTTTTAATATTTTAATATTATATATTATTTATTAAGTTAAAATGAATAGTTGACGGTGGACTATTTAAGAAATAACTTTAGCTCTTTGAGTTTGGAGCAAAAAATTGAAGTGAAGAATGAGGGAGCACCTAAACCCGAAATTAATTTAACGCAGAGGGTAAATCTAGGTATAATAAATAAATAAAAATATGTTTTACCTAATGCATTTTCTTATTATTTTTTTTCTTTCTACATTTAAAACGCCTAGAAAGTAATTGTTTGGTCGTTACACAATTTTAAAAATAATTTCACCATACTTGTGAACCCCCTCTATCATAGGTCACGAGCCGCCAATGCATTTAGGACATATGTTCATATGAAGTTTTTTTCTGAAAATGGACCCAAGAATAACCGCCTTAAATATTAGCATGTTATTAAGAACCACCCTGTATATTTCCCACAGTTTTATCATAAAACAATGGTATATGCTGGTAAATGATATGGAAACCGTTAGAGGTCGCATAAATTATGTGGGTTATTAACGAACAGGTTGCGTTATAGTTCACTGTTTTAAAGCGCAAGAATGTCCAAAACAATAATTTTATTATTAAATTTATTTTATATACTTGAATGTAAATCCTTTTTAAAAATAATAATAATACAAATAAATATATTGCGAAAAAACAATGGAATTGTAAAGTCCGTACTTGTTTTAGTACTTACTTGATATTTAAGGTGCCAGTTTGAAAACTTCCCTATCGCGCTTCCAGTAAATAATGTTAAGAATCGGACAGACATGTCAAATTTATTGTGAAGGGGGATCCTTTTAAAGCATATTTGCAGCCCTTGTGGTTTAACCCCCTAGAAGGGAAATACGGTATTATTATTTTGGAAAAAGATTTAAAATCAGACTTTAGTAAATTCTATATTTATGTATAGACAAACCCCCCCCCCCCCATGATTCCCGTGGATCAGCGCTTGTACAAGGGCTTAGTTAAATTAGATACTACAGTTCGATTGGGAGATATTGATAAACTATTATTGTGATTAAATATTAAAATAATCCAACTTTCGACGTGTGGTTTCTATCTTATCATTTATCGGTAACGTAAGAATTAGAGATGAGAATCCAATAGTGGAAATGATAATGCGGAGCTTACGCAACCGTTCATGGAGAATTGACCAGACTAATATGAAAAAATATGCGCATTGAAAAATGTCATTGGCTTCTTTAAAAAGATTATTTTGAAAATACTATATATAAGTACTTTCGGAGATATTAACAAAACAACTGACACAATGTTCATATTAACTGTTCTTCAGAATACGGCCTGTTCTTCATAATATGGCCTAAGGAAGCACACTAATATTATTACGTCATTAGGAAACACCCTAAATGTATTTGGTTTATTAAAATTTATAATTATATACAGGAAGGTATTACTAAGTATAAACACATATTATATCGAATGGACTTTAAACTATCATTTTCTCTCAGTAACTGATCTATGGAACAGGTATTTTTTCAACTCGGATCGGTTTGCACCGGATCCCTAAAATGTCTTGTTATTACCCATCCCTAGTAACGATACCAATGACTTTAAAAAATATATAGTAGCTGGAATGGATATCACAATATTGACAATATGCAGACTTGAAATTCTTAATCTGTTTTTTGTTAAAATGTCTATAAGACCACTATGTTGTGCAATAGTCGCGCGATCAAATATTTAATCGATCAACGTTTAATCTAACTGGACGTATATAATATGTCACTTAAGGTGCTATGAAGTTGTAGACGCGTAAAAATTGTATTTATTTGAACGGTTCCGATTTTTAAAGTATTTTAAAGACTAAGTGTGCGTCGGTGTTCATTTTTCCTGCAACATGTCATCCATATTTTACATCATCATTCCTGATTTGGCTATTAACAAGGTACATCATAATGTTGTTCATCTAACACTCTTTTCTCAATAATTCTGTGAGAAAATATCGTAATACTCATCATCATCATCTGTATGTATCAACGAATACTTATAAACATTAAGAAGACAAACAGCCGTGTTAACAAATCGAAGCAAGTATGAACAAACGAACAAACCCGGCATCCATTACGTCTGGCATCAGCTGACAAACGCACGTGCTTTTCAAATGTCCCTTTTGTTCAAATTTTTATTACTGTCAATATTTTAAAGCCACATTTAACCAACAAAAAACATTCAAAACCCTTTTATTTGATTTACTAAGTGGTGAAAATCAATATTAGGATTCTGACATATTTTAAGCTGTAAGTATCACTTTAAAATAATCCTTACACACTCTTATATCATTTTTTGATAGTAACGTAACTACAAATGAAAAATTAAACTTCAGAAATAAGCTTGTAGTTAAGTAGTTTTATTAAAAAATAGGAAGTAAATCATAATTTACATAAAATATTTTACCATCTTCAACTGGGCCTAGGTCCTAGCAAATATTTGAAGCTTCAAGTCTAAGCATATTTTTGGGCCCCATATGATTTAGGAATAGAAATTATTATTGATGCTTACTGTCAGTAAAGATGACTAAATGAATATTTCAATTACAAATTACTCACTTGCAACAAAAAGGAAACGACGTTTTTCGTGAAAAGTTTAGAAAATTTAAAATTATTTTAAAATTTAAAGATGCTGCGTCTTCTCCACCATTTTAAATCACATCAGATGTTGCTTGATTTTCATTCCCGCCAGACCAAGGAAGTTAGCTTGTTTAACAATTCGCGCTGTTCGCATTCTATGCCTGTCTCTGTCTGCAGCAACCTTCCCTAATTCAGTAAAGTGAGACAAATATGACCAGGATCAAGTCGCCTGCATAATCACTTTTTGGCATTTCATATTAACTCTACGTAAGTCTGATATTGACGCTTAAATGATAAAGTGAAACAGATAGATAAAAGTAGGTTACTTGTGAGCGTATGGAGCAGAGTAGGCTTAGCATCACTTCCAAGGCCTTCTGACGTGTTTCGATCCCCATCCCCCATTACATTTGCTTAAAACGATATTCAAATTATTATTCCAGATAACTGTGAGTGAATTACTTCTGTCACTATCATAAATATTACAAACAAAGTTGTCTGGTTAGTTATCCAACATAAATATACAATTCATAAAGTGTGTGTCTTCTTACTTTGTATGGTATGGTATGGTTGGCTACCCACAAAATAATTATATTAATCACCTGCATGTCGTAGAACCTCTTTCATTATATATCCCAGTATATGTTTCGTTTATGACGACAATCAAAAGTATTTAAAATCCCAAATTATTAAACCGGAAATAAAACAACTGATAATTTAGCGATTACGGTCGCTAGTATGTTGTCCGAGAGTGTTGTTCGTTTAGACTAACACGGTGTTTGTTACAGAGTACCGCCCTAATTGCAGAAGACACTGGACAAAGCGTTATGAATGGGTCCAGAGCCATATTCCATCAGGTAAGAAAGTAGAACTTGCAAGTAGGCGTATTAGTCGATTTAATTCTGGTTTTTATCATTCTTTTTTTATATTGTCCCGAATATGTGGGCAATCTCCCGGGTTCAGATAGAACACTTAAAAATAACAGGAGAAGTTCTTCTACGGCCTCCCCTACAGAGATACGGGCCCATAACGGACGTCCCTGGAAATCGTTGTTTCTTAAATAATTTATTAAGTACTAGGTGCAATTTAATAACTTTTTAGTATAATGGTTAGTAGATGAGTCTCCTTAAAATTCGCCCTTTTAAACACATTTGGCTTATTTAGTTTGCCAGGGACGGTCTAGACGTAACACAAAAATGTTTTTTTTGTACACCTTGTATGATGAAGGAACGACAATAATATTTTTGGATACTCTAAACCTTCAGCTGAAAAAAAGGTACTCTTCATCAATGTCGTTTATATATATGTGCGGTGCCGCCAAGGCGTATTGGAGTTGTCATTTGTGGATGACACCCGTTACTGAGGTCTCTGGGTTTTAATTTTACTTACGTCGCATCCTTCGCTTTTTTAGAATCCTATACGTGTGCTAGATTTTCGATAAATTTACCTACAATATAAAAAAGAATAATAAAAATTGGAATTAAAATAAAACAATTATTCACGATCAATATTCATATAAATATTGCGTGGTATCGTAAGTTTTTACTATCGATTTCACGAAATCAAAATTCTCCGAAACCGCAAGCGTAACTTGTGCCAATTATGCTTCAGAGACTTTATTCCATCAGAAACAATCCCTGTCGAGTTTAAATATAATGCATTGATATCTTTCAATAATTATTTTTTAATATTTCTCGGGAAAATCGTCAGACGTCTAATACAGTGTAAATAATTGTTCTTCCCATGAAGGGATTCTCCGAATTTCCATTGCAAATATTTAAATTTGGATAAGCGAATCTTTTATATGCAGCTGGCTGCTCTTCTTCCTCGTTTGGTAAAGACAGATAGATTTTATGTCAGTTATATTTTGTTATCTTTGTGATTCACATTCCTCACCCCGTCCACTGGCTTCGAATAGAATCACATGCCATTTTATATAAGAAACCAAAAACCTACTAATGTCTGTCTGTGTCGTGTGATTTTTCAGTTTAGTTTGTGATTATCCAGGGTGTTTAGATAGTGCATCAGGCTAGTTGGAGAGGTGATGGTGACGAGATACTATTTTTGTTTCCCTATGAAAAATTGATTTTACTGCTTAATTCCAGTTTTGCGCTTAAATGGTGTAGTTTATCTCTAATAAAGGTAGGTTGTCTTTTGTCTTTAAAACGACCTTTTTCCAATGACTTGATAGTTTAAAAACTAAACGCAATATGTTAAAAATAAGAAAGAAAAATTGAACTCTAACTCGAAAAATATAGTTTTTGACCTTTTTGTTATATGACTTACCTACTAATACAGGGTGTTATGGAAATGACGTATTATATTTAAACCGGCAATTCCTGAGATAAAGACAAATAATTGAAGAAAAATAGCAATAAATGGCGCTTCAATTCATTCAGCGGTAAAAGTGACCTGACGTCAAACCAGAAAAACACCTGTGTGGCACTGCGATACATGTAAGCAATCAAGGAATTTTGGCCGGTATTGTCATATGTACACCTTAAACTCTTTAGACAAAATAAAATAATTTAAACACTTTTCCATTGTGTAATACCTTTTTGTACAATTAATTGTTTTAAACAACCCGAAAAAACATATGGTAATAGTAATATTAATAGTAATAGCCACGTACGTCACTAAGTCAAATGCTAATGACCTCTTAACGCCTTACATCGGCTGAGCGAAGTAGTTTCATATAGCGCCGCATGCTTGCGTCTGTTCGTTGAAGACCAACTAGCGGTCGGATACGTTCTGGACGTCAAATTTCGTCTCGTGTAATAAAATCTAATAATCTGTAGTATAATCTGTATTATTGTATTTTCAAAAGCTAACTATCGGTTCTGTTTCACTATAAAGTGTTTCCAGGAGAGTTCCCATGAAAAAGAAAAAAAACTGATTGTGTTTGTGCCTGGATTTCCTCGCTCTTTAGGATAAATACAAGTAGGTAGAAAATAATTTATTTTTATAATTTTATATGGAATTTCAGTTTTACATTAAGTTTGGCAACATTGCCATTGGCTCTGGGTGAAATGTTGTACAGTAGCGCGGACTGACCTGTGAGTAAGAGTGTTTGTTACCCCAAGTTTAAAACGGTCGATTTAAAAAAATAAAATATGTAGCGCTTCTCTAGGACACCCAAGGAGTCACCCATTTAAATATAATACGTCATTTCCATAAGACCCTGTATGTGTAATCACCTCTCTATCCTGATGCATTATGCTAATACCCTGTATATTTCTGTAAAAAGAAATCATTACTGACGTCATAACTTTACAGTATTAGAATAATATTAAGTTTTACTTCCTGTACACTAGTGTTTTCTTTATTTTAGGATACTGAACATAAAGCGGAGGATCTCAAACTGGAGACTAACGGCGGTTTAAACAAACAGGTATTTTATCTTTAACATTTTTTTTGTTTAATAAATTGACAACTCGACCAACTTTTCATAGCACTATAAATATTGGTATAATTTTGATATAGTGGATTCTTTGAGTCTGGCGAACATACACGGATTTTCTACAGTAACCAGACTACTCCCCTCCCCCGTTTTCGAGGATGCTGAACACGATGGTGCAGTTACAAATTGTTGTTGGGTTAGCCCACCCCCTCAAATGGGCCAAAACCACCCCTAAGCGGGAAAATTGAAAATATTGGCTTGTAGCTGCCCGATCTCGAATTCCTTCCGTTTTCGGGGTCGCGGAGTACTCTCGCACCCTTCAATATTGCACCCGATGCAACACCCCCCCTCCCCCCTCTCCCAGGGCGATGAAACTGCCCTCCAAGGGGGTGAATCACCTGCGGGCGACTTTAAACGGGAAACATTGTTTGATCGCCCGTTTTCGAGGTCGCTGAAGACGATCGCGGCCTCGAAACCAGCCTATGGTGCAACCCCCCCCCCCCCCCCCCCCCGAGCGATGAAACTGAGGGGGTGAATCATGTAGGGTGGTTTTGCACCAGAGACTGGTTTCGAGGCGGCGATCGTCTTCGGCGACCTCGAAAACGTGCGGTCACACAATGTTTCCCGTTTAAAGTCGCCCGCGATTCACTCCCTTGGAGGTTGGAGGGGGGGTTGGGGGGTTGGTTTGGCACCGGAGACCGTTTTCGAGGCCGCTATCGCTATCGTCTTCAGCGACCTCGAAAACGGACGGTCAGACGATTTTGTCGGTTTAAAGCCGTCAGCAGTCGATGCACCCTCTTGGAGGGTAGTTTCATCGCTCCTGGGGGCGTGGTTTTGCATCGGGTGCAATATTGAAGGATGCGCGAGTACTCCGCGACCCCGAAAACGGAAGGAATTCGAGATCGGGCAGCTAGCGTCAAGCAAATATTTTTTCAATTTTCCCGCTTGGGGGTGGTTTTTGGCCCATTTGAGGGGGTGGCCCAACCCAAAAACAATTTTTAACTGCACCATCGTGTTCAGCATCCTCGAAAACGGGTGGTGGAAGTAGTCTGGTCACTGTAGAAAATCCGTGTGTATTTCGGCCTCTCGCCCGATTCACAGAATCCACTAATATGCTCGATTCCTATTCTAAAATTTTTTAATGCAAAGTTTCCCTTTACTCTCTGACTAAATATACATTAGACCGATAAAAACTAGTGATTATTTTTTTAACCAGTAATTGATTCATCTGTTTAGTAGCTTTATGCTCAGTTTAAAACGGTTAGTCAAGACCGTTATATTTTCAAAATGTGACTGAAATTGAAACGTTTAAAATATTTGGTGTAATGTTTTGTGCATAATATTTGAATGATTGATGTTATTTTTACCGAATTTCTTGTATCCTTGACTAGTATGTACGTATGTATTTTCTATTATTGTTATGGTAAATATTCACGTTTTTTATACATACTAATTTTATATAGATACTAACTGTACTTTTTCTGGGTTTTTCTTAATAAAACGCATGTTTTAATTTTGGATTTTGTTTTATACTAACCGTCTTCTCTAGGCCATTAATATCCAAACAATATCATATTTTACATGTTCCTTTCGGAGACTGCTATCATGAAAGAGCTTTTCGAACATATCTGTCGCGTTTATTTTATAATTTAGGTGGCATTTCGGGTTTGTGACCGAAATAATGTTTCATAAACACAAAAAATAAATACTTAGTTTAAAAATATAAAAGCCGTATTAGAGTCGGCAATTCTTCTCTTGCGCGTGCAATGGCAATTATAATTGCACGCATTCATGCGCGCTAAACCGTTCTCGATCAGCTGGCGCATTGCCAACAGTCAAAACTATAGTTGGCACCGTCGAAATACCTAAAATACCCCCAGAACTAGAAATGAACAAACATGTTCCTTTTGATTACCAGTAAAAGCAGCTACTGCTACTTACAAACCACAGGTCACGACGAATTAGCAGTACATATACTTAATAAAGAACGTGAACTGTTAATTTAAGTACCAGTTAGTTTAAATAGCCATTAGTTGTTCATAGCTGCTGCGACCAACGAATAAACAGTTAAAAATAACAGAATAATCCATCTCTACCCAGACTTGCAGCGGCAATGGCAATTAAAATTGCGTCTGTCCCATTTCTGGCAATCGAGAACGGTGTACTGCGCATGAATCCGTGCAATTTTAATTGCCAGAGGTATAGAATTGCCGACTGTAAAGTCCGTATTACACTTGGGAATTTTTATGGCGCCAGCAATGGCAATTATAATTCAAGGATTCAGGCGCAGTACACCGTTCTCCGTACTACAGTCAGAACTTCTACTCTTCTGACAATTAAAATGACACGGATTCATGCGCAGTACACTGTTTCCGATCAGCTGTCTCTCATTACCAGAAATGGGGCAGACGCCATTTTAATTGCCCTTGCCGGCGCAATTGGGTAGACATGGATTATTCTGTTATTTTTAACTGTTTATTATTTGGCCGAAGCAGGTATGAACAGGTAATGGCCATTTAAACCCACTGGTACTTAAATTAGCAGTTTATATTCTTTATTAAACTTATGGACTGCAAATTCAGCAACTTTTTGCACCTCCTATTTGTAAATAGCAGTAGCTGCTTTAACTGGTAATCAAAACGAACAGGTTTGCACATCTCTAATTCTGGGGATATTTTAGGGATCTCGACAGTGCCCACTGCTGTTCTGACCGTTGACAATGCTCCAGCTGATCGAAAACGGTTTACTGCGCATGAATACGTGCCATTATAATTGCCGGCGCAAGAGAAAAAATTGCCTAGTCTAATACGGCCTTAATACGGATTCCTTTCTCGCATTGCGCCGGCAATGCGAGCAGTATTGGGCCAGCTGATCGAGAACGGTTTAGTGCGCATGAATACGTGCAATTGTAATTGCTTTGCAGGCGCTAGAGACAAAAATTAACGACTCTAATACGGCCTTAATACTCAAATAGAATAAATTTAACGCAAAGAAATATATTTTCAAAACAAGTATTTCCAAGTTGAATTGAGCACGTAGCAAGGAATTTATTTTTCAAAACATTTATGTATTGAAAAACTTCTTTTGAAAATATATATTTTTGCTTAAGTATTATATTTTTAAACTAGGTATTTCTTATACCAATGTATGGGAAAATTATTATTTCCCAGACCACCCGATGATACCTTATACAATAAGGGCATATTTAGTCTACACAGTAGCACTTAAAATACTATTTCAGATTGAATGGTACTACCAAGAAAAGGTAGCTTTTCCATTGATAGGATGTAACCACCTGCAGACCGGTTTCGAACTCTTGCCGTGTGGTCTGGGAAATAATAATTTTCCCATACATTGATATTTGATATTAATACCACCTGAAAAGTATAGACTCTTTATTTTTAAGTATTTCTTTTCTTTATGTATACAGGGTTATCAATTTAGTTTGTCCCACTTTTAAGAGCCTGTAACTTTTTTGTGTTTTGAGTTAGCGCGTCCATTCAAAAAACGAGATGTAGCATTTTTAGCCAAGTTTTTATGAGTGTTGCCAAAAATGACAGTAGGTATCATATGTCACACCGAAAAGCAATTATTATTATTTTTTTAAATGGGACACTCTATATATCAGAAGCGCATTAGATGGCGCCTGTCCTTCCGATCTCAAAAATATAACACACATATGAATTATTTTCTTCAAGTGAGTACAACAATTTTACTAATATTGGCATAACTAGAAAATAACAAAAGTTTATAACATTAATTTAATAACTAGAATTATATAATAATTATTTCAAAATCTATATTGTTCTACATGGCCACCTCCATTTTCGATACATTTACGAAACACTTTTACAATGTGAGTAATTTTTTAATAAAACTTCTCTATTAGTTTGAATCTGAATGATGGCGTTTTTAATTCTAATATATAGTTCATTCAACGAATAACACGGTGTATTTTTTAATATAACCCCAAAAGACAAAATCATAGGGTGTTAGGTCTGGGCTGTTCGGCGGCCATTTTATAGTACCCCATTTTCCAATCCTTGTGACTTATTTTGCGTTTAAATATGCAGTTACTGGAGCTACACTGTGTGGCGGCGCTCCATCTTGATTTTTTTATGGTTAGAATGGGTAAATTATCTATGCGATCTTCAATTTCCTCCTGCAGCATATTCAAATACCGTGGGCCAGTTAAGGAATCTTCGAAAATTATTATAATTGGAAGGATCCTGTCTATTGGGAAACTGAAGCTTATACCTCGTAAGTGCTAAGGTTGCACTGCCCGTTTGACGAAAAATATAAAACATAGAACACTTCCCCCCCCCTGAATAATAATATCTCATATTTTTTGGTTTTTACATACAAAATAACTTTTCTACAAAATTCGAAACGACTAATAATGCTGAGAATGATAGACTGAAATATAAATAAAAATAAAATCCATAGCAACCAAAACAGTTGCATAGCTATCTTGATGCTTTTTAACAATAATATATTTTGACATATTTTTGTCAATGTTTGATGGAATGAAGAAAAAAATGCATATGCGCTTTTCGGTGTGACATATGACACCTACTGTTATTTTTTGACAGCACGTCTAAAAACTTGGTTAAAAATGCTATATCTTGTTTTTTGAATGAACGCGCTAACTCAAAATACAAAAAAGTTACATGCTCTTGAAAGTGGGACAAACTAAATTGATAACCCTGTACAATAAAGGGCACTGAAATATGGAATTTAATAAAACTCAAAATCTTCATCATCATATCGATCGTAAATTTCCATTTAAACATTGCAAATCTTCATATACAGGGTGTTTGAAAACCTTCCACCCTTAATATCTCGCTTTCCAGTAAATAATATTAAATATAGAATAGAAATGTCAATTTTATTGCGATGGGAGACAATTTTAATGAATATTTGCAACATTCTTGGTTTCACCCTCTGGGAGGCGTGTTACCCTTAAAACCTTAAATAGGAAGGTTGGTTAATCAATTTGTCGTCCTAAAAAAACATAATTGACAAATTTTGTAAAAAAACGTTAGTTTCTCTCAAAGTTATTACATAAAAACAAAAATGAAGTTTTAACTTTAACACCCTGTATCTGGGTTAATATCAACTTTCGGATATATGTAAGTATAATTAATCCTAATATTTTTACGGAAGGAGTCTGTGGTTTTTCCTTGTACCATTAATTAGCGGACACCCTGTATTGACGAAACGAGAATTAGTGTCAGCGACAATATTTTCATTATTCGTTATGTTCAGCTTTAAGTCAATTTTTGACAGTAGCGTCATAGAAATTATTGGCTAGTTAGTGTTTGTTGTATTGCCTAAACTGTGCTAGTTTCGTGGTCACGTTTAATTGAATAACTTAGGATTGGCTCACCAAAATGGATTCAAACTCGGCACATGGGTTTACCATGTCGGCCTCTTCAAGAAGTTTTAATGCAGTTTTTCTATAAAATATACAGGGGAGCCAATATTCAGCCATCTCAAGAATCACATGGGATTTCCTAGGTTCAACTTAACGATGCCATCACCCGTTATAATACAGATTACTTAAGAAGTTCTTTTTTCGTATTATATGACTTGTTTGGACTTTGATAGGCCTATTTCTAAGATTTACTAACACCCCTCCTTCTCTAATATCGAACAACTAACAGAAAACGATATCTATTTGTTTCAAGAAGTCGTACGTTACCGAATAATTTGTTATTCAAATTAATAAAACGATCTAATTTAAAATTCTTGTATTCTAGTTGCTGAGAAAAGAATTTATTAGAAAATAGACACCGGCTTTGTCATTCTTTATTGTGTTAAATTACACTTACACGACAAGGTTATTTTTAAATCTCTCTTTTTAGTTATTCCGCGACATACAGTGATGATCAAAAGTTAACCCGTTCTAAATATTTTATACAGATACAGGAAGCTGAATTATTAAAAGTTTTGGCCACCTACAGAGGAACATAAAGGATAGGGTGTCCCATTTTCGACACTTTTATAGGGTATCTTCGTAACTTAAAATGATAAAATCAAAATTCAATTTTCGCTCGCTTAAGAGATACGGGGGAAAATCAACAAATTGACAATTTCTTGATTACCCTATATTTTCTTAGTTAAAAAAGATACAGAAAAATGTTTTATACAGAAGTTTATTTATAACGATCGTTGAATACTCTGCCGTTTTCAGAATAAGTATACGGAGTCAGGTAAGAAAGTTATCGGACCTAACCGCATTTTTTTAAATGTAACACTCATTTTATCGACATTGATCAAGAGTACCTTTTTTCAACTTAAGGTTTAGAGTATCCAAAAATATTATTGTCGTTCCTTCATCATACAGGGTGTAAAAAAACATTTTTGTGTTAAGCCAAATCTTTTAAAAGGGCGAATTTTAATACAGTGTGTCCGCGGATGAGGGTACCCAATAGGGAAAAAATCTTTATTAGTCATTTTACGACCAAAAGTCATTCTTTATAAAAAGTTCTGCTTGTTGAGAAAATGAATTGACGATAAAAATTTTTTAGATTCGATGTACAGGGTGTTAATAAATTAGGAAAATATGAAAATGCTTCAAGAGAGAACTACCATTATTTATTATTTTTTACAAAAATTTTATAAAACAAAGTTGTTGATAAACTAACGTAAAGTGTAAATACAAATTTTGAAATAAAAATTCTAATTTTTAAAAATAAAATAATAACAGTGGTGTTTATGTAATTATTTGCATTTTACCTAAAAATCAAGATACGTTCATGTTACGTCAGCATCTTATTTACATCTGTCAGTATTCTGATTTCGTGAAGGCATTTTCGAAAATGTTAATCAAAGAAGAGCGTATTTCCAATTTCCAATACCGTAACATTGTATTAAATAAATACGCTCTTCTTTGGTTAACATTTTCGAAAATGCCTTCACGAAATCAGAATACTGACAGATGTAAATAAGATGCTGACGTAACATGAACGTATCTTGATTTTTTTGTAAAATGCAAATAATTACATAAACACCACTGTTATTATTTTATTTTTAAAAATTCCAATTTTTATTTCATAATTTGTATTTACACTTTACATTAGTTTATCAACAACTTTGTTTTATAAAATTTTTGTAAAAAATAATAAATAATGGTAGTTCTCTCTTGAAGCATTTTCATATTTTCCTAATTTATTAACACCCTGTACATCGGATCAAAATTTTTTTATCGTGAATTCATTTTCTCAACAAGCAAAACTTTTTATAAAGAATGACTTTTGGTCGTAAAATGACTAATAATGATTTTTTCCCTATTGGGTACCCTCATCCGCGGATACACTGTATACTAAAAAATTATTAAATTACACCTTGTATTTAATAAATTATTTAAAAAACAACGATTTTCAGGGACGTCCGTTATAGGCCCGTATCTCCGTAGGGGAGGTCGTAGGAAGGAAAATTTTTAAGAACTTCTCCTGTTATTTTTAAGTGTTCTATCTGAACGTGGAAGATTGCCCACATACTCTGGGACACCCTGTATATTGGGAGAATTACATGGTCTCAGCATATAACTCCAGCTCAAAAGTACCTAAATATTTCTTCTCTTTTAATGTTGAATCAACGTTTGTTAAACCCTCGAGCGGTTTTTTGTTTGGCTTCCAATGATGTTTTTCTAGGTATTGCAAAAATTCGGCGTTTCCTTCATCATTAAAAAAATTCCACTTTTCATAATACGTATATTTAGTAAACAGAACATCGTTTGTTAACAGAAAATTGTTTTAATTACCAACAATTACGACTATTAGAACGTAAGGATAAAATATTTATTGTCTCCCATAGTTTAAAACTTTAAATGCTTCCAGCCCATTTTGGTTGATGAAAAATAGTGTAACAAGAAAACTTTCCTTCTTAAAACAAATGATATAAACAAAAGAACGTTTATTTGTCAACATATTTTACTTCAACTCACTGGAGCCGTCTATGATGCAACGTTATCAGAAAACAATGTGGAAGGATAACTGCTCTAGATGTCTTAATAGATTATGTTGGGAATACATATATAGAGTATAAATATGACTAACAAAAATATGGTTTTACATAAAAAAAATTGGTGTGCGGCTTCAGGGAATGCAGATTTATAATTTATTTTTATAACAACAATCGTCAGTTGCTATTATTGCATTATATATCATTGAGCAGTCGATGATTTTATTATTGCGGGTGAATTGCCGTATTTATTTAGTTAATGTGCGATTATTATGTTTCGTAACGGTATATTTATGAAAAATAACATTTTTTTTATGGTTTTATTCTGCGGTTGGACGTGTACCTACTAGAGGAAGTACTAAACAAGTTTTCTATTTTAATCCGCGACTTCCTGTTGACATTTTGTTAAACCAGGTAAGAAGTACGTTTAGTTAAATGATAAATTTTATTTTATGAAAATTATTATTGGAAATGTTTTAATCAACTGACTAGAAAAAAGCAATACCGTTTTCATGTAGAATTGACCAGGCTAATCAAAAAAAAATCTTCATGGAAAAAGGTCAGTCAGTGGCGTACCTCTTATTTTCATATCAGATGATATTTCTTCTTACTTAACAGTATGTTTACTTACTTGGTCATTTAGATCGCTTCTCTTTCTTCTCCTGAATACGGCCTTATGCTTTTTACACAATCGTTGAAATACAGTGAAACCTCTCATAACGGACACCTCTGATAAGCAGACATCTCTATTAAGCGGACATTTTTTCATAGTCCCGACCTAGGTATATGAAATTCCATGAAAATAAACCTCCCTTGGGCGGACTCTCCTTTGGGCGGACGCTTACAGGCTGTTTTCATACACAGAGTGCGAGAACCCTCCTTTAAACGGACAAAAAAATTTTAAAAGTATTTGGGAGACGAATAAGTACGGTGCAAAAACTCTCTGAAGACAGACCGGCAACCAATCGCGTATGCGTGGCAGCGCGAAAGGACTTCGCCGAATGAAAGTATGTGTAATTCCCCAACAGCAGTCCTCCGTTTATTTGTGAGTTGTAAGGTTAAAATCGTAAACAATGGCACAAAAATGTCGCGTTTTGAGCCTGAAAGTGAATATTGATGTTGTGGAAGTTTGTAATTTGATGATTTGGGCGAGTTCATTAACATTGATAGCAAAGTGCTATTAGAAGATGATAGTGACCCCATTCCTATCGATTGTGTAGTCCAAACTGAAACCACATCACTATCTGACCACTCTGATAAAGAAGTTGAATGCAGTAATCAAACAAATGTCACCAATTATCAACAAGCCATCAGTATGGCAAAGGAAATATAAGAGTATGCAAAGAATAGAGGTGACTCTACAGCAATGGAATTGTTATCAGAATTGGAATTACATTTTCTAGATTGCAAGTATAAAACGCAAACACGTCAAACTACGTTATTAGATTTTTTTAATACTACATCCTATCGAAAACTAGTGTATTTTTGTTATGTTAGGTATGTTTATTTGTACATACATATACATAGTAATAATTTTGCATTTACATATTACCTAATAACAAATTTCTCAAGGGCGGACACCTCTATTAGGCGGACACATTTAGACGGTCCCGTAGGTGTCCGTCTAAGAGAGGTTTCACTGTATTAACATTTCCATCTGAGAAATTTATCAAAAAAAATGTTTAAATGATACAAATTACAAAATTTCATAAAAATTTAAATTGCGTAACCCCATTTTTTATTTATGTTATTCGCTTTCGTTGGGATCGATTTATTCGGTAAGTACGATGATTTAAATTTACCTAATACAGATTTGTTATTTGTTAAACAAAAAACGGTTGCAAATTATAGAAACTTGGATAACTGCAATTAACAGCGTTACTTAAGGTGTGCATTAATTATATCTAGTTAATTCAATGTTAAAATTACCATAGGTATTTGGTTAGATAACTCTGCGGCATATTAATGATTTATGAAGTGACAATGATTTTTATTAAAAATTTATTAATTTAATTTTTTAAAACTTTTTGAATACAAAAAATATGAGCTTAGAATACGATCCAAGCGGCACAAAAGGATTTATCTCCCATACAACGTAACCAACATGCATTTCTTAAATAAAGGTTGTAAGAAAATTCGTACAGTAAATAGTTTTGAGTTTCAGCTGTATAAATTTAAATTTTCCACATATGGATGGGCGGCAGTGGTTCGTCGTGTATTTCTGCGATGTTCTGTCTGTTTGTCTTCGTCAGCTCGTGGTCTCCGATCAGACGATGGAATCCAGTTGCCGAAGAGTATGTTTGGGTGCAGAGCTCTAGACATGAGAGCAGTTAGTACTCTAGCGATGGTCGAATCTGGGTTTTGTATAGTGTCGAAAGTTGTTGAGGTGTGTACAATTTTTTGGTTCGGAAGAGTACACCAAGTTTCTGAGAAGCTATCTTGCGGATTGTCGCAACGTGATTATGCCTAGACATATTTCCTCCCAGATTGACGCCCAGGAAATTAATAGATGAAGCCAGTGGAATTGCGTGTCCTGCCATGACTTTATCCGGTTCTGTGATGTTAACCTTTTTAGAGAATACTGCTGCCTGGGGTTTCTTAGCGTTAAATTCGACTTGGTTACTGTCACCCCAAGCCAAAATTGCTTCCAGGTCTTTGTTGAGGCGTGATACTTCATGCTGTCTGCGAAGATGTGCGTCGGCAGCCGATGTTTGTGCATTCAAAGAAAAAGATGATAATGAGTTATCGTCAGCAAAGCTAAATATCGGTTATTTGGTTTTCACTAGAAGGTCGTTAATGTAGAATAAGAAGACCCTTATGTGTAAAGATACGATAAAAAGTAATTATTAAAAGTTGTTGGGGTTGAAAAACTACGCTGCTAGTACATTAATCTGCTGTCAAAGTGTTTGCGTTTGCGGCAAAGTTTTTAGTGATAAGAAGAAATGCCATTGCTCTCCCGCATGGTTCGAAACCCGCGTCAATCTGCAGATATGTACATACTTCCTCTCCTGGATTTTCTAACATAGGAATACAGTCTTGTTATCCAGACAAAAAAATTATTCTTTTTAGATATCCGCCGAAAATTCATCTCTGTCCTCCTTCACCTCCGATTTGGACTCGACCCCCAGCCCCGTCGCCGATGACTCTCACGCCAAAATACGGTTCCTCATTGAAAACTTTGAAACTAGAAGACAGACGTTACCGAAAGTACAAAAGCTGGAGAGAGACAGGCAAGAAAGGGCGTATTCCACGGATAACAGTAATCGGGTGGAAGTTCTGAAGAATTCCTTAAAAATGACGTTAGGTAAGTTTAATGTCCTCTTGCAATGTTTAAACTAGGTTCACCTTAATCCAATGGCGGTTCTTCCACAGAAGCACATGCGCACGTGCACCCCCAAAACAAAACGAATAAAAAATATTAATTTATATTCATTGAATATTATTTATCGTATAAAGTCCGACCCTCTCTAATATTTTATCGTACCGTCAAACTAAAAAAGTCCCACCCTCCCTAATATGTTATCATCCCGTGAAAACAAACTGTATAGATCCGGCAACCGTGCCTCGGTCGAGGTAAATGACGATTATGACGAGACTTGCGCGTACGTGCGATTAAGTAGTGCAGTTTCTCTGTAGTAACAGGTGGCGGGTGGCAGCGAGGGATAGGCGCACAGTTTTTGTGTGCATTTAGTTAGAAATTCGAGCGTGTATGTTTTAATATTTTAATATTATATATTTATTAAGTTAAAATGAATAGTTGACGGTGGACTATTTAAGAAATAACTTTAGCTCTTTGAGTTTGGAGCAAAAAATTGAAGTGAAGAATGCGGGAACACCTAAACCCGAAATTAATTTAACGCAGACCACAAAGGGTAAATCTAGGGACTTTATTAGAAAGTTTAAAAATAAAATATATGAAAAATAATTTATAGAGGGTATTCCAAACTTAATGAGGCTGTTATTGATCAATTTTCTACAATTAAGAACCGAAGAATGGACTTTCCGTTTAAGCACTATTGTGTAGGGTCGATAAATGTTGTGTATTTCGATAAATGATACTCGATATGATTTTAAACCATTTTATTTAGGAATTTAAACTAAAAAACACTGAAAATATGAAGAATGCCAACTTGTCGGTCTCGTGGCTCGATTCGTTCTCGTCATAAAACAGTTAACTATTGTTCTCGTCTTGGTTGCGCCTAATGACGTAGCCGGAGATGGCGTAGTGGTATTCGACACCATTCGGTTTTCTTGATAACTCGTAGATGGCGGTAGTAGTATTGGACATCATTCGGTTTTCTTGATAGCTCGTAGATGGCTTTAGTAGTATTAGTAGTGGACTGTATAAATATTGTTACGAGGGTTACATGCGACGACGTTAAGATCCGACAGCTATACACACTAAGAAAACCTTTCTTATTTTCCAAAAGTTGTATTTCCTTGTGTGAAATTAAAAAATAAATACAAATATGTTTTACCTTACGCATTTTCTTATTACTTTTTTTCTTTCTACATTTAAAACGCCTAGAAAGTAATTGTTTGGTCGTTACACAAAAATAAAATTTTAAAAATAATTTCACCATACTTGTGAACCCCCTCTATCATAGGTCACGAGCCGCCACTGCCTTAATCCAGGTTTAAACTGTGTATAACCTCATTTTTTTTAGATAGGACATTTAATAGCGACGTTGCCCTATCCAGCCCCAAAGATTCGGATACGGAGAGAAATGAGGAAGGGGGGAAAGTAGCTCGCATGGTTGCCAGATTCCATACATTCCAGAAAAGCGCTCCCAAATATCAACAACCAAGAGTGAATAAGGACACGCTATTTTACTGCTGCTTAGTGATTGAAAGGGTTCAGGATTGTGCGCGGATAAAATTTAAATTTCCACCTAATGTAAGTAAAAAAAAGATTTACAATTTATTATAGAAGGATTTAAGTTAATTTAATCTCTGACACTTTTTATGTCGTTTGTGATAAGTTTTACGATGATAATATAATTTTTTAGGTTGATTTTCCCCGTGACATCGAAAAACTCTGTTTCCCTGAAAGCCCCGATAGTCCTCCCTTAGAGGGCACTAGCGCAGCTCAGACCTACACCCTGGTGATTACCAGTGAAACGGGGGAGCGTACTTTTGGGTACTGTAGAAGGGTACTGCCTGAAGGGTCTATATACTGTTTACCGTTAGCGTATTGTATATTAAGTAAATATAGGTAAGTTACCATGAATTTGAATCGATGCTTATTTCATTTTTGTAACTTTAAAATAAATATACAGTGTGTCCAAAAAAGTATGCAACATATGGGAATTTGATACTGTCGAGCGGTTTTTGCCAGTGATAGAACCGTTGATTTTCAATTTAATTAACTGATACTTAAAGACAGTCATTTTTATTATCGGTTTTGCTGTCCATACTGTATAATCGAATTTTTCAGGGCGCCAAGATTTTACAAAAAATTACTCATAGAACTGGAATCTCGACACGGTATGCAAGACAGATACAGGGACGAACTTATCAGTCAGTTTTACCATAAAAAATTTCCGAAGCCCGGCGAGAGTATAACGATAAACTTATCGTGTATCGAGCCGCCCAGATCGATGGGAAATAGTTGTGCGAGGGGACTGGAGGAGAGCTTGGATCTCACAGGTTATGTACATGGTAAGTGCATTTTTATGTGGGTCACCGTGTATACAGGGTGTTATGGAAATGACGTATTATATTTAAATTGGTGACTCCTGGGGTGTCCTAGAGAAGCGCTACATATTTTTTTTAAATCGAACGTTTAAAAAGTGGGGTAATTCACCCCTAAACCCACACACAACTCCTCGGCACATTCATATATGAACATATTACATTGCCCAGCTGGGTAATCAACAGATGTTCAGGCACAATGTTGCCAAAATGTTTAAAAGTGTAAAACTTTCGTTTCTTATAAAAATAAATATTTAGCTTACTTAGAAAGTAAATCCAGGACGCGATTAAGGAATCCAGGGCACAGACACTTTCAGTTCTTTTTTCTATGGGAAAAACTTTATGCTCATCACGTGTCCTGATGATAGCGTGGGAGTCCATAATAAGCTTATCACTAAACCCCTACACTAACGCATAATTACACTTTACAATAACACACATAGAACAAGAGCACTTGATCATTTCGCAATAGAAATAATAAAAACGCTAATTTCTATGGGCCATTAACCCTTTACTAAAGATAAAATGAAACAATTATGTTAACAATTGAAAGAAATTACCCTTTTAAATAAATGGTCTAGTCCACCTTCGGACCAGTCGGCCTTTCTTTCCGAGAACTCTCTGCTAGTAGAGACTCCGAGACTATAATTATACAGGAAAGTAATATTATAGAAGGAAATTCGGCAATTTATGATAGTCGCTTATAAAACATCGAAAGTGGCAACGCTGTATTTTTAAATATTAGCCCGATTGTCCAAAATCAGTTGTTTAAAGAAGCCGGCCGATATCGATCGAGAGAATCAACGTGTTCTTTATTTTTAAAATTTTTAGATGTTAAATACATTATTTCGCAGACAATAAGGGCGGGCGTATTTTTGTCTACACAGTAACACTTTAAAATACTAATTCAGATTGAACGGTACTCAGATGTGTTGTGACGCGAAAACTAATTTGATTTCGTGATGTGAGTACTTGACTTTCTAAAGAGTTTACCCTGAAGATATGACAACACTGTTCAATATTCACTGCCATATGTTGCTGTGTTTGCCTTCCGAACAGGGGCACCACGTGGTAATTTTTGGTTTGACATAAGGTCATGTACAGGGCATATTAAATTAAAGCACCATTTTTGGATATTTTTCTTCAATTTGTTTTCATCTCAGGAATGGCCGGTTTAAATATAATACGTCATTTCCATAACACCCTGTATTATGTCATATTATACAATTGATTAGAAGTCTCGATATGACCAGGTTAAAGTTATTGCTAACTTGAGGTTATTCAAGAATATGTTTTTTTAGTAAATAAAACTGGCGAATATGGAACCCTGACTACTACCAAAAGGACTGCCATCTTTGTCTCGGAAAATGACATACGAGACAGCTGTCTGACACCCAGTTATGTCGCTTATGAAGGTAGAGAACACTTAAAAAAAACATACTTGATAATTTTCCTCGCGAAATATATTTTTATCATGTTCACCGTGTATGGACCGTGCCAGTAACATTGTTAGGGTTCGTGATATACAGGGTTTCACTGTATGTACAGGGTGTCCCATTTTCGACACTTTTATAATATATATACTTTACAAAACAAGGTTATATTAGGACCAAATGGTCATAAATACTTACCGAAAATACAAAAGTACAGGGGGTCGCATTTTCGACACTTGTATAGGGTATCTCCGTAATTGTTGGTGCTATCAAAAAAGTAATGTAGGTGTCATGTGCTTTTTTTGGGTCAAACTTAAAATGGTAAAATCAAAATTTGAAAATTTTCGCTCGCTTAAGAGATACGGGGGAAAATCAAAAAATTGACAATTTCAAAATTACCCTATATTTTCTTAGTTAAAAGAGATAAAGACAAATGTTTTATACAGAAGTTCCTTTATATTGATTGTTGAATAATCTGCCGTTTCATGATAAGTATACGGGGTCAGGAAAAAAAGTTATCGGACCTAACCCCATTTTTTTTAAATGGAGCACCCTGTATATTTTAATCTAAGAAGTTTGCATTTTAAATTCTATTTTCAAATATGGATGATATTGGTTTCCTAGGCGATTTATTTAAACTTTATTACTTTAAACCACAGTAGGCCATGAAACAAAAGCTAATATCATAGAGACAACTATGTTGACATTCTAGTTGTTATTAACATTTAACGTCAATTTCATTTTTACATATTCATTTGGGAAAAAGACTTGAATTTGATATGATATCTATCCTCCATGGTGTATTATAAATTTTAAAAACAGAGTTTAAAATGCTATATTTTTAGATTAAAATATACAGGGTGTTCTATTTAAAAACATGAGGTTAGGTCCGATAACTTTCTTACCTGACCCCGTATACTTATTCTGAAAACGGCAGATTATTTAACAATCATTATAAATAAACTTCTGTATAAAACATTTTTCTGTATCTCTTTTAACTAAGAAAATACAGGGTAATTTTGAAATTGACAATTTTTTGGTTTTCCCCCGTATCTCTTAAGCGAGCAAATTTACAAATTTTGAATTTACCATTTTAAGTTTGACCCAAAAAGAGTACATGACACTTACATTAGTTTTTTGATAGCACTAACAATAACGGAGATACCCTGTAAAAGTGTCGAAAATGGGACACCCTGTATAATTACGATCAGGAATGTAATTCTACATGTGGTGGTAAATTAAAATACAGGGTGTTCCATTTAAAATAAATTGACTTATAAGTATTTATTATATTATACCAGGAACGTATTCCTAATTTTTAAATTACCCCGCATAAAAAAATGTCTAGTATTTTTATGAAATAGATCGCCCCATACCCTTTCTAAATATTCTGAAATTTTTAAATATTTAACTGTATTAGTTACAAAGTAAGGTCAACTTATAGTATTTGCAGCGAATCCTCAAGCTTTTTCGACAGTTGACATCATTAATATGTCATCGATCAGCTGTTTGGGGACTTAACCAAATACCCCAGTTTTATAGGAACCGTATTGAGCGTGTTTTGTTTTTATATTTTTCGAGTTTGATTAGTGCTAATACGTTTAAAAGTGTATTTCCGTCGTTTTAGAAGTGTTTATTTTGTGTTGAAAACTTTGGTTAATTACATATTGAGTTGTTTGTGTATCTGGTAAACCACAGTAAGTACTTGTCACGTTATGAAAAATTTATAGGTTAATATTTTCATTTATCTGTTTTTAGGCGAAAATAATAATTATGGAGCATAATTATTGTCTGCCTTCTACCTCAGCTGATGCCACCGTTAGAGAAACTAAGGTGAATTTTAATATTAATAAAAAAAATTCTAGATGTTTCATTTCTTTCTGATCGAGTTGAGATTTGTTTCAGTTAAATATCAGGTAATACTTTTGTGTGGCGACTTGAATGTAGACAGTTTGGTTAGCTGGGAAAGTAGAAAATATCTGCACATTTTTTTGCAGAGAATACTAAATATATTGTATTAAAGTGGATGTTGAAATTTCAGTTCTTGGCACGAGTGGTTGCACAATAAGTCCATGTGTAGACACACTGTATAAAGTTTACAGTAGGTAAAGATGGACATGCATGTAGATGCGTACTTATTATCTTTTTGTGAAGATAGGGATACCTACTAGACATGTAATTATAAAATAATGACTTTATTTTATATATTTGAATAAATAAATAACAAAAAAATACAATGTGTTGTATTTTATTCCCTATAATAAATAATAAAAGATGTATTTAAAAATATAAATATACTATTTTCATTTTTAAAATAAACGTACGTACTATTGTAGTACGGTCCTGGAAGGTCCTGGAATGTCATACAAACCTAGGCAAAATAAATAACCACAAATAAGCAGGCAACTCATTAATGTCACGTGACACTTGACATATCTGGCGCGAGGATTCGCTGCAACCACTATACCTTGGACGTGTTTTTTATAAATCTCAGAAACGATTGGCGATGGATATAGGAAATTGTTAACAAAAATTATTTGGATTTTTAGATAAAATCGAGGAAGGTCAAAATATACACGGCACTCTATCTAAAATAATAATGTCAAGATTAACTTTTGGTACAACCGAAAGTGGCAAAGATGTCAAAAAATCTTAATTAAAAATTTTAAAAATAATATAATAAACTTACTATTAAAATATCGGGTTTAATTTAAGCTTTTTGTTGAATATAATTGCACGTCTGACGAATACACACTTATCATTTCAGGGAATAAAACAGAATTAGTATTAACGTTACATCCAGATACTAGATATGAAGACGCCGATCTCAAACGGTTACATAAGTTACCACCGGACATACTATTGAAGATATTTTCATCTCTATTGTTGGAAAGAAAGGTTATACTAATTAGTTCTGTTATAAGGTAAGACATTTTGTCATAATCGACATTTTTTGCAAATTATTTAATTATATATTAAGTCTTATTTCTTTTGCGGGACAAAAACCATACATACAACTTAAAATAAAGGCCGACTTATGCAACAAAACTAATCATAGTAGTATATTAAGGTACAAGTTTTATAAAGCATCACATTTTAGCACGCGTCCATGTTAGAAAACCAGCGCGAGTTCTTTAAGGGGATAAGTGCCGTAATAGCTTCATAAAACATGTCCTTTATACTATTTTTTCTATTTTACGTCTTTTTTAATAAAAATATCCCTATTTTGAAAAATATACAGGGTGTTATGGAAATGTCCTATTATATTTGAACCGACAAATCCTGAGATGAAAATAAATTGAAGAAAAATAACCATAAATGTCGCTTTGAATTATTAAGCAAATATATGTCGGCGTCAATAAGTGAAATCCGTCACTCCCAGAAATGCCTTGTCATTTCACGTATTGCCGGCAAATAGTGTAACTCTACGTTTGGTACACCGTTTGCCTAAGAGTATCAAGCATTCCCTGTAATGACTGCATTCTTTCAGTCAAACGCTGTACTTAACTAAATGATTTAAGTTACTCTGTTTGCCGGTTTTAGTCAATCATTGTAATTAGGACAGTGTTGCCAGTAGTGCATGAAAATAAGGCATTTTACATTAAAAGGTTTGCAAATAACTGATTATTATCAGGAATTTCCTTAAAATTGAAAAGAATTTTCTTACTTCCGTCAATTCCGTAATATTCCAAGGTTTTTTCTTACTTTGATTGGAGTAATAGTCATCTAACTTCTTATAAAACAATTCTGAATGCTTCAACAGAAAAAAAAAATCACCACACAGATGTTAACAACAATTACAGTGTTCGACTAAAACCGGCAAACTGGGTAACTTAAATCATTTGACTGAGAGAATTCCGTCATTACAGGGAATGCCTGATACTCTTAGGCAAACGGTGTACCAAACGTAGAGTTACATTATTTGCCGGCAATACGTGAAATGACTAGGCATTTCGGGGAAGGACGGATTTCACTAATTGACGCCGACATGTACACTTTATATGAAATCTCAAAATTTACGTGGCCGCTCCTGAGGACCTTCGCAATCAATAGTTTATTGAGGCAGTTTAGAGGTTCAAAAGAGGTTAGCGCATTATAGGCGGTGTTGTCATATTGCAACACAGAACACGTGTTCAGTTTTTGACAACAAGACGTCTTTGACACGCGTTATCACTTCTTTTTCAAACTTTTTAGGAAAAAAAACTGCAATTTTAAGGTACATACTCTCTTACCTTCGATCTTATTTTAAAATAATCCGTTTTATAACTAAATTCCATAAAAAAATAACACACAAAGAGTATGGTTTTCAACAGCTCAACAGTAGATAATATCACACGAATTTGAAATCACATGACAGCATTTATTATTATGAATTATTTCACAACAGAAAAAAAATCGGGTACTGCTACAACTAATAAAACGTTTAAAATTCGTATACGCCAAGCACGTGGAACCCTCGACAGCGTCACTCCACTCCCGAGTCTCGAAACATACTGAAGCAACGATAGTGGCGCGCGGCCAGTATCCGAGCAAGGGCGAGACACGCGGTGTGATCTGACAACACGGTTAGTATACTCTAGTGACCCACATTGTTGCTAAGTGAATCCAGAATGAACGACGCCACAGTATGTGAGTAAAAAGGGGTTTAAAAAAAAGTATGTAGACTTTCTCTAGGACACCCAAGGGGTCACCCATTTAAATATAGCACGTCATTTCCATAACACCCTGTATAAAATACATTTATGGCATTAAAATTATTAATTTAAATTTTATGTGGGGAATACTATCAAATTATTATTTTATCAAGGTAGCCTTTGAGAAAATTTAAAAACTTTCTTAAGAATTAAGCAATATAAACCAAAATGAGTTTAGTTTAACTCCTCCTGAGTTAAGAGGAATTGCAGAGTTAAATTTATATACAATATTGTAGTGGTATAGTGTGTTTAGCTTTAAAAGGAACTTAACAGGTGTGAGATTGGTTTAGTAATTGTTTCTGCAACCAAACATACATGACCGCATTACCAACCTTTAAAATAGAAAAAAAGAAAACGGGTTCATCAAAAGCTTATTGCAATTCTGAAAACGATTTCGGAATAGCTTTGATATGGAACCAAAATAGAAAAAAATCGTTGAAAATTCAAAACATATTATCGTCATTTCATCATAAAATAACCTAAGCAATCACACTCCGGATCTTTAGCACGTCATTTTTAAATCACATTATAGGTTGTTTTTTTTTTTACAATTTTAGTGAGCTTTCGTCTTGCGTAGATTCCCTTCAAAGTATAATGTACCCGTTTACGTGGTACCACACTTTTATTCCGATTTTACCCGAATCGTTATGGGACATCGTGGAGAGCCCTACTCCGGTAGTATGCGGGGTTTTATCGACTGAAGCCGTTGAAGATAGGAGGATAGAAAATGTGAGTAAATATAAATGAAACGTTGCTTTGGTAACAAAATGTTTTTTTTTAAATTTTGTATCCATTTACTACTTTGGTTTTATCTTATAATCTCCCTTAACTTCAACGTTAGGCTACCTGCGGTAAGGCAAGATAAAGTAGCACAGCAGTATAGAGACCTATTAAGAAATAAAACATACAAAGTACTTTATTGTTCTCTATTAATACATATAACTCAAAAAAAACACTCTAAACTTATTTTTTTAGCCACGAGATTGGGTGAGCTTGATAACAAAGAGGCTGGAGATACTGTGAATTAAATAGTGTTTATATAATACCAAAAACCACACATTTCAAAATCATTTTTCTCAAGATTTTCAAATGTAACACCCTGTACATTATTTGGGTATTTGATGTAGAATTCATAAGCAATTTTTTTGTGATACAAACGTATAAGTTATTTCCAGTCGTTTTCGAATTAATTCCAAATTTCATAAATTATGTTGTCTAAATACCTTGAATTGTAAACTACAGTAAATGTTCAAAATGGCTTCCATTTCGATCTGTGCCCAAGTAAATACGTTCTTGAAAAGATCTGATCTCTTATCATTTGAGGTGAAATTCTAGCATATCGGTTCATTAGTAGTGGTCAATTCTAAAAAGCATGTCAGGCTTTGAAATAAAATAGGGAATTAAAGAAATTGAAATTTCAGTTTATAAAAAAATTGTAATCTTTTTTTAACAATTCTTTTAGCCAAATTGTTTAGAATTATAGAATATTCGAAAGGAAAAAGGACTTTCCAATATTCTCTGTTTAATTTCTAAATACTTTTTCTTAATTGATTAATAAATAATAATACTACATACTAACTAATAATTTTGATACAGACACTAAAAATTATGGACGATTATTTTCAGGGAATTGTAGTAAATTTAGATACCCAATCAGTATTAACGGAAGAAGGAGATGAGATGAAGATTTTGAGCGGTAGCTTGCATAAGGTTTGGCGGCAGTTCATGACTTTAGCCAATAATACAAAGTCCAGGGAGTACGTCTACTCTGTATATCTCGCCGATGCTTATTTGTATGTGTTCATTTGCTGTTTTAAGAATTATAAGCAGTATGTGGCAGGTGGACGATTTTTGGTAAGTTTTATGGCTTATTTTTAGGAAACTTTAGAAAACAACAGTCGCTAAGAAACATACGAATCAATCACAATTATGCGCAAGAAAAATATCAAAACAAAGACTGATTTCATAAACATTATATAGAAAAATAATTTATAATGAAACGGCCCGGACCCGGGTCTATTTTTCGCTAAAAAATATGTCGATGTAGAAAATAAAATAGCCAATATATTTAGGTCCAGTAATACATGCATAGCCTACATGTATTTTAAAAGAGCTTAAAACAGCAAAAAGTCGAACATATTAGCGATTTACCAACCAAGGGTCTCGAGTGGTCACATTCCATAGGTTAAAAATAACATAGGGGTGCATAAAGTGACGCAACAGAACTAAAGCAGGGGTGCGCCTATATAAGCGAGAGACGCGACGCTTAAAAGGAATTCAATTTTTGACTGTTGCAAATACAAGACGTTACGCTGCCCGATTCAGAGTCAAAATTTCCCGTTCTCAAATCAAGTCATTTCGCTGTCAGTGCTCTATCAGTGCATCATTAATCTCTTTAATTTCAACATACAAGTTTTTCCCATTCACAAGTTAAAGTGTTTACGCGGCCATTTAGTGTTCAGTACATCTTTATTTGATAAAGAATTTTCTTCTACTTGTTGAGTTGAGTATTCTGGTTGACCCATCGGTTTTCCGATGTCGACGCGCTAGGAATCCTTGACAACGGAGTTATATTCAGTATGGTATGCTACTCTCAGTATATCACTCTTTTTCTATAGACGCATAAAGAATTTTCTTCTACTTGTTGAGTTGAGTATTCTGGTTGCCCCATCGGCTCGCCGATGTCGACGCGCTAGGAATCCTTGACAACGGAGTTAAATTCAGTATGGTATGCTACTCTCAGTATATCACTCTTTTTCTATAGTCACATATAAAAATTTACGGAAGTAAATCCAGCATTCCAAAATCAAATTAATTTATACACAAAATGGCCGCTCTCTTCTCTATATCTTCTCTTTTGATTTATTAATACAAATAATCTCCACCTGCCAAATAAATTGTCTGCAGGACAAAAATGGTAGGTTTCTAGTAAAAACTACAAAGGGTAATTCGGGATTAACGGTTCTGTTTAATCTAAAATGTCTGCAAGACAAAAATAAATTAAACATTATTTTAAAGTGAAAAGCGAATAACGGTACCACTGTTGGCGTAAATCGATACACTTTTGCTTTCGTTTAAAGGGTCGTTCTTTAGTAGGTCATTTTCAGAAACAGATGTTTGTCTTTCCAGGGTGAATTTTACAGTGGGTTCTTGAAAACAAAGGTAGGTGTTTATTACGCAGTAATAAAGCCTTCCTCGAATAATATCTGCAATCCGCGGTGAAGAAATGGGGGAGGGTTCTAAAAAGGGTTATCTATGATGTATAACAGGGTAACCGCAGGTTATCACTGTTATAAAAAAGGGTTAAAATCATTTGGTATGATGTTGCCAGTAGAACGTTAATTTATAACAGGTGTAAATAAAAAGGCGTGATGGGTTTTTCTTAGGAATGAATGTTCGACGGTAGGACACCACTACCGGACAGTGTCTTTCGACTTCCAGTACATGAAAAACAATGCTCGCTTGAGAAGAAAAGTGACACATGCGGAAAGCGAGCAGGCTCCTAATTTTTACTACACTTTTATGAGTTATATGTTAAAATGTTCAACAGTAGGACACCACTACTGTACAGTTGTCTTTTCACTATACTACGTAGTAGCATTATACCAAACGTGTACGTAAACTGAGGGATGGTACATAAACAAAACGACAAGTAAATTAAATAAAAATACGTACACGAAAATGGGGTCATATGTAACAAAATAAATTGCAGATTATCAGGGGATCAATGTAAATAAAATGGTCGCAGACCAAAGGTTCATGTAAGAAACGAGATAGAAATATCGGATATCTACTATTATTGTCGCAGACATAATAGATAGAGAACAGGTAACAATGCTATTATTGTCGCAGACATATAATACTTAGTATTGTGGAAAAGGGGGTAAATCATCACCGTTCTGTCGCAGACAGATATTGGTGAATAATAACGGGCCAAATTATGGGAGACAAACCTTCTGAAACAGGTTATATAATTATTATTATAATAATGTAAAACCTTTGTACCTGGTAAATTATTAATTTGTAATAAATAAGTGAATGGTTAAACTCTCTTTGATTTAAATTCCTGGCAGCGGAATCCTATCAGTACTTAGGGAAAAACGTCATACTAAGAATAAAACTAATAAATCGTAAAACCTGACAACCTTACCGTTGTCCCAAACTTTAAAAGAACCTGCAAAGTAAACACAACGTATACAGGGTCGTACCACAAAAATTAGACGATTACAGCCAGAGTGATGGATTCCATCAGGTGAATAACACACCCGGGATCGATCAGTTTCAATAATTTCGAAAAAAAAATATTAGATGATGACGGCGTTATATTTTTTTATCAAATTATTATAATCAAACTCAGGTCGCCATTTATTTCACTTCCGAAATGGCGAGTGGAAAAAATGGCGCCCCATATTTGATCTTAATAATCTTGCGATAAAGAACCGGATGCCATTTTTGGCCTTCGCCGTTTAATTTTTTTTATGATATTTCATTATTGTTTTATTATAATATATATTTTATATATATATTAATATTATATTTTATAAATATAATATTTTACAATATATAAGTACTCCTCGAACTTCATTATTTAAGAATTCTTTCATCTGGAGGACTTCATCCTTATGAAACGACCTTCCCGAGGTCGTTTTTCCCAACGAATATAACCTCCAACGATTCAAAATCAACGTGAATCGCTTTTTGCGCACACGCACCATTCCCCCCAGAGTGCCCTAAAGGATTTTTCCTATAGTGCTTGTGTTTGATCATAAAAAAAAAAAAAATTTAAAAATATTCTAGAAAAAGTAATTTTTTTTTATTTAGCCCCCCTCGACATGTGATGACATTACTATACAAAACAAGGTTATATTAGGACCAAATGGTCATAAATACTTACCGAAAATACAAAAGTACAGGGGGTCGCATTTTCGACACTTGTATAGGGTATATCCGTAATTGTTAGTTCTATCAAAAAAGTAATGTAGCTCTTTTTGGTTCAAACTTAAAATGGTAAAATCAAAATTCGATAATTTTCGCTCGCTTAAGAGATACGGGGGAAAATCAAAAAATTGATAATTTCAAAATTACCCTATATTTTCTTAGTTAAAAGAGATACAGAAAAAAGTTTTATTCAGAAGTTTCTTTATATTGATTGCTGAATAATCTGCCGTTTTCAGAATAAGTTTACGGGGTCTGGTAAAAAAGTTATCGGACCTAATCTCATTTTTTTAAATGGAACACCGTGTATATTTTAATCTAAAATGATACTATTTTAAATTCTCCTTTCAAATATATATCACACCATGGATGATTGGTTTCCTAGGCGATTTATTAAAGTTTATTACTTTAAAACACAGTAGACCATGAAACAAAAGCTAATATCCTAAAAACAACTATGTTGACTATTAACATTTAACGTCAATTTCATTTTTACATATTCACTTGCTAAAATGACTTATCAACATTTTGAAAAATTTAATATGATATCAGTTTATATTGAAAGTGGAAAAAAACGAAGAAATGGCACAAAATGTATATTTTGTTCGCTATCCGGAAAGACGGTAAGCATTTTCCGAACATTTGCGATGATTCCCGTTATTTTTTACCTTAATCTGAATCTTTTATTTCGTTTCAAAGTAATATTAATAATAAGTTTAAATAAATCGCCTAGGAAACCAATATCATCCATGGTGTGTTATATATTTGAAAGGAGAATTTAAAATAGTATCTTTTTAGATTAAAATATACAGGGTGTTCCGTTTAAAAAAAATAAGGTTAGGTCTGATACCTTTTTTACCTGACCCCCGTATACTTATTCTGAAAACAGCAGATCATTTAACAATCATTATAAAGAAACTTCCGTATAAAACATTTTTCTGTATCTCTTTTAACTAAAAAAATATAGGGTAATTTTGAAATTGTCATTTTTTTTGATTTTCCCCGTATCTCTAAGCGAGCGAAAATTATCGAATTTTGATTTTACCATTTTAAGTTTGACCCAAAAAGAGCACATGACACCTACATTACTTTTTTGATAGCACTAACAGTTACGGAGATACCCTATAAAAGTGTACGATGACATAGCTCTGACAAGAACTGTTCTTGTGTGCACAAAAACTTATAAAAACCAATGAAGATTGACAAAAGAAAAATATTTAATGGCTACAAATTAATCTTCCACTACGATTGTAATTTTTTGTCTTTGTCTAACACGTTATTGAAGCAAGCAAGTGCGAAATTATCTTCTGTATAAGAATGTTTTTTTTTTCATAGAAAGAAGAATTTATCAAAAACGCGAAAACAAAAGGAATTAGACGGTTCCTGAAGATGTTCACCGAAACGTGCATGTTTTACGCGTTCATAGACGCAGCTTTAAATCACCCAGAAACACTGATACAGTTCGATAAAAAAATTGAACTGTACGGTTCGGACGAGAGTAGGATTATTTTGGATAAGTTGATCGATTGGAATCGATAGAATTAAATAGACTGATTATATACGAGGCGTAATGAAGTTATAAGTTTTCTTATAATTAAAGCCTAAAGCCTAAATATCATAAAATAAATTTAAAATCTACCTCCTTATCAGCTGACGGTTATCCGTTTCTTCCTAAGCTAAATGGTAGATTTATGGTTGAAATTTACTTTGACACAAGTGTGCACAATTTTTCCTACGACCACAAATACTATGCCCGATTATTTGAACATATTTGTAAATGAAAATAATAACATATCTCCTATTCGCTTGCGCTAATTATTATGTGATGTGCATAAAACTTAATAGTTTGTGATTTTTTAATTGGGTTAATACCTAAAAACAAGCAAAATTAAACTATTCTTAACTTTTGAATAAATACATCGTTCCAAGAAAATAATAAAACTCATAACCTAACCTCAATATTTATAGAGATGAAGTTGGGTATCGTTAATTTGTTAATTATGAAAGTTTTACATTGAATTTGCTTAAAACAATATTCAAATTATTAATAAAACAAATATAATTACATAATCTGCATGGATATTCCATCCTTGATAATTGTAAAAATCGATAATAAATCGATACTTATCCCATTCTACTGTACCCAAGCAGTTATTATGTTTAATGGGCTGCCTAGCCATTCTCTGTTACTTGTTTTTTTACATTAATCATTAAAAAACCTGAAAGGATCCCCCACAATTAAGAAAGTTATGTGCAGAATTGCTCTAGTATCCTTGACCCCACCGAGAGCCGAATTCACTCCACTCACTCACCAACCACACCCACAAGTTTGTTATTTTTTAAATAAAAAGTCTCGGTGTCAAATTGGGATCATAATATGTCGGCTGTTCTGCCGAATACAAGAACCTAGTAAGTCGACTTACTATAAAATAGAGTAGTAAGTTTTTAATATTTATTTAACTGTTTATTTGTTAATAGAAATCAATGATTTTTTGGAAAATGAAGCTATGTAACACGAGCTTACTGTGTATGAAATTTTAGAACAATAAATTAAATATTAAAGAAGTTGTGCAATTTTTAAATGGCATGTCTTAAAATTTACTTTTACGACTTCCTAGGTTCTTGTATTGCACGGCAGTGTTTAAATACAGCTGTTTAAAAAGTATATTTTAATACCAGTGTTGAAAGAAAAATTTTTTTGAACATGTGTGTGATATTGCACCTTTTTACACAAGTTGGCCGTGCTTTTTTTCTCCTTTTCGTAGGTGGTCGTAGGAAAACTTTTTAAATTAATTGTTGTTACTCGAAAATGTCGGAAAGTTTAGAAATTTTCTGAAACTTCATTGCTAATCATTTAAAAACGAAAAGTGATATTTTGTTTTTAAATCACTTTTCGAACAAAAAGAAATCGTAAATACTCTGGAACTATTTAGCTTAGTAGTAAATTTAAAGTTTGTTTCTAGTACAAAGTCATATAAATATTGGCCATTTTGAACTAAGTTTCTCTATTAGCAAGGATTATAGGAAAATTACAAATTAGATGTAAAAGAATGACAATCTCACGAATGTTTTTATTATGTAGTTTTTTTTGTAATAGTGTTGTAATATGTCTGTATTTACTGTTTCTGTTATAAATACTTGTTACGAGTATGTTTAAAATTAAGCCTTTTAAAATGACTTATTATGTAAGGAGTACTTTTTATACCATATAGGAATGCTGAAGTATTTTTCTATAAATAAAATTTTTGAATAGTAATATTTGTGTATTTGTTTATTAAATCAAAGACCACAGGCGACGACCCCCATAAGCATCTGTGTTCACTTAACAGCTGTAATGTAGGTTACCCGTGTCAAGGGTTTGCAGTGTTGTCAAAGCACTACGCTTGCCTGGCTCTTCCGTTGTTCGCTACGATTGAGCCGTGTGGCTTGAAGCATGATAGTGGTTGCACGTCAAGGCGGGGTTCCCATGAATTGTGCGAGTTTTAAACGTTAAAGTTCTTTTTCGGGTTTGTTTGCTTAATATGAGAATCCGCGATTCTTAAGCGTTTAAGGTGTTTCTTGCTTAATCAATAGTGTGTAAGCTTTACCGGTTGTAACCATTGGCGTAACTAGAATTATTTTGTAGTGGGGCCTGGCCTCTAGTCTAGTAGAATGTTAATGGCAAGTGTCACTATGACGTATGTATGGCTTCGAACTTCGGAAATACTGGGGTGGGCACGGCTCACCTCCCCCCCCCCCCCCCCTAGTTACGCCTATGGTTGTAACACTATCGTTTTAATGTTCTGTTGTCAAATAATTTGCTTCCATGTGCTTGTGATGTAATTTGGTATGTGAGTAATTTTGTTTTCGTAAATTGTGGGAGGAATTGTTGAGGTTAGGATTTATGAGAATTGTAGCATTCATTTTTTTCAAGAGTTTCAATCTACTGGTAAAATTGATAACAGCACGACGAGTGATGTCTCTTGAGTACCAATCATATGTTTGTTGACAAAATGCCATTAGTGCACGCGTCTTTTTAAGACTTATTTTCCACGGCTATTAACTCAAAGCGGATTTAAATTAGTGATGCCACAGGATCCGCTTTTTGAAAATGCCGGATACCGGAACCAACGCCCAGACCGGAACCGGCTCCTGTATTTACAATAAAACGTTCTAAAAAGAGGTCAAAATCGATTTGAGCGTTGAAAGAAAAAAAACGAAGAAAATTTCCCGATTCTTATTAAAAAAGGCAAAAATTACTTAACTGCGCCTGCATCAAGTGTTTATAGTGAAAGACTATTTGGAGGCCGGCGATGTCTACAAAAAAAAAGATTTAGGCTCTCTCCAAGCAACAGGAAAAAACTAATTTTTCTGCACCATAATCTGCCAATTCTTAATTACATTATATACACGGTGTTGAAAAAAGGTCGGTACCCCGGAATAACTCCGGTGCATCGCATCGCAGCGGAAAATGTCTGGGGAAAAAGTTGTCTGGTTTTGAAGGAGGAATAGTTTGCAATTTAAACCACCCCCCACCCCCTCAACCCCCGGGCGCGGGTGGGGGTAAGTTAAGATGGAAAAAGTTGTTTGTATTTCACGGGCATTTTTTAGTACAAGACAGAGAAAAAGAGTACTTCCGGGATAAAAGTTGATTTTCGCACGGTTCTGATTTTGTCTTTCTCATGGTGATATTGGTGAAGGATGGGCCCAAATAAAAACAAAATTCGAACAAAAGATGTTTATTTTTGGTCGGAGAACACGATACGCCAATAAAAAATATGGGGTTCCATTTGAAAATCTTAACTTACCCCCATCCGCGTCCGGAGGTTGAGGGGGTGGCGGGTGGTTTAAATTGCAAACCATTCCTCCTTCAAAACCAAACAACTTTTTCCCCAGACATTTTCCGCTGCAATGCGATGCACCGGAGTCATTCCGGGGTACCGACCTTTTTTCAACACCGTGTATAATACATTTAGTTATAATCCTCCTAGTAATAACCCTCTATTATAAAATTGTCATAATTTACCTGTAAGTTAATGACTATTGTTCCGTTTAAGTACTAATTTAAATCCAAGACTTAAGATCACTTTATAAAATTGGACCTTAAAGTGTTTCTTGCTTAATCAATATTGTGTAAACTTTAGCAGTTGTAACATTGTCGCTTAACGTTCTGTTGTAAAATAATTTGCTTCCATGTGCTTGTGATGTAATTTGATATGTGAGTAATTTTCTTTTCGTAAATTGTGGGAGGAATTGTTGAGTTTATTAGAATTGTAGCAAATCGATTTTAGTGTTGAAAAAAAAACACGAAAAAAATTTCCGGATTATTATTAAAAAAAAAAATTACTTAACTGCGCTGCATCAAGTGTTTATAGTGAAAGACCATTTGGAGGCCGGCGATGTCTACGAACAAAAAAAAATAATTAGGCTCTCTGCAAGCAACGGGGAAAAATTATTTTTTCTGCATCATAATCTGCCAATTCTGAATCAGTATTCGCTTTTTTTTTTTAAGATTCTAACATTCTGGAAATCATTCTCTATACGACGCAACAGTACGTGTGACGTAGCACTATCGGTCATTGGTCGTTTGTACACAATAACTCAATAACCCACACGTTTGCTTTCTTTCTCTCGTTAATGCGAATCGATTTAGGTACTTATTTCGTATTCCATGCGCTTTCTTTTGTATTAAAACCGTTATTTTTTTAATTTGTATGCGTGTATGCGACAGTAATTCCTATGTATGTATGTTATTACAGCATTAAGAGGTCCAATATTTTATCATGGATCTGTTTTTATTAATATCTACCACTAGAATTTTTTTTTTGCCTTACTTGAGACTATTTACTAAACTATTTTGATAATTTTATTTTTGAACCACCTGAGCTGCATCAATCCTTTTTTTTATTGTAACATTGTCTGTGAAACAACAAGTTAGTTTTATGTAGATAGGCACTATCAGATTAAAGAAAACATAATTACTGTTCATATTTCATCTATTTATTTTAGATAAAATCCCATTTACCTTTCACATTTTTAATTATGCTTGCAAACTGGCAGACAAAATTCTTTGAAATAGACAGAGCTGACAACGCCGATTTGTCAATGACGACTGTTATAACTGAATGATTGGTTACTCTCTCCAGTTTCTCCCACGTGGTTTCGTGCAGATGTCATAAGGAGATTTTTCTTGCTTATTAATTCAAAGCCCCATTTATGGTTATTTTTTTCAATTTGTTTCCATTTAAAGATTTGCGTCATTTTATAATATTTTTTCTGTTACCTTAGATACCATCTACATAAAGTATACAGTATGCCCGCGCTGGCATTAAGACGCAAAAAACAGTTTTCGATTAACTTATTCTTTATTAACAAAATAACAAAATATAAATTTACGTTTATATACAGGGTGTTATAGAAATGACTTATTATATTTAAATGAGTGACTCCTTGGGTGTCCTAGAGAAACTCTACATACTTTTTTTTTAAATCGAATATCTAAATACTAAGGTAAAAACCCTTTTTACCCACATACTGTCGCCCCGTTCCATCTGGATTCACTTAGCAACAATGTGGGTCACTAGAGTATACTAACAGTGTTGTTAGATCACACCGCGTGTCTCGCCGTAGCTTGAATACCGGCCGCGCGCCGCTTCATACTTCAGTATGTTTCGAGATTCGGGAGTGGAACGACGTTGGTTCCACGTGCTTGACGTATACGAATTTTAATCGTTTTGTTAGTTGTATTGCCCGATTTTGTTTGTTGTGAAATAATTCATAATAATAAATGTTGTGATGTGAATTCAAATTTGTGTGATATTATCTACTGTTGGTTCTGTTGAAAAACAGACTTTTTGTGTTTTATTTTTTTATGGAGTTTAATTATAAAACGGATTATTTTAAAATAAGATCGAAGGTAAGAGAGTATGTACCTTAAAATCGTAGTTTTTTTGTTTCTAAAAAGTTTGAAAAAGAAGTGATAACGCGCGTCAAAGACGTCTTGTTAAAAAATGAACACGTGCGTTTAGAATTATGTGCTGCAATATGACAACATCGCCTATAATGCGCTAACCTCTTTTGAACCTGGAGACTGCCTCAATAAAATATTGATTGCGAAGGGTCTCAGGAGCGGCCACGTAATTTTTGAGATTTGATATAAAGTGTATATTTCGCTTAATAATTCAAAGCGCCATTTATAGTTATTTTTCTTCACTTTATTTTCATCTCGGGATTTGCCGGTTTAAATAAAAGACGTCATTTTCATAACATCCTCTATTATTTGATTGTATTTACATAGAACTGGCAGTTCTCGAAGGTTCCGCTGATAGCTAAATTTCCTGCATCAAAGGTTGACTCATGATTCATTGTCTGGCTCTTTAGTTTCTGTAAGGTAATGCGAGATCCAGATGGTACGCCTGCCGACATCCTTAATGTTTTCTACAGCCCTTCCTGACATCCACTTCAAAAATTGGTCATATTCTTTGTCGTATGGGTCTCTGGATTTTCTCGGTAATAAGTTTTGCGTTGGCTTTTCAGCCTTTTTTTCCTTGCTCCATTTTTGATTTTTGACTTTGACACATTAAACATTTGAATACTTATCTCCCTAGCAACAAAAACGCAGGCTATAATAATGTCAAGGTAATGTCACAGGTAAAAATAAAAAATTGGTGAATCAAATTAAATTAAAAAAATATATATATATATTATTTGAAACGAACTGGTATGACATAAAAGTTTGTATGCACCACGGGTACTAATGCGACTTACTCGGGCCAGAGGCCCTCGGCTTTGTAAGACTGTCGCCCTCAGGGCATAATCATCTACTAAGTACCCTTGATACATAAATAACTATTTACGTCTAATAATCTAAGGAGTCTTAAAGCCATATTATGCAAATTTTTTTAGCATTTTGACCACCACTTGCTCTTGCTCAAGTTCAATGGATTCGCGACACGCTATAATCAACTGATATTTCAAAAACTGTTGATTCTTTATAGCTACCCGTTTCAGATAACTCATCATTCAGGTACAATCAATTTCAAATAAGAATCGAACCTCGAAAACTGTTTACACCCATATACCATCATAAAACGAATACATATATTCCAGAAGGTATATCTGGGTTACTCGAGGTTATTTTTTTATACGACTTATTTGTACTCAATGGGCAAAGGTATATAAATAAAGACGAGTGTGTCAAGTGTGCGACTGTGAACCGATTTCCTGTTAATTAAAAAAAAGTGGTCATGTAACGCGGAAGCGTATAAGGTGGTCGCTGTATTGGTATTCTTGTGTTAGAAGACAAAGTATTGGCCATTATAGGACAAAAATACTAAAATCTCTATCTATCGTGGCCAGTTTTTTTTAAACATTGTGCTGTATTGAATCATTGAAGATTTTTTTTGCCAGAACAAGATGAGGCTGAAAATAATAAGCATAGTTTTGTGTCTGTTTTTAGAAGGTGAGTGACTATTTTTTAGCGTTTCTGAGTTAATTGGTATTTAGCACTGCCTCTTTTAGAATCTCCACTAGTTTCATTGCTTTGTCGGATATACAGGGTGTATCAGCCAAATGGAATAAATTCTATAATAAATAAATGGGGGCTTGTGCGAAAAAACGCTCGGACACGTCGATTGGTATTTCTAGTTGCGCAATTTTCCAATAAAAACTTTTCATACAGGGTGTGTTATGTAACGGTGCCCAATACTAACTTTCTTATTTTATTGAGAATTCTAAAGTAAATTGCATTTGCATTGCCACTTTTTCCGCTCTATCTAACAGCGTTAATTGTTTTGTAATCCGACGAGTCGTCTTCGAAGGGCCATTATCAACTTTCTTTTTTTAAATACGGTCCTGTTTTTCTGATATTGGAATTTGATAGCTTTTTTCTTCCGAATGCAACGATGTATGACACATTGTGGTTTAATGACGTTTCGAGGGTTTTTTGAACAACATCAGGAAATTTTGGGATACGGTCCTGTATTTCTCCTAATTTTATAAATAATATCTCATAAGTAAGCTCTAAATTTTTACTTATGTTGGACTAGTTCAATAAATAACAAATAATTTAATAATAAACCACAAATAAGTGAACGCATTTAACCGACTTACGGTTTCCGAGATCCCTGTACTGGCCCTTCTTATCTTGGACACGTCAATCTTAAAAATTATTTAAACAGAAAATTGTGCTGTCTAGTTTCAATATTATAATTAAACAAAACCAATTTTATTACTAAAAAAATACAAACGAGTATTAGTATTATTATTTTCTCTGTTTATTAAATATACTAAAATCATTTCATTTAAATTTTCAGTTAAATCTCAAAGTTCGTGGTTAGAGCCAATAAAAGATGCTCTATATTTGCACAATTTTGTCCCAACAAATAACACGCTTCAGGATTGTATATTCAGACCAGCAAATGCGAAGGAAATGTGTCCAGATCCCGATATACGGTGAGCGTATAAAATAATCTTTTTTCAGGTGTATTTTGTGATATTTTCGCGCGACATTCCAAACAACTCTTGCGGTTTTGAATGAAATGTCGGTAAAAGTATAAGTATTACTTCTACTAAATCATGTTCCTTTTTTAGATACATTTTGTATAGTAATGGTCAAAAACAAGTGTACGACGCTAGCCAGTCTGATTGGCTTAGACAGAGCATATGGGATCCCCTGAAAGAAGATATGTTCTTGGTGCATGGGTATGCTGGAGGCGACGATACGCTACCTATAAATGTGTTACGAGATGGTAAATACCAATGCCAGGAACATAGAGACTGGTTTCTCTTAACTAATACTGTGTTTCTGTAACAGTTTCTTTATACAGAGAAAAGTTGGATCAATAGGGTACTTAAGATCCTCGGTATTGATTCGGTAGATCAGGCGAAATTAACATAACTCCAGATAAAGTTATCGATAACGATAACCTGTTCCCCTCTCGTTTCTCCCAAGTCAGCGCCACCTGTCCTAACTTGTAGGCTAGTGAAATAGACATCGCCAATCAAACGATCCAGTGGCGGCTCGTGACCTATGATAGAGGGGGTTCACAAGTATGGGGAATTTTTTTTTTAAATTTTATTTTTGTGTAACGACCAATCAATTACTTTCTAGGCGTTTTAAATGTAGAAAGAAAAGAAGTAATAAGAAAATGCGTTAGGTAAAACATATTTTTGTTTATTTATTAATTTTACACAAGGAAATACAACTTTTCGGAAATAAGAAAGGTTTTCTTAGTGTGTATAGTGCTTAAACGTAAAGTCCGTTCTTCGGTTCTTAATTGTAGAAAATTGATCAATAACAGCCTCATTAAAGTTTGGAATACCCCCTATAAATTTTTTTTTATATATTTAATTTTTAAACTTTCTAATAAAGTCCCTAGATTTACCCTTTGTGGTCTGCGTTAAATTAATTTCGGGTTTAGGTCTTCCCGCATTCTTCACTTACATTTTTTGCTCCAAACTCAAAGGGCTAAAGTTATTTTTTAAATAGTCCACCGTCAAACTATTCATTTTAACTTAATAAATATATAATATTAAAATATTAAAACATACACGCTCGAATTTCTAACTAGATGCACGAACAGACAACGGCGCGGCGTACACTAAGATTGTGCGCCTTTCCCATGTTAAATCGCCATAGCCCCGCTATCCTCCGCTGTCTGCCGCCACCTGTTACGACTGAGCAATTGCATGCTCCGCCTACTGAATCGCACATGCAAGCAAGTCTCGTCATAATCGTCATTAACCTCGACCTAGGCACGGTTGCCGGATCGGGAGCCTATAATATATAGTTTGGTTGACGGTACGATAAAATATTAGGGAGGGTCGGACTTTATACGATAAATAATATTCAATGAATATAAATTAATATTTTTTTATTCGTTTTGGGGGTGCACGTGCGCATGTGCTCCTGTGGAAGAACTATTGATAATAATTAAGAAACATATGATTCTAAAGTGGAAAACATGTCGCCGAATCGCCGAGTCACTGAGCAATTAAAAAAAATGCTTGTTTGTGAAAGCAGATAAATTTATTTGTCCAAGAAAATGTGAAAAACTAAAAAAAAAGTGTAGGGAAACGTTTATGATTTTTTTCTAGCTTATATTCGAAATGGTTCATACAATACTTGGATACTAGATTGGGGAGCTCTGGGAGAGCCTCCTTGCTACCGAGCTGCTGCGCACAACATGAGAGCTGTAGCTAGATGTACTGGGGAATTTATTTCAGCTTTAAGAATCGCCGGCTTGCCAACAGACAAACTGACCTGTGTCGGACATTCGCTAGGTGAGCACTTTTTCTCGTAACTCAATCCCAAGCGTAACATTTTTAAATACGTCGAAGATAAATTCACTTTCTTAAATGTACACACTTTTTAATAATACGCTGGTCATTTAAAATTTGCGACTGGACCCTGCACTGATAGTACTCGAAGTACTGCGAATCTCTGTAATTTCAAAATCGGCGAAACCGCACATTCGTCACTTCTCCTCTGCTCGATATGCATAAACATTGTGTAAAAGTTACCAGTTGTTGTTATTTCAACAACGCAAATACACAATCTAACCGTGCAGTCTCGATCACTACAGGGTTTATGGAAATGACGTATTATATTTAAACCGGCAATTCCTGAGATGAAAACAAATTGAAGAAATATATCCAAAAATGGTGCTTTAATTTAATATGCCCTGTACATGACCTTATGTCAAACCAAAAATTACCACGTGGTGCCCCTGTTCGGAAGGTAAACACAGCAACATATGGCAGTGAATCTTGATCAGTGTTGTCATATCTTCAGGGTAAACTCTTTAGAAAGTCAATAACCGTTTGACAGATTTCAAGTTGTTTATTTTTCAGGGTACATTATTATATACTTTTATGTTCAGTTCGCTGGGAAACAATCTCTGATTTATAAACTTGAACTGACTCGAACGAACCGCCGCGGAGTTTATAAATGGTCAGGTATGTTCCATTTGTTCAATTCGAACGACACCTGTCAGATCTGGACAACTTAAAAGTTTATAAATGTCACTTACCCTTTAGAAAAAAATGCAATTTTATTTACCTTTTCGGACTTATTTAAAACCAACTTAATTTATAAAAAACACCAAGTACTCACATCACAAAATCACATTAGTTTTCGCGTCACAACACATCTAAGTACCGTTCAATCTGAATTAGTATTTTAAAGTGATACTGTGTAGACAAAAATACACCCTTATTGTCTGGGAAATAATGTATTTAACATTTAAAATTTTTTAAAAATAAATAACATGTTGGTTCTCTCGATCGATATCGGCCTGCTTCTTTAAACAGCTGATTGTGGACAATCGGGCTAATATTTAAAAATACAGCGTTGTCACTTTCGATGTTTTATAAGCGACTATTATAAATTGCCGAATTTCCTTCTATAATATTACTTTCCCGTATAATTATAGTCTCGGAAATGGCAACCGCGCTGGCTCTAGAGAGTGGAGATTTCTCGGAAAGAAAGTTCGACGACTGGTCCGAAGACAGACTAGACCATTATTTCAAAGGATAGTTCCTGTCAATTGTTAACATAATTGTTTCATTTTATCTTTAGTAAAGGGTTAATGGCCCATAGAAGCGTTTTATTATTTCTATTGCGAAATGATTGCTCTTGTTCTATGTGTGTTATTGTATAGTGTAATTATACATTAGTGTTGGGGTTTAGTGATGAGTTTATTATGCACTCGCACACTATCATGAGGACACATGATAAGCATAAAATTTTTCCCATAGAAAAAAGAACTGAAAGTGTCTGTGCCCTGGATTCCTTAATCGCGTCCTGGATTTACTCTCTAAGTAAGCTAAATATTTATTTTTATAAGAAACGAAAGTTTTATACTTTTAAACATTTTGGCAACATTGTTCGTGAACATCTGTTTATTACCCAGCTGGGCAATGTAATATGTTCATATATGAATGCGCCGAGGAGTTGTGTGTTGGTTTAGGGGTGAATTACCCCACTTTTTAAACGTTCGATTTAAAAAAAGCGCTTTTCTAGGATACCCCAGGAGTCACCCATTTAAATATAATAAGTCATTTCCATAACACCCTGTATAGTACAGTTCTGTTCGGTATCTCGTTTGGAAGAAAGACATTTAGATGAGAAATCTTTATTGGAACTATTGAGGTAGCATACATTTAATTTCTAAATGTCTGAACTTCCAGGGTGAAGAACAGATAAAATCGACAGCATCGCTGACCTCACTTGACTAATCATATGGGTTTGTTTACGAATTTTCAGCAATTATTAACTGAAATGGTCAGTTTTCTGATCGTTTTCATCTCAGGATTTCCGGGTTATTTAGACCTTAGCTAAAGAAGGCTTAACGTTGAAATAAACCTTAAAACACGATGTTTTAAATTAATTTGAGGATCAATTGACGCGGGTTTGGGCCGTATTCATAGTCGACACTTGAGCATTCCTTAGTCACCTTGAGTGCTGAGGACGGGTCAAGTGTCGACTATGAATACGGCCCTAAATATAATAAGCTATGTATGGTGATGGCTTTCATCCTTAGGTGCTCACATCTGTGGCCTCATTTCCAAATACGTCCTCTTCCGTATGCATCGTATCGTCGCCCTCGACCCGGCCAGACCGATGATCACCAACCAAGTCAAACTCGATATGGGTGATGCGGCTGCCGTTCACGTCCTGCATACCAACGCCGGTCATTATGGTGAGGGGGGGAGGGGTGGCCACGTCGATTTCTGTATTAATGGGGGAAGGATACAGCCCTATTGTGAGAATGGAGATAGTGAGTATAACATACAATATGTATATGAAAATTTACTTTTAGTCGACTAAAAAATGTAGGAGTTGTTGTGGAGAAGCTCATCAGACCAAATAACCCAGGGCCTTAAATTCTCCCACTTACCTTACCTTAACCACCAGGAGCATCACCTTCCCGACCTCGTTTAGCAGTGGCGTAGCCATGGTTTGGGGGAGTTTTTGGTGCGAGGTGTCGTTTAGAACCTCTTCGGACAACCACTTATTCGGCAAACACGAAAAATTGAAGAAATAATAATAATATTTTTTAGTTGATGCACAGTTATGTAGCCACATTTGGGCCATATGTTACATGGCCGAGAGTTTAACACCGAACCTTCAGAAGAAAGCAGAACCTTGCTCTCGGAGGTGTCCTACTGGTCCCAGGCCACCGCACAGGGTTGGCTTACCCGTTATGATGGGACAATCGACCCCATTGACGTAATTTTTTTTTTTTTTTTTTTAATAAATAATGAAATACTCTTCTAATCTTATGCAATTTCTAAATATTTTTTCTTCGATCGTTATAAAAACTATATTTTTTTACGCAAATGAATGCATATAATTGGTTATTGGTATAAAAAAGTGATTTAGCGTTAAAAAAAGTGTCGGAAAGTGTAATTTTTCACTTCTCTCTGAATGTTTATAGTATCAACTTGTTTATTGTTACCTTACAAATGCGAATAGTATTTGAAAACATCAAAAATGGAAAGAATAATTCCGATTCGGAAGAAGGAAACTCATTTCAATGCGCTCCAGACGCGATAATTAAAAAAGCCAATGAAGAAACGCAAAATTTATTGCCATAAAACTCGAAGGAAGCTTACAAGGAGTATAATACGTTTATTAAACTGCATTGGATCAAATGCAAGTGAAGAGTTTCAGCGAACGTATTTTCAAGGAAAGTAAACCATTTTTAAATCTTCGATTTTATGGTCGTGCTATTCCAAGCAAAAATCACCATTAATTTTGAATAATCAAGTCGATAAAAGCAAATATCCCACACTTATTGTATGCCTAAGTGGCCGTAAGTTGGTTTACACGAATATATAATTTTTAATATCTAAAAAGAAAGCGATACGATCATAGAAAAAATATTGTAGACACTTATACATAAAGTTATTTTATGCACTTCTTACATATATAACTTTTCTATTTTGGTTTCATAATGGCTACATTATGGAATGCAAAAAATTGAATAACCTGCCACTTTATGGAACTGAAATTTTACTTCTTTTATGTTGGCAGCAAGTAGGGTTCGAATTTTAGGCGTACTTTGATTTCGTTGAAATTAGTTTTCTTGACATTATGGATTCGACAAAAAATTTTTATAGAAAACTTTAAAATACTAACCTATAACCTTGCAAATAGATCATTTTTACTAGATATTTATCTGAAATACCTATACTCGGAAATATATAACATGCTGACGGTGTCCGTCAACTAATTTCTAGTCACAACTATAAAGCAACATAACCTAAAAATAATAGTAATATCTTCCAGTTTATGCTCTATTTCTAAAGTTTTATTCAATAAAGTACTATTTTTATTTTTAATTCAATATAGTACATATTTATAGTTACTGTAGACATTTCCTGGGCATTAATTGTTATTCCTGTCATATTCTGAGTAGACACAATATTTTGTTCAATAGTTTTATTTATTATTTTGAACTTTGTTCTGCTCGCACCATAACTCAAGCTTTGCATAGTCTTTTTAAAAGTTTTTGTAGATTATTTTCTGCAATTACTCATATTTCTGACGGAGTACAACTTTCTTCCTGACTCGTTTTTATTAACTTTAATAATATATTTATTTTTAATTATGACGGGAAGATGCTTTGTTGTGTTCATTTGTTCCTATCATGGCATATTTGATTCTTGTAACATTTTATGAAATTATGAAAGCATTGCCAACCCAAAAAGAAAGTATTAATTCAAATGGAAAATAATCTACTATATTTTTAAAGTTTTTCAGACTTTAAAGACCCAAATAGAAAAAGTATTATAAAATACACGGTTCATAAGACAATTAGAGCACTTGTACTTTAGAAAACTCCCCGCTTCGCGGGTCGTTTCCTAAATTAAACGCATGCTCTAATAAAATGTCTTATGAAACTTGTATCTTAATATACTATTATGCACTTGTTACATAAATAACTATTTTTTATTTCAGCGCGTCAGGATCTTACTGTGTCCATGACACAAATCCGCCATATTGTCCAAAGAAAACCGGTGACGTTGGTGACGTCAGGTGTTGTCTGAAGCCACCAGAAATTGAAAGTTAATAATTTAGTCATTGTGAATTCGTTCTTCAAGAAAATTCTTGTTTTTCTATTTAATTATCGCTCTGTAGATTTTTGTTTGCACTATAACTAGGATACATTTAGTAAAAGAGCATAAATATTTATTTTAGTTTTTTTATTAGTTACTAGATTGAATGAATTTAAAAATAAATTGACCTAAATTTACTTAATACTGTTAAAATAAAATAAATTTTTAGCACAAAATTTTAAAAAAGTCCTTAAATTTATTATTAAACAGGTCGAACTTGTTCTTCTTCTTCTTGTTTTTAGTGTGGAATGATTTGAAGCCAAGCGCATATGGTGGCAAGTCTGCTGTTTCCAAATAATACGTTCCCCTGGTTCTAAAAGAAAAATGTGTCAAATTCATTAATAATGAAATTGATTTGTCTTTCCGATTTTTAATATTATTTACTGGAGGGTGGGGGTGAGTTACCTTACAAGGTGGGTTTTCAAATTGACACACTGTATACACCGTGTCCAAAATAAGGAGGGCCAGTACAGGGATCTCGGAAACCGTAAGAGATACGAAGTCGGTTAAATGGAGGTAAAGTTGCGCATTTACGTGCCTAATAATATGCCGTTTAGAAAGTTTTAAAATTCCGAGTAGTTCCGGAGATATCCGAAAAAACCGAAATTATGAAAAATCGATTTATTTTTTCCTGGGTTTTTTTGAGATCGAATTCATTGCCACTTTTTCCGCTCTATCTAACAGCGTTAATTGTTTTGTAATCCGACGAGTCGTCTTCGAAGGGCCAATGTCACAGACATACAGGACCGTATCCCAAAATTTCCTGATGTTGTTCAAGAAACCATCGAAACGTCATTAAATCACAATGTGTCATACATCGTTGCATTCAGAAGAAAAAAAGCTCTCAAATTCTAATATCCGGAAAACATGACCGTATTTAAAAAAAAAGAAAGTTGATAATGGCCCTTCGAGGACGACTCGTCGGATTACAAAACAATTAACGCTGCTAGATAGAGCGGAAGAAGTGGCAATGTAAAAGTGCAACTTACTTTAGAATTCGATCTCAAAAAAACCCAGGAAAAAAATAGAACGATTTTTCAGAATTTCGTTTTTTTCCGGATATCTCCGGAACTGCTCGGAATTTTAAAACTTTCTAAACGGCATATTATTAGGCACGTAAATGCGCAACTTTACCTCCATTTAACCGACTTCGTATCTCTTACGGTTTCCGAGATAAAATACATATATGAAGCTTGTCGAAATAATGTAAATAAAAAAGTCGTATTTTTTTCTTTGTCTTTCAATTATTTAAAATCTTAATTACCTAACACGTTTGAATCAACATCACTTACAAGTAATACACATTTTCTCCCATAATGGCCATATTTCCAGGACCGTTGCACAATCCTAGCATGTACTGAGCTACATTGCTGCATTTTCTTCCGATGAAAGAATTTCCACCAAATACAGAGTTCCTAATCGATTCTGCGAAGTAAAGTCCTGCCATAATGTGACTACATAAGGGCGGATCTAAAAAAAATATAGATTAGGTGAAAAATGGTGACAAAGTTAAAGTTAATTATTGCTTTGGTTTAAATGTAGAGTACTATACGGAAGTACGTATCATAAAATTGGTTTACTACATAACAAAATTCTGCGACGAAAGTATTAACCAATTCGTATCGTCAATCTGGAAGGGAATATGTCTTGGTATAACCACGTTGTGGAGATCGCAGGAATTGGAGTGCGTTTCCGGACTAAAAAGTTGCATACACCTCAACAACAATGTCCATATTCGACCATCACTAGAGTACTGCTCTCATGTCTGGAGCTCTGCACCCAAACATACTCTTCGGCTGGATTCCATGGAAAGGAGGGCCATTCGTCTGATCGGAGACCACGAGCTGACAAAGAACCTCGACAGTCTCGAACATCAAAGACTGGTTGGTGATATGACTCTCTTTTACAGATAATTCCATTGCGAATCTTCGACTGTCCTCGCCCGTTTAATTCCGTCTAGGGCGACGAATAGCACGACGAACCAATGTCGTCCATCTCTAATGTGGTTCAGCCTAGTACTCGTAGAACTTCATTATTTAGGAATTCCTTCATGTGGTGCAACGACATTCCTGAGGTCTTGTTTTAGAACGAATATAACCTCCTACGATTCATAACCTGCATAAATCGCCTTACTCGACGCGCACAACTCCCCAGAGTGTCTTAAAAAAGATTTTTCCTGCAGTGCTAGTGTTATTTGATCATAAAACTTACGTACATCTGTTCGTTCGACAAGCAGGTTGCAAAGATCCACCATTGACGTAAAAGTCCACATGTCCAGTGGCTTCCAATTTTCCAAAAGTTCCTGCGCTCGTGTGGATTACGTCCACAAATTCGGCATCGCTTTTGTCCAACTTCCAATCTTTACTGAGAGTGGCGAAAAATGGAAGAGCTGGATCCAAACCTGCGACAATTAAATAGATGTGGACATTAGGTTTGTTTATTTTGGAATAAAATAGATTTTGAGTTTTATTTTCCTGCCGATACACCCTGTATATTATATAATTTTAAGAATGAGCGACTGTATTGGAGTAAAAATTTTTTTACAGGCAACTTTCTGTCCTTAGCATATAATTTTCTAAAATAAACTATTTGCCTGTAAAAACGATTATAATTTGCGAAATACATGTTACTTCTTGCATTAGAAAGCAATTTTAAAAGTTTTTTTTTAGATTATACCGGCAGTATTCAAATTTGAATTTAAAAATGTATCGCCGGTCACGTGTCCCCAGTCAATAAATTCTTATTTTACCCTTTTATATTTCACGTCATTTTACTAAAGTTACTTTTATGTATAAATAATTGACACTCCTACTACAATTTGTATTGAAAAAATAATGTTCAAAGATTATTAACCAGAAGTTCCGTAACCGCAGCTGCACGTATCGCCGGTCACGGCAGAAATGGCTTATAAATAACGCCACTAGAGGTCGGCCTAATAGTTTGACAAATATGACGGTATGTGTTTGAATTTGTGTAAAGCGTGCTCCTGTTTCAGTAAGTTCCCTATTATGTTTATTTAGGTATAAACTAGAACATTGCCTACTTTTTACCAGGGGTATGTTTTTATGTTGTATCGCCGGTCACAGGGTTAACTCAGACCTAGTAGTCTTAATTAAGGGAAAAATACTACACGAAGTCAATCTGTTGAGTACAGATACTCATTTCAGTCTAACAAAGGTTAAGAAATAGCATGTATTAGCTGTAATCCACGAATTTGTGCATTTCTGTATCGCCGGTCACAGTAACACCGGTCACGCATGAAAATGTTACCGGAGATACATTGATGTGACGGTTTGTTATTCGAAGCTATATACAATAATTTTTTATTAACCATTTATAAACCATTAAGGAAAAATATATTTTGATGTGCAAGTTTCGTTTACACCTTAGGTAGATTAAAAATATGACTAATTTTCTTAGTATTTTAACATTCTAATAGGAACATTCCAAAACTTTAGGTCAATATAAGACAGGACTGTCATAAATGATAGGAAAATGGTTAATAGTGACTGATGAAAACTAATCAGTTCCAAATATTGGCGTTATATGATTCAAAAGAGTAAAATTCATGTCATGTGCGTTAAATTATTAAAAAATCGATGCTATACAAAAACAGACCAAGATCTTTGTGACGATGATCTTTTGCGCGGACATAAATAATTCCTCTAATTAGATACTATAAGAAATCTATTTAAAAATTAACATGTGTTTTTGAGATTATTTATTTTTAAATTCCGATTTACTGAAAGTTGCATGTAAAAAAATTTTGACCCACTGACTGTTGACATCAACAGGCGCTGTATGTAATTACCAGTTATCCTATAAATTGGCTTTCCCAATGCCTTCTGCAAATTATTTCCTGCCAATCCAGAAATGTGTGCCCCCAGACTGAACCCCACTACATGGATGATCTCCGGAGTTACCCCGAGCGGTAACAGACTGACAACTAAAATGGATAGACATTGTGCCACGTACCAGGTATTTAGATAAGCTGTCGTGTAACATGGAATTTGTGCCAGAGGCTCCCAATCAACTAAAACAAAGGAAAATAATGTATAATAATTATACAGTTATCAGCGGTTTGTAATGTTTAAGAAATAATGACGTGTTATAGATTTCGCCTTTTCATCCACGATATATTGGTTAGTTCGCTCGGGTTTATTATTATTGTTTAACATAATTATTTATAGGTTAACTTACTCACTTACCTATTATGACATTATAACCTACTTCCTGATAAGCTTTTGTAACATTCGTGATGCTGACGTCAATACTTAACCCACCATATCCGTGAATAACAATTTTTATAGGAACCTAAAAACGAAAAAAGGTTTGCTCATTTATTTCGTGGGGAAACTGATTCCCTGGTCGAATTTGGTAAAATTTTTTATGTGATATGGTACCATTGAAATATTATATACAGGGTGTTTCGGGAGGAAAGGGAAATATTTTGGGAACATGTTCAGAAGGTCAAAATAAGAGAAACTAACCCATATGTTTTAATCCGATTCTTAACCGTCTCTGAAATAATCGGTTCTAAAGTTTTTTTTGTAAAGTTTTGGAGTAATTAAGAAGTTTTGTATTTCTAACTCCAGTTTGTAGGTATTTCATTGCTTGTCAATACCTAATTTAATTGACAAGCATGGTTGTCAGTTTGATTTATTCTGAGCGTTTCGACTCGAAAAGAGAAAAGATTCCATACGTAATGCCTCACACATTCACCCATAGGGAGTATGCTGACATGATATTCGTGTACGTGTATCGTTTCTGTAATGGTAGCGCATTACGGGCTGTTGATGAATACCGACGTCGTTTTCCAAATCGAAGAGTTCCTAATCGAAAAGTTTTTCAAAAAGTTTTTGCAAATGCTCAGGAAACAGGAATGTTTCTAAGCGTAAGGATTGATTCTGAACGAGCGGCGGGTCTAAATGTGGAAAATGAAGAGAATGTTCTGGATATGGCTGAAGAGAACCCAGGTGTTAGTACGAGGCGGATTACGAAAGAACTTCGATTAGAATCACATGTGGGCGTTTGGAAGACACTTAGAAAAAACGGTTTAAAGCCTTTCCATGTTCAACCGGTCCAACATCTTCAAGAAGGTGATTATGGCTTAAGGGTTCAATTTTGTGAATGGATCCAACAAAATCGAGGCCTACATAAATACATTTTATTTAGCGATGAAGCTCAGTTCACCCGCGATGGAATAACTGTCACAATGAACATCGGTGGTCAGATGAAAATCTTCATGCCACGTTTGAACGAAACTTTCTACATCGATTCAGTATTAATGTGTGGTGTGGAATGCTCAACGACCAGTTGTTTGGTCCTTTTGTATTGAATTAGCGTCTTACTGGAGATGGATATTTACGGTTTTTGGAAGACCATTTAACACACATGTTGGATAATGTTCCGCTAATTGTTCGACACCGAACGTTCTTTCAGCATGATGGGGCCCCACCTCATTTTAGTCGCGGGTGCGTAATTTCTTGAAGAAGGACTCCACAATCGAATTTTTAATGCTGCAAATATCATTATATACAATCCCCAAGCAATTCAACACGCAACACGAGCGATTAACAAACGTGGTGCAGCTTGTATTGAAGTTGGTGGGGGTATTTTCGAAAACATTCTAAATTAATGGAATTTTGTTGTTTTATTAGTATCTATTGGTGTTGCTTTTGAAATAAAAAATAGTTACAAAAAAAACTTTACAACCGATTATTTCAGAGCCCTTTCCTCCCGAAACACCCTGTACAACTGCAGGTAGTATACTTTTCGGGCCGAGACCATAGACATATAATATAAAAGGGAGAATTGTTTATATTTTATCCCGATCTGACATCGTTTCTAACATAAACAAAGACGAATTTCTGCGGATTGTAGAACTACCGCTGGTGCTTGAAACCGAAAGTTATTTTATTTATATTTAATGCATTTGTCATGATTAGGGAATCCAATCCCGCACCCAAACTTTAATCCCGCAAACCTGCGGGATTGAGTCCATCGATCCCGCGGATTCGCGGGATTTGCGGGGTATTTTTGGTCGACGCATCGGGGATGCCCTGCCATGCTGAGCTATTGAAAATACGTTAAACAGAACAGTTTTCTTCCGTACGTGCGAAAGTAAGGGCGTTATTCTACTAGTATCTAGTGACATTTATCAAGTGGTTGAATATAATACATGGAATTTAAACAGCAATCATAAAAATGAGTGTCAGTGTAGTTTACAAAGACAATAAAGGTTCAAGTTTAGTTTGGAATTATTTTTTAAAGTCTGAAGATGATCTTACAGTTAAATGTAAGTTATGCCCTAGAATTATCAAAATCTTTGCTCGTTCCACCGAAGGTCTTCACACCCACTTACAAACAAAGCATAATATTAATTTGAAAGTCCAGAGCAGCAGCGGTAGTGTTGATATTGATAAAATAACACAGGAAATGAAAGCTAGTACCAGCAGTTCGAGTAGTTCTATTGCTAAGCACTCAGATGTTAGTGGTTCTTCTGTGCTATCTAAGGAAATTAAAATCACAGATTTTTTCATCTGAGAAAAAAGTTTCGATGGAGGAAAGAGTGTCTCAAATGGTAGCTAAAGATGGTATACCTCTGGAAAGTTTATTACATCGACCGATATACGCCAAAAATTCGAATCAGAGGGCTATAAATTGTGTAAAATCTATTCCGCCGAGAAGTGTCGAAGCTGAACGTGCGTTTCAGTCGCAGGATACATGTGCAATAAAATAAGATCAAATCTATAAGATTCAACATGTTATCTTTTCTCCGAAAATACTTTCAAAATCAATGTCCCATGTAACCGTTAAACCAGTCGTACTATTGTATTGTAGCTATATGCAATAAATATTTTCCTGCTACTTCCTGCTGTTTCTAATTGCATAAAACAACTTTTTATTAACCTACAGCACCCACATCGAGTCCCGCAAATCCCGCGAATCCCGCACGTTTAATCCCGCAATGTCAATACCGCGAAATCACCGCGGGATCCCGCATTTGCGCGATTGGATTCCCTAGTCATGATTGTGAACTTATTAAGTAAAAATATTGTGTGTGTTGCTTATTAAATTTTCAACTCGTAAAATTATTTATATTCCTAATAACATCAAATTATAATATGTTAAGGAAATCACTGTGGCAACGGTGTATGGGTATTTTAGGAATTTGTCATAATTCATTCATTTCGAACGCTACAGTGTTGTGGAGCTGTGATCTATTGTGTTTTTGGATTCATTCAAAGATATATGGATTTTCTTATATTGTCTGAATTTCTTTAAAAAAATACCTACAATATATACCTGTTTATGTATGTCTAATTTTAGATCGAGATGATCAATCAATAACTTATCTGAAACTGTGGAATTATGATATGATATGTATGTACAAATGGTGTTTTATGAATGAAATGTTTTTTATCTCTCTTTTATATTATACTACTATGTTCATGGTCGAGATCATAATCATAAGACGAAGTTGGGCTCATAGACAAACATGTTTTTACTTATTTGTATTACCTGTATTATGTGAAAATGTTATCAAATAGTTTGTTTTTGACAGAAGAGACGAAAAATAATTACTTACTAAAGGATTGAAATCTACTGGCAGCTCTGGATCAAACGGATCCAAGTCGTACAAGACAGTGTCGTTGCCAGATTTGATGGAGAGTGTAAATTTGACAGCTTCGGTGTGTGTACATCTTTCGTAGAAATATACTGGGCAATCTCCAAAAAGCATCATTTGCAGCGAACGAGAATAGTTTACTATAACTAAAAGGAAAATAATTAACGATATTGACGTGACTTATGCTTACTTTGACAGCTTTTACTATACAAAAAAAAAGAATACGTGCACGATGGCAGAAACTCTTAAACTAAGAAAAATGTTCATTGGAATTTATGCAAAAACATATCAATTTCAATGAAAACCTTAATGTAGGTATACTCAATATAATATGTTCTCACATATTAAGTTCTTAAAAGCTGTGTTTAATCACAGGTTTGTTCGGGTTTGTTCGGCATAAGCAGGCACTATTTTATGCGAACGTTTAGCCAAATATATTTAGTTTTTTTCTAATATAAAACTTGATTCGTAAAGTTAAAGGATTGGAAAATGCTATGAAAAAATTGCGTTAAAAAATATAATGCTTGAAGAATAATAATAACAATTTCAAATATGAACAATTTTCAAATTTTTGTCACAGATCTTCCTGCAACTTGTTGATACCCCAATCGACATGTCAGACAACCTAAATATCAATAAATTAACTAAAAAACTTGTTAGTAACGACTAAAACTTCACGAAAAGAAATATTGATCAGCTGATGATTCTCGTATCTTTCTAAGCTGCCAAAAAGCGGCATATTTTTTAATTAAATTGATGCAACATAGATGGCTCTGATTGTTTTTTTTATTGTTTGGGATCCTCATCTTAATTGAAATTGGTATGTCTTTGTTTACCTAGCTCAATATTAGAGACATTTGGCAAAACAAACTGGGAAACTCTTGAACGCAGGCAATCCGATTACCACAAAATATAATAAAGCGACAGCAAAAATTCGGTGAAACGTCAAATCATAGGTAACTTGACTGAAATGATTTGCAAGTGAGTGAAATTAATAAATTGATAACTACAGCAGGATTTTGTATATGGATTAGTAGTGGATAAAATAATATATTTACCACGGTTTTGAAAGCTATTTTGCCCTCAGCGACATTTGTTTATTGTTCCCTTACAAATGTCAATAATATTTAAAAACATCAAAAATGGAAGGAGATAATTCTGATTCCGAAGAAGAAATCTCATCTCAGTGGGCTCCAGGCAAAATAACTAATAAGGTCAATGAAGTAACACAAAATTTATGTCCTGAAAAATCGAAACACGCTTCAAAAAATATAACACGTTTATTAAAGGCATTAGAACAAAAGCAACTGCAGAGTTTCAGCGAACGCTGAATTGTTAACTTATTTTCACGAAAGGTAAATATTTTTAAATCTTCGACTTTATGGTCGTGCTATTAGAAGCAAACATCAACATTAGTTCTGAATAATCAAGTCGATATCAGTAAATATTCTTATTTCATTCCAAAGTGACAGTTAGTTGGTTATACAATGTGTCCAAGATAAGGAGGGCCAGTACATGGATCTCGGAAACAGTAAGAGATACGAAGTCGGTTAAATGGAAGTAAAGTTGCGCATTTACGTGCCTAATAATATGAAACTAAGGTTTAAAATTCCGAGTAGTTCCGGAGATATCCGGAAAATCCCGAAATTCGGAAAAATCGTTTTATTGTTTTCCTGGGTTTTTTTGAGATCAAATTCTAAAGTACATGCCACTTTTCCGCTCTATCTAACAGCGTTAATTGTTTTGTAATTCCACGAGTTGTCTTCGAAGGGTCATTATCAACTTTATTTTTTTAAATACGGTCCTGTTTTCCTGATATTGGAATTTGAGAGCTTTTTTTTCTCCCGAATGCAACGATCTAGGACACATTGTGGTTTAATGACGTTTCGAGGGTTTCTTGAACAACATCGGGAAATTTTGGGATACGGTCCTGTATTTCTCCTAATTTTATAAATTTTTTTACATATGTTGAACTAGTTCAATTAATAACAATAATTTAATAATAAACCACAAATAAGTGAACAAAAATCATTCCAAAGCAGTAATAAAACGAACAACGAAAAAAGTAAGGAACTACATAATTAGGTGTTCAAAATGATTTCCGTTATTCTCTAAGCACAAATAACACCTTCTAACCGCCACATAATAGTTTTTTTGAGATAAAATAAAACATGCGATAGCATATCAAACTTTTCAGCATTTATAAATTTATGTTCCATATTTTCTGGAAAATAGAAAACCTCTTAAAACGCTCTCAAACGATCACAATAGGAATGTCAAGTGAAACAAATCATGCGTCATCATCTTAATTTTGTTGTTTCAAGCGCCTACTTTTCTTTCAAATCCCGAAGCAGCAGAAGTTTGAAATAATGTTTCTGTATTTTGTTCACTTATTTATGGTTTATTATTAAATTATTTGTTACTTATTGAACTAGTCCAACATAAGTAAAAATTTAGAGCTTACTTATGAGATATTATTTATAAAATTAGGAGAAATACAGGACCGTATCCCAAAATTTCCTGATGTTGTTCAAAAGCCCTCGAAACGTCATTAAACCACAATGTGTCATACATCAATGCATTCGGAAGAAAAAGGCTATCAAATTTCAATATCAGAAAAACAGGACCGTATTTAAAAAAAGAAAGTTGATAATGGCCCTTCGATGACGACTCGTCGGATTACAAAACAATTAACGCTGTTAGATAGAGCGGAAAAAGTGGCAATGTAAAAGTGCAATTTACTTTAGAATTCGATCTCAAAAAAACCCAGGAAAACAATAAAACGATTTTTCAGAATTTCGGTTTTTTCGGGATATCTCCGGAACTACCCGAAATTTTAAAACTTTCTAAACGGCACATTATTAGGCACGTAAATGCGCAACTTTACCTCCATTTAATCGACTTCGTATCTCTTACGGTTTCCGAGATCCCTGTACTGGCCGTCCTTATCTTGGACACGTTGTACACCAATATAATTTTTTTTTATTTCGAAAAATAAAACTGATACGATCGTAGAAAAAATATTGTACTCATAAAGTTACTTTTCTTTAACATACACTACATAACATAACAAAGTACTAACCCTTGTATTAATTTGATTATCCTATCAATGCGTAACAATAAATTATTTAAAAATAAAAATAAAAACTTACCTAATAATATAACAAGCGCCAGCCAACTACCGAAAAACGTGGACATTCTTAAACATCACATTATCACCGCTCAAAACTTATTCTTTTAATAGAATGTAACGCAATGTCTTTTGGTCACTCTGTTATCAACAACTTGTCTGAAGATAACTGTTAATCCTTTAGATCTCGTTATCTTATAGTGGCCATTATAAGAAGGTAATTTTTTGACTCAACTTGATTCAGGTTATAATACGTGTAATTTGCACTTATAACTTGTCCCTGTACGCGGAAAAGATATTTAATTATTTATGTCAATATAACCGTATTTTTAATTTGTGCAAAATCAAATCAGCATTTTATTTTTAAAAAAAATATTCAATTTTTTTATCGATTTTTTAGCTTGCCATTTTCAAACATCTATTTTAAAGAAAAAATAATTTTTTATCCATAGTGCACATTTATTAACACAAAATGTTGAAAAAATAAATAGATATACACCATGTCCAAGATAAGGAGGGCCAGTACAGGGATCTCGGAAACCGTAAGAGATACGAAGTCGGTTAAATATAGGTAAAGTTGCGCATTTACGTGCCTAATGATATGCCGTTTAGAAAGTTTTAAAATTCCGAGTCGTTCCGGAGATATCCGTAAAAATCCGGAATTCTGAAAAATCGTTTTATTTTTTTCCTGTTTTTTTTTAGATCGAATTTTAAAGTAAATTGCACTTTTACATTGCCACTTTTTCCGCTCTATCTAGCAGCGTTAATTGTTTTGTAATCCGACGAGTCGTCTTCGAAAGACCATTATCAACTTTTCTTTTTAAATACGGTCCTGTTTTCCTGATATTGGAATTTGAGATCTTTTTTTCTTCCCAATGCAATGATGTATGACACATTGTGGTTTAATGACGTTTCGAGGGTTTTTTGGGATACGGTCCTGTATTTCTCCTAATTTTATAAATAATTTCTCATAAGTAAGCTCTAAATTTTTACTTATGTTGGACTAGTTCAATAAAATACAAATAATTTAATAATAAACCACAAATATGTGAACAAAATACAGAAACATTATTTCAAAATTCAAATTTGAAACAAAAAAATTAAGATGGTGATGCGTGATTTGTTTCACATGACATTCCCATTGTGATCGTTGTCAACATTTGAAAGCGTTTTAAGAGGAACATAATTTTACAAATTATTCCGCCAGAAATGTTGTCAAATGTTTTAGAATCGACGGTTAGAAGATCTTATTTGTGCTTAGAAAATATCGGAAATCACCTGATTATATAGTTCCTTACTTTTTCATTTTATTACTGTTTTGGTATGTTTTTTGTTCACTTATTGTTTGTTTATTATTGAATTATTGTTTGTTCACTCATTTGTGGTTTATTATTAAATTATTTCTTTTTTATTGAACTGGTCCAACATAAGTAAAAATTTAAAGCTTACTTAAGGGATATTATTTATAAAATCACGAGAAATACAGGACCGTCTATCCTGATGTTGTTCAAAAAACCCTCGAAACGTCATTAAACCACAATGTGTCATACATCGTTGCATTCGGAAGAAAAGAAGCTCTCAAATTCCAATATCAGGAAAAAAGGACCGTATTAAAAAAAATAAAGTTGATAATGACCCTTCGAAGACGACTCGTCGGACTACAAAACAATTAACGCTGTTAGATAGAGCGGAAAAGTGGCAATGTAAAAGTGCAATTTACTTTAGAATTCGATCTCAAAAAACCCAGGAAAACAATAAAACCATTTTTCAGAATTTCGTTTTTTTCCGGATATCTCCGGAACTACTCGGAATTTTAAAACTTTCTAAACGGCATATCATTAGGCACGTAAATGCGCTCCATTTAACAGACTTCGTATCTCTTACGGTTTCCGAGGTCCCTGTACTGGCCCTTCTTATCTTGGACACGGTGTGTAAGTAAAACTTTCAGGAAAAACTCAAAAATATTATCGGATTAAAACTGTGGTCTTTAATTAAACATATTTTATACCTAAATATGTAAAATGGTCAAAGTTGATCTACAACTAAAAAATGAAAAATTGGAAATAACCGTTTTTTCTCTGTTTTCTCTTGAGCATTGGAAACAATGGAAAACGGAAAAAATTTTAGAACAAAACCGGAAACCTGAAGAAATATATTTCTTGCTATGTACTATAATGTAGGTATATATGTTAAAATTATATAAATATATTTTCGCATTATCTTTAAGTTATTTTAAATAAAAAGAAATACCAAATGTATCTGACATTTTATTTTAAAGTAATAAAATCTAAATCTTACTCTTTGTTCACAAAAAAAAAGCAAAAACAACAAATACAAACAACAGGGAAGTTTATTTTGCCGAAGCTAAAACTAAGACACTTTATTGGCGATGTCCGAGACCGGTTTCTAGCAATTGAAACACTCTTTTTTAGTTTAAGATTAATTTTTCCCAAAATTTAACTTTTGACAATTTTTCCGACACTCAATTTTTCCGGAAAATATGAATCTCGAAGTGCGACACAATTTTTTATAATATAAAATTTTTAAATTTAAATTTATTTTGAAATCTTTGTCACTATTTACAATAAAAATATATCTACCACTATTATCTACCAATGTGCTAATCTAATAAATGTAGTACCCATCACTGCTAATTGTAAGGATACAAAATACCCTTGGAATATATTACGTGAGGCAGAATTTATTTTTAGAAGCAAAAAACTGCCGATTTGAAATTAAAGAAAAAATTAGTCGAACCAAAAACCTAATATCACGGGAACCAAAAAAACGTTAACGTAAACACATTTTGAAAAAAAAAATTAACCGGTTTTAAATTTTCACTGAACTTACGTTTAAAAAAAAAGAAAGCTTGAAGACTTTGAAGGTGACAATACCGAACTAACACTAAATTGATATGGGAAAAGCACACCTATCACATGTGTGTCCCTGATATTGATCATTAAATATACAAGGTATACTAAAAGTTTTAGCTAAGGTAATTTTTTTTAAATTAATTTGTTATTTACCGTTACACGGAAGGTACTGGGACATGGTTCTCCATAACTATAATTCCTTCAGAAAAAACATATTTATGTGCTGATGGAATTAGGTCACTACAGCACAGATGACGCCAGCGCGGCTGTTGTTGCAAATTTTGTCAGTTTTTTGTTTGGTTAGAATCACTTCTAAATATTTTCATCAAGACCTGGAAGAAATTAATTTGCTGGGCGTCAATTTGGGAGGAAATATGTCTTGACATAACCACGTTGTGACAATCGCCAAGATAGCTTCTCAGAAACTTGGTGTACTGTTCCGAACCAAAAAGTTCTACACACCTCAACAACTTTTGACACTATACAAAGCCCAGATTCGACCATCACTAGAGTACTGCTCTGATGTCTGTCAAACATACTCTTCGGCTCCTGGATTCCATCGAAAGGAGGGCCATCCGTCTGATCGGAGACCACGAGCTGACGAAGAACCTAGACAGCCTAGAATATCGAAGACAGGTTGGAGATTTGACTCTCTTTTACAGATATTTTCATGGAAAGTGCTCGGTTGACCTTGCCCTCTTAATTGCGCCCAGAGCGGCGAATAGCATAAATACACGACGAACCATTGCCGCCCATCCATCTGTGGTTAAGCTGAGTACTCCTCGAATTTCATTATTTAAGATTCTTTCATCTGGAGGACTTCATCCTTATGGAACGACCTTCCCGAGGTCGTTTTTCCCAACGAATATAATCTCCAACGATTCAAAATCAACGTCAATCGCTTTTTGCGCACACACACCACTCCCAGAGTACCCTAAAGGATATTTCCTATAGTGCTTGTGTTTGAACATAAATAAAAACACCAAATTTTACAGTTTTTCTGCACGAAATGGATAATTTTATTTTTAATGCGTCTTCGTTGGCTGAGATCGTGTATAATATATTTTTATAATTATAATTCACTTCTTTCGTCATTTTTTATAATTTTCAGTCATCAACCTAAAGATTTTTAAAATAAATTAATAAAAAAGTTCGCCAACAATATGTTCCACCGAAAACTTTTACTTTCATTAATCCTCGTATATGTATCACACTTGATTGATATGTAAAAAAAAATCATTGATATTCCTGCGATGGCATTGTTATACATAATACAACGAAACAAGGTGGCCCAGTGAATTTGGCAAAGAAATTAACGTGGCGCAACACTTTTAGGGTCAAGTTGGGTAAACGCAGACAAACTTAACATTTGTATAAGTATTAATATAATTTTAAAATCATAGTACAAGAATATAAAGAGATAACGGCTTTGATGGCATCGTGGTTAAGGCTGCAGTCACTGGGAACTCTAGGAGGAGAGTTCGTAGGTTCCAACCTCACAGCCGGTAAACCAATTCGCACTAGGTGGATTTTAGTGGTATTATATGGCGTTAATGTCCGGCACACTCCCTAATCGATCGGTCATATCACAATCAGTGGCGGTTCTTCCACAGGAGCACATGCGCCCTTCCCCCCCCCCCCCAAACAAAACGAAAAAAAAATATTAATTTATATTCATTGAATATTATTTATCGTTTAAAGTCCGACCCTCCCTAATATTTTATCGTACCGTCAAACTAAAAAAGTCCGACCCTCCCTAATATTTTATCATACCGTCGAACCCAATTGTATATTATAGGCTCTCGATCCGGCAACAGTGCCTCGGTCGAGGTAAATGACGATTAAGACGAGACTTGCTCGCACTTGCGATTAAGTAGTGCAGTTTCTCTGTAGTAACGGGTGGCAGCGGGGGATAGCGGGGGCTATGGCGATTTAACATGGAAAAGGCGCACAGTTTTTGTGTGCACCGCGCTGTTGTCTGTTCGTGCATCTATTTAGAAATTCGAGCGTGTATGATTTAATATTTTAATATTATGTATTTATTAAGTTAAAACGAATAGTTGACGGTGTACTATTTAAGAAATAACTTTAGCTCTTTGAGTTTGGAGCAAAAAATTGAAGCGAAGAATGCGGGAACACCTAAACCCGAAATTAATTTAACGCAGACCACAAAGGGTAAATCTAGGGACTATATTAGAAAGTTTAAAAATGAAATATATGAAAAAAAAAAATTATAGAGGGAATTCCAAACTTAATGAGGCTGTTATTGATCAATTTTCTACAATTAAGAACGGAAGAATGGACTTTACGTTTAAGCACTATTGTGTAGGGTCGATAAATGTTGTGTATTTCGATAAATGATACTCGATATGATTTTAAACCATTTAATTTCAGGATTTAAACTAAAAAACACTGAAAATATGAAGAATGCCAACTTGTCAGTCTCGTGGCTCGATTCGTTCTCGTCATAAAACAGTTAACTATTGTTCTCGTCTTGGTTGCGCCTAATGACGTAGCCCGTAGATGGCGTTGTAGTATTAGACATCATTCGGTTTTCTTGATAGCTCGTAGATGGCTTTAGTAGTATTAGTAGTTGACTGTATAAATATTGTTACGAGGGTTGCATGCGACGACGTTAAGATCCGACAGGTATACATACTAAGGAAACCTTTCTTATTTTCCAAAAGTTGTATTTCCTTGTGTAAAATTAAAAAATAAATAAAAATATGTTTTACCTAACGCATTTTCTTATTACTTTTTTTTCTTTCTACATTTAAAAGGCCTAGAAAGTAATTGTTTAGTCGTTACACAAAAATAAAATTTAAAAAATAATTTCACCATACTTGTGAACCCCCTCTATCATAGGTCACGAGCCGCCACTGACCACTATGCGGATTGATAGTCCTTGAGGAGCAGCATATGACTAAGGATTGGTGGTTCTAAGCTCACGTTCAGTTACAGGTCCCCTCGGGAGTGGCCTCAGGCGAGCAAATAGGAAAGAATTGAGAAAAAAATACATTAAACAGGGTTATCTCCAAAAATGGGGTTTGCTGAGGTTTGTTCGCGTTTTTAGATTTAGATTTAGATTTGGACTGACAATATTAGTTTTGGGCGCCTTATAATTTTAACTTTGTTTTTTATTCAAATTTTAAGCTCAAGCACACCTCTATTTTTATACTGATCTCCACACCTTAATGGTTGTAATTATGCAAGTGTTTATAACACATACGGTCATGATATTTTATTATTCTTTATGGCAATAGGCATTAGATAAAATATATTGCTAAAGCTAGGTAGATATTTTAACATAAAATGTGATATATATAATATGCCTACAACCAAAGGTATTGTAAACTACAGATTCCATAACCCATTCGTAAAACTCTTGAAAGTGAAGCTGTGATTGTGTGAAATGTTATTGAAAATCAGTAATGGGTGGAAGAGAGAACTACATGTTTGTTGGCTGAATGGCAACAATGTTGAAGTTTGGTTACATCAGATGGTTAAATATTAAAACATAACCATACTTACTGATGAAAAGATAAATCCTTATTTAAATGATCCACTCTTTTACAAACTACACATGAATACACCATGACTGTTTATAATAATGACGATTTTTCACCAATAATCACAAAAAAATCCAAATCAACCAATATATATAACAATCCGTTAGATCAAAGGACAAACATCGCAATCTCATTCAGTAGTATTCATTCATATTTTGCTTATCTCTTGGGTCCCAATCGTAGTAAAATAGAACTATATGTTGCCAGAGTGTAGTTGGATTAGTTCAAAATTCGTTTCATAGCATGTATAATAATATTTTTTTAAAGAATCTCACATCGCCTTTTCACAATATACAACGTGTCCAAGATAAGGAGGGCCAGTACAGGGATCTCGGAAACAGTAAGAGATAGGAAGTTGCGCATTCACGTGCCTAATAATATGCCGTTTAGAAAGTTTTAAAATTCCGAGTAGTTCCGGAGATATCAGGAAAAAATCGAAATTTTGAAAATTCGTTTTATTGTTTTCCTGGGTTTTTTTGAGATCGAATTCTAATGTAAATTGCACTTTTGCATTATCACTTTTTCCGCGTTAATTGTTTTGTAATCCAACGAGTCGTCTTCGAAGGGCCATTATCAACTTTCTTTTTTTAAATACGGTCCTGTTTTCCTGATATTAGAATTTGAGAGCTTTTTTCTCCCGAATAACGATGTCTGACATATTGTGGTTTAATGACGTTTCGAGGGTTTTTTGAACAACATCAGGAAAATTTGGGATACGGTCCTGTATTTATGCTAATTTTATAAATAATATCTCATAAGTAAGCGCTAAATTTTTTACTTATGTTAGACTCGTTCAATAAATAACAAATAATTTAATAATAAACCACAAATAAGTGAATTTTAGAACTTTCTAAACGGCATATTATTAGGCGCGTAAATGCGCAACTTTACCTCCATTTAACTGACTTCGTATCTCTTACGGTTTCCGAGATCCCTGTACTGGCCCCCCTTATCTTGGACACGTTGTATAATAAAATTATTGGGAAATAAATGTATTTTAAGAGCAATTGCGGATTAATTTTAAACTAGTTGTCTTTGTCAAATTAACCAATTTTTAATTGGGATTTTGCAAGATGCCTTTGCGATAAATATGTGAATCTGGCAATGCTGCAATAATGACCGAGAGATGTGGGAAAGACCATTTGCAGTCATTTCGTAGGATAGAAATGTACATTTTTCCATTTGTAGTTTGTAATATGTTTGCCGACAACTAAAACAGGCAGGCACGCAGCTAGGAGACCACTGAAAAGCAATTATTAAAACTATCAATTTCTGTCTTCGCTGTCCCTATTTACCCTACTTTTTAAATAAATATTTTTATTATGTCATTCTTTTTTTATTATTATAATATATTAAGTATTGCGAATTATGGTAATAGAATAATCGCTCTGTATAATGTGATTTATTTTTTATTAGGAATGTGTGTGGCATATAAATGAAAAAATTAATTTTTATTAGATGTGCCTTTTAGGTTTTATTGATATTTTTATAAGCGTTTCGAGTTTATCTATGTACATATATGACTCGTCAACATACCGTCGACAAATAATCTGATACTGGACGCGTACTAAAGTTCCGGGCTTGAATTTAATTTTCACTAGGAACCGAAATATACCAGGAACCAATTCGATCTATACATGGTGTCTCCTAATACTATGCTAACATTTAAGGAGGTTATTCTTGGGTCTGTTTTCAGGAAAAACTTTATATGAACATATGTCCTAAACGTCTTAACTTTTGAGATACAGGGTGTTAAAGATTTTCATGTTTTTTTTATATATTTTTTAAGGTTAATGACTTAAATACGTGACAACTAGACTAGGTAGACGACTGTTTATCTTTACAAAACAAAATGTGCTTCTTACATGCTAGATTCTTTTTAATCTTTGTTAATACCTAATTTCATTTCTTTATACGAAAACTCTACGTCAAACGATCAAAAAATCAAGAGACGACATTTGCTGAGCAAGGAATGAGAATTTTAAAAATAATATTTTATTTAAAAAAAAAGAAGGGGGTACTAATATTTTCTTCAAAAATACCTAGGGCAATTCCCGCACGAACGCCACTGTCGCATGTGTCGGAATAAAAAAAAACATGTTATACATCATAAAATGCCTTTTAATGAATAGAAAGAGAGAGAAAGATAGAAATTACACAAAAATATCTAGAGCAATATCACAGATATTAATAAAAGGGAGATTTTTTGAACATCTTTAACAGCCTTATCTCAAAAGTTTTTTTCTGAAAATGGACCCAAGAATATCCTCCTTAAATGTTATTAAGAAACCCATGGAATACTCTATACAGGGTGTTCCTTAATGACGTGCAAATATTGCAGGGTGCGATTCCGTAGGTCATTCTATAAAGCAAAGTTCATATGAACTTAGTCCGCAACGGCTTAAATTTTTTGATACAGGATGTTGAATTTTTATTTTTTAAAGGGTTATTTTTTAATATCTCCGAAAGTACAATTTTGATATGTGTTAATAGGATATAGAACCATACAGTTTAGTTAGAAAAGTTATTCAATTGTTCCACCAGTGGCGTCCCTGCAAACATGTCCTCTGATATTTTTACAAAACATATGGTGTACGCCACTGACATTTTTCCATGTGAATGTGGAATTTTCTGTTTAGCCTGGTCAATTCTACATAAAAACGGTCTCTTGAGTTTTTCTCGTCAGACCTTCTTGATTAAAACCACTAAATTCATATTGAAACTCATTATTATTAACATTGATAAAATAATTAATGATAAACTTTGTTTCATAAAAATTGTTGGAATGGGCAATTCGATGCGTCTGACGAGAAAAACTCAAGAGACCGTTTTTAGATAGAATTGACCAGGCTAATCCGAAAAAATATCCACACGGAAAAATGTCAGTGGCGTACCATATTTTTGGTAAAAAATATCAGAGGACATGTTTGTAGGGACGCCACTGGTGGACCAATTGAATAACTTTTCTAACTAAAATGTGTGGTTCTATATCCTATTAACACATACCAAAATTGAACATAATATCTAAAGTATTTTCGGAGATAAAGAATAGTGGCCATTTCTTGTATGCCGCGACATGCGCGCATTTTGAATAAAAATAAAAAAATTTCGCCAATCCCTCCTCGTAGCTGATAAAAAAATGAACAAATTGAATCCGGCCTGATCCCCGTAGCTCGATTAATAAACTACTTATTAGCATTTATGGAATATTTCTCCCCCCACAACTCTCCTTCTCATTGCCCTACCATACCCAGCCCCCGGCCCATCAAAGTACTCGATATCACCCGTTGATTCGCGAAAAATTGATGCCCCAACTTCGCTCCTTCTCGAGATATAATTAATTGAACTTTATTGTTTTTGCAGTTAAAAATCGCGATAATTCGCGAACTCATTGAGGTATCGAGATCAGGTTTGTTCGAGCTTACGCGCTCTGTCAAGCTCTTCAATTTTGTTCTTGACATTTTTTTTGTAGCATCAGAACCGGCTGAGTTATTTAGGAAAATCCGTTGTAGGTTGGATTTACGGGGCGTGCCCCCCCCCCCCCCCCCCCTTCCCCAATGCGGGATCCTACTGTATCGATTGGGAAAAAAAATTACTCGATTTCGTCAAGGGATTTTCGATCCGTTTATTTCGCCAGAGCGACTCCACTAGAATTGGTTGTTTGGATTTCTAAAATAATTTGTGCAAAGTACTTGTGAGGGAATATTTTCAATTAAAAAAAGGTTTAAAAAAACTTATTTTTTTTTGTGACTATCCATATTTGTACTTAATTGTTAATTTTTATTATTATTGCTTAGTAAGCTAATGTTTTTAACACAAAGATCGAGTTCCTAAAAGTGATTGTGAATATATTCCCAGTCACACTTTATAAAATATTTAATGACGACATAATTGTTAATGCGATAACCTAAACTGCCGATATATATGTTAAATCATGGTATCCTAAAATGGGCTTATTTGTTTTCAATCCGGTAAATATTGGGGTCAGCTGAAATTAGCAATTTCAAAATCAAAATATCTAAGACCTATTAAAGCTTTTTGAATATTTATTTTTCGATTTTGCATAAAATATGTAACACCAAAAGATATTGCTAATAATAGTGAATTTATCTATTAGTTTTAGTACGATTCCATAAAATCCATTCTTTGTTTCTACCACTTGCAATTTACATCATAGTACAGTGCCTAAAAAAATGATTCTCATAGTTCTTTTAGGTAAGTATGAAATAATGTGTGTAGTATTTATTAGTGTTGGAAAAAACCGATGATTTTAATAATCGAGTATTTGATACTCGAGCGATTTTACTAATCGAGTGAATCGCTCGAGCGATTAATGACTTGAAATTATTATGACTAAGACGAATGTATTGATAAAACACCAGGGGTTGTTTTTGTAAATTTTAGGAGTTTAGTCTAGTAGTGTTATTAAGTTGATACTGTTTAAAAAAATTGTATCCTTTAATTTTTTAAGAATTTACAATCGCCGCTGGCTAGCCAGTCCCAGTCAAAACTAGTGTCGTGATCGCTCGAGCGAAAAACCGCTTGATCACACGATTATTAAAATAATCCACATCGCTCGATAAAAAACCGCTCGAGTTATAATTTCAAGCGAAAATCGTCGCTTGTTACTTATTACCTTTCACTCGATACCCGAGCTTCGCTTGACGTCGACGTATATCGAGCAGTTTTTCGCTCGGTAGGAAATACTCTAGTTATAAATTCAGGCGACTAGACTAATAATTGTAAACGTACACAAAATGTCGAATTTTACAACTTTAGAAATGGAAAATATGATTGTGATGAAGTGGCTGTCATAGTGACAATCTAAACAAAAAAAATCATGGCAACTCAATTGAAAATAAAAAATTAAATTAAATAAATAAAAGTAGCAAAACTGTAGGCTTTTAAAATTTATATCTAAATAACTGACATACGGTAAACTCTAAGAGTAAAGGGAAACTATTTTGAACATTTCCTTTAGTTTACAATTATTAGTCTAGTCGCCTATAACAAAATTTCCCAATAAAAACTCAATTTAAACAGCACAATGTATGATATTTACAATTATTTCGAAAATGGCTGGATATAACTTATATGCTTGTATTACAAAAAAAAATTGTCTATGAATTCTACGTCAAATAGCCAAATAATATACAGGGTGTTCCATTTGAAAAACTTGTGGCGTTTTCGAAAGCTTATTATGAACACCCTGTATAAAATAGGTAAACGCAATTAGATTCATAGTATCTTTAGACCTCTTGTCATAAAGTTTACCCAATGCCGAGGTTAAAAAAATAGTTCTGGATTGTTTTTTTTTGATTTTTTTATTCAGGACTGCAAAACTTTTTTATTTAGTTTTTAATTTTTTTCTCCGAAACTACAAAATCACATTAAATAAAACTTGAGGCACTTATAAACGATACTAATACGAACCTAAATATGCAATAAAATACTGGGTGTCCCATTTAAAAAAATATAACTTTATATTTTTATAACATGCCGCTTTTAATCAAATATTTCAAGCTGTATTTGTATTGTTGATAAGTTCTTCTATAACGATTTAATCTCCCGTCCCCGCTTTGTTTGCGGACCCGATAGAAGAACGGCCCTGGAACATGATCAAATTTACAGATTACAATAACAATAACCCTGTATCATTTTAGTATCAATGGCTTGTACTTTGATCGATTCCTACAGCAGAGAAGATATTCGAAAGTATTATCCATGGTACCAAACAGACCAAGTTCTATTTCCAGATGAAAACAATCAACCTATTATTGGATATTTAGCCATGGATAATAGATCTAGGATACATACATACATGGGATTTATGGGATTTAATAAATATGATGTGGAAAGTCATGTAAAGTTTGAGTATTTCTCAAGGTAGATAGACGTACCTAATAGTTTGACTTATTTCGCGTTTTTCAGTGCAGGTGACGGAACTTCATAACTTAACCTCGAATTATAGGCACAATGCATTTTTTGCATAATTTGTCAATCGGTGCATATGTCGCCAGTCGCTGCATTTTTTAAAATAAATGGCTTATATTCGCATAATTATCACAAGAATTCAATTTTGTGTGTACAAATTTGGTATGAACTGTCAATTTTAGCAACTGGATTACTTTAGGCGACCGTTTCTGGTAATTTCGGGCAAAACCCAACCGACTTTTACCCACAATAAAATAATTACATTTACGGGCATCGCGTCGCGTCGCGTCGGTAGAAGGAGAAGTCGATTATTCTAGGAAAATATTTGCAAAATTATGTATAACTTTCATTTTTACGATTACAAATACAAATTTAAAAAAAGCAATAAATTCGGCGAAAGGCAAAATTGGCACGGTAGTGGCGTCTGTGAGTCGGAAAAGCCCCGAAAAATCGAAACATTTTCAACCGGAACACCCCCTTCCAACCCCTCCACCGGCCAATACTCGCCCCTGAAAGGGGTGAATTTTTTTTTTCAAGTATCAGCGGCAAATATATATTCCCCCTCGTTTTCGAGGATGTTGAGCACGTTGGTGGTGAAAAAGGCAATTTGAATAAATTCATATTTCTGCTGCATATTTTTGAAGAAAAAGATGCATGTACTACATATACCAGTACTGGAAACTCGGAAACCGTAAGAGATACGAAGTCCGTTAAATGGTGGTAAAGTTGCGCATTTACGTGCCTAATAATATGCCGTTTAGAAAGTTTTAAAATTCCGAGTAGTTCCGGAGATATCCGGAAAAACCCGAAATTCTGAAAAATCGTTTTATTGTTTTTGAAAAATCGTTTTATTGTTTTCCTGGGCTTTTTTTGAGATCGAATTCTAAAGTAAATTGCACTTTTGCATTGCCACTTTTTCCGCTCTATCTAACAGCGTTAATTGTTTTGTAATCCGACGAGTCGTCTTCGAAGGGCCATTATCAACTTTCTTTTTTTAAATACGGTCCTGTTTTTCTGATATTGGAATTTGAGAGCTTTTTTTCTTCCGAATGCAACGATGTATGACACATTGTGGTTTAATGACGTTTCGAGGGTTTCTTGAACCACATCAGAAAATTTTGGGATACGGTCCTGTATTTCTCCTCATTTTATAAATAATATCTCATAAGTAAGCTCTAAATTTTTACTTATGTTGGACTAGTTCAATAAATAACAAATAATTTAATAATAAATCACACATAAGTGAACAAAATACAGAAACATTATTTCAAACTTCTGTTGAGTCGCGATTTAAAAGAAAAGTAGGCGCTTGAAACAATAAAATTAAGATGGTGACGCGTGATTTGTTTCACTTTACATTCTCATTGTGATTGTGTGAAAGCGTTTCAAGAGGTTTTCTATTTTCCAGAAAATATGGAACATAATTTTACAAATGCTGAAAAGTTTGATATTCTATCGCATGTTTTACTTTATCTCAAAAAATCTGTTATGTGGCAGTTAGAAGATGTAGTTCCTTACTTTTTTCGTTGTTCGTTTTATTAATGTTAAACCATACGCAAAACAATTAGGATACCTCCACTGTTGTAAAGAAAAGCAATATGAAACAATAATTTCGCCATGATGAATTCGTTATAAGTATATTTCCTATAAGTTATTTTATTTCACATACCTAGTTATAGCACATAAGAACCAAAAATCATTGTCTCAGTAAATTTTATCGTGCAGTTTTGTAATTTGGTTTTATATTTTTAACGTGCCCTCGATTTATTTGCATTCACAGAGAAAAATATATTTTGTTAAAAAAATAAAAATTAAAATATTTTTAAAATTTTAGTTATTTCTTTTATAAATCGACTTAGCTAGGAAAATGGAACTTATATAACAACTTTTGGCTTTTCAAAAGATGCAGGAATTTCATTAAAACTCATTCTAACAAAATAAAAATTCGTTTCACAAAATGGCCGCTAGAAAGCAATAAATGGACTCAACACACAATTTCTAGCTTTGGCTTCTATAATGTTTCGTATGATGCACAGAAAAATAAAAGGTTTATTAGGGGTGAATGCCACAGAAAAAAGGGTTCCTTGTATGCACAGAAAACAAAGGTTGGGTGTGGGCAGCCTAAGTCGTCACGTCACGTCACGAGAGGAAACACCTTTCCAAATAAATTAGAATCACATCTAGAATCCCATAAGAGATTTTTTAAAGCATCGGTATAGTTGTTGCAGAATTATACCGTTGACTCTTACTGCCATAAATAAACTACCTGATTAAACCCTATTGTATACGCCTGAACCTCTTCAAAGCTCAATAAATGGGATCAGGGCCGGCTTGAAAATGTATACCACACCACATGATTTATTTTTAAAAAATTAAATCAAATAGATAGGTGTTTTTAGTTTTAGGTACCTATAATAAATGTAAAATAATGATAACAATTAATGATAATTGAAAATATTATAATTTAAAAGTATAACTATTAGGATAACAAGTACAATAAAAATTAATTAAATCCTAAGAAACTATTGATAATTTATTCAAAATTTAACTCTGTATCACTATCTTCATCTAAGCCTAAACTTATAATTAAGGGTTGAACATTTGTAATCATACAATTGTAAGAATTTTCCACCTTAAGTACATGCTGTACACAGTTTTTCCAGCTGTCTGCAGAAATTTTTCTTACTTCGTTTATAATTAATTCTACTACAGATACATTTAATGTAGGAGAAATATTATTTCTCCTAATATTGGATTTTAATTGGTGCCATATTTGCTCAATAGGATTGAATATACAATAGTACGGAGGAAGACGGAACACTGTATGTCCATTTTCTGCTGCAAGTTTGTCGCACTCGTATTCCTTATTTATTTTAAAAGCTTTTAATACTTCTAGTAGTTCTCGTTTTTTGTAAGTTTCTTCAAAATATACTAAAATACTTCTAGCAGTTTTTTGTAAGCTTCTTCAAAATATAAATCAGTTTCAATCATAAAATTTTTTTGATACCCGTTTTTAAGGAATAAATGAGTAATTTTCTGATATTTTTATATTAGATATTATTATTGTTTCACTCTCAGAAACAGATTGACGTAATTGTTTTTTGAAGATTCTTAATCACCATCTTGTTTGAGGTTATGTTATTATTGTAAAGTAAGTCAAATATTGATTACCTAACACTTTGTAGACAGTCTCCAGACCACGGTATTCCCATTAAAAAAAAGTCTGATTTATCGAAATATGTCAACATTTCCAAACCCACCAAAATTGTCACTCACGGATGGATGTCCAGTGGTAAAAAAGATTCATGTGTCCAGATTAAGAACGGATTTTTGAAAAGGTAGATATTCAACCTTAAACTCATCACGTTTATGCTCTTAAAAATATGTTCCTAAAAAATATAATATACATTAACTATACCCGTTCGCAGAAACCCTTGGTCCAATGTATGTAGGTATACAGTGTCCAAGATATGGAGGGCCAGTACAGGGATCTCGGAAACCGTAAGAGATACGAAGTCGGTTAAATAGACGAGTCGTCTTCGTAGGGCCATTATCAACTTACTTTTTTTAAATAGGGTCCTGTTTTTCTGATATTGGAATTTGAGAGCTTTTTTACTTCCGAATGCAACGATGTATGACACATTGTGGTATAATGACGTTTCGAGGGTTTTTTTGAACAACATCAGGAATTTTTGGGATACGGTCCTGTATTTCTCCTAATTTTTTAAATAATATCTCATAAGTAAGCTCTAAATTTTTACTTATGTTGGACTAGTTCAATAAATAACAAATAATTTAATAATAAACCACAAATAAGTGAACAAAATACAGAAACATTATTTCAAGCTTCTGTTGATTCGGGATTTAAAAGAATAGTAGGCGCTTGAAACAAAAAAATTAAGATGGTGACGCGTGATTTGTTTCACTTGACATTCCCATTGTGATCGTTTGAAAGCGTTTTAAGAGGTTTTCTATTTTCCAGAAAATATGGAACATAATTTTACAAATGCTGAAAAGTTTGATATTCTGTCGCATGTTTTATTTTATCTCAAAAAAACTGTTATGTGGCAGTTAGAATATGTTATTTGTGTTTAGAGAATAACGGAAATCATTTTGAACACCTGATTATGTAGTTTCTTATTTTTTTCGTTGTTCCTTTTATTACTGTTTTGGAATGATTTTTGTTCACTTATTTGAGGTTTATTATTAAATTATTTGTTATTTATTGAACTAGCCAACATAAGTAACAAATTTTGTGCTTACTTATGAGATATTATTTATAAAATTAGGAGAAATACAGGACCGTATCCTAAAATTTCCTGATGTTGTTCAAAAAACCCTCGAAACGTCATTAAACCACAATGTGTCATACATCGTTGCATTCGGAAGAAAAGAAGCTCTCAAATTCCAATATCAGGAAAACAGGGCCGTATTTTAAAAAAAGAAAGTTCATAATGGCCCTTCGAAGAAGAATTTTTTGAAATAAAGAGTATTTATTATTATTCTCTCATCTGGAGGACTACACCCTTCACCCAACGAATATAACCTCCAACGATTCAAAACCAACGTGAATCGCTTTTTGCGCACACGCACCACTCCCAGAGTGCCCTAAAGGATTTTTCCTATAGTGCTTGTGTTTGACCATAAAAAAAAAATTATTAAGACGACTCGTCGGATTACAAAACAATTAACGCTGTTAGATTAATTTAGACTTCGAGCTTAAAAAACCCAAAACGATTTTTCAGAATTTCGTTTTTTTCCGGATATCTCCGTAACTACTCGGAATTTTAAAACTTTCCAAACGGCATATTATTAGGCACGTAAATGCGCAACTTTACCTCCATTTAATCGGCTTCGTATCTCTTACGGTTTCCGAGATCCATGTACTGGCCCTACTTATCTTGGACACATTGTATTCGTTTTTGTAAGCATCTTCCGATTTTTCAGGCAATAAATTTTGTATTGCTTCATTGGCTTTATTAATTATTTCGTTTGGAGCGCATTGAAATGAGTTTTCTTCTTCGGAATCGGACTTATTTCTTTCTATTTTTGATGTTTTCAAATATTATTGACATTATCTTTGATGTAATCTATCAGATACGATGCTAATGTTATAATTATGGACTGGAGTGATATATCGAAAAACCCGATATATCCAACATCGATGATGGAAACTCCGACAGTTGGGAAACACTATGGTACATATCTAAATTACTTGGTGGACAAAGTTGGAGTGAATCCTCACGATATCCACTTGGTGGGACACAGCTTGGGTGCGCACGTGTCTGGATTTGCTGGACGGGAGGTAAAGAAAGGAAAAATCGGAAGAATAACAGGTAATATTCGAAAACCATTATAGGGAATATAAAATAACACGTAACACAATGTTGCAGAGTTTAGCTGAAATTAAACTTAATTAAAGATTGTTTCACGAAAAATCGATATAACTTAATGACTGCAGTAAAAGTACCTGGGACCATCCCATTATTTATGACCGTTTGTTATTATTATGTGGAAAAGACCGGATTGCAATAATTATAATTAAATATAGGCACATCAGGTAGGTTAATTTATATTTAAATATCTTTTTGTGGTAAAATTTGTTAGTTTTTGAGGAATGGTTCAAGAATTGTCTTTTACCAAACATTCCTCAGAATAGCGTGATAGTAATGGACAATGCGAGCTATCACAGTCGCCAATTACATAAAGCTCCAAGCTCAAATAATACAAAATTGGAGATTCAGAACTACATGACGGCGAATGATATATATTTTGAAGAAAGTTATAAAAAAAGTGATCTTTTAGAAGTTTTAAAGACATTTTGTATAAAAAAAGTATATGTTGGTGACACATTGGCAGAATAAATTGGACATACAGTGCTACCGCTCCCACCCTATTATTGCATTTTTAACCCCATAGAGCATATGTGGCACCAGTTAAAATCACTGGTTAGGTCTGAAAATATTTCTCCGACTTTAAGTTCTAGTGTTGTAGAATTAATACGAAAATGCTTTAATGATATTCCCCCAGGTAGTTGGAAAAATTCAGTCCGTCACGTAATAACTGTAGAAAATTCGTATATTAGTCTGGATCGTATAATTAATCCAATTATAATTAATTTTGATGAGGATAGCGATAGCGAAACAGAACTATCTATAGAATGACATTATACAACAAAAAAATGTTATTTCATTTGATTACATTAATATAATCATATCATTACTTGTTTTCCTTAGTCCGTCCCTTCATACTTCACTTGTTTATTGCCAAGTTCTTGTCGACACAATGGGACCGACCCAGGAAATCATTAAGTCGTATCCAAATTTCGTGAAACTTACTATACCTATGCTGTAATTTAGTTTATTTATCATCATCAACTTCCAAAAGACGTCTCCAGCATACAATAATAAATCAAAAGAGGATATTGATGCATTTTTAAAATCCCAATTCCTTCTTGCTTAACTATGATGGCATTTTAAGGTTTGGACCCCGCTTTGCCAGGATTTGGCATTGGTTTAATTTCATCAGGAACATTAAATAAAAATGACGCTACATTTGTAGACGTTATTCACACTTGCGCTGGATTTTTGGGCTATAAATTGCCACTAGGACATGCCGATTTTTATCCAAATGGTGGAGGTCCGCCGCAACCGGGATGTAGTATGATACAGGTAAAGATAATAGTATATTCTATCTTAACTGGAAAATGTTTCATTCCAGGATCTTAAAGCTTTGCATCAGAGTCTTTGAGGAATAAACAAAAACAGGTAGGTTGCAGTGGCGGTTCTTCTACAGGAGCACATGCGCACATGCACCCCCAAAACAAAACGAATAAAAAATATTAATTTATATTCATTGAATATTATTTATCGTATAAAGTCCGACCCTCCCTAATATTTTATCGTACGTCAAACTAAAAAAGTCCGACCCTCCCTAATATTTTATCATCCCGTCAAACCAAACTGTATAGATCCGGCAACCGTGCCTCGGTCGAGGTAAATGATGATTATGACCAGACTTGCTCGCACGTGCGATTAAGTAGTGCAGTTTCTCTGTAGTAACAGGTGGCGGGTAGCAGCGGGGGATTCCGGGCTATGGCGATTTAACATGGAAAAGGCGCACAGTTTTTGTGTGCACCGCGCTGTTGTCTGTTCGTGCATCTAGTTAGAAATTCGAGCGCGTATGTTTTAATATTTTAATATTATATATTTACTAAGTTAAAATGAATAGTTGACGGTGGACTATTTAAGAAATAACTTTAGTTCTTTGAGTTTGGAGCAAAAAATTGAAGTGAAGAATGCGGGAACACCTAAACCCGAAATTAATTTAACGCAGACCACAAAGGGTACATCTAGGGACTATATTAGAAAGTTTAAAAATGAAATATAGGAAAAAAAAATTATAGAGGGAATTCCAAAGGCTGTTATTGATCAATTTTCTACAATTAAGAACCGAAGAATGGACTTTACGTTTAAGTACTATTGTGTAGGGTCGATAAATGTTGTGTATTTCGATAAATGATACTCGATATGATTTTAAACGATTTTATTTAAGGATTTAAACTAAAAAACACTGAAAATATGAAGAATGCCAACTTGTCAGTCTCGTGGCTCGATTCGTTCTCGTCATAAAACAGTAACTTTGTTCTCGTCTTGGTTGCGCCTAATGACGTAGGTCGTAGATGGCGTAGTGGTATTAGACATCATTCGGTTTTCTTGATAACTCGTAGATGGCGGTAGTAGTATTGGACATCATTCGGTTTTCTTGATAGCTCGTAGATGGCTTTAGTAGTATTAGTAGTGGACTGTATAAATATTGTTACGAGGGTTGCATGCGACGACGTTAAGATCCGACAGCTATACAAACTAAGAAAACCTTTCTTATTTTCCAAAAGTTGTATTTCCTTGTAAAATTAAAAAATAAGCGTTCCGAACGTACTTTTTATAAAGCTCTTATTGGAACGGCCGTCTTTCATACCTGCTTTCACGTTTGACGCTACCGGATTAACAACTGTCATATTTGTCGTTATTGTTAAATAGAACTCTTTGTTGTTTTTCAGTGTTTGTGTGTTGAATGTTTGTGATAAAAATGGTAATTCTTAACTCAATATGATCAGAGTGTGCCAAGTCTGCCGTAAACTGGGTAAAAATATAGACTTTGACTCACGTCCGTCGATTGTTTGTTTTTTGTAACCAAGACATATTAAACCGATCAGCTGTTGGAATGAAAAAACATACATAATATATGAAGAAATTGGTATTCTACAGATAGAATCCGCCATTTATTTTTTGTTGTGTGTATTTTCGTAAAAACAGGCTTCACATTGACATGTACTAGGCAGATATAAATACCGGGTTCAAGTTTATTTCAAGTTGATGGTTTTATTACTAATGAGAGAATAGAGATCATATAAAATACGTTAATTGTTTTATTTACAACCATGCATGTACTAATGACATTTCATCCATCTTTGAAAAGTGGAAAATTGACGTTTTTTATTTTTACTTTCAACCGGGTGGAAAGTAAATTATTTTTTTGTAATTTTTTTAAAAATCGATACCTCAAAATAATATACGAACACACTTTTTTAAAAATGCTAATAGCTTTGCGTGTTTAGATATATCTACTTTTTCCCTAATTGATAGAGTGGTCCTCAGCCTTGAATATTGTGACAAAATCGTTGATATTTTCTTTGTCTTGGCATTTTCATTGAAATAAGCTAGTAGCGCCGACTCAGAACCAGGATTTTGAACTTTGTTTCCCGTACACCATGCCTTGTCATATCTCGGGCGGCTTTTAGTTGACAGAAGATTTTCTTCTACTATTTTGCTGCTTCTTGAATTTCTGGTGGAGTAGCAGCAAAATCAAATTCCTCATCTGATAGCATTTTTCTGTTGTTAAAAAAAAAACTATATTGTTTAGTGACATGGAAGCCATATTCAAAAAATGATATTTGCCATCTTGATGTGTATTATTACCTACATTATTTTGAAAGGTGGAAAGTTGCCTTTTTTTTACTTTTACTTTCCACCCGGGTGGAGAGTAAAAGTAAAAAAGTTTCTGTCTAATTTTTCAATGAAAAAGTCAAAATGACATTTATCTTTTATTAATAATTTTAATTCAAAATAATAAGAAGTTAGATGAGGTTGTAAATAAAAAAGTATACAAACCGCGGGGAAAAGTTTCATTACTGTCTCGAGATTTAGTTAACTACCGACTCTCTCTACAGGACTGAAACACTTTCCATCTAGGTACGTAAGATACTATTGTTTTAGTTCCTTGAAGCCTGTAGCCATGGCCGTTCCTGGAAAATTTTTGCAACTACCCTAATTAGTGGTCCTATAATGGCAACAGAATGTTCAACACTCGATGAAATCGCAACCCAAAAATGTAATGGACAACAAGTACCCATTGGAGATTCGACCCCCTTCAACGCTAGAGGAATTTATTATGCTCAAGTTTTAGATAAAAATGTGATTTATAGCGCTCACGTTTTTAAATAAAAATACGGGAAGAATATAATTTGGATTTTTAATATAATATAATCAAGAGCCTGAACAAACCCGAACAAACCCGATATACAGGGTCTTATGGAAATGACTTATTATATTTAAACCGGCAAATCCTGAGATGAAAATAAATTGAAGAAAAATAACCTTAAATGGCGCTTTGAATTATTGTACGAAACTTTATATGAAATCCGAAAATTTACGTGGCCGCTACTGAGGACGTTCGCAATCAATAGTTTATTGAGGCGGTGTTGTCATATATTGCAACACAGAATTCTAAACGCACGTGTTCAGTTTTTGACAACAAGACGTCTTTGATCTGCGTTATCACTTCTTTTTCAAACCTTTTAGAAAAAAAATACTACAATTTTACCTTCTATCTTATAATCCGTTTTATAATTAAATTCCATAAAAAAATAAAACACAAAAAGTATTTTATGCAATAGAACCAACAATAGATAATATCACACAAATTTGAAATCACATCACAAGATTTCTTATTATGAATTATTTCATAACAGAAAAAAAATCGGGTATGCTACAACTAACAAAATGTTTAAAATTCGTATACGTCAAGCACGTGGAACCCTCGACAGTTTCATTCCACTCCCGAGTCTCAAAACATACTGAAGCAAGGATAGTCGCGCGCCGCAGGTATCCAAGCAAGGGCGAAACATGCGGTGTGATCTGACAACACTGTTAGTATACTCTAGTGACCCAAATTGTTGCTAACTGAATCCAGATGGAACGGGGCGACAGCGTGTGGGTAAAAAGGGTTTTTAACTTAGTATTTAGATATTCGATAAAAAAAGCATGTAGACTTTCTCTAGGACACCCTAGGACTAGGAGTCACGAATTTAAATATAATAAGTCATTTCCATAACACCCTGTTTAAGGTTAGTCGGGGAGAACAAACCAAACTCCAGAGGAGCGTGTTGCATTAAGTTATAGCGTAATTTAACATTTTTTTTTGATAATTGTGTGGCGTGGTATGGTCCATAACTAATTGACCCTTACAGAGTACTACTTACATTTTAAGAACTATTAGATGATGTTACCGTAAACATCAGAAAGGAACTGTATTGTAAGCAGGATGAATAAATGGATTTTAACAAAATCTCTTTAATAAGATCATCAACAATTACTAAATAAATAATTTAAAACAAAAAATATTTAACAAATAAATCGCTAATTACTTATATCACTTCGTTGTCACTTAACTCCTCCAAATCCTGAAAGATGCGAAAGTCATTCCCAAGTCTATCCATCAATATTTCATTAAACATATCATGCTCATCCATGGCGGATCTAATTACAATATCTCGGTAGTGATCGATCGTCGTTGGTGATTTTGAATCGGTTGTCGTCATTGGCACTGGGTCAATGTTGTTGAGGACGGGTTCTTTATAATCGGAGGGGTTGCCAAATCTGTCGACACTAAAACTGGTGTTGTATTGACCCAGTGCAAATGGTGGGGTACTGCCGGTTACTACCTGCAATTTGACACGTTATATATTTGATGAATACGTATACAAATGAACCATAAAAAAGGCAGAAGCAAAGCTATCCTAATTAAATTACGAAATAGAGCTAAACAGGGGCGAGTAAAAAAATTATTCAAGCAACTAATAGTATATTACGTACTGAGGTGGAAAGTGTTTCATTCCTAGTTAATATTTATTATTTTTTATTCTAATATATTTTTTTTTATTCTAATATTTATTATTTTTTATTTTAATATTTATTATTTTTTATTATACAGCGTATCTTCGGAAGTTCTTACCAAATGGGAAACTTTTTAATTATTAACTCTACGAAAAAAAGTGCCTCTTCCTAAAAAGTCCTGCTTGGTGAGAAAATAAATTTGCACAAGAATATTTGTATGTTGGACATACTTCAAAAAGTACCGGGTTTAAAATTTATAAAAGACGTCGGCTATATTTACAAAACTAATAGTCGTAAAGATTTGGTAATAAGTATTTCTGGATAAGTAGGCTTTGAACAATTGATTGTTGTTGGTAACAGAATAGGCGTTTTAGCAGTGATAGTTTGGCAATTATAATTTCTGTTTCAAAACGTGAATTTCTTGTTAAAAAAAGGTTTTCCGTTTCTTAGTTACTTTAAACAATAATAGTGATGATTAAACTGACTGTTAATGAAAAAATTGAAATAGTTCTTATTGTTGGCGATAATTATAAGACGCATCGCGAGGCTGCCGATATTTTTAATACTAGACACCCAAATAAACATATTAGCCACGTTATTGTCGGCAATGTCGTCAATAAATTTAAAAATACTGGCTCTGTCGAAAATAATTTCAAGACGAAACATGCAGTTCGAACACTTACTGAAGAAAATCAATTACAAGCATTGGAAGCTGTAGTGGAAAATCCAAAAATTTCATTGGAAGGAATAAAGAAGACAGTTCAAGATAACGTGTCAAGAGCTTCTGCTAGTAAGATACTTAGAATAAATAAATTTTATCCGTATAAGCCAAAATTTGTACTCACGCTCAAACCTGGAGATATGGAATCGCGTTTCATGTTCTGTGCTTGGTTTCAAGGAGAAGTTGAAGACGACATATTCTTTTCAAGGAGAAATTTATTCAGTGACGAGGTAACATTTACTTCCAATGGTGTCGTATGTTCCCAGAATTGTCGTTTGTGGAGCGATGTGAACCCCAATTTCGTAATCGAATGCCGTGACCAAACGTATTTCAAAACGAATGTTTGGTGCGGTATTTTAAATAATCAAATAGTGGGTCCATATTTTTTTCGTCAAAATATTAATAGTGAGACATAAAACGCGCCGCGACAGGCTGTTTGGTATCAGCATGATGGAGCTCCTTGTCGCCGCGCAGCCAGGGTCAACGAATATTTGGATAGAACTTTTCCACAAAGATGGTTAGGACGCCGTTCAGAAGTACCCTGGCCAACTAGGTCACCGGACATTACACCCTTAGATTTTTTCTTGTGGGGTCATGTGAAGCAATTGGTGCACAAGCACAGACCATTCTGTGATATTGATCACCTGAAGAAACTATAAGGCAGTGTATCCGGCTAGTTACTCCTCATAATATGATCAGAAACGTTGTGTCAGAGTTTTCTAGAAGGACAATCATTTTATGCAAAAAGACGGGGGCCATGTGGAGACCTAGATTATTTTTGGGGTCATTTAGTTTTATTTGTTATTGGGAAATTAGAAATTGGCCACCTCATAGAAATTAGTGAACTAATTTTTATCCGTCATAAAAGTAGTTCTCTTAAGTAGAGTTTTTATTGTGTAATTGTTATAGTCTGTTAGCCTTTAAACATGCACTCTCCAAGTTTTTAGTTTTGTAAATATTGCCGACGTCTTTTATAAATTCTAAACCCGGTACTTTTTGAAGCCACCCTGTATGTCCAACATACAAATATTCTTGTGCACATTTATTTTCTCACCAAGCAGGACTTTTTAGGAAGAGGCACTTTTTTGCGTAGAGTTAATAATTAAAAAGTTTCCCATTTGGTAAGAACTTCCGAAGACACGCTGTAATATTTATTATTTTTTATTTTAATATTTATTATTTGTTAATTTAATATTTATTATTTTTTATTCTAATATTTATTATTTTTTATTCTAATATTTATTATTTTTGATTATATAATATTTATTATTTTTTAATACTTTAAACCACAGTAGACCATGAAACAACATCTAATATCTTAGAAACAAGTATGTTGACATTCTAGTTGTTATTAACATTTAACGTCAATTTCATTTTTACATATTCATTTGCGAAAATGACCTATCAACATTTTGAAAAATTTGATATAATATCAGATTAAATTGAAAGTGGAAAAACGAAGAAATGGGGCAAAATGTATCGCCTAGGAAACTAAAGTTAACTAAATATCGAGACAGCAATGAAACTTTTCACCCAGGTTTGTATACTATTTTATTTACAACCATATCTAACATCCACTTCTTATTATTTTGAATTAAAATTATTAATAAAAGATTAATGTCATTTTGACTTTTCCATTGAAAAACTAGACAGAAATTTCAAGTAACCGCAGGTTGTAAAATAATGTAGGTAATAATACATATCAAGATGGCAAATATCATTTTTTGAATATGGCTTCCATGTCACTAAACAATATAGTTTTTTTTTTAACAACAGAAAAATGCTATCAGATGAGGAATTTGATTTTGCTGCTACTCCACCAGAAATTCAAGAAGCAGCAAAATAGTAGAAGAAAATCTTCTGCCAACTAAAAGCCGCCCGAGATATGACAAGGCATGGTGTACGGGAAACAAAGTTCAAAATCCTGGTTCTGAGTCGGCGCTACTAGCTTATTTCAATGAAAATGCCAAGACAAAGAAAATATCAACGATTTTGTCACAATATTCAAGGCTGAGGACCACTCTATCAATTAGGGAAAAAGTAGATATATCTAAACACGCAAAGCTATTAGCATTTTTAAAAAAGTGTGTTCGTATATTATTTTGAGGTATCGATTTTTAAAAAAATTACAAAAAAATAATTTACTTTCCACCCGGTTGAAAGTAAAAATAAAAAACGTCAATTTTCCACTTTTCAAAGATAGATGAAATGTCATTATTACATCCATAGTTGTAAATAAAATAGCATTCCTGTTTTGGGACACTGTAAGCGTACTTAATCTAATTAAAACATGAAGAATGTCATTTCGGGAACCTAAATTACATTTATAGGGGTTGATGTTTTTAATAATTTATGTTGATAATTAATATTGAAATAGATATGCATCTTGTTTAACCAGCTGAGCTCACATATTGTTAAAGACATTTTTTAAAAAATTTTAGAAAATCATGATATTTTACCCATATCAAAGGTAAACAATATAGAGAGGAAGGGGCCTAATAGGGGACCTTGCAATACTATCGAGATTACATCGCCGACGTGTCACACTCCAGGTAATTCTGAAAAAGGATAGATTTCGATTTGTTAGTCCAAGTCATGCAGTTCGCTCTACGCAATAAAATGCTATTTAGTAATAAAGTAGTGTTAATACCCTTACCATCCCATTATTCAGAATATTATCCATCAATAATGCCTGTTGAATAATTCTTACCATATAAGTTCCAGTTGCATCTTGTCTAATATTATTCCCTAAAGGAATTTGGATTTCGTTTGGAGGACATCCGCCAAATACATACTTTATAAAGTTGGGGCAACTCCAACCCCAAAAACCCTTCATTGAGTTGATAGATTCCGCATAATATAACGGAGCTCGATGGTGACTGCAGGAGAGGAAGTCTAAAAAGCGATTTTTACATTGAAAGTTATGGGAAACTACAAAAAAGACAAGGAGTCAGTGGCGGCTCGTGACCTATGATAGAGGGGGTTCACAAGTATGGTGAAATTATTTTTAAAATTTTATTTTTGTGTAACGACCAAACAATTACTTTCTAGGCGTTTTAAATGTAGAAAGAAAAAAAGTAATAAGAAAATGCGTTAGGTAAAAGAAATTTTTATTTATTTTTTAAGTTTACACAAAGAAATACAACTTTTGGAAAATAAGAAAGGTTTTCTAGTGTGTATAGCTGTCGGATCTTAACGTCGTCGCATGCAACCCTTGTAGCAATATTTATACAGTCCACTACTAATACTACTAAAGCCACGAGCTATCAAGAAAACCGAATGATGTCCAATACTACTACCGCTATCTACGAGTTATCAAGAAAACCGAATGATGTCTAATACCACTACGCCATCTACGGCTACGTCATTAGGCGCAAACAAGATGAGAACAACTGTTTTATTACGAGAACGAATCGAGCCACGAGACTGACAAGTTGGCAAATGGTTTAAAATCATATAGAGTATCATTTATGGAAATACACAATATTTATCGACCCTACACAATAGTGCTTAAACGTAAAGTCCATTCTTCGGTTCTTAATTGTAGAAAATTGATCAATAACAGCCTCATTAAATTTGCAATACCCTCCATACATTTTTTTTCATATATTTCATTTTTAAACTTTCTAATAAAGTCCCTAGATTTACCCCTTGTGGTCTGCGTTAAATTAATTTCGAGTTTAGGTCTTCCCGCATTCTTCACTTCAATTTTTTGCTCCAAACTCAAAGAGCTAAAGTTATTTTTTAAATAGTCCACCGTCCACTATTCATTTTAACTTAATAAATATATAATATCAAAATATTAAAACATACACGCTCGAATTTCTAACTAGATGCACGAACAGACAAGCACACAAAAACTGTGCGCCTTTTCCATGTTAAATCGCCATAGGCTCGCTATCCCCCGCTGCCACCCGCCACCTGTTACTACAGAGAAACAGCACTACTTAATCGCATGTGCGAGCAAGTCTCGTCATAATCGTCATTTACCTCGACCGAGGCACGGTTGCCGGATATATACAGTTTGGTTTGACGGGATGATAAGATATTAGGGAGGGTCGGACTTTTTTAGTTTGACGGTACGATAAAATATTAGGGAGGGTAGGACTTTATACGATAAATAATATTCAATGAATATAAATTAATATTTTTTATTCGTTTTGTTTTGGGGGTGCACGTGCGCATGTGCTCCTGTGGAAGAACCGCCACTGCAAGGAGTCCAATTAGAAAAATAGCACTTTGGAGAAATATCAGTTTACCGTGAATAATAAATTATACATTAGGTGATCCTATCTGCAAGTAAACCAAATAAATGTTTAAGTTTGGATTTTTTTTGGAAATATTTTATCTCTAAAATAAACTTGTTAGTTGATATATAACATAACAGCTACAAAACTTACTTTCTGTCCCCCAGCATCCAGGTTGAATTGATCCCCCATTGAAATAAAAGTCAACGTGGCCGCTCTCCTCCGCCTTCCCCTGCATAAACGCGTTTGTATGATAAACGTCGACGAAATCGGCATCTGTTCGATCCAGCTTATCATCCAAGTTTGCGGTTATGAATCCAGGAAGGGCTGGATCAAGACCAGTGATTCTAGGAAGCTTATAGGGACGCAGGGCTACCGCTAAATAGTTGGTAATATGGGCTCCTGAAAATAAACGATGTAATCATTGTTAATAGTTATTTATGTATCAAGGGTACTAAGTAGAGGATTATGCCCTGAGGGCGACAGTCTTACAAAGCCGAGGGCCTCTGGCCGGAGGGTTCGTAAGTCACCCTAGGGTATATATATATTAGTACCCGTGGTGCATACAAACTTTTATGTCATACCAGTGCGTTTTAAATAATAATGTATTTTTTTTAAATTTAATTTGATTTACCAATTTTTTATTTTTCTCTGCGACATTACCTTGACATTATTATAGCCTGCGTTTTTGCTGCTACGGATATAATTATTCAAATGCTTAATGCGGCAAAGTCAAAATTCAAAAATGGAACAAGGTTTTGAAATTCCCGACGAAATTGAAAATAAGGCTGAAAAAAGATTGTATTTCTTTGCGGCCACATGGCTGCTCAGAAAAAATACTATTTTTAAGCTACAGATAAGGCCGCTGTACTCTACAACCTGTTGGAAGAAACACATTTGGGAAAATTTCCTGTATTATTGCTAAATATTTGGGTTTGAACAACCTCGAAAAGTACAATGGTCATTGTTTACGTCGAACGTCAGCATGGTGGGTGGAAGAGTGCCACAGTTGCTGAAGGATATTTAGAGGATTGCATACCCTCAAAAAATGAGGTTTCAAGAATGTTGGCAGGCGTACCATCTGGATCTCGCATTTCCTTACAGAAATCAGAGACCCAGACAATGAATCATGAGTCAACCTTTGCTGCAGGAAATTTAGCTATCAGCGGAACCTTCCAGAATTGCCAGTTCTATGTAAATACAACCAAATAATATACAAACGTAAATCTATATTTTGTTATTTTGTTAATAAGGAATAATTTAATCGAAAACTGTTTTTTGCGTCTTAACGCCAGCGCGGGCTATAATGTGTAGGTACTTTATGCCCGCACGGGCATAAAGTAATCCATTATGTAGATGGTATCTAAGGTATAAAAATACAATAATGCACTGGTATGGCATAAAAATTAATGAAGAATTAGAAGTGCCCGAGGGATCTTTTATTGTTATATTGCCATATAAAACTGTACTTGTGCTAATTTCTATTCGTATTGACAATTAAGGAATAATTTTTATTCTTAAGTTCGTACCTAAACTGAAGCCAATTATATGTATGTCCGTAGCCCCCATATCCCGAATTCTATCCAGTAGTTGAGCAGTGCATGTTCCGACATGGCGAGCGTTCCAGACGGCAGCGGGATAACATGGTGAGGTATTTAGAGGACTCCAGTCGACGGCAAAGATGTTGTAGTCGTTGGTTTTTAGATATTCTAAAAGTTAAGAATTTTTAATTAGAGAACGTTTGTAATAATATAATTAGGAAGGTGAATGTGTTTTGTATCGTAAAAGCACAAGAGCTTCTTTGTGTCGTCTATAAACTTTTATTTTTTACGACAATAACTAAAAAAAGCTATCCTATACTCAACTTATTTACCTTTTCTAAGTTCAGTCAAGGCACTAAGGAACATATTGGAATTGTAACCGTGGATAACGACTTTTGTAGGCTTGGCAGGATCAAAAGAAGTTTTCCGCAGGTTCGTGCCGCGTAAATGGGGCGCTATAAAGATGGGTTCTGGCTCTTCTGGATGAGCGGACGAGTACATGAAGAAGGTGACATCCGGATCTGGACATTGTCTAAAATTAAAAAAAAAAGTCTTAAAGTAGTATGCAGTAACGAAATTTTTGACACGAGACATATTTTTATTTGAATCTTGTTGATTCCTGAATTGTCCGGAAATTTGTTTTATTTACAACCATGCATGTAATAATGACATTTCATCTTTTGAAAGGTGGAAAGTTTTTTACCTTTACTCTCCACCCGGGGGGAAAGTAAATTATTTTTTTGTAATTTTTTAAAAAAATCAATACCTCAAAATAATATACGAACACACTTTTTTAAAAATGCTAATAGCTTTGCGTGTTTAGATATGTCTACTTTTTCCCTAATTGATAGAGTGGCTCTCGGCATTGGATATTGTGACCAAATCGTTGATATCTTCTTTGTCTTGGCATTTTCACTGAAATAAGCTAGTAGCGCCGACTCAGAACCAGGACTTTGAACTTATTTTCCCGTACACCATTCTTTGAAACAGTTATATGCCTTGTCATATCTCGGGCGGCTTTTAGTTGGCAGAAGATCTTCTTCTACTATTTTAGCTGCTTCTCGAATTTCTGGTGGAGTAGCAGCAAAATCAAATTCCTCATCTGATTTTTCTGTTGTTAAAATAATATATTGTTTAGTGACATGGAAACCATATTCAAAAAATGATATTTGCCATCTTGATGTGTATTATTACCTCGTTATTTTACCACCTGCGGTTATTTGAAATTTCTGGTCTAATTTTTCAAAATGAGATTTATCTTTTATTAATAATTTTAATTCAAAATAATAAGAATTGGATGTTAGATGTGGTTGTAAATAAAATAGTATACAAACCTCGGTGAAAAGTTTCATTACTGTCTCGAGATTTAGTTAACTACTAGCGACTCTCTCGACAGGAATGAAACACTTTCCACCTCGGTACGTAATATAGTATTAGTATATTAGTAAATTGAATTTTTAATACCAATGTATAGAAAAATAATATTTTTCCAGACCACCCGATGATACCTTATACAATAAGGGCGTATTTAGTCTACACAGTAGCACTTTAAAATACTATTTCAGATTAAATGGCACTACCAAGAGAAGGAGAAGCCCTCTCTATTGATAGGATGCAACCACCTGCAGACCGGTTTCGAACTTATTTGTTCTCGTCAGTACAGGGTAGGTGTACATACCCATCAACAGAGAGGACTCTAACTTAACGCCGTACTATCGACAGTAGTCGACAATATACAGCGCGCAGCGCCATCTCTTAGTAGTCCCAGCCAATCTGAACAGACGTTATTTGATTAAATCAAATTTAAAAAAAATGTATTTATGAAATAAGAAGTCTATACTTGTCAGGTGGTATTAATATCAACTACCAATGTATGGAAAAATCATATTTTTCCAGACTACCCGATGATACCTTATACAATAAATACTATTTTAGATTGAATGGCACTACCAAAAGAAGGAAGCCCTCTCTATTGATAGGATGCAACCACCTGCAGACCGGTTTCGAACTTATTTGTTCTTGTCAGTACAGGGTAGGTGTACATACCCATCATTGGTATTTGATATTAATACCACCTGACAAGTATAGACTTCTAATTTCTTAAATAGATTTTTTAAAAATTGAATTTTTCTCTGGTTACTTACGGATTAAAAACAATCCTGCATGGACCAATAGTGATTGTTCGTTGTAACGAATTTGGATACTGATGTTGGTAAGTTGGTTGGATCTGATTTTGGGCATTTGAAACTAAAAGAAAAAATTGCTTAGTAACAGTAGTTAAGGTCTTCGCGACCTCAGGAATGCCTTTCTACAAGGATGAGGTTCATATGCATGGATATTCACTGTAAGTGGCCTATTGAAAGATCACAGGAACTAAAAAAGATATAGGATTGAATTATTGGTACTCGCTATAAAATATGCCGATCTATAGCTTCCGGTTACACCGGAAGTAAGACCTAACATTTGTTGTTTTAAATAGAATCCCCTGTATATTTTGGCATTTGTTGATCCTGTGTACAAATTAAAGTATCTTTTGTTGACAATTTCCTATACCCATCTTCAACCCCGTATCTGAGATAAAACTCATTAAAGGAATAAAAAAAAACTTGCTACAGGTAAATTGACCTTACTTTGTATTCATTCGTCTCGTTAAAAAGTGGGAAACTGAAGTGAAAACCGCAACATGAAAGCTGACGTAGAACCTCGACAGCCTGGAACCTCGAATACAGCTTGGGGATTTGACTCTCTTTTACAGATATTTTCATGGAAAGTGCTCGGCTGACCTTTCCCTCTTAGTTCCGCCCAGAGCGGCGATTAGCAGAAATAAACGACGAACCACTGCCGTCCATCCATATGTGGTTAAGCTTAGTACTCCTCGAACTTCATTATTTGAGAATTCTTTCAACTGGAGGACGTCATCCTTATGGAACGACCTTCCCGAGGTCGTTTTTCCCAACGTATATAACCTCCGACGATTCAAAACCAACGAAAATCGCTTTATTCGCACACGCACCACTCTCAGAGGCCCTAAAGGATTTTTCCTATAGTGTGTGTTTGATCATAAAAAAATATTCTATTTTTAATACCCCAGAAAGTGTCGAAAATTCCTTTTATTAAAGAAAGTAATTTCACTTCTCTTATATAATAACAAGAATTATCGCCGATTAAACCAGATTTCTTAGAACTATCGACCAAAAATGTCTTGGTTTGCAACACAAAAATGTCCGCCTTCCTTGCGATAATGCACAATTTTATTTGCAACATGCTAAGTTTACAAATATTTATTCTTAAGAGAACCTGAAAAAAATTGCAAATACTCACAGCCGCATTATGTTAAGCAGCAAAAAAGTATAACACGGATTTACGCATCTACAAACCTAAATGGAAAAAAATGACATGCTCCAATAATTGCTTCTAACCTTGCAACATCAAACTATACCGATACATTTCAATTTGCCATTTTTTTTATACAGGGTGTCCACTAATTAATGTTACATGGAAAAATCACAGACTCCTTATGTAAAAATATTAGGATTCAATTATAGTTACCTATATCCGAAAGTCGATATTAACTGAGATACCGGGTGTTAAAGTTAAAACTTCATGTTTGTTTTTCTCTAATAACTTTGAGAGAAACTAACGTCTTTTTACAAAATTTGGCAATTATTTTTTTTAGGACGAGAAATTGATTTTTTTATGAAATTTTAATGTATAATATAGGCACTGCCTGCGGCATTATTTGCACATTTATTAGGTCGTAACTTCTTTGTGCCTCAGTGTATTTAAGTTTTTAATGAAAATAATACTTTTCTCATATTTATTACGTAAAAAAGGTACACTAAGTTCAGGTCGCCCAGAGTTACCGCTTCGGAGATATTTGCATTTAAATTGTTTAGTGCGTTAAAACAGGCAAGCAAATAATATTTTATTACTAACCAATTCACTTTTTCATGATAATTAATGTTCTAGTAATGGTAATTGGGAATAATAAATACAACAATTGGATTGTTCTTTAACCTCCTAGAAAATATCGTGTCTAAAGAAACCAACAGCAATGAAACGACAAACTTACGATAAACTCAAAAGCGAAACATTTTCTGTTCCATAACAACTGCATCTTTAAATTTTATTTATTTTCTCAATAATAATTGGGCAGTGTGCACTAAACATTTTAAATGCAAATATCTAAAAGACGGTAACTCGGGGCGACCTGAACTTAGTATGCCTTTTTTTACGTAATGAATATGAGAAAAGCATTATTTTCATTAAAAACTTAAATACACTGAGAGACAAAAAAGTTATGACCTAATAAATGTGCAAATAATGCCGCCGACAGCGTACATTAAAATTTTACAAAAAATTAATTTCTCATCCTAAAAAAACCATAATCGCCAAATTTAAAATAAAAGGTTAGTTTCTCGCAAAGTTATTAGAGAAAAATAAAAATTAAGTTTTAACTTTAACACCCTGTATCTCAGTTAATATCAACTTTCGAATATAGGAAAGTATAATTAAATCCTAATATTTTTACGAGTCTGTGGTTTTGCCATGTACCATTAATTAACGGACACCCTGTACAATAGCTCGTAATAATTGGGCAATAATAATTTGTTATTTGTCTGATTGGATACCATTTAATATTCCCATTCCCATTCCCCTTAGAAAAATAGTTGGCGTCCGAAAATGTATTAGGAGTTCTAGGAAAATTCTTGGGGCATCTTTTGTTACTGCGAAAACCGCATCCATCTATTTTTACTAATAACGGAGATACCTCGTAAGACCATCGAAAAATGAACACCCTGTACTTCTATTATGACATGGGGTTTGGTCGGGTACTTCGTAGGTACTTACATTTCGCGAAAAGTGCCACTACCACTAAAAAAAGTCCCACCATTGTACACTGTTTAAAATTTCACGCCACATTATACTTCGCACATTTTTAAAATTTTATTCACTTTTTAAAAAATCGTAATTTTCAGATAACTCTCTTATAGATCCCGAGAAAACCATATAACCTTACTTAGAGAGAAAGTCAATAAATAAGAAAATCACCCATTCACAAAACTTAAACTTATTGTCACCGTCAACGACGAATTTATTCGAATTTCCAGTCACGTAAGATCTGATACTATTTAAATTCAAATTCCAACTTCGTTTCCTGCTAAAAACCAGGTTGTCTTCGATTAGAACAGTTACAGTTTTCCTTTTACTACCGACGGGTACATCAATTAAAAGTATGTAACACACCTTACATTAGTCGATATAGAATGCCGATAAATCAATATTTTAAAGCAACGAAGTAGAAAACCTCTTGAACTTGACCAAAGTTTGGTTCCTACGATCTCGTCGAAACCGTTGAGGAAAAAATATTCAGTGACGTTGACCGCGACGTTATAGGAAAAAATGTCGAAGAGCAGACTAGCAAGAACCGTTTCTAGATCAATTATTGTTTATCGACTGCCATGAATTGTTCAGTCAAGATCTAGATTGCAGATCACAATTTCTGGTTGGGAAATATTAAAGCGGCGTAATTTTGCAAGCAGTAAATACCGAGGACGTTAAATTGTAAACCGTAAATAGCAAAAACATACTACTTACTAAAAAACAACGTTATATTCAGTTATATTAGTAACAAATATCCATAAATACTTACCGAAAACACAAAACTAAAAATGAAATAGCACTGAAAAGAACTATCTATAGGATTAAATTCAACTTGAAGATACAAAAACTGATAAAAACCAATTACGATCCACACTACTTGATTGATACATCGATGAACTAACACCAGTATTTTGTAGACTTTTCAACCAGTCTATACCAAAGAAAGGTAAGAGAACCATGCCTAGCAACTATCGACTAGTCGCATTGCTTTCGGTTATATCAAAAGTAATGGAGAAAGCTATTAACCAATATCTTCTAAAGTACCTGGAAGGCTTCAATATTATCAGCGATCATCAATATGGTTTTCGGAAGTCCAGATCAACTGGAGATCTTCTAGCCTATGTCACCCATCTTTGGAACAACTCAATCGAACATCATGGGGAGTCTCGGGCTGTTGCACTGGATATTTCTAAAGCTTTTGATCGTGTTTGGCATGAGGGGCTTCTAAGTAAACTGCGATCCTATGGTATGCCTAGTCGATTCTGTGCATGGTTGTCTAGCTTTCTTAAGGACCTCTCTCTGCAAGTGGCGATTGACGGATTTCTCTCAGACACCTTCACCATCAATGCCGGTATTCCTGAAGGATCCATATTGTCTCCCACTCTCTTCTTTCTCTACATTAACGACCTTCTAGTAAAAACGAAAAAAATCCGATATTTAGTTTTGCTGACGATAGCACACTTGTCTCATCTTTCTCTTTGAATGCACAAACATCGGCTGCCGACGCACTTCTTCTCAGACAGCATGAAGTATCACGTCTCAACGAAAACCTGGAAGAAATTTTGGCTTGGGGTGACAGTAACCAAGTCGAATTTAACGCTAAAAAACTCAGGCAGCAGTTTTCTCTAAAAAGGTTAACATTACAGAACCGGATATAGTCATGGACGGACACGCAATCCCACTGGCTTCTGGCATAATCACGTTGTGGCAATCGCCAAGATAGCTTCTCAGAAACTTCAGTCCAGATTCGACCATCACTAGAGTACTGCTCTCATGTCTGGAGCTCTGCACCCAAACATACTCTTCGTCTACTGGATTCCATCGAAAGGAGGGCTATTCGTCTGATCGGAGACCACGAGCTGACGAAGAGCCTCGACAGCCTAGAACATCGAAGACAGGTTGGGGATTTGACTCTCTTTTACAGATATTTTCATGGAAGGTGCTCGGCTGACCTTGCCCTCTTAATTCCGCCCATAGCGGCGAATAGCAAAAATACATAACGAGCCATTACCGCCCATCCATATGTGATTAAGCTTAGTACTCCTCGAACTTCATTATTTAAGAATTCTTTCATCTGGAGGACTTCATCCTTATGGAACGCCCTTCCCGAGGTCGTTTTTCCCAACGAATATGACCTCCAACGATTCAAAACCAACGTGAATCGCTTCTTGCGCACACGCGCCATTCCCAGAGTGCCTTAAAGGAATTTCCTATGGTGCCTGTGTTTGATCATAAAAAAAAACCAAAAAGAATCACAATAGCAACTATTAGTTAACAGCTGGGATATATTTAATGGCTACCAATCAATATTCAAGAACAATAATTGTTGCAACTGTTGTCTTTGAATAACACGTTATTGAATTCAAAACGTATTGCGGAACTCAGCAGCCGCTTTATTATGTTTCTATTCACTTTTTTTTTCACGCACGGTAAACAACGCCCACAAAAGTTCATGTTGCGTAGCAACGCTCTTCTTTCGATATGGAAGTACCAAGAGAGTCGTAGGCGGCTGCTATCACAAGCGCCTAGGAAAGACGTGACGTTTTGTATTTTAAAATTAATATTTATTAATTAACCTATATTTATAGGTAGGTAAGTACTGTACTGCAATTCGTTGTAACGCACTCATGGAAATAAAGTTCCCCTTCATTCCTAATATGCCATTTACAACTCTTGTTACGATATGTACTATTTTTTAGCTTCATCACTCAACGGTTTTACGGCAAATTGTATAAAAATAAAACGGTCTTCATCTCCTTATACTGCTGATTTGATACCCTCGTATAACGGAAACATTATACTTTACGTATAAAATACAATAAAAATTAAAAATAATTAACGTCGAAATCGTGCAATCGTGACTGGTACTAATTTATTGAAAATAATAATTGGTTGCAAAAATCAATGATAATTATTTTTTTTATTTATTAATTTACTTTCGTATACTTAGTTTGTTATGTGATATTTGACATACTTTAATTATTAATATTATACGCAAAAATGCTATATATGGTGTAAGATTTAGTAGAAACAATCACGTTATATTTGCAAAGGCTATACGAATAAGCTTTCATATAATTATAACATTTACGGATTCTATAGACCGCAGCACGTTGTAGGAAGAAATTTATCTTTACTAATATAAGCTTGTTAACGGCTCTGGTCGCTTCGTATACTTAAAGCGGCTGTCGCCGCAGGTTCAGACCCCACGGCCGGTAATACCGATTTGCACTCGGTGGATTTTAGTGGTATAAGTATTGGCGTTCCTGTCTCTTTTTGGGTCAAACTTAAAATAGTAAAATCAAAATTTTAAAATTCTCTTTTCAAATATATAACACACCATGGATGATATTGGTTTCATGTTATTTAAACTTTATGACTTTAAACCACAGTAGACCGTAAAACAAAAGCTAATATCATAGAATCAACTATGTTGACATTCTAGTTGTTGTTAACATTTAGCGTCAATTTCATTTTTACATATTAATTTGTGAAAATGACTTATAAACATTTTGAAAAATTTGATATGATATCAGTTTGTATTGAAAGTGGAAAAAACGAAGAAATTGCGCAACATTATATTTTGTTCGCTAGCCGGAAAGACGGCAACCATTTAAGGACACATCCTGAACATTTGCGTTATTTTTTTATCTTAATCTAAATATTTTATTTCTTTTCAAAGTAATAAAGTTTAAATAAATCGAATAGGAAACCAATATCATCCATGGTGTAATATATATTTGAACAGAGAATTCAAAATGCTATCTTTTTAGATTAACATATACAGGGTGTTCCGTTTATAAAAACGAGGTTAGGTCCGATAACTTTTTTACCTCACCCTGTATACTTATTCTGAAAACAGCAGATTATTCAACAATCATAAAGAGAATACTTTATGAAACATTTTTCTGTATTTCTTTTAACTAAGAAAATATAGGGTAATTTTGAAATTATCATTTTTTTGATTTTCCCCTGTATCTCTTAAGCGAGCAAAAATTTTCAAGTTTTGAAAATTTTAAGTTTGACCCAAAAAAGCACATGACACCTACATTACTATTGCATAAACTTCAAATGCTGGGATTTAGTAATCAATTACTGAGTCTCTTAAAATCATATCTATATAATAGAAATTTATTTGTAGAGTGTAATGGGCATAAATCCAAAACATTTGTACAAACTAGTGGTGTGCCACAGGGGGGAGTTCTGGCTCCACTGCTCTTTGCTCTGTTTGTCAATGACATATGACAGGTTGTGCTCAGCAATATGCTGTTATATGCAGATGATGCAAAAATATATCGTAAAATCTCTACCATTAATGACTGTTATGCGCTGCAACGTGACATTGACAGAATAGTGGAGTGGTGCCTGAACAACCGTTTAGAACTTAACATAGACAAATGTAAGACAATGACTTTTACTAAAAAACATACAAAACTTATTTATCAATATCATATAAATGCTAACGTAATATCATCCTGCAATAGCTATAAGGACCTGGGAGTAATGTTTGACACAACACTGTCATTTGCGGAGCATATAGAGAATATCTGTAACTCTGCCATAAGGATGTTAGGATTTATATTTCGTGTTTGCAAACATTTCACCAATGTGGAAGCCATTAGAACTCTGTATTTTGCTTATGTGAGATCAAAGCTTGAGTATTGCTGTGTTGTCTGGACTCCCTACTATGACAAATACATGGTTGAATTGGAGTCAGTGCAGCGTAAATTATTAAAATACCTTGCATATAAAGTGGACAACATTTATCCTGCAAGGGGTTATGACAGCAAAGTATTACTTCAAAGATTTAAAATAAACACCATTGAAGACAGACATAGATATCACCAAATACATACATTATATAAAATATGTAATAACTACGTTGAGTCATCATATTTACTTGGTCAAATTAACTTTTATGCTCCGATACTACATCTAAGACCAAAAACCAATCTTTTCTACCTGCATACCCCAAATACAAATATACTACATAAATCCCCAATATACAGCATGTGTGCAAGCTTTGACTCCTTGCATGACAAAGTAGATTTATTTTTTACAAATAAAAATGAAATTAAAAGAGCTGTGTTGAGTATATGTTAATTTAAGCAACACAAAATTAAATTGAGCTGTATGCTGTTGTAGTTAGGTTAAGTTAAATTGTCTTATAAATGGTATGTTTCTGTACTGTTAGATAATTAAAGCTATTTATTACTTTTTTGATAGCACTAACAATTACGGAAATACACTGAGCGAATTCTCGAGTTGATATAACTCAAATATGAGTTGTCCTAGCTAGGGGACAGCCCAAACCTCTGAATTACGGCAACCAAACCGAAGAAATTGCATCAACTCACTATTCATAAGTTATGATGGCACAGAAGATGGGTTATTTTATGCGTTGGAATAGCTCACGCACCACCGTCTTACTATATATTATTGATAGGCTACCGTAGCTACCAGTATGTGAATTGGGATGCGTTACTAGTCGGTCTAGATTAATTCATGATTCGAGCTATCAAAACTTGACATTTAAGTTGCTCCAGCTTACGATGGTGGCTGGAATAACTCACTCTTTGGGATACCAGAGTCCAAATTTTGGACTACCAGTACCTAAATTGTGGACTATCGGAACTCAAAATATTTTTTTGATTTAACGCTTGCATATTGTGGACTTCAATTACCTTTTCTTTTTTCAAGATAGCATACTACCCTCATAAAGTGTCGAAAATGGGACACCCTTTACATATGATATCATGCGCTTTTAAAAAAAGTTAAGAGAATATTCAAACAAGCCAATTTAATTCAAACATTGATTAGTTAAAGGGGATAAGGGGGGGGGGGGGGGGGGATAAGCCCACTACCAGAACCTGAAAAAAATAAATAAATAATTTAATTTACGAAATTTAAGAGTAGTTGGGTAAGAAGCCGCCCTTTGAAAAACCAAGGGTTGATAGCCCTTGGGGAGCAGCGTATAACCAATAATCGTGGTTCGGAGTCCACGTTAAGCCGTAGATTCCATCGGGAGTAACCATGAGTGGAGGACAATATTGCGATAAAATAAATACCAATCATCTCGAATGCCATTTTACGATTATTTAACTACAATTTGTTTTCATAGCAGGATTTGAGGGTTTAAATGTAACTCGTGTTAGTTCCGTAACACCGCGATGATATAAAGTTGCAACATTCCGGCCTGTCGTAAACTACAAGGCTCACTTTTGGACGTAACCGATGTCCAATTTTTTTTTTTGTTATGATCAAACACAAGCACTATAGGAAAAATCCTTTAGGGCACTCTGGGAGTGGTGCGTGTGCGCAAAAAGCGATTCACGTTGGTTTTGAATCGTTGGAGGTTATATTCGTTGGGAAAAACGACCTCGGGAAGATCGTTCCACAATGATGAAGTCCTCCAGATGAAAGAGTTCTTAAATAATGAAGTTCGAGGAGTACTAAGCTTAACCACATATGGATGGGCGGCAGTGGTTCGTCGTGTATTTGTGATATTCGCCGCTCTGGGCGGAATTAAGAGGGCAAGGTCAGCCGAGCACTTTCCATGAAAATATCTGTAAAAGAGAGTCAAATCCCCAACCTGTCTTCGATGTTCTAGGCTGTCGAGGTTCTTCGTCAGCTCGTGGTCTCCAATCAGACGAATGGCCCTCCTTTCGATGGAATCCAGTAGCCGAAGAGTATGTTTGGGTGCAGAGCTCCAGACATCAGAGCAGTACTCTAGTGATATTATGTTATCCAATATATCCAATCAGAATATAATTTTCCTGTCGAATATAAAAATTTATATAAGTGGATTATTATTGTGTTTAAAGAAAATGATGGTTATTTAAATAAAAATTGCATTAATACTAATAAGATGAATTAAGGTCAATTTAAGCTTAGGTTAATTCAATCGTTCAATCATAATTGATTAATCATTTTAAAGAAAAATAAGGAAACCATAAACTAAAATCATCACTAGTACAATAAATCACATTTGCCTAAGACATGTTTTTTATCGTACTTGTGCTTATTTACAGTTATGGTATGTACTAGAGTGTTTACTTTTGTTCGACTATCCCGGATCTGAAATGGCAATATTTCGAGAACCTTCAGATTTAGACCCAAATTACGATTAATGGAATTAATTTTTGTGAAAAGTTCAAGCAATCTTATGGTTTCAAAATTCATATTTCTTTTTTTTTTTATTAGAAACACTTTTACCCAACAAAAACTTTAATTCAACTTTTGCGCCTAAACGGTAGGGTTTATCGACTCGAATACACACTATTCTTTTTTTATTAGTCGTTTGTCTTTAAAATGATATGTCCTTTTTCCAATAACTGTGAAAATGAAAGGTATAATACCAAAAATTAAATTGGAATTTTATGTAAAATTGCCTTTGGCGGCACAGTAGAGAACCATTTTTATAACTGAATGATAGAAGTCGCTAAGCGTAGTCACTGTACCAGATATCAACTTGATAGTTTAAAAACTAACCGCAAGATTTTTAACCCCCCCCCCCCTCCTTCTAAATAGTACAAGTTGGAGACCAAAACGATTTTCTAAATTATGTCCTGGACCAAGCCCACTAACGAGTGGTTCACATAGGCTGAAGGGAGGATTAGCTTCTCCTTTTTTTTTTATGATCAAACACAAGCACTATAGGAAAAATCCTTTAGGGCACTCTGGGAGTGGTGCGTGTGCGCAAAAAGCGATTCACGTTGGTCTTGAATCGTTGGAGGTTATATTCGTTGGGAAAAACGACCTCGGGAAGGTCGTTCCACAAGGATGAAGTCCTCCAGATGAAAGAATTCTTAAATAGTGAAATTCGAGGAGTACTAAGCTTAACCACATATGGATGGGCGGCAGTGGTTCGTCGTGTATTTCTGCTATTCGTCGCTCTGGGCGGAATTAAGAGGGCAAGGTCAGCCGAGCACCTTCCATGAAAATATCTGTAAAAGAGAGTCAAATCCCCAACCTGTCTTCGATGTTCTAGGCTGTCGAGGTTCTTCGTCAACTCGTGGTCACCGATCAGACGAATAGCCCTCCTTTCGATGGAATCGAGTAGCCGAAGAGTATGTTTGGGTGCAGAGCTCCAGACATGAGAGCAGTATTCTAGTGATGGTCGAATCTGGGCTTTGTATAGTGTCAAAAGTTGTTCAGGTGTGTACAACTTTCTGGTTCGGAAGAGTACGCCAAGCTTCTGAGAAGCTATCTTGGCGATTGCCACAACGTGGTTATGCCAAGACATATTTCCTCCTAGATTGACACCCAGCAAATTAATAGATGAAGCCAGTGGGATTGCGTGTCCGCCCATAACTATTTCCGGTTCTGTAATGTTAACCTTTTTAGAGAAAACTGCTGCCTGGGTTTTTTAGCGTTAAATTCGACTTGGTTACTGTCACCCCAAGCCAAAATTTCTTCCAGGTCTTTGTTGAGGCGTGATACTTCATGCTGTCTGCGAAGATGTGCGTCGGCAGCCGATGTTTGCGCATTCAAAGAGAAAGATGAGATAAGTGTGCTATCGTCAGCAAAACTAAATATCGGATTTTTAGTTTTCACTAGAAGGTCGTTAATGTAGAGTAAGAAGAGAGTGGGAGACAATATGGACCCTTGAGGAACCCGGCATTGATGGTGAAGGTGTCTGAGAGAAATCCGTCAAACGCCACTTGCAGAGAGCGGTCCTTAAGAAAGCTAGACAACCATGCACAGAATCGACTGGGCATACCATAGGATCGCAGTTTACTTAGAAGCCCCTCATGCCAAACACGATCAAAAGCTTTAGAAATATCCAGCGCAACAACCCGAGACTCCCCATGATGTTCGATTGCGTTGTTCCAAATATGGGTGACATAGGCTAGAAGATCTCCAGATCTGGACTTCCGAAAACCATATTGATGATCGCTGATGATGTTGAAGCCTTCCAGGTACTTTAGAAGATGTTGGTTAATAGCTTTCTCCATTACTTTTGATATAACTGAAAGCAATGCGACTGGTCGATAGTTGTTAGGCAGGGTTCTCTTACCTTTCTTATGGTTTCAAAATTCATATTTCTTTTTTTTTTTTATGAGAAACACTTTTACTGCTAACAAACATTTTAATTCAACTTTTGCGCCTAAACGGTATGGTTTATCGACTCGAATACACACTATTCTTTTTTATTAGTCGTTTGTCTTTAAAATTATATGTCCTTTTCCCAATAACTGTCAAAATGAAAGGTATAATACCAAAAATTAAATTGGAATTTTATGTAAAATTGCCTTTGGCGGCACAGTAGAGAACCACTTTTATAACTGAATGATAGAAGTCGCTAAGGGTAGTCACTGTACTAAATATATTGCTTCTTAGCAGATGTGACAGTCAGGGTTAAAGTTTCGGCGCTGTAGGTCATAACCGGTAGATGCACTGATTAAAAACCTTCGGCTTCAGACACATCGGGAGGTTACTCTTGAACACGTCCCGTAATTCTTCTTTTTAATTCGCAAGTTTGATTGTCTCTCGAGATTCTTATTTCGTGACCAAGATATATGTGCCTATCCACTAGATCTACCTCACAGTCGCCAATAGTAATATTTCCACTAGGGACTAAGTTCGTCATAAATTTCGTTTTTGATATATTTATTCTTAGCCCGACCTGAGCACATACTTCATGTAGATCGTCCAGCATTTTCCTGATATCCTGTAGGTTGTCAGACAACAAAGCTATATCATCGGCGAAGCGCAGATCTGTTAGGTTTCGGCCATCTATATTCAAACCTTTCCCGTCCCATTCAAGCATTCCAAAGGCGTATTGAAGAACGGTGATAAACAGTTTGGGTGACATAGTATCACCCTGTTGTACTCCTCTACCGATTTTTATGGGGTTGGTGTTATCGTACCGTTGTACCATCATGGTATATAGCCATTTTTATATATGTTAAATATTAGTTTAGTGTAACGATAGTCAACACGGCATTTTTGTAAGGAATCTAAAACTGCACTCAACTCTATAGAGAAGATGGCCATTGGTTCCAAATCCTCTGCGGAACCCGTCCTGTTCTATTGGTTGGTAATCTGGCTATCAATATTATAACCCATATATTTGTTTAAAGGATATGCTGAAGATATTAAAGACCTTAATCCCATCGAACTATTGAAACTTGCAAAAGATGTGACTCAATTAGGCATGTACGACGTAAATCCATTAGATGTTAAATTCTATCTCGTAACCCAATCGCAAGCTGAACCAATATTGATTACTGCTCAAAATCTAGATCTGATTGACCTCACCAAAAAGAGTAAGTTCGTGGTACATGGATGGATAGAAAATTACCGAAGGTAAAGAGTTTTATAAAATAATAGAATTCATCTCTAAATATACACTTATTACCTAATTTATCCTTCCTACAGAGGATGGATATAAGAATTTCTTTTCAGGTCTTGGTATCAAAACATAGCAAGCGAATACCTTAAAATATATGATATTAATTTCATAGAAGTAGATTGGGAACGACAATCCAGGATGCCGTATATTTATTCTGCCAAAAGTGTTGGGGAAGTCGGTAAGAAAATAATAGAATTGCTTTAAATACATACCGAGTTACGAAAAGGAATCATTTATTCATCAACTTCTTAATCTGTTCGATTCAATTACGAAAGTTAAAATGCCTTAACTCAACAATTGACATGACGGTGCTATCAAACATAAACTAAATATTTACAATGTACTTTTGAAAATTATTTTCCTTTTAGGAAATGCTGTAGCCCAATTTATCAAAGACGTTGATCTATCTCCTGAAGATATCCATATTATAGGTCATTCTTTAGGCGCCCATGTTGCCGGAATAATTGGCAAAAATATAACCAAACTGACTGGAAAAAAATTGGCTAGAATCAGTGGGCTAGATCCTGCAGGACCCTATTTTAGGTTAGAAAACAAAAAATTTAATATTATTAGTGGATCAGTGTGTAGGTAAAAGCCTTTAACATGGCCCGACGTCCTGCGATGCCATACATGTCTGTTTTCACTTAATAACTGTATGTAGGTGAGTCATACCAAGGTTACGCGTGACGACGCCAAACTCCTCGATGAATTGAAAATTGCACCCTCTACGTGGTCATTGGTCAGTTTCACGTGATGCGCGAGAGGGATTATGTTCTTGATGCAGATTTCCCTTATTTGCTCGGGTTTAGAGTGTTTCTTACTACTTAATAAATAAGGTGTAAAATCTAGTAGAAGGTGTTTCTGTATGATTTTTGATGCAATGATGATTTAATGCAAAAAGGTGGTACACACACGCTGGTCCGCTAGCAGCTTTTCAAAATATTCCAATTTAATTGGTACTAATAATATTTTTCAGACAACCAAATGTAGACGTAGATTTAGACGAAAGACTCGACAAAGACGACGCTGATATAGTCGATGTTATTCATACAGACGCTGGTAATATTATCTAATACGTTATAATGGTTTGAACTGATTTGTCATAATTAACTACGATATGAATACCTAGTGGGTCTTAAAGCAATTTAAAAATACCATTTATTTCTCTTTTTCAAACAAAGCTTTTACTTAAAATAAATTATATAATTAAGATATTAAAGATTCTTGTCTTGAGAATTTAGGAATTATATTTGTAGGTTTTTATGGGTATGAGAATCCTATAGGGACCATCGATATCTACGTAAATGGAGGTCAAAGAATACAACCAGGCTGTTTAGATTATGATGTAGTTTCAGTATCTTTTGGAGACCTATTGGAAAAATGTAAGATTGTATTCACATTGAAATGTACAATTTGATGTTTAAACATTTATACTACAGAACTGGTTGAAGACTACATTTTATAAAACACCTATTTATTTGGTGTTCATTTCAAAAGTAGCAACTCTCCATAATGACTAACAACATATAAACACCGGCGAGATTGGCGAATTGGAGTCAACATTTCTAATTTTTCATCACAATGGAATAAAATTAAGCATATCTCGTCTCTGGGAATAACACAGGGCAATTTTATAGATAAAGCGTACGAAATGCAATAATTTCCAAAGAATTAAATGATGATGAAACTATCGCAAATCAAATTTTTATTTAATTGACTAATTTTTTAGCCTTTTGTAGTCACGCCAGATCGACGACATACTTCATAGAATGGATCAATACTGGGAAATTTAAATGCAAATTCTGCAAGCCATTTTTGGGAGTAAATTTCTTTGGAGATAGATGTGTTTTTCATCATCAAGATATGGTTCTAGGTTCCGAGGATATGACCACGGAAATAACCGGGGTTTGTTTTACAAAAACCAATAGTGAAGAACCATATTTGGGTTAAAGTAAAGATACCTATCATGTATGGACAATAGTAGCTAATATAGAATAAATAATTCTGTTACTGGGAAAAAAAATAGGGATATTTTAATATAATAACTTTGCAGGAAACCAAAAAATTGAAGAAAATGGCTGCTAATAAATTCTTAAAGTTCTACTTCTTTCTGATGGGTATATTAAATAAAAATCGTTTCAAAAAATATGTACCTTAGTGGAATAATAGTATATTGTACAACAAGTGAGAGAAATTACATATTTCTCCCGAGCGAGGGACAAATATGTCATATTCTCACGTGTCGTACACTGGACTTTTTCTACGGATGCGTTCTTTTTACGTGTTTAAAACGAGGTTTAGAATTAAAATACATAATACATATTACATTAACTCATTTCTATATTTTATTTAAAATTGTAATTAACAGTTATATTTGAACAATTTTGGAAAGTAATTCCTGGTAGGTCGTTTCGCTTCAATCAACATTGTCGGTAATTGAAATATTAGCTGAGGTCGAAGTTGATGGGGAAACGTACTGAGCTTCCACAGCATTGTTGTATTCAGGTTCTAGGGGCGCTAGAGCTTGAATCGATTCTACTATAAGTTTTTATATTTTCATTTTGTTAGCCATGGAGTTATCGATATAGGATTCAGCAACATTGCTGGATTTCCAACCCCCATGGCGTTTTAGAGTTAATAGATCTGCTCCTGCATTAACTAAAATAGTCGCAGATAACCTTCGGAAACAGTGGCGAGTATATAATTCCGGATTCGGTAATTGCAAGAATTTCGCCATATCTTTCGCCATGGTGCCAAATTTATTTATTCCCACGGTCTGTTTTGTACATTTGCCATTTTGATAATTTAAAAAAAAGCGTGTCTCGTCCGTGCATGGTCGAAGCTTTGCATATTTTTTGTAAAATTGGCAGAATTCTCCTGTGACTGTGAAATTTTGGTTTTAGTATCGGGTAATTTTATTAAAAGAGCCAAATTAAAATCTTTTTTTTAAACATACCTTTACCAGCAAATACTTTTCATCAGATCAACACAGATTTTAATAATTATGGCACTCTTCAGCATCGACTACTGGGACCATAATATGGATGGTTTTAATTTTCTTGATAATTCTTCAAAATAAACTAACAAAGTATTTTCAGAAAAATAATTCAACTTGCATTCTCCAGTCCATAAAGTTACTGTAAGCGATTTCATATTTTTATCTTGATGTGCTTGGTAGCAAATTATTACAATCATCGGATGCTCTTCGAACAATATCTGGAAGTGTACTTTCAAACTCTAAATATAGTATATTGTCCAATAAGTACAACACCCGTTTGGCAAGTTGACAGCAATAATAATTGTGCAGTGTTTCGGTTGTGTTGTTATGGAAACGCCGGCAAATGTTTTCATGGCTTAAGGAGATATTGCGCACTAATCGTCGATGTTGCGTCGTCAACATGGAAAACGTTCCGTATCAATTTGCCATGTAACAATTTATTGCTGCCTTGGGTTATCATAATAACAGTGAAAAATTATTTATTACTATAATGGCGGATATTTCTCACTGCGTGAGAAATTCTCCGTTTTGAACGAATGGAAGTGGAACATTCCATAGCATCCGTAGAGAAAATAAATTTGTAAATGTAAAAAAACAGTGTTTGTTCTAGATATAAATTTATTTAAAAATATATTTATTTCTAGGTTACATCGACTAAGTCTACTTTGTCTTTTATGGAAGCACCTACATGTATAGTATTTACTAAATATTATACGTTTTAGTGCACATTTCACCTACTTATGAATTAGTAAAAAAAATATTTTACATAGATACACAATAGTAACTAGTAAGGAGTATACTAATATACAATATTGCTTACAATAAGAATACAGCATGTGTGAAGATATTGGCACCATAGGGAAAACTTTTTATATATGATTTTAGGAAAAAAAGTGTTCTTCATAGAAAAAATAGATGAAAATATTTTTTCTTCGTAGATGGCTGGTATTTTATATTATGACATTAAATTTGATTGTTAACCACTTTTTCCTAATACATTTTTTTGTACCATGTAAATGAATGTTAGTTTACTCTTAGCATTTTGGCACATTTTCTTATTTTTTGACCACCCTGTACGTTAATTTGTGTTTTTCGGGGATTATGAGTTTTCAAGGTAAGCAACAGTTTATGAAAAATAGCTTTGTTTTTTCCTAAAATCACATATAGAAAAGTTTTCCATGTGGTGCCAATATTTTCACATACGCTGTAGATACAAAACATTAGTATTCCTTTATGGTTTAAAGACAGAGTATAATTTACAAGATCAGTTCTGGTTAATTTGTGGTTAATGTTAGTTGTTAATAAAAGGATCGTATCATACAGGGCGCTATGAAAATAGTTTATTTATTTATTATTTTTAAACGAGTGACGTTTCGGGGTTCCTCTAATTGCAATCCATACCCTTTTTTTTTTAACGATCGTCTGAACTTTGAGTAAATACCCTTAAAATCAAACCACTGGCATCGCACGCCAGTGACAACTATTTTATTTATTTTAAATATAAGGAACCACTTCTATTACAATATCAATATAGTTCCCAAGAAATTAAAAAAGCAATCCCTTAAATTAAAAACATCATCATCATCAAGTTATATGCAAAGATATACAGGATGCTTCCATACCTCTCTGAAAAAATGAAGGAGGTGAATCCTCATCTTATTTTAAGACGAGAATGTGCTATAAAAGTTTTTGGCATGTCACTTCGTTTTCGAAATACAGGGTGTTAAAAAAAATATTGTATTTTTCATTTTTATTAATTAATGCCAAAGGATATTCTAATGATATACAGGGTGTTCATTTGAAAACTTGCCACCACGGATTTATCGAAAACCACTGATTAAATGAAAAAACGACGAGACACGTCAAAAGATTTGCCAAAGGGGACAACTTTTTAACCAAACACTTGATGAGGCTGAAATATATTTACAGCAAGACGGCGCTCCTCCTCACTATGTTCTTCCGGTTCGGCAATGGCTAGACGACGAGTTTCCAGATAAATGGATAGGGCGAAGAGGGCCTATAGAATGGCCTGCTAGATCTCCTGACTTGACGCCATTAGACTTTTTTCTATGGGGCGATTTGATAACTATTGTGTTCACTCCCCAACCTAACAGTTTGGATGAACTTCGTCAACGCATCACCGAAAGCTGCCATGATCTCCCACAACATGTTTTTGAAAATGTCCGTCAGGAATTTGAAAATCGCCTATATCATTGTTTGGCCAATAACGGGCAACATTTTGAACACTTATTGAAATAAAAGTGATATTTTCGTGTGTTTTTTTTCTATCTGAATAAATTAAGATAAATAAAGATTTTTCTAATTTTCTCGAAAACGAATCGACCGATTTTAAAAAATCAAACGTCAAAATAAAGCACTTTGAAAGACCTTTCAAACAAGCTATTACTTGCTACCCCTTGTAATTTAAAATTTTTAAGGGGATGACCCCGGGGGCCATAGGGTAAAAGGGGGTGAAGTAGTTTTTAGTTAAAAAGTTGTCCCCTTTGGCAAATCTTTTGACGTGTCTCGGCGTTTTTTCTTTTAATCAGTGGTTTTCGATAAATCCGTGGTGGGAAGTTTTCAAATGAACACCCTGTATATTAAACCTAAAGGATCAAAGCACGTTACCTTAAGTCAATTTTAAATTTTACAATTAATTCATTTGCGGGGATCTGAGTAAAAGAGTCCTTAATTTTTTTTGTTATTTTCGTATTTTTATCGTCAAATTATACGAGTAGGCATTGCTTCGTTCCATCGCAATCACATTTGTTTTGTCCATGACATTTGTCTCCTGTTTAAGTTCATTATTCAAGGATTTTTAAATCGTATGCATTATCAAATCATTGGCATTAATTAATAAAATGAAAAATACCATATTTTTTTAACACGCTGTATTTCGAAAACGAAGTGACATGCGAGAAACTTTTATACCACATTTTCGTCTTAACATAAGGTGAGGACCCACCTCCTTCATTTTTTCAGAGAGGTTAGGAAACACCCTGTATAAGTTAGATGGTACAATGCAGACATATGAAGAAGCCAGACAAGTTCGCTTCTACCAAGTAGATATTAATCAAAATATTGCCATATAAATTTAATTTAGTAGGAAAACAGTATAAACCTCTTATTTACCATATTGTGAAGCATCAAATACTTCTGGTAAGTTTGCGCAGTCAGCTATTGTTATTCCGGAACAGGTCCGGCCGTACCTACATTGCTTCCTTCTTACTTGTTTAATTTGTTTCCTGTTTATCACTCCTTATGTTTTAGGTATTTCAAAAATTGCGTTGGATGTATAGTTTAAATTTTGCCGTATAGCGGCAATTCAATATTAACCTCACTATGTTAATATTGAATTAAGATTGACTTCATTTTCTTCCATTTCAAAAACTGATTGTATTAGTTAGTTGTTTACATTATTGATAGCAGATCGATTATGCTCCATTTAAAGCCTATTTTTTACATAAAATTGTTTTTTTCTTTAGAAATACTGTTATAAAAAAAGATACATTTTATAAGGCCATATATAATTTTTACTTTAATCGCTTCGAGTTCTGTCAAACCAAAGACGGTAAAGATCCAGATATGTTAAGATATCTTTCTTGGATGAAACCACTTCCATTGTCCAATTTTAGACTTTTAAAATCGAGGTACTGTAAGTAGTTAAATATTTAAGAGCTATTTAATCTCATTTCATCCGCTCAATTATTGTAGGATTTTATTTAGCCAGGAATATCTTCTATCCCAATTTTCATAAACCATCAAGACATTTAACTGGTCGCCTAACCAATCGATGAAGTGGGCATCATGTGAGGTGGTGCTATAGGCATATCCTCATCTTCTTCCTCCTCGTTATCATCGTTTGATGTATCTTTAACCACGTCGACATGTCCCATAAGAGCTCTGTATTTCTTAGCGATGGCCTCCCAGTCGGTAACATGTTCTATCCTAGTAGTAGCGGCTGTGAAACTTAGTTGAGAGCCTATTGGGGTCATTTGACCAATAGCAAGGGCAGAAGCATCCTTTGGCGCAACTTGGCTTTTTTTGACCTTTGATAGCCATTTTGCACCCGCTTTTGATCTAAAATGATAAATATTTTTTTTTACAAAATATTTAATAATTCTAATATCTAACCACTAACCTTGGACTCAGCTGACTAGTTTTCTGAAAGCTTCCCATAAGATGCACCAGACTCTGCCGCTTTTTCGTTTTAACTGAAACAAAGTCTATTGTTGTTGGGAATTTAGAATTAATACTACGCTATGAGCAAATAAAAATACCTCTCTTTTTGCAAATGTCCACCAGGAAGAAGAGCCACGTGGTGATTAGGTTGATTGGAGATGGGGCTGTTGTCGTTCGGTGCATGTTCCTAATGAGTTTGCTTAAACCGAATTTCCATTCTATATCGGATTGTGCCTGTAAATATGTCATAATAAGTTATGGGACAGTGACTGGTTGGCTGGCAGAAATTAGTAATTTAAATAATTAATAATCCGAGCTCCACAATAAATAAAGGGTTAGAATAGATATACCCAATGGGTTATTACTAGGGACCGGATTTTAAGCATTATGCTTATTGAGAAACAATTAGTTATAGTATAACTATAACTATAATAACATATAAATAATAAATAATATGTATTTATTAAATTATTATCATTACAACTTACTTTAAATCTTTCTCTGATTTATTTATAAATTTAATTTTGACTTAATTTGCTTGTTTCATGCTTTTTTGATAAGTTTGTGCTTTTTTAGCACTTTTTGTTTAATATTTTTGTGCTTTTTTAAAAACTTTTTTGCGCTTTCTATCCGGTCTCTAACGTTTTTGTATCTCGAACTTTTTAAGGTTTCTATCACAAAATATCTTACTATACTTTTCGCTATTTAATTTCGGAATACAAATTAATTTAGGGATGTGTTCTAGTTTCAATATAAACTTATTTCTAGCTATACAGGGTGTACCAAAATGCAACTCTTGAATTCTGTTTAATTTTACAGAATTTAATTGGAATCGAGCTTTGACGTTTGAGAAATTACATTTATTTTAGAAGAATTTAGTTTGGATGGTCGGCCATTTCGTATAGAGCACTACGAGGTGTTTTTTTTTTATGTTATTTACGTTATATACGCTATTTTGGTAATTTCAAGTATACCACTAAACATTTATATTTCCGTGACTTATATTTAAAAAATACATCCTTATTGTAGATATTGGAAAAAATATTATTTTACCTTAAAATCTTTGGTTAAAAAGCCTTTTCTTCTAAAAAATTTAAAATATTAATAAAGGTATTTTAAGTAATCCAAAAGCAAGCATTATTCAAATCATTGGATGTACACAAAAAATCTACATTTTCTTTCAAATGGAGACAAAATACAAAAATATATATAAGAACGCGTAATATACAAAAATACACAAACAGCATGCACAACTAATGCAAAAATCTGAGCATGATACTTTAGTTTAAAGCTAACTTCAAGCGAGTAACATATATTTTTTTATGTGCTCGAATTAATTATTAAAAAATTGTTTATTAATTTTTGTGTGTTCTTTTGTGACCCAATGTGTTTAATTTTTTACAGATAGAGAAATAAGCAAATATAAGAAGAAAAACGTATGTGCCTTCAAACATTTTCTGATTTTTTCATCTCCTTTAGTAACGTTACATCCTGTCATGTAGTTTTAATCAAATTATAAACTAAAATCGGTTGAAGGGTTTGATAAATACCGTTTTTGTAAGTGTTATATCGCCTGAAATTAGCTTACAGCACACAGCTCACAGCTATGCATGCAAAAATACAAAATATAGAGCTGCAAAAACAGACATTTTTGTGTCGTGTAGTTTGCCTTTATAATTGAAAAAACAAATCTCAAAAATATATGTAAGTATTAAAGGTGATCGTTTCCGTAAATCATGAAACCATACTTCTATCGGTCAAAAGAAAAGTCATCCAGATTCTCAAAAGTTTTAAAAATACAAAATATCAATATTGTAATGACAACCTGATATTACCTTTGGTCAAGTTTCCTTATAAATCAAGAACACCTCTCTTCATACAATAGTTATGTAATTCTTTAAATTATTATATTCAATAAGCCGATTTTTAATTAAAAATAACGTTTATATTTTTCGATGGGGGGAAATCTAAGATCATTTACACAATTTATCATATTTTAAGCTAACTACCTCTAGATCTAGTTCTAGATAATTGCGAAACGACATTGAATCCAGTATCACTAAAACCACTAGGTATCGTACGGACTTTTTACAGTGCTGCCAAGAACTAGCAGAATATCAGTAGATATATGATCGCGTCAAAATGAAGGATATGACCGATACAAGATGTGACGCTAATTTGGGTGAAAATAAAACTACGATGATCCAGCCCAGAAGAACTGGTGCGCGATAGCAGCGTGATTGGAGGACGACGACATAGGATGACACAATAGTATTCCAAACAGAAAATTGGTTCTATCGGATACACGGAACATAATTACCTATACATTGCGGAATCGTCAAACGAAAATAAATAACTGGCATTGCGCTGTCCGGTTTTTGAAAAAACATCAATGGATATGTAGACGACGATTATTTTCTATCGCTAGAAATGCCAATTTAATTCAGCAGAATTGGAACCACTACGTCACAAGGATTTATTTTTTAGTACGTTTAAACTGCAACCGGCTTCCATTAATTACTTGCTTCTCTGAAACATACGTGATATTTGTCTTCATCATTTGATAGTTAATGTCAGTGTCAATGGTCAACCAAATAGCTTCTCTTCAGTGTCATATAATACGATTTTGTCTGTATAACATGTGGTTAGTGGTGTTAATTAATATTAAATTACATTCATTGATATTAATGTTATGATAGTATTAATAAAGTTTCGGTAAATTAACTATTCCAATCCCTAATGGTGTGGCAGACGTTTAACATGACGTAGAAGTTTATGTTTTGTGTCCCTTTAGAAAGACCCATGCAACATTTGTTGTTTCTGTACAACCCAGAACAGCATTTTTTTTTAAAAATGTGTATGTATACCAACTCAATCTTAAAGTGTACTTATGAATAGTTATATGAAGATGTTAATATGTATTTGTGTATATCCTACGCCGCCGTACCTAAGCAGCAGCACTCTAGTGAATACAGCGACGCGTATTCTGCCAACTCTCGGCGTTACCTGGATACGCTGGTACGTATCAGTCATCATGGCAATAAGTAGGTTGATCAGCACAACCACCGATACCAGCATGTATACGCCAAACACGATTTTGAACAGCACCTCGGTCCAATAGGGCTGGTTATTGTGGTTCGTTTGTTTGTTATAGCCGTTTATTTTGAGTAGGTCGGTCGTGGTCTGGCCGAACACAGCGAAAAACAGCAGCTCGAAAGCGTTGACCGGGTTCTTTTGGACTGGAATCGAAAAGTATCACAATCAACGACCGCCCAACCAATAGACTAATAACCCACGTTAAAACGTTGTAGTATAAGAACACCTAAAATGGAGACGAGCCCGTTACATTTGATTTCCTGCATATTCTAGTACTTCGACCAATTAATTCACGTAGATCGCTTTATCACTGCTGTAATAGGTACCAGTCTATTGGTCGGGAAGTCGCTGACAAAAATTACCTGTATACGCTGATACGTATCGGACATCATAGCAATTAGTAAATTAATCAGCACTACTACTGACACCAGCATATAAACCCCAAAAACCACTTTGAATAGGTTATCTGTCCACAAAGGTCGGTAAGGTGGGATATTGCTATTTCTCGGTGGCTTAACGGTCAATTCATCATAGGTGGTTTGTCCAAAGACGGCGAAAAATAGCAGTTCGAAGGCAACAAGCGGATTCATGATCACTAGGAACATCCAGATAGGTAAGTCGGGTGTGAAAGTTAAGTCAACCAAAATGTAGAACACTCATGCGCTAACAAGGAACGACGCACAGTATTAAATAGTTGCCAAAGCTGGTTATAACTTGGGCGATTCGAATATGTACTTTATAAATGTACCCTATCCATTATGTTACCATTCCTGGCATATCATTGTGTGCTATGCTTAGTGCAACAAGAATAAGCTGATAATTTATTATATAATTCAACGTAGCGCTTTGGCAATTATTAGAATACTAATATTAAACGAACTATTCTAAATTTATCTAAAATATTGGACAAATCACAGGACAGGTAGATCAGCTTGTAAAACACACAAAGCCGCTAACTAGGGGACTTAATCACCTAAAAATATTGATTAATATTTAAATATTTCCATATATACTCGTATTTATATATAAATATAAACACATACAAATTAATAACACCAAATATAAAGGGTAAACATATGTGAGTACACAACATTATACGTAAAAAGACAGAACATTTAGGACAAAACTGTTTCTATACGAGGACTGCTGGGACATCCACAAAAAGGCCATATTCGCTAAAACGACAAAACATTTTTTTTTTGACACAGAACTACAACATCTTACTGCCATCCAGTTCTAATGGTGGTCGCTTCTTCCTCAAAGCTGCCCTGGATTGAGGAACATTATAGTTTAGCTCGTAAGATTCGTCTAGCCATTCTGCGTTGTTGTTTACTGAATTCACTCCTAAATGTTTGTGAAACAATATATGAATGTACGTTGAAATCAAATTATATAAAATGTAACATACATTAATTATCTATAGAAGTTCGTAGAGCTGACTACGGTTAAAATATAATTTTCTGAACTGATCGATAGTTTTATATGTAATATTATACCGGATGATGCATAGTTAAGTTGAACATAGGAAATCCCATGTAATTTTTGCGGTGGCTGAATATTAGCTCCCCTGTACATTTTATAGAAAACTGCAATATAACTTCTTGAAGAGACCGACATGGTACACCCATGTCCAGAGTTTGAATATATATTGGTGAGCCAATCCAAAGCTTTTCAATTAAACGTATCAGTGCTAATAATTCCAGTATTCGTTATGGTCAGCTTACTTCATAGAAATTATTTGCTGGTGTTTGCTGCATTACCTGAACTATGAGAGTTTCGTAGTTGTTCCATCACATTTAATTGAATAGCTTAGAATTGAGCTCGCCAAAATGTATTCAAACTCCGCACATGGATTTACCATGTCGACCTCTTCAAGAAGTTATAATGCAGTTTTTCTATAAAATGTACAGGGGAGCCACTATTCAGTCATCTGAAAAATTACATGGGATTGCCTATGTTCAACTAAACGGTGCATCACCCATATTTTGACATACAAAAAATATAAATAATATTACAATTGTTTTAAATCGAACTATGAAAGTATTTTAACATTATAGAAAAATAAATATGTTATTACTATTTTATAAAGTTATTATTAATGTATGTAAAATAAATATTTTTTAAGACTAAATATTGTTGCGATATTTATGAACTCACCATCTTTAAAAATGTCAGGTCTTCTCTCCGGCTTTTGACCATTTTTAAAAGGCTGGTTCAAGGCTACAAATTGCATAGAGAATCCAAATACGAAGATGGCCAATACTGCTAGAAATCTCGCTAGATCTTTCATTAAATTACCTAAAAGAAATTATTACTAGGTTAACTTTCAGTGTTGCTAGGTTTCAATAAAAAATGGAAATCTAGAATGTAAGCACTCTAACGCTAATACATTATATAGCTAGAATATTCTAAACAAGAAAGTAACATACTAATACCAACCTATAATAATAGCCCATGGTCCGAACAAATGATGGAACGACAAGAAGTCCAAAATTTGCACACATGCTAACAGAAAACTCAACGCAAACAATTGATTTCTACAGTACATTAACGTCGGCCAGTATTTTTGTTCTATAAAAAGTAACCCTAATAAATGTGCCCCCACCCCGAATATACTAAACAGTAGCACTGAAATCTTAATCCATCCTAGTCCACTTTTGTCACTGGGATTAGTCAGTTCAAATAGAAGGAGACCACTCAGCCATATTAGTAGGATCCATTCATACCTGCAAGACAATAAATTATATTCGTAAGAGTAAATAAGTAATTAATTAAGTAAGTAATTATTGTGAGGAAGTGCGGCAATTAATTAACCTGCTGTTACCAACGATTGACTGATTGATACATACCAATATGGTATCAGATTTCGCCGATATATCGTTGGATAAGGTGGCGTTATACCAACAATCAACAGGAACAACATGAGGTGAATATGTGAGGTTAGGTAAGACATAAACTTAATGATTGGAACTTTGTAGTATTTATGTCCTAAGGGAAGAGTAAAGGCAATCCAAACTGGAGGACAGATTATGAACAACACGAAGAGAAGGAGTAAACGCCACGCCGTCCAGTTAAGGGCACCCCTCCAAAGCTCCTAGAATAATAAAATATAAATTAAATGAATATTTTCGTTATCTATAACTTCCTATATAGATTTCAACAATGTTTTAATATCGCGTCCGGGTGATTTAGTTATTAAAATTACCTATTCTTTACCTGTAGATATCGTTGAACCACAGTATGTGCTATAACTTCTTTTTGTTCATTTTCTATTAACACGTCCAAAAATTCAACGTTTCTTCTATCAGTCGCTGTCAAAACTTTCCCTGCAGAATCTGCTCCAGCAGCTATAATAAAAAAATATTAATTATCACGGTTTGTATGAACAATCACTTCATACTCTTATTTAAAATCGACCATTTAAGAAATCGTAAGTGCCATTGGCAATCGCGTATTGACTTGATAAGTATTTTCAATGAAGAATTGTTTAAAGTCCAACAGTTCCGCACACAACTTTAAATGAAAAAATATATTTTATGATTATTTTTGAGCAATTTGTTTTCATATCAGCATTTGTGGTTTATCTTAGACGTTTCTTTGTGCTTGTTATTCAAACAAATATGAAAAATTCAACCAAACTTGTCCCAAATTATACAAAAACCCATTAGATACCTAATGCCAGTAATTCCGTAGCCATAGCTTCACAGAATTTTCCAGCAGCAATAAGATCTTTAGCTCTTTCTTTTTCCTTGTTCGAAAGCACTATTAAAATATTTGATAATTTGGCAGCGGTGTCCACCGGGGCTGGTGAAACCAAAATAAATTCTTCTATGGGTTTATTGTTGTGGTTTTTTGAACATACCATTAAATTGTAGACAAATCTGAAAATATATTGCACAAAATATTTACTAGTATCGTATTTTCTCTTTGCTAGTTGAAACATATCAGCATGTTAAATTAATTAAGTATTTTTATTTTATACTTTGTTCAATGTGTTGTTACCTCCTGTCCTCCATTAAAGCATACGTATCATGTTCCTTTGTCATCAAGTATTCCAAGACTGCATGATGTCCTTCTGAAGCAGCGAACCATATAGGTACCGCCCCTAAATTCGTTTCCGATTTCGGGGAGGCCCCTGACTCCACTAATAGTTTGACTACTTCGACGTAACCTGCTCTGGATGCACAGTGCAGCGGTGTCCAACCGTTTCTGTCCGCTGCATTTATTTCTGCTCCTTGTCCTAAAAAAATATTTTTTTTTAGCTGACAATGATACATTAGTTCTTCATAAATCCTCATTTGCGTTCTCATTCTGCATAAGTTCAGAAATTAGCTAAAGTCCGAGCGAGTTTGTCTTTCGGATCATCTGTCAGATGATTTGGTTTCGTTTGAATCCTTTATAGTCAGAACATTGAAAGAGGACAATATATACAAGAAGAACACTAAATGTTTTAAATATTATTCACTAGTATCAGTATTTATGTCAGAACAAACCCAAAAGGCTTATGCCTCACTATTGCTGTACAAAAATAAACAAGAAATTTTCGAAATTGGATCCAATGCATATAAATGTAAATCCTTGTATTCAACAGCAGGCAGCTTCCTAGGATTCTTGCTAAATTTTCTATATCTTGGTTCTTAGCATGTTTATAGATGAGTCTGTAATTTATTCTACCTTTTTCTAAATTAGATTATTGGAATTAAAATGTACAATGCCATAATGTCCATAACATTTTTTACTCAATGTCAAGATTGTGTCAAGGTTGTCTGCTGTATTAATTAACAAGAAACATAATTCGTAACATCTTATCAAGCCCTTGATCTAAAACGCTCTACTTATTTGATAATAAAAACCAGCAATCTGATATGTAAAAAAGCTTATGGTAATTTTGACCCTCTGACTGTCGGATAGCAGCTTTCTTGGATTAAAAATGAAAGGCTTAATAGCAGAAAATGTGTAAAAAGCCCTTTCCTGAAGATGGCAATTTGTGAATGCAATAAAGCTATTTTCACCTTTTGTTTTAATTTGCTGAAATATTGTACGTACGTACGCACGCTCCTTCATTGCTTTCAGATTTTAGAAATATTATACGCATCCACTTAAAAGAAAGTTTTATATAGTTACCTATTTTTTAATCACTAATACTTTACCTAATAATACTTCTACCATTTGGTAATGTCCATGAGTAGCCGCTATATGCAGTCCAGTTTTTCCATGTTTATCTTTACTTTCCAGCAATTCTGCGGATCTACTCAGCAGTAGACCAACAACGGTCACGTGACCACCATAGCACGCTAGATGCATCGAATTATAACCCTAATAAAAAGAACAATAAGGGAGAGAAGAAAAGGTAATTTTATAACTGAATCGGTTATATTCAGATTCAGCAACCAAAATAATTTTTAACTCTATATCACACTCGAATGTCACATCACATATCTCAATAAGAAAATTAGTTATTTTCTTACATTTTCATGGGTAGCTGCGTCCACTTGAACTCCAGCAGAATTCAACAACAACCTTACAACGTTTTCATTTCCTGAGAACGACGCCAAATGCAACGGCGTCATACCGGATTCGTTTCCCAATGCCGGTACTAGTGACGCACCATTGGGTTGTTCCGATTTAACAGTACCCGGTACATGAGTCAGAAGTTCACGGACTGTATCGGCTTGGCCGAAATAGGCTGCTACGTGAAGGGGAGTAACCCCAAGTTTCTTGCTGATGACTCTTAAATTGTTTGAGGAGCGTAGGACTTCGAGGACTTGTTGGTGACCATATTGGGCTGCTAGATGGACTGCTGTAAAACCACCTGAAAGTAATTGGATATAGTATTATCAATACATTCTTTGGAAGGTAAAAACTTTAGAAAATGGATGTAGATAAAGCTCCAAAGAAATGATACGAATTCTATGTTGAGAGACATTTTAAGTATTTGTTATAAAACCTTATTTCGTCTAAATAACATTTACCTTTGTTTTCATCAGTAACCGATGCGCCTGCTCTAACTAAAGCTTTTACTACTTCAGCATGGCCTCCCTCGGCGGCCATTTGTAAGGGCGTGGCATCTGTTATTTTATTTCTTGCTGAAATAACACCCTATAAAATTTAAAACAATATTAAATGCGTTAAAATAACAAGTATTAAAATTTGTTACCTGTCTGTCAAATTTCATCAGTTCCTCAATAACAGTAACGCTGCCTTGGGCAGCAGCGATATGGGCACATGTATTGCCGTTCTTAGTGGTGGCCATTACAAGGCTCGGATGTTGTTGTAAAAAAAGTTTGGCAACTTCGGAAAAATTGTTTTGGCAAGCGGCGTGGACTGGCTTTTGGCCATTCTCGTCTATAATTGAAATAATACATTATAATTTATGAATGTACCTCAGACGAACAAGCAATTTATATTTCGCAACGAAGACATACTGCGTTCATAATTGAGGCTAATGTAAACAGTAACCCCATCATCTCACATTATACACCCCAGTAGCCTGAATGTCGAAATCAATCATTGGTCGCGTGGTCTGGACATCTGGATGTCTATTACGGACGGAAGAGAACGATGATATCGAAAGAAGTGATTGATCCTTCTTCTTAACAATGCATCACCCTATTCTTGAACCTCGAAGTTACCATTCTCTTCCATCAAGAACACTCGCTCTCTTAAAAATCTCCGAGAGAATGGGATCATATCGTGAGAAGTGTGTCGCCAAGCATGCGTATGCTGTTCTCTCGGAGTAATGATTGAGAATAAGCGTCCTGGTGTTTCTCCATGGTAGAGATTTACTTGTCAATAATATCTCTTTATCGCATACATTTATGCAATTGCAATTGCAATTTATCATTGCTCAATTCCAAAACCAGTATGCCGGAAATTTATGACAATTTTATTTACCTGTGGCGTCAATATCAGCTCCTAGCTCCAATAGAAGCTTGCAAACTTCTATCTGACCAGCTCCTGCAGCTAAATGCAGCGGTGTCTGTTTCTTTAGGGTTAATATATCGATGACTGCATTGTGATCTTTGATCAAGAACTTTACCAGATGAACGTAGCCGTTCATTGCAGCCAAATGTAGAGCTAAAAAGAATTAACACTAGACATGCTAGATAAAAATAGTGCATCTATAATTTATTTGTATCATATACCTAATCCTTTATAATAATAGTAAGAAATAATATTATATACCAGTTCGTCCATTTCTGGACTTGGAATTTATGAAAGCCTTATGTGTCAACAACGAATCACAGACATGAAGATAGCCATGTTCCGCCGCCAGGTGGAGCGCCGATCTACCTTCCAAATCAAAGACGTCGACCCTGGCATGATTCGCCAACAGGTTATTCACCAACTCAATGTGACCTAAGCAGGAAGAAGGAGGAAGGAACTTCATTATGAATTAGTAGTAAAGATGCAGAATATTTCTTCAGTTTCATGACTAAAGTAAGTACTATAGTCCCTCCTTGGAAAAAATTATTAATTTATTCTCAATTATGGTTATGTACCTTTATGAGATGCTATTAACAACGGCGTCCACCCATTTGCATTTTGTCTGTTCAAAGCTTTCTGAGCATCCGTTGGACTCATGTGAGCAATCATCTCCATCAGAACGTCGTTATTGCCAGCTGAAGCTACTAAATGGAAGGCAGTCTCGTGTTGTTTTGTCTGCAGTTTTACGTCGGCTCCGTTATCGAGAAGAAGTTTAACGGTCTCTCTAAATTAAAAAAAAAATAGTTTTCTAATAAATTAATTTTATTATTAGACGAAACAGTGCCAAGGGAGCAAGATTCGAGTATTACGTAAATAGGTTGTAAGTGGTTTTATTTTATAACAATTTTTGAAAATGTTTTTCCATTTATAAAAAAATCATTAAAAAGAAAATTAGAGTACTGATATGGGTAATAAAATTAAATTGATTAAGAAGTCGATAATGCAAATATGCATCCCATTCTAGTTAAGAATCGATTTCGGTAATGGGTTTAGCAATAATTTGATGTCTCTCTTCTTATAGTTAGAGAGACGGTGACAATAGGGGGTCCGTGAAGTGGAATATAAGTAATTAGGTTTTTCGTGGAGTTTAGGCCCCCCTCTACAACTTTTATATCTGATGAAATGCCGTAGAGCGTTGCTCAGAGGCGCTGTATCGCTTTAGATAGGAAATTCTCAATAAATTCAAAATTATATCGACCCATGTCTGAAAATGAATTTACAGCATCTGCGTGACCCCAGAGTCACGGGAAACACATTTTCTGACAAGTAAACCCTTGCATATACTTTTCCCAGCGTGTCAAAAAAAATGAAAAATAAAAAAAAAAGAAAAAAAGCGAAGTTGAAACTTTCTAGAATGGAATCGAAATTATATGTTAAAGATTATGTGAAAAAATTTTTGTCGTTCCAGGTCTCGCCATTTCATTATTGGAATTTTTTTTAAATCTCCTCGGAGGAAATTCGGAAAACGATCGTGACATGTCAGAAAATTGTCACATTACATTCCTTGACACCCAAATATGGTGAAAAATCTTTTGTCGTTCCAGGTCTCGCCATTTCATTATTGAAATTTTTAAAAATCTCCTCGGAGGAAATTCGGAAAACAATCGTGACATGTCAGAAAATTGTCACACTACATTCCTTAACACCCAAATATGGTGGAAAAAAAATTTCAGAAGAATCGCATCTAGCTAGGCGGAATTCTGACAATATTACGCCGAGATACCGGAAGGCAGGTATCGTGAACAAACACGGAACCCCTATTGCCACCGTCTCTCTAACTATTAGGCTAGAACAATTTTCAAAATTAAATAACGGTTTAAAGAAATTGACAAAGTTGTCTGAATATATGTCAATGTTTCGGATTGAAAGTTGGTGTGGCAAACCGACTAACTCAATATCAGTAACACTATTTATTTGTCTACTTCCTCATTCACATATATTGGTACTTAATCTTCATATAAAATGAAAGTAAATTTCTTTACCTGTCCGAGTTAGGAACTTCAACTTCTTCCTTATTGACATTGCAAACATAATGTAAAGCACTTTCATCGTTTTCCGTCACTTCGTTGACATATGCCGAAGCTGCTGCCTCACCTTTCTTATCTTTCACATAAAGTATAAGACTTTCGACTGCATCTGGACGACAGTTTCGGCTGGCGAGATGAAGAGGTGTTTCGCCTTTCTATTGAACGAAGTTTTAAAGAAGAAAATTGCAATGGAAAATGTGAGTTAGCTTAGGCTTTAGTAATTGTTGTCATAACGATCAGGATATTTTGAAAAAATAGTTTCTTGCTACTTTTCAGACTTTTCAAAGTAGCTTAAAATATCGCGGTGGTTGCAAAAAGGTTTAAGTACAAATAATTGAACATTACATTCCTTCGCAAATAAAATTCGAAGCAATGAACCTGAAATACCGCCCTGGGGGACTCCAGTGTTTACAAAATTTGATACCGAATATTTTACAGACATATTTAGAGTAGCTGAAATACAATACTTTCCTACATGTGTAACATTCTATTATAATATTTAATTTTTTAAATTGGTTATGAAAAATAATATTTATCCATAAAATTTTAAATTTATTCTAAAAATTCTAAAGCTTAAACTATAGAGTTTTAAAAAGTTTACGAAAAAATTAATTAACGAACTTATTCAGGGTATTCGGTTGATGCATCAGGATTAGTTTAATTACTAGTGGTAGCTCGTGTGCAAAAATATAGAGGAGGAGCCAAGCAAAATTATACTATCGTTACGCGAAAATATAATTCACGCCAAAGGCTAGGACGTGATACTTCCCCTGCTTCCTTTGGATCCGAAAATAGTCTGTATTTTAAAGAGATAATCTTTAAAAAATCGAAAACAAATGGACCGATAACGTCCGAAATTTCCCGCATATGATAAACGTTAATTAGTTAAATTACTTGTATGTTTTGTTTATACGGCAGGCCGGCAGTCTATTACAATATTAATAGATCTATTACTATTTTAACATATCAGTAATTATATATATATTCTCAATGTCTTCCCCATATCAATTTATGTTAATTCTGAAGGTGGCCCCCCATATCATAGGAAAGTCACACTTCTTTTGGTACTACAAGACATTTTTATTTACTAAAATACAATACCTACATACAATAAAATAATTAAATAGAAGAGTAATGCCAGACTTAATGACCTACTATATTAATGTATTTTAAACGTTAATCAAGCCTTCCCCCCTCCCCCATAGATCCGCCACTGGTGCCACCAGATGCCACTTTGCTTCAAAAGGGTACTCTTTTTGTTAGCAGTAAAATCAGTTTTTCTAATGAAAACAAAAACCTATTCAGTTTTAGACTTTTTCTTATATGACTTACAGGCACATTTATATAAACAGTATATTGCCAATACGAACGTTCCAAAATACAAAAAGAGTCCCCGCTATGGGAGATGGCGCGGGCCTATTGAGTTTGCGCAGTAGGGTGGAAATTTTATCGATCGCGTCAGAGCCGACCCGACATTATTTGTTCGTTGTTATCCGTCGCCATCTTTGGTTCTGGATGCTTTTTCAAATTACAGAATAAAAAGTGGTTCATACACATTGTTGTCGGGATATTAGTGCTTATACACTTTCATTACCTAACAACATTTTTTTAAAGGAGTTTTTAATTTGTGGTGATTCGATTCACTGTGTGGTAGGTTAGTTGTTTTGTTTAAGATAACAGGACACAAGTGCATGGTGCTTTTTTGCAAAAGTCGTGGATCAATACCAGGTATAAAGTATTTCAGGTATGTACATATATACGAAAATAGTTTGCTTATCACATTATCCGATCTTCGGAACCGAATTTCACTAAAAAGCTTGTAAAAAAAGAAGAGAATGTCACTCGTATACCATATAATATGTGGTCACTACCTAACCTTAAAATTAATGTATTTTTAATTTGGTGCATTAGTAGCTGATAATAATTCCCAAAATAGTCAATATAGTCATTCATTCTTAATTTTTGGTTTAGAAAAATTGAGGTTAAGAAATATACGACGTCGGATGAATTAAAATAAAGCTAATCGTGTCAATTGTTACAAGTATTCGGACGGAATTTGGCAGCAAAAGTTTACACCAATCAGGGCACGGTCGGATCATCGTATGGTCAGAAATCGTATGCATGGAACGCTGTCTTAAATCGAACTAATCGAAATTTTAATTGCAATATTTTTCCTAACTAACCAGTGAAATATACATTAAAAAAGTTGAAATCAGGCCCTGTCGAATGTTTACTTTCACAAGGAAATTTCCGAACTTTGCAAACTCACAACGCCCCCTTCGATGTCCATAGCGGGGACATAATTGCACATGGCATTAGCAATATATTGTTTATATACATATATGTATGTGCTTACAGGTATAACGTATACTGTCAGTTATTTTAACATATATAATCACCTCTATAAGTATCCTGATGCCTTACCCGAACACCCTGTATAGACAAGACATTAATGAGGTGATTTGCATAAAAACAAAAAATGCAAGCACAAGCAACAAGTTGACAGACTGCAAGCTAAATTTATATAATTGACAAGCGGATTGCAATGGACTAGCATAGTCAAGCATAGTAGTACAAATGAGCGTAAACAATATTAAATGAAGGAATTTATTTTACAAGAAATCGTGGCAAACAGGAAAATATTTTAGAGAAGATATAAAGAATTAGAGGAAGGTAATAAGAATTCACAGCCATATGTAAAGCTTTTGTAGTAGAAAAAGTTTTCGAAAATCACACCAACTTACTTTATGCGTTGCGGATGATATCTAAAAACAAACACTTTTATTATCAATTCGAATAAGTATTTTTCTCGGACCAGTGTAGCGTTGGTTAATTCTTAAATGTTCTAAGAATATAGAAAATATCCTTGATTGTCGGTTGGTAGTAATATATAAATATGGTTTAGAAAATCATTTACTAATCATATGCCTCATTATTAATAACAATAATAATAATAAAATATTTATATTTTTTTTTTATAAAATAATGTATGTAGAATTACTCATGATGTGCCACTTGATTCAAACACCTGTAAAGACTCATACATATATAATTTAGTCCTCTTTATAAGCCTCTTCTAGCGCTGAATTACACCACCTTCAAGTGGTGACATCCTATTTATAGAGGATGCTTTCTTCTTCTGTAATTCATAGTTCGGAGGGTCCTACAGTACGCAGAAGAAAGTCTTGGGCATTAATTGTTTATTCCTGATTATATAAGGCGACTAGGAAATTATTTTCCTTTCATATTTATATCCTAAATGTTGGGTTATTTTGTTCAATTACTTGAAAATGTAGATGTATGTTTGGAAAGAAAATGGGATCAAGCGACAATTTCGAAACATTAAAATTTAACAAAAGTAATTATTTAACGATAACTTCAACAATGGCCAGGAAGTTCTACAATGTCAGGAGCATGAATACCTGGGAATTACAATTACAATACCGGGACAGGTGTAAGAGAAATAGGAAAACGAATAGTGGAAGCCAAAAGAATGATCGGATGCCTGATTGGACTATATATACGAGACAATGATAAAGAGCAACCTCCTATAAGGAGCAGAAACTACAGATAAGCAAAAGAAGAAAGTGGAAGCAGTGGAAATGGACGCCATTAGAAGATCAATGCGAATCTCACCAAGAGAAAGAATAAGAAATGACCACATAAAACAGCAAATGGGAATAGAAGGCACGATAACTCAGGACATCGAAACGAAACAACTTACCTGGTATGGACACGTAGAATGGATGCCAAATGGCAGGTAGCCAAAAAGAGTACTACATTGGCAACCAATAGGAAAGAGAAGACGAGGAAGACCAAGACTAGAATGGCAGAAGTCCATACAGAAATCCATGAGTGAAAGAGACATGCCAACAGAGGACTGCAATGATAGAAGAGGATGGAAGTTGGGTGTCGGACAACGAAGGAAGACGTTCTAAACCGGCATCAAGAAGTCTCTCGTGGGGTGGATGGGTTTGACTATAGCTGATTTAGCAACTATATACCGTCATCATGACCCAAAAGGAGTAAAGTAATTTAAATTATGGAGAGTAATTTACAACAACTAAAAAATACCGATTTCGGCTTTTGACAGCCTGATACTGACCGAAAGCTTAAATAAATATTTTCTTCATCAGTCATGTATGAAATCAATTGAATGAAGTTTTGATCAAAAAAATTTCGGGAAATCTAAGGGCTTATTGAAGCCTTCTTAGACCACAACTGAAATGTCCGCTAATTCCCGTTTTCTTTCAAGCATTATAAAAATAATAAATAAGTGTTATTTACTATAATATTGTGCAACACAGTTATATCTGTTTTTATGTAACTAGTTTTATTAAGTGTACCTCTATGAACATGTCTAACGAATGGTGTGTAACAGTAATAACAGTGGAACGGTAATATAGTGACCACAGTCTAGCCGTCGCTTTACCTTATTTTTATATTGTGGATCACCCCCATCTTCCAACAGTAGCAACATTGTTTGGAGGTTGCCGTATTTCGCAGCAACGTGGACTGGTGTATTGCCGTCGCCAGTTGCCAAGTTGGGTCCAGCACCCGATTTTAGCAACATTAACGCGCATTTCTCTCCGTCCTTGACCCTTGCAGCTATGTGAAGGGCTGTTTCTTTAAGTTTACCACCTATATTTTGTAATAATACTATATTAAGATACAAGTTTCTTAAGAGATTATCTTAGAGCAGGCGTTTAATTTAGAAAACGACCCGCGAAGTACTACTGATTTAATTGTTTTATGAACCGTGTATTTTTTTATAATACTTTTTCTATTTGTGTCTTTAAAGTCTAAAAAACTTTAAAAAATATAGTAGATATTTTCAATTTGAATTAATATTTTCTTTTTGGGTTTGTTCGGGTTCGGCAATACTTTTACAATTTAATAAAATGTTACAAGTATTAAATATGCCATGATTGAAACAATTGAACACAACAAAGCTTCTTCCCATCCGTCATAATTAAAAATAAATATATTATTAAAGTTAATAAAAATTAGTCAGGAAGAAAGTTGTACTCCGTCAGAAATATGAGAAACTGCAGAAAATAATCTAGAAAAACTTTTAAAGAGAATATGCAAAACTTTGAGTTATGGTGCGAGCAGAACAAAGTTCAAAATATTGAACAAAATAATAAATAATACTATGGAACAAAATATTGTGACACAGAATATAACAGGAATAATAATTAATGCCCAAGAAATGTCTACAGTAACTATAAATATGTATATATAAAGTAATATGTATAATACTATTTTGATTTAAAAATAAAAACAGTACTTTATTAAATAAAATTTTAGTAATAGAGCATAAACTGGAAGATATTTCTATTATTTTTAGGTTATGTTCAGTGTTTAATTGTACTAGAATTTATAGAAAATTGTAATAGTTTTCTAGGAAAATGTAATAGATGCCGTATGTGTAAATTGTAATAGATTTGCAGTTAACTGTAATAGAAATTTCAAGTGTTTCCCCTCTATCCTCTCCTCTGTGGTCGTAGTGGGTCCATAGATGTTGTCAGCGTAATTGTTATCGAATATAGCAGCAATATGCCGCCACCAATAAGTATTAAGCAACAACGATCTTGCATAACGCATGACAGCAGCTTTTAAGTAAATTTCGCGGTAAATTTGAGTTCGATTTTTTTTTTAATGTTTCATTTCATTATATTTTTTCATTTTCCCTTGTTTTCTTTATTTCCTCGCATTAAATAAAAATGTAATAGATTACATGCCATTAGTAATAGGGTAATATATTTTTTGGAAATGTAATAGATCTATTACAATTATAATAGAAGAACAACACTGACTATGTTGTTTTATAGTTGTGACTAGAAATCCGAGTATAGGTATTTCAGATAATTATCTAGTAAAAATGATCTATTTGCAAGGTTAAAGGTATATAATATATAATATTTAAAGTTTTCTATAAAAAAGTTTTGTCGAATCCATAATGCCTAGAAAACTAATTTCAACGAAATCAAAATAAGCCTAAAATTCGAACCCTACTTGCTGCCAACATAAAAAAAATAAAATTTTAGTTTCATAAATTGGCAGGTTATTCAATTTTTTTTGTATTTCATAATGTAGCCATTATGAACCCCAAACAGAAAAAATTACTTTTGTATTTTTAACCAAATCTTTAACAATAATTGAGTTTGATTATAATAGTCATTTAGAGATTGATGGAACAAAAATTTAAAAAATAATTAATTTTAAATAAGCAATTTTTTTAAAAATATTTAAAAAATATACCTCTGACGTGAACATCTGCTCCATAACCTAATAACGTTTCAACCACTAAAGGCTTGCAAGATTCGACAGCAATGTGTAATGCAGTATAGTTATCCTAAAATGAAAGAAACATGTAACTTATGTAACTTAATTAGCTAAAAATATAACTAGCTTAAGTTTTAAAATTTATAAAGTTTGTTTCCACCAGGAATCGAGCCCAAATCTCCTACTTTGGTATTTGGATCAATGTAAAAATCTAACAACTTATATTGGGAGACAGACGCAACAATTCCAGTTTTGCGTCGAAATGGCGGGGTTTCTCGACTTTGTCTTTAAAATGACAGATACTTTTTTCCAATAACTGTCAATATCAATCAAAAATTAAATTGGTATTTTAGGTACAGTGGCATCTGGTAAATATCAACATGATTGTTTCAAAACTAACTATATGGTTTATTATCCTTATTTTAACATGTAGAAACAATTATAGTTTCAATTTTTAATACTTACGTTTGTTGTAACATCAACTTTTTCACCTTTTTGTAATAGAGTATTTATAATTCCTACATGACCGTATCTGGCTGCAGTGTGTATACTTCTTGCTCCATCCTACAATTTAATATGCGATTTTAATTTATACAGGGTATTTAAAAAGGTTAATCAAACGAAGCGCACCAAAAAATTTAAATGAAAATATACTTTTTTTATTATAACATAAATATTCAATTTTTTTTTTAAATAGTGTACTAGTTTAAAAAGTGTAAGGTAAAGTTATATCATATCAGTAAAAAGTAATAAGGATTATTAAAGGGGGATTATTTAAAACTACAATTTGAATCTTAAAGTCTGTCTAATTCGTTCTAAAAAGTTTATTTCCATCACAAAGAATTTCATTGTTATAAATTTCACTTAAATGCGTCTCAGAAAATGAGGTTTTACAGTTTATATTACTCTCAGTGTCTTATTTATATAGGTGTCTAGAAGATAACAAATTTTGTCGGGCTATATTTAGATGAACAATACTTTAATGCATCTTGTTTATACTTATTTATTAAGCAACGTTTAACTAACGAAAATCATTAATAATTTAGCGTTTTCGTACGGAGACTCATAAAAAAACAATTTTCCGATTAATTATTAATACACTTATTTTATTTCGTTGTTTGTTAAAGCTTGTACTTTTAATAACAGCACCAAATAAGAAGATGTGAAGTGACTAATGAACGTTATTTAATAGTAAGCATTAATATATTAATAAGCAAAATATTTAAATAGTTTATAAAATTCTTAATAACATAAAATGCATGTCATATGTTATCATATTGTGAAACAGTATTAATGAAATGCGCATCATAGGTTAATATATTATGGAGCTTTAATTTTTCTACAAATACAAATTATTAATGCTACGCAAATACAAATATTGTTATATCTGTTCTTCTTCAGAGATATTTTCATAATAAAGTTTGCTAATTTTCACAAATGTTTTTCTTAAAGTAATTGAATTAAAAACGTACTTTGAATAACCAAGGAGGATCTACCAGCTCAACTTCCTTGTCAGATGTAGGCGACTTCATGATCAGTACGTACACTTTTTCACAACCGATTCACTTATATTTCACATTTAAAACAGCAACGAACTGGTAATTGCAAACAATCGTAGCCGAAGTAAAATTTATTTTCGAGTGATATTTCCATTTTTATCATTCTCTATTATACTGCAGCTACTTGTCTGACACATTAAACTAACGAGCATCGTAAAAATATTTGCATTTAAGAAACATCCCACCCGCTTTGTTTCAGCTAAAATTAGCTGCTAATTTACATGTAGCGTCAAACAGTTATATTTTTGAATAATAATGTGTATAATAATGGGGTAGTATAGTAAACGGTGTTTTTTTATTACAAGATTGATCAAATAGTTTAGAGATGTCCTTGGTAGAATGTTGATATGCTACGGAATACATTAAGGACTGGAAAGTAACATTGTTGCAGGATTTTTTTTGTTAAACGATCCTTCGTAGATATTTTACCTTGTTGTTGCTAAAAATAGATTTGAGAAATAACAGGCATATGAATTTTTTATTAAACTTCTTAGCATATTAATAAAGTTCAATTAATATTCTTTATTATATGCTTTATTTAAATATACACGGTATTATGGTCTATTGTGCTCCTTTGGCGTCGGGCCCTTTTAACTTCCGAAAAATACAGAAAACAATCATATGCAGTTTTCAAGCACCACTGCCTTTTTAGTGGTGTTATGGAAATGACGTATTATATTTAAATGGGTGACTCCTTGGGTGTCCTAGAGACGCGCTACATATTTTTTTTTCAAGTCGACCGTTTTAAAAGTGGGGTCCAGCCCCATAAACCCACCCCTCATCCGGCGTTCGTTCGGGGTTGTTCGTCATGTCACCCTGTGGTGGCATATCAAAAACAGGTGTTACGCGCAATGTTGCCAAACTTTGTAAAAATGTAAAACTTTAGTTCCTTATAAAAATAAATATTTAGCATACTTAGAAAGTAAATCCAGGACGCGATTAAGGAATCCAGGGCACAGACACCTTCAGTTCTTTTTTCTATGGGAAAAACTTTATGTTCATCACGTGCCCTGATGATAGTGTGGGAGTGCATAATAAGCTTATCACTAAACGGCCTCTTATTTCCAATCTCGGAAAACCGTCATATTGTCGAGAGAAAAAAGCACAGTGAAACAGAACAAATTGCACTAAATCACTTAAAGAAACACACAGATACCCACGAGTTTCAAATTAGTTTTTTTTGAAGATATGCACTTATTATCAGATTACAGGAAAGCACTAAACACTAACCCATAATTACACTTTACAATAGATAACACTATCGCACACATAGAACAACAACACTTAATTATTTCGCAATTCAGAAATAATAAAAACGCTAATTTCTATGGGCCATTAACCCTTTACTAAAGATAAAATGAAACAATTATGTGACATTAACCGTTTGAAATAAATTTAATGGACTCGACCAACCAAGGTGCTTTCTTTCTCCGAAAATTGCTAGCGCGGTTGCCATTTCCGAGACTATAATTATACAGGAAAGTAATATTATAGAAGGAAATTCGGCAATTTCTTATAAAACATCGAAAGTGACAACGCTGTATTTTTAGATAGACAACACGTGACACGTGAAGACAGGCAAAAGAACAGCCCGTCAGGTTAGCCCGTTTGTCCAAAATCAGCTGTTTAAAGAAGTCGGGTGATTTGCATACGCGTTACCGGTTTTCTACTGTTTTTACAGAGTTTCAAGCAGATTTGTGAAATTGTGTGTTAATACTGAAACCCGAGTTTAAATTATTAAGTTATTTGTGTACAGTGGTTGGGTAATTACTTAAGAGTGCATATTAACACAGATAAATAAAGAGTTTGTTCAAAATGCCAAGTAGTTGCTGCATTAATAGATGCAAGTTAAATTATAATGACAGCGAAAATATTTCCGTGTTTTCCTTCCCAAAAAAAGCAGATAACTGCGAATTGTGGAAGAAAAAGATTCCCAGAGAGAATTTTACTGACGAAAAACACCAGAGTCTTCATAAAACACTTTGAGGAAATATTTTAATAGTAAGAGAATTGAAGGCAACCCGACCGGACGGTAGAACTTTGTTACATTATTTATATCTATAACAAGTCTTGCTTTAATTTTTATTGAGCTATAAACATAGATTAGATAATTTTGGATGGCTCTAAAACAAATAAGAGTATTTTACAGAGAAATAAAGCATAAAATAAATTTGGTTGACGTTATCTTGCAGGCGAGGTCATAGAAATATTAATACATTTCTTTAGCGTTAACTTATTTTTACATTTAAAGCCACACATGTTTGAATGAGTTTGAATGTAATAAACCATTTTTTTCTTCTAAAGGGTAAAGTGGCATTTCAGTTGTTCAGATCTGACTGGTGTCGTTCGAATTGAACAAGTGAGAACATACCTGACCGTTATAAACTCCGCGGTGGTTTGTTCGAGTCAGTTCAAGTTTATAAATCAGAGATTGTTTCCCAGTGAACTGAACTGAACTTAAAAGTTTATAATAATGTACCCTGAAAAATAAACAACTTTTAATCTGTCAAACAGTTAGACTTTCTAAAGAGTTTACCCTGAAGATATGACCACACTGTTCAAGATTCAGTGACGTTTTTCGCCATATGTTGCTTTATTTACCTTCCTGGCAGGGGCCCCACGTGGTCATTTTTGGTTTGACATAATGTCATGTACAGGGCATATTAAATTAAAGCGCCATTTATAATACGTCATTTCCATAACACCCTGTATACGATAACACCAGAATTTAACAAATTTGGTGAGAATATCTACAAGGTACAATTATCTATTATCTTGTAAGGTATGGGCAACCATGACAAATTTTGGCTCTCTATATCAAACGGTCCCTGAGAGAAAAATCTATGATAGCTTCCGAGACAAATATAAATTTCCTGATAATACATATACATGCATAACCCTCACAATAATAAACGTTGTTCTGTATATTTTAATGAAAAAGCTAGTACACATGCCTGTTCGTTCTAGCCTCTATTCCTTTCTTTTCTAACGTTTGTTATACGGGCTTTAAATTTTGGATGCTTATTTTCTAATAATGTTAAACTCACTTTATTTGGCATATGCAGATAAACTCCTTTTTTAAACAGCATCATCGCACAGTCGGCATGGCCATTTAGGGAAGCAATGTGCATCAGTGTGGACCCATCCTTAGTTCGTTCAAAAATACTTGCTTTGAATTTGTCGGCTAACAGTTCTATAAAACAAAAAACAATTTATTTTATATTCTATTGTAGCAATTTCGAATGCCGTTTACAAATTGACACACTGTATAATTTCGTATGTTTTTACCTATTATATTTGCATGTCCGTTTTCTGCAGCCAAATGCATCGGGGTCCGATCTTGGAAATCGGTTATGCTCGCCGAAGCGCGAACACCGTAAAAATATTTTACTAAAATTTCATCACCTTCGGCAGCAGCGATGTGAAGTGGAGCCTGACCGTCGCCGTTTCGAATATCCACGTTAGTTCCATAATCAACCAAAATTCGAACCTATAATTGAAAAAAAAATAACATTTTAATCGTCTAGCTTGTACTCAAAATTATACTTTAAAATTGACCTGTTAAATTTGTCTTTGTACATTGACTCACCATGTCGATATCTTTCCTTCTGACAGCAAGATGCAAGGCTGTGTCGCCATTGGCTGCTGCAGCTTTTAACTGTTCTGACGTCAGCGTGCTTAGTAATTCCCTGCACATCGATTGGTTACCGGCCTCGACGGCAAGTAGAAGAGGAATTTTTCCCCTCTGAAAAGATGTTATAAATCAGAAGTCAATCGTTCTAAATAAACCGTTTAGGTCCTTATCCGATTTTCATTTGTTTTCAAGTTATAGCGTAATCGGGTCAAGCAATATTTGAACTCAACGTTTACAGAGCTTAGGATTGGTCAGTCCTAATAGATGGCCTCCAAGATCCACCACTAGACTTTTGTTCATGTGGCTGGTTCAAACATGAAGTTTACCAAGTAAAAGTCGTCACTTGGAATGCACTGAGTACCAGGTACTCGTACTTCGTAGACGAAGCACAAAATGTTTAGAGGTCAATGGCTATATTTTTGAACTTTCATTAAAAGAAGGCTAAGATTAAAATAATGTTAATGTATGTAAGTATTTGTAATTACGTTGAAATTTTAAAACTGATGAAAATCAGACTTGTTTTACATTATTTTCCCTTGTAATAGTATATTACGTACCTAGGTGGAAAGTGTTTCATTCCTGTCGAGAGAGTCAGTAGATAAAGGAGGCGCGAAGCGGCGAGGTTAACTTAAGTCTCTAGACAGTAATGAAACTTTTCACCGAGGTTTATATACTATTTTATTTACAACCACATCTTTCCATTTCTTATTATTTTGAATTAAAATTATTAATGAAAGGTAAATGTCATTTTGACTTTTCCATTCAAAAATTAGACAGAACTTTCAAATAACCGCAGGTGATAAAATAACGTAGGTAATAATACACATCAAGATGGCAAATATAATTTTTTGAATATGGTTTCCATGTCACTAAACAATATATTATTTCAACAACAGAATAATGCGGAATGGAAGATGAGGAATTTGATTTTGCTGCTACTCCACCAGTAATTCGAGAAGCAGCAAAAATAGTAGAACTAAAAGCCGCCCGAGATGGCAAGGCATATATTACTGTTTCAAAGAATGGTGTACGGGAAACAAAGTTCAAAATCCTGGTTCTGAGTCGGCGCAACTAGCTTATTTCAGTGAAAATGCCAAGACAAAGAAGATATCAACGATTTGGTCACAATATTGAATGCTGAGGACCACTCTATCAATTAGGGAAACAGTAGACATATCTAAACACGCAAAACATTTTTAAAAAAGTGTGTATTTTGAGATTAAAAGAAAAAAATTACAAAAAAATAATTTACTTTCCACTCGGGTGGAAAGTAAAAGTAAAAAACGTCAACTTTCCATCTTTCAAAGATAGATGAAATGTCATTATTACATGCATGGTTGTAAATAAAATATGTTTCTAGAGTTTGGTTGATCCGTTCGTCCCAAGTCCTGTATTGTAATTAAAAATTAATGGTTTTTTAAATGTTACCTTACATACTTCTTTCTGAAGAAGATTCCAGCGTTTCTTGCTTTTACCAATCAGTAGTTTCCCCATCATGCCCGACCGTTAGTTCGTGTGGCACAGTTAAAGTTTTATACGTAATATGACAGCTATATTAAAAATATTGGATATCTCCCCATCTGTTTACTTTTTTGACCTTGATTTTTATGATCTCACAGGGAAACGGCGGAATATGTTATAAAAACTATACACTTTGGATTAAATTAATGTCGCCTCTTTTTTAAGATAATTTAAGATTATTTATTCCATAGAAACAGTTCGATATGACGTTATTCAAAACAAGGTACTTGGAGATTCTGTCTTTAAGACATTTCTCGAATACTTTGGCAAAATTATTAGTTAGACTAATCGGTCGATAATAGCTTTATACTTGATTTGTCTCCAGATTTATAAATTGGAGTAACTATTGCAATTTTTAATTGCTCTAGTAATGGCACTACTGAATATTAGATTGATTATAAGTGCATCTGTATGAGGAGAAATTAAGTAGGTATAGGGTGTTCAATTTTCGACACTTTCTGGGGGTTATTAGAGTTATTATAAAAGATAGAATGCTGTGGTTTTCACTTTAGTTTCCCACTTTTTAACGAAACGGACGATTCCGGTGTAAAATTTATTATGGCTCTTTTAGTTTTTAATCTACAGGGTTATTTTGATAATCTTCGAGTTAACTTATCAAAAAGGTAAAACTGACATGCCGTTCAGTGGCGTAACCAGTTTTCCCCTTAAAAATTTAGTTCTTGAGATATTAACTAAATTAAAAATTTGAGAAGTGACAAAGGCTACACTGCCATCTCTCCCTATCTTTGTCACTCACTCGGCTCGATTAAGCAGACGTAGTTCCTATATGAGTATATGCTAGCGACGGCGGGCTGTCAGTATAAAACGAACAGCGTCGGTTTATGGTTGATTTTTTTTTATCACCAATACACACCCAAGCAATCCGATCGGTTTTGCAGATGTTTGTTCGAATTTCGATATTTTTCGGTTTACGCGTGTATCTTCCACTCCATAAATAAACTACGAATATTGTTTTTTGATGAAACTAAGTTGCTCAGTTTAAGACCGGTAGTTTCTTCTGGACGCAACAGCTGCCGTTTGACAGAAAATATGGAATGTCGGAACAACTCAAATTTCCGCTTCGCGTGTAGTAAAGTCAAATTGTGTTGTGTGTTGCGTTCAAAATCTAAGATGTTTCAAGCATAAAGTGTTTCCAGGAGTATTCCAACGAATAAGAAAAACAACTGATTATGTATGTGTCTGGATGTCCCGCTTTTTAGTTATAAGATAAATACAAGTAAGTAATTAATTTTTATAATTTATATGCAATTTCAGTTTTACATTAAGTTTGGCAACATTGCCATTGGGTCTGGGTGAAATGTTGTACAGTAGCGCGGACTGACCTGTGAGTAAGAGTGTTTGTTACCCCACTTTAAAAACGGTCGATTTAAAAAAAAATATGTAGCCCTTCTCTAGGACACCCAAGGAGTATGCTCAATTGATTAAAAAATCCCATTACAAAAAAGTTATTATTGTTAATATCTCAACAACTAAACCTTTTAGAGAAAAACTGGCTACGCCACTGAACTTTACGGAAAATTCTCTAACAAGATCGGTTTCTACCTTTGCGATAAGTTAACGCGCCACGAAAATACGAGGAGTGTCTAAAAAGCGAAGATTTTCAAAATCACGCTGTAGACAATCTATTTTAAAACTACAAGTTTATTGTTACAACAAGTTTTGACCAATTCTGAATATTCAAGAATTTACGAAATTAAGATGTCACATTTTCGCTGTTCAGTATATGTTCCGATAAAATCCATAGAACGCTTTAGGCCATTCTACATTTGCATCGTATTATTTTCGGGCGGATTTTCCCCAAAAAGAGCTGCAGAAGTCCGTACCAGGCGCGGCCCGTTTGACACGCGACATACTATTCGGCTGATGGAAGACCAATGTCTCGAGTTTCGATGATATACCTTGGCTAAAAAAATCTTTACACTTTGGGTGAATTTAAATTTAACACGAGGCATACACAAGAGCTTCATATTACTACGTCTTTAGTTTGCGATTGGTGGAGTCATGTTATTGCACTAGTGATGTAATAAGATCAATCCATAATGCATTTAACAGAATAAGTGTCACCCAAAAATATGAACTTGCCAAGACACGCGGCGACGTGTCGGGATTAGAAAATTTGATATCAAAATCATGATATTAAAAATAAATTTATAATCAAATTTAAATACTGTCTTTTTTTTATTTATATTACCGTAGAAGAAATGTACATATAGGGTGATGCATCGCTGAATTGAACATAGGAAATTCCATGTATTTTTGGACACTTGTAATATGTTATTTTTTGTCGAATTAAAAAAAAATTTCACATTATAAAATGTGAATCATAATTTACTATATTGTACATAACATTAAAAATGGGGAATCATAAGGTTATCTATTGAAAAAGACATATAGATAAGCAAAAATTAAAACTTTTTATTTGAAAGTGCCCTGTTAAACAATCGTCAATTTAATTCACAGTATAAAAGCTTGCTTCCTTATGAAAAGGCCTTTTAGATTCCATTTGGATTTATGGCTTGTAACAAATAATACATTTAAAAGAATAAATATGAAGATAAAGATAAGTTTTCCTCAATTATTTGAACTTACCCCGTCGATCTTCAGTCTTATGTCTTTTCCAGCGGTTTGAAGAAGGGCTCTTAAAATGGCGGTGGCTGTACCAGTCTGTCTCGAGGCTACCAGATGTACAGCCGTTTGGTTCCGGCTCTAAAAATTGCACGTTGTAATCTAACCTTCTATAATATTATTACAGCATTTAGTTATGATTTAGAGAATCTACACCATGCTCACTTATTCGTATTCTTCAAATTGTTGTCGTGGTTGTCTTCTGATTTTGCTCTATATTTTAGCGGGGGTTACTTATAGTATTTTGCTATGTAAACGGACGCGTATGTATCTCTTTCGAAAATTCTTTTTACACTGAACCAAAGTCAAGATTTCGAAGAGCTTGTGAAAGCTCGCAAACTTTTGCTATTAAATGAATGTAATTATTATAATTTGATACGAAAACTTTTCCAGTTTTGTAGTGGCGGGGGTCATGCAAATAGATACTTTAAACTAATGTTCCTAGAGACAGAGATATTTTTAAATAAATGGTATATTCTAATTTAGAAGTAACTAAAATATTCTAACGGTGTAAACATGCACACACTAGGGTATCAATCTTCCTTTTTAAATGGTGAATTGTTTAAAGGAATTGTAACTGCAGAACTTATCTATATATTATTATTATTATTAATATTTTCCAAGAATTAGGTTTCGTAGTCATAAGTAATAATTATTTCTTTGTAGTGAACATGCAACCATAGTACCTTTACGGTGTAATCTTAGAAATAATGATAGTTTTGAGTTTTAAAGTAATTTTCTATCATTAGTCTGGCGTGATACAAATGTTTTTACGAATTCGGTTCAAGTTAGTTATTTTTATGTCGAGTTGCAGAAATAGTGGAGTCAATAAGTGACTAACCACATAACTTTGACTGTGCCAAGAAGTACATTTTCAGAAATGATGTTATCACAATCAAAGTGGCTCGAAATAATTATGATTTTAAGCTTTGAAGTAATTGTGGATCATTAGTTTGGGTGATATAGAGTGATGGAGATGCAAAAATTTTTTTTAATTTTTCAGTTAATTATCAAGTGACATATCGATACATGCATCGAATAACATTGTAATTGACAAATCGTGTTCTTAGAGGAGAAGACATAACAGGTTCCGGTATATTACTTTACCATGATACTACAGGCAAAATACCAAAATAATCAGATGCACATGGGATGAAAGAGGGAGTTAAAAAAAAATTAAGCTAAAAACCCAAATTTTAGGTTTGAAACATTGAAATTTATTTTGAACTCTGAAATTGGTAAAAATGTCACTTACAATGTTATTTGATGCATGTATCGATATATTCGTCACATTTTCGTTTCCAGTTCATTTAAATACATTAATTTTTGTAGCAGATATGAAATTTTTAAAGATACCTACATTAAGGTAAGGGTCAATGGAAGCGCTATGACAGAACATTAGATATGTTTCAGAGCCACATGATGTTCCTTTCGCGCTATTTATCGGACAAAATCTTATGCTGATACAGGATAATGCTTCAACTCATGTCGCGAGAATTGTTAACCAATACTGAGACGAGGTCGAAATCCCATAAATGAATTGATCCCCACGCAATCCCGCCTTAAACCCAATAGATTATGTCTGGGACACACTGGGCAAAAAAATACGATCTCTGATACTTGCTCCTGCAAATTTACATGGGCCCAGTGCAGCTCTTCTTGAAGAATGGCAGCAAATACACCAGAATTACATACGGAACCACATTGAAGGTATGCCCAGGTGTATTGCAGCTGTCATTCGAACTCGTGGGGAAACACTCGTTACTGAGGCCTGTATTATTTTTTAAGTTGGTTTTTATTTAATTCACGCCATTCTCGTAATTTAGTTTTAAGTTTTTGTTATGTTTGGAAGTTAATACAAGTTTCTTAAACAAGTGAGTTTCTTTAAAAAGAATCGCTACAAAAATTCGTATTGAAATCAACTAAAAAAGAGAATGTTAAGAATAGATGTCACTTGATTTTGATAAACAAAATAAGAAATTTGACATCTCCATTACTACAGAATGTTTTAAAGTTTCAGTCAAAAAACAGTTCTTGTTTAAATTTGTATAAGATATATGCACATAACATTCCTAGAATCTTCCACATGTACAGGGAGTCCCATTTTCAACACTTTTATAGGATTAATTAATTAAGTAATTATTAGTGCTACCAAAAAAGTAATGTAGGTGTCATGTGCTATTTTTGGGTCAAACTTAAAATGGTAAAATCAAAATTTGAAAATATTCTCTTGCTTAAGAGATACGGGGGAAAATCAAAAATTGACAATTTCAAAATTACCCTATATTTTCTTAATTAAAAGAGATACAGAAAAATATTTTATACAGAAGTTTATTTATATTGATTGTTGAATAATTTGCAGTTTTGAGAATAAGTATACGGGGTCAGGTAAAAAAGTTATCGGACCTAAGCTCACTTTCTTAAATGGAACACCCTGTATATTTTAATCTAAAAATATGCTTTCAAATATATATCACACCATGGATGATATTGGTTTCCTAGGCGATTTATTAAACTTCATCACTTTAAACCACAGTAGACCATGAAACAAAAGGTAATATCCTAGAAGCAACTATCTTGACTATTAACACTTAACGTCAATTTCACTTTTACATATTCATTTGCCAAAAAGGCAACAACATTTTGAAAAATTTGATGTGATATCAGTTTATATTGAAAGTTGAAAAAACGAAGAAATGCGCAAAATGTTTATTTTGTTCGCTATCCTGAAAGACGGTAACCATTTAAGTACATATTCCGAACATTTGTGATGATTCCCGTTATTTTTACCTTAATCTGAATCTTTTATTTCGTTCCAAAGTAATAAAGTTTAAATAAATCGCCTAGGAAGCCAATATTATCCATGGTGTGTTATATATTTGAAAGGATAATTTAAAATAGTATCTTTTTAGATTAAAATATACAGGGTGTTCCTTTTAAAAAAATAAGGTTAGGTCCGATATCTTTTTTACCTGTATACTTATTCTGAAAGTGGCAGATTATTCAACAATCAATATAAAGAAACTTCTGTATAAAACATTTTTCTCTTTCTCTTTTAACTTAGAAAATATAGGGTAATTTTGAAATTGTCAATTTTTTGATTTTCCCCCGTATCTCTTAAGCGAGCGAAAATTTTCAAATTTTAATTTTACCATTTTAAGTTTGACCCAAAAAGAGCACATGACACCTACATTACTTTTTTGATAGCACTAACAATTACGGAGATATAAAAGTATCGAAAATAGGACACCCTGTACAAGGTTTTCGATAAATTTGCCTAAAATAATCGATTATTTTAGCTGTGAGTGTAGACCAATGTCATTAACAATCAAAGTTGTATGGTTAGTTAATTATTGTTTAAAATCGTTCTACAACCCAACATTAACGTGTTTTTTTAAATATAAACTTACCCCTCCAGTTGAATATGGATCAACTCCCTTTTTACCCAATAGAAGTTTAACTACATCTTCTCTGGAATGCATCGAACCAATATGCAGGACATTGTAGTTATCCTGAAAAAATAAAAATAATGAGATAAATTTATTTAAATCAGTACAATGAATGAGCTATCGAAAAGTACTACTACATAAACCGAAAATACAAGACATGTTCTTGTTAGAACCCTTACAACAGTTATACACGATCTAATGACAAATAACGATTTCATTGTAGCCTAAAAGAAGTGCAAACATGTGAAACCATTTATTTGTAATTTATTGTTCTTAGGGCAAGAACATGCACATTTGTCGTGTTAAATTCACATATCGGTTTGAGAATTGGCTTTTTTAGCCCGCTGAAAAGTTATGAATAGTATTTCGTGACGTTCTTGGTCTAAGTCGATGACATCTGTTATTGATTTTATTTTTAACTGATTTATGTGCGTAAAAATCAGTTTATTTAGATGGAATGTCTTAACGCCTTAGTTTTTTTTATTAATGTTACTATTATTTTTTCTTTATTTATTTATCATTCCTTTGAGTTCTTTAGTCGCCTGCTCTCCTTACCTGAAAAGATTAAGATAATTTCGAACTCTCAATGTCCTAAATCTGGTTAGGTAATACTGATTTCAAAGACAGTGAAACCTCTCATAACGGACACCTCTAATAAGGGGACATCTCTATTAAGGGGACAATTTTTCATAGTCCGGAACTGGGTATATGAAATTCCATGAAAATCAACATCTCTTATGCGGACGCGGATAGGCTGTTTTCATACAAAGAGTGCGAAAACCCTCCGTTAAACGGACAAAAAATTTTGAAAGTATTTGAGAGACGAATAAATACGGTGCAAAAACTCTCTGAGGACAGACCGGCAACCAATCGCGTATGCGTGGTAGCACGAAAGGACTTCGCCGAATGAAAGTATGTGTGATTCCCCGACAGAAGTCCGCCGTATATTTTTGAGTTATAAGGTTAAAATCGTAAACAATGGCACAAAAATGTCGCGTTTTGAGTCTGAAAGAGAATATTGATGTTGCAACAATTTGATAACAATGATTTTTGCGAGTTAATTAACATTGATAGCAATGTGCTATTAGAAGATGATAGTGATCCCATTCCTACCGATTATGTAGTCCAAACTGAAACCACATCACTATCTGACGACTCTGATGAATAAGTTGAACAAGCCATTAGTATGATAAAGGAATTATAAGAGTATGCAAAGAATAGAGGTGACTCTACAGCAATTGAATTGTTATCAGAGTTGGAATTACATTTTCTAGATTGCAAGTATAAAATGCAAACACGTCAAACTACGTTATTAGATGTTTTTAGTACTACATCCTAACTGAAACTAGTGTATTTTTGTTATGTTACTGTCTCGGAGATATTTGCATTTAAATTGTGAGCGCGTTAGCTCAGGCAAGCAAATAATATTTTGTTACTTCTTACCAATTAACTTTTATATGATAATTAATATTCTACAATTGGATTGTTCTTTAACTTACTTTAACTCTGGACGACCCGAACTTAGTATACCTTATAAGCAAAGTATTATTTTCATTAAAAACTTAAATACACATTAAAAATTCACCAAAAAATCAATTTCTCGTCCTAAAAAACCGTAATTGCCAAATTTTGTAAAAAACGTTAGTTTCTCTCAAAGTTATTAGAGAAAAACAAAAATGAAGTTTTAACTTTAACACCCTGTATCTCAGTTAATATCAACGGATATAGGTAAGTATAATTAAATCCTAATAATTTTGCGTAAGGAGTATGTGGTTTTTCCATGTATCATTAATTAGCGGACACCCTGTATAGAACGCTCCCTTTCAAGGGCTACGTATTTGCTATGCCTATTAAACTACGATGTTCATAACATATATTATATCATATATGTATGTTTTTCTTATTATACCTTTTTCATCATTTTTCAGAAAAATGCCTCTACTTTTCCGATAACGAATGTTTGTTTGTATAACTTATCAAGATTTAATTACATTGCCCTATTTTTGGATTAATATATTAAAAATGGCAAAACTGTTGTCGGTTTACCTTGGCATGATCACTAACTTTAATCACATATAAAAGCCTTATTTGCAGCCCCAATTTCCTAATTTCAGACCCGACCTTTCGGAAGTATGAAATGCATGGGGTGTGTTATGACTGAAATGGTATTAAAACCTATATGAGGATTTATGGATTTAAGAATAAGGTTTATCAAGATTAGGGGTTATTTTTATAAAATAGAATGTTCTATTTTAGGGTTTATCTGGCAGTGAAAAATAGTGCAAAATTGTAATTATCATCGAATTACCACTGGCAATTTTTCATTTGAAATGATTCGTGTGACGTGTGAAAAAAATGTGTGAATAGTATAATATATATTTTTACTTATTTATTTTAAGCTGGATGTGCATTAATCGTGTAATTTAATGTTAAAAAAAGTGCCGTAACTCTTATATTATCAAGTTGAAACAGTATTCGCGTCGTTCGTTGCCTGGGCGCCACATTATTATTGTTAACTTACAAATGTCAACAATATTTCAAAATAGAAAGAAATAATTCCGATTCCGAAAAGGAAAACTCATTTCAATGCGCTCCAGACTGAATAATTAATAAAGCCAATGAAGCAACACAAAATTTGTTGCCTGAAAAAATGTACGTAATACGTTTATTAAATTGCATTGGACCAAAAGCTAGTGAAGACTTCGATTTTATTAATTCTGAATAATCAAGTCGATATAAGCAAATATCCTAAACTATTCATTCCTAAGTGACAATAAGTTGGTTATACACCAATATACAGGGTGTTCCTTAATGACGTGCTAGTATTTCAAAGTGTGATTCCTTAGGTCATTTTACAAAGAAAAGTTCATATTTTATGAACATATGTCAGCAACGGCTTAAGTTTTTTGCCACAGGGTGTTGAATTTTTATTTTTTAAATGGTTATTTTTTAATATCTCCGATAGTGCTTTAGATATTATTTTCAATTTTGGTATGTGTTAATAGAATATAGAACCACAAATTTTAGTTAAAAAATATATCTAATTGTTCGACCACTGGCGTCCCTGCAAACTTGTCCTCTGATATTTTTTTTACAAAAAAGATGGTACGCCACTGAAATTTTTCCATGTGGATATTTTTTCTGATTAGCCTGGTCAATTCTACATGAAAACGGTCTATTGAGTTTTTCTCGTCAGACCGTTCTTGATTAAAACAATTAAATTGAAATTGCCGCATTTAGCAGTATTGACGAATAAGTTTCAAACACATACATCTAGTTATCCTGGAATAAATGACGTTTTTACAAACATCATTTTCCAAACAATACTTCTTGACATAAAGTAAGTTGTTGGTGTTCAAAATCATCTCATAAGTATTATTTTTTCGATTTTGAGTGTTTCATCGAACTTATTTTATTTTTTCGTTGTTTTTATTCGAATATGATGAATTATACGAATGTGGAAATGGCAGTAATGCATTTTGACCATTTCCAACAATTTTTATGAAACAAAATTTATCATTATTTATTTTATCAATGTTAATAATAATGAGTTTGGTTGTTTTAATGAAGGCGAGGAAAACTCAGGAGACCGTTCTTATGTAGAATGTAGAATTGACCAGGATAATCAGAAAAAATATTCGCATGAAAAAATGTCAGTGGAGTACCATCTTTTTTGTAAAAAATATAAGAGGACATGTTTTCTAGGACGCCACTGGTGGAACAATTGAATAACTTCTCTAACTAAAATTTGTGGTTCTACATTCTATTAACACGAAAATTGAAAATAATATCTAATATACTTCCGGAGATATTAAAGAATAACCATTTAAAAAATAAAAATTCAACACCCTGTAGCAAAAAATTTAAGCCGTTGGGGACATATGTTCATATGAACTTTTGTTTATAAAAGACCTAAGGAATCACACCCTGAAATATCAACACGTCATTAAGGAACACCCTGTATATTTTTTAATTTCGAAAAAGAAAACTGACACGATCGTAGAAAAGATATTGCATGAAACTTATGCATAAAATAACTTTCTTCCCTATATGAGATTGCGATAAATATTGATATGATTTTTTTAGTCATTTATATTTCTAATAATTAAAAATTATTAGAACGCCTGATCTCACGCACGCCCCTGGTAATCCGCTCATACATTTTTATTGCTAAAGTAAGTGCTATTTCAGGTACTTTCTATAACCCGAGTCTTACTAAAATACTAAATTCGTTGAAAACACCAAAAATTTCTTCTAATTTTAACACCATGTAACATATCTTTCAAATAAAGCATCTGCAGTCTGCAGATGCATGTTGATAGGAAATATTAGTCTTGAACACGAGCGATGGCACATGTCTTGTGAAGCACCCTGTATATGTCACCCTATGTAAGCCATAAGACTTGTCCTTGGCCTCTCGTTGCCTCGAGGCTTTGAATGAAATTATGCCCTTTTTTAAGTTAACTTACGTATAATAAATCCCTGAATAAAATAAGGTAATTTAATGAAAGTCCTAACCTATTTAGACTATAACAAATAGAAATAGCACGCATTGCTGATGGGGGGTTTGACACTGACATATTTTCTACATAAAAGTTACGTGATTTTGCTAGTATGGAATTCTGCGCCAAAATACGGTGTTGCATTCATAAATCAATGTCGGTAAAAAGCTAACATCCCGAATATTTACAAACCTACACACTTTCTATTAATAAGAATATGAAAACACTAATACTAGAGAAAGGTTTTCCATACAGCGTGTTACGAAACATTACGAATTAATCATTTTATACTTTAAAGATAACTACAATTTATCAGGCCAGGTAGAAAATGACAAAATTTGATTCCTTTGTGGAACTAGATATAAAGCCACAAAAATAATAAATCATGGGAAGCGACCTTTAAAATGATGTTTCAATCGATCCCACTTCCCATTTAAGATTCTAAGGGTAACATCTATCCCGTCCAGGGCTTTCAGAAGGCTGCAAATATTCTTTAAAAGCGCCCCCTTCACAATAAAATTGTTTATTTTATGAGAAGTAATTAAATGGCTTGCCGTTATTAAAATTGGTTTGCAGCAAAAAATAGCCATTAAATCATTTGATCAGCATAAAAAGATTTTGCGTGCAATAAATAAAAATCAGGCTGCAACACTTGTTCTGCAAAAATGCTACAAACTGTCAACAATTTAACCGATATCAATCCGCTTGTAATATCATGTGTTTGCTTAATTAACAGTCGAGCTGCGAAATAATTACTTGGTCAGCAAGATTTTACAATTCGTCAGTAGAAAAAACATGTCTAGAAGCAGTTTTCTTCAGAGGTTTGCATATTAAAGAATGATTATCAATATAAATCATTGGATTGCGTTTGTTTTGAATAATCGGCAAAGTTCGTTATTGTGGGCGGAGCGAAAGCTGTCGCGTGATACGAGTAGCTAATTGGGTGCATGTATTTTCATTCGGTGAAGCAGCCCAAAAGATGTAGCGGGGGCGGGTTTTCACTTGTTTTCCCAGGGCACTGTCACTGTGTGTGTTTTATTGTTTTTTTTTTGATGACCAAGATTGAATATTTTGCTTACCAGCTGATTGCTTACCAATATCTGATTAAAAGTGGATCGCTCATTGCAACTTATATATTTAATTTGCGTACCAAAATAATTTAGAGCACTATAGTATGATATTAATTAATGACTGATTCAGAAATGTTTGCTGTCCATAAGTTGCTGACCAACTAGCCATTTTGGCTGACCGATGACATTTTTCTGTTCGCAAAAATAAGAATATTTTGCTAAACAGTTAAATGATAACCTTATTTTATTTAGAGTGATATTAAATAAGGGTGGGAATGATTCAAATTGACAATTGTTGGATTCGATATACAGCCACAACAGTAAGACAGAAAATGCAACACAAATGTAATGTTAAGAATAACCACCAATATCTGTAGAATAATATTATTCTATCATTTTTAGGATACCTTTCAAGTAGGCTCTATTTTAATAAATAAATGATTCTTTAGCAGTGTTTCATAAGTGTAACAATGATTAATCTAACATTTCCAATATTGTGCCATTTTTCCCTTTCTCATAGTTTTGATGCAAAGATTAGCACCGATTTTCTGAAAAGGTTAAGAAAAAAAATGGGGTCTTGTATAATAATCTTAGTCACGCCATCGTAGGTTCATGGGCGAATATTTCACTATAATCGGCTTCTGGGCAATTCTTGATAAGAAACTAAACTAAACCGATTCTTAGTAATAAAATGTCTAAGAAATAGAAATAACCAAGAATATTAAAAATGCAAAAATAATTACTGATGTAATAAATGTATAAAGTATAAACGGGAAATTTAAGCGCACGAGCCGAAGGCGACTGCCGCATTCCCGTATTAGAAAAAAAAGCAACTTTATGCATAAGTTTCATGCAATATTTTTTCTCCGATCCTGTCAGTTTTCTTTTCCGAAATTAAAAAATATATATTAGTGTATAACCAACTCACTGTCACTTAGAAATGCAATGAGTTTAGGATATTGGCTTATATCGACTTGATTATTCAGAATTAATAAAGGCGAAGATTTAAAAATGTTTATCTGTTTTGAAAATACGTGGACTTGCTTTTGGTTCAATGCAATTTAATAAACTTATTAGGTATATTCCTTTTTCTAAGCTTCTTTTGATTTTACAGGCAACAAGTTTTGTGTTGCTTCATTGGCTTTATTAATTAATTCGTTTGGAGCGCATTTTTTTTTATGATCAAACACAAGCACTATAGGAAAAATCCTTTAGGGCATTCTGAGAGTGGTGCGTGTGCGCAAAAAGCGATTCACGTTGGTTTTAAATCGTTGGAGCTTATATTCGTTGGGAAAAACGACCTCGGGAAGGTCGTTCCATAAGGATGAAGTCCTCCAGATGAAAGAATTCATAAATAATTAAGTTCAAGGAGTACTAAGCTGAACCACATATGGATTGGCGGCAGTGGTTCGTCGTGTATTTCTGCTATTCGCCGCTCTGGGCGGAATTAAGAGGGCAAGGTCAGCCGAGCACTTTCCATGAAAATATCTGTAAAAGAGAGCCAAATCCCCAATCTGTCTTCGATGTTCTAGGATGTCGAGGTTCTTCGTCAGCTCGTGGTCTCCAATCAGACGAATGGCCCTCCTTTCGATGAAGAGTGCAGAGCTCCAGACATGAGAGCAGTACTTTAGTGATCGTCGAATCTGGGATTTGTATAGTGTCAAAAGTTGTTGAGGTGTGTACAACTTTCTTGTTCGGAAGAGTACACCAAGTTTCTGAGAAGCTATCTTGGCGATTGCCACAACGTGGTTATGCCAAGACATATTTTCTCCCAGATTGACTCCCAGCAAATTAATAGATGAAGAGAGTGGGATTGCGTGTCCGCCCATGACTATATCCGGTTCTGTAATGTTAACCTTTTTAGAGAAAACTGCTGCCTGGGTTTTTTTATCTTTAAATTCGACTTGGTTACTGTCACCCCAAGCCAATATTTCTTCCAGGTCTTTGTTGAGGTGTAATACTTCATGCTGTCTGCGAAGATGTGCGTCGGCAGACAGTTGTTTGTGCATTCAAAGAGAAAGATGAGATAAGTGTGCTATCGTCAGCAAAACTAAATATCGGATTTTTGTTTTCACTAGAAGGTCGTTAATGTAAAGTAGGAAGAGAGCGGGAGACAATATGGACCCTTGAGGAACACCGGCATTGAAGGTGTTTGAGAGAAACCCGTCAATCGCCACTTGCAGAGAGCGGTTTTTAAGGAAGCTAGATAAGCATGCACAGAATCGACTTGACATACCATAGGATCGCAGTTTACTTAGAAGTCCCTCATGCCAAACACGATCAAAGGCTTTAGAAATATCCAGTGCAACAGCCCGATACTCCCCATGATATTCGATTGCGTTGTTCCAAAGATGGGTGACATAGGCTAGAAGATCTTCAGTTGATCTGGACTATGGACTATGTAATATCTTTCTCCATTACTTTTAATATAACTGAAAGCAATGCGACTGGTCGATAGTTGTTAGGCACCTTTCTTTGGTATAGGCTGGACTCGTGCTGTCTTCCAGCACGATGGAAATATTCCTTGTTTGTAGGATAAGTTAAAAAGTCTACAAAATACTGGTGTTAGTTCATCGGCGCATCTCTTGAGAACTATAACAGGAATTTCGTCTGGACCAAAAGCTTTCTTGACGTCGAGCCCTTTCAGGATTCGTTTGACGAGACGCTGACGGAACACGATTTCGGTAATTTCGGATTGAACAGCAGGAATGTTGGGTGGTGTTCTTCCCTGGAAATCTACAGTGGAATGCGAGGAAAATAGTTCAGCAAGTAAGTTTGCTTTGTCTCCGGCTGTGGATGCTTTTGTACCATCGGAACGTGTTGTGCATTGAAGCGCATTCTGCGAGATTGGAATTATTTCTTTCCATTTTTATTATTTTCAAATAGTATTGACATTTGTTGGGTCACAATAACAAAGCGGCGCCCAGGCAACGAACGACGCGGATGCTGTTTTCTTGATAATATAAGCATTCAGAGAGAAGTAAAAACGCGTCATTTGCGTAAAAAAATATAATTTTTATAATGATCGTAATAAACGAATTTTCCCCGTAAAATTGGTACCTGATATTAATAAATGATTTATTAGGGGACATTAATAATTACGTGTCAGTGTTTTAAGAGATTACTTATTTAATGACTCTACATTTTAGTAAAAAGTCACTTATTACATGCAATTAAAAAACACTTAACGTGACATTTACTTTGTAATGTCAGCGCTAGCTATCATAGAAAAGAGTTTTCAAAATTAAGTTGATTTATTAACTGAATTCTTCAGTACCGAAACAAATACCATCGGAAAAGTTTCACTTCTAAACACTTGTATATTTGTAATATTTATATCCTATTATCTGCAAAACCCATTTTACGAAAAAGTCGCACCTCTATTAGATCGGTAGTTATTAAATATTTTCGATCGCATGTCACGCAGAGCGCGGTGAATGCACCAGCGCTACGATTGGGGGTGTCTACAATATACAGGGTGTCCCAGAATATGTGGGCAATATTCCGGGTTCGGCCTCCCCTACGGAGATACCTGGAATCGTTGTTTTTTAAATAATTTATTAAGTACTAGGTGTAATTAAATAATTTTTTAGTATAATGGTTAGTAAATTGGGCTCCTTAAAATTGGTCCTTTTAAACATATTTGGCTTATTTAGTTTGCCAGAGACGGACTAGACGTAACACAAAAATGTTTTTTTTGGTACACCTTGTATAATAAGCTTAAAAAAGGTACTGTTGATCAATGTCGATAAAGTGAACTGTTCTCAAAAATATATATATTTTTGTTCAATATGGTTTTATGCATTAGTTGTTGTTTTATGTTCATAAAATTCCCTCATTGTTGTTATGGTTTTTCTCACATGTACCGATTTAAATAGGAATATTTATGCCAGTGTCAGTTTATGGTAGCGCCTTGAAATGTGCGGTTTTTCTCCTTTGTCTTATTAGTTACTAACTTAGTAATGGAATTTACGTATACTGAATTTAATTCATATTGAACAAAAATATCTTTTTTCGAAAACAGTTCATTTTATCGGCATTGATCAAGAGTACCTTTTTTTCAGTTTAAGATTTAGAGTATCCAGAAATATTTTTGTCGTTCCTTCATCATACAAGGTGTACAAAAAAGCACTTTTGTGTTACGTCTAGTCCGTCCCTGGCAAACTAAATAAGCCAAATGTGTTTAAAATGGCGAATTTTAAGGAGAATCAACTACTAACCCTTATACTAAAAAATTATTAAATTACATAGTACTTAATAAATTATTTAAAAAACAACGATTTCCAGGGACGTCTGTTATGGGCCCGTATCTCCGTAGGGGAGGCCATAGGAAGAAAAGTTTATAAGAATATCTCCTATTATTTTTAAGTGTTCTATCTGAACCCGGGAGATTGCTTACATATTCTGGGCCACCCTGTATACATATATATATATATATAATATTTCCATAATTTCGGTAGTTCTACCACCATTCGACTCATGCTTCATAAAATTTGTACTTTAATATACTTTTTATATACACATAAGGGTGCTTTCTTTCCATTGCTACTAAAAAAATGCAACATCTTTCTTAATTTTGACGTATTTGAAGTCTAGAAACTATTAAGAATGACTGGATTTCAGCTCAATCGTTTAAACTTAAATAATATTTCGTACAATAGCAATATTAATTTGCTAAGCACTTCGGTAAACTATGAGCCTGCAACATTTTGTGAAACTATTAAATATTGTCAAATTTATCGTTAGACACTTTGAGTTGCTCGATAATTTCCAATCAGACTAAAACGATTATCGACTAAAATTACATTAATTCAAACATTAATCTTAGCTTATAATCGTGAATCCGTTCTATAAATAAGATTTTTAGGGCATCGATTAAAATGCACACGATTTGCACATTTGAAAATTATTTGTACGATGCATTCCTTGACAACAAAAATCACTTTAAACTGCTTGATAGAAAATTGTCGTATTTTCAAAATATAATCAATGATAAGCTTTATTTGATAGCTCCCCAATCATAAAGTATTCTAATAGAATTATTTAGGAAATATCAACAACCAAGTTAATCAGCAAAAAGCTTACAGAACCATTCTGCTGAATATGGTAACTTGTATTGATGTTCTTATAGCTACTAAAAAACTTCTATAAAACCATTATATAATTTGATTGTACGACCCTTCTTACAGAGTAATATTGCCCTCTATTTGAACCTAAGTAGAAAAATATATCACGGAAGAACTTTATACAACATATTTTCAAATCAAGAGCTTTTATGAAACTGCTAATAGTTATTTATGTATCAAGGGTACTAAGTAGATTATTATGCCCTGAGGGTAACAGTATTACAAAAATGTATATATCTATTAGTACCCGTGGTGCATACAAACTTTTATGTCATACCAGTTCGTTTTAAATAATAAATAATTTTTTAAAATTTAATTTGATTTACCAATTTTTAATTTTTACCTGCGACAGTACCTTGACATTATTATATCCTACGTTTCTGTTGCTAGAGAGATAAGTATTCAAATGTTTAATGTGTCAAAGTCAAAAATTAAAAATGGAACAAAGATTTGAAATTCCCGACGAAATAAAAAAAAAGGCTGAAAAGGCAACGCAAAACCTGTTACCGAGAAAATCCAGAGACTCATACGACAAAGAATATGACCAATTTTTGAAGTGGATGTCAGAAAATGCTGTAGAAAACATTAACGAAACTGTGCTGTTAGGGTACTTTAATGACTACGCTGAAGCGCCATGGTGGATGGAAGAGTACCACAGTTGTTGAAGGATATTTAGAGGATAGCATATCCTCAAAAAGTGATGCTTCAAGGATGTTGGCAGGCGTACCATCTGGATCTCGCATTTTCTTACAGAAATTAGAGACCCAGACAATGAATCATGAGTCAACCTTTGCTGCAGGAAATTTAGCTATCAGCGGAACCTTCCAGAATTGCCAGTTCTATGTAAATACAACCAAATAATATATAAACGTAAATTTATATTTAAACTGTTGTTTGTGTCTTAATGCCAGCGCGGGCTATAATGTGTACTTTACGCCCGCACGGGCATAAAGTAATCCATTATGTGGATGGTATCTAAGGTATAAAAACACAATAATGCACTGGTATGACATAATAGATATTTATGTTATAAGGATCCGAATAACGATCATTATGGTACTAGCCGTGAGTATTATTGGACGAGGCGTCAGCCGAGTCTAATAACACGGCGTGTACCATAATGATTGTTTATGATCCGAATTTCATACAATATTTTATATTCCGACGATTTTTTTGTTTTCTTTATGAATTTTAAGTTTTCGTCAGTAAACTAATAGCTTGATTTATTTAATATAATATGGATAATTTGCCATCAGAAATCGAAGAACTGGCCAATAAAGCAGTTGTTGGTTTGTTGTCCGAAAAGTCTAAAGGCATATTATATGAAAAAACTTATGCCAATTACAAAACTTGGTGTTTCCAGAAAAAGGTTGCCAATATCGTACACGAAAAGGTACTTTTGGCATTTTTGCGTCTATTTTTAATATAGTACTCAGTCCTATAATGAAATCATTATAGTACTCAGTCGTATAAAGTATGTCATTTTGACACTGAAAATGAAATCCATAATAATGTCATTATGACACGTCGGAATATAAAAATAATAAATCTAAAAAGGTACATCAGCAAGGTGGGTATTCTACGTCATTATTGACATTACGACTATCAAGTTTGAAGTTTCCTTGTGGAAAATTCTAATTGCAATTAATAACCTACGCTCCTACGCTATTTATGTTTTACTTACATTATTTCTGGCTCCGACATCGGATCCTAGATCTATCATTTTATCTAAGAGAGAAGTTCTGTTATCTTTAGCTGCATACATCAGCGGTGTCATTCCAGTAACCTAAAGAATACGTTTTTTATGATAAATATAAAAAATACGTAATAGAGATTTATTAGGCAACCCATTAAACATAATAATTGCTTGGGTAAAGTAGAAATGGGATAAATACCGATTTATATTGGATTTTTACAATTATCAAGGAATGATATCCGTACAGGCTGAGTAAGCGTGATTTATGTATTTATATTTGTGTTAAATATTAGCAAATCCCTTTTATAATAAACAAATTAACGATATCTTACTCCATCTCTATATTGAGGTTATGTTAAGAGTTTTATTATTTTTTTGGAACGATGTATTTATTGGAAGTTAAGATTTTGAAAGCTCAATTTTTTTTTATATATTAACCTAATTATAAAATCTAAAACTACAAAATTGTATCCCCAGTACATAATAATTAGCTTAAGCAAATATAAGAAAAGATAACCAGGTAAGTTTAAAATGTTCGGGTTGGGGGTTGGGCATTGTCTTCTGGTCGTAGGAAAAACTCTGTAATTATTTGTGCGAAAGTGATTTTCTCAAAATCGGCTGATTTCCAATTTAATGAAAATCAACGAAATTTCAATGTCAAACGATCATTGAGAGAAAGGGTTGCAACAGATGGGCAGACGCACATCCTAAAATGATTCGGCTACTTACCAAATCGGCTACCCCAGCCAATGGTATAATATTCGCATCTTCTCCCGCATTGGCTATAGCCTTGTCCATGGACTTCATAATCTGATCTATCGGAGCCCATTCTCCTTTTTGGCACAATGTTAGGATTCTTTGGGCGGCGTCCCTGACGTTCGCCCCCGCCGACTGGGGTTTTGCGGCAGGCGTATCTTCGCCATCGAGGTTACTGGAAGATTCGTCTTTTTCTTTATCTTTAGGCTCTTTGGCGTTGGCTAAAATATCACCGATTATGGATGGACCGTATCGATTTTAATTTGTTTTCAAGTTTTAGAGTAATTAATGAAACAAATTATCGTTAAACGTGTGGTGTGGTATGATGATCCATATTTATTTAATTGGCCCTTTCATTCTGGAGAATCGCCTTACGGGAGAGCACTACTTTACAAAATGAATTACTGTAAATATCTGAATGCAACTGTATTATCATCACGATGGAGCTCTTGCACATTTCGATTATCAGATCAAGCAACATTTGTGCGAAATGTTGCCAGAGCTTTGGATTGATCGCGGTAGTCGTATTAGATGGCCTCCAAGATCTCTAGATCTCACTCCATTAGACTTTTGTTTCTGGGAGTGGTTAAAAATTGAAGTTCCAAAGTAAAAGTCGATATTCTAGATAGACTATTCGAGTTATTAGAGATACTGCAGCAGATATTAAAAAAAGACATGAAGCAATCAGGAGATCAACAGGCAACTTCGGAATATTTACATTATTTTGTACAATATACATCTGGGTTTGGTACGTTCCTCTGGACTCACCCTGTATAGGATTAAAATCTAGATAAAACATATTTCTTAATAATTTTACTATTACAGTGGAACTTTGCAAAAGAAAATATAAATTACTTACTTTCAGATCGAAAATTAAACTTCAATTACAGGGTGTCCCATTTTCGTAACTTTTATAAGGTATCTCCGTAATTGTTAGTGCTATCGAAAAAGTAATGTAGGTGTCATGTGCTCTTTTTGGGTGAAACTTAAAATGGTAAAATCAGAATTCGAAAATTTTCGCTCGCTTAAGAGATACGGGGAAAAATCAAAAAATTGACAAATTCAAAATTACCCTCTATTTTCTTAGTTAAAAGAGATACAGAAAAATGCTTTATACAGAAGTTTCTTTATATTGATTGTTGAATAATCTGCCGTTTCAGAATAAGTATACGGGGTCACGTAAAAAAATTAACGGACCTAACCTCATTTTTTTAAATAGAACACCGTGTATATTTTAATCTAAAAAGATGTTATTTTAAATTATCCTTTCAAATATATATCACACCATGGATGATATTGGTATCCTAGGTGATTTATTTAAACTTTATTACTTTAAACCACAGTAGACTATGAAACAAAAGCTAATATCCTAGAAACAACTATGTTGACTATTAACATTTAACGTCAATTTCATTTTTACATATTCATTTGCGAAAATGACCTATCCACATTTTGACATATTTTATATGACATCAGTTTATATTGAAAGTGGAAAAAACGAAGAAATGGCGCAAAATGTATATTTTGATCATTATCCGGAAAGACGGTGACCATTTTAGGACATATTCCGAACATTTGCGATGATTCCCGTTATTTTTTACCTTAATCTGAATCTTTTATTTCGTTTGAAAGCAATAAAGTTTAAATAAATCGCCTAGGAAACCAATATTATCCATGGTATGTTATACATTTGAAAGGATAATTTAAAATAGTATATTTTTATATTAAAATATACAGGGTGTTCCATTTAAAAAAATGAGGTTAGGACCGATAACTTTTTTACCTGACCCCGTATACTTATTCTGTAAACGGCAGATTATTCAACAATCATTATAAATAAACTTCTGTATAAGGCATTTTTCTGTATATCTTTTAACTAAGAAAATATAGGGTAATTTAGAAATTGTCAATTTTTAGATTTCCCCCCGTATCTCGTAAGCGAGCGAAAATTTTTGAATTTTGATTTTACCATTTTAAGTTTGACCCAAAAAGAGTACATGACACCTAAATTACTTTTTTTGTAGCACTAACAATTACGGAGATACCTTATAAAAGTGTCGAAAAGGGGACACCCTGTACTTTCCATAGAACTGGAAAATTCTGCTTTATTTCGAAGTTGTATTCCATCCCAATAATTTAGTTTGAAGAAAAATGAAACGCTTTATACAGGGTGATTCACGACGAGCGTGCATTAGAACTTTATGGAGAACTACTGAATATATGTTCCTGAAACTTTGGGGATTTGGGTTTATCGATATGCTCTCTTTAACTAAAATATTCACATGATTTTGTCATTTCCGGTTATACCGGAAGTAGCTGCCAACTTTAGTTTTTTAAATACAACATGGTAATTTTTATTACATTTTTCGATTAAGCATTAAATACTAAGCACATTTTATAGAAAATGTTTTTGTCAGACTCTATTAGTTTTTGATATATCTGGACTTTTTGTAATTATTTGGCAAATGCATGACGATGAAATAATCCATATAATTTTTTTACCTTAGCGCTTGGACTAAAAAGTTTTTCTCACCGAATAGCTAGACGATCATTAAGTCTCAAAAACATTTCAAATTCGGTATAAAATGTACAGGGTGGTCACAATTCAAGCCTCATTGTGAAAGAATTCAACTATCAAAAACTTTCTTATTTTAAATGGAACACCCTGTATATTTTTATTTAATTTGATGGCAAATTAGTTGTTCTTTTTAAATAGTATTTACTGTCCTATACCTATATCAAAGCGTTTTCTCAAAAAATCCAATTTTATTCCGAAAATATTATTTGTTCAAGTGTGTTATGAAAACAATTGTACTTAGAGGCTGTATACTGATGTCTATACGGAGGAAAAGTGATTGATTGCTGGAAAATACAATATTCTAAAGTGTTTCTTAATAATTTATAAATAAAATGCAGTTGATTGTTTTAAATTTAATTGTTTAAATATTATTTTTTTAAAAATAGCAAGGAAACAAGTTTATAAACTTTAAATTCTTTAATTAAAAATGTGTTTGAAAATTATACCTAATATCTTTTGATTATATTTTTAAAATATGTTCGAAATGATTTCCATTTACTTCCAAGCATTTATGTATTCTTTTCATCATGTTATTTCTTGTAGCATTCCTAATTTCTTGTGAGAGATTGAAATGCTCCCTTCACCCTTTCAATTAGATATTCCTTCGTGGTGATGGGACGCGCGTAAACTTTATCTTTAATGGTTCCCCAGATGAAAAGTCCAGTGGAGTTAAGTCTGGCGAACGAGCTGGCCAGTGGAAGGGACCTTGGTTTGCGATCCACTGGTCATGAAAAAGTCTGTTTAGGGCAGTCTTAACAACTTGGGCGTTGTGTGCTGGAGCCCCAACGTTTTGATACCAATCACTTTTCCTCCGTATAGACATCAGTATACAGTATCAAGTATTGTTTTCATAGCACACTTGAATAAATAGTATTTTCGGAATAAAATCGGATTTTTTAGAAAACGCTTTGATATAGGTATAGGATAGTAAATACTATTTATAAAGAACAACTCATTTGCCATCAAATTAAATAAAAATATACAGGGTGTTCCATTTAAAATAAGAAAGTTTTTAATGGTTGAATTCTTTCACAATGAGGCTTGAATTGTGACCACCCTGTACATTTTATGCCGAATTTGAAATGTTTTAGAGACTTGATGATCTTCTAGCTATTCGGTGAGAAAAAAATTTTAGTCCAAGCGCTAAGGTAAAAAAAGTATATGGATTATTTCATCGTCATGCATTTGCCAAATAATTACAAAAAGTCCAGATATCTCAAAAACTAATAGAGTCTGACAAAAACATTTTCTATAAAATGTGCTTAGTATTTAATGCTTAATCGAAAAATGTAATAAAAATTACCATGTTGTATTTAAAAAACGAAAGTTGGCAGCTACTTCCGGTATAACCGGAAATGACAGGAACATGTTAATATTTTAGTTAAAGAGAGCATATCGATAAACCCAAATCCGCAAAGTTTCAGGAACATATATTCAGTAGTTCTCCATAAAGTTCTAATGCACGCTCGTCGTGAATCACCCTGTATACTTACTCAAAATTTGTATGAGTAATTTTTTAAACTTAAATAATTTCCATATGAACTATGTTATATTGTAATTAAGTCTCTTTTACAACATTTATTTTTATTGGCATCCTATATGTGTACGAATACATAAAATAAATAATCCATTTTTCTTTAAACAGCATTAACTAATGTAAAACAAAATTATTTAACCTGATATCGGGCCACCGTCCAACAAGTGTTAACTAAACGGCTGGGCGCCGGCGGCAATATACATTACATTTATCTAATAAAATAATTTCATGATGCATAGAACTATTTATAATAGACTAAATAATTTCTCATTTAACTAAAAAATGGATTACTACTTACCCACTTTGCTACCATTGCTATCTTCGGGTTTCTCCCCTTTAGGGGGCCCCTTGCCCCCTCCTTTCTTTCCAGGGGCTTGTGACATTATTTACAGAAACTTTACTTTATCCACCAAAAAGTCTTGTATCCATAAAGGTGTTTTATGATATACGTTCTGATCAATTTATTTCCATTGCTCTAGCTGAATTTAGTTTCGGAAAAAAATATTAATTCTTTAGCCAGGATATACTAAATTTGCATAGTATAACATACTATATCCTTTATTTTTTAATGTCTTTCCTTAATTTAATTTTTCTCATTGCCAAAATAAACAATAACGATATACATTTCAACAATATGTCCCCACCTGTTAACATTTTTCAATTTAAACAAGTACTTGTAAAACCCCATAAACTTAAAACTTCCTTTCACGTTTTTTAAATATATTAAACTAATTATTTTTAAACGGTAACCGTTTTAAACATGAATAAAATTTCTCGTTCCTGTGCAAACTGAAAAAACTTCCAAACTGGACCGACTCTGCTGTTTGCACGGCAAATCTGGCACGAAATATAACAAAGCCGGCACATGACTAATATTGCAGAAATCTTAGCCAATAGGGGCGGTTTTCGCTCCCACCACTTTGTTTCTTAATCGAGGGTGAAATTTGAATTTTTCCCTCCCGTAATCCAATCCATGCGACTATGGGAATCTTATGGATAGAGTTGCCATATTTTCGAGAAATAAATGTATTCAAGCAGAGGTATGATGGTTTCTTAAATATAAATAAACAATTTAAGAAACCACCATACAGTTAAATTAAAAAAAGGGATTTACTATATTTGGGGTATGTTTCTTGGTGCCTGGGGTGACTTTGACGAAGCTTAGAAGAGGCCGAAAGCGCTAGGTGATGGTAGGATTAAAATTAAAATTACGCTGAATATAAGTGAGACGTTTTGGTTTATTTTTTTATCTGACAAAACAGTGTACAACCGACTTCCCCCTCTTATAAATCTTAAGGCTACAAATCCAACTATATTCCTGTTGATTAGGAGAAATCGGGACATCTGACAACGTTAATGGTTTGCGTGTATATTTTTCCCTAAAAAGGTCTTGTGACATACTGGCATTAACATACTGGCATTATTTTACGATTTTAAGGGCTATTGTCGGTTATTTCGTGGAATCAATGATTAATAATTTTATTTATAATGTTTACTAGCGAGTTTTGGTTAACATCACAAAAATTGATATTCAAAATGTTACTATATCAATGTCAAAGTCATTTTGGTGCGTTTTCATAAGCCGATATTTTTATCTTAGGCTTTATCCTCAATTTTATCCTCTTCGATCGCTGCCAGGGCCATTACCACAGCTTAACGTGGGTACCGAACCACGCTGCTCCCCTATAGGGAATTGCGTTCCCCACGAGAAATCCGATCTCATCACGCCTGGTTACCCTATTTTTCTATTGTCGCCTGACGGTAACGCCATGATTTATACCACGAAAATTCACCAAGTACGAATCGGTTTACCGGACGTGGGGTTTGAACCTACGAACTCTCGTCCTCGAGTTCCCGGTGACTGGCGCTTTAACCTCGAAACAACCAGAGCCATTGTAATACTCATAAAATGTTTCCAACGAGTCTCAAATATCTGGAACCATTTTTGAATAAATATACAGGGTGTTTCTTCTAATATTTAAGGAGGTTATTCTTGGGTCAATTTTCAGAAAAATCTCCATATGAACATATGTCCTAAACGTCTTAACTTTCGAGATATATAGGGTGTTAAAGATTTTCAAAAATCTCCTTTTTTATTAATATCTGTGATACTGCTCTAGATATCTTTGTGAAATTTGGTATACACTTTCTATTCATCAAGAGGCATTTTATGATGTATAACATGTTTTCCTATCCCGACCAGTGGCAGTATTTTCGAAGATTGGTACGCCACTGAAATTAGGTATTAACCAAGATTAGAAAGGGTCTAGTGCAGGGGTCGGCAATCTGCGGCTCGCGAGCCACATGCGGCTCTTTGGATGTGAAGCTGCGGCTCTTTAGTTCCATACGCAAATATTATTTATTTTATCAAAAAAAAAACATTAAAAATTCGTTCTGAATCGATTAACGAGGATCAGCCACTTGTACTCGCTTTTCACCGCATCCCTCCCCCGTGACACGCGTCGTTACTGTCGTCAGTCCGTCGAAAGCTCTCGAATGACGCCGTCGTCGGATGCTTTTCTGAGAATGGACCTCCATAAATATAGCATGTCATTAAGAAACACCCTGTATATAAAAAGGTACGAAAATCATTAAAAAATGTCTGGAGAGGTTTTCACAAATCGCACTAACGTTCTTTTACTAAATAACAGCATATTTCTTCGCAAGGAGCTGGGGTAAATCAGGCAAAAGTTTATTACCGTAATCTGGCAAAAGAGCTTCTACATGTAGAGTCAGATAGGCTAAATAAACATACAAATATCCGCCGAATTGGAAAATGGTTTCAACTCAAACAGCTTCCAACAAGGAGGAGGAGTAATTAGACCTGTATAGTAGTAATGGTATGTTGTTACATAGTAAATAGCTTCTAAAAAACTTCTAATTCTAAATTTCAAAAGACTTGCTCTAGATTGAGAAACTCACTAAATTGTTTCCATACACTCCAACTTCTAAGTTGGCCATGGCTTGACCGGAAGTCAGACCGGACGTAGCGTGCTCCTACTCCGTGCTTCTCGCACGCTCTACTTTTCGATTGGTTAAGATTTTCACTATCAAGACTGTTGCCAGTTTAACGAATCAATATACAGGGAAAATAAAAATATATTTTTTTGTTTTATCGGTCAGGGACACTGTAACCCAGATAATTGGTCGGATTAAAAAAATTAACGAAGTTTGCACATTATTTTGCGATCTGCAGTCGCTTTGGACGTGTGTTTCTTTGGAAACCAAATACAATTGCAGTGTATCAGATGGAAATGGCAAAACTAAAATATTGACATGTCAATATCGACATTTATAGGTATTTTATGTTTCATGTGGTTCACAAATTTTTCAAGTTTCTAAACGAAAACAGTTTGCTGCTATATACAGTGTAAGTTGGCGCCATACAGTGAGGACGTAAAGTAAGGAATAAATTCATTATCTCGCAAACTACAATTTTTTAAAAAAATCGCTCGAATCCATCGATTTTGTTTTTCGAACGGGCATATTCTGACATAAAATGTAGATATACAGGGTGTTGCAAATAAGAGTGACACAAAAAAATTTTTCTTAAATAGAACCCACTGTGCATGTACGGATTCTTCGGAAAATCCTAAACATTTTTCATGTAGCATGTGCTATACCTTAGCCCAAGCGTTTTGGAGTTATTCTCATTCAAAATTTGAAAATCAGATATTTCGCAATCAATCAAGACTTGCATTGATTCATGCACGCTCAGGAAAACCTGTAGTCAGCATGCGTGAAGCGCAAGAAAAGTCAAGTAGGCTTTGGAGTTATGATGCAAGAACCAAAAGAATTAATGTCAATAGTTACTGTTATTGTCAGTTTTATGTGTATTTTCCTAACGTTTTACTAGTTTTCAAAAGACTCATTTCGTTTTTCATAACTAAATTAAATTAAAATGCGGCTCACTGAGAAACAGCGCATAGAGGTTTTGATGATGATGGGCTACGGTGATAGGGTTAGAACACAGCAAGAATCTTGTGAGTTATTTAATCAAAAATACCCCAATCGTCCGCCAATATCACAATCAACAGTAAGCAAAATTGAGTACAAGTTTAGGCAATTCGGTCATGTAAGAGATGTCCCTAGATTTGGTCGTCCTCAAGTTGATGAAAATCAACAATTAGAAGTCTTACTGGCAGTTCAAGATAACCAGCATGTGGTGTCTAGGCAGGTAGCAAGTGACGTGGGTATTGGAAAAACAACAGTTCTTAAAATACTGCATACAAATAAATACCATCCTTATAAAATGCAAGTTCTCCAAGAACCTTTGGAAAGGGACTTTGAGGGGCGCCTTGAATTTTGTGAGCGTTTACAGGATATGTGTTTCGAAAAACAGAAATTTTGTAAAAAATATAATTTTTTCCGATGAGTCCACATTTTGCTTGAATGGTGACGTAAATACCCAAAATTATCGATATTGGTCCGATGTAAATCCACACTGGATGAGGGAAGGACACACACAATTTAATCAAAAGATCAATGTGTGGGCTGGCGTTGTCGATGACATTGTTATAGGGCCTTTCTCTTTTGACGGAAATTTAACAGGCGAGAGATACTTGAGTTTTTTAGAACAAGAACTTGTTCCAGCCCTGGCCACCCTTCTTCCTGAGTTAGAACGTCCCGATTTGCTACATCATAATATCTGGTTGCAACAAGATGGTGCTCCCCCACATTTCGCTGTGGGAGTTCGTACATATTTGGACGATACTTTTCCAAACAGGTGGATTGGAAGAGGTGGTTTTATTGAGTGGCCGCCAAGGTCACCCGATTTAACACCACTCGACTTTTTTTTATGGGGATACCTTAAGGGAAAAGTATTCAAAAGCCAGCCTGCGAATTTAGATGATTTAAAAGATCGCATCCGGCAAGAAATTCGGCAAATTACACCCCAAATGGTTCGAAATGTTCAGCGAGAATTTGTAGATCGGTTAGGCTATTGTCAGTTGACCAACGGAAGACACTTCGAACATTTACTTTAAAAAAATTATTTTTAAGTTCACCTAACTGTTTTTTCGATAAATAAGACATTTTTAAAATAATTTTATTCTTTGTTTTCTCCATGACTTTTTCCACTTTTCAAATTTTGAATGAGAATAACTCCAAAACGCTTGGGCTAAGGTATAGCACATGCTACATGAAAAATGTTTAGGATTTTCCGAAGAATCCGTACATGCAATAATATATAGTGGGTCTATATAGTGGTCTATTTAAGAACAAAATTTTTTGTTGCACTCTTACTTGCAACACCCTGTATATCTACATTTTATGTCAGAATATGCGCGTTCGAAATGCAAAATCGAAGGGTCCGAGCGATTTTTTTTAAAAATTGTAGTTTGCGAGATAATGAATTTATTCCTTACTTTACGTCCTAACTGTATATTACTTATTAGTTTTACGAAAAACAGTTATTCTTTATAAAAGTAAAAAATAATATGTTAAATTTATTGTTTTTTTTACACGAGGCTTGTCAAAAAATATAAATACAGGAGATACGAGTTTAATTAAGGATTAAACGACTTACCTGTAAGGAAGTTCAATCCTAATTATACGGGATGGGACACTCCTCCTAGATCACCCTGTAGCAATACCTTTTATCGCTGTTGCGCGCAAGTTTAAAGAAACTGATGTATCATCACCTTACGCCCGCTTCCCATGAGCCCATTATACTTTTGCAGCTATGGGAGATTGCCTCTGGGTCGGGCCACATATAGTGGGGGTGGGTTTGATCTAGGAGGAGTATCCCATCTCGTATAATTAGGATTGAACTTTCTTACAGTAACCGTGCTCGTATGTTAATTTTGCTCGTATCTCAAAGCAATTTCCCCCATTGAAATTAATTGAAATGCCATTAATCCATTCCAGCTCCAAAATCATGTGTCATACGAGGAAAATTTACGACAAGTGATATCTGCCGCGTTAGTCAAACCGGTATATATGGTATTTTTCGTGTTAAATTGATGCTTTGGGGGGGGTGTCATGACCCCCATGACCCCCTCCCCCCTGGATCCGCGCTTCCGGTATGCTTAATTTTAGTCACTGCTTATCTCTTCACTGGTCTTTGCCTTTGTCGCCGGATTTAAAAAAAAACTTTCCAAGGAAGTTTGTTTCTTCCTCCCTTTCAGAATGCCGCGGAAATCAGTAGGCAACTGTCATTAAATAGCTCCAATGCACGACCAGTTGCAACTTTTTGGGGCTGTTTCTTTTCCACGAACTGTGAAACTCTCTCCCACAGTCCCAAGATCTCTTTTATCTTACTTGTAGAGATCGCGTCGCAGCTGACCGTTCCTCGTATCTCAAATGTCGCTCGTATTTCAAAGAAAACTATTTCCTATTTCTCGAGGTACCACTATACGTGTACATGCGTAAATTTGACGAAACATTTTCTTCATTTTGTAAGCATGATATTATTAAGAAATATTATCATATTTTAAACAATAAATCGTATTTGAAATGATATACATAATATATTAAAATGTAAAACACGTATAACGCATCATTACCATTTTAAAATATAATTTTTGACTTTTAGTACTATAAGGAAGTTTTTTTTATATCTACGACCTTCATAATGTTAATAATTTAATCTAATCCATTAGCTTCTGACGTGTTACTGACTTACTGTGTGACTTGCCTTATTTGATCTATAAAATCTCTTTCCTCAGGTCAACCGTACGCATAAGATAACTCTGGCTTTCATTCTGATCGGAACCAGCTAGCGTGATCGAATAGGTACATTCTATGCAGTATTAATTACCCAAACTAATTAACATCGTACTCTATTTTTAAAAATGTCAACAAAATTACAATTTATTCATCAATTTTTTTTTATTAAAAACGGTTTAGCTGGATTCGTATTGAAATAGTAAATTCCCCTGGCTTTCTGGTCTATGTGTTCACCAAAAATAACCTTCTTTGGATGCCTCTTAGAAGTTATAACAATGTTATAATTTGCGTCTTCCCTAAAATCGATTTCTGATGCCTTAACATAGGTGAGGATCGATTCAACAAAGAATAAGTAGGAACGGTGGTGATTGCATTTCTCTAAAATATAAAAAGTTATAAAACCTATTTAGGGTGGATATCATAAAAATGGCAAAAGTTAACTTTGATTTGAACCGTCAAGTTAACTTCCCTATAAAAATAACTTCAAAAGAATTAAAAAAGGAAGAATCTTTAACAGCCTCAACCTCAAGTATTTCGTCATTCTTTATCTTAGACAAGGGTTTATCGTGTTGAAGAATTTGTTGATTTTTCTACTGAAATTAGTATTCTTCTATCCAGCGTTGAATTAACTTGAGGTTTAACTTTAATTGATACCCGTTCCACCCAATAAAATTAACATGCAGACTGTCAACTTAACTCCAACCTGTGACGTCAAACCACAAGTTAACCTTTGTTCAACTGTCATTACAGCTTTATAATACCCACCCTTACTCACAAGGAGATACAAATACCTCATAATCAAAACGCATTAAAAGATTACTTTATGCATTATAATTCTCGGTTAGATTGTTAACAATCACTTTTTTTATTAAGTCTACAACGGATGTAGAATTCAACCTACCTTGTTCATCATCGGGACACCCAGGTTGATCGGTCCCACCATTGGGATAAAAATCTACGTGTCCGCATGGCTTCGTGAACCCAAATATCTGTATATCTGTGTGAACAACGTCTACAAAGTCTGCATCTAAAATATTATATTTATGTATACAGGGTGTCAACTTGAAAACTTCCCTCTTCTAGTAAATGTGAAAAATAGGAAAAATTTTAATATATTGTGCAGGGGGAAGCATTGAAAGAATATTTGCTGCCTTGGTGGTTTAACACCCTGGGTGGGAAGATGTTACTAAAAGAGTAGTCAGCACAATAATGTTTTTTTAAATAATAACTGAAAAAAAATTACTTTCTTTTTTACGAAAGCGATTGGTTGGTAACCACTATTCAAAACATAATAAATATGGCATTATCTGAAAGAGATTTAAATGACCTTTTAAATCATGGACTACTTGACCCCTTCCCATTGTATTTGAATTTGATTGATATTTTAATTGTAACATCTACCCCACCCAGATGGTTAAACCACGAACGCTGCAAATATTCGTTCTTCTTCTTCTGGTGCTTTATCCTCGGCGGATGTTAGCTATCATCAACACAATTTGAGCCCTGTTAACGGCCCGTCTAAATAAAGTGGTTGTATTGACTCCAAACCATTCCCCAAGGTTCTTAAGCCAAGAGGTACGCCTGCGACCAGGACCCCGTCTGCCTTCTATCTTGCCCTGCATAATGTTGTGTAGTAGTTTGTACCTTTCGCTACGCATTACGTGACCAAAGTATTGCAATTTCCTCTCCTTAATGGTGATCATCACTTCCAAATCCTTGTTGAGATATTGAAGAACGTCCATGTTCCTTACCCTGTCGACCCAAGATATTCGGAGTATTCTCCTGTAGCACCACATTTCAAAAGCTTGGATCCGATCGCTAGAACTTTTTGTTAATGTCCAAGCCTCCACGCCATACAGGAGAACTGAGAAGACATAGCAACGAAGCAGTCGCACTCTTAGCATCAAGGGCAGGTCTCTGCAGCATAAAACTTTCTTCATTTTATTGAAAGCAGCTCGACTCTGTTCAATTCGAGCCCAAATTTCCGTGGAAGATTCCCAGCGGTCATTTACGCAAGTACCCAGGTATTTAAAGCTTGAAACCTGTTCGATTAGTTCCCCGTTTACTCTTATCGCCGCGTTTACATTGCCCCGTTTACTAATTGTCATCACTTTGGTCTTTCTGATATTTAATTTTAGGCCTGCTTCCTGACTTTTTTCATTTACGCATTCCAATAACATTTGCAGATCATCGGCACTCGTTGCCAATAAAACTGTATCGTCTGCATAGCGTAAGTTGTTTATCGTTTCTTCGTTTAGGATTATTCCTTGTCTCTTATCTCTCAGTGCTTCCGCAAACACCTCCTCCGAGTACAAATTGAATGAAATATTCGTTAAAAGAGCTTAACCCTTCACAATACTGGACACTTTGATTGGATCAATGACCAATTTGGCTAAGCCAATGAGTAATTTGGTTGAGATAATGGAAACGTATCAATGTATTTTGATGAAGGGCTGATAAAATCTGACCACCGTATTAATAACGGTATATGGTCACAGATGGGTAAAATTCGATTTCATTGTGCCATCGTGCCGAAATAAAACAGGGACAGCAAAATGTAGTTTAATCTCCAAGACTATTAGTTTATTTTGAAGCAGGTGTTGGAAAACCAGTTTCCAACAACCGTGTTTATTTTTTATTTTATAATTTTAAAATATTATCTTCTCGTGTTCCCCGGTATACCTAAAACACCTTCCCCTCGTATAAGTCTCAACTGTTTTTACGCATCGTTTCCTCTCTCTCATGTATTCGCGGTGTGGACAAACTTTCTCTCTCACGCCTTTTTCTATAGCGCGCACGCGTCGCATTGACATTCCGTTGTGTCAAAATCTGTTACTATTTAATCAATCCCCATCTCTCTTATTCTTATGCTATGTATAATTGTTCTCACTTGTTCATTCCACACCGGCGACTCTTCGCATTCCTTTGTCTTGTCTGACCAATCAGAACGAGTACAATATGTCTGGCGTTCTCGTGACGACCGAGCAAGTTCTGCACGCGGCACAAAGCGACGACCGGCTCAACCCCATTCCATTCGATACTATTCGACTGTGTGCATTAAAACAGTGAGACGTAAATTTTAATGTATGCACACTCTTTTCTCAATTGTTACTCGGCACAAGGTTGCCCATTTTGTATATTATTCATCTTGTGATCTCAACAAGAGAAAACTTAGCTACGACCAAGTAGTCACCTTTATAAAATTACGAGTGCACACGTAATCCCGTTATTGGATAAATAACCACCATCTTTGATTGTCTCACATAGACGAATAAACTCAAACCAATCATTAAATGCAGAAATAGTGAATTGATGGAGAAGGAACTGTTTTGATATCAAGGTAATCTGTATCGTAGATAGATTTTTTGGCCAAGCAAGACAAGTTATAACTGTGATGTTTGTTTATCATTCTACTAGTCATCCTGCACTTGACAAGGATGCATAAATAGGACTGTGCTCCAACTTAGTAAAGTTACTATTATTATTAGATAAACCCTTGTTGTAAACATTGTATTTGTGTAAATTTCATAATATTGTATTGTTATCTATATTGAACGCCACACATTTCCAAGAATACACTCGCACACCATTATCTTTTTGTAAAACTAAAACTACCAGTATAAAAACAGATTAAACTTAAACTTATTTAAAGCAACTAATCTTTTATTATTAACCTCAAACCACCACCTATAAATTATAATCCAAACTACCTGACCAGCTATTAAGTAAGCTGGTCACCCTGTTTTTAGTAGTACAGAATTAATAATTTTTCTCTACATATTAAAAAATGGTCCTTCGAGCCCGATAGATTAGTTGTTTTTCCTTTAAATTAAAGATCTGTTACTGGTATTAATAATTTAAAATATTTTTATGTCAAGAATTTATTTGCGCAATTCAGTGTATTGACGTAGTATCAAAAGGTAGTCTTGCTGGCGTTCTATTGCTTAGTTATTTAGTACCATTGCAGTGTTTTTATCTTCTAAATAATAAATGTTGTCTTTTTGGAAAATTTCCGCCATTGGCGAAATTTTCACATGCAAAAGAATTGCATCTCTCTCTCTCAAACTTTGAATATTGATCACAGTGGTGATTGATATAGTTTTCAGTTCTTAATTGAAAATTTCTAATTTTGTCTTTTTGGAAAATTTCCGCCATTGGCGAAATTTTCACATGCAAAAATAATTGCATCTCTCTCTCAAACTTTGAATATTGATCACAGTGGTGATTGATATAGTTTTCAGTTCTTAATTGAAAATTTCTAATTTTGTCTTTTTGGAAAATTTCCGCCATTGGCGAAACTTTCACATGCAATAAATAATTGCATCATTTTTTCTAACATTGACATTACTAGATGTAGTAGTGTACAATTGTAAATTTGTTATATTCGCTATATTTGTGATATTTGTGTAACTTTGTATAAATCTCAAATCAGGTCGCCATCTCAAATAATTTGTAAAGTTTTACTCAATTGATTATTGATAACAAAACATTTCTCGATACTCTCTCACTTTTACTCTCGTAAGTACGTGCAAAGACACGTCTCGCGCTCACATAAATATTTTGCTTTGTTGCTTAATTTCCTAAAATGACGGAAAAAGAGGAATTATGTAAAAAACGCAGCGGCCATAAAGGTGTTATTACTCGATTGAATAATTGGTACATTGCTAACAATGATCAAGAAGAAAATCTCGGCCAATTTAAAATAAGATTAGAGAGTTTGCAAAAGGCGTTCTCAAGCTATTCCGACACACAGGAAAAAATCGAATTAATAGATCCCAATGACACCGACCGCATCGACATTGAAAATAAATTTTATGACTTACATGCCCTCTTTGAAACAAAAATTGACTCACTAATCACTTCTCTCAATACAAATATGCAACTCCCTTCCCCTAATGTAGTACCACCAAGTACTACACAATCTCTGCCGCAAGTACGGTTACCTGAAATTCACATAAATATTTTCAGAGGTGATATTTCAGAATGGACTTCTTTTTATCAATTATTTTCCGCATTAATTCACGACAACCCTTCATTATGTGATGTACAAAAATTCATGTACTTAAAATCTTTCTTAAAAGAAGAACCTCTAAAACTGATCGACACTCTCGCAGTTACTAATCAGAACTACGACACCGCGCTAAATATTCTAAAAAACCGCTATGAGAATAGAACCGCAATATTAAACAACCATTTAATAAACTTGCTTGACATTCCTTCTATCGCTAAAGGTAGTTCTCAAACCTTAAGAGACTTTGTAACAAACTGCAGACGCAGTGTCGAGTCACTAAAAAATTTAAATTTGTCATTTGAAGAATTATGGAACTTAATTATTGTTCACTTACTCGAAAGAAAGTTAGATTTCGTCTCAAAAAAGGCCTTTGAATCGGAAAAAGGTGTTAATAATCTCCCTGTTATTCATGAATTTTTTGAATTTTTAAACAAACGCTGTTCAGTGTTAGAAAACTTGGCAAGCCTGGAAGGCAATACTCAAAAAAGACATAATAATTTATCTTTGCATGTTAACAGCACCAATCAGTCACAAGAACGATGCTTATTCTGTAATGAGTCACATAAAATCTATTTTTGTGTCAAATTTAAGAGCTTACAAATTGCTGAGCGACATAAATTCATAAAATCAAAAAATTGTTGTTATAATTGTTTAGGTGGGAAACACCAAACAAATCAATGCCAATCAACGCGATCATGCTATATATGTTCCCAAAAACATCATACACTGTTGCATTTTGTGAAAACTCAATATAGTAATAATTATTCTAATACTCAAAATAGTAACACCTCTCCGAATCAAAGCAATCACTCTCAACAGATGCAAGGCATGAATTCTGCCAACAATCAAAGCGCTACGTTCCCAAATGCCCAAGTTCATAATAATTCAAATGTAAGAACTCAACATACTTCACAAAACACACCAAGTTATTCTCAGTCAAATGCTCAGAATATTAACCCTCCTTTTAATAATAATGGGCAAGCAAGCCAAAATACAAATGCAAATAATACCCCCACTACAACTGTAGTATCTCAATCGTTGTCTGCTGTGGCAACGAAACAATCTCATGTTCTATTGGCAACCGCGTCAGTATACATATACAACGCAAATGGCGTTCGAATCTCTACACGATGTTTGTTAGACAGTGGTTCTCAAACATCCTTTATCACTCAATCTATGATAAATAAATTGCAACTCCCTACTTATGACAAAAAACTTTGTATTTCTGGAATATCTCAAACCAGTTCGACTTCAAACAAAATGGTAGATTTAACTCTACATTCTAAAGTGCACTCTCGCCAAAAATTTAAATTATCTTGCGCAGTACTTCCAAATATTTCCTGCAAACTCCCACAAGTCACTTTAGACACTTCTCAACTTCGCATACCTCGAAAAATACACCTAGCTGACCCAGACTTTGGACAATCGCTAGATATTGACCTCCTGATTGGAGCTGACTTATATTATGATTTACTCTTGCAAGATATCATTCGCTTAGGAAAAAACCTCCCCCTCTTACAAGAAACTTACTTAGGCTGGATTATAGCTGGCAATATACCCCAGAATATAATTAACACTCATAACGCGTCTCATCATTCTCACTCAGTTGCACAAGGCAACGCACCCCCAAATGTCTCTTTATTCTTACAAACTAAAGATGAACAAAATAACCTTGACAATTTAATTGAACGTTTTTGGACTATGGAGGAACTTCCTCAAAAAACTAGTCGCCCACCTCTCGATGAAGATGCTGAACGTATCTTTTTTGACACCACAAAGATATTACCTGATGGCAGATATCAGGTCGACTTACCCCTAATAACCCCAAATGAAAATGAAAAATTAGGTGAATCTTTCTATATTGCTAAAAAACGATTTACAAATCTCGAAAGAAAGTTCGAAAGAAACCCCGCGTTAAAAATTGATTATAAAAAATTTATCGATGACTACACTGACTTAGGTCACGCAAAATATGTTCCCCTCTCTCTTGTCACTAAAAACACTCAAAATCAAGAAATAAACAAATATTTTATTCCTCATCACGCTGTTTCGTGAAAATAGTTTAACCTCAAAAATCAGAGTTGTGTTCGACGGAAGCTGCAAAACGAGTAATGAGACTTCTTTAAATGACGTAATGCTAAAAGGTTTTCAGGTGCAGCCTGACCTTTACGATATTCTTTGCAGATTTCGATCGTTTAATTTTGTACTAATTGGTGACATTGAAAAAATGTATAGACAAATTAAAATCAACCCAGATCAATGTTTTTTACTCAATATTCTTTGGAGGCAGAACGCAAATGATGACCTCAAATGTATCGAACTCAACACAGTTACGTACGGTACGAACTGTGCCCCCTACTTAGCCACTCGAGTCTTAAAAGACTTAGCTACAAAACGAAGTAAAGAATTTCCCTTGGCATCCGATGCTATTCTCAACCAAACATATGTCGATGACATTATTTACGGCTGTGACTCAGAGCCACAGTTAGAAAAAATATACAATGAACTTAATTCTCTCTTACCCTCACACGGATTTAATCTGCACAAATGGTGCTCAAACTCCCTTGAATTCATGAAAAATATGTCATCTGACAAACCCCTTGAAAACAATTCGAATTTTTTTGAAATATCAAACTCAATCTTAGGGTTAAAATGGAATCCTACTTCAGACATTTTTACTTTCTCTCCCCCTGACAATTTAGTTTCATCTGTGGTAACGAAACGCTCGATCCTCTCCACGATTGCAAAAATGTATGACCCCCTTGGTTTAGTGTCTTGCGTGATAGTGTTAGGAAAACTAATCATGCAAAAATTGTGGCTGCTAAAAATCAATTGGGATACTCAAATTACCGACCCTCATGTTCTCTCTTTATGGGAAACTTTCATTACTAACATTGTGAATCTTACACAAATAAAAATAAACCGAAATTTATTCCTATCAAAAAAGAAAATAAAAATTCAAATCCATGGATTCGCAGATGCAAGCATGGCAGCATACGCAGCGTGTGCATATTTTCGTACTCTCTATGACGATGGAACAGTCTCGTCAAACTTGATTACCTCGAAATCTCGTGTCGCTCCCCTTAAAACAAAATCCCTCCCTCGATTAGAGTTATGCGCAATGCTACTCTTATCCCAACTCATAAAAAACATACTCAAGATTTATGAGGACAAACATGTTTTTGATTCTATTCATTTGTGGACTGACTCCACAATCGCTCTCTTTTGGATACAATCGCATGCATCCAGATGGTCTGTTTTTGTCTCAAATCGAGTATCGCAGATACAAGAAACAACCTCAACCTCTACTTGGAGACACATAGATTCGTTAAATAACCCCGCAGACTTACCTTCACGTGGCTGTCTACCACAGCAATTAATTCATTGCCCCCTCTGGTTTAACGGACCAACTTTCTTATTGACCAATGAAAATTTCGATCTGATCAACATACAAAGCAGCTCTGATATTTGCAACCCCGATCAAGAACTTAAAAAAGTAATTCTTTCAGAAGAAAGAAAATTACCAACCACATCTCTGCACATTTTAGCTGAACCAAATGAATTTTGGAACACTCTATTCGCAAGGTTCTCCACCTTTCCCAAACTACAAAGAGTAGTCGCGTATTGTCTTCGCTTCGCACAAAACTCAAAACCTCGCGCTGAAAAATTGCGTAACCCATTATCTTGTGCAGAGTTAGATCAATCATTTCTCCTCATTGCTAAAGTGTTGCAAACTAAACACTTCTCTCATGAACTCACTGACTTAAAAAATGGTAAACCATTATCAAACAAAAATCTGTTACCCTTTAAACCATTCCTTTGTGAATCTGACGGTCTTCTACGCGTCGGAGGTCGTCTCGAAAACGCTGATATCTCATTTGAACACAAACATCCAATTTTACTCCCTGCGCATAATAGCGTTGTTACTATGATGTTGTTACAAGAACACATTCGATTAGGTCACGCTGGCGCTCAAACAGTTTTGTCGAACTTCCGCCTACGATGTTGGCCATTAAACGGCTTAAAGGAAACAAAGAAAGTTATCAGACATTGCATCACGTGCTACCGCTTTCGCGCTGAGCCCGCTCAACAAATCATGGCAGATCTTCCCAAAGATCGAGTTCAATCCTGTAGACCGTTTCAAAAGGTTGGTGTAGATTTCGGTGGACCCTTTCTCACCAAGGCATCTCGTCTTCGAAAATCCCCTGTAGTCAAATGCTACATCTCAGTCTTTGTTTGTATGACAACAAAGGCAGTACACATTGAAATTGTGTCAAGTCTCTCAACTGAAGCCTTTATTGCTTGTCTCAAACGGTTTATTGCAAGAAGAGGTAATCCATCAATCATTTATTCAGACAACGGCAGCAACTTTCAAGGCGCCAAAAATCAATTGTACGAACTCTATCAATTTTTTAAAATTCCCCAAAATTCTGACACTATTCATGATTTCCTTACCATGACTGGAACAATTTGGAAATTCATTCCACCTAAATCTCCCCATTGGGGTGGTATTTGGGAAGCAGCAATCAAAAGCGCAAAATTTCACATGATACGTCTCATTGGAAATGCTCAATTAACCTACGAGGAATTGAGTACCGTGTTAGCTCAAATCGAAGCAATATTAAACTCACGCCCATTGTGCGCTCTATCAAATGACCCATTAGACTTACAAAGTTTAACCCCAGGACACTTTCTAATTGGTAGTAGTCTTACTGCATTCCCTGAAAGAGACTTATCTGAAACCCCTGAAAATCGACTTTCCTTTTGGAAAAAATGTACTCAGATTCAACAACGATTCTGGAATCGTTGGTCAGTTGAATATTTAAATCAGCTCCAACATAGACCTAAATGGTTACTCCCCCTTGATAATATAAAAATTAATGATGTCGTTCTGTTGAAAGACAATAATACTTCTCACCCCCTAAGATGGCCTTTAGCTAGAGTCATCAATATTATCCCTGGACCTGACGGTAAAGTCCGCATGGTCACACTAAAAACTGTCGATGGGATCTACAACAGATCAATTACAAAGATCTGTCCACTTCCAAATGCTTTGGTGTCTGGAGGGTAGACTAAGCGACTCTATCATTTTGTATTTTTTTTGTTTCACTACCTTATACTTTCCCCTGCATCGGAATAGCTTGCGCACCGATTCTCTTTTCTCTCTCTCACTAATATTTCTTGAAGCTATGAACGCTTCAACGTCGGGCAGTATGTTGGAAAACCAGTTTCCAACAACCGTGTTTATTTTATAATTTTAAAATATTATCTTCTCGTGTTCCCCGGTATACCTAAAACACCTTCCCCTCGTATAAGTCTCAACTGTTTTTACGCATCGTTTCCTCTCTCTCATGTATTCGCGGTGTGGACAAACTTTCTCTCTCACGCCTTTTTCTATAGCGCGCACGCGTCGCATTGACATTCCGTTGTGTCAAAATCTGTTACTATTTAATCAATCCCCATCTCTCTTATTCTTATGCTATGTATAATTGTTCTCACTTGTTCATTCCACACCGGCGACTCTTCGCATTCCTTTGTCTTGTCTGACCAATCAGAACGAGTACAATATGTCTGGCGTTCTCGTGACGACCGAGCAAGTTCTGCACGCGGCACAAAGCGACGACCGGCTCAACCCCATTCCATTCGATACTATTCGACTGTGTGCATTAAAACAGTGAGACGTAAATTTTAATGTATGCACACTCTTTTCTCAATTGTTACTCGGCACAAGGTTGCCCATTTTGTATATTATTCATCTTGTGATCTCAACAAGAGAAAACTTAGCTACGACCAAGTAGTCACCTTTATAAAATTACGAGTGCACACGTAATCCCGTTATTGGATAAATAACCACCATCTTTGATTGTCTCACATAGACGAATAAACTCAAACCAATCATTAAATGCAGAAATAGTGAATTGATGGAGAAGGAACTGTTTTGATATCAAGGTAATCTGTATCGTAGATAGATTTTTTGGCCAAGCAAGACAAGTTATAACTGTGATGTTTGTTTATCATTCTACTAGTCATCCTGCACTTGACAAGGATGCATAAATAGGACTGTGCTCCAACTTAGTAAAGTTACTATTATTATTAGATAAACCCTTGTTGTAAACATTGTATTTGTGTAAATTTCATAATATTGTATTGTTATCTATATTGAACGCCACACATTTCCAAGAATACACTCGCACACCATTATCTTTTTGTAAAACTAAAACTACCAGTATAAAAACAGATTAAACTTAAACTTATTTAAAGCAACTAATCTTTTATTATTAACCTCAAACCACCACCTATAAATTATAATCCAAACTACCTGACCAGCTATTAAGTAAGCTGGTCACCCTGTTTTTAGTAGTACAGAATTAATAATTTTTCTCTACAGCAGGTACTGGTCGCCCCAAAATTTCGAATGAAGAATATACAATTAATTAATTTTTTAAGAGATAATCCATTCGAAACAGCAATAAGAACTAACTTGAGAGACACATTTTCCTCGTTCGGCTAATACAGCTCGTTGTAGAATTCGTAATTCGGATATAAAAAGTTGTTGTGCTACAAATAAAATATTTTTCACCGAAGCAAACAAGCAGAGAAGATTAGAATTTGCTCATGAATACATAATAACATGTGAAAAAACCGTAATATTTTCCGATGAAAAACTCTTCAATCCTGCAACAATGGGAGAATCCGCGTTTACAGGCATTCTGGTTCGAGATACGATGTTAAATAGTACAGGGAAGGCTCAATGCATCATTATATTGCAATATACTAAACCAAGTTATGATACCATCAGTCTGTGCAGTGCATGGCCAAGATTTTATATTTCAACATGATAAAGCTAATGCTCCCATTAGTGCAAAATTATTTAGAAGAAAATCATATTCGTGTTCTGCCTTGGCCTTCGAAAAGTCCCGACATCAACCCAATTGAAAACGTTTGCCTTCCAGCCTAGAAATCAAGATGAATTGCGCCAAAGGATAATGGAAATAACGCAAGAGTATACGAGAAACCTAGTGTTAAGTATGCCATGACATTTGCAAGCCCTAATCGATAATAACGGTACAGCTACCAAATAAAAATATGTCATTTTTTGTTATATTATTGTTATTATATTGTTATTCTCAATAGATTTTACATACTCTTTATAGCCTAGAAGATACTCTACAACGAGAATTTTGGTGTCCCAGTTTCAGATGGTACTTTATGGGATTCTAAAATAGCTCTTAAATCATTATAATTTTTTTTTAATATCAACAAAGGTTCTAAAGTAACTTTTTTCTGAATGAATTACCCAGTTCATTTAACCTCTCCTCCATTTTCATGTCCTTATTTGAAAATTTTCTACCGGATGGATCCAAACCAGAGATTCGTCCAATTTTTGTACTGTACAAATTTCTGTAGGATTTTCCTATGAATGCAGCTAGTTGTCCCCCCATGGAATGACCTAAAATTACATGAGGACGATGGCAACTAATAGTAAAGTTATACAATTTTTTTTCCATTTACCTGCATCTCTATTTTGGCGTGGGGGTAACTATACAATTTTAAATATGATGATGACCTTTTAAATTTCAAAAATAAATGAATTTTAGTAATAAATCAAGTTCACTTATTTCCGAATTGTTGTTAGGAAACATCTGCACTCACACTAGCGTAGCTTGTCTGTCGTTTACTTATACTCCCCCGAAATTAACAACATATAAATTTGCTTATGAAAATTGGCTTGCATGTTCTCGCAACCGATTTAAGTAAAAATAACTTATTTCCAGGGAAACGGCATTAATTTATGTCGATTTTGAAGCCTTGTGTTGCGCTTTCATCAATATTATAAATGAAATAGTATATTAAAGTACAAGTGTTATAAGGCATAATGTTTTAGCATGGGTCCATGTTAGGAAACGAGCCGCTTGCGGTGAGTTTTCTATGGGGACAAGTGCTATAATAGCTTTTTTCTATTTTGGTTTCATATGAAAGCTCTTTCGATATCGTTTTCAGTATCATAATAAGCTTGTTTCGATACAGTTTTTTCATTTTAAACGGTTGGTGGTACTGCTGTGTATGTTTGGTTGCATAAGAAACAATTCGTAAACTCACTTCACAATCACAAGTTTAGATGAACAAGTAATATATTCTCTTACCAAGATATCAATTTAAAGCTAATAAATACACTGTAAACTATTTATACTTATTTATTATTAAAAGTGCAGTTGTTATAAACATTTATTGTGACCGTACTGCAGCGTTAATTTTAAAATCGGGCATAGTTTGTGTGTTTGAAACGTTTTATTCATGATTAATCCTTATTTGCCGATCCAATAATCCACTTTTATCAAGAACCGGTTGTAAAAAATTATTGTATAGGTAGATACTGTACAATTTTCTTACCTTTAACCTAAGTAAATGCTATTTTCAGGCTCAGTTATAAACTTATTGATATCCTCTAAATCTAAAATGGAAGATTTTTTTGGGCTTGTAGCTCTCAGATTGCCTTTTTAAAAAGGCTTGCATAATTTCTTATATCTGTGTTTTCATAAATGTTAATGCAACCTCTTAATTTTGAGTATGAGGACCACAGAGTCGACGACTTCTTAGTTTGACTTTCCTTCTCAAAATAAGCGATTAGAACATTTTCACTACTTCTATAAACACCCTTCGCAGTACACCAGGTTGTGAAGGTCTTGTAGTCTTTTTCGTATACTTTCTTGGACTTTTTTGGTAAAAGTTGATCCAATGTATTATTTGCAATTTCCCTTAACTCAGAAGGAGTTAAATTAATAATATCTTCTTGATCCATTATTGATTAATTTTAAGAAAGCTTTCAATATTCGCTACAAAATGGCGGACACGTATAATTTATCAACGCTTACTTGATAAATAATTTGACTATTGCCAACATAAAATTTAGACATACAAATTTACAAAATTTTTATGGCATTTATTAGTTTTAATTATATGTTTTCTTATTTAAAAATACATAAAATAGAAAAAGGAGTATAAAGTACATGTTTTATAAAGCTATTATAGCACTTGTCCACTTAGAAAACACGACTCGTTTCCTAAGATGGACGCATGCTAAAATATCATGCTTTATAAAACTTGTACTTTAATATACTATTATAAGTATTCGCCTGAAGACGACTGGAGATGTTTACCAGTTGAAACTTTCTTAAACAATTGAATATCAACCAAGATGATTTTAATTCCTCCTGAGTTAAGGGAAATTGCAAAATTAAATTCTTTTCAGAACTTACCTTATTTCAAATAAAATAATATTTTTACCTAATATGTGAATATTCTTGGGGGGCACTTGCGAATTTTTCAGAAATTTTGCTATAAATTCCCCAACTGGTTTCACATTGGCTGCCGAGACTTCGTAGGATAAATTTCCATAAGCTGACCAATTGATATAAATGATATTGGAAGAACCTTTTTGAAAGTAGTTTTTCTTTGCAACGTCATACCTACAAGAATAGAGCGTGATTCATGCCTTTTTGGCATCTAGCAAAGATTATTTCTTCTTTTACCAAGAGGACGTATCATCAGCAGTCCAGCCGTGTATGAATAAAATAGTTTTAATTTTCTTATTCAAGTTTTGGGCATGTACAGTTCCTTCTTCTAATCGTATATCTGTATTTGGATTATTTATGGTGTACAGTTTATAACCAACTTTGCTTGAATCAGTAGCAGTTGCCATAGAAAAATTTACTCTGGAAAGGTTCCTGTATTTCTCTTTAAGAGCCTCGCTGTCTAGAAAAAAATTCTTAGAAAATATATTTATTTTATTTAATTTGCCAAGAATTCAGATTGGATAGTAATTGTGATGCCACCGAATCGACTTTTTGAAAATACCGGACACCAGAACCAACATTGGCCGTAGGGAATCAAATCCCGCAAGCTTGCGGGAATGAGTCCATCGATCCCGCGGATCCGCGGGATTTGAGGGATAGCGAACATTGAACTGCGGTATTTTTGGTTGTCACGTCAGGGATTCCTCGCCCTGCTGCGTTAAACAGAAGAGTTTTCTTGCGTATGTGCGAAAGTAAAAGCGTTATTCAACTAGTATCTAGTGTCATATATCAAGTGGTTGAATATAATACATGGAATTTAAACAGCAATCACAAAAATGAGTGTCAGTGTAGTTTACAAAGAGAATAAAGGTTCAAGTTTAGTTTGGAATTATTTTTTAAAGTCTGCAGATGGTTTTACAGCTAAATGTAAGTTATGCCCTAGCATTATCAAAATCTCGGCTCGTTCCACCAAAGGTCGTCACACCCACTTACAAACAAAGCATATAATATTAATTTGAAAGTCCAGAGCAGCAACGGTGTTGATATTGATAAAATAACACAGGAAATGAAAGCTAGTACCAGCAGCTCGAGTAGGTCGTTTAGTTCTATTGCTAAGCGCTCAGATGTTAGTGGTTCTTTTGTGCTATGGTAGCTAAAGATGGTATACCCTTTGGAGTGTTTATCACATCGATCGATATGCGCCAACTATTCGAATCAGAGGGACACAAATTACCTTCTTCTGCCAGTACAATTCAAGGTATAGTAATGGCCTATGGAGAATCAATTAAAAAGAAAACAATCCAAGAACTTGGAACCTTTGTACTGCATGGGTGTCAGAGTCTTCGCCTGTATCTGTACCCGCCCGAGCATCACTTGACCAGTTACTAAAACATGAGATGACACTTTTTGAATGCGGAAGGAATAGAGGAATGTACTTGGAAGCTGCATATAACTGTGTAAAATCTATTCAGCCGACAAGTGTCGAAGCTGAACTCTGTTTTTAATTGCATAAAACAACTTTTTATTAACATACAGCACCCACATCGAGTCCCGCAAATCCCGCAATGTCAAACCCGCGAAATCACCGCAGGGTCCCGCATTTCCGGGATCCAGCATTTGCGGGATTGGATTCCCTAGTTGGCCGCATCCCGGGCTGGATCCGGATCCTATATTTACAACAAAACGTTCGAAAAAGAAATCAAAATCCACTTAACTGGTTGAACACACGAGGAATTTTTCATTTCTATCAAAAAAGGCAAAAAAAATATTTATTTACGCCTGCATCAAGTGTTTATTGTCAAAGACTCTTTTCGGAGGCCGGCGATGTCTATGAAAAAAATAGAGATCCAGATCCGGTTCCGGTGGCGTCACTAGATATTATAGTTATTAGTCTTAAAGTGTTTACCTTCTGTAGTACCCAACGTCACATTCTTATAGATAAGTAAAATGGTTATAATGAATCCTAAAAATAAATAATGAATATCAATGAATCTCAGCAACGCAGACTGATGGTCAATGCACTTGATTATAAGGTCAGTTACGTGAATAAAAAAGACAGAGGAATGCCAGATAATATAGAAAATAAACTTCGCATAATGAACCACCAGTAAAATGAGGTATTGAGGCTTATTATTATCCACTAGGTAGGTTTAGGTTATCGTAAACTCCTGGACAAAATTAACGCCACATCATAAATTTGCAATATTTTTTATGCTATTTTTTTTCTGGATTTATGATCCGATTTGAATGATTTTTTTTTTGCATTGTAGGTTGGTTCCTTGACAATGTCATAGTTTTCGCTGTTGATAAAAATTTAATTTTCGATTTATACTGGGTGTACTAAAAATGCTATGTTTTTTTCCGAAAATTCGCATCACCCTGTGGAGTATATTAGCAAGCGAAACATATTGCGGTTGACATTAGACGGTAGGTCCATCTTTCCCCGACATTTTCTTTTTTGGTTTACTTCATTTTCTCTGTTAATAAAGGAGATACGCCGTTTTATAGCGTAACATGTTTTTATAGACTTTAATATTCAACACATTCATTGTTAAATGTTTTCAGTAGACTATGGACTTTTTCTGACATTGCAAGCGATGTGTCAGCAGATGTTGTATTTTAAAGTAAAAATAAAATTCGCTATACTGATAAACACTGTTCGGAAACTGCTTATTAAACGTTCGTTTCGTATGCCCAGTTGCCCGTATTTTAATCTTGAAAACATTTAACAATGAATGTGTTGAATATTAAAGTCTATAAAAACATGTTACGCTATAAAAAGGTGTATCTCCTTTAATAATAGAGATAATGAAGTAAACCAAAAAAGAAAATGTTGGGGAAAGATTGACCTACCGCTTAATGTCAACTACAATATGCTTCGGTTGCTAATACACTCCACAGGGTGATACGAATTTTCGGAAAAAAACATAGCATTTTTAGTAAACCCAGTATAAATCGAAAATTAAATTTTTATCATAAACAGCGAAACAACGAACCAATCTACAATGCAAAAAAAATCATTCAAATCGGATCATAAATTCAGAAAAAAAATAGCATAAAAAATATGGGAAATTTATGATGTTGCGTTAATTTTGTCCAGGAGTTTATATTTTGTAATAATATTAACCACAGTTTGTTGATATTTAATCATTGATATTTGGTACATTTTGGTTTTACTATTTAGTTCCTTCGATGCACTTTACATACCTTTCGTACGTATAGTCATTTTAATTCAGATTTACTCGTATACTCGTATATAAGAATACTGATCCGTTGTTAGTGGTAGTCTATGCTGAAACTCAACTGACATATAAATAAATTATTATTTATCGTAAAATTTTTAATAAGTTTTAAAATAACCTAAACAACCAATTTCCTTATCGACAAGGTTAAACGTTGGTACAAATACAAAAATAAAAAATTTATCATCAGTGAGTTTGTTTACTTCATAATTAATCGTTTGTCTATTGGGGTTGCAGGTTTGTTTTTGAGGGGGTGGGTGGGGTTGGGGGATAAATAAATAATACCGAAAATCATAAAAATATAATATTTATATTTATTTTTTAAGGAACGGTGGTGCTGGAAGTGTCTCCAAATAATACTCTCCTCTATTGTTTTTATCAACATATTCACCAAAAATAATTTGTTTAGCATTTTCTTTCGGTATTATAGTAATATTGTAGTTTTCATCTTCTTGAAACGTTATTTCTACAGCCTTGGCTTGGATGTTGATTGATTCTATAAAAAATAGGCATGAACGCCGATGACTGCAATTACCTGAAAAAACGTAAGAAAACAAATGAATGAGTTAAGGAAGCACAAGGTCTATGAATTTAGACGTCGGAGTACGCAGCATGGATATTTAACAGAGTTCTAAACAAGTACTAAATTTGTCATGCACTTTCTTTAGTAAATAGAAATCGCCTACGCGTTTCGAACGGAAACAATCTTCAAGGCAGGTTTAAAAATCTAAACACAACTAACTTTAACCTGGCGCTAGATTTAATTATTTAATTATTTACCTAAAAGAGGCGTTTTAATGAATTTTCCTCTTTTAATCTGTTCATGTTATGTCATGAATATTTGTCCTGATGATGATGGGTTTCAATGGAAACGCGTAGAGAAAATGTTTATTTATCCATGAAAGAAGGTGAGGTAATAATGTACCTACTGCTTGTTTAGTTTGTTATTGGTTACATTTGCAAAATAACACCTTTTAAACAGTGGCGGTTCTTCCACAGGAGCATATGCGCACGTGCACCCCCAAAACGAATAAAAAAATATTAATTTATATTCATTGAATATTATTTATCGTATAAAGTCCGACCCTCCCTAATATTTTATCGTACCGTCAACCAAACTGTATATTGTAGGCTCTCGATCCGGCAACCGTGCCTCGGTCGAGGTTGACGACGATTATGACGAGACTTGCTCGCATATGCGATTCAGTAGGCGGGGCATAATGCAGTTTCTCTGCCGTGGGACAGTGGGGGATAGCGGGGCTATGGCGATTTAACATGGGAAAGGTGCACAATTTTAGTGTGCGCCGCGCCGTTGTCTGTTCGTGCATCTAGTTAGAAATTCGAGCGTGTATGTTTTAATATTTTAATTTTACTTATATATTTATTCAGTTAAAATGAATAGTTTGACGGTGGACTATTTAAAAAATAACTTTAGCTCTTTGAGTTTGGAGCAAAAAATTGAAGTGAAGAATGCAGGAAGACCTAAACCCTAATTTAATTTAATGCAGACCACAAAGGGTTAATCTAGGGAAAGTTTAAAAATGAAATATAAAAAAAATTTATACAGGGTATTCCAAACTTTAATGAGGCTGTTATTGATCAATTTTCTACAATTAAGAACCGAAAAACGGACATTACGTTCAAGCACTATACACACTAAGAAAACCTTTCTTATTTTCCAGGAGTTGTATTTCCTTGTGTAAAATTAAAAAATAAATAAAAACATGTTTTACCTAACTCGACTACTTCTTTTCTTTCCACATTTAAAACGCCTAGAAAGTAATTGTTTGATCGTTACACAAAAATAAAATTTTAAAAATAATTTCACAATAGCCTCTATCGTAGGTCACGAGGCGCCACTGCTTCTAAAGAAGACAAATGGAGCTAAATCTGGACCACATTGTGGATGTTAAATTACACTCGCGTAGGAACACTGCAGAACTAATGTAAGTAAGGAAAAAATGGTGGTTTTGCAGCCTATTTTAAATATTGTTGGCGTATTTTACTTAGTGCTCTGTACCTTCTTCCTCATAGAAATTACACCCGGGTTGATCGCCTCCTCCATTTGGATAAAAGTCTACATGTCCACATGGAGTTGCGTATCCATATAACTGGATATCCGTATGAATAACGTCTACGAAGCTAGCGTCTGAAATTAAATAATAAAAATAGAACTAAGATCTAAAAAATAACTTATAAAACGTGAAAACTAATAGCTGAAAAATTCGAAATGATATCTAGCATTTGTTCAGAGTTCTTATATAGGATGAAAGAAAAATAGATTAATAGTCATGGTCATGAGCAAGGATCATATATCGAGCAGGATACGACGTTGTCTACAGATAGAATCCCATATATAATAGCGTTAGATGGATAAAGTGTGCAACAACGTTAGATGAATAAAGTGTACCTAGTTCACTTAGCCTGTCTTCTTTCTTCATGCTTTTATTCGACCACTTAGGGCCTGCTGGATCTAAAGCAGTAATTCTTCCAATTTTCTTTCCATACATCTTATCGTATGCTTTTCCTATAAATCCAGCAAGTTGAGCACCCAAGGAATGACCTAAAATGGGAAAAAAATCTTGAAGATATATTTGTTGCTATGCTAATCAACTCTTTTGAAAATATGACGCGTGCATTTATGCTTAGAGCATACTGCAGTCGTAACAGAGAGTATCGTATCTGCAAAATTCTTATTTTGAGGAAACGATACAAACGTGTATTGATCTCTGTTGTTTTCTATAATGTACTAGTTCGAAAATATTTTATATCTATGAAATTTTACATTCAAAAGCTATGGAAATAATTTTAAAACTCTAAATCATTTTTCTCGTTAATTAGTTGAGTCGTTCTGGCGAAATAAACGGCTCGAAAATCCCTTGACGAAATCGAGTAATTTTTTTTCCCCAATCGATACAGTAGGATCCCCTCGACATTCTGAAATCATTTGTGCAGGGCGCCGGTTTTGATGCTACAAAAAAAAGGTGGGAAGCAAAATTGAAGCTTGACAGAGCGCGTAAGCTCGAACAAATCCGATCCCGATATCTCAATGAGTTCGCGAATTAACGTGATTTTCAACTGCAAAAACAATAAAAAAAGGGGCGGAGTTGGGGCATCAATTTTTCGCGAATTAACGGGCGATACCGAGTACTTTGATGGGCCGGAGGCTGGGGTTGGTGGGGCAATTAGGAGGGGAGTAAGGGGGATTGGAATGTTTCTACATAAATGCTAATAAGTAGTTTATTAATCGAGCTACGGGGATCGGGCCAGATTCAATTTGTTCGTTTTTTATCAGCTCTACGAGGTGGGATTGGCGAAAAATTTTTATTTTCCCAAATGCGCGCTGGGCGCGGCATACAAGAAATGGCCATCTCCGAAAATAATTTAGATATTATGTTTAATTTTGGTATGTGTTAATAGGATATAGAACCTCAAATTTTAGTTAGAAAAGTTATTCAATTGTTCCACCAGTGGCGTCGCTGCAAACATGTCCTTTGATATTTTTTACAAAAAAGATGGTACGCCACTGATATTTTTCCATGTGGATATATTTTCTGATTGGCCTGTTCAATTCTCCATGAAAACGGTCTCTTGAGATTTTTTGGTTGATTAAAACCACTAAATTCATATTGAAACTCATTATTTTTAACATTGATAAAATAATTTTTTATAAAAATTGTTGGAGTGGGCAATTCGATGCGAAAACTGGCGGAAACATGCATTTTAATTTTTATTTTCGCAAATGAAATGAAAAAAAATTATCATTAACTTAGAAAAACTCAAGATACCGTTTTCATGGAGAATTGCCACATGGAAAAATATCAGTGGCGAACCATCTTTTTTGTAAAAAATATCAAAGGACATGTTTGCAGCGACGCCACTGGTGGAACAATTGAATAACTTTTCTAACTAAAGTCTATATCCTATTAACACATACCAAAATTAAACATAATATCTAAAGTATTTTCGGAGATGGTCATTTCTTGTATGCCGCGCCAAGCGCGCATTTGGGAAAATAAAAAATTTTCGCCAATCCCACCTCGTAGCTGATAAAAACACGAACAAATTTAATCTGGCCCGATCCCCGTAGCTCGATTAATAAACTACTTATTAGCATCTATGTAAAAAATGTCAAATCCCCCTTACTCCCCTCCTAACTGCCCCACCATCCCCAGCCTCCGGCCCATGAAAGTACTCGGTATCACCCGTTAATTCGCGAAAAAATGATGCCCCAACTCGGCCCCTTCTCGAGATATAATTAATTAAATTTTATTGTTTTTGCAGTTGAAAATCGCGTTAATTCGCGAACTCATTGAGATATCGGGATCGGATTTGTTCGAGCTTACGCGCTCTGTCAAGCTGCACAAATCATTTCAGAATGTCGAGGGGATCCTACTGTATCGACTGGGAAGAAAAAATTACTCGATTTAGTCAAGGGAATTTCGAATACCATAACGACGCCACTAAATAGCGCACTTATAAGGCTACTATAGCACAATTTGTAGAGTAACTCAAACATTTGAAATAATCGTATCTGCAAAGAAAAACAGGTACGGTATTCTAAGCTATTACGGTTTTTAAAGCTTGTATCTCGAAGCGATACGTGCTTTTAAGCTACGAATTGCTTTACAAAAATTTAATAAAACGTAAAGTAAATTTCGGAAGATGGCAGATACGAATGTGATATAAGAAACATTTGTTAGTTAAGGGGTTTTAACTTAAAAACTTGATATATTACGTCATTTTGTAAAAAACGTATGTGGATTTCAGTAGACTTAGGATCTAGATACGGCATTTTAACATAAAAAAATAGATTTAGGACACGCCTGGAATCCAGAAATTGAACTTAAGTAATTTTTTAAAAAAATGCAGATACGGCACTCTTTATTACGGCGGCAGCATACTGGTGGTCAGTTTTTTTTATTATAATAATCTTTGATCGCAAGATATAAAAACAGTATATAAGATTGATCACCATCAACTTGTAGTTTCGAAATGATTATAGGAACTTGTTTTTACCTACTAAATGAATTTTCTCAGCTGGAACACCTGATTTTCCCAAAAACGTAGATATAATTTCTCCCACTGGCTTAACGCTAGCAGATGATATACTATAGGATAAGTTGCCATACGTAGACCAATTCACGTATATTATGTTGAATGAACCATGTTTCAAATAGGTTTCTTTTAAAGGTCGGTACCTATAAAATTAAAAGGAATGTTAAAAATTAATCTACACGACGCACATCACCCTAAATATGCCGATTGGCGACGTTCGAGTTTGACGTTCAGAAGGCTGATATAACATACGTTTTTATTAAAAGCACATAAACGACAAGGTGCATATAAAAAGTATGCCAAATCCCTCAGTGGATTCATCGCGACAAGGGTTTTGTTTTGACTGGGACTGGCTAGCCAGCGGCGATTGTAAATTCTTAAAAAGTTAAAGAATATAATTTTTAAAAAAATCAGAATCAACTGTTCTTCCTTAATAAAAACTCTAGACTAAACTTCTAAAACTTACAAAAACAACCCCTGGTGTTTTATCAACCCATTCTTATTAGTCATAAAAATTTCAAGTGATTAATCGCTCGAACGATCCACTCGATTATTAAAATCCTCAATCCTTAAAATCTAAATAAACTGCGATCCTATGGTATGCCCAGCCGATTCTGTGCATGGTTGTCTAGCTTTCTTAAGGACCGCTCTCTGCAAGTGGTGATTGACGGATTTCTCTCAGACACCTTCACCATCAATGCCGGTGTTCCTCAAGGGTCCATATTGTCTCCCACTCTCTTCTTACTCTACATTAACGACCTTCTAGTGGAAACGAAAAATCCGATATTTAGTTTTGCTGACGATAGCACACTTATCTCATCTTTCTCTTTGAACGCACAAACATCGGCTGCCGACGCACATCTTCGCAGACAGCATGAAGTATCACGCCTCAACAAAGACCTGGAAGAAATTTTGGCTTGGGGTGACAGTAACCAAGTCGAATTTAACGCTAAAAAACCCAGGCAGCAGTTTTCTCTAAAAAGGTTAACATTACAGAACCGGATATAGTCATGGCGGGACACGCAATCCCACTGGTTTCATCTATTAATTTGCTGGGCGTCAATCTGAGAGGAAATTTGTCTTGGCATAACCACGTTGTGGCAATCGCCAAGATAGCTTCTCAGAAACTCTTCCGAACCAGAAAGTTGTACACACCTCAACAACTTTTGACACTATACAAAGCCCAGATTCGATCATCACTAGAGTACTATAATATATTAAATAATTGATTCTTTCATGTCTGGAGCTCTGCACCAAAACATACTCTTCGGCTACTGGATTCCATCGAAAGGAGGGCCATTTGTCTGATTGGAGACCACGAGCTGACGAAGAACCTCGACATCCTAGAACATCGAAGACAGGTTGGGGATTTCACACTCTTTTACAGATATTTTCATGGAAAGTGCTCGGCTGACCTTGCCCTCTTAATTCCGCCGAGAGCGGCTAATACACGACGAACCACTGCCGCCCATTCATATGTGGTTAAGCTTAGTACTCCTCGAACTTCTATATTTAAGAATTCTTTCATATGGAGGACTTCATCTTTATGGAATGACCTTCCCGAGGTCGTTTTCCCCAACGAATATAACCTCCAACGATTCAAAACCAACGTAGATCGCTTTTTGCGCACACGCACCACTCCCAGAGTGCCCTAAAGGATATTTCCTATAGTGCTTGTGTTTATAAAAAAAAATCGCTCGAGTATCAAGTACTCGATTATTAAAATCATCGGTTTTCCCAACGCTAACTATAAGCATAAGAATACTTGTAGGTAATGTTAAGAAGTCGATTTTCAGATTTGACTATTGAAGGTTTGGCATTTATACTCATTCATAGAGACAAAAAGCAACGGCCAGTTTGAAATTTATCCACAAACGAAATTTGCACTCGGTTGGTAAGTCCGCTTTGCGAACCTATTCTTTGTTGGTAACTAACTATTTTTTTTACCAAGGCGAAGAGTCATTGCTGGTCCATCCATGTATAATTAAAACCGTTTTAATAGCCTGGTCCAAATTGTGACTAGCGACATTTTTTTCGGTTAAAATAATTTCTTCGTCAGGATTTTTTCTGGTAAATAATTTATAAGTAATGCCGCTGGAATCTGTAGTGGTTGCGAGCGAAAAGTCAACATCCGACTGGTTCCTGTAATATATTTTCTTGGCTTCCTTCGTCGTGGCTTCCATCGCTACAAGAAAATTGTTAAAGTAATTTTTGCAGACATAATCGATAAATAAATAATCTTACAGTTGAGAGCTCTAGAAAAGTAATCTTTCTAATGATAATTAAACAAATTCAACACTGTCTAACAAGATTTGATAGTTTTTCAAGTACAAAACGATATGAACGGTAAACGTATTTTGTACTTCCATTGTCATTGTTTATTTATCGCTTTCTATCACTCATGATACAGCATTGTCTCTAACCTTCAAACAAACAAGAATGATTAATTTTAGTTTATTTAGATTCACTGATTTATTTATTATTATAGAAATCTTGTTCGTTTCCATGGAAATGTGTTGTTAACTTAAGTCCAGTTTTGAATTTTTACTATACAGGGTACACCAAGTAAAGTGGCCTATTAGAAGTATCTTGAGAACTAAATGGGATTTAATTTTGAAAATTTTACTGTAGCTATAAGAGATGGTTTCCTGCGTTTATAAAATATTTTGGATGGTGCGGTATTGCCGGATCATACCGAAAGTGGTAGCAACTTCGGAACATTACATAAATTACCCTATATATTATATTTTTTTGGAATTTAGGTAATAATCTAGAACAGTTTTCTGTATAATATCACATAGAGTTTTTGATTTACATATAAACAAAGCTGAAATTTTGACAATAGTTTCACAAGACAATCGAAATTTTATAATTTTGAACAGTGTTTAATTAGTTTTATACAGGACGTCTCCATTAGCAAAACATATAAAATACAGGGTGTCATTAAAAAAAAAGAAGATTTTTGCAATAATTATCTCCCTCAGAAATATTGTTATGGAGTTATAAAACTAATTAAATATTGACAAAATTATAAAATTTCGATTTCCTTACGAAACTATTGTCAATATTTCAGCTTTCTAGCTGTAACCGCTAAAAAGATATGATTTTCTTTTAGATTCCAAAAAAATATAATATATAGGGTAATTCATTTAAAATTCCGAAGTTGCTACCACTTTCGGTATGATCCGGCAACACCGCACCATCGAAAATATTTAATAAACGTAGAAAACCATCCCTTATAGCCGCAGCCAAATTTTCAAAATAAAATTTTATTTAGTTCTCGAGATACTTCTAATAGGCCAGTTTATTTGGTGCACCCTGTATAGGGTGCCTCCGATTAAGTAGCCACTATCGCTAACTACGTTATTATTAGAGCTACGATGTTGCTTAAATTAGTTAACTAGTAGCATTTATTCCGCTAATTAAAATGGCAAAAGCGAAAAAACAATTGAGCATCGCTTCTGCATGTTTCTGTTCTTCTTTTCAATAACTGTCAAAACAAATAAGATATGTCAAAAATTAAATCAACTTGATAGTTCAAAAACTAACCGCAAGATGGTAAAATTAATTTAAAAAAAAACGATCTTTAACAGGTTGTAACTCGAAAAGTATTGAGTTTTCAACTTTTTCTTACAGTACGTTTCACGAAAATTGGATACGACTTAATGATTTCCTGGGTCGGCCCCATTGTGTCGACAAGAGCTTGGCAATAAACAAGTGAAGTATGAAGGGACGGACTAAGGAAAACAAGTAATGATATGATTATATTAATGTAATTAAAAGAAATAACATTTTTTTAAAATATTACTAGTCATATTTATTTACATTTATTTTATAATGTCTTTCTATAGATAGTTCTGTTTCGCTATCGCTATATCCTCATCAAAATTAATTATAATTGGATTAATTATACGATCCATACTAATATACGAATTTTCTACAGTTATTACGTGACGGACTGAATTTTTCCAACTACCTGGGGGAATATCATTAAAGCATTTTCGTATTAATTCTACAACACTAGAACTTAAAGTCGGAGGAATATTTTCAGACCTAACCAGTGATTTTAACTGGTGCCACATATGCTCTATGGGGTTAAGAATGCAATAATAGGGTGGGAGCCGTAGCACTGTATGTCCAATTTCTTCTGCCAATGTGTCACAAACATATACTTTTTTTATACAAAATGTCTTTAAAACTTCTAAAAGATCACTTTTTTTACAACTTTCTTCAAAATATATATCATTCGCCGCCGTGTAGTTCTGAATCTCCAATTTTGTATTATTTGAGCTTGGAGCTTTATGTAATTGGCGACTGTGATAGCTCGCATTGTCCATTACTATCACGCTATTCTGAGGAATGTTTGGTAAAAGACAATTCTTGAACCATTCCTCAAAAACTAACAAATTTTACCACAAAAAGATATTTAAATATAAATTAAGCAACCTAACCTACCTGATGTGCCTATATTTAACTATAATTATTACAATCCGGTCCTTTCCACATAATAATAACAAACGGTCATAAATAATGGGATACCCCAGGTACTTTTACGGCAGTCATTAAGTTATACCCATTTTTCTTGAAACAATCTTTACATAACTTACTATCTTTATTTTAATATGTAGAGTCACCTCTTCCAAGTATCCTGATGCATTATCCGAGCATCCTGTATATAAGTAGCTTTTTGCCTAGCTTCGAATTTAATAAACAATAGTACACGGTGTCCCAATTTTTGACACTTTTATAGGGTATCTCCGTTATTGTTAGTGCTATGAAAAAAGTAATGTAGGTGTCATGTACTCTTTTTGGGTCAAACTTAAAATGGTAAAATCAAAATTAGAAAATTTTCACTCGCTTAAGAGATACGGGGGAAAATCAAAAAATTGACAATTTCAAAATTACCCTTTATTTTCTTAGTTAAAAGAGATACAGAAAAATGTTTTATGCAGAAGTTTATTTATAATAATTGTTGAATAATCTGCAATTTTCAGAATAAGTAGTTAGAAAGTATCGGAAGTAGGGAAGATTATTCAAAAATCATTATAAAGAAACTTTTATATAAAACATTTTTCTGTAACTCTTTTAACTAAGAAAATAAAGGGTAATTTTGAAATTGTAAATTTTTTCATTTTCCCCGGTATCTCTTAAGCGAGCGAAAATTTTCAAATTTTGATTTCATCATTTTAAGTTTGACCCAAAAAGAGTACATGACACCTACATTACTTTTTTGATAGCACTAACAGTTACGGAGATACCTTATAAAAGTGTCGAAAATAGGACACCCTGTACATAATTATATTTAAAATTGCAAAGTTATCCCCTACCCTTCACAATGGAGAGAAGGGGTAAAAGCCAAAAATATGTTTAAATGTGTCCTCACCTCAAACTCATCAAAATCGTTCTGCTGTTTTCGAGATAACGATCTTTGTAACACTTTAAAACTCGCCCTATGTATATGTAGATTGCCTAAACTAAGAATTAAATAACTAAACGCCGTCGCGACGCCGGGCGTCTTTGTAATATTAAATGCAAATATAAAATAATAATGAATTCTATTCAAAATTTGAAACTATGCATATCACTATCTAAATATATTAAGTAGTAGATTTAAACGATGACGTGAAAATATCACTTTTATTACCTGGCAAAGTCCAATCAAACAGAATAAATTCAAGTACACATCGTACATTATAAAAATATAACAACATGATGATCGACATAATTTTATTCGTAAATATAATGGAACTAAATCTTAAGGTATCGCATAAGGCCAAAAAATAAAGCAAAAATAACATAAGGATAAATATCTGGCGGCTCTTAGTCGATCTGTACAATAAGTCCTCGTGAGGCGCAACAGTCAACAGGTTATAATGACATTGGAGTGGCCATTTGGTTAGATACCAGAGCTATAAAATAGTGGCGTATGTGAGTCGGACGAACATCGAAATATTTTCAGCCGGAACAAGAGTACCTCCTCCTCCCCGTTTTCGAGGATGCTGAACAGGATGGCGGCGCCAGAATTTCTCTTTTAGATTGCGAAACCCCTCAAAACGGCCAAAAACCACCCCCAGAGGAGTTAAACGCGCTTCAAGAGGTTTCCCTGCAGAGAAACACACTTTCCCCCCGTTTTCGAGGATGCTGAGCACGGTGGTGGTGTCGGATATCGCGTCCGGCCCCTTCCAACCCCTCCACCGGCCATTACTCCCCCCTGAAAGGGGTGAATTTTTTTTTCAAATATCAGCGGCAAATATATATTCCCTCCGTTTTCGAGGATGCTGAGTACGTTGGTGGTGTTGGAAATCGCGTCTAAATTTTTTTTTTGATTAAAAGGTAATATCGTTCCATAATGGGGCGAGTATTAGTCGGTGGAGGGGATGGAAGGGGTCGGACGCGATATCCAACCACCACCACCGTGCTCAGCATCCTCGAAAACGGGGGGAAAGTGTGTTTCTCTGCAGGGAAACCTCTTGAAGCGCGTTTAACCCCTCTGAGGGGTGGTTTTTGGCCGTTTTGAGGGGTTGCGCAACCCAAATGAGATATTCTGACGTCGCCATCGTATTTGTTCCTCGCATCCTCGAAAACGGTGGGGAGGTGTTCTTGTTCCGGCTGAAAATATTTCGATTTTTCGAGGTTTTTCCGACTCACAGACGCCACTAAAACCTAAAAACTTACATTCGTTTTATGGAAACAACTTCCAACTTAGACAGAATACGTGCTTATTTCTGTCTCTTTCTGCTAATTCGCAATCTTAAAATGAACGAAAGCTATTTATTAATAAGGATATTGCTATCGTGACGCGTCAATGAATGCTTCCTTTTCGGAAATTCCATTTACATTTTATATATTTATACCGCAATATTAATAACAAAATAATATCTCGGTCAAGTATCTATAGTAGCGGTTAAGAAACAAATATCATAATTTGAGATACGGGTATGTTTAAAACTTTCAACTTTGTTGTATTGAATAGGTATAACCTTGTATTTTACATGTATTTATATTTTTATAATACAGTACGTATTCAAATACTTTTCTTAAAATCGACAATAACATTTTTCCCTTACTTATTTGTCACTGTATAATTTTTTCCTGAAAAATCCTGGCTATGTCTTGGGCCACAATGTTTAAATAAACACTATACACACATTGATTATTAGAAATTGTCGCCTGTAGTTTTTCTACTGTCATCCACGCGAATGTGATTATTGAGTATAATAATATATGGTTATCTATTAGTTACTGATAAACAAATGGCGCATTTGAAAAATGTATTAATTAAATGATAATGCATTTATCAACTATTATGTGCAAGTGAAAGATAATAATCAAAAAAAAATCAACAATATACATATAGGGTGTTGAAAAAAGGTCGGTATCCCGGAATAACTCCGGTGCATCGCATTGCAGCGGAAAATGTCTGGGGAAAAAGTTGTTTGGTTTTGAAGGAGGAATAGTTTGCAATTTAAACCACCCCCCCCCACCCCCTCAACCGGGCGCGGATGGGGGTAAGTTAAGATTTTCAAATGGAACCCCGTATCGTGTTCTCCGACCAAAAATAAACATCTTTTGTCCGAAATTTTTTTTATTCGGGCACATCCTTCACCAATAATCACCATGAGAAAGACAAAATCAGAACCGTGCGAAAATCAGGTTTATCCCGGAAATACTCTTTTTCTCTGTCTTGTACTAAAAAATGCCCGTGGAATACAAACAACTTTTTCCACGGGCATTTTTTAGTACAAGACAGAGAAAAAGAGTATTTCCGGGATAAACTTGATTTTCGCACGGTTCCGAATTTGTCTTTCTCATGGTGATGGGCCCGAATAAAAAAAAATTTCGGACAAAATATGTTTATTTTTGGTCGGAGAACACGATACGCCAATAAAAAATATGGGGTTCCATTTGAAAATCTTAACTTACCACCACCCGCGCCCGTGGGTTGTGGGGGGTGGTTTAAAATGCAAACTATTCCTCCTTCAAAACCAAACAACTTTTTCCCCAGACATTTTCCGGTGCAATGCGATGCACCGGAGTTATTCCGGGGTACCGACCTTTTTTCAACACCGTGTATGTACCTATACAGGGTGTTCCTTAATGACGTGCTAATATTTCAAGGTATGATTCCCTAGGTCATTTTATAAAGAAAAGTTCATATGAACATATGGCCGCAACGGCTTAAATTTTTTGCTACAAGGTGTGGAATTTTTATTTTTTAAATGGTTATTTTTTAATATCTCCGAAAGTAGTTTAGATTTTTTTTTCAATTTTGGTATGTGTTTATAGGATATAGAACTGCAAATTTTTGTTAGAAAAGTTATTCAATTGTTCCACCAGTGGCGTCCCTGCAAACATGTCCTCTGATATTATTTACAAAAAAGAAGATACGCCACTGGCATTTTTCCATGTGGATATTTTTCTGATTAGCCTGGTCCATTCTATATAAACACGGTTTCTTGAATTTTTCTCGTCAGGCGCACTGTTCTTGATTAAAATAATTAAATTCAAATTGCTTCATTTAGCAGTATTGACGAATAATTTTTGAACACATACATACATCTAGTCATCCTGGAATAAATGTCATTTTTAGAAAAATCATTTTCCAAACAATACTTGTTTCCGCATTGGTATAATTCACCATATCCGAATAAAAACAGCGAAAAAATAAAATAAATTCGATGAAATACTAAAAATCGAAGAAATATTACTTATGAGATGGTTTTGAGCACCAACAACTTACTTTATGTCAACAAGTATTGTTTGGAAAATGATGTTTGTAACTAGATGTATGTGTTCAAAAATTATTCGTCAATACTGGTTAAATGAAGCATTGTTTTTATCAAGAACGGTACGTCTGACGAGAAAAACTCAAGAAACCGTTCTCACGTAGAATTGACCAGGCTAATCAGAAAAAATGGGTGTCAGTGGCGTACCATCTTTCTTGTAAAAAAAATCAGAGGGCATGTTTGCAGGGACGTCACTGGTGGGACAGAATAACTTTTCTAACGCAAATTTGTGGTTCTATATCCTATTAACACATACCAAAATTGAAAAGAATATCTAAAGTGCTTTTGGAGATATTAAAAAATAACCATTTAAAACAACACCCTGTAGCAAAAAATTTAAGCCGTTGCGGACATATGTTCATATGAACTTTTCTTTATATGATCTAAGAAATCACACCCTGCAATATTAGCACGTCATTAAGGAACACACGATATAATGATTATTATTCGCTTTTTTGCAATTATAATATAATCCTGAATAGTGTGATCGCTCGAGCGAAAAACCGCTTGATCACTCGATTATTGAAATAACCGACATCGCTCGATTATTAAAAAAACCGGTCGAGTTATCTATTCAGGCGAAAACCGTCGGTCGTCACTTATTATCTCTCTCGATACCCGAGCTTCGCTTGATGCCGGCGGAAATATACCGCTGTAGTGTGATCGAGTTAAAAAACTGCTCGTATATTCGAACAGTTTCTCGTTCGATAGGAAATACTCTAGTTATAAATTCAGGCGAAAAACCGAAAATTATCGCCTGTCACTTGATACACGACCTTCGGTCTACGCGCCGCGCCATCCGATTGGCGACGTTCGAGTTTGACGCTGAGCAGGTACACGACATACGTCTTTCTTAAAGGCACATAAACGAGAAAGTGCATATAAAAAAGTATGCGGAGTCATCGCGACGTGGATTTTGTAAAGTTTTGGTTTAACTGGCTAGCCAGCGGCGTAGTTTAGGTCTCCGATTGTAAATATTAAAAAATTAAAGGACATAATTTTAAAATTTTTAATTACTATAAACACGAGAAAACTTCTCAAAAATAACATAATAATAGAAATTGTTAATGAAAAATAACAAAACGAACAAAATGGTTAACAAAATATATAGAAAAATTCGTTGGTAATCTTATAGTAAACATTTTTAAATTTAAACAGGAACTTTTTATTACGAAACTCAAGGAGACTTCTTAAAAATAACATACATTATAGAAAATGTTAATGGAAAATAAGAAAACGAGCAAAATAGTTAACAAAACATAGGTATCGACAAATTTTTGGGTAACCAAAAGTAAACATTCTTAAATTTAAACAGGAACTTTTAGGTAACTATGAATATATGAGTACATGAATTTACCAATTTTCTTATTTTGCCAGTCGCGTAACTAAGCCTAAATTTTTGAAGCGAACACAGTGGGCACCTGATAATTTAAAGTGCAAGAATGTGACAAGCTATTTTAAATATCTACTTATTTTATGCTCGTAGATTGAGAAAGATGTGAAGAAAAATAACTCTTGGTAATACTTTTTGTTCAGCATAAAAACGCACAATAATAAACCCGAACAATAAATACATATTTGGTATCGAGACACATGGTAAAAATTCATTATTCACAAATAAATAAATTTCTGTAATTTTTTTGGTGGCTACTACAATTTTTTAGCTAAACCTGTTCCCACCCGTAGTTACGTGCCTGCTAAATACCCTACCTGATCACATGTAAACGGGTAGGCTGCCGTCGAGCAGTCGGTGACGTCATCGCTTGGTGAATTGGAATTTCAAGCGATTCACTCGATTATTACAATCGCTCGAGTATCAAGTACTCGATTATTAAAATCATCGGTATTTCCAGACACTAATCCCGAAGATAGGTTGATGATTTGACTCTCTTCCACAGATATTTCCATGGTAAATGTTCAAATGACATTGTCCGCTAAATTCCACCTAGAGCGACGAAGAGCAGAAATACACGACGAGCCACTGCCCGCCCATCCATATGTGGTTGAGCTTAGCACTCCTCGAACTTCATTGTTTATTGTTTCCTTCATATGGAGAATGTTATCCTTGTGGAACAACCTTGATAAGGGCGTGTTTCCCAACGATTCAAAACCGACATGAATCGCTTTATTCGCACAAGCACCGTTCCCCGAGTACTTTAAAGAATTTTTCATAAATGCATGCTAGTGTTGGCTAAAAAAAAGTGTTTTCTATCAAATAAATTGTCTCTGTATAAAAAATAATAAATTCTACGATGTAACTTGCTATTTTGTATACAAACCCAAAATTTGACCGTTGACCATTGCATTATAGTATGGAAAAATAATTTGGTTCCATACTATCCATGTTTATTCAGAGGTTTAGTTCATCATAGACCTTTGTTTGGTAGACATAGATTTACCAATCGATTGTAATAAGTCAATAGTCAGAATTATGTGGTTTATCAAAAGTAATAAAGTTCTTTGCAGAAACACAGTTACAATAGTGAAAAGGTAATATACAATGTTTATAAGTAGAGATCAGATTTTAAGCATTTATGCAATGCAATGTTTTTATGCTTTTTTTAGGTTTTATTTTTTTTTCTCCCTTCGTGCTTATTTTAACTTTTTTACGTATAATTAATAATAATTAATAATAAACTCGCCCGCACAAAGTTCCGCCACCCTGATATTTTGGTCAAGTTTGATATTTTATAGCTTTTTTTTATTTTTTATGCGATTTTCATGATTTTGTTATCAGTTTGTAGATCAGTTTATTGTGTTTTTCCTTAATTATTTTATAAAGTAACATTTTTCGATTAGGCTATATTATACAGGAGAAAATAAAACTGTTGTTTTTTGTCTTAATTTTAAAACACCCTGTAGGAAAATGAGGTGGATAATTTTATTTATATATTGTTTCTTGTAATCTTTGATCAATCATTTTGATTTTTGATTCAATCAATACATTATTTCATTTCTGCTGCGAGCTGCAAACTTTTAAATGAAACGCTGATTTCAAGCCTAGTTTCATTAAGAAAAACAAATACTAAGGTATATCATAAAGTTAATTAACCCGGACAATTTTAATATCGCGTATTTCCTCCTCGCGCAGCAATGGCAGCTTGCAGTCTTGGTGGCATTGAACTAATAAGGGTACTTAAGGCCGTATTAGACTCGGCAATTTTTTCTCTTGCGCCGGCAATTATAATGGCACGTATTCATGCACAGTAAACCGTTTTCGATCAGCTGGAGCATTGTCAACGGTCAGAACAGCAGTGGGAACTGTCGAAATCCCTAAAATATCCCCAGAATTAGAGATGTGCAAACCTGTTCGTTTTGATTACCAGTTAAAGCAGCTACTGCTATTTACAAATAGGAGGTGCAAAAAGTTGCTGAATTAGCAGTCCATAAGTTTAATAAAGAATGTAAACTGCTAATTTAAGTACCAGTGGGTTTAAATGGCCATTACCTGTTCATACCTGGTTCGGCCAAATAATAAACAGTTAAAAATAACACAATAATCCATGTCTACCCAATTGCGCCGGCAAGGGCAATTAAAATGGCGCCTGTCCCATTTCTGGTAATGAGAGACAGCTGATCGGGAACAGTGTACTGCGCATGAATCCGTGTCATTTTAATTGTCAGAAGAGTAGAATTTCTGACTGTAGTACGGAGAACGGTGTACTGCGCCTGAATCTTTGAATTATAATTGCCATTGCTGGCGCCATAAAAATCCCCGACTGTAATACGGCCTTCATCCTTTCTTGAGGCATATTTTGATATTCTTCGGTCAGCGCCAGTCGTAAGTCTTGCAAGGTTTATGGTTGTACAGGACGACGACGAATAGCGCTATTAAGTTGATATCAAAGATGTTCGATTGGGTTGAGATCTTGGCAGTCCAACTTCATCCAGATATTTGCTCACTACATGTGCACCGTGAGGTCTAGGCATTATCACATTAATGTAAATTGGTTCCAAATGAAAGGAGCAAATGGAACAACAACTTCTTGTCGGATTTCCTCAATGTAACGGTGGGCGATTAGAGCTCAACAAAATTGGTGCGTGCTTCGGTAGAAATACCGATTTTCTAAAAATAACATCGTTTCATTTAAAATTTTGCAGCTCGCAACAGAACTGAGATAATGAAATGAATCAAGAAACGAAATGTTTAGAATACATCAAAGATTACAAGAAACAGTATGTACGTAAAATTATCCACCTCAATTTTCCTATAGGGTGTTTTGAAATTACGACAAAAAACAACAGTGGTTTACTCCTGTATAATATAGCCTAATCGAAAAATCTTACTTTATAAAATAATTAAGGAAAGACTGATCTAACATTTGAAAAGAGAATTTAGAATGCTATATTTTTCCATTAAAATATACAGGGTGTTCCATTTAAAAAAATGAGGTTAGGTCCGATAACTTTTTTACCTTACCCCGCATACTTATTCTGAAAACGGCAAATTATTCAACAATCACTACAAAGTGACTTTTGTATGAAACAGTTTTCTGTATATCTTTTAACTAAGAAAATATAGTGTAATTTTTAAATTGTCAATTTTTGATCTTCCCCCGTATCTCTTAAGCGAGCGAAAATTTACAAATTTTGATTTTACCATTTTAAGTTTGACCCCAAAAAGAATACATGACACCTCATTACTTTTTTGATAGCACTAACAATTATGGAGATACCCTATAAAAGTGTCAAAAAAGGGACACTCTGTATATTCTTTTACAACAGCTTCATATAAATTATAAATAACAATATGTATTATTAAATTATTATCATTACAACTTATTTAAATTGCTTATAATTTAATTTTTTGTGAATTTGCTTATTTCATGCTGTTTGATAAATGTTGTGCTTTTTAGTACTGTTGTTTAACATTTTTAGGCTTTTTCAATTTTTTTACTCTTTTTTATCCGGTCTCTAATTATAAGGTGTCTAAAAAATAAATTAATTTTATTTATGTCGTGTTTCTTTTAAATTCTTCAAGCGAATCAAGCACGACAATGATCAACAAATTCATACAAACAATGTGCAATTAAAAAAATTAAGTTTAGCAAATTTGGTAATTGGCACAGTGACAGTTCAAACTGTAGTTTTCGAATGTTTATGTTCCAGAATTAGAAAATTCAACCATCTCAGTTATCATCAGAACGTAGGCACGGAACCTCTGAGACCGTTAACTTTAGGAAAGTTGTTGGCAAATACATGTAAAATACATGGAGATGTGCCTGCAATCATTGCCAAGGAACAGAACCAAACCTTAACGTATCAAGAGGTATGATAAATATAGAGCGGGTGTGACAATATTGTCTTTCTTCATAAAAATTTTTGCTTACCTTTTTTTAGAGAGAAAAATCACAAATATAATGTACAGGGTGGTCAAAAAATAAGAAAATGTGGTAAAATGCGTAAAGTAACATTAATTTACATGGTAAAAAAGTTCTTAAGAATCAAATTTAATATCGGAATATAAAATAACAGCCATTTACGAATTTTTTTTTTATTTACAACCATGCACGTAATAGGTAATGACATTTCATCTATCTTTGAAAGGTGGAAAGTTGACCTTTTTTTACTTTTACTTTCCACCCGGGTGGAAAGTAAATTATTTTTTTATAATGTAAAAAAAAATCGATATCTCAAATTAATATACGAACACACTTTTTTTAAAATGCTACAAGCTTTGCGTGTTTAGATATGTCTACTTTTTCCCTAATTGATAGAGTGGTCCTCAGCATTGAATATTGTGACCAAATCGTTGATATCTTCTTTGTCTTGGCATTTTCACTGATATAAGCTAGTAGCGCCGACTCAGAACCAAGATTTTGAACTTTGTTTCCCGTACACCATTCTTTGAAACAGTTGTATGCCTTGTCATATCTCGGGCGGCTTTTAATTGGCAGAAGATCTTCTTCTACTATTTTTGCTGTTTCTCGAATTTGTGGTGGAGTAGCAGCAAAATCAAATTCCTCAGCCGATAGCATTTTTCTGTTGTTAAAATAATATATGGTTTAGCGACATGGAAACCATATTCAAAAAATGACATTTGCCATCTTGATGTATATTATTACCTACGTTATTTTACCACCTGCGGTTATTTGAAATATCTGTCTAACTTTTCAATGGAAAAGTCAAAATGACATTTATCTTTTATTAATAATTTTAATTCAAATTAATAAGAAGTGGATGTTAGATGTGGTTGTAAATAAAATAGTATACAAACCTCGGTGGAAAGTTTCATTACTGTCTCGAGATTTACGACTCTCTCGACACTCGAACGCTTTCCACCTCGGTACGTAATATACTATTCATCTATTTTTTCAGGTCCCAGATTTTTGGGCCAGTGTTTAACCCAGATATATCTCTAATTGGTTAGTTGAAAAATAAATTAAATTAAATTTTTATGTAATTTAAATTTTAGGAAATTTATATGTAACTAGATTTTATGCACTACCCCGTACAATAGATGTATCAGGACTTAAACTACCTTGCCCTAAACTACAGAATCTGTTTTCTATCAGTTAAAACAATAATTATTACAAATGGTTCATTATTAACGAAATAACAGCTGATTAATTTTGACGTGACTAATTGGTTCTACCTTTCTATTTAGGTATTAAATCAGGCAGATAAATTGGCTGCAGGACTAAGATCAATCGGACTGAAAATGGGCGACCCTATAGGAATTTGGGCACCAAATCTAATAGAGTGGTACCTTACTTATATGGCATGTGCTAGAGGAGGTTTTATATTAGTATGTATATTTTTACATATAAATTATCGATCAGAACTAAACAGTAAACATTAATTTGGTAGTTAAATTTAGTTTTAAATCAGTTTTTTTTTTAATTTCATTTATTCAAAATATGCCAACACGCGACGAATCATTATTGTTTACAGCTAGCATTTCATTTGGAGTAATCAGTAGAATTACGCCGTTATGTTAATTTTTTTTATATATTCCAACGTTTTTTGTCAGCTCATTGTCTCCGATCCAATCAGAATGGCTTTCCTTTCGATGGAATCCAGTAGACGACCTCCAGACATAAGAGCAGTATTCTAGTGATGAATTTCCTCCCAGATTGACGCCCAACAAAGTAATAGAGGAATCCAGTGGAATCTGGGCTTTGTATTGGGATACGCCAAGACACATTATTTCCTGCCAGATAGACGCCCAACAAAGTAATAGATGAATCCAGTGGAATCTGGGCTTTGTATAGGGATACGCCAAGATATATTATTTCCTTCCAAATTGACGCCCAACCGCCAAACAAAGTAATAGAGGAATCCAGTGGAATCTGGGCTTTGTATAGGGATATGCCAAGACATATTATTTCCCACCAGATTGACGCCCAGCAAAGTAATAGAGGGATATAATGGAATCTAGGCTTTGTATAGGGATATGCCAAGACAAATTATTTCCTCCCAGATAGACGCCCAACAAAGTAATAGAGGAATCCAGTGGAATCTGGGCTTTGTATAGGTATACGCCAAGATATATTATTTCGTCCCAGATTGACGCCCAATAAAGTAATAGAGGAATCCATTGGACTATGGACTTTGTATAGGGATACGCCAAGACATATTATCTCTTCCCAGATTGACGCCCAACAAAGTAATAGAGGAATCTGGGCTTTGTATAGGGATACACCAAGATATATTATTTCCCACCAGATTGACGCCCAACAAAGTAATAGAGGAATACAATGAAATCTGGGCTTTGAATAGGGATACGCCAAGACATATTATTTCCTCCCAGATTGACGCCCAACAAGGTAATAGAGGAATCCAGTGGAATCTGGGCTTTGTATAAGGATACGCCAAGACATATTATTTCCTCCCAGATAGACGCCCAACAAAGTAACAGAGGAATCCAGTGGAATCTGGGCTGTGTATAGGGATACGCCAAGATATATTATTTCCTTCCAAATTGACGCCCAACAAAGTAATAGAGGAATCCAGTGGAATCTGGGCTTTGTATAGGGATATGCCAAGACATATTATTTCCCACCAGATTGACGCCCAACAAAGTAATAGAGGGATATAATGGAATCTGGGCTTTGTATAGGGATATGCCAAGACATATTATTTCCTCCCAGATAGACGCCCAACAAAGGAATAGAGGAATCCAGTGGAATCTGGGCTTTGTATAGGTATACGCCAAGATATATTATTTCGTCCCAGATTGACGCCCAATAAAGTAATAGAGGAATCCATTGGACTATGGACTTTGTATAGGGATACGCCAAGACATATTATCTCTTCCCAGATTGACGCCCAACAAAGTAATAGAGGAATCTGGGCTTTGTATAGGGATACACCAAGATATATTATTTCCCACCAGATTGACGCCCAACAAAGTAATAGAGGAATACAATGAAATTTGGGCTTTGAATCAGGATACGCCAAGACATATTATTTCCTCCCAGATTGACGCCCAACAAGGTAATAGAGGAATCCAGTGGAATCTGGGCTTTGTATAAGGATACGCCAAGACATATTATTTCCTCCCAGATGGACGCCCAACAAAGTAACAGAGGAATCCAGTGGAATCTGGCTGTGTATAGGGATACTCCAAGACATATTATTTCCTCCTAGATTGACGCCCAACAAAGTAATAGAGGAATCCAGTAGAATTGCGTTTCATACCATGACTATATCCGGCTCTGGAATGTTAACTTTTTAGAAAAAAATACTGTCGGGGTTTTCTTAGCGTTATTAGTAAATATAGAAGGACGCGGTTTCCACAGCACTTTGCTACTTTTTGCAAAACAAAAGATTGCATCCTCGTTTTTGATATACCGGATGTTTTTGAGAATTTTACATTTTACATTACCTACATTTACATTACATCCCCATATTTCGGTTATCCTGTAACTTATCAAAAAGTAGTAAAATGTTCTTTTTGTAGTTTTTAATGTAGAATTCAGTGACGTACTCAATTTTTTTCTACGTACAATAGTTTTCAAGAAAATGTAAATTTTTTTTAGTAGTATCTGAGTCTTGCATGGATAGTTAATTCATGTTCATTTTGTATAGAAATATATTATTGACAGTTTTATTTTCAGGTTAATATCAATCCTGCATATCAGCCAAACGAATTGAAATATTGCGTAAACAAGGCGGGAGTGAAAGCGATTATTTGTGCTCACCAATTCAAGACACAAAATTATTACAACATGTTGAATGAAATTGCACCTGAAATTGCGCGAAACGAATCGAAAATACTTAAGAGCAAATCTGTGCCGTCTTTGGAGAGAATTGTGATGATCAGTAACGAAGACTTGAAGTAAGAAATAATTTTATATATTTTTTTAAGTAAGAAAAATTGAAAATAATTAGATAAGAGAAATTGAAAAATAACGATTTGAAAAAATAAAGTCATCAACTTCCCCAAAAAATGTAAATCACATTCTTGACACTTTCATAGGCAGGCGCGGAACTACTATGCAACGCAGTGGGGGCCAGGCGTCCAGGGGGCCCACGGCCCAAAGTGGCCTCCCGTTACGCAATGCGAGGCCCCTCGCCACTTCAAAAAGTTTTTTTTTCTTACGCAACACTAATTTATTATGATTTTATACTATCATCAAGAAAAAGAGTTCCTACACATGTGTCGATCGCCTTAGATTTTAAGAACCTTTACAATTTTTGTCGTAATAAAAAAGCATAGGTACCTATTCGTTTTGCAAATAAGTTAAGTTTTTGTCTTGTTTGTGTTGCATAAGTTAGTGTCGCGCAAGCCAAGTGCTGAGCTCCTCTGAAAGTGGGGCCCCAGGCCCAGGCCCACCGGGCCTAGCAGGAAAATTGGTCCTTGATAATGTTTATAGTAACAAGGAATTAACAACTACAACGTTTTAAAGTTTTTATAACACCGTAGGTATTTTTAACTAAATGCAAACTTCCTATTCCTAAACAAATAATTTAAGGAAATTAAATTTAAAATATAAAATATCGCTAGCGGAGTGACAGCAATCTGGTCTAAATACAGCACTTGTTATTTATAAATAATATTTTTTTTACTTATTTGGCGGTATGGCGGTGTTTTCAAAGAATTATTTCTTACTGAGAATTATTAACATCAAAAGAATAACTTACTAGTAATATACTAATCTACAAACAAAATTAATTGAAAAGTTGGCAATGGTTCAATTTAGGGAAAATACATTTACAAAAATGCATGAACAATTTTTCAAATATTTTTTTTGTAGATTATTATTATTATTATTAGTAAACTGAAATACATTCCTTTTATTCAAATATCTTTTATGTTTCATTTTATACAATAATTGTTTCCATGGCTAACTGATGACTAAACATTGTGATACTCTGGTTAGTTGAAATAGGCGCAGCTAGCTGAAATATGCAGAAATTTAAGAAAATCGTATCTGGTTAGTTGAAATAGGCGCTTAGAAATACTTGGTCAGAAAATTAGTTATAAATGGTTAATCGAGTGAAATATAAAAAAATCTCTTAACATATTTTTTGGTCAGAATATAAGAAGATTTAACACAAGGGTGGATCCAGAACTTCGGTTTGGGCTTGTGAGTCTAAATTATTTGAGGACAGAAAAATTTTTTTTGGAACTTGTTTAAAGTAACTTCGAATTTTAACCTGCCCTGTATGATATTTTAATAATTCGATCCCATTATGTATTAAATTAATTTTACGAGAACTTATACTTTGTAAATATTTCCTGGAAATTTGGTTTAAAAGTAATTTTAAACAATAAAGTTATTCAGAAAAGGATAGTGTGGTCACTGTTTAAATCATTTTATAGGGGGCCCAATAAATTAACTTTAGGGGGGGGGGGGGGCAAATTTTGAGGTTCCTCCACTGTTCATAAGGTATCTCCGCAATTGTTATTGCTATCAAAAAAGTAATGTAGGTGTCATGTGCCCTTTTTGGGTCAAACTTAAAATGGTAAAATCAAAATTAGAAAATTTTCGCTTGTTTAAGAGATACAGGAAAAAATCAAAAAATTGACAATTTCAAAATTACCCTATATTTCTTTAGTTAAAAGAGATACAGAAAAATGTTTTATACAGAAGTTTCTTTACATGTATTGTTGAATAATCTGCCGTTTTCAGAATAAGTATACGGGGTCAGGTAAAAAAGTTATCGGATTAATTTTTTTAAATGTATATTTTAATCTAAAAAGATACCATTTTAAATTCTCCTTTCAAATATATAACACACCATGGATGATATTGGTTTCCTAGGCGATTTATTGAAAGTGGAAAAAACGAAGATGTGGCGTAAAATGTATATTTTGTTGACTATCCGGAAAGACGGTAACCATTTAAGGATCTGTTCCGAACATTTGCGGTGATTCCCGTTATTTTTTACCTTAATCTGAATCTTTTATTTCGTTTCAAAGTAATAAAGTTTAAATAAATCGCTTAGGAAACCAATATCATCCATGGTGTGTTATATATTTGAAAGGAGAATTTAAAATAGTATCTTTTTAGATAAAATATGCAGGATGTTCCATTTAAAAAAATGAGGTTAGGTCCGATAACTTTTTTACCTTACCCCGTATACTTCTTCCAAAAACGGCAGATTATTCAACAATCAATATAAAGAAACTTCCGTATAAAACATTTTTCTGTATCTCTTTTAACTAAGAAAATATAGAGCAAATTTGAAATGATTTGCCCCCTTATCTCTTAAGCGAGCGAAAATGTTCAAATTTTCATTTTACCATTTTAAGTTTGACCCAAAAAGAGCACATGACACCTACATTTTTTTGATAGCACTAACAATTACGGAGACCCTATAAAAGTGTCGAAAATGGGACACACTGTACTGCGATAAGGGTGTGTCCTGCAACAAGTACAATTATATATATAATATCTCGCTCTGAATTAATTTGTTGGATAGTAGTGGTGAACTTTTTTGACAAAATAAAATTAAATCATATTTATTTCAGAGGTGCATATAAATTTCAAGAATTATTTGACTTCCCATCAAAAAGCGAAATCAGAAGCATAAAAAACAATCAAGATGCAATAAAAGTTTACGGTCCTTGTCATATACAATTTACATCGGTAAGTAAATATCAAGGTACAACTATGGGCTTGGAAAAGAGTGAAGAAATTAGCACAGGTGCGGAGAAATACAGCTTTTCGCACCCAAAACTGTGCAGAAAGGTGCACTCTTTCGCATTCTCGTAGGAAAAAAAAAGCTGTACCTACGATCACTACCGTAAATACCAAAGAACATACTACGCTACATCTCAGTTAAATTTTACACATTGTAAAATAAATCGCACAGTAAATAAGGCCACCTTTGTTACATTTAACGATAGTCCACGTTGTGTGGCAACGCTCTTATTTCAATATGGGCACTTGAGTTAATTGAAGAATAACAAGAGACTCGCTGCTATCACAAACGCGCACCTACTTGCGTAATGGTAATATGCTATTTATTTGTAATTTACGCATTATAACAAATAAATATTTTTTAGGGCACAACTGGGGAATCTAAAGCAGCTCTTGCCTCTCACTTTAACTTAGTCAACAACTCATACTATCTGGGCAAAAGAAATGAGTTAGACAGGAGACATCACAAAGTCTTAGTACAAGTACCTTTATTCCATGCTTTTGGTACTGTAGTATGTATTGCAGCTTCAATGAATTACGGCAGTACTCTAGTGTTACCTTCTATAGCTTATAATCCTGATAGAAATTTGGATGCAATAAGAGATGAAAAGTAAGTTTTTTTTTAAATGGCACCCCTATAGTTATTTATTGACTATTTTCCAAGTATGGGTATGTTAAATTTTATATCTCTAATTTGGGACCACATACAGGGTGGCCCATCGAAAACGAAACAGAGACATTTACTGGCAGCTCAGTTCATTTTTGGAAAAACGCTCAGACCCGTCGATTTTGTTTTCGAGGGGGACACAAAATTGGAAAAAAATCACGTCAACAAGTGCAGCCCCCTGGCAGGGGGTGGCACCACCCCTAAAATCTTAAATGGAAAGGGGGGGTTGAGTGATACCTTATTTTAAAGGTCTTTCAATTCCCTTTATAATGATGTAAAATTCACAATACTTCAGTTCAGTAGTTTTGGAGATTTAATAGGTACATCTGATTAGTTTGTACTACTTTCAGAATAAATTTGAGTAAAGGCAGTTACTTATTAATTTAATGCTTTTCTTCACTACGCCCATGCTTTGTTTATCATTTTGGTGTTCAAAATAGCGATTGGAGCGGTTTTTGTCGCGAAAAAAGTGGTTTATTGAAGAAAGATAAGCAGGGAATGTCTCGTACTTATTTTAAATACGAATTTGTACATAGTTTGCGATTGATTCGACCAAACTTTGTTGTTAAAATACCTTTTACTGCTTTATTCATAAATTAACCATGGTATATTCCACGGCAGAAAGGATTGAAACTATCGAAATATTTTTCGGAAATAATCAGTGCGCTAATAGAACAGCACACATATTTAATGAGCGACATGAGAACAGTAACGTGCATCGTAAATATGTCCTAGAACTTATAGCTAAATTTCGGGACACTGGATCAGTCGCCAATAAAAAACCCAACATTGAAAATCCCATAAGGAACGAAGCAATAGAAGTGGGGGTTTTAGGGCAAGTTTATGTAGATCCTACGTTAAGTACCCGCAAATTGGATACTGTGTGTGGTGTTAGTCGATGTAGTATCCAACGGATTCTGAAGGCCCATAGTTTTCATCCGTATAAAATTCACCTTGTACAAGAACTTAATGAAGACGATTTTGATCGGCGATTACAATTTTGTGAAGATATGAGTGAACGAATTATAAACGATGAACATTTTCTATTCAACACTTGCTTTTCCGACGAATGTTCCTTTTTCTTACATTGCCTAATAAACCGTCATAACTGCCGATATTGGTCAGATTCTAATCCCAGAGTTTATCATGAGGTACACACACAGCAGCCACAAAAATTAAATGTTTGGGCTGGTATTTTTGGCGATCATTTAGTTGGTCCTTTTGTCTTGCCTGGAAATTTAACCGGTGAAATGTATTTGGAATTACTGCAAGACGCCATAGATCCTGCATTAACAGCCATAATTGAAAATGGGAATGATCGGCGGTACATTGCGAATAGGTTGATGTTCCAACAGGATGGTGCCCCACCACATTACGCATTACGTTTTCGACAATATTTAGATCAGACGTTTCCAGGTCGATGGATTGGTAGAAGAGGTGCCATTGAATGGCCCCCAAGATCGCCAGACTTATCACCTTTGGATTTCTTTCTATGGGGTCACTTAAAAAGCAAAATCTATGCTACTCAACCAACATCGTTAGAACATTTTCGACAAAGAATTGTGAATGAGTGCCTTCAAATTACTCCTCAAATATTGCAAAATGTGCAGCAACGTTTTGAGCAAAATCTTTATTACTGCATGGAGAGTCATGTCATGGTGGTCATTTCCAACATTTACTTGGCTGACGGGTCAGTTCATTCTTAATTTTTAAAGTACTTTGCTACAAAATGTATTGATTTCCACTAATGATGTATTAAAGTTTTATTTAAGTTTAAAATAAAAATGACCGGATTTCAACTTTTTTAAAGTAAATTTCACTGGTTAGGAAAAATATTGCAAACAAAATTTCGATTAGGTCGATTTAAGACAGCGTTCCATGCATACGATTTCTGACGATATGATGATCCGACGGTGCCCTGATTGGTGAAAACTTTTGGTGCCAAATTCCGTCCGAATATTTGTAACAATCGACACGATGAGTTTTATTTTAACTTTCATCCGACGTCGTATGTTTCTTAACCTCACTTTTTTCTGAACCAAAAATTAAGAATGAATGACTATATTGATTATTTTGTGAATTATTATCAGCTACTAATGCAAAAAACTAAAAATACATTAATTTTAAAGTTAGGTAGTGACCATATATATATTATATTATATACGACACTCTCTTCTTTTTTTACAAGCTTTTTAGTGAAATTCGGTTCCGCAGATCGGATAATGTGATAAGCAAAATATTTTCGTATATATGTACCTACCTGAAATACTTTATACCTGGTATTGATCCACGACTTTGGCAAAAAAGCACCATGCACTTGTGTCCTTTCATCTTAAACAAAACAAGCCACTAACCTAGCAAACAGCGAATCGAATCACCACAAATTAAAAACTCCTTTACCAAAATTGATGAAAGTATATAAGCACTAATATACAGACAACAATGTGGATGAACCACTTTTTATTCTGTAATTTGAAAAAGCATCCAGAACCAAAGATGGCGATGCCTAACAACAAACAAATAATGTCGGGCAGACTCTGACGCGATCGATAAAATTTGAACCCTACTGCGCCATCTCCCATAGCGGGGACACTTTTTGTATTTTGGAACGTTCGCATTGGCAATATACTGTTTATATGTATATTGTATATATCTTTGGGACACACTATATCAATATTGTTTTTATTAAACGATCAAAATTTAAATTATTGATACCCATTTCCATTTTCCAAAAATAAATCTGCTGAATTTATTCCAAATTACAAAGTCACACTGTCAGTGCCGTAGATACATTTTTTTCTAAGGGGATACTGGGATAGCCTCCTTAAAGATAATATTGTCATTAGAATATTCTGGCATAATTTGTTTTTACGGTTTCCACAAGCTTTACTTGTGTTTCGAATCAAATTGGCGCTTCTTAGAGGGGGAGGGGGTATTGTCCCCCAGTACCCTACCCTAATCTACTGGTAGTTTTCCTAATTAGTAGAAAAATTATTAAGTTCGTTTATTCTTCGGATATTCTTGATTATAGTATCCATGTTATTACTAGAGTACTTTCATATTCCAGATGTTCGGTGATCTATGGTACGCCTACAATGTTTGTGGACTTGATCGATAGGCAATTAAATAGAATGGAAAATATAAGTCCCGAAATTGCAATGATAGGAGGCTCAAACTGCCCACCAGCATTGCTAAGAAAAATGAAAGAAGTATTAAATTTAAAGAAAGTTAAGGTAATCAATATTTAAATTAATTGATTCAGCCAATACTTGGTGGAAATCCATAACTAATATTATGAGAAACAATAAAACTACGTTATATTTCTTTTCCAATATATTCTTAAAAATGACATGTTTCGCTATCACTGTAGCTTCTTCAGATTGAGAATGAATGAATATTTTTCTATATCTAACAACGTGTACAATCTTAAAATATTGTTACAGGTATAAAGATGGTGTAGGGTGTAGGGGGATATAATAGTAACAGTGTGATTTTCCAAATGGTCAGTATTGTGATTATATAAATTATTTTGTAGATTTATTTATACATGTAATAGCGGATTACTGAAATAAATTTAACAAAGGAGAATTGTTAAGGTCTATTTGATCATTCAGTAAAACATCGGTATCTGTAAGTTTATTTATTTCCATGGATTCTAACAGATTAAGTTTTATGCCTTTATTTTCAGTATGTAAGATTTTAAAATTTGAATCAAAATTATGTTGGTTTTCTTGGTTGGAATAATTAGAATATGTTTTATCTTTTATGTAACTATTAGAATGTTCTTGTATTCTTTTTCCAAAATGTCTCCCTGTTTGGCCAATGTATGTTTTCGGACAATCTTTACATTTTAGTTTATACATCACTGATCTTCTATTTTTATGATTTTTATTTTTTAATTTTTTATATATTTCCCTGAAGTGTTGTTAGTTTTGTAAGCTACCCTTAGGTTGAGTTTATTAAGCAACTTATCCACATTTTTGCTAGGATTTTCAATGAAAGTGACAACTTTAAAGTTAGGGTAGCTTACAAAACTAACAGCACTTTAGGGAAATATATAAATAATAAAAATAGAAAATCAGGGGTGTATAAACTAAAATGTAAATATTGTCCGAAAACATACATTGGCCAAACAGGGAGACATTTTGGAAAAAGAATACAAGAACATTATTATAGTTACATAAAAGATAAAACAGATTCTAATTATTCCAACCATTTAAAAGAAAACCAACATAATTTTGATTCAAATTTTTAAATCTTACATACTGAAAATAAAGGCATAAAACTTAATCTGTTAGAATCCATGGAAATAAATAAACTTACAGATACCGATGTTTTACTGAATAAAATAATTTATATAGTCACTATACTGACCATTTGGAAAATCCCATTGTTACTATTATACCCCCCTTCACCCTACACCATCTTTATACCTGTAATAATATTTTAAGATTGTACATTTTGTTAGATATAGAAAAATATTAATTCATTCTCAATCTGAAGAAGCTATAGTGGAAAAGAAATATAACGTAGTTTAATAATTGTTTCTCATAATATTGATCAATATTTACATTTATTTTATTTATTTCTACATTACCTTTATTTAAGGTCGCGTATGGTCTAACCGAATGTACTGCTGTGCTATTTCAAACTGGAGTTAATGACGATGATGATGTGACAACTACCACAGTTGGATACTTACATGAACATTGCGAGGCCAAGGTTATAGATGAAAACGGCAACATAGTTTCTAAAGGTAACAAAAAAATAGTATGAAAATTCTCATCTTTTAAGGTAGCCATGGTATCCAAGTATTACGACAGTTTGAAAAAATTTGACGCATAACTGTTAAATTCTTATTGATCTTTTCTAAAAAAAAAAACCTTATGAAAATGAACACAAATTACATTGTTTTCCAAAAACTGGCTCTATTGAGGAAACCTGAAAGTTTAGGTATAGGGATATGATATATCGCTTGACAGCAAATTTAACCTTTTCCTATAGTTAGAGAGACGGTGACAATAGGGGGTCCGTGAAGTGGAATATCAGTAATTTGGTTTTTCGTGGAGTTTAGGTCCCCCTCTATAACTTTTATATCTGATGAAGTGCCGTAGAGCGTTGCTCAGAGAAGCTGTACCGCTTTAGATAGGAAATTCTCAATCAATTCAAAATTATATCGAACCATGTCTGAAAATTAATTTACAGCATCTGCGTGACCCCAAAGTCAAGGGAAATACATTTTCTGAGAAGTCAACCCTTGCATATACTTTTCCGAGCGTGTCAAAAAGAATTAAATGGAAAAATTATGAAGTCTCAAGTGACATGGGTCCAAGTGGGCTTAATCGATTTGTATTCACATGAAGATGACTTGTAAACAATTTTCTCATAAAAAGATTATTGCGATTGAATATTGAATATATACAACTGAACGATACCTGCCTTCCGGTATCTCTGCGTAATATTATCCGAATTTTGTGTGTCAAGGAATGTAGTGTGACAATTTTCTGACATGTCACGATCGTTTTCCGAATTTCCTCCGAGGAGATTTTCATTTTGACACGCTTGGAAAAGTATATGCGAAGGTTGACTTGTCAGAAAATGTGTTTCCCGTGACTTTGGGGTCACGCAGATGCTGTAAATTCATTTTCAGACATGGTTCGATATAATTTTGAATTTATTGAGAATTTCCTATCTAAAGCGGTACAGCGTCTCTCAGCAACGCTCTACGGCATCATCAGATATAAAAGTTGTAGAGGGAGACCTAAACTCCACGAAAAACCAAATTACTGATATTCCACTTCACGGACCCCCTATTGTCACTGTCTCTCTAACTTCTAATTTTAAAAACAATCCGTTAAAAAAACAGTGATTTTAATAATCGAGTGAATCGCTCGATCGATTAATCACTTGAAATTAAAAAAAAATTATATCCTTTAATTTTCAAAAAAATGTACAATCGCTAGCCAGTCAAAACAAAAACCATGTAGCGATGAATCCAATAATGGGTTTGGCATACTTTTTGTATGCACCTTCTCGTTTATGTGCCTTTAACAAAGACCTATGTCGTGTCAGCCTTCTGAGCGTCAAACTCGAACGTCGCCAATCGGCGCATTTCGGTTGCCGCGCGGGATAAGATCGGGTATCAAGTGAAAGGCGACGACTTTCGACTTTTCACTTGTATAACTCGAGTAGTATTTCCTATCGAGTGAAAAACTGCTCGAATATATGAGCAGTTTTACACGCGAGCGATCACACTACCATGCGGCATATTTCGGTCGGCGTTAAGCGAAGCTCGGGTTTGTTGTATCGAGTGAAAGGTACTAAGTAACAAGCGATGGTTTTCGCTTGAATTTATAACTCGAGTAGTTTTTTTTTAATAATCGAGCGATGTCGATTATTTCAATAATGGAGTACTCAAGCGGTTTTCTGCTCGAGCGATCACAATACTGGTTATTCTATTATTCTAAAAACTTAATAATATATGGGATGTTCCATTTAAAATAACAAAGTTATTATAATTTTTGGTAGAACCGACAACGCCGCAATGCTGAAAATATTTTAGATCGATGCAGCAGGTGCTTTTATATAAGAAGCTAAATTTTCGAAACGATCCTTTACTCGTTTTCCATAAACGTCTAGACCAACCTATTTTTCTACAAATGACAATAAGTTCAAAATAATTCTGGTAATTTTATAAATATTCTAGGTACCCCAGGAGAACTTTGTCTAAGGGGCTACTTTACGATGTTAGGATACTTGAAGGACGAGCAAAAAACTAAAGAAACTCTAAGATCTGATGGATGGCTAAAAACCGGGTAAATTTTCATATAATTAATGAATAAATGTTTATACTAGCAGAATCATTCGGATCATCAACCATTAATTCCTTTGGTGTCACCCAGGGCCGTAGCCAGACTGTGTAATCCGGACTCAAAAAAATTCAGGGCAGGTTGAAAGCCGAAGTTTTCTATATTTATATCTGCACGTCGCGTACAACTGCTGGCTCAGGTCAGCGGCTAGAGCAGGTACAAAATTTTCCAAGGAAAGTTGAGCCTGCCCTGGTGTCACCTATTATATCAAATACCAATATGGAAAATTATTATTTCCCAGACCACCCGACGATCCTCTTATACAGGGTTCCCCATAATAGACTACCCATTTTATATTATTAATAAATTCCCTACGAGATAACTAAATAGGTTGTTCTCTGTGGGATTATCTTCTGTAGTCTTTGGGATTTAAGTAAATTATTAATCAAGTAGGCGCCTGTCACAAATAAATTTTAAATTAATAATTTCGTGGAACGTCATTTTTCCGCGAGAAGTTTGTTAGTTTTCATCAATAATTATTTAAGTTTTTTGCTTTGAGACATTATTTCAACATCCGTTTTAACTTTCATGGATTACTCAGTCCAACAACGTGTGTTTTGTGTAGAAACTTACATAAGAAGGAATTCGATAGAAGAAGTTAGGCGTGCATTCCGGCGTCAGTTTAATAACAACAATAGGGGCCACGCGCCAAATCGTAAAACTGTTAAGTTATGGGTTCGTCATTGGCGTGAAAAGGGTTCTGTACAAAATTTGAAGAAGCCTGGACGTCGAAGAACAGTTCGTACACCAGAAAATATTGAACGAGTTAGAATGGCGTTTACGAGAAGTCCTAAAAGGTATGCTAATCGACAAACCCTTATCCTAGGAGTATCTAAGGGAAGCTTAGATCGAATTCTTCAAAGGGAAATTTCATCCCTATAAATACCAAATGGCACAGCACCTTACCAATCAAGATAAAGAAGCAAGGTTAGCATTTTGTCAAGAATTTTTGGATTTACATCAAGGAGCGATTCACAGTCTTCTAATGACCGACGAAGCAAATTTTTATTTGAACGGCATGGTCAATAAACAGAATTTTAGATACTGGTCAAATGAAAATCCTCGTGAAATCTTTACACAGAACCTCCATAATCCAAAAGTTGTTGTGTGGTGTGGAGTAGGATCTTTTGGTATTATTGGCCCTTATTTTTTTGAGGATGAAAATAACCGCGCTGTAACAGTAACATCCGAGCGCTACGTTAATATGCTAGAGACAAACCAGAATTAAGTAGACGAGGATTATTAAACAATGCCTTACTATTCCAACAAGATGGGGCAACAGCTCATACCGCCAGAAACTCAATGAGGGTCCTGCGAGAAATGTTTAATGGCCGACTCATTTCTCGATTCGGAGATTTGCCTTGGCCTTCGAGGTCCCCCGACTTAACGGCACCCGATTTTTTCCTGTGGGGATATTTAAAAGCCAAAGTGTTTGCGAGTCATCCAGGTACTATCGAGGAAGTGAAAGTCTAAATTCGTGAAGAACTTGAAGGAATAGACGAAGGTTTGCTACGCCGTGTAATGAACCACTTTTTATCCAATATTGAAAAATGTGTTGAAGTTGGTGGAGGTCATTTAGAAGACGTGATTTTTAAAAGTTAGAATTAAATTAGCCAAATATTTATAAGTTATCATAAGTCCCAAAGAGTTAGCTGTAATTTAGTAAGATAAAAAGTTTGTTTTGTTAACTAAAAAAATTTTAATTCAACTATTAAAATTGGTAGTCTATTATGGGGAACCCTGTACAATAAGGGCGTATTTTTGTCTACACAGTAGCACTTTAAAATCCTATTTCAGATTGAATGGTACTACCAAGAAAAGGAAGCCCTCTCCTTTGATAGGATGCAACCACCTGCAGACCGGTTTCGAACTCATTTGTTCTCGTCAGTACAGTGTAGGTGTACATACCTATCATCAGAGAGGACCTTAACTTAACGCTGTATTATCGTCGGTAGTCGAGAAAACACAGCGCGCAGCGCCATCTCTTAGTAGTCCCACACAATCTGAACAGACGTTATTTGATTAAATCAAGTTTTAAAAATCTATTTAAGAAATAAAAAGTCTATGCCTTTTTTGTCTACACAGTGGCCCTTATTGTATAAGGATCATCAGGTGGTCTGGGAAATAATAATTTTCCATATTGGTTTTTGATATTAATACCACCTGAAAGGCATATACTTTTTATTTCACCTATTATAGCCTGAATAAGCCCATTTAATCATTATCATTTTCCACTACATTTGCCTTTCAGAATATAGCCGTATTGTATACCGAAAGGTGTCTACGATAATCTAATTCCTTGTCGGATTTTCTCATATTGGTCCCTAGAACTATAATAAATTAATTTATATTGTTGGTTATTCTTTGCATACTTATTACCTTGGTCTTACTGAGGTTCTTTTTCAGACCTATTTACTTCCACTCAACATTTCCCTGAGGTTTTCAAGACTATTTGCTATTATGACTAAGTGATCTGGGTACCAATAAACAATATTTCCAATGTTCATAAAACATTTTCTGCTTCGTCTACGAATGGCACCTGTTGCTCTTCTGATTCTCTTCATGTCTTTCTTTAATATCGACTGCACTATTTCTCATACGTGGAATAAGTGCATCCCGAGTGTCGATTTTTGCTTAGTCCACTTCATTGTTGAACCAGCTCCATAAAACAAGTTTATAAGTCTAGTGGTGTGAGGTATGGTGATCTTGGAGGCCGACTAATTGGACAACAATGATATGAGTTCTTTTACATTATTTTCACGTATACAATACACTCCGGAAGTTTGGTCCGTTCTTCCTGACTTACCCTGTATACGTAGGGTACGAATATTTAGTACCATTATAAGAACTAAATATGTAATTAAATATATTAGAGTGGAACAAATATCACATATATCTACCAATCCGTTCCGTAAAAGTGCATTGTAAAATGTTATAAAATATTATTTTTCTAATTGGGTTTCATAATGGCTACATTATTACATGCAAAAAAAAATTGAATAACCTGCCACTTTATGAAACTGAAATTTTATTTTTTTATGTTGGCAGCAAGTAGGGTTCGAATTTTAGGCTTACTGCGATTTCGTTGGAATTAGTTTTCTAGGCATTATGAATTCGACAAAAAATTTTAATAGAAAACTTTGAAATACTAACCTTTAACCTTGCAAATAGATCATTTTTAACTAGATATTTATCTGAAATACCTATTCTTGGAAATATATAATAATAATAATAATAGCTTTTATTGCCCAACAAGAAGAACCCATTTACAGAGCAATATATAGGTAAATAAAAAAATAAAAATAACATAAGTTATATAACAGTAAGAATAAATAAATATATATAAGAAATATAATACATTGCTAATCCAGCTCCACAATTCTCCTTAGTTCACCCAAACTGCAAAAGAATATATCACAGTTTCCACACATTACGTTAAAATTAGAACACATAAAGTTTAAAGGGGACTTTACCATTACATTTGTTCTTGCCCTTTCACATAAGAAAGTTAACTGCTGCCTGGTATTTAATCTAGGAACAAAAAAATGTATTTGATTTAGCATCAGGTCAGGACAATCAATTCCACCGCGCAGCAACTTAAATAAAAAAATTAAAGATGTAATTATTCTTCTTCTTTCTAAAGTAGTGAAATTGTATCTGTTTAATAAAGCATTATATTCGATTCCCCGTTCAGGATATACTCCATCTAATTTAAACGTTAAATATTTTAAAAATCTTTTTTGAATCCTCTCAATATTATTCACATGACATGCGTAGTAAGGATTCCAAATCAGCGAAGCATATTCAAGCTTCGATCGAGCATAGGAAAAAAATAGTGTTTTAAAAACTCTCGAATCATCAAAATTTCTGCAGTTGCGCACAACAAAACCAAGTATCCGACCCGCCTCCAATACTACTTTATTAATATGTTCCACAAAAGTTAACATAGGATCAAAGATAACCCCTAAATATAACATGCTGACGGTGTACGTCAACTAATTTCTAGTCACACCTGTAAAACAGCATAACCTAAAAATAATAGAAATATCTTTCAGTTTATGCTCTATTTTTAAAGTTTTATTCAATAAAGTACTATTTTTATTTTTAATTCAATACAGTATTATACACATTACTTTATATAAGTATACATATTTATAGTTACTGTAAACATTTCCTGGGCATTAATTGTTATTCGTGTCAGATTCCCTGACGACACAATAATTTGTTCAATAGTATTATTTATTATTTTGTTCAATATTTTGAACTTTGTTCTGCTCGCACCATAACTCAAAGTTTTGCATATTCTATTTATTTTCTGCAATTTCTCGTATTTATGAGGGAGTACAACTTTCTTCCCGACTCATTTTTATTAACTTGAATAATATATTTATCTTTAATTATGACGGATGCAAAGAAGCTTTGTTGTGTTCAATTATTTCTATCATGGCATATTTGATACTTGTAACATTTTATTAAATTGTAAAAGTATTGCCAACCAAAAAATAAAGTATTAATTCAAACGGAAAAAAATCTACTATATTTTTAAAAGTTTTTCAGACTTTAAAGACCCAAATAGAAAAAGTATTATAAAATACACGGTTCATAACACAATTAGAGCACTTGTACTTTAGAAAACTCCTCGCTTCGTGGGTAGTTTACTAAATTAAACGCGTGCTCTAAGACCTAAGATAATGTCTTATGAAACTTGTATGTTAATATACTATTTTAGGGATCAATTTGTCCTATTGGAAAATGGGTATGGGAAGATTGTAGGAAGAATTAAAGAAATGATAATAAGAGGCGGAGAGAACATTTTTCCGAAAGAAATCGAAGATTTCCTACATACTCATTCCAGTATATCAGAAGTATATGTAAGTACATTTCTTTAAATCTAAAGATGAAAAAATTCCTTGTTATTTCCGAATTCCCGTTGTATCATATTTTTCAAATTATACAGTGAGTTCCAGAAGAACTGTCTAAATTCATTTAAAATTCAGCGGTAAGTTTTTTCAAAAAACGCTCGTACCCGTCGATTTTGATTTTTTAATTTTTTTTTGTGGTAATTTCATGTATACAGGGTAGCTCAAAAATAAGTTACGACCATCAACTTCATTTTTTCAACTGAAAACATATATTTTTTATTTCATTTGTGAATTTTGCATTGAATTCTAAGCATGTTTCATGTCCTATACATAAACTCAACAGTTATTGAAAAAATTAGGATTGAACATATCTATAAGTAAGACCTGTTTATTAAAAAAAAAAACACAACAAAATCAAATTAAATGTTGAAAATGTGCGCCATTTACGGCTTGACAATATCCAAGACGATCAATAAACTCTCTTTGCACGTTTCCAACCATTTCCGGAGTTATGACACGCACTTCTCTTCGGATCCTTTCTTTCAACTCCTCCATATTGTTTGGCCTGTTAACAAATACTTTTGATTTGAGGTAACCCCACAAAAAAAAGTCCAGCGGAGTTAGGTCTGGCGACTTAGCAGGCCATTCGATAGGTCCTCTCCTTCCAATCCACCGATTGGGAAAGGTTTCATCCAAAAATGTGCGCACAGTAGCCGCATAGTGCGGAGGAGCACCATCTTGTTGGAATATCAGTTCTTTGTCAGGGGAGTCTGGATCCAATGGATTCGGAAATAAAGCCACTAATGCTGGAATTAATTCTAGTTGGAGAAATTCGAAATATACTTGTCCAGTTAAAGACTGTTCAAAGAAAAATGGACCAATTACTCTTTCGCGTACGATTCCACACCAAACATTTATTTTCTTAGGGTACTGGCTGTGAACCTCTATCATCCAATGCGGATTTTCTGTTGCCCAATATCGACAATTTTGTATGTTCACATTACCATTCAAATAGAACGTAGCTTCATCCGAAAAAATAATATTTTTTACTAAATTATTATCTAGATTGCACATATTTTGCATTCGTCCGCAAAACTCACTTCGCCTATCGAATTCATCTTCAAATAACTCATGCACTGGAATAACTTTGTATGGGTGATATTTGTGCTTTTGAACTACTCGGTGAACAACAGATTTCGGCATGTGTAAATCGGCCCCAATGTGCGACAGGGGAGTACATGGATTTTCTTCCAAGGAAAGCAAAACGTCAAGTTGTTCATTTTCATCTCGAGTAGGACGACCAGATTTAGGCAAATCTCTAACATGACCGAATTCTCTAAACTTAGCCTTTATTCTACCCACCATCTTTTGACATATGGGAGGACGATCAGGATGGATTTCATTAAATAATTGGGCTGTTTCTATTTGAGTACGTGTTTTATCACCAAACCCAACCATGCATAGAATTTCAATTTTTTCCCGTTCCGTTAACTTCACCATTATTGTGAAAACCGCAACTTTGAATCTACGCTTGACAATAATTATACTTATTTGAAATAAAATTGTCATACAGTTTCTATGGAAATAAACGATGACAGTGAGACAGTACACTCTTACTTATTATGGAGCCCAAAATGCCATATTGCCAGAAGATTTGATAGATCGTTGGATTCCCTAAATGATATGTTCAATCCTAATTTTTTCAATAACTGTTGAGTTTATGTATAGGCCATGGTACATGAAACATGCTTAGAATTCAATGCAAAATTCAAAAATGAAATAAAAAATATATGTTTTCATTTGAAAAAATGAAGTTGATGGTCGTAACTTATTTTTGAGCTACCCTGTATACATGAAATTACCACAAAAAAAAAATTTAAAAATCAAAATCGACGGGTACGAGCGTTTTTTGAAAAAACTTACCGCTGAATTTTAAATGAATTTAGACATTTCTTCTGGGACTCACTGTATATTTTTTTTATAGATTGTCGGTTTACCGCACGACCGACTCGGCGAAGAAGTGTGCGCTTTTATCAAACTTAAAGAGAACCACACTTTGACTCTCGACGGACTTAAACAATTTTGCAGAGGAAAAATAGCCCATTACAAAGTGCCTTCGGTACTGAAAATAGTTGACAGCTTCCCGAAAACGAATTCCGGTAAAATACAGAAGTTTAAGCTGGTGGAGATTGCTGAAAGAGGAAAAGAATTGGAACAGGAAAGATATTGTTTAGAACAAACAGAAAGAAGACAATGCAAAGGATCCACTCTCACATAAAACATTGACATTGTTTGAATTTAAAGTCAAAATTGTGTGTGCTAACATGTTTCTATTAATTTTTGAGGTGGCTGAATATTGGCTCCCCATTTTATTGAAAAGCTGCATTATAACTTCTTGAAGAGAACGACTTGGTAAACCCATGTGCCGAGTTTGGATAAATCTTTTTACATTTTTAAGCGCACGTACGTACGTCAATTTTTGGCAATAGCGTCATAGATAATTATTTGCTGGTGTTTGCTGTATTACCTGAACTATGAGAGTTTCGTGGTTTTGCCATTACGTGTAATGGAATAGTTTAGAATTGGCTTACCAAAATGTATTCAAGGAGTTTTTCTATAAAATGTACAGGAGAACCAATATTAAGCCAACAGGATTTCCTATGTTCAACTGCATGCATCATCAATTAGTGTGGTAATTTTTAAATCGATCGGATCGAACTCTAAATTAAATCCTACCAATAATACTTTTTTCGTAAAATGCATTGAATTTTTTTAGCTTCGCATAAAAAAGTGCAAAGTTCAATGTTACAAATAAATTTGGTCTATTTTTACTCCAGTATCCCCTCGTTTAACAAGATTCCCAAATTTGGTATTTTTATCTTTGATAGTACCAAAAATATTTAGTAAAGAAAAAATTTAATACAACATGTCCAAGATAAGGAGGGCCAGTACAGGGATCTCGGAAACCGTAAGAGAAGAAATTTTGAAAAATCGTTTTATTGTTTTCCTGGGTATTTTTGAGATCGAATTCTAAATTAATTTGCACTTTTACATTGCCACTTTTTCCGCTCTATCTAACAGCGTTAATTGTTTTGTAATTCGACGAGTCGTCTTCGAAGGGCCATTATCAACTTTCTTTATTTAAATACGGTCCTGTTTTCCTGATATTGGAATTTGAGAGCTTTTTTCTCCCGAATGCAACGATGTATGACACAGGAAGCAGCAGGAAATTTTGGGATACGGTCCTGTATTTCTCCTAATTTTATAAATAATATTTCATAAGTAAGTTCTAAATTTGTTACTTATGTTGGACTAGTTCAATAAATAACAAATAATATAATAATAAACCACAAATAAGTGAACAAAAATTCCAAAACAGAAATAAAACGAACAACGAAACGAACAACGAAAAAAGTAAGCAACCATTATCAGGTGATGATTTGATGAGATGCTGTCCGTTATTCTCTAAGCACAAATAACATCTTCTAACGGTTACATAACAGTTTTTTGAGATGAAATAAAACATGCGATAGAATATATCAAACTTCAGCATCTGTAAAATTATGTTCCATATTTTCTGGAAAATAGAAAACCTCTTAAAACTCTCTCATACGATCACAATGGGAATATCAAGTGAAACAAATCACGCGTCACCATCTTAATTTTTTTGCTTCAAAAAAATCAACAGAAGTTTGAAATAATGTTCCTGTATTTTGTTCACTTACCTATTTGTGGTTTATTATTAAATTATTTGTTATTTATTGAACTAGTCCAACATAAGTAAAAAATTTAGAGCTTACTTATGAGATATTATTTATAAAATTAGGAGAAATACAAGACCGTATCCCAAAATTTCCTGGTGTTGTTAAAAAAACCTTCGAAACGTCATTAAACCACAATGTGTCAAACATCGTTGCATTCGGAAGAAAAAAAGTAATCACGTCGACTCGTCGGATTACAAAACAATTAACGCTGTTAGATAGAGCGGACGAAGTGGCAATGTAAAAGTGCAATTTACTTTAGAATTCGATCGCAAAAAAACCCAGGAAAACAATAAAACGATTTTTCAGAATTTCGTTTTTTCCGGATATCTCCGGAACCACAATTTTAAAACTTTCTAAACGGCATATTATTAGACACGTAAATGCGCAACTTTACCTCCATTTAACCGACTTCGTATCTCTTACAGTTTCCGAGATCCCTGCACTGGCCCTCCTTATCTTGGACACGTTGTATATTATCATACAGGGTGTCAGTGGGAAAGCTTCGCACCATTAATATTTTGCTTCCAATAAATAATATACAGTGTGTTTCTTAATAGCATTCTAATATTTAAGAAGGTTACTCTTGGGTCCATTTTTAGAAAAAATCTTCATATGAACATATGTCCTAAACGTCTTAAGATCCCTGTACTGGCCCTCCTTATATTGGACACGTTGTATGCCGTTCTAACCTAGTTTTGTCCCCAATACACTTTACACCTAATTATTGACCACCATACTTTTAGAAAACCATTTGTGTTTCTTGACAATGTGGTGAAAGACCTAATAAATGTTTCGTAACAATAAAGACAGTCTCCTTGCATTGCCTGTGCCGTTCACGCGCTATAAACATACAATTATGTAACGATAATAATTCATTTCTAACAGTGTCTAACGGTGATTACATTAACAAAGAATAACCTAAACAAATAATCTTAACTGCCCAAGAAACAAAAATGTAAGAAAAAGGCCCTTTTTGAAATCTCTGTTGGTGAGAATACTCAAAAACTACTTGATGGGGAACAATAAAATTTTGTATATTTATTCATTTAGTGTATATATTATATGCTAGGATCGACCGTAAATCTATTCAACCATAGATTGAAATACTATTGTCCTATATTGTCTAGCTCGCCCACGGTAATAATACAGGTCACAAGAGTTAAATATTTCACACTACATCAATTTACGACTGCGACTGCTGTTCTGGTGAGAACAAAAACAGATTTGTTTAAGTTATGAATTTTTGTTTATACAAATTATTAACTATATTAAACACTATCAAGTACTTATGAGTAAGTGTTAATGCAGTCTGTGTGTTAATTATTGCTGTGATTGTTTCTTTAAAATTATTTTCCGCTGGTAATTTTAGGAAATAATATGTGTTTTATGTATATAGTTTGTATGGTAAGAACATTAAACTCACTTATATAAGTATTATTGACGGTTTTTTCCTATTAAATACTCTAAAACAAATAGTTTGTCCATTCCGTCAGAGAACGGGTTTGTTCCAAATTGTCTGTTGCTTTCAGGTAAAAACATAGCAGATTCTTCTTTAGATTACCATCAAGATACCGACGCACAACTTTTTGAAGATTGGTTTAAACATAAACTCCTTAAAAATATACCTGAAAATAGCGTCATTGTAATGGACAATGCTAGTTATCATAGTCGGCAACCAAAAATCATTCCCAATTCTAATAATACAATAGCAGAAATTCAAAATTTTATGATTGAAAATGATTTATATTTTGAAGAAACTTACAAAAAACGAGAACTGCTAGAAGTATTAGAAGCTTTTAAAATAAATAAGAAATACGAGTGTGACAAGCTTTCAGCAGAAAATGGACATACAGTGTTGCGTCTTTCTCCGTACTATTGTATATTCAATCCTATTGAGCTAATATGGCACCAATTAAAATCCAATATTAGGAGAAATAATATTTCTCCTACATTAAATGCATCTGTAGTAGAATTAATTAAAAACGACGTAAGAAAAATTTCTGCAGACAGCTGGAAAAACTGTGTACAGCATGTACATTAACTTACATGATACAGCAACATATGGTTCTGTAAGCTTTTTTGATGTATATACAGGGTGTCCCATTTTCGACACTTTTATAGGGTATCTCCGTAATTGTTAGTGCTATAAAAAAAGTAATGTAGGTGTCGTATGCTCTTTTTGGGTCATACTTACAATGGTAAAATCAATTTTCGCTCGCTTAAGAGATACGGGGGAAAATCAAAAAATTTATAATTTCAAAATTACCCTATACTTTCTTAGCTAAAAGAGATACAGAAAAATGGTTTATACAGTAGTTTCTTTATAATGATTGTTCAATAATCTGCCGTTTTCAGAATAAGTATACGGGGTCAGGTAAAAGCGTGCATTCTTGCAGGTGGTGGTCACTTTCAACAGCTAATCTAAATTATTTTCGTTTTTGTTCACACGTTATTTAATGTTAGTTGTTTTAATTTAATTTTTAAAAATAAACCATAGGCACATAGCGAATGTGCATTTAATGCTTTTTATTTTTTTGTCGGAAACTGTTTGTCGGACGATAAAAAGGCAAGATATTAAATGTGGCCTAAAATGAATGAGTATTTTAAAAATAATTTTTATCTTGAGCAAAAGCAGTGGCGTACATAATATTTTTCCAAAATGTCTAGTCCAAACCCTTTCAGGACGCCACTGGTTAAAATTTTTTAAAAATTTTCTATACCAAAAAAGGCTAATGATGCTTAGAGAGCATGTGTGAAAAATTCATAAAAATAGTTAGAAAGTTGTTAAAGTTATGATAGAAAAACGATTTTTTTCTTAAAACTTTAACGCCCTGTAGTTCGAAAGTTAATAGGTTAAGGATATATGTTAATTTGAACTTTTCTTCTTAAAATCACCTAAGGATTCATAACGTTAAGGATCAGCATCTTATTCTGAAACACCCTGTATATTTGAAAGGAGAATTTAAAATAGTATCTTTTTAGTTTAAAATATACACACCCTGTATATTTTAAACTAAAAAGATACTATTTTGTAAAATGGAATACCTTCCATTTTACAAAATGAGGTTAGGTCCGATAACTTTTTTACCTGACCCCGTATACTTATTCTGAAAACAGCAGATTATTCAACAATCAATATAAAAGAACTTCTGTATAAAATAATTTTCTCTCTTTTAACTAAAAAAATATGAGATATTATGTATAAAATTAGGAGAAATACAGGACCGTATCCCAAAATTTCCTGATGTTGTTCAAAAAACCCTCGAAACGTCATTAAACCACAATGTGTCATACATCGTTGCATTAGGGAGAAAAAAAGCTCTCAAATTCCAATATCAGGAAAATAGGACCGTATTTAAAAAAAGAAAGTTGATAATGGCCTAAGACGACTCGTCGGATTACAAAACAATTAACGCTGTTAGATAGAGCGGAAAAAGTGGCAATGCAAAAGTGCAATTTACTTTAGAATTCGATCTCAAAAAAGCCCAGGAAAACAATGAAACGATTTTTTAGAATTTCGGGTTTTTCCGGATATCTCCGGAACTACTCGGAATTTTAAAACTTTCTAAACGGCATATTATTAGGTACGTAAACGCGCAACTTTACTTTACTTTACAAAATTTAACCGATTTCGTATCTCTTACGGTTTCCGAGATCCCTGTACTGGCCCTCCTTATCTTGAACACGTTGTATACAAACACGAACATCTATTTCAATATACGTATGGCTTATGTCAATAAAGAAGAGACATTCATTGAGTATATTCCGTACGGGTTCGTTGAAATATACTGAGCAATATACAAACACCAACATCTATTTCAATATACGTATGGCTTATGTCAATAAAAAATATGACAACGAAATTGTTTTACTGGTAATATTATTAATATGTATTTACCTCAATGCTTATACATAAATATACCTCATTTCCTAGTTTATTTGTTAATAAACCTTACCTTCTGTTATCTTTTAAACCAGTTGTGCTACTGATAAAAAGGAGTTTTCCAGACGTTACTAATTTGCCGAAAAAATTTTGCGGAAACATTTATTTTTTAAAAACCAGTGCAACTTTAAAGTTCATGATTGGTCAGCAGCCAAAGTATTCACCATCGTTTAGGGCCCAGCAGGAACTCTTGTTAAGTACATGACAAAGGACACTATAGTAACAGCAACAAATCAATCCAATTCTACCTGTACAATTCCCATCTCTTTTTATCTTCTGTCTGTTCCTGTCTTGATTCCAAACAGGTATACGGTTTGATATGTCTTGATATGGTTAGAAAAAACAAACAATCGACGGACGTGACTTAAATGTCTATATTTTTTAAAAATTTTGTACAGGCAACTTTCAGTAAATCGGAATTTAAAAATAAATAATCTCAAAAACACCTGTTAATTTTTTAATAGGTTTCTTATAGTATCTAATGAGAGGAATTATATATGTCCGCGCAAAAGATCATCGTCACAAAGATTTTGGTCTATTTTGTATAGCATCGATTTTTTAATAATTTAACGCCGTCACATGGCTAATTTTACTCTTCTGAATCGTATAACGCCAATATTGCTGAGTTACTTTACTGTAACCATTTTTCTATTATTTATAACAGCTCTGTCTTCTATTGGCTTAAAGTTTTGGAATGTTCCTTATTGAATGTTACAATATGTACTACGAAAATTAGTCATACTTTTAATCTACCTAAGCTGTAAACGAAACTTGCACATCAAAATATATTTTTCCTTAATGGCTAATAAAAAAATATTGTATATAGCTTCGGATAACAAACCGTCACATCAATATATCTCCGGTATCGGTGTTACTGTGACCGGCGTTACAAAATGCACAAATTCGTGGGTAACACCTAATACAAGCTATTTCTTAAACTTTGTTAGACTGAAATGAGTATCTGCACTCAAGAGAATGACTTCGAGTAGTATTTTTCCTTTAGTTAAGACTACTAGGTCTGTAGTGGCGTTATTTATAAGCAATTTCTGCCGTGACCGGCGATACATGCAGCTGCGGGGACGGAACTTCTGGTTAATAATTGCGTTAGAGAAACTAAACTGTTGATCTTTGAACATTATTTTTTCAATACAAATTGTAGTATGAGTGTAAATTATTTATATATAAAAGTAACTTTAGTAAAATGACGTGAAATATAAAAGGGTAAAGTAAGAAATTATTGACTGGGGACACGTGACCGGCGATACATTTTTAAATTCAATTTTGAATACTGCAGCTATAATTTAAAAAAATATTTTTTAAATCGCTTTCTAATGCAGGAAATAACATATATTTCGCAAATTATAATCGTTTCTACAGGCAAATAGTTTATTTTAGTAAGTTATATGCTCAGGACTGAAAGTTGCATGTATAAAAATATGACTCTATTCTTCAAAGACTGAACCAAAGCCGTCCCCTCCTTGATTTAAGATCATAGACTAGAACAAATAAATTAGCGGAATGCAAAGTAACGTAATACACGCGAGATTTCTCTAATTTGAAGCGCACCGTGGCATATTTTCACCTGTTTCAGTATGTGGCAGTGTGTATTATCATTTGACAGTTTTTTAAAATATGTCCCAACTATGTCAACGTGAATTTTCGGAATTCCTCTGTCACCGAGGTTAAGTTGAATAAGAAATTTTATAGTGAATGATGAAATAAACGCTAGAAACAAGTTCCAAAAGACAGAAAACAATATAATACTAATAAAAGTGTTTGGAGAACAAACAGTTCTTAACATTGCATCTAGGAAATTAGAGGAAGCAAGTGGATCACAAATTTTGTACAAACCACAAATTTGTGTTATTAAAGCTTGAGGATATCCTATAAAATTTCCAATGAAACGATTAAGTAATAAAAGTTTAGACGCCAAGTCGAAGCTATCAATTTACAGCAGTGCCACCCTATTAGAGGTAAGTCAAGAATTTTTTGTACTTCCGGGACTAAAGTAGCTAGTTTAGTCCCGCCAAACGGGGACTAAAGTGGGTCATTTAATGCTGAGGTACTAAAGTGCATTCTCGCAACATATAATTCCCAGAGTGTATGCGAAATGAAAGGAGAAGGAACAAAAGTCTGGACGCTTAGCCAATGGGCGCCTACCTCCAGAGAAAAACAGCCTATGAAGAAACTGCTTTTGGTTGAATGCTGAAAAGCGAGAGGCCATTGCAAATATATGAAGAAGAAGAAGAAGGAAGCTGGTTGAATGTCGCAAACGATAAGGGGGGGAGATAATTTTAAAAAACTGGGACTGTGCACAAGGTTTTTATACCTAATATTTCTGCTCCCGGAAGTACAAGAAATAATGTATGTATACAGGGTGTCCTGGATAAGAATGCTCTCTATAATAAGATATACAATAATTATCAAATTAGACAAAAGTTTGAATATTTTCGCTCGCTTAGGAGATACGGGGGAAAATCAAAAAATTTACAATTTCTAAAATACCCTATATTTTCTTAGTTAAAAGAGGTACAGATAAATGTTTTATACAGAAGTTTCTTTATATCGATTGTTCAATAATCTGCCGTTTTCAGAATAAGTATACGGGGTCAGGTAAAAAAGTTATCGGACCTAACCTCACTTTTTAAATGGAACTCCCTGTATATTTTAATCTAAAAAGAAACTATTTTAAATTCTCCTTACAAATATATAACACACCATGGATGATATGGGTCTCCTAGGCGATTTATTTAAACTTTATTACTTTGAAACGAAATAAAGGATTCAGATTAAGGTAAAAAATAACGGGAATCATCTCAAATGTTCGGAATATGTCCTTAAAGATGAATTTATAAACTCGACGTTGACGATTGACGGTGCTGTTTGACGGTGACGGTACAGCTTAAACATATTGAAATGCATAAGACCATTTATATTTGACGATGACGGTGCAGTTTACCAACCAATTTTATCTTCTGACGGTGGACGGTCGTAGCAACGTTCGTAGCAAGTTTCCACAGCCAATCAAAATCGTGTTTGCCTGTCACGTGATATTTAGTAAATATTATTTTATTTTATACCATCTTATTAACCATTTTAAAGTGTTGATGGTATCATTCAGATCACATAAACACCAAAATTAATATAATCACATAAAAATACAGAAAAGCCGAGAAAAACAGGTTATGTTATCGTCGCCACCGTCAAGTTTATAAATCCAGCTTTTTACGGCACCGTCAAACAGTACCGTCAAACTGCACCGTCAATCGTCACCGTCGAGTTTATAAATTGGCCTTAAATGGTTACCGTCTTTCCGGATAGCGAACAAAATATACATTTTGCGCCATTTCTTCGTTTTGTCCACTTTCAATATAAACTGATATCACATCAAATTTTTCAAAATGTTGACAGGTCATTTTCGCAAATGAATATGTAAAAATTAAATTGACGTTAAATGTCAACATAGTTGTTCCTAGGATATTAGCTTTTGTTTGTTTAAAATAATAAAGTTTAATAAATCGTCTAGGAAACTAATATCATCCATGGTGTGTTATATATTTAAAAGGATGATTTAAAATAGTATCTTTTTAGATTAAAATATACAGGGTGTTCCATTTAAAAAAATAAGGTTAGGACCGGTAACTTTTTACCTCATTATCTTACTTATTCAGAAAGCCGATTATTCAATAAACATTATAAAGGATCTTTTATATAAAAGATTTTTCTGTATCTATTTTTAACTAAGAAAATGTAGGGTAATTTTGAAATTTCAATTTTTTGATTTTCCCCCGTATCTCTTAAGCGAGCGAAAATTTTCAAATTTAGATTTTACCATTTTAAGTTTGACCCAAAAAGAGCACTGACACCTACATTACTTTTTTGATAGCACTAACAGTTACGGAGATACCCTATACAAGTATGGGGGGATACCCTGTACATTGTGATTATACAGGTTATTTTCTCGAGAAAGATGGCAAAAAAATAAATGAAAAAAATTGAACCCCTCGATGAATCTAGGGAAAAAATTACAGTACACAAAAACTGGGTGGCATTTGCTATGATAATTTATGGCATTTATAAATTCCAAGGATCAAACTGGCACTATAAAATGATTATTGTCCCAAATTATCATAAATCAGAGCCATCTTGTTGTAACAATTACGGAGATACCCTATGAAAGGGTCGAAAATAGGACCTGTACTATAATGCTCTTAAAAAAATTACGAGTTTAATCAAGAAATGCGCATAATAACGAAATGGGGTCGTTAACATTTAAAACTAGGTAGCTAAATGCCATATTAAATTAGGTAAGGTAACAAGGATTTGGCACTTAAGTATATCATTGAGATAACACCTAAGACGCGGTAATTATTTATCATTTATCTAATACCTTTGCAAATATTTTGCTATAAATTTAGTAAATATAACTGATATCTAATTAAAATATGTTAGACAAAACAAAACCAGGTTGCTTACGTCTACCATAAATAAAAGAAAATTGTTTTTTTCACTAACTGTGGAAAGTTGCTACTTTCCGTATTCCGTTTTCCGCACGGAATTAAAATAAAATTCCGCCGGCGCCTGGCACTATTTACATATTTATTATTTGTGAACAAAGGAATTGTAAACTACAGATCCCATATAATCCATTCATGAAACTCTCGGAAAGTGGAGCTGCGATTGTGTGAAATGTTATTGAAAATCAGTAATGGGTGGAAGAGAGAACTACATGTTTGTTGGCTGAGTGGCAACAATGCTGAAGTCTGGTTATATCATATGGTTAAATATTAAAACATAACCATACTTACTGATGAAAAGATAAAAATCCTTATTTAAATGATCCATACATGAATGCACTATGATTGTTTATAATAAAGACCACCAATAATCACAAAAAAAAACACAAATCAACCAAAACGTATAAACAATCCGTTATATCACAGCGCCAACGTTGTAATGTTTACGAGATTAGTATTCATTCATATTTTGGGTTCGAATCGCAGCGCACATGTAGCGCAGTTGTAAAATATAAATAGATGTCGCCAGAGTGCAATTGGATTAGTTCAAGGTTCGTTTGATACTTTCAAGTATAATAATATTTTTTTAAAGAATCTCTCATCGCCTTTTCACAGTTTATAGTAAATTTATTGGGAAATAAATTTATTTTAACTTTAAACCAGTTGTAATTATTGTCAAATAAACAAATTTTTAATTGGGATTTTGCAAGATACCTTTGCGATAAACATGTCAATCTGGCTATGCTGCAATAATGACCGAAAGAGGTGGGAAATACTGTTTATTTACAACCATGCATGCAATAATGACATTTCATCTATTTTTGAAAGGTGGAAAGTTGACGTTTTTTACTTTTACTTTCCACCGGATATCTCAAAATAATATACGAACACACATAAAATGATAGAGTGGTACTCAGCATTGAATATTGTGACCAAATCGTTTATATCTTCTTTGTCTTGGCATTTTCATTGAAATAAGCTAGTAGCGCCGAACCAGGATTTTGAACTTTGTTTCCCGTACACCATTTTTTTTAGTTGGCAGAAGATCTTCTTCTACTATTTTTGCTGCTTCTCGAATTTCTGGTGGTGTAGCAGCAAAATCAAATTCCTCATAAGATAGCATTTTTCTGTTGTTAAAATAATATATTGTTTAGTGACACGGAAACCATATACAAAAAATGATATTTGCCATCTTAATGTGTATTATTACCGACGTTATTTTACCACCTGCGGTTATTTGAAATTTCTGTCTAATTTTTCAATGGAAAAGTCAAAATGACATTTATCTTTTATTAATAATTTTAATTCAATATAATAAGAAGTGGATGTTAGATGTGGTTGTAAATAAAATAGTATACAAACCTCGGTGGAAAGTTTCATTACTGTCTCGACCCCCTCGACAGGAATGAAACACTTTCCACCTCGGTATGTAATCTACTATTCTATTCGTTGCGTAGGCTAGAAATATACATTTTTCTTATATTCTGTAGTTTGTAATGTTTTTGTGAACATTTTACATTTTGTTTGAAGATGGATAATTTCGCTAGCGAGACGGCCTGATTTTACTAATATCTACTACACAGGGTGCATGTATAGTACACTGACAAAAATGCATTTACCAATGTCATGGGTTACAAAATTGGAGCTACCTCAACCCACATCTCTATGTTGTTCTAACTGAGCCTACGAATTATCACAAATTATTTAAAAACGCTACAGTAATTCAGGTTCTTTTGGTACGCCTCAACCCAGAAAGAGATTTTTTATCAACATTTTAAACATATTTGGGATCACCACAATTCCTCATCTTGTAACTATTTTATGAGTTACCTGAACTCAGTTTCTGGGTTGGGAAAACTTACTAATTGATTATAAAGTGTCGTTTTAACCCGGACGTGAATTATTTTAACTCATTACCATGTGTAAATTATTTTGAGTTGGAATAATTCAGGAAACGTGCTCCAAAACCCCATATCGAGGGTAAAACTCAAGATCGTAAGGTCACGGAAAGTTCCGAATTTGTGCTCGTGCAGGTTTGGTGCGGTTCATTCCATTGTTATTCGTCAATTCTCCTTCGATCGCGCGTATACCACCTGTTGACCGTTGCGTCGTTTGTGAGATTTTTCATCTTTGTTCTCTGTGCGTGAAAATGTGTGTTGCGTAATTTTGGCCAGTTGGCGTAAAATAGAGGGACAGGAGGGAGATGCATACAAATTGTTATTATCGGAATAGAGCCTTATTATTTATAAGCAATCGTCATCACTTCGTCCGCATGGTTTCTTAGCCGAAGTATGCTCTCCTGTCTATAATTCATTTGATTTTTTTAAGTCCACAATATGCAGGCGTTAAATCAAAGTAATATTTTGATTTCCGATAGTCCACAATTTAGGTACTGGTAGTCCAAAATCTGGAGTCTGGTAGCCCAAAGAGTGAGTTATTCCAGCCACCATCGTAAGCTAGAACAACTTAAATGTCAAATTTTCATAGCTCGAATCATGAATTAATCTAGCACATACTGGTAGCTACGGTAGCCCATCAATAATTTAAGACGGCGGGGCGTGAGCTGTTCCAACGCATAAACTAACCCATCTTCTGTGCTATCATAACTTATGTATAGTGAGTTGGTGCAATTTCTTCGATTTGGTTGTCGTAATTCAGAGGTCTGGGCTGTCCCCTATTAGCAACACGCTTCGGTCTAGGACAACTCATATTTGAGTTATATCAACTCGAAATTTCTCTCAGTGTATAAAGCAATATTTCACAAGCGTATACGGGAGGTCACAATAATGGTAGCGGTTCATGGTAGGAGTTCCTGATGGTGGAACGTAATTATAAAAAAATCCTGCCAGCTGAACGGAATGCTGTTTAAAACAGTCCTTCTGGAAGCGCTTTCGACAGGACAATGTGCGCTCTCATCATTCAAATGATCATCTGATATTAGCAACTAGAGACATCTATGTTGTAAAAATAACATACTAGACGATAATTTTTGGAATCTCTCTAGTAAAATAACCTCTATTTCTAAACATGTGCACAAAAGCGCGTGGGCATCCGATTTCGGCATTTTCTACCCGCAATCCGCACCGCGACGCCGTAGACGCCAAACGGCAGCGTCGGCGCGTCTCTCGACGCCGCTAGCGTACGTCGCGGTTTTATTTACTAGCCAATCACAATCGTTACAATAACCTATTTAGCGGCGATTTTTGACAAATAGGCTTGCACGGCCCACGCGATACTAATCTAATTGTAATAGACAACGATGACGTAAAAATTTGACAATCGATCGCTAAACAAAAGCAACATGACGTTCATTAGTTTGCCACGGCTGGCCGATATTATATTTGTCGCGGTCGAGTAACGACGGGGCACTCTCAATTTTCTAATTGGTGTTTTTGTTAATTAGTTAGTTTGTTTGTTGACTTTTAAATATCACCACGTTCAAATATCTCAATATATCGAGTGCATCGGTTTTCGGCAAACTAATACGAGGGTAAACGAGAAAGTTGATTTATGTCCTTGACACGTATTTTTTACTAGAAATGTTTTAAAAAATGACTGCATTGGGGTCAAATATTGCAGATTTCACGTTGATGAGTCGACTCGTCGAAAGACATTTTTCTGGTAAGATCAATGTATTTTATTTATTTTAAATTTTAAAATATGTATACTACTATACTTTAACAACATATACAGGGTGCACCAAGTAAAGTGGCCTATTAGAAGTATCTCGAGAACTAAATGAGATTTTATTTTGAAAATTTGGCTGTGGCTATAAGAGATGGTTTTCTACGTTTGTAAAATATTTTGGATGATGCGGTGTTGCCGTTTTCTGTATAATATCATATACCTATCTTTAAGACTTTTTGAATTATAAATAATCTTGTGATTTTTTAACGCCGTATCGGGACCTGTAAAGAAAATCAAATCTTTTTAGCGGTTACAGCTAGAAAGCTGAAATTTTGACAATAGTTTCACAAGACCATCAAAATTTTATTATTTTGAACAGTATTTAATTCGCTTTATACAGGGCGTCTCCATAACAATATTTCTGAGGGATATGAATTATTGCAAAAATCTTCTTTTTTTTTAAATGGGACTTGCTAATGGAGGATCGAATTTCCTATCTAATGATATTAAGTGTTCCTATACCTATCTTCAATATTTTCGAACTTATAGCAAAATTTAAAAAATATCTTATAAAAATATATTTTTTGGTAGTTGGCTGTGGAATGGATTCAGAAACAAAATAATGAAAAATTCATTTGACGTTATGTCTGTGTTGTTGTAAAAAAATAGTTAACAAATGAGCAAATTATTAATAAATAAATAAACAAATTTAAAATTACGCATCAACACCAATAAAATAACTAAATTGTTGGCTTTTAAACATTCATGAATTGTGATTAGAGATGTAAAATTACCGGTAATTTAAAAATCGGTAATATTACCGGTAATATTACGTAATATTACGGTAACATTGGTAATTTATAAAAAAAACAGCTTTTTAAGTAATACTAGTTTTTTTTATTTCAAAACTGTAAAAACATTACGAAAAACAATAAGAACGTTTTTTAAACTAGTCAGAGTCAGAATGGACTACGTAATAGAGTGGATAATGGTAAATCAGCCTCATCATCATCCCCAACCTCGTCATCTGCTTCTTCTTTCTCTTTCGTTAATTGAGTCAAGTCTATAACTTCGAAACCGATATCTTCTTTTTCTATTTCTTCCTCAGTATCTTCTACTATTCTCGAATGATCTTCTTCATTTAGTAAATTGGGCAATATAAGTTAGTTTTCCGGCCCTCTCCACGGTTAGTCTGTTTCTTTTTTGTCGATGAATAAATCCATAAGTACTAAAGGTTCTTTCGGTTGCGGCTGTTGACGATGGTAAATTTAAAATGTCTACAGCTAACCTACTTATTTTAGAACTGGAGCAAATTCCTGCCCACCAAACAGATCCAGACATAGATTTTTCGCTGGAAATGACGAATTCCTTAGCAAAAATATTACCTCTAATTTTGTACTGTGCGAGTGCTTCCATAATAAGATCTACTTGTGAAGAATACTTTGGATGACGCCTTGCAGTTTCATAGATGAACTCCGTTGCAATTAAAATTTCAGCTTCAGTTAACTTCTCGCCGCGTTGACTTGGTTCTAATAGGTAAGCAGCAAGATGAACGGGTTTTAAATATATATTTTCTCGTTTTTCAAGAATTGAACACATTTTCTGGTTTTCAAACATAGTAATAGATAAATTTGATACTTTGTCACGTAATATAGACCTTATTTCAAAAAAGCAGATAAACTCTTTTGAGATTGTTGGCCCGTTAGCTTCAAAAATCGTTATCCACTTGATAGATATTGGCTGGAACAAGTCATAAGTTGCTTCTATTTGCAACCAAAATTCGTTTTGAAGAAGAAGTCTTACTGTATTTGATGAAAGAACATCAGAAATATCTGGGCTATCATCAACTGTTAAACTTTTTAATGAATGTTTAGTCTCCAAAAAGCTTTTTATACAAGAAACAAAGGAACCCCATCTTGTTTTCACCGGCAATTTTAAAGAGATGTATCGCCCCGTTTTGTTCAACTGGATTTGGCTTATGGAAAAAAAACAACAATATTTCCAATGTTACCGATCTTGCGGTAATATTACGTAATGTTACGTAATATTACGGTAACATTACCTCGGTAATATTACCTTTACATCTCTAATTGTGATGATAACATGTTCATTTGTCACCTTTTTCAGTTCTTCCCCTTCTGGAGACCCCAGAGCTGTTCTTAGTCGATTTTCTAAATCTTTCCTTGTTGTGACTGGTGTCTTGTATACTATTTCTTTAATCTTACCCCCATAGATGGGGGGGGGTACCTTAGGGGGACCTCCTCGACCATACAACTTTTTCTGAGTCATAGGAGCTGCATCAGGATGAAGTTCATTAAATTTTCTGCAAGTTCTAGATAAAACTCTACCACACTCCCCATGAATATAAAATAAACTCTAAGCTCGAATAATGTGAATTAGTTAATTTTTATTACAATAACACAGACATAACGTCAAATGGATTTTTCATTATTTTGTTTCTATGAATCCATTCCACAGCCTACTACCAAAAAATATATTTTTTTAAGATAAGTTTTAAATTTCGCTATAAGTCCGAAAATATTGAAGATAGGTATATAGGAACACTTAATATCATTAGATAGAAAATTCGATTCTCCATTAGCAAAACGTATCAAATATAGGGTGTCCCATTAAAAAAAACAAGATTTTTGCAATAATTCATCTCTCTCAGAAATTGTTATGGAGACGCCCTGTATAAAACTAATTAAATACCGTTCAAAAATTATAAAATTTCGATGGTCTTGTGAAACTACTGTCAAAATGTCAGCTTTCTAGCTGTAACCGCTAAAAAGATATGATTTTCTTTTCAGGTCCCGATACGGCGTTAAAAAATCAAAAGATTATTTATAATTCAAAAACTCTTAAAGATATGTATATGATATTATATAAAAAACTGTTCTACATTTTTACCTAGATTCTAAAAAATATATAATATATAGGGTAATTCATTTAAAATTCCGAAGTTGCTACCACTCTCGATATGATCCGGCAATACCGCACCATCCCGAATATTTTAGAAACGTAGAAAACCATCTCTTATAGCTACAACCAAATTTTCAAAATAAAATCTCATTCAGTTCTCGAGATACTTCTAATAGGCCACTTTACTTGGTGCACCCTGTATACATAAATCAGGTATACAGGGTGTCCCGAAATTAAGGGGCAACACTTTACCACCATATTCTCCGGCTAAAAATAATAGAATTTTGTCATATGGGCGTAAGTGTTAAGGGGGCTACGACTCTTAGAATGGGGAACCCTGCAGACGATTTTTTCTAAATATTTTCGAAACCGTTCATAATAGAATTTTGAAATTAGGTATGGTGTATAAACTTTTGACGCTACATCAGTTCCTGAAATCAGAATTTCAAAATTTTAATCCCACTTTTTTAATTAGTCATTATTTCTCTAATTTTCTTAAAAACTATGGAATATCAAAGTATTTTACGTAAAAATGGCTCTTTTAGTTCATATTGATACTACAGCGGTATATTTCCGCCGGCGTCAAGCGAAGCGCGGGTATCGAGTGAAAGATAATAAGTGACGAGCGACGGTTTTCGCCTGAATAGATAACTCGAGTGGTTTTTTTAATAATCGAGCGATGTCGGTTATTTCAATAATCGAGTGATCAAGCGGTTTTTCGCTCGAGCGATCACAACACTACAAAAAAGTATGCCAAATCTCTTAGTGGATTCATCACGACATGGGTTTTGTTTTGACTGGCTAGACAGCGGCAATTGTATATTTTTAAACAATTAAAGGATATAATTTTGTTTAAAATCAGAATCAACTGTTCTTCCTTAATAGAAACTCTAAACTAAATTTCTAAAACTTACAAAAACAACCCCTGGTGTTCTATCAGCACATTCTTCTTAGTCATAAAAATTATCTACCAATGGTGAATCGGAATTTCAAGTGATTAATTGCTCGAGCGATTTATTCGATTATTAAAATCGCACGAGTATCAAGTACTAGATTATTAAAATCATCGGTTTTTCCCAACACTAAATAAAACCCAGTACGGTGCTCATGGGCCAGCCAGCCCTTGTAGGGGACCCCTACCGTTGACGACCTTTTCTCTTTAACTTGGAACCAGTTCTTATAACTATTGGAGTAACTTTTTTTTTTGTTACCGTGACCTTTTTATGCCGGTGCCTGGCAACACCAAGCTGAAAACCTAGAATAAAAAGTACCTATTTCTGCTGGAATATCATTTATATTTTTTATGACATTTTATATTTAATGGGTAAATAGGAGATAATAAAATCTCATCAAAACAAAATCAATATACGTGTCTACTTAATTAAATAAATGCTTGCACAAACAAAAAACTGTAGGTTGTCGTCCTTATAAAAAAATTAAAAAAAAAAGCGTCACTCTTCACAATAAAATTGACGTGTCTTTCCGATTTTATACAGGGTGTTTTTCTAATAACATGCTAATATTTAAGGAGGTTATTCTTGGGTCCATTTTCAAAAAAAAACTTCATATGAACATATGTCCTAAACGTCTTAACTTTTGAGTTATAGGGTGTTAAAAATCTCCTTTCTTATTAATATCTGTGATACTGCTCTAGATATTTTTTGTGAAATTTGGTACACACTTTCTATTCATCAAGAGGTATTTTATGATGTATAACATATTTTAAATTCCGACCAGTGGCGTTCGTGCGGGAATTGCCCTCGGTATTTTTGAAGAAAAGAATGGTATGCCACTTTTTTAATAAAAATTATTTTTGAAATTCTCATTCCTGGCTGAGCAAATGTCGTCTCTTGATTGTTTCTCGTTTGACGTACAGTTTTCGTATAAAAAATTTAATTCGTTCATTGCACTCTGTTATGGAATTAGGTAATAACAAAGATTAAACACCCTCAAAGGTTAAGACGTTTAGGACATTAGGTTCATATGAAGATTTTTTCTAAAAATGGACCCAAGAATAACCTTCTTAAATATTAGAATGTTATTAAGAAACACACTGTATATTATTTATTGGAAACAAAATATTAATGGTGCCAAGATTTCCCACTGACACTCTGTATGATAATATACAACGTGTCCAAGATAAGGAGGGCCAGTACAGGGATCTCGGAAACTGTAAGAGATACGAAGCCGGTTACATGGAGGTAAAGTTGCGCATTTACGTGCCTAATAATATACCGTTGCACTTGACATTCCCATTGTGATCGTTTGAAAGCGTTTTAAGAGGTTTTCTATTTTCCAGAAAATATGGAACATAATTTTACAAATGCTGATAAGTTTGATATTCTATTGCATGGTTTATTTTATCTCAAAAAAACTGTTATGTGGCAGTTAGAAGATGTTATTTGTGCTTAGAGAATAACGGAAATCATTTTGAATACCTGATTATGTAGTTCCTTACTTTTTTCGTTGTTCGTTTCATTACTTTTTTTTTGGAATGATTTTTGTTCACTTATTTGTGGTTTATTATTAATTTATTTGTTATTTATTGAACTAGTCCAACATAAGTAAAAAATTTAGAGCTGACTTATGAGATATTATTTATAAAATTAGGAGAACTACAGGATCGAATCCCAAAATTTCCTGATGTTGTTCAAAAAACCCTTGAAACGTTGTGTCATACATCATTGCATTCGGGAGAAAAAAGCTCCCAAATTCCAATAGCAGGAAAACAGGACCGTATTTAAAAAAATAAAGTTGATAATGGCCCTTCGAAGACGACTCGTCGGATTACAAAACAATTAACGCTCTTAGATAGAGCGGAAAAAGTGGCAATGTAAAAGTGCAATTTACTTTCGAATTCGATCTCAAACAAGGAAAACAATAAAACGATTTTTCAGAATTTTGTTTTTCCGGATATCTCCGGAACTACTCGGAATTTTAAAACTTTCTAAACGGCATTGCGCAACTTTACCTCCATATAAGCGACTTCGTATCTCTTACGGTTTCCGAGATCCCTGTACTGGCCCTCTTTATCTTGGACACGTTGTATAATAATTTAAAACGTATAATATCTAAACTGTCAAACATCCTTGACCGCTAGCCAGGTGCGTGGCAAAAAATAATTCGTCCAGCCCCAACTTTCCTTTCGACTATAAATCTGAAGCAATACAAAATTGCTAAAATATGTGGATGAATAAATTATTTTTATAGTTTGTTTCTATCAATTTCGTTCGGTCTACTTCCCCGTTTTGTGTACGTACACGTAGATCTATTGCTATTAATTTACAATAGCCAGTATACCTGGGTATAAAAATAGACTTGATTACTTTTTAAATAAGTAAGAAGGCTATTTATTATGACATGATAGATATAGAATTGACGTAATACGTTCTATAGCTGAACAGCTCAAGCCAAAAAACAAAAAAATGAAAAAAAAAATCATCTGTTTTTTATTTTTCCTGACTTTGTTCGAAGAGATGTCCGAAAATAAATTTCACTTTCTCATTGCTACTTTTTATTCTACATAAGATGGCGTTATCAGATCTTCCATAGGACCTTTCGTCTGTGGGTACCATCATCAACTTAATTTTTTAAATACGGGCCTGGATATTCGTGTTTAAATTATGAAAGAGGACCGAAATCTACGTTCAGTGTTTTTTTTTTATTATCAAACACAAGCACTATAGGAAAAATCCTTTAGGGCACTCTGGGAGTGGTGCGTGTGCGCAAAAAGCGATTCACGTTGGAGGTTATATTCGTTGGGAAAAACGACCTCAGGAAGGTCGTTCCATAAGGATGAACTCCTCCAGATGAAAGTATTCTTAAATAATGAAGTTCGAGGAGTACTAAGCTTAACCACATAGGGATGGGCGGCCGTGATTTTCTGATATTCGCCGCTCTGGGCGGAATTAAGAGGGCAAGGTCAGCCGAGCATTTTCCATGAATATATCTGTAAAAGAGTCAAATCCCCAACCTGTCTTCGATGTTCTAGGCTGTCAAGGTTCTTCGTCAGCTCGAGTCTGAGCTTTGTATAGTGTCAAAAATTGTTAAGGTGTGTAGAACTTTCTGGTTCGGAAGAGTACACCAAGTTTCTGAGAAGCTATCTTGGCGATTGCCACAACGTGGTTGTGCCAAGACATATTTTCTCCCAGATTGACGCCCAGCAAATTAATAGATGAAGCCAGTGGGATTGCGGTATACAACACTTATTGGTTTTGCGACGTTTTGTTCCTTAAATTGACCATCTTTATTAAACTACCCTTAGTACGTTTCCTGTACAAAAAAAAACACAAATCAACCAAAATACAGGGTATTATGGAAATGACGTATTATATTTAAATGGGTGACTCCTTGGGTGTCCTAGAGAAGCGCTACATATTTTTTTTTTAAATTGGCCGTTTTAAAAGTGGGGTAATAAACACTCTTACTCACAGGTCAGTCCGCGCTAGTGTACAACATTTCACCCAGAGCCAATGGCAATGTTGCCAAACTCAATGTAAAACTGAAATTCCATATAAAATTATAAAAATAAATTATTTTCTACCCACTTGTATTTATCCTTATACCTAAAGAGCGAGGAAATCCAGGCACAAACACAATCAGTTTTTTTTTCTTTTTCATGGGAACACTCCTGCAAACACTTTATGTACACACAGTAATAGTGAAACAGAACCGATAGTTATCTTTTGAAAATACAATAATACAGATTATACTACAGATTATTAGATTATTATTATGCTATATGAAACTACTTCGCTCAGCCGACGTAAGGCGTCAAGAGGTCATTGGCATTTGACCTAGTGACGTACGTGGCTATTACTATTCCATATGTTTTTTCGGGTTGTTTAAAATATAGTCCGTCGTAAATGTTCTTCAATTAATTGCACAAAAATGGAAAAGTGTTTAAATTATTTTATTTTGTCTAAAGAGTTTAAGGTGTACATATGACAACACCGGCCAGAATTCCTTGATTGCTTACATGTATCGCAGTGCCACACAGGTGTTTTTCTGATTTGACGTCAGGTCACTTTCACCGCTGAATGAATAGAAAGCGCCATTTATGGCTATTTTTCTTCAATTTGTTTATAATACGTCATTTCCATAACACCCTGTATATATACAATCCGTTAGATCACAGCGCCAACGTTGTAATTAGGAGATTAGTATTCATTCATATTTTGGCTCCTGGATCGTAGCGCAGTAGTAAAATAGAAATAGATGCTGCCAGAGTTGGATTAGTTCAAGATTTGTTTGATACTAAGTATAATAATATTTTTTTAAAGAATCTCTCATCGCCTTTAGTAAAATTATTGAGAAATAAATTTATTTTAAGAGCAATTGTGGATTAACCTTAAACCAGTTGTAATTATTGTCAAATTAACAAACTTTTCATTTTGATTTTGCAAGATACCTTTACGATAAATATGTCAATCTGGCTATGCTGCAATAATGCCCGAAAGAGGTGGGAAATGCTACTTGTATTCATTGCGTAGGCTAGAAATGTACATTTTCTATCTGTAGTTTGTAATATCTTTGCTTGTACTGCTTGCAGCTGGTCCATATCCGTATACTCAAAAAGATATCAAATGCACATATAATACAAAATGACCGAAATACAGACTAAGTCCCTTTTAACAATAGACCTTTCAATTATTTTGACGAAATATTTTCTTATGCAGAAAACAATGGAAGTTGGAGTGGTGAAAATAGCGGAGGACAGCGACTTTTGCATGTTAAAGTGGTTAGTGGACAATCACGATGCCTGGAAGTTGGAGTATGACAGTAAAGGAGATGAAACGAAGGTAAATGGTTAAAAAAAAAATACGGGACTGCTTTTCCACAATAGTAATGACGTCTGCGGCTAAATACACCAATGGTACCTAAATTTCAGGTCTGGTCAAAAATGACCCAAACGACAAATTTCAAAATGGTCAAGGTACATTCAGTCTTCCCGAATATAAGTGCCAGTACGATGTTCGATGTGTTGCACGATCCGGATTACAGGAAGGAGTGGGACGAGCACATGATGATATCCACGGAGATTGGGTATTTGAATCCCAATAATGATGTCGGATACTATGCCTGTAAGTATAATTAATTCGATGAGGATACATTTCCTACATATACTCAAATTGAAAATAATATTCAAAAAGTACTGCAACAGAGATATTTCCAAAATAACGATTTTAAAAAACTGTAGCAAAAAAATGTTAGAGGAAATATTAGCACATTTTTAAGGAAATCACTTTAAATCTAATTTTTTTCAGTATCTTGTCCTACTCCTGTTAAAAATAGAGATTTTGTTCTTCAAAGATCGTGGCTGGACATGTGCGATGAAAAACTAATAATCAACCATTCTGTGCACCACAAAGACTATCCACCTAAAAAGGGGTTTATTAGGTAACTATATGATACCGGGTGTGTCAAGAGTACGATAAAAAAAAATTACTATAACAGGGTGTCCCATTTTCGACACTTTTATAGGGTATCTCCGTTATTGTTAGTGCTATCAAATAGTAATGTAGGTGTCATGTGCTCTTTTTGGGTCAAACTTAAAATGGTAAAATCAAAATTTGCAAATTTTCGCTCGCTTAAGAGATACGGGCGAAAATCAACAAATTGGCAATTCCTAAATTACCCTATATTTTCTTAGTTAAAAGAGGTACAGAAAAATGTTTAATACATAAGTTTATTTATAATGATTGTTGAATAATCTACCGTTTTCACAATAACTATACGGGGTCAGGTAAGAAAGTTATCGGACCTAACCTCATTTCTTTAAATGGAACACCCTGTATATTTTAATATAAAAAGATAGCATTTTAAACTCTCTTTTCAAATTTAACACACCATGGATGATAGATATCAAATTTTTTTAAATGTTGATAAGTATTTTTCATACATGAATATGTAAAAAATTAAAATAAATGGTAATAACAACTAGAATGTCAACCTAGTTGTCTCTAGGATTAGTTTTTGTTCCATGGCCTACTTTGGTTTAAAGTAATAACGTTTAATAAATCGGCTAGGAAACCAATATCATTCATGGTGTGCTATATATTTGAAAGGATAATTTAAAATAGTATATTTTTAGATTAAAATATACAGGGTGTTCCTTTTAAAAAAATGATGATAGGTCCGATAACTTTTTTACCTGACCCCGTATACTTATTCTGAAAACGGCAGATTATTCAACAATCAATATAAAGTAAATTCTGTATAAAACATTTTTCCATATCACTTTTAACTAAGAAAATATAGGGTAATTTTGAAATTGTCAATTTTTTGATTTTCCCCCGTATCTCCTAAACAAGCGAAAATTTTCAAATTTTGATTTTATCATTTTAAGTTACGCCTAAAAGAGTACATGACACTACATTACTTATATAGCATAGCACTAACAGTTACGGAGATACCCTATATGGGACACCCTACCCTGTACATTGTGATTATACAGGAAAAATAAATTTAAAAAATTGACCCCTCGATGAATCTAGGGGAAAAATTACACTACACAAAAACTGAGTGGCATCTGCTATGATAATTTATGACATTTATAAATTCCAAGGATCAAACTGGCATTATAAAATGACTAGGGTCCCAAATTATCATAAATCAGAGCCATCTTGTTGTAACAATTCAATTAAAAATTATGCCGCTTCTTGGCAGACTAGAAAAATACGAGAGTGATAAAATATTTATTTTCGTGAAGTTTCAGCAGTTAATAATAAAGTTTTTTAGCTAATTTATTGATATTTAGATTGTCTGGCATGTTGATGGGGTATCGACCAAGTTTCGGGTTTGTTCGATATATCGGAATATCGTGACAAAAGTTGTGAAGATTGTTCATATCTAAAATGTTTATTATTATTCTTATTACATTATATTTTTTTAACGCAATTTCCTCATACAGTTTTAAGTATATTTGGCCAAACCTTCACATAAAATAGTGGCAACCTCTGTAATCAAACGCACCACTTAGTCACGTAAAACCGGTTTTATATGTCGCTTAGACTGTGAAACTCATTAACTGGATGTATTTTTAGGGCGACCTCATTCTTAACAGGCTTCGTCCTAAGGGAACGAGGCGAAGGCTGCTTCCTAGGCTATATCTCACAAACGGACCCCAAAGGAAAACTACCCATATGGCTAGTGAACAAAATAACTCAGAAACTCGCCCCCAAAGTGGTGAAGCAGCTGAAAAAGGCCGCGGACGGGTACGAAACGTGGAAAGCTTTGCAGCCCGATTCTAGCAATAAGCCTTGGATTTATCCCGAGCTGACGTTGATGAGTCCTAGAATCAATATCTCAGACGTAAGTTGATGAAAAATAATAACTTTTCCCTTAAAAACAAAATATAAACTTAGACACATAGATCGCGGATCCCCAGATAATAGACCGCCTACACTGAGCGAAATTTCGAGTTGATATAACTCAAATATGAGTTGTCCTAGACCGAAGCCTGTTGCTAATAGGGGACAGCCCAGACCTCTAAATTACGGCAACCAAATCGAAGAAATTGCATCCACTTACTATTCATAAGTTATGATAACACAGAAGATGGGTTATTTTATGCGTTGGATTAGGTCATGCCCCACCGTCTTAAATTAATGATATAGGCTACCGTAGCTACCAGTATGTGAATTGTGATGCGTTACTAGTCGGGCTAGATTAATTCATGATTCACGCTATCAAAACTTGACATTTAAGTTGTTCTAGCTTACGATGGTGGCTGGAATAACTCACTCTTTGGGCTACCAGACTCCAAATTTTGGACTACCAGTACCTAAATTGTGGACTATCGGAACTCAAAATATTTCTTTGATTTAACGCCTGCATATTGTGGACTTCAATTGCCTTTTGTTTTTTCAAGATATGACATTTTTGTTGTATATTTAAAACAAATAATCAAATGAATTATTATAGACAGGAGAGCATACTACGGCTAAGAAACCATGCGGACGAAGTGATGACGATTGCTTATAAATAATAAGGCTCCATTTCAATAATAACAATTTGTATGCCCTCCTGTCCCTCCATTTTACGCCAATGACAAACAAAATTATGCAAAACACAAATTTTCACGCACAGAGAACAAATATGAAAAATCCCGCAAACGGCGCAACGGCCAACAGGTGTCGCAGCGATCGAAGCAGAATTGACGAATAACAATGGAATGAATCGCGCCAAACCTGCACGAGCACGAATTCGGAACTTTCCGTGACCTTACGATCTTGCGTTTTACCCTCGATATGGGGTTTTGGAGCACGTTTTCTGAATTATTCCAACTCAAAATAATTTACACATGGTAATGAGTTAAAATAATGCACGTCCGGGTTAAAACGACACTTTATAATCAATTAGTAAGTTTTACCAACCCAGAAACTGAGTTCAGGTAACTCATAAAATAGTTACAAGATGAGGAATTGTGGTGATCCCAAATATGTTTAAAATGTTGATAAAAAATCTTTTTCTGGGTTGAGGCGAACCAAAAGAACCTGAATTACTGTAGCGTTTTTAAATAATTTGCGATAATTCGTAGGCTCAGTTAGAACAACATAGAGAGATGGGTTGAGGTAGCTCCAATTTTGTAACCCACGACATTGGTAAATGCATTTATGTCAGTGTACCCTTTGGGGGTTTGTTCGGGACTGGGGAACCTCTGTTCTAGACTGTCGAGGTGGTCAGCTCAAATGGCCCTCCTTTCGATGGATTCCAGTAGCCGAAGAGTATGCTTGGGTGCAGAACTCCAGACATAAGAGCAGTATTCTAGTGATGTAGGGTGTCAAAATTTGTTGAGGTGTATACAACTTTGTGGTCCGGAGAAGTGCACCAGGTTCCTGCGTAGCTGCAATGGCGATTGCCACAACGTGGTTAGGCCAGACATATTTCCTCCCAGAGTGACGCCCAACAGAGTAATGGATGAAGCCAATGGAATTGCATGTCTTGCCATTACTATATCTGGTTTTGCAATGTTAAACTTTTTAGAGAAAATTGCTGCCTGGGTTACTGGGACCTGGTTACTGTCACCCCAAGACAAAACTTCTTCCAGGTCTTTGTGGAGGCGGGTTACTTCATTTGGCGCTCAATGGTTTTAATGTTTTGGAAAAATACGTAATAAACTATCGAAATCGGAGGTGCATGTTTGAACTGGCTGAAATTTAACAAATTTTCTAAATCTTATCTCAAAATAGCGCTTGTCGAGACTAATGAAGACATTTTCTTTGTTTTAGTGTACTAGCTTAGAACCCTCGGCCACAGACTTGGAAACAGACGACGAAAATTAACGAAAATATTGGACCATTACTGTAATTTTTACTTTTTAGTTAGATTTAATCGCTACGTATCTACCGTCAGAGGAATAATAAACAACTGTAACAACCACGGCATTTCGGTTTTTTTAAGTATAAATTTTCACTTCTTTTTGAATGAAAAGTAATAATTTCTAGTCATTATTTAAATATAGAAAATAAATGTATATTTGGAAGGAGCCCGTCATTTTATGTCAAAGATTTAAAAAACCTATTTTTCTTCTACGGATGACCGTTTGTATGTAAAAAGAAATGTCGATATTTTTACAGATTCCTGTTAACAATATTCAAGCGCACTTTCAGTATTGTATACCAAAAAGTAAATTTATATGTATGTATTTATTAAATTTTTATTAAAATAAAATTTGCAATTTATTGTTCGATTTAAAAAATTTGTAAACAATTTTTCCGTTCATGTAGGAAAAATCATTTATGTAACTCGCTCCGCAGGGAGATTATTCTCTTTCCGGGCGGCAAAGTATCACTTTCGGGTTTGTTCGTCACGATAGTACACAAATATAGTCATTTGAGGGCTACTAGAATTTTTTTTCCCAAAATGCAACCGCGATAAATTTTTTCGAGGCCGAATAACTCATCAAAAAGTTATCCAGCATAGTTACTGGAGAACAGTTTAATAATTGTTCGAATTTCTCGCCTACAGCTAATTTATCTTTTTCATTAACCGATATTTTCATTTGTCGTTGTTCATTTTTCGGCATGTGTGTGCAAAGAAACGCTATGTCTACGATCTAGTCTAAATATAATAATTCAAAATTAAAATATATGTATATTCAATAATTATGGCATGTTAAACATTCAGAAAGAAATACTGAAGAAAAATCAAATATACAGGGTGTTTTGGAAATTACTTATTATATTTAAATGGGTGACTCCTTGGGTGTCCTAGAGAAAGTCTACATACTTTTTTTTTTTAAACCGAATAACTAAGGTAAAAACTCTTTTTACCCACACTGTCGCGCCGTTCCATCTGGATTCACTTAGCAACAATGTGGGTCACTAGAGTATACTACCCGTGTTGTCAGATCACACCGCGTGTCTCGCCCTTGCTTGGATACCTGCCGCGCGCCACAATCGTTGCTTCAGTATGTTTCGAGACTCGGGAATTGAGTGACGCTGTCGAGGGTCCCACGTGCTTGACGTATACAAATTTTAAACGTTTTGTTAGTTGCAGCAGTAACCGATTTTTTTTCCGTTGTGAAATAATTCATAATAATAAACGTTGTGATGTAATTTCAAATTTGTGTGATATTATCTACTGCTGAGCTGTTGACAAAACATACTTTTGTGTTTTATTTTTTTAGAGAATTTAATTATAGAACGGATTATTTAAAAATAAGATCGAAGGTAAGAGAGTATGTACCTTAAAATTGTAGCTTTCTTTGTCTAAAAAGTTTGAAAAAGAAGATATAACGCGCGTCAAAGACGCCTTGTTGTCAGAAACTGAACACGTGCGTTTAGAATTCTGTGTTGCAATATTACAACACCGCCTATAATGCGCTAACCTCTTCTGAACCTCGAGACTGCCTCAATAAACTATTGATTGCGAAGCTCCTCGTGTGTATATTTCGCAGCGCCATTTATGGTTATTTCCTTCAATTTATTTTCATCTCAGGATTTGCCGGTTTAAATGTAACAAGTCATTTCCATAACAACCTGTACACAGGGTGCCAATTTTAAAGCTTCCACTAGCACTGAGATCTATGGTTTTTAGGTTATTATTAAAAAACATTAGTGTGTTGACTCCTTTTTAGTAGAATGATTAGGGGTCCGTAAGTAGTCACTCTGGGTGACACCGTTTCGAATTCTTTACCATACATTCATAAAACTCTCGGAAAGTGAAGCTGTGATTGTGTGAAATGTTATTGAAAACCAGTAATGGGTGGAAGAGAGAACTACATGTTTGTTGGCTGAATGGCAACAATGCTAGAAGTCTGGTTATATGAGATGGTTAAATATTACAACATAACCATACTTACTGATGAAAAGATAAATCCTTATCGGCGGCCTTGTACCGTGTCGACCCGGGTTCGCTCCCCGGCTCATACAAGCGTCGACGTTAAAATTTGGAATTTGGTTTTAAGCAAGTTGCACCGTCCTTCGGAAGGGACGTTAAACTGTGGGTCCCGTGTCCATGGATGTTGGGCACGTTAAAGAACCCTACCCTCGACAAAGAGGGATTCGGCAAAATTCCCAGATAGGGTGTGACAAATTCCCTGGCGTCGGTGATTGGCCTTAGTCGCGGAAATTAGACTGACGAAAAAAATTAATAAAAAAAAAAGATATACGATTTCTTGGAAACTACTACTCAATTATTGGAAATACCTTTAAAACGATGTGCCCCTTGCCCATTTAAAATTTTAACCCGAACAAAGCCCCCTTCCCCCCAGAGGGTTAAACCACGGTGATTGCCAAATAATCTTTAAAAGCGTTCCCCTCCCAATAAAATTAACGTGTCTTTCCGATTTTTAATATTATTCACTGGATATTATTTATTATAAGGGTGGGAAGTTTTCAAATCGACACCCTGCGAACAATATTATAACCTATACTCTGTTCATTTTACCAATTCAGGAACATAAACAAACATCAGCGCGTGATTCCCACATGCTCGATGCATAAACTTATTGCTATTGGTCAATCGGTAATAAAACTTCCGATGCGTGCCGCGCTGCATTTCTACAAGGTCGTTGTTTTTAGTGTAAGCTATTATTTCAGATCTCGTGGTTCGAGATTATACTGTTACATTGTTCTTAATGCGGCCCTGTATGCTGTTCACGTGCTCGTCGCTGTATTTGTTTTGATCTACTGAATTGGGAAAATGAATAGACAATACAACGTGTCCAAGATAAGGAGGGCCAGTACAGGGATCTCGGAAACCGTAAAAAATACGAAGTCGGTTAAATGGAGGTAAAGTTTTAAAATTCCGAGTAGTTCCGGAGATATCCGGAAAAAATCGAAATTCTGAAAAATCGTTTTATTGTTTTGCTGGTTTTTTTTTGAGATCGAATTCTAAAGTAAATTGCACTTTTACATTGCCACTTTTTCCGCTCTATCTAACAGCGTTAATTGTTTTGTAATCCGACGAGTCGTCTTCGAAGGGCCATTATCAACTTTATTTTTTTAAATACGGTCCTGTTTTTCTGATATTGAAATTTGAGAGCAAACCCGAACAAACCCACATTGTGGTTTAATGACGTTTCGAGGTTTTTTTAAACAACATCAGGAAATTTTAGGATACTGTCCTGTATTTCTCCTAATTTTATAAATAATATCTCATAAGTAAGCTCTAATTTTTTTACTTATGTTGGACTGGTTCAATAAATAACAAATAATTTAATAATAAACCACAAATAAGTGAACAAAGTACAGAAACATTATTTCAAACTTCTGTTGATTCGGGATTTAAAAAAAAAGTAGACGTTTGAAACAAAAAAAAATAAGATGGTGACGCGTGATTTGTTTCACTTGACATTCCCATTGTGATCGTTTGAAAGCGTTTTAAGAGGTTTTCTATTTTCCAGAAAATATGGAACATAGTTTTACAAATGCTGAAAAGTTTGATATTCTATAGTGTTTGATTCTATCTAAAAAAAAAACTGTTATGTGGCAGTTAGAATTGTGCTTAGAGCATAACGGAAATCATTTTGAACACCTGACTATGTAGTTCCTTACTTTTTTCGTTTTATTACTGTTTTGGAATGATTTTTGTTCACTTATTTGTGGTTTATTATTAAATTATTTGTTATTTATTGAACTAGTCCAACATAAGTAAAAAAGACTTATGAGATATTATTTATAAAATTAGGAGAAATACCGGATCGTATCCCAAAATTTCCTGATGTTCAAAAAACCCTCGAAACGTCATTTTTCCAGATCTACTCGGAATTTTAAAACTTTCTAGACGGCATATTATTAGGCACGTAAATGCACAACTTCACCTCCATTTAACCGACTTCGCATCTCTTACGGTTTCCGAGATCCCTGTACTGGCCCTCCTTATCTTGGACACGTTGTATACATCCTCTATGTAAGGTCGATATTTTTTCCATTGATGTGATTTAAAAAGAAAGAAAGAAGAAAATGCAAATTATGCTCCTTTTTCTACAAATATCGAGTGTGTGTGTTTCCTATTTTAGATTCAGCAGATGATTTTAATGATATACCAGACAAATATTTTTGGAATACACTATGGATATACTTAGACGTCGATACGTCAGTATTTTTTTTAATAGTTAAGGAATTGTTTTCATCGATTCTACACCCGCCACCTGTCATTTAACGTCATAATCTCACAACAGAAAAATATGACGCAATTCTATTTATTCAATTCACCTCAATGGAAAAAATATAAAGTTTACCTTTAGGTATAATTTGACGCCTCTAAAAAAAAATATGTGATATTGATTTGTAATCACGAAAGGTACGAACTCTAGTACTTTTAGTTAAAATAGGAACTCTAGTGATAACTTTTAAATTTAGTAATTATTGTAAAGAACCAAAGATATTGTAAACTACATTCATAAAACTCTCGGAAAGTGAAGCTGTGATTGTGTGAAATGTTATTGAAAACCAGTAATGGGTGGAAGAGAGAACTACATGTTTGTTGGCTGAATGGCAACAATGCTAGAAGTCTGGTTATATGAGATGGTTAAATATTACAACATAACCATACTTACTGATGAAAAGATAAATCCTTATTTAAATGATCCACTCTTTTACAAACTACACATGAATACACCATGACTGTTTATAATAATGACGATTTTTCACCAATAATGACAAAAAAAACACAAATCAACCAATATAATGTTGGTAATGTTTACAAGATTAGTATTCATTCATATTTTGGGTCCGAAACATAGCGCACATGTAGCGAAGTTGTAAAATAGATGTTGCCAGAGTGCAGTTGGATTAGTCCAAGATTCGTTTGATACTTTTAACTATAATAATAATTTTTTTAAAGAATATCTCATCGCCTTTTCACACTTTATGATACAATTTTGGGAAATACATTTATTTTAAGAGCAATTCCGGATTAACCTTAAATCAGTTGTAATTGTCAAATTAACAAATTTTTAATTGGGATTTTGAAAGATGCCTTTGCGATAAATATGTCAATCTGGCTATGCTGCAATAATGACCGGAAGAGGTGGGAAAGACTGTTTGTATTCGTTGCGTAGGCTAGAAATGTACATTTTTCTATCTGTAGTTTGTAATATCTTTGTAATCAGCCGACAAACTCTGTTATATTTTGAAAACACCAACTCTTAGATTTTATTCTTACAAAACACATTCTTTAAAATGTATATTTTTGTATTATTTTTCGCTCACATGAAAGATTTATTTATTGTTTTGCAATATCTTAAGGGATGGGACAAAAATTTAAATTTCAAAAGAGATTCAGAAGGTTAATTAATAGTTTTATCAAGGTGTCCACTATGCGCAAGTCCATTGTACCTCAAAACCACGAGGGTCCAATTTCGAATAATTCCTTGGCGTAAGTATATTTTGGTTAACGGAACGAAAATAAAGGCCTTGACTTATTGAACAATCTGCTCACTTTGCCTCTTTATTTTGTAACACAAAATATGTCTTTTGGTCGTATTTGTATGTCATATAATTTTTACCCTTGGCGGTAAAAAGTTAAAAACGTTCCAGACCGTGCCATTTTTTTTACCATCTGATTTTTGAAACTATTAGTTGTATTTTATTTTTAAAATATATAATATTGAGTCTCATAGGTTTCTCAATATACAGCTCAACCCAGATTTCGTTATAAATAATATTCTTGCAGCACATGATTTCAGCTTCAATAGCTGTTTAAATTTTCCCTGAAATACAATAACAGGTGCTACATAAAAATTCTGTAACATAGCAAAGAAGCTTACCAGAAAATTAATTTGTTTCCTAAAAGTTGGTCCTGAAATTAAAAAATGTTTAAAACCGAAAATGCTCTAAAACTTCGGCAATTCTTCTCTTGAACGTGCAATGGCAATTATAATTGCACGTATTCATGCGTACTAAACCGTTCTCGATTAGTTGGCGCATTGCCAACAGTCAGAATAACAGTTGGTACTGTCGAAATCCCTAAAATTCCCCCAGAACTAGAAATGGACAAGCCTATTCCTTTTGATTACCACTTAAAGCAGCTATTGCTACTTACAACAGACAGGTCAAAAAAGTTGCGACGAATTAGCAGTACATATGCTTAATAAAGCATGTGAACTGCTAATTTAAGTACCAGTTAGTTTAAATAGCCATTAGCTGTTCATAGCTGCTTCGACCAACTAATAAACAGTTAAAAATAACAGAATAATCCATCTCTACCCAGACTTGCAGCGGCAATGGCAATTAAAATGGCGCTTGCCCCATTTCTGGTAACGAGAGATAGCTGATCGGGAACGGTGTACTGCGCATGAATCCGTGCAATTTTAATTGCCAGAAGAGTAGAATTGTCGACTGTAAAAGCCGTATTAGAGTCGGCAATTTTTGTCTCTTGCGCCGGCAATGGCAATTATAATTGCATGTATTCATGCGCACTCAACCGTTTTCGATCAGCTGGCCCAATACTACTCGCATTGCCGGCGCAATGCGATAATGGAATCCGTATTACAGTCGGCAATTCTAGTCTTCTGGCAATTAAAATTGCACGGATTCATGCGGAGTACATCGTTCTCGATCAGCTGTTTCGCATTGCCAGAAATGGGGCAGGCGCCATTTTCATTGCCATTGCCGGTGTAAGTCTGGGTAGAGATGGGTTATTCTGTTATTTTTAAATGTTTATTAGTTGGTCGAAGCACCTATGAACAGCTAATGGTTATTTAAATTAACAGTTCCCATTCTTTATTAAGCATAATTATGTACTGCTAATTCGTAGCAACTTTTTTGAACTGCCATTTGTAAGTAGCACTAGCTGGTTAAACTGCTCATCAAAACGAACAGGTTTGCCCATCTCTAATTCTAGGGGTATTTTAGGGATTTCGACACTACCGACTGCTGTTCTGACTGTTGGCAATGCGCCAGCTGATCGAGAACGGTTTACAGCGCATGAATTTACTGTTAAGGCCGTATTAGACTAGGCACCTGTTCGTTTTGATTGCCAGTTAAAGCAGCTACTGCTATTTACAAATAGGAGGTGCAAAAAGTTGCTGAATTAGCAGTCCATAAGTTTAATAAAGAATGTAAACTGCTAATTTAAGTACCAGTGGGTTTAAATGGCCATTACCTGTTCATACCTGGCTCGGCCAAATAATAAACAGTTAAAAATAACAGAATAATCCATGTCTACCCAATTGCGCCGGCAAGGGCAATTAAAATGGCGCCTGCCTCATTTCTGGTAATGAGAGACAGCTGATCGGGAACAGTGTACTGCGCATGAATCCGTGTCATTTTAATTGTCAGAAGAGTAGAATTTCTGACTGTAGTACGGAGAACGGTGTACTGCGCCTGAATCCTTGAATTATAATTGCCATTGCTGGCGCCATAAAAATTCCCGACTGTAATACGGCCTTTATAATTGCCATTGCACCGGAAATTTTTATTGCCGACTCTAATACGGCTTTAAATACGGATTCCATTCTCGCATTGCGATCGCACTGCGAGCAGTATTGGGCGAGCTGATCGAGGACGCTGTACTGTGCATGAATCCGTGCAATTATAATTGCCATTGCTGGCGCAAGAGACACAAATTGCCGACTCAAATACGGCGTTTAGAATGGATGGCAACACGACGAATATATGTATTTTATTAAGTCAAAATTTTTAATCACCATAGATCAATACAGACAAGAAGACATATTTTAACGAAAATAAGCTATAATTATGTTTCCTATAACGCCGATTCTAAAAATAAGAAAACTGTGATTTTTTTATCGTAAAGAAATTTTGTTAACGTAATTAAAATAAGAAATTTAAATTATAATATACCAACTATTGTTAAAAATTTAGATAGAGTAATTTAAACGACTGTATAATATGAGTTAAAGTCCCAAAATAAGTACATCCAGGTTTAAAACATTTAGGGCGTAGGGCCAGTTGTAGCGGTTTCGTTTAATTCAAGTTTGAAGCGCAACTTTAGTCACCAACAACGTTTGTCGTAACCAGTCACAGACTTGACGGTCTCATTATGGTAGTGATAAGTAGTTTATTATCGAAATGTAATAAACTCTTCTATAGACTGCAAATGGCCTTAAAAGGGGTTGTATTTATATGCACCAACCCCCCCAAGGAATTTTGGTGTACCATTTATGGCTTAAATCCATATCATATACAAAATACAATAAAGAGCAATTTAAACAAGCGTTTTTTTTATTGTCACAAAAATAAGGGTGAATTCTTATAAAACTTGTGGGTGCAATTTAAAATTTATACAGGGTCTAACGAAGTTAAGGGGAAAAAATGTTTTTTGTTGAGAATCAGGTATCAATATTTAAAAAAGGAAAGAATCTATTTCTGCAATTTGTTTAAAGTAACTTCTTATTTTAACCGCTACATGATATTCTAATTCGATTTTATTACTTTTAAATGAATTTTAAGAGAACTTATACTTTTGTAAATATTTCCTGCAAAATAGGTTTAAAAAGAATTTTAAACAATAAAGTTTCTCAAATATGTAAATCAAGCTTACCTTAGGTAAACGCCCAAACCAATTCACTGCAGCGACGTAACGCCGGGAGTACCGCAGGGCTCCATTGTGGGACCCTTCCTCTTTACATTGTACACCTTTGATATGGGTAAAATACCATCACATTATAAAATCCACAATTATGCCGACCATCCACAGGTTGTCCGCACATTTCATGAAACTATATCGATATTGAACTAGGGAGGATAAACATCTGCATTTTGGATGTTTTAAAAAAAAAATAACAATATACTTAATCTATTTTTTACTGAACCAATGCAGTTATTTCATCTACAATACTCCTTAACTTACTACCCTTAAATATAATCACTCTTCTGTAAGGGAGCATTTGTTTATCGGCAGATAACCATTGGCCACTTAACCCGGAGTCGGTTTGATTCTCGACACTAAATTCGAATGTTAACTCTGCTGATTTTGTAAAGACTTCTTCTTCATCATTTGAGTATAATTCTTCACTGTCTAAAAATAGATATTGGGTAATTATGGTAACAAACATTATTGTTAAAATCTTTATTTTGACTGGCAAAAGAAAACTTTTCGAGCAGTACCAGCAGGAAAATATACCTGTATCTCCTTTGGGCCTTGAAGTCTTACTAATCAGAACAAAATATTCGAAATCATAAGATTTGTCCTTTTTCTTAATCCTCCCCAATTCATCATACAAAGAATTCAACATTACTGCTGATATTTTGGCTGGAATGTTCACAAATCGTTCGTTTATTAAAAAACCTACAATGGGAAAGTATTAAAGTATCTACCAGGGATGTATACTAGGTAAATTTTATTTTTTTGAGTTTTATAACAGTCATGTGTAACTATGTAACTCAATGGTGATTCCCATCCATATTTTGGTAAATCCCCGAACAAACACATATTAGTATGTTATTAATAATAATGCAAAAGCTAAGCCTCAATTAAAATATACCTTCATAAGTAAATACCAAACACTTGAGTAAATATCTCAAGAAAAATAAACTTTTATCAGCTTACCTAATTTACTAGATTCCTGTAGAATTTTTTTAATCCCTTCTTGCACCTCTACGTCAGCATGTTGAGAACTTAACTCTTCCAAAAGTGAATAAAACTGCTTTACACAAGGAGTTTCCTTATGCGATGTCAAGTTTATAACGCTTGTTATTCCAAATACGTCTGATTCGGTTGTTAATTCCACATCATCTTCATCATCACTATCATTGTAACTCTAAACAGTAAACTAAATTAGTAAAAGGAAAAGAAAAAAAAACCTCCAAAAACCAAACAATAATGTAAATTGATACCCAGTTAGAATACTCATTTACCTGCTTCAAAACCGATCCTACACCAGTCTGTGCAATTAACATATCAGAGATTTGTGAAAGATCGATTTGGGCCTTAAGAAACAATTGCATCATTAGCTGTTTAATACCATGGAAGTCTTGCCCTTCTGGATTTCTGCCTTCGAATGTTGCTTGTACCTCCTACAAGTAGAAATAGTTCTAACCATTTAAATATAACATGAACCGACAGTTTAGAGCACAAGGTTCATTTAATTGTGTTGTTGGGTTTAATTAGAAAGAATTCTATACACAATAACACACTCTCTTACTTGTTGTCCATGATAGGTTCCGGATTCACTTTCATCGCTTATAGATCCTTCGTCTGACTGAGCCTCCGCGGGCTTTTTAGGTTTCTTGGTTGGTCCAGCCATTGTTGCTAAAAAATTAAATTCAAAAATTTCGAGCACAAAACACGATGAAAATCAACAAATAGGCATGCGGCTTCGGGCTTTCCAGCGAAAAGTGAGGTTAAGGCACAAGATTACGATTACATTATGGTTATCTTAAAGCCGATTTAAAGTGACTACCGGTTATCCCTTGGTTGACCTTAAAGTTATTCCTTTCTGTCACACGCCACAAGTAAGAGAGAGAAGTGAAATAATAAGCGCAATCGCTTTTATACTGGTAAATCCCAATTTGGAACGGTAATAACCGGTGGAATCGGTTCTTCGGTTGCTTGTCAAAATGCGATTTCTTACATGGCGGTCCAAAGTTACAAAGATCTATTACTACGATTCTGTTTGGGTTTGTTCGGGAGAATTCTCGCGACCGAGAAAAACAGATTCCAATTAGACGTGATCTCTTTCTATCACATTCTCTCGGGTTTTTTTTCTGATCTTGTGACGTCATTTGCTACTCCCGCCATTTAATAGAAATAGGGACCTTTCGCAGCTCTTCAACGTTAACGTTCATATTAATTATCAACTCTATAAAGACCAGAATTGCACATTTTTCCAACCAAAACTCATTACGAGACAGAAAAAGAGAAATGTCTTTTAAAATCGAGGAAGGTTAGCAACTCTATGGTAAAAACGCTCCATATAAATTAACGTCTTAATTTGGGAATAAGGTAAATATGCGACGACTCTCTAAGATTTATCGATTTCTGACGTAACCAACGAATGACCTTGCATGTGTTTGTAAATATTCAGGCACGTTTTGTTTGTTTGGGTCGTTTTCCAGTTTTTCGCAAATTTTAACGTTTTGAGATAGTTTTTAGTTCATCAAAATGGATTATCAAGAAATGTCAGTGATCGACGAGAATGTTGCTACGGTAAGTAGGCTGTGACAACTTTGTTTTATACTGTTTTAAGGCTGTTTGGAATTTGCAATCTGTTTTTTGGAAGACATGTTGGAAGTTTCAACAAATGGGAATACCTACTTGTTGAAAATGTGGCCTCTTGGTTTATCGTAGGTACTTAAATAGAAGTAAATTCTATCAAATTTCCACGAAATTCTTGTTTCGGATAGGGGCCCAGCAAAGGTTTTTGGGGCACTTTTGGGTTATATAAAGCAAACGTACGCATGCGTACTAAACCCTAATTACCCCTCTTTATATTTATTTTTATTTTGCTCCTAATAGCAGGAAAAGTCGAAACAGGAACGTCTGAATAATTTATGAAGTTAATTTATTTCACCTTACCTACTTTCGATTGATAAAATTCCAAAAAAAAAATTATGTTTCACAACATTGCACCATCCACAGAGGATAAATCGAAGGACAGCACGCTGTGTATAATTCCACTAATGGTAATCTGAATATGCGCTAGATGTCGCTACTCTGAGGGCTCCACAAGTTGTCCTCCTTATTTGTAGATGGCGCACTAGGTGCAATATTTTGTAGTAACATTAATATGGAGTAGTGATGACATAATATATCTTATGTATCGGTGGAAAAAATAGACCACTTTGATGCCGGCGAGTATCTTGTTGCTTTTTGTGTCTGATAGGTTTTCTATAAATGGCGCCGTTTTACTTAATTATATTTTCATAGGTTCATAACTACCTACAAACCTACAAATCTGATCTTTGAGAACTTAATATGGTATTGTATTTTTTGTTTTTCCCGAATCACACAACTTTTTTCTGCAAAATAGCCATTTTTAATTTTTTTCTAAGTGCGTCCGTTATTCACAGAAAAAAAATACGCAATATTTTCCCAGATGTTCAGATCAAATGTGGTTCACTGACACGTCGTTGTTTCGAAATTTTAAAGCGCAGTATCCTCAAAAATCTTTCTCTTTACCGTTTGGCGGCTTGGCTTACGTGACTATACCTTGTTTGTTGTTTGCGACTCATGGTATAAGTAACAATAGGTATGATTGCACGCAGATGATCACGTGGCTTGGCGAGTAAGTTTTAAATCTCTTATGGAAGTTTACATTGCTGTCATCTTTTTTAACTCTTTTTTGAATGTATTAAAACGTTTTAAGCATGTAATGATATATGAAATGAAAGAATAATATATGACGAGTATTTACGTATATTAATTTCATAGAAATATAACCCACAAATACCACTAAAAAAAGAAAAGATATTAGACAAATTCTTCGCGCCATTTAAGCCGGCCATATGGCCGGCCATGGTACCGGCGACGATAGCCGAAGCATGCCGAAAGCTGCTCGCCGACAATGCTGGTTTTGAAACAGTGTTGCCAGACTTTTACAATTGTAATAGATCCACTACTATTTAAGATTCTTGTTGTGGGGCTCCCCCCCCATATGAAATTTATGTTCAATCTGGAGGGACCACCTCCAGATTGAACATAAATTTCATCTAATAGGAAAGTAACGACCCTTTTTTTCGTACTCTTTTTACTCTGACACCGTTTTTTACTATTCCTAGGTTTCGAACCGGCACTCTATTTCTTTCGATCACGGATTTCTGGCAACACTGCTGCATGGTTGCCGTAGTTTTTGGTGGACATTTTGTAAGTTTACCAGAACGTTTTCTTATAGTCTTGTGTTTATTAAAAAAAATATCTGAATTTTCATAAAATGAGGTGCGCTATGTTCGGTTGTGATATGGATAACCAGGCAAAGACATTTAATAGAAATATAAGGTTTTTCCGCTTTCCTAAAGATAAAAACAAACAATTAAAATGGATACAGTTGTGTAAGCGGAAAGATAATTAGGTCGTATTTTAGCTTTAATCTTTGTTGTATGTTCATGAAATAAATATTCCTAAATACCATGATATTATTCTTTCATTTCACATACCACTAAACGTAAAAACTTTTAATTAAAACGGCGTCAGAGTAATAATAGTACGAAAAAAAGGTCGTTACTTTCCTATTAGATGGGGGACCACCTCCAGATTGAACATAAATTTCATATGGGGAGCCCCACAACAAGAATGTTAAATAGTAGTGGATCTATTACAATTGTAAAAGTCTGGCAACACGCTTCGGCTATCGTCGCCGGCTTAAATGGCGCGAAGAATTTGTCTAATATCTTTTCTTTTTTTAGTGGTATTTGTGGGTTATATTTCTATGAAATTAATATACGTAAATACTCGTCATATATTATTCTTTCATTTCATATATCATTACATGCTTAAAACGTTTTAATACATTCAAAAAAGAGTTAAAAAAGATGACAGCAATGTAAACTTCCATAAGAGATTTAAAACTTACTCTCCATGCGCACGGCAGACGAAATTGGGACGGTTAGATATCCTACCTTTAGTTTATTGTATCATGTTTGCGACTGTAACCAAAATAAAGAGTTTTCGCGCCGTACCTTGTTGACGTTACTTATTGTTAACGATATTATATTTTTCGAGTAAAATTCTGCCATACAAATTCAAAAAGTTGTCAAGTGCATAAGAATTTCCAACAAAAAATAAGTGATCAAGAAGTGGTCCATTTCACAGTGGTTACGGTAAAATAAAGGAGAGGTCTGTCTAAGCCACAAATATGGAAATTTTCCGGTTCTCGTTTCGTTAAACTCATCCTTACAAGCGTTTCGCCGTATCACGGCTCATCAGTAAGGCTAGGGTATGACAAAAATAGAAGGATTTGTGCAATCTGGATCTGTCCAGAATGGTAACTACACCAGTGTTGTAATCGCTCGAGCGAAAAACCGCTTGATCACTCGATTATTGAAATAACCGACATCGCTCGATTATTAAAAAAACCGCTCGAGTTATCTATTCAGGCGAAAAACCGAAAAATATCGCCGGTCACTTGATAGACGACCTTCGGTCTACGCGCCGCGCCATCCTATTGGCGATGTTCGAGTTTGACGCTGAGCAGGTATACGACATACGTCTTTCTTAAAGGCACATAAACGAGAAGGTGCATATAAAAAAGTATGCCGAATCCCTAAGCGGAGTCATCGCGACATGCATTTTGTAAAGTTTTGTTTTAACTGGCTAGCCAGCGGAGTAGTTTAGGTATCCGATTGTAAATATTAAAAAATTAAAGGATATAATTTTAAAATTTTTAATTACTATAAACTCGAGAAAACTTCTCAAAAATAATATAATAATAGAAATTGTTAATGAACAATAACAAAACGAACAAAATGGTTAACAAAATATATAGAAAAATTCGTTGGTAATCTTATAGTAAACATTTTTCAATCTAAACAGGAACTTTTTACTATTAAACTCAAGAAGACTTCTTAAAAATAACATACATTATAGAAAATGTTAATGGAAAATAAGAAAACGAGCAAAATAGTTAACAAAACATAGGTATCGACCAATTTTTTGATAACCAAAAGTAAACATTCTTAAATTTAAACAGGAACTTTTAGGTAACTATAAACATGAATTTAAAAAAATAATCCCCTATTTTCTTATTTTGCCAGTCGCGTAACTAAGCCTGCATTTTTGAAGGGTACACAGTGGGCACCTGATAATTTAAAGTGGAAGAATTTGACAAGCTATTTTAAATATCTACTTATTTTATGCTCGTAGATTGAGAAAGATGTGAAGGAAAATAATTCTTGGTAATACTTTTTGTTCGGGTTAAAAACGCACAATAATAAACCCGAACAATAATACATATTTTTTTGCAGTTTTTTGTTTGGTATCGAGACACGTGGTAAAAAGTCATTATTCACAAATAAAAATTTCTGGAATTTTTTGGTGGCTACTACAATTTTTTAGCTAAACCTGTGCCCACCCGTAGTTACGTGCCTGCTAAATACCCTACCTGATCACATGTAAACGGCTAGGCTGCCGTCGAGCAGGCGGTGACGTCATCGCTTGGTGAATTGGAATTTCAAGCGATTCACTCGATTATTAAAATCGCTCCAATATCATGTACTCGATTATTAAAATCATCGGTTTTTCCAAACACCTCAAGATGTCACGGCGCGTATTATTAGACATTCGAGCCGTGATACGGCGAAACGCGTTTAAGGATGAAGACATGTATATTTCAAATAGATACAATATCCGTTTCTGTTACGCGTCTTATTTATAACAGCAGCAATAAAATTTTTAAGTAAATATTTGCGTTGATGGATACCACAACTGGTCTCTACAAAAACTCTCTATAAGCCAATCGTAAAACTGCGCAATATAGGGCTAAACAACGTTGCCAAATGTTTATAAGAATGGGAAGCTAATTGTGTCATAGTATTTTCATTATTTTCTTCAGTTTTAATAGACCTACCATTTTAAAAGTAGCTGCACATTATGATGGTTTTATTCTTCATGTTGTCGTTTTTGTAGTTTGTTTTAGTTCAGACTCTTCCTTCACCCTTTCATTTATTGACGTTTAATTTCATACAATAAAAAGAAGTAGTACAATCCCGATTTTGAAAAAGAACGTATCAAGTGTATATAATAGTCAATAATCATCAAAACAATGAAATGTTGAATCCTATTCCAAACTTCGCATTGTTTTAAATTGTATTTTATCTATTTGTATTTGTTTCAAACGAGAGAACGACAACGCAAAGTAGTTGTTAAGCCCTATTTGTTCTTTATTTAGTAGAAAGAACAAGGTCTTTGACCTTGCTTAAAATGATATTGCAAAATATAGATATAAATCAATTAAAAAATATTATGAACTCTTATCGAAAATATCATTAAGCAATCCAAACAATATCGATCGTTATTATCGTAAGATAAATTCAGCTAACAAAAAAAGTTGAGTAACTGTTGCGAAACGTTTTTTTCTAATTTTAGGGCGAGTTTTAAATAATTAGAATATAATATCATCATTATCATCATCAATCAAATATATCTGTGTCTTTGTCATCATGAGAACATCAGGAAGAGTTAAGCTGGCCAATCCATTGGCCGCGATAAGGGGCCGTGCCAATCAGGCGGGGAGACCGTAGCTTCGACAAGGGCCACCACGCTAATATGCTTTTTTCCAATAAAAATGTACTTGGAAATTCTGGTGGAGGTGCCTGAACCGTCCAAATAAAATGACCTAACAAAGTGTCGTTCCTCGTCCAGCGACAACGCCGGCCTCTCACTCCTCTGTGATGAGGGTTATTATAGGGCGCGTTCAGCAGAGCCCATCGATTTACAAGCGATTTTTAATCGGCGACGTACGATGCGCATCGAGTTGTAGGTTTGCCGCATGCATATTTTTGACATTTGAATTTCAATTTGTTTTAGGATTCCTCCCTGGAAGAGTTCTTAATGATTTCCTCAACATAATCTGGTTCTGTAAGGAACGAAACAAAGTAACAAAGTAAAAATACAGGGCACAAAGATTTTCGGAATAGAAACTCTAGAAAAAATTGTTTCCTAACCCAACAAACCGATGAAATAGATCGCTGTCAAATCACAAATCGCTTTTGAAAGTCGATGGGCTCTGCTGAATGCACCCATTGATAAATATCAGACCAAAGATCAATATTCTAGTTCCAGAAAAATATACAGTTGTATTCATTGAAAATGGGCACAAGTCTTATGACTAGATTTGCCATATTTGCGTAAATCGGGCTTTTCTCATTGATTTATTGTTTTTAAGGTTATGAGCAATAGCCTTAGCGTCGCTAAACAAAATGAAATAATCTAATTAAATGCCTACCCAGTTTTTTAGCTCCTATTCTTTTGGGTTGGTTGGTTCTTTTGGTTGGGTATATGCGGGTCTAACCAGTATCAGTTTTTCTTTTCAAAGACCCCTCTTGTCCCCAAAGTTGCTTAACTGTTAAAATTGAGTTCTTGCCTTTTCCGTATAAATTTGCTAGTGCCAGTATTGACCACCGATCTTCAATTCTGGCTACTATTTGAACTTTTTCAAGTTCTGTTAAATGGCGGGGCATTTTGAGAATTCTGACAGTGACAGCATTGTCACCAATAAACTTTTGAAGAAGTCAAAATCAATGAAGACCGATTTACATTATAGCAAACTTAGTGTCCCCATGTTCAATGAATACAACTGTACCAACCTATTTTCAAAATCATGTGATCAGCTGTCGCAGTTAAAAATGTTAATCAAAGGATTGACTCAGCAGAGGCCGGGATAGGTTTATCTCGTCGCATAACAGCATTCTTGGTCCTCTAGAATAGATAGTACAGCGTCCAATATTTTTAAAATCTACTCCTTCTTGGAGGGAGGCAGTTTCCTTTTAAATGTACTTTTTTTTAAAATAAATTTTATAACTGGGTCTAAAAGCTAATTTATTAGTTTTAAAATATAATTTTATTATATTTGGTACTTCCTCTATTACCTATTGCGTGGTTCGGGAACCAAATTTTTTTATTTATGTTTACCAGTTTTACTGGTAACCACGTTTGTTTAATAATAATATCATGTATTTGCGAATTTTTATCTAAATCTATTTTTAGCAAAATTAGTAGCGGGAGTCGCGCCGAAAAAAAAAACACGCAGTTTCCCAAATTTATTAGAACGCAGTTTATTTGAAATGCGGTGGCAACAGCGCTGTTGTCGACTGCTCGTCGCGGTAAACATAAGTTCTTTGCTACGTTGCCGATGTAAACAGAATTTCTTGACATTTCATAGATCAGTTCGATGCGTTCGATGCGTAATAGTAAATATAGCTGATATTTTATCCTCTGATCGAATTCGAATGCAAATAAAAATCCTCTCTTATTATTTTTTGCGGGCAGATGTAAAGAAGCCGACGCCGCCACGTAAAATAATTGAACTGATGCCACCCTGGCGGTGTCGGACTTGATCGGATTCTAAAGAAGCCGTCGCCGGCAAAAAATAATATTTAAAAAGATAATAAAATAAACTACTGGACAAAATTAACGCAACATCATAAATTTCCCATATTTTGTATGCTATTTTTTTTCTGAATTTATGATCTGATTGGAATGTTTTTTTTTGCATTGTAGGTTGGCTCCTTGACAATGTCATACATAGTTTTCGTTCTTTATGATAAAAATTAAATTTTCAATTTATACTGGTTGTACTAAAAATGCTATGTTTTTCCGAAAATTCGCATCACCCTGTGGAGTATATTAGCAACCGAAACATATTGCAGTTGACATTAAACGGTAGATCCATCTTTCCCCAATATTTTCTTTTTTGGTTTACTTCATTATCTCTATTATTAAACGAGATACACCGTTTTATAGCGTAACATGTTTTTATAGACTTTAATATTCAACACATTCATTGTTAAATGTTTTCAAGTAGGTTTCAAGATTAAAATACTCGTCGGGCAACTTTGCATACGAAATGAACGTTTAATAAGCAGTTTCCGAACAGTTTTTATCAGTATGGCGAATTTTATTTGACCTTTGTAACTTTAAAACACAACATCTGCTGACCCATCGCTTGTAATGTCAGAAAAGGTCCATAGTCTACTTGAAAACATTTAACAATGAATGTGTTGAACATGAAAAACATGGTACGCTATAAAACGGTGTATCTCCTTTAATAACAGAGATAATGAAGTAAACCAAAAAAGAAAATGTTGGGGAAAGATTGACTTACCGTTTAATGTCAACTGCAATATGTTTCGGTTGCTAATATACTCCACAGGGTGAAATTAAATTTTTATCATAGACAACGAAAACTATGACATTGTCGAGGAACCAACCTACAATGCAAAAAAAATCATTCAAATCGGATCATAAATTCAAAAAAAAAATAGCATAAAAAATATGGCAAATTTATGATGTTGCGTTAATTTTGTCCAGGAGTTTATGAACTATACGAAAAGTTTTCGGAAAAACCCGAAGTAGGCTTTAAATTTTTATTCCTACATCTAATTTTTTGTCGTACGTTTGGCAACCTCGCTTTTCGCGTTTTGCCGTCGGTCCGTCTCTTTACATCCAATCCACTGCGTGTCAGCCAGCGCTGCCTAAACTACGCATTTACATCGGGGAAGCGGTAAGCGAAAATCATTTTAAAATACCTTTTCCGGTTTTTTTAGGTCTTTATATTATAAGTTTTGCTTCATAGAATTTTTATACATTTTACTTTTTAACGTAAGATTACTGCCTGGTGATTGTGCTCTTTCTAGAATAATTGCTAATCGAGTCGGCCGGTGTCATTACCGGTTCTTTTGTTTCTATGCAGCTTGCAGCGCCTACTTGGATATTTGGGTCAAATAGTCGAAAATGCATTTTATTTAGTGCAATATTAAATTAGTTACGAAATAATTGTTTTAAATTTGAATTTTTGACAAATATTCGCGCGTAATTAGGAAGTGTTTGGGAGAGAGACGGCAAATTGGCTTAATTATTTTTATTAACTGTTGGGTTGGGTGTATTGTATCATTTGTATCTGCATGTATTAATTAATTTCAAAACCTTATAACTACTGGCTTGTTTTTTTGGAAGTGTTGCAAGGCGATATGTCAAAAACTGTTTACAAATATAATTTCATGAAATTTTGATGCGGTAATAGAGGAAGGGGACGCACATTTTTATCAGTTTTTGACATTTAGCTTCATCTGCCATTCATAAGATTCGAATCTACGTAAAAAATTACGCGTATCTGTGCAAAACTTTTCTTCATGTTTTCAATTCAATCAAAATTTCATTTCTTTATCGACAGATTTTTTCTGCTCATATCTAAGTATTTTTTTACTTAGAAAGAACCATTACAGCAATTTTTTTTTTAAATATGGTGCCCAACTCTCCTAAATGAAAAACCAGAACGCCAAAAAATTGTTGATTTTTTTATATAATGATTTAGTTTATTCATAATACATACAGTGTGTCGCAATAACATTTGATGACCAAATTTTATTTCCTATGCTAATATGAGAAACGATGAGAAAATTGGAGAAATTAGAAATTCCGAATTAGGACTGGTTTGTTTTTTTGGAAGTGTTGCAAGGCGATATGTCAAAAACTGTTTACAAAATAATTTCATGAAATTTTGATGCGGTAATAGAGGAAGGGGACGCACATTTTTATCAGTTTTTGACATTTAGCTTCATCTGCAATTCATAAGATTCGAATCTACGTAAAAAATTACGCGTATCTGTGCAAAACTTTTCTTCATGTTTTCAATTCAATCAAAATTTCATTTCTTTATCAACAGATTTTTCTGCTCATATCTAAGTATTTTTTTTACTTAGAAAGAACCATTACAGCATTTTTTTTAAATATGGTGCCCAACTCTCCTAAATGAAAAACCAGAACGCCAAAAAATTGTTGATTTTTTTTATATAATGATTTAGTTTATTAATAATACATACAGTGTGTCGTAATAACATTTGATGACCAAATTTTATTTCCTATGCTAATATGAGAAACGATGAGAAAATTGGAGAAATTAGAAATTCCGAACTAGGACTAGTTTGTTTTTTTTGGAAGTGTTGCAAGGCGATATGTCAAAAACTGTTTACAAAATAATTTCATGAAATTTTGATGCGGTAATAGAGCACATTTTTATCAGTTTTTGACATTTAGCTTCATCTGCAATTCATAAGATTCGAATCTACGTAAAAAATTACGCGTTTCTGTGCATAACTTTTCTTCATGTTTTCAATTCAATCAAAATTTCATTTCTTTATCAACAGATTTTTCTGCTCATATCTAAGTATTTTTTTTACTTAGAAAGAACCATTACAGCATTTTTTTTTAAATATGGTGCCCAACTCTCCTAAATGAAAAACCAGAACGCCAAAAAATTGTTGATTTTTTTATATAATGATTTAGTTTATTAATAATACATACAGTGTGTCGTAATAACATTTGATGACCAAATTTTATTTCCTATGCTAATATGAGAAACGATGAGAAAATTGGAGAAATTAGAAATTCCGAACTAGGGGAAAAAAATAGTATAAAATGAAAAAACACCCAATATAGACCGACGGTTATAAAATTCGGTATGCTTGCATGATGGCAGTGACGTTAACACTCCAATCCATGGAAACTGACAAAATGCTGTGTTGTGATTGGTGATTTGTATTGGTTACCATGGTTTCGACTGCTACGTCACTGCAATCAGTAATACAAATAATGCTCCGGTCAAGGCATGCTTTATTTCATAAAAATCAAAATGTGTATGTTAAATTTTTTGTCACTTAAATCTACAAGTTCGCTTATCCTGGGACACACTGTATAGTGATTTAGTTCATTAATAATAATACATGTTATAATTTTTAGTTCATTAATAATAATACATGTTATAATTTAGAATTGTCGATGTGTAAAGCCATTAAAACTAAACAAGACATGGAAAAAATAGTTGTCGGCAGCGCTTGGCGCCACTTATAACGCGAGGTCGTTTCGTACGTTACCGTTTTTTAAATTATTACTCGTTATTGTAATAATTTATTTACAATGAAACCGTATGCTCTCTCTTCCAATTGGCACGTGGCCTGACCTTCCCCACAAACTGCGATGTTGCGGTGATCAACGCAACACAGAGTAAACACAAATAAGACCCTGAAACGGTGAAAAAAAAATGGTCAGTGGCGTACAAGTAAATTTCCGATTCTTATCAATGATAAATTTCAACTCGTAAAGAGTACTACATAATTTAAAGCCGTATTAGTAGTGCCTGTTCTCACCAAGGCAACTGGCAACCGCAACGCAACTGCAACGCGACCGCAACTTCAATTGAGTTGCTCTTGCGTTCCCACTGGAATCAGCTGGTTTGAAGTCTCTTTTGACATGAGCAAAATGTCGTGCTCGTGAGATAATAATATTGCTTATACTTGCTCGTTAAAAAGTTAAAAAAAAAAACTGAGCGACGATTTTGGGTTAACCCTTCTTATACCACAAATTTGAGAAATAGTTCGTATATAGTGGCACAGGAATTAAATAATGATCTAGTTAAATTCCATAATTTTTACCGAATGAGCCACAAAAGTTAAATATTTTGCCGTTTCGTCCGCCATGACACCGCGGTATAACCGGAAGTGCCACCATATTGAAAATATTTTAGCCGAGTTGTTCCCAACAACATTAGCTTATAGTGTCGAATTTTCAAAATATACAGGGTGTTATGGAAATGACGTATTATATTTAAATCGGCAATTCCTGAGATGAAAACAAATTGAAGAAAAATATCCAAAAATGGCACTTTAATTTAATATGCCCTGTACATGACCAAAAATGACCACGTGGTGCCCCTGTCAGGAAGGTAAACAAAGCAACATATGGCGAAAAACGTCACTGAATCTTGAACAGTGTTGTCATATCTTCCGGGTAAACTCTTTAGAAAATCAATAACCGTTTGACAGATTGCAAGTTGTTTATTTTTCAGGGTACATTATTATAAACTTTTATGTATAGTTCAGTTCGCTGGGAAACAATCTCTGATTTATAAATTTGAACTGACTCGAACGAACCGCCGCGGAGTTTATAAATGGTCAGGTATGTTCTCATTTGTTCAATTCGAACGAAACCCGTCAGATCTGGAGAACTTAAAAGTTTATAAATGCCACTTATCCTTTAGAAAAAAAAAATGCAATTTTATTTACCTTTTCGGACTTATTTAAAACCAACTTAATTTATAAAAAACACCAAGTACTCAAATCACAAAATCACATTAGTTTTCTCGTCACAACACATCTAAGTACCGTTCAATCTGAATTAGTATTTTAAAGTGCTACTGTGTAGACAAAAGTACGCCCTTATTGTCTTATTGTCTAAATAACACGTTAGTTCCGTCGATCGATATTGAACTGCTGGACTGGGGCACTGCCGTCGCGAAAAGAACAAATAACTTAACTCGGATTTAAGTATTAACATACAATTTAACACACAAATCTGCTTAAAAAAACAGTAGGAAACCGGCCGGCTAATTTTAAACAGCTGATCTTGGAGAAACGGGTTGCATATTCTTTACGCGACTGCAGCGGCTGGGTTAATACTTTAAATACAGCGTTGCCAGTTTCGATGTTTTATAAGGTTATATTCATAAAATGAAGAATTTCCTTCTTTTAATAATAATTATTTCATCATTCTTCTTCAGTAAAGGATTAATAAATTTGATTAGCCCATTAGAAATTAGCGTTTTTATTATTTCTGAATTTCTATTGCGAAATAATATGTATCCTATAGTGCTGTTGTTTTATATGTGCGGTAGGTTATTGTAAAGTGTAATTATGCGTTAGTATTTATTGCTTTTGTGTAATCTAATTATAAGTGCATATCTTCACAAAAAATAATTGGAAATTCGTGGGTGTGTATGTGTTTCTTTAAATGATTTAGTGCAAATGTTCCGAGAGGTTGGAAATAAGAGGCCGAATGGGGTTTAGTGGGTATAAGCTTATTATGCAGTTCCACATTATCATCAGGGTACGTGATGAGCATAAAGCTTTTCCCATAGAAAAAAAAAACCTGAAGATGTCTGTGCCCTGGATTACTTGCTAGTGTACTGGCACCTGGATTCACTTCTATTTGGATACTAGGTAAACTAAATATTATTTTTATAAGAATCTAAAGTTTTACATTTTTTACACAGTTGGCAACATTGGGCTTGAACATCTGTTGATTATACAGCTTGGCAATGTAATATGATCATATATGAATGTGCCGTGGAGTAACCGGGTGGGTTTAGGGCTGAATTACCCCACTTTTTAAACGTTCGATTTAAAAAAAAAATATGTAGCGCTTCTCTAGGACACCCCAGGAGTCATCCATTTAAATATAATACGTCATTTCCATATCACCCTGTATATACCGGATCGGCCGAAAAATATATGGCATGTAATCTATAAAGAAATACCTTTATGAAGTCACACTATTGTGGGATTCCCTGTATATTCAAAAATATTTTTCTGAGACGCCCGCCCCCTAGGGTATGGTCTGCGAAATAGCAATATCCTAAATCAATTAATAACCGAGCTAAAGGTGCAGGAACGCTACTGATATTAGTGGTAATGAAGTGCAATCAACTTGTGTGCGCGATTCAGAATTTAATCAAAACGGGAAAACAATCGTGGATGATGGAATGATTGGAGATCGCCTCCCACCACCCTCCCCGTACTTAGTCTATAGCTAGTCTATAGTATTATTATACAACACAGTCTGCCAAAGTGTTTACCCATTATATTGTGTTTTCCTGTTTTTATGTCTGGTGAGTACATATTAAAAGATAAGTTGAACTACGTCTTAAAAAAAATCGAAACACACGTTTTCTTGCAGAATTGCCTTAAAGGATATCGTCCGTTAGAAAAATGCCGGCATTTAGTCTTGGCGATTGTATTCCGAATTTTCTATTTTGCAGCCTTGAAGGTTTAACCCCTTGGAAGAGATAATACCCTTAAAATCTTGAAGCGGAGTCGAGTGTCACACCATTTAAAGGTGATTTAAATCTCTTTCCAATAATACCATAATTAATTATTTACTATTTGGGTTTCGTAATGGCTACATTATGAAATGCAAAAAAATTGAATAACCTGCCACTTGATGAAACTGAAATTTAATTTTTTTTATGTCGGCAGCAACTAGGGTTCGAATTTTAGGCTTACTTTGATTTCATTGAAATTAGTTTTCTTGACATTATCAATTTGATAAAAATTTTTTATAGAAAACTTTAAAATACTAACCTTTAACCTTGCAAATAGATCGTTTTTACTAGAGATTTATCTGAAATACCTATACTCGGAAATATATAACATGCTGACGGTGTCCGTCAACTAATTTCTAGTCATAACTATAAAACAATATAACCTAAAAATAATAGAAATATCTTTCAGTTTATGCTCTATTTCTATAGTTTTATTCAATAAAGTACTATTTTTATTTTTAATTCAATACAGTATTATACATATTACTTTATATATACATATTTATAGTTACTGTAGACATTTCTTGGCCATTTATTGTTATTCCTGTCAGATTCTGTGTCGACACAATATTTTGTTCAATAGTACCAATTATTTATTATTTTGTTCAATATTTTGAACTTTTTTCTGCTCGCACCATAACTCAAAGTTTTGCATATTCCTTTTTAAAAGTTTTTCTAGATTATTTTCTGGAATTTCTCGTATTTCTGACGGAGTACCACTTTCTTCCTGACTCTTTTTTATTAACTTTAATAATATATTTATTTTTAATTACATGGGAAGAAGCTTTGTTGTGTTCAATTGTTCCTATCATGGCATATTTGATACTTGTAACATTTTATGAAATTATAAAAGTATTGCCAACCCAAAAAGAAAATATTAATTCAAATGGAAAGAATCTACTATATTTTTAAAAGTTTTTCAGACTTTAATGACCCGAATAGAAAAATTATTATAAAATACACGGTTCATAAGACAATTAGAGCTCTTGTACTTTAGAAAATTAAACGCGTGCTCTAAGTCTAATGTCCTATGAAACTTGTATCTTAATATACTATTTGAGTAGTACTCGGATTTATAGTTTTTAGGTTATTATTTAAAGAAATATTATTGTGTTGACTCCTTTTTAGTAGCATTAGCTTATGGACTCCGAGTAGGTAGTCACCCGGGGTGAAACCTTGTCCAATTCTTTACTAGGGGTAAATTCATCGCCTAAAAATTTAACATATAACCACTCCCAGAGGGTTAAACACCGAAGGCTGCAAATATATTCTTTATATGCGCCCCCTCATAATAAAATTGATAATTATTTTTGTTTCCTATTCACCCAATAATTTTTAAACTTCTAATAAGTTTACCAAGTTTATGAGAAACCTTTGAAATTGAACACGAGAATTATTATGTATAAATAAAAATAATTCTTAAATGAAGGTCGAAGGAGAAATCAAGTATATTCAATCTTAAAAAAAATAATATGAAAAAATGTCTGATTTAATAACCTTGCATCTTGAGTGATAGACGTGTTTTGGACTTCCATTGTCTTTATTTCGTTTAAATCACAACGTTTCAACTGGTAAGTATCTCCAGTCGTCTTCAGGTGAATACTGAGCAAGTTACTAAACTACGAGAGTATTTATACTAATAAGGGGGGTGAGAAAGTTAATCAAGTATGACCGAGGTGGGTGCAGTCATGCGTCAATACTAGAGGACGTACCTAAACTAAGATTACATTTGCTTAACAGGGGTTTCCAAATGTTCCTTATATCTAAAGAGGGTTTGCTAAAACAACCAGGATTCTGAGTGATGACAGCTGCTTCTTTGAATTTCCTCTTTCGCCAATGTTCTTCTTTGAGTATGATACTTGATTGTCCCCATTGTAAGTGGTGGCCGTGGGTCCAAGCGTGATCTGCTGCTCCGGATCTGTTTGTTTCTCCCTTTCGTGTGTGGCTCTGATGTTCCTTGATCCTTGTTTCCAATGGCCGTAGGGTTTCACCAACATAGGATTGTCCGCACTCGCAGGGTATTCTATATACACAATTCTTTGTGTCTTTGTGGTTGTTTGGTTTTGTCTTTGTCAGGTGGCTTCTTAAAGAGTCTTTGGAGCTGAATACTGTTCGAATATTGTATTGTTGTCCTATTCGTCGAATCTTTTCAGAAACCCCCTTGACATAGGGTATGTTTATGGTCGGTCCAACTTCGGTGTCATCTCTTGTTCTTTGTTTATGATTTTGACGCTTTTTGATGGCTTGGTCTACCAGTCGTTGGGGATAACCATTCATTCCTAGGTCCTTGGTGATGTTGTTGAGTTCTTGTGTGATAGCCTCTTGTGAGTTGCAAAGCGTGAATGCCCTGTCAACCAATGTTTTAGCTATCCCATGTTTGGTATTATTCGAATGGTTCGAGGCATAATTAAGGTATTGTCCTGTGTGAGTTTGTTTCCTGTATACCGATGTGATGATGGTATTCCTGTTTCTCTGGACTACAACGTCTAGAAAAGGTAGTCTGTCATTATTTTCTTTCTCCATAGTAAATTTAATTGTAGGGGTCAGGTTGTTCATATGTTGTAAAAAAGTTTGAAGATCGTCATCGCTTCTGTTCCAAATAATGAAGGTGTCGTCTACGTAGCGGAGCCATAGTTTAGGTTTTATTATAGCTTTTTTTAATGGCTTGGTCTTCAAACCATTCCATGTAAATGTTGGCTATTACTGGGGAGAGGGATGAGCCCATTGGCAGTCCGTCCATTTGCCTGTAGAATCTATCCTTTTCCTGAAAGTAGGAATTATTCAGGCAGCATTCCAGTAGGTCCATTATGGCTTTGATTGGTAGCGGGGTTCGTTCTTCGAGTGTCAGGTCATCTTCAAGTTTTTGTCGTATAATCTGAAGAGTTTCCTTTACTGGGACGTTGGTGTAGAGACTCTCCACATCGAAGCTAACCAATCGATCTTCAGGTTGTATTTCATTTCCACTTATTATCTCTACGAAATGCTGTGAATTTTTGACGTAAGATGAGCTATGTCCTTGTAGAGGTTGTAGTATCGGGAGCAGAAATTTGGACAGTTCGTGTGTTGGGGAATTTCGAGAGCTCGTAATAGGTCGTAAAGGCATATTGTGTTTATGTATTTTTGGTAAGCCATATAGATGTGGGGGTTTACTGTGATGTGGTGTTAAGCGTGAACGTGTTCTATCTGGAATATATCGTTCGTAGCTCTTGAGTGTCCGGTATACTCGTCCCTCAATGGTAGTGGTTGGGTCTTTTTGAATGCTCTGGTAGTTACCTTTTTTACCCCCACATCTATATGGCTTACCAAAAATACATAAACACAATATGCCTTTACGACCTATTACGAGCTCTCGAAATTCCCCAACACACGAACTGTCCAAATTTCTGCTCCCGATACTACAACCTCTACAAGGACATAGCTCATCTTACGTCAAAAATTCACAGCATTTCGTAGAGATAATAAGTGGAAATGAAATACAACCTGAAGATCGATTGGTTAGCTTCGATGTGGAGAGTCTCTACACCAACGTCCCAGTAAAGGAAACTCTTCAGATTATACGACAAAAACTTGAAGATGACCTGACACTCGAAGAACGAACCCCGCTACCAATCAAAGCCATAATGGACCTACTGGAATGCTGCCTGAATAATTCCTACTTTCAGGAAAAGGATAGATTCTACAGGCAAATGGACGGACTGCCAATGGGCTCATCCCTCTCCCCAGTAATAGCCAACATTTACATGGAATGGTTTGAAGACCAAGCCATTAAAAAAGCTATAATAAAACCTAAACTATGGCTCCGCTACGTAGACGACACCTTCATTATTTGGAACAGAAGCGATGACGATCTTCAAACTTTTTTACAACATATGAACAACCTGACCCCTACAATTAAATTTACTATGGAGAAAGAAAATAATGACAGACTACCTTTTTAGACGTTGTAGTCCAGAGAAACAGGAATACCATCATCACATCGGTATACAGGAAACAAACTCACACAGGACAATACCTTAATTATGCCTCGAACCATTCGAATAATACCAAACATGGGATAGCTAAAACATTGGTTGACAGGGCATTCACGCTTTGCAACTCACAAGAGGCTATCACACAAGAACTCAACAACATCACCAAGGACCTAGGAATGAATGGTTATCCCCAACGACTGGTAGACCAAGCCATCAAAAAGCGTCAAAATCATAAACAAAGAACAAGAGATGACACCGAAGTTGGACCGACCATAAACATACCCTATGTCAAGGGGGTTTCTGAAAAGATTCGACGAATAGGACAACAATACAATATTCGAACAGTATTCAGCTCCAAAGACTCTTTAAGAAGCCACCTGACAAAGACAAAACCAAACAACCACAAAGACACAAAGAATTGTGTATATAGAATACCCTGCGAGTGCGGACAATCCTATGTTGGTGAAACCCTACGGCCATTGGAAACAAGGATCAAGGAACATCAGAGCCACACACGAAAGGGAGAAACAAACAGATCCGGAGCAGCAGATCACGCTTGGACCCACGGCCACCACTTACAATGGGGACAATCAAGTATCATACTCAAAGAAGAACATTGGCGAAAGAGGAAATTCAAAGAAGCAGCTGTCATCACTCAGAATCCTGGTTGTTTTAGCAAACCCTCTTTAGATATAAGGAACATTTGGAAACCCCTGTTAAGCAAATGTAATCTTAGTTTAGGTACGTCCTCTAGTATTGACGCATGACTGCACCCACCTCGGTCATACTTGATTAACTTTCTCACCCCCCTTATTAGTATAAATACTCTCGTAGTTTAGTAACTTGCTCAGTATTCACCTGAAGACGACTGGAGATACTTACCAGTTGAAACGTTGTGATTTAAACGAAATAAAGACAATGGAAGTCCAAAACACGTCTATCACTCATGATACAGCATTGTCTCTAACCTTCAAAGAAACCTTGCATCTGTATATGGGGAAATCTCAGCAAATGTGACTTTCGGTGTGAACAGGCCTCGGTTCGTCGAGCAAGTACCCGTTGCATTTCCCACCCGTTCTAACATGTTTGGGACACTTATTGGATGATCCTGAATACAAAAATATGCGTGTGCCGCCGCCCGGGAGCTTTATTTTTTCATTTTTTCGCGAAAATTTGATCAAAATCCACAAATTTTGAGTGTGAATAGAACAAACCGCTTCCGTTATTAAGCTATAACTTTTGAGGCGATTCAGCAGATTGTTTGGGACTTTCAGGATCTTTAATATGGGTGTTTAGACGTAAGAAAAACCCCATCCCGTTGATGTGCCTCCCCTAGAACGCTAGATACGGGTCTCTCAAGTTGTGTGAACAGCTTTTTCCCGAAATCTGGTAATTTTCGGTTTATAACGCGCCGCTCTCGAGGCGATTTTTTTTTCGCAATATTCCCCATGAAATATTCATTCTTAATGTTATGACTAAAAGATCTGACCCAATAGAAGGGTGTGCCACTTCGGGTTCGGTTGTAACCACAGGGCCAACACTCCATTCATAAATCTGTTGGAAAGTGAGTTTGTGATTGTTTGAAATGTTATTGAAAATCAGTAATGGGTGGAAGAGTGACAAAACATGTTGGTCTCGCTAATGGCAACAATGTTGAAGTCTGGTTAAATCAAAGATCTTACAAGGTTAAATCCAATAACGTTTAAAAGGTTATGGAGCGCTCTTCATTGTGTCGGAGCGGAGCTAGTCTGGGCAAAAAGTCCAACAAGGGCGTATAATTTACTTTGAGATTCTTTACGTTTAACTATATTATCTATTCAAAAAGTGTAGTTTCGAATATTGGATATTTATAAAAAAGATAGAAATATTGATCCAGTTTTTATATACAGTGTATCCAAGGATGGATTTAACTATTTATGCTTAGCATCAATATTTTTGGTGTATTCATTACTGGATGATACTCTCCAGATATAAAAGTGTATATTTCTAGCCAGATTGTTATATTTATCACTAAGACATCTTGCAAAATCCCAATTAAAAATTTGTAAATTTGACAATTACAACTGGTTTAAGGCCACTAAGGCATATTGTACACTAAAGTGATTAATTAAATAAGTAAATTAAAATAATATGTACCTAAACAAGTTAGATCAAATATATAAAAATAAATAAATAAATTATATAAAACCTGTCTTCACGTACTTGTTACACTGCAAACGTTGTTTAAATATAGAAAAATAAAGATGTAAAATATTTTGATGGGACTGTTCCTTTCTTCATTATTTTATTCCCATGTACATTACCTACATAATCTTCTTTTGTGAAGTATTTCTCACAAATAACTGTTGTATCACCTGGACTATAATTATTCCTTCTAAGGGCATGTATCCAAATTTGCCGTAGGCTACGGCCCTTTAGTATCATAACGAAGTGGATAAACATTTGGTACATTCTTAAACAAACCGAATTTTCATAGTGATGCAAACTCAAAATCAAATTTCTAAATATATTTACTAACCTGTGAAATTTTAATTTAACACCATTGCATCTTCTAGTGAAGTATTTTATGGCCGCACAAGACTCAACCATCTTGTAAATGCAAGATTTATATTAAGAAATAAACCAACTCGACTGCTTTTTGCCCGGACTAGCACCACGGACCGGTCCATAACCTTTTAAACGTCAATTGTGAGTCAGAAATCATATCAATACAATCATATTAAAACATAACCATACTTACCGAAGAAAAGATAAATCCTTGCTTAAATGATCCACTCTTTTACAAACTATACATGAATGCACCATCATTGTTTATAATAAAGACGATTTTTCACCAATACTCACAAAAAAATAAAATAAAAACAACCAAGTATATAAACACTCCCTTAAAAGCGGTTAGTAGCGAGGTAGCGAGTAGCAACAGTGTATTCTTCTTCCATTGATAAAGTTCGACCGTTTGCCGCCGAGCGTACTATCTTTCAACTTGATGTTGTCAGAGTGCAGTCGGTTTATTTCAAACTTTTATGTATAATAATAATATTTTTTTTCTAAATCTCTCAAGGCCTATTCACAATTTATATTAAAATTATTGGGAAATAAATTTATTTTAAAAGCAATTGCGGATTAACCTTAAACCAGTTGTAATTGTCAAATTAACAAATTTTTAATTGGGATTTTGCAGATACCTTAGCGATAAATAGGACAATCTGGCTATGCTGCAAGCATAACAGCAAGGTGGGGAGTGCACGTTTACAATCCTTACGTCGACTTCAAATGTAAACATTTCTATCTGGAGTTTGTAAGATCTTTGGTTGTAACACACTTCAGAAGATGCTCAAAAGGCGACTTTTTCATGCGTAATCGGATCTAAAAAAACGGTATTTTGAGGGGCACAACAACACGGGGGCAAAAAACAGTCTCAAACCGCGCGTGATCGCTGGATCCAAGGCCAACTAATATGTAAACGGTCACTGGGTAAATTTCGACCAGTATCGAGCCAAGTGTTAACTGAGATCACCCGTAAACTAAAATTTGATTGGGCAAAATTTTGAAAAAAATTCCAAATCGTCCAAATTTTTCAAGATATTGGGGGAGGCGATCAAAAAAAGTCAGTAACGCTGGCGGAAATATACTTCTAATATATCTAAAATTGATAATTCGCGGTCCAAAATAGTGTGAAACATGTTTGAAAAATAACTATTTTTTTTTCGAAAAAGTCACATTTGCTGAGATTTCCCCATATGCGTGTACAACTACGTGTATACCGTACAAACATGGTAGGAAGAAAGAAAGATAAATTATCTATAGTATGTAAAGTTTATCCGAATTGTTGTTTTTTAACGCAACATATACGACCATCATCATTATTAAAATATATTCGACCCTGTCCTGCCTCTAGAGAATGTTGTTGCTCGCCTTAAGAACCACCGACCTATAACTGTGGATATGTACAACTTATGGGACAACGAATACTTATAAACAGGAAGAATACAAACAGCCGTGTTAACAAATCGAAGCAGGTATGAACAAACGAACAAACCCGGCATCCATTACGTCTGGCATCAGCTAACAAACGCACGTGCTTTTTAAATGTCACTTTTGTCCAAATTTTTATTACTGTCAATAATTAAAGTGACATTTAACCAACAAAAAAACATTTTATTTATTTGATTTACTAAGTGGTGAAAATCAATATTAGGATTCTGACATGTTTTAAGTTGTAAATATCACTTTAAAATAATCCTTACACACTCTTATATCATTTTTTGAACTAGTAACGTAACTACAAATGAAAAATTAAACTTCAGAAATAAGCTTGTAAGTTTTATTAAAAAATAGGAAATAAATCATAATTTACATAAAATATTTTACCATCTTCAACTGGGCTCTAGGTCCTAGCTTCAAGTCCAAGCATATTTTTGGGCCCCATATGATTTAGGAAAAGAAATTATTATTGATGCTTACTTGCAGTAAAGATGACTAAATGAATATTTCAATTACAAATTACTCACTTGCACCAAAAAGGAAACGACGTTTTTCGTGAAAAGATTAGAATTAAAAATTATTTTAAAATTTAAAGTCTTCTCTACCATTTTAAATCACATCAGATGTTACTTGATTTCCATTCCCGCCAGACGAAGGAAGTTAGCTTGTTTAACAATTCGTGCTGTTCGCATTCTATGTCTGTCTCTGTCTGCAGCAACCTTCCCTAATTCAGTAAAGTGAGACAAATATGACCAGGATCAAGTCGCCTGCATAAACACTCACTTTTTGGCACTCTACGTAAGTCTGATATTGACGCTTAAATGATAGAGTGAAACAGATAGATAAAAGTAGGTTACTTGTGAGCGCATGGAGCAGAGTAGGCTTAGAATCACTTCCAAGCCCTTCTTAGGTGTTTACTATAAGATTACCAACGAATTTTTCTTTATATTTTGTTAACCAGTTTGTTCGTTTTGTTATTTTGATTTACAATTTCTATTATTATGTTATTTTTGAGAAGTTTTCTCGAGTTTATAGTAAATAAAAATTAAAAAAATTATATTCTTAAATTTTTTAATATTTACAATCGGAGACCTAAACTACGCCGCTGGCTAGCCAGTTAAAACAAAACTTTACAAAACCCATGTCGCGATGACTCCGCTAAGGGATTTGGCATACTTTTTTATAGGCACCTTCTCGTTTATGTGCCTTTAAGAAAGACGTATGTCGTGTTACCTGCTCAGCGTCAAACTCGAACGTCGCCAATCGGACCGAAGGTCGTGTATCAAGTGACAGGCGATATTTTTCGGTTCTTCGCCTGAATTTATAACTAGAGTATTTCCTATCGAGCGACAAACTGTTCGAATATACGAGCAGTTTTTTAACTCAATCACACTACAGCGGTACATTATCGTCGGCGTCAAGCGAAGCTCGGGTATCGAGCGAAAGATTTTCGCCTGAATAGATAACTCGAGCGGTTTTTTTAATATTCGAGCGATGTCGGTTATTTCAATAATCGAGTGATCAAGCGGTTTTTCGCTCGAGCGATCACAACACTAATTTTTTTGAAAATGTAATTTAAAGATACGTTTTTTGAATTTTTATTAAATTTTTTTCCAGGAGGGACCACAGCGCAGGGAGTCAGGCAAGAGAGGTCGCAAGCCGGGTAGGAAATCCGCTGACAAAGTTGACATGAAAGCCAAACTAGGTAGGCGCTCGTTAGTTTCATAGGGGTATTATTGATTTATCATATCTACAGTTAGGTAGGGATGTTAAAAACTAGTATTTTTTGGCAACAGGTATGTGCTGTTCCTGTTCCAATGCAATACCTGGTACAAAAATACCTCTTACTACTGCTAAAATTAATAATTTTATATTGGTGCAGAGTCCGATTACGGACATACAGGGTGGCCCATCGAAAACAGTCCAGCACGGGTTTGTTCGTGTGAAATATTGGATTTTCGTCCAGGTAACGTTGGTCGTTTTCCATAATTTCCATCACCGCTGGGTTGACAGCATTCTCCAACAAGTCTAAATAAGTATCTCCATTTAAATTTCCCGGTAAGAAAAATGGTCCAATTATGTGATCACCGAAAATACCAGCCCAAACGTTTAATTTCTGAGGATTTTGAGTATGAACCTCCTGGTAAATCCTTGGATTCGTGTCGGACCAGTAACGACAGTTATGTCGATTGACAGTGCCATTGAGAAAAAAAGAACATTCGTCTGAGAAGCAAACGTTAAAAAGGTAGTTCGGATAATTTAATACTTGTTCTGACATTACTTTACAAAAGTGTAAACGGCGGTCATTATCATCTTCATTCAATTCTTGGAGAAGTTGAATTTTGCATGGGTGCCATTTATAATGTTTCAGAATTCTCTGTACAGTGGTCCGCGAAATTCCCGTTACATCAGACATTTTTCTGGTACTTAATGTTGGATTCATACTAACTTGACCCAGAACAGCTACTTCTACTGCTTTCATTTCTTACCGGATTTTCAATGATCCTTTTTTTATTTGCCACTGAACCAGTTTGCCGAAATTTTGCCACTAATTCTAGGATATAACCATGATGTACGTGCCTATCTGGATGTCTATCATTAAACAAAGTTGCTGTTATTCTTGCACATTGATTGTTTATAAAATACAATTCAATAATTTCCACGCTGTCCTCAATAGAATAAACCATTTTTTATGTCACGATCAAAACAAAAGAAAATAATAGCGCAGAAATAACGTATTTAGATGGATCAACCACTTTACTGAAGATAAAGTTGAATTGGCTGATACTTATTACTTAAAAAGTGAAATGTTTCAAATTCAGTTGCTCGGCGGCGCGTTGCTCAAATTTACAAAACGAAGCGCCATTTTAAAGAGAATTTAATGCCCTTTAAAAAGATGTATCACAACATACCCATTCCCATTTGAAAAAACAAGGGCAGTAGCCGCCCCCGCTAGGGGGGGGGGGGGGGGTTGAGGTTACACGAATGAAACTAAAAGTGAAACGTGTTCCCCTGAAAACACATATTTACGGGTCCGAGGTTTCTTTTTAATTTTCACGTACACAGCCGTAAACCTTGCTGGACTGTTTTTGATGGGCCACCCTGTATATATTTCGTATAGACGTCACTGATAAGTGCTCTTAATGGAAAAAGATAGAACATACAACGTTTTTGGAAATGATATTTTCCAAAAACGTAATTTGTTTGGAATTTAACTGGAATTGTATTCAATTCTAGTATATTAGTCGGAAATCGCAAAATTTAAATACCATCATTTGTGTTTTGTGTTTATGTAGTTCACAATTATTCACTGTTTATAAAAAAAGTACACGATCTAACTCCAATTTTCAATTATTTCTTATTTTTCTTAAAGAACGCAGTCGTCAAAGCGCCAGAGAATGTAGAGCCCGCAAGAAGCTGCGATACCAATATTTGGAGGAACTTGTAGCAGACCGGGAAAAGGCCGTTTTCGCCCTCAGAAAAGAACTTGAAAGGGTAGGTAGGAAAAATGATCGTGTAATATTCGATTTTTCATGTAAAAAAGCTTAAGAAGTCATTATGTTGAGTATTGTGAGAGAAGTGTAGTTAACATTCTACTAACTACATTACCTATATTAGCGTTATTTTTATAATTATTTGATTCAGTTGCGGTTCTTCCACAGGAACACATGCGCACGTGCACCCTCAAAACAAAACGAATAAAAAATATTAATTTATATTCATTGAATATTATTTATCGTATAACGTCCGACCCTCCCTAATATTTTATCGTACTGTCAAACTAAAAAAGTCCGACCCTCCTTAATATTTTATCATCCCGTCAAACCAAACTGTATAGATCCGGCAACCGTGCCTCGGTCGAGGTAAATGACGATTATGACGAGACTTGCTCGCACGTGCGATTAAGTAGTGCAGTTTCTCTGTAGTAACATGTGGCGGGTGGCAGCGGGGCTATGGCGATTTAACATGGAAAAGACGGACAGTTTTTGTGTGCATCGCGCTGTTGTCTTTTCATGTATCTAGTTAGAAATTCGAGCGTATATGTTTTAATATTATATATTTATTAAGTTAAAATGAATAGTTGACGGTGGACTATTTAAGAAATAACTTTAGCTCTTTGGGATTGGAGCAAAAAATTGAAGTGAAGAATGCGGGAACACCTAAACCCGAAATTAATTTAACGCAGACCACAAAGGGTAAATCTAGGGACTTTATTAGAAAGTTTAAAAATAAAATATATGAAATAAAATTTATAGAGGGTATTCCAAACTTAATGAGGCTGTTATTGATCAATTTTCTACAATTAAGAACTGAAGAATGGACTTTACGTTTAAGCACCATTGTGTAGGGTCGATAAATGTTGCGTATTTCGATAAATGATACTCGATATGATTTTAAACCATTTTATTTAAGGATTTAAACTAAAAAACATTGAAAATATGAAGAATGCCAACTTGTCAGTCTGGTGGCTCGATTCGTTCTCGTCATAAAACAGTTAACTATTGTTCTCGTCTTGGTTGCGCCTAATGACGTAGCCGTAGATGGCGTAGTGGTCTTAGACATCATTCGGTTTTCTTGATAACTCGTAGATGGCGGTAGTAGTATTGGACATCATTCGGTTTTCTTGATAGCTCGTAGATGGCTCTAGTAGTACTAGTAGTGGACGCATTTTCTTATTATTTTTTTCTTTCTACATTTAAAACGCCTAGAAAGTAATTGTTTGGTCGTTACACAAAAATAAAATTTAAAAAATAATTTCACCATACTGATTTGATTATAACTGCTGCTTTTAAATAGTCCTGAGTGGGGGAGGAATCGACCAAACTCGTCTTCGACTCGGGATAATTTTTAGTGACCTCGAAAACAAGTGATTATATTTTAATATACCATTTTTTTTTGTAGTACGTGCAAATTGCAAGAGATATCGACGAGGGGAAAATACCGGAAGGTATCCAACAATCCCTTTTGGAGGACACAACAAACCTCGACCTCAAGCAAGAACCTTAAAAGTTTATTCCCGCTTTAATTGTGATATATTTCTTATTATTTTGAAATTGTTATTTCGTATACCATTATCTACCCAGTTCATATTGTCCTGCTTCATATTTTCGATAATTTATTTTTATAAACTACCTAGGCACTTATTTTCCACTGAAAATTTAATAGGCATTTTATATATGTACTTTTTCCAAATAACCTGATTTAAATATTTTCTATTTATTTAATTTTAGAGCTCAAATTTGTTTTGAGGAAGTATTTTGATTATTACAGTATCTGTAGTTTTATTTTGTATGTTAAAATTATGAACAAATATATTTTGTTGTCTAACCTTTTTTTTTTACATTCCCACAATCCGCCCTACGTCATCCAGACGTAACTGGTTACTTTCCTCTGTGTTTCCCAAAGATTATATCTATGGGATTCACGTCTGAGCTTCGAGGAGGCTCTGTATCAATTCCGACTTCTGATAATAATTCCACACAACTCAAGCAAACTAAATTCTAGATCTCAAAAGTCGTAGAGTAACTAGAAGATACAACAAAAAAATCTGACAAGTTGGTTTGACAAAAATTAACTTTAAACTTTCAGTTTAGTTTACATGTTTTTTAAGGCAATTAAATCATTTTTACAAATCAAATTTAAAGTTGCTAAATAATGCATAAAAAAATATATTAATTATCCCGACAAAATGGCGAGCAACATTAAATGGAATTTTTAGTCATTGTATGAGATCAATAGTCATGGTCAGTTCTTATATTTCATGTTCCTTCTATCCCAAATTAGCGATCAGAGCCATCTAAGTTGCAACAATTCAGTTAAAAAATATGCCACTTCTTGGCAGGTTAGAAAGATACGAAAGTCATCAGCTGATCAATATTTATTTAGCCGTTAATAATATTGTTTTTCTATTTCGGTTTCATAATGGCTACATTATAAAGTGCAAGAAAATTGAATAACTTGCCACTTTATAAAACTGAAATTTTATTTTGGCAGCAAGTAGGAATCGAATTTTAGCCCTACTTCGATTTCGTTGAAATTAGTTTTCTAGGCATTATGGACTCGACAGAAATTTTTTATAGAAAACTTTAAAATACTAACCTTTAACCTTGCAAATTGATCATTTTTACTAGATATTTGTCCGAAATACCTATACTCGGAAATATATAACATGCTGTCGGTGTCCGTCAACTAATTTCTAGTCACAACTATAAAACAGCATAACCCAAAAATAATAAAAATATCTTCCAGTTGATGCTCTATTTCTAAAGTTTTATTCAATAAAGTACTATTTTTATTTTTAATAATATATAGTATTATACATATTACTTTATATACCATGTGGGGCAAAAGTCCCGCAACGGGCCAAATATCTCCCGAGGGGAAGGTTTTTTAAAAAAATGTTTCGGGCAAAAGTTGTATGGCTTTGAAAGAGGAATCATTTGCATACAAAACCATCTCCCACCCCTTCACCCCTCCTGAGGGGTGGGGGTAACTTGTAAATTTTAAATGGCCATCCCTATTTTTTTTTGCTGATTAATATTCTCTAAGAAAAAACAAGAAACTTTTGTCCGAAAAACTTTTTTTAAAAAGACGAAAAATTTTTTTTAAAAAGACGAATTTCGCGATTGACCCAACGAACAAATTTGGATATTCCAAAATATTCCGACTCTTTTACGCGAAAATGACGGGGTTTTCAGAAAAATTACAAGAGGTAAAGCTAAGCCTTTTTTACTTCTTGTAATTTTTCTGAAAACCCCGTCATTTTCGCGTAAAAGAGTCGGAATATTTTGGAATATCCAAATTTGTTCGTTGGGTCAATCGCGAAATTCGTCTTTTTAAAAAAAAATTTTTCGGACAAAAGTTTCTGTTTTTCTTAGAGAATATTAATCAGCAAAAAAAATAGGGTTGGCCATTTAAAATTTACAAGTTACCCCCACCCCTCAGGAGGGGGTGAAGGGGTGGGAGATGGTTTTGTATGCAAATGATTCCTCTTTCAAAGCCATACAACTTTTGCACGAAACATTTTTTTTTAAAACCTTCCCCTCGGGAGATATTTGGCCGTTGCGGGACTTTTGCCCCACCCGGTATATATATTTATAGTTACTGTAGACATTTCCTGGGCATTAATTGTTATTCTGATTCGACACAATATTTTGTTCAATAGTAGGTATTATTTATTATTTTGTTCAATATTTGGAACTTTGTTCTGCTCGCACCATAACTCAAAGTTTTACATATTCTTTTTAAAAGTTGTTCTAGATTATTTTCTGCAATTTCTAGTATTTCTGACGGAGTACAACTTTCTTCCTGACGCATTTTTATTAACTTTAATAATATATTTATTTTTAATTAAATTTTAAATTTGATACTTGTAACATTTTATTAACTTGTAAAAGTATTGTCAACCCAAAAAGAAAATATTAATTCAAATGGAAAAAATCTACTACATTTTTTAAAGTTTTTCAAACTTTAAAGATCCAAATAGAAAAAGCATTATAAAATACACGGTTCATAAGACAATTAGAGCACTCCCCGCTTCGTGGGTCGTTTTCTAAATTAAACGCGTGCTCTAAGATAATGTCTTATGAAACTTGTATCTTATAATATACTATTTTTTGTTAATTTATGGAGATTTAGATTGTCTGACATGTTGATTGTGATATGACGCAAGTTTAGGAGATATCTGTGACAAAAATTTGAAAATTGTTCATATTTGAAATTGTTATTATTATTCTCATAACATTATATTTTTTAACGCAGTTATTTCATACAGTTTTCCAATCCTTTAACTTTACGAATCCAGTTTTAGATTAGAAATAAATTAAGTATATTTAGCTAAACCTTTATATAAAGTAGTGCCTGTTTGGTAACCTGTGATTAAACGCAGCTCCTAAATAGAGAAAATACTTTTTTTTTGAATAAAAAAATCAAATTATCTGGGACCTCTCTAATATTTTAGACAACCTCCTTTATCTTGAAATTTACACTTTTGACCCCCACAAAAATTAATTAACTAGCAACTATTGTTAACAAACTCGAATAAACCTATAAAATAATGTAATATTGTGGCATATGATAATAATAAAACCCTTTGAAAAGTAAAGTATGGACACCACGTACCGAGGTGGAAAGTGTTTCATTCCTGCTGAGAGAGTCTGTTGTTAACTAAATCTCGAGACAGTAATGAAACACTTTTCACCGAGGATTGTATACTATTTTATTTACAACCACATCTAACATCCAATTCTTATTATTTTGAATTAAAATTATTAATAAAAGATAAATGTAATTTTGACTTTTTCCATTGAAAAATTAGACAGAAATTTCAAATAACCGCAGGTAGTAAAATAACGTAGGTAATAACACACATCAAAATGGGAAATATCATTTTTTGAATATGGTTTCCATGTCACTAAACAATATATTATTTTAACAACAGAAAAATCAGATGAGGAATTTGATTTTGCTGCTACTCCACCAGAAGTTCGAGAAGCAGCAAAAATAGTAGAAAAAATATCTTCTGCCAACTAAAAGCCGCCCGAGATATGACAATGGCATATAACTGTTTCAAAGAATGGTGTACGGGAAACAAAGTTAAAAATCCTGGTTCTGAGTCGGCGCTACTAGCTTATTTCAGTGAAAATGCCAAGACAAAGAAGATATCAACGATTTAGTCACAATATTCAATGCTGAGGACCACTCTATCAATTAGGGAAAAAGCAGACATCTAAACTCGCAAACTATTAGCATTTTTAAAAAAGTGTGTTCTTATATTATTTTCAGATATCGATTTTTAAAAAAATTACAAAAAAATAATTTAGTTTCCACCCGGGTGGAAAGTAAAAGTAAAAAAACGTCAACTTTCCACCTTTCAAAGATAGATGAAATGTCATTATTACATGCATGGTTGTAAATAAAAAATATTTAACATTTTTTGTATGTAAAATGCGGAAGTTTTTTATTCTTTAAAATTACCCGTTACACATTAATAATTTTAAAAGCGAATGAAAGGAATAAAAAGTAACAGTACCATAATAGAAAATTCCCACGAATATTATTTTGGGAATTATATTTCTTGTGCGAAGATTTATCATTCGAGAGACAAAAAAATATATATTTTTGTCTCATTAAAACATATTTAGGAAGACCATTGTATGCAAAACAAGGAACCTTGATAACTGCACTTTGTAAGACCCAAAGTTTTTAATTACCGCTAGAAAGGCTTGTTATATCATTTTTGGTAAAATTATATAGTTATATCTTTAAAAATAAAGAAAGTACAGTTAAATAATTTTTTCACTCGGCAACAGTATGTATATTGAAAACAATACTCGATAGATATTTTCTGTAACTAGCGGTAACGCCTATACTTAATTATCTAAAGAATACATAACGGTGCTAAAAATAATCAATTTTTTTTCCGCAGCAATATAGGAAAAGTTCTTTAACGCGCTATTCGTTGGGAACACGCCCTCTGGATGTCATTCCACGAGGATAACGTTCTCCAGATCAAGGAACTCTAGACAGAGCTCTAGTGATTTATAAGGATAATCTATTGGTAACTAAGATATTTTTGAAAGTTCTTTATAAATTTCCTTATATAGTGTGTGTATACAGTATGTCCACGGATGGGGTTTACAAGAGGACAAATGGACTAAAAATTGAAAGATCCGAAAAAAGTCATTCTTAAAAACGTTTTTGCTTGTCTAGGAAATACGATTCATCATAAGAAACTTGAATTTTTTTATACAGGGTGGGTAAAAACTGCAAAAATGTTATTTTGCTTAAGAGTAAACATACTTTATGTTGAAAGGTACGAAAAAAGTCACTCTTAATAAACGTTTTTACTTGAATAATGAATAGGTGATACTTATTGTCAATTTCTTTATTTAATAAAGTAATTATAATAATAATAATACGAACATTTTTATTAACATGAAAGAATACGATAACGATTTCATAATTCAAAAACTCCACCCCCCATACTCGACACATTTTTCTAATTGCTTTCTCAAACAAGTGAAAGAATTTCTGATTTCTTCCTGAGATATCGATTGGACAACCTGGATAATTCTGCCCTTCAGCACTTCAATATCATTTGGTATTGCGGTTGCAAAAACAATTTGTTTTAAACGGCCCCATAAAAACATATCGGCCAAGGTTAAGTCGTGACTTCTTGGGGGCCACAAAACTGGGCCATTCCTGCCAATCCACCTTGGACCAAATCTGCGGTCAAGCCATTCTCTAACCTCACGAGCGAAATGGGCTGGACAACCATCATGCTGAAAATACATATTTTGTCAAAAATGTAATGGCAGATTTTCGAGTTCATCATTGAAAAATGTATCCAACATTTCTAAATATGATAAAATATGGCCCTATAATGCCATGGATGGATATCGCACACCACACGTTCACTTTTGTGAAATATCGTCTTCTCGTCATAATTCTGAATTCGGAATTTTCTAAAGACCAGTACCTAACGTGCTGGGTTGCAACGGTTCCATTTGTTGAAAATATACTTTCATCAGAAAACAGGATACATTTATAAAAATCAACATTTCCACTTAAAATTTTGTCTCCTATCCACAGGCAATAATCAAGTCGTTTCGCGTCGTCTCCCTCTTCCAATCTTTGCTTAAAGTGCGGTTTATACGGATACAATTTATTTGCTTTAAGGATCTTCTGAATTTGACTTTTTTTCACAACTTCCAACTGAGTAACACGATTTCTAAGGGACGTCATAGGATTTTCTTCAACCGAATGAAGAACTAAGACTGTAGCAGCATCATCATGGTCGTATTTCTTCTTTTTTTTTTGAGGTCCAAAACAAAACCAGTTCTCTTGAACTTTTTAATTAACTTGCAGATTGCCATCCTAGTTATTGGGATTCCTACAAATTTCTCAGTAAATTGTTCCATGACGTAGCGGTATGAAACTTGACCATCCCCATAACATTGTATTATAAAAACTCTTTGTTCAGTAGATAGCATTTCTACTTAAATAATAACTTCATTAAATAAAGACATTGACAACAAGTACCTATCACTTTAAGTGTCATTATTATTTTAACTAGGTTCACCAGTCGGAGGTGTGCCAGAGAATACTTTTTAGGAAATAAACCTTTTAATGAATTGTTCTACTTCGGTTTGTTGTGTAGAAAACACATTCATTAAGAGTGACTTTTTTTCGTATCTTTCAAAATAAAGCATGTTTACTCTTAAACAAAATAATATTTTTGGGTTTTTACCCACCCTGTATAAAAAAATTGAAGTTTCTTATGATGAATCGTGTTTTCTAGACAAGCAGAAACGTTTATTAAAAGTGACTTTTTTTCGTATCTTCCAATTTTTAGTCCATTTGTCCTCTTGTAAACCCCATCCGTGGACATAATGTATAGTCTGGAAACCTTAATAACTTTTGACCGTTAATTCTTTTTTACAAAATTGAAAAATGGCGAACGGCGCCATCTTGGTAAAGAAAATTATATATGAAGTGGGGGTCTTGCGATATCATTTTGAAGGTATTATCGAGTACTTTACATTTTTTTTATGATCAAATAATTATTTTTTTATTATCCATTATTTCATTTATCGTCTTAGAAAAATAAATGCAACAATAACAACAACAAACAAATGGAGGATGGTCGACATCTTGCTTAAAAAATTGAATAGGAAGTGGGGTCTTGCGGTACATCATTTTAAAGGTCCCATCGAGTACCTACTTTACGATCCCGGAATATTGTGTCCCTATTCGCACCCAAAACAAATTAGTGGATTTGGAAAAAATAATACTTCCTATGGTTTTTCTCCTAAAAATCTAAACTAAAATAGAAAATGAAAAAAATAGTAAATATTATTTTTTTAAATGCCGCCATATTGTTTTGGGTACGAATATAAACACGATATTCTTGGATCGTAAAGTACTCGATAGGCTCTTTAGAATGATGAATGTATCGCAAGACCTCACTTTCTATTCAATTTCACATCCTCCTTTTTGAATTTGATAGTAAAATAATAATAACAATGCAATTTTTAAGACCCATCTTCCTATTTAATTTTCTTTAATAAGATGGCGCCTATCCGCCATTTTGAGAGTTAGTACTGTCATTCTTCCGTCAAAAAATAGTCTACCATCCCCTATAAGTCGCACCCAAATTTTGTAAAAAAAATAGCGTGTCGAAGGTAATTAAGCCGTTTCCTGACTATACATAGTGTTCCTGAATGACGTGCTAATATTTCAGGGTGTGATTCCTTAGGTCATTTTATAAAGAAAAGTTCATATGAACATATGTCCGCAACGGCTTAATTTTTTTTCTACAGGGTGTTGTTTTAAATGGTTATTTTTTAATATCTCCGAAAGTACTTTAGATATTATTTTCAATTTTGGTATGTGTTAATAGAATATAGAACCACAAATTTTAGTTAGGAAAGTTATTCAATTGTTCCACCAGTGGCGTCCCTGCAAAGATGGTACGTCACTGACATTTTTCCATGTGGATATTTTTTCTGATTAGCCTGGTCAATTCTACATGAAAACGGTCACTTGAGTTTTTCTCGTCAGACGCACCTTTCTTGAGTTAAACCACTAAATTCATATTGAAATAATTATTATTTACATTGATAAATTAATTAATGATATATCTTGTTTTATAAAAATTGTTGGAGTGGGCAATTCGATATGAACACGGCGGAAGCATGCCTTTTAAGTGAAGGTAACCATTTCCAACAATTTTTATTAAACAAAATTTATCATTAATTATTTTATCAATGTTAATAATAATGAGTTTCAATATGAATTTTGTGGTTTTAATCAAGAACGGTGCGCCTGACGAGAAAAACTCAAGAGACCGTTTTCATGTAGAATTGACCAGGCTAATCACGTGGCGTACCATCTTTTTTGTGAAAAATATCAGAGGAAATGTTTGCAGGGACGCCACTGGTGGAACAATTGAATAACGTTCCTAAAATTTGTGATTCTATATCCTGTTAACACATACCAAAATTGAAAATAATATCTAAAGTACTTTCGGAGATATTAAAAAATAACCATTTAAAAAATAAAAATTCAACACCCTGTAGCAAAAAATTTAAGCCTTTGCGGACATATGTTCATATAAACTTTTCTTTATAAAATGACCTAAGGAATCACACCCTGAAATATTAGTACGTCATTAAGGAACACCCTGTATACACACACACTGTATATTATTATGTTATCTATGGTCGTCCCTGTGACCACAACAATTAACACTTCATTCTGATTGCTAAATTATAATGTGTAAATTACATTATTATAACATAACATTCATTCCCAACGTTATCTCTACCATATGAGATAAGTTATCTCATCGTCACCCACGCCTTGGGCACATACCCGGGGGTCACCTGCAGCACGGCCTGCTGCCGATACCGGCACTAACCCACGGCGGAGTCTTCAGTTCTTCGGCGACAGCAGATATGCTGGTTCATGCGGTGGGAACTATCGGGTCCCATGCCAGGTCGACCTGGTGCCTTATCGGTTACGCCGTCCTCTTGGGAGCGATTTTCGCGCAAATTCGGATTGTCCACGGTGGTAAGTACAAAAAGTAATATAAGGATATTTTTTTAATTTTATGACAATTTTTTTTGGAGAGGAGGTTAATTTATTATTTTTTACGTCTGGAAATACAATAATAATAAAATTAATTTCTGGAAAAATAGTGTTTTAACCCCTTCTCCATGACAAACTGATATGCACAATTCTAGAATGGAATGTAAAATAGTTTATTGTGTTTCTGAAAGAAAATTTTTTGTTTTTTCTTGCCTTTTTTTTTTCAAAATAATCAAAACCCTATACAAAATACCTATTTACATTTTTGATTTATTAACATAATATGCTTTCTCGTGCACTTTAATTTTTGGACACCATGTATATTTTTCAGTGCTTTTAAAATTTCAATAATATACCAAGTATTATATAAAAAAAGAGTTCTTGTGCATATAAATAGTCACACAAGGCAAATGCAATTGGAAGCGACCATCCTCCTCCACCGGAGTCGGGTTCTTTTAGTTAGAAAATGAGTTTCTACAGTTTTTATGAAACATAAATTTTTTATTTCGTTTTTTTGTGATCGTGATATTACACGTCCTAAAGATACACACGAGGGTTAGAATGGGTCACTTTTTTGCAGTCAATTAATAAGTTGGGCGAATTCTGATCGAGTTCGTGTAAAAGACCTATAGTTAAACACAGCCTAAACACATTGTTACCGATTTTCATTAGCCCTTAGACTATGACGCATGTAAACGTAATGTCATTTAAATGATGTGTTTGCATAAAAGATTTCAACAGTGCATAAAGCGAGTAACCCTGTGAGAAAAGTCTCATTGTTTCTGTGCTAGCCAATTCCTGCAAACTAGCAGGAGTTAAACGAAACGTTCCGAAAAATACATCATTAAAAATATAAACATATACTTAGATTGTATTTAATTTACAGGTGCCTAAAGAAATATTATTTTAAGGATAGGTATAACGTTTTACCGCTGAGAAACCATACGTACAGTTGGACAACTTTATAGTAATATCGAAGACCTAACATTTTTAATGTCTTTTTGTTCAGTTCAGCAGTCAGTTAATGAAAAAGTATAAAACAGACAATGGTTTTCTTTGGAAATAAAACAATTCCTGTGTATTATTACCAAGGCATCTTTTAGTGATTTTTTACTGCGTATCCATCGCTTTAGTGAATTTTTGTTGCGTGTCCATGTCTTTTAAACAGCCCTATTTTTTTAATATTTTTTCTGACTCTGATCATTTTAAAGCATTTTTAGGTACCAGTAATCACTGGTATCAGTTCAGTAGTTTTTAAATTACTAAGTGATTAAAAAATATCTGGATCCATTTGATGTTTACTGGGTATCCAAATAAAAGGCCTGCGTATCCAAATGGATACTCAAAAGTACGTTAAAAGATGCCTTGTATTATACGGTAATGGCATAAGTATAATATTGGCATGTCATTATTGACATTTATATTTTGTGATTCGTTCAAGTTCAGGAACGAAAGTAATTTGCTATATAATTACAAATTTGTTTGCGTTTCTGTAAGTAGTATTAAATATTGAAAAATTATATTTTATTTGAACAACCTACCCCGGACAAACCCGAATATGCCAATGCTGGGAACCGGGAGTGTCTAATATGCCATCAGTAAGGACAAACATGGCATCTCTAAGAGCTTGTTTCCTACGAAAGTTTTTGAAATCGCAATGGTATTCATAAACGCGAATTTTTTTTCTAGCAGGAACGTAGATCTGTTCCAAGGATATCGGAACCTTTTTTTGCATGTTTTTTAAGCAATTGGATACCTTTATCAAGATATATTATTATATTTTAAACAGTAAATCATATTTGAATTGATATAAAATTTAAAATGCGCATAATTCATCAACTGCCATTTTAAAATTTAATTTTTAATTTTTATACAGGGTGTTTCCTAACCTCTCTGAAAAAATGAAGGAGGTGACTGGTGAATCCTCACCTTATTTTAAGACGAAAATGTGGTATAAAAGTTTTTCGCATGTCGCTTCGTTTTCCAAATACAGGATATTGTATTTATTTATTGATGCCGAACGATATTCTAATGATATTTTTCTATTTGGGTTTCATAATGGCTACATTATGAAATGCAAAATAATTGAATAACCTGCCACTTTATGAAACTAAAATTTTATTTTTTTATGTTGGCAGCAAGTAGGGTTCGAATTTTAGGATTACTTTGATTTCGTTGCAATTAATTTTCTAGGCATTACGAATTCGACACAATTTTTTTATAGAAAACTTTAAAATATTAACCTTTAACCTTGCAAATAGATCATTTTTACTACCTATTCTCGGAAATATATAATATGCTGACGGTGTCCGTCAACTAATTTATAGTCACAACTATAAAACAATATAACCTAAAAATAATGGAAATATCTTCCAGTTTGTGCTCTATTTCTAAAGTTTTATTCAATAAAGTACTATTTTTATTTTTAATTCAATATATTTTTATACATATTTATAGTTACTGTAGACATTTCCTGGGCATTAATTGTTATTTCTGTCAGATTTTGTGTCGAAGCAATATTTTGTTCACTAGTATTATTTATTATTTTGTTCAATAATTTGAACTTTGTTCTGCTCGCACCATAACTCAAAGTTTTGCATATTCCTTTTAAAGGTTTTTCTAGAATATTTCTGCAATCTCTCGTATTTCTGACGGAGTACAACTTTCTTCCTGACTCATTTTTATTAACTTTAATAATATATTTATTTTTAATTATGACGGATGGGAAGAAGCTTTATTGTGTTCAATTATTTCTATCATGGCATATTTGATACTTGTAACATTTTATTAAATTGTAAAAGTATTGCCAACCCAAAAAGAATCTACTATATTTTTTTAAGTTTTTCAGACTTTAAAGACCCAAATAGAAAAAGTATTATACAATACACGGATCATAAGACAATTAGAGCACTTGTACTTTAGAAAACTCCCCGCTTCGCGCGTCGTTTTCTAAATTAAACGCGTGCTCTAAGATGAATGAAGTGTCTTATGAAACTTGTATCTTAATATACTATTGTTAAACATGAACGAATAGAGCACTTTACTTTGGGTCAATTTTAAATTTTACAATTAATTCATTAGCGGGGATCTGGGTAAAAGAGTACCTTAATTTTTTTAGTTATTTTCGTATTTTTATCGTCAAATTATACGAGTAGGCTTTTTCTTCGTTCCATCAACAATATCCTGCTCGGTGGATAGGTAAAGGAGGACCCCACCCATGGCCACCCCATTCGCGGGATCTGAATCCATGGGATTTTTATTACTACTCCTATTGAAACTGAAGAATACGTTCGACTGCGTATTATTGATGGTTTTAATACGATTCGCGCCACTCCCGAAATTTGGGTTCTTGGGTGTTTACTGGCTCATGGAGGACATTTGCATCAATTTATTTGACGTTAGTTCATAAGAGTTCATTATTCAAAGTTTTTAAATCATATGCATTATCAAATCATTAACATTAATAATTAATAACGAGAAATACAATATTTTTTAACACCATGTATTTCGAAAACGAAGCGACATGCGAAAAACTCTTATACCACATTTTCGTCTTAAAATAAGGCGAGGATTCACCTCCTTCATTTTTTTCAGAGAGGTTAGGAAACACCCTGTATAATAAATAAGCTTTTTTTTCTATATCTATCAGCTTTTAATGCACTAGTAAGTCATATTTACTGATTAATTTTTAAGATTCCATTGCGGATTAGATTTCTAATTAAATGAAGCCAATTTTACTAGGCGCAAGAACTGCATTCTGTACTGATCCGTAGAAACTCATATTTTGCTCTTCGATAAATTATGTGCATACGAGTGGCCAGGAGAGGTATGAGACAAAATTTTAAACACTGAAATATATTTGCAATAGGTATTTCCTCCCCCCTCCCCCTTTTTTTATGACCAAACACAAGCACTATAGGAATAATCCTTTGGGGCACTCTCCCGTTTCACGTTGGAGGTTATACAGGGTGATTCACGACGAGCTTGCATTAGAACTTTATGGAGAACTACTGAATATATGTTCCTGAAACTTTGGGAATTTGGGTTTATCGATATGCTCTCTTTAACTAAAATATTGACATGTTTCTGTCATTTCCGGTTATACCGGAAGTAGCTGCCTACTATCGTTTTTTAAATACAACATGGTAATTTTTATTACACTTTTCGATTAAGCATTAAATACTAAGCACATTTTATAGAAAATGTTTTTGTCAGACTCTAATAGTTTTTGAGATATCTGGAATTTTTGTAATTATTTGGCAAATGCATGACGATGAAATAATCCATATAATTTTTTTACCTTAGCGCTTGGACTAAACATTTTTGCTCACCGAATAGCTAGAAGATCATCAAGTCTCAAAAACATTTCAAATTCGGCATAAAATGTACAGGGTGGTCACAATTCAAGCCTCATTGTGAAAAAATTCAACCATTAAAAACTTTCTTATTTTAAATGGAACACCCTGTATATTTTTATTTAATTTGATGGCAAATTAGTTGTTCTTTATAAATAGTATTTACTGTCCTATACCTATATCAAAGCGTTTTCTCAAAAAATCCAATTTTATTCCGAAAATACTATTTGTTCAAGTGTGCTATGAAAACAATTGTACTTAGGGGCTGTATACTGATGTCTATACGGAGGAATAGTGATTGATTGCTTGAAAATACAACATTCTAAAGTGTTTCTTAATAATTTATAAATAAAATGCAGTTTATTGTTTTAAATTGTTTTAAATTTAATGGTTTAAATATTATTTTTTTAAAAATAGCAAGGAAACAAGTTAATAAACTTTAAATTCTTTAATTAAAAATGTGTTTGAAAATTATACCTAATATCTTTTTATTATATTTTTAAAATATGTTCGAAATGATTGCCATTTACTTCCAAGCATTTATGTATTCTTTTCATCATGCTATTTCTTGTAGCATTCCTAATTTCTTGTGCAGTGAGAGATTGAAATGCTGCCCTCACCCTTTCAATTAGATTTTCCTTCGTGGTGATGGGACGCGCGTAAACTTTATCTTTAATGGTTCCCCAGATGAAAAAGTCCAGTGGAGTTAAGTCTGGCGAACGAGCTGGCCAGTGGAAGGGACCTTGGTTTGCGATCCACTGGTCATGAAAAAGTCTGTTTAGGGCAGTCTTAACAACTTGGACGTTGTGTGCTGGAGCCCCATCGTTTTGGTACCATGCATTTATTCGCTCTTGGAGCGGCAAATCATCCAGACGTTCTTCTAACTGATCCTCAAGAATTGTCAAATAATTCTGACCATTTAAATTTTCGTCGTAAATGTGTAAGCAAAATATACGGTCATGTTTAATAGCACAATAAACATTAAATTGAAATGATTCCTGGTAACGTCCTATCCTGACAATATGGGGGTTTTCGTGAGCCCAATAATGGCTGTTGTGTCTGTTATGAAAACCATTACGAGTAAATTTGGCTTCATCACTCCATATTACAGAATTAGTAAATTGCTCATTTTCTTGGGTTTTGATTAGAAAAAACTCGCAAAGTTCGACTCGAGCTGGCAAATCTTGTGGTTTTAGATGCTGAACTTGGGCATATGAATATGGCCTCCAGCCATATTTTTTTAAAATTCTTTGTATACTGGAATACGAAACTCTTAATTGCATTTCAGCTTCACGAATTGAGTCTTTTGGGAAAGCGTAAAAATAGGCTAAAATGGTAACTTCAAATACCTCATTGTCCAGTATTGGTTTAATTCTTCGTACTTTGGCTTCAAATGATCCAAATTTTAAACAATTATTATTTAGTCTTCTAATAATATCAGGTGTGGGAATAGGCCTATTCGGATATTTATCCCGATATATTCGACAAGTTCTTAGCTTAATTTTACCACATTCAATGTAAACCGTAAATAAATTTAAAAAATCTTCACTTGAAAATCCGGAGCGTGACATTTTTTAGTAACAGAATAATTGACAGTTTGAAAATACGCCAAGAAATATCAGACAATTGTTTTTCTTGTCAAAGCACACTAGAAAATATTGCCGCCATTATTAATTTTCCTCTGTATAGACATCAGTACCCTAAGTACAATTGTTTTCATAGCACACTTGAACAAATAGTATTTTCGGAATAAAATTGGATTTTTTGAGAAAACGCTTTGATATAGGTATAGGACAGTAAATACTATTTATAAAGAACAACTAATTTGCCATCAAATTAAATAAAAATATACAGAGTGTTCCATTTAAAATAAGAAAGTTTTTAATGGTTGAATTTTTTCACAATGAGGCTTGAATTGTGACCACCCTGTACATTTTATGCCGAATTTGAAATGTTTTTGAGACTTGATGATCTTCTAGCTATTCGGTGAGCAAAAATGTTTAGTCCAAGCGCTAAGGTAAAAAAATTATATGGATTATTTCATCGTCATGCATTTGCCAAATAATTACAAAAATTCCAGATATCTCAAAAACTATTAGAGTCTGACAAAAACATTTTCTATAAAATGTGCTTAGTATTTAATGCTTAATCGAAAAGTGTAATAAAAATTACCATGTTGTATTTAAAAAACGAAAGTAGGCAGCTACTTCCGGTATAACCGGAAATGACAGAAACATGTCAATATTTTAGTTAAAGAGAGCATATCGATAAACCTAAATCCCCAAAGTTTCAGGAACATATATTCAGTAGTTCTCCATAAAGCTCTAATGCAAGCTCGTCGTGAATCACCCTGTATAAGGATGAAGTCATCCAGATGAAAGAACTCTTAAATAATGAAGTTCTAAGAGTACTAAGCTTAATCACATATGGATGGGTGGCAGTGGTTCGTCGTGTATTTCTACAATTCACCGCTCTGGTCGGAATTAAGATGGCAAGGTCAACCGAGCACTTTCCATGAAAATATCTGTAAAAGAGAGTCAAATCCCCAACCTGTCTTCAGCTCGTGGTCTCCGATCAGACGAATGGCCCTCCTTTCGATGGAATCCAGTAGCCGAAGAGTATGTTTGGGTGCAGAGCTCCAGACATGAGAGCAGTACTCTAGTGATGGTCGAATCTGGGCTTTGTATAGTGTCAAAAGTTGTTGAGGTGTGTACAACTTTCTGGTTCGGAAGAGTACGCCAAGCTTCTGAGAAGCTACCTTGGCGATTACCACAACGTGGTTATGCCAAGACATATTTCCTCCCAGATTGACGTCCAGCAAATTAATAGATGAAGCCAGTGGGATTCCGTGTCCGGCCATGACTATATCCGGTTCTACAATGTTAACCTTTTTAGAGAAAACTGCTGCTTGGGTTTTCTTAGCGTTAAAGTCGACTTGGTTATCGTCACCGCAAGCCAAAATTTCTTCCAGGTCTTTGTTAAGGAGTGATACTTTATGCTCTGTGATGTGCGTCGGCAGCCGATTTTTGTGTATTCAAAGAGAAAGATGAGATAAGTGTGCTATCGGCAGCCCTGTATATTTTGCAACATTCTTTCTTTTCCCTTTCATTCAGAAATTTTGAAAGAGCTCCTCAAGGAATGTCATTTGTTGCAGTTGCACCACATTGTTAATGCCGTATTACGGTACTGGAATCAACACATGCCACGAGAATACTAGAAATACAGTTAAGCTTTTAACCATACAACAAATGTTTATTTACCTCTACAGGGTGATGCGTATGCCGCCGAAACCATGTACATTTTAAAATGAACGAATATTAAATTCATTCACATGTTTAGGGTAGATAGGGGGCCTATTGGAGGCACATTCTGACATTTTTCATAATGCACAGAAGGTTGCATTTTTTTTTAAATGTATTGCCGTGTATATTATTTCATTTTCGATTTCTACGATCAAAATAAAAGTCAATTTTATTAAGGCGTACCAAAACTTACGGTTTGTGAAACATTTCATGTTTTGTGAAAAATAGTAACAATTTTAATGATTAAATTCTCAACATCTATTTTCTTTTTTCAACACAAATTTCACACTGGAGTCTACTAACTGATTAAGGTTTGTGTCGCACATATTACAAATTCACTAACTCATATAAGGTGTTCAAGAAGTACTACTAAGTATTTACAAGTTTCAAATGATAATAACTTGTTTCATTTACATATAACACCCTGTATTATATTTACAGGGTGGCCCATCGAAAACAGTCCAGCAAGGTTTACGGCTGTGTATGTGAAAATTAAAATAAATCCTCGGACCCGAAAACTTGTGTTTTCAGGGGGACACGTTTCACTATTAATTTTATTCCTGTAACCTCAACCCCCCCTAGCGGGGGCGGCTATTGCCCTTGTTTTTTCAAATGGAAATGGGTATGTTGTGATACAGCTTCTTAAAGGGCATTAAATTCTCTTTAAAATGGCGCTTCCTTTTGTAAATTTGAGCTACGCGCCGCCGAGCAATGGAATTTGAAACATTTCACTGCACCTCTTATCAAGTACACAGGTTTGTGCGTAAAAATTTTGTAATAAGTATCAGTCAATTCAACTTTATCTTCACTTTACTTTGAACAGTTGTTGTACTATTGTATGGAGGTGAATGGCGGACATTTTCAACATTTAATAAGATAACATGTAAGTATTACTCAATAAAATTACATTTTTTAAAACGCAATTTCTTGGCGGCGCGTAGCTCAAATTTACAAAACAAACCGCCATTTTAAAGATAATTTAATGCCCTTTAAAAAGATACAACCCAACATACCCATTCCCATTTGAAAAAACAAGGGCAGTAGCCGCCCCCGCTAGGGGGGTTGAGGTTACAGGGATGAAATTAATAGTGAAATGTGTCCTCCTGAAAACACAAGTTTACGGGTCCGAGTTTTTTTTAATTTGCACGTACACAGCCGTAAACCTTGCTGGACTGTTTTCGATAGGCCACCCTGTATATACAGGGTGTTCATTTGAAAACTTCTCACCACGGATTTATCGAAAACCACTGATTAAAAGAAAAAACGCCGAGACACGTCAAAAGATTTGCCAAAGGGGACAACTTTTTAACCGAAAACTACTTCACCCCCTTTTACCCTCTGGCCCCCGGGGTCATCCCCTTAAAAATTTTAAATGACAAGGGGTAGCAAGTAATTGTTTGATTTTTTAAAATCGGTCGATTCGTTCTCGAGAAAATTAGAAAAATCTTTATTTATCTTAATTTGTTCAGATAGAAAAAACAGCACACGAAAATATCACTTTTTATTTCAAAATGTTCAAAATGTTGCCCGTTATTGGCCAAACAATGATATAGGCGATTTTCAAATTCCTGACGGACATTTTCAAACACATGTTGTGGGAGATCATGGCAGCTTTCGGTGATGCGTTGACGAAGTTCATCCAAACTGTTAGGTTGGGGAGTGAACACAATAGTTTTCAAATGACCCCATAGAAAAAAGTCTAATGGCGTCAAGTCAGGAGATCTAGCAGGCCATTCTATAGGCCCTCTTCGCCCTATCCATTTATCTGGAAACTCGTCATCTAGCCATTGCCGAACCGGAAGAACATAGTGAGGAGGAGCGCCGTCTTGCTGGAAATATATTTCAGCCGCATCAAGTATAGGGTTTCCATCGATTCGATTCGAATGGTTTCAGTGATAAGCGGATTGATGGTATTTTTCAACATATCTAAATAAATGCCTCCATTTAAATTCCCATTAATAAACAATGGCCCAATCACTTTGTTTCCTAAAATGCCTGCCCATACATTAATTTTTTGGGGGTACTGAGTATGCCCTTCTACAAAAGCATGAGGATTTTCATTGCTCCAATACCTGCAGTTATGCTTATTAACAAATCCATTTAGATAAAATGTGCATTCATTACTGAAGCAGATATTCTTTACATGAATGGTATTATCATTAATCGCTACAGTCATTTGTTCACAAAACTCAACTCGCCTATCGAAATCATCTTCGGTTAACTCTTGCAATATTTTCATTTTGAATGGATGAAATTTATGTAATTTAGTAACTGTGTGTACAGAGCCTAATGAAATACCAGTCGCATCAACAATTTTGCATAATGAAGTATTAGGATTTATGGCAAAATGACCCAAAACTTCAACTTGAGCGCCTTCATCCAAAACTCTACGATGATTACGTTTTTTATTTGAAACAGATCCAGTTTGAGTAAATTTAGTAACAAGGTCCAAAACATACCTATGCGAAGTTATCTTTTCCGGATGTCTGGCGTTAAATGTAACGGCAGTTTGCCGAGCACATTGATTTTGGGCACCATAAATTAGAATCAATTCCACTCTTTCCGCTAGTGTGTAAACCATTTTGGAAGTAAAATCTGAATCAATAAATTAATCACTATCCCAAGATTGTCACAAAGGTAACTGACAGCAAATTAAATTGTTTCTTTCACTTAGCAACTATAAAAAACTAAACAGGTATAAAAAAATAAACAGGTATAAGAATAAAAACAGTTCACACATGTTATGTGTGTTGATAAAAAGAAGGCGGTAAAATTTTTTCTAATTTTCTCGAAAACGAATCAACCGATTTAAAAAAATCTAACGTCAAAATAACGCACTTGGAAAGACCTTTCAAACAAGCTATTACTTGCTACCCCTTGTCATTTAAAATTTTTAAGGGGATGACCCCGGGGGCCAGAGGGTAAAAGGGGGTGAAGTAATTTTTGGTTAAAAAGTTGTCCCCTTTGGCAAATCTTTTGACGTGTATCGGCTTTTTTTCTTTTAATCAGTGGTTTTTGATAAATCCGTGGTGGAAGTTTTCAAATGAACACCCTGTATAGTTTGAGAATAAAAATACTATAATCAAAATAGACAGGGTTTCCTAACCTTTCTGAAAAAATGAAGGAGGTGAATCATCACCTTATTGTAAGACGAAAATCGCTTCGTTTTCGAAATACAGGGTGTTAAAAAAATATTATATTTTTCATTTTATTAATTAATAAATAATGAAAATTGTAATTAATAATATTTTATGGGAAATCGTACATCGTAATCGTACCATAAAATCTTTACTATAAGTAATTATTATAATTTGATCCGTGCACATACATTCGTTGTAAAATTTACAATATTTTAAACTAATAGTATTTGCTTGATTTTACTAAATTTATTAGAAAGCCTAACTATAGTTTTTTGTAAATTGTTTACAATATTTCTTTGATAAGACTCATAAAAATGTAATTAATAGATGTCATAGCAAATTTTACAATAAAATCCTTAACAGAATAATTTTACTCTAGTCTTTTACCGTGTAACATTCATGCAACTTCGCAATAAATAATTTGCTCAGTAATAGTTTAAACTATAAGATAGGTACATACCTAAACCTCTTTTGCGACGCCTGTACTTAAATATAGGAAATGAAAGAACAAAACATACCTGATTTAAATTTTATGAGAAGCAATAGAAGGAATGTAAATTTAACGTTAAAAAGCAGGAAGAACAAAAACGAGGAAGAATGAACCGCGAAGAGCGATTAAAAGAACCATCAATGCAGTAATGCGTAAAGAAACGTGGGTGCAGATGAACCGCAGTTGACATGTGCCATCGAGTTTGCCTATTGTTTTTGATTGTCGTGTCTTTTTTATAAATTTTTATTAGACACGAACGCATAATTGTTGGGTCGAAGTCCTTTTGGTACCGTTAGACGTGTTGCCTTTAGAACATTAAGACAATGATAGATTTTTCGTAGACATGATGATATGACGTATCTAATATTGAGTTTCACATCTAGCGAACAATACAGTACAGATCATGTATTAAACACATTAAATTGAACTAGATTGATTTTGGCATAATTAATTAAGTCCCATTAGTTTGTTATGAATCTTCATAAGTCGCTTGTTCTGAATCTCTTTTTGCTATTTTGTATCATATTTTGTCTGTTTACGTTCGAAGATTTTTATTGTTGGAAACATTAAAGCTTTGTAATGCCGTTGTGTGAATAAACTGATAAATTAACTCCTATCGAGCAGAAGGTACCGCTTATATTGCCGATGGTACCTTGTTCATTTAAATTCATTCATTCATAAAAAACTTGTTTTTTTTTCGGAAGTTTATTGACATCATTCATTTTCGGGATTGTTTCGTCACAGTGTCCGAGGAAATTATTTTATTTCATCTTGTCCAGCAAATCTACTTACCCTGTACTCATTTGCGACCGGTAAATGGAACATTACAGTATCCAATACCGTAATGTGTTGCCCAGCAACAATGTTGTGATTTTAGATTTTTGACGAGTTGTCAAATTATAAGAAATAGATCAAAAATAACCGTTACAATTAGATGAATCAGAATATAAACTACTCTACTAAAGTGGCGGTTCTTCCACAGGAGCACATGCGCACGTGCACCCCCAAAACAAAACGAATAAGAAATATTAATTTATATTCATTGAATATTATTTGTCGTATAAAGTTCGACGTCGAACTAAAAAAGTCCGACCCTCCCTAATATTTTATCATCCCGTCAAACCAAACTGTATAGATCCGGCAACCGTGCCTCGGTCGAGGTAAATGACGATTATAATGACACTTGCTCGCACGTGCGATTAAGTAGTGCAGTTTCTCTGTAGTAATAGGTGGCGGGTGGCAGCGGGGGATAGCGGGGCTATGGCGATTTAACATGGAAAAGGCGCGCAGTTGTCTGTTCGTGCATCTAGTTAGAAATTCGAGCGTGTCTGTTTTAATATTTTAATATTATATATTTATTAAGTTAAAATGAATAGTTGACCGTGGACTATTTAAGAAATAACTTTAGCTCTTTGAGTTTGGAGCAAAAAGTTGAAGTGTAGAATGCGGGAACTCCTAAACCCGAAATTAATTTAACGCAGACCACAAAGGGTAAATCTAGGGACTTTATTAGAAAGCTTAAAAATGAAATATATGAAAAAAAATTTATAGAGGGTATTCCAAACTTAATGAGGCTGTTATTGATCAATTTTCTACAATTAAGAACCGAATAATGGGCTTTACGTTTAAGCACTATTGTGTAGGGTCGATAAAAATGTTGTGTATTTCGATAAATGATACTCAATATGATTTTAAACCATTTTATTTAAGGATTTAAACTAAAAAACAATGAAAATATGAAGAATACCAACTTGTCAGTCTGTGGCTCGATTCGTTCTCGTCATAAAACAGTTAACTATTGTTCTCGTCTTGGTTGCGCCTAATGACGTAGCCGTAGATGGCGTAATGGTATTATACATCATTCGATTTTCTTGATAACTGGTAGATGGCGGTAGTAGTATTGGACATCATTCGGTGTTCTTGATAGCTCGTAAATGGCTTTAGTAGTGGACTGTATATATATATTGTTACGAGGGTTGCATGCGACGACGTTAAAATCCTACAAATACACACTGAGAAAACCTTTCTTATTTTCCAAAAGTTGTATTTCCAGGTGTAAAATTAAAAATAAATAAAAATATGTTTTATATAACGCTTTTTCCTTCTACATTTAAAACGCCTAGAAAGTAATTGTTTGGTCGTTATACAAAAATATAACTTTAAAAATAATTTCACCATACTTGTGAACCCCTTCTATCATAGGTCACGAGTAGCCACTGCTTAACTCTAAACTGTAAAATATGTTTTCTATCAGTTAAAACAAAATTTATTAAAATTGGTTCATTATTAACTAAATAAAAGTTTATTAATTAGGATGCGAATTTTTGACTATTCGATAATTATTAATTGGATTATGTAATTTATTTAAAAAAATATCTTAATTTTTCCTTATATTATAGTTGTAACCCCTGCAATTCCAAGGCACGAGCCGGCAATGCAATGCTTGTTATGTAGCAATACTCAATTTTTAACAATAATTAGACATAAATAGTATGTGTTTTCATTCAATTGAAACAATAGTGTGAAAATAACCAGGTACTAATTATTAATAATGAAAATACATATATAATACATATATTATTTATAAACAAGTTACAAGAAGTTTATCATAATAATTAGTAAGCTATAGCTTGACATTAAACTAAATGAAATATTGTTCGAAATGGGATTTAAGGTCCTGGGAAATACTACTATTGTTAAAAATAATAAAGATGTAATACGATAAATATTTATATTTATAATTAACTTCAACTACAAAAAAAGAAAGGTTTAAAAGTTAATAAATGTGGGATTAGTTTTTTATATATATTTTCGGATGTCAAAGTTATGAGATATTATCTTTAATTATAGTAGATTTTTTAAACAAATTACAGGGAAAAAATGTAAATATGTTTAAACATTCAATATTATCTTGTTCCATAATACAGGGTGTTATGGAAATGACTTATTTAAACCGGCAAATCCTGAGATGAAAATAAATCGAAGAAAAATAACCTTAAATGGCGCTTTGAATTATTGTACGAAATATATACTTTATAACGTGTTCAGTTTTTGACAACAAGACGTTTTTGACCCGCGATATCACTTCTCTTTCAAGACGAACAAACCCGAACAAACCCGCGCTATCACTTCTTTTTAGAAAAAAATTATTATAATTTTAAGGCACATACTCTCTTACCTTCGATCTTATAATCCGTTCTATAATTAAACTCCATAAAAAATAAAACACAAAAAGTATGTTTTGCAACAAAACCAACAATATCACACAAATTTGAAATCACATCACCATATTTCTTATTATGAATTTCAACAGAAGAAAAATCGGGTAATGCTACAACTAACAAAACGTTTAAAATTCGTATATATCAAGCACGCGGAACCCTCGACAGCGTCATTCCACCCCCGAGTCTCAAAACATACTGAAGCAACGAGAGTCGCGCGCGACACGTATCCAAGCAAGGGCGAAACATGCGGTGTGATCTGACAACACTGTTAGTATACTCTGCTCTAGTGACCCACATTGTTGCTAACTGAATCTAGATGGAACGGCGCGACAGTATGTGGGTAAAAAGTGTTTTTATTTTAGTATTTAGATATTCGATTAAAAAAAAGTATGTAGACTTTCTCTTGGACACCCTAGGAGTCACCATTTAAATATATAATAGGTCATGTGCATAACACCCTGTATATCACCAAGTAATAAATCCTAATTATACAATATATTTCTACTACTATTTAGTAAAATATTCATTTCCATGCAGTGGCGGTTCTTCCACAGGAGCACATGTGCACGTGCACCCCCAAAACAAAACGAATAAAAAATATTAATTTATATTCATTGAATATTGTTTCGTCCGACCCTCCCTAATATTTTATCGTACCGTCAAACTAAACTGTATAGACCCGGCAACCGTGCCTCGGTCGAGGTAAATGACGATTATGACGAGACTTGATTTAACATGGAAATGGCGCACAGTTTTTGTGTGCACCGCGCTGTTATCTACTCGTGCATCTAGTTAGAAATTCGAGCGTGTATGTTCTAATATTTTAATATTATATATTTATTAAGTTAAAATGAATAGTTGACGGTGCACTATTTAACTTTAGCCCTTTGAGTTTGGAGCAAAAAATGGAAGTGAAGAATGCGGGAACACCTAAACCCGAAATTAATTTAACGCAGACCACAAAGGGCAAATCTAGGGACTTTATTAGAAAGTTTAAAAATTAAATATATGAAAAAAAATTTATAGATGGTATTCCAAACTTAACGAAGCTGTTATTGATCAATTTTCTACAATTAAGAACCGAAGAATGTAGTTTACGTTTAAGCACTATTGTGTATGGTCGATAAATGTTGTGTATTTCGATAAATGATACTCGATATGATTTTAAACCATTTTATTTAAGGATTTAAACTAAAAAATACTGAAAATATGAAGAATGCCAACTTGTCAGTCTCGTGGCTCGATTCGTTCTCGTCACAAAACAGTTAACTATTGTTCTCGTCTTGGTTGCGCCTAATGACGTAGCCGTAGATGGCGTAGTGGTATTAGACATCATTCGGTTTTCTTGATAACTCGTAGATGGCGGTAGTAGTATTGGACATCATTCGGTTTTATTGATAGCTCGTAGATGGCTTTAGTAGTATTAGTAGTGGACTGTATAAATATTGTTACGAGGGTTGCATGCGACGACGTTACGATCCGACAGCTATATATACTATGAAAACCTTTCTTATTTTCCAAAAGTTGTATTTCCTTGTGTAAAATTAAAAAATAAATAAAAATATGTTTTACCAAACGCATTTTCTTATTACTTTTTCTACATTTAACACGCCTAGAAAGTAATTGTTTGGTCGTTACACAAAAATAAAATTTTAAAAATAATTTCATCATACTTGTGAACTTATATCATTATTCACAACGGTGAGTAATTAATTCTTTAATGTACTGTTTTCATCAATAAGCTAAAAGTATTTTGGTAACAAATATACAAGTAAAAAATCGGCATATGGCATATACAGGGTGTCCGATCTCATAACTCATCGGCCATAGAATAACTGTAGATACTAAACATCTAACTACACCGATTAAGTCATCAGTTTTTTCCAAATGCTTCTCATTCTAGAAATACAGAGTGTTGAAAGTGAAGGACTATTTTCGAAAATAAGTTATAATTTGAAAACGGTTCTTTATCAGTAAGGAATTACATTTTGTAAAACATACCCTGGGTTTAATGAACCGATGATTTTCTTCTTATCTGTTATTAAGGATTTTTAATCCAAGATCTCTCAAAGAATGGCAATTTCTAGACTAAAAAGGTATACTTGGCTCTATCTTAATATCTCTAATCGTTTTCGAGATATTTCTATTTAATCATCACAATGCATCAAAAAAATCAAAGTAAAAATGGCTTTCTTTTCTCTCTGAAACAACGAAAACTTGTTCGATATAACATTAAAAGGTAAATCAGATCGTCGGAGTGTTAATTAATTTTTATTGATGTTCACTTATACAGTTATCGTGTCTAGCCGTTCGATAGCAAAATATGCAAAATAGATATAACCACATAATATATCTACATAAAGTGCATTTCACGCTCTCTCGTTTACTTTCAATAATAATAATAATAAAATAACATAAAAAGATAATTATAATACAGTGAAACCTCCCTTAGGCGGACACCTACCGGACCGCCTAAATGTGTCCGCCTAATAGAGCTGTCCACCCATGGGAAATTTGTTATTATGTAATATGTAAATGCAAAATTATTACTATGTACAAATAAAACAAAAATACACTAGCTTTAGTTAGGATGTAGTACTAAAAAAATCTAATAACGTGTTTGCGTTTGATAACAATTCCATTGCTGTAGAGTCACCTCTATTCTTTGCATACTCTAATAATTCCTTGACCATACTAATGGCTTGTTGATAATTGGTGATATTTGTTTGATTACTGCATTCAACTTCTTCATCAGAGTCGTGAGATAGTGGTTTCAGTTTGGACTACATAATCGGTAGGAATGGGGTCACCATCATCTTCTAATAGTACATTTCTATCAATGTTAATGAACTCGCCCAAATCATTGCTATCAAATTACAAACTTCCACAACATCAACATTTTCTTTCAGACTCAAAACGCGACATCATTTTTGTGCCAGTGTTTACGATTTTATCCTTACAACTCACAAATAAACGGCGGACTGCTGTCGGGGAATCACACATACTTTCATTCGACGAAGTCCTTTCGCGCTGCCACGCATACGCGATTGGTTGCCGTTCTGTCTTCAGAGAGTTCTTGCACCGTACGTATTCGCCTCCCAAATACTTTAAAAATTTTTTTATCCGTTTAAATTTCTATATTGGTCTAAAAAGTGTGATTGTTATCTGTACTAATTAATTTTGCTAAATAAATGCTCATAAATCAAAAACTGTTCAAGATAGGTATAGTAACATTATATATAGGGAGATAGACAATTTCAATAGCTTTTAGGATAACAGATAAAATATAGGGTATTTGATTTAAAAAAACGTGCTATTTACCATTTTTCCAAACCATCAAAATATTTGTATTTTGAAACACCCTGTACTATTATAACTAATATTTGGAAAGAGGGTGAAAGACCTCTAGATATAACCTGACTCCATACCAAATTTCAGTGCTTTAATTTGCCAAAGTTTAAAAATATCATCACTTTTTGTAGGACATGTTTTCCGAAAAAAAAAGTGAAATTAATTATTATCTCGAGAACTATAACAAATAGGTATAGGAAAATATTAAGGAAAGTTATTAAGAAATTAATAAGGATTCTAAAACAAAAATAATACACAGGGTGTTCCGTTTAAATTATCAAAGTTGCTAATACTTTCAAGTAGAAGCGGCAACACTGCTTGGCTAAAAATATTTTTAAAAGAGAGATCCTGTCCGCTTCTATAAGCTCCCAAATTTTCAAAGTGATCCGATTACTAGTTCTCCATAAACGTCTAATAGGCCATCCACCATCAATCACCCTGTATACATATTTATAGTTCCTGTAGACATTTCCTGGACATTAATTGTTATTCCTGTCAGATTCTGTGTCGACACAATATTTTGTTCAATAGTATTATTTATTATTTTGTTCAATATTTTGAACTTTGTTCTGCTCGCACCATAACTCAAAGTTTTGCATATTCTTTTTATTTTCTGCAATTTCTCATATTTCTGACGGAGTACAACTTTGTTCGTGACTAATTTTTAATAATATATTTATTTTTAATTATGACGGATGGGAAGAAGCTTTATTGTGTTCAATTGTCTCTATCATGGCATATTTGATACTTCTAACATTTTATTAAATTGTAAAAGTATTGCCAACCCAAAAAGAAAATATTAATTCAAACGGAAAAAATCTACTATATTTTTAAAGTTTTTCAGACTTTAAAGACCCAAATAGAAAAAAACTATTATAAAATACACGGTTCATAAGACAATTAGAGCACTTGTACGGGTTAGAAAAGTCTCCGCATCGCGGGTCGTTTTCTAAATTGAACGCGTGCTCTAAGATAATGTCTTATGAAACTTTAATATACTATTACATACTTCTAAGCCAATTTATTCCAGATTACAAACTCGCACTATAATTTTATTATTGACGTAATTACCATTTTGTCGAAAGAACGTGAAACGAACTTTACTTTATTGATAGTTTTCAATGGACGACAGTTCGTGCGTCATACGCGGATATCGGAAAAAATTTTAAGAACAATATTTGCTTTCGACAATATTTGTATAGAGTGGCAATAACCGTTTGTCTATAACATCTGTAAATAACAACTGGCCTTAGCTCCATTTATTTCGTTCTTTTTCTTCAAAAAAGAAAAAGAAGAATTAACTTAACCGAAAGCGATAATATCAGGCCTTACGATGAAATTTAAAATTGACCAACTCAGAAATATATGTAAAGTCATACTTACCCGAAGGGTCACGAACTTAACGGGACTTGTCCATGCCCGTACACATTATTTATCGATGCCTAATCTTTTTTTTTTGTTTTTATTCTTGCACGATCGCGAAACATTTAAATGGTAAAATATCTACTCTCACAAAATTTCGCCACACTGAAAATAAGGGATAGCCTGATATTCTTTGGTCAGCGCCAGTTGTATGGTCTTGCAAGGTTGATGGTTGTACAGGACGACGACGATCGGCTCTTTTAAGTTGATACCAGATGTTCGATTGGGTTGAGTTCCGGGCTACATGCGGGCCATTCCAATCTTGGATTCCAAGTTCATCCAGATATTCGTTCACTACATGTGCAACGTGAGGTCTAGCATTATCATGCATTAATGTAAATTGGTTCCCAATGAAAGGAACAAATGGAACAGCAACTTTTTGGAGGATTTCCTCAATGTGACGGTGGGCGATTAGAGCTCAACAAAAATAAGATTGGTGTGTGCTTCGGTAGAAATACCAATGATATACATTTTCTAAAAATAACATCGTTTCATTTCAAATTTTGCAGCTCGCAGCAGAAATGAGATAATGGAATGAATCAAGAAACGAAATGTTTAGAATACATCAAAGATGACAAGAAACAGTATATAAATAAAATTATCCACCTCAATTTTCCTACAGGTTGCTTTGAAATTACGACAAAAAACAACAGTTTGATTTACCCCTGTATAATATAGCCTAATCGAAAAATGTTACTTAATAAAATAATTATGGAAAAACACAATAAATTAATCTACAAATTGATAACAAAATCATGAAAATCGCATAAAAAATAAAAAAGTTATAAAATATCAAACTTGACCAAAATTTCAGGGTGGCGGAGTTTTGTGCCGGTGAGTATATTATCATCACCAGCACAGGAATTAAAAAAAAAAACATCATCGCTTATGTCTCTATAAACACTATTAAAAGTAGATGCATAAAATTGCTCTTGTTGTCAGTATCTAATAGAATGACAATATAGTGTTAAAAATATATGCAAGGAACTTTTGAGTCAGTTATAGCGAGTGTTCCTTTTGCGGTTTAGTTACTGTTTCAATTGCTAGAGAGGCCGGCGCGGGTTTGATTCGGCTTTTAGTGGGCCAGTAAAAACTAATTTTGACTAAAGTATGTCCAAACTAGAATTAACTGACAATGTTCGTTGTTTCTAGGTTCAACTAGTGAAATCTAGAATTAATGGGGACGGATAGTTAAAACTAGATTTTCCTAGGAAAATCGGGATTTAATTGAAATCGGGGTTTTACGGTAACACTTTTACGAGTTTGTTCTGCTTTATCAATATATAATACGGTCACACGGGATTACTAAAATGACACATGATTATATCTTACAAGCCTTCATCATCAAGATATCAGCGATTAATAATCTACTGTGGAATAAATTTAAATTTATAAATACGGTACTCAATGGTACCATGAAAATGAGATTTCTGCACACCTGGACAAAATATTTAAACTGCGTTCCAGCATTTCATACAATTTAGTTTTTAAATAAAGTTATGCTCGTAGGCTTTTTTTTTGACAGCTAGACAATTGTGGCCGCTTTCCAAAATTGTCTTACCGTCCTCGCACTCACAGTACAGGGTTTCCCTTTCTGGGGGGTATTAGAGTTATTATCAATATAGAATGAACATACTTTGGGTTTACTAAAAGGTATTGTTGTTGATATTTTTATTCAAAAAGAATCTAAAGATGCGATTTTTTGAATAATTAAGTTGCTTATGACAGTAGACCATGGTCAATTCATTGGAAACAAATTCAAAATTTTGACAGTTATTTTAAATATTAAATTGTATTATATAGAACATGCCAACATATCATACTTTTCATAATTATTACCATAAACGGCAATTGTTAAGAATAATTAAATAAAAAACATACTATAATAGTTTTTTTATGTATCAAGGGTACTAAGTAGATGATTATGCCCTGAGGACGACAGTCTTACAAAGCCGAGGGCCTCTGGCCCGAGGGTTCGTAAGTCGCCCAAGGGTATATATCTATTAGTACCCGTGGTGCATATAAACTTTTATGTCATACCAGTTCGTTTTAAATAATAAATATTTTTTAAAATTTAATTTGATTTTCCAATTTTTTATTTTTACCTGCGACATTACCTTGGCATTATTATAGCCTGCGTTTTTGTTGCTAGATAAGATAAGTATTCAAATGTTTAATGTGCCAAAGTCAAAAATCAAAAATGGAACAAGGTTTTGAAATTCCCGACGAAATTGGAAAAGAGGCTGAAAAGGCAACGCAAAACCTGTTACCGAGAAAATCCAGAGACTCATACGACAAAGAATATGATCAATTTTTGAAGTGGATGTCAGAAAATGATGTAGGAAATATAAACGAAACTGTGCTGTTGGGGTACTTTAATGATCTATCTGAAATTTTTTATTTTGTTAATCGAAAACTGTTTTTTGCGTCTTAATGCCAGCGCGGGCCGTAATGTGTAGTTTATGCCCGCACGGGCATAAAGTAATCCATTATGTAGATGGTATCTAAGGTATAAAAACACAATAATGTACAGGCATGACATAATAGTACATTACGTACGAACAAACCCGAACAAACCCGAACAAACCCGAAAAGCCTCCGACGGCCCGAGATATGTACCGTATTTTTTTTTACAAGTGCTCCGAAGCTTTGATGCCAAATAAATAAAGAAATTCTTTAGACAGTTTTCCTGTCTACATGACATGAAAACACACGCGCATGGAGAATGTAAATATCTATTTATTATTTTTGACAAATAGGCTCGGTGGCCTAGTGCTATAGCGTACGCCTTGTGATCTGAGAGTCGCGGGTTCAAATCTCGCACTCGGCATCTCTTTTTATTTATTTTTTTACAAGTGCCCGAGTCTTTGAGGCCATATAAATAAAGACATTCTTCAGACATTTTTCTAAAACATCTTTGACAAATTAACTGCCAATTTAATTTATATATAATCCGCTATTTATTATCGCTTATAGTATGGCTCGGTGGGTAGAGTGTCCGCCTGGCGATCCTGAGGGTCGCGGGTTCAAATCACGCACCGACAATTCTGGTTTTATTTATTTATGAGCACATGGTGACTCGAAGCGGGCGGGAAAAATCTTTCCCGCCCGCTTCGATACTTTCCCGCCCGCTCTCTTGGAAAACGCCAAATTCGGTGATCGCGCACAATAATAAACCCGAACAATAAATACATATTTGAGTGATTTTTTGCAGTTTTTTTGTTTAGTATCGAGACACGTGGTAAAAATTCATTATTCACAAATAAATAAATTTCTGGAATTTTTTTGGTGGCTACTACAATTTTTTAGCTAAACCTGTGCCCACCCGTAGGCTAGGCTGCCGTCGAGCAGTCGGTGACGTCATCGCTTGGTGAATTCTAATTTCAAGCGATTCACTCGATTATTAAAATCGCTCGAGTATCCAGTACTCGATTATTAAAATCATCGGTTTTTCCCAACACTAATTAAAAGTACACAACACTTCAAATTTATCAAGTACATACAGTAAACAGTAAATCCGAAACAAACTATTACGTAACAGGTATTTCATAAATAATAAAAATATGAGAGGTCTGTCGAGTTTTGATCATTTGCATTTGTTTCTAATAAATTGACCATGGCCTACTGTAATAAGTAACGTAAATTAATAAAAATATCGCATTTTTAGGTTATTCTTGAATATAAATATAAACAATTTTACATTTTTGTAAAGCCCAAAGCATGCTTAATTAAGAATAATATAAGGTGTCCCATTTAAAATCTTTTATTTTTGTTCGGGTTTGTCTCAAAAACTAGTATTTACCTTTTTGATGTTAACGCTTAACGGAAATACGAATTGGGTGTCTAAAAAGCGAGATCCACGACAAATTTGATACCGAAATCGTCCCTTGCGTTAAAAAGTGAAAACAACATAATTCTATCTTTGATAATAAGTCTAATATCTCTAGAAATTGTCGAAATTAGGACACCCTGTACGCAACATTACATTCTATGGTTAAAAATGCTCTACATTCGATGGTCGAAAGTAAAGCAAAATCGGGAACTTACCATCAGTGACATTGACCTTCCGAGTCAAGCAATTACTGACTCCCATTATAATAAAAAATTAATTTAAATATTATAATGTATGCGAAAAATAATTCGAATCGATATACCAGAATCTCCTGGTAAATTGATTTAAATTGGAATCGTTGGATATTCTTCATTACATCGTTGACAGGGGCGGCCCTAGGATTTTTATCACCCTGTGTAAAAGTAAAAATTGCCGCCAATAGAAGTGCATTTGCCAGCAGAGAATTTAAAATATAGTTTATTCACTTTCCCAATTCAGTAGATAAAAACAAATACACGCGATCAGCACGTGGACCGCACACAGGATCTACGACCTTGTCGACATGCAGCGCGTCGCGCATATGGAGTTTTATTGCCGCTTGGCCAATAGCAATAAGTTTATGCATCGAGCGAGTTTTTAAAAAATTCACCTAATTACTACGAACTATTACTTCCCTTACTTATCGAACATACATAAATTAAAGAGCTCATTTTAGGCATCGGGCGTCCGTTATTTTTTATTTCAATTCGTTCTTTATTGGGAAGAGACGAAACATGGGCCCAGCATTTCTATTTGCTTTGTACACGTCAATGTTGACGCCTGTTATTACGAAACTAAACGCAACAACGTTGATGAACAGCTGATGTCTTGGTTAGGAAAAACAAACGATCTACTGACGTAACTCAAAAGTCTATATTATTTTTATCTAGTTATCGGCAAACTTGGCATTTTTTTCCACTAACAATACTTCAATTTAACACACAAACACTGAAAAACCACAAAGAATTTGATTGAAAAATAATGACAAATATGACAGTTCAGTTGTAATTTCCGTACTGTCAAACGCGAAAGCAGCTATGAAAGACGGTCGTTCCAATAAGGGCTTTATAAAAAGCACTTTCCGAACGGGCGAACCCGCTATAATGTATCTGTCTGCTTAACACAAAACGACACAGAAAAATTGTACTAATTTTCAGAGTTCCACGATTGTTTTTCTGGAAAGTTACCTTCAAAAACTGTGAACCAAAGCTGTATCCTCGTTGATTCAAGATTCTTGTTAATTCCAGTATCTGCAATGGTTTCGATTTCCATCATGTGCACATATTTGCACAAGTCATAAATTATGTTAGTGTGGAAATGGTACATGCCTTGAGGTGATACCGTACGCCCTTTAGAACGAGATTTCTTCCCACGGGTTTATTAATTGATTAAGAAAAAAATTGTATATAAAAGTTTTTAGAAATTAAACAAAGAATATTGGAAAGTCCCTTTTTGTCACATACATGGTGGCCAATTTGTGCGACAAAGCTCAATATATCTTTTACCGCTAGGGATAGCGGAAAACTTCTTTAACGAAAGTTATTAAGCGTTAAGAGGTGCAGCTTCTGAAATTATTTTCGACTATACAGAGTGCTCCAAAAGGGCGATGTGATAAAAATTTCATATTTTTTAAATGGTACACCATGTATATTTTTACATATTTGAATTCACCGTAAAATTATGTACATAGCACCGTAATTATTTGTACACATTGTTGCAACGTTGCCAAATAGATTGGAAAATTCCTAAAATTTGTGCAAAAACATGGTTCAATAAAATGTGTAATATTTCTTAACTTATAATAATTTGAAACAAAATATGTTTATATCGGAAAGAGGAATGTTGACAGAAGTCCCCTATGATAACACATATCAATATTTTTGTACAGGGTATTTTCTATGGATATGCCAACATTACGAACTTGAAACTTGAGTTCCGTAAGTTTTTTAAATGAAACACGCTGTATATGATTACTTGATCTTGTAGATATTTTAATCCTCTTTAATTTTTATTAAGGTCTTTCTATGCCTATCTCTACCAATCTTGGTGGTACTTCAATTTTTATTTAAACTCGAGCGAAAAATATTGGATGGATTTTATCATTATCCTTTTTCTAGTCACCTATCATAAAATAAAAGCAATTATAGTCGCTTATAAAACATCGAAAGTGGCAACGCTATATTTTTAATTATTAGCCCGATTGTCCACAATCAGCTGTTTAAAGAAGCCGACCGATATCGATCGAGAGAACCAACGTGTTGTGTTATTTATTTATAAAATTTTTAGATGTTAAATACATTATTTCCCAGGCAATAAGGGTGTATTTTTGTCTACACAGTAGCACTTTAAAATACTAATTCAGATTGAATGGTACTTAGATGTGTTGTGACGCGAAAACTAATGTGATTTTGTGATGTGAGTACTTGGTGTTTTTAATAAGTTGGTTTTAAATAAGTCCGAAGAGGTAAATAAAATTGCATTTTTTTTCTACAGGGTAGGTGGCATTTATAAACTTTTAAGTAGTCCAGGTCTGACAGGTGTCGTTCGAATTGAACAAATGATACCTGACCATTTATAAATCATAGATTGTTTCCGAGCGAACTGAACGTAAAAGTTTATAATAATGTACCCTGAAAAATAAACAACTTGAAATCTGTCAAACGGTTATTGACTTTCTAAAGAGTTTACCCTGAAGATATAACAACACTGTTCAAGATTCACTGCCATATGTTGCTATGTTTACCTTCCGAACAGGGGCACCACGTGGTAATTTTTGGTTTGACATAAGGTCATGTACAGGGCATATTAAATTAAAGCACCATTTTTGGATATTTTTCTTCAATTTGTTTTCATCTCAGGACTTGCCGGTTTAAATATAATACATCATTTTCATAACACCCTGTATACATATTTTAAAATAATTTACTTTTTAAGTTAGCAACAACAATGTATTGACTTTCCAATATTCTCTAATTAATTCCACACAACTTTTGCCAAAAGAATTTAAAAATACAGTCTTTTTATAAACCGAAATTTCAGCTTTATATCTAAGAGCCATTACAATTCTATCTCAGCCGCCATGCTTCTTCTTTCTAACATCAGTGGCTAACGCTACGCTCGGAACCCGCATCACTCAACGGAATTGCTAGAAATTTATCATTAAAACTGCAAATGCGGGTAGCTACGGAATCCTCTTAAGCCGGGGCTGTAATGTTTATATAAACAGTTTTTCAAGATGGGCAGTTCATTCAGAAATAATAATCAGCCGTCTTGGGTGGCAAGCAGTGGCGTTTTTGCCATGGGTTTTAAGTTTTGCGCAACCCCCCAAAAAAATACAACAAAAAAAGAAATTAATTTATGAAATTTGTAATTTCCAATATGTGTATGCAGTTCAATAGGGGTATATTCATCGACTTGAAACAAGCATGGATCAGGTATTTCTATCTGCTTCGTACACGTCCAGGCATCTTTTAGTGATTTTTTACTGCGAATCCATGTTTTTAGTGAATTTTTGCTGCGTATCCATGTCTTTTAAACAGCCCTATTTTTTAAATATTTTTTCTGTCTATAGGCATAGGTAGGTCTTATTGAAATGTCGTCAAACGAAAGGAAAGCAGGGAAAAAATACAAGAAAGAAAACCACGTTCTTGCAAGCACCTTACTATTCTTCTTGCAAAATCTTCCCGTATAATCTAAAAAGAACTGTATAATAACTGAATAATATCACAGTTTCACAGCAACAAATTTTGTTAAACAACATTTCCATGCTTGAAAGTCTTCTCGACCCTGCATTGGTAGGCATAACTGAAGCATATCAATAAGAAATGAATAAACTCGAACAAAGGTACTACACAGTACGTCTACCGCCAACGATGGTACATCTACATACCAACTCTCGTAAAAATGGCGGACATGGAAAAAAGTTTGAACAAGCCGGAACGCAAAAAAGCACTTCAACCGCCAACAGAGGTAATTAATTGTCGATCGGTTATGTGCATTTAGTAAATTGTAGTAAGTACCAATAATTGTATTCCATAAGTACCGGGTTCATCGTTAAGTTTAACATGGAAAATTCGAGGTGGCTGAATATTGGCTTCTCTGTACATTTTATCGAGAAACTGCATCATAACTTCTTGCAGAGGCCGACATGGTAAGCACATGTGACGAGTTTGATTACATTTTGGTGAGCCAATCCTAAGCTATTCAATTAAACGTGATGGCAAAACCACGAAACTCTCATAGTTCAGTTAACACAGCAAGCACCAGCAACTAATTTATATGACGCTATTGCCAAAAATTGACGTGAAGCTGAACATAACGAATAATGAAAATATTGTCACTGACATTGATTTTAGTTTTGTCAGTGTCAAAATTTCATTTGCTGCGGTTTGCTGTATTACTTTGAACTATGAGATTTTCGTAGTTTTGCCATTACGCTTAATTGAATAGCTGAGAATTAGCTCACCAAATTGTATTCAAACGCGGCACATGGATTTACCATGTCGGCCTCTTCTAGAAGTTATAATGCAGTTTTGCTGCAAGAGTACATGGTATCCCATTTTCGACACTCCGTAATTGTTAGTGCTATCAAAAACGTAATGTAGGTGTCATGTGCTCTTTTTGGGTCTAACTTAAAATTAGAAAATTTTCGCTCGCTTAAGAGATAGGGGGGGTAAATCAAAAAATTTACAATTTCAGAATTACCCTCTATTTCTTAGTTAAAAGAGATACAGAAAAATGTTATATACAGAAGTTTCTTTATATTGATTGTTGAATAATCTGCCGTTTTCAGATAGGTATACGGGGGTCAGGTAAAAAAGTTATCGGACATAGCTCCATTTTTCTAAATGGAACACTTTGTATATTTTAATCTAAAAATATACGATTTTAAATTCTCCTTTCAAATATATAACATACCATGGATGATATTAGTTTCCTAGGCGATTTAATTAAACTTTATTACTTTGAAACGAAATGAAAGATTCAGATTGAGGTAAAAAATAACGGGAATAATCATAAATGGAATATGTCCTTAAATGATTACCGTCTTTCCGGATAGCGAACAAAATATACATTTAGCGACATTTCTTCATTTTTCCACCTTCAATATAACCTTATATCATATCAAAATTTTCACAAATGAATATGTAAAAATAAAATTGACGTTAAATGTTAATAGTCAACATAGTTTTTTCTAGGATATTAGCTTTGGTTTCATGGTTACTGTGGTTTAAAGTAATCAAATTTAATAAATCGCCTAGGAAACCAATATCATCCATGGTGTATTATATATTTGAAAGGAGAATTTAAAATGGTATCTTTTTAGATTAAAATATACAAGGTGTTTTTTTTTAAATTGCCAATTTTTTAATTTTCCCCCGTATCACCTAAGCGAGCGAAAATTTTCAAATTTTGATTTTACCATTTTAAGTTTGACCCAAAAAGGGCACATTATACCTACATTACTATTTTGATAGCACTAACAATTACGGAGATACCCTATAAAAGTATCGAAAATGGGACACCCTGTATAGGGGAGCCAATATTCACGCACCTCAAAAATTAAAAGGGATTTCCTATGTGCAACTTAACAATGCATTACCCGGTATATATTTTTTTGCGAGCAATCGCCGGCAAAAAATAATAAGATAGCCTCTCAGAAACTTGGTGTACTCTTCCGAACCAGAAAGTTGTACACACCTCAACAACTTTTGACACTATACAAAGCCCAGATTCGACCATCACTAGAATACTGCTTTCATGTCTGGAGCTCTGCACCCAAACATACTCTTCGGCTACTGGATTCCATCGAAAGGAGGGCCATTCGTCTGATTGGAGACCACGAGCTGACGAAGAACCTCGACAGCCTAGAACATCGAAGACAGGTTGGGGATTTGACTCTCTTTTACAGATATTTTCATGGAAAGTGCTCGGCTGCCCTTGCCCTCTTAATTCCGCCCAGAGCGGCGAATATCAGAAATACACGACGAACCACTGCCGCCCATCCATATGTGGTTAAGCTTAGTACTCCTCGAACTTCATTATTTAAGAATTCTTTCATCTGGAGGACTTCATCCTTATGGAACGACCTTCCCGAGGACGTTTTTCCCAACGAATATAACCTCCAACGATTCAAAACTAACGTGAATCGCTTTTTGCGCACACGCACCACTTCCAGAGTGCCCTAAAAGATTTTTCCTATAGTGCTTGTGTTTGACCATAAAAAAAAATTTTTTTCTTAAATATATTTAAAAAATAATAATAATTTAAAAGAGGATTTTTATTTCTATTGGAATTCGACCACAGAATAAAATATCAACTACTCACATAATACCACGGACTCAGTTATAAACTATATTTCAAATACATTTCGTAATTGCTTTGATCCTTCATAATTGCAGGTTATGAGGAAACATGATTTATTGTAATGTATAATTGATACAAATATAGACGTTTAATGTAACCGCAACCTAGAATTAGAGTTAGATTAGGTGATTCACCTTTTAAAGAACAATACGTTATTTACCACACCTTCTCTATTATCCTCTTATATAATTAGCATGAGCCTGTAACTAAATTCAACCAAATAAAAGGATTAATGGAATGTTTGATGTATTGGAATAATTTGTCCTGTTTTTTAGGTAATTTAGACTTGGCAACTTTGTAAGAACTGTCACAAGCAAGTACTAACTTTGGCATTACAAAAAAATACTGTTTTCATCTTTGTTTAATTTATAGCTCGTATATAGGTTTCTTTTCTGCGACGTTTTAGCTTCAAATTAACATTTTTGCAGTAAATTCGTTATTCCGTTAAATATTTTATTTACAACCATGCATGTAATAATAACATTTCATCTATCTTTGAAAGGTGGAAAGTTGGCGTTTTTTTACTTTTACTTTCCACCCGGGTGGAAAGTAAATAATTTTTTTGTAATTTTTTTAGAAATCGATATCTTAAAATAATATACAAACACACTTTTTTCAAAAATGCTAATAGCTTTGCGTATATAGATATGTATACTTTTCCCCTAATTAATAGAGTGGTCCTTAAGATTGAATATTGTGGCCAAATCATTGATATCTTCTTTGTCTTGGCGTTTTCACTGAAATAAGCTAGTAGCGCCGACTCAGAACCAGGATTATGAACTTTGTTTCCCGTACACCATTCTTTGAAACAGTTATATGCCTTGCCATATCTTCGGCGGCTTTTAGTTGGCAGAAGATCTTCTTCTACTATTTTTGCTGCTTTTCGAATTTCTGGTGGAGTAGCAGCAAAATCAAATTCCTCATCTGATAGCATTTTTATGTTGTTAAAATAATATATTGTTTAGTGACATGGAAACCATATTCAAAAAATGATATTTGCCATCTTGATGTGTATTATTACCTACGATATTTTACCACCTGCGGTTATTTGAAATTTATGTCTAATTTTTCAATGGAAAAGTCGAAATGACATTTATCTTTTATTAATAATTTTAATTCAAAATAATAAGAAGTGGATGTTAGATGTGGTTGTAAATAAAATAATATACAAACCTCGGTGAAAAGTTTCGCGCCTCGGTTAACTACCGACGCTCTCGACAGGAATGAAACACTTTCCACCTGGGTACGTAATATACTATTTACTGGGATGTTGTTGGTAAATAATTTTATTTCCATTGATAACATTACATCATGAAATTCCTTATAAAGTGAGGAAAAATCAAAATTATTTATCATTAAAAACATGGTAGACTTATTCTTACAGTCATTTAAAACTCCCAACTGTCGATTTAGGAACTGTTTCTAATTAAAATCCCTTCCTTTAGTGAATGCTCATCTACTCTCGAATTGGAAATATGCTGTATAAATGCTTCTTACAACCAAAATGTAGAATTTGTTTTTAGACAGCTACAAGCTACAAGTATAACTTGCTTGTTAATATTTCTCAAATACTGTTTCACAACCTTTATATGGTTAATCTTGTATTTTTACGCTTATATATTCTTCCATGTGGTTTTTTGGGGTTTGATATAATATGGCTTATCTCGCTTATTAATTCAAAGCGATATTTATGGTTATTTTTCTTCAATTTGTTTTCATCTCGTGATTGGCGGGTTAGTAATTTCATAACGTTCTGTAGTTGCGCTAAAAAATTATAAATAATTAATCTGAAATATTACCTATATTAAATAGTATATTAAGATACAAGTTTCATAAGACATTATCTTAGAGCACGCGTTTTCTAAAGTACAAGTGCTCTAATTGTCTTATGAATCGTGTATTTTATAATACTAATACTTTTTCTATTTGGGTCTTTAAAGTATGAAAAACTTTAAAAAATATAGTAGATTTTTTCCATTTGAATCAATATTTTCTTTTTGGGTTGGCAATACTTTTACAATTTAATAAAATGTTACAAGTATCAAATATGCCATGATAGAAACAATTGAACACGACAAGCTTCTTCCCATCCGTCATAATTAAAAATAAATATATTATTAAAGTTAATAAAAATGAGTCAGGAAGAAAGTTGTACTCCGTCAGAAATATGAGAAATTGCAGAAAATAATCTAGAAAAACTTTAAAAAAGAATATGCAGAACTTTGAGTTATGGTGCGAGCAGAACAAAGTTCAAAATATTGAACAAAATAATAAATAATACTATTAAGCAAAATATTGTGTCGATACAGAATCTGACTGGAATAACAATTAATGCCGAGGAAATGTCTACAGTAACTATAAATATGTTATATAAAGTAATATGTATAATATTATATTGAATTAAAAATAAAATTTAGTACTGTATTGAATAAAACTTCAGAAATAGAGCATAAACTGGAAGATATTTCTATTATATTGAGGTTATGTTGTTTTATAGTTGTGACTAGAAATTAGTTGACGAACACCGTCAGCATATTATATATTTCCCAGTATAGGTATTTTAGATAAATATCTAGTAAAAATGGTCTATTTGCAAGGTTAAAGGTTAGTATTTTAAAGTTTCCTATAAAAATTTTTGTCGAATCCATAATGCATAGAAAACTAATTTCAACGAAATCAAAGTAAGCCTAAAATTCGAACCCTACTTGTTGCCAACATAAGAAAAATAAAATTTCAGTTTCATAAAGTGGCAGGTTATTCAATTTTGCATTTCATAATGTAGCCATTATGAAACCCAAATAGAAAAAGGCACTTTAAATGGGAATATTCGGTAGCTGCGTCACAGCTGATTAAAGTTAAAAAGTGGAAGATTATCACGTCCCTAGAGCTATATTCCTTTAGATGAGAGGTACAGAGAACTTTAATATACTGTCAAACTTGTGATAAGGATAACTTATGTCGTTCTGTACTTTAAGGTGACTTTGAAATATCGGCCGCCTACAGAAATTATTTCAGATTATTGGGATATTTAGTGGGAAACGTAATAATAAAGAAATTACAAATTATAAAAAAATAAATGTATTCAAACTTTTTTTGACGTAAACGACAAATTACAGTAATCTTGACACTACACTATATTTACCTACGTTAAATTGTAGCTATGTACTTCGGTTAATTAAGAAATAATACATCACAACCGACAATCTTGTTTGCCTTTATTATTCCATAGCGGTATCGCGAACCAAATTGAATAATTAAAGGTGTACCGCACAGTACTGCCTGTAATTAGGTACCCGAGGCGGGAGTAACCCATCAACTAGATTCGTGTTAATAAGCGTTCTAATTGACAGCTCTCAGGAGTACTGCCGTCTAAGGCACGAACCACCCGCAGATACTGCTGCATTTTGTTCAAGTTGTAAGTAATCAGTACAACATCAGTATACTGGAAGATTTGCATATACGGGATGTTCGGTTAATGCATCAGGATAGTTGAAGGGATGATTCTACATGTTAAAATAAAGGTAGTACCTAAGTGTAACCAAAAAGTCGGAAGCTTAATACTTTTTGAGTTACAGCCTGTCAAAGATCGATTTTTTAAAAATTTGTTTTTAACATCTTGCGTGATACAGGATACATATACATGGTGTATCAGTAAGGTGTCTGGCTTCGATATCGTCTATACTACAGGGTGTTATGATGTTAAATGACGTATTATATTTAAAAGGGTGACTTCTGGGGTGTCCTGGAGAAGCGCTACATATTTTTTTTCAAATCGACCGTTTTAAAAGCGGGGTAACAAACACTCTTACTCACAGGTCAGTCTGCGCTACTGTACCACATTTCACCCAGAGCCAATGGCAATGTTGCCAAACTTAATGTTAAACTGAAATTCCATATAAAATTATAAAAATAAATTATTTTCTACCTACTTGTATTTATCCTTCTACCTAATGAGCGAGGAAATCCAGGCACAAACACAATCAGTTCTTTTTCTTTTTCATGGGAACACTCCTGGAAACACTTTATGTACACACAGTAATAGCGAAACAGAACCGATAGTTAGCTTTTGAAAATACAATAATACAGATTATTAGATATTATTACACGCGACGAAATCTGACGTCCAGAAGAAACGCGTCAATAAAAACAATATTCAAAGATTATTTATGGATGGGCAAGATACACGCGTAAAACGAAAAAAACAGAGCAAATTGCTGAGAGTGTGTTGGTGATCGACGAGACACAACGTATCCGGTCGCTGGTTGGTCTTAAACTAATAGACGTAAGCGTGCGGAGCTATATGAAACTACTTCGCTCAGCCGATGTAAGGCGTCAAGAGGTCATTGGAATTTGACCTAGTGACGTACGTGGCTATTACTATTCCATATGTTTTTTCGGGTTGTTTAAAACATAGTCCGTCGTAAATGTTCTTCAATTAATTGTACAAAAAGGTATTACAGAATGGAAAAGTGTTTAAACTATTTTAGTTTGTCTAAAGAATTTAAGGTGTACATATGACAACACCGGCCAGAATTCCTTGATTGCTTACATGTATCGCAGTTCCACACAGGTGTTTTTCTGGTTTGACGTCAGGTCACTTTTACCGCTGAATGAATTGAAAGCGCAATTTATGGCTATTTTTCTTCAATTTGTCTTTATCTCAGGAATTGCCGGTTTAAATATAATACGTCATTTCCATAATACCCTGTATATTAATGGCCATATATACATGTACGCGACGAAGATGCATATGCGCTTCCCGTCGTCTTAACCGAGAAAGCGTTAAAACGTCGATAGGTGCAGCATATTACATCGAAAGACTTGTGGATGACATTCTTGTCTTACGCGTTGGCCTAGCTTCTCTTTCTGTGTTCAGATTTCATTTCATTCAAGTTCTAAATGTGATGATTCTTCTTCACTTCCTTATGGCGTCGGCTGCTGTAGACGCCATTTGCCAACAAAGCCACGAAGGTTGTGTAAACAAAATATTACTAGAAATTACATATATCAAGGGTCGCCATTAAAAACTAATGTGATATAGACTATGCCGGGCCCTAGGCGGCTGCCTAGTCCGCCTAATGGTTAAATCAGCACTGCATTCAAGTCGATAAACAACACCGTTTCAGCGCAAAACTTGAATAAAATCTTTGTTACTTTATCCGAACACAATATATAAATATATGATTGACGCTAGGTTATTTGGCTCGCAGTGTATAATATTATAACACCTGGTTAGCTTCAAAACCAGAAACTACGTGCAATTATTCCCTTATTAAACTATCAAAATAATACCAGAGTAATCAACCTCTTTAAAATGAAGTATCCCATGAATGAGTCAAACAGTCTGAATGAATAAGATACTGCTTCGCCGCTTTGCCTGGACAAGGATGGCATGCAGTCACGATTCACCGTTTAAGAACATATACAGGGTGATCTAGTTATTCGTTTATTTAGCAGTGAACAGTAAAACAAATGACGGGCGTCATCATGAGGAAGGCAGTGTTCGTTCAGGCCCCCGTTCTAAAGTTCACATTGTTTCCGTTGACATTATTTCTGAGGGATTCCGGTGTAGACATTCTCTCTGTCAAACGCCATGGTGGTCCGAAAAGCAATACAGTTGTAGAAAGATATAAGTCTAATACCTTATTTAAAGTAGGTATACATAAGGTCGTCTAAAAATGAAGCGAAACTAAATAATAAAAGAACTTTAATAGAAGGTTAAAAAAATACAAACGCAAAATTTGTCGTAGCATCAAAACATTTTTAATATTTAGTCATAGAACCATTCCTGTTTATTACTTCTTGAAGCCTTTGCGGCATACTTAAAACTAGGTTTCTGCATAATTCGCTTGTTCCTTCATCCCAAGCTTCATTTATCCCTGTTTCGTGGCCGAAAATCATGTTTATACATTGATTTCACCATTTTACCCCAAATGTTTTCGATCGGGTTCAAATCAGGACTCTTCGAAAGCCAGGGAAGAGCTGCTATATTATTTCCTAGGAGAAAATTTAGCAAATTCCTGAACCTCTAGCGCTAATCCAACTAAAGATATTTATAGAGAAACGCCCGCTTTGGTTTATGTTGTGAGTGTATGTCTCATCATAACGCATGCCGGAAGGCCTATACACTCGAATTCTTCCATTTTTACACGATTGAAAAGTTTTCTCGTCAGAAAATATAACTTTTTCCCAGAAAATAATCCGATTTAAATATTCATGTGCCAATTCTAACCTGCCTTGTTTATTTCTTTCCATTAAAAATATTTTATTAATAGCACAACGACTTCGTATATCGGAAATTCGAACCCTGTCTCTAGCAGTATTTGCAGAACCTGGAACGTTCGTCTCTTCTTTCGCATTTATTGCAGTTGCGAATGGATGATCCCTAATTAACTAGTCTTCTATCTTCATCTTCAGTAGAAATTCTAGGGGGACCTGAACCTGCTTTCCTAATCATAGTCCCATGCCTTGCTATTTTTTGGTTTGTCAACAACACGGTATTTTTGTTTACTCGAAGTTCGTCTGCAATATCTCTAATAAAAGCACCATCTCGCAACCGACTGTGGGTTATAGCGTTTTGCTGGGGTGTTAATTGTTGCATATTTTTTAAAGAAAAATTTGCTTGACGAGTTAATGATAAAGTGACAATCTATGTTGACATGGGAAATTTGTAAATGACAACTCTCACGAAAATAAGAAGAAGATTTCTGGATCGATTCTTGGCCACAACTTATCTGATGGACCTTCACACGTTGCTGGTTCACCGCAAGAAACTGACAGTGTCAAAGTAAGCATTCAAATCAACAGCAACGAACAACATCAATGTTTTGATCAAATAAATGTTATTTGTTCATCATTATAGTAATGATTTCATATTATAGTACTCAGTACGAAAAACTATGTCATTTTGACGTGCGAGACGACAAAATCCATATTCGCGTGTTTTGCATAACGAAAGAAAATCAAGTTACAAGAAGTCACATTTTCCATGGGATATATATTTTTTTAAAGGTTCGCCGCACCCTGTAGACACAACAAGAATACGTTCGCTGAGAAGAAGAAGAAGCAGAAGAAGAAAAGATAACCAGCAGGTCGTCGATATATCGAAGATAGTATCATCCTGAAATTATACTTACACGTAGAGCAAGCCTGGGAAAGTGCTGCATCGTGTGAAGACTCATGAATTTCAAGGGCAAAAAAATTGAAGTTGAAAAAATGTCGGCCTAGTCGCTAAATGGCGGGTGGAAGAGTTCCGATCGATAAGCAGGGGCGTCACTAAGATAAAAAGGGCATTAGGTGTTTCTATTACAAGTGGGACACCCTGTATATGAAATCGAAGATCGCAAAAACGGTAGGAGACTGATAAATTGAGGTAGTGCTTATTTTGGGGCTCATAATAGTGGTAAAATAATAATAATTTTTTTGTGAAGATACAAGAAACCAACAAGTACACAAGAAGTTTTTTATGTTGTAAAGGAAGGCGCTTCTCCAGCTGACGATAAGTAGGTAGGTAAGAGAAAGAAAGATGATGTTGATGTCTATTGTGAAGATGTGAAGGCAATCATTTTTTTTCTCCTCAAATAAATAGGTGATCTCAAGAGATGCACCGATGAACTAACACCAGTAATTAGAAGACTTTTTAACTTATCCTACAAACAAGGAATATTTCCATCGTGCTGGAAGACGGCGCGAGTCCAGCCTATACCAAAGAAAGGTAAGAGAACCCTGCCTAGCAACTATCGACCAGTCGCATTGCTTTCAGTCATATCCAAAGTAATGGAGGAAGCTATTAACCAACATCTTCTAAAGTACCTGGAAGGCGTCAACATTATCAGTGATCATCAATATGGGTTTCGGAAGTCCAGATCAACTGGAGATCTTCTAGCCTATGTCACTCATCTTTGGAACAACGCAATCGAACATCGTCGGGAGTTGCTTGGTTGTTGCACTGGATATTTCTAAAGCCTTTGATCGTCGTTGGCATGAGGAACTTCTAAGTAAACTGCGATCCCATGGTATGCCCAGTCGATTCTGTGTATGGTTGTCTAGCTTTCTTAAGGACCGCTCTCTGCAAGTGGCGATTGACGGATTTCTCTCAGACACCTTCACCATCAATGCCGGTGTTCCTCAAGGTTCCATATTGCCTCCCACTCTCTTCTTACTCTACATTAACGACCTTCTAGTGACAACGAAAAATCCGATATTTAGTTTTGCTGATGATAGCACACTTATCTTATCTTTCTCTTTGAACGCACAAACATCGGCTGCCGAAGCACATCTTCGCAGACAGCATGAAGTATCACGCCTCAACAAAGAACTGGAAGAAATTTTGGCTTGGGATGACAGTAACCAAGTCGAATTTAACGCTAAAAAACCCAGGCAGCAGTTTTCTCTAAAAGGGTTAACATTACAGAACCGGATATAGTCATGGACTGACACGCAATCCCACTGGCTTCATCTATTAATTTGCTGGGAGAAAATATGTCTTGGCATAGCCACGTTGTGGCAATCGCCAAGATAGCTTCCCAGAAACTTGGTGTACTCTTCCGAACCAGAAAGTTGTACACACCTCAACAACTTTTGACACTATACAAAGCCCAGATTCGACCATCACAAGAGTACTGCCCTCATGTCTGGAGCTCTGCACCCAAACATACTCTTCGGCTACTGAATTCCATCGAAAGGAGGGCCATTCGTCTGATTGGAGACCACGAGTTGACGAGGAACCTCGATAGCCTAGAACATCGAAGACAGGTTGGGGATTTGACTCTCTTCTACAGATATTTTCAAGGAAAGTGCTCGGCTGACCTTGCCCTATTAATTCCACCCAGTGCGGCGAATAGCAGAAATACATGACGAACCACTGCCGCCCATCCATATGTGGTTAAGCTTTGTAATCCTGGAACTTCATTATTTAAGAATTCATTCATCTGGAGGACTTCGTCCTTATGGAACGACCTTCCGGAGGTCGTTTTTTCCAACGAGTATAACCTCCAACGATTCAAAACCAACGTGAATCGCTTTTTTCGCACACGCACCAGTGCCCTAAAGGATTTTTCCTATAGTGCTTGTGTTTGATAATAAGAAAAAAAAATAAAAAACTCGAAATGATTGAAAATCGATTTTGATATTACCGTACTCAAAACTTATTAATCACAAAGTTTCGCTGGCGCTTACTCACGGTGTGGTTGGCGAAGCGGTAAGAACAGTCGAAAGGAGCAACATCATTAATTATTGCTACCATTGTGAGGTCCATTGTGTCCATACATTATAGGGGCATTATGGACGCCCATGGTTAGGTCAATACTCTTCATCAAACTCGACTCTATTTCGATCATTATTACTTCTTGTTAATAACCTTTCCTTTGCAAACTAGCTGCTACAACAGAAATAATGTACCTCCTCGGCGATTAATATTTTCGATGATAAGATAAGTCATATTTCCTTTGATCGATGGTCTACAGCTTATATCGATAGCATCGCCGTAGCTCTAAGATTTTCTTTTGCCAACACCCACCGCTCTGCAGATAAGATCACCGCCGGTGTGGCCTGGCCACACCAGGAGACTGGTAGGTCTCCTGCAAGAGATTTATTGTCTGTGTATGTATAGTGAATGTTCGAATTGATCGAACTGATCGGATACCCATATGATAGTGCATGAAAGGTGTTGAAAAACAAACACAGCATGAGCAGTCTGATCATTCTTATTGATGTATGGAAGGAACTGAAATAATTTCCTCAGTTTATTGTTGATTGCATCAAAACAGGATCTTTCATTCCTATGCGATTCTTTCAATAAATTGAAATTTAGCTCTTAAATGTAGTATTGTCCTTGCACGAAGCAATGCTATAGAGAACAACATAAATATTGTATGTTGGTATATTCTGGTATAGGTATTTCTATAAACGAATTAAGTCTGTTCGTTTTATGAAGGCCGATATCGGATTAAATCATTAAAGGTTGTTAAACAGTAAGACGGTTAAGTTAACAATACCTTCGCTATACTTGATCGTACCGAACATTCCACTGGTTCACTGTAGTCGGGTGAGCAAAATCCGCGGTTCCAAAACAAAATTATCTTAGAATTATGTACCGAGATAAATATTTTTATCTAGTTTATTTTTCACTCATAGTTTTTTTATTTATCAAATGAAAAAGAGTTTGCGTCAATAAGTTAAAGATTTTCCCAGGTACTTTTTCCTAGAATTTAGATATTTTGGGATCATTATACAGGGTGCCCCAAGTAAAGTGGCCTATTAGAAGTATCTAGAGAACTAAATGAGATTTTATTGTGAAAATTTGGCTGTGGCTATAAGAGATGGTTTTCTACGTTTCTAAAATATTTTGGATGATGCGGTGTTGCCGGATCATACCGAAAGTGGTAGCAACTTCGGAATCTTAAATGAATTACCCTATATATTATATTTTTTTTGGAATCTAGGTAAAAATCTAGAACAGTTTTCTGTATAATATCATATACTTAACTTTAAGACTTTTTGAATTATAAATAATTTTGTGATTTTTTAACGCCGTATCGTTACCTGAAAAGAAAATCGTATCTTTTTAGCGGTAACAGCTAGAAAGCTGAAAATTTTGCAATAGTTTCACAATACCATCGCAATTTTATAATATTGAACAGTATTGAATTCGTTTTATACAGGGCGTCTCCATAACAATATTTCTGAGGCAGATGAATTATTGCAAAAATCTTCTTTTTTTTAAATGGGACACCCTGTATTTGATATGTTTTGCTAATAGAGGATCAAATTTTCTATCTGATGATATTATGTATTCCTATACCTATCTTCACTATTTTCGGACTTATAGCGAAATTTAAAAATTATCTTATAAAAATATATTTTTTGATAGTGTGGTTGGCCGTGGAATGGATTCATAGAAACAAAATAATGAAAAATCCATTTGACGTTATGTCTGAGTTATTGTAATAAAAATGGCTAATTCACATTATTCGAGCTTAGATATTTTAAGTTTATTTTAAATTCATGGGGAGTGTGGTAGAGTTTTATCTAGAACTTGCAGAAAATTTAATGAACTGCATCCTGATGCAGCTCCTATGACTCCCTAAAAGTTGATTGGCCGAGGCGGTCCATGGAAATGGCCCCAAGGTCTCCGGATCTTACCCCCTAGAATTATATCTATGAGATAGGATTAAAGAAATAGTATACAAGACACCCGTCACAACAAGGGAAGATTTAGAAAATCGAGTACGAACAGCTTTGGGGTCTCTAGAAGAGAAATAAATGAAAGAGGTGACAAATGAACATGTTATAACCACAATTTATGAATGTTTAAGAGCGAACTGAGGGCATTTTAAACAATTTAGTTATTAGTTATTTTATTGATGTAATTTTCATTTTGTTTATTTATTTATCAATAAATTCCTTACTGGTTAACTATTTTTTTTTACAACAATACAGACAACGTCACATGGATTTTTCATTATTTTGTTTCTATGCATCCACAGCCAACTACCAAAAAATATATTTTTATAAGATAATTTTTAAATTTCGCTATAAGTGCGAAAATAGTGAAGATAGGTATAGGAATACATAATATCATTAGATAGAAAATTTGATCCTCTATTAGCAAAACATATCAAATATAGGGTGTCCCATTTAAAAAAATGAAGATTTTTGCAATAATTCATCTGCCTCAGAAATATTGTTATGGAGACGCCCTGTATAAAACGAATTCAATACTGTTCAAAATTATAAAATTGCGATGGTCTTGTGAAACTATTGTAAAATTTTCAGCTTTCTAGCTGTAACCGCTAAAAAGATACGATTTTCTTTTCAGGTAACGATACGGCGTTAAAAAATCACAAAATTATTTATAATTCAAAAAGTCTTAAAGTTAGGTATATGATATTATACAGAAAACTGTTCTAGATTTGTACCTAGATTCCAAAAAAAATATAATATATAGGGTTATTCATTTAAAATTCCGAAGTTGCTACCACTTTCGGTATGATCCGGCAACACCGCATCATCCAAAATATTTTAGAAACGTAGAAAACTATCTCTTATAGCCACAGCCAAGTTTTCAAAATAAAATCTCATTTAGTTCTCTAGATACTTCTAATAGGCCACTTTACTTGGGGCACCCTGTAGTTAAATCTATATAATAATCACTATTTTCCAAGAAATAATTAAAATTTGCTCAAGTGCAGGATGGTATGTTCTATTTTAAATAAGTAGTTATGCTTTTTGCTTTTGGTTTGTTTCTTCATTATTATGTGTGAATTAAAAGCAGTTATAAAGCAAAGTTATGGAAAATGTTCAGCAAGGTAACCCAACGCCTAGAAGGTGTTTATCTCCAAGTGAACGCCGTTTGGTATTACAAGTGGAACGTAATTTCACTTTAGATAAAGATCGGTCCCGTTAGTGCAGGTTTTGGCAGTGCAAAAACGAACGTCTGATGCTTGCGGCATTTCAGATAAGACCTTAAGAAGACTTCGAACAAAGAGTGAAGAGGAATTGGACAGACCATATACGAGTGTTCGACTCCATTCCTCCAAAACCTTTGATTTATCCCAAGGAATAAAACTATCGATATGGAATATTGTTTATGATATGTATAAAGCCAAGGAATATGTTACCCTCAAAGCTATTCTTGAAAAGATAAAGAAGAAATAACTTTGCGCTATTGGAACTACCAGTTTGTCCATCATTTTAAAAGATCTGGGCTTCAAATACAAGAAAACGAACAACAGAAAAGTGCTTTGAGAGCTGTCCAATAATGTTTCAAAAAGATGGAAATATTTAAGGGAATATTTCAGAAACAAAAAAATCGGAATTGTTACGGCAAGTTTTTTTTTTGACGAATAATGGATATATGCAAACGGAACTTCAACAAAATCGTCTTGGCAGGATGATTCGAAACATTGCTATTCCAGTAGCCGTGACAGTAATGGAAAAAGGTATATAATAATATATGCTGGTAATGAAGAAGGGTTTGTTTCAAATGCCAGTGCCATATTTTCATCAACAAAAAATACTGATGATTATCACGGCAATATGGATGCTGAAATTTTTGAGTATTGGTTCGAGGAAACACTTTTAAAAAGTTTAGAAAACCCTTCCTTAATTGTTTTAGACAATGCGTCTTACAATACGAGACGCGAAGAGAAATTTCCTACAAGCAGCTGGAAAAGGGAAGAATTAAGAGAGTGGTTGTCAAAGAAAAACATAAAGCATGAAGATTTATTTTTAAAAAGTGATCTTTTAAGCAAGTGTAAAGAGCAGTCATTTAAAAAAAATATATTAGCCCTCAAATATGGACATCAAGTTTTGAGATTACCGCCCTACCATTGCACAATGCAATTGAATTGATATGGGGTATTAGCAAAAATTATTATGACAAACATGCCTGTAAAAATATCAGTAAGCCTAGCGTTATAAAGTAATGGGAGGAGTCGCTTAACCAAGTGGGCAAAGAAGAATGGCGGAAATGCATTGAACACACGGAAAAAATAATTTTTGAATCTTATGAGACAGAACAGGTTATAGACGAAGTAAGACCGTTAATTATTAGTGATGATGATAATGATTCTGATGAGTCTGAAAGAATGGATGAAATTTCAAATGCAGAGGAAAACTGTTTTTAGTAAAGTACGGGTTTGTTCGGGTTTGTTCGTTCGTTCGTTCGTTCGATCGTTCTACAAGTAGGTACATTCTATCGCAAGACTACATCGGTTCTTTTTAGAACCAAAACTTTATAAAAAAAGAATTCGTGGAACTAATTTTCCTAAATACTATAAAAGCTAAAAAATAATTATTTTTCTTTACCTAAACTAATTTTTTATTTACTTTAAATTATTTTATTTAGAAAATACCTAAAATATAATTTGTTGTTTGAGAGCCACCGACTACCCTGCTCGAGCGGTTTTATTGCTTAGCGGACTTCATACACCGTACCGACTTTATAAACTAAAATAAACATCTTTATGATGGCTAGTATTTTAAACTGAGGTATTTTTAGCTGTAAGAAGTGCGGATGAATTACGGCAAATATGGTGAGCCATCGTATAATATTGGCCACATGTGTATGGTATGGTAAGGTATGTGGGTAAGAATTAACTTATGTATTGGCGAAACTAAAAGCCCGCATACCATATTATACAGGGTGTTAGGGTATACTTCTACTACCGTCAAACTTCAATATTTTTCTCTTATTTTTAACATATTGCGATTAGTTATTAAACTATCAAGTTGATTTATGATATGTGATTACTACCCTGTATACAACGTATCCAAGATAAGGAGGGCCAGTACAGGGATCTCGGAAACCGTAAGAGATACGGAATCGGTTAAATGGAGTTAAAGTTGCGCATTTACGTGCCTAATAATATGCCGTTTAGAAAGTTTTAAAATTCCGAGTATTTCCGGAGGTATCCGGAAAACCCCGAAATTCTGAAAAATCGTTTTATTGTTTTCCAGGGTTTTTTTTGAGATCGAATTCTAAAGTAAATTGCACTTTTGAAATGCCACTTCTTCCGCTCTATCTAACAGCGTTAGTTGTTTTGTAATCCCACGAATCGTCTTCGAAGGGCCATTATAAAACGCGATAGAATATCAAACTTTTCAGCATTTGGAAAATTATGTTCCATATTTTCTGGAAAATAGAAAACCTCTTAAAATGCTCTCAAACGATCACAATGGGAATGTCAAGTGAAACAAATTACGCGTCACCATCTTAATTTTTTGTTTCAAACGCCTATTTTTCTTTTAAATTCCGAATCAACAGAAGTTTGAAATAATGTTTCTGTATTTTTTCACTTATTTGTGGTTTATTATTAAATTATTTGTTATTTATTGAACCAGTTCAATATAAGTAAAAAATTTACAGCTTACTTATGAAATATTATTTATAAAATTAGGGGAAATACAGGACCGTATCCCAAAATTTCCTGATGTAGTTCAAAAAACCCTGGAAACGTCAATAAACCACAATGTGTCATATATCGTTGCATTCGGAAGAAAAAAGCTCTCAAATTCCAATATCAGAAAAACAGGACCGTATTTAAAAAAGGAAAGTTGATAATGGCCCTTCGAAGACGACTCGTCGGATTACAAAACAATTAACGCTGTTAGATAGAGCGGAAAAAGTGGCAATGTAAAAGTGCAATTTACTTTAGAATTCGATCTCAAAAAACTCAGGAACACAATAAAACGATTTTTCAGAATTTCGTTTTTTTCCGAATATCTCCGGAACTACTCGGAATTTTAAAACTTTCTAAACGGCATATTATTAGGCACGTAAATACTCAACTTTACCTCCATTTAACCGACATCGTATCTCTTACGGTTTCCGAGATCCCTGTACTGGCCCTCCTTATCTTGGACACGTTGTATATGGGACATATAAAATTAACATATTTACAAGCATAGTCCATTCGAGGACATACTGTATACCATGTAAATAATTCATATAATCATTTGAATTTTTTGTTACAGATTGTTGGTACGACGATCAAATACACGAGGAAAACTCCGAGGTACCCACTGGGGAGCCATGTTTAAACTGCACATGCAGCCGAAGTGTTCTCTTGTGCTATTTAAGAGTTTGTCCAAAGTTACCCAACCCTCCCCCACCTGGATGTATACTACTACATAGATATAAGGCTTGTTGTCCAGAGTTGATTTGTTCAGGTAATTTTTTAATTAGAACGAATTTTTTTTGAAGAGAAAACAACATTTTTGGGATTAGTCCCGGGATCCCGAGATTTGATACCTTTATCCCGAAAATGCCGGGATTGGATCAAAGCTTCGAGACTCGCATCCCTAGATATGCACTAGGTGCGCCAAATGTTTGTGATTGTTTCGTAAATATTTGCAAACTCAATTATTGGCTTGCTCAGCAAGGAATGATAATTTTAAATATATTTTTTTTCTATTTGGGTTTCAAATGACTATATTATGAAATGCAAAAAAATTGAATAACCTGCCACTTTATGAAACTGAAATTTAATGTTTTTTTATGTTGGCAGCAAGTAGGGTTAGAATTTTATGCTTACTTCGATTTCGTTGAAATTTGTTTTCTAGGCATTATGGATTCGACAACAAATTTTTATAGAAAACTTTTAAATACTAACCTTTAACCTTGCAAATAGATCATTTTTACTAGATATTTATCTGAAATAACCTATACTCGGAAATATATACCATGCTGACGGTGTCCGTCAACTAATTTCTAGTCACAACTATAAAACAACATAACCTAAAAATAATAGAAATATCTTCCAGTTTATGCTCTATTTCTAAAGTTTTATTCAATAAAGTACTATTTTTATTTTGAATTCAATTTAGTATAATACATATTACTTTATATATACATATTTATAGTTACTGTAGACATTTCCTGGACATTAATTGTTATTCCTGTCAGGTTCTGTGCCGACACAATATTTTGTTTAATAGTATTATTTATTATTTTGTTCAATATTCTGAACTTTGTTCCACTCGTACCATAACTCAAAGATTGCATATTCTTTTTAAAAGTTTTTCTAGATTATTTTCTGCAATTTCTCGTATTTCTGACGTAGTACAACTTTATTCCTGACCAGTGGCGGAGCTACTTTGGGTTACTTCGTGAAAAAATTGAAAAAGCGATCCAAAAGGAAAATATCATAGTTTCTTGAATTTAATTTTTGGAAAATATTAGAAAAAATTCTTTTGAAAAAAAAAAGAAAAATCAGCAAGTCGAGATGAACCCGAAAATCACTAGTACACTAGAAAAGTTTCCTAATACTAAAACAGGGGCTAATTTTATGCGCGAGCTGTGCAGACAGCATCGGCCTTATTTCAACGTAAAGAAATTATTCCTGCTGGCCTTCATAAAGACGTTAACGTATTCTATAAATTAGAGTTTCAATTTTAAGATGAAATGCATTGTCCGCTCGTAACTTGCCCATAATAATCCACTCTATATAAAATAATTTAGTAAAATAAATAGCTTTAGAGTTTGTTTATTTTTAGATTTTTACGATGGTGGTAACAGTATAGAAGCTAGATCTGACCCAGAAATTGGTATGAATTTACCATCAGATGACCAATCGGCATATGAAAATGGTAAAGTCGAATATTCTTCCTTTGATCGAATTTAAATAGAAATAAAGAGTCTCTTCAGGAATAATACCGCCTGTACCCAGTAACGCTCAATCCAAAAACCTACTTTAAAAAATACATTTGGAATAGGAATTTGCCATTGTAAGAGTAGGCTGTGTTAGCTAAGTTGGTTTTCAATTTGCAACAACATTTTCATATAAAATATTGCCATATTTTGAATAATTAAGGCCATTTCGAAAAAATGGCATTTGCTCCCTTAATATAAGCCGCAGGTGAAATATCAAATACGTGTTTGAAGTTTTAGGGCATACACCAACTTCCATCAAAAATACAATTTTCTGAGAAATCGTTAATAAAAGAATTCCCCGTATCGTATGTTGTAAATGGGAAATAGCTCGTCACCTATTAGACGCAGACATTGTGATATTTTGAAGTTGTGTGGGCATTGCGAAACTATTTAACTTACGACTAGAAACAATTTTGTCCTTTTTGTGACATATGACATTTTGCACGAACGCCTACGATATGTTGCGTACTGTTTTAGACACATTGTATATTATTTCACATTAAACGCACTAACTTTTAAAATCCAATGCTAATACATTCATTACGATTTAAATGAACCAAAAGCACAGTCTAGGTAATTAAGGTTAGTTTAACCAAACTTTCATGTTACTGGGACCTTTGGATCACTTGTAGGCGCCTCAGACGCAAACTTTTTATTTTGTTGTGAGATAATTCAGGAACATACTTTATTCATTTTTAGCTTGTATATCCAACGGGAGCATCTACGGTCCTGGATCAGCCATGCACAGTTCATCGCTTTGCGAATATTGTTATTGTCTGGCAGGAAAGCAAATTTGTGTAAAACCAAAGTGTCTTTTGCCAATTGACGATTGTAGTCCTATTTACGAAGATACCAATTGCTGTCCAATCAGGTAATTCCACACATTAGTTTTGATATCTATTGTCCACGTATCGATCATAAATCAGCCCTTGGCATCCACTGCTGGATATAGGCCTCCCCCATTTCTGCCCACTGTCCTCTGTCTTGAGCACTCTGCACCCAGTTTGTTGTGGTCACTCTTTTGATATCGTCCTTCCATCTCGTGGGAGGTCTTCCTCTGTTTCTCCTGTCAGCCCTTGGTCTCCACTCTAGCAGCCTTTTAGTCCATCGTCCGTCTGTCATGCGGGCCACATATCCAGCCCAGCTCCACTTGAGCTTTGTCACCTGGTAGATAACATCCGTGACTCTTGCTCTCGCCCGCAAGTCCTCATTTCTAACATGGTCACGAAGCGACACACCGAGCATCGATCTTTCCATCTTGCGTTGTGTTATTTTAAGCTTCTTAGCAAATGTGACTGTCAGAGTTCAAGTTTCGTCGCCGTAGGTCATAACCGGTAGAATGCACTGATTAAAAACCTTCCGCTTTAGACAAATCGGGAGGTTACTCTTAAACACGTCCTCAAGGTTGCCATATGCAGCCCAAGAGAGCGTAAGTCTTCTTTTTAATTCGCATGTTTGATTGGCTCTCGAGATTCTTATTTCATGACCAAGATATATGTACCTATCCACCAGCTCTACATCACAGTCGCCAAATAGTAATATTTCCACTAGGGACTAGGTTCGTCATAAATTTCGTTTTTGATATATTTATTCTTAGCCCGACCTGAGAACAATACTTCCTATAGATCTTCCAGCATTTTCCTGATATCCTGTAGGTTGTCAGACAACAAAGCTATATCATCGGCGAAGCGCAGATCTGTTAGATTAAGGCCATCTATATTCAAACCTTTCCCGTTCCATTCAATCATTCCAAAGGCGTATTGCAGAACGGTGATAAACAGTTTGGGTGACATAGTATCACCCTGTCGTACTCCTCTACCGATTTTTTTGGGGTTGGTGTTATGGTGCAGTTTTACCATCATGGTAGCGTTTTTATATATGTTAAATATTAGTTTAGTGTAACGATAGTCAACACGACATTTTTGTTTGATGCCTTGAAGATGGTCATTGGTTCCAAATCCTCTGCGGAACCCCTATTGGTTGGTAAAAGTCTAATTTGTTTTCCAGTCGTGTAGTAATAATTCTCGTGAAGAGTTTATAAAGGTGACTGAGTATGCTTATTGGTCGATAGTTTTCCAGTTCGGCTGTATCTCCTTTCTTGTGAATCAAGATCACGATGGCGTTGTACCACTTATCCGGTATGGTACTGTTAAAAAGACAGAGATTAAGAAGTTCTGCTATTTTCTTGAGTAGACAGTCACCACCTATCTTAACTGCATCGGCAACTACGCAGTCCTCTCCAGGGGCCTTGTTGTTTTTTGTTTTCCTCAGTGCCAGCTTTATATCGTCCAGAGTGATATCAGGCAGTAATTCAGACCCTTGGTTAACGATGCCTTTTTCACTTGTCAGTATCTCTGGTTCTGTTTCCGAGTCTAAATTTACTTCATTGTGACTTTTATATAATAGGCGGTAAAAGTCCTCAACTATTTCCAGAATACTTTCCCCGTTCGTTGTAACATGCCCCTGTTTATCCTTTACCTTCGTCATTTGCTTTTTTCCGCTTTCCAGTTTTATACGTAGGACCTTCATGCTTTTATTGTTTCTATTGTTTGTTCGATCTGATTTTGGTTGTGTGTTCTAATGTCGCGTCTTATGGCTTTTGATACTTCCTTGTTAATTTGTCTTAGCTCTTCAGCTGTTGTCAGTTCTACACTTCTCATGTCTCTTCTTTGTTTCATTTTCTGCGTATCGATAGACTTTTAATATCGTTACATCCCTACGACTGATTTCGGTTCTGGACGGTCATCGTTGGTTGGCAACCAAACCGGCACCAATTCCGTCGGGGTTGCCTATATGACGGCGACAACATTGTGCGCAAGTCAATTATAGATCGGTGGCTTCAACCTATTTGGCCCTTCCCCTTTTTTCTACGTTACCTAATTCAGTTCGTCACCTTTTTTTAGATACAACTGTACAATAGCTTCACGGGAAGAAACCAGAACTGAGCATGTTACTACAACGATAAGAACCAGTACTGTTACACAGCCGAAAGGTAATTAAAAATAGTCATATAATAAAAACTAATTGTTCTCAAGTAGCCAGTATACGAAGCTTATCTTTACCAAATAATTTTTCAGATGGTTGTTTAGTGGATGGCACCTACCATTTGGAAGGTTCCAAGGTAATTGGCGTAGGCCACTCGGTATGCGACAACTGCTACTGTCTCAGAAATCTTTTGCGGTGCGAGCCGCTTTCATGTGCGCCTCCGCTTCTAGGATGTACCCCTGTGGTCAAACCAGGAGAATGTTGTGCCGCCAGCTATAATTGTAGTAAGTAAGTTTATTTTTAATTTCTACTTTTATAAATAAATAGTTTCTTTAGAGATTAGAGGGTTTAGGACAGAGCCGACTGCATATAGCTATAGTACCTAAGTTCATATACAGGGTGTTATGGAAATTACGTATTATATTTAAACCGGCAAATACTGAGATGAAAATAAATTGAAGAAAATAACCTAAATGGCGCTTGGAATTATACACTTTATATGAAATCTGAAAATTTACATGGCCAATACTGACGACAGTCGCAATCAATAAAATTAAAGGTCTGCAGTGTAAAAAGACGTCAGCGTATTTCGGCCGGTGTTGTCATATCTACACGGCAAACTCTCAAACTTATAATTGTAACAATTTTTCATTCATGAACAAATATGATTCCAGAAAACCGACGGCGAAAGATGTTTTGCAAAACAAATAATGGTAATATCACATATAAATTTCAAATTCGTGACAAGTACAGGAAAGTAAATAGGTCAAACGTCATTGACCTTTTAAATGTTTCAAACTCTTTTAAAAAAATGCAATTTTATTTAAGACACATGCTTACCTTTGTATCTCAAAATAATTATTTTATAATTTCACACAAACCACACAGAATCGAAGTGTTAGGAATAAACCTCTCACATAATCTCACAAATAGCATCTATTCACATGGAAAGAATACACGGGAACATTCCTTCAATTTAAAAATGACACACACGACGAACGAACTGAAGGAAACGTTCAAACTACTTCAAACTGCGTTGTTCCAAGCTTTAAATTTTTGTACCGGCTGGATCGGCAAAATTGTACGAATTTTATAGAAATGTACCAGCACAGCACCTTAAAAAAGAACGCTATTTCACCGTACACCACTTAAAAAAACAGAGTTCTAAGAAAAGAAAGGTCGTTTCCTTCACCAAGAAAGTGAGCTTTAAAAAAAAAGTCGTTACTTTCAACAGCCCTACATAACAAAACAAATCCTTGGATTTCACAAATCGGGAAATCGGACGTCATTTTTTCCATCGAATTTAAAAAGCGATTTGTGATTTCACAGCGATTTATGTCAGTTTTGTTGGTCAGGTTTGTCATTTCAAACAGAATAAAATGTAAAATTTGATGAAAATATTTAGAAGGTAACCTAAACAAACAAAAAACTGACAATAAAATACATTCAGCAGAACTACAAAAAACAATGCGCATCATGACGTCACCGGCTTATAAATTGATGGGTTCTGTTGAATGCAGCCAATACCTTGTAAAGTGTACCGTATTCGGTACAAAAGTATTCTCTGGAACAACCCTGCGGTCAAAACTGAAAATGACGAAATAACACACATTCGGCTTACTACGGCTGAGCCGAAGTAGTTCGTATATGTCGCTGTACGCTTGCGAGCTTGTTTAAAACAAGCAGCGTCGGAATACGCTTGATTTTATTGATAACCCAATACACACGCCGCAATCCGCTAGGTTTTGCAGGTGGTACTCGTGTTTGTAATAATTTTTCGGTTTACTCGTGTATCTTGCCAGTCCATAAATAAACTATGAATATTGTTTTAACTGACGAAACAGTTTAAGACCGGTAGTTTCTTCTGGACGCAACAGCTGCCGTTTGACAGAAAATATGGATGTCGATGACGAACAAGTCAAATTTCGTCGCGTCGCGTGTAATAAAATCTGATAGTGTATTTTCAAAAAAACTAACTATCGTTTTTGTTTCACTATTATTGTGTTCTGTGTTGCTATCAAGATCTAAGATGTTTCGAGCATAAAGTGTTTCCAGGAGTGTTCCCATGAAAAGGGGGAAAAAAATGACTGTTTGTGCCTGGATTTCCTCACTCTTTAGGTATAAAGATAAATACAAGTAGATAAATAATTAATTTTTATAATATATGCAATTTGCAAAATGTTGTACAGTAGCGCGGACTGACCTGTGAGTAAGAGTGCTTGTTACCCCACTTTTAAAACGGTCGATTTAAAAAAAAATATGTAGCGCTTCTCTAGGACACCCAAGGAGTCACTCATTTAAATATAATACGTAATTTCTATAACACCCTGTATTGTACATGTCTCCCATAGGATTCCTTTATAGATTGAAAATCCTTGGTAAAGCACTTTTCAATATTTTGTTCTGTCATAAACCCACTACACCTTAACTAACATACTTGTTCAGGTCGTTTAAAGAAGTGCCATAATAAATAAATATATTTAGCTTTGTTTTTATAATATACATATTTTTCTTTTCCAGATGGCACACTTGATATTGAGCCGGAACCAAATTACGGTCTTTTCCCAACGATCAGTAAAGAATACTCGAAACTGCGTAAAGAAGTCCACAGAAAAGGCCCAACGAAACAGAACAAAGATGGAGTTGTTACTGTGGAACCTTTTTACGTTTTAGCGGAAACTCTACAAGATCCTACCACGAAGTATGTCTATCAACGAAGTCCTGATACGTATGGCACGACTAGACATTTTTCCGGAGCTTACTTTAACCCTAGTAGCACTCGAAAGCCTCCAATAGAAACTACAACCTTAAAAAATAACTTTTTCTTAATAAGTAGTTCAAAAGAAAAAACGGCGACTAGTAAACCCGTAGTTAAGCACAGAACAGTTCCTGGAGTTTACTATGCAACGACAAATTACGAATTCCAAAATACCAACTACAAAAGGGTCTACAGTACTACGTTCCGGTCTAACGAACGGTCTCTACCAACTAAAGCAAAGAGCGCTGTGCCACCTGCCGAAACCAAAGATAATTCTGCAGATGACTCGGACTACCTTGGTTTTGAAAATCTAAACATTTTTAGCATTGTAGATTCCCTGCTGGATGGGAAGCTTTATAGAAAAATTGAAAATCATTCAGAAATTGAACAAAAGTTGGATAATGACTCTTCGAATAGAAATGGAAGTACCAAAGAGCCGGTACATATATATTTGAACCAATCATTCATCAATTCAACCACGGATTTAATAAACACAACTTCAGAAACAACTATCAAACCTAGTAAAGACGTTGATATCATTGAGTCGACAGCTGCAACAGCAGGAAATGAGATAGAGTCTACAAGTGCTGTGGAGGAATATAATATGACTACTACTTTAGATGATCAAAATATTCCCATTACCCTTAGGAGTGTTTTGAAGTCTACAGATTGCATTAATAATATTGAACACATTTTGAAAAAAGGTAATCCAATAATATCATGGTTAGTTAATTAGGTTCTCGAGATACTATGAGGAGTCGTTGCTATTTAGTAACAAATTTAACATTTTTTATGCTTTAAAGTCTACAGAAAGAAAGCCCTTCACTATCACTGTAACCGTATTTAGACTTCATGAATATCAGTATTCATTTTGTACTATTCTAAAGTTCTTATACAGGCAAAAACCAAAGTTACTCTTTTAGCATTAATTTGTTAACGCGAAAAATTTAGCTGCAGAATTTAGCTTTATTACATTTCCTTTTGAAGTGTGACATTTTATTAACACAACATTTTTTACATCACTGTCTGCTTTTTAAAGAAGCAAATTCTTAAAGGAAGCTTGCATGCAGAACAAGAGGATATGTGTGTTACGCTACTCGATAAAATAATGTAATGTTCTGAATTGTGAATAAAATTGAAACAGTTCAATACTTTCTTTAAAAATATATATTATCTTCTTTTAAAAAGCAGAAAGTGACCCGAACCAAGAAATATTGTGTTAAGAAAAAGTCATCAACCAATTTGTTTAAATGTGTGTTCTTCTTCGTTGAATTTAAGATGATCAAGATAATGAAACAACTACGTCCCTTCCATTGGATCCAGCCGAAGTAAATAATTTGGCGGAAACAAGAACCGAATTTTTAACCACTACAGATTACGATGCCGACGATTCATCCTCAGAAAATTTGTTGACAGAGGAACCTGCGTTTCCGGATGTCAGCTTAAGGACTAAAGTAAACGCTGGAGTATCAAATATAGCGCCAGATATAGAAACCATTTTAAATATTAGTAGACATAAAATTGAAGTGGATTTTGATTATGATTATAATGAACCTACCTTGCCACCGTCTCTACCCAATTTAAAGTAAGTAGTTAGTTACCTTCACTGAGTTAATTTATGGATTTATTTAGTATTTAATATTAAAGAAGCAATAAGAAACGATGTTTATATAAATGTCTTACTTTTTGTTTTCAAAGGATTATTCCCTTTGTTGCTGCCGATGCCTTGGATTCAAAAATTGAAGTCCTGAAAGATCCTACTCCGGTTTATATCGACAAAAAGATGGACGATGCGCCATTTGAATTTAATTTTTCTCCGCCGGCTAAAACAGAAGGTAACTATTTATACCAATCTCCCTTAATCCAGAAATGATTGTGTGATCTTTAATATTGTCTATAGTTGTATTCCAGTTAGCTACAGTTTATTTTTTAATATTGTCTATAGTTGTATTCCAGTTAGCTACAGTTTATTTTTTTCCGCCATCAGCTCAATGCCCCATGGCATGAAGATTCTAAAGTCACCTTAAAGCGTTTCATTCAAATGTTGGTTATTTTATACTGGAATTATATACACGACTTGATTTGATAATAAATATGTTTATTTACAACTATGCATGTAATTTTCCTTTTACTTTCTACCCGGGTGGAAAGTAAATTATTTTTTGTATTTTTTTTTAAAATCAATATCTCAAAATAATATACGAACAGTCTTTTTTAAAAATGCTAATAGCTTGGCGTGTTTAGATATGTCTACTTTTTCCCTAATTGATAGAGTGGTTCTCAGCATTGAATATTGTGACCAAATTGTTCATATCATCTTTGTCTGGGCATTTTCACTGAAATAAGCTAGTAGCGCCGACTCAGAACCAGGATTTTGAACTTTGTTTCTCGTACACCATTCTTTGAAACAGTTATATGCCTTGTCATATCTCGGGCGGCTTTTAGTTGGAGAAGATCTTCTTCTACTATATTTGCTGCTTCTCGAATTTCTGGTGGAGTAGCAGCAAAATCAAATTCCTCATTTGATGGCATTTTTCTCTGGTTAAAATAACATATTGCTTAGTGACATGGAAACCATATTCAAAAAATGATATTTGCCATCTTGATGTGTATTATTACCTACGTTATTTTACCACCTGCGGTTATTTGAAATTTCTGTCTAATTTTTCAATGGAAAAGTCAAAATGAGATTTTTCATTAATAATTTTAATTCAAAATAATAAGAAGTGGATGTTAGATGTGGTCGTAAATAAAATAGTATACAACCCTCGGGGAAAAGCTTCATTACTGTCTCGAGATTTAGTTGACCTCGCCGCTTCGCGCCTCGGATAACTACCGACTCTCTCGACAGGAAGGAAACACTTTCCACCTCGGTATGTAATATACTATTTTTGTCCTTTTAGGTGGATTTGTACCGAAAGAACCACCAATTTTAGATACATTTTATGACAACGTTGTGCCAGTTCCTTCTTTAACAATCGAACCTAACAACAACGTAAATGGTAAGTATCGTATTCAAAATGCCAGGTAATTATAGTGGAAACTATTTTGTAATATATATTGAGACACCAAGTTCTTTTTGGAAGCAGACATTTAAATTAAAGTATTATACTTATATCCATTTATTTAAATGAAACTCATTAGAATTTTTATGGGTAGTTACTTACAATGTCATTATGTTTCCTCAGTTAATGAAAAATGATCAAACTCACAACATTTTTCTTTGGAAACGAAATACAATTTCAGTGTATTAGACGAAAAATATTATGTGTTTCGTGTTGTTCGCAAATTTTTCAAGTTTCTAAAAATCAGTTTATGAGAACCATAAGTTGCAAATTTGTTTCCCTTCCTGTAGCCTGTAGTCGTAAATATTGTATATTTTGTTATAAAAAATTGTATTTTGTTTGAATTAATTCCCTGGTTTAACTATGTATTTAATTTGTAGTCAATTGTATCTCCAATGGTCAAGAAGTCCATCATGGCATGTCAGTTTCTTCCGATTCGGCTTGTATGACGTGCACTTGTTTCTATGGGAACATAGTTTGTCAAAAACCGAATTGTCCCCCTCCAAGACCCGGTTGTACTAACGTAGTAGAACAAGATATTACTTTATGTTGCCCAAATTATATATGCGGTAAGATAATTGTTCTAACAAAAAAAAAAGTTTTGTTGCAAGATTATTTTGTATACTTTAGGTGAAACTAACTTGCCTTCACTGGACAGACATGACATACCTCAAGAAATAGTGACCGTAGCCGAAGGCATTATTCCGCCTGATCCATTCAAGGACGTTATAAGAACAGAGCCAGCTCCTAACTTGCAAAGTTTAATCGGAGACATGATGTCTCTTCAGAGAATCACAACTACCACATCTCTATCAACACTAATTAAAGGTAAAAAATAGATCTTCATAATATGTATTACCTTATATTCATTTTACCAGTTCAGAACCATAAACAAACATCAGCGAGTGATAGCCAGTTGCTCGGCATCATAACCAAAGAAAGAAACTGACAATAAAATCGATCGGTTTTGCTGAATGCAGCCATTGTTAACCCTAGTGTTAAAAGCAGTGACGGTTCTTCCACAGGAGCACATGCGCACGTGCACCCCCAAAACAAAACGAATAAAAAATATTAATTTATATTCATTGAATATTATTTATCGAATAAAGTCCGACCCTCCCTAATATTTTATCTTATCGTCAAACTAAAAAAGTTCGACCCTCCCTAATATTTTATCATCCCGTCAAACCAAACTAGATCCGGCAACCGTGCCTCGGTCGAGGTAAATGACGATTATGACGAGACTTGCTCGCACATGCGATTAAGTGGTGCAGTTTCTCTGTAGTAACAGGTGGCGGGTGGCAGCGGGGAATAGAGGGGCTATGGCGATTTAACATGGAAAAGGCGCACAGTTTTTGTGTCTGTTTTATAGTCTGTTCGTGCATCTAGTTAGAGATTCGAGCGTGTATGTTTTAATATTTATTTAAGAAATAACTTTAGCTCTTTGAGTTTGGCACCAAAAATTGAAGTGAAGAATGCGGGAACACCTAAACCCGAAATTAATTTAAGGCAGAACACAAAGGGTAAATTTAGGGACTTTATTAGGAAGTTTAAAAATGAAATATATAAAAAAAAATTATAGAGGGTATTCCAAACTTAATGAGGCTGTTATTGATCCATTTTCTACAATTAAGAACAAAGAATAGACTTTACATTTAAGCACTATTGTGTATGGTCGATAAATGTTGTGTATTTCGATTAATGATGCTCGAAATGATTTTAAACCATTTTATTTAAGGATTTAAACTAAAAAACACTGAAAATATGAAGAATGCCAACTTGTCAGTCTCGTGGCTCGATTCGCTCTCCTCATAAAACAGTTAACTATTGTTCTCGTCTTGGTTGCGCCTAATGACGTAGCCGTAGATGGCGTAGTGGTATTAGACATCATTCGGTTTTCTTGATAACTCGTAGATGGCGGTAGTAGTATTGGACATCATTCGGTTTTCTTGATAGCTCGTAGATGGCTTTAGTAGTATTAGTAGTGGACTGTATAAATATTGTTACGAGGGTTGCATCCGACGACGTTAAGATCCGACAGCTATACACACTAAGAAAACCTTTTCTTATTTTCCAAAAGTTGTATTTCCTTGTGTAAAATTAAAAAATAAATAAAAATATGTTTTATTATTACTTTTTTTCTTTCTAGATTTTAAACGCCTAGAATAATTTCACCATACTTGTGAACTTGTGAACCCCCTCTATTATAGGTCACGAGCCGCCACTGGTTAAAAGTACTTCACTTTTAACACTAGTGTCATAAAATTATATTTTGGGCACTGGCAACAAGCATTAGAAAGTCTACTACTACTACTAAACTGAATAAAATTTTAAAAAATCGACCTTATTTAACTTATGACTTAACTTTTAGATCCACCAACAAGTGACGGTCCAATACTGGAAACCACTACTCCCGAAGTCGTAGGTTCTTTTGGCCTGGAAGACGTTTTCAAGTTTATATTTTCGGGGGGAAGTCCGGATATTTCCGAAAAACCTACAACCAAGGAAACTATTCGTCCCATCCATGAGAATAACTCCGACAGTAGTTCTGCTGAATCTGTCAAATTGCCAGGAAACACTAGAATCAAAAATGATTCTAGCGTAGTGTTTAAAATTCCTAGTAAACATGATATTACCACCCATAATAATTCTAGACCAAATGTAACAGTTAGCACTAAATTTGATAATTCCAGCAGTACTAATGATGCTGTAAAAACGAAAGAGGTAGAAGCTACAAATAAATCTACAAGTAACAAAAATATTAATGCCTATAATAAAAATTCAAATTTTCTAGGTGTTGGGCTTTTAAAATTGGCAGGATGTAACATTTACGGTAGAATGTACAGGGTGGGAAGAATTATTTCGGAACTTTCAGGGCCTTGTTTGGAATGTAAGTGTACGGATGTCGGGGTTCAGTGTAAACCACTTAAGTGCTAAAATGGTAGTTAATAGCGTTAGAAAATTTAAATATGAGTTTCTCTTACTTCAGAAACTATTAGCCAACGAGATAGTCGAGTCTGGCCTTTTTTAACGAATAAGGAAAGAACTACACCAAAAGTATCAGCTTTTTTAAAAGCTTACTCATACCAGGTGATCAATCATTGAGTTGATCATATATAGGAAATCTCATGTACTTCTTTAGGTGAGTGAATATTGGCGTTTTTTTAAATTTCACATTATCAGGGACCTCTGCAATATAGTCAGTGTAAAACCCTCCTATCCCTTCATTTCGGACTTGACTAGTGTGAAATACTTTTCGTCATCCACAATTATCACCTGGTTGTTAGCAAAATATACTCTCCTTAATGCATCTCGGGATTCTGGCTAGTTGGTTGGCTGTATATTTCGGAGCATTTCTTCTTCTTTTTCGGTATTTCTGGCCATTCCGCGATATTTCCCTCACTATGATGTTCTTAAGTTGGATATTGTCTTGCTAGATTTCTTGTTGATGTACCAAGTATGTTTTTCGCCCTTCTTACCAGTCATTCTGATCTTACTCTGGTAAGAATTCTAGGCCTTTCACTTTTTGGAAGGTTCATACAAGGAATACCTTGCTTACATTCAGCATTTATCCGATAAATGGTTCTACGCGATATATTTTGATTTTCAAAAATGCGTATTATTTCGGATTTAGGGACCCGTCCAACTAAATTACAAACACTTTTCCGAATTTCTAATTTGTAAGCCATATCGACTTAATCAATTTAAAAACTGAACTGTCAACGTTAAGTGAAGGTGTCAATCAAGTTCTTGTTACCAGGGCAACTTGATATTTTCTTCTTATTACCAAGTTTATGGCATCTGAAATTTGTGCCAAAACTTATGAGACATGCGTTATTTTTCTTCTGGTTTTCAAGTGAGGACCTTTTCGATCAAGAACATTTGAATTAAAAATCATAGTTCTACAATTATTTATATATTAAGTTAAGTTGTGTGTTGTGAGAAATATTTGAAATCGTTTTAGATTTTATATAGATATAGCAATAACAATTGTTAATTTTTTTCTTGCCACTAATTTTTATTTTATTAGACATTAATTATTTTGAGGACATATTCTAATATGATTACCCAGCCGAACCATAAAATAGTTAGACAAAAATTACGTGAAAGTGGGCGAATATAGCAAGATTTTTGTAGATCGAGCTCCTACTAAAATTTCACTTTCGGAATTATATAAAGAATGTGATAAGTAAATAGGTCATTAGTCCTAGAAGTACTTTCACAATTTCATCATGCCAATTCATAATTTCAATTATACACAAATAATCCGACTCGACCCGTCTTGTGAGCTTGTTACTGCCACATATATATATAAACAGTATATTGCCAATACGAACGTTCCAAAATACAAAAAGTGTCCCCGCTATGGAAGATGGCGCGGGCCTATTGAGTTTGAGCAGTAGGGTGGAAATTTGATTGATCGCGTCAGAGACAGCCCGACATGGCTAGTTGAAATAAGGCGCTATTTGTTTGTTGTTATTCGTCGCCATCTTTGGTTCTGGATGCTTTTTCAAATTTCATTCATCACACATTGTTGTCGGTATATTAGTGCTTATGAACTTCATTACCTAACAACAATTTTTGTAAAGGAGTTTTCAATTTGTGGTGATTCGATTCGCTGTTTGGTAGGTTAGTGGCTTGTTTTGTTTAAGATGAAAGGACTCAAGTGCATAGTGCTTTTTTGCAAAAGTCGTGGATCAATACCAGGTATAAAGTATTTCAGGTACATACATACATATATATATATACGAAAATATTTTGCTTATCACATTATCCGATTATCGGAACCGAATTTCACTAAAACGCTGGTAAAAAAAGAAGAGAGTGTCACTTGTATACAATATAATATATATGTATGTGGTCACTACCTAACCTTAAAATTAATGTATTTTGAATTTGGTGCATTAGTAGCTGATAATAATTCCCAAAATAGTCAATGTAGTCATTCATTCTTAATTTTTGGTTTAGAAAAAAGCGAAGTTAAGAAACATACGACGTCGGATGAAAGTTAAAATAAAGCTCATCGTGTAGATTGTTACAAACATTCGGACGGAATTTGGCACCAAAAGTTTACACCAATCAGGGCACCGTCGGATCATCATATCGTCAGAAATCGTATGCATGGAACGCTGTCTTAAATTGAACTAATCGAAATTTTGATTGCAATATTTTTCCTAACTAACCAGTGAAATTTACATTAAAAAAGTTGAAATCCTGTCATGTCGAGTGTCTACTTTCACAAGGAACTTTCCGACCTGCGCAAACTCACAACGCCCCCTTCAATGCCCATAGCGGAGACATAATTGCAGATGGTATTAGCAATATACTGTTTATATATATGTAGTTATGGCCCACTATTGATTTAGGAACTTTTTAAATCAACCGATATCAGCTGTTCATGTCATCTGTGATTATCAACCGTAAAACTCTAGGTTTATCATAAATTGTAGGACTTTTCTCGGGTGTGGGTCATAGGTAAACACTTAAAAGTGTCTTGGCAAGGCTGAAATTACTTAATTTTTGCCCCGAAATTGATCTTACACTTGCTAGAATAGATCAGCATGGTCGCACCTGCTCATACCTCTGGGTAAGATCTCTTGCATGTAAATTTTGGTTACAAAAGAGATAATTCAAAAATTAAATTTGCTCTCCTCATCATTTAGTCAAGAAAATAATAAGTATGGTTTATTTTTTAGAAATATCTTAGTGGGAGCACAATTTTTTGAATATTGCTTACAAATTGTACTTTTATGTTTTCATTTCTTTTAGGTATAAATAGGTATAATAATTTAATTGGTATGATTTAATATATTTTCATACTTGTGCCATTTTTATTTTACAGACACTTTTAACCACAATGAACAGATTTACCATAGTATAATATGTACCACTAAATAAATACGAATCCAAAATTGTATAGGGTTGAAAAAAAAAACCAATTTATTAGTAACAATAATATTTTGGTTTGTAGTGTCGAGCTAACTGACACTGTCCACACGGGCATTTTGAAATGTATTATTTAAAATTTACTGGTGAGTTCTAGGGTCCTACTTTACAACATTTAATTAGCTTCTTTGGGACACTACTGCGTTCAAAACATTATTTTTTTTGTCACAACATACTCAATAAATCCGAAAGAAATAAAAAATACATGGTGAAATCAGAACACTGCGTCAGTATCTGATAAGCAGTATGTCGACAACGTCACAGATATCACCAGCGAATGCATAACCATTTTTTACCCCTATTTCTAAACATTTCTGTGCTACACTGTATATATATATTACGTAACAGTCCTTACGCACAGCGCTTGGATTCTAACAGTACAGTGTGTGTTATTAGTAGAGACCTGATTTTAAGCATTATGCTTATTGCTGAATCTTATAAGCAACCATGAGATTATTTAATTTCTACACGAATTACGAAAAAAATAAGTTGTTTTTATGCCTTTTCTGAGGTTTTATGCTTTTTTCTCCCTTCGTGCTTATTTGAACTTTCCTACATGTAACTAATTATTATTAATAATACACAGGGTGTTATGGAAATGACCTATTATATTTAAACCGGCAAATCCTGAGATGAGATTTTTAGAAAAAAAAAACTACAATTATAAGGTACATACTCTCTTACCTTCGATCTTATTTTAAAATAATCCGTTTAATTAAATTCCATAAAAAAATAAAACACAAAAAGTATGTTTTTCAATAGCTCAACAGTAGATAATATCACACAAATTTGAAATCACATCACAACATTTATTATTATGAATTATTTCACAACAGAATAAAAATCGGGTACTGCTACAACTAAAAAACGTTTAAAATTCGTATACGTCAATCACGTGGAACCCTCGGCAGCGTCACTCCACCCCCGAGTCGCGAAACATATTAAAGAAACGATAGTGGCGCGCGGCCGATATCCAAGCAAGGGCGAGATACGCGGCGTGATCTGACAACACGGTTAGTATACTTTAGTGACCCACATTGTTGCTAAGCAAATCCAGATGGAACGGCGCGACAGTGTGAGGGTAAAAAGGGGCTTTACCTTAGTATTTATATATTTGATTTTAAAAAAAATATATGTAGGCTTTCTGTAGGACACCCAAGGAGTCACCCATTTAAATATAATACATCATTTCCATAACATCCTGTATATATAATTTTTTAAAATATTATCACCGGCAACTGCGCGAGGCGTCGCGTAATTCTCCGAAGAATCCGGGTACTCGTAGGTAATTCCCCGGTGTTTCGTCTTGAGCTATGCCATAGCTACTAATGTTTAGTTAGTTACGAGGTATTCTAGATTTATATAAGAATTATATGAGATTGCATTATCCGTTCGTCAAAAAATTAAATGTAAATATTTATAAACGCTTCATCTACCTCAGAACTCTTTTTTAAAATGGGGAATTTGGCTTAACGCTGCCATGTACTATGCCGATAAATTTAAAGAATTTAGAAGCGTGATACAATTTGAATGTACATGAAGCAAATCAATTCAAGAAGGTCAGGAAGTTTTACTTGCACACAATTTGGCTCTCATTAAAAGTTATTTTAAATTTAAAGTCAGAGTTGTCAATTTTTCGAAAAACGGCAGGTACCGTAAGAAATCCGTGAATGTTTTTAAAAATTTCGATGCTGCAACAAATAGTATTCCAGGATCTATTGGCCAAACAATGAAAGAAACATTGGTTAGGACTATCTCAAAGATAAAGCGTTCCAAACATTGCAAAAATATCTACTATTTTGAGATAGAAATTTAAATATGCATCAATAACTAGCGCAGATGTAGTTTTTCTACATATAAAAATATTCTAATAGACAGAACATATCACGGATTATTCCAGAAATATTTCGTTATGGTATATCTGTTATACATTTTTTTAAGCATTAATAAGAATACCAGTATACAGGGTGTCCCAGAATATGTGGGCAATCTCCCGGGTTCAGATAGAACACTTAAAAATCACAGGAGAAGTTCTTATAAATTTTTCTTCCTGCGGCCTCCCCTACGGGCCCATACGGGCCCATAACGGACGTTTCTTGAAATCGTTATTTTTTAAATAATTTATTAAGTACTAGGTGTAATTTAATAATTTTTTAGTATAATGGTTAGTAGATGAGTATCCTTAAAATTCGTCCTTTTAAAGGCATTTGGCATTTGGTATATGCCAGGGACGGACTATACGTAACACAAAAATGTTTTCTTTGTACACCTTGTATGATGAAGGAACGACAATAATATTTTGAGATACTCTAAACCTTAAGCTGAAAAAAGGTACTCTTGATATTTTTGTTCAATATGGTTACTTGCATTAGTTGTTGTTTTATGTTCATAAAATTCCCTCATGTTGTTATGGTTTTTTTCACATGTACCGATTTAAATAAGAATATTTATGCCAGTGTCAGTTTATGGTAGTGTCTTGATATTTGCGGTTTGTCTCCTTTGTCTTATTAGTTACTAACTTAGTAATGGAATTTACGTATACTGAATATAAATCATATCGAACAAAAATATCTTTTTTTTCGAAACAGTTCATTTTATCGACATTGATCAAGAGTACCTTTTTTTCTGCTTAAGGTTTAGAGTATCCAAAAATATTATTGTCGTTCCTTCACCATACAAGTTGTACAAAAAAAAAGCATTTTTGTGTTACGTCTAGTCCGTCCCTGGCAAACTAAATAAGCCAAATGTGTTTAAAATGGCGTATTTTAAGGAAACTCATCTACTAACCATTATACTAAAAAATTATTAAATTACAGTTAGTATTTAAAAAGTGATACAGAACAACGATTTCCAGGGACGTCCGTTATGGGCCCGTATCTCCGTAGGGGAGGCCGTAGGAAGAAAAATTTATAGGTACTTATCCAGTTATTTTTAAGTGTTCTATCTGAACCCCGGAGATTGCCCACATATTCTGAGACACCCTGTATAAATAATAAATATAAATATGTATTATTAAATTATTATCATTACAACATATTTTTTTTTCCCATTGGCTTATAAATTTTATTTTTACGTAATTCGCTTATTTCATGCTTTTTCAGCACTTTTTGTTTAATATTTTTATGATTTGAAGCACTTTTTACCAATTTATTGCGCATTTTATCCGGTCTCTACTGATAAAGCCGATGATTCCTAATACAGGAGTAGAAAAAATGATTTAATTGACTCTGTACAATTACCGTGATATATTTTACCCGCAACAAAACAAAAATGTTTTTCCTGTTAGATTTAATTCTTAAAACAGTAAACTAGTAAAAATGTATTTAAAACATTTTTTTTTAATTAATACTTTCTTACGATCGTAACAAGGTAGAATGAAAAGGCAATATATAATTTTTACGGGATATTTATTCCGAACATACATTTCCTTTAAAATATTTTCGAGGAAACCAGGAAACCTGTTTTTTCTATAATTAATAGGTAAGAATTTTTGTTAATTTACTTATAATGTATTGCAGACTAGAAATTTCGGTAATTTTATTAATTAATGTTAATGATTTTTACCCTTCATTCATAAGTTGCTTTTTGTAAATGCAACTGTACAGGGTGTTCAGATAATGCATTAGTATACTTGGAGAGGTAGTCATATGATAAAAAGTTGAAAACTCAATACCATTTTGTTGTTTTCATTTGAAAAACTGATTTTACTGTTAGCACAAATTTTAGTTCCAGTTTTGCGACTATACGGTGTGCTTTATCGACTCTAATGAAGAGTACCTTATTTATTAGGTGTTCAATAACTGTCAAAACAAAATGTGCCAAAAATTAAATTTTACACGTTAGACTGGTGACAGAGCAGTGGCGTAGCGACAAATTATAGGCCCTCCCGCGAAAATTGAGTTAGGGCCCCGTACCCTATATTAAGAATATACATATATAAACATATAAACAAACAAAATTAGATAATACTGTTTATTATATAAACTACAAACCTATATGTAGAGAACATTACAAAAAATAAAATTATTGAACAACAAGAAGAAAACAAAAAACATTCTTTAAAACTAAAAGGAACAAACACGAAAAAATTCTTTAGGTACCGAGCTAAGGTAGCGATACTTAAAAGTTACAGTGAGATAAAACCAAAAGTATTTAAAATTAAGCAACAAAATCTTGAATATAATATTATAGGTATCTCAATAGTTATTGCGAGGCAATTGGCCAATTGCCTATTTTAATTATTATATTGTAAAATTATTCTTATATTGTTGCTTTCAGGAGGTAAATTGTTTTTTTCTAGCTTTTGCCTCCGCAAATTTTTTTATTAAACGGTTATTATCCATTTTGGCCCCCTCTTGTGCCTATATAGACAGGATAGCCAAGTTGGTTAACTTTGTCTGAGAGGAACTATTTCGTAAATAATTTTTAAGGATTTTTAATTTGGAAAAGGATCTCTCAGCTGTAGCAACACTTACTGGAAGAGTTAAAAATAATAATAAGGTTGTTGTTACCTCTGGAAAATTTGATGATAAAGTGTTATTTTCCACAATTAAAAATACAGCAAAGTCATTAATACTTTGAAGAGAAGCAATTTTTTTCCTTTAACGGCATACACAACGCGGCTATCTCTAAAGGAAAAGTCGCAGACAGATCGCTGGAATATGTTTGCTGTAGTGTTTCTGCAGACATAAATAATTCTTTTTCTGGCAAAGTTACTAGAACTTGGGGACATAGAAATCTAAATTTATTAACAAATAACTCCATTCCCTCAAAACGATTGCCTATTTGGTTAATTACAATATCAAATACTTTGTAATATATATTTATCCTAAAATAGTTTTCTCGACTAGAAAATAGATAATTTGTATTGGCTTCATCAAAGTGTTTTTTTGGTTTTAATTGTCTTTTATCTTCAAATTCCGGGTTTATATTCCATGATCTTGATATACCAATTGCTTCATTCTTCAAATTTATATAATTACGGGCACAAAATCTAGATCAGGTGGACATTGGTAATATTGGTATTTATTTGAAAGATTTGCTAATTAGCAATAGGCTCTATCGGCACTCGAAGCTTTCGGCCCCCCCCCCCCCCCGCGACTGCGGGGGTTCGCGGTAGTAGCGCTACGCCACTGTGACAGAGTAAAGAAACCTTTTTTAGATATATTGATAGTTTAAAAACTAAACGCACGATATCAAAAATAAGAAAAAAAATTGAATTTTAACATGTAGAAGCTCTCCAAATATCCTGATGAATTATTCAAACACTCTATATTCTAAGATTAGATTGTCTATTTTTTTATTATTTGTTGGTAATTTATTCAATTGAAAAAAGTTTTTCATATACCTAGTTGGATTACCGTATCTTATGCAGAGGCTAAAACGTATTTTTAAGAATTGTTAAATAGGCAAAATATAGTAGAACTTATAAGTTGAGGAAAAAGACGAAATTAAATAAATATAAAATTATACAAATGAGTTTTATTATCTACCGCTGCGAAGATTGGATTGCTTTTTTCGCGAAGTTTTCAACCATTTTGCCCAAATATTCGCTTTATCGTCGTTTGTTAAAAAATATATCATCAGCTCGCGCCACCACTGATGATTGCACGGCGCCCCAGGGCATCGCGGCTCATAGGTAGGGATCCCCGACATAGGCATGCAAAATTTGGGCCTAATCGGTTTAGTAGTTTAGGAATTATCCTGGGAGAGAAGTACTAATTGTGTTTAAAAAATTGAATTACACGATATTTTCTACATTTCTCCGCAGGATAATTCCTAAATTACTAAACCGATTGGGCCCACATTGAGTATTCTTATGTAAAATGAGTGTCCATTTCCGGAAAAAATTTTTGCACCCGCGGGTTCGCTCGCGGTGATACCATTTGCCCCGTATCAAAATTAACATCCATCAAAGAGTGAATTGAACCATATTTGCCAGCAAAAAAGCTTACAGAACCATTTCGATGTAAATACTAATGTTCTTAATTCCATTTAAAAAAAAAAATTATGACCTTTAACTGGGTGATAAAAAGAGATAAAAGTTAACAGGTTTCATGGTGTATAAAAAAGGAAGCCACAATCCGATCTCCAAGCAGTGTTTCCGTTGTTGGAGGTAGACACTTATTTTACATAGGCTATTGGTATCCAACCTTTTCCAGTTCGCGGCGAACTTGGAGATTTAGTATTTCGTCAGGGTGCCCTTCCAAAAAACAGCATTCATATGGAACTGCGCCTCCACCAGAAAATGTAAGACATTCGCAGCTCCCCACCCCTGCTTTAGTATACAGCGTGTCTTCGGAAGTTCTTACCAAATGGGAAACTTTTTAATTATTAACTCTACGAAAAAAAGTGCCTCTTCCTAGAAAGTCCTGCTTGGTGAGAAAATAAATTTGCACAAGAATATTTGTATGTTGGACATACAGGGTGGCTTCAAAAAGTAGCGGGATTAAAATTTATAAAAGACGTCGGCTATATTTACAAAACTAAAGACTTGGAGAGTGCATGTTTAAAGGCTATAACAATTACACAATAAAAGCTCTACTTAAGAGAACTACTTTTATGACGGATAAAAATTAGTTCACTAATTTCTATGAGGTGGCCAATTTCTAATTTCCCAATAACAAATAAAACTAAATGACTCCAAAAATAATCTAGGTCTCCACATGGCCCCCGTCTTTTTGCATATAAATGATTGTCCTTCTAGAAAACTCTGACACAGCGTTTCTGATCATATGAGGAGTAACTAGCAGGATACACTGCCTTATAGTTTCTTCTAGATGATCAATATCACGGAATGGTTTGTGCTTGTACACCAATTACTTCAAATGACCCCACAAGAAAAAATCTAGGGGTGTAATGTCCGGTGACCTAGGTGGCCAGGGTACTTCTGAACGGCGTCCTATCCACCTTGGTGGCAGTTCTATCCAAATATTCGTTGACCCTGGCTGCGCTGTGACAAAGAGCTCCATCATGCTGATACCAAACACCCTGTCGCGCGTTTAATGGCAGGCCGTTAATAACTATAAAAATTTCGGTTCTTAGGAAATTTAAGTAAATCTCACTATTAATATTTTGATGAAAAAAATATGGACCCACTATTTGATTATTTAAAATACCGCACCAAACATTCGTTTTGAAATACGTTTGGTCACGGCATTCGATTACGAAATTGGGGTTCACATCGCTCCACCAACGACAATTCTGGGAACATACGACACCATTGGAAGTAAATGTTGCCTCGTCACTGAATAAAATTCTCTTTGAAAAGAAAATGTCGTCTTCAACTTCTCCTTGAAACCAAGCACAGAACATGAAACGCGATTCCATATCTCCATGTTTGAGCTTGTGTACAAATTTTGCTTATACGGATCAAATTTATTTATTCTAAGTATCTTACTAGCAGAAGCTCTTGACACGTTATCTTGAACTGTCTTCTTTATTCTTTCCAATGAAATTTTTGGATTTTCCACAACCGCTTGCAATACTTGTAATTGATTTTCTTCAGTAAGTGTTCGAACTGCATGTTTCTTCTTGAAATTATTTTCGACACAGCCAGTATTTTTAAATTTATTGACGACATTGCCGACAGTAACGTGGCTAATATGTTTATTTGGGTGTCTAGTATTAAAAATGTCGGCAGCCTCGCGATGCGTCTTATAATTATCGCCAACAATAAGAACTATTTCAATTTTTTCATTAACAGTCAGTTTAATCATCACTATTATTGTTTAAAGTAACTAAGAAACGGAAAAACCTTTTTTTAACAAGAAGTTCACGTTTTGAAACAGAAATTATAATTGCCAAACTGTCACTGCTAAAACGCCTATTCTGTTACCAACAACAATCAATTGTTCAAAGCCTACTTATCCAGAAATACTTATTACCAAATCTTTACGACTATTAGTTTTGTAAATATAGCCGACGTATTTTATAAATTTTAAACCCGGTACTTTTTGAAGCCAACATACAAATATTCTTGTGCAAATTTATTTTCTCACCAAGCAGGACTTTTTAGGAAGAGGCACTTCTTTTCGTAGAGTTAATAATTAAAAAGTTTCCCATTTGGTAAGAACTTCCGAAGACACGCTGTATTTTTCTATGTTTTGTGAAAAGAAGCAAGAACCTTTAATAACTATTTCTTCATATATTTAAATTAGAGGAAGAATAACAGAAATTTGTTTTAAAATAAAATTTATATCCACGAATATTGTCATTGGAATTTCATAATTCAAAAGCACAATATCAAAAAACGAATTCGAGCATTTATCCCTGGATAATCGCAGTAGAAATCTTTTTTTCTGTAGTTATAAAAACTTTCTTATTATAAATTTAAGTGCATAAAATACATGGACGGAAAAAAATTTGTTTATTTCTCTGTTATCGTTTCCTCAATTTGTCCAATATCGGAAAGGGATAATATTAAATGCCGACACCTGGAAAACTTTATCTCTTTCGTTCCTTGACTGCGGCGATCATTGAACTCTCTCCATTTTGCTTTTTGTTACTGGCTTCCTCTTGACTTCTCCCTTATATCTTACCCTCTTGCTACCGCACGTATAAAATATGTCCTTTTCCGTTACATACAAAAATGGATAGTAGTGAGTTTTTGCATAAATATATATCGTTGTTGTAACATCGAGAATATTTGATAATTTGTTGATGTTCAAGAAGATGGCAGATCAGTCAGAAGTAGTTACAAACTGCACGAGGCATGTGCAGCATATTTAAAGTGTGATCTGTGATCGCTGACAAAAAATTCGGTGTTCGTTGAGCAAAGTAATGTATCGATTGTCAACTAATTTGCAACCATCAGAATAATAAGCCGCGTACTGGTACGGAATTTTGATTCTACGCAGTTGCTAATTGGGCGCAATTTTTATGAAACAAAATTTATCATTAATTATTTTATCAATGTTAATAATAATGAGTTCCAATATGAATTTAATGGTTTTAATCAAGACGAGAAAAACTCAAGAGACCGTTTTCATGTAGAATTAACCAGGCTAATCAGAAATATATCCACATGGAAAAATGTCAGTGGCGTACCATCTTTTTTGTAAAAAATATTAGAAGACATGTTTGCAGGGACGCCACTGGTGGAACAATTGAATAACTTTTCCGACTAAAATTTGTGGTTCTATATCCTATTAATACATACCAAAATTGAAAATAATATCTAAAGTACTTTCGGAGATATTAAAAAATAACCATTTAAAAAATAAAAATCCAACACCCTGTAGCAAAAAATTTAAGCCGTTGCGTACATATTATGTTTATATGAACTTTTCTTTGTAAAATAACCTAAGGAATCACACCCTGAAATATTAGCACGTCATTAAGGAACACCCTGTATATCTAAAAACTATCACTACATACCGGGTGTTATGGAAATTGTTTATTAATTTTAAACTCTTTGGCTCGGGTGTCCTAAAAGATAATGATATTTCTGTAATTTCTACATAACATACTGTTAACGGTGGAAAATATTTGATGAAACACTGCAAAAACTCTTCCTGTAGTATTTGCAGCAGGATAGCGAAAAGGATAATGGAAACGATGCACGAGTTCAGTGTAGTAGTGGGTGTGTTAGAATCCTGCAGCTGATATGATGTTTATAAACACTGTCTATACAGGATGGGCGCTAAAATCAAATTCAAGCAGGTAGAGTGAATTAACCGTATTCTAACAGAATATAATGTATTTTATGGATGCTGAAGATAGTGATATATAAAAAGTAAGTTTTTTTTTACGGTTTTTTTACGATTATAATAGTATTTATGCAAATTTTTAACAGGGTGCGAGTTATTTTAGATTGGCTATCTCTTTCTTAGTCCGATTCCTTTAATGAAACGTTATTGTAAATATACAGTGTGTCAATTTGAAATCTTCCCACCCTTAATATCTACAGTGAAACCTCTCTTAGCGGGACCGTCTAAATGTGTCCGCCTAATAGAGGTGTCTGCCCATGGGAAATTTGTTATTAGGTAATGTGTAAATGCAAAATTATTACTATGTATATGTATGTACGAATAAACATAACATAAAAAAACAGTTTTAGTTAGGATGTAGTACTAAAAAAATCTAATAACGTAGTTTGACGTGTTTGCGTTTTATACTTGCAATCTAGAAAATGTTATTCCAACTCTGATAACAATTCCATTGCGGTAGAGTCACCTCTATTCTTTGCATACTCTTATAATTCCTTTACCATACTAATGACTTGTTGATAATTGGTAACATTTGTTTGATTACTGCATTCAACTTCTTAATCAGAGTCGTCAGATAGTGATATGGTTTCAGTTTAGACTAGTTTCAGTTTAGACTACATAATCGGTAGGAATGAGGTCACTACTATCATTTTCTAATAGCACATTGCTATTGAATGTTATTGAACTCGCCCAAATCATTGTTATCAAATTACAAACTTCCACAACATCAATATTCTCTTTCAGACTCAAAACGCGACATTTTTGGGCTATTGTTTATGATTTTAACCTTACAACTCACAAATAAACGACGGCTGTCGGGGAATCACACATACATTCATTAGGTCCTTTCGCATACGCGATTGGTTGCCGGTCTGTCTTCAGAGAGATTTTGCACCGTACATATTGGTCTCCCAAATACTTTAAAATTTTGTTTAACGGAGGGTTTTCGCACTCTTTGTATGAAAACAACCTGTCCGTGTCCGCCCAAAGGAGAGTCCAAAGGAGAGTCCAAAGGACTATCCTGAATATAAAATTTTATATTATTGATTTTGGCAATTAGGCCCCAGAGGAATATAGGTCGGCCTGTCAAATTTTTTTTTTACTAAGAGGTCTTGGCAGTACGGTTTTTTCATGTTCAGTTAGGGGAAGAAATGGGTCCGTCCCTGGTTACGCCTGTTGAATAAAAAATGTAAAATTCCTTTATCATCACCTCTTATCACCAGTTAACTTGAGCGATATTATAGGGGTTGAAATTGGTAAACATCCCTCTCAAAGCAATATTTTTCTAGCATGTTATACGGAACGTGGCTATATGTATTTTAGAGAATCGGAAAATTCAATAATCCTACTCGAAACAAGATATACTTTACCTTCGTTTCGATACACAGGATGTGTCTTAATGAGGTGCTAATATTTCAGAGTGTGATTTCTTAGGTAATTTATGAAGAAAAATGTTGAAATAATTTTTTTTAAATCGTTATTTTTCCGAAAATACTTTAGTTATTTCTTTCAATTTTGGTTTGTGTTAATATAATATAAAACCCCATAGTTTGGTTGGTAAAATTATTCTATCGATTCACCAGTGGCGTCGCTGCAAACTTGCCCTAAGATATTTTTTCAAAAAAAGTTGTACGCACAGGGATTTCTCTATGTGGATATTTTTCTGATCAGCCTGATCAGTTCTACATGAAAATGGTTCCTTCAGTTTTTCTTGTCAAGCGAACCATTCTTGATTGAATTTAAATTGAATCTTTTAATTTATTAACACTAATAAGGATAGATTTTGTTTTATAACGAACAAACCTGAATGAACCGTAGCTTATCTACATGATTCAATAATTCTATTGGTCTATTTAAAATGTAATCATTATAAAGACAAACGTGGTATGTTTTTCTCGCGTGTTCTAAATCAAAATCTGTCACTCCTACGACCTAATTCGTAATAGTTTATTAAAACCATCATGTAGTCTTTCAACAAATGGATATTTACGTAAGGGTCATTCATTAAAAAAATTAAATTCTATTATAATTTTTTTTTATCCAGAATCAAAGTGGGGACAAAGTATCTTTTCTAATAAAGGCATGCATAAAATTGGTAAAAATTAATTTAACGTTAAAAAAAGAACATTTTTTCACTGCGCTCTGAATTCTTATAATATCAAGTTTCCACGAAAACAGCATCCACGTCGTTAGTTGCCTGGGCGATGCATTGTTATTATTACCTTACAAATGCCAATATATTTGGAAACATCAAAAAGGGAAAGAAATACATTGTAACCTCTCATAACGGACACCTCTAATAAGCGGACATCTCTATTAAGCGGACATTTTTTCATAGTCCGGAACTAGGTATATGAAATTCCATGAAAATCAACCTCTCTTGGGCGGACTCTCCTTTGGGCGGACGCGGACAGGCTGTTTTCATACAAAGAGTGCGGAAACCCTCCTTTAAACGGACAAAAAATTTTTTTAAGTATTTGGGAGACGAATAAGTACAGTGCAAAACCTCGCTGAAGACAGACCGGCAACCAATCGCGTATGCGTGGCAGCGGGAAAGGACCTCGCCGAATGAAAGTATGTGTGATTCCCTGACAGCAGTCCGCCGTTTATTTGTGAATTGTAAGGTTAAAATCATCAACAATATCACAAAAATGTCGCGTTTTGAGTATGAAAGAGAATATTGATATTGCGGAAGTTTGTAATTTGATAACAATGATTTTGGCGAGTTCATTAACATTGATAGCAATGTGCTATTAGAAGATGATAGTGACACCATTCCTACCGATTATGTAGTCCAAACTGAAACCACATCACTATCTGACGACTCTGATGAAGAAGTTGAATGCAGTAATCAAACAAATGTCACCAATTATCAACAAGCCATTAATATGGTAAAGGAATTATAAGAGTATGCAAAGAATAGAGGTGACTCTACAGCAATGGAATTGATATCAGACTTGGAATTACATTTTCTAGATTGCAAGTATAAAACGCAAACACGTCAAACTACGATATTAGATTTTATTAGTACTACATCCTAACTAAAACTAGTGTATTTTTGTTATGTTATGTTTATTTGTACATACATATACATAGTAATAATTTTGCATTTACATATTACCTAATAACAAGCTTCCCATGGGCGGACACTTCTATTAGGCGGATAAATTTAGACGGTCCCGTAGGTGTCTGCCTAAGGGAGGTTTCACTCTATCCTAAACTTACTTTTTTCACATACGGGATTGGAGCCTTCGGCTCGTTCGGTCCAATTTCCCGTTCGTGAAAGAAAGTAATACTTTATGCTATTGTTACATAAATAACGATAATACAAGGGCCTACTTAAAGGCTGGGGCTGCGCAAAATACATTGTACCAATATAAAGTCTTATTCTGTCAACAATAATTCTTCTCTACGTGCTGGGTGGTAAAGAATTGGAAGGGTGTCACCTGCAGTGACTACTTATGGACCCCTAATCATTTTACTAAAAGAGGAGAGTCAAAATATTATTTTTTTAAAAATAAAACCCTAAAAACCGTGTCAGTGCAGGTAGGTACTCCTTTTTTATATTACTTAGTGAAAGCGAGAGATCAAGGGACACCCTGTATGTAGTTTAATGCATAAACAATAGAATAAGCCATAAACAACCCATAATTTACCAAATACAACATTTGCAAACACTATTAACACGTTTTATGCTTCACGTCGCTTTCATGGAAAAAAGTTAAATAACTAAATGTCCAGGTTTGCCTCTTTGGTGACGGCCAAACGTCCAATTTCAAGAGGGAGGAAAACTTGGCCGTTTTCGAGCATTTCCCCTAACATTTACGTATATAACATTTCTTGTGGATTGTCCCATTAGCCTATTACCTTAATTTCGCACAAAAACTAGATTAAAACATTGGAAGCGACACTGAAACATGGCAATTGTAATTGATAGTAGGAGTAGCTAATTGTTAGGTGTAAAGTGTAGTTACATCATAGGTTACAGATATTGCTTTTGTGGTTTCTTGTATTAGGTATCATCAGTTCTGTGCATAACAGCCAATAGATTAATTAAAAGTAAATTATATCAACATTATAAGTAATATACAAAGTTTGTATTAGTAAGCACTTTCAGAAATTACAATGACTTTCTGTATATTTCAAATCGTTAAGCGTTGTTTAATAGTGTAGTAGTTAGTGTTTTAAAGTGAGGGTAGTACAAGAAGTGGAAACCGCTACCCTTACTAGGATTACAAATTCTGAGAGGTAAACTATAATAAAATACTAATAATTACATTACAACTTATTTGAGGCAGTGAGCAAAGGACATCTCTTCATCGCTGTCAGCATTACCTTTAATATTATATTCAGCATCCATCAATTACTCTTCATGCCAGTCAACTTCCTCTAAATCTTCAACAGTGTCAAAAATATAAATTCATCTATCGACACTTACTATTTCTTTAACTAAGTAGTTTTCGTTGTGGGGCACGTCGAGTAGTTTAGCTGCTCTGTCATTAGGAAGCATGTTCCTTCGAGTGCCCTAACATACGAGTTATTTGAGATACGAGCTGTCGAGCGAGCGAAGTTTTGTTTTGAAAAACGAGCGACATTTGAGATACGAGGAACGGTCAGCTGCGACGCGATCTCTACAAGTGAGATAAAAGAGATCTTGGGAATGCGGGAGAGAGTTTCACAGTTCGTGGAAAAGAAATACCCCGAAAAAGTTGCAACTGGTCGTGCATCGGAGCTATTTAATGACACTTGCCTAACTCATTTCCGCAGCATTCTGAAAAGGAGGAAGAAATAAACCTATCCTTGGACAGTTTTTTTTTTTAATGCGGCGAAGAAGGCAAAAAACAGTGAAGAGAAAAGCAGTTGTGTGTTAGATATTATTTTTTTATACAATATTTGTCATTTATAAATACATTTTTCTTATTCAAAAACACGTAACAAAAACAATTGGGGATAGCATATTTGGGGCTGGATTGGATTAATGGCATTTCAATTAATTTCAATGGGGAAAATTGGTTTGAGATACGAGCAAATTGACATACGAGCAAGGTTACGGAACGAATTAAATTCGTATCTTGAGGTATCACTGTATATTGAAATTTTTCCATTCACAATACTTTTAAAACTCAATAAAATAATGTATTTTAAACAAAATTAACCTAATTTCTTAAATTAATTTCGGACAGAAAATACCAGCAAATAAAACCTTTCGTCGGCGTCTATATGCATAAACATACATATCTCAAGATTCAGAAATAGTTGTGCTCTCCAGAACGCTATTTTTAGTGGAAAGGAACTTTAAAATGAAGAGTTTATTATATCATTTGCTTTCATTACTTACTATCTTTTATTTTCCGTCTGGGGGTCTGTTATAGAATAAGTGTGTTTTTAAATGCATCAATGTGAAATTTGTGTTTAGAAAATTGAAAGTACGTTTTAGTTTCGTGAAGAAAAATATGTGCGTAAGTACTATAGTACTTTTTTGCAAAATAACCCGTTCAGTGAAACTTTTCCATTTAATGTTTAAACGTATTATATTCCTCTTTGTAAGCTTCTTTCGATTTCATGCAATAAATGTTGTGTTGGTTCATTGGCTTTATTAATTATTTCATCTGGAGCGCATTGAAATGAGTTTTCTTCTTCGGAATCGTTAATTCTTTTAATTTTTGATGTTTTCAAATATTATTGATATTTTTAAGGTAATGAATAACAATGCGGCGCCCAGGCAACGAACGACGCGTGTGCTTTTTTTATGGCAACATGATATTATAAGCATTCAGAGAGAAGTGGAGATTACACGTTACGGCACTTTTTTTTAACGCTAAATTACTTTTTCTATTGGGGTTTCATAATGGCTACATTATGAAATACAAAAAAATTGAATAACCTGCCACTTTATGAGACTGAAATTTTATTTTTTTTATGTTGGCAGCAAGTAGGGTTCGAATTTTAGGCTTACTTTGATTTCGTTGAAATTAGTTTTCTTGACATTATGGATTGGACAAAAAAATTTTATAGCAAACTTTAAAATACTAACCTTTAACCTTGCAAATAGATCATTTTTACTAGATATTTATCTGAAATACCTATACTCGGAAGTATATAACATGTTGACGGTGTCCGTCAACTAATTTCTAGTCACAACTATAAAACAACATAACCTAAAAATAATAGAGATATCGTTCAGTTTATGCTCTATTTCTAAAGTTTCATTCAATAAAGTACTATTTTTATTTTTAATTCAATATAGTATTATACATATTACTTTATATATACATATTTATAGTTACTGTAGACATTTCCTGGTCATTAATTGTTATTCCTGTCAGATTCTGTGGCGACGCAATATTTTGTTCAATAGATTATTTATTATTTTGTGCAATATTTTGAACTTTGTTCTGCTCGCACCATAACTCAAAGTTTTGCATATTCTTTTTAAAAGTTTTTCATATGTTATTTCCTGCAATTTCTAGTATTTCTGAGTACAACTTCCTTCCTGACTCATTTTTATTAACTTTAATAATATATTTATTTTTAATTATGGCGGATTGGAAGAAGCTTTGTTGTGTTCAATTGTTTCTATCATGGCATATCTGATACTTGTAACATTTGATTAAATTGTAAAAGTATTGCAAACCCAAAAAGAAAATATTAATTCAAATGGAAAAATCTACTAATTTTTTAAAAGTTTTTCAGACTTTAAAGACCCAAATAGAAATAGTATTATAAAATACACGGTTCATAAGAAAATTAGAGCACTTGTACTTTAGGAAACTCCCCGCTCCGCGGGTCGTTTTCTAATTTAAACGCGTGCTCTAAGATAATGTCTTATGAAACTTGTATCTTAATATACTATTTTTTAACTCGTTAAAAAATTACCAATTTTATGCATTCATTGAGTAGAAAAATATAGTTCGATCGTAGAGATCGTGAAAATAAATAAAATGTGTGTTATAAGCAGAAATTTGCAATTTATGTAATAAAACTAATGCAAGTAAAATACTCTGGGAAAATGATAAAACCGACCAAAATTGATTTTTTCTAAGAATTATCTAACTTTCAGTAATTAGTTCATAATTTACTTCCTATATATTTTGTTTATGTTGCTTCCAGATAAGTATAATAAAAATATCGTTCAGTATATGTCCAGAAATGGATTTTTTCGTTCTTGCATGACTTCTAGTGTTCTAGTGTGTACGTACGCGCACGAAAAAAAATCTTATTTCCGCACTGGGAATGAAACATACTATTTCCGCATTTCTTAGGAGATAGTACTTTTGATTCCTTGTGGCCATCAAATAGGTTTCAATACCTTCTGTCTATTCCTTACCTGTTGTTTGCAAAACGATATCCGTCGAGGTGGTTATTCAAATTTCCATACAAATGGAAGTCGGATGAAGCTAAATCTTACAGGTCGGTTGGTGCAAGTCAAGTACAGTGGAGGACGGGTTAGATTTTGGTTGCGCTTAAGTTAAAAAATAGCCTTTTGTTATCTTGTTCAGGATAACATTCTTCTGTATGCTTCCGTTTTTTATTTTATTAATGCAGTAATGTTTACCGACATAATATACTGACCTAGTTACATTTCTGTTCACATTTATTTTAATTCTTCAAACAAATTAATTAAATAAATTTATCCCAGGTTTTTCAAGTACACACATGTTTAGATAGGTAGCAGTTGTTTATTTTCCTATATAACCAACCATAACATAAGCTATCCAGAGCATATTGAAATTTGTTTTTAGTAAATATCTGCTTCGACTACCGAAAATTGATTTTACAGCTGTAAAAAAGTAATCAAATTATATTATTTTACATATCTAAAATAATCAAATACTTCAAATAGTGAATGAAACGTGCGAGGCGTAAGTGTATATTTTAATATACGACTTTTTTGTTGATTGATTTTTACGTCCTGAGCGAATAAAAGTTACATAATTAGTTTCCCTTATAACGTTTTTTTTTCACTTTTTGTTTCTAATTCAATTTTTTTTATACTAAGAAAAGTGTACATGGTTATCAATTTAGATTGTCCCACTTTTAAGAGTCTGAAACTTTTTTGTATCTCGAGTTAGCGCGTTCATTCAAAAGATGTAGCATTTTTAACCAAGTTTTTATGAGTGTGGTCAAAAATGACAGTAGGTATCATATATCACACCGAAAAGCAATTATTTTTTTTTTTAAATGGGACACTTTATATATCAGAAGCGCATTAGATTGCGCCTTTTCTTACGATCTCAAAACATTACACACATATGCATTATTTTCTTCATTCCATAAAACATTGACAAAATTATGTAAAAATATATTATTGTTAAAAAGCATCAAGATAGCTATGCAACTGTTTTGGTTGCTATGGATTTTATCCAGTAACTACATATTTAAACGAAAAGTATGTCCAACGGATTGGAAAAATTGAGTACTATAAAATGGCCGCCGAACAGCCCAGACCTGTAATTTTTTCTTTTGGGATTATATTAAAAATATTGTTTATAATACACCGTGTTATTCATTGAATGAACTGTATATACAGGATACAGGATGTTATGGAAATGACGTATTATATTTAAACCGGCAAATCCCGAGATGAAAATAAATTGAAGAAAAATAACCATAAATGGAGCTTTGAATTATTAAGCGAAATACAGGGTGTTATGGAAATGACGTATTATATTTAAATCGGCAATTCCTGAGATGAAAACAAATTGAAGAAAAATATCCAAAAATGGCGCTTTAATTTAATATGCCCTGTACATGACCTTATGTCAAACCAAAAATAAGCACATTGTGCCCCTGTCAGGAAGGTAAACAAAGCAACATATGTCAACAGTGTTGTCACATCTTCAGGGTAAACTCTTTAGAAAGTCAATAACCGTTTGACAGATTGCAAGTTGTTTATTTTTCAGGGTACATTATTATAAACTTTTACGTTCAGTTCAGTTCGCTGGGAAACAATCTCTGATTTATAAACTTGAACTGACTGAGTTTATAAATGCCACTTACCCTTTAGAAAAAAAATGCAATTTTATTTACCTTTTCGGACTTATTTAAAACCAACTTAATTTATAAAAAAACACCAAGTACTCACAGCACAAAATCACATAGTTTTCGCGTCACAACACATCTAAGTACCGTTCAATCTGAATTAATATTTTAAAGTGCTACTGTGTAGACAAAAGTACGCCCTTATTGTCTAAACAACACGTTGGTTCCGTCGTTGAGTATGAAAACGGCGGTCTAATTTTAGAGGAACATGGAAATGACGTATTATTAACAGCTCATCTGCAAAACCATTGCATATTAGTGCTGGGCGATGTTCATCGATGTTTTTGAAACATCGATGTTCTGGTACCGATGTTAGAGGTCAAACATCGATGTCGACATCGATGTTTACCTTTCGAGGTTCAATGTTATAACAAAACAAGAAAACTAGGTTGTAATCTTAAACTAAATTTTCCCAGCACAAGAAAATAAGAGCGAAAGCTTTTGATTTCATTTGCTAAAAGCCTTATTAGAGTCGACAATAAAAATTTCCGGTGCAATGGCAATTATAATTGCACGAATTCATGCGCAGTAAACCGTTTTCGATCAACTGGCGCCTTGCTGACAGTCAGAACAGCAGTTGGTAGTGTCGAAATCTCTAAAATACCCCCAGAATTAGAGATGGGCAAACCTATTCGTTTTGACTGGCAGCAAAGATCTTACTGGCAGTTCAAGCAGCTACTGCTACTTTCAAATGGCAGTAGCCATTAGCTGTTCATAGGTGCTTCGTCCAATTAATAAACATTTAAAAGTAACAGAATAATCCATCTCTACCCAGACTTGCACCGGCAATGGCAATGAAAGTGGCGCGTGCCCCATTTCTGGCAATGCGAGACAGCTCAGAACGGTGCACTGCGCATGAATCCGTGCAATTTTAATTGACAGAAGGCTAGAATTGCCGACTGTAATACGGATTCCATTCTCGCGGCGCAATTGCGAGAAGTATTTGGCCAGCTTATCCAGAACGAAATTTTTTTTTTCCAAAGCCGGCGAAACTATGGCCCCAAAAACGAAATAGCTTGCAAGGAATCATCATTAATCTAGTTTTACAAAAAAAAAAAATAGTTTACAAGTTGTTAGTGACTGGAATTCATGCAGTTATAAAATATTATGTTTTAATATTTGCTTTATTTTGTTGTTTATATTATTTTTTAAAATTTTTGTTTTTTGACGTTTCATAATTTTTCAATTCTTTTTAATAACAAATTTATTTTTATTTTTTATATCTAATTTATTCCTAATCGCAAATATACTTTTTTAAATGTCGATGTTTGAACATCGATGTTCCGTTTCGATGTCCCAGCACTATTGCATATTCGACTAGACGGGCCCATTTATTTTAAAGGGAGGGAAGCTTAGACTCGAAGGGTCTGTCAACATAATTATTTCATCATTCTTCTGATTAGGCCATTAGAAATTAGCGTTTTTATTATTTCTGAATTTCTATTGCGAAATAATTTGTATCCTATAGTGCTGTTATTTTATGTGTACGGTAGGTTATTTGTAAAGTGTAATATGCGTTAGTATTTATTGTTTTTGTGTAATCTAATAAGTGCATATCTTCAAAAAAAAAAAAATTGGAAACTCGTGGGTGTCTGTGTGTTTCTTTAAGTGATTTAGTGCAAATGTTCCGAGAGATTGGAAATAAGAGGCCGAATGGGGTTTAGTGGGTATAAGCTTATTTGCAGTTCCACATTATCATCAAGGTACGTGATGAGCATAAAGCTTTTCCCATAGAAAAAGAAACAAAAACCTGAAGATGTCTCTGTGCCCTGGATTACTTGCTAGTGTACTGGCACCTGGATTCACTTCTATTTGGATACTAGGTAGCTAAATATTTATTTTTATAAGAATCTAAAGTTTTACACGAACAATTTGGCAACATTGGGCTTGAACATCTGTTGATTACGCAGCTTGGCAATGTAATATGATCGTATATGAATGTGCTGAGGAGTAACCGGGTGGGTTTAGGGGTGAATTACCCCACTTTTTAAACGTTCGATTTAAAAAAAATAAAATATGTAGCGCTTCTCTAGGACACCCCAGGAGTCACCCATTTAAATATAATACGTCATTTCCATAACACCCTGTATACACTTTATATGAAATCTAAAAATTTACGTGGCCGCTCCTGAGGTCCTTCGCAATCAATATTTTATTGAGGAAGTCTCCAGCTTCAAAAGAGGTTAGCGCATTATAGGCGATGTTGTCATATTGCAGCACATAATTCTAAACGCACGTGTTCAGTTTTTGATAACAAAACGTTTTTGACGCGCGCTATCACTTCTTTTTCAAACTTTTTAGGAACAAAAAAACTACAATTTTAAGGTACATACTCTCTTACCTTCGATCTTATTTTAAAATAATCGGTTTTATAATTAAATTCCATAAAAAATAAAACACAAAAAGTCTGCTTTTCACGAGAACCAACAGTAGATAATATCACACAAATGTGAAATCACAACATTTATTATTATGAATTATTTCACAACAAAAAAAGAATCGGGCAATACAACTAACAAAACGTTTAAAATTCGTATACGTCAAGCACGTGGAATCCTCGACGTCGTGGAACCAATGTCGTTCCACTCCCGAATCTCGAAACATACTGAAGTATGAAGCGGCGCGCGGCCGGTAATCAAGCAACGGCGACACACGCCGATATTCGATTTAAAAAAAGTATGGAGACTTTCTCTAGGACACCCAAGGAGTCACCCATTTAAATATAATAAGGCATTTCCATAATACCCTGTATTAGAATTGAAAACGCTATCCTTCAGATTCAAACTAATAGAGAAGTTTTATTAAAAATTAATAGTCACATTGTAAAAGTGTTTCGTAAATGTATCGAAAATAGAGGTGGACATGTAGAGCAATATAGATTATGAAATAATTATTTTATAATTATAGTTATTAAATTAATGTTATAAACTTTTGTTATTTTCTAGTTATGCCAATATTAATAATGTTTTTCTACTACTCACTTGAAGATAGAATGCCTATGTGTGTTATATTTTTGAGATCAGAAGAAAAGGCGCCATTTAATGCGCTTCTGATATATAGAGTATTCCATTTAAAAAAAATAATAATTTCTTTTCGGTGTTACGTATGACACCTACTGTCATTTTTGACAACACTCATATAAACTTGGCTAAAAATGCTACATCTTGTTTTTTGAATGAACGCGAAATATACTCAAATGAACTCAAAATACAAAAAGTTACAGGCTCTTAAAAGTGGGACAAAATTAAATTGATAACCCTTTACAATAAGCTCAGTCAATATTTGATTCTTTATACAGGGTGCGCCCAAACTATTAAATATAGAAAAAAGCACACAAAAGTTAAAGGGGCTACTAAAATGCATAACCCAAAAATATTCTACAACCTACAGGGTGGTCCTAAAAAGTGACATTGAATAAGAATTATTTTTTTAAATAGGACACCCGGTATATTTTTCTATAATTTGATTTAGTGGAACAAGAGCTTTACAGTCGTATTTAATACTTTGAACTGAAATGAAGCGTTGTCGAATAATTAATTTTTTCTGAGATTTTAGTAATTTTTAAGGGTACGATTTATAATAGTACTTATAATACTCATCTTATTCATACGTGGCTATACATAGTACAGATGTATACGTCAGGTTCTAATCGTAAGAAAATAGTAAAATACACACCAACTAGATATTCACAAATAATATTAAAAACAAAAAGGACGATTATGTGACTAGAATAGCAATAAGTTAGACAAATATTTCCCACATGAAACGTTTTTTTTTTAAAGTCATATCAAGAGATAAAATTAAGTTTATGTACTATCGATAAAAAATTCAATTAATCAAATACTTCGAATAGTGCATGAAACGTGTGAGGCGTAAGTGTATATTTTAATATAAAACATTTTTGTTGATTGATTTTTACGTCCTGAGCGAGCCAAAGTTGCATAATCAGTTTTCCTCATAACATATTTTTTTTCACTTTTTTGTTTCTAATTCAATTTTTTTATACTAAGAAAGTGTACAATAATCTCAGCGAATATTTCATTCTTCGTACAGGGTGCGCCCAAACTATTAAAGATAGAAAAAAGCTCTATACAAACGCATAACCCAAAAATATTCTACAACCTACAGGGCGGTCCTAAAAAGTGGAATTGAATAAGAATTATTTTTCTTAAATAGATATAAATATCTTTCCCAGTTTAGACAAATCTTAAAATATTTCAGAAATTATAAGATTTAGGTATAGGACATATTTAACAAAAATGGAAGGTATTCGGAGGATACATCCATATGTCTAAAAATAAATAGGGTGTCCGCAATGCAATACACATATTTTTATACATTGTTCCGCTATCTTTTCCCTAATATTTTAAATATTTTAAGATAAATCTTCGAAGAACATGGACAATGATATATTTTCGACACATTTGCCTTTATTAAGTGACTTATGATGTAAATGTTTTTGAATAATTACAAATACCATGAATGTGGAGAGATTAATGGAAGATGGCTACGTATCCAGTCCAGCGAGTACCCCCGATACGTCCTTTGACGAGGAAAATTTTTTGGTTAGACATTTCAGGGAAAAAGTTATACAGAAACACAAATGGTACGATTGCAGGAATATACCGTTTGCGATTGTAACCGTCAGTATATTCCAGGTAGGTACCTAAATTCATAGTTATTTGCTCATTGTAAGGTAGAACCTCAAACAACCAAGCAATAAAGGACAGAGGGACAACACCTTTCTAGTACAAAATGTAATATAGAGTGTGATTCTTGGAAGAAAACTTCATATGAATTTAATTGTTGATCAAGAATCAGACGAGGAAAACACAAGGGATTTTTTTTCGTGTAGAATTAAGCTAAGCTAATCAACAGCTTTTTGGGTCAAACTAAAAATGGTAAAATCAAAATTTGAAAAATTTCGTTCGCTTAAGAGAGAGAGAGAGAGAGAGGGAAAATAAAAAAAATTTACAATTTCAACATTACCCTACATTTTCTTAGTTAGAAGAGATGCAGACAAATGTTTCATACAGCAGTTTCTTTATAATGATTGTTGAATAATCTGGCGTTTTCAGAATAAGTATACGGGGTCAGGTAAAAAAGGTATATTTTAATCTAAAAAGATAGCATTTTAAATTCTCTTTTCAAATATATATAACACACTATGGATGATATTCGGTTCCTAGGCGATTTATTTAAACTTTATTACTTTGAAACGAAATAAAAGATTCAGATTAAGGTAAAAAATAACGGAATCATCGCAAATGTTCGGAATATCCCCTTAAATGGTTGCCGTCTTTCTGGATAGCGAGCAAAACATAAATTTTGCGAAATTTCTTCGTTTTTTCCACTTTCAATATAAACTGATATCATATTAAATTTTTCAAAATGTTGATAAGTAATTTTCACAAATGAATATGTAAAAATGAAATTGACGTTAAATGTGAATAACAAGTAGAATATCAAGATAGTTGTTTCCAGGATATTAGCTTCGATTTCACGGTCTACTGTGGTTTAAAGTCACAAAGTTTAAATAAATCACCTAGGAAACCCATATCATCCATGGCGTGTTATATATTTGAAAAGAGCATTTAAAATGTTATATTTTAGATTAAAATATACAGGGTGTTCCATTTAAAAAAAAAAATGAGGTTAGGGCCGATACATTTTTTTACCTGACCCCGTATACTTATTCTGAAAACGGCATATTATTCAACAATCATTATAAAGAAACGTCTGCATAAAACATTTTGCCGTATCTCTTTTAACTAAGAAAATATGGGGTAATTTTGAAATTGTACATTTTTTGATTTTCCCCCGTATCTCTTCAGCAAGCGAAAATTTTCAAATTTTGATTTTACACATGATACCTATATTACTTTTTTGATAGCACTAACAATAGCGGAGATAGCTTTACAAAACATGTACCTTATACAATTTTTTCTATTTTACACTTTTAATAAAGAAAATATATGCCATATAAATTTCGTAAATATATTTTTTTAATCTTACGGAAGTGGTACATCTCACAGTGGAGTGAAATTATAGAAACGGAAGTGAAACACTCAGTCTGCTCCATTAATTTAATAAAAACATCAAAATTTCTTAACTGTACATGTTTCGAAGGCAGTCAAGTGTACATGGTTCGAATACAAGGAACTTCATCATCAGCAGTTCAAGATGCAGCTTAAACTAGCTTTGATATGAAACCAACATAGAAAAAAGTTCGCTCGGCTTTCCAACTCCTCTGATAACACAGTCAATATTTCTATTAAAGGCCATATGTACGAATGATTGGAAAATCGATTTATTAGGTCTAAGCTTGCTCGTTGCCACAAAGGCATCTGCCATATTAAATCAGCAAGGGCTAAACAAAGCTATAATTATTGTATTTGTGCCTTCGTTTATTTGATCAATATGTTCCAAGAGAGAGTCTCTTAGAGAAGTATGATCTTCTAGAGGCAACTCATGAAATGATTGATGTATTTTCGTTCTCATTGTTTGTGCGGCAAAGTAACATGATTCCAAATCTGGCTTCTTATGAAGAAGCTCATCTGCAATGGTCCAAGCATGACCTGATTTTTGTAGATTCAAAGCCATTGCGGGGTTTTTGTATAAAGTAGTAACAGCTAAAAGGTATCATCGGGTGGTTTGGAAAAATACTAATTTTTTAATACATTGGTATTTGAGAAAAAAGTTAGTTTATCATTTTGTAAAAATGAAAGCTTACAATTGTATCGGTTAAGTAAAACCAAAATCGTTTCTCCCGTATGTTAAATCCTCCTTCCTTTTTTTTAGATAATTTTTCATATTTACTCGACGCCAATTCTGAATAAATATTTAAGATTTGAGCCAAGCAAACGTTTAGAAATATGGAGATTTGTTACTTACATGTTGGTTCATGACGATTGGTCCCATTTGGCCTTAAATGTTGTGATACAGTGTATATTTGCTTCGTTGTTAGAGAACACTCAGGTAAACCGAACAAACCCGAACAAACCCAATACTTTCTCGAAAAATTTGTATCTTCTTCTAAAAAACCGATAATAACGTGAACCAAAAAACATTGGGTTATGGAAAGGTCACACTTCAAAACAAAACACAATGTAGCTAAATTCTACCGCTAAATTTTTCCACAGAAAGAAATTAAAGTTAAAAAAGTAACTTTTGTTTTTGCCTGTATAATGATCGAGACAACAGTATTTCTTGAAATCTAAAATTCAGGATATCATCCCAAGACACAAGTCTACACTTTGCTGAAAACTTCACCAAGATCGGAAAACAATTAAAAGAGTTACAGTTACTATAAAAAAGACTAACATTATTTTCGTCCGGGATTTATTGCCGGGGAGTGTGAGATGCAAGCCCAAACATATTTTATTTCTTTTAGGGAAGATTAAGAGTTCTAGCATTATATGTACTCGGTGGTATTACAGGAGTCCTGGGAGCAGCGTGTATTCATCCCGACTTGGTGATAGGAGCCTCGGCTGGTGGTTACTCTTTGCTGCTATCCAATGTAGCTAATATAATTTTGGTGAGTGATTGAGTACCAACAGACAGACTCCTATTAATACGCATCATTAAGTTGAGCATCTGAAATCCCATGTAATATTTGAGATGGCTGAATATTGGTTCTCCCTGTACATTTTATAGAAAAACTGGTAAATCCATGTGCCGGGTCTGAATGGTGAGCCAATCCTAAGCTATTAGTACGGCAGCCCGTTACCAGGATTTCAAACTGATCACGACCTCAAGTTTTTGATTTTTTTGGTGATTTAATAAGGACTTGAGAAGGAAATTAACAAGAACGGACATAACGCTGTCCGAGTTATCGCGCCTCGTCCGTTTTCGAGCAGAAATCGTGAATTGTGGCTCGGAAAATGGGGGAAAAATATGCACTGACATTTTTACACACGCATTTTTTAGCAAAACCGTCAACACAGCACGTGTATCAATAATAATGCAATATGAGGACATAGCTGACGCTGAGTTGTTATAGACAACCAAGCCCCAAAGCAAGCCGTCCCATGCACGGGCCGTGTACCGCGATCATGAGTATGCAGATACGAAATCCGACTCCGCTGCCCTCCCTGTAGCTGCGCAACACGGAAAATGTCCGTTCAACTCGGTTTACTATTTTTTAGAGTGTTATCAACAATTTAAAAAAATATTGACCCGGGCGCTGTAACTTTTTGATACCCCTTTTCTTTACATCTTTTATTTAAGCTATGAAATTCTTGCAACACTCAAAACGTCCGTTGTGGTAGGTGTAGTAACAAAAAGACGATCTGCTTTCTTACAGACTGAAATCACTCTGACGGGTAAGCGCAGCATTACTGAACTTTTTCGCTCGAGTAAAACTTTCTTATTTTTTTATTAATTTAGCGATTAGTAATTGACTAGATGAAGGTGTGAAAACAGGACATTTTGGTAACGGGCTTCCGTACTATTATGAAGGCTGTAGATATAAAAACCTTCTTTATTGTACTAAGATTAGCCGTACTATATTCAATTAAACGTTATGGCAAAACCACGAAACTCTCATAGTTCAGGTCATACAGCAAACAGCAGCAAATTAAATTTTGACATTGACAAAACGAACATTAGTGTCAGTGACAATATTTTCATTCGACATTCGTTATGTTTAGCTTTACGTCAATAGCAATAGCGCCATAGAAATTATTTGCTGGTGTTTGCTGTATTAGCTCAACGTGAGAGTTCGTGGTGTTGCCATCACGTTTAATTGAATGAATAGCTTAGGATTGGCTCACCAAAGCGGATTCAAACTCGACACATGGGTTTACCATGTGGGCCTCTTCAAGAAGTTATAATGCAAGTTTTCTATAAAATGTACGGGGGAGCCAATATTCCTTATTTAAATATTAACAACATTTTTCATATTTCTTTTAGAATTATGAGACAATCGAATACAAAATCTACCGTGCCATATCGATAGCTACTCTAGTATTATTTGACATAATTTATGATATCGTACATGTGTGTTCAAAGAAGGAGCCGCAGATTTCGTGGCAAGCTCACTTTGTGGGTGGTCTAACGGGATTGTTCTTGGGTAAGTACAAAACCTATACAGGGCAAGCGCGGATCCAGGGGGGTCATGGGGTCTAACCCCCCCCCCCTCCCCCTCAAACAAACAATGGGAAACGAGAAATAACATACAGGGTGGCCCATCAAATGCAGTCCAGCAAGGTTTACAGCTGTGTACGTGAAAATTTAAAAAAACCTCGGACCCGTAAACTTGTGTTTTCAGGGGGGCACGTTTCACTATTAATTTCATCCCTGTAACCTCAACCCTCCTAGCGGGGGCGGCTACTGCCCTTGTTTTTTCAAATGGGAATGGGTTTATTGTGATACATCTTTTTAAAGGGCATTAAATTCTCTTTAAAATGGCGCTTTGTTTTGTAAATTTGAGCTACGCGTAATTATATTGAGTAATACTTACATGTTATCTTATTAAATGTTGAAAATGTCCGCCATTCACCTCCATACAACAGCACAACAACTGTTCAAAGTGTTCTCGGACATTGTGAAGAACATCTGGTGTAATTTGTAGACATTCATTAGTAATGCGGTTCCGCAATCTTCTAAGGATTCGGGTTGGGTGGCATAAATTTTGGATTTTAGATGTCCCCACAAAAAGAAATCAAGGGGAGATAAATCGGGCGATCTCCGCGGGCCATTCAATAGCACCCCTCCTCCCAATCCATCTACCAGGAAACGTTTCATCCAGAAAGTGGCGTACTGGTAATGCATAATGGGGGGGAGCCCCGTCTTGTTGAAATATTGGATTTTCTTCCTGGTAACGTTGGTCGTTTTCCATAATTTCCATCAGCGCTGGGTTGACAGCATTCTCCAACAAGTCTAAATAAGTAACTCCATTTAAATTTCCCTATAAGAAAAATGGTCCAATTATGTGATCACCGAAAATACCAGCCCAAACGTTTAATTTCTGAGGATTTTGAGTATGAACCTCGTGGTAAATCCTTGGATTCGTGTCGGACCAGTAACGACAGTTATGTCGATTGACAGTGCCATTAGAAAAAAAGAACATTCGTCTGAGAAGCCAACGTTAAAAAGGTAGTTCGGATAATTTAATACTTGTTCTGACATTACTTCACAAAAGTGTAAACGGCGGTCATTATCATCTTCATTCAATTCTTGGAGAAGTTAAATTTTGTATGGGTGCCATTTATAATGTTTCAGAATTCTCTGTACAGTGGTCCGCGAAATTCCCGTTACATCAGACATTTTTCTGGTACTTAATGTTGGATTCATACTAACTTGACCCAGAACAGCTACTTCTACTGCTTCATTTCTTATCGGATTTTCAATGATCCTTTTTTTATTTGCCACTGAACCAGTTTGCCGAAATTTTGCCACTAATTCTAGGATATAACCATGATGTACGTGTCTATCTGGATGTCTATCATTAAACAAAGTTGCCGTTACTCTTGCACATTGATTGTCTCTCTCAATAGAATAAACCATTTTTTATGTCACGATCAAATCAAAAGAAAATAATAGCGCAGAAATAACGTATGTAGATCTGGATCAACCACTTTACTGATAAAGTTGAATTGACTGATACTTATTACTTAAAAAAAAATGTTTACGCTCAAACCTGTGTACTTGATAAAAGGTGCAGTGAAATGTTTCAAATTCCGTTGCTCGGCGGCGCGTAGCTCAAATTTACAAAACGAAGCGTCATTTTAAAGAGAATTGAATGCCCTTTAAAAAGATGTATCACAACATACCCATTCCCATTTGAAAAAACAAGGGCAGTAGCCGCCCCCGCTAGGGGGGTTGAGGTTACAGGGATGAAATTAATAGTGAAACGTGTCCCCCTGAAAACACAAGTTTACGGGTCCGAGTTTTTTTTTTAATTTTCACGTACACAGCCGTATAAACCTTGCTGGACTATTTCGATGGGCCACTCTGACTCCGACTCCGACGGCGTTGTCCATAAACTTCTGACGAAGTCAAAATCAATGAAGACCATTATAACAAATTTAGTGTCCCCATTTGCAATGAATACAACTAACTGTACATATAGGTACTCGTAATTGCATTTCTTTCCTAGGTGTGGTTATTTTTAAATGTCACAAAGTCAAATCGACTAGAATAAGAAAAATCCAATTTTCAGTTGGACTATTTTTGTACTGCCTTCTGGTGATCAGTTTCATTGGATTGACTCTTCAAATTGGAAAATAGCAGATATCGTATCATATCATTATGTGTATTTGTGCTAGGAAAAAAATTAGATGTCTTTCAATATTTTATAAACACTCAAAAATGTTACTGAAACTCAAACCCTCCTTGAAAAAAGCGATGGTGTATGATTTAAGAGCTGCGTTTAATCACAGGTTGTCAAGCAGGCACTATTTTGTGTGAAAAAAACCCATATGTTCTTATCGGATATTCATTTGTTTTCAAGTTATAGCGCAATACCAAATAAAAAAAAGTTCATATATTAACGGTTTCCTAATCATAGCGTTCTTTCAATAAATGTTCAAAAATACCGCCATTGACTTCTAAACTAGTCTAGTGCTGTGAGGTCTGGAGATCTTGGAGGCCAATTAATAGGACCACCGCGACCAATCCAACGCCCTGGAAATGTTTCGTCTAAATGTTGCTTGACCTGACGAGCAAAATGTGCAGGAGCTCCATCGTGCTGGTAATACATTCGCCTTCTGATATTTACAGGAACATCCTCTAGTAGTCCTTGTAACTCATGTTGTAAAAAATGTGGGTAGTTGTCTCCTGTGAGGCGATTCTCCAAAATGAAAAGGTCAATTAAATAGCTATCGAGCATACCACACCACACATTAACCGAAAACTTATGTTGAAAATTACTTTCAACTGTTGCGTGGGGATTTTCGATTGATCATACATGAGAGTTACGAGTATTATTAATACCGTCACGTGTGAATGTTGCTTTATCTGTAAAAAGTATATGCGATACAACACGATGATTATTATTTATCCACCGACAAAATTCAATACGATTAGCATAATCTTCCGGTTCTAGGTGCTGTACTCTCTTTACATGGTATGGATATAAGCCTTGCTCGTGGAGTGTGTTTAATACTCTTTTTTGTGAAATGCCCAATTGAGTACCAATTCTTCTTGAGCTGGTCATTGCATCTTCTTCTACTAAATCCAGAATATTTTCTACTTCTCCTAAACCTTGTCGAGTAGCTCGTTCAGATGTAATGTTGGCACTGGGAAGATTACCATTCTCGCACAAATTACTAAACACTCTGATAAACACGTTTCTAGTCGGATGTCTGTGATGTGGACACCGTTGACGATATTCTTCAACAGCAGCTGTAGCACTGCCATTACAGAAACCATAAATAAACACCATATTTTCATATTCTAAATTTGAATAAATATTTGGCATTTTGTATCACTTTAATCACTCAAACTTGAAAATAAACGTTTAATTACTGCCACAATAGACTGATACATTGTCAAGACAACATCGGTGTCAAATAGTTTAGAATCCTGAGCATGGCATACTCTAATTATGTGAAAATTTTGATAAAAGTGGAACGTAGAAAAAATATTGGATATTGCGCTATAACTTGAAAACAAATGAATATCCGATAAGAACATATGGGTTTCTTTACATTGTTTTCGCGTGTATAATACACTCCTAAAATTTGGTCCGTTCCTCCCGACTCACCCTGTATAGACCAGCTGATGACTTTCGTCTCTTTCTAACCTTCCAAGAAGCGGCATATTTTTTAATTGAATTGTTACAACTCAGATGGCTCTGCTTGCTCATTTGTGATTGTTTGGGATCCTCATCTTAAAAACCTTCTGGTGGAAGGATCGAGAGGGCTATGAGTTTTTAATTTGACTGTATAGAAGTAAACTAAAGCCGCAAACACACTATTATCACGTCACGTGAATTAACGTGTTGTCATATCGGCAAAATAGCACATGCCGTCACGGCTTAGAAACAGACTACGTACACTGCAGATCATTTTTATTACATATTCTGTGTTTGTCAGGATCGCAAGTGAATCTTGTAGCCTTCTAGCGTCACACTCTGACACAGTGTTATCACGCGTGGCAAATATGTAAATTTGCAAAATTGTGCTCTCACGTATGACTTGCCGTGAACTGCATGAGGACTATAGTGTACTTCTAAACCTATTTATAAGCACGCATATACCGTCTTTCAGATATTTCGGGTGTGCCGTGACATTGCGTGATAGCATGTGAGCTCACGTAACGTGATAATAGTGTGTTTGCGGCTTTAGGATTAAGTATCAAATTTTAATAATTTTTGTAATTATACTATTTGGGGTGTTATTAATTTCTTCCACGACTAACCATTTAATGACGAATTATAAACCAATTTTCAGCTTGAGAAATCATTTCTCTTTACCTCTTTCCTGGAATGATTATTATTTACTTCCATTATTGACCTAGGTCAATAACAGAGGCATCTGGCGAAACAAAGTATCAAACATTATTAAAAGTAGACTTTTTAACGCTTGTTGTCACTGTCTAAAATGTCATTTGTGTCATAAAATGTCACTAGTATTAAAAATCGATTACTTTTAACACTATACTGTTAAAAACAAGGATCTTTTGATTGTGTTATTGAGAGCAAGTTTTTCGGTAGATAACAACGATACACATTGGTTGCCATGTAAGTAACAATAAAGAAATTAGGTAAGGCACGTGATTTTGGCTTTGTATGGCTTTAATTTTGAATTTGGCAGAATAGGTAATAAATAAAATATTGTAGGTATGATGTACCCATTAATAGGTCCGATAGTAGTATCATAATAGGCTTAATAGACACATATATGTCGGCGTCAATTAGTGAAATCGGTCATTCCCTGAAATGCCTAGTCATTTCACGTATTGCCGGCAAATAATGTAACTCTACGTTTGGTATACCGTTTAAGAGTATCAGGCATTCCCTGTAATTAATGACGGAATTCTTTCAGTCAAACGCTGTACTTAATTAAATGATTTAAGTTACCCTGTTTGCCGGTTTTAGTCAATCATTGTAATTAGGACAGTGTTGCCAGTAGTTCAGGAAAATAAGGTATTTTACATTAAAAGGTTTGTAAATAACTGATTATTATCAGGAATTTCCTAAAAATTGAAAATTATTTTCTTACCTCCGTCAATTCCGTAATATTCCAAGGCTTTTTCTTACTTTGATTGGAGTAATAGTCATCTAACTTCTTATAAAACAATTCTGAATACTTCAACATTTCATTTTCAAAAAAAAAAATCACTACACAGATGCTAACAATAATTACAGCGTTCGACTGAAACCAGCAAACATGTTAACTTAGATCGTTTAGTTAAGTACAGCGTTTGACTGAATGAATTCCGTCATTACAGAGAATGCCTGATACTTTTAGGCAAACGGTGTACCAAACGTAAAGTTACACTCTTTGCCGGCAATACGTGAAATGACTAGGCATTTCTGGGAATGACGGATTTCACTAATTGACGCCGACATAAATATACATTTTTAAAATGGTCTGACTTTCTAATTACTATCATCTTATTTATTTGTGATATGTGTTGTATATGTGTAGTATTTATAGTATTTATTGACAGGGATACATTTAACCAATGACATGGGATGAACACTAAAAAATTTACCCTAACGATAAAACAAAATACTTTTTAAAAAAATTGTATTACGTGCCATTATAATTGCCATTGCAGGCGCAAGAAAAGGATTACCGACTCTAATACGGCTTTAATATGGCCTTTACAAAGCAGCTAAATACTATCTAGCCTCCTCGACTGTAAGTTACTACATCTAACTTTTTATTCACAAATTTGAAAAAAAAACTCATGCGAGATCATTTTGCCTGCATTTATTGCAGGTAGATGGAACTGAATCTAAATCTCGCCCATTATAAATAGTGGTACAATTACGATGTATTGTTTTGATGCGTTTATTATTATTATCAATGAAAGTATTTTATTTTATTGTGAGAAAAATACTTTCATAATGCCACCTGTAAATCAATATTAACCAAAAATGTCATAAAAATAAAGAAATTTTAATTTATTAAGTTATGTATATAGAGTTTATATAATTTTACATTTCTGTACATATTGTTAATTTATGAATGAATATAGTTTATCAGAAAAATTGTAAATTTTCTGTGTTTTGTACTACTTTTGTAATTAAAAAAATAAATCGTATAAAAGGAATTGATATGATATTTTTTACACTACATGCAATATATTTTGTTATTTATTTCGATACCTGGTTACTTACATAGGTACCACTAAAATTTTACTGCAATCAGTTTAGTGATATTAGCAAAAAAATCATTTTTGTATATATTTTGTGTCTACACAAAATTTTAGACGAAGGGGTAAAAAATGGTTATTATTATCAGACCTGACAAGCGGTAGGTACCCCTTAGTCTAAATCTTGAAGCTCTTTGATACAGGGGTTTATGAGAAAAATGGCCATTGCCGAACTTCTGTACTACACTCTATGTATTTATAGTGAACTTTCATCAAAATTCTTATTTAATATTTTTTTTTATGGATTAATTATTAAAAGCATGAAGCGATTAGGGTAGATTTGATTGACTGATTTTCTAAAAGAGCAAGCATTTTTTTCAAATAAGTTATTTTTTGTAATCGAATTAAGTATTTATATTTCCAATGCAACCCTAAAATTATATCTTATTTGAAACAAGAAATCGTAAATATTTTGTATTGCTAAATCGTATTTATTTTAATAATATTCGGTACTTAACAGGATTCCGGAGTAAAGATTGTTTCACAAAAAATCGATATAACTTAATGACTGCAGTAAAAGTACCTGGGGCCATCCCATTATTCATAACCGTTTGCTATTATTATGTGGAAAGGACCGGATTGTAATAATTATAATTAAATATAGGCACATCAGGTAGGTTAGGTTGCTTAATTTATATTTAAATATCTTTTTTTGGTAAAATTTGTTAGTTTTTGAGGAATGGTTCAAGAATTGTTTTTTACCAAACATTCCTCAGAATAGCCTGATAGTAATGGACAATGCGAGCTATCACAGTCGCCAATTGCATAAAGCTCCAAGCTCAAATAATACAAAATTGGATATTCAGAATTACATGGCAGCGAATGATATATATTTTGAAGTAAGTTATAAAAAAAAGTGATCTTTTAGAAGTTTTATAGACATTTTGTATAAAAAAAGTATATGTTTGTGACACATTGGCAGAAGAAATTGGACATACAATGCTACGGCTCCCACCCTATTATTACATTTTTAACCCCATAGAGCATATGTGGCACCAGTTAAAATCACTGGTTAGGTCTGAAAATATTTCTCCGACTTTAAGTTCTAGTGTTGTAGAATTAATACGAAAATGCTTTAATGATATTCCCCCAGGTAGTTGGAAAAATTCAGTCCGTCACGTAATAACTGTAGAAAATTCGTATATTAGTTTGGATCGTATAATTAATCCAATTATAATAAACTTTGATGAGGATAGCGATAGCGAAACAGAACTATCTATAGAATGACATTATAAATATAAATAAATATAACTAGTAATATTTAAAAAAAATGTTATTTCAATTGATTACATTCATATAATCATATCATTACTTGTTTTCCTTAGTCCGTCCCTTCATACTTCACTTGTTTATTGCCAAGCTCTTGTCGACACAATGGGACCGACCCAGGAAATCATTAAGTCGTATCCAAATTTCGTGAAACGTACTTTACGCTATTACGCCAAAAAATGTTCATTTTGAAAACAAAATGCATGGCAAAGACTTGGCAAAAATTAATACGGTCTTAGTGTGAGTACAGATCTTAAGTACATAAGTTCTTAATTGAAACTTATATGTCTTTGCGTAAAAAAGAATTGTGCACTTAGTTTAAGAATTTTTTCGTATTCATATAATTTTTTTTTCGTGTAGTAGAACAAATTCACACCATACGAAAGCGCGACAGCAGGGCCTCTGGAATTAGAAACTTCTTATTGTTTAATATTAAATTAATGTATACTATAACAAAATGCGAATCTAAAAAAAGAATTGAAAGTTTAATATCTTCCAAACATAATGAAATGTTGTCACGCCAGCGACATTTTCGACCGTATATTTTCTGTCATCCGTATAAGCATCATCGGAGAAAGTATCCATTTTTTTTATGGTTGCCACCTCGCGGCGTGCAAACCACAAGAATACAATAATATATTATGTCAAGGATGATATTTAGTATGTACAGCTTTCACATTGAATTTATAAAAGTTTTTTTTGTAAAAAATATATATATTTTTTTTATTATACAGGGCACACCAAGTAAAGTGGCCTATTAGAGGTATCTCGAGAACTAAATGAGATTTTATTTCGAAAAATTAGCTGCGGCTATAAGAGATGGTTTTCTACGTTTATAAAATATTTTGGATGGTACGGTGTTGCCGGATCATACCGAAAGTGGTAGCAACTTCGGAATTTTAAATGAATTACCCTATTACCCTAATATCATATACCTATCTTTAAGAGTTTTTTAATTATAAATAATCTTGTAATTTTTTAACGCCGTATCGAGACCTGAAAAGAAAATCGTATCTTTTTAGTGGTTACAACTAGAAAGTTGAAATTTTGACAATAGTTTCACAAGACCATCGAAATTTTATAATTTTAACAGTATTTAATTAGTTTTATACAGGGCGTCTCCATAACAATATTTCTGAGGGAGATGAATTATTGCAAAAATCTTCTTTGTTTTTTAAATGGGACACCCCGTATTTTATATGTTTTGCTAATGGAGGATCGAATTTTCTATCTAATGATATTAAGTGTTCCTATACCTATACCTATATCTTATAGAGAAATTAAAAAATTATCTTATAAATATATATTTTTTGGTAGTTGGATGTGGAATGGATTCATGAAAACAAAACATTCGTTATGTCTGTGTTGTTGTAAAAAAATAGTTAACAAATAAGCAATTTATTAATAAATAAATAAACAAAATTAAAATTACGCAACAACACAAAATACCTAATTACTAAATATTTGACTCTTAAACATTCATGAATTGTGGTGATGACATGTTCATTTGTCACCTTTTTCATTTCTTCCCCTTCTAGAGACCCCCCAGCTGTTCTTACTCGATTTTCTAAATCTTCCCTTGTTGTGACTGGTGTCTTGTATACTATGTTTTTAATCCTACCCCATAGATAAAAATCTAGGGGGATAAGATCCGGAGGCCTTGGGGCCATTTCCATGGACCTCCTCGGTCAATCAACTATTTGGGAGTCATAGGAGCTGCATCAGGATGAAGCTCATTAAATTTTCTGCAAGTTATATATAAAACTCTACTACACTCCCCATGAAAATAAGTTGAACTTAAACTATCTAAGCTCGAATAATTTGAATGAGCCATTTTTATTACAATAACATAGACATAACGGTAAATGGATTTTTCATTATTTTGTTTCTATTAATTAATAATTTTTAAATTTCGCTTAAGTCCGAAAATATTGAAGATAGGTATAGGAACACTAAATATCATTAGATAGAAAATTCGAGCCTCCATTAGCAAAACATATCAAATACAGGGTGTCCCATTTAAAAATAAGAAGATTTTTACAATAATAATTCATCTCTCTCAGAAATATTGTTATGGAGACGCCCTGCATAAAACTAAGTAAATACTGTTCGAAATTATAAAATTTCGATGGTCTTGTGAAACTATTGTCCAAATTTCAGCATTCTAGCTGTAACCGCTAAAAAGATATGATTTTCTTTTCAGGTCCCGATATGGCGTTAAAAAATCACACGATTATTTATAATTCAAAAACTCTTAAAGATAGGTATATAATATTATACAGAAAATTGTTCTAGATATTTATCTAGATTCTAAAAAAATATAACATATAGGATAATTCATTTAAAATTCCGAAGTTGCTACCACTTTCGGTATGATCCGGCAACACCGCACCATCCTAAATATTTTATAAACGTAGAAAACCATCTCTTATAGCCGCAACCAGATTTTCAAAATAAAATCTCATTTAGTTCTCGATATACTTCTAATAGGCAACTTTACTTGGTGTACCCTGTATTAGTTGATTTCATATTGGTAAGAATTTTTGTGCAATTTTATATCACTATGGGTCAGAAAAAGTCTTGTCATTTTTATTTGGTGACTCTTTCACAATTAAACTTTTTAATTAATATCTTCTTGAATTAATATCCAATATATAACATTTTGGGAAGTCCAGCTCCAAAAAGTTTTCTCCCACCCTTAGATTTCGTGTTTATTAAAATAACAAATTGTATTTTTAATAAATTGTGTTTATTTTCATATTTACAAAAAATTATAAAAAAATAAGAGAAGTTGTTCGATAGAAATTGAAAATGATTGGCACCTTTCTGGGAAGAATGTCAACAGATCCTAAGGTTTTTAAGAATACAATTATATTGTGAGAGAAACGGTGCAAAAATAAAGAGCAGAAAGTGCAAACAGTGTAAATAAAGGCATCAGAAAATGATAATAGTATAAAAACTACTATATATGTATGTATATTCAAAACTACAGGCAAATGTGCTAATATAAGGAAATATTGAAGTACATAAGAATTAGGTGGAGAAAATAATACATCTCTCATTGTTGTTAAAAAAAGAGAAAATAAAATTAAACAGAGATTAAAAATATTAAAATTTTTTAAAAATATATACTATTTTATCTAAATAATTTATAAAATTAAGACCATATTATGATACTTTCTATAGCTAAAAGACTAGAATGTTTAATAAGGTACAGAAGAAACAGAAAAAAGAAAACAAGTATTATACAAAACGTCTCGGTAACAAGAAAGTAGAAACATGCAAGTGGGGAATATCAGAAAGAACTAATAAGAAGTATAAAGAGCACCGGAAATGCTAATGATCACATTTAGGAAACTTTTTTTACTAGATGAAGTCTAGTTCTTGCCAACTTGGTCAATTTGGCCCTGGAGATTGTTCACTACCTCTGGAGGGAATTGATCTCCTAAAATTTCGAATAAGTTGATTTTTTGGTCGCCGGGTATGCTTTCGTAGGCTCCAATTTCAATACCTTCTTGCACCTAAAACAAATAGAGCATTTTTTAAACGAGGTTATATAATTTCAGCACTTTCCAGCTGATATTTAAAACAAGAGAACGCTTTTTGTCAATCGTATTTTTTCAAAGACTGTGTGCATCGTAATGCATGATGTATATATGGCATTATATAGCCAACAAAAAGAAAATTTAATATACATGATATCCGAATAATGCATCAGGATATTTTGAAAGGTGATTCTACATATCAAAATAAAGGTAGGTAAGTCATATAACAGTCGAAAAATGTGTACCACCAGAGGCCACACGCTACCTAAAATTCAAATTTAATTTTTGGCATATATTTTTTGGTTTTTTGATTGTAATAATAAAATAAAATTTTGATGTAAATTTAAAGACAAAAGAATGCCTAATAAAAAAGATATTCTTGATTCGAGTCGGTAAACCACACCGTTTAGACGCAAAAGTGGAATTAAAGCTTTTATTAGCAGTAAAATCAGTATTTTATATAGAAGCAAAGAAAGTATTGCATTTTTGTTATATGCGCTATTTTAGGATGTAGAATTGCCTCCAGTATCATAATACATTTTCCGAACACCATGTAGCATAAGATTACATATAGTTAAAAGTAACAACATTTTATTATACTGGGTTTGTTGCACCGTAAGTAATAAAAATGTATTATTGTTGTGATTGATGACACTCACGGTGATTAATGAGGCATATCTCACGGGTTGATACTTGGAAATTGACACACACACATGACTCAAAGGTACTTTTTGGGAGTTTTATAATGTAATGTGTAGAAAAATTCTATTGATTTACTAAAAGTGTCTCTCAAGCTTTGGTAGGCTCGTAATAATTGTACAATTCCAGGTTTGGACACGATTAAAGCCCGAAATTCAATTAAACGTTTGATTTTGGTCGTTTTAAAACGTCCACACCTAAGAACTAGCAAATATATCGCCAGTTTTCGAGCTTGGAGTACAACATAACCGACAGCCAGTGAATTACCCAATTATGCGTAATTAATTTGGTTAATAACGGCTCTGGTGGCTTCGTGGTTGAAGCGGCAGTCAGTGGTAACTTCAGGACAAGGGTTCACAGGTTCAAACCCCGCGGCCGATAAACCGATTCGCACTAGGTGGATTTTAGTGGTATAAGCCCGGCGTCATTCAAAAAATAGGGAAGAGTAAAAAATGTATCATCCCTATCTCAACCCCATTCACGTCGGTAACCAGGGCGGAGGAGATAGGATATCTCGTGTCTTACGAGTGACGGTACGAACTCCCCAATCGGTAGGACATAGCGCAATGCAAGAAACCAAGAGTGATAGCTCTTGGGGGCGCAGCGTATCACTGAGGATCGTGGTTCGGATCCCACGTTAAGATGTAGGTGCCCTCGGGAATGGCCCTAGCAGCGACCGAAGAGGAAAACATTGAGGAACAAAAATTGGTTCTTGTAATAAACAATATATCCATCCCAAAAGTAAAAGTATACTTTACATAACTAATTATCATAATATTTAAATAAATTATTATTTACTGCAGTAAAATGCGAAATCACTGCAATTTGTAACTTACTTGATATCCTTCTATTACATTCACATCAAGAGGTTATAGAATACCCACAAAGTTATTTAAATATCTTGAAGAAGGAGTTTTAAAAACGGCAAATGAAAGTGATCATTAAAAAGCTGAAGATTATTATCATTATTTTTGTTACGATCATAATAATAGTTGTTGCATAAAGATTATTGTTTATTATTCGTTGTCGGGTGTTTTATAAGATTATTATAATTTTTCGGAATAAAGTGGATTTTTAGGTCTAACTTTCAATTCTGCTTTATCCGCGGGAACACGTTATTAAAACTTAGAACATTTAAGCTCTGGAACTGTAGGCCGCACACCTGACATACAAATATGGCGCTATAAACATTTTTACAACAAATGTGTCGCTATATTACCTTTAACATAAAAGATCCTAAGGGCAAAATTTGACATTTTCACTTTCTTGACTTCTTGGACCACTCTTTCTATCATAAATTGTCCAATCATAATATGCTGACTCGATTTATCTATATACAGGGTGTTATGGAAATGACGTGTTATATTTAAATGGGTGACTGCTTGGGTGTCCTAGAGAAGCGCTACATATTTTATTTTTTTTAAATCGACCGTTTTAAAAGTGGGGTAATAAACACTCTTACTCACAGGTAAGTCCACGCTACTGTACAACATTTCACCCAGAGTCAATGGCAATGTTGCCAAACTTAATGTAAAACTGAAATTCCATATAAAATTATAAAAATAAATTATTTTCTACCTACTTGTATTTATCCTTATACCTAAAGAGCGAGGAAATCCAGGCACAAACACAATCAGTTTTTTTTCTTTTTCATGGGAACACTCCTGGAAACACTTTATGTACACACAGTAATAGTGAAACAGAACCGATAGTTAGCTTTTGAAAATACAATAATACAGATTATACTACAGATTATTAGATTTTATTACACGCGACGAAATTTGACGTCCAGAAGAAACGAGTCAATAAAAACAATATTCAAAGATTTTTTATATACGGGCAAGATACACGCGTAAACCGAAAAAACAGAGCGGATCGCTGAGAGTGTGTTGGTGATCGAATAGACACAATGTATCCGGCCGCTGGTTGGTTTTGAACTAACAGACGCACGCGTTCGGCGCTGTATGAAACTACTTCGCTCAGCCGATGTAAGGCGTCAAGAGGTCATTGGCATTTGACCTTATGACGTACGTTGCTATTACTATGCTGTATGTTTTTTCGGGTTGTTTAAAACATAGTCCGTCGTAAATGTTCTTCAATTAATTGCACAAAAAGGTATTACAGAATGGAAAAGTGTTTAAATTATTTTATTTTGTCTAAAGAGTTTAAGGTGTACATATGACAACACCGGCCAGAATTCCTTGATTGCTTACATGTATCGCAGTGCCACACAGGTGTTTTTCTGGTCTCTTTTACCGCTGAATGAATTGAAAGCGCCATGTCTGGCTATTTTTCTTCAATTTGTCTTTATCTCAGGAATTGCAGGTTTAAATGTAATACGTCATTTCCATAACACCCTGTATATAGAGGGTGTTAATTAAGTATGTGCAGTAATTTTCAGAGACGATTCTTTGGGTGATTATAAGATAGAGGATTTAAAAAAAATTACATTACAAGCTGCTTCCGCAGTAAATAATTTATTACTAAAAAATCCATGGAGCGGTATGAAAAAATGAATCAAGAATGTGTTGACTGATGTCAATGTGCAATTAGAACCTTTCATGTTAAGTATGGCAGTATATGTCGAGCGACACATGCCTTGTAAAACATTTGTAGCGCCACATAATATGAACAAAAAGAGAAGGGAACAAGTTACACTGGACCATAAATAACAAGAAAAACAAACAGAAAAAGGAGTATCGACAAAAATATATCAAATTTTACATTATCCTAATTTTAACTTACTTTTTGAATTTGTGCATCTTTGGGAATCAAGAATGTTTGTTGTGCCTGCCTGATGGCTTCATTGGTGTATGCTCCTCCTTCTTTTTGAGGGTACGCTGACGCCATGGCGATGATTGCCAAAGAAATGATGGCCAGATTCATTTTTAGACTCCTGAAAAAATAACACTGTTTATTACTTTACTTTTGGTTGCAGAATTTGCGCCTAACATCTCCTTTGCACAGATAATTGTTCAATAAATAAAGAACACATTCAGGGCCTATTGCACAATTAGGCTCGCTAGACCAGGGCCTATGGACCAATGGAAAGTGAGACCCAAAAAGCTTTTAAAAATATAAATAAATAAAGTAGGTATACATACGTTTAAAACAATACGCATTTTCACTCTTAAATCAACAAATTTTAAAAGATAAGTTCCTTTTACCTTCGTAAATTAAAATTCAATTATTAATTCAAAACACCTTTACAATCAAAATCGAAGACACACGGATAATAACTTATACAAGCTGATGCTCTTAAATTACTTTCTCTATGATGACACATACAGGGTGGTCCAACAGTGCGGAAAGGTAAAATACCTCCTTTGTGGTTGGAACTATAATATATTGTATACAGATCAAATGACTGCCGTGCACAATCTAAAAGGAGTCATGCATTTTAAAGATGAAGTTAGGTCAGCTCTTTTCTCTGTGAAGTCAAGGGATGTCATCAGATTCTCATAGACATGTTACTTCGCTGTTGTTCCGTGATTATGCCTTTCATGAACTTCTTCATTCAGAACTGCGATTGTGGTGGTGACTGACGATATTTTAACGGATGCTGACCTAACAACGCTGGTCCTCAAACTCTTCTGATTGCCATTCATCAATGGTTTTCAAGCTATTTGACAAACAGAACGCAAATAGATAACCTTAGCTATGTGTGCGTCCCAATTTTAAAACACCCTCTAGAAAACGAAGAGGAAACTAGCGATCACTACAGCCTGATATTTAATAAGGGTAAAATTATCTTTAAAACGACATTAAGGTTAAATTTGGATGAAGGGTATGGAAGATGCAACAGTTTTAAAAATACTTTTATATAAACTTCCCCCTATGTAGTTTTCTATAAATAACTCTTAATGAAATGAATGAGTAAGGAATTTCAAGAGATTTCTATAATGAGGACAATGGAATGACATAATAATATACGTAAGCCACAATTCAAAATAAGACCAATAAATGCTTTAATACTTATTGGAAAAGTTTGACACTAAATTTTAGACACCCTGTAGATCCATATGGATCAAACGTGGGTAACAAAACTATTCTACCTTATTTATTAAGGGGTATCATTTAAGTGGTTAGCATTCTTATTTTTGCGAACAGAAAAATGTAATCGGTCAGCCAAAATGGCTAGTTGGTCAGCAACTTATGGACAGCAAACATTTCTGAATCGTGACAGTGCCCTGGGAAAACAAGTGAAAACCCGCCCCCGCTACACTTTTGTAGCCGATTTCCTTCTGTATTCGGCAGAAGAAAACACAAGAAAGTTATATAAATTGACAGTGTAAACTCTTGCTGACCAAGTAATCATTTCGCAGCTCGACTGTTAATAACGGCAAACCATTTAATTATTTCTCTTTATTAAGTATCTTGTATAATTTTATTAACGGGGCATTATTTTTATTTTTTAAAACCAGAAAAAAACTGTTATTTATTGTAATTTTCCGTTGATATCGACAATTATAAGAGTATGTAAGTAACCATAGGAAACACCCAAATAATTTCTTGTTGTAATTTAATTTTTTGTTTTAAAATTTATTCGGTGTAAAAATGTTATTTTTCAAAACAACACACCTTGCTCGCCCGCTTGCGGGAGCCCTGGTACACCCTGTATGCTAATGGCAAAAAAACTGCGCACTCAAATTTTCGTGTTTATAAATAAAAAATAGTGAAAGAAAGCAAGTTAGAATATAGGAATTCTTTCCCCAATCACGTACACTAAATCACTTATACCGACATCCTAAATCACTTTCACTATCGTGACCTCAAAGCTTACCTTAATAAAATTACACGTGAACAAAACAACACTCGTTAGGTTAAAATTCTCCGGTACCAGTTTGGCCAACCTCTTATATAAATATCGTTCCATCTCTCTACGACTTTCCCCCATCTTGAATGATGATGGTTTTAGGCTGGCTGACCTGGATCATCGGTTGCTTTTTTTTTAATAAATATTCTTTTGTTTATATATTACTTAGCGTTATTTTAGCAAATAATTAGAGTCATTTTTGGAATGCTGCGGGAAGATAGGTATCGGCTTAAAGCTTCGTGTGTGACATTGCTCCTAATATTCTTTTATCGAAGAAACTGATGGTGTAAGGGCGCAAGAGAAGCTACTTTTATTTAACAGGATTCCGGAGAGAACGAGATTTCTTCCCATGCGTTTATTCCTGTTTTAGGAAAAAAATGTCAAAGGAAAAAAACTTTTAATAGAATTAGAATTCGCGGAAAGTCTATTTGTTTCGGAGGATTTTTAGATTTAATTTTTTTGACTGAAATGTTGTTCAAGTTTGATATTTTATAACTTTTTTATTTTTTATGCGATTTTCATGATTTTGTTATCAATTTGTAGATCAATTTATTGTGTTTTTCCTTAATTATTTTATAAAGTAACATTTTTCGATTAGGCTATATTATACAAGAGTAAATCTAACTGTTGTTCTTGTCGTAATTTCAAGATACCCTGTAGGAAAATTGAGGTGGCTAATTTTATTGAGATACTATTTCTTATCATCTTAGATGTATTCTAAACATTTTGTTTCTTGGTTCATTCCATTATCTCATTTCTGCTACGAGCTGCAAAATTTTAAATGAAACGATGTTATTTTTAGAAAATGTATGTCATGGGTATATCTACCGAAGCAAGCAAACCCAATTTTGTATTGGTTGAGCTCTAATCGCCCACTGTTACATTGAGGAAATCCTCCAAGCAGTTGTTGTTCCATTTGCACCTTTCATTGGGAACCAATTTACATTAATGCATAGACCTCACGTTGCACATAAACTGAGCGTGGATGAAGTTGGACGTCCAAGACTGGAACTACATGTAGACCGGATCTCAACATAATCGAACATCTATGGTATCAACTTAAAAGGGCATTCGTCATCGTCCTGTACAACCATAAACCTTGCAAGACTTACGACTGGTGATGACCGAAGAATTTCAGGCGATCCGTCAAGAAAGGATAAGTAACCTTATTCGTTCGATATCACGAAGACTGCAATCTGTCATTATTGTGAGAGGAGGAAATACACGATATTAAAATTGTTTTCGTTAATTAACTTTATGATATACCTAGTGTTTGGTTTTCTTAATGAAAATAGGTTAGGCGATTACAAGAAACAGTATGTAAATAAAATTATTCTCATCTCGGGATTTGCCGGTTTAAATATAATACGTAATTTCCATAACATCCTGTATAAAGCATACCACACCACATGTTTATCCGAAAATTTGCTGTTTTAATTAAGATATAACTTGAAAGCAAATGAAAAACGGATAAGGATATAATATAACTCTTAAACATTTATTTCCACATATACATACGCTCTTGGAGTTTGTTTTAATTTTTCTGTAAAAAATTACAGGAATTACAGATTTTTCGTTAGAAATTTATATTTTCTCGCGTCCCATCAAAATAGCTCACGACTAGATAGTCCCGACAAAACAACTCAAACACAAAACAGCCCCGTTCCAAAATAATCCGGATAAAATTGGTCGGGTTTATTCTGGTCCCTTAAATATTAATAAATACCAACCGTTTAATAAATAAATAACTCTTAAGGAACTTTGTCATGTTTGGAAAAATCTACAATTACTGGTTTTCCGACGTTTTCTTCCTTAAAGTAACTACTTTCATTAAAATACCCTTGTAGTTACTCTAGTGATGGTCGAATCTGGGCTTTATATCGTGTCAAAAGTTGTTGAGGTGTGTACAACTTTTTGGTCCGGAAGGGTACACACCAAGTTTGGTTATGTAAAGACATATTTCCTCCCAGATTGACGCCCAGCAAATTAATAGATGAAGCCGGTGGGATTGCGTGTCCTGCCATGACTATATCCGGTTCTGTAATGTTAACCTTTTTAGAGAAAACTGCTGCCTGGATTTTCTTAGCGTTAAATTCGACTATCGGATTTTTAGTTTTCACTAGAAGGTCGTTAATGTAGACTAAGAAGAGGATGGGAGACAACATGGACCCTTGAGGAACACCGGCTAAAAAAAAACTTCGAAATATCAGCACGTCATTATGGTACACCATGTATAAAATTAAAACAAAAATTAAATAAAATAATGAATGAAATTTAATTTTAAATGATGGTTGGGATTCTATTGATGATATTGATGACTATTTGTGAAGAAACCCAACAGAAATAATTTCTTTCTGATGGAATAAAGGCAATGATTCTGCACGTGAGCTAAAATTATTGGATATTAAATTAATATCGTATAAATTAGTGTCTGTTATAATAGAATTAATAATTTTCTAGTAATTAATAACCGTTTAGAACCAAACGGGTAGACCTTGATAGTGCAATCCCATGTGTAAATGCAATAGTAGAAACTAGCGTCCTCTTTATATACCTATTGTTTTGATTTGTTAATTATATTTTCCGGCAAATGTACTTTAACAATACATTTTTTATAAGCTGCTATTTAAAGGACTACAGCAGGGGTTCCCAAACTTTTTAAGTTTGCGGCGCACTTATTTTGTCACTGCGCTCGAATCTTGTATACTTTCATAAAATATTCAATGGTATGCAAACATCGTGTATGTACGTAGTTATAGTTTAGTTTCCGAAGAAGATAAAAAAGGAGCCCAGCGGCGGTGCCTGGATTAAAATATAAGGGAATAGCCAAATATAAAAATATATTTTTTTTAAATTACCACTCTTCCTATATCCGAGTAGATTTTAATTTGTATACAAAACCAAAACTGGGTAACATTTTTTGTTGGGTTTGCCTCTGGTTAGACTCTTTTGGAGTATTAAACCCACTACTAGATGGATAACAAATAATACAATAATTATTAATTCAACGAAAGTATTGTACTTATTAAAGTTAATTTAATTTATTGAATAAAAATAAATATACTGTTTCTTACTTTCTTTTTCTTCCTTTCTTTCTTGAGGAAGTGGCCTGAGCTACAGTATGATGAGTCTATGGAGCTACTAACGGGAAGGCAAAAGGGGCACTGCCCCCACTTTGTGGTTATCGTACATATATATCGACAACATTTTATAAAATACACTATAGTTCCTATTTTATTCTGAAATATTACAAAATTGTCACCAGTACGTTATTTTCCCAGAGTTCCGTTTTCATAAGGACCACGGTAGAGTGAAGTTATCGAATAGCCATAACTTGAAGATCAGGTTATGATTACTTTAACCAGGTCCAAGATTGTGTGTTCCTTAATGACGTGCTAATATTTCAGGGTGTGATTCCTTAGGTCTTTTTATAAAGAAAAGTTCATATGAACATATGTCCGAAATGGCTTACATTTTTGCTACAGGGTGTTGAATTTTTATTTTTTAAATGGTTATTTTTTAATATCTCCGAAAGTACTTTAGATATTATTTTATATGTGTTAATAGGATATAGAACCACAAATTTTAGTTAGAAAAGTTAATCAATTGTTCCACTAGTGGCGTCCCTGCAAACTTGTTATCTGATATTTTTTACAAAAAAGATGGTACGCCACTGATATTTTTCCATCTGGATATTTTTTCTGATTAGCCTGGTCAATTCTACATGAAAACAGTCTCTTTAGTTTTTATCGTCAGATGCACCGTTCTTGTTTAAAACCACTAAATTCATATTGAAACTCATTATTATTAACATTGATAAAATAATTAATGATAAATTTTGTTTCATAAAAATTGTTGGAAATGGCCACTTTCACTTAAAAGGCATACTTCCGCCCGTCTTCGCATCGAATTGCCCACTCCAACAATTTTTATAAAACAAAATTTATCATTAATTATTTTATCCATGTTAATAATAATGAGTTTCAATATGAATTGCATCTGACGAGAAAAACTCAAGAGACCGTTTCATGTAGAATTGACCAGGCTAATCAGGAAAAATATCCACATGGAAAAATATCAGTGGCGTACCATCTTTCTTGTAAAAAATATTATAGGACATGTTTGCAGGGACGCCACTAGTGGAACAATTGAATAACTTTTCTAACTAAAATTTATGGTTCTATATCCTATTAACACATACCAAAATTGAAAATAATATCTAAAGTACTTACGGAGATATTAAAAAATAACCATTTAGAAAATAAAAATTCAACACTCTGTAGCAAAAAATTTAAGCCGTTGCGGACATATGTTCACATGAACTTTTCTTTATAAAATGACCTAAGGAATCACACCCTGAAATATTAGCACGTCATTAAGGAACACCCTGTATACCTTCCTGTCTGTCTCTTATCCGCCAATTTTCCTTCTTCAAAAGAATAGTAACATTGATAAATAATGATATACTTTGTAATAGAAAAAAGAACAGTCATCTTAAACGTAGGCTCGAACAAACCCGAAACTGTTTAAAAATGTAACCGTAAAATGTAAATTTTTATATTTAATAATAATTTGATTGTGGACATGTTGAAAATATGGAAATAAATGACAAAAACGTATTCCCACTTTCAATGTCATATTAAATTATTGACTAAACCTTTACATCTATGTACACACTTTTCTAACACGTTAAAAATGTTAATAAAATATTAGAAATACCCATTATTGAAAAATGTTACATAACTATTTATTGGTTATTAAATATTTGCTAACAAATTTTCATAAATTATTCTTAAAGCGTTTATATAGTGCAGTGGCGGCGATAATGATTCGGGTCCCCTAAGGCAAATTTGTTCAAGTGCGTTTTAAGCGGAAATTATCAAAGCTAAGTAGCATGGCGTCCCTTCTCGAAGCTGAAGCCTCTCCCATGTATCGCCGCCATTGATATAGTGATTTGGTGGCGGCTCGCAGGACAGCAAATACGGCCGTAGACGAAAAAATTTCAGGGCCACGTCAGCAGTTTTAAAAAAATTAGTATACCGGGTCACATTGAGTTGAATATAGGAAATCCCATGTCATTTTTGAGAGGGCTTTAAGAGACATGTTAACAAACGATGAAGTACTGGGAAGAATGAGGAAGGAAAAATTAAACACAATTATATAAAGTAAGGAAGTTACAGTCTAAGGGCCACGTGATGAGGGGACAGTATGCAGTGTTGCAGAATATTATACAGGTAAAGATACAGAAGAAGCAGAGGAAGATGACGCATTCCTGATTAAATAACTTGAGGCAATGGTACAACTGTAGTTCCATTTAGTTATTTAGAGCTGCACCTGTTTTGATAGCCAACTTTCTTAGAGTAGATGGCACTTGAAGAAGAAGAAAACATAAAAATATAAATAACCTTTATTATTTAGTTGCCGACTAGTCTGGGAAGAGATCCATTATATTGTTGAGATGCTAGAAGAGTTATACAAAAATAATTTAAAAATCTTTTCCTTATTGACAGAGATTCTAATAAATTCGAACACCCAGCGACTGACCAGTAACCCCCTAGTCCACAACTAAAAGTCACATGTTTAAATGTGTGCCATTCAACCTCGTTTTTAAAACGATTCAAAAATAAACATTCTTAATTATTTCAACCTATTTCTGAAAAAATAATAACTAATTACCTGCAATAAAAATAATCCCAAGTGGTATCTTTAATAACAATACTTGTTGCTTTAATAAATATAAAGTTTTTATTATGTAAGTTGTAATAATAACTAATTGGTCGAAATAATTACTGTGTGCTTCATATTGTGAGATTTATATTGTCAGATTTTAAAATTTTATGCTTGAGGACACGAATAATTTTTTTTATGTCATACTAGTGAATTATTGTGTTTTTATACCTTAGATACCATCTACATAATGGGGATTACTTTATGCCCGTGCGGGCATACAGTACACATTATGGTCCGCGCTGGCATTAAGACGCAACAAACAATTTTCGATTAACTTATTCTTTATTAACAAAATATAAATTTACGTTTATATATTATTTGGTTGTATTTATATAGAGAACTGGTAATTCTAGAAGGTTCCGCTGATAGCTAAATTTCCTGCAGTAAAAGTTGGCTCATGATTCATTGTCTAAGTCTCTAGTTTCTGTAAGGAAATGCGAGATCCAGATGGTACGCCTGCCAACATCCTTGAAACCTCATTTTTTGAGGATATGCTATCCTCTAAATATCTTTGAGCAACTGTGGTACTCTTCCAGCCACCATTGCGTTTCAGCGTAGTCATACTTGCTCCAGCTTCTGCTAAAAGAGTTGCCGACGTTCGACGTAAACAATGACCAGTGTACTTTTCGGGGTTGTTCAAACCCAAATATTTTGCATGATACAGAGAATTTTCCCAAATGTGTTTTTTCCAACAGGTGGTACAGTACTGCGGCCTTGTCTGTAGCTTAAAAATGTTCTTTTTTCTGAGCAGCCATGTGGCCGCAAAGACATATAATCTCCATATATATATAACCATTATATTGCCAATACGAACGTTCCAAATTACAAAAAGTGTCCCCGCTATGGGATATGGCTTGGCACCATTGAGTTTGCGCAGTAGGGGGGAAATTTTATCGATCGCGTCAGTGCCGGCCCGACATTATTTCTTTTTGTTATTCATCGCCATCTTTGATTCTTGAAGCCTTTTCAAATTACAGAATAAAAAGTGGTTCATCCACATTGTTGTCGGTATATTAGTGCTTATAAACTTTCATTACCTAACAACGATTTTTGTAAAGGAGTTTTTAATTTGTGGTGATTCGATTCCCTGTTTGTTAGGTTAGTAACTTGTTTTGTTTAAGATGAAAGGACACAAGTGCATGGTGCTTTTTTGCAAAAGTTGTGAATCAATACCAGGTATAGAGTATTTCAGGTATGTAGGTACATAATATACTTATACGAAAATATTTTGCTTATCACATGATCCGATTTTCGGGACCGAATTTCACTAAAAAGCTTGTAAAAAAAAGAAGGAGTGTCACTCGTATACAATATAATATATATGTGGTCACTACCTAACCTTAAAATTAACGTATTTGTTGCATTAGTAGCTGATAATTCCCAAAATAGTCAATATAGTCATTCATTCTTAAAGGCCAATTTATAAACTCGACGATGACGATTGACGGTGCAGTTTGACGGTGCTGTTTGACGGTGCCGTAAAAAGCTGGATTTATAAACTTGACGATGGCGACGATAACCTATAACCTGTTTTTCTCGGCTTTTCTGTATTTTTATGTGATTATATTAATTTTGGTGTTTATGTGATCTGAATGATACTATCAACACTTAACAACAGTACACTTTAAAATGGTTAATAAGATGGTATAAAATAAAATAATATTTACAAAATATCACGTGACAGGTAAACACGATTTTGATTGGCTGTGTAAACTTGCTACGAACGTTGCTACGGCCGTCCACCGTCAAAAGATAAAATTGGTTCATGTCGGCCGTCACCCACCGTCAAACTGCACCGTCATCGTCAAATATAAATGGTCTTATGCATTTCAATATGTTTAAGCTGTACCGTCACCGTCGAACAGCACCGTCAATCGTCAACGTCGAGTTTATAAATTCAGCTTAATTTTTGGTTTAGAAAAAAGTGAGGTTAAGAAATATTCGAACGGAATTTAGCACCAAAAGTTTCCACCAATCAATGCACTGTCGGACATCATATCGTCAGAAATCGTATGCATGGAACGCTGTCTTAAATCGAACCCACCAGTGAAATTTGCATTAAAAAAGTTGAAATCCGGTCCTGTCGAATGTTTATTTTCACAAGGAAATTTCCGAACTGCGCAAACTCGCTATTACCCGCTCGATGTCCATAGCGGGGACATAATTTCAGATGGTATTAGCAATATAATGGTTATATATATGTGATAATCTCTCATAAGTTTCACACTATTCATTTCGACTTCATCAATAATGGTGAAAACTCGTTTTTTGTCAGTTTTGGTTCCTGACACCGTTACAAGGACTGAATTTCAATCCTCTACATGTGTGACTAACATATTTACAAGTTCTTGCCGCCGACATCCACCAAATGCACCAAATAATAATGCGACCTTGTTCATTAAAAACGTTTCATTTTGTGGCTCATGAATAAATTTTAGGACATTTTCTCTAGATATCACACTGTATTTTTTTGGTTGGTACCCTTTTGACCTTTGTTTTAAATACTCGCATAATTTGTGAAAATTACATATACTAATAGTCTTATTTACCATAAAGTCTTCTCTATCATATCCATTTTTGAAAGTGATTTATGTCGCCTCTTTTTAGCATGTAAATAAAATATGTTATAATGTCTTTTTAAGATTTTAATCTTATATTGAGTAAACCTTTTGACGAGTTCAATATCTTGACTGTATGAGATCAGTGAACAATAAATGATTTGATTTGATTTGATCATCGAATATTTAGCCCACAGAGAGCTCGGGGAAAATTTTTCAGATAGATCATTAAAGTACCCCAACAGCACAGTTTCGTTCATGTTTTCTACACCATTTTCTGACATCCACTTCAAAAATTGGTCAAATTCTTTGTCGTATGAGTATCTGCATTTTCTCGGTAACAGGGTTTGCGTTGCTTTTTCAGCCTTTTTTTCAATTTCGTCGGGAATTTCAAAACCTTGTTCCATTTTTGATTTTTGACTTTGACATATTAAACATTTGAATACTTATCTCACGAGCAACAAAAACGCAGGCTATAATAATTTCAAGGTAATGTCGCAGGTAAAAATAAAAATTTGGTAAATCAAATTAAATTTAAAAAAAATTTTTATTATTAAAAACGAACTGGTAGGTATGACATAAAAGTTTGTATGCACCATGGGTTGGTTGGTTAAAGGCGGGGGTCGGTTTAAAGGCCCGAACTTCAAGTCACTGCAGCCTTTCGGCTTATTGTGTACCCCGATCTTGTTAGAAGATGTTTGTTCCTACTATGAGGTCCAGTAACCTTCTACCAAGCTTGTCATGTGGGAGGTTGTCACCATCTTATATGTTCCCGAAGATATTTTGTCTTCTACGAGACAGTGCTATGCAGCGGTATATTATGTGTGAGGCGGTTTCATCCTCTTCGCCGCAGAGTCTACATTCAATGGATCCGTTGTTTAGCCCTATCCGTTGAAGGTGTTTTCGCAAGTGGCAGTGGCCTGTTAGCAGACCCATCACTTGTTTCAACTGGGGCCGCGTCAGGGTTAGTATCCCATTCGATAGTATTTTCGATGGTTTTCCCATTACGGCCCGTGCGTGTATTAGACCAGGTAACTCTTGCCATCGAGATAGGTGTTGCTTTTCCGACCATCTATCGAACAAACACCATGGGTACTAATTGATATAAGTATACCCTCGGGCGACTTACGAACCCTCGGGCCAGAGGCCCTCGTCTTTGTAAGACTGTCGCCCTCAGGGCAGAATAATCTACTTGTGACTATTAAAATTGCTGAATTATGATCTCTTTATGCTCCTTCCATACATCTTCCTATATAGCATACAGGGTGTTATGGAATTTACTTATTTTATTTAAACCTGAAAATCGAAGGGGAATTAATTGCCCCTTCCTCGCCTTCGATAGTCTGTGCGTTTAAGAATATTTTTTGTTTGGTTCTTCCTGTATATTTTCGCCCATGAGCAGTCACTGTTGAAAACTAAAATCTATATCCCTTATACTTCCCGAGATCTCAACGATGAGGCTCCGAGAAGTTGTATACCATGGACTTTTAAAAATGAAACGCAATAAAATTCTAGAATAAAAATGTTTTAATGTATTTTTAACGAATAGGATAAAGACAACCTAATTTACCTAAAATAGTAAGACCGCATGCGCAATTGCAACTTTTTATAATGCAACTATTCTGTCTCGCAATTGTGAGCCATTGAATAATATCGGGATAGGTCACAATTATTGTGCAAGAAAAGTAGCAATTGTGCGAGCGGGCTAAGTTTACAAAGTCTAAACATTATTTTCTAAACAGATAAATTTATACAAAACAGTGTTTTTCATAACGTCACATTTCTAAACGTTAAAAAATTAAATATAAAATTAATTTAAAATATAACACAATTATTATCTTAATAAATACTTTAATATATTAAATTATCATCTACCGCCATATTCACTAAAAGGTTTTTAATTTAACCGAGCGCGGATCCAGGGGGGGGGGGGCATGGGGTCATGACCCCCCCCCCCCCCCCTTCCGAGCCACCGATTTAACACAAAAAATACCATAATACAGGGTTGACTAACGCGGCAGGGTATTAATGGGTTAAAATGACAACGGTAAGAATAAGGGCGATATTTTAAAGTCGCCTTAAGGTACAGAATGACAAAAGCCATACTTAACACGTTTGACAGTATATTAAAGCTCTTTTTAACTCTCATCTGAAAGTGATAATCTTTCAAATTAATTTAATACCGCTGAGGGCCGATACTTGAATGTTACCTTAAGTTAGACCTTAGCTAAGGTAGCCCTAACTTTATGGTAAACTTTAAAAAAATTATGATTTATTTCAGCGTCAATTGACGCGTTAACTCTAAGATTACCACTTTCTTAAAGATCTATTCTATTAGATGAGAGTTAAAAAGAACTGTCAAACTTGTGTTAAGGATGACCTATGTCATTCTGTACCTTAAGGTGAGGAATTGAGCGACTATAAAATCAAAAAAATATTTTGATCGGCTAAATGTCAACCTCTTTAGTGAATAAGACGGTAATTGTTTAATTTTTATAATCTAATAATATTTTGTGAGCATTTCGTTTGCTAAGTCTATGTTTGTGCAATTAATGTCTAATAAATACAGTAGAATTTCCATGGATTTAAAAAAAAAATCGGTATTATTCACGACAATATACAACAAATAATTTTGGTATCTTAATTCGGTTATTTGCGTATTTTAAACGAATAAATTCTACTGTACGTATAAATCGGCTATGGTAGTTAAAACAGTGGCGTAACTTAAAATATCATTCATCGTATAAATGGCTTATACAGTTGGGTCGAGGAAAGAATGAACATTTGGCATAACTTAACAGTAATATGATAGACGTGTTATTTTTACTGGTCTTTTTTTATCAATTAATGGAACAGGATAAAACAGACCACGTTTTCCTTTATGAAATACAATTCCAGTGTATTAGAGGGAAATGGCAAAATTAAAATATTGTCATGTCATATTGTTATTTATACAGGGTGTTATGGAAATGACTTATTATATTTAAATGGGCGACTCCTAGGGTGTCCTAGAGAAAGTCTACATACTTTTTTTTTAATCGAATATCTAAATAATAAGGTATAAACCCTTTTTACCCACACAGTGACGCGCCGTTCCATCTGGATTCAGTTAGCAACAATGTGGGTCACTAGAGTATACTAACAATGTTGTCACATCACACCGCATGTTTCGCCCCTGCTAGGATACCAGCCGCGCGCGACTATCGTTGCTGCAGTATGTTTCGCGACTCGGGGGTGGAGGTCGAGGGTTCCATGTGCTTGATGTATACGAATTTTAAGCGTTTTGTTAGTTGTATCATTACCCGATGTCTTTTCTGTTGTGAAATAATTCATAATAAGAAATATTGTGATGTGATTTCAAATTTGTGTGATATTGTTGGTTCCGTTGCAAAACATACTTTTTGTTGTTTATTTTTTTATGGAATTTAATTATAAAACGGATTATAAGATCGAAGGTAAGAGAGTATGTACCTTAAAATTGTAGTATTTTTTTTTCTAAAAAGTTTGAAAAAGAAGTGATAACGCGGGTCAAAGACGTCCTATTGTCAAAAATTGAACATGTGCGTTTACTGTGGTGCAATATATGACAACACCGCTTAATAAACTATTGCTTGCGAACGTCCTCAGTAGCGGCCACGTAAATTTTCAGATTTCCTATAAAGTGTATATCTCGTACAATAATTCAAATTTAAGGTTTTTTTCTTCAATTTATTTTTATCTCAGGATTTGCAGGTTTAAATAAGTATAATAAGTCATTTCCATAACACCCTGTATTTTGTGTGGTTCACAAATTTATCGAGTTCCTAAACGAAAGTAATTTGCTATACAGAATTTATTCATCAAAATCATTTCTTATGAAAACTATTATCAGTTACAAACGGTTTCGTTTTCTGTAAGTATGTTATAGATTGTATATTTAATTATCAACAATTGGATTTTACTTGAATCACCTATAACAACTAGTGCTGGGATGCTGGGAACCAGAACTGTTTAATGTCCCATCGGTATAGGCAATCGTGTCATCTCTATAGCTTGGTTTTTACGAAAATATTTTAAAAATCGCGATAATATTCATGAACGTGAAATTATATTTCTAGGTGGAACGTGGATCTATTCCAAGGACAACGAAATATACTCTTGGCATGTCTTTAAAGCAACTGGTTACCTTTGCCAAGAAATATTATTGTATTTTAAACCATATTTTAATTGATATAATTAAATAAGAACATATAACCCACATTTTAAAATCTAATTTTTAATCTTAGTACAATAAAGAAGTAGTTAGAGAGACGGTGATAATGGGGGGTCCGTGAAGTGGAATATCAGTAATATGTTTTTTCGTTGAGTTTAGGTCCTCCTCTACAACTTTTATATTTGATGAAATGCCGTAGAGCGTTGCTGAGAGGCGCTGTACCGCTTTAGATAGGAAATTCTCAATAAATTCAAAATTATATCGAGCCATGTCTGAAAATGAATTTACAGCATCTGTGTGATCCCAAAGTCACGGGAAACACATTTTCTGACAAGTCAACCCTTGCATATACTTTTCCGAGCCTGTCAAAAAAAATGACAATTAAAAAAAAAAGGAAAAAAAGCGAGTTTGAAGTGGAAACTTTCTAGAATGGAACATTATATGTTAAAGATTATGTGAAAAAAATTTTGTCGTTCCAGGTCTCGCCAGTTCATTATTGGAATTTTTAAAAAATTTCCTCGGAGGAAATTCGGAAAACGATCGTGACATGTCAGAAAATTGTTACACTACATTCCTTGACACCCAAATATTGTGGAAAAAAAATTTCAGAAGAATCCTAGCTGGCGGAGCGATTAAGCCCACTTGGACCCATGTCACTTGAAACTTTATAATTTTTCCATTCAGTTTTTTTGACACGCTCGGAAAAGTATATGCAATGGTTGATTTGTCAGAAAATGTGTTTCCCGTGACTTTGGGGTCACGCAGATGCTGTAAATTCATTTTCAGACATGGCTCGATATAATTTTGAATTTATTGAGAATTCCCTATCTAAAGCGGTACAGCGCCTCTCAGCAACGCTCTACGGCATTTCATCAGATATAAAAGTTGTAGAGGGGGAACTAAACTCCACGAAAAACCAAATTACTGATAGTCCACTTCACGGACCACATATTATCACCGTCTTTCTAACTAAAGGTTCTTATATCTACAACCTTCATAATGTTCACGTCTATTAACTGCTAACATTGCTGACGTAGTGACGTCTTCTCATAGGTACTGGCTCATTGTTTTCCCGATTCAACTGTATTTAAATGGGGGACTCCTTGAGTAACCTAGAGAAATGCTACATAGTTTTTTCTTGCTTTTCGACCGTCTAAAATTGGGTAAATCACCCTAAAACCAGAAGTCGTGCGCCGCCCTCCATTGGCAATTAAATGTTTCTTATAACTTAAGTCACATGTCCAGCACTTCTGCCTACATTTATTTTATGGTACGCTACTGTTTCAATCCATGGCCGATTTTTTACCAGGAAAAATAAGTGATCAGACCAAACAATATCACAGAAAACACTAACCACCGACTCACCGGACGAATTATTAAAAAAAATTGTTTGTGTAAAATTTTGAAAAAAATCGCACACGTCTTAAAATGATTAGTCGTTTGACAATGCGAAAGATCGTTTTCACAATAGCATTGGCGTCATGGAAATGTGATGGTAACACTGTACAGGGTGGTTAATAAAAATTTCCAGCGATTTCTCTTGGCAACTTTTCTTATAAATATTTTGTTCCGGAAGCTGTACGGTGAATGGTTTCAGAGATACAGCCGCGCACCTCGCTTTGTTGGCCACCCTGTACAGATTATTGTGATAGTAATAGGGCTGACATCGAACGGCTGTTGTCATTCGTAATAGTATATTAAATAGCAAGAGCGGTAAGACGCCTGTTACACACGGTTTCGAAACTCGCTACGCTCGTACCATAGTTCGAAAGAGTGTGTAATTGGCTTACCACTCGAGTTGTGTACTATACTTTTTCTACGACTTCATATTTACTTTTAGGTTAAATTATCGATTATCCACTCCCTGGACTTTCCTAGTAATAAATTATTTGCTGCGGAAGCAGCATGTAATATAATTTCCCGTTGCGTTCCCTCAACCTGAATATCGTATCGTCACTCACACTTTACCCAAAAATATACAAATTAAAAATGTTGACGTTTAAAGTTGCTTGACATTTACGTTGTCAATGCGACCCGATGGAATTTACAGTCGGACTTTGCATAAAATCTATTGTCAACATTGACGGTTTTGGCATATCAGGGGTAATGTGATTTGTGGAACTGTTACGTAATATATACATCTGACGTAACAGTCATTACGTAACAGTAGACAGTGCCCAAGTTGGTTCTTACCACATATATATAAACAGTATATTGCCAATACGAACGTTCCCAAATACAAAAAGTGTCCCCGCTATGGGAGATAGCGCTGGCCCATTGAGTTTGCGCAGTAGGGTGGACATTTTATCGATCGCGTGAGAGCCGGCCCGACATTATTTGTTTGCTGTTATTCGTCGCCATCTTTGGTTCTGGATGCTTTTTCAAATTACAGAACAAAAATTGGTTCATCCACATTGTTGTCGGTATATTAGTGCTTATAAACTTTCATTACCTAACAACAATTTTTGTAAAGGAGTTTTTAATTTGTGGTGATTCGATTCGCTGTTTGGTAGGTTAGTGGCTTGTTTTGTTTAAGATGAAAGGACACAAGTGGATGGTGCTTTTTTGCAAAAGTCGTGAATCAATACCAGGTATAAAGTATTTTAGGTATTTACAAATACACGAAAATATTTCGCTTATCGCATTATACGATCTTCGGAACCGAATTTCACTAAAAAACCTGTAAAAAAAGAAGAGAGTGTCACTCGTATACAATATAATATATAATATGTGGTCACTACCGAACCTTAAAATTAATGTATTTTTAATTTGGTGCATTAGTAGCTGATATTAAGTTAAGAAACATACGACGTCAGATGAAAGTTAAAATAAAGCTCATTGTGTCGATTGTTGCAAATATTCGAGCACCAAAAGTTTACACCAATCAGGGCACCGTCGGATCATCATATCGTCAGAAATCGTATGCATGGAACGCTGTCTTAAATCGAACTAATCGAAATTTTGATTGCAATATTTTTCCTAACCAACCAGTGAAATTTACATTAAAGAAGTTGAAATCCGGTCTTGTCGAATGTTTACTTTTACGAGAAAATTTCCGAACTGCGCAAACTCACAACGCCCCCTTCGATGGCCATAGCGGGGACGTAATTGCAGATGGTACTAGCAATATACTGTTTATGTATATGTGGTTTTTACTAATATAGGAGTAGAAAAAAAATTAAGGAAAAGCGAGAAAACAAACTCGAACCCAGGGGCAAATATTCGTTAGATGCGACTAAATACTAGTTTCTGGAAGCTAGTAGGGGTGCGAAATTATCAAATTGAAACCTTGAATACCTACTATCATTATAATATTATAAAATATACGGTGATAGTTCCAATCATATAAAAATTATCATCATGAAAACGAGCTTTGGGTAAAAATAATCTTCACCCTATAATTTCGAAAGAAAACGAAAATAATCTCACCTCATCTTAATCTTAGACAAATTACTTTAAAAAATTAAAACTTGTCTTAATTTCTTAACAGCCTGAACACTTATTTTCCACTTATTATGCCGTTTGTGTCTTTTTTTTTAAATGTAAATGACAGAGGTGATGCATTTGACACAATAATTTGTTTTACATTTCTACTATACAAAAGTTTTCTATTTCTAAATCTAATAGTCCATCTAGATTTAAAACAATTTTTTAGAGATATACGTCAATATTTTAATATACATGGTGTCCAGAAAATAGTGGTGGTGAATAATAGGTAAGTCGAAATAATGTCGGTACCTACTTCATATATAGTATATTACGTTGTTTTTCATTCCTGCTGGGACAGTAATGAAACTTTTCACCGAGGTTTGTATACTATTTTATTTACAACCACATCTAACATCCACTTCTTATTATTTTGAATTTAAATTATTAATAAAAGAAAGTAAGTCGTTTTAACTTAAATCCATTGAAAAATTAGACAGAAATTTCAAATATCCGCAGGTGGTAAAATCATTTTTTGAATATGGTTTCCATGTCACTAAACAATATATTATTTTAACAACAGAAAAGCAGAAATCAGATGAGGAATTTCATTTTGCTGCCACTCCACCAGAAATTCGAGAAGCAGCAAAAATAGTAGAATATCTTCTGCCAACTAAAAGCCGCCCTAGATATGACAAGGCATATAACTATTTCAAAGAATAGTGTACGGGAAACAAAGTTCAAAATCCTGGTTCTGAGTCAGCACTACTAGCTTATTTCAGTGAAAATGCCAAGACAAAGAAGATAACAACGATTTGGTCACAATATTCAATGCTGGGGACCACTCTATTAATTAGGGAAAAAGTAGAAACGCAAAGCTATTAGCATTTTTAAAAAAGTGTGTTCGTATATTATGTTGAGATATCGATTTTTTTAAAAATTACTAAAAAATAATATACTTTCCACCCGGGTGGAAAGTAAAAGTAAAAAAACGTCAACTTTCCACCTTTCAAAGATAAATGAAATGTCATTATTACATGCATGGTTGTAAATAAAATATTTTTCCTATCTGGCGTCCTTCTTCATATACAAGGGTTCAAAGTTACACGTAAACTAAAGAAGTTTTAAAATTTTTGACGGTGTTGCTAACAGATTTAACTAGAAAATGATAAAAGATCCAAATCGAATAAATTTTAAAATTTAATTTCGACCCTACCTGTATATAAATCATTTCAAATTCCAATTTCACTACCGAAAGTTGTATTACTATGAGATCACCCAAAATGCAGGGTCGCCAAAAAATGTAAAGATTGAAATTTAATTATTTAACTTGTAACTTTGAAACCCTCGATATATCAATAAGGAAGCCAGATAGGAAGCACATTTATATGTAGTGACCTTACTTCAATTTTCCCTTTATATCCTACAATGTATGTCTGGATACCCTGTATATTAGCAATTACATCGATACTTTTTTTCAAAATGACCTTAAATAATAAATACTGGAAGAATCCTTAAAACTAAAATCTCACAGTTATATTGGCAAAAATTCTAAAGCTCTCATAAATACCAAAAAATTGGTACACAATCATCAACCTAGTTCACCTAAGTCAGTATTTTAATAAATAACAACTCTTCACTATCCACCAAGATATTCATTCAAAAACAATAAATCTATTAACTTTCTGTAGAAATTCTTACTCATTTTGTCCCCTAAATAAGCCACCAATAAGCCTGAACAATCTGGCATCTGGTATATTTCCTTTAAGTACTACGCCAGCCAAAGCGTTGCTTATATCATCAACTTTTTCTTGTTCTTTACTTTTTGGTTTTGTATCAACTTTGGGACCGTTAGTTTCATCTATAAGTTCCTTAAATATTTCGTCAGCTTCAGATTGTTCCTCTTTTGGACTTTTAAGGGAATTAAAGCTTTCTCCGTTCAACTCTCTCTCCAAATCTTTAAAAACATCTTCTGGAGGGTTGTCAGAAGCAATTTCTCGTTTCATAATGCTTTTTGACTTGGCTTCTTCAGGAGTTGGTAGCAACTCGTAGGTACTAGATTCTATCTTATCCATTTTAGTGGGTTTTGGTATATTCATCACGTTTATAAGTTCAACGTCTTGTTTTGCAGCGTTATCTGTACTGGTTTGATTTTTATTAAAATCAAACTTAGTAGTACTAGTTTCAATCATTTCAACATCTGCAAGTACTGATATAGTACTGGTCTCAGCTAACTCTACACTGCCTAGCTCAATACTACCTTCCTTTGGTTTATTTAAAACCATATCATTTGTTTCCGAATTACCTTCCTTAGCAATTTCCTCTATGCTGGCGTTTTCATTTGATACCATCGCAGAGTGATTGGTTTTTGGTGTAGTTTGTTCGCCACTGTCAACCTCGATACTTTCCACTGATTTATCAGAAGTATTTACGTATTCAACTAATAATTTTTTAGAATCAATAGTTTCCTTTAAATCTTCAGGGGTCTCTTTATCAATTTCTGTTATTGATTGATTGTTATTGTCCTTCTTTATTTCTGTAACTGGTTGATTCTTATCTGGTATTGATTCTTTAATATAATTTGCTGAAACTTTAAGAGGTTCGACAGACAATGTTGAAAATGTTGATGTAGTGTGATCAAAGTCTGATATATCATCAGATAATTTTACTTCAGCTATTAGTTGAGCTCCTTCCTCTTCTAACTTATCCTTTTTTACTTTCTTTACTGTTGATTTAGATTTCTCAAATACATCCTCATCGCTTTTTACTGTAATTGGTTCCTCTTTTAAGTTAATCAATTCCGTGTTCAAATTAGCACCATCCTTGACAACTTCAGCTATTAGCTGAGTACCGGCAGTTATATTTTCAATATCAGTAAAATTATTTACCTCAGATTTTAATGTTGTTATTTCAGTAACGTCCACACTATCCTCATCGTCAACATCTATAGGCGATCTCTGTTTAAGTAACTCATCTGGTAACATTGCAGCTTTAAAATTAACAAGCGAATCGCTATTTGCACTGACTTTTAACCATTCACTGTTGAGAGTTTGATTTTTCGTTTTGTTACTAAGAAGATCGTAAACTTCCGGCAAAATTTTTATTTCCATCGTAGTAGAATTGTCACTTTCTAGTTCTATTTCAAATTTTTGAGCTACGTCACCTACTGCAGGCATCACATCAGGTAGCAGTGGGTACGCAGGATTTTGCTCAGCTACCGGCTCAGTGTTTTTTATTTGTGATTCAGTTGTAGGGTCCAGTAAAACCAGCGGTGTTATAGAAGTATCAGAAGTAATCGCCATATCTGTGGTTTCCTTGGAAATGGGTAGTACGGTGGTTTCCAACAGACTAGCAGATTCAGTTATCAATTTCGAGGCTTCTGACGGATGAGGTTTTTCAATACTACTTGTCAAAGTGGTCAACACTTCTTCTTTTGCCGTCGTTGGCTCTTGAGTAGTACTTGTCGTCCCAGGATTTTTTTTCTTCTTTTTAACCAAGCTCAAAATGTGAGTACTCTCAGAAGTTCGTAATTCTAAATCGTTGGTGTCCAAACCATTTGTTGGATCCTCGTTTGGTTGGGAAAGGTTCAAAGGTTTCGTTTCAACTTCGGGTGTACTATGTGCATTTAAATCTCCAAGATTAAGTTCAGTATGACGATTATTACCAACATCAATATCTTGTACTTCCGGCTGAATTCTAACCTCATGTTCTTCCAAGCTCTCCTCAACACCCCCTCTCTGTAGGCCTTCAGCTCCGATGATGGTGATTACGCTTTGAGGGGAGCTGGAGTCCTTCTCTGGTATAAGTTCTCCTTTTTTTAGGAACAGAAGCTTATCCCCTATTCGAAGAATTGGAGGCGGATGTTGGAAAACTTCTGATATCTAGAAATAATAGAAAAATATTACATAATGGCAAATCTCAACTTTTTGAACTTTTTGAAGTTAGTATGAAATAGCTAATAAGGACGGTACAGTTGATACGTTATTGTTATGATCCATATAAAATCTATGGGCTCCCGAACAATATAAATAAATAAAATATAGAAGGTATCGCACCTCACTAGAATCAGGTTCAGAATCTATATCAGTATGTAGGTCATTTGATGTATTCTCATTGGTGGGCAAAGCTTCTTCAATAACCAATGTTCCTTGTGGTCTGGAAATGAATATTTTTGGAGGTGCCGTTATGGGAATTTCCTTTCTTTCGGGAATGATTTCTTGGATGGTTATCCTATAGAACATAAAGAAAAAATTTGATATTACAATTAATTGTAGCTGTGTCTTTTACTACTAATGTTATTACTATGTTACTACTATGTTGGAATGTAGAGTGTAGAGATAATATATTAAATTTTTTCATTTTTACCTTCCTTCATCTTTCTTAGGAATTTCATGGAACGTAGGAGATATAGTAGCTGAATCACTAGTATCTGGGACTTTGTTACTATCCTCGGGAATGTTGTTTAGTGTAGGTATATTTGGTAAATCAGTCGAATTTGTAGAATCCTGCCACAATTCCAAAACTATTGGTTTCAGGGTATTTGAGGGCGGTTCTGTCGTCAAATATGTCCGATCGGGAAGAGCATCTACAAATTTTAACAATACATTTTACATTTCTGGTTGTTTTTGAATTATAGAAGAAGTTGATATCCCGGCTTCCGCGTTTCACCTATATGTTCCTCTCTTGTGTGCGCTTGTAAATATTAAATAATATTTACTCATCACTTAGATAATTAATCTATTCTCTTGCAAATAATAAAGTTATCACGATGGAAATTAAGTTATAATTAAGTTTAGTTGTGTTTTTTTCGTGTCAAATTTTTTGTAGATACCGTCAAAGAAACTTGTATTATATTTAATCTGTTTTTAACAACAAAAATACAATTTTAGAATTCAAAATAACAAATTACGCTGAAACTAATGTTAGCTAATGGTGAATTTTATTTTTTGGGTTTTGATGGCTTATTTATTATTAACGGATATTTAAAAATGTTAAAGAATTGATTATTGCTCATAATTTAAGTTTGAGAAGGGATATCGACTTCCGGTTTGCGCAACTTTTTAAATAATTTTACGAGTAATAAGACTAGCAAATTAAAAATATTGCTTTTCATTTAACTTTCATTGAAAATTGAGTAAATTACTAAAGCGCCATCTAGCGGTTCAGTCTTAAACTAAAACTTAAGTATTATTATAGATTACCATTCGAGTATCGCATAGCTTTTAAAAAAAAACTAAGTTCGATAAAATCGGTTAATTTATTCGGAAGTTATCGAACTTTATCTTCATCACGAATCAAACCTTCCCCCACTCCCTATTTTAGGAGATGGACTAAAATGTCAAATAAATAATTTCTAGAGTGTTATTTGGAGAGTCGAAAACAGTCCCACGTGACCATAACTTCATATACATATACATATATACTGTATTATAAGGTTAACGATAATGCTATGCCATTTTACTTACCAATTGGAGGACAATTATCATACTTTGGACAGCATGTTCCAGGAACCCTTTTGCCTTCACAGTCCTTCCTGATGTAGCACGAGACCTCGGCGCACTGCACTTCACCTCCCCTGCAATAGCAAACCTTACATTCACCTCCAGGATTGGTCTCTAATTTTTCACCATTTGCGTAGATTTTACCGTCATGTTCACATTCTGAAACGAAAATTATGGGTTTATATTGAAAATTGAAATATCAAAGGAACTTAACAAAAAAGAACAAATAGATTTTAAAATTTGATTTTAAACAATAATACAGGGTGATATGGAAATGACGTATTATATTTAAATGGGTGACTCCTGAGATGTCCTAGAGAAGCTCTACATATTTTTTTAAATCGAACGTTTAAAAAGTGGGGTAATTCCCCTAAACCCACCGGTCACTCCTCGGCACATTCATATATGATCATATTACATTGCCAAGCTGTGTAATCAACAGATGTTCAGGCACAACGTTGCCAAACTGTTTAAAAGTGTAAAACTTTAGTTTCTTATAAAAATAAATATTTAGCTTACTTAGAAAGTAAATCCAGAACGCGATTAAGGAATCCAGTTCAGTTCAGTTCTTTTTTCTATAGGAAAAACTTTATGCTCATCACGTGTCCTGATGATAGTGTGGGAGCGCATAATAAGCTTATCTTAATCTCGGAATATAACCGGCATAAAGTCGAAAGAAAAAACACAGTGAAACAGAACAAATTGCACTAAATCACTTAAAGAAACACACAGACACCCACGAGTTTCAAATTAGTTTTTTTGAATATATGCACCTATTATCAGATTACATGAAAGCACTAAACACTAACGCATAATTACACTTTAAAATAACACTACCACACACATAGAACAAGAGCACTTAATCATTTCGCAATAGAAATAATAAAAACGCTAATTTCTATGGGCCATTAACCCTTTACTAAAGATAAAATGAAACAATTATGTTAACAATTGACAGGAACTACCCTTTGAAATAAATAGTCTAGTCCACCTTGGACTTTCTTTCCGAGAACTCCCCGCTACGAGCCAGCGCGGTTGCCATTTCCGAGACTATAATTATACAGGAAAGTAATATTATAGAAGGAAATTAGGCAGTTTATGAATATAATCTTATAAAACATCGAAAGTGGTAACGCTGTATTTTTAGATAAACAACAGACACGTGAAGACAAGAACAGGTTCAAAGGTTAGTTTTATAATTTTTAGATGTCGAATACCAATGTATGAAAGAATTATCTTATTTCCCAGACTACCAGCTGATAAAATCTTATACAATAAGGGCGTATTTTTGTCTACACGGTAGCACTTTAAAATACTAATTCAGATTGAATGGTACTTAGATGTGTTCATGAGATACGCGATGTGAATTTATGTGACTTTGTTTTGGTGTTTTGTGACGGTTTTTGTTCGGTTACCTGATGTTTTTTTATAAATTAAGTTGGTTTTAAATAAGTCCGAAAAGGTAAATAAAATTGCATTTTTTTCTTCTAAAGGGTAAAGTGGCATTTTAGTTGTTCAGATCCGACGGGTGTCGTTCGAATTGAACAAGTGACAACATACCTGACCATTATAAACTCCGCGGTGGTTTGTTCGAGTCAGTTCAAGTTTATAAATCAGAGATTGTTTCCCAGTGAACTGAACTGAACGTAAAAGTTTATAATAATGTACCCTGAAAAATAAACAACTTGAAATCTGTCAAACGTTTGTTGATTTTCTAAAGAGTTTATGCTGAAGATATGACAACACTGTTCAAGATTCACTCACGTTTTTCGCCATATGTTCTTTTGTTTGCCTTCCTGGCAGGGGCACCACGTGGTAATTTTTGGTTTGACATAAGGTCATGTACAGGGCATATTAAATTAAAGCGCCATATTTTTATATTTTTCTTCAATTTGTTTTCATCTCAGGAATTGCCGGTTTCAATATAATACGTCATTTCCATAACACCCTGTATAAACCGTACCTTGTGTATATTGTGGCATTTTGAAAACTCGCTGGTCTATTCCCGGCGTTGTGAGTAACTTGCGATCGAAAATATTTAATAACTACCGATCTAATAGAGGTGCCACTTTTTCGTTAAATGGGTTTTGCAGATAAGACGATAAAGGACAACACAGTATTTTTTAAAATTAATTTAAGGTGGAGGGTCGAGTATGTTAAAAATATTTAAACAATTAAATTGTTGTTATTTTGCATTTGTTCACAATGACAATTTCTTTTCAATACACTTCGAAAGCTAACATAACAAAATGTCAAATAAAAAATGACCTACTTTAATACGGTCAGCACAACTGGAGATATTAAATATAAAGTATGAGAAAATTCGAGAAAACCCAGCAAATTTACCAAAAATTGTGGATATTTTGGAAAATAAATTTTGTATGTTCGGGTATATTCAAGGTTAAAAAGTGTTCGACTTAAAGTTGTTTGTTTCCTGCCTGGTTTTATAATACCTTCTGCAACATTTTGTTTAGTTTTTTTTTTGGAATTTACGTAAAAATAAAATCTAACACGAGAGGATTTTAGCACGTTCGCGCTCTTTTAATCCACTTCAAAAGCCATCTCTTATCTCACAGAAATGAAATTTATTGCATTTGACACTAACACCCAGTCCGACGGCGTTTGATGTCATTTTTGTCACGAGTTTCGCTTCCGGTCTTCATTTGTTTCATGATATAATGAAAAGCGTGTCAAGTGTCACTAGATTTTCCGGTCGGGATTAAAACAGTTGAGAGAGTAATTTGATGCGTCAATTAATTTTGAACGCTTTAATTAGGTACGTATTGTCCATTGAATTATAGGCTATTAAAATATGTTCAAAAAGGTCAGAGGTTTTTTTAAAATACAAAATTATGTTTCCTTACTATACAGGGTGTTATGACATTCCATAGTTCGCGATAGGGCGCATTGGAAGCCCCCCCCCCCCCCCATTTCTTTTGGTCGAAATGGAAGAACAACGCGGATACAAGATCTAACCGCGTCGCCGTCGTATTAATCACTATAGTAAAGTTCTGTAAACTAATTTGGTTCCATGTTCTAAAGATTTGAAATGTGCATTCTTCTGAGGGTGGTAAAGTTAAAACTTAATTTTTTTTTCTCTAATAACTTTGAGAGAAACTAAGTTTTTTTTACAAAATTTGGCAATTGTTGTTTGTTTTAGGACGAGAAATTGATTTTTTTATGAAATTTTACTGTACTATGTAGGGGGTGCGGAATTTTTTCGCACTTTAATACGGTCATAACTTTTTTGTGCCTCAGTGTATTTAAGTTTTTAATAAAAATAATACTTTTCTCATATTTATTGCGTAAAAAAGGTATACTAAGTTCAGGTCGCCCAGAGTTACCGTTTCGTAGATATTAGCATTTAAATTGTTTAGTGCGATAGCTCAGGCAAGCAAATAATATTTTGATACTTCTTACCAATTCACTTTTACATGATGATTAATGTTCTAGTAATGGTAATTGGGAATAATAAATACAACAATTGGATTGTTCTTTAACTTACTTTAATTAAAATAAATTTGACATTAAAAAATATCGTGTCGAAAGAAACCAACAGCCATGCAAACACAAACTTACGATAAACTCAAAATTGAAACATTTTCTGTTCCATAGCAACTGTATCTCTAAATTTTATTTCTTTCCTCATAGGTACCTTAAAAAAATGTTGTTTGCAAATTAATAATAATTGGGCAGGGTGCACTAAACAATTTAAATGCAAATATCTCCAAAACGGTAACTCTGGGCGACCTGAACTTAGTATACCTTTTTTACGTAATAAATATTAGTTAGGATGTAGTACTAAAAAATCTAATAACGTAGTTTGACGTGTTTGCGTTGTAAAACTTGCAATCTAGAAAATGTAATTTCAAGTCTGATAACAATTCCATTGCTGTAGAGTCACCTCTATTCTTTGCATACTCTTATAATTCCTTTACCATACTAATGGCTTGTGATAATTGGTGACATTTGTTTGATTACTGCATTCAACTTCTTCATCAGAGTCCTCAGATAGTGATGTGGTTTCAGTTTGAACTACATAATCGGTAGAAATGGGGTCACTATAATCTTCTAATAGCACATTGCTATCAATGTTAATGGACTCGCCCAAATCATTGTTATCAAATTACAAACTTCCACAACATGAATATTCTCTTTCAGATTCAAAACGCGACATTTTTCTTCCATTTTAAACTTAAAGGAGGGTTTTCGCACACTTTGTATGAAAACAGCCTGTCCGCCGTCCTCCCAAAGGAGCGTCCGCCCAAGAGTGGTTGATTTTCATGGAATTTCATATACCTAGTTCCGGCCTATGAAAAAATATCCGCTTAATAGAGATGTCCGCTTATTAGAGGTGTCCGTTATGGAGATTTTACTGTATATCACCATGAACTATTCGGTTGAGGAATAAGTTAAAATGATTAAATGATACTACGGCAGTAATAGTTAGCAAGTGGTATCCGACTTGTCCTCAGTAGATTTTCCTAACTGCATATCAAGAATACGAAAAATAATCAAAACATTTGAATCTAAAGGTATACCTTTGCAATAGAAGAGAATTTCGCCATACCAACTGCCCAATGTAAGAAGGGAGTTTTATAATTGTTCAGGATATTGTTTGGCGGCTAACGGAGTGTTGTTTGAATATCTTAAACATTAATCAAAATAATTCCTACCACTGTAACTATTATTATTAAATTTTGTAAAAAGGTATCATTACTTTTTTTATCGTTTACTGTGTAGTGTAAAATAAAAAGATAATTTACAGTTTTTTACTGGAAGGTTATTATAATTATTGAAGTAATTTCATTGAAAACCTGTCCCTAACCTTAACATTGACATAAAATGACTTTGCCAAATTTTTAACAATTTATTTGTTGGTGTACAGGTATAATATACAGGGTGTCCGCTAATTAATGGGACATGGAAAAACCACAGACTCCTTACCCAAAAATGTTAGGATTTAATTATAATTAGCTATATCCGTAAGTTGATATTAATTGAGATACAGGGTGTTAATATTAAAACTTCATTTTAGTTTCTCTCCAATAACTTTGACAGAAACCAACGGTTTCTTACAAAATTTGGCAATTATGATTTTTCTAGGACGAGAAACTGATTTTTTGGGGAAATTTTCATGTACAATGTAGGGGGCGCTGTCTGCGGCATTTTTTGCACATTTATTAGGTCATAACATTTTTGTGCCTTAGTGCATTTAAGTTTTAATGAAAATAATAAGTATTATTTTCATTAAAAACTTAAACACACTGAACACAAACCCGCATTGTGCATTAAAATTTCACAAAAAAGTCATTTTCTCGTCCTAAAAAACCATAATTGTCAAATTTTGTAAAAAACCGTTGGTTTCTGTCAAAGTTATTAGAGAAAAACTAAAATGAGTTTTAACTTTAACACCCTGTATCTCAGTTAATAACAACTTTCGGATATAGCTAAGTATAATTAAATCCTAATATTTTTACGTAAGGAGTCTGTAGTTTTTCCATGTCCCATTGATTAGCGGAACCCTGTATAATAATATAATATTCAGATTTTAGACACATTAATTATAAAAAGTGCATGGTATCCACCAGCAAAATACAATAAAGTGTCATTTTGGCAACGCGTGTCAAAATATTTTGGCTCACATGCATGAGTAATGAGTATATCTTAAGACGTAGTTTTATGGGGCTATACAGGGTAGGAATATCTATGTAGCTTTTCTGTAAAATTCCAGTAAATTCTATACAATTTGCTAAAATTCATAACGAGAAAGAAATCTCCTATTGAAGCTTTCTAATTCTATTTGGCGGAATTGAAAAAAAAAACGAAAATGGAGTTGCTTGAAGGTAGCCAGAAAGCCCAAAAGAAGCCCAGCGCAATGGAATATGAACTTATAAAATACGATTGTTATGACCACTATCTGGATTCAATCTATAATAAGTTGGATGCCTGCTACTTAAACGACAAATGGATGTGTCGTAAGGTAATATACAATGTGTACATAAAGTAAGGAACAAATTCATTATCTAGGAATCTAAAAATATTTCGGAAAAATCCTCGGACACGTGTATAATAATTTTTAATGGCGCATTTTTTCCCATACAAACTTAATATACAAGGTGGCTCATGTAGTAGATATGACATTATCGACGATTTTTTTAAATGGGAACCCCTATATTTTAGTTCAGATCTGTAATCTCCAAGAACAGCTGATTTCAAAAACATAACACACTTAGGGCCTAAAATTCATAGTTTCGTTACTACAGGGTAAAACAAATAATTTTATTTAAGATATTTTTTTTTGGCTTGGGAGGCATCAATTAATTACGTGAGGCATTTTTAGCGATTTTTCAACCCCCCTTCCCCCAATAAAAGATTTCGTGACATTTGGCTCAATCCCTTCCGCCATCAGTCAATTTTACCTGAAAGCCTTACGTAATTACTGGACGCACCATCATTTGCTGTTACTTATGTTTTTTCTCAAGTAGGCTTATTTGCTGTTATGTAACTATGGTATTTAGATAATGTCATTGTAATTATATTGTATTTTTCTAGTAAGTTTATTAGAAGTAATAAATTTTATTTTAAAACATATTGAGTTACTATGCGTTTATCTTTAACACAAAGAATATAAATTCTTATGATGATTGGATATGGTGATAGGATCCGTACTCAACAAGAAGTTTGCATTTTGTTTAACACTAAGTATCCAGCAAGACCAATTACTAGATCAACTGTGAGTAAACTTGAAATGAAATTTCGGGAAACGGGTTCAGTGGAAGATATTCCCAGAAAAGGCCGTCCAACTATTCCGGATGATAAGAAATTAGATATTTTATTGGCTATGGAAGAAGATCCCCACAACAGCGTCCGCCAGATTAGCATTGATCATGGGGCGGCTGCTATGACCGTTCATAACCTATTGACGGTAGAACCTCACCCGTTTAAAATCCGATTGGTTCATGAGTTGAATGAAGATGATCCAGATCGTAGGATGGAGTTTTGTCAAATATTAATGGAAAGATGTAACTTAGATTCTTTGTTTGTTGAAAATATCCTATTTTCGGATGAATCTACCATTAAATTAAATGGAGAAGTGAACCGGCAAAACTGTAGATACTGGGCAAAAGAAAATCCCAGGTGGATGCGTGAGCACCATACTCAATATCCTCAAAAAATTAATGTTTGGGCTGGTATTGTGAAAAACAAAATTATTGGGCCATATTTTTTTGACAACAATGTAAACGGGCTAAATTATCTTCATTTTCTTCAGAACTTTCTTATCCCTACGCTAGTTAACTTATTCCCTAGTAGAAATAATCCAGGAATTCTAGATGAAAATTTGTGGTACCAACAAGACGGCGCACCTCGACATTATGCAGCAGTAGTGCGCCATTACATAAACCAAGTTTTTCCGAACAAGTGGATTGGAAGACGTGGGCCTGTTGAATGGCCGCCTAGGTCTCCAGACCTTACACCACTGGACTTTTTCTTGTGGGGTCAACTGAAAAATGTTGTTTATAAAGTCAGACCTGCCAATATTGAAGATTTAAAAAATCGAATAACAACAGAATGCAGGAACATTTCAGAAGAAACCATAAGAAAAGTCCAACAAGAATTTATTGATCGCTTGGGGTACTGTCAGGCAGCAGAAGGAGGACAATTTCAACACTTAATTAAATAGCTTATTTAATTTTTTTACATTTTTTTAAATTAAAAATATCTTAAATAAAATTATTTGTTTTACCCTGTAGTAACGAAACTATGAATTTTAGGCCCTAAGTGTGTTATGTTTTTGAAATCAGCTGTTCTTGGAGATTACAGATCTGAACTAAAATATAGGGGTTCCCATTTAAAAAAATCGTCGATAATGTCATATCTACTACACGAGCCACCTTGTATATTAAGTTTATATGGGAAAAAATGCGCCATTAAAAATTATTATACACGTGTCCGAGGATTTTTCCGAAATATTTTTAGATTCCTAGATAATGAATTTGTTCCTTACTTTATGTACACACTGTATGTACTAATTAATTCATTTTATGGTTATTTTTTCTGCAATTTGTTTCGTGGCAGGATTTTGCGGATTCAAATATAAATACGTGATTGTAGATTGCGGAGTTGGGATATCGACGTGATGGACTAACTTTCACCGAGGCCCAATTCTGGCAAAAGAAGGCCAAGGTGTCATCGTACTTCATGCCAAAAGAGCTGATCGTCAAGGCCAGCGAAGGATTTAGATTCGGCGATCCTGCTCAGAACGCCCTGGCCATTCGAGAAAGATCCAACCGATTGGGGATGATTTGTACTATTATTTTTATAAAGTAAGAATTCTTTTTAAAGCTATTTTAGCGTTATAAAAGGTTTTCCAGAATATGTGGGCAATCTCCCGGGTTCAGATAGAACACTTAAAAATAACAGGATAAGTCCCTATACATTTTTTTTCCTATGGCCTCCCCTACGGAGATACGGGCCCATAAGCGACGTCCCTGAAAAGCGTGGTTTTTTAATTAAATAATTTTTCAAGTACTTCTTCTTCTTCTGGTGCCGTCTTCATTTACTGAAGGTTGGCGATCATTCTGGCTATTTGTATTTTTGAAACCGCTGCTCGGAATAAGGATATGGTACTCCTGCCATACCATTCCCTCAGGTTCTTGAGCCAAGATGTCCGTCTTCGTCCTGGTAGTCGGCGTCCCACAATTTTTCCCTGTATAATAAGTTGCAGAAAACAATAATTATCACCCCTCATGACATGCCCAAAGTATTCCAGCTTTCTCTGCTTTATTGTTCGTAGGACTTCTGTGGTTGTGCTCAGCCGTTGCAGCACTTCTACATTACGTATCCTGTCTGTCCATGCGATTCTAAGTAAACGTCGATAAATCCACATTTCAAAGGCTTCAATTTTCCTACAGTGCTGGTCTAATAATGTCCACCCCTCCATTCCATACAATAGGACCGGAAAAATGTAACACTTAACAAGGCGTAATCGCAGACTCAGACTGAGTTGTCGACATGTTAGTAACTGTTTCATATTCGTGAAAGCATTTCTGGCCTTTTCAATGCGAATTCTAACTTCTTGTCCGATATTCCATTCGGCATTCAAGCAGCATCCGAGGTAGTTATATCGTTCGACACGTTCTATGTTTTGGTTGTCTAATGTTATTTGGACATTATCGATATTTTGTTTACTGACCACCATAAATTTGGTCTTGCTTGCATTCATTCTAAGCCCATTGGTGTTACTGACCTCGCTGACCCTATTCACTAACCACTGTAGCTCTTCAACCGATTCACTCAACAAGACGGTATCATCAGCATATCGGATATTGTTTATGGGTACACAATTAACCTTTATGCCGCCTTCACTATCAGCCAGCGCTTCTGACATTATAAACTCGGAATATATGTTGAATAAAAGAGGGGAAAGAACACAACCCTGTCTAACTCCCCTTCGAATCTCCACCTCCTCCGTTGACTGATCTTCGATATGAACTGAAGCGCGTTGATTCCAATAAAGGTTTGCGATGATCCTTATATCTCGCTGATCCAAACCAATATTTTGAAGATGTTGTAGCATTTTGTCATGTTTGACTTTATCAAAAGCCTTTTCATAGTCTATAAAGCACATGTATACAGGCCTATTTACATCCAAGCATCTTGAACCAAAACCTGCATACCAAAGAGAGCATCTCTAGTTCCAAAACCATTTCTGAATCCGAACTGTGTCTCGGAAATGACCTCTTCACATTTTTTGTGAATTCTGTTATGGATTATTTTAAGGAACAGTTTCAATACATGGCTCATCAGGCTTATGGTACGGTACTCTGGACATCGTCGTGCGTTAGGTTTTTTCGGCAAAATAATAAAAGTAGATCTTAACCAGTCTTGTGGTATCTTTCCTGAACTGTATATGGCGTTAAATAGCTCCGTGAGAACAGTGGTACTTTCTTCTTCAGTTAGTTTTAGAAGATCTACATAAATCTGATCCGGTCCCGCAGCTTTACCATTCTTGGACTGTCGAATGGCTTTTATTACTTCTTCTCTTAGGATATTGGGCCCTTCATATGCGTGTTCATAAGTACTATGTGTAATTTAATATTTTTTTATTAATTATTATTTGTTATAATTATTAATTAGAGTTATTATCACAGATAGAATATTGATATTTTCACTTTATTCACGGTGTCAAATGGCTCTGTTAGTTTTTAATCTACAATGCGATTTTGAAAACCTTTGCTTTTTCGTTACGCGTTAACATATCAAAAAGGTAAAAACTGAATTTTACCTACAATTCAGGGGCGTAAACAGTTTTTCGCTAAACGGGTAAAGTTTTTGGGGAACACCCTGTACATTACATTGTATGGATTGTATTTTTCTTTTAGTTATACAACTCCAACGGGCCGAGAAATTTCAGGGTATATGGACTACGCCCACACCCTGTTGACGAGAGATTGGAAGAAATTCTTTAAAGATGGCGTCGTTTTTTATCCGGACGAACGCGACTTGGGATTTCACGATTGGAAAAAACAGAAAACTGTAATAAACGATTCGTTATATTACAAGACCTTGATGTCGCCGAAGCATGGTTAGTGATACTTTTTTTGATCATATAATTCGTTCGAGGAGCAGTCGGAAATAATTACGAACCGCTCGAGGCATGCGCAGTCGATTTAAAGTGTTCACAGAAGCAAATATTCGGTGTTCGTAGAGCAAATGTGTATCGACTGCCAACCGATGTGCAACAGTCAGAATTGTGGGTTTGAATTATGCGCATTTACTTTTGACTTGTTCCTCTTAGCGATTCGTTCTATTTTCTTTAGAGTTTTGACATGTTTTTGTTAAACGTACTTTACATTATTCTTGAAATAACCATTCCAAAACGACAGGCTAGCTTTAAAGAAAACAGAAGTGAGCAAAAATAAGAATACTTATTTAAGTCATGTCTGTCCCATCCTCGCCAGATTGTGAGATATTAAAACCTTATACAGGGTGTACAAGATAATAAAAGCACTCTACTCTCTCCTTAACCATAAGACATACAGAAATGATCAAATTAAATAAAAGTTGATTATATTTGAAGAGATATGTGAATAATTTGACATTCCTATTGCCCCTATTTTCCTCTGTAAGATAATTTAATTACATTTTTAATCCGACGCTTCGTTTTTTCGCACCCATCGCCAACTTTGTTTTTTTTTTAATATTAGTGCCATTTTATTGAAAAATTAGACAGAAATTTCAAATAATCGCAAGTGGTAAAATAGCGTAGGTAATAATACACATCAAGATGGCAAATATCATTTTTTGAATATGGTTTCCATGTCACTAAATAATATATTATACAGAAAAATGCAGACAGAGATGAATTTGATTTTGCTGCTACTCCACCAGAAATTCGAGAAGCAGCAAAAATAGTAGAAGTAGATCTTCTGCCAACTAAAAGCCGCCCGAGATATGACAAGGCATATAACTGTTTCAAAGAATGGTGTACGGGAAACAAAGTTCAAAATCCTGGTTCTGAGTCATATTTCAGTGAAAATGTCAAGACAAAGGATATCAACGATTTAGTCACAATATTCAATGCTGACGACCAGTCTATCAATTAGGAAAAAAGTAGACATATCTAAACACGCAACGCTATTAGCATTTTTAAAAAAGTGTGTTCGTATATTATTTTGAGATATGGATTTTTTTTAAAATCACCAAAAAATAAAAGTGAGCACTTTCCACCAAGTAAAAGTAAGAAAACGTCAACTTTCCACCTTTCAAAGATAAATGAAATGTCATTATTACATGCATGGTTGTAAATAAAATTTATTTTCACATATTTCTTCAACTAGAATCAGAAAAATAAGGAACAAAATCGTAAAAATTCGGTTTTGCCTAAAATATATAGAAATCTAAAGTTCTACAAAATTTTATCTGGATCCCTCAATGAATTTTATTTCAGGCCTCATGTTCCAACACAAATACGACAGAATGCTCATTATCCCTGATCCAAGTCGGGTTGAGCCGGGCAATCTAACCAAAAGAATCAACGTCAAGAGCAAGAATTATAATTGCTTCATCCTTTATGATCATGTCTTAAGAAGTAGGAAATAATTATTGTTAAATGTGTTAAACTAAAAGATATAAGAATAAATTCTTCTAAATTCTAATGTACATATTTTCTTGAAATGTTGGTACTCGCTATAAAAGATTAGCATATTTTGACGTCTCCTTCACTGCCGGTTATACCGGAAGTCGGTGTCAACTAGCTGACCTTAATTGAAACACCCTATATATACTCCCCGACAATAAAACCCGAACAAAGATAATGTTAGTCTTTTTTACAGTCCTGTAACTTGTTAAATTGTTTTCCGATCTTGGTGAAATTTTCAGCAAAGTGTAGGCTTGTGTCTCGGGATGATATCCTGAATTTTAGTTTCCAACAAATAATCATGTATTGATCATTATACAGGCAGAAACAAAAGTAACGTTTTTTACCCTTAATTCCTTAACGGCCTGTGGAAAAATTGAGAGTTAGAATTGAACTTCATTATGTTTTGTTTTGAAGTGTGATCTATTCTTAACCCAATGTTTTTTAGTTCACGTCATTACCTGCTTTGTAAAAGAAGATATATATTTTTAAAGAAAGTATTACAGTTTTTTAATTTTATTCACAATTCAGAACATTACATTATTTTATGGACTAGCATAAAACTTCTATCATGTCTGCCGTGCAATACAAGAACCTAGTAAGTCGACTTACTATAAAATAGAGTAGTAAGTTTTAAATATATATTTAACTATTTATTTGTTAATAAAAATCAATGATTTCTTGGAAAATGAAACTATGTAACAAGGGCTTACTGTGTATAAAATTTTAGAACAATAAATTAAATATTAAAGAAGTTGTGCAATTTTTATATTGCACGGCAGAATTGTGACGAGGCATGCTTTAATACAATATGGGCTATTAATCTTTGGATACTTGTTTATGCTATTCGATAAAACAATGTGATGTTCTGAATTGTGAATAAAATTGAATCACTGCAATATTTTTTTTTTAAAAGTAGATAATGACGTGAACCAAAAAACATTGTGTTAAGCAAAGGTCACACTTCAAAACAAAATATAATGAAGTTCAATTCAAAAAAAGTTACTTTTGTTTCTGCTTTTATAATGATCAATACATGATTATTTTTTGGAAACTAAAATTCAGGATATCATTCCAAGACACAAGTCTATATTTTTCGAAAAATTTCACGAAGATCGGACAACAATTAAAGAAGTTCAAAGAAGGGAGTGTATTATTACATTTTTTGATTTTGGAGTAACTCTTAATACAAACAATACGATCAAAAATGAAATTGAGGAACTGTAATAAATCTACATTTTCAAATGGAACCCCCCAATATTTTCTATTTAGCATTACAAATAAGGGTAAGTTTGTATAAGGCAATTTGTTGTTTTCGAAAGATTGCCAATTTAATATTTTTATATCGCGATTTTGCTGCGAATTTTAAGTTCGGTTATAATGGCGTTTAGAAACAGGCAAATGTTACAGAAATGTATGCAGCTGTCACTTACCATTTGAAAATTATTAATAATTATGACAAATCAGCAGCAAAATCGATATATAAAAATATAAAATTGGTAATACCTCGAAAACTACAAATTTTCGGAATAGACAACCTTATTCAAACTTACCCTTATGCTAACTAGAAAATAATTATAAAGTTTGTGGGTTTCAGTCCACTAGAAACTTAGGTGAAGACCCCTAAAACCATTCCATAATATGCAGCTACGTCATAGACTTATGTGTTCGCTTAACAACTGTCATGTAGATTAATTATGTCAAGCTATAGCTATAGAAGAATAGAACAATGATTGGTTTGAACAAAGTAAAAGACTGGCTTCAAGAATACAAACTGACACTGAACTTAACGAAGACAAATTATATAGCATTTTCACTGACTAAAGCTGACAGACCAACATTTAATAACATTTTAATAGGAAACCACCTTATGTAAGAAACATCACAGACTAAGTATCTCGGAATCATCATTGACCAGCACATTAAATGGCAGCCTCATGCTGAGTACTTGTCCAACAAAACTAATTCACAAATTCTATTTGCTAAGGGAATTCCTTGATAAAAAAAACCCTAATAATGATATATAAGGCATTTGTTGAATCAATCCTTGGATACGGAATCTTGGTATGGGGGGGGGGGGGGGGGGGGGGCTGCCTTTACAGTAACGGTTTGTATAAGTTAGATATTGTCCAAAGATACATTTTAAAAATAATTTAAAAAAAAATAGACTTTGTCCTACCAGAATGTTATTTACACCCGAGATATGTAACATAAGAACTTTATATATGCAATCAATTTGCTCTTATATTCGTCAGAGAGAAAAGTTGCAGAGTTTCCTAAATCATGGTTATGTTACACGTGGTTATGTGAATAAAAAATTGGAAATACCTATAAGTAACAATAATCTAAACTTGAGATATGTAGTTAAATTATATTGGACCTAAAGTTTATAATGTGTTGCCAATGCATGTTAAAGAGAATAACAACAGGAAAAAGTTTGCAAGTTCCTGCACGGACTTTGTCTGTAGAAATTTTGAACAATTTGAGAGGTTGTTTTGATTCTTTCGTTTTTCTATATTTTTTTTTTTGTGTGTTTTGAGTTTGTTTTTCTTCTTGTATAGGATTCCGGTTATATTGATACTGTACATTGTTATTAACGCAAATATATTGATAGTTGTTATTATATACATATAAACCTATTTAAGAACATTATGACGCATACAGCTATTTGATTAGCTAGGCGTCTTTAATTAAGACTATTTTGAATATAGTTTAATTATTTGTCTAATTATTTGTCTAATGTAACAATATGAAATAAATATTATTATTTAACTTTTTCACAGGTTTTTAGTTCCTGGTTAGAAAGCAAAATCCATCGGTCTTAGAGACAAGATGGTTTGCTTTGTGAATGTGTTAGTAACACTTAATTTTCTCCTATGACCCTTCTCACAATTGCACACGTGTCTAAGATGACTGACTTTTGGATTGGTAAGTATAGATCCCAATGTAATCCGAGTTTACTAATACTGGTTTTTAGTGTTTTAGGTATTTCCCCAGTGGCGCCCACGATGATCGGTAGGACAACCACGGAGTTCATGTTCCACATTTGGCGGATTTCGTCGGCTAAGGGTAAGTATTTGCTAATTTTTTCATTATATGTTTTTGTTATGTTTGTAGCCAGTGGTATGGCGAAATCAACAATAAGAGTCTTATGCTCGTCTTTAAAACTGATGACTAAATCTGGAATGTTATTTGTAATTGTTCTGTCCGTTATTATTTTGCGGTTCCAATATAGTTTAATTCGCTCATCTTCACACACCGGAGGCGGTTCGTACTGATAGTATGGAACAAGATCTGTTAGGCCCATATATTTTTCCCTGAGCTTTTGGTGGATAATTTTACCAACCCTGTTATGCCTATCCAGATATGCCTTTGAGGCTAACACGGAACAACCCGAAATTATATGGTCTAGGTTCTCATTTTTCTCATGACACATTCGACACTTGACCTGTTCGATCTGTTCTCCCAAGATAGTCCTCCTGTAGACTCTTGTTGCAATGACCTGGTCCTGAATTGCCGTCACAAATCCCTCTGTTTCAGTAAAGAGGTTTCCATGCCGCAGGTAAGCAGTGGAGGCTATTCGGTCGATGGAGTCATTTTCTATTGTGGCCAAATATTTTCCGTGCAGAGGCTTACTGCGCCAATTAGCCAGTTGTTGCACAGGTGTTAAGGACATTTCAAGCGGGTTAAAATCCCTATGAGCCAACTTTAATGGGGTAGCTTTTTTGTCTGCTAGTATGACTGCATGATGAATTTCACTAGATTCCGCTTTGCTGTAAAAGTAACTCCTCAAGTTTTCCACCTGTTTACTATGCCTGAATGTAACATCGGGGATTCCACGTCCACCCAGTTTCCTGGGTAAGTGGAATCTTTCTATAGCCGACTTAGGGTGGTGGGCACGGTGTTTACGAAATTCCACACGGGTTTTGATATTAATATCGTTAAGCTCTGTTTTCGTCCATTTGATCACGCCAAAGCTATAGGTTATGGATGAGGTGGCATAAGTATTTATCGCTTTTGCCATGTTTCTAGCTGATAATTTGGAGCGTAGAAGGGAACGAACTCGTTGCAGGTAGGTATTAGTTGCTTTTACTTTAGCTCCACGGTGGTCCAGGTGTGTATCCTGCAAGTATCCCAGATATTTTTATTGCTCTTCCTCCTCCATACCCTCGACGAAGCCCTGGTCTTGATTAGCCTCGTAACCTGCATGTCTTACCCAAATGCCTTTTTCAATCCCGTTGATTCTGCATTTGTCCAGCCCAAACTTCATTTGTATATCGCTACTGAAGCGACCGACGCAGTGTAGTAATTCTTCTATATGCTTAGAGGATTTGGCATATAGCTTCAAGTCGTCCATATACCACAAATGACTTATAGGCCGTTGAGATTGTGGCAGGGTATACCCTTTTCTTTGATTGTTCAGCATTGTGGTCAGCGGTCTTAAAGCCAGGCAGAACCACAGCGGGCTCAATGCATCTCCCTGGAATATACCACGTCTGATCTGGATAACACCCGCATCCAGCGTGCCTTGAGGTGTATTAAGCGTCAGTTTAGTATTCCATTGGGTCATGACATGCTTCAGGAACTCAGTAATATGCCTCTCGACCCCGTACAGTTCAAGAATATGCGAAAGCCATGAATGCGGCACGCTGTCAAACGCCTTTTGGTAGTCAATAAATGCTGTATATAGGCAGCCTTTGGTGCTTTTTGCATGCGACATAATCACAGAGTCAATAATGAGTTGCTCTTTGCACCCTCTTGACCTTTTTCGACAGCCTTTTTGTTCCTCATCCAGCAATTTATTGACCTCCAGGTGGCGGTAAAGCTTTTCTGATAGAACAGAGGTAAGTATCTTGTACAGATTGGGGAGACACGTGATTGGGCGGTATTGAGCAGGATTCTCAGCGCTAGCTGAATTCTTGGGCAACAGGTAAGTAATCCCACTCAGCATGAATTGTGGAGCTTCTTCCGGATGAGCAAGAAGGTAAGTAAAACATTTAGCTAACTGTGCATGTGTAGCCTTAAACTGCTTATACCAAAAGTTCTGTATGTGGTCTCGTCCAGGAGCTTTCCAGTTCAAGGTTTTACTTATAGCCTGTGTCACTTGTTCTTCTGTAATCCTCCAGTCAAGCATTGTGTGGATATTAGCACTATTTTTTCTCTCATCAGCTAGCCATTTTGCGGGTCTATGCTGAGCTGAGTTACCCCAGATATTCTCCCAAAAGGTTTTAATGCCTTGCGCAGTTGGGACATGTTGTACTGGAGTTGAGTTATTAGTATTGGTGTTACTGAGGCTTTTATAAAATGATTTTTGGCTCGTGGCAAATTGTTTATTCTGTTGACGCCTAGCGTTACTTATTTTATATCTCTTGAGCCTTTTCGCCATTGCCGATAGTTTTTGTTTTAGGAGGTCCAAAACTGTTGCCATAGAAGGATTATCGTTATTTTTTTCCCTGTTGAAGATTGTTTCCGCGGTCTTAGTGGTTTTCCTGCTTGGGTTAGGTCTTTGGCACTGTGTAAGTATACCTATAGATTTTCTAAGTAGTTCTATTTTCCCATTGAGTCGTTTTTCCCATGGCGGAATAGCATCTGTGCCCTTCCTTACAGAGGTTGTGGGCAACAGCTTCTGCCCGTTTAACTTAAGTGCTGTACATGCTCCGGTATATATGAGACTATGCACTTGTGATATGGACAGTAGTTCAGTAATTTTTAGTGAAATGATGTTGTTTATGTTGTTTAATATTTCTACTGTTTTGGTATGGAAATGGAGTTTTGGCAGTCTCGGCTTGCTAAAAGGGTCCATACCATCATATTGCATATGAACTCTTTCGAACTCCAGCTCCGCCGGTGTTGGCACCATTTCTGTGACTTGAGGAGCCTCTGTAGGTTGGATTATTGGTTCTGCCTGTGTCATACCTAACTCCAATGATACTTCATTTTTAATTCTGTTAATAGTATCACTCATGAGCCGGTTCCCAGTAAAGAGTGATCTACGCTGATCTAAGATATTTTGAATAGTTTTGTTGTTTAGACTCGGGTACTTTTCTAGCATTAGTCTGTGCACTTCTTTGCTATAAGGGTTTTTCCCAGTTTCCAAACGAGTAATTTTCAGATAGCATCGAACCAGGTATTCGTTCATATCAGGTGTCCACATGGTTCTTTGCCTTTGTCTATTTCTATTTCCGGCTGAGGTGGGCTGAGGTATAAATTCCCCAGCAACACCGACAGCCTCATTGGAAGTGGAGGGTAAATATTATTATTATTATTATTATTATTATTATAGCGATGTTGCCAAGCCACTATGCATGCGATAAAAGCGAAGCCAGATAGGCTTTCTCTAGGATACCCGAGGAGTCACCCATTTAAATACAGGGTGTTATGGAAATGACTTATTATATTTAAACGGGTGACTCCTAGGGTGTCCTAAAGAAAGTCTACATACTTTTTTTTTAATCTACATACTAAGGTAAAAACCCTTTTTACCCACATACTGTCGCGCCGTTCCATCTGGATTCAGTTAGCAACAATGTGGGTCACTAGAGTATACTAACAGTGTTGTCAGATCTTGCGTGGATACCTGAAGCGCGCGCGACTATCGTTGCTTCAGTATGTTCCGATACTCGGAGGTGGAATGACGCTGTCGAGGGTTCCACGTGTTTGATGTATACGAATTTTAAACGTTTTGTTAGTTAGCAGTACCCGATATTTTTTCTGTTGTGAAATAATTCCTAATAAGAAATGTTGTGATGTGATTTCAAATTTGTGTGATGTTATCTATTGTTGGTTCTGTTGCAAAACATACTTTTTGTGTTTTATTTTTTTATGGAATTTAATTATAAAACGGATTATAAGATGGATAAGATCATATAAAGTGTATATTTCGTAGAATTATTCAAAGCGCCATTTAAGGTTATTTTTTTTCAATTTTTTTTCATCTCAGGTTTAAATATAATAAGTCATTTCCATAACACCCTGTATAATAAATCATTTTATAACACCCTGTACACCTAATTAAAATTATTTTAGTTTCATGTACGTTTTTTATATTTTCTCTTTATGATGTTATTCTCTGGAAAATGAAGACAAAAGCCCTACAGTTAAAATGTTTACGCTCTTTTTGTTCGTTGTGTAACTTTTTAGTTAAAAGCGCAGAAGGATCTATTCATGTAATTATAAGCGACTGAAACCGTCAACTCATTGTTTTAAAATTATTCGAGTTAATTTTTTTTTCTTTTTATTCGTGCCAGTCAGACTTTGTCTTTGTATCATTGCCCGTTGCCAGTTTTAATTTAATAAGTTGAAATATTATTGCTTTCAGTCATGAAAAGTTTCACTGGTGATGGGCGGAGCATAAAGTGGAAATGCTGGAAAAAAATGTCATGGCAACAAAGTTAATAGTTCCTAACAAATTCCTGAGCATTGTTATGTATTGGTGATAAGATTGGGAAGGTAGATTGTATATATCTCAAAAATTATTCAGTTTAGACGTATATATACCGGGTGTTCATTTGAAAACTTCCCACCACGGATTTATCGAAAACCACTGATTAAAAGAAAAACCGCCGAGACACGACAAAAGATTTGCCAAAGGGGACAACTTTTTAACCGAAAACTACTTCACCCCCTTTTACCCTCTGGCCCCCGGGGTCATCCCCTTAAAAATTTTAAATGACAAGGGGTAGCAAGTAATAGCTTGTTTGAAAGATCTTTGAAAGTGCTTTATTTTGACGTTTGAATTTTTAAAATCGGTCGATTCGTTTTCGAGAAATTTAGCAAAATTTTTACCGCCTTCTTTTTATCAACACAGATAACATGGGCGAACTGTTTTTATTCTTATACCTATTTAGTTTTTTATACCTGTTATCGTCACATTTAACGCCAGACATCCGGAAAAGATAACTTCGCATAGGTATGTTTTGGACCTTGTTACTAAATTTACTCGAACTGGATCTGTTGCAAATAAAAAACGTAATCATCAAGAGTTTTGGATGAAACCGCTCAAGTTGAAGTTTTGAGTCATTTTGCCATAAATCCTAATACTTCATTACGCAAAATTGTTGATGCGACTGGTATTTCATTAGGCTCTGTACACACAGTTTCTAAATTACATAAATTTCATCCATTCAAAATCAAAATATTGCAAGAGTTAACCGAAGATGATTTCGATAGGCGAGTTGAGTTTTGTGTCGCGCAGCGATTAATGATAATACCATTCATGGAAAGAATATCTGCTTCAGTGATGAATGCACATTTTATCTAAATGGATTTGTTAATAAGCATAACTGCAGGTATTGGAGCAATGAAAATCCTCATGCTTTTGTAGAAGGGCATACTCAGTACCCCCAAAAAATTAATGTATGGGCAGACATTTTAGGAAACAAAGTGATTGGGCCATTGTTTATTAATGGGAATTTAAATGGAGGCATTTATTTAGATATGTTGGGAAATACCATCAATCCGCTTATCACTGAAACCATTGAAAACCAAATCGAAGACGATGGAAACCCTATACTTGATGAGGCTGAAATAAATTTCCAGCAACACGGCGCTCCTCCTCACTATGCTCTTCCGGTTCGGCAATGGCTAGACGACGAGTTTCCAGATAAATGGATAGGGCGAAAAGGGCCTATAGAATGGCCTGCTAGATCTCCTGACTTGACGCCATTAGACTTTTTTCTATGGGGCCATTTGAAAACTATTGTGTTCATTCCCCAACCTAACAGTTTGGATGAACTTCGTCAACGCATCACCGAAAGCTGCCATGATCTCCCACAACATGTTTTTGAAAATGTCCGTCAGGAATTTGAAAATCGCCTATATCATTGTTTGGCCAATAACGGGCAACATTTTGAAGACTTATTGAAATAAAAAGTGATATTTTCGTGTGCTTTTTTTTCTATCTGAACAAATTAAGATAAATAATGATTTTTCTAATTTTCTCGAAAACGAATCGACCGATTTTAAAAAGTCAAACGTCAAAATAAAGCACCTTGAAAGACCTTTCAAACAAGCTATTACTTGCTACCCCTTGTAATTTAAAATTTTTAAGGGGATGACCCCGGGGGCCAGAGGGTAAAAGGGGGTAAAGTAGCTTTTGGTTAAAAAGTTGTCCCCTTTGGCAAATCTTTTGACGTGTCTCGGCGTTTTTTCTTTTAATCAGTGGTTTTCGATAAATCCATGGTGGGAAGTTTTCAAATGAACACCGTGTATACGTATGTATATGGGTAATTTTTTTACAAGCCGCACACTTTTTAACTTTGACATTTTAGAATCCGTCCGAAAGCTTTTTTACAACTTAAATAGATACAATTAGTTTACACGTATTTCAGGATTTTGCTAAAAAAAATGTATCTTCCAATCCACACATGAATTGGTGATAATTTTCAGGTTTTCTCAAATCTTCTCTTATTTTAAATTGTCGGTCCTTTTGAAGTGAATTAAAAATAAATTGTCATTGTTAACAAAGGCAAAATAATAGCAATTTAATTGTTTAAATAGTTTTAACATGAGCTTTTCTGCCACCTTAAATTAATTTTAAAGAATACCATTTGTTTTTTATCCTCTTATCTACAAAACCCATTTTACGAAAAAGTGGCATCTCTATTAAATCGGTAGTTATTAAATATTTTCGATCGCAAGTCACCGAGCTCGATTGCGGACGCCTCGACCAGTCGCCATCGCTAGAACGCTCCGCTACCGATCTAATAGAGGTGCCACTTTTTCGTAAAATAGGGTTTGCGGATTAGAGGATAAAGAACAAAACGGTATTTAAGGTAGGGGGCGAGCCTATTAAAACTATTTAAACAATTAAATTGTTATTATATTGCATTTGTTCATCAGGACAATTGACAATTCATTTCATTCATGTGAGCCATCTCATTTGAATTTGAATTCGGATGGTACAGAATTGTCACCCAAATTTCATTCAATGTATCTGTAGTATATCTGTGTAGTAGTATCCGTATGCCTGATTGGTGGATTGTATGGGATACAATTGACGCCTTTAAGTGACGAAATTGTTATCGAATTACTTACCGCATTGATAATCCGGACAGCATTTGTTGGACCTGTGGATTGCCTTGCATCCCGGTTTCTTCGCACATTGGACAGTCTCGCACTGGACGCCGGGCGGCTGACAGCGGCATTTCAGACAAGGTTGATCGGCAGGTACTGTTTCTTCAGCGCCGTACACTACGTCTCCAACTATACAGACTAAAAAAAGCATATTTTAAATGGAAATGTATTGTTGTTAGTCGTATTTTTGAATTTCGAATTACAAGAAAGAACAGAATCGAACGACTTCAGTGGGCGTTTCGTTTTGTAGCGCACGAATATCAAACGCGGTAGCTCCAAATACATGTTGCTACTCTGAATTTGTGAAATTACACAATTGGCTGGACAAATTACACATCTTTACACGTTTTTAGTCACACAAATACACGGTTTCTTTATAATACAGTCAATTTGTTCTGGGGTAGTTTTGATTTCTTCAATGCGCAATGCCGACTGATAAACTATTGGCCTTAACCGGCTTACAGGACCGTACTTCGTCCTTAATGAGAATTTACACGGCAGTATTTTGGCGCAACAATACGTTCTTTACGGGGAAATAAACAATCTATTTTCTCGCATAAAAGAAGGCCTTGTGGCAATCACTGAAAAGGCACTTTCAGCATTAATTTTGATATCTATTGTCCACGTATCGATATATTTTTAATATCGTTACATCGCTACGACTGATTTCGGTTCTGGACGGTATACGTCGTTGCCAGTGGCGGCTCCTGACCTATGATAGAGGGGGCTCACAAGTATGGTGAAATTATTTTTTAAATTTTATTTTTGTGTAATGATCAAACAATTACTTTCTAGGCGTTTTAAATGTAGAAAGAAAAGAAGTAATAAGAAAATGCGTTGGGTAAAACATATTTTTATTTATTTTTTAATTTTACACAAGGAAATACAACTTTTGGAAAATAAGAAAGGTTTTCCTAGTGTGTATAGCTGTCGGATCTTAACGTCGTCGCATGCAACCCCGTAACAATATTTATACAGTCCACTACTAATACTACGAAAGCCATCTACGAGCCATCAAGAAAACCGAATGATGTCCAATACTACTACCGCCATCTACGAGTTATCAAGTAAACCGAATGATGTCTAATACCACTACCACCATCTACGGCTACGTCATTAGGCGCAACCAAGACAAGAACAATAGTTAACTGTTTTATGACGAGAACGAATCGAGTCACGAGACTGACAAGTTGGCATTCTTCATATTTTCAGTGTTTTTTAGTTTAAATCCTTAAATAAAATGGTTTAAAATCATATCGAAATACACAACATTTATCGACCCTACACAATAGTGCTTAAACGTAAAGTCCATTCTTCGGTTCTTAATTGTAGAAAATTGATCAATAACAGCATCATTAAGTTTGGAATACCCTCTATAAAAAAATTTCATATATTTCATTTTTAAACTTTCTAATAAAGTCCCTAGATTTACCCTTTGTGGTCTGCGTTAAATTAATTTCGGGTTTAGGTGTTCCCGCATTCTTCACTTCAATTTTTTGCTCCGAACTCAAAGAGCTAAAGTTATTTCTTAAATAGTCCACCGTCAACTATTCATTTTAACTTAATAAATATATAATATTTCTCGAATTTCTAACTAGATGAAGAACATTGTGCGCAAGACAACCGACGGGCAACCTATAAACATATGACCGGTAAACCGTGAGTACCAAACTATTTTTTCACAATTTAACATTTTACTGCGCACCCCATAAGTTGTACGTATCCATAGTTATAGGTCGGTGGTGCTGACTCAAGTACATCCATAATACCATATCACGGCTCAACAAAGACCTGGAAGAAATTTTGGCTTGGGGTGACAGTAACCAAGACGAATTTAACGGTAAGAAACCCCAAGCAGCAGTTTTCGCTAAAAAGGTTAACATTACAGAACCGGATATAGTCATGGCAGGACACGCAATTCCACTGGCTTTATCTATTAATTTGCTGGGCGTCAATCTGGGAGGAAATATGTCTTGGCATAACCACGTTGTGGCAATCGCCAAGGTAGCTTCACAGAAACTTGGTGTACTCTTACGGACCAAAAAGTTGTACACACCTCCACAACTTTTGACACTATACAAAGCCCAGATTCGACCATCATTAGAATACTGCTCTCATGTCTGGAGCTCTGCACCACTGGCTACTGGATTCCAACGAACGGAGGGTTTGTTCGGGTTTGTTCGTTTGATCGGAGACCACGAGCTGACAAAGAGCCTCGACAGCCCGGAACATTCAAGACAGGTTTGTTCGATCCAACGATTCAAAACCAACGTGAATCGCTTTTTGAGAACACGCACCCCACTCCCAGAGTGCCTTAAAGGATTTTCCTATAGTGCTTGTGTAATAAAATAAAAAATATCATATTAAAAAATAGGCCATGATAAAAATATCACCGAATTTTGTCGCCAGCTCTGGGGTATTACCTTAATCGACCGATAAACCGATAAATATTGATATATTTTTGAAAAATAATCTGATCCCGACCTTTATTCCATTTAACCCTTTAACCTACCGAACGTGTTATCTCCAACCGAATAAAGCTGTAGATTTTATCAGAACAAGCTCCAAATCCTTCGGGGTGTCGCAGGAAACGGCTTTTGATCCCGAACGGAATTACCAGGCGACACCCCCTCATTTTTGAAAGTCGTGACAAGCATCAGCAATTACACAATGTCACGTGTCCAACGGATCTAACATGTATCCACGTAGGTGTATCTCGTGTGTTAAAATATAGGCTTGATTTTGAGGAACGACGAATGTTAGTAATGATGCGTTTGAATTTAAATTTTCTTGTTTTAATTAAAAACGGGCGTCTGACGAAGAAACGCCGGAGATCGTAACCATGTAGAATTGACCGGGCTAATCAGAATAAATAACACACCACTTTTCTTTTAAAAAATATCAGACGACATATACTGCGCAATTTATTTAAAACACAACCAAGAACTAAAGTTTACTAAATCGCCTAGAACAGTGGTGCGCAAACTGTGGGTCGCGACCCTCGGAGGGGTCGCGAAAAAATTTTTGGGGGTCGCCAAATTCAAAGAAATTCACGCCTACTGTCTAGTCAGGGGTCGTGACAAAAAATTTTACACAAAATAAGGGGTCGCCAATGAAAATAGTTTGCGCACCACTGGCCTAGAAAACCAATATCATCCATGATGTATTATACAGGGTGTTATGGAAATGACGTATTATATTTAAACCGGCAATTCCTGAGATGAAAACAAATTGAAGAAATATATCCAAAAATGGCGCTTTAATTTATGCCCTGTTCATGACCTTATGTCAAACAAAGCAGCATATGTCAACAGTGTTGTCATATCTTCAGGGTACACTCTTTAGAAAGTCAATAACCGTTTGACAGATTGCAAGTTGTTTATTTTTCAGGGTACATTATTATAAACTTTTACGTTCAGTTCAGTTCGCTAGGAAACAATCTCCGATTTATAAAAACTGACCCGAACGAACCGCCGCGGAGTTTTTAAATGGTCAGGTATGTTCTCATTTGTTCAATTCGAACGACACCCGTCAGATATGGACAACTTAAAAGTTTATAAATGCCACTTACCCTTTAGAAAAAAAAATGCAATTTTATTTAGCTTTTCGGACTTATTTAAAACCAACTTAATTTATAAAAGAACACCAAGTACCTAGGTAACTTGAACAAAAACAAACCGGCACAATAAAATCACATAATACATCTAAGTACCATTCAATCTGAATTAGTATTTTAAAGTGCTACTGTGTAGACAAAAATACGCCCTTATTGTCTGAGTGGTCTGGGAAATAATGTATTTAACATCTAAAAATTTTAAAAATAAATAACACGTTGGTTCTCTCGATCGATATCGGCCTGCTTCTTTAAACAGCTGATTGTGGACATCGGGCTAATATTTAAAAATACAGCGTTGCCAGTTTCGATGTTTTATAAGCGACTATCATAAATTGCCGAATTTCCTTCTATAATATTACTTTCCTGTATAATTATAGTCTCGGAAATAGCAACCGCGCTGGTTCTAGAGAGCGGAGATTTCTCGGAAAGAAAGTTCGACGACTGGTCCGAAGACGGACTAGACCAGGGGTGGCTAACACGCGGCCCGCCAGGGGTTTGTTGCGGCCCGCAGAATGCTAGGGTACATAAATATGAATTTATTGTGCATATGACCAAAATAACATTACAAGATGAGAGGAGTCGTTCGTATCATATATTTTTAAATTAGAGAACTTTGAAATATCCCGTGCCAAAATGTTGAAAAGAGTATTTGATTTGCAAGAAGAAATACAATCATTCTATGCAAGCAAGTCAAAAAGTATCCCAGAGTTTGAAGACAAAGAGTGGATTTGCGACTTTGCGTTTCTGGTCGATATTACTAGCCACCGTCAATACTGGCCTACAAGGGAAAGATCAATTAATTAATAAGATGTATGATCTTATTTCTGCATTTCAAATGAAACTTGGTCTTTGGGAACAACAGTTGAGGACAAAAAACCTTACTCACTTTCCTACATTGTTATTGCAACCAGACGTCACACAGGAGGCAGCGGATAAATATGCTTCTTTAATATCTGATTTAAACCATGAATTTGAAAACCGATTTCAGGATTTTAAAAAACATCACGTGCTTTTTTGTACATTTGCAACGCCATTCACCGTAGACGTGAATTTATTACCAGGAATATTACAAATGGAACATTGTGAAATGTGTTGTGATACACAATTGAGGGAAAAATTCAATCAAGTTGGTTTGGAAGAGTTCTACAAGACCTATTTGGACAAGGATAAATATCCTGCATTTTACAATCATGCTCTGTGCATGGTTTCGCTATTTGGAAACACTTATGCGTGTGAACAGCATTTTAGTTGAATGAAGTACATAAAATCACAAGTGAGAACACGTATTACTGATGTTCACTTGGAAAACTGTTTGCGTGTAGCGACAACATCAGTCGAAATCAATTTTGATGCACTCAGTTCTTCGAAACAAAGTCAGATGTCTCACTTTTAAATATTTTTAAATTGTATAATAAATATGTTCTCACTTATATTCTATTTTCTGCAAACAAATAAATATACCTATTTCTTGTTATTTACATTAAATCAGGCAAGCGTTTGACCACAATCTCACCTATCGGGAAGCGAGATTTTGTCAATTTAGAACAATTTCGTTTCCTTCCTACTTCCATTAATTTTTTAATCAACAATCAACACACACACACACACACACATAACTTTAGGTAATTGATCTCCTAAAACGGGTATTGGCCACTTTTCTAATAAGCAACGAAATATTGATCAAAAAACGAAATGGCGAAAGCGTCACTGGGGATAATTCTTAACAATAAAAAATTATGTGTGTTTGGCCCGACAGGAAATATTATATCTGAAATTTGGCCCGCCTGCTGAAAAGGTAGGCCACCCCTGGACTAGACCATTATTTCAAAGGGTAGTTCCTGTCAATTGTTAACATAATTGTTTCATTTTATCTTTAGTAAAGGGTTAATAGCCCATAGAAATTAGCGTTTTTATTATTTCTATTGCGAAATGATTAAGTGCTCTTGTTCTATGTGTGTTATTATAAAGTGTAATTATGCGTTAGTGTTGGGGTTTAGTGATAAGCTTATTATGCACTCCCACACTATCATCAGGACACGTGATGAGCATAAAGTTTTTCCCAGAAGGAAGAACTGAAAGTGTCTGTGCCCTGGATTCCTTAATCACGTCCTGGATTTACTTTCTAAGTAAGCTAAATATTTATTTTTATAAGAAACTAAAGTTTTACACTTTTAAACATTTTGGCAACATTGTGCTTGAACATCTGTTGATTAGTCAGCTGGGTAATGTAATATCTTCATATATGAATAAGCCGAGGAGTTGTGTGTGGGTTTAGGGGTGAATTACCCCACTTTTTAAACATTCGATTTAAAAAAAAAATATGTAGCGCTTCTCTAGGACACCCCAGGAGTCACCCATTTAAATATAATACGTCATTTCCATAACACCCTGTATACTTGAAAGAAGAATTTAAAATAATATCTTTTTAGATTAAAATATACAGGGTGTTCCATTTTAAAAAAAATGAGGTTGGGTCCGATAACTTTTTACCTGACCCCGTATACTTATTCTGAGAACGGCAGATTATTCAACAATCAATATAAAGATACTTCTGTATAAAACATTTTTCTGTATCTCTTTTAACTAAGAAAATATAGGGTAATTTTAAAATTGTCAATTTTTTAAATTTTCCTCCGTATCTCTTAAGCGAGCGAAAATTTTCACATTTTGATTTTACCGTTTTAAATTTGACCGAAAAAGAGCACATGAGGCCTACATTACTTTTTTGATAGCACTAACAATTACGGAATGTCGAAAACCCAAAATTGAAAATAATATCTAAAGTACTTTAAAAGATATTAAAAATGTACTCTTTCGTGCCCTTAAGGCCTTTTGGCAGTTATAAATTCATAAGCGCCTTTAATACACCCGAGCCCCTTTCGGTTGGTTATTGAACCTTTTATCCGAAGCCGTCAATTCTCGACGATGACTTTATTGACAGCCCGGAAAAATGTATTAAATCACGTCTGCTCGGAAATATTAGGCACTCGAAGCTTCGACTTCAAGCAGCTTTTGAAGGTTTGACGTTGAGATGGCCAATAAACAGCCAAATCAGTCGAACTCTATAAATTCTCTTTAGGGATATTCTCTGTAGATTTTAAAAGTTTTTATTGATGTAGGGACGTTTTTATTTTGAGAGCAAATAGAAGAGTTGGGTAAAATATGATAAATAAATAAGGTAAGTAATTTCTAGCTCATGAGTTCAAGAAATACAGCTATTTAGGTTATACGTTAAGTGATTTTTTATGGTGTATACAGTGTTACCATTGGCCCCTCAGCTTACCTCAGCTGTATTTAAGAAAAAACTTAAACTATGGATACATACTAAACCCAGGCTAGAAATTCATAGCCTAGTGGACCTTAAAAAATGACTATGAACTCTAGATAACTTTGTGAAATATAAATATAACTTAATATGCTAAAAATACTTTAAAAAACATAATAATGTTGTATGTATTAATACCGTAATAAATATGGAATTGGGAAAGCAAATACCTTCTTGATAGGGAACTTTTGATAATTTATATAGGTTTATATTAATGTCGAACATTGGAGTATACTTCTAGATGATATAGGAAATTAACAATTTCATGTATTTTTTATTCGCATTTTTTTTTTCTTCAATTTTCTTTTTTTTTTAATTTTCTCTACTTATGTTAGTTTGTTAAAACTGCGTACAAGTCCTAGGTACATGTAGAAAAATTTGCTTTTTGTAAATAAATTTATTTATTATTATATTAAACTTGGAACCATATGGGGAAAAAATTATTGTTCGATTTAGGTAAAATTTGACTTCACCATAAGTTTTTACTTCAATAAAGACAAAAAATTACATAACTAAATGGGACCATGCGACTTTTATTAACTGTCAAATTTGACATTTTCTCCACAAAATGTCGAAAAATTGCATTTATTGATCGAATATTAATAGTTATTTATGTATCAAGGGTACTAAGCAGATTATTATGTCCCGAGGGCAACAGTCTCACAAAAGCCGAGGTCCTCTGGCCCGAGGGTTCGTAAGTCGCCCGAGGGTATATATCTATTAGTACCCGTAGTGCATACAAACTTTTATGACATACCAGATCGTTTTAAATAATAAATATTTTTTTAAAATTTAATTTGATTTATCAATTTTTTTATTTTTACCTGCGACATTACATTGACATTATTATAGCCTGCGTTTTTGTTGCTAGGGAGATAAGTATTCAAATGTTTAATGTGTCAAAGTCAAAAATCAAAAATGGAACAAGGTTTTGAAATTACCGACGAAATTGAAAAAGGCTGAAAAGGCAACGAGAAAATCCAGAGACTCATACGACAAAGAATATGACCAATTTTTGAAGTGGATGTCAGAAAATGCTGTAGAAAACATTAACGAAACTGTGCTATTGGGGTACTTTAATGATCTATCTGAAAGTTTTTCCCCGATCTCTCTGTGGGCTAAATATTCGATGATAAAGAAGACTTTAATGGTAAATAAGAATATTAGTATATGTAATTTTTACAAATTACGCGAGTATTTAAAGCGAAGGTCAAAAGGGTACCAACCAAAAAATTCAGTCTAGAGAAAATGTCCTAACATTTATTCATGAGGCACCAAATGAAACGTTTTTAATGAACAAGGTCGCATTATTATTTGGTGTATTTGGTGGATGTCAGCGGAAAGAACTTGTAAATATGTTGGTCACACATGTAGAAGATAGAAAATCAGTCTTTGTTGTAACGGTGTTAGAAATCAAAACTGACAAAAAACGAGTTTTCGCCATTATTGATGAAGACGAAATGAATAGTTTGAAACTTATAAGAGATTATACAGTGAGTCCCAGAAGAAATGTCTAAATTCATTTAAAATTCAGCGGTAAGTTTTTTCAAAAAACGCTCGTACCCGTCGATTTTGATTTTTTAATTTTTTTTTTGTGGTAATTTAATGTATACAGGGTAGCTCAAAAATAAGTTACGACCATCAACTTCATTTTTTCAAATGAAAACATATATTTTTTATTTCATTTTTGAATTTTGCATTGAATTCTAAGCATGTTTCATGTACCATGTCCTATACATAAACTCAACAGTTATTGAAAAAATTAGGATTGAACATATCATTTAGGGAATCCAACGATCTATCAAATCTTCTGGCAATATGGCATTTTGGGCTCCATAATAAGTAAGAGTGTACTGTCTCACTGTCACCGTTTATTTCCATAGAAACTGTATGACAATTTTATTTCAAATAAGTATAATTATTGTCAAGCGTAGTTTCAAAGTTGCGGTTTTCACAATAATGGTGAAGTTAACGGAACGGGAAAAAATTGAAATTCTATGCATGGTTGGGTTTGGTGATAAAACACGTACTCAAATAGAAACAGCCCAATTATTTAATGAAATCCATCCTGATCGTCCTCCCATATGTCAAAAGATGGTGAGTAGAATAGAGGCTAAGTTTAGAGAATTCGGTCATGTTAGAGATTTGCCTAAATCTGGTCGTCCTACTCGAGATGAAAATGAACAACTTGACGTTTTGCTTTCCTTGGAAGAAAATCCATGTACTCCCCTATCGCACATTGGGGCCGATTTACACATGCCAAAATCTGTTGTTCGCCGAGTAGTTCAAAAGCACAAATATCAGCCATACAAAGTTATTCCAGTGCACGAGTTATTTGAAGATGATTTCGATAGGCGAAGGCGGACGCATGCAAAATATGTGCAATCTAGATAATAATTTAGTAAAAAATATTATTTTTTCGGATGAAACTACGTTCTATTTGAATGGTAATGTGAACAGACAAAATTGTCGATATTGGGCAACAGAAAATCCGCATTGGATGATAGAGGTTCACAGCCAGTACCCTAAGAAAATAAATGTTTGGCGTGGAATCGTACGCGAAAGAGTAATTGGTCCATTTTTCTTTGAACAGTCTTTAACTGGACAAGTATATCTCGAATTTCTCCAACTAGAATTAATTCCAGCATTAGTGGGTTTATTTCCGAATCGATTGGATCCAGACTCCCCTGACGAAGAACTGATATTCCAACAAGATGGTGCTCCTCCGCACTATGCGGCCACTGTGCGCACATTTTCAACATTTAATTTGATTTTGTTGTGTTTTTTTTTAATAAACAGGTCTTACTTATAGATATGTTCAATCCTAATTTTTTCAATAACTGTTGAGTTTATGTATAGGACATGGTACATGAAACATGCTTAGAATTCAATGCAAAATTCAAAAATGAAATAAAAAATATATGTTTCATTTGAAAAAATGAAGTTGATGGTCGTAACTTATTTTTGAGCTACCCTGTATACATTAAATTACCACAAAAAAAAATTTTAAAAATCAAAATCGACGGGTACGAGCGTTTTTTGAAAAAACTTACCGTTGAATTTTAAATGAATTTAGACATTTCTTCTGGGACTCACTGTATGTCTTTGCGGCTAGGCATCTTTTAGTGAATTTTTGCTGCGTATCCATGTCTTTTAATATTTTCTTTTTTACTCTGATCATTTTAAAGCGTTTTTAGGTATCAGTCATCGCTGGTATCAGTTCAGTAGTTTTTAAATTACTGGATCCATTTGATGTTTACTGGGTATCACAATAAAAGGCCTGCATATCCAAATGGATACTCAATGGCACGTTAAAAGATGCCTTGCCTTGCGGCCACATGGCTGCTCAGAAAAAAACTATTCTTAAGCCACAGACAAGGCCGCAGTACTGTACAACCTGTTGGAAACAACACATTTGGGAAAATTCCCTGTATTATTGCAAAATATTTGGGTTTGAACAACCCCGAAAAGTACACTGGTCATTGTTTACGTCGAACGTCGGCAACTCTTTTAGCAGAAGCTGGAATGAGTACGCTGAAGCCCCATGGTGGATGGAAGAGTACCACAGTTGCTGAAGGATATTTAGAGGATAGCATACCCTCAAAAAATGAGGTTTCAATGATGTTGGCATCAGGCGTACATCTGGATCTCGCATTTCCCCCAGAAAATGAATCATGAGTTAACCTTTGCTGCATGAAATTTAGCTATCAGCGGAACTTTCCAGAATCCATTTAAATACAACCAAATAATATATAAACGTAAATTTATATTTTGTTATTTTGTTAATAAAGAATAAGTTAATCGAAAACTGTTTTTTGCGTTTTAATGCCAGTCGGCACGGGCCATAATGTGTACTTTATGCCCGCACGGGCATAAAGTAATCCATTATGTAGATCTAAGGTATAAAAACACAATAATGCACTGGTATGACATAAAAAAATTATTCGGAAAAGTTGTTTGTATTGTAATTTTATGGCCACATACCAAATTTGAATCACTTATGATATTTTGTTGTTTAGGTCCCATACAGGGTTCAAAAAACAAATTAACAAGTATTCGATCGTATTATCTAAAACTAATGACTGAATATCCGAAATATATTGTTCTCGTATTGGGTACGAAAATAAAAATAATGTTTCGTATATCAGTTTCCCAATCCCTTTTAGCTCAGTCGAAAAAAATAAAATAAAGCTTTTACGTCCCGTGCTTCGCGTTTGTAATAAAACAAACCGGAAAGGTTTCAAGTCCATAGGTCGTTTCCGATTACACAGCAAATAAGAATAAAATGATAAAGAACGTAAGAAATATTTGAAAGGAGCCCGTTATCTCACGGACTTTTTCCGGGAATGGAAGAACTGTCAGCGATGTCGGTTCGGTTCTCTCGGAAAATCAGACAAGGAGAAGTTTGTTACTCGAATGGTTGGGTTTATGGATCCTGATTATTGAAAAACGAAATGTCTTTCGAAATAGTTTCTTGGAATGATTTTGGTGTCAGCTTGTCATTGACTACTGACACTAAAGTTTCGAAAAAGAAACCGTGTATTCCAATGATACTGAAATTTTTATTCCTCTTTAGCTAAATAGTACATTACGTATCAAGGGCTGAAAAGAGGCGTTTACGGACGAGTCCGGAAAAGCTTCCGACGGCCCGAGATATGTACCGTATTTTTTTTTACAAGTGCTCCGAAGCTTTGATGCCAAATAAATAAAGAAATTCTTCAGACAGTTTTCTGTCTACATGACATGAAAACACTCGCGCATGGAGAATGTAAATATCTATTTATTATTTTTGATCAATAGGCTCGGTGGCCTAGTGGTATAGCGTACGCCTTGTGATCTGAGAGTCGCGGGTTCAAATCCCGCACCCTTCATATCTGGTTTTATTTATTTTTTTACAAGTGCCCGAGTCTTTGAGGCCATATAAATAAATAAATTCTTCAGACATTTTTCTAAAACATCTTTGAAAAATTAACTGCCAATTTAATTTATATATAATCCGCTATTTATTATCGCTTGTAGAATGGCTGGGTGGGTAGAGTGTCCGCCTGGCGATCTGAGGGTCGCGGGTTCAAATCCCGCACCGACAATTCTGGTTTTATTTATTTATGAGCACATGGTGACTAGAAATCTTTCCGGAAAGACGATAACAATTTAAGGACATAATCTCGTTATTTTTTACCTTAATCTGAATCTTTTGTTTCGTTTCAAAGTAAGATTATTCAACAATCAATATAAATAAATTTCTGTATAAAACATTTTTCTGTATCTCTTTCAACTAAAAAAATATAGGATAATTTTGAAATTGTCAATTTTTGATTTTCCCCCGTATCTCTTAAGCGAGCGAAAATTTTCGAATTTTGATTTTACCTTTTTAAGTTTGACCCAAAAAGAGCACATGACACCTACATTACTTTTTTGATAGCGCTAACAATTACGGAGGTACCCTATAAAAGTGTCGAAAATGGACCACCCTGTACATTTTGTGCGCAGGCGGTGATTAAAACTGCTAGTATTTGAATTCGGTTGGTCGGGGAATTACCAAAGCTTGTTAACGTCACGTTACAGATGCTTTACAACGTTGCCACTATTAACAATTTTCACATATATCAACTTATATTGAATAGTTTTAGTGCCGATCTTATATCGGAATCGGCAGAAAAATCGTATCGGACGAGCGGGTTTCAGCACATGCTTACCTTGTGGTTGATTACCTTCATTTTCTGGTTCAATATCGGGTGGATACACTTCACGAACCATTCGAATTGATCTTTTGACGACTCCTAAAACCAAAAAAAAAACTTTTAACCAATATCAATTATTTTGACTATAGTTACAATTTTTTTCAAACTTCAACATCGAAAATACTGATATAAATGTCATGTAGATAAATTTGAATCATTATTAATAGTTATGCAGGCCATTGTAGACATTTGCACACAATTGCATTTCCGTGACAAACATGACGAGGAAAAATTACCATCCGGGAAAATCCATCCGGAGGACTATTCACGTGTTGTCAGAACTTAGCTTTAGAGCTCCGCTCGCTAATTTAAATTGTAATTAATTTTATCGCGGATTAATGAAAGCTGCAAACTTGTCCCGACGTTCTCGTCGGTAAAATTAATTACTATTTAGCATTTAAACTAAAATATATCACCTCGTTTTCAAACAAGAACAGACGAAATCTGGGTGGAATGGAAACTACTGATGGCAACGTCAAGCAAAACTGCTCATTTCACCCATTTCGGTCCATGTGAATGCGTACTGGTGTAAGTCCTCAAATTAAATCTACTTGAGCCAACGATATTTTCCAAAAAAATCCGTTTTGTAACAAATAATTATTGAAAATGATGTTGTGCTGTTAGTAGTAACAGATAGACGACTCAACCTTACCGAAGGTGAATATAGGTTACGTTAGCAAAGATATGACACCTGTTACATGTCATTTTCAATATGTCCATATTGTCTCCCACTCTCTTCTTACTCTACATTAACGACCTTCTAGTGAAAACTAAAAATCCGATATTTAGTTTTGCTGACGATAGCACACTGATCTCATCTTTCTCTTTGAATGCGCAAACATCGGCTGCCGACGCACATCTTCGCAGACAGCATGAAGTATCACGCCTCAACAAACACCTGGAAGAAATTTTGGCTTGGGGTGACAGTAATCAAGTCGAATCTAACGCTAAAAAAACCCAGGCAGCAATTTTTTCTAAGAAGGTTAACATTACAGAACCGGATATAGTCATGGACGGGCACGCAATCCCACTGGCTTCATCTATTAATTTGCTGGGCGTCAATCTGGGAGGAAATATGTCTTGGCATTACCACGTTGTGGCAATCCCCAGGATAGCTTCTCAGAAGCTTGGAGTACTCTTGCGAACCAGAAAGTTGTACACACCTCAACAACTTTTGACACTACACAAAGCCCAGATTCGACCATCACTAGAATACTGCTCTCATGTCTGGAGCTCTGCACCCAAACATACTCTTTGGCTACTGGATTCCATCGAAAGGAGGGCTATTCGCCTGATCGGAGACCACGAGCTGACGAAGACCCTCGACAGCCTAGAACATGGAAGACAAGTTGGGGATTTGACTATCTTTTACAGATATTTTCATGGAAGGTGCTCAGCTGACCTTGCCTTCTTAATTCCGCCCAGAGCGGCGAATAGCAGAAATACACGACGAACCACTGCCGCCCATCCATATGTGGTTAAGCTTAGTACTCCTCTAACTTCATTATTTAAGAATTCTTTCATCTGGAGGACTTCATCCTTGTGGAACGACCTTCCCGAGGTCGTTTTTCCCAAGGAATATAACCTCCAACGATTCAAAACCAACGTGAATCGGTTTTTGCGCACACGCAACACTCCCAGAGTGCCCTAAAAGATTTTCCTATAGTGCTTGTGTTTGATCATAAAAAAAAAAAAATGTAGGACACCAGGTTTTGTGATCTTTTTGACACGACTCTGTGCGCCATCAAAATCGCTTCTTGTCGACCATAGCGATCGACTTTGTGTTGTTGTCTACTATTACAAAGAAATCTAACCTAATTTATGCCAAGGGATTATTAGCTTGGTCCAGCTATGGAAGAATGGTATTAAGCACATGTTGAGCCATGTCCTTGTTCAATCTGAATACTTCTTTGCATTTAATATCTTCTATAGAGAAATAATCACTTCTCTACCTCATAATCCTTAGATCTAGATATGCTATTTGAATTTTTTTCCATGAGACTCTACTCTACTATGTAATAGCATAAAAGTCACTAGAAACCACCAAATGCTAGCTAATATTTTTCGTTCGATCAAGCAAAACAATGATTGTCATCTGACGAAGCTACAGTGTTAGCGAAACATGTTATGCTATTTTTTAATATAGTCGAAATCGAGAAGTTCAACTTTGATTTACTGTATCTATTGAGTATCGGCCGATTCAATTATTAAATTATCTAAAAACAGACGAAGCGAAGCCGATAGCGACGTGGAGTGTCAAAAAATGCAACTAAATGGAACTAAACAAAATAAATATACGCTTTATATCAAATCTGAAATTTACGTGGCCGCTACTGGCAACGTTCGCAATGAATAATTTATTGAGGTAGTCATAAGTCTCAAAAGAGGTCAGCGCATTTTAGGCAGTGTTGTCACATTACAACACAAAATTCTAAACGCACGTGTTCAGTTTTTGATAACAAGACGTCTTTGACCCGCGTTATCACTTCTTTTTCAAACTTTTTACAAATACATACTACTCTCTTGCCTTTTTTATAATTAAATTCCATAAAAAAATAAAACACAAAAGTATGTTTTGCAACAGAACCAACAGTAGATAATTTGTTATTATGAATTATTTTACAACAGAAAATGGGGTAATGGTACTGCTAATACATTCGTATACTTCCAGAACGTGGAACCCTCGGCAACGTCGTTCCAACACCGAGTATCGAAACATACTGAAGCAACAAACATATCAATACGCGCGCGGCGGTTATCCAAGCAAGGGCGAGACACGAGGTGTGATCTGGCATCACTGTAGTTTACTCTAGTGACCTACATTGTTGCTTACTGAAACTAGATAGAGCAGCGCGACAGCATGTAGACAAAAAGGGTTTTTAACTTAGTGTTTAGATATTCGATTAGGTGTATGTAGATTCTTTTTAGGACACCCAGGGAGTCACCCATTTAAATATAATAAGTCATTTCCATAACACCCTGTATGTGTTGAATTCTATGTGACCCCAGAGTCTTCATGTGGGGAATAATATATAGCATTAAATCATATTTTCTTTCCTTCCTTATTATATAGCCCAAACTTTCCTGTTTTAAAAATTACCAAATAATGACGAGGGGAAAATCTGAAAATACTCTTTTAGCGCTATCTCGTGTGAAAATAAATGATCTTTTTCACGGTATGAACGCAGCAACCACCAAAAAATACACCCATAAAGAAAAAACACAAACGAAAATTTACAGTAGAATGTAAAGTTATTAAACGCAGATAATCTTATGGTAAATTGTCTATTATAGCTATTTCAAAATTTGTGGTGATTTGTGAGTGTTACTACAGCATTTGTTGTAATTTTAGTGGGCGATCTATTGAATCTGTTCGATGTTTTACCATAGACACAGTGAATGTTGATAAATCCGACACGAACAAGGATGTAATTTATGCTTTGCTCCAAATTTCGCTACATCTATTACTTTTATTTATGATTCGGCAAGAGTTGGATTTTCCTTTTCGGTCCTTTTTGGGTTTCTGACCTCCTCGGACCTATCTTTTTGAATTTCCATTTGCATAATGGGCAAAATCGGGAATGTGGAAACTAGTTTTCAGCAAACGGGTCGGCCATTTTGTGTTATATTCAACCTGGGGTAATTCGGATAACGATAATTGTACGGTCCGGTTATTTTGATTAGAGGTTAGAATTTGAGAAGGGAAGGACAATTTCGACATGACCAAGTCAGTCGCTGACCGATTTAAAGAAGATCGTTTCTTTTTCAACCATGCTATCGATCTTTTGTATTATGAACCAATCGTAACCCACCCATTCCGTTTACCGAACGATTTATGCATTCTGATATTTTTTTAATACGCTCAACGGCCAATAAATTCCACATATATATAAATAGCATATTGCTAATACCCTTTGCAATTATGTCCCCGCTATGGGCATCGGAGGGGGCGTTGCAAGTTTGCGCAGTTCGGAAATTTCCTTGTGAAAGTAAACATTCGACAGGACCGGATTTCAACTTTTTTAATGTAAATTTCACTGGTTAGTTAAGAAAAATATTGCAATCAAAATTTCGATTAGTTCGATTTAAGACAGCGTTCCATGCATACGATTTCTGACGATATGATGATTCGACGGTGCCCCGATTGGTGTACACTTTTGGTGTCAAATTCCGTCCGAATATTTGTAACAATCGACACGATGAGCTTTATTTTAACTTTTATCCGACGTCCTATGTTTCTTAATCGCACTTTTTTCTAAACCAAAAATTAAGAATGAATGACTATATTGACTATTTTGGGAATTATTATCAGCTACTAATGCACCAAATTAAAAATACATGAATTTTAAAGTTAGGTAGTGACCACATATATATTATATTGTATACGAGTGACACTCTCTTCTTTTTTTACAAGCTTTTTTTGTGAAATTCGGTTCCGGTTTATGTGATAAGCAAAATATTTTCGTGATAATCCGGATAATGTGATAAGCAAAATATTTTCGTATATATGTCCGTAACCTGAAATACTTTATACCTGGGATTGGGTTTGTTCGGGTTTGTTCCACGACTTTTGCAAAAAAGCACCATGCACTTGTGTCCTTTCATCTTAAACAAAACAAGCCACTAACCTACCAAACAGCGAATCGAATCACCACAAATTAAAAACTCCTTTACAAAAATTGTTGTTAAGTAATGAAAGTTTATAAGCACTATATACCGACAACAATGTGGATGAACGACTTTTTATTCTGTAATTTGAAAAAGCATCCAGAACCAAAGATGGCGACGATACATTTTTTTCAGGATGCCGTTCGTTAAATAAAGCCGCTGTTACTCGCGCAGAGTCGTTATTTATAAAAAAATAATTTTATAATTTCCACCCTTTCTTCTACGGAATACACCATTTTAATTCTACTACAAAGGTACAATCGAATTGACACAGTTTTAACGTTCTTAAAAATTCACGATAGACTAAGGTAAATCAAAAACATGGTCCGTCTACTTTTTTGGACAAAAAATTAACAAATAAATAAATAAACTCAAATGCGTCTGATAAGAGTAATATCCTCAAGGTAAATTCCACATTCTCTACTCATACACCAGCGTTCTTTACTGCATGGAAGTGAATAGTGGCCATTTTCAGCATTTAATAAACTAATCACAAAAGTAAGTAGTCTTCCACTATTTTAGCTGTCATTTCGTTAAAGATGAAAATTTTGGAGCGAAATTTTAGGGTCAGATAGTACTCGATAAGATCTTCAAAATGAGGTATCGCAACACTCCTCATCCCTATTCAAACTCAGGGGGCTGTGTTCACCCCCGTTAGAGGGTTTAAGTTACGGAGATAAAAAAAGCGGAAAAGTTATTCCCCCTCGAATCAGAAATCGACGGGTCCGAGCGATTTTCTACATTTTCATTTTAAAGCAGGAAAATCGAGGTGTTAAGTTTTCGCTGGACCACCCTGTACATATGTGACAAATTCAGGACGAACAACATTTTTTTCGTAATTGATTTATAACCCCGTGGGAAAAAATCTCGTTTCAAAGGTGTACAAAGGAGTCCACTTAAATAAGGACGAAACAATTGTCTACTCGAATGCAACAGCCAGATTTGCTAAATTAATATTATAATTAATACATTAGCTTCGAAATGTCATTGTATTCGTTAATAGCCGGTCAATATAATTGCCAATCGCAACTTACATAAGGAACAAAAATCAATAAGTCAAAAAGAGAATGATATAATGATGCACTTTCACCTGTAGGTAACAGCATACTTGTTTTTTTTTTCGGTTACATAATGTCAGGTTAATTTCGAATGAAGATTATTGAATAACATAAGCGATTGCTACATCATTATTAATTGATTGTAATTAGCATAAGTAAAAGGGTTACTGTCGTTTTTGGGTCGATACATAAATATCGTTTATCTACAAACACCACGATCAAAAGTAAACTTTTTGAACGTTTATTGTCAATGTCTGAAATGCCACTTTATGACCTTAGTGCATTAAAGGCATTAGAAATAAGGGTAAGGTCTATTCGGACAATTTTTAGTTTTCGAAATATTGCCAATTTTATATTTTTATAAGGCGATTTATCTGGGGAATTTAAAAAAACAGTCATATGCTAGAAATGTATGAAGCTCTCACCATTGCAAAATTATTAATAATCATGACGGGGCGCTTAAAATTTACAAACGAAGATTAGTTTAGCTTGTTTATTGTTTATGGCGAATGTGATAATGTAATAACAAGAAAAAGTGACAAATTTCTTTCTTTGGCATTTTATTGTTTTTAAACGCCGTCATAGCCAACTAGGAGTAATCCGTAGCAAAAACGCCATATAAAAATATTGAATTATCAATATTTCGAAAATTAAAAATTTTCGGAATAGACAACTTTTTTTTAATGATCAAACACAAGCACTATAGGAAAAATCCTTTAGGGCACTCTGGAAGTGGTGCGTGTGCGCAAAAAGCGATTCACGTTGGTTTTGAATCGTTGGAGGTTATATTCGTTGGGAAAAAGGACCTCGGGAAGGTCGTTCCATAAGGATGAAGTCCTTTACGCAAACTTACCTTTATTTTCAATGCTAAATAGAATCTAATTATACAATTTGGGGGTTCAATTTGAAAATGTGGATTTTTGCAGTTTTCTCCATTTCATTTTTAATATTATTGTTTGAATCAAAATATTATAAAAAATCTACTAAAGCAGTTCCTTTTTAATAAGGATTCCAACCCAAATTAAATAATAAAGGTTTCCTTATAGGAAAAATTAATAATTATTTTAAGGCCTGCAAACGTCATTTTAGACATCAAATCTTAAATATGTTAAATACGCTTAGACTTGGGTATAGGACATGATATAATAAATCTGCCTAGAATCTTGCGTAGAATTCAAATGTAATAATATATAGGGTGTTCCTTTTAAAATAAGCAAGTTGATTAATACTGAAAATATTTGCCGCGTTGCCCCATCCACATTAGTATATACAGGGTGTCCCAGAATATGTAGGCCGGGTTCAGATAGGACACTTAAAAATAACAGGAGAAGTTCTTATAAATTGTTCTTCCTACGGCCTCCCCTACGGAGATACGGGCCCATAACGGACGTCCCTGGAAATCATTGTTTTTTAAATAATTTATTAAGTACTAGGTGTAATTTAATAATTCTTTAGTATAATGATTAGTAGAGGAGTCTCCTTAAAATTCGCCCTTTTAAACACATTTGGCTTATTTAGTTTGACAGGGACGGACTAGACGTAATACAAAAATGTTTTTTTTTTGTACACCTTGTATGATGAAGGAAATACAATAATATTTTTGGATACTCTAAACCTTAAGCTGAAAAAAAGGTACTCTTGATCAGTGTCGATAAAATGAATTGTTTTTGAAAAAAATATATTTTTGTTCTATTAGTTGTTTTATGTTCATAAAATTTCCTTATTGTTGTTATGGTTTTTTTCACATGTACCGATTTAAATAAGAATATTTATGCCAGTATCAGTTTATGGTAGTGTCTTGAAATTTGCGGTTTTTCTCCTTTTGTCTTATTGGTTACTAACTTAGTAATGGAATTTACGTATATTGAATATAAATCATATTGAACAAAAATATATTTTTCTTCGAAAAACGTTCATTTTATCGACATTGATCGAGAGTACCATTTTTTCAGCTTAGGGTTTAGAGTATCCAAAAATATTATTGTCGTTGCTTGATCATGCAAGGTGCACAAAAAAGCACTTTTGTGTTAAGTCTAGTCCGTCCCTGGCAAACTAAAGAAACCAAATGTGTTTATAAGGGCGGATTTTAAGGAGACTTATCTACTAACCATTATACTAAAAAAATATTAAATTACACATAGTACTTAAATAATGATTTAAAAAACAACGATTCCCAGGGACGTCCGTTATGGCTCCGTAGGGGGGCCGTAGGAAGAAAAATGTATAGGTGCTTCTCCTGTTATTTTTAAGTGTTCTATCTGAACCCGGGAGATTGCCCACATATTCTGGGACACCCTGTATAGTGTTCCATATATAAATCGAAGCGGTTCACGCTGGGTCACCCTGTATATTTCTCTCCTTCATAAAATTATTAAAGAAATCACACCCTGAAATATTATCACGTCATTAAGCAACACCCTGTATATCATTGATGCTTATCATTGGCAAAAATAGTTTATTATAAATATATTTATATTATTTTGGATTGCAGGTTCTCAAGACAGAAACAAAAACGAACAAACCCGAATACTTGTATAAGGAAATAATGCAATTATTCTGGAAATAACCAATAAAAACGGCATATTGAAAAAATATGTTTTCTCTGAAAAACATACGAATACTCCGGAGGTAGAATTTTATTGAAAACCTACTGAAATAAGATAATTTCATTGGGCATTCAGAAAAATATAATAAGAGAGAAGATAAAAATTGGTTTCTGTGACTATGTATATAGAAAAATAAATTGAAAAATATGATAACAAAAACCTTTTTGAGTTTGGATAGCGCTCAGAATTCCGAATTCGTTTGTAAAATGTCAATGTATTTTTTGTATGGTATAGATACAATGTGTAATAATAAATCTAAAAGCACTGCTTGAATATACAGAATGTATACCATTATCATGCAACCGTCAACCCACATTTTATTAGAACTCACAGTCAAACTAGATGGTCACTAAATGCGTGGGGTGGAATAGTTTGAAATTATGTCATTGGTCCTTATTTTTTTGAAACACGAGTAACTGGACAAGTCTATTTGGATTTTTTGCAAAATGAGTTACCACACTTGTTAAATAATTTGCCAAATTTTGTAAAAGACAGAAGGTGGTATTTGCATGATGGAGCTCAATTGTGAGGATACGTCAAACATGAAGTGTATGAAGTGCCTCCAACCACAAAAGAGAATATGAAGAACCGCATTAGACACGTTTTTCGGAATATCCACAACAATGTATTAAATGAAGTTAGTAGATCATTTCAAGAACGCGTAGAGACCTGGTTAGATGTTAATGCAGGTCATATTGAACACTTGTTATAGTTTTTTTATTTAGTTTATTATTTTTTTTGTTCAACTCATGGCCAATTTATTGAAAGTGCCGATATTTTTACATTTTTTAAATAAAACATAAAATATTAAAAGAACGTTACGTTTTAGAGCATTTATTATAACTGCCTATTTAAAGAGGTTGAAATTATCTGTAAACTGACATAATAATATACAGGGGGGTCCATTTGAAAAAATCGAGTAATATTTATCTAAAGATTGCTACATTTGTACCGATGTAAAAAACACCCTGTATACGATATTGATGCTTTTTTTTAGTAAAATTATTCGGACACCTCTAAGGTTTATAAAAATATAAAAAAATCTTTTTTAGTTTAAATTAGTAATATTTTAAAATAATTTTTTTGATATGATGTTTATCGAGAAAATTTTTGGGAAAATCGAATAATCTGACAACGTCGTATATATCACCAAAATAAAATAGCATAATATCTTATGTAAAATGTTATGCCGAATTCAATGAGAAAAAAAGGAATGGGCTACTATTTAAAAAAAATTACTTATATGAGGCCCCGTTTTTTCTAGGCTCCTGTATATCCAAAAATATTTTTAAAATGTGCGCTTTTATTTATGCTAGAACCTTTGTATTTAATAAATTTCGATATTCTTCGCACTAATCAACCACCCTGTATTTAGGTTTTGACCCTATTGTTAATTGTGTTAACATTGATTTACTTTTAGAGAAGCTTGAAAGATATGGAATCCGCGGTCAAGCACTGAGTTGGCTGTCGCAATTTCTAAAAGGAAGAAAACAGTTCATAGCGATCAATAATACTGATAATGCATCGAATGGTGGAAGCCTTTCTGGACTTTTGGAAATTGTTATGGGCGTTCCGCAGGGGGCGGTTCTTGTTCTGATTCTTTTTAATCTCTATATTAATGACGCAGATGACGAGCTGGACGACAAATGCACCTCGGCAGAGTATGCCGACGTCTCTTCCTATTTATTTACTCATGAGGACGATAGTATTTTGATCCAAAATTGTAATCGAAATTTGAACAGTCTGTGTAATTGGTTCTGTAAAAATTCACTGTTTCTCAATAATATTAAAACTAATTACATCCGTTTTCACAATTACCAGTATCATAATGATTTGTATATGGAACTGCTTATAAATAATGAAGAAATATTAAAAATCAATACTATAAAATTCCTTCTAACCGACTGAATGTGGGTAGAACATCACTAAACTCATTGGGGCCAGCAGTCTTTAACAAGCTACCACCAAGCCTGAAGGCTGTTGATAGACTTATGTTGTTTAAAAAGCGTTTAAAGCAATATTTGTTGCCTGAGGCTTCTTATTGAGTTAATGAATATCTCACCAGGGTGCAATAATGCCTCTATATATTTTTTATATTTACTTTTGTTTAACAATAACATAACTTTTATTTTAGTATAAGCTTGTTTCTTCTAAATTTTATATATTGTGTGTTTGTATAATATACATTTTATATACAGGGTGTTATGGAAATGACGTATTATATTTAAATGGGTGACTCCTGGGGTGTCCTAGACAAGCGCTACATATTTTTTTTAAAATCGAAAGTTTAAAAAGTGGGGTAATTCACCCCTAAACCCACAACACAACTCCATGTTCATATATGAATGTGCCGTCATATATGAACATATTACATTGCTCAGCTGGGTAATCAACAGATGTTCATGCACAATGTTGCCAAAATGTTTAAAAGTGTAAAACTTCTGACAGGAACTACCCTTTGAAATGAATGGTTTCGTCCACCTTCGGACCAGTCGCACTTTCTTTCCGAGAACTCTCCGCTAGTAGAGCCAGCGCAGTTGCCATTTCCGAGACTATAATTATACAGGAAAGTAATATCATAGAAGGAAATTCGGCAATTTATGATAGTCGCTTATAAAACATCGAGAGTGGCAACACTGTATTTTTAAATATTAGCCCGATTGTCCAAAATCAGCTTTTTAAAGAAGCCAAGTCAGACAATCTAAATATCAATAAATTAACTAAAAAACTTTATTATTAACGGCTAAAACTTCACGAAAAGAAATATTGATCAGCTGATGACTCTCGTCTCTTTCTAACCTACCAAAAAGCGGCATATTTTTTAATTAAATTGATGCAACATAGATGGCTCTGATTGCTAATTTGGGATTCTTTGGGATCCTCATCTTAAGTAAAATGTTGGAAAAGAGCTTAGGGAAGGTTTCATATGCAATAAGACCTGTTTTCCTCCTCCTCGTCACTTCGCTTTTCCTATCCGAAGAATATATTGTGTGTCCAAACAATTGTCATGATACAATAAAAATTTAGTGAATATTTCTACACAATTATGTACCGAGTTTTATTTATTTATTTTACGATGTGCTATTGTCCGGTGATAAGGCTAATCAATAAATCAATTAGAATAAAAATTCCCACATGTTACAGTAAAATTCCTTTGTTTAAGGACAATAAAAAGGGGAAAAGGGTTTAACAAACAAAAAAATGACTTTTTGTTAAGTGGGGAACTGGGGAAATACCCTTCCCCCAAATATTTTATTTCCGGAACAAGATCGTAACAAGAACAATGAATGGCAAGAGAAAACTTTTTTGTGCTTCACTTCACAAAGTTTCCTAGTTTTATATGAATTCGAAGGATTTTCATTTTTATCTTTAGAATAGTTTCCTTTCAGTAATTTTCATAAAATTACATTTTCCCTACGAAGCCCCATTAATTTTTACTATTGGCAATAGGGAAAAATCAAATTTCCTTTCCACCTGGAAAATCTGATTCTATCTTTGATGCTCTCCTGTAATTTTTCAATTTCCTTTATGATGGAAAGGCAAAAGGGCAAGGATAATAAAGAAATTTATTTAAATTCATAGAAAAAAAATAGGTTTTAAGGTGCGGAAGTAACATATTCTTTCACAAGTGCGAAAAGTGTATACTTAGCAGCGCTAATGATGTATAACCAAAAAAGAAAAATGATGATAATATATACAGGGTGTCCCAGAATATGTGGGCGATCTCCCGGATTCAGATAGAACACTTAAAAATAATAGGAGAAGTTCCTATACATTTTTCTTCCTACGGCCTCCCCTACCTAGATATGGGCCCATAACGGACATCCCTGGAAATCGTTGTTTTTTAAATCATATTTTTAGGTGTAATTTAATAATTTTTTAGTATAATGGTTACTAGATGAGTCCCCTTAAAATGCGCCCTTTTAAACACATTTGGCTTATTTAGTTTGCCAGAGACGGACTAGATGTAACACAAAAATACCTTTTTTGTATACCCTGTATGATGAAGGAACGACAATAATATTTTTGGATACTCTAAACTTTATGCTGAAGAAAAGGCAATCTTGATCAATGTCGATAAAATGAACTGTGTTCGAGAAAAAAAATTGTTTGTCCATACATTAAATTCATGTCGGCATATTCAGTGTAAGTAAATTGCATTACTAAGTTAGTAACTAATAAATATTCTTATTTAAACCGAAACATGTGGAAAAAATCCATAGCAACAATGAGGGAATTTTAGGAACATGAAACAACAACCAATATTGAACAAAAATATATATTTTTCGAAAACAGTTCATTTTATCGACATTGATCAAGAGTACCTTTTTTCAGCTTAAGGTTTAGAGTATCCAAAAATATTATTGTCGTTCCTTCATCATACAGGGTGAAAACAAAATTTTGTGTTATGCCTAGTCCGTCCCTGGCAAACTAAATAAGCCAAATATGTTTAAAAAGGAGAATTTTAAGGATACTCATCTAGTAACCATTATACTAAAAAATTATGAAATTACACCAAGTACTTAAAAAAATATTAAAAAAACAACGATTTCCAGGGACGGCCGTTATGGGCCCGTATCTCCGTAGGTGAGGCCATAGGAAAAAAAAAGTATAGGAACTTATCCTGTTATTTTTAAGTGTTCTATCTGAACCCGGGAGATTGCCCACATATTCTGGGACACCCTGTATAAGCAAAAACCTGAAAAAGACAAAACACAAATTTCATCTTTAAACCCAGTTTGCTTTGAAAAAGATAAAGTATACTTTTTTTAATTCTATTTCATATTCAATTCTCTTCGTATATGATTTATTATAAATATTTGTAAATAATATAAGGAAAATAGCAATATTAAAAAAAGACAAAAAATTACCAATAATTTTTTAAACACACCTCGCCGTAACTTCCTTATGCAAGGAGCTAATTAATATTTATTTTACCAAAAACTGGGCCACTTAATCGGCTTTATTTTGATTAATCCATTCATAATCGCATTTATACGCATTCCGATATACATTGCTCTATGAAGATTACGACTTCCTGTAAATTACTTACCTCTAGGTAGATATAAACACATCATAACAATCGCAATGTATGTTGAGGATATATCCTCCGGCAGGAATAGATAAGAACGGAATAATATACGATATAATAAGAACGTCAGGGGACCAGCAATACTACCCTGCGGAACCCCCGATATCAACGAACGAAGTTCGCCATATACAGGGGGTAACTAAATAAGTGTAAAACATTTAAGGGGGTGATTCCTCATCGAAAAAAAGATAGGATCTTTCATATAAAGAAACTTCATTGGAGCATCCCTTGTTAAGATACAGCCCCTTACATAAAATGTGTTTAACAATTTTTTTCACAAGCACTAAAAAAGTTGCAATATTGAAATTAACCTGACATTTTCTACTACGAACAAGACACCTAGCCAGTAATTTATTTGGTTTACCCCATGGTTGTAAGGGTGGAAAACGCAACCCCTAAAATTTATTTCCAATGTAAGTTTTTGTCTTATTATTTGTTTACCATCTAAAAATTTATTTCCGATAGCCTGTTTCATTCTAAACAAAAAATGTCTCTTGAATTTTTTGCCCAAAATAAACCAGTTCGCAGCAAAAAATTATTTTACGAACAAGATACATATCGCCATAAAACGCGCGAATACGTTGCTCAATGCGCCGACGTCTAGACGCATGCGTAATGTCTGAAGGTAGACATATTGAACATTTACTATTACTTCTAGATGTTGTATGTTTTGTTATTAATAAATTAGTTTTGTTTATTTATAAATTTTATAAACCCCCTCTAAGGGGCTGTATCTTAACAAGGGATGCTCCAATGAAGTTTCTTTATATGAAAGATCCTATCCTTTTTTCGATGAGGAATCACCCCCTTAAATGTTTTACACTTATTTAGTTACACCCTGTATAGAGTAAGTAACTTAAAAAATGTAATAAATTCAACGCCAGATTTATCAGGAACCCGAAATGCCGAAAAGGAAATAACGCTGTTAAATCCCCTATTCGCTTAATGTATTTTTGTTTCATTTTTCAATATTTCCATTAACAACTCTATACATCCATTAAAACTCTTATTTCCATTTTGATGCGTTTAATCCTACCCCAGTGAATGAGCATTTCGGAGAATTTTAGCAAATTATTTAAATGGAGAGTTTATGCATCATCATAGATGTACTAGGTACGGCTATTTCTACGTATAATAGTTGTAAATATTCTGATACAAAAATACTTTTGCACGGACTAATTTAGTTAATTAATAGCAAATGTTTGCTTGGACTTATTAAATACGCCTTGGTCCGCAATAATGTCTAATTGTTCCGAAAACGCACGTTTTTTCACAGAGTACTAGAGCTCTTCGTACAGCTCTAATTCCATGCACGACCACATATACAGCCTGTACCAAGTTAAGTGCGCACTATTGCTAACTTTTTTATTATTGTAGATACAAAGTCGGTTAAATTAGCAAAGTAGTAGCATTTTTTCTGCTGATTAAGACGGTGAGAAAAGAAAAACAATTGAACATAGGGTTTTCAAATAAATGAGAAAAATGCCATTTTTTTAAACGGAACACCATGTATATTTTTGACTGCAAGGTTTGTAAATTATTTACAGAACAAAAAAGTTCATATGCACTATTGGCCTAAAACTGAAAATAACCGAATTATTACCATATTTATTTTTTAGACAAGTTGGCTGTGTCTTCTTGAAATAAAACTCAAATATCTCCTTATTATTTTATTTAAATGAAATAAATGAAAACACACAACCTACATTACATGTGCAAAGACATTTCCGTTTTGTTCGATACATTTTCTGGCATTCTTTAATACACGTTTTGTGGCTTTTAAAACTGTTCTGCCATCGATGGATGCTATAATGCGCCTGATGCCATCTTGAAGTTCGTCCAGGTTCGCATATTTCCTTTTATAGACGTTGTCTTTGACATAACCCCCAAAAGTAAAAGTGTAATGGAGGTATGTCAGGAGATCTTGGGGGCCAACGTATAGGACCATTTGTTGCTATCCACCTATCTTGGAAAAGCCTTTCTAACAACATTCTCACCTCGTGGAACTGATGGGGAGGAGCTCCATCTTGTTGAAAGTAGATTCGGTTTCGTGCCTCTAAGTTGACAAATATTCTTCCAGTAATTCTGACAGCATATCAACATATCTTCGGCCTGTTAAAACGCCATCATAAAAAATTGGGCCAATTATTTGGCTGCCTATTAGACCACAATAAAACATTAATACTAAATCTTACTTGCGGATTTCTGGGATGAGCAATAAATAGATTTTCTCTAGACCAATAGTGCATGTTTTTACGATTAAACATACCCCTGTTTGAAACATTCGCTTCATCGCTCCACAATATGTGCGTTAAAAAGTTGATATTTTGCCTACACATATCTACAAACAATTGGCAAAAAATTAGTCTCCTTTCAGTGTCGCCAGGTAATAATGTTTGCACTAGTCGGTACTTATACGGTACAACCTTATATTTTTTTTAAATTCTCCAAATTGTAAATAGACTTAACCACTGTCCCTCGTCAAATCTCTGGTAGAATTATTTTTGTACACTTCAAAACACATTTACTTCTACCTGTTCACTTATTATAAACTGTTTTCTAGTTCTACCCTTTCCAAAAACGTCTTCATTATTTCTGAATTTTCTATAAAGATTTAAAAAATATCTTCTGTTTGGTTGATCACGTTCAGGATACGTTTGACCATATTGTTCTAGTGCTCGGAAACTATTATTTTTGCAAACAAGATATGCTTGCATTTTTCTAAATGCGTGAACGTCATTTTATATTATTTTTATAACTAGAGAACATCCAATCACTATTACAACCATTACCAAAAATGCTTGGCTCTTATTGACAGCAGAATAATCTAATGACACATCGAATAAAGCTTTTATTTTGAAAATACACACCGAACTTGTCTAAAAAATAAATATGGTAATAATTCGGTTATTTTCAGTTTTAGGCCAATAGTGCATATGAACTTTTTTGTTCTGTAAATAATTTACAAACCTTGCAGTCAAAAATATACAGGGTGTTCCGTTTAAAAAAATGGCATTTTTCTCATTTATTTGAAAACCCTATGTTCAATTGTTTTTCTGTTCTCACCATCTTAATCAGCAGAAAAAATGCTACTACTTTGCTAATTTAACCGACTTTGTATCTACAATAATAAAAAAGTTAGCAATAGTGCGCACTTAACTTGGTACAGGCTGTATATAAACAGTATATTGCCAATACGAACGTTACAAAATACAAAAAGTGCCCCCGCTATGGGACCTATTGAGTTTGCGCAGTAGGTTGGAAAATTTTATCGATCGCGTCACAGCCGGCCCGACATTATTTTTTTGTTGTTATTCGTCGCCATCTTTGGTTCTGGATGCTTTTTCAAATTACAGAATAAAAAGTGGTTCATCCACACTGTTGTCGATATATTAGTGCTTATAAACTTTCATTACCTAACAATAATTTTTGTAAAGGAGTTTTTAATTTGTGGTGATTCGATTCGCTGTTTGTTAGGCTAGTGGCTTGTTTTGTTTAAGATGAAAGGACACAAGTGCATGGTGCTTTTTTGCGAAAGTCGTGGATCAATACCAGGTATAAAGTATTTCAGGTATGTACATTATATACGACAATATTTTGCTTATCACATTATCCGATCTTCGGAACCGAATTTCACTAAAAAGCTTGTAAAAAAGTGTCACTCGTATACAATATAACATATATGTGGTCACTACCTAACCTTAAAATTAATGTATTTTTAATTTGGTGCATTAGGTAGTAGCTGATAATAATTTAAAAAATAGTCAATATAGTCATTCATTCTTAATTTTTGGTTTAGAAAAAAGTGAGGTTAAGAAATATACGACGTCGGATGAGAGTTAAAATAAAGCTCATCGTGTCGATTGTTACAAATATTCGGAAGGAATGTGGCACCAAAAGTTTACACATATCATCATATCGTCAGAAATCGTATGCATGGAACGCTGTCTTAAATCGAACTAATGGAAATTTTGATTGCAATATTTTTCCTAACTAACCAATGAAATTTACATTAAAAAAGTTGAAATCCGATCCTGTCGAATGTTTACTTTCACAAGGAAATTTCCGAAGTGCGCAAACTCAGAACGGCCCCTTCGATGCCCATAGCGGGGACATAATTGCAAATGGTATTAGTACTAGTTATTAGTATTTGTACGAAACGACTACGTGGTCAACAACAACTTATCCGGGTAAACCGAGACGTTCACGGGGTTAAATTCAAGCCAATAAAAAACTAAGCGGCGGCACATATAAGCATTGGCGTAACTAGAATGATTTTGTAGGGGTACGTCTGGCTTCGAACTTCGGAAATTCTGGGGTGGGCACCAGAGCAATCTAGTTACGCCTATGCATATAAGAGATAACTGCAAATGATTCATTGAACAATAAAAATTAAATGAATGGGCTATTTCAATCGAATAGGAGAATTTAGATTAACATTAAGCTTGGCAACATTGCAAACAACATGTGTTTTGGGACTCGCCAATATTGGTACGAGTCGACGCATAGAGCATGATGATATGGGTGGTTATTTTAGTTTATTCTCTGATTTAAAGCACAATAATTATTGTTTACAAATTTTTGTAGTGACTTACCCTGTACAGTGAAACGAATTTTGTGTGGTGTACATTGGAAATCTCTCCTCTAATTTACGCGAACGGTCGTCATCATTTTTCGCTTAAAATCGTTATGAAAAATTTTATTTATTAAAAATACGTCAGCAATGCTATAAAATATTGTGTAACAATTAAAAATTTAATCGATAATTAAAACGACATCGAGTTAGATTATTTCCAGAACCTAAATTAAATATTATAATAATTCGAGAAATATCTTTAATATAACAACGCGCAGTGCCACCTCTTAGCAGGTGGTGACATCCTATCAATGGAAAAGGCTTCCTTTTCTTGGTAGTACCATTCAATCTGAAATTGTATTTTAAAGTGCTACTGTGTAGACCACAATACGCCCTTATTGTATAAGGTATCATCGGGTGGTCTCGGAAATAATATTTTTTCCATACATTGGTATTTGATATTAATACCACCTGAAAAGTAAATAGACTTTTACTTAAATATTTTATAAAAATTTCGACACATGATATTCCCAAGCGGTCATCCATCCAAGCACTAACCGTGGACAACGTCGCGTGTTTGTTCAGGGTGTTATGGAAACGACGTATTATATTTAAATGGGTGACTCCTTGGGTGTCCTAGAGAAACGCTACATATATTTTTTTTCAAATCGACCGTTTGAAAACTGGGGTCCAGCCCCATAAACCCACACCTCATCCGGCGTTTGTTTGGGATTGTTCATCATGTCACCCTGTGGTGGCATATCAGGAAACAGGTGTTACGTGCAATGTTGCCAAACTTAATGCTAAACTCAAATTCCATATAAAATTATAAAAATAAATTATTTATCTACCTACTTGTATTTATCTTTATACTTCCAGGCACAAGTTTTTTAAAAATACACTCAGATCAGATCATTAGATTTTATTACACGCGACGCGACGAAATTTGACTTATTCGTCGGCGACATTCCATTTTTCTGTCAAGTCAAACGTCCAAAACAAACTACTCGTTTTAACTGAGCAACTTAGGTTCGTATATAAAAACAATGTCAAATAATATACAAAGTTTCGACGCGTAGCCCGAAAATCATTACAACTATTATACGCGTACCTTCTGAAAACAAAGCGGATAGCCGAGAGTATAAATGGTTATTAACAGAAGCGACCGCACCCAAACGCTGTTCTTCTATTACTGACACTTGCAAGTTGCAAGTCGCACGCTTGTACCCATAGACCTACGTCCGCCCGGCGCCGAGTGGATTGTGTGAAAGAGATGGAGAGCCGCGTGAGAAAGAAAATAAAATCTTCGTCGGTCTTGTCATTTGGAGTAGAGCTGAACTAATTTAATTTTTTCAGCTTCTCAAATGAAAAAGTACAGTCGCAGTATTATCAGCTACCATTATCATTTTATTCAATTTGGTCGAAATTCCATTAACGCCATATCAATTAAACGCCTTGCAGGAGATCTCGCGGTAAATAGCCAAGTAATAGAGAAGACTCTCGTGAAATATCAAACCCTCAAATATTGCCCATCTCTATTCCGAGTTTTGAAGGTATCTATTTCGTTCGTTCGTAGGTTAACTGTTTTATGGTTCGTAGATAAAATGTCATTTTTAAATTGAAGGATTGCATTGTGTGTATTTAAAATATGTATGTTTTAAATTAGTTAAATAAATAAATCTACGCGAGAAAAAAGGACCAAAATTAAAACAGCGTTCGCGTGCATTCTTTCCCTGTGAATAGCTGCTATTTTTGAGGTTATGTGAGAGGTTTTTCCCTAAAACTTAGATTCTGTATGGTTTGTGTGAAATTATGAACTAACAATTGTATTTAAATAAGTAAAGGTAAGAAAGCAAGTGTCTTAAATAAAATTGCATTTTTTTAAAGAGTTTGAACGATAATTATTATTTAAAAGGTCAATGACGTTTGACGTATTTACTTTCCTGTGCTTGTAACGAATTTGATATTTGTGTGTGATATTACCATTATTTGTTTTACAAAACATCTTCCGCCGTCGGTTTTCTGGAATCATATTTGTTCATAAATGATTCAGAATTAAAAATTGTTAAAATTTTAAATTTTTTTCTAAAGAGTTTGCCGTGTAGATATGACAACCCTGCAGACCTCAGTGTTGATTGTTTACATATTACGCCAGTGCCCCACATGTGTTTGTCTGATTTGACATAAGGTGATATAATTCGGTCATTAATTGAAAGCGCCATTTATGGTTATTTTTCTTCAATTTATTTTCATCTCAGGATTTGCCGGTTTAAATATAACACCCTGTATTTTAGTAGATGCTTGATTTTACTAAATTTATTAGAAATCCTTTTTGTAAATTATGTTTACAATATTATTTTGATACGAATTACTAATAAAAAATATAATTAATACTATATTTTATAGGAATTTCTACAATAAAATCTTTACTCGTAATAATTTTACTATAGTCTTTTTCAGTGTAGTTTTTTTTTATTAGGGTAAAAAATCGGCTCATTTTCTGATTGAAAAAATTGATTATTTCATTATAGGGTAATTTACTGTATTTGCAAATAACTTTAATAGACGTACTGACGCATTCGATTTTCCAAATGAAAATAAACCATTTCCATCGTTCCTATTAAACCAATTTAATCACCTGTACGAAGATAATTATTTATGAACATTTCCGCTCATCCGAAACAACCCTATTTAGCGATTTCGGCTTAACATTTACATAACCCGTTCTAAATACGTCAATTATTTGAAATAACACAATTGTCCCAGTAATTCCGGTTAATCCGCAATATTATATTAAACTTTAATAGACTTTTAAATGAAGTTTGTAGCAACGGAGCGTACTAATGCATTATTTTGTTACTTTATTAGAGATGTGCTGCAATGTAAGTAAATTACATACACGGTGTGTTTAGTTTTACAGTTATTATCAAAGATTCAGGGTGTTATGAAAATGACGTATTATATTTAAATGGGTTACTCCTTGGGTGTCCTGGAGAAGCGCTACATATTTTATTTTTTTTAAATCGACCGTTTTAAAAGTGGGGTAATAAACATTCTTACTCACAGGTCAGTCCGCGCTACTGTACAACATTTCACCCAGAGCCAATGGCAATGTTGCCGAACTTAATGTAAAACTGAAATTCCATATAAAATTATAAAAATAAATTATTTTCTACCTACTTGTATTTATCCTTATACCTAAAGAGCGAGGAAATCCAGGCACAAACAAAATCAGTTTTTTTTTTCAAGGGAACACTCCTGGAAACACTTTATGTACACACAGTAATAGTGAAACAGAACCGATAGTTAGCTTTTGAAAATACAATAATACAGATTATACTACAGATTATTAGATTTTATTACACGCGACGAAATTTGACGTCCAGAAGAAACGCGTCAATAAAAACAATATTCAAAGATTATTTATGTACGGGCAAGATATACGCGTAAACCGAAAAAACAGAGCGGATCGCTGAGAGCGTGCTGGTGATCGACGAGACACAAAGTATCCGGCCGCTGGTTGGTCTTCAACTAACAGACGCACGCGTTCGGCGCTATATGACACTACTTCGCTCAGCCGTCAAGAGGTCTTTGGCATTTGACCTAGTGACGTACATGGATATTACTATTCCATATGTTTTTCGGGTTGTTTAACACATATTGCTTCGTAAATGTTCTTCAATTAATTGTACAAAAAGGTATTACAGAATGGAAAAGAGTTTAAATTATTTTTTGTCTAAAGAGTTTAAGGTATACATATGACAACACCGGCCAGAATTCCTTGATTGCTTACATGTATCACAGTACCACACAGGTGTTTTTCTGGTTTGACGTCAGGTCACTTTTACCGCCGAATGAATTGAAAGCGCCATTTATGGCTATTTTTCTTCAATTTGTCTTTATCTCAGGAATTGCAGGTTTAAATATAATACGTCATTTCCATAACACCCTGTAGAATTTTGCTGTTTTCACTTTAGTTTTCCGCTTTTTAACGAAAATCTCCTACTTTTTAATCAATAGAGTGATTTTGAAAATCCACGCTTTTGAAACAGTATTTCCCTTAAGCGTTAACTTATCGAAAAGGTTAAAACTGATCTTGTTAGAGGTTTTCACGCAAAGTTTAGTGGCGTGAGCAGTTTTTCTCGAAAAAGTTTCGTTTTTGAGATATTAACAAAATTAATAATTTTTAATGGGACACCCAATATATTATTTTTTTAAATTAATTAAGCATGCTCGGAAGTCCAGATCAACTGGAGATCTTCCAGTCTAAGTCACCAATCTTTGGAACAAAGCAATCGAACATCATGGAGAGTCTCGGGATGTTGCACTGGATATTTCTAAGTCTATTGATCGTGTTTGGCATGAGGGGCTCCTAAGTAAACTGCGATCCTATGGTATTCCCAGTCGATTCTGTGCATGGCTGTCTAGCGCTCTCTGCAAGTGGCGATTGACGGATTTCTCTCAGACACCGTCATCATCAATGCCGGTGATCCTCAAGGGTCCATATTGTCTCCCACCCTGTTCTTACTCTACATTAACGACCTTCTAGTAAAAACTAAAAATTCGATATTTAGCTTTGCTGACGATAGCAGACTTATCTCATCTTTCTCTTTGTATGCATAAACATTGGCTGTCAACGCACATCTTCACAGACAGCACGAAGTACGCCTTAACAAAGTCATGGAAGAAATTTTGGCTTGAGGTGACGGTAACCAAGTCGAATTTAACGCTGAAAAAATCCAGGCAGCAGTTTTCTCTAAAAAGGTTAACATTACAGAACCGGATATAGTCATGGCAGGACACGCAATCCCACTGGCTTCATCTATTAATTTGTTGGGCGTCAATCTGGGAGGAAATATGTCTTGGCACAACCATGTTGTGGCAATCGCCAAGGTAGCTTCTCAGAAACTTGGTGTACTCTTCCGAACCAAAAAGTTGTAAACACCTCAACAACTTTTGACACTATACAAAGCCCAGATAGAGTACTGCTCTCATGTCTAGAGTTCTGCATCCAAACATACTCTTCGGCTACTGGATTCCGTCTGATCAGAGACCACGAGCTGACGAGGAACTTCGACAGCCTAGAACATCGAAGACAGGTTGGGGATTTCACTCTCTTTTACAGATATTTTCATAGAAAGTACTCGGCTGACCTTGCCCTCTTAATTCCGCCCAGAGCGGCGAGCAGCAGAAATACACGACGAACCACTACCGCCCCTCCATATGTGGTTAAGCTTAGTACTCCTCGAACTTCATTATTCAAGAATTCTTTCATCTGGAGGATTTCATCAGGTCGTTTTTCCCACCGAGTATAACCTCCAACGATTCAAAACCAACGTGTATCATTTTATTCGCACACGCACTCCCAGAGTGCCCTAAAGGATTTTTTCTATAGTGCTTGTATTTGAACATAAAAAAATGCTTTTTTATAATTTACGTTACTTACATATAACGGTATTTATAGGCTAAGTAGATCTCTATAGCTAATATTGCGGTATCCTATATCTAGAGACTAGACTGTACATCGGAAGCACGCTTCGTTGCTCAACCGAATCTTCTATTGAAATACCATTTTTACTGATTTTAAACCGAAATGATCGATTTCGCTACATATGTCATCACCCTTTGATGTATAAATATCTTTTCAGGGTAATATGTGGATTTTATTGCATTATAAAAACAATTTTTTTTAAATTTAAATATGTCGAAAGCTAACTAATATACAATAACAGTATATAGATGGAGATAAATGATGCATGAATCCAAAAAATTATAAATTTAGAGAGAAACGGAAAAAAGTAGAATTTGGTCTTGCGCTTGCTCTTTTTAATTGTGTATTAAATAAAAAATATTTTATACACGCACGTGTTTATTTTTGCCATTTTTGGGTGTTTCCTTTTTTGGGACAGTATGTTAAGACTTAAATTAATCGATGCAGTTCCTATTTTTATTACAAGCAAAAAATGTTATGACGAACAATATTTTCTCAAAAAATGTAAAATAAAAAAGTTTTTCTCTTGTTAACTAACTTTCGGTGGACATACTGTAAAAGTCTACTTTGTTTGTTCAATTTAGGTGTTTAATAATTTAAAAGGAAAGTTATTTTATGAAAAATATTTTTTTCTATTTGGGTTTCATAATGGCTACATTATGAAATGCAAAAAAATTGAATAACTCGCACCATAACTCAAAGTTTTGCATACTCTTTTTAAAAGTTTTTCTAGATTATTTTCTGCAACTCATTTTTATTAACTTTAATAATATAGTTATTTTTAATTATGACGGATGGGAAGAGGCATTGTTGTATTCAATTGTTTCTATCATGGCATATTTTATACTTGTAACATCTTATTAAATTGTAAAAGTATTGCCAACCCAAAAAAAAAATGGAAAAAATCTACTATATTTTTTAAAGTTTTTCTGACTTTAAAGACCCAAATAGAAAAAGTATTATAAAATACACGGTTCATAAGACAATTAGAGCACTTGTACTTTAGAAAACTCCCCGCTTCGCGGGTCGTTTCCTACATTAAGATGTTAGATTAAGATCTAAGATAATGTCTTATGAAACTTGTATCTTAATATAGTATTAAAACAAATTGTTTTGTAATAAATTTTTTTGTAGTCGAATTAACTAAGGTAAGATGAGGTAAGTGCGTAGTGGAATTTTAAAAGTTCACACATATCACATATTTTTGAACAAACTATTTAGACTATTTAATTTAAATTTTGGTACCAAATCTTTATACCATGACTAACGTCGATGATCATAAATTCAAAATTGGATTACCAAGTGCATGTTCACCTTATTACAACCAGTTTCCTAATATAGACGCGTGCTGAAATATGATGCTATATAAAACTTGTACTTTAATATACTATTATCACACGTTCATACCCAGGTACCTATATCTCGTTGAATATCGCTTAAATTTTAAAGACAAACGTATCATATTAGCATGTTTTAGCTGCAGTGATATAAACCACCTAGTAAAGGACGTTACCATTTTGAACCCTATACTCCTCATGAATTTTTCATAAGTATCGCGAATAAACTTTTCCAGATATTGCCAACTTTTAAGTAGAACATCGGGATTTCTAGATGGTCTCTCATATTTTATGTTTATCGTAAAATTGCAAAAGTTACGTTCAACTTTCTTGATAAAAATTGCAAAGTTTAGTTCGCGTTCGGCCGTTTTGCCGCTGCCGAACGCTTTATACGAACGATATTACTTTTTCGAGGATCTGCGAGTTATTTTCAGAAAAGTCTTTGAATTATTATGGAGATAAATATATGGCATCGGTCAGTATTAAAGGGATCATTTATATTTTCTTGAGTTTCATCGCATGTGAAATTTAAGAATATGACTCAGTGGCGGTTCTTCCACAGGAGCACATGCGCACGTGCACCCCCAAAACGAATAAAAAAATATTAATTTATATTCATTGAATATTATTTATCGTATAAAGTCCGACCCACCCTAATATTTTATCATACCGTCAATTATCGTATAAAGTCCGACCCTGCCTAATATTTTATCGTACCGTGAACCAAACTGTATATTATAGGCTCTCCATCTGACAACCGTGCATCGGTAGAGGTTAATGACGATTATGACGAGACTGGCTCGCATGTGCGATTAAGTAAGCGTAGTAGCGATGCAGTGGCGGCTCGTGACCTATGATAGAGGAGGTTCACAAGTATGGTGAAATTTTTCTAGGCGTTTTAAATTTAGAAAGAAAAAAAGTAATAAGAAAATCCGTTAGGTAAAACATATTTTTATTTATTTTTTAATTTTACACAAGGAAATACAACTTTTGGAAAATAAGAAAGGTTTTCTTAGTGTGTATAGCTGTCGGATCTTAACGTCGTCGCATGCAACCCTCGTAACAATATTTATACAGTCCACTACTAATACTACTACCGCCATCTACGAGTTATCAAGGAAACCGAATGATGTCTAATACCACTACGCGCCATCTACGGTTACGTCATTAGGCGCAACCAAGACGAGAACGATAGTTAACTGTTTTATGACGAGAACGAGACTGACAAGTTGGCATTCTTCATATTTTCAGTGTTTTTTTAGTTTAAATCCTTAAATAAAATGGTTTAAAATCATATCGAGTATCATTTATCGAAATACACAACATTTATCGACCCTACACAATAGTGCTTAAACGTAAAGTCCATTCTTCGGTTCTTAATGGTAGAAAATTGATCAATACCAGCCTCATTAAGTTTGGAATACCCTCTATAAATTTTTTTTCATATATTTCATTTTTAAACTTTCTAATAAAGTCCCTAGATTTACCCTTTGTAGTCTGCGTTAAATTAATTTCGGGTTTAGGTGTTCCCGCATTCTTCACATCAATTTTTTGCTCCAAACTCAAAGAGCTAAAGTTATTTCTTAAATAGTCCACCGTCAACTATTCATTTCAACTTAATAAATATATAATATTAAAATATTAAAACATACACGCTCGAATTTCTAACTAGATGCACCTTTTCCATGTTAAATCGCCATAGCCCCGCTATCCCCCGCTGCCATCTGCCACCTGTTACTACAAAGAAACTACACTACTTAATCGCACGTGCGAGCAAGTCTCGTCATAATCGTCATTTACCTCGACCGAGGCACGGTTGCCGGATCTATACAGTTTGGTTTGACGGGATGATAAAATATTAGGGAGGATCGGACTTTATACCATAATTGACGGTACGATAAAATATTAGGGAGGGTCGGACTTTATACGATAAATAATATTCAATGAATATAAATTAATATTTTTTTATTCGTTTCGGGGGTGCACGTGCGCATGTGCTCCTGTGGAAGAACCGCCACTGAATTATACTAGACAAGGAAATTCAGAGGAAAAAAATCATATTAAAGTGGCTATGAGAAAATCCTGAAAATTTATTTTATTTCCGAATTTGAGAAGTAAATATTAAAATTCCATTAAAATAATTTCCAGGATTCTCTCATAGCCACTTTAATGATAAAGGAATCGTTTTTGTGCATAGCCGGCGAAGCCAGAAATGGCTCAGTCCAGCTCTGTCGGTAATATGACAATAATAATAGCAATTAGGTATTTAGACAATGCCGATGTCAGCAATATTTAGTGTCTTAATTAAACCATTCATAAAAAGTTAAAAAAAAAACGGTAATTAACACAAAAATAATTATTTTACGAAACGCAACAATAAATTGTTCTTGTCTAGTTTTTAGCACGAGCAACTGTTTATCTATTACAAAAACCATTATACTCATGTAAAATCAGTTAAAAGGATGACATTGCATTGTGTTCGGTTAGTCAGGTACCCATTTTCGCTTTATTTCAAGACAAAAAAAAAACATTACTTTATGAATATACAGAAAATATCTTGAATTATCCATACAAATAAAGTTCGTTGCACAATATGCGTTTTAATTCGTTTTGTGAAATTTTTCTCAAGGTTGGATGTTATTTTATTGTTCGAGGGAAAAAATCGGTCTATGAATATACCAACACAGTAATGCTACGGTATTTTTACAAATGCCTATCTTTATAGTATATTAAGATACAAGTTTCATAAGACATTATCTCAGAGCACGCGTTCATTTTAGAAAACGACCCGCGAAGCGGGGAGTTTTCTAAAGTACAACTGCTCTTATTGTCTTATGAACCGTGTATTTTATAATACTTTTTCTATTTGGGACTTTAAAGTCTGAAAAACTTTAAAAAACATAGTAGATTTTTTCCATTTGAATTAATATTTTCTCTTTGGGTTGGCAATACTTTTACAATTTCATAAAATGTTACAAGTATCAAATATAGAAACACTTGAATACAACAAAGCTTCTTCCCAACCGTCATAATTAAAAATAAATATATTATTAAAGTTAATAAAAATATTGTACTCCGTCAGAAATACGAGAAATTGCAGAAAATGATCTAGAAAAACTTATAAAAAGAATATGTAAAACTTTGAGTTATGGTTCGAGCAGAGCAAAGTTCAAAATATTGAACAAAATAATAAATAATACTTAGTATTGAACAAAATATAGTGTTGACACAGAATCTGACGGGAATGCCCAGGAAATGTCTACAGTAACTATAAATATGTATAAAGTAATATGTATAATACTATATTGAATTAAAATGTTATATATTTCCGAGTATAGGTATTTCAGATAAATATCTAATAAAAATTATCTATTTGCAAGGTTAAAGGTTAGTATTTTAAAGTTTTCTACAAAAAATTTTTGTCGAATCCATAATGCCTAGAAAACTAATTTAAACGAAATCGAAGTAAGCCTAAAATTCGAACCCTATTTGCTGCCAACATAAAAAAAATTCAGTTTCATAAAGTAGCAGGTATTTTTTTGCATTTCATAATGTAGCCATTATGAAACCCAAATAGAAAAACGTAATTTGTGTCCCAATCAAAAAATTAAACATAATCCGGTATTCGGCGACACCGGCTTTTTTTTCTAATATCCGATTTCGCCGGATTTTGTACCGGATCCGGCTGGGACTTAATTTTTAAAAATGTGTTGTAGAAATTATAAACGGAACCAAAGGGACACGGTAGAGCTGTTTCATTTAACGAAACTACGACAAAGACAAAACACAAACTCTGGAACAAACAACGGTATTTGTAAACTACAGATTCCATAATCCATTCATAAAACTCTTGGAAAGTGCAGCTGTGATTGTGTGAAATGTTATTGAAAATCAGTAATGGGTGGACAAGAGAACTACATGTTTATTGGCTGAATGACAACAATGTTGAAATCTGGTTATATCGGATGGTTAAATATTAAAACATAACCATACTTGCCGATGAAAAGATACATTCTTATTTAAATGATCCACTCTTTTACAAACTACACATGAATGCACCATGATTGTTTATAATAAAGACGATTTTTCACCAATAATCACAAAGAAACACAAATTCCCCAAAATATATAAAGAATCCGTTAAATCACAGCGCCAACGTTGTAATGTTTACGAGATTAGTATTTATCATATTTTGGCTCCTGGATCGTAGCGCAGTAGTAAAATAAAAATAGATATTGCCAGAGTGCAGTTGCATTAGTTCCAGATTCGTTACATAGTTTTAAGTATAATAATATTTTTTTACAGAATCTCTCATCATCGTTTATGTTAAAGTTATTGGGAAATACATTTATTTTAAGAGCAATTGCGAATTAACCTTAAACCAGTTATAATTGTCTAATTAACACATTTTTAATTGGGATTTCGCAAGATACCTTTACGATAAATATGTCAATATTGCTATGCTGCAATAATGACAGAAATAGCTAGGAAAGACTGTTTGTATTCGTTGCGTAGGAAAGAAATATACATTTTTCTATGTGTAGTTTGTAATATCTTAGGGAACAAATAGCATAATTAATAAATAACACAATAATAATGGCGCAGAAAAATTGAATTTTCTCCGTTGCTTTCAGAGAGCCTGTTTCCTTTTTTCGTAGACATCGCCGCCTCCAAAAAAACTCTTTCACTATAAACAATTGATGCAGGCGCAAATAAGTATTTGTTTCAATTTTTTGGTAAAAATTAAAATTCTTTGGTGACAAATAAATTTATATCTTTTTTTTAGGACGTTTTGTTGGAAATACAAATGCTGTTGGTTCCGGTATCCGGCATTTTCAAAAAGTGGATACGCTGGCGTGACTATTCTTAAAGTCTCAACCCAAGTTTGGATGTATCTTAATTCAAAACAAAATATTATTTTAAAACAAAATCAAACTTTTCTTATTCTCTCTTATTTTATTTATTTTAAAATGATAGAGTGATATAAATTACCTGACATTTATATCTCGAAATGGCAAACAGCCTAGCCCTTGTTCCTTTTCACGTTTTCACAAAACCTACAGATATATTATAAAAAAATGTCGATAAATTCAGCTGATTACTCCAAATGGAATGCTGTAGGCTGTATGAATGAGTTGGTTCATTGCGTTGTTGATAGAGTGTCGATTTGAAAAATGGTAGCTAACTTTTACAAAAATAATCAAATATTTGCAATCCTCACAGTGTAATAACCGCGTTCGATTTAGTAAGCATATCAAATTCTGGTAACCGAAGCGTATAGAAAAAATTATAATTTTAACACGGGTGAATTAATAATTCAATATCTGTGGCTCAAGTAGAAATTTGAATTCTAAATGTAATTTTTACAAATCTACATGCAATTAAAATTTATAATAATTAATTTTTATGTATTAATTTTAATGTGCTATTGTTATAATTATTATTTTAATAATTTCGATATAAGCCAAATTTGATGTGATAAAATCTGATATTATAAATACTTTTTAAATACACAGCATACTTTTTGAAGAAAACTGCCTGTTTTCATTAGTGGGACTAGGAAATTAATTGCCCCCCCCCCCCCCCGATCCGGCCAGACCCCCTCCCCCACTAATACACATAGATTGGAAACTTTGCATCACTCTGATTTTGGCATGTTAAGATAATTTCAGGAACGAGTTTTTTCTCTAAATGTTTATTTATGCTTATCAGTTAAAACGATACCATTTTTTGTAGCAAAAAAACAATGTTATCAAGACATTTGTTTAAGATAACATGTTCAGTGTTGTATTTTGTTGGCGCTGGCCAGTTAAATTTTTCGATTCAGCGTGTAAAAATGAATCGCCGAGTAATATTTGAAATTGATCGTGCAAGAATAGTAGCTTTAGTTGAGGAAGGCCATTCCCAAAGATGTATTGATGAAAGAATAGGGGTTTTTCAAAGTGATGTCTCTCTCATATGGAATCGCTATCTAGAGACCAATTCTGTGCGAGACAGACCACGAAGTGGTAGAAGGCGTATTACTAACGAACAGCAGAACCGCTATATTACGTTAACAATTCGGAGAAATCGTACTATGCCAGTCCCACAACTTCAGAGAGATGTTACGCATGCAATTGAAATTTGCGTATCCGTCTCTACACTAAGAAGACGTATTCTTGAATCCGGCTTAAGATGTCAGCGGCCAATAAGAGTTGCCCAACTACAATAAGACCACCGAGTTCGTCGACTGCAGTGGGCTGAAGCGCACGTTCCCTTACCCGAAGAATTTTGGAATTCTGTCCTATTTTCCGACGAGACCAGGATTTGTCTGGTAAACGATAGTCGCCGGATTCGTGTTTGGAGAGAACCAACAAGAGCCGCCCAACTTGCGCGGAGGAAGCGCCATGTTTTGGGCAGGTGTTATGTCTGACGGGCGTACTGAGTTGGTCCACGTTCAAGGCACAATGACTGGCGACAGGTACATTAGGGATATTCTACATCCTTATATTAGGACGTGGAGAGAGGGGCTGTTGGTAATAATTTTGTGTTTATGGACGACAATGTCCGGCCCAATCGTACTATAGCTGTGGATGGATACCTAGAAAGTGAGGGAATCAATCGCTTGGAGTGGCCTGCTTTGTCCCCTGACAAGAACCCGATAGAACATGCTTGGGATATGCTCTCTACGGCAGTTCGCGTTAGAAGAAATCCCCCTAGAACTCTCCAGGAGCTTGTCGTCGCTGCTACCGAGGAATGGCAGGCTTGACTTTTTTTAAGTTTTTTTTTTGGAAGGTTTAAATTGTTGTGGTAAAATAAAAAATTTTAAAACTCATTGATTTTTATTTTAAACTTATCAATGAACTAATATTTAGTCTATTTTCGCGATGACGTAAGCAAAATTTTTGAATCTATGTGTATGTACAAAAAGTTCTGGTAAGATGTGTAAGATGGTAAGAGTTATTTAAACACAAAGTAAAATTTTGGATTTTTAATTTAATTTGTTTCCGGCGTTAATATTAAACTTAGAGCAAAACTGACGAAACATTCTCGCAACAACTTTTAATGCACCCAAATGCTAATGCCCAGATTGCATAACAATATTTTTTATACGACGTTTCTCAGGAATCATCCCGATAAGTTATTTATAGTTTCCAAACAACATCAAATTGCAATGTTTTAGGGAAATCACTGTGGCAACGCTGTATGGCCCTTTATACGGGATATAGTACATATCATCCTGAAGTATAGAATTATCATTCATTTATCGGCGGCGGTGTTGTTTACGCTTATTGGCTACTGCTTTTGTGATTGTTTGTGATCTATTATGATTTTGGATTAATTTTTAGTGTTTTTTCGAACTAAAACTATTTAGAGCTATCTACGATGGTTCTAATAGCTGTTTAACATTATCCTATTTCTGTCTTTTCAGTTTCCCAGTATGTTTTTTGCCAATGTATCTTTTTGTTTATTTTTTCATACCTAAACGTCGCATAAAAGTTGTTGTGCAATCTTTGTGTTCATGAAAAGTTGCTGTGAGAATGTTTTGGTCAGTTTTACTCTAACCTTAATATTAACGCCGGAAAAAAATAAAATTAAAAATTCAAAATTTCAGTTTTTTTTTAAATTTTTTAAAAAAATTCAAAAGACATCTTACCAAAACTTTTTGTGTGGCATATTGTTAGTGCTTTGATTGTGATACTTTTTCCCTATTTAAACAAAGTTGCATCTGTTATAATTAACGAGATATGTATAATTTTAAAAAATAAACTTCTTATTAGGTTAAAAAATAATGTACCCGGTGTCCCACTAAGAATGGCTCTCGGCCGTATCTCTGAAAGTGTTAGTCGTATGGCTTGCGGAAAAATTTTTTAATATGAAAAGTGATCATAAGAAATTGCTGGAAATTATTTTCAAGTTTCTCAGTCGAGCGCTAGAGGGCGCAACCGTAACGGTAAATCCGTAAAGCTTAGTTTTTTCAAAAGTTGAAGCGTTAAGGTATATTGAAAATAGCATTTTCGTATACTTTAAGGTTTTATGAAGAAAATTTACTTATAACATATTTTTGTCACTTTTAAAATAAAGTGGTGGGGGAAGGTTGAACATTATTTTAAATAAATGCCTACAACTCCGGGTTGGCTCAACAGAATTTAGTGAACTTTGTTTTCTTAAAAAGAGGTTCCCTTACTCTATACTTTACTGTATAAACTATGACAATATGACTTTTAAAGTAGGCGCTAGAGGGAGCCATTTTACAACTTAACAAACATTGCGCATTTTTTCAAAAATTTTAAATACAACAGTATATTTAATTTTACTTCATCACAAAGATTAATAAAAGCCTAAAAAACTGGCGGAAACCACAACTTGATATCTTTTTTCAAACCGGAGATATTAACAAGAACAAAAATAAACACGGAAAAATATGATTATATTTAAGTTTCAACGGTACAGGTTTTTTCAAAAGTCAAATAAAAACTTTGACGTGAAAGCACCTAATTTTAAATTATATTTTGTTTTTCCAAGGCCTATTTGACTTTTGAAAAAACCTGTACCGTTGAAACTTAAATATAATCATATTTTTCTGTGTTTATTTTTGTTCTTGTTAATATCTCCGGTTTGAAAAAAGATATCAAGTTGTGGTTTCCGCCAGTTTTTTAGGCTTTTATTAATCTTTGTGATGAAGTAAAATTAAATATACTGTTGTATTTAACATTTTTGAAAGAATGCGCAATGTTTGTTAAGTTGTAAAATGGCTCCCTCTAGCGCCTACTTTAAAAGTCATATTGTCATAGTTTATACAGTAAAGTATAGAGTAAGGGAACCTCTTTTTAAGAAAACAAAGTTCACTAAATTCTGTTGAGCCAACCCGGAGTTGTAGGCATTTATTTAAAATAATGTTCAACCTTCCCCCACAACTTTATTTTAAAAGTGACAAAAATATGTTATAAGTAAATTTTCTTCATAAAACCTTAAAGTATACGAAAATGCTATTTTCAATATACCTTAACGCGGCAACTTTTGAAAAAACTAAGCTTTACGGATTTACCGTTACGGTTGCACCCTCTAGCGCTCGACTGAGAAACTTGAAAATAATTTCCAGCAATTTCTTATGATCACTTTTCATATTAAAAAAATTTTCCGCAAGCCATACGACTAACACTTTCAGAGATACGGCCGAGAGCCATTCTTAGTGGGACACCCGGTACACATTAGAAATAACAGTAACATTACAATTTTCCAATTTTGTTGCAAATTCTCACCCGCGCGGCGCATTATTTCATATGTATTGATTATCACTATTTTTAAAAAGATCAAAACACGAAATTCCTTTCCTGCAATCAAACCTTTGGCGTTCTGTAACCAATAAAAATAAAATCAAAATGTCTCCATGTATTCTTACCGGCATTAGCGGGACTATTGAGCAGGAAATTTATGGCCACAAGCAGAACAAGCGGGAAACTCCTGCTTCTATACATCTTCCTGCAAAGAAAAGGAAAGGATAAAATCGCATTAGTACACACAAAGGAATTGTGGAAATTGTGTAAATTGTGTAGAAATAAAATGATACTTTTTTACGGAGGAAAAATAAAATAAATTTTTCAAAAGAATTTTAGGTTCGAGTTGAAAAATAAACAAATATTTGCTATTAAATACAACGTACAGGTGCGCGCAAAAACTCACAGTCTGAGCTATAATACCGTACGGTCGTTGCTCAATAGCAGCTCGAATGGTTATGTGGAATTTTGTTTTTGATGTTATACAAAGTGCCCGGTAATTATAGGGCAATATACCAACAGCCGGTCGAGCAAGTGCGCTGAATCCAAACCAACAATTCACTACCAGTACGCGGCTTATTCTGACGGTTGCATATCATTTTGCAATCGATACATTTTCCTCTACGAACACTGAATATTTGGTTAGCTGTAACAGATTTTGTTTCTGTGAACATCAGCACATGTCTCGGACGAACCTATTAAATTACAGTATGTTTTAATTTTTTTTTTAAATAGGGAGGGGATTTTGATTACTATTATGACAAAAACACAGCCTTAAACATAACAAAAGCTGTTCAAAGCCATTTCATACCGACAATACAATTCAACGTTTATATTATCCCATTTCCTTTATGGTTGCAGGGCTTGTTACAACCCCATATCGGCCCTACTAAATTAACAACCCTTAATTACATTTGCCCTTTTCGCCCTTTGATAAACCGGGGTTCGACCTCAATCATGTATAACGATATTACGGAACAGAAGCAGGAATTAGAAATATTATGACATTTTGGTTCGATGTATAGGTAGTATTTAACTTATACATTTTACGTAATTGCTAACACAGGATGCACCGCAACATCGTCCTGCAAGTTTACAGTAAATTATATAGAATCTATAAAAAATGTAGTAATTACAATAATAGGTCCTAAGCAATTATATGTAAGGAAAAGTTTTTGTAAAATTTGACACGTTATATTTCGACGTTATCACCCATCCAAGCGCACATAAATATAAACAGTATATTGCTAATACCATCTGCAATTATGTCCCCGCTATGGGCATCGACGGGGGCGTTGTGAGTTTGCGAAGTTCGGAAATTTCCTTGTGACAGTAAACATTCGACAGAACCGGATTTCAACTTTTTTAATGCAAATTTCACTGGTTAGTTAGGAAAAATATTGCAATCGAAATTTCGCTTCGTTCGATTTAAGACAGCGTTCCATGCATATGATTTCCGACGATATGATGATCCGACGGTGCCCTGATTGGTGTAAACTTTTGGTGCCAAATTCCGTCCGAATATTTGTAACAATCGACACGGTGAGCTCTATTTTAACTTTCATCCGACGTCGTATAACTTCACTTTGTTCTAAACCAAAAATTAAGACTATAAGACTATATTGACTATTTTGGGAATTATTATCAGCTACTAATGCACCAAATTATACATTAATTTTAAGGTTAGGTAGTGATCACATATATATTATATTTTATACGAGTGACACTCTCTTCTTTTTTTACAAGCTTTTTAGTGAAATTCGGTTCCGAAGATCGGATAATGTGATAAGCAAAATATTGTCGTATATATGTACTATCGTGCCGATAAAAAACTAGGACAAAAAAATCACAAAACTGGGAACGGATATACATATCTCATAGACTATAAAAGGTGCTCGACAGCTGTAAAGGTAAATACACATAACTTTTAGGAAGTATCCTAGGTTACATAATTTAACGTTTTATATTTTTCGATAAGAGGTGGCATCAAAATATCTTATTTCTTTTATAAACTTGAGCGGCAGTCAATATATTGGGCATTTTTGCCAATGCCAAAAATGAAAACGAAATTAAATAATAAAAGAAATTTAATAGAAGGTTACAAAAATACAAACGCAAAATTCATAGAACCATTCCTGTTTATTACTGCTTGAAGCCCTTGCGGCATACTTAAAACTAGGTTTCTGCATAATTCGCCTGTTACTTCATCCCAAGCTTCATTTATCCTGTAGTTTAAGCGTAATTCATCCCTGTTTCGTGGCCGAAAATCATGTTTATACATTGATTTCACCATTTTACCCCAAATGTTTTCGATCGGGTTCAAATTGGGACTCTTCGAAGGCCAGGGAAGAACTGCTATATTATTTTCTAGGAGAAAATTTTGCACAATGCGTGCTGAAATGTAAAATTTTGACCATGTACAGCGTTTATCGATGGTATCATCACTGTATTTAGGATATTAACGTATTCAGGTGCAGTTAGTCTTCCTTCCACGATTAGGCCAATTCCTGGACCTCTAGCGCTAATCCAACCGCAGACATTTATAAAGAAACGCCCGCTTTGGTTTGTTTTGTGAGTGTATATCTCATCATACCGCATGCCGGAAGGCCTATATACTCGAATTCTTCCATTATCACACGATTGAAAAGTTTTCTCATCAGAAAATATAACTGTTTCCCAGAAAATATTCCGATTTAATTCTAACCTGCCTTGTTTATTTCTTTCCATTAAAAATATCTTATTAGTAGCAAAACGATTTCGTATATCGGAAATTTGAACCCTGTCTCTAGCAGTATTTGCAGAACCTGGAAAGTTCGTCTCTTCTTTCGCCTTTATTGCAGTTGCGAATGGATGATCCCTAATTAACTAGTCTTCTATCTTCGTCTTCAGTAGAAATTCTAGGGGGACCTGAACCTGCTTTCCTAATAATAGTCCCATGCCTTGCTATTTATTGTTTTGCCAACAACACGGTATTTTTGTTTACTCGTTCGTCTGCAATATCCCTAATAAAAGCACCATCTCGCAACCGACTGTGGGTTATAGCCTTTTGCTGAGGTGTTAATTGTGGCATATTTTTTAAAGAAAAATTTGCTTGACAAGTTAATAATAAAGTGACAATCTATGTTGACATGCAAAATTTGTAAATGACATTTTACTGGTACCAGACTCAAAAGTAAAAAAAATCCTAATAGTCAAGGAGAAAATAAGAAATTTTTCTGTCCTAGTTTTTTACCGGTACGATGGTACATACCTAAAATATTTTACACCTGGTATTGATCCACGACTTTTGCAAAAAAGCTCTTGTGTCCTTTCATCTTAAACGAAACAAGCAACTAATCTACCAAACAGCGAATCGAATCATCACAAATCAAAAACTCCTTTACAAAAATTGTTGTTAGATAATGAAAGTTTATAAGCACTCTGCAAGTGGCGATTGACGGATTTCTCTCAGACACCTTCACCATCAATGTCGGTGTTCCTCAAGGGTCCATTTGTAACAGCCTGTATGTATAAGCTGTGATGGGATTGTTAAGAGTCCGGAATTCGGCTTGCACGAGAAATTTTTTGGTTATTAAAAATTATAAATTAATGAAGCAGAAAGAAAAATGAGAAGAAAAATCATAAATAGAATTGGATTTAATAACTCCCGGCTCTGCGGTGGTTTCATGGGATATTAAAGACAGCAGCTATGTAGACTTATGAAATATTAATCGCTATGTCTGGATCTGGATAAGATATAAATGACGGGAAAAAATGTCACGAGGATAATCTGCAAGCCTGGATGTGTCTGTCTGGAAAGGAAACGAACCTCTAGAGGTATTAATTTAGAACATAATAATGTCTTTATTCAAGGAGCACAAGAAAAAAAAGTTTTATGTTTTAATTTTTAAGAAGCAAGAATCTCCGAAACACTGTTAATACTTATTTCTTATTCAAGGGTGAACACTTTCATCATAGATATCATTTTTTAGTTTCCCAGAAAAGCTGTAAACGTTGCCGGTCTCGTAGTTTTACAGTGAAACCTCTCTTAGGCGGACATCTACGGGGCCGTCTAAAGAGGTATTCGCCGATGGGAAATTTGTTATTAGGTAATATGTAAATGCAAAATTATTACTATGTATATGTATGTACAAATAAACATAACATAACAAAAATACACTAGTTTTAGTTAGGACGTAGTACTAAAAAAAAATCTAATAACGTAGTTTGACGTGTTTGCGTTTTATACTTGCAATCTAGGAAATGTAATTCCAAGTCTGATAACAATTCCATTGCTGTAGAGTCACCTCTATTTGCATAATCTAATAATTCCTTTACCATACTAATGGCTTGTTGATAATTGGTGACATTTGTTTGATTACTGCATTCAACTTCTTCATCAGAGTCGTCAGATTGTGATGTGGTTTCAGTTTGGACTACATAATCGGTAGGAATGGGGTCACTATCATCTTCTAATAGCACATTGCTATCAATGTTAATGAACTCGCCCAAATCATTGCTATCAAATTACAAACTTCCGCAACATCAAAACGCGACCTTTTTGTGCCATTGTTTACGATTTTAACCTTACAACTCACAAATAAACGGCGGACTGCTGTCGGGGAATCACCCATACTTTCATTCGGCGAAGTCCTTTCGCACTACCACGCATACGCGATTGGTTGCCGGTCTGTCTTCAAAGAGTTTTTGCACCGTACTTATTCGTCTCACAAATACTTTAAAAATTCTTTTGTGCGTTTAAAGGAGGGTTCTCGCACTCTATGTATGAAAACAGCCTGTCCGCGTCCGCCGAAAGAAGAGTCCGCCCAAGAGAGGTTGATTTTCATGGAACTTCATATACCTAGTTCCGGACTATGAAAAAATGTCCGCTTAATAGAGGTGTCCGCTTATTAGAGGTGTCCATTATTAGAGGTTTCATTGTATTTAGTATTGTTAGTTTAAGTGTGTTCTTAACAAATCTGAACACTTCAAATATGATCAAATCAATATAATACAAAAAATAACCCGTTGGGGAATTAGATGCCGTCTGGTGCCGAAAGAACTTCCCCTAACAGGCATTATAATGGAGATGCGTCTTGCAAAGCAAATTAAAATCTACCGGAATGCGGTCTACTATTTTTTTGTTTTGTTTTGAATTAAATAACATTCCATAACGAAGATTATGCCACATTTTTCTGTAATGACTTTTAAATTATGTCCGATTATTATTTTTTTATTCCCGATAACAGTAACATTTTAAATAGCGTAAACGCGTAGGACCTTCCACACGAAAAAAAGGCTATAGTAAAATTATTATAGTAAATATTTTATTATAAGATATTTTACAAAAGATTTTAGTAAATTTTACAACAAGTTTTCATATAACAGTATGTCCACGGATGGGGTTTACAAGAGGACAAATGGACTAAAAATTGAAAGATACGAAAAAAAGTCACTCTTAATAAAGGTTTTTGCTTATATAGAAAATACGATTCATCATAAGAAACTTCAATTTTTTATACAGGGTGGGTAAAAACTGCAAAAATGTTATTTTGCTTAAGAGTAAACATACTTTATTTTGAAAGATACGAAAAAAAGTCACTCTTAATGAACGTTTTTACTTGAATAATGAATAGGCGATACTTGTTGTCAATGTCTTTATTTAATGAAGCAATTATAATAATAATAATAATAATACGAACATTTTTATTAACCTTAAAAGAATACGATAACGATTTCATAATTCAAAAACTCCACCCCCATACTCGACACATCTAATTGCTTTCTCAAATAAGTGAAAGAATTTCTGATTTCTTCCTGAGATATCGATTGGACAGCCTGGATAATTCTGCCCTTCAGCACTTCAATATCATTTGGTATTGCGGCTGCAAAAATAATTTGGTTTAAACGGCCCCATAAAAACATATCGGCCAAGGTTAAGTCGGGACTTCTTGGGGGCCACAAAACTGGGCCATTCCTGCCAATCCACCTTGGACCAAATCTGCGGTCAAGCCATTCTCTAACCTCACGAGCGAAATGGGCTGGACAACCATCTTGCTGAAAATACATATTTTGTCCAAAAATTTAATGGTAGATTTTCGAGTTCATCATTGAAAAATGTATCCAGCATTTCTAAATATGATAATCTATTGCACGTGTTATCAAAAAATATGGCCCTATAATGCCATGGATGGATATCGCCCACCACACGTTCACTTTTGTTAAATTCTCGTCATAATTCTGAATTCGGGATTTTCTAAAGACCAGTACCTAACCTAACCTGCTGGGCTGGGTTGCAACGTTTCCATTTGTTGAAAATGTAGTTGCATCAGAAAACATGATACATTTATCTACATTTCCACTTAAAATTTTGTCTCCTATCCACAGGCAAAAATCAAGTCGTTTCGCGTCGTCTCCCTCTTCCAATCTTTGATTAAAGCGCGGTTTATACGGATGCAATTTATTTGCTTTAAGGATCTTCTGAATTTGACTTTTTTCACAACTTCAAACTGAGTAATATGATTTCTAAGGGACGTCATAGGATTTTCTTCAACAGAATGAAGAACTAAGACTGTAGCAGCATCATCATGGTCGTATTTCTTCTTTTATTTTTTTGAGGTCCAAAACCAAACCAGTTCTCTTGAACTTTTTTAAACTTGCAGATTGCCATCCTAGTTATTGGGATTTCTACAAATTTCTCGGTAAATTGTTCCATGACGTAGCGGTATGAAGCTTGACCATCCCCATAACATTGTATTATAAAACCTCTTTGTTCAGTAGATAGCATTTCTACTTAAATAATAACTTCATTAAATAAAGACATTGACAACAAGTACCTATCACCTTAAGTGTCATTATTATTTTAACTAGTCAGGGGTGTGCCAGAGAATACTTTTTGGGAAATAATTTTTAAACCTTTTAATGAATTGTTCTACTTCGGTTTGTTGTGTAGAAAACATTCATTAAGAGTGACTTTTTTTCGTATCTTTCAATTTTTACTCCATTTGTCCTGTTGTAAACCCCATCCGTGGACATACTGTACATAGCTTACTAAATATTTTTACAATTATTACTTTGGGTTAAAAATTTTCCTATCATTTGAAGGCATTTCTTAAAAGTTATTCCAGTCACATTTCTCCATCGCAAGTGATCATATGGGAAACAAGGAGGCCATTTCTTGAACAAGCCGGGAAGAAAAGTGCTCTACACGGAAAGAAAAATTGAGTTTTTGTAATAATTACAAACAGCATTTATATGAAAGGATTTGGTAAAATCAATTCTATTGTGAAGGGAGAAGAATATTTGCTTTGGGGGAGAGGTAGATGTTACCCTTAAAATCTTAAATGGGGGGTTTGCTCGAGGTTTGTTACCCTTATTTTTTTTAAATAAATATTAAAATGTACAAGATATTGAACAAAATTTGAAAAATTCAGGGGTTTAAAAAAACCTAAAAAAACATCACTTGGATCATTTTTAGACTTCCAGAAGGTATCAAAGCTCCCCTTTAACTCTTTGCTTTGGCGAGGAAGCAGAATTTCAAATTCCTGCCACCTTAATGACGAAATGTATAAAATTAATGGATCATCTTGACCGTCCGCAGAGATAATCAATGCCCCGATTGGCCGTCCTGGTCTCGTCGCGCGAACATTGAACCGTTGGAATGCGAAGCGACTGGACGGACGGACCGTAATTACACAGGAATTTTATTACTGCAAGAAAAAAATTGATGCTGCTGCTGCTGCTCTGCAGTCAGTCGGTTATACTGCGAGAGCAGGAATTCCTACATCGCGAGTGATTATATGGGAAACAAGGAGGCAATTTTTTGAACAAGCCGAGAAGAAAAGTGCTCTACATGGAAAGAAATTTTTTTGTAATAAATACAAAAAGCATTTATATGAAAAGATTTTGCAAAATTTACTAAAAACTTTTGTAAAGGTTACTAAATCTTTTGTAAAAATTTTGACACATGGTATTCCCAAGCGGTCACCCATCCATGTTGTGTCCTCGCATTCCCTCGCTTGACGATATGTTCCCCGTTTAACTTCTCCACCCATTATTTGTTACGAAGAACGAAATTCCAGAAATCCGTTGCATTTGATTTACGCCTTTTATTCTTGTAAAACATTTTTACAACAATTCATTTAAACTTGGTCATTTTTACAATAATAAATACTTAATACAATAATGGTCGTCAATAAATTGTACCATACATTTAAAAATATTTAACTACTGGTGTTATAAATAAATTATTTTCACTACATTCGTTATAAAATTTACAATATAGGGTGGCCCATCGAAAATCGTCCAGCAAGGTTTACGGCTGTGTACGTGAAAATTAAAAAAAAACCTCGGACCCGTAAACTTGTCTTTTCAGGGGGACACGTTTCACTATTAATTTCATCCCTGCAACCTCAACCCCCCTAGCGGAGGCGGCTACTGCCCTTGTTTTTTCAAATGGGAATGGGTATGTTGTGATACATCTTTTTAAAGGGCATTAATTTCTCTTTAAAATGGCTCTTCGTTTTGTAAATTTGAGCTAGGCGCCGCCGAGCAACGGAATTTGAAACATTTCACTGCACCTCTTATCAAGTACACAGGTTTGCGCGTAAATAATTTTGGATGTCAACAAATTACACCAGATGTTCTTCACAATGTCCGAGAACACTTTGAACAGTTGTTGTTCTATTGTATGGAGATGAATGGCGGACATTTTCAACATTTAATAAGATAACATGTAACTATTACTCAATAAAATTACATTTTTTAAAACGCAATTTCTCGGCGGCGCGTAGCTCAAATTTACAAAACAAAGCGCCATTTTAAAGAGAATTTAATGCCCTTTAAAAAGATGTATCACAACATATACAGGGATGAAATTCATAGTGAAACGTGTCCCCCTGAAAACACAAGTTTACGGGTCCGAGGTGTTTTTTAATTTTCACGTACACAGCCGTAAACCTTGCTGGACTGTTTCCGATGGGCCACCCTGTATATTTTATTATTTACTTGATTTTACTAAAGTGATTAGAAATGCCAACTATAGTTTCTTATAAATTATGTGTACAATATTATTTTGGTATGGATTAATAAAGAAAAATTTAATTAATACTTTATTTTATAGGAAATTATAAATAAATTATTTACTATAATAATTATTGTACCTACTTTTTCCGCGTAAATTGATTGTTGACTGTTTTCCGCAAACTTTTTAGCGGAATTGTCCGTTTTTAGACTTTTTATGTCTTATGAATTTTGACGGGGCCGCCGCTTGCCGAGACGTTGCGCGCATAGTGTGAATTTACATCTGCAAAATCCATAAGATTCAATAATAAATATATATTGCCGAGCCGGTGTCTTAACGTTGTCGAGCACGTGTCTTGTACAATAATGAGCATTAGTGTGTGTCCACAACGGCGCACTGCACCTCGCCCTTATCCTTGTACCATAGCACCGCACAGCCTCGCTTGAGCTTCGCACAGTAGTCCCTCGACATCGAGATATAAACATGGACTGTGCCTTGTTATCTTCTTCCGATGAAGAAGATATTGTTTTAGACTCTAATATAACAAAGTGGTACTTATATGCTTAAACAAAAATCAAAATTGCCAGTTCATCCCATTAACGTAACGTTAACGCCAATATTCAATGGAGAATTTTATCATCTTTATATGATCTAAGGAAATATTCCCAACGCTTTTTTGAACATATGAGAATGCTTATAAGTAGATACTTTTGATTATATCGTTACTTGGATTTTTATGTAGAACAACACTATTTAAAATAACAATTAAAATGTTAAGAATTATTCCAGTATAACTTATTTTTTTCTAATTAATTAATTACGACCCTGTTTAAACATATTTTTTAATGTGACATCCTGTATATTAACTGATTTTCCAATGTCACGTCAAATTCTGAACGTAATTTATGTAATATACCCTTCATCGGAAGAAGATGACAACGCACAGTTCATGTTTATATCTCGATGTCGATAGACAAACTGATCGATAGGCAAGGCAATGAGCTAGGCTCGGTGCGCCATTGTGGACACTACTGTGCGGTGCTATGGTGCCAGGTTATGAGCGAGGGCGCTGTGCGGTGCTCCGTTGTGGCCATACACTTACCCTTTAGACTGTCGTTTAGACAAATGTGCTCTTCATATCGGAGTAATTGTTTCCCAATGGAAAGGAAGCGCTATGACTAACATCCTACTAGGAAACTCCTGCCGACACGCTGTCAAATTCTTTGCATAAATAAGTCTTATTTTGGATTGATCGGCAACAGAATTGCTGTGCATCGGAGTGAATTCTAATTAATTGGGAGGAAATATGTCTTGGCATAATCACGTTGTACCAATCGCCAAGACACCTTCACAGAAACTTAGTGTACTGTTTAGGACCTAAAAGTTGTGTACACTTCATCACCTTTTGACACTCTACAAGCCCAGATTCGTCAATCACTATAGAGTTCTGCTCTCATGTCTGGAGCTCTGCACCCAAACATACTCTTCAGCTACTGGATCTCATCGAAAGGAGGGCTATTCGTCTGATCGGAGACCACGAGCTGACGAAGAACCTCGACAGCACAGTGGGCACCGGGATCACTCCCAACGATGCCTTAAAGGATATTTCCTATAGTACTTGTGCTTGATCATAAAAGAAAAACTTGTTATATTTTTTGACGGTTTGTTCGTATCGAGTTTGCTCGACGGACGGACAAGCGGACAAAATGTCATGCCCTAAGGGTTGCGGAATCCAAAAGAAGTAGATTATAAGCAATATCAAACCGAAATAAAAGAAACTTCGTCAATTATAACAAAGTGAATTATAAGTAACTTGTATCAGTTGAATGTTTGTTTCAAGGAAAGTAATTAAACTTATAGCAATGTGCAAAGTGTTTTCCCCAAAATCTATTATTTCGGGAAGTTGGGAAAAGTTTTCCCGGCTGGATATTAAAAATAAATATTTCACTTTCCTAATCAGATGGCATTGATAATAAAAAAAGAATAAAAATTCATCTAAAAATAGTTATTTATGTAATAAATGAATGAAGTATTAGTTTTTTAACGAAGGGGAAATTTGCTGTTTTACCTGAACTATGAGAGTTTCGTGGTTTTGTCATCACGCCAACTGAATAGCTTAGGATTGGCTCATCAAAATGTATTCAAACTCAGCACATGGGTTTACCATGTCTGGCCTCTTCAAGAAGTTATACTGCAGTTTTTCTCTAAAATGTACAGAGGAACCAATAATCAGCCACTTCAAAAATTACATGGGATTTCCTATGTTCAACTCAACGATGCATCACTCGGTATAATCTCACTCAAACATTACTTGCACTCAGTCTTAAAGCCTAATGCCAATACATTCATTATCATTTACATAAACCAAAAACATAGATAATTAATATTAATTTCAACCAAACTTTAATGTAATTGTATGCTATACAGGGTGATATGGAAATGACTTATTATATTTAAACCGGCAAATCCTGAGATGGAAATAAATCGAAGAAAAATAACCATAAATGGCGCTTTGAATTATTAAGTGAAATATACACTTTATATGAAATATCAAAATTTACGTGGCCGCTCCTGAGGACCTTCGCAATCAATAGTTTATTGAGGCAGTCTCGAGGTTCAAAAGAGGTTAGCGCCTTATAGGCGGTGTTGTCATAGTGCAACACAGAATTGTAAACGCACGTGTTCAGTTTTTGACAACAAGACGTCTTTAATTCGCGTTATCACTTTTTTTTAGCAAAATAAAACTACAATTTTAAAGTACCTTTAATCTTATTTGAATCGCTTATTTGAGAAACCCCACATGTCCAAAAATCAAAATCTTGAGAAAAGCTGAAAAAACTGTTTTATTTTAAAACAGTATAAAAATCCATAAAAGCAAGTAGCTCAATATAAAGTATGGGTACTTGCTGTAAAGTTTGTAGCGAAAACGAAATAAAAAATCTTCTGGTCTTGTGAGAAAAAAATTAAAATGGCGGTGGACATGTGGGGTTTCTAGAATAAACACACACATTTTTTTTTTTTAATAGTTTATTAGATCAAAATAATAGAAAATACAATAAAAAATAGTAGGAAACCCGTTCAATCTTCATTAACATCGTCACCGTCGCCACCAACAGTTGGCCATTCAAATATTTGTCGATAAAAGTCACGTGACGTTAGGACCCGTTTATTCGAGAAACACCACATGTACGGGACTTGTGGGGTTTCTCAAATAAATATATATTTTAAACTAGCGCTGAACGCGTTATATGGGTTGGACATGTGCGATTTCTCTTTAAAAATATGCGTCTATTTTTGAATATATTGTTAAGCTAAAAAAGTCGAAATGTCAAATTTATGGACATGTGGGGTTTCTCAAATAAGCGATTCATTTAAAAATAATCCATTTTATAATAAAATTCCATCATAACACAAAATTATTTTTTTTGCAACTGAATCAACAGTAGATAATATCACACAAATTTGAAATCACATCACATCATGTATTATTATGAATTATTTCACAACAGAATAAAAATCGGGTAATGCTATAACTAACAAAACGTGAAGCACGTGGAACCCTCGACAGCGTTGTTTCATCACCGAGTCTCGAAACATACTGAATAGTGGCGCGGTATCCAAGCAAGAGCGAGACACGTGGTGTGATCTGACATCACTGTTAGTACACTCTAGTGGCCCAAATTGTTGCTAAGTGAATCCAGATGGAACGGCGCGACAGTATATGGGTAAAAAGGGTCTTTACCTTAGTATTTAGATATTCGATTTACAAAAAAAAAGTATATAGACTTTCCCTAGGACACCCAAGGAGTCACCCATTTAAATATAATAAGTCATTTCCATAACACCCTGTATAACGGTATTTAATTGGTTTGGAATATTACGTGTACGTAAATAATCAAAACATTATAATAATTAAGTTTAAAAAAGACATTCACGGAGAAGAGCGAATTGAATAACGAAGGTGCCGCCATCCCAGAATCGCTCCCATAAAATTCACATAAAGCACAAAAAAGTCTTCAGTCGTGTACATGCTAGAAGCTATTATCAACTCAATCTCTAAAATCGAACGATATTGTCCCACAGTGCCCTCTACTGGATTTTATAAGGGATAGTAACTATATTCACGGAGCTGAGAAAAATTTTGAGGACATGGAGTTTTAGTAAGATATTGACGATGTTTCAACAATATTTTCTTGTGTAGTTATTCATCATGCCTTTGTTGAGTTGATCAAAAAAGTATTGACAAATTTGGCTGGAATTATACAATATCTCATAATAAAGCACGTAATTCATGGCGGGGGGCACGACATGGAGCTGAGAAATTAAGGTTTAAAGCAGAAATACTAAAGTATTTAAAAGAATAATGAGTTCTATAGTTTCAAAAAGTACATACCTAAAATGGCACCTATTTATTGTCACAATAACGTAGCTTACAGAAATTATTTCAGATTATTGGAATATTTAGCGGGAAACGTAATCTCCCGGTTTGAATAGAATTACCCATACAATAATCAAAATAAACACATACATTAAGTTTTCAATAAAAAGATCGTGAGCTTAACTATTTATTATGTTTGATTTTAGTGAATTAGCGTGTTAGTAATAAAATAAACGGTATGACGTAGCCTAACTTAAAGCTGGCCCTAAGGACTTAGAAATATTTTCCAAGAAAAATGTAATTATTATTATTTCTTCGCTAGAATTATTATTAAGTTTAAGTATTGGTTGGACTAAGTAATAAGGCGTATAATAGCAAATTATCAATAAAAAGGACTAACACCTTAGGGACACTTTAATCCCGAGGTATATACATTATATTTTGTACTTCCGGAAACAGTATTACTAAAATTACTTCCGGAGACAGTATTACTAAAATTAGGTAATATGTACACTGTACAGGGTGTCCCATTTTCGACACTTTTATAGGGTATCTCCGTTATTGTTAGTGCTATCAAATAAAATAATGTAGGTGTCATGTTTTCTTTTTGGGTCAAACTTAAAATGGTAAAATCAAAATTTGAAAATTTTTGCTGGCTTAAGAGATACGGGGGAAAATCAAAAAATTGACAATTTCTAAATTACCCTGTATTTTCTTAGTTAAAAGAGATACAGAAAATTGTTATATACATAAGTTTCTTTATAATTATTTTTTAATAATCTGCTGTATTTACAATAAGTATACGCTGTCAGATAAAAAAGATATCGGACCTAACCTCATCTTTTTTTAAATGGAACACCCTGTATATTTTAATCTAAATAGATACTATTTTAAATTCTCCTTTCAAATATATAACATACCATGGACGATATTGGTTTCCTAAGCGAAAATGAAATAAAATATACAGATTAAGGTAAATTTTTTTTTTTTTTTTATGATCAAACACAAGCACTATAGGAAAAATCCTTTAGGGCACTCTGGGAGTGGTGCGTGTGCGCAAAAAGCGATTCACGTTGGTTTTGAATCGTTGGAGGCTATATTCGTTGGGAAAAACGACCTCGGGAAGGATGTTCCACAAGGATGTAGTCCTCCAGATGAAAGAATTCTTAAATAATGAAGTTCGAGGAGTACTAAGCTTAACCACATATGGATGGGCGGCAGTGGTTCGTCGTGTATTTCTGCTATTCGTCGCTCTTGGCGGAATTAAGAGGGCAAGGTCAGCCGAGCACCTTCCATGAAAATATCTGTAAAAGAGAGTCAAATCCCCAACCTGTCTTCGATGTTCCAGGCTGTCGAGGTTTTTCGTCAGCTCATGGTCTCCGATCAGACGAATAGCCCTCCTTTCGATGGAATCCAGCAGCCGAAGAGTATGTTTGGGTGCAGAGCTCCAGACATGAGAGCAGTATTCTAGTGATGGTCGAATCTGGGCTTTGTATAGTGTCAAAAGTTGTTGAGGTGTGTACAACTTTCTGGTTCGGAAGAGTACCCCAAGCTTCTGAGAAGCTATCTTGGCGATTGCCACAACGTGGTTATGCCAAGACATATTTCCTCTTAGATTGACGCCCAGCAAATTAATAGATGAAGCCAGTAGAATTGCGTGTCCGGCCATGATAATTTCCGGTTCTGTAATGTTAACCTTTTTAGAGAAAACTGCTGCCTGGGTGTTTTCATCGTTAAATTCGACTTGGTTACTGTCACCCCAAGCCAAAATTTCTTCCACGTCTTTGTTGAGGCAGGATACTTCATGCTGTCTGTGAAGATGTGCGTCGGCAGCCGATGTTTGCGCATTCAAAGAGAAAGATGAGATAAGTGTGCTATCGTCAGCAAAACTAAATATCGGATTTTTAGTTTTCACTAGAAGGTCGTTAATGTAGAGTAAGAAGAGAGTGGGAGACAATATGGACTCTTGAGGAATACCGGCATTGATGGTGAAGGCGTCTGAGAGAAATCCGTCAATCGCCACTTGCAGAGAGCGGCCCTTAAGGAAGCTAGACAACCATGCACAGAATCGACTGGGCATACCATAGGATCGCAGTTTACTTAGAAGCCCCTCATGCCAAACACGATCAAAAGCTTTAGAAATATCCAGTGCAACAGCCCGAGACTCCCCATGATGTTCGATTGCGTTGTTCCAAATATGGGTGACATAGGCTAGAAGATCTCCAGTTGATCTGGACTTCCGAAAACAATATTGATGATCGCTGATGATGTTGAAGCCTTCCAGGTACTTTAGAAGATATTGGTTAATAGCTTTCTCCATTACTTTTGATATAACTGAAAGCAATGCGACTGGTCGATAGTTGTTAGGCAGGGTTCTCTTACCTTTCTTTGGAATAGGCTGGACTCGCGCCGTCTTCCAGCAAGATGGAAATATTCCTTTTTTGTAGGATAAGTTGAAAAGTCTACAAAATACTGGTGTTAGTTCATCGGCGCATCTCTTGAGAACTATAATAGGAATTTCGTCTGGACCAGTAGCTTTTTTGACGTCGAGTCCTTTCAGGATTCGTTTGACGGGACGCTGACGGAACACGACCTCGGTCATATAAATCAATATAATAAAAATAATAAAATAAATCAAAATAACGCGAATCATCGCAAATGTTCGGAATATGTTCTTAAATGGTTACCGTCTTTCCGGATAGCGAACAAAATATACATTTTGCGCCATTTCTTCGTTTTTTTCACTTTCAATATAAACGGATATCATATCAAATTTTTCAAAATGTTGATAAGTCATTTTCACAAATGAATATGTAAAAATGAAATTGACGTTAAATGTTGATAACAACTAGAATGTTAACATAGTTGTTTCTAGGATATTAGCTTCTGTTTCATGGTCTACTGTGGTTTAAAGTAATAAAGTTTAATAAATCGAATAGGAAATCAATATCATCCATATTTGAAAGTAGAATTTAAAATAGTATATTTTTAGATTAAAATATAGTATTTTATCCTGATCCCGTATACTTATTCTGAAAACGGCAGATTATTCAACAATCAATATGAGGAAACTTCTGTATAAAACATTTTTCTGTATCTCTTTTAACCAAGAAACTATAGGGTAATTTTGAAATCATCATTTTTTTTATTTTCTCCCGTATCTCTTAAGCGAGCGAAAATTTTCAAATTTTGATTTTACCATTTTAAGTTTGACCCAAAAAGGGCACATGACACCTACATTTCCTTTTTTGATAATAAACAATTACGGAGATACCCTATAAAAGTGTCGAAAATAGGACACCCTGTACACGGAAAGAAAGACTTAGTTAACCATAATTCATGGCTGTGTATGTTAATGAAATAACTTTTATTAGGAAAAGAAAAATTTTTACCAAAATTTTTAGTAATCATTACAAACAGTTTTTGCTGTTTACTAAAAATGTTTTTGCAAACTAAACTGCAACTAAAATCGTCTGTAAAGATTTTGAACCTCGCCTTGTATCCCTTGACTTCTTCGATCGATGGTATACTTGCTTTAGGAGTTCTCCACCTATCATCTGTTACGAAGAACAAAATTCCAGGGATCCGTTGAATGTGATTTAAGTCTTGTAAGAAAGCCTTTTTACAACACTTCATTTTAACAGAAAATACTTAGATAAAGTCAGTGAAATGTACCATAAATTTTAAAATATATGTACACAGTGTGTTAAAAGTCCCGGAACAGTCAATTATTTAAAAAATGGTGCACAATATAAAAAAACTTTCTGTAAAAAAGTTGTTGGTCTTAAAGAAATTTATTAAACTTAGATCCCTGTAATTATACAGGGTTGCCCAAAAAGTCGTGGTAACCGAAACTTCATTTTTTTTAAATGGAATGACCCTTTTTTGATCACATTTTCTGATTCCTCTAAACATTCTAAACAACAATTATAGAACATGTCATATGGCTAAACCTATTAGTTTTAGAAATAATTTGAGTTGAAGGACATAAATGCGATAGGTACGATATTACCTTTTGCATTGTTTCGAGTCGGCTCAAATGTTTTACGTTAAAATTAAAAGAAAAACATTAAACTCGTGTAAAATGAACCTCACTCAAGTTGTGTCAAAATTTTAATAACAACTAAATTATTAAATACAAGCAGTAAAATTAACAATAACTTGAAAAGAACAAAAATAAAATTAAGTGTAAGTCGTTATTTAATTAAATGCTGAAAATGTCCTCCTCCCACAGTTTGACAATGGGCTAGGTTATAATAAAATTTGTCGATGACGTTTTGTAACATTTCTTGGTTAATAGATGCACATTCTTCAATAATTCTTCCACTTAATTCATTCAGATCTGCAGGTATTGTCACAAATACTTTATTTTTTAGGTGTCCCCAAAGAAAATAATCAAGGGGCGTTAAGTCTGGCGACCTAGCAGGCCATTCTATGGGGCCTCTTCGTCCTATCCAGCGGTTAGGAAAAGTGTTGTTTAAATAATTTCTAACAGCTAGCCCAAAATGAGGAGGAGCTCCATCCTGCTGAAACCACGTATTGCGTAATAGTGGTCCTACTTCATTGTTTATTGCTGGCACAATTTCATTTTGCAGCATGTGGAGATACATTTCGGCATTCAAATTCCACTCATCTGTTGCCAATAATTCCAGCCCACACATTTACTTTCTGGGGGTGTTGAGTATGTGTTTCTCTCATCCAATGTGGATTCTGATCAGCCCAGTAACGACAATTATGGCGATTGAGAGACCCGTTCAACATGAATGTTGCCTCATCCGTAAAAACTATTTGATTAAAAAAATTGTTATTTTCTTCATGTTTTTTTGCATCATTATCATTACTTCGCAAAATTCCAATCTACGATCAAAATCGTCTTCTGATAATTCCTGGACAAGAGTTATTTTATAGGGATGAAAATTACTGGTTTTTAAAATATTGTCAATTGATTTAAAACAAACATCAACTTGGGTAGCAGCTTTTCTGAGTGACAAATGTGGATTCAGAACAAAATGAAGTAATGTCTCTAATTTTTTTTCATCACTACTTGCCTTGGACTTTGGTCTTCCGGAACGAAGTTTATCTCTGCAACAACCGGTTACCTAGAACCTTTGAACTGTTCTCACAACTGTAGATTTTGATATAGGCTCTCGGTTTGGAAAAGTTGTATTAAATAATTCCTTTGTCTCGATAACTGATCTTTGTCGGTCTCCAAAACCTCTTATTATTAGTAAAGTTATACGTTCCCTTTCGCTGAGCGACATTTTGAGAATTTACTTTGACAGTGACGCAAAAAAATTCTAGTACCAGCTTATAAAAATGCAAAAGGTAATATCGTACCTATCGCATTTATGTCCTTCAACTCAAATTATTTCTAAAACTAATAGGTTTAGCCATATGACATGTTCTATAATTGTTGTTTAGAATGTTTAGAGGAATCAGAAAATGTGATCAAAAAAGGGTCATTCCATTTAAAAAAAATGAAGCTTCGGTTACCACGACTTTTTGGGCAACCCTGTATAATTACAGGGATCTAAGTTTAATAAATTTCTTTAAGACCAACAACTTTTATACAGAAAGTTTTTTTATATTGTGCACCATTTTTGAAATAATTGACTGTTCCGGGACTTTTTACACACTGTGTATAACTACAATATTATTTTGGTACTGTGTGTTTTTTCCGTGTACGAATCCACTTAAGCGTATTCTAAATCAACCGTATCGGTCCAATCCCATGCAATTATTTCCAAAGCAAACTTCTGGTCCTACACTTTGACTAATCACCTGCCATGACTAACCACACATCTAAGCAAAAATGTGGAAAACTTTAAAAAATTATAACATCATAATCGTTCAATAAATTGTAGAAAATTGCATGTTCTCGTTTAATTATATATACATTTTAACGTTCACGCAATGCAACCAGGTACTGGGTTTATTTAAAATCGACACACGTTAAAGTTTGCTGTTTCTTGAATTGTTTTATCGATAGCGGCGGCTACTTCAGGAGGAAGTATACGCTAGAAAAATTATCGCATTGTCTACTATTGTATGCCCCGCCGTTTCTGAACATAGGAAGAAAATAATTAGGCTATGGTGTCGTTGGTAGTGTTGTAAAAATCGTTAACAGAAAAGAATCATGTAAGTTCCAATTAAACTTACCAGTGATATAATAAATATTTTCTATTTGGGTATCATAATAGCTAAATTATGAAATGCAAAAAAATTGAATAACCTGCCACTTTATGAAACTGAAATTTTTTTATGTTGGCAGCAAGTAGGGTTCGAATTTTAGGCTTCCTTTGATTTCGTTGAAATTGGTTTTCTTGGCATTATGGATTCGACAAAAATTTTTTATAGAAAACTTTCAAATACTAACCTTTAACCTTGCAAATAGACCATTTTTACTAGATATTTATCTGAAATTTATAACATGCTGACGTGTCCGTCAACTAATTTCTAGTCGCAACTATAAAACAACATAACCTAAAAATAATAGAAATATCTTCCATTTTATGCTCTATTTCTAAAGTTTTACTCAATAAAGTACTATTTTTATTTTTAATTCAATATAGTATTATACATATTTATAGTTACTAAAGACATTTCCTGGACATTAATTGTTATTCCTGTCAGATTCTGTTTAGACACAATATTTTGTTCAATAGTATTATTTATTATTTTGTTCAATATTTTGAACTTTGTTCTGCTCGCACCATAACTGAAAGTTTTGCATATTCTTTCTAAAAGTTTTTCTAGATTATTTTCTGCTATTTCTCGTATTTCTGACGGAGTACAACTTTCTTCCTGACTCATTTTTATCAACTATAATAATATATTTATTTTTAATTATGACGGATGGGAAGAAGCTTTGTCGTGTTCAATTGTTTCTATCATGGCATATTTGATACTTGTAACATTTTATGAAATTGTAAAAGTATTGCCAACCCAAAAAGAAAATATTAACTCAAACGGAAAAAATCTACTATATTTTTTTAAGTTTTTCAGGCTTTAAAGACCCAAATAGAAAAAGTATTATAAAATACACGGTTCATAAGACAAATACAGCACTTGTACTTTAGAAAACTTCCCGCTTCGCGGGTCGTTTTCTAACTTAACCGCGCGCTCTACGATAATGCCGCGGTCTGTTCTTTGATAAGGGGAGAAATCATGCAAGATTTTTCCATAGCATAACAAGATAATTAGGCCAGAATTGGCTCCCATGTGAATAAATTCAAGCTAATTTGTTATACAGACTCATTATATGTTTCATATACAGTGAAACCTCTCATAATGGACACCTCTAATAAGCGGACATCTCTATTAAGCGGACATTTTTTCATAGTCCGGAACTAGGTATATGAAATTCCATGAAAATCAACCTCTCTTGGGCGGACCCTCCTTTGGGTGGACGCGGACAGGCTGTTTCCATACAAAGAGTGAGAAAATCCTCCTTTAAACGGACAAAAAAAATCGGTGCAAAAACTCTCTGAGACAGACCGGCAACCAATTGCGTATGCGCGGCAACGCGAAAGGACTTCGCCGAATGAAAGTATGTGTGATTCCCCGACAGCAGTCCGCGGCTTATTTGTTGTAAGGTTAAAATCGTAAACAATGGCACAAAAATGTCGCGTTTTGAGTCTGAAAGAGAATATTGATGTTGTGGAAGTTTGTAATTTGATAACAATGACTTGGGCGAGTTCATTATCATTGATAGCCATGTGCTATTAGAAGAAGATAGTGATCCCATTCCTACCGATTATGTAGTCCAAACTGAAACCACATCACTATCAGACGACTCTAATGAAGAAGTTGAGTGCAGTAATCAAACAAATGTCACCAATTATCAACAAGCCATTAGTATTATAAAGAAATTATACGAGTATGCAAAGAGTAGAGGTCTCTCTCGACTCTACAGCAATGGAATTGTTATCAGACTTGGAATTACATTTTCTAGATTGCAAGTATAAAACGCAAACACGTCAAACTACGTTATTAGATTTTTTTAGTACTACATCCTAACTAAAACTAGTGTATTTTTGTTATGTTATGTTTATTTGTACATACATATACATAGTAATAATTTTGCATTTACATATTACCTAATAACAAATCTCCCATGGGCGGACACCTCTATTAGGCGGACACATTTAGACGGTGCCGTAGGTGTCCGCCTAAGAGAGGTTTCACTGCATACCCGAAACAAAGCAATTTAAAATATACTTGTATACAGTATGTCCACGGATGGGGTTTACAAGAGGACAAAAGGACTAAAAGTTGAAAGATACGAAAAATAGTCACTCTTAATGAACGTTTTTGCTTGTCTAGAAAATAGGATTCATCATAAGAAACTTCAATTTTTTTATACAGGGTGGGTAAAAACTGCAAAAATGTTATTTTGCTTAAGAGTAACATACTTTATTTTGAAAGATACGAAAAAAAGTCACTCTTAATGAATGTGTTTTCCACACAACAAACCGAAGTAGAACAATTCATTATAAGGTTTACCTATGTAAAAATTATTTCCCAAAAAGTATTCTCTGGCAGACCTTTGACTGGTGAACCTAGTTAAAATAATAATGACACTTAAGGTGATAGGTACTTGTTGTCAATGTCTTTATTTAATGAAGTTATTATTTAAGTAGAAATGCTATCTACTGAACAAAGAGTTTTTATAATACAATGTTATGGGGATGGTCAAGTTTCATACCGCTATGTCATGGAACAATTTACCGAGAAATTTGTAGATATCCCAATAACTAGGATGGCAATCTGCAAGTTAATAAAAAAGTTCAAGAGAACTGGTTCGGTTTTTGACCTCAAAAAAAAAAGAAGAAATACGACCATGATGATGCTGCTACAGTCTTAGTTCTTCATTCTGTTGAAGAAAATCCTATGACGTCCCTTAGAAATGGTGTTACTCAGTTGGAAGTTGAGAAAAAAAGTCAAATTCAGAAGATTCTTAAAGCAAATAAATTGTATCCCTATAAACAGCACTTTAATCAAAGATTGGAAGAGGGAGACGACGCGAAACGACTTGATTTTTGCCTGTGGATAGGAGACAAAATTTTAAGTGGAAATATTGATTTTTATAAATGTATCATGTTTTCTGATAAGTACATTTTCAACAAATGGAACCGTTGCAACCCAGCACGTTAGGTGTATAAAAAAATTGAAGTTTCTTATGATGAATCGCATTTTCTAGACAAGCAAAAACGTTTATTAAGAGTGACTTTTTTTCTTATCATTCAATTTTTAGTCCATTTGTCCTCTTGTAAACCCCATCCGTGGACATACTGTATGAACTTTTCAACTCAAAATTAGCCCTGGAAATAAGTGCATGTCGTTAAATAGCACGCTGTATATAAGAACATTAGTTTAATATACTTAATCCCTTACGAAGGAGCGTATTTTTTACGCCAAAAAGAACACCAACAGGCCGGCGTGCGTTAATTACCTTTTAACGTATATGAAACTATGTGTGTAAGATTAATGAACAGCTACAACCGGCGATGAAAACCCTCATACGCACCTAAACATTTCTTCTATATAAGGGGTAAAAACGGCCGACCGCAGGACACAGGTAGTTAATCTTCCCGAACAATTATTTTTTTGTTAACCACCGTCGGCTGGCACAACATCACGTATATTTTCCAACATTCATCCATTTCATGGCACGTCAAATCGCACCGCACAAAACTAACAGTGATTAATGACACTCATCCTTAATTAAAATCGCCATCTTGGCGAATTAACTTCTTGCAGAGTAACTACGGAGAAGGAAAAGAGTATGAAGGGTGTTATGGAAAATTGTTTCTTGCTTTCCTAAGTAATCTAGAAAAAATCCTATGCTATAATTATTACATCAACAATGTCCATAAAAGTTAGTGCGAAGAATGTATTTCTTGCGAACGACATTAATTTAAACTCAGAAGTACATGGAAACGAATAATTCTTTCTACTCCTATATTAGTAAGAACCTACTTATGCACTATCTACCGTTACGTAATTAATATATATATTACGTAAATGTTTCCAAATAGATTTTATGCAAAGTTGGCTATGAAATCTATCGCGTCGCCTTGACAACGTAAATGTCAGGAAACTTTAAACGTCAACATTTCTTATTTGGATCTTATTTTTGGGTATATTAGTAAAGTATGAGTGACTACCGCATATATATAAACAGTATATTGCCAATACGAACGTTCCAAAATACAAAAAGTGTCCCCGCTAGGGGTTTGTGCTACTGGGAGGAAATTTTATCGATCGCGTCAGAGCCGGCCCGATATTATTTGTTTGTTGTTATTCGTCGCCATCTTTGGTTCTGGATGCTTTTTAAAATTACAGAATAGAAAGTGGTTCACCCACATTGTTGTCGGTATATTAGTGCTTATGAACTTTTGTTAGCTAACAACAATTTTTGTAAAGGAGTTTTTAATTTGTGGTGATTCGATTCGCCGTTTGGTAGGTTAGTGGCTTGTTTTGTTTAAGATGAAAGGACACAAGTGCATGGTGCTTTTTTGCAAAAGTCGTGGATCAATACCAGGTATACAGTATACAGGGTGTCCGGGAACATGTGGGAAATCTCCCGGATATGAAGAAAACACGTGAAAAGAATACTATAGGTTCATATAAACTCCTTTCGTATCGGCCTCCTCTTCGGAGATATGGGCTCCCAAAGAGCACCAATGGAATCAAGTTTTTTACACATAATTATTGAACCACCTGGTATATTTCAATTATTTTTTAATATGATGTATACCAGGTAAGACCCGTCAAATTACTACCCAAGAAACTGTTGTGAATTACTCACAGCTGCAATGACGGACTAGCTGTAACACTCATGGGCCCATTTTTTTTACGCCCTGTATGATGAGAACTTAGGATAATGTTTTTTACATACCTTTAACTATTGGCTAAAAATTAGGTACTCTTCATTCATGTCGCTAATCCTAACCGTTTTCGAAAAAACGGCATTTCATATACATCATGTGCTTCGGGTATTTCAATAAAAGATACATCTTTGTTCCGATCCAATGTTCAACCTTCAAGATTCCGCTTTTTCATATTTAGCCCATGAGCAGTTAGGGGACTCAGTGTAAATAAAGTGACGTTTTCTCGAAAACTGTTAGGATTAGCGACATGAATGAAGAGTACTTAATTTTTAGCCAATAGTTAAAGGTATGTAAAAAATATTGTCCAAAGTTCTCATCATACAGGGCGTAAAAAAAACGGTCCCATGAGTGTTACAGCTAGTCCGTCCCTGCAGCTGTGAGTAATTCACAACAGTTTCTTGGGTAGTAATTTTTGATACATCATATTAAAAAATAATTGAAATATACCAGGTGGTTCAATAATTATGTGTAAAAAACTTGATTCCATTGGTGCTCTTTGGGAGCCCATATCTCCGAAGAGGAGGCCGATACGAAAGAAGTTTATATGAACCTATAGTATTCTTTTCACGTGTTTTCTTCATATCCGGGAGATTTCCCACATGTTCCCGGACACCCTGTATATACGAGAAAATTTTCTTATCAGATTATCCGATCTTCGGAATCGAATTTCACTAAAAAGCTTGTAAAAAAAGAAGAACGTGTCACTTGTATACAATATAATGTATATGTGGTCACTACCTAACCTTAAAATTAATGTATTTTTAATTTGATGCATTAGTAGCTGATAATAATTCCGAAAATAGTCAATATAGTCATTCCTTCTTAATTTTTGCTTTAGAAAAACTGAGGTTAAGAAACATACGACGTCGGATGAAAGTTAAAATAAAGCTCATCGTATCGATTGTTACAAATATTCGGACGGAATTTGGCACCAAAAGTTTACACCAATCAGGGCACCGTCGGATCATCATAGCGTCAGAAATCCTATGCATGGGACGCTGTCTTTAATCTGACTAATCGAAATTTTGATTGCAATATTTTTCCTAACTAACCAGTGAAATTTACAATAAAAAAGTTGAAATCCGGTCCTGTCGGATGTTTACTTTCACAAGGAAATTTCCACACTGCGCAAACTCCCCCCCAGAATTTAAAATCGTATCTTTTTAGATTAAAATATACAGGGTGTTCCATTTAAAAAAATGAGGTTAGGTCCGATAACTTTTTTACCTGACCCCGTATACTTATTCTGAAAACGGCAGATTATTAAACAATCAATATAAAGAAACTTCTGTATAAAACATTTTTCTGTATCTCTTTTAACTAAGAACATATAGGGTAGTTTTGAAATTGTCAATTTTTTTTTATTTTGACAAATTACATGCCACATACATTACTTTCTTGATAGCACTAACAATTACGGCGATACCCTATAAAAGTGTCGAAAATAGGACACCCTGTACATACAAGACTATTTTTGTATCATTTTACAATATCGCTAAAATAAGTATAATTTTTGTATTTCCTCTTAAACAGAAAACAGGACCCTCGCTTGAAATATACGATGAAACCCGAACACTAATTAAATTAATGACGACTATGACCCCTTAAAGAAGGTTAGTATTACTTAATGAAGATTTATAACCGAGCTCCGAAAACAAGTTAATTAAAAAAAAACGGGCAAAATTAAAATCATTTAATTCACTTGTTTTTCTTTCCTTGAAAAAAATAATAATAAGCAAAACGGTGGAAATTCAACTTCTTAAAAGCTTTTTATTCTTTTTCATTTCAAATTTTCTCTAAAGCGCGAAGGTCGCAAATTGTAATATTATGCTGCGTTGACAGATCCGCAGAATTGAGAGTCAGATAAATCAAATTCTTAATTTTGTATGAATTTTTAATTTTAATTTTATTTGTAATTGCAAGAGATTGAATTGATTGAATAATTATTAGATGCAACGAACAAACCCGAAAAAACTGGCATCGACTAAATATTGTGATTTAATGCGTTTTACAAATTTGGGTTTGTTCTATATGGATATGTTCTGGATTGTGAACAGAGGCCCACATATATATAAACAATATATTGCCAATACGAACGTTCCAAAATACAAAAAGTGTACCCGCTATGGGAGATGGCACGGGCCTATTGCGTTTCGCAGTAGGGTGACAATTTTATCGATGGCGTCAGAGCCGGCCCGATATTATTTGTTTGTTGATATTCGTCGCCATCTTTGGTTCTGGATGCTTTTTCAAATTACAGAATAAAAAGTGGTTCATCCACATTGTTGTCGGCATATTAGTGCTTATAAACTTTCATTACCTAACAACAATTTTTCTAAATGAGTTTTGATTTGTGGTGATTCGATTCGCTGTTTGGTAGGTTAGTGGCTTGTTTTGTTTAAGATGAAAGGACCGAAGTGCATGATGCTTTTTTGCAAAAGTCGTGGATCAATACCAGGTATAAAGTATTTCAGGTTTATACATATATTCGGAACCGAATTTCACTAAAAGGCTTGTTAAATAAAGAAGAGAGTGTCACTCGTATACAATATAATTTATATGTGGTCACTACCTAAACTTAAAATTAATGTATTTTTAATTTGGTGCATTAGTAGCTGATAATAATTCACAAAATAGTCAATATGGTCATTCATTCTTAATATTTGGATTAGAAAAAGTGAGGTTAAGAAACATACGACGTCGACTGAAAGTTAAAATAAAGATCATCGTGTCGATTGTTACAAATATTCGGACGGAATTTGGCACCAAAAGTTTACACCAATTAGGGCACCCTCGGATCACCATATCGTCAGAGATCGTATGCATGGAACGCCGTCTTAATTCGAACTAATCGAAATTTTTATTACAATATTTTTCCTAATTAACCAGTGAAATTTACATTTAAAAAAGTTGAAATTCAGTCCTATCGAATGTTTATTTTCGCAAGGAAATTTCCGAACTGCGCAAACTCACAACGCCCCCTTCGATACCCATAGCGGGGACATAATTGCAGATGGTATTAGCAATATACTGTGTATATATATATATATGTGCAGAGGCCATACATGTGACTATTGTCAACTGTCGAAAATCCATCTTTTCGAGAAAATTAATCTATACAGAATCTCAAAATTGCAGCCATCTAGGTATATTTACCACAACTTGGCAACGCGCAACATTATGACTGTCAGAACAAAGACGCCCGTTTCACTTTATAACTGAAAATTAGCTTATAGGCATCAGCTAGAAACAATAGGGTCAGATTAATCCAAGGGTTGAAAAAAGAGGAAAAACAAGGCTTTATGTTGTCTAGAAAGGATTTTCCTTCACAAAGCCTGCGGGATAATTCAGTAGCGTACTACTCGTATTCCAATAGTAATTAATAAAATTAGTCCAGCTAAATCCCCCTAAATATTCATTAAAACATCAAAAATATATCGGAAAACCATAATATTGTTCCTATAAAAAGCTTCCTTTGTTGAAGATCACAAATTATTTTTATTTTTTCTCCCAGGGCTAACATAAAACAGCCATTTTCATTTTCGTTCCTTTTTTATGCTAATCTTTTATTTCCCAACAAGAAAGGGGATGATTTTTTTATTACATTCTGGAAAATGGTAAAGAAATGGATATAGAGAGAAGATGTTTATTTGTAGCCCAGAGGAAATCGGGACTGGGGAACTGGTCGAATCAATTTTAGAAAAATATTATTTGGAAATATAATTATTATAAACGAACGTAAACAAACAAAGAGCGTGATTGATAAAGCAGAAGCAAATTACGTTCCTTCCTATGATCGTCGTAAAAACAGGATTTTCTTTCCATAAAATACAAAAAATATATATTTCTTTAACGGATTATAATTACGGACATTCAACAAAAGTAAAACAACTGGTTCAGAACCTAATTCTCCATCTCCTGAATTTAGTTTTAAAGAAAAACTTCTCCAGTAAGAAGCTTAACAAAATTACTAAATATTTTCTGCATAAAGTGTCTTCTTGTTGCTAATAGAATTGTGCTGTTAAAGTCCGTAAAGTAAATGAACCTGTGTGCTTTTGTCTCATAAATAACTAACTAACACATGTTAGTGGCAAGAGAAAGTAACAGTAAGACAGAGTAAGAACAATTTTACTTCCATTATTTCCATCACCTATCAAATATACTGTTTCGACCAATAAAATTGTTTCATTTGCACCATTCATATGTGATTTACTGATTTTCATCTTGCTTACAAGTGATAAAACTGTCTCATTGGCCCACAACATTTTTAAAAAGCGTTTATAAGTAGGCCGAGTAACTAGAGAATGAGTTTTAATAATTGTCAAGTTTGAATGACTTTGTCTTTTAATATATGCAGATTTTTTAGATTTTATTATTTAGATACAAGATAATCAGAAAACTACTTTAAATGTAGCATTTAAGTAAAAAATATGTACTTATGGTTTATTTGCGATATATTTTCTTATTTGTATTGTTTCCTTTTTAAATTTTAGTCACATAACCTTAAACTTACGAAACGTCAAAAGGTTTGAAATCTAAAGTAGAGAGCATAAGCTAGTATCGATATTGTATATATTAAAAGTACATATTTCTCGAATTATTATAATATTTAATTTAGGTTCTGGAAATATTATCAAATATAACTCGAACGTCGTTTTAATTATCGATAAACTTTTTATTTGCAATACTCGAAGACTATCGATATATCGATCGTATAATTGCTAAACTACCGATACTATCGATAGTCCTAGAAACATCTAAAAAAAAGATCATTAATTTGATTCAGGCCCCCCTTGAGCGTGAGACCCAAGGAAAAATATCCAATCGACATCTAGAAAAAAAGATCATTATATTAGAAATCATTACTATCGATAGCGATAGTATCGGTCGTCACTATCGATAGTTCTCCAGTAGTTTTGTTGTGTTTCCACATTTCAGAACATCAACAAGAAATTTTCAATAATATGTCGCGTTTGTATATCTACTATACAGGGTGTTATGGAAATGACGTATTATATTTAAATGGGTGACTCCTGGGGTGTCCTAGAGAAGCGCTACATATTTATTTTTTTTAAATCGAACGTTTAAAAAGTGGGGTAATTCACCCCTAAGCCCACCCGGTTACTCCTCGGCACATTCATATATGATCATATTACATTGCCAAGCTGTGTAATCAACAGATGTTCAGGCCCAATGTTGCCAACTGTGTAAAAAATGTAAAACTTTAGATTCTTATAAAAATAATATTTAGTTTACCTAGTATCCAAATAGAAGTGAATCTAGGTGCCAGCACACTAGCAAGTAATCCAGGGCACAGACATCTTCAGGTTTTTGTTTTTTTTTCTATGGGAAAAGCTTTATGCTCATCACGTACCCTGATGATAATGTGGAACTGCATAATAAGCTTATACCCACTAAACCCCATTTGGCCTCTTATTTCCAATCTCTCGGAACATTTGCACTAAATCACTTAAAGAAATTCGTTTTTTTGAAGATATGCACTTATTATTAGATTACACAAAAACCAATAAATACTAACGCGTAATTACACTTTACAATAACCTACCATACACATAAAACAACAGCACTATAGGATACAAATTATTTCGCAATAGAAATTCAGAAATAATAAAAACGCTAATTTCTAATGGCCTAATCAAATTTATTAATCCTTTACTGAAGAAGAATGATGAAATAATTATGTTGAAAGACCATTCCTTCCCATCCTTCCATCCCTCGTCTAACTAGCGCGATTGCCATTTCCGCGACTATCATTATACAGAAAAGTATTACAGAAGGAAATTCTGCATTTTATGAATATAACCTTATAAAACATCCAAAGTGTTAACGCTGTATTTTTAAGTATTAGCCTCAGTCGCTGCAGTCGCACAAAGAATAGGCAACCCAATTGTCCAAGATCAGCTGTTTAAAGACGACCGGTTTCCTACTGTTTTTTTCAAGCAGATTTGTGTGTTAAATTGTGTGTTAATTCTTAAACCCGAGTTTAAATTATTAAGTTATTTGTTCTTTTCGCGACGGCAGTGTCTCAGTCTAGCAGTTCAATATCGATCGACGGAACCAACGTGTTATTTATTTTAAAAAATTTTTAGATGTTAAAAACATTATTTCCCAGACTACTCAGACAATACGGGCGTATTTTTATCTACACAGTAGCACTTTAAAATACTAATTCAGATTGAATGGTACTTAGATGCAGCCCGGTGAGACTGCTTATGGGGGGGATCGAAACACGTAAGAAGGCCTTGGAAATGATGCTAAGCCTACTCTGCTCCATACGCTTACATGTAACCTACTTTTATCTATCTGTTTCACTCATCATTTAAGCGTCAATATCAGACTTACGTAGAGTTAATATGGAAAGCCCAAAAGTGAGTGTTTATGCAGGCGACTTGATCCTGGTCATATTTGTCTCACTTTACTGAATTAGGGAAGGTTGCTGCAGACAGAGACAGGCATAGAATGCGAACAGCACGAATTGTTAAATAGTTTAACTTCCTTCGTCTGGCGGGCATGGAAATCAAGCAACATCTGATATGATGATTTAAAATGGTGGAGAAGACGCATCTTTAAATTTTAAAATAATTTTTAATATTCTAATCTTTCACGAAAAACGTCGTTTCCTTTTTGGTGCAAGTGAGTAATTTGTAATTGAAACATTCATTTAGTCATCTTTACTGAGAGTAAGCTTCAATAATAATTTCTTTTCCTAAATCATATGGGGCCCAAAAATATGCTTGGACTTGAAATATTTGCTAGGACCTAAAGTCTGTTTCGTTGCCGTTGATAGCTCGATACCCTCATTAAAGATTCAAAACAAGGGCCCGGTGGCCTAAAATATTTTACCTATAAAATGGTCTTTTTACGTACATCTAGCATAAAGATGAAGAAATTTTGACCTATTCCACCGGGTAACAAATAAAGTAACAATAGAGCCATAAAATGAAATGAAAGGATAATGATTAAAACGGCCCATCATGGTCGGAGAGTTGGGTTTTTAATGTAACCGCTTATTATTTTATTTAAATGTAATAGATTTTATGATTTTATGAATTTATTTACAAGAAAACTAATTTATTTACAGATCAAAAAATATTGACAATTTCAATAATTATAACTCGATAAAATGGTCCTCAGAAGAATCTGAAGAGTCATCATGTCCTACGCTTATTACTAAAGGCTCAATTTCCATAGTTGTGTCAATTACGTTGTCAAGTTCCCACATTTTTTGTTCCTCTACTATAGCATGTTTTATGGCGTTTTGCCAATTTTCTGATGACACATTTGCTAAAGAATGAAGCAAGAGGTGTCGCACTTCTTGCATTTTAAAAGTTTTGTTATTTCTAGCAACATATCCTTTTACTTGAGCCCATATTAATTCGATAGGATTTTGCTCACAATGGTAAGGTGGTAAACGGAGCACTATAATACCTCGATCTCTTGCCATCTCGTCAATAACATACTTTTTATACTGTGATTTATGTAGCCTAACAATATCCAAAGGTTCTTTTTTTACCATGGTATTATCGTAACTCAATTCCTTTCGTTGTAACCAGTTTACGATTTCCGCCTTTTTCCATGAAGTTGTGGGAAGATTCTCTTTTAGCCTAGAGTGATAGCTGGCATTATCCATCACTATTACAGAATTAGCGGGAATGTATTCTATCATTTGCTTAAAATATTCCTCGAAAACATCAGCAGTCATTTCTTCATGATAGTCTTTAGTAGAATTCGACTGGAATTGTAATAATCCTTGATCCAAAAAGCCATTTGAACTTCCTATATGAGTTATAATAAGTCTGCGTCCCTTTCCAGATGGTGGTCTAAGTGCTGTTGACCAGCCTTCCATGACAGCTTGTCGAGAACTTAGGACATTTTTATCTTGCCAAACTTTAGATACGGTGTGCCCTTCGTTCAGCCAAGTTTCATCCAAATAGAAAATGTTTTTGCCTTCGCTGCGGTATTTTCGGATGGACCAAGTATTGACGTCTCCAGCAAATAATATCTGCTCTATCAATAAGAAAAGATTTTCTGTTTTGCTTCTCCCATCGAAAGTTCATATCATGAAGTATTTTCCATAGTTTCGTTCGTGATAGCTGTGGTAAGTCCTCGTCGTAGTTAATGGCTTGTAAAATTTTGTCTATAGTTGGTATTTCCTTGGCAAAATAAAAACTATGTACTTTTCTTCTAATACCATTTTTAATGAAATTGTCAATTTCTAACGGTTTCTTTCCTGGGAGTGGTTTTGGCTCACTGAGGTTCTTAGATTTTCTTTCACGCAAGAACCTATATATAGTAGCCTCTCCAACTCCTACCATATTGGCACACTCTGCAATGATGCTACGAACATCACTTGCAGGTTTCTGGTACACTAGAGCATCATGCACGTTTAATATTAATGTCTTTTCTCGGAGAGAATATGCACTCTTGCTAATTTGACGAAGACACGTTGGCGAAAAACTTGAAGCCATTGTTACAAGTATAGGAAATAATTCAACTTTGAGATAATGCAGTATCTAAATACAACTAAATACATAGTTTGACAAACGCACATCAAATGGCGTAATAACATCCTAAAGCAGGCAAAAATAGGTAAATTAATTACCCCTGTTGTACCTACTTTAACCCTAATCCTACTTAACAATGGACAGAGGCCAATTTTCTTATTAAATAAGGTAATTACTATTGGCAACGCCTATGGTTTACGGTTGTTTTATGGCTTCAACCCTCGATATGAGCTATCAACTGCAACAAACCGGACTTTAGAGCCCACTTGAAGATGGTAAAATATTTTATGTAAATTATGATTTACTTCCTATTTTTTAATAAAACTACTTACAAGCTTATTTCTGAAGTTTAATTTTTCATTTGTAGTTACGTTATTAGTTAAAAAATGATATAAGAGTGTGTAAGGATTATTTTAAAGTGATATTTACAGCTTAAAACATGCCAGAATCCTAATATTTGATTTTCACTACTTAAGTAAATCAAATAAAAGGGTTTGAATGTTTTTTGTTGGTTAAATGTCACTTTAAAATATTGACAGTAATAAAAATTTTGACAAAAGTGACATTTGAAAAGCACGTGCGTTTGTCAGCTGATTCCAGACGGAATGGATGCCTGGTTTGTTCGTTTGTTCATACTTGCTTCGATGTGTTAACACGGCTGTTTGTCTTCTTCCTGTTTATAAGTATTCGTTGCTTAGATGTGTTATGTGATTTTATTGTGCCGGTTTGTTTTTGTTCAAGTTACCTAGGTACGTGGTATTTTTTTTATAAATTAAGTTGGTGTTAAATAAGTCCAAAAGGCTAAATAAAATTTTTGTTGTGTCCTAGCGAACTGAACTGAACGTAAAAGTTTATAATAATGTACCCTGAACAATAAACAACTTGCAATCTGTCAAACGGTTATTGACTTTCTATAGAGTTTACGCTGATATACTGTTGACATATGTTGCTTTGTTTACCTTCCTGACAGGGGCAGCACGTGGTAATTTTTGGTTTGACATAAGGTCATGTACAGGGCATATTAAATTAAAGCGCCATTTTTGGATATTTTTCTTCAATTTGTTTTCATCTCAGGAATTGCCGATTTAAATATAATACGTCATTTCCATAACACCCTGTATTTCACACTCAAAAATTATGATTCTTTTAAAAATAAGAAAAAAATTTCTTTGGAATAATTTAAACTTCCATTTCTTCGGTCACGTTCATCCAATCCAAAAAGTACCACCGCAAAATATCAAAAGTTGCAAAAGAAAAATAAGATTAATTTCAACGAGGAAACTTTTTCGGGTATTAAATATAAAGAATTACCTGTCATATAATTAATCGGATAACGAAAATGCGACAGGAGGCCGCAGGAGTTTTATTAAGGCACGTAAACTTTTTATCCAGATGCGGAAACTGGAAATATAAGTCTGCCCGCGGTTTCTTCGTCGCTTAATTTTTCGGCATCCTTATACATTAAGGCTCGATTTTTTAGTACGTTGTTTGACAAGTTTGAAAGACTGCGACCTATTAAATTTTAACTGGTAAAAGGAACCGATCTAGGGGCGCCAATGCAGTTTTTTTTTGGGAAGAGCAGGTTGACGTTTAGATAGGGTTCTTCTGAATTGATAAATCGATTTAATCAAGTGATTTTAAAAAATTTTTAATCAATTGTTAAAATTTCAAAATAAATTCCGAAATATGTTTTGAACGAAGCAGCTCACGAATTGTGCTCCCTTTTATATTATATTGGGCAGTTATCTACAACAGTTTTATAGGAAAACATGAGCAAGAACAAAAATTACGACGGGCGCAGCAATTTATTGATTTTTACAGGATTTAACAAGAATTCAATAAACCGACATGCCAAAATAAAATTAAAATTATTAATGTTTGCAAGTAAAAATAATTCTTGTTACACGTTTTCGCATGAAGAGATGATGAGAAAAATGTATAAAAATCATTCTAGAAATTTTCTTTACACTTTTCATTTCTACCTTATCTCTACACTGACAAGAATGCATTCACCAATATCGTGGGTTACAAAATTGGAGCTACCTCAACCCACCTATCTATGTTGTTCTAACTGAGCCTACGAATTATCACAAATTATTTGAAAACGCTACAGTAATTCAGGTTCTTTTGGTTCGCCTCAACCCAGAGAAAGGTTTTTTATCAACATTTTAACCATATTTGGAATAATTCTTGTTACACGTTTTCGCATGAAGAGATGATGAGAAAAATGTATAAAAATCATTCTAGAAATTTTCTTTACACTTTTCATTTCTACCTTATCTCTACACTGACAAGAATGCATTCACCAATATCGTGGGTTACAAAATTGGAGCTACCTCAACCCACCTATCTATGTTGTTCTAACTGAGCCTACGAATTATCACAAATTATTTGAAAACGCTACAGTAATTCAGGTTCTTTTGGTTCGCCTCAACCCAGAGAAAGGTTTTTTATCAACATTTTAAACATATTTGGAATAATTATTGTTACACGTTTTCGCATGAAGAGATGATGAGAAAAATGTATAAAAATCATTCTAGAAATTTTCTTTACACTTTTCATTTCTACCTTATCTCTACACTGACAAGAATGCATTCACCAATATCGTGGGTTACAAAATTGGAGCTACCTCAACCCACCTATCTATGTTGTTCTAACTGAGCCTACGAATTATCACAAATTATTTGAAAACGCTACAGTAATTCAGGTTCTTTTGGTTCGCCTCAACCCAGAGAAAGGTTTTTTATCAACATTTTAAACATATTTGGAATCACCACAATTCCTCATCTTGTAACTATTTTATGCGTTACCTCAACTCAGTTTCTGGGTTGGGAAAACTTACCAATTGATTATAAAGTGTCGTTTTAACCCGGACGTGCATTATTTTAACTCATTATTATGTGTAAATTATTTTGAGTTTAATAATTCGGGAAACGTGCTATAAAAGCTCATATCGAGGGTAAATCGCAAGATCGTAAGGTCACGGAAAGTTCCGAATTCGTGCTCGTGCAGATTTGGCGCGGCTCATTCCATTGTTATTCGTCAATTCTCCTTCGATCGCGCGAATACACTCCTGTTGGCCGTTGGGCCGTTTGCGGGATTTTTCATCTTTGTTCTCTGTGCGTGAAAATTTGTGTTTTATATAATTTTGGTCAGTTGGCATAAAAGGGAGGGACAAGATGAGGGAGGTGCATACAAATTGTTATTATTGGAATGGAGCTTTATTATTTATAAGCAATCGTCATCACTTGGTCCGAATGGTTTCTTAGCCGTAGTATGCTCTCCTGTCTATAATTCATTTGATTATTTTTTTTTAAATATACAACAAAAATGTCATATCTTGAAAAAACAAAAGGCAATTGAAGTCCACAATATGCAGGCGTTAAATCAAAGAAATATTTTGAGTTCCGATAGTCCACAATAATTTAGGTACTGGTAGTCCAAAATTTCGACCCTGGTAGCCTAAAGAGCGAGTTATTCCAGCCACCATCGTAAGCTAGAACAACTTGAATGTCAAGTTTTGATAGCTCGAATCATGAATTAATCTAGCCCGACTAGTAACGCATTACAATTCACATACTGGTAGCTACGGTAGCCTATCAATAATTTAAGACGGTGGGACGTGAGCTGTTCCAACGCATAAAATAACCCATCTTCTGTGCTATCATAACTTATATAGTGAGTTAATGCAATTTCTTCGATTTGGTTGCCGTAATTCAGAGATCTGGGCTGTCCCCTATTAGCAACACGCTTCGGTCTAGGACAATTCTTATTTGAGTTATATCAACTCGAGATTTCGCTCAGTGTACTGTTTAGTGTTGCACCGACTACAGTTTTGCTTATAAATAAGTCAGCCCCTATTTTGCTACTTATAACCTTAATAACTCGGAAGCTTTATGGTAAAAAGTTGAAGTTTTATATCCAGAGAGAATTAAGATTGTTTGGGACAATTTTCTTTATTAACAACAATTTATGACCTAAAAGACCGGAGATTTAGTAATTTTGTGATGAAGAGGAAAGTAGCTTATAAAGCTTTAAAGTACTTTAAACCATAACAACTTCCAAGAAATAAAAACTTTTTTATTGTTATGTAATATTATTTTCATTTTATTAGACCTGCGTACAGGGTGTTTCTTGATAACATGCTAATATTTATGGAGGTTATTCTTGGGGCTATTTTCAGAAAAGAAACTTTATATGAACATGTCCCAAACGCCTTAACTTTTAAGATACACAGTGTTAAAGATTTTAAAAAAATCTCCTTTTTCATTAATATAAAACTGCTCTAGATAGTTTTGTGAAATTTCGTACACACTTTCTATTCATCAAGAGGAATTTTATGATATATAATATTTTTTCTATTCCGACCAGTGGAGTTCGTGCGGTAATAGCCCTCGGGATACCGTCGATAGTACGGGTTTGTTCGGGTAAGTTAAAGTCCTCTCTGATGATTGGTATGTACACCTACCCTATACTGACGAGAACAAATAAGTTCGAAACCGGTCTACAGGTGGTTGTATCCTATCAATGGATAAGGCTTCCTTTTCTTGGTAGTATCATTCAATCTGAAATAGTATTTTAAAGTGCTACTGTGTAGACAAAAATACGCCCTTATTGTATAAGGATCATCGGGTGGTCTGGAAATAATAATTTTCCATATTGGTATTTGATATTAATAGCACCTGACAAGCATAGACTTTTTATTTCTTAGATGGATATCCATTATGGATTATCGAAATTTTACTGATTCTACAGGGTGCCCCCAAGTAAAGTGGCCTATTAGAAGTATCTCGAGAACTAAAGGAGATTTTATTTTGAAAATTGGCCGTGGCTATACGAGATGGTTTTCTACGTTTATAAAATAATTTGGATGGTGCGGTGTTGCCGGATCATACCGAAAGTGGTAGCAACTTCGGAATTTTAAATGAATTACCCTATAGTATATTATATTTTTTTTGGAATCTAGGTAAAAATCTAGAACAGTTTTCTGTATAATATCATATACCTATCTTTAAGAGTTTCTGAATTATAAATAATCTTGTGATTTTTTAACGCCGTATCGGGACCTGAAAAGAAAATCGTATCTTTTTAGCAGTTACAGCTACAATGCTGAAATTTTGACAATAGTTTCACAAGACTATCGCAATTTTATAATTTTAAACAGTATTTAATTAGTTTTATACAGGGCGTCTCCATAATAATATTTCTGAGGCAGATGAATTATTTCAAAAATTGTCTTTTTTTTAAATGGGACACCCTGTATTTGATATGTTTTGCTAATGGAGGATCGAATTTTCTATCTAATGATATAAAGTATTCCTATACCTATCTTCAGTATTTTCGGACTTATAGCGAAATTTAAAAATTATCTTATAAAAATATATTTTTTGGTAGTTGGCAGTGGATTCATAGAGACAGAATAATGAAAAATCCATGTGACGTTATGTCTGCGTTGTTGTAAAAAAAAATGGTTAACCAATAAGGAATTTATTAATAAATAAATAAACAAGATGAAAATTACGCAACAACACCAAGAAAATAACTAATAACTAAACTGTTTAAAATGATTGGCTCTTAAACATTCATAAATTGTGGTTATAACAACAAACTATTGTCAATTTTTCAGCGTTCTAGCTGTAACCGCTAAAAAGATACGATTTTCTTTTCAGGTCCCGATATTGTGTTAAAAAATCACAAGATTATTTATAATTCAAAAAGTCTTAAAGATAGGTATATGATATTATACAGAAACCTGTTCTAGATTTTTACCTAGATTCCAAAAAATTTTAATATATAGGGTAATTCATTTAAATTTCCGAAGTTGCTACCACTTTCGGTATGATCCGGCAACACCGCACCATCGAAAATATTTTATAAACGTAGAAAACCATCTCTTATAGTCACAGCCAAATTTTCAAAATAAAATCTCATTTAGTTCTCGAGATACTTCTAATAGGCCACTTTACTTGGGGCACCCTGTATATGCAAAAAAATTATACATTGTCCTTTGCAACAAGTACGTAAGAGTAAAATTAAATCCACAAGACAACCGTCTTGCAACAAAGTAATAGATATTAATAAAGACATTTTTGTTAGGACTCCCCTTTATTATTTTCTGGATCCTTTATTTTAATAAATTTGGGGGAATTCCTGTTCCATGACAAAATTACTAAATTTCCGGGGCCCAGGGTTATAAACTACCGCTATCAAGGGAAATTGTCCAAACTGGTATCATTTACGTCTCTATTACGGATGTATAATTCGAAACTTTTCTTCCAAGACGAAATTTCACTTACTACCACTTGAGGCGAAACGTAGGATTAGCAATAGGAAATTTGAGCTCGAACCTAGCCCGATGATATCGAGAATTTCTTAAGCACTTTTAAAAAAAAATTACCAAAATAGGTAGAAATTCATAGCTACCTAGCCAGGAAAGTCCAGTATTATATCACAAAACTGTATTTGAAGTTGAAAATTTGAACCACATATATATAAACAGTATATTGCTTATATCATCTGCAATTATGTCCCCGCTATGGGCATCGAAGGGGACGTTGTGGGTTTGCGCAGTTCGGAAATTTCCTTGTGAAAGTAAACATTCGACAGGACCGGATTTCAACTTTTTTAATGTAAATTTCACTGGTTAGTTAGGAAAAATATTGCAATCAAAATTTCGATTAGTTCGATTTAAGACAGCGTTCCATGGATACGATTTCTGACGATATGATGCTCCGACGGTGCCCTGATTGGTGTAAACTTTTGGTGTAAACTTTTGGTGCCAAATTCCGCCCGAATATTTGTAACAATCGACACGATGAGCTTTATTTTAACTTTCATCCGACGTCGTATGTTTCTTAACCTCGCTGTTTTCTAAACCAAAAGTTAAGAATGAATGACCATATTGACTATTTTGACCAAATTTTAATAACTCACAACTAGGTTATTATTCTTTAAAATATTATTTTTATAATATATTCTAAGGACCACAATATTTTCTGCACGTGGGCGTCGATAACTCTTGCGAGGTTTGGCCAAGGGCCAGTGGCGACTCGTGACCTATGATAGAGGGGGTTCACAAGTATGGTGAAATTATTTTCACAATTTCATTTTTCTGTAACGACCAAACAATTACTTTCTAGGCCTTTTAAATGTAGAAAGAAAAAAAGTAATAAGAAAATGCGTTAGGTAAAACATATTTTTATTTATTTTTTAATTTTACACAAGGAAATACAACTTTTGGAAAATAAGAATGGTTTTCTTAGTGTGTATAGCTGACGGATCTTAACGTCGTCGCATTCAACCCTCGTAGTAATATTTATACAGTCCACTACTAATACTACTAAAGCCATCTACGAGGTATCAAGAAAACCGAATGATGTCCAATACTACTACCGCCATCTACAAGTTATCAATAAAACCGAATGATGTCTAATACCACTACGCCATCTACGGCAACGTCATTAGGCGCAACCAAGACGAGAACAATAGTTAACTGTTTTATGACGAGAACGAATCGAGCCACGAGACTGACAAGTTGGCATTCTTCATATTTTCAGTGTTTTTTTAGTTTAAATCCTTAAATAAAATGGTTTAAAATCATATCGAGTATCATTTATCGAAATACACAACATTTATCGATCCTACACAATAGTGCTTAAACGTAAAGTCCATTCTTCGGTTCTTAATTGTAGAAAATTGATCAATAACAGCCTCATTAAGTTTGGAATACCCTCTATATTTTTTTTCATATATTTCATTTTTAAACTTTCTAATAAAGTCCCTGGATTTACCCTTTGTGGTCTGCGTTAAATTAATTTCGGGTTTAGGTGTTTCCCGCATTCTTCACTTCAATTTTTTGCTCCAAACTCAAAGAGCTGAAGTTATTTCTTAAATAGTCCACCATCAACTATTCATTTTAACTTAATAAATATGTAATATTAAAATATTAAAACATACACGCTCGAATTTCTAACTAGATGCACGCCTTTTCCATGTTAAATCGCCATAGCCCCGCTATCCCCCGCTGCCGCCCGCCACCTGTTACTACAGAGGAACTGCACTACTTAATCGCAAGTGCGAGCAAGTCTCGCCATAATCGTCATTTACCTCGACCGAGGCACGGTTGCCGGATCTATACAGTTTGGTTTGACGGCATGATAAAATATTAGGGAGGGTCGGACTTTTTCAGTTTGACGGTACGATAAAATATTAGGGAGGGTCGGACTTTATACGATAAATAATATCCAAGGAATATAAATTAATATTTTTTACTCGTATTGTTCTGGGGGTGCCGCCACTGCCAAGGGCTGATCCAGAACCTCGGTTTGCGGGGTCATACAAGGTACCCTGCAGCGTTAGGCATACCGGTATACTTATATGGTATTTTTCATGTTAAATTGATGGTTGGGAGGGGGGGGGGGGGGGGGGTAGGGTCATTACCCCCCTGGATCCGAGCTTGGAGTTGGCCCTGGTTTCCAATATCCGTCATTTTTGATTCCCTTGATTGACTTTTTTATTTGTTTCATATTAATTCTACCGTATTTTTACAAATGCATATCTGGAACGTATTTAGTGTCACAATCAAAAAGCAAATTAGCGGTAATCAGTAGAATTAATAAATGTAAAATCCAAAACGTCACATTTTCTTGACACTCAGAATTTCCAGGCGTAGCTCACGTCAGCTGTGTTGGTTTTTATAATCAAATTAAGATAGTGATCAAGGTGTTGCGTTATTGGCATTACATTCCATTGAAAACCATATATTTAAAAAAATCAAGTTTATAACTTGTTTTCCTCAAGATTAAATACTGCATAACAATCATACGGCGTCATAAAATATTTCTTGAAATTATTATTTGTTAATTTCTTCTAAGTCATTAGATTTGTCCGACTGTCTTAGCTTATGTTGGTTTAAGGATAGATGACGATGTTCTACATGTCTCAATGCTGTTGCAGCGGACCCAATAATAAAAACGCAGGGAAATTTAAAACAATAATTACTCCCCTGGCAGTTTTATTTGAATGTTTCCATATGAAGAGTGAGGGGAGGAAAATTTATAAAATCATGCTAGAAACCATATAATTCCTTCCGATGATCAGAAACGGTCGGGCATACAATATATATTTTTGCTTCATAAAGGAAGCTTTTCATTAATAAATAAAATCTGAACTTTGCTCTGCAAACTTTAAACGGTATGCAAAGCTTTTAAGTGCAAGAGTTCCTTTGACCCCATTAAAATTGCATGAAGTTACGACTTTAAGAAATGCGAAAAAGAATATCGTGAAATTTTAAAGGTAAAGACGAATTTGCTTCGTCTCTTGAAATATTAAAGTAGAAACAATTTAAGGCGATGTCCGTATTATACCGGTACATTGGCGTCCCCGTCCTGCAAGAGTTCGTAACTGTTCGTTCCAAATTTGATCGCGTAGATTTTTACGAAAACCGGGAAAATAAGCGCTGCAAGCTGCAGGGACTTTTATATAAACAATAGTATATTACGTACCGAGGTGGAAAGTGTTTCATTCCTATCGAGAGAGTCGATAGGTCTAAATCTCGAGACAGTAATGAAACTTTTCACCGGCGTTTGTAGGTATACTATTTTATTTACAACCACATCTAACATCCACTTCTTATGATTTTGAATTTAAATTATTAATAAAAGATAAATGTCATTTTAACTTTTCCATTGAAAAATTAGACAGAAATTTCAAATAACCGCAGGTGGTAAAATAACGCAGGTAATAATACACATCAAGATGGCAAATATCGTTTTTTGAATATGGTGTCCACGTCACTAAACAATATAATATTTTAACAACAGAAAAATGCGGAATGGAAGATGAGGAATTTGATTTTGCTGCTACTCCACCAGAAATTCGAGAAGCAGCAAAAATAGTAGAAAAAGCTCTTCTGCCAACTAAAAGCCGCCCGAGATATGACAAGGCATATAACTGTTTCAAAGAATGGTGTACGGGAAACAAAGTTCAAAATCCTGGTTCTGGTTCTGAGTAGGCGCTACTAGCTTATTTCAGTGAAAATGCCAAGACAAAGAAGATATCAACGATTTGGTCACAATATTCAATGCTGAGGACCACTCTATCAATTAGGGAAAAAGTAGACATATCTAAACACGCAAAGCTATTAGCATTTTTAAAAAAGTGTTCGTATTTTATTTTTTTTACATGTGCCCCGAAAGTGCCTCTTTTCATGCATGTTCTCTTCACCGAAAGTGGCGTTTTCCCAGAGAGCGGACGGGAAAGTATCGAAGCGCGCGGAAATAGTACATTACGTATCAAGGGCCGAAAAGAGGCTTTTACGCACGAGTCCGGAAAAGCCTCCGACGGCCCGAGGTAAGATTTTTTTTACAAGTGCTCCGAAGCTTTGATTTAATAAAGAAATTCTTCAGACAGTTTTCCTGTCTACATGACATGAAAACACTCGCGCATGGAGAATGTAAATATCTATTTATTATTTTTGACAAATAGGCTCGGTCGCCTAGTGGTATAGCGTACGCCTTGTGATCTGAGAGTCGCGGGTTCAAATCCCGCAATCGGCATCTCTGGTATTATTTATTTTTTTCCAAGTGCCCGAGTCTTTGAGGCCATATAGAAAGAAATTCTTCAGACATTTTTCTAAAACATCTTTGAAAAATTAACTGCCAATTTAATTTATATATAATCCGCTATTTATTATCGCTTGTAGTATGGCTCGGTGGGTAGAGTGTCCGCCTGGCGATCTGAGGGTCGCGGGTTCAAATCTCGCACCGACAATTCTGGTTTTATTTATTTATGAGCACAAGGTGACTCGAAGCGGGCGGGAAAAATCTTTCCCGCCCGCTTTGATACTTTCCCGCCAGCTCTCTTGGAAAACGCCCCTTTCGGTGAAGAGAACATGCATGAAAAGAGGCACTTTCGGGGCACTTGTAAAAAAAAATATTTTCTGCTGAACAAGATTGTTAGAAGCTCTTATTGTACTTTATATCGCTAGAGACAAACAAGAAAGTTTAGTTAATAAATCACATTATTGAAGAAAAAACTTCGACTTTACTTCATCAGAAAAAAATTATTCCGATGGTCTTCAAAGTAGCCATTACTATCCATAATATCGAAATACGGAGAAAGCTTTCCAGCGGTCAGTAATCAATTAAGAAATTATCGTCGTTGCAAAATAGCCTTTTTGTGTCCTTTGTCGCATGTAAATCCTAGCTAAGCTTTCTAGCTATCGTTTTAAAATTTTGAATACACCCCAAAAAAAACGCAACAGACATTCTTGAATAAATTATTTAGGCTATTTAATTTACATGCTCCGAAACTTGGTAACAGCGCTGGATTTATAACGGACCACTTGGGCATTAAAAAAAAGGGTCTACAACATAAATTGCCGCCCCATGCCCGGGCCTTGTTACCTTAAGCGTTATTCCGCCCCTGCCTCTTCGGTAGTTCATAGATGACAACGCGTATACATATATGATTTAAAAATTAGTTATTTATTACACACTTACCCCACCTTACCTTATGTTAAGCTTATACAGGGTGAGTCGAGAGGAACGGACCAAATTCCAGTGTCAAGTTATAGAGTAATTACTAATAAACAAAGTTTCGTACATTAACAATTTTTTAATTAAAAAAACAAAATTTCCGGTAAATGTGCGACATGATCAATAGTTTGTAAATTGACCCGTTGATTTTGGAGAGTCGCCTCACAGGAAAGCACTACTTAATTCTTTTACGAAAAGGACTAATAGAGAATATTCCTGTCAAAATGCAACGATGATGGAGCTCCTGTACACTTTGTTCATCAGGCCAAGGAACATTTGGGCGTAAGGTGTCCAGGGCTTTGGATTGGTCGAGGTTGTCCTATTAGTTGGCCTCCAGGCTCTCCAGATCTCACACCACCAGACTTTTGTTTACGGTGCTGGTTGAAAAATGAAGTTTAAAAAGTAAAAGTAGACACTCGGGATGCACTGATTCGATGCATTAGAAATAGAAGATTGATAGACGAAGCAGAAAATGTTTAGAGATCATGGACGATATTTTTGCACCCTATATATTTCAAGCATTACACCCTGTATCTTTATGTCACCTCATTCTCAGTGAGAGATAATAAATTAAAACCTTGTTGAATTATTTAAATACTTATTGAGATATTAAGGTGCTTGTGTACAGTCATACTTCTTACTTAATAAGGAAACGAATTATTTATGATCGGGGTTTCAATAATAAACTCGAGGGTATTTAAAATTTCTTATCGTTAAATTGTGCAACCTTCTTTTTTCTCCTTCGCACCAACAGGAGACATAAACAAAAATGTTTTTTATGTATACTGCTCAACAAGGTTATTTAGAACAAACGAACAAGCTGGAACAAACGCACACTGACCATATAATAAGTGGTTGGATATAGTAGTAACGGGATAAGAACCGAAGTATAGAATATCCATACAGGTTAAGTATAAACGTGATTTATGTAATTATATGTTTGAATATTGTTTTAAGCAAATTCCACTCTCATAATTAACAAATTAAGGCTATCTAACTCCATCCAGTAACCAAGTCGAATTGAACGCTAAGAAACCCCAAGTAGCAGTCTTCTCTAAAAAGGTTAACATCACAGAACTGGATATAGCCATGGCAGGATACGCAATTCCACTGGCTTCATCTATAAATTTGCTGGGCGTCAATTTGGGAGGAAATATGTCTGGGCATAACCACGTTGTGGCAATCGCAAAGCTAGCTTCTCAGAAACTTGGTGTATTCTTCCTTACCAAAAAGTTGTACATACCTCAACAACTTTTGATACTATACAAAGCCCAGATTCGACCATCACTGGAGTACTGCTCTCATATTTGGAGCTCTGCACTCAAATATACTTTTCGACTACTAGATTCCATTGAAATGAGGGCCATTCGTCTGATCGGAGACCACGAGCTGATGAGGAGCCTCGACAGCCTAGAACATCGAAGACAGGTTGGGGATTTGACTTTCTTTTACAGATATTTTCACGGAAAGTGCTCGGCTGACCTAGCCCTCTTAATTCCGCCCAGAGCGGCGAATAGCAGAAATACACGACGAACCACTGCCGTCCGTCCATATGTGGTTAAGCTTAGTACTCCTCGAACTTCATTATTTAAAAATTATTTCATCTGGAGGACTTCATCCTTATGGAACGACCTTCCCGAGGGCGTTTTTCCCAACGAATATAACCTCCAACGATTCAAAATTAACGTGAATCGCTTTATTCGTACACGCAATACTCCCAGAATGCTTTAAAGTATTTTTCCTATAGTGCTTATGTTTGATCATAAAAAAAATCTCTATAAATTTTGAGGTTAAGTTAAGAGTTTTATACGAGTCGCTTGATACGTCTTGTATACCAAATTTTTGTAAAAATCAGTCCCCTTGTGGCACAGAAAACGATAAACATTGGTCGACCAGTATTACGAGGAACTAATTTCATATTCATCCAACGCACAATATTTTGAATTCACGGAGTCAAAGGTAGAAGTAATAAAATAAAAGAAACCGATTCAGCATTGACCATCGGAAATTTTCATTGAAATGTCGCATGCTTGACCTATCGGAGATCATGTGTCGGAGTTCTTGAGATCGGTCGATGTGGGCGGAATAATGATATTCTAAAATCGTGATGATACTTTAATTAAAAAATTCCTATAATGTACCATTTTCGATAAATATTCAATTAATCCTAACAAAACATAAAAATTATTATGAACGAATTTTTTTTGCCGGAATCAATTAAATTACGATGAATTATACGTAAAATAGACACTAGTAATTTTGTTGAAATAAAATTATTGACAACGTATTATATTATGCATAAATATTCACATAATTGAATTGTTTTGCAATAAATATGTTTTTTGTTTTGGTTTTAGATTGTTTGGATTATCCCATAAGAAAATATACATAATAATTACCGATTAGTTATAATTAAAGGGTCTTAAGGTTTTTATACAATAAAGAAGTCACGCTATGGTAATATACAGGGGTCAACAGGGAAAGATACCGTTAATGTCTCGATTGCCGTAAATAATGTTGTTGGTGTATACCAGGTGAAACAGCGGGCTCAGTACACATCCTCGGGGCACTCCAGCTTCTATTTATTATAGTTTTGAATAGAATTGTTTTTAAAAGAATTGATTGGCTCGTCCGTTACTTAGCTAGCAATAGCTGCTATATAGGACAAACGGGACGAAATTTTGAAACGAGATTTAAAGAACACAATGCATGCTTTAGACTTAATAAAAGATCTTCTAATTTTGCGAATCACTTTTTAGATACAAACCACACATTTCCAGATATAAGTAACCTACAAATCTTACACACGGAACAAAAAGGCCATTCATTGAATTTACTAGGAAACATTGAAATTTATAAACATAAAAAAGACAGTAATATTAAATTAATCTGTTAAACACGTAATTAGATCTCGGTAACTCCCCGCTATTAAAACGATTGAAAAAATCCCATCTGGCATGTGGATTCTCTGAATACTGACCCGATGGTCCCTAATTTAAGTTTATTACACTACTGTGCCAAACATTATCTATTAAACCAAATTAATATTTTTTATTTTTTACTACTACCTATATTATATACACTTAGTTTGGGATCACTCTCGTGTGAGAGTCTTGAAGATGTAGTTGTAACGCCAAATCTCTTTTAATATAGTGACAAATAACAAAGTAAACTTTTGTTTCATTTTATATATTTAGAATTGTTCTTGTTTAACTCTAAAGTGGTAATTGGGACTAGAATGTCGCTACCTATAAATCAAGACATTCGGCAGTTTACCTGGAAGAAATTTTGGCTTGGGGTGACAGTAACCAAGTCGAATTTAACGGTAAGAAAACCCAGGGCAGCAGCTTTCTCTAAAAAGGTTAACATTGCAGAACCGGATATAGTCATGGCAGGACACGCAATTCCACTGGCCTCATCGATTAATTTGCTGGGCGTCAATCTGGGAGGAAATATGTCTTGGCATAACCACGTTGTGGCAATCGCCAAGGGAGCTTCGCAGATACTTGGTGTACTCTTCTGGACCAAAAAGTTGAGCCATTCTTCTGATCGGAGACTACGACCTGACGAAGAGCCTTGACAGCCTAAAACATCGAAGACAGGTTGGGGATTTGACTGTTTTTTACAGATATCGCCATGGAAAGTGCTAGGCTGACTTTGCCCTCTTAATTCGACCCAGAGCGGTGAATGGCAGAAATACAAGACGAACCACTGCCGCTCATCCTATGTAGTTGAGCTTAGTACTCCTCAAACTTCATTATGGAAGACGTCATTCTTATGAAACGACCTTTCCGAGGTTGTGTTTCCCAACGAATATAACCTCCAACGAGTCAAAACCAACGTGAATCGCTTTTTGCGCACACGCACCACTTCCAGAGTGCCCTAAAGGATTTTCCTATAGTGCTTGTGTTTGATCATAAAAAAAATATATTGTCTTGCAAGAGTTAAGTGGTGGATATAAAATATACTAAGGCTGAAACTCCATGTCTGCGTAATAAGTTCGCTGACTACAACGATTTCGGATATCCCTACCAACACCTGTATTTAATGGGACCCGCCCGAGTTGTAATTATTTTAGGTATTTTCAATTAAGTATGGACATACTATAACTGCATTTACTTTTAAACATCTTACGATATCCTTTCGAAAATTGCTCATTTACCATCTCAAAATGTATACGTAAGAAATTGCGTAATGGTTTTCACACTTGCCTAATTACCAGCATGGCATAAGCCATAATTAATTAAGAACAAACTCAATTACCATCTGTACTTAATTAGTTATGAGGGTTTTCACTTGCAGGCTATTGTTCGCGGGCTATAAAGAGATTTTTGCTTAAACAGGCAGAATAATAATATGGTAAAGTATAAACCGATTTATGAGTAGCGTGACAACTAGTTTCGATCCTCCTCCCACTATATATTCTTACCGGGCTCCCTTAAGAGATGTATAATATATACAGTACAAGGACAGTCCCATACCTTTACGACCCTTTTAAGATAAGGGGTTATTACCCTTACAGAGCTCTTTTAATGATTGTAAGTATAGTTTTTGCAGAATTATATCGTTGATCTCTTGACTGCAATAAAACCTCATTATCTATTCGACCATAAAATAAATAAGGAAATCCCAAATTTTAAAACCTTTTCGAGCAGAGCCGGACCAGGTATACAAATTCAATTTATACCTATGCCTGATGCATATATAAATACAAAGTGATTTTTAATTTTTATCTTTAGTGGTTTTCCGGCGAGTAATTTTTAGTTATACTTATTAGTGGTAGAATGTGGCGTCCTTGGAATTGTGCTGATAGGGGGGCATCTTCAAGTGTCGGGAATGGAGACTTAAATATTTAACAGCTGTTAAACAATTTAGAGAAGAAAATCGTCCAATTATTTACCTTGACGAAACATGGTTCGATACCCATGACACTCCAAGAAAAGGTTGGGATGATTCTTCCAAAAAATGTCAAACCAAGGCACCATCAAATAAAGGCAAAAGAATCACAATATTACATGCTGGTTCAGAGAACGGGGTTGTTCCAAATTGGCTGTTGCTTTCAGCTAAAAACATAGCAGATTCTTCTTTAGATTACCATCAAGATACCGACGCACAACGTTTTGAAGATTGATTTAAACATAAACTCATTAAAAATATACCTGAAAATAGCGTCATTGTAATGGACAATGCTAGTTATCATAGTCGGCAAGCAAAAATCAATCCCAATTCTAATAATACAAAAGCAGAAATTCAAAATTTTATGATTGAAAATGATTTATATTTTGAAGAAACTTACAAAAAACGAGAACTGCTAGAAGTATTAAAAGCTTTTAAAATAAATAAGGAATACGAGTGTGACAAACTTGCAGCAGAAAATGGACATACAGTGTTGCGTCTTCCTCCGTACTATTGTATATTCAATCCTATTGAGCTAATATGGCACCAATTAAAATCCAATATTTATAATAATATTTCTCCTACTTTAAATGCATCTGTAGTAGAATTAATTTAAAACGAAGTAAGAAAAATTTCTGCAAACAGCTGGAAACACTGTGTACAGCATATACTTAAGGTGGAAAATTCTTACAATTGTATCATTACAAATTACAAATGTTCAACCCTTAATTATAAGTTTAGGCTTAGATGAAAATAGTGATAGTGATACAGAGTTAAATTTTGAATAAATTATCAATAGTTTCTTAGAATTTAATTAATTTTTATTGTACTTATTATCCTAATAGTTATACTTTTAAATTATATTATTTTCAATTATCATTATCATTATTTTACATTTATTATAGGTACCTAAAACTAAAAATACCTATCTATTTATTTTAAATTATAAAAATAAATCAGGTGGTGTGGTATACAGGGTGAGTTTTTTAAAGTGTTACAAGGCGATATCTCGCAAACGGTTTAAAATATTTTCTTGAAATTTTAATGAGGTAATAGTGAAATGGGGGGACATATTTAAACATATTTTTGTTATCTACCCCCTTTCCCCATTTTGAGGGGTGGGGGGTAACTTTGAAATTTTAAATGGGAATATGTACTTTTGTTTATTAAATTTGGATCTACGTAAAAAACTACGTACCTATTTGTACAAAAAAAATTTTTGGTTAGCTCCACTGGTTACCGAATTATAATTAATTAGGTTATAAAAATTTAAAAAATATTATTTACCCTTTATCGCCTGTCATGTTTCAGAAGATGTTCGAAATGTCTCCCTTCAACTTCCAAACACTTTCTCACTCTTTTTTTAAACGAATTTCGTACCCGCTCTAACATTTCAGGTGTCACTAATAAGCAGGCAAAGCGGATTCGGTCTTTCATATTGTCTATAGTTGTAGGTGCAGTCGCCATCACTTTGTCTTTTATAAATCCCCAGAAGAAAAAGTCAAGAGGGGTCAAATCCGGAGACCTAGCAGGCCAATTGACCGGACCAAAAAAAACCTTTCCGCCCACCTTAGTGAAGCTTGTCTGTAGTTTCTTCTGCACTTCCCCAACATTAACAACATATCAACTTGCACACTAAAATTCGCTTCCATGTTCAATTGACCAAGCTGAGAAATAATCGTTGATATGTAAAAATTCTCAACTGACTGAAGTCAAAACAACGCATTTCCATGTAAACGAATAATAATTTTGAAATAAGTGAACTTGATTTTAAATTTAGTTATTTTTTAAATCCAATAGAAATTTAATAATAAATTAATTATAATTCGGTAACCAGTGGAGCTAACCAAAAATTTTTTTTGTACAAATACGTAGTTTTTTACGTAGATCCGAATTTAATAAACAAAAGTACATATTCCCATTTAAAATTTCAAAGTTACCCCCCACCCCTCAAAATGGGGAAAGGGGGTAGATAACAAAAATATGTTTAAATATGCCCCCCCATCGCATTATTACCTCATTAAAATTTCAAGAAAATATTTTAAACCGTTTGCGAGATATCGCCTTGTAACACTTTAAAAAACTCACCCTGTATATTTTCAAGCCAGCCCTGATCCCATTTATTGAGCTTTGAAGAGGTTCAGGCGTATACAATAGGGTTTAATCAGGTAGTTTATTTATGGCAGTAAGAGTCAACGGTATAATTCTGCAACAACTATACGTTGTCATTGAAAATTTATACAGCTTCAACCTCAAGATTTGCTGTAAGAATATTATTTATAAGAGAAATGTTGGTAGGGGTAGAGAAGAACCCCTCTAGAGTCTCGATCTCGTATGTGTATAAGCTAGTAAAAAATTAACACTATAAGTTCATCGAGATATACGATTATAGGGTGTATTCCTAAATACTTAGGTAAAAATACCTAGCATTACCCTAGTGCAGCCACCATACACATCTGTTTTCACTTAACAAGTGAATGTAGGTCAGTAGGTAAGCAGTGATGCCAGACTACAACGCATGGCTCGACCTTGGTCGTTGGAAACCGTTGCTCAAACGCTTCAGTCTCTTTTGATGGGCCAGAGGGACACGTTTTTGTAGCGGGATTTCCTTGAATTCCAACGCGTGTGTGTATACGAATTTTAAATATTAAGGTATTTGTGACTTAATAAATAAGGTATTAAATTTACCAACAACAAACCTACCGTTTTTCTAATCTGTTGTGAAAAAGTTTTGTTGTGATATGATAGGTATAAGTAGTATACTATTACTTCTGTTGAAAACCATACTTTTTGTATTTTATTTTCTTATCTAATTTAATTATAAAGCGGATTATTTAAAAATAAGATCAAAGGTAAGAGGGTATGTATCTTAAATTTGTAGTTTTATTTTTCTAAAAAGTTTGAAAAAGACGTGATAACGCGGGTCGAAAACTGAACACGTGCGTTTACAATTCTGTGTTGCAATATGACAACACCGTCTACAATGCGCTGACCCCTTTTGAGACTATCATTTTCGAGAAATTTATCGCTTAAGATGTTTTATCAAACACCCATCATCGATATGTTCCGTTGATATAAAATATTTTTTCTACAATCATCATCATCAAATAAAAACAAATATTTATAATAAAAGAAGGTAGAAAAGACCTGAAAGAAAACAAATTTATTCGTCACAGTTCAGACTCATTGGACGAACATAAACCGATTCTCACGGTGAAAACTGTATCCATGGAAACTCCCTTTGATCGGTTTCCAAATTTTCCGGAACGGTGGGTATTACAACCTACGTTATTGTTTCTCGTGGAAGGCTTTGCATGAACTAACTGTGAATACTTTCGTCTAAGGCTTGCCTGTCATAAATATTACTGGTATGTTACGAGCCGGGCTACGTTGCCTGCTCCTCCATGTCCGGAATCGGAAATAACAATACATATTTATAAGGTCGAGCTTTCTGGGGTTATTTTTCTTTGGTTTCGCCATAATAGTTTCGTTCATATATCGTGGTTTCCTTGCCGTTTTTAATGTCTGTTCAGTGTTTTGTTTGTATTCGTTGGTTCAAACTGCCGTAGCAGGCCAATATGGCAATGGAGTATTTCCTGAAGGTTGTTGCATTTTGAGTTTTAGACCATGCAGAACATGACGAATAACTTTTTTTCATAAAACCAATAATAAAAAGTTTTCCATAGGGTTCCAACTTAAGTAGACACACTGTATAGCAGCTTCGGATCCGCTATATTACAATTTTTCTTCATTTGTCTTAGCTTCGATTAAGAGAAATATTTTTGAAGAAACAATATCCGACTATGCACCGCCTCGAATGTCAAATTTACTTTAAACTACGTACCAAATTTGAGAAAAAATTGAAAAAACATACTATCTTTTTCGCTAACGAAAGAAAAGATTATTGATGTATAATTTTGACATTAGCGACAACCACGCATGCTAAAAAGCCCGCTACGTTTACGACGAACCACATAATGTGGGACGAACGCCGATGCAATAGCAACTATCAAATTTAAGAAAAAAATAGAAAAAACATACGAACTACCTACCTTTTCCGCGAACGAACTAAAAGTTTATTCATGTGTTATCAAATTCCAAGGGGGGGGGGGGGGGGGGGGCTACTGTCCCTTATAAACAACACCCATGTGTCAGATGCGACCAACGACAGCATAGTCGATATCTGTTAAGGGTAACAATTTCATTTCCGAGAAGAGCAAGCAAACTCTTTGCGGGTTATTTTTTTTTTTTGGTTTCATCATAATAGTGTCGTGCATGTAATGTGGATTCCTGTATTTTTGTCCTTTTTAAAGGCTGCTCAGTGTGTTGTTAGTGGTAGGTCAATATGGAAATGGAGTATGAACTATGAATTGAGCACAATTCTCAAAATAATAATCTGTTTATATATTTAAATACTTGTTCTGAAAACATATTTCTTTGCGTAAAATGTATTCTATTTTTTTGTGTACCATAACAAGACATAATGGTTTTACGTTGACGGCATGGCGAACGTCAAAATCGTGACGAAATCCTCTTTAAACAACAACATCTTTCATTTCATCATCGTGATTTGTGTTACCTCTAAAATTAGATTTTCAATTCAAATCTCCTAAATTCTAACAAGATCCCTAAATTACGGTATTTTTAACAGACTAGGCAACGCTCGAAATTGTGGGCATCATAACATAGACGCAAGAGCTGTGAACGCGTGCTATGCGGGGGGATTTTCTCTTTAGTTTTGGCTGACGTGTGCCAAAAAGACAATTAGAAAGTGATTAAAATATCAGGGAACGCCTCCGAATGCAAAATTATGACTATCAAAGGGTTTATGTTTGAATACGCATCCCCGGCCCTTTCTTGTGCCCAAATCTTCTGGTGCGATAATTGACAGGTTAAGAGAAAGGTTTCACATTATTATTATTATAAAATGTATTGTGGTAATATCGTATAAGATTTATTATGCAAATAACATCTTCTAGCTATTATATCACAAAGTTTTATTTCTGAAAAATTAACATAATTTATTTTTATTTTAAGAAGTAAATAATAAATATACCAGTGGCGGTAGATATTAAGAGAGAGTCAAGTATACCGGTTTAGTTTAGAAATTATCCTTCTTTGCTAATTTTGGATTAAAAATACTTAATAACAGGTAAGAAAAAAAACATAGATTTATTAAACCCAGTAACTAGAGCCCTCTATTTATTTTTTTTATGATCAAACACAAGCACTATAGGAAAAATCCTTTAGGGCACTCTGGGAGTGGTGCGTGTGCGCAGAAAGCGATTCACATGGGTTTTGAATCGTTGGCAGAAACGACCTCGGGAAGGACGTTCCATAAGGATGAAGTCCTCCAGATGAAGGAATTCTTAAATAATGAAATTCGAGGAGTACTAAGCTTAACCACATATGGATGGGCGGCAGTGGTTCGTCGTAGCACTTTCCTTGAAAATATCTGTAAAAGAGAGTCAAATCCCCAACCTGTCGTCGATGTTCTAGGCTGTCGAGGTTCATAATCAGCTCGTCGTCTCCAATCAGACGAATGGCCCTCCTTTCGATGGAATCTAGTAGCCGAAGAGAATGTTTGGGTGCAGAGCTCCAGACATGAGAGCAGTACTCTGGTTCGGAAGAGTACACCAAGTTTCTGAGAAGCTATCTTGGCAATTGCCACATCGTGGTTATGCCAAGACAAAATTTCCTCCATGATTGACGCCCAGCAAATTAATAGATGAAGCCAGTGGGATTGCGGGTCCTGCCATGACTATATCCGGTTTTGTAATGTTAACCTCTTTAGAGAAAACTGCTGCCTGGGTTTTCTTAGCGTTAAATTCGACTTGGTTACTGTCACCCTAAGCCAAAATTTCTTCCAGGTCTTTGTTGAGGCGTAATACTTCATGCTGTCTGCGAAGATGTGTGTTAGCAGCCGAGTTTGTGCATTCAAAGAGAAAGATGAGACAAGTATGCTATCGTCAGCAAAGCTAAATATCGGATTTTTAGTTTTCACTAGAAGATCGTTAATGTAGAGTAAGAGGAGAGTGGGAGTCAATATGGACCTTTGAGGAACACCGGCATTGATGGTATCCGTCAATCGCCACTTGCAGAGAGCGGTCCTTAAGAAAGCAACCATGCCAGAATCGATTGGGCATACCATAGGATGGCAGTTTACTTTTTTTAATTTTTTAATAATTTTAATCTTTAGTGGTTTTCCGGCGAGTAATTTTTAGTTAGACTTATTAGTGGTAGAATGTGGCGTCCTTGGAATTGTGCTGATAGGGGGGCATCTTCAAGTGTCATTTTTAAAAGAAAGCTCTACCGATGCCAAACTAATAATTAAAAATGCGTATCAATCGTTGTTGAGTAGAAATTTTGATTCGATGGATGCTTTAGCAGATACATCTACTTTGATAAAAACTCCTTTATCTTCGGTAAGAGACATAGTACTTAAACCTGTTAATCCTAGAAAAAATCGGAGTGATTCTGGCACATTTCGAAGCATTGACGAAAATGACATGGATTTATTAAGAAGAAAGATTTACCCAATGTATGAGGCACAAACTGCACCCACTTTGATTTCCCTCAAAGAGCGGCCGATTAAAGACGAAACAAATATCTCTTGTAGCCTTTCAAGCCTTAGGAAAATATTGCGAAACATTATCATTATCATTAATTGTTATCATTATTTTACATTTATTATAGGTACCTAAAACTAAAAATACCTATCTATTTATTTTAAATTATAAAAATAAATCAGGTGGTGTGGTATACATTGTCAAGCCAGCCCTGATCCCATTTATTGAGCTTTGAAGAGGTTCAGGCGTATACAATAGGGTGGTTTAATCAGGTAGTTTATTTATGGCAGTAAGAGTCAACGGTATAATTCTGCAACAACTATACAAAAATCTAATTTAATACTAAAACTCGTACTTCAATATCTCCTCAATTGAGTAACAAATACCTAATTGACTTAAAAATTATGAAAACCGGAAAAATCAATGACTCATTAATTATATGCGAAAGTCCATAAGGTAGACATTAAAATAAAACGATTTAATAAGACTAGATTATCTTTGCGACTGGCTGTATGACTAATTAGTCAAACGTCAATTAAAGAAAAAGAGACTCGATATCGAATTACAACACTATTAATTAGAAAACGAGTTAATACTTAAGCTATATTATTATAAATTGCATAAAAATATGCATTGGCACAGGCCATGCGATTTCAAGCGAGTACCTTTATAATTTATACAAGAAAAAATAAAAGTTTCGATTCAATACAACTTGTAACGTATCAAGAATTTAGTTAACATGTTTCTCTGGGTCACGGGGTACTTAAATAGGATGGTAAGGAAGGTCGATTGAAATTAGTAGACCAAACAAAGAAGTAATTGCAATAGAATTATGTCAACGTTGAAATGATTTGGGGCAAAATAGTATATTTCAGACCTAAAAAAGTCCGCAATTATTATTGTGTACTGTAGAAGGTTATCTGTACTTTTTCTATGATCTTCTTATAAGGCCATATTTTTCCATAACCTTTTATTAAGCTAACAAGAAATAATTCGGTGAAAATTGACTCAAATGTAAATAAGACAAGTTGTAACACCGATTCGTTACACAAAAACAGGGGTCGGCAACCTTTTGAGACGGAAGAGCCAAAAGTTATAATTTACACAATTTCTCAGTTTTTAAAGAGCCACGAACGGCCGCAATTTGATATCGAAAGAGACACAACTTGACATCGAAAGAGCCGCATGCGACTCGCGAGCCGTAGGTTGCCGACCCCTGGTCACAGCCAAAGCACTGGTGAAGACGCCAAATTGTCTTGCGTCGAAAACGAATTAAAACCTACATAGAAACATCCGACGACGGCGTCATTCGAGAGCTTCCGACGGACTGACGACAGAAACGACGCGTGTCACGGTGGAGGAGTGCAGTGAAAAGCGAGTACAAGGGGCTGAGAGATAGAATCGGTGCCTAATCCTCGTTAATCGATTCAGAACGAATTTTTAATGTTAGTTTTCGATAAAATAAATAATATTTGCGTATGGAACTAAAGAACCGCAGCTTCACATCCAAAGAGCCGCATGTGGCTCGCGAGCCGCAGGTTGCCGACCCCTGCACTAAAAAAATTCATTGCTTTAATTTTATTTCTTACGTAGTTCCGCTCTTCGTAGCGCCGTTAAAACGCAACGAAATTTGTCTTTACAGTGGCGTCAAACGCAGGTAGGATATTTTGTATTTATTGTAGTCCCATTTTCGACACTTTTATAGGGTATCTCCTTAATTGTTAGTGATATCACAAAGTAATATAGGTGTAATGTGCTCTTTTTGGGTCAAACTTAAAATGGTAAAACCAGAAATTGAAAATTTTCGCTCGCTTAAGAGATACGGGGGAAAATCAAAAAATGACAATTTCAAAATTACCCTATATTTTCTTAGTTAAAAGAGATACAGAAAAATGTTTTATACAGAAGTTTCTTTATATTGATTGTTGAATAATCTGCCGTTTTCAGAATAAGTATACGGGGACAGGTAAAAAAGTTATCGGACCTAACCTCATTTTTTAAAATGGAACACCCTGTATATTTTAATCTAAAAAGATTCTATTCTATTCTCCTTTCAAATATATAACACACCAGGCGATTTATTAAACTTTATTACTTTAAACCACAGTAGACCATGAAACAAAAGCTAATATTCTAGAAACAACTATGTTGACTATTAACATGAGGGTTTTCTCGAATTATCTGAGTGATCGTTCCCAACGTACTAGGATAGAAGATATTTATAGTGACAATAAGATTGTAAAGCATGGGGTGCCCCAGGGTACAGTGCTTGGTCCCATTTTATTTTTAATATATGTAAATGCTCTGTGTATTCTTGGTGTGGGGGGGAAGATCGTGGCATATGCTGACGATACTGTCATCGTCTTCTCATGTAAGACTTGGAAAGGAGCGAGAGCTAAGTTGAGGTCCGGTTTTGCTAAAGTTAAAAACTATCTAGACACTTTCAAACTCCATATCAATATTCAAAAAACATATTACATAGCATTCTCATTAACAGAAGCAAATAGACCGGATTTCAACAACATCTTGCTGGATAATATCCCTGAACCCATAACACAATGCGAAAAAATTAAATACCTTGGTGTCATAATAGACAAACATTTGAAGTGGAACGAGCATGTGCATCACTAAAAAGATAAGGTGTTTGATTTACAAATTTTATACTTTGAGAGAATTTCTATGCCGTAAATTTCTTATAATGATCTATAAGGCACTGGTTGAACCACTTCTAAATTACGCAATTGTGGTGTGGGGAGGGGCATATAATATACATTTAGAACAACTTAAAAGAATTCAAAATCATATTGCTAAAATCATATTTAAAAAATCCAGAATGTATCCTACTAATTTGTTATATCCAATGAAATAAATAACTTGCAAAGTTTATATATTATAGCTGCTTGCAACTTTATACATAACAATGAAAAGTATGACTCGAGGTATAGAGTGCATATGTATTGTACAAGAGGAGTTGAAAATAAACTTTTAAACACAACCCTTTGTAACAACAGTTTGGGTCAACACTTTATATCATATCTGGGTCCTAAATTATACAACAAGAACCATTGGAAATACGAAATATAAAAGATGAAAAACATTTTAAAACTCAGTTTAAAAAATTCTTTTTGACTAATTTAAATATTTTCAATGATATATTGTGATAGCGGTGTTATTTAGACTGTTCCACTCCCTGTAGGTTTTGTTGTTTTCGCTGCTTGAATGTGTTGTTGTTACACTAGTAGTGCTTTAACTTAATTTTTTATTTTTTTCACTAAGCATTTTATTGAGGTTTTTATAGAGATTAATTTAATGCGAGAAACACTTAGTGATAGTTAAAAAATGTTAAATTCTAAAAATAGGCACATACAGGTATTTGATACCTAGGTGCCATATGTAACTGTTTAAAATTTTTATAAAACTATATGTTTATTTAATTTGTATTATGTGTAAAGACTGAATAAAATAAATTTGAAATTTGAAAATTTGAACATTTAACGTCAATTTCATTTTTACATATTCATTTGAGAAAATGATCAACATTTTGAAAAATTCGATATGATATCAGTTTATATTGAAAGTGGGAAAAACGAAGAAATGGCGCAAAATGTATATTTTGCTCGCTATCCGGAAATGCGGTAACCATTTAAAGACAAATTCCGAACATTTGCGATGATTCCCGTTATTTTTTACCTTAATCTGAATCTTTTATTTTGTTTCAAAGTTTAAATAAATCGCTTAGGAAACCAATATCATCCATGGTGTGTTATATATTTGAGAGGAGAATTTAAAATATTATCTTATTGGATTAAAATATACAGGATGTTCCATTTAATAAAATGAGGTAAGGTCGGATGATTTTTTACCTGACCCCGTATACTTATTCTGAAAACGGCAGATTATTCAATAATCAATATAAAGGAACTTCTGCATAAAACATTTAACTAAGAAAATATAGGGTAATTTTGAAATTGTCAATTTTTTGATATTCCCCCGTATCTCTTAAGCGAGCGAAAATAAATTATCAAATTACATTACTTTTTTGATAGCACTAACAATTACGGAGATACCCTATGAAAGTGTCGAAAATGGGACACCCTGTACTGGTTTGGCTTATATTTCTTTCTATCAATTATTTCATGGATTAGGCATAAATATATAGTTCGTTAGTGAAAAATATATGCCGAATTTAATAAATAGATTATAAAAGTACATTGAGAACAAAATCTTAGGTCTATTTTATTTGGATTTTATCATTGGTGGAATTGCCCTCCTCGATCCTCTATAATTTTTATTTATTTTTTTGCTAATATAAATCAATTAATTTACAATATACTCATTAACAGTCAGAACTAGTGCAAATCTAATTTTTTTTTAATTGCTGTTGCATAAACAACTGAAGAAAGTGTTTTATAAATTAGCTTTAACGTGCGACCACGTCCAATGTGTAACTTTTGTAGCAAAAGTGATTTTTGTAACGGTGTTCGTACACGCAAAGTTCTTCGATATGGGACTTTGTGTATTTGTATTAAGAAATATTCTTTTAGTATTGTTGAAGCGGAGGAAAGAATGAAGTGAGCTATCAACTGTAACAGTATGAGTCAATATGTAGATCAAATAGCACCATGTCAGCAGTTAATGGTTAATTTCGCGGTTATTTTGAATTTTAAATTAATATAAATACAAGTTATAGAGGGTGGGCAATCCGTCTTTCTGTTATTAAAACGAAATTCCACCGATTTCACCACGTTTGATTTTTTAGCGTAACAAAGGTATTTTTACTGGTATTTTGTTTTTTAATGTACAGAAAAATAAAGACAGATAAGTGGCGAATACGTTAATATTTCGGTTAGATTTTGTATTAATCTTGAAGAGCGATTTATAGAGATTACTTTAAACCACTTTTTATTAAAAATATCCAACTCTATCTAAAAGATATTTAGACTAAACCTAAAATCCTACATACCGGGAGGATTGAGCTTGAACGCGTGGGGTACCTTGGGCCTAGAGCCCAATCTCTTCCTCTCGGTTGTGGTAGTAAATTAAAGAAGAAAAAAAGAAATTGGAGAAAAAAGGAAGCAAAATTTAAAAATAAGACGAGGTCTAAAAAGAAAATTGGTGCCTTTGGAAAATAAGACCAACAATGCCCTAGTAGTGACTCGGAGACCAGTATTGAAATTTCTTCTATAGGCTCATCTCATTCTCATCTAGAACTTGAAGAAGAAGATAATATTGTAGACCTTTGTGATAACGATTTTGAAAGTCAACGAATTTGTTTTGGTAGTCTTGAAACTTCAAAAGTCAAAAATTCATTATGTGGAGAGAATCGAAAAAGAACTAAAGAATACGTATTACGTATACGTATAAGTATTCTTTTTGAGGCACAAGGGATTTAATAAATTTACAGAGCCTGATATTCTTGGCTTGCATGTTCTAGATAGAGCAGACATTGTTGCGGTGTTACCACAGCCTAAATTTTCTCCAGGAACCACAACACAACAAGATATGCTACTACAATCATGTTTGAAGTAACTTTAGCTAATTATAATATGAGAGAATATGTTTTTATTGATATTTATTGTGAAAGAAAAAATAAATAATCGTTTATAAGTTTCAATTTTAAGGTTTATACTCTCATCTATTGCCTAAATAACGTTTTACCTATTAAAAACAGACTTGGTTGAGTATGCAATACCAACAATTTAGTCAAGTTTTAGGTATAAAACATGTTTAATCAGAGATAAGAATACAAACTAATGTATTTTACTACTATGCCCAATCAACCCCATAACCTGACCCGACCGTCCCTACCCCTGGGGACGTATGGGCCATTTCTAACATTTTCTTAAAATGCAAAAAACTTGGAGTGGTTCAGGGTTTTTACTGTTTTTTACTTTTATTGACTCGTGCGTATCTCATTTAATTGTAATTAGTGCAAACATCTCATAAATACTGGTTTTTTCTTAAACTACATCACAATTTTTAAAAAGTGGCTCAATCCTCTACTCTATCCCCTACTATTATTTTCAATGGTTTATGGTCACCTTTAGAAAATCCGAGGAATTTAGACACATTGTTTTAAGAACCTACGCAGTGTGAATATTTTTTTCTGTCTGATGAATTAGTATGAATGGTTGGTTAATGACAATTCAACTAACATTTCTTTATAAAGCTAAGAAGATCTATTGTAAATATTTTGAGATATACAGGGTGCACCAAGTAAAGTGTCCTTTAGAAATATCTCGAGAACTGAATGAGATTTTATTTTGAAAATTTGGTTGTAGCTATTAAGAGATGGTTTTCTACGTTTCTAAAATATTTCGGATGGTGCGGTATTGCCGGATCATACCGAAAGTGGTAGCAACTTCGGAATTTTAAATGAATTATACTATATATTATTTTTCTTTTGGAATCTAGGTAAAAATGAGAACAGGTTTCTATATAATATCATATACCTATCTTTAAGAGTTTTTGAATTATAAATAATCTTGTGATTTTTTAACGCCGTATCGGGACCTGAAAAGAAAATTATATCTTTTTAGCGGTTACAGCTAGAAAACTGAAATTTTGACAATAGTTTCACAAGACCATCGAAATTTTATAATTTTGATCGGTATTTAATTAGTTTTATACAGGGCGTCTCCATAACAATATTTCTGAGGGAGATGAATTATTGCCAAAATCTTCTTTTTTTTAAATGGGACACCCTGTATTTGATATGTTTTGCTAATGGAGAATCGAATTTTCTATCTAATGATATTAAGTGTTCCTATACCTATCTTCAATATTTTCGGACTTATAGCGAAATTTAAAACTTATCTTAAAAAAATATATTTGTTGGTAGTAGGCTGTGGAATGGATTCATAGAAACAAAATAATGAAATATCCATTTGACGTTATGTCTGTGTTATTGTAATAAAAATTAACTAATTCACATTATTCGAGCTTAGAGTTTATTTTATATTAATGGGGAGTGTGGTAGGGTTATATCTAAAACTTGCAGAAAATTTAATGAACTTCATCCTGAGTTGAATGGCCGAGGAGATCCCTGGGAATGGCCCTAAAGTCTCCGGATCTTACACCCCCCCTATCTATGGGGTAGGATTAAAGAAATAGTATACAAGACACCAGTCACAACAAGGAAAGATTTAGAATATCGACTAAGGACAGCTCGGGGGTCTCTAGAAGGGAAAGAAATGAAAAAGGTGACAAATGAACATGTTATCACCACAATTCATGTATGTTTAAGAGCCAACAATTTAGTTATTAGTTATTTTATTGGTGTTGATGCGTAATTTTAATTTTGTTTATTTATTTATTAATAAATTGTTCATTTGTTAACTATTTTTACAACAACACAGACATAACGTCAAATGGATTTTTCATTATTTCGTTTCTGAATCCATTCCACAGCCACCTGCCAAAAAATATATTTTTATAAGATATTTTTTAAATTTCGCTATAAGTCCGAAAATATTGAAGATAGGTATAGGAACACTTAATATCATTAGATAGAAAATTCGATCCTCCATTAGCAAAACATATCAAATACAGGGTGTCCCATTAAAAAAAAAGAAAATTTTTGCAATAATTCATCTCCCTCAGAAATATTGTTATGGAGTATAAAACTAATTAAATACTGTATAAAATAAAAAAAATTTTGATGGTCTTGTGAAACTATTGTCAAAATTTCAGCTTTCTAGCTGTAACCACTAAAAAGATATGATTTTCTTTCCAGGCCCCGATACGGCGTTAAAAAATCACAAGATTATTTATAATTCAAAAAGTCTTAAAGATAGGTATATGATATTATACAGAAAACTGTTCTAGATTTTTACCTAGATTCCAAAAAAAATATAATATATAGGGTAATTCATTTAAAATTCCGAAGTTGCTACCACTTTCGGTATGATCCGGCAATACCGCATCATCCACAATATTTTAGAAACGTAGAAAACCATCTCTTATAGCTACAACCAAATTTTCAAAATAAAATCTCATTCAGTTCTCGAGATACTTCTAATAGGCCATTTTACTTGGTGCACCCTATCTATGGTGTTCGGATAACGCTTCAGGATACCTTGAGAGATGATTCTACCTGTTAAAATAAATGTCAAGCCATATAAAAGCCGAAAACGCAATACTTTGTTTCCATTAGATTAATTCCATTTTTGCGCCTAAACGGTGTTGTTAATCCAATAAAGAGTATCCTTTAATTAGGTATTATTCTCTCTTTAAAATAGCCATGTCCATAATTTCAATAACTGTCAAAACAGAAAAGATATGCCAAAAATTAACTTAAATTTTATTAGAATAATTCATTAAAGATTCAACTGTAAGTATGAAAATACTTTGATATTCATTGTTTACAGTCCATGAGAAATGAATCATTACTCAACAGCCCTAACTACTAGTGAATAGTGGTTATGTCAATTACGCGAATATAGTATAATAATGATTATTATGTTAACATGCAGCTGTAAAAAATAATATATTGTATTCAATGGAATTTAAAAATCTGCTGCAATTTTTGAAGCGGAACAATCTCTGCAGTTCCGGACTTTTTATAACAATTTTATTACGGAGGCACGAATATAAATAAAATTTATTTCCTGAAAACCATTCAAACACAATGAAAAGATTTTAATAGACATCGAACAATGGGTCTAGTACGAATAAAAGGAAAACTTTCATTTACCTACTTATGTTCGTTCGTTAATTACGTTATTTGATTTTATATCTATTTGTAAGACGAGTTATTATTTTTTTAAGAGGATTCCACCGTTAAATCTTCTACCCAAAGAACGAAATAGTTCAATATTACCAGATAAAGCATTTACTAAATTAAGGAGTTATTCCCAAAGTCGTTTGAGATTATTAAGAATGAGTTTCACTTACAAATTAATAAAATAGTTAATCTAAAATATGACGATACCGATTATCGCTATCATTATTAAATATTGTATTTTCTTCTATCGCCAATGGAAAGAAGATATCCGTGTGGTAACTGGAAATGTTAGTTTTATGCGAAGAAAATTCCGAGAAGACAAGTTTTTTTGTTAAAAATATTTTAATTTAAATAAATCTATTATAGTTCCGAAAAGGGACAGAGAAGCTCCAATGGAACATCAAAAATCAGATAGAAAAGCAAGTTTAGATGCCAATAGAACCGAAGGAAAACCACAGCATTGCGAGAGTTGCCAGACCTGAAACTTCAATTAAAACTGAGAAGTGTTGAGAATGTGAACCTGAGTCAAGTAGCTCATATTTCGAAGCTCCAGATATTGGAGAATGGATGAAAGGATGTCCTTCTTGTAAAAATCCAGAATAAAATAAATAAAAAGAAGTTGACAGCAGATTTTAATTTTTGGAGTAAATTCGTCATTCAGATCCGAATCTAATAATGAAGAGCTGCGTTTAATCACAGGTTGCCAAGCAGACACTATTTTAGGCGAACCTTTAGCCAAATACAGGGTGTTATGGAAATGACGTATTATATTTAAACCGGCAATTCCTGAGATAAAGACAAATTGAAGAAAAATAGATATAAATGGCGCTTTCAATTCATTCAGCGGTAAAAGTGACCTGAAGTCAAACCAGAAAAACACCTGTGTGGCACTGCGATACATGTAAGCAATCAAGGAATTTTGGCCGGTGTTGTCATATGTACACCTTAAACTCTTTAGACAAAACAAAATAATTTAAACACTTTTCCATTCTGTAATACCTTTTTGTACAATTAATTGAAGAACATGTACGACGGACTATGTTTTAAACAACCCGAAAAAACATATGGAATAGTAATAGCCGTCACTAGGTCAAATGCCAATGACCTCTTGACGCCTTACATCGGCTGAGCGAAGTAGTTTCATATAGCAACGCACGCTTGCGCCTGTTAGTTGAAGACCAACCAGCGGCCGGATACCTTGTGTCTCGTCGATCACCAACACACTCTCAGCAATCCGCTCAGTTTTTTCGGTTTACGCGTGTATCTTGCCCGTCCATAAATAATCTTTGAATATTGTTTTTATTGACGCGTTTCTCCTGGACGTCAAATTTCGTCGCGTGTAATAAAATCTAATAATCTGTAATTTAATCTGTATTATTATATTTTCAAAAGCTATCGGTTCTGTTTCACTATAAAGTGTTTCCAGGAGTGTTCCCATGAAAAAGAAAAAAAACTGATTGTGTTGTCTATACCCCAATCGACATGTCAGACAATCTAAATATTAATAGGTAAATTAACTAAAAAACTTTATCAGTAACGGCTAAAACTTCACGAAAAGAAATATTGATCAGCTGATGACTCTCGTCTCTTTCTAACCTGCCAAAGCGGCATATTTTCTAATTAAATTGATACCACATAGATGGCTCCGATTGCTAATTTGGGATTGTTTGGGATCCTCATCTTAATACATCCTAACTTTAGGTAAGAAATATATTGACATTTATTAAAAAGAAGTTGAATTTTGTATAAATAGGTTTGTTGCGGCAGCAGAAGACAATTTGACAAAAACAGTAATTTGCTGCAATCGACAGACAATTAAGTAACTAAATCTTTGAGAGCGGTATTATTATTTAATTATTTTTAAATTTTCATAGAATTATTATTGTTTAAATTTACCATTAAAATATTTTAAAACTACGTCAGTTACTCTAACGTCTAGCGACGTAAGGAACTTTGAAAAAAACTGGATCCACATCATTTATGTATTTAAGTATGCTCGACGTTGTCTAATTGCAAATTAAAAATGGTGCAATTATTTTAAATAATTGGTGATAAAAAAATATAATATTATGTAATATGATAAATTTTTAATGTACTTTTAATGGTATTTTAGGTAGGATATCAAGATCTTCGTGCGAGTTAGGGAGTTGAAAATCTACTGAGTTATTAAAAATTTTATTTTTTATGTAAAAATAAAGAAGACTTTTCAAAAACGATATCATTAAAATAATGTTGGTTCTCAAGAATTTAGAATAATCGCGTATTTATCCTTTTTTGCTGCATTTTTAATAATTCTTATCTACTTACTTAAGGTAAATAAAATTGTAAAATTTTAAATTTCGGTTGTTCTTTGTCAAATTTCTTGTTAAAAGGCACTGAATCTACATAATATACAGGGTAAGTCGGGAGGAACCGACAAAAGTCCATCAGGATACGTGAAAATAATGTAAAATGTAATGCCAAATAAAAAAGTTTTATAAATTAATTTTAAATTTTTAAGCATTCTTTTAATAAATGTTTAAAAATATCACCATTAACCTCTAAACAGTCTCTATTTCGTGTACGAAGAGCGCCTGTTGCTCTCCTGATTGCTTCCCGTCTTTCTTTAATATCGGCTGCAGTATTTCTAATACTTTTACTTTGCAAACTTCACAACCCATACACTTATTTTTTGCGAGTGGATATAAAGAAGCCGATGGCGCCTCCTAAAATTATTTGTCCGATGCGGGTCTGGGGTGTCGGACTATTAAGAAGCCGTCGCCGGCAAAAAATAATATTTAAAATACATATACAGTGAAACCTCTCATAACTGACACATCTGATAAGCGGACATCTCTATTAAGCGGACATTTTTTTACATTCCGGACGCGGACAGGATGTTTTCATACAAACCTAGACTACAAACCCCCCTTTAAAGGGACAAAAATATTTGTAAGACGGTAAAAGTATTTGGGAGACGGTGCAAAAACTCTCTGAAGACAGACCGGCAACCAATCGCGTATGCGTGGCAGCGCGAAAGAACTTCGCCGAATGAAAGTATGTGTGATTCCCCAACAACAGTCCGCCGTTTATTTGTGAGCTGTAAGGTTAAAATCGTAAACAATGGCACAAAAATGTCGCCTTTTGAGTCTGAAACAGAATATTGATGTTGTGGAAGTTTGTAATTTGAAAACAATGATTTGGGCGAGTTCATTAACATTGATAGCAATGTCCTATTACTGAAACCACATCACTATCTGACGACTCTGATGAAGAAGTTGAATGCAGTAATCAAACAAATGTCACCAATTATCAACAAGCTATTAGTTTGGTAAAGGAATTATAATGGTATGCAAAGAATATAGGTGGCTCTACAGCAATGGAATTGTTATCAGACTTGGAATTACATTTTCTAGATTGCAAGTATAAAACGCAAACACGTCAAACTACGTTATTAGATTTTTTTAGTACTACATCCTAACTAAAACTAGTGTATTTTTGTTATGTTATGTTTATTTGACATACATACATATACATAGTAATAATTTTGCATTTATATATTACCAAAGAACAAATTTCCCAAGGGCGGACACTTGTATTAGGCGGGCACATTTAGACGGTCCCGTAGGTGTCCGACTAAGAGAGGTTGCACTGTATAATTTAAAAGAGGATTTTGACTTCTAATGGAATTCGATCAGATAATAAAATATCAACTATACCACACACTGATAATGCATATGTCGACCTGAATATTCTTTTTAGTAAAAAAATCTTTAAAATCAGTGTTTCAGTTTATTTAAAAATGTGTAGCTCTTACAAAAAAAATTAGAAAATGGTTAATTCAAAAACAAAATGGTTCACTCATCTCTAACTGTTTTTGAGATAAAGTTCAATAAATAAATTTTTATAACAAACCATGTTGAAGGTAAATTTGACCTTACTTTGGAACTAATGCAGAGATGAGAATATTTACAAAAAGGTATGTGTCCAGTATGTTATTTCATAAAAATACTGGACATTTTCTATACAGGGTATTTTAAAAATTATACCTTTCTGGTTTAATATAATAAATACTCAATAATAGTAATTTAAAAAAAAATTGATTTAGGTACCATTATGTGTAGAATTATATTCTTTATCTAAGTGCTCAGTACAGGGTGGTCCATTTTCGACACTTTTATAGGGTACCTCCGTAATTGTTAGCGCTATCAAAAAAGTAATGTAGGTGTCATGTGCTATTTTTGGGTCAAACTTAAAATTGTAAAATTAAAATTCGAAAATTTTCGCTCGCTTAAGAGATACGGGGGAAAATCAACAAATTGACAATTTCTAAATTACCCTCTATTTTCTTAGTTAAAAGAGATACAGAAAAATGTTTTATAAAGAAGTTTATTTATAATGATTGTTGAATAATCTGCCGTTTTCAGAATAAGTATACGGGGTCAGGTAAGAAAGTTATCGGACCTAAACTGATTTTTGTAAATGGAACACCCTGTATATTTTAATCTAAAAAGATAGCATTTTAAACTCTCCTTTAAAATTTATAACACACCATGGATGATAGATATCATACCAAATTTTTCAAAATGATGATAAGTTATTTTCACAAATGAATATATAAAAATGAAATTGACGTTAAATGTTAATAGCAACTAGAATGTCAACATAGTTGTCTCTAGGATATTAGCTTCTGTTTCATGGCCTACTGTGGTTTAAAGTAATAAGGTTTAAATAAATCGCCTAGGAAATCAATATTATCCATGGTTTGTTATATATTTGAAAGAGAATTTAAAACGGTATCTTTTTAAATTAAAATATACAAGGTGTTCCATTTAAAAAAAATGGGGTTAGGTCCGATAACTTTTTTACCTGACCGCGTATACTTATTCTACATGCTGCAGATTATTAAAAAATCATTATAAAGAAACTTTTGTATAAAACATGTTTCCCTCTTTTAACTATATAACTAATTTTGAAATTGTCAATTTTTTGATTTTATCATTTTAAGTTTGACCCAAAAAGAGTACATGACACCCAGATTACTTTTTTGATAGCACTAACAGTTACGGAGTTACCCTATAAAAGTGTCCAAAATGGGAAACCCTGTACATACCTGCATGTTCTTATCTCAAATAATATTGTTTTTAAGTTAAAAAATTGACTCATGAGTATTTATTATATTATATCAGGAAGCTATAATTTTTCAAATACCCTGTATAAAAATCTATAGTATGGTTATGAAATAAGAAGACCCATGCCTTTCCTAAATTTTCTCAAATTTTTAAATTTCTAACTGCATTAGCAACAAAGTACCCAGCAAACATTCATGGTTGGTTTTAAGTCGGCCGACTGTTCGCAGATCTATTTTTGATCGGCATCGGTTGAATTGGTACCGTAAATCATTTAATTTACGCCCCGTTCCCGATAATCGGGAATAGTAATCGGATCTGCATCGAAAAAACATTGGCCTTACGATTGTCGATTGAACACGATCTATTCTAAATCGATTATTTGATATTATCCGACGCACTTTTTTTCGTCATCGAAAATGTTAATTTTCCACCAACGAAATAGACAATGAAGTAAAATGAGTTGGGATTCAAATTTTCGCGCCTATATTGTCATTCGACGTGTTTCCTGCATTGCCGATTTCCGATTATGCAAATGGCGTTTGGTACTTTCCTAACAAAGGACACGGTGATTAGACGGTTATAAATTTTATAAGTATATTCCTTGGTTGCGTTTGTGTTTTGTAAGATTGAATAATTGTGATTCTGTTCCGTTATTTCCAGATTTAAGGTAAGATTTTTTTGTTTTTTCATTTATTATTTCAGTAACTTATGCTTCTACATTTTCAATAAAATAAAGCTATTTTTAGCCGAGAAGATTGTGTCCATTCCTGACTTCTTATTATTTCTTTTTGTAGGTTTTGTGCCGTCAAAATTAAACAATGTCGCAGACTTATTTATATCGAGATGCTGATATTAACAATGAGTAAGTAGGTATTATTACTTTTCATTTTATGGTATTAGTTTAATATATGGATAATGATAGTTTATAGTAGATATATATAGAGATTTTTTAAACCAGAAGAACTGACAGGCAGCCTCCTTAACCTCCATATTTAATTATGTCGAGTGCTGTAGTAAAGTTAAATAGTAATAAGCGTCAAGAAAGGCGAATAAGAAAAAGAAATGTACAAAGAATTATGAAATATCTTCCACCTAGTTCAAGCACTGTACAGGTAAATGAACCACCCAATACAATGAACCACAACGAGGCCAATTATTTAGTTGCAGTAGACATTGAACCGAATACTTCTTTTGTACAAGAAAATGTGCATGCACCATCTGATATGGATATCCCATCTGATATGGAAACTGAACCAGAAAGTTCTAATAGTCCTTGTAATATGTTTGAACATTCCTCTGATTTCAGTTCAGATCCCTTGGACACTTTTGAACAAAATTCCACAACCTATTCTAAACGGTTAGTTTCACAAGACTTTTTAAGAAGTTGGGCCTTAAAACATAACGTGACTCATTCAGCGTTAAGTGAACTTCTTTCCTGGTTTCAAACGAACCCCACTGTCACAGATCTTCCTAAAGATGCCCGCACATTGCTAAACACTCCCAAACAACTTAATATTGAAAAAATGGGAAAGGGAGAGTTTTATTATTTTGGCATTTTGAATAGTCTACTTTCAAGAATATCAAAACCTGAACTTGAAAATATAGATATACTATTTTTAGATTTTAATATAGATGGCATCCCTTTGCACAAAAGCACACAGACTTCATTTTGGCCTATACTTTGTTTTGTTCGAAATTTAAAAACATTGTCATCTCCATTTCCAATAGCAATTTATTGTGGTACTGGTAAACCTCCTTTAGAAGAGTTCTTTAAAGACTTTGTACTGGAACTAAAACTATATTTAGATGGTGGTATATCTTTGTTTGGAAAACAAATTATGGTTTCTTGTCGGTCTTTTTGTTGTGACACTCCAGCCCGTTCATACATAAAAGGAACACAGAGTCATAACTCTTATACAGGCTGCGATAAGTGCTGTGTCAGAGGGGAGTATGTGAAACATCGTATGTGTTTTCCAGATATTAAAGCTCCTTTAAGAAATGATGTAGATTTTAATGCAAAAGAGTATGGTGGTTACCAAAAAACAACATCGCCTCTAAATGAATTAGGTATAGGACTAGTCTCTTTATTTCCTGTGGATTACATGCATAGTGTTTGTCTGGGAGTAGTAAGAAAGTTATTGAATGAATGGCGTACTGGAAACAGATTTCTGCATCGGTTTGAACCTGCAAAACTTGCTATATTAGAAAATAGGATACAAAATATTTCTGAGGGACATTATTGGCCAACTGAAATAACTCGAAAACCCAGGTCCATATCCCAATTAGATCATTGGAAGGCTATTGAGTTTCAAAATTTCCTATTATATGTTAGTCCATTATTAAAAGATATCTTACGCAAAAATATTTTTTGTAATTTTATGCTTTTGCGCTTTGCAATAACTATACTTTTAAATGAGAACCTCAATAGTACTTATAATGACTATGCTAATGATTTGCTACAATTATTTGTGAAAAATGTTATTCAAATTTATGGAAAAGAATTTTGTGTCTATAATGTACACTCGTTAATCCATCTTTCTTCAGATGCAAAATGTTATGGCAGTCTAAATGATATTAATTGTTTTATTTTTGAGAATTACCTTGGATTTTTAAAACGATCATTAAGGAAATCGAACCAAAATTTGCAGCAAATAGTGAACCGAATAATTGAAGGACGAAAAATGCAAACTGCTGATATGTTGGGTAATGAAATTTCAGTTATTGGTAAACCAATAAGGCAAGATGATAAGAAAAATTTTTATAAAAAAATTAATTTTCATGGATACATAATATCCTTAAAATCTGGTGATAACTGCATATTTTTAATAAACCAGGAAATTATGCTTGTTCAGTCAATTTACACAGATTTAGACAACATTTTTCTCACGGGAGTAATACTTCAAAATCGAAAACCTTTTTTGTCATATCCCACAGATAGTTCAATAATGAGTTTATTTGAGGCGTCTATGGGAACAGAATCTGTCACAGTTTCTGTTACTGATGTGGATAAAAAAGCTATTCTTTTACCTTGGACTGATAATAGATTTGTTTGCACTCCATTTGTCAATTGCCTTTAATAAACAATAATTTACTTAATTTATTTTTACTTTTATGCATGGTTTTTTCCTTAAAAAAAATATGTTTCAGAAATTATAAACTAATTTTATTTTATAGTTGTTTATTTTGTCCAGATACTATATACAGACATAAGAACAATTTGTAGTTGCATATTATTTTTAATAATTATATCACAGAAAGTGCATTTGATTTTTTATATGGAAGAGGAATTAAGGAGTCCTATCCAATGTGGGTATGAAGGAATGAATATTTGTTTGTAATATTATTTGTATGCATTCTAGGTATTAATGCTAATAAACAATTTATTTTATCTGAAAGTCACAATCTCATGTCAGTAGATTATTTTATGTTTACTTCACTTATATGTTTTTTTATACTGGCCTCATTGTATTATGTACATAATTATGTAATTTTCAAGTGAATATTTAATTGTGGAGTTCCCTGAAGAGGAGTCTGATGGCAGCATGCCTATGGCTATCATCTCAAGTCTGTGGGTTTTTGAAAAAGGCAAAAATACCTATTGTTATTGGCCAACCTATTTGAAATCGACTACAAAACGTGAAAAAGCTGTGATTGCCCATGCTCAGCTTGATAAGAAAAAGTGCACAGAATGCTTGATTCGCGTCAAAACTACCTCAAGTAAGTAAAGTTGGTTTTTTAATTTTTTTCAATAAAAATCAAACAAAATAATTTTAAGTTGCCGAGATGCTTATTTCATTCCTCATGTATTCAGTTTTGTGGTAAAGGTCTGTAGCATTTTTAGTTTTAATATCATATTTTTTTTTCAGTTGATTATCAGAAGTTACACAGAAAGTTAAAAAAGCTAGAAGAGGAAGAAGAAGATTCTCAGGGAGAAAGCGAACCTCAGAAGCGTAAAACAAAACATCCGCTCAATTCTTCAATGTATGATTATTCTGAAGCCTTGAGTGATGAAGAGGAAATTCCCCCAGCTCCACTGCTGCGGAAAGATAGATCACAAGATCAACATTTAAATAAAATTAATGACAATCAGAGAAAGACAATAGCTGAGTTTGCCATTACACCAAAAGGAGTTTTAAACAAAGTGACTTCAACTCCACGAAAGATAATTGAGTTGTCTGAAAGTTCATCAACAACTTTTATGAGAAATTCAGATAAAAATCCGAACTGTAACTGCCAGTGTACAAATTTAGAAGGTGAGTCAAATCTTCTATATTTAAGAGATTATCCTATTGGTACCTTTTTATATTATTATCCATCTTGTTTAAAGAATCCCTCACTAAATGGACACCTCGTGTAATTTAAATATACCTAAAGGTCACCTAACTTTTTTTATGAAGAAGTTGTAACATTAATGTGTACAAGCATTCACACCTTTATAGTTCTCTATTATATTTTAGGTATTCTTAAAGACATGTTAAACAGTTTAGAAGGCCTTAAGTCAGATACTAAGTATTTATTGCAATTGAATCTAAATAAAGATTTGGAACTGCTGGCTGATTCTGACATTATTTGCCTAAACTCATTGGAAGAAATTGAAGAATTCAACATTAGCTTAAAAGATAAGGATTTTTTTCAGAAAACAGTAAGTATAAATTAAGTACTTCAAATGTTTCTATACTATATACCCGAACAAACCCAAACAACATTATAAACTAACAAGAACTAAATTTCAATAACTATGCTTATTTAAAATTTATTGTTCATCAGTTAATGTTTGAGTTGTTGACTTTTTTGGTAATTTTTTAGATTATTGGTAGCTAAAGTTAAAATATATATATTTTTCAGACCACTAAACTCAGTCTAATTGGTGGAAAAGATGTTGGTGCCATAACAAGGAAAATTTTATGCCAGATTATCAGCCATCCGCTGTCGCTAACACTAAACTGGACAGGTCGCAATCATAAGACAGGAATTAAGGACCAAGAGACATTGCTGCAACTAATGATTTGTAAGTGCATACATATTATGTTGTTATGAAAATTGCATTATGAAATTTAACTTACAATACTTATTGTAAAATTAATAGAATAACATAAAAATTGATAATGGTAATATAAAAATGTAAATGTATTTGTATTCCGAATTAATTTTTGGGTAACTTTTAGCGTCTGTACGTCGAAATATAAATGGAAGAAGTGCAACAGTCGACGATATCGAATCGGCAATTAAATCCTGGTTACGTAATGCAGGAGACAGAGCAGGTGGACGAATAAGCCGAAAAAAAACATTAAGTTCAACGGTGCTGAATACCCAAGACTAAAATCTTTTCATTCTTCAGTAACTTTTTGTACATTTAGTTGTTCTGAAGAAATATAAGTATGTAATAAAAGAAAGTTTATATCTAGATATCTCTTTTAATTATTCTATTTAATGAGAGTTATTTTATATTAATGCCAATTATCTGTACCAAAAGACTAAAATTTAATGTAACATATATTATATGATCACTCTAAAACTACTTAGTCGTCATTCTATTTCATCTATCGAAATTTTTAAAAAATCCTTATTCTCGTAATACAGAAAGGCTGTTGAAAGTTGTGAGTATAGTTTTTTTTTAAATGTAAAAAATATAAAATTCAAAAAAACAATTTTTGAAAAACGGATAATCGATAAATAAAATGTTTCCATACTTTGAATATACCTCATTTAAACGAAGCAGAATATGTGACATAACATAAAATAAAATGCATCATTTAGACATTGAACCGACTAATTATCGGTAAAGAATATGCATCTAAATGAGGATAGAGTTGTAGAGGAATATCGGCAAGACATCGAGACCCCCAATTGGCCGATTGCTGGCTCGGCTGTCGGCCGGGCGGACACATACGGTCCGGATCAGCGTCGTCGTCCGGCATTGGCCCGATAATCCGAAACCAATCGGCCAACGTTAAATCGACGCCAAATGTTTGCTGGGTAAGGTAAAAATACCTTCGACGTGTTTTAAAAAATTATAGGTACAACCAAAAATTCCCCATGCATAATAATAAATAGTTCTTGGAAGAAACAATATTTACCCTGCAATTGCGACTATCGACTTGTCTTAAATTTTCCCTGGAGATCTTAAATTCGATTTTCACAGCAGCTAATTCTTCTCACAATTTATTGAATGTTTTTATAACAACTAATAATGTCACATTTCAATACACACAAAAATCGGACTGAAGAAGATTTTTTAAAACAGTTCCAAAAAATTACTCGTAAACAAATTCGCAAAATTTTATTCAAATTCGTATTTTCCCACGTAAAATTCTTCGTGTCTTCGCCGTGCAACCCGTAACGGTCAAATCGGTGGGCGAACAAACTGTGCTGTAGTAAGCAAGAAATCCCAGTTAGCCATGCCGGTAAAATATCTGAGCGTCTCGGATCTGACCCGCTAGTGTTGTTCTTGTCCAATCCATTAAGCTTAGCTCAGATCGTTTCGATGGAAGCTCAGTGAAAAGCGAATAAACCCATCTCACTTTGTTTATGGACAAGTTCATGTAAAGGAAAAAGAAAGGTAGAGCGCTTGCGTATTGTCGGGCGAATGGAGAAGTTGTTGCTATTGCGATGTAACGTACTTCGATTATAGACTTTGATGGTCTGGGCTCATGATTACAGATGAGATGCGTGCACGATGTTGTCAAGTTGGTGATTTTCTCAGCATTACAATTGATATTCTATCCTGTGATCGAATTCCCATAAAATTAAAAATTATCTTCAAGAAATATTATTTTTTGCGACCAACTTGAAAGGGCAGAATCCGCCGATGCCATTAAAAAATAAAATTGACAGGTGCTTGCTGGATAGTACGGTGGACTGATCTGCAGCAAAAATAAGGCCAACTGCAATGAATAGAGATTTTAACTAATTTTAGCATCAATAATATTTTAAGTTATGCTACAATATACACATACATATCTTCTTAAAATGCTTTGTTTCGATATACATATATATTTAAATCCCACTATCATTAGAGCGTCTTTTCATGAAACGTGAGTACGGCGTCCTAAGGAGAATATACGGTTACTGCTTTCACTTTAACCTTAATTGGGCGTCCGTTCATTTTCTGGTGTATAGAGCGTCCGCTATATGCGGGTTCTTCCACACCAAGATGTTTTTAGCGTCCGGTTATCAAATAACCGTTTCACTTATACATCAATTTAGCGTCCCACAGCGTTGCCACGTTTAAGACTTGTGAGATTCCGTATATATTAATGTTTCCACCTACTATAAGTGAACCAAGCGTCCTTAAACAAAGCACTAAAATAAAGTTTACATTATATCGTTGAGCTTTTGACTGCCATAAAAAACTAATTTCCTCTGACCATAAAATGCCCCAAAAATAATAATAATAATAATTTATTGTTAATAGCAATTGCTAACAATCTTACAAAAAAAAATCATTAATAATATACATATCACATAAAAAATTATATATCACACAAAAACTTAACTGTAGTTCCCCCTATACATTTTCCCTAGAATAATGTTTGCATTTCCTTACAAATATTTTAAATTTATCGCTTTCTTAATGTCATTAGGTAAGTTATTATATTGAACAAGTCCATTGTGGAAAACATCATTGTGACTGTAACGATTTGGAACTGTAGTTACATAGAAGTCCTCTCTGGATCTTGTTTGATAATCGTGGACATCTGATTTATTTTATATATAAAAATCATCGTGTTTAAAAATATGACCTGTCTAACACTGAACGTCCCTGTTATGTCTAGCATTACTTTAACACTAGTAAGTCTATGACATCCCAAAATATATCGCATAGCTTGATTTTGCTTCCGCTGTAGTGTATCCTTTTCATTGATATTAAATAAAAATAAAATTGAGGTGCAATAATTGAAATGTGGCTGCATTATTGCTTTATAAATTATTTGTTTTGTCCATTGACTTAAATAAGAACTCCTTCTTCCGAGAAGCAATATTTTTTTGACACTTTTTTAGTTATGTAGTATGTAGTAACGTCAAATTCTCGTCCACCATGACGCCCAAATATTTGTATTATTCTACTTGTTGTATATGTACATTATTTACATAAATTCCACCATGAGTCTTTGTTGAAATATCATTAAACCTACTTTTTATGAACATACATTTTGTCTTGTCATAAATATACATATTTTCGGGCAGAGCCAGAGTGAAAATTTTATTTACTTGCTCCCTAATTATTATACCATTTTTATTTGAATTAATCTGTTAAATAAATTAATATGTAGGTATTCGGTTTAGGGCGCATTCCATTCCTTGAAAAGAAAGTTAATAAATCGATTTTCTCGACATTAACTCTACGATATTTTTTTAAATTTCCGCATAATTAGTACCTTATAAGTCGAATTATATGCCATAACTCGATTTTCCAGGAAAATTCGGTTTAGGATACATTCCTTGGAAATAAACTTAATAAATCGATTTTCTCGACATTGGCTCATACGATATTTTTTTAACTTTTCGCATAATTAGTTCTTTATAAGTCTAATTATATACCATAACTCGTTTTCCTAGGAAAATACGGTTTAGGGCACATTCCTTGAAAAGAAAGTTAATAAATCGATTTTCTCGACATTGGCTCATACGATATTTTTTTAACTATTCGCATAGTTAGTACTTTATAAGTCTAATTATATGTCATAACTCGTTTTCCCAGGAAAATACGGTTTAGGGTACATTCCTTGAAAAGAAAGTTAATAAATCGATTTTCTCGACATTGGCTCCTACGATAATTTTTTTAACGTTCAGCATAATTAGTGCTTTATAAGTCTAATTATATGCCATAACTCGTTTTCCCAGGAAAATTCGGTTTAGGCATATTTCTTGAAAATAAAGTTAATAAACCGATTTTCTCGACATTGGCTCTTACGTTATTTTTTTATCACTAAATGTAGTCAAAAGTCAAGTAAGAGAATATATTTTTCTAAAATATCTTTATTTGCACATCAAATTTGTGATTATTTTTTAAACTAATATACCGGAACATTATTTTAAGTCTCTCATCCGATTAGAAACTTTACTACTAACAATAGTAACAAGTAAATAGCAGAATCCAAATTTTATCTCTTGAAAATTTTTAATTGGAAACCGCCAATTTGACCAGACCAGATATTATGTAGTTGGCATCACTTATTTCCAGTTTCGGAGATAAGAGTTCAAAAGTTGCCTTCTATGATTATGTGTTTCAAGTGTCTCACCAATTTAAAAAATAAATATTGTAATATTTCAAGCCGATTTTTTGCACAAAGACATTTTTTAAAAGAATTTCGAGAAAAAAATAAATATCGAGTAATGTACCAACTTTCGAACACTAACTCGAAACTGTTAAAAAAAGTGACAATTCTATGTTTTTGAAATCGGTCCGACCAGTCAATCTATTGGTCTGATGGAAATTGGCGGTTTTCATTTGAAAATATTCAAGATGGCGTCATATCTGTTAAATTTAACAGGCAAAATTATTTTTGATATAAAATTTGGATTCTGTACGAAAAGGTAACACTATTTCTTCTTTACTTATTGCCTGTAGTAAAGTTGCTAATCCGGTGAGACAAGATGCTAATTAATACTTAGATTTTGACTTTTTCTGTTTGTATACTTGTTTTTCTCATCACTCTGTAAAATAAAACGAATATAATTATATTTTAGCCATTATGGATACTGGATGTTCAAGTCCTATTTATACACATAATATCTTCTACCCTTTACATGGTATAAAAAAGATTTTAAAACAAATGATTCTTGGTCTAAAAAACAATTTTTCGTGGGAGTGCATTTAAGTATACAGGGTGTCGACATACAATTTTTAATATCAACTTTACGTTTGCAAACGGAACACCCTATATTTTTTGTCAAATATTGCTGCTTAATTCAATTATTTATCAAAAACTTTACGATAAAGTAAACTATTAATGAGAAATAAAATTTATAAAAAAATACTTTTTCTTCTAGTTAATCAATTGTAACACTGTCAGACATGTCAAATTTCAGATTACAGGTAATAATTATTGTTCACCTAATAATATTTATGATATACATCCTCTATTAATACTAATTTTATTTTACCATTATTTGAAAAATAGTTTACAATAAGCATAGAACAGAATATATTTTTGATAGAGAATTTAATGAAGAAGCAATATTTAACAAAAAGTATAGGGTGTTCCATTTAAAGAAGTGAAGTTGATATCGAGACACCCTGTATACTTAAAATTACTCCCACTAAAAACAGTTTTTTATCCACGAACTATATGTTTTAAAAAATTTTTATACCATGTAGAAGATGTTACTTGTATAAATAGACACCCAGTATATGATAACAGGCGTGAGAATCAAAATATATGATTATGAAATAATTAGAGACACATAATATTATAGTTAGAGGGGTTTCATTCATGCAAGCAGCTATAACTGCATAGATTGGCTCTGAAGAAAAAAAATTAAACTTATAAACGAACAACTTTTTCAACAATTTAACAAAAATGTAGTTTAAATTGCGCTTTTGATACAATATTTAAATTTCAAAAATTTAAATATTTAATAATATTCAATTTAAAAATATATGTAATGGTTAAAAATATAGATGATCGATCGTAACTCGTTTTTTCTATAACAGGTTACTATCAATTTTGGTCCATTCCTATATCTACAACCCCCTCCTAACGTTGTTTTAAGTGACACTTTACCCTTCGCTATTTTTGTAAGAAATATGCCAGGTAGTAGAAAACCGATACCTGGTAATCAAATATAGGTATAGATAAATTGAGTCAATTATTACTACTAGGGCTTCCTTGAAAGTATTTCTCTTCCAATTCTGGATGAGTATGATTTTTTTCAAAATGTATAAGAGTAAAGCATTATCTGCAATGACTCTAGTGCTAGCAAAAATATTTAGTTTTTGTACCAAATATAAATAATATTTAACAATAACAAACAACGTAATATTTATATTTAAAAATTTTTACCCTTAGACCAACGAGAGTGTTATAAGGGCAAAAATACAGACAGGCAGAGAAACCCACTTTTTAATAAGATAAATCAAGATGTCTTTTAAGGGTTAAAACTGTTATTTTTACTCCAACATATATTAAAGAGCCCTCCCACATTGTACTAAATTAAAAAAAATTATGATTCAGGACTAGGTGTATACTTGCCACTGCGCTGTATTTAAAATTTTAATAAAATTGTAATAAAATTGAGCTCCCAACATTTTTTTTAAAATCAAAAATGCACGTTCTCATATAAAAATTACAGTATGGAATAACGGAACTCTGAGGATAATTTTGACTAAAACATATCTAGATTTTTGAGAAATCCAAGTGACACAAAAAACAACTTCAAAAACAAACTTCTAACCATAATAATATAAGTAAGTACCTACAATCAAATTTAGAGAGAGAGAGATCTTAAAAACATATTATATTGATTGAGAACGTAATTATAAACTTACCATTTCACATTTTTGGCCAGTTCCCGGACCGGAACCGGATCTTGAATTTACAACAAAACTTTCTAAAAAAAAAAGATCAAAATCCATTTGACTGGTGGAAAAACACGATTATTCATTTTTATTTATTTATTAAAAAAGGCAAAAAATACTTATCTGCGCCTGTATAGTATAAAGTGGTTATAGTACATATTTTTTTTCGGAGGCCGGCGATGTCTACGAAAAAAAAGAAATTGACTCTCTGCAAGCAACGGCGAAGAATTAATTTTTCTGCACCATGTTCTACCTATTACACTGGGAAACAAATTTCAACTTTTTTTTTGTTTCCTGAACAAAACCTATTTTTTTGGATTCAACTGTACCCAAGTAACTAAAAAATACCTATTAAAGATTTTAGTTGGCTCGCAAAAAAAAAAATCTCAATTATTTGTTACAAAATTTTAATTCATAGGCATATACAATGGACATACAAAATACAGATAACAATATATTGTTGGTTCAACAAAAGCAACTAAATAGCACATTTTTATCATTGAATCCAAAGTTTAGACACTCATTTTGCGCTTCTTAGCTTGCCTTTTGAAAGCAGCCTCTGGGGCATCTCTCGTAATAGTCCAGCAGTAGTCGGCTAACATCTCACAGTTCCATTTTCCCTGATATCTTCTTTCCATGTTCGAAATATCCTGGTGGAACCTCTCACCGTGTTCGTCACTTACAGCACCACAATTTTCCGGAAAGTAATCCAGATGAGAATCCAGGAAATGAATTTTCAACGACATATTACACCCTAGGTTTTGGTAACACAAAAGAAGTTGGGCAACCAGGTCTTTATAATTTTCTGCTTTTATGTTTCCCAAGAAATTTTTTGCAACCATTTTAAAGGCATCCCAAGCGTCTTTTTCCTTGCCTTCAAGTATGGAATCGAATTGCGCATCTCCGAAAAGTTTCCTAATCTGGGGACCCACAAATATTCCCTCTTTAATTTTAGCGTCACTGATTCTAGGGAACTTTTCTTTTAAATAACTAAAAGCACGGCCTTCTTTGTCCATTGCCTTCACAAAATTTTTCATAAGTCCCAATTTTATATGAAGTGGCGGTAGTAAAATCTTTTCTGGGGCAACTAATGGCGCGCTGGTCACATTTTTCTTTCCTGGCTCAAAAGACTCTCTCGGTGGCCTAATTTTCTTTCTGTAGTGATCCGATCGTGCTCGACTGTCCCATTCGCAGAGGAAGCAGCAGTATTTGGTATAACCTAGCTGCATTCCAAGCAAGATCGCCACAACTTTTAAATCCCCACAAATTTGCCATTTATATCTTTCATATTGTATGGTCTCAAGTAACAATTTCAAATTGCTATATGTTTCTTTCATATGGACTGCATGACCAATTGGGACTGAAGGCAATTTGTTTCCATTATGGAGTAACACAGCTTTAAGACTTACTTTTGAGGAATCAATGAAAAGTCTCCAGTCTTTTGGATCATAGTCCAGATTTAAAGCTGCCATTAATCCCTCAATGTCCCTACAGGCTACCAAATTGTTATCCATGTTAAAAAATGGTGTTAGGTTTTTCTGACGGCTTCGGTACACAGAAACTTTTACTTCATCTTCAAGTAAATTCCATTGTTGCAATCGAGAGGCCAATAGTTCTGCTTTTGTCTTGGGCAGTTCCAAATCCCTTATAAGGTCACTTAATTCACTTTGACTTATTTTGTGAGGCTTTTTACTTGGAAGTTCACAGACAAAATCGGAGTCTGGCGAGGTTGATGGGCCGGCGACATTTTCCGGTACACTACCGTTTGAATCCTCTTGATCATCATCAGAATGAAGGGTATATTCCTGAGGTGGATTAGGTATAGGCAACTCGTCACTATGAGGCACCGGGCGTATGGCGGATTGTAAATTTGGATACTGTATCGCAGACCTTTTTTTCTCTGAAAAGCCTTTTTTGATGGGAGGTGTCAAACAAAAGTAACAGTCAGTAACGTGGTCTTTCGGTTCTCGCCAGATCATAGGAACAGCGAAGGGCATCTTACGGTTTTTTCCACTTAGCCAGCCGCGAATGTTGGACGCACATTTGTAGCAGCAGATATGGGGAGCCCAATTTTTATCCTGGTCTCCAACTTTGCAGCCAAAATACAAGTGGTAAGCCTTTTTTATTAAAGGGCTAAGCGTACGTTTTGGGTTTTGTTTTTATCTTAGTTTCAGTGGCATCACTACATATTACTTATACAGGGTGTCCGGGAAAAGGAGGTCAATCCATTAACCATATATTCCTTGAGCAAAAATAATATTACTTTTATAATGTAATTTTTCATTCTTGACCCTCATGTGCGATATACAGGGTGTTAAAGTTTGAAATTAAAAACTGATTTTTTTGAATAGTTCGAGTATTTAATGAGATATTAATTTCAAATTTGGTACATTACGTCAGCCTAAAAAGCTACATCTTTTGAGAGGAACAAAACAAGAAACTTTTGTCAAATACTCAAAATAGGGGGGGTCCAGTTCCCGCTGACCATCCCTATTTTTTAGTGTGTGCGCCAGTGACTTCTAAACTATATTTTTTTAGGTAATCATTTATTTTTGATTATTTTTTCTCCCTTATAAAATTTCGATCAAATCATGTGTTTTGGAGATCATTTGAAAAGCATGGATCCTTACCAGATGCCAGCGCGGCTGACGGTAATCCAATAATTTTCAAATACTAAATCAAGTTAGCCGTTGTAGCATTACCATGGATAAAAGATATAATTAAGTAAAACTTTGCAATAAGTGACAATACCGAAAACAAAAGACTAACCAAAAATAAGGACAGTGGCGTACAGATAAAAACCTGTAGTACTAATTAAGTTAAATGAAATTAGTTTATTGACCTACTAAGAACTTACTATTGCTAATCTTCATATAACAGTAAACACCATTGTTATCATTCGTTCTTAAGACAATAATTTACTATTACTTATTAAATAAATTTGAAACATCATAACAAGATAACAAATACTCAAAACTAGAGATGTAAAATTACCGATAATTTAAAAATCGGTAATATTACCGGTAATATTACGTAATATTACGGTAACATTGGTAATTTATAAAAAAAACAGCTTTTTAAGTAATACTAGTTTTTTTTATTTCAAAACTGTAAAAACATTACGAAAAACAATAAGAACGTTTTTTAAACTAGTCAGAGTCAGAATGGACTACGTAATAGAGTGGATAATGGTAAATCATCCTCATCATCATCCCCAACCTCGTCATCTGATTCTTCTTTCTCTTTCGTTAATTGAGTCAAGTCTATAACTTCGAAACCGATATCTTCTTTTTCTATTTCTTCCTCAGTATCTTCTACTATTCTCGAATGATCTTCTTCATTTAGTAAATTATAATTATGGGCAATATAAGTTAGTTTTCCGGCCCTCTCCACGGTTAGTCTGTTTCTTTTTTGCCGATGAATAAATCCATAAGTACTAAAGGTTCTTTCGGTTGCGGCTGTTGACGATGGTAAATTTAAAATGTCTACAGCTAACCTACTTATTTTAGAACTGGAGCAAATTCCTGCCCACCAAACAGATCCAGACATAGATTTTTCGCTGGAAATGACGAATTCCTTAGCAAAAATATTACCTCTAATTTTGTACTGTGCGAGTGCTTCCATAATAAGATCTACTTGTGAAGAATACTTTGGATGACGCCTTGCAGTTTCATAGATGAACTCCGTTGCAATTAAAATTTCAGCTTCAGTTAACTTCTCGCCGCGTTGACTTGGTTCTAATAGGTAAGCAGCAAGATGAACGGGTTTTAAACATATATTTTCTCGTTTTTCAAGAATTGAACACATTTTCTGGTTTCCAAACATAGTAATAGATAAATTTGATACTTTGTCACGTAATATAGACCTTATTTCAAAAAAGCAGATAAACTCTTTTGAGATTGTTGGCCCGTTAGCTTCAAAAATCGTTATCCACTTAGACATTGGCTGGAACAAGTCATAAGTTGCTTCTATTTGCAACCAAAATTCGTTTTGAAGAAGAAGTCTTACTGTATTTGATGAAAGAACATCAGAAATATCTGGGCTATCATCAACTGCTAAACTTTTTAATGAATGTTTAGTCTCCAAAAAGCTTTTTATACAAGAAACAAAGGAACCCCATCTTGTTTTCACCGGCAATTTTAAAGAGATGTATCGCCCCGTTTTGTTCAACTGGATTTGGCTTATGGAAAAAAAAAAAAAAAAAAAAAAACAATATTTCCAATGTTACCGATCTTGCGGTAATATTACGTAATATTACGGTAACATTACCTCGGTAATATTACCTTTACATCTCTACTCAAAACATATTATTTTCGAAAGGAGTATAATAATCGTCGCGACATCTCGCGGTGGTACATAAAAACGGCGAAACGCGTCTGGGTATTAGTCTGACGAAGGAAAATGGAAACAAATTTCTATATTCAAATATTATTTTTTTAAATCAACGTTAGTAACAAAAACAAACAAAAAAATAGTCTAAAGGAATTGCTCGATATGACCTCCATTTTTTTGAATACACATGCGAGCTCTCTTTATTAAAGAAAATCTTAACCTTTGAAAAATATGTGGTTCTAACCTGAACTGCTGTCCAGCTTGAAGTATTCTTTCTATTAAATAATTCTCGCTCAAAATCGGAACCATATACACAAAATCTTTCATACACCCCCAGACTGAATAGTCCAAAGGAGTAAGGTCTGGAGAACGGGGTGGCCATTTAACATGAGCATCATGGCCCCGACCAATCCAGCGATTAGGAAAGATTTGGTGTAAATAGTTCCTAACATTTATAGCAAAATGCGGGGGAGCACGTCTAGTTGAAACCAAATATTTTGTCTTACTATTAGAGGCAAATCATCAAGTAAATCGGGCATAAAATAAATTTTTTAAATCTTAAAACACAGTGAAAAGTAATATTTAACTTGACAGCAAATAAAACAACGATGCCGTATCCATGGTAATGCTACAACTGCTAACTTGATTTAGCATTTGAAAATTATTGGATTACCGTCAGCCGCGCTGGCATCTGGTAAGGATCCATGCTTTTCAAATTATCTCCAAAACACATGATTTGATCGAAATTTTATAAGGGAGAAAAAATAATCAAAAATAAATGATTACCTAAAAAAATATAGTTTAGAAGTCACTGGCGCACACACTAAAAAATAGGGGTGGTCAGCGGGAACTGGAGCCCCCCTATTTTGAGTATTTGACAAACATTTCTTGTTTTGTTCCTCTCAAAAGATGTAACATTTTGTGCTGACGTAATATACCAAATTTTAAATAAAAATCTCATTAAATAGTCGAATTATTCAAAAAAATCAGTTTTTAATTTCAAACTTTAACACGCTGTATATCGCACATGAGGGTCAAAAATGAAAAATGGCATTATAAAAGTAATATTATTTTTGCTCAAGGAATATATGGTTAACGGATTGACCACCTTTTTCCGGACACCCTGTATATTACAAGAATCAAAATGTTAAATGAGTAAAAATAATTGTACTTACGTATTCTGACGGGTAAAACCGTCCTTTCATTTTGACTTCTACAATAGGTCCTTCTTTCAAAAAAAATCGGGTCACAGATAAAATACGGCAGACGCTTTATCGATAGTAAACTAAAAGCTATCTGCTTCGCGTATATCGCTAAACCAATTTTAATCTTAGTAACGTACCTAAAAACAATCAATACAAGGTTGCCAAATTATAAGGACGCTTGGTACGCGAAAGAGTGAAAAGAAACGTATACTGAAGTATACATGGCGCCCTCCTAGGCGACCCCTCGTGTTAGAAGCGTTGAACCACGCATATACGGATTTCGAAATTTCCCGTCTATTCTGTCAACAAATTGGCGTCCAGCGAAATTTTGCCGAAGGGTACAGGGGGATATTTAGACGTCATCACAGAAATTTTACATGAGATGTGCATAGAGCGTCCGTATACGGACGCTTTATGCACCTGGACGCTCTATTGAATGTAATTTCGCAATGTATGGGCGCTCTAATGATAGGAAGATATATATAAAGTTTTATAAATTTATACAGGGTGTCCCAGAATATGTGGGCAATCTCCCAGGTTCAGATAGAAAACTTAAAAATAACAGGAGAAGTTCTTATACATTTTTCTTCCTACGGCCTCCCCTACGGAGATACCGGCCCAGTGGCGTAGCGCTACTACCGCGAACCCCCGCAGTCGCGGGGGTGCCCGAAAGCTTGGGGGGCCCGAAAGCTTCGAGTGCCGATAGAGCCTATTGCTAATTAGCAAATCTTTCAAATAAATACCAATATTACCAATGTCCACCTGATCTAGATTTTGTCACACTGTGCCCGTAATTATATAAATTTGAAGAATGAAGCAATTGGTATATCAAGATCATGGAATATAAACCCGGAATTTGATGATAAAAGTCAATTAAAACCAAAAACACTTTGATGAAGCCAATACAAATTATCTATTTTCTAGTTGAGAAAACTATTTTAGGATTAATATATATTACAAAGTATTTGATATTGTAATTAACCAAATCGTTTTGAGGGAAGGGAGTTATTTGTTAATAAATTTAGATTTCTATGTCCCCAAGTTCTAGTAACTTTGCCAGAAAAAGAATTATTTATGTCTGCAGAAACACTACAGCAAACATATTCCAGCGATCTGTCTGCGACTTTTCCTTTAGAGATAATCGCGTTGTGTATGCCCTTAAAGGAAAAAATTGCTTCTCTTCAAAGTATTAAAGACTTTGTTGTATTTTTAATTGTGGAAAATAACACTTTATCATCAAATTTTCCAGAGGTAACAACAGCCTTATTATTATTTTTAACTCTTCCAGTAAGTGTTGCTACAGCTGAGAGATCCTTTTCCAAATTAAAAATCATTAAAAATTATTTACGAAATAGTTCCTATCAGACAAGGTTAACCAACTTGGCTATCCTGTCTATAGAGGCACAAGAGGCGGCCAAAATGGATAATAACCATTTAATAAGTCAAAAGCTAGAAAAAAACAATTTACCTCCTGAAAGCAACAATATAAGAATAATTTTACAATATAATAATTAAAATAGGCAATTGGCCAATTGCCTCGCAATAACTATTGAGATACCTATAATATTATATTCAAGATTTTGTTGCTTAATTTTAAATACTTTTGGTTTTATCTCACTGTAACTTTCAAGTATCGCTACTTAGCTCGATACCTAAAGAATTTTTTCGTGTTTGTTCCTTTTAGTTTTAAAGAATGTTTTCTTCTTGTTGTTCAATAATTTTATTTTTTGTAACGTTCTCTACATATAGGTTTGTAGTTTATATAATAAACAGTATTATCTAATTTTGTTTGTTTATATGTTTATATATGTTATATATGTTTAATATAGGGTAGGGGGCCCTAATTCAATTTTCGCGGGGGGGCCTATAATTTGTCGCTACGCCACTGTACGGGCCCATAACGGACATCCCCGGAAATCGTTGTTTTTTATATAATTTTTTAAGTACTAGGTGTAATTTAATAATTTTTTAGTATAATGGTTAGTAGATGAGTCTCCTTATTATTCGCCCTTTTAAACACATTTGGCTTATTTAGTTTGCCAGACACGGACTAGACGTAACACAAATAATGCTTTTTTTTGTACACCTTGTATGATGAAGGACAGACAATAATATTTTTGGATACTCTAAACCTTAAGCTGAAAAAAGTTACTCTTGATCAATGTCGATTAAATGAAGTGTTTTCGAAAAAAAAGATTTTTTTGTTCAATATGATTTATATTCAGTATACGTAAATTCCATTACTAAGTTAGTAACTAATAAGACAAAGGCGAAAAACCGCAAATTTCAAGACACTACCATAAGCTGACACTGGCAAGTACATGTGAAAAAAAACCATAACAACAATGAGGGAATTTTATGAACATAAAACCAACAACTAATGCAAAAAACCATATTGAACAAAAATATTTTCTTTTAGAAAACAGTTCATGGGCCATGTGTTACAGCTGTGACTAATTCACAACATTTTCTTGTATAGTAATTTGATGGGTCTTACCTGGTATACATCATATTAAAAAAAAAATTAAAATATACCTGGTGGTTCAATAATTATGTGTAAAAAAACTTGATTCCATTGGAGGTCTTTGGGAGCCCATATCTCCGAAGTGGAGGCCTACTTGAAAAAAGTATATATGAACTTGTAGTACTCTTTTCACTTGTTTTCTTCATATCCGGGAGGTTTCCCACAGTTTCCCCGACACCCTGTATAGTTGATACTTTATTCTGTGATCGAATTTCAATCCATATCTCTTAATATTATATATTATTTTTTGCGAGCAGATATGAAGAAGCCGCCACCGCCTCGTAAAATAATTGAACCGATGCCGCCGTGGCGGTGTCGGGCTTGATCGGAGTGTAAAGAAGCCGTCGCCGGCTCATCAAATAAACTAATAAATAATAAAATAATAAAACATTCCTTATATTTTTCTGTTCTATTGGAATTTGATCAGAGAATAAAATTTCGAGTATATACACGTGCAATATAGATCGTTGATCAGCTATTATTTATATGTTTTATATCGTTATTAATATATGTATTATTCAGTTAACATGTTCCCTGTAATGGGCTTTAAACGTTCGCTGCGTATAAATGAATAGTTAATAGAAATAATGTTTTTTCTCTTTTTCTAGTTTTTCTTCAGCATAACTCAAAATATTATTGACGGTAAAGTTATTTCAAATTTATGCTTTGCAGTTGGCCTGTAGGTCGGAGGGCGGCGATGCGCCTTACCCTGCGCGTGTTCGCTTTAAAACCTTTCTAAAGGCTTCTGCTCTTTCAAGTTGGTCGCAAAAACATAACAAAATGGAATTTTTGTTCGGGTTTTCTCAAGGGGTCATGTCAAATGTCAGTAGTATACCCACATATATATATATAACCATTATATTGCTAATAAGGGGTAATAGTGAGTTTGCGCAGTTCGGAAATTTCTTTGTGAAACTAACCATTCGACAGGAAAGGATTTCAACTTTTTTAATGTAAATTTCACTGGTTAGTTAGGGAAAATATTGCAATAAAAATTTCGATTAGTTCGAATTAAGACGGCGTTCCAAGCATACGATTTCTGATGATATGATGATCCGACGGTGCCCTGATTGGTGTAAACTTTTGGTGCCAAATTCTGTTCGAATATTTGTAACAATCGATACGATGAGCTTTATTTTAGCTTTCATCCGACGTCGTATGTTTCTTAACCTCACTTATTTCTAAACCAAAAATTAAGAATGAACGACTATATTGACTATTTTGGGAATTATTATCAGCTACTAATGCACCAAATGAAAAATACATTAATTTTAAGGTTAAGTAGTGACCATATATATATATCATATTGTATACGAGTGACACTCTCTTCTTTTTTTACAAGCTTTTTAGTGAAATTCGGTTCCGAAGATCGGATAATGTGATAAGCAAAATATTTTCGTATATATGTACATACCTGGAATACTTTATACCTCGTATTGATCCACGACTTTTGCAAAAAGCACCATGCACTTGTGTTCTTTCATCTTAAACAAAACAAGTCGCTAACCTACCAAAGAGCAAATCGAATTACCACAAATTAAAAACTCCTTTATAAAAATTGTTCTTAGGCAATGAAAGTTTATAAGCACTAATATACCGACAATAATGTGGATGAACCAATTTTTATTCTGTAATTTGAAAATGATCCGGAACCAAAGATGGCGAATATCAACAAACAAATAATGTCGGGCCAGCTCTGACGCGATCGATAAAATTTCTACCCTACTGGGCAAACTCAATACTACCACGCCATCTCCCATAGCGGGGACACTTTTTGTATTTTGGAACGTTCGTATTGGCAATATAATGGTTATATATATTTGATTATACCTCATTCATCTAAATCAGATAAATATGACAGGATAAGTTCTTGCATATTATTTTTTTTTCGATTAGATGGAATATACAGGTTTTGTCATTAATGTAATAAGTACGTAACTATATACGTACACCAACTGTGTCGTTTTACTTAAATTATCAACAAGCATTGTTCATCCTAAAATAGATTATAATCGAGAATGTACCAAATAAAAGAATCCAGGAAAAGAAACTATTAAAAGACATACAAACATTAATTAGCTGTTCGCTTTTTTTCTACAGCACATCAAAAGGAACTTTATTCAATTACGAATATGCGACGGTTTTAAAATTAAATTAGTATGTCAGGCGGCAAAATGGCGGACGGTGCCATTGCGAAAAGATAATTGGTTGCATAATCTCGGGCGCCATTTAATTAGGCAGCACTCGAAACATTTTGACACGCTGTCTCGAGTGAATTAAGGTAGCGTAATTTATCCTAGTTTTGAGGAATACACCATCAATGCCGGTGTTCCTCAAGGGTCCATATTGTCTCCCACTCTCTTCTTACTCTACATTAACGACCTTCTAGTGAAAACTAAAAATCCGATATTTAGTTTTGCTGACGATAGCACACTTATCTTATCTTTCTCTTTGAATGCGCAAACATCGGCTGCCGACGCACATCTTCGCAGACAGCATGAGGTATCACGCCTCAACAAAGACCTGGAAGAAATTTTGGCTTGGGGTGACAGTAACCAAGTCGACTTTAACGCTAAAAAAACCCAGGCAGCAGTTTTCTCTAAAAAGGTTAACATTACAGAACCGGAAATAGTCATGGCCGGACACGCAATCCACTGGCTTCATCTATTAATTTGCTGGGCGTCAATCTGGGAGGAAATATGTCTTGGCATAACCACGTTGTGGCAATCGCCAAGATAGCTTCTCAGAAGCTTGGTGTACTCTTCCGAACCAGAAAGTTGTACACACCTCAACAACTTTTGACACTATACAAAGCCCAGATTCGACCATCACTAGAATATTTGCTCTCATGTCTGGAGCTCTGCACCCAAACATACTCTTCGGCTACTGGATTCCATCGAAAGGAGGGCTATTCGTCTGATCGGAGACCAAGACCTGACGAAGAACCTCGACAGCCTAGAACATCGAAGACAGGTTGGGGATTTGACTCTCTTTTACAGATATTTTCATGGAAGGTGCTCGGCTGACTTTGCCCTCTTAATTCCGCCCAGAGCGACGAATAGCAGAAATACACGACGAACCACTGCCGCCCATCCATATGTGGTTAAGCTTAATACTCCTCGAACTTCATTATTTAAGAATTCTTTCATCTGGAGGACCACATCCTCATGGAATGACCTTCCCGAGGTCGTTTTTCCCAACGAATATAACCTCCAACGATTCAAAACCAACGTGAATCGCTTTCTGCGTACACGCACCACTCCCAGAGTGCCCTAAAGGATTTTCCTATTGTGCTTGTGTTCGATCATAAAAGGAAAAAAAAAATACAGACTTGGCAACGTTGTTATAACAGAGATAATTATTTTACAACAAATTAACAGGTTTGGACCACCGACCTATAACTATGGATGCGTACAACTTATGGGGTGTCCAGAAAAAAGTTAAATTTCATGAGTAAAAAAATGGGTTGGTGCGCACGGTTTACCGGTCATATTTTTAAAGGTTGCTCGTCGGTTGCCTTGCGCACAATGCTGTCGCCGTCATATAGGCAACCCCGCCGTTATTGGTGCCGGTTTGGTGGCCAACCAACGGCGACCGTCTAGAACCGAAATCAGTCGTAGGAATGTAAAGAAATTAAAAATCTATCGATACGTGGACAATAGATATCGAAATTAATTCTAAAATTAGCGACAAGGCCTTCTGTTATGCGAGAAAATAGATTGTTTATTGCCTAGTCAAGAAGGTCTTGATGTGCCAAAATATTGCCGTGTAATCACATTCATTAAGGGCGAAGTACGGTCCTGCTCGCCGGTTAAGGTAAATAGTTTCAGTCGGCATTGCGCATGACATCTGACGAACAGCTTTGTTTAAATGCGCGAGGCCATAAATTTGCCACTTTTGCTTTCAGAGTTTGGCTATCCATAGATATAGGTCCGGTGGTTTGTTCGTTCCAAAATTTTGTGTTAAATTTTACAATATAAGAAACCGAGTTTTTTCCATAGAAATAAAGATTTAAATAGTAGATACGGTACGCCCGTGTAAAATGGAGGGTTATGTTCTTATGCATCTTCGCTATTTACCGATGATAAATTTGCATTTACCAGGAACATACATTGTGCAGTTATTACGGAAGAAGTTATGTAACAAAACATTTTACATTGTTGTATCTAGGACAGGTGGCAAATGATAGAAAGCAAAATAGCCGAAATAGAGCCAAATTTATGTCCGATTACACACTGTACCAGCGCTAAATTCGGATTATTGGGATTGGGTGCAGTTTAGAACGACAATACGTGCCTGGCATTGCAAATTCCAACGGTCGTCTTTTGTTATTATACATATAGAGACGATGGTGGTAAATGGTAGTAGGTAGGTTAAATAATTGAGAACTTAAACTGTTTCTCCTCTATACGATATTTTAATTAAACTTTCAATCCAACGTTTCGTTTTTTTCGCAACCATCATCAATTTTTATTTTACTTTTTACAATAATAATAATAATAATAATAAAGTCGAACGAAACGTCTGATTCAAAATTTCATTAATTATCATAGAGGAGTAAAAGTGGCAATGGACATGTAAACTGTATTTTCACATATCTCTTCAAATAGAGCCAGGAAACAAAAAGAACGAAATCTCATATCGGACACCTCTGATAAGCAGACATCTCTATTAAGCGGACATTTTTTCATAGTCCCGAACTAGGTATATGAAATTCCATGAAAATCAACCTCTCTTGGGCGGATTCTCCTTTGGGCGGACGCGGACAGGATGTTATACAAAGAGTGCGAAAACCCTCCTTTGAACGTACAAAAATATATTTAAAGTATTTGGGAGACGAATAAGTCCGGTGCAAAAACTCTCTGAAGACAGACCGGGAACCAATCGCGTATGCGTGGCAGCGCCGAATGAAAGTATGTGTGATTCCCCGACAGAAGTCCGCCGTTTATTTGTGAGTTGTAAGGTTAAAATCGTAAACAATGGCACAAAAATGTCGCGTTTTGAATCTGAAAGAGAATATTGATGTTGTGGAAGTTTGTAATTTGATAACAATGATTTGGGCGAGTTCATGAAGATTGATAGCAATGTGCTATTAGAAGATGATAGTGACCCCATTCCTACCGATTATTTAGTCCAAACTGAAACCACATCACTATCTGACGACTTTGGTGAAGAAGTTGAATGCAGTAATCAAACAAATGCACCAATTATCAACAAGCCATTAGTATGGTAAAGGAATTATAAGAGTATGCAAAGAATAGATGGTGACTCTACAGCAATGTAATAATTGTTATCAGACTTGAAATTATTATATTAGATTTTTTTAGTACTACATCCTAACTAAAACTAGTGTATTTTTGTTATGTTATGTTTATTTGTACAGGGTGGCCAACTAAGCGAGGTAAGCGGCTATATCTCGGAAACCGTTCACCGTACAGCTTTCGGAAAAAAATATTTATAGGAAAAGTTGCCAAGAGAAATTGCTGGAAATTATTTGCAAGTTTGTAGGGCGGCCGCTAGGGGGTGTAACACGAATAGTAATTTGTTGCCAGTCGATTTCTCTATAATTGGCATTGGTAAGGTATATTGATAATACTTATAAATAAGTCTCACTTGTATCGTGAACAACTTTGCTTAAACACTTTTTTCTCTAGCCCTGCAAATAAAGTGGTGAGGGTAACGCAAACATCGATTTGCAAAAAATGCAATATCTCAGGAACACCTTATCTGAAAATATTCAAATTGGTGTTATTTAAAAGAGCTCTTCTTGCTTTATTAGCTACACTTCAAGCGATGTCTATGTCATTTTTACTGTAGTCGCTAGATGGCGCTTTCAACAGATTTAACATATTTATCGTTTTTCTCGAAAAACTTAAATGCAATGGTAAATATGTTATTACACCAGTACAGAGAGGAATAAAGGCCAGACCAATCGGTGAAAACCGCAAGTTCCTATCTTTTTTCTAACCGGAGATATCAATGAAAAATTAATTTATATTCTACTAAATCTCCCGCACGGTACTTACATATGTTGCAAAAGAGAAGGAAGGCTTTGGAAACAAAATACATATTATATATAATAGGAGTATTGGGAAGAAACGTTCATTTTATAAACCTATTTCTTTGACCAATCACTAAATGGGAACCTGTTTTTGGAGTTCCTTAGGAATGAATTATGTGTTTTAATAGAAGATGTGCCTCTTGAAACCAGGCAAAATATGTTCCTGCAGCTAGATGGTTGTCCAGCACATTTTTCAATTAATGTGCGAGAATACCTGAATGAGACATATCCAGACCGATGGATAGGAAAAGGAAGCCTTTTTCGTGGCCAGCCAGGTCACCTGACTTGACCTGTGTGGACTTTTATTTGTGGGGACGATTACAAGATGTTGTATTCCAAGCTAGGCCTACGACCAGGGAAGATATGAAGAACAAAATCCAAAATGCAATTCTTCGCCTGCCAAGAGCGGAAGTGGAAGCTTCTGTTCTTTCTACTATAGGAAAGCTCAGACAATGTGTGGGCCAGGATGGCAGACAGTTTGACCATTTAAGAATACGTTTCTTTTGGTTTATAAAATTAACATTTCTTCCCAATACTCCTATTATATATAATATGTATTTTGTTTCCAAAGCCTTCTTATTTTTTGCAACATATGTAAGTACGAGGCGGGAGATTTAGTAGGATATAAATTAAATTTTCATTGATTTCTCCGGTTAGAAAAAAGATAGGAACTTGCGGTTTTCACCGTTTGCTCTGGCCTTTATTCCTCTCTGTACTGGTGTAATAACATATTTACCATTGCATTTAAGTTTTTCGAGAAAAACGATAAATATGTTAAATCTGTTGAAAGCGCCATCTAGCGACTACAGTAAAAATGACATAGACATCGCTTGAAGTGTATCTAATAAAGCAAGAAGAGCTCTTTCAAATAACACCAATTTGAATATTTTCAGATGAGGCGTTCCTGAGATATTGCAATTTTTGCAAATCGATGTTTGCGTTACCCCCACCACTTTATTTGCAGGGCTAGAGAAAAAAGTATTTAAGCAAAGTTGTTCACGATACAAGTGAGACTTATTTATAAGTATTATCAATATACCTTACCTATGCCAATTATAGAGAAATCGACTGGCAACAAATTACTATTCGTGTTACGCCCCCTAGCGGCCGCCCTACAAACTTGCAAATAATTTCCAGCAATTTCTCTTGGCAACTTTTCCTATAAATATTTTTTTCCGAAAGCTGTACGGTGAACGGTTTCCGAGATATAGCCGCTTACCTCGCTTAGTTGGCCACCCTGTACATACGTATACATGGTAATAATTTTGCATTTACATATTACCTAATAACAAATTTCCAATGGGCGGACATCTCTATTAGGCCGATACATTTAGACTTTTAGACGGTCCCGTAGGTGTCCGCCTAAGAGAGGGTTTCACTGTATCTTCGAAAATATGTGGATTTTTAAAAATTTGCCAGGCCCCCATCTACAAAATCATTCTAGTTACGCCAATGCACCGATGCCCAACGTTTGTCTAATTTGACTATTCCTGTATGTCCTATAGTTAATCCTGTTAGAGTGCATTATAATCCGGGACACCCTATACAGCGGAAAAAACAAATTAACTGAACTGAACTGACCAACTGAACCAAAAATAAATCTATTAAACACATAGCATAATTTTATGTTTTTCAGATTATTTTTTTATAGAAATGAATAACAGCACAATACCCGTTTCTACAGGAAATATCGAGCACGAGCCACCACACTCGATCATTTTCCAAAAAGAACGGGATAAAATGGAAAAAAATGACAGGTGAAATGTTTGACACCGATTACACCCTCCTGTCCGCCATTTACGTCTCACACCAACTGATTGATGTACTCGAAGAATCGGTGGAGTATTATACGGGAGATCTTTCCAAGGTAATCAATAAAGAAAAACAGTTAAGTGCGAGTCGAACTCACGTGATACGTATGTCATATAGCAGGAGCTGCTCATAATTTTTTAAATAAATTCTCAAAAATATCCCCATTGACCACCAAATATGATCTGGTTCATCTACGAAGGGCACATTTTGCCCTCTTGATTGCGCGATAAGCTTTAAGTATGTTTTAATTATTTTCTTTTTAATAATTTCCAATGCAAAGTCCTCAACATGGCATTGGCATTTTACTATGTTTTTACACGTTCAATGAAGAAGTTCAAGGAAGGTCTCAATCAATGCCAAGGTCTAGGTTCTAGGAAACTTACTATAGTATGTTGTTATACATTTTAATCATGCGATTAGGCATTGAATGATTGTTTTCCTTATAGGTTAATTCTTTTATAAAACCGCAATGATTTTGGGAAAAAAATAAGTTGTCTAGTTTAGTTCATACGTATTTCTGGATTTTGCCCAATTTTTTTCGAAAATATCCTCACGTGAATAATTTGTTTGATTTTCTATAATTTTCTCATACCTACTTGAAACTTAATATCTCCACTTGCACCGATCGGATCAAAGTCCGCTTTTTTTTATTTCCATTTTGTTATTAAGTTAGCTTTTGAAATCTTCTTCCACTGGCGTAACTAGCGGTGTGCAATGCGTGCCATGCATACGGGACGGGCCCCGTAGGGGCCCGGTGGCGAGGAGACATGATTTTATTACCCAAAAAAAAATTGAAGCCAACCATCTTTTACTAATTATTTATTAAGTTTTGAATAGATATTGCAAAGATTTTTATTACGGCTACTTCACAATAATTATCGCACTTCGGTAAAAACGTACGTATGAAGTTGAAACGGTTTTTCTGATTGTTTTTCAAACAAAAATTTTGAAAAATATTGACACTGTCCTAAGGTTTTGCAAAATTAAAGCAAAATATTGAGCAGGCATCAAAACTGTTTACAACGTACGAAAATTAAAAAAAAATGCGTGATGATTTTAATTTAATTATCACGGAAGCAACTGATTTAGCGGGAGAATGGGGTACTACCACTGAATTTACAAAAAAAAGAATATTTCGTCCAAAAATATTCTTTGATGAAATAAGTAACCATTACCTAATACAAACAAATAAAGATAGGTTTAAAATAAACGTATTTTTTAAAACGTTAGATATACTTATAGTTCAGTTAAAAACTCGAACTTCTGGACTACACGAGGTTTACTCAAAATTTCGTGTGTTATCCCCAGAAGTATTATGTAATCCTTCTCTTACTGATAAGGAATTATTTGAAATGGGCCATACATGAACTATCCCGAAGATATTTCAAATACAATTTCTTCCCAATTACTTTCTTTTAGGGAATGTTTTCGAACTAATTTAGATAAAATTAGTTCCATTTTTGAATTAAATGAATTCATTTTGATTAAAAATTTTTCTTCCTGCTTAGTTTTAGCGAAATTTTGACTGCATGCAACATATTTCTTACTATACCTGTTACTGTGGCCTCAGCTGAAAGATCATTTTCGAAATTAAAGTTAATTAAAAATGATTTAAGAAGCACTATGGGCGAGGAAAGATTATCGGCATTGGCAATTATTTCTATTGAAAATGAAGTTGCTCAATCATTGGACATTGATAATTTAGTGTCAACTTTTGCACATTCTAAAGCAAGAAAAAAGAAGTTCTAACTCTACTTTACTCAATGTTTGATGATTGATTGATTTTCTCCATGCTCTTGTTTATTTTATTACATTAGATACATACATAATATTATGTATTTATTTATATTGTGTTTTTATGTTATGATTTATGTTAATTATGTTATATATATTTTGTTTGGCTAGTTTATTTTCTGGTTTTTTTATGTCATGTAAAAATATAAATTTAAAAAAAAATGTTGTGCTTTGTGCTAGGGCGGGTTTGTTCGGGTTTGTAGACTCTCTAAACAAGAACCATGAACCTCACATATCTCCAAGAATTACATTTTGTATCAGTAACCCATGGCCAATGGACCCATATTCCATATTAACTGGATTCGGCATCGCTGCTGTCTCGTGTTCCCAAAATATTTAGCCCCTCTCCCCTCAAAAATTAAATCCTGGATCCACCCTTGTCATGTACTGGATATTTTATTAAATATGTGCAGGGGCCCGGCTAAACTTTTGCACACAGGCCCGGGGCTGCTTTGTTACGCCAGTGTCTTCTTCACTTAGAAGATCAGAAGAATCGACCGAGTAAACCCGAACATACCAACCAGACTTAAACGTGTTCCACTTTCCAAATTTTTAGATATCAGATACTTACGTAAAAATTATATTATTTTCCAGACCAACCGATGATACCTTATACAATAAGGGCGTATTTTCGTCTTCACAGTTGCACTTTAAAATACTAATTCAGATTGAATGGTACGGTACTTAGATGTGTTCATGAGACGCATACAAATGGTTGCCGGTTTTTGTTCGGGTTTGTTCGGGTCCGAAAAGGTAAATAAAATTGCATTTTTTTTCTAAAGGGTGGCATTTATAAACTTTTAAGTTGATCAGAGTCGACGGGTGTCGTTCGAATTGAACAAATGAGAACATATCTGGCCATTTATAAACCCCGCGGCGGTTCGTTCGAGTCAGTTCAAGTTTATAAATCAGAGATTGTTTCCCAACGAACTGAACTGAACGTAAAGTTTATAATAATGTACCCTGAAAACTTCGATTTTGTCAAACGGTTATTGACTTTCTAAAGAGTTTACCATGAGAACATGACAACACTGCTCAAAATTCACTGACGTTTTCCGCCATATGTTGCTTTGTTTACTTTTCCCCCCAGTGTCACCACGTGCATATTTTCGGTCTGACAAGAGGTCATGTACAGGGTATCCCATTTTCGACACTTTTATGGGGTATCTCGGTTATTGTTAGCGCTATCAAAAAAGTAATGTAGGTGCCATGTGCTCTTTTTGGGTCAAACTTAAAATGATAAAATCACAATTTGAAAATTTTCGCTAGCTTAAGAGATACGGGGGAAAATCAACAAATTGACAATTCCTAAATTACTCTAAATTTTCTTAGTTAAAAGAGATACGAAAAATGTTTAATACATAAAGTTTATTTATAATGATTGTTGAATAATCTACCGTTTCCAGAATAAATATTCGGGGTCAGGTAAGAAAGTTCTCGGACCTAACCTCACTTTTTAAATGGAACACCCTGGATATTTTAATCTAAAAATATAGCATTTTAAACTCTCTTTTCAAATTTATAACACACCATGGATTATAGATACCATCAAATTTTTCAAAATGTTGATAAGTATTTTTCACAAATGAATATGTAAAAAATGAAATTGATCATAAATGTTAATAACAACTATAATGTCAACATAGTTGTCTCTAGGATATTAGTTTTTGTTTCATGGCCTACTTTGGTTTAAAGTAATAAAGTTTAATAAATGGCCTAGAAAACCAATATCATCCATGGTGTGTTATATATTTGAAAGGAGAATTTAAAATAGTATATTTTTAGATTAAAATATACAGGGTGTTCCTTTTAAGAAAATGAGGATAGGTCCAATAACTTTTTTACCTGACCCCGTATACTTATTCTGAAAACGGCAGATTATTCAACAATCAATATAAAGAAACTTCTGTATAAAACATTTTCTCATACCTCTTTTAACTAACAAAATATAGGAAAATTTTGATATTGTCAATTTTTTGATTTTCCCCCGTATCTCTTAAACGAGCGAAAATTTTCAAATTTTGATTTTATCATTTTAAGTTGGGTCCAAAAAGAGTACATGACATCTACATTACTTTTTTTTTGATAGCACTAACAGTTACGGAGATACCCTATAGAAGTATCGAAAATGGGACACCCTGTACAGGGCATATTAAATTAAAGCGCCATTTTCGGATATTTTTCTTTTGTTTTCATCTCAGGAATTGCCGGTTTAAATATAATACGTAATTTCCATAACACCCTGTATAAGAGGATAAAGAACAAAATGGTATTTTTTCAAATTAGTTTAAGGCAGGAAGCGAACATGTTCAAACTATGAAATGTCAAGCTTAATTGGTGTGCGGTTTATAAAAGAATGACCCGTATACGGGTTTGCCATGCCATGAATAAACCCGAACGAACCTTAAAGAAAATCCCCAAAAAATCTTATACCCTGACAAGTGTTTACATCAAGAAGTTGCCAACAAAAAGAATTAAAGGCAGCTGATGCGTTCTGAATAGACTTTTTCAGCACGAGACCCTTTCGACGATGTTTTATTCAGCATTTGCTGAGAAAGTTTCGAGAAGGCTTTTCAGGTATGTTTGCGTTTGTAGCTTCACCGTCAGAATCTGGCTCGATGCCAAGTTGTGTTAGACATCCCCGAAATTAGGAAAGTGGTATAAGCGAGGCCGCACATCGGAGATATATTTCTGACGCCAGATTTGTGGCTACATATACAGGGTGTTATGGAAATGACGTATTAAATTTAAATGGGTGACTTCTTGGGTGTCCTAGAGAAGCGCTACATATTTTATTTTTTTTAAATCGACCGTTTTAAAAGTGGGGTAATAAACACTCTTACTCACAGGTCAGTCCGCGCTACTGTACAACATTTCACCCAGAGCCAATGGCAATGTTGCCAAACTTAATGTAACACTGAAATTCCATATAAAATTATAAAAATAAATTATTTTCTACCTACTTATACCTAAAGAGCGAGGAAATCCAGGCACAAACACAATCAGTTTTTTTTTCTTTTTCATGGGAACACTCCTAGAAACACTTTATTTACACACAGTTATAGTGAAACAGAACCGATAGTTAGCTTTTGAAAATACAATAATACAGATTATACTACAGATTATTAGATTTTACTACACGAGACGAAATTTGACGTCCAGAAGAAACGCCTCAAAAAAATCAATATTCAAAGATTATTTATGGACGGGCAAGATACACGCGTAAACCGAAAAAATAGAGCCGATTGCTGAGAGTGTGTTGGTGATCGACGAGACACGACGTATCCGACCGCTGGTTGGTCTTCAACTAACAGACGCAAGCGTGCGGCGCTATATGGCGGCCCAGCCGATGTAAGGCGTCAAGAAGTCATTGGTATTTGACCAAGTGACGTACGTCTCTATTAATATTCCATATGTTTTTCGGGTTGTTTAAAACATAGTCCGTCGTAAATGTTCTTCAATTAATTGTACAAAAAGGTATTACAGAATGGAATAGCGTTTAAATTATTTTATTTTGTCTAAAGAGTTTAAGGTGTACATATGACAACACCGGCCAGAATTTCTTGATTGCTTACATGTATCGCAGTGCCACACAGATGTTTCTCTAGTTTGACGTCAGGTCACTTTTACCGCTGAATGAATTGAAAGCGCCATTTATGGCTATTTTTCTTCAATTTGTCTTTATCTCAGGAATTGCCGGTTTCAATATAATACGTCATTTCCATAATACCCTGTATATACACTCCCCTACGTAATATGAAAGGTTCTAACTGCAAAATTTGACATTTTTACTTCTGTACCGTAACAAGTTTAGTAAATTAGATATTTATTGCTATGAAAGATAAAATTACAATAAATGTTGAAAATGACCACAATCAGCATTCAACCTTCTCCGTAAAGATCGTCGCACTCTGACAAAAATACGACTATTTTCATAATCCAAATGTCACTGTCATGGCTTCGGAAATACCTTGAAAACATAGGAAAATTAAAAAAATTGTTAACAGCCTGTATATTTCAAACACAGCATCTGTGCACCCATCACATCACAGGAGCGATGGTACACGTTATTTGAAACACCCTGTATTAGTTCAAAATCGAAGACAGCAATACTGGCAACGTTGAGTGGCTCGTAGCAAGGCAGTAAAATTTGTGACGGTCTTCGCCCAGACGATAATTTTTCAGGTGCCTTTTCAGCGTCGTTAAAAGAGACGGCTAATGCATTTTTATACGTCGCGACGCCGAGGAGAAGGTCGCGATCTCTTTTGAATATAAAAATTTCTTTTAAAATTATAAATTGGATAATATACAGTATTTCTTCTACGTGACTTTAAAGGTAGGAGCTAAGAAATTAAGTTTTCTAAAAAATAGATTATAAAAAAGTAAAAAATGATTGGTCCTTCTTTACATTTTGTTCGACTAGATTTTCTGTTGGTTTTAAGCTTTAATATGCTGAATATGCTGTTGTTTGGTTGCTTTTTGAATTTGCACGTCATTTGTTATATTGTTTATGAATATTTTTTTATAACACTGACTAACATGATTTTATCTGCACACATAATGGGTTTATACCGGAACAGGACACATGGTTGAACTTTTTTACACGTACCGTTTTTAAGATACAGTGAAACCTCTCTTAGGCGGACACCTACGGGACTGTCTAAATATGTCCGCCTAATAGAGGTGTCCGCCCAGTGGCGGCTCGTGACCTATGATAGAGGGGGTTCACAATCATCGTGAAATTATTTTTAAATGTTTATTTTTGTGTAACGACGAAACAATTACTTTCTAGGCGTTTTAAATGTAGAAAAAAAAAGTCGTGGGGGGTCGAACGCGATTTCCAACACCACCAACGTACTCAGCATCCTCGAAAACGGGGGGGAATATATATTTGCCGCTGATACTTGAAAAAAAAAATGAACCCCTTTTAGGGGCGAGTATTGGCCGGTGGAGAGGTTGGAAGGGGTCGGACGCGATATCCAACACCATCACCGTGCTCAGCAACCTCGAAAACGGGTGAAAAGTGTCTTTCGCTGTAGGGAAACCTCTTGAAGCGCGTTTAACCGCTCTGGGGGGTGGTTTTGGCCGTTTTGAGGGGTTGCGCAACCCAAATGAGAAATATTTAAATATATCTAATCGCCATAATCGATTTAGTTGAGGAAAAAGTTGCAATGATTAAATGATACTTAGGCCGGTATTAGACTATAAAATATATTTGACAAAGAACTTTTATAAAATATTTTGTTGCCATTTCTTTGATAATATTTCTTTTATAAAAGTTTATGACCAGTATAAGTAATATTACACTGTCAAAGAACTTTGTCAATTTTGAAAGGAACTTGCCACGTGTTTATAATTTAAAATGAATGAAAGACAAGCACTAGCTTGCGCAACGATGAGTGTTGGCATCATTACAATGTCTTTTAGTGTTAAAAAAGAAAAAAAAGGAACTGGGCGACTTTGGATAAGGCCCTGTGTGGCAAGATGTAATTTAAGAGGTGTCCACCACAATCTCCTTCGGAAGTTACAATCTGAAGACATTAGGAGTTATAAAAGCTATGGATGAGGAAACATTTAAGTTTATTGTCTTAAAGATAGCACCATTTATATCCAGACAGAATGCACATTTGAGGAATTCTATCAGCGTTGAGGAACGCCTATGATTACCGTTCAATTTCTGGCAACAGAAGAGAGTTATGCCAGTATATCCCCCACCTTGAATCCACTTCTGAATGCCGTTACAACTTCACAAACTTTTGTATATATATCTAGTCTTTTATTTCGGTTTTTATAATCCGGGTGTTGATAGTTGTACAACATTTTGTAACTTTCATACTTCGAAATTAACAATTGTGGTGTTGAAATGCAGCAGACAAACATGCTTTCCGTCATATTATTTTGATACCAGTCGCAGTCAATGTCAAATATATGCCTTATTGTCAGAAAATAAGGTTATCTTTTATCTTTTATAAAATAAATATTTTATAAAATAACTGCTATTACACTGTCAAATATTTTATAAAATATCTTTTATAAAATATCTTTGTCAAATATCTTTTATAGTCTAATATCGGCCATGGCGGAAAATAAGTTTGTCTGGTGCATTTCAACAACAAAATTGCTAATTTCGGAGTATGAAAGGTTCCAAATATTGTACAACCATCAACACCCGGATGACAAAAACCGAAATAAAAGACTGGATATATTTATTTATTTATTTTCATTTTTTGCCTTGCAAGTTTCTGGGATTATGCCTGAAAGGGTACATTGAGGTATGCGGCTGCTGTACTGTAAACTAGCATATCTCTCTCCTGTTGCCATAAACCGAAGGGTAACGATAAGGCGTTCCTCAACGCTGATACAATTCCTTAAATGTGTATTCTGTCGGGCTATCCATGGTGATATCTTTAAAACAATAAAGTTAAATGTTTCCTCGTCCATTCTTAAATAGTTTTTATAACTCCTAATACCTTCAACTCGTAACTCCCGAAGGAGATTGTGGTGGACACCCCTTAAATTACGTCTTGTCACCCAGGGCCTTACCCAAAGGCGCCTGGCTCTTTTTTTCTTTTTTAATACTAAACACATTGTAATCACGGCAGCACTTAACGCTAGACAAGCTAATGCACGTCTATCGTTCATTTTTAATTGTAAAAACTTGACAAGTCCCTTCAAAAATTGTCAAAGTTCTTTGACAGTGTAATACTAGTAAAAACTTTTATAAAAGAAATATTATCAAAGAAATGCTACAAAATATTTTATAAAAGATCTTTGTCAAATATATTTGATAGTCTAATACCGGCCTAAGGCGGAAATATTATCTATAACATAAAATAATATTCACATTGACATAAATTTCCTTTGTCAAATTTGTAATCATTTATTTGCTGGCGAACTGACAGAAATGTGTCAGATCCGTGTTCCTAGTTTATCATTTTTAAAATACAGTTTTTTATTAGTTGAAAAATACACTTTCAATTGAACAAGAACATTTTTCTCATTGTAATCTCTACTAAGTATATTTTTGGGCTAAATTAATTAGGGGAGCTAATATTTGACAATCTTACCTGGCCGGTATACATGTAACTTGATATAATAACAACAATTTGCAATTATTATTAATTACGTACGATACCAGTCTGATGGCGACATCTATGATAATCATTAAACCTCTGACTACAACGAAGCAGGTATTTATACAAGAAGGAAGCAATGTTTAAAACATGTTACCTAGATGGCACTAGTAAATAATTTTTTTTTCGTATATTGATTACTGACGGTAAATCCATATTCTAACAATTCTATGCTAATTTCGATTTCGATTAATAACTTTTACCCAAGTAATTGTGAGTTCAAGATCAGCTTATAGCTAAGGTCTTGTCATTTACATACAATCACGTCATGAAAATGTCTTTTATAATACACTAACCCAATTAATTATCGAATATTCCAGATTACACGTCCTTATACTACTTACTATCAAGCGAGGATCCGGGGGGGGGGGGGGGGGCATGGGGTCATGACACCCCCCCCAACCATCAATTTAACATGAAAAATACCATATATATCGGTTTGACTAACGCGTCAGGGTATTGCTTTTCGTAATTTTTCCTTGTATGACCCTCCAAAAACGAAGTTTGACACCCCCCCCCCAAATCCAAATTGCTTACTATTAATGTTATATTGTCGGACTGAAGAAGCTCTGGCAGGAGGAGATTAAAAAATAGTATATTACGTATCGAGGTAGAAAGTGTTTCATTCCTGTCGAGAGAGTCGGTAGTTAACTAAATCTCGAGACAGCAATGAAACTTTTCACCGAGGTTTGTATACTATTTTATTTACAACCACATCTAACATCCACTTCTTATTATTTTGAATTAAAATGATTAATTAAAGATAAATGTCATTTTGACTTTTCCATTGAAAAATTAGACAGAAATTTCAAATAACCGCAGGTGGTAAAATAAAGTAGGTAATAATACACATTAAGATGGAAAATATAATTTTTTGAATATTGTTTCCATGTCGTTCGACAATATATTATTTTAACAACAGAAAAATGCTATCAGAAGAGGAATTTGATTTTGCTGCTACTCCACCAGAAATTCGAGAAGCAGCAAAAATAGTAGAAGAAGATCTTCTGCCAACTAAAAGCCGCCCGAGATATGATAAGGCATATAACTGTTTCAACGAATGATGTGTGTACGGGAAACAAAGTTCAATATCCTGGTTCTGAGTCGTCGCTACTAGCTTATTTCAGTGAAAATGCCAAGCAAAGAAGATATCAACGATTTGGTCACAATATTCAATGCTGAGGACCACTCTATCAATTAGGGAAAAAGTAGACATATCTAAACACGCAAAGCTATTAGCATTTTTAAAAAAGTGTGTTCGTATATTATTTTGAGATATCGATTATTAAAAAAATTACAAAAAAATTATTTACTTTCCACCCGGGTGTAAAATGAGCACTTTCCACCCGGGTGGAAAGTAAAAGTAAAAAAAGTCAACTTTCCACCTTTCAACGATAGATGAAATCTCAATCCTTTTGAGGGATAATCTTTATCATCGGTAGAATGAGAATTTTAAAAGGGAGGAAGGAGCTTGTAACTGCATCTTTGGACAATTTCATATTTTCATACTTACTCTTAATCTTATATTTCCTATTTTATGTATTTAACATAACCAATAATTAATTGTTTTCCTGTGCACTTGTTTAGTTATTTCGCTTTCATCACCTCTCTCTCACCAAATTTTATTTCTGCAATTCAAACATTAAAAATGGAGGTGAACGTTCCTCCTGAAACACCTGCTACATTATTAATTATAATTAAATATACGTAAAAGAGTGGAAATAAGCACGAAGTGAGAAGCATAAAAATACTTAATTTTGCCTAATTTGTGTAGAAATTAAATAATCTCGGGGTTGGTTATAAAATTCAGCAATATGAAATGATTTTTAAAAAATTATTAATCTAGTGCAGCAGATCTTTCCCCCTTCCATTTTTTTTATTTCTGAAAGTTTAGAAATATGTCCCCTTTCTACAAGAAATCAATCATTGATTGCTATCGTCGAACTGTCTTATTTACAACTCGTAGGTCAGGCTGTAAAGCTGGTACCATTATCCTTATTTAAATACAACTTTCTATGAATAACGGTTATAGGCAATGGATTTTTAGGTATAAACATTTGACCTCTCTAAGTCGTGTATATAGAAGATAGATAGATGAAAATAGAAGTATCAACAATACAACAATCTATACTAATTGAACACATAGACGTACATAGTTAACGACAAATACATTTCTATATTATTATATTACTGACAAATTGTTTGATCTGGTCCTTGTTATTTATAACATAGAATATGTATTGTGTCTATAAAAAAAATTGAAGACCTCTTCTGTCATTATGTGGAGTATTAAACTAGATTGTAAGTATATTAATTACTTTAAATTCATATCATTTGATAGTTTCTGGAGTACCTCAAGTATCACGCATCAACAAAGACCTGGAAGAAATTTTGGCTTGGGGTGACAGTAACCAAGTCGAATTTAACGCTAAAAATACCAAGCTAGCTTTCTCTGTGGCAATTGTCAAGATAGCTTCTCAGAAACTTGGTGTACTCTTCCGAACCAGAAAGTTGTACACACCTCAACAACTTTTGACACTATACAAAGCCCAGATTCGACCATCACTAGAGTACTACTCTCATGTCTGGAGCTCTGCACCCAAATATAGTCTCGGCTACTGGATTCCATCGAAAGGAGGGCTATTTATCTGATTGGAGACCACGAGCTCCTCCTCGACAGCCTAGAACATCGAAGACAGGTTGGGGATTTGACTCTCTTTTACAGATATTTTCATGGAAGGTGCTCGGCTGACCTTGCCCTCTTAATTCCGCCCAGAGCGGCGAATAGCAGAAATACACGACGAACCACTGCCGCCCATCCATATGTGGTTAAGGTTAGTACTCCACGAACTTCATTATTTAAGAATTATTTCATCTGGAGGACTTCATCCTTATGGAACGACCTTCCCGAGGTCGTTTTTTTCCAACGAATATAAGCTCCAACGATTCAGAACCAACGTGAATCGCTTTTTGCGCACACGCACCACTCCCAGAGTGCCCTAAAGCATTCCTACTATAGTGCTTGTGTTTGATCATAAAAAAGGTACTAAAATAACGTAGGAATAATACACATTAAGATGGCATTTTTGAATATGGTTTTCATGTCACTAAACAATATATTATTTTAACAACAGAAAAAATGCAGATGAGGAATTTGATTTTGCTGCTACTCCACCAGAAATTAGAGAAGCAGAGAAAATAGTAGAAGATCTTCTGCTAACTAAATGCCGCCCGAGATATGACAAAGCATATAACTGTTTCAAAGAATAGTGTACGGGAAACAAAGTTTAAAATCCTGGTTCTGAGTCTGCGCTACTAGCTTATTTCAGTGAAAATGCCAAGACAAAGAAGATATCAACGATTTCGTCACCATATTCAATGATGAGGACCACTCTATCAATTAGGGGAAAAGTAGACATATCTAAACACGCAAACCTATTAGTATTTAAAAAAGTGTGTTCGTATATTATTTTGAGATTTTATAAAAAATAAAAATAAATAATTTACTTTCCACCCGGGTGGAAAGTAAAAGTAAAAAAACGTTCCACCTTTCAAAGATAGATGAAATGTCATTATTACATGCATGGTTGTAAATAAAAGAAAATGAACACCTCTTCTGCCCTTATGTGGAGTATAAAACCAGATTTTAAGTATATTAATTATTTTAAATTCATATCATTTGATAGTTTCACGAGTACTTTTATGAGAAATTGAATAAATTTTAAATTCACGCAATAGGGTCAGATTAGTGACATTCCATTTATAATTAATTTATGGCCAAAAAACATATTACGCCTCTCGAAATAAAGACGCAAAATGAGCATAATATTTTTCAAGTTTTTTAATAATTGTGATTTTTATTTAAGTACAGAAAACATGGTGACCACACACGGAAAAGAGCTATATTCCAGTCAGATATAGAGCCATAAATTATGGTCAGTTTTACTATTTTTATAGTAAATTTTACTAAGCTTTTATTTCCGTGTACAGGAGAGGTCACAATAATTCTAGTACTTCATATACTAATTTTTCCTAATGGTCTTTGTAACAATACAGGGTGTTCTGGTAATGACGTATTATATTTAAATCGGCAATTCCTGAGATGAAAACAAATTGAAGAAAAATATCCAAAAATGGCGTTTTAATTTAATATGCCCTGTACATGACGTATGTCAAACCAAAAATTACCACATGATGTCCCTGTCAGGAAGGTAAACAAAGCAACATATGGCGAAAAACGTCACTGAATATTGAACAGTGTTATCATATTTTCAGGGTAAACTCTTTGGAAGTCTATAACCGTTTGACAGATTGCAAGTTGTTTATTTTTCAGAATACATTATTATAAACTTTTATGTTCAGTTCAGTTCGCTGGGAAACAATCTCTGATTTATAAACTTGACGACACCCGTCAGATCTGCACAACTTAAAAGTTTATAAATGCCACTTACCCTTTAGAAAAAAATGCAATTTTATTTAGCTTTTCGGACTTATTTAAAACCAACTTAATTTATAAAAAAACACCAAGTACCTAGGTAACCCGAACAAAAAGAAACCGGCACAATAATCTCACAAAATCGCGTCTCATGAACACATCTAAGTACCATTCAATCTGAATTAGTATTTTAAAGTGCTACTGTGTAGACAATAATACGCCCTTATTGTCTGAGTGGTCTGGGAAATAATGTATTTAACATTCAAAAATTTTAAAAATAAATAACACGTTGGTTCCGTCGATCGATATTGAACTGCTGGACTGGGGCACTGCCGTCGCGAAAAGAACAAATAACTTAATAATTTAAACTCGCGTTTAAGTATTAACACACAATTTAACAGACAAATCTGCTTAAAAAAACAGTAGGAAACCGGCCGGCTTCTATAAACAGCTGATCTTGGACCATCAAGCGGGTTGCCTATTCTTTCCACGACGGCAGCGGCTGGAGTTAATATTTAAAAATACAGCGTTGCCACTTTCGATGTTTTATAAGGTTATATTCATTAATTGCAGCATTTCCTTCTGTAATACTTTTCTGTATAATGATGACGAGACTATTTATTTTGAAGGGGTTGTCCTGTCTATCAACATAATTATTTCATCATTCTTCTTCAGAGAATGATTAATAAGTTTGATTAGGCCATTAGAAATTAGCGTTTTTATTATTTCTGAATTTCTATTGCGAAATAATTTGTATCCTATAGTGCTGTTGTTTTATGTGTACGGTAGGTTATTATAAAGTGTAATTATGCGTTAGTATTTATTGCTTTTGTGTAATCTAATAATAAGTGCATATCTTCAAAAAAAACTAATTTGAAACTCGTGGGTGTCTGTGTGTTTCTTTAAATGATTTAGTGCAAATGTTCAGAGAGATTGGAAATAAGAGGCCGAATGGGGTTTAGTGGGTATAAGCTTATTATGCAGTTCCACAATATCATCAGGGTACGTTATGAGCATAAAGCTTTTCCCATAGAAAAAAACAAACAAATACCTGTAGGTGTCTGTGCCCTGGATTACTTGCTTTTTAAACGTTCGATTTAAAAAAATATATAATAGCGCTTCTCTAGGACACCCCAGGAGTCATTCATTTAAATATAATACGTCATTTCCATAACACCCAAAGTTGAACCTGATGATTTACATTTTCGATTATGATTGACAACCCTGTATACAATTTTGCAATTTTGTACGGTCCATAGGGACTAAGAGACCCATACTAGAGTCATTCTTGTAGATAGCTTGGCAACACACTCGTAGGGTAAAAATTTCAAAAATTTGTGTCAATTTTGAAAAACGAAAAAATTTATTTTAGACATTTCTCTTCAAAAAGGTACTTTAATAAGATGCGTAATTCTTATGTTTATATTATTATACCTACGCCACTGGTAAATTCTATGCGCGGTCATAGACTGAATGGATTTTGTACACCAAGTACCATTGTCTAAATAATTGAAGAATTTTTACCAGACCAGTGGGTCACAAAATGAAACCGGACCAATCGTAAAAATTAATTCTTCAACTTATTCGATAAGAAAAAAAACTTAACGGTTCTCTTACGTTCTAAAAAAATAAGCTGTCAATTATCTAGGAACATTTAGTACCAGTTGCCGTAAGGCTTATCTATCATTTGTTCACAATGCAAAAATTCATGTGTCTTGTTATATTTTCTTAACGGAATAGTTATTTACATGCCAAAGGAGGAAATTGGTGCTTTGCCTCCTGCGGATAGTGTTTAGCATTAATATCCAAGTTCTACTAGTTTAACCATTTCGATTTACAGAGAGCCGATTTTTGAAAACGTCGATTCTGGTCAACAGATAATTTATAAATACAAACCTCAGATTTGCTCCATCAGATCGTTTTCAAAAACTAGGACCATAAGCTATATTCTCGAGACTAGGGTTTTTTTTATATCGCATAGTTATACAGTATGTCCACGGATGGGGTTTACAAGAGGACAAATGAACTAAAAATTGACAGATACGAAAAAAAGTCACTCTTGATAAACGTTTCTGCTTGTATATAAAATACTATTTATTATAAGAAACTTCAATTTTTATATACAGGGTGGGCAAAAACTGCAAAAATGTTATTTTGCTTAAGAGTAAACATACTTTATTTTGAAAGATACTAAAAAAAAAGTCACTCTTAATAAACGTTTTTACTTGAATAATGAATAGGTGATACTTGTTGTCAATGTATTTATTTAATGAAGTAATTATAATAATAATAATAATAATAATACGAACATTTTTATTAACATGAAAAGAATACGATGACGATTTCATAATTCAAAAACTCCAACCCCATACTCGACACATTTTTCTAATTGCTTTCTCAAATAAGTAATAGAATTTCTGATTTCTTCCTGAGATATCGATTGGACACCCTGGACAATTCTGCCCTTCAGCACTTCTATATCATTCGGTATTGCGGTTGCAAAAACAATTTGTTTTAAATGGCCCCATAAAAACATATCGGCCAAGGTTAAGTCGGGACTTCTTGGGGGCCACAAAACCGGGCCATTCCTGCCAATCCACCTTGGACCAAATCTGCGGTCAAGCCATTCTCTAACCTCACGAGCGAAATGGGCTGGACAGCCATCTTGCTTAAAATACATATTTTTGTCGAAAATGTAATGGTAGATTTTCGAGTTCATCATTGAAAAATGTATCCAGCATTTCTAAATATGATAATCTATTGCACGTGTTATCAAAAAATATGGCCCTATAATGCCATGGATGGATATCGCACATCATACGTTCACTTTTGTGAAATATTGTCTTCTCGTCATAATTCCGAATTCGGAATTTTCTAAAGACCAGTACCTAACGTGCTGGGTTGCAACGGTTCCATTTGTTGAAAATGTAATTTCATCAGAAAACATGATACATTTATAAAAATCAACATTTCCACTTAACATTTTGTCTCCTATCCACAGGCAAAAATCAAGTCGTTTCGCGTCGTCTCCCTCGTCCAATCTTTGATTAAAGTGCGGTTTATACGGATACAATTTATTTGCTTTAAAGATCTTTTGAATTTGACTTTTTTTCACAACTTCCAACTGAGTAACACGATTTCTAAGGAACGTCGTAGGATTTTCTTCAACAGAATGAAAAACGAAGACTGTAGCAGCATCATCATGGTCGTATTTCTTCTTTTTTTTTGAGGTCCAAAACCGAACCAGTTCTCTTAAACTTTTTTATTAACTTGCAGATTGCCATCCTAGTTATTGAGATTCCTACAAATTTTTCAGTTTTTACCCACCCTGTATAAAAAAATTGAAGTTTTTTATGATGAATCGTATTTTCTAGATAAGCAAACACATTCATAAAGAGTGACTTTTTTTCGTATCTTTCAATTTTTAGTCCATTTGTCCTCTTGTAAACCCCATCCGTGGACATACTGTATATGTATGGCACATGAAGAAGAAGAAGAATATATGTATTACTGCCACCACCAAAAAAAACAACTCAGGAATGGAAGAAAAATGTTTATTGTACAACACAACAAATACAAAAATCATTTGTCAATAGAATTAACAAAATTAACTTAAGTTATTAATTTAGCCAAAAACTTCCTTCTATAAGATTTTCTCGCATGGGATTGAACTGGACAGTCACATTGAAGACTCCACCAGTAATCGGCCATCATGTGAATGTCCCATCTACCCTGATATCTCTCTTCCATAGTTTTTATATCCTGGTACAATAGTTCCTCCTGTTCTTCACTAAGGTCGCCAAGGGAATCGTTCCGAGTGGCTGATGAACCTTAATGATCATATTACTGTTGGTTAAAGTTGTTGAGCATATCGTCCACTATCTCTTGGTAATTTTCCGATTTATTGTTTCCGAGGAAATTTTGCACAACTTTAACAAAAGAGCACCAGATCTGAGGTCCATCAAATAGAACACAGAAACAACACTCAAAAAGGAGAAACGGAAAAATCAGGTGCAGCTGACCATGCCTGGACACACGGCCATCACATCAGGTGGACAGAAGCATTGGCGTAACTAGAATGATTTTGTAAGGGGGGCCTGGCCCTAGTCTAGTAGGATTTTAATGGCAAGTGTCACTATGACGTAAATATGGCTTCGAACTTCGGAAATACTGGGGTGGGCACCAGAGCAATCTGCGGTGGGCACGGCCCACCTGCCCCCCCCCCCCTCTAGTTACGCCTATGGACTGAAGCCGAAATCCTGCTCAAAGAACCACACTGGAGGAAGAGGAAGTTCAAGGAAGCTGCTACCATACACCAGAACCCTGTCTGTTTTAATAAACCTTCATTAGATTTAAGAAATATCTGGAAACCTTTGTTAAGTAGATGTAAGGTTAGAATTACTAATATCGCGCAAAACTGAACGCACTACTGCACCCATCTCAATTATGCTTCAGTGCACATAGCTAGTATAAATAGAACTGTAGTTACTTTTCTTATTTAGTATTCACCTGAAGGCGACTGGAGATATTTACCATTTGAAACGTTGTAATTTATAACAAATAAAGACAATGCAAGTCCAAAACTCTTCTATCATTCAATAAGATTAGGTATTTCCAGTGATTTATGAATAAATAGATATAATTGAAAATGCATTAGTCTTGAAACTTATGACCATTATAATTTTCAAATGTCTTAATATTACAATTTATTATGAGTAGCCTCTATCTCAAAAACTAAAGCTGATACGAAGAAAAGCTAAGTCTTTTTGGAATCACCGCATTCAAAATAACTAAAATCAGTTGTTTTTTCATCGGCATCAATATTGCAATTTCGAGGAAATTTCAAATATGTAAAAATACATTTACAGATTCAATCAAAAGAAAGCCTGTTTCTTTTGAGGTGGTACCTAATAGTACCTATTAGCAGTACCTATAAGTAGTAGAGTCTTCTCATGATAGATATGGACACATACCCAGTACTAACGAGAGTTCGAACCCGGTCTGCAGGTGTTTGGTGATATTCTATTAATGGAGATGAAAATACTTCCTTGTTTGGATCTACCACTTTTAACACTCGTTATGTGAATATTTTTTTTTTTATGATGAAATACAAGCACTATAGGAAAAATCCTTTAGGGCACTCTGGGAGTGGTGCGTGTGCGCAAAAAGCGATTCACGTTGGACTTGAATCGTTGGAGGTTATATTCGTTAGGAAAAACGATCTCGGGAAGATCGTTCCACAAGGATGAAGTCCTCCAGATGAAAGAGTTCTTAAATAATGAAGTTCGAGGAGTACTAAGCTTAACCACATATGAATGGGTGGCAGTGGTTCGTCGTGTATTTCTGATATTCGCCGCTCTGGGCGGAATTAAGAGGGCAAGGTCAGCCGAGCACTTTCCATGAAAATATCTGTAAAAGAGAGTCAAATCACCAACTTGCCTTCGATGTTCTAGGCTGTCGAGGTTCTTCGTCAGCTCGTGGTCTCCAATCAGACGAATGGCCCTCCTTTCGATGGAATCTAGTAGCCGAAGAGTATGTTTGGGTGCAGAGCTCCAGACATGAGAGCAGTACTCCAGTGATGGTCGAATCTGGGCCTTGTACAGTGTCAAAAGTTATTGAGGTGTGTACAACTTTCTGGTTCGGAATAGTACACCAAGTTTCTGAGAAGCTATCTTGGCGATTGCAACAACGTGGTTATGCCAAGACATATTTCCTCCCAGATTGACGCCCAGCAAACTAATAGATGAAGCCAGTGGGATTGCGTGTCCGTCCATGACTATATCCGGTTCTGTAATGTTAACCTTTTTAGAGAAAACTGCTGCCTGGGTTTTTTTAGCGTTAAATTCGAGTTGGTTACTGTCACCCCAAGCCAAAATTTCTTCCATGTCTTTGTTGAGGCGTGATACTTCATGCTGTCTGCGAAGATGTGCGTCGGCAGCCGATGTTTGTGCATTCAAAGAGAACGATGATAAAAGTGTGCTATCATCAGCAAAACTAACTATCGGGTTTTTCGTTTTCTCTAGAAGGTCGTTAATGTAGAGTAAGAAGAGAGTGGGAGACAATATGGACCCTTGAGGAACACCGGTATTGATGGTGAAGGTGTCTGAGAGAAATCCGTCAATCGCCACTTGCAGAGAGCGGTCCTTAAGAAAGCTAGACAACCATGCACAGAATCGACTGGGCATACCATAGGATCGCAGTTTACTAAGAAGCCCCTCATGCCAAACACGATCAAAAGCTTTAGAAATATCCAGTGCAACAGCCCGAGACTCCCCATGATGTTCGATTGCGTTGTTCCAAATATGGGTGACATAGGCTAGAAGATCTCCAGTTGATCTGGACTTCCGAAAACCATATTGATGATCGCTGATAATGTTGAAGCCTTCCAGATACTTTAGAAGATGTTGGTTAATAGCTTTCTCCATTACTTTTGATATTACTGAAAGCAATGCGACTGGTCGATAGTTGTTAGGCAGGGTTCTCTTACCTTTCTTTGGAATAGGCTGGACTCGCGCCGTCTTCCAGCTGGATGGAAATATTCCTTGTTTGTAGGATAAGTTCAAAAGTCTACAAAATACTGAATATACTATTTTAAATCATAAAATGTTTTTGCCAGTTGTTACAACAAATATTTTATCCCAAACAACGCAGTAGAATTCAATAGAAAACCAAAAGAAAATATTTAGTTATAAATACAACAAAGTTTTTAAAAAAATCTGCGAGAATTATCGGAATTAAGAATGTTTTTTTCGAACTTAATTTAACCTTTTCATTGCGTAAGAATTTATTAAAATTATTGGCGTAGATAGTTTTCAATTTTGGACTTGAAAACACCAAAAAAATTAATACGATGAATTGTTGCAGGAAGGCCGGAATATAAATTTAAATTTGGATTATCACTGAAACAACAACAACAATTATCATATACACTGACATAACACCTTAAGGTAAACTTTTTAATCTTTAGTTAGATATCAAAAATCCATTAAAACCATTGACTCGAACAGGGAACAAACCCAATATTTTCATCTGCCTTATACACATCAATGTGACGCCTGTATTACGAAAATAAACACCGCAAATTAGAGATGGAAACTATCTGTAGAATCCCCATCTCTTTTTATCTTCTCTTTATTTCTGGCTTGGTTAGGAAATACAAACAATGGACGGACGTGACTTGAAAAACTATATTTTTATCCAGTTGACAGCAAACTTGGCGCTGTCTTGCCATATTCAGTTAAGAATTACTATTTGTTTCACAAACAATTAACACACAAACACTGAAAGGCATGAAAAAAGGTATATAAGACGGCCTTTCCAATAAGGGCTTTATAAAAAGTACGTTCCCAACGCTCGAAGGCGATGTAATGTCTTTCTCTAATTAATAGAAAACGACAAAGAAAAATGATACTAATTTTCAGAGCTCCACGATTGTTTTTCAGGGAAGTTGTTTAGTCGCTGTTATGTTGGTTAAATCTTTATAAATATCTTTAAAAAGTTATCAGCAGTATACTCCACAGATGGCAACATTTTTAAACCGTAATTTATTTTTTTGAAGGAAATGAATTTTCAATTTTTGATATACAGGGTGTACCAGAATATGTGGGCAATCTCCCGGGTTCAGATAGAACATTTAAAAATAACAGGAGAAGTTCTTATAAATTTTTCTTCCTACGGCCCCTACGGAGATACCGGACCCATAACGGACGTCCCTGGAAATCGTTGTTTTTTTAAATAATTTATTAAGTACTATATTCCTGTTACACCGATGGATCAAAAACCGCCAACGGTGTGGGCGCAGGTATATTTGGGGAAAGGCCCAGGATGGACATGAGCATTCCTCTGGGGACCTACGCCACAGTATACCAAGCGGAAGTTCATGCCATACAAGCATGTGTACCACAAAATCTTGAAAATGGCTATCACGGCCAAAAGATTTACATCCTTTCGGACAGCCAAGCTGCTCTTAAGGCTCTGAACTCCAATCGGTTTACTTCAAAACTTACACTGGAGTGCCATACCAACCTAAAAGTACTGGCGGCCAGGGGGAACAAGGTGGAACTCTTGTGGGTCCCTGGTCACTCCGGGATATTAGGAAATTAAAAAGCGTATGAACTAGCGAGAGCCGGATTTGCCAAAAGTCTCAGGGGCCCCGAACCGGAATATAAAAGCAGGCAACAAAAACAACATTACATAGATGGTCGAAAAAACAACACCTATCTCGATGGCAAGAGTTACCTGGTCAAATACACGCACGGGCCGTAATTGGAAAACCATCGATAATACTATCGAATAGGATGCTAACCCTGACACGGCCCCAGTTGAAACAAGTGATGGGTCTGCTAACAGGCCACTGCCACTTGCGAAACCACATTCAACGGATAGGGATAAACAACGGATCCATTGAATGTAGACTCTGCGGCGAAGAGGATGAAACCGCCTCACACATAATATACCGCTGCGTAGCGCTGTCCCGTAGAAGACCCCCACCTCCCACATGACAAGCTTGGTAGAAGGTTACTCGACCTCATAGGAGGAACAAACATCTTCTAACAAGATCGGGGTACATAATAAGCCGAAAGGTTGCAGTGATTTGAAGTTCGGGCCTTTAAACCGACCCCCGCCTTTAACCAACCAAGTACTAGGTGTAATTTAATAATTTTTTAGTATAATGATTAGTAGATGAGTCTCCGTAAAATTCGCCCTTTTAAACACATTTGGGTTATTTAGTTTGCCAGGGACGGACTAGAAGTAACACAAAAATGCTTTTTTTTACACCTTGTATGATGAAGGAACGACAATAATATTTTTGGATACTCTAAACCTTAAGCTAAAAAAAGATACTCTTGATCAATGTCGATAAAATGAACTGTTTTCGAAAAAAAAGATATTTTTGTTCAATATAATTTATATTCAGTATAAGTAAATTCCATTACTAAGTTAGTAACTAATAAGACAAAGGAGAAAAACCGCAAATTTCAAGACACTACCATAAACTGACACTGGCATAAATATTCTTATTTAAATTGGTACATGGGAAAAAAACCATAACAACAATGAGGGAATTTTATGAACATAAAACAACAACTAATGCAATATACCATATTGAACAAAAATATTTTTTTTTCGAAAACAGTTCACTTTATCGACATTGATCAAGAGTATCTTTTTTTCAGTTAAGGTTTAGAGTATCCAAAAATGTTATTGTCGTTCCTTCATCATACAAGGTGTACAAGAGAAAGCGGTTTTGCGTTACGTCTAGTCCGTGCCTGGCAAACTAAATAAGCCAAATGTGTTTAAAAGGCGAATTCTGAACCAGGGAGATTGCCCACATATTCTGGGACACCATGTATATAATGAATTTAGATTATGAGTATTGTATAAATAAATAGATTTACGGTGGCAGGATCGACTTCCGTTTTCAATGAAAATAGATATTTGCCAATTTATTATTGTTTGTTGTATTTAGTAATGTTTATTATTATTTTTTTTTAATTCGACCAATAAATGCCATTTCTCGACATTGTGTTGAGAAAATGTCAAATTTGACAGTTAACAGAAGCCATATGGTCCCATTTATTTATGTCATTTTGGTCTTTATTAAAGCAAAATCTTATGGTGAAGTCAAACTTTACCTAAATAGAACAATACATTATTTCCTCCCCATATGATTCCAACTTTAATGGTTACACTGTATATTAAGAGATCACCGCACACCTTGTATAACGAGATTTCTTCCTACGGGTTTATTAATCGATTAAGAAAAAATGTTGCATATAAAAGTTTAAAGAATATTGGAAAGTTCTTTCTGGTCAAATATATAGTCCACGGATGGGGTTTACAGAGGACAAATGGACTAAAAATTGAAAGATACGAAAAAAAGTCACTCTTAATAATAATTATTATTCCAGGTTCGTTAAAAAGTTTATTTATAGATAAATTAATATTAAAGATATTAATGTTTTTGTTTGTCTAGAAACTACGATTCATCATAAGAAACTTCAATTTTTTTATACAGGGTGGGTAAAAACTGCAAAAATGTTATTGTGCTTAAGAGTAAACATACTTTATTTTGAAAGATACGAAAAAAAGTCACTCTTAATAAACGTTTTTGCTTGTCTAGAAAATACGATTCTTCATAAGAAACTTCAATTTTTTTATACAGGGTGGGTAAAAACTGCAAAAATGTAATATGACTGTGTTTTCGGAGGTAATTACACTAGTGCCTAAAAATTATCTGAGAATTTTTATGCACGAGTGTAATTTAGGGAGAAAATTACTCGAATAATGGTTAAAACAACTTTATATTACAACTTTTAAATAAAGAACTAAAAAAAATAGTAATTACTAATAACGCAATTGTAATAATATTTAATATTTGAGTTTGTAGCTTTAAAATCGATTTATTTTTTTAAACGTCAAAAAGTGTCATTATCTTTGGCAATAAACAATAAAAACTTGGCGGGTTGTTTTCGATAGCTAGAGGGGTTGTTTTCGATGTAATCATGCGAAAACATGCATGAGTGTAATTTTCTACACAACAAACCGAAGTAGAACAATTCATTAAAAGGTTTACCTATGTAAAAACTATTTCCCAAAAAATATTCTCTGGCACACCTCTGACTGGTGAACCTAGTTAAGACACTTAAGGTGATAGGTACTTGTTGTCAATGTCTTTATTTTATGAAATCGTTATGAAATCGTTATCGTATTCTTTTCATGTTAATAAAAATGTTCGTATTATTATTATTATAATTACTTCATTAAATAAAGAATGTTTACTCTTAAGCAAAATAACATTTTTGCAGTTTTTACCCACCCTGTATAAAAAAATTGAAGTTTCTCATGATGAATCGTATTGTCTAGACAAGCAAAAACGTTTATTAAGAGTGACTTTTTTTCGTATCTTTCAATTTTTAGTCCATTTGTCCTCTTGTAAACCCCATCCGTGGACATACTGTATATTTATAGCGTTTCGCGATAATTCTGGTATTTCTCTTTACATCAACGAGAGGCGTTGGGGGAAGAGTTTAGAAATATTGCGTGAATCCGCTTAACTCTTAATGGATTAATTGACCCTTAGATACCTTTTACATGACTGTCGAGTTTTTATTTTTTTAACGGTCTGGAATTAGAAACACTATTGAATCTGATAGCCAGAACCACATTGTATTCAAATTTTTGTAGCAATATCTACATTTATTGTTTAGTATCAGATGGTACGCACAATGTTAAGGTTTTATAACAATATTTTTTAATTAGGATTCTTCACATATAACACGTTAAATATAAATATCAAATTTTGGCAATTTTGTTCTGGTTTAAAATAGGAAGAAGCTAATTAAAAATGGCGCTACTGATTAAACGACTAATGGAGGCATATACGCAGGGAATCAATGATAAGTCTGGTAAGCAATTAAGAACCTTTTAAATAATAAAACAGGAAGAAAAAAGTTTATTTATTTTTTGACAGCTGCTGTCCTTTAAATTCATAATAATATTGCAATTATCCAAACATCCGACATGTAAACTTCGGCAGCACTGAAATAAAAAAATCATATTTTCCAATAATCCATGATAAGAAATATTGCCATTTTTGATAACATTTTTGAAAGAAGAAGTCAATATTTCCTTACACTACTTAAGTCGATGCCAGGCAACGGAAAGGACCTGGTAGGAAACACTTATTCTTGTCCTGTACGGAAATATTCTTTTTTTTACATGTGCCCCGAAAGTGCCTCTTTTCATGCATGTTCACTTCACCGAAAGTGGCCTTTTTCAAGAGAGCGGGCGGGAAAGTATCGAAGCGGGCGGGAAAGATTTTTCCCGCCCGCTTCGAGTCACCATGTGCTCATAAATAATTAAAACCAGAATTGTCGGTGTGGGATTTGAACCCGCGACCCTCAGATCGCCAGCCGGACACTCTACCCACCGAACCATACTACAAGCGATAATAAATAGCGGATTATATATAAATTAAATTGGCAGTTAATTTTTCAAAGATGTTTTGAAAAATGTCTGAAGAATTTCTTTATTTATATGGCCTCAAAGACTCGGACACAAAAATAAATAAAACCAGAGATGCCGAGTGCGGGATTTGAACCCGCGACTCTCAGATCACAGGGCGTACGCTATACCACTAGGCCACCGAGCCTATTTATCAAAAATAATAAATAGATATTTACATTCTCCATGCGCGAGTGTTTTCATGTCATGTAGACAGGAAAACGTCTGAAGAATTTCTTTATTTATTTGGCATCAAAGCTTCGGAGCACTTGTAAAAAAAATTACGATACATATCTCGGGCCGTCGGAGGCTTTTCCGCATCCCGTCCGTAAAAGCCTCTTTTCGGCCCTTGATACGTAATGTACTATTATTTATAACCATGCAGGTTATAATGACATTTCACCTATCTTTGAAAGGTGGAAAGTGCTCACTTGCTCCACCCGGGTGGATAGTACATTTAAAAAAAAATCGATATCTCAAAATAATATACGAACACACCAACATACAGCGTGTTCGTTTTTTTGGCTTGTATCCTTCGTTTTGCTCATGGCTTTGCGTGTTTAGACTCAGAACCAGGATCATGAACTTTGTTTGCGGTACACCATTCTTTGAAACAGTTATATGCCTTGTCATATCTCGGGCGGCTTTTAGTTGGCAGATTTTCGACCATACAGGGTGCTCCAAAAGGGCGGTGTGATAAAATTTAATATTTTTTAAATGGGACACTATGTATATTTTTACATATTTGAATTCACCGTAAAACTCTGTACATAGCACCGTAATTATTTGTACACATTTTTTGCAACGTTGCCAAATAGATTGGAAAATTCCTAAAATTTGTGCAAAAACATGGTTCAATGAAATGTGTAATATTTCTTAACTTATAATAATTTGAAATAAAACATTTTTATGTCGGAAAGAGGAATGTTGACAGAAGTCCCCTATGATAACACATATCAATATTATTATACAGGGTATTTTCTATGGAAATGCCAACATTACGAACTTGAAACCTGAATTTCGTTAGTTTTTTAAATGAAACACCCTGTATATGATTACTCTATCTTGTGGATATTTTAATCCTCTCTAATTTTTATTAAGGTCTTTCTATGCCTATCTCTACCAATCGTGGTGGTATTTCAATTTTTATTTAAACTCGATCAAAAAAAGTGGATGTATTTTACCATTGTCCTTTTTCTAGTCACCTATGACAAAATAAAAACAAAATGTTTTAATTTAAAAAAAAAATTACATATTCATACGGGATGATACAACACAAAAATATTTTAGCGATTCAAGCTTGTGGACAATTTCTAAAGTAAATTATTACCTAATTATTTGTTCATATAGTAACCCCCAATACCTTGAACACATAATTCAATACGTTTTTTAAAAGAATGAGTCATGTCTCTACACATTTTCAACTGTTTTCAAAGTATTACTCGGCAAATGTCTAGAAACATTCTTTTGAAAAACGTATTGAATATGTGTTAAATGTAATGGGGTCACTATGAACAAATAATTAGGCAATACTTTGAAAACAGTTCCAAATGTGTAGAAACATGACTCATTCTTTTGAAAAACGTATTGAATTATGTGTTCAAGTTAGTGGGGTTCACTATATGGACAAATAATTAGGTAATAATTTACTTTAGAAATTGTTCACAAGCTTGAATCGTTAAAATATTTTTGTGTCGTATCCTCCCGTATGAATAAATAATTTTTTTAAAAATTACAACATTTTGTTTTTATTTTGTCATAGGTGACTAGAAAAAGGACAATGGTAAAATGAATTCACTTTTTTTTGCTCGAGTTTAAATAAAAATTGAAATACCACCAAGATTGGTAGAGATAGGCATATAAAGACCTTAATAAAAATTAGAGAGGATTAAAATATCTACAAGATAAAGTAATCATATACAGGGTGTTTAATTTAAAAAACTTACGAAACTCAGGTTCAATGTTCAAGTTCGTAATGTTGGCATATCCATAGAAAATACCCTGTATAAAAATATTGATATGCGTTATCATAGGGGACTTCTGTCAACATTCCTCTTTCCAACATAAAAATATTTTATTTCAAATTATTATAAGTTAAGAAATATTACACATTTCATTGAACCATCTTTTTGCACAAATTTTACTAATTTTCCAATCTATTTGGCAATGTTGCAAAAATGTGTACAAATAATTACGGTGCTATGTACAGAATTTTACGGTGAATTCAAATATGTAAAAATATACATAGTGTCCCATTTAAAAAATATGAAATTTTTATCACACCGCCCTTTTGGAGCACCCTGTATAGTCGAAAATAATTTTAAAAGCTACACCTCTTAACGCTTAATAACTTTCCGCTATCCCTAGCGGTAAAAGAGATATTGAGCTTTGTCGCACTAATTGGCCACCCTGTATGTATTTTTCTTGGTGAGCTACGTAATGGGTACATAACATCACTAGTAACTTAATAGGTTTATTACATCACAAGTGCGATAATATATAATGAAATAAGCTCCTATTGTTATGACATTTTATAGATCCCCGAGCAGATGGCTTATTTCTTATGAGTTCGCCGCTTCCATTATTTGGAATTATTGGTATATGGTTCATGTTTGTTTTTAAATGGGGCCCAGCATATATGAAAGATAAGGAACCATGGAATTTAAAACGTATTATGATGGTGTATAATGTTGTACAAGTGATTGTCAATCTTTATATTGTGTATTATGTAAGTTTATTTTTTCTTATATAATGACCAAGTTTTAGTTACCTTTTGATATTGATGTTTAAAGTGCAAGTCTATGCACATTACACAAGGAATAGCTCTTTGATAAGTATAGTATTTCAATTATAATAATATATAGGGTGTTCCACTTATAATGGAAATTCTGAAAAATAGTTTAATTGTTTTCCTGGGTTTTTTTTGAGACTGAATTCTAAAGTAAATTGCACTTTTGCATTGCCAATTTTTCCGCTCTATCTAACAACGTTAATTGTTTTGTAATCCGACGAGTCGTCTTCGAAGGGCCATTATCAACTTTCTTTTTTTAAATACGTGCCTGTTTTCCTTTTTTTTATGTTAAAACACAAGCATTATAGGAAAAATCCTTTAGGACACTCTGGGAGAGGTGCGTGTGCGCAAAAAGCGATTCACGTTGGTTTTGAATCGTTGGAGGTTATATTCGTTGGGAAAAACGACCGCGGGAAGGTCGATCCATAAGGATGAAGTCCTCCAGATGAAAGAATTCCATTTCCATAACACCCTGTATATTCATATTTTTTAAATATTTAGGTGTGGTTGGCGCGTGATGTAATTAGTTGGAGATGTTCTGAAGTTGATTACTCCAGAAGCTATTGGGGAATGAAGTTCTTTAACTTGTCTTATATATACTTCATGCTAAAACTGGCTGACCTAATGGACACGGTAAGTTCTAATTTTATCTACACCTTTTCCGAATGTATTTCAAATAATATTAAACCCCGACATATGCATTTACCTACAGACAGACAGGGAGTAGAATTGCTTGTATAGTATTTGCAGAATTATACCGTTGATCTTTTGACTGCAATAAACCGCATTATCCCTTCGACCATAAAATAAATAAGGAAATCCCAAATTTTAACACCTTTTCGAGCAGAGCCGGACCAGGTATACAAATTCAATTTATATCTATGCCTGATGCATATATAAATATAAAGTGATTTTTTATAATTTTAATCTTTAGTGGTTTTCCGGCGAGTAATTTTTAGTTAGGCTTATTAGTGGTAGAATGTGGCATCCTTGGAATTCTACTGATAGGGGGGCATCTACAAGTGTCATTTTTAAAAGAAAGCATTTACCTACCAAACTAATAATTAAAAATGTGTATCAATCGTTGTTGAGTAGAAATTTTAATTCGATGGATGCTTTAGCAGAGACGTCTACTTTCAAAACAAAAACTCCTTTATCTTCGGTAAGAGACATAGTACTTAAACCTGTTAATCCTTGAAAAAATCGGAGTGATTCTGGCCCATTTAGAAGCATTAACGAAAATGACTGTCTGTAGGTAATGCCAAATGTATGAGGCACACAATGTACCCACTTTGATTTCCCTCAAAGAGCGGCTGACTAAAGACGAAACAAATATCTCTTGTAGCCTTTCAAGCCTTAGGAAAATATTGGGTAAAATTGGTTTTAAATACCGAAGCATTGATAAAAGATAAACATTAATGGAATCTCAACGTTTACGGGAATGGAGACTTAAATATTTAACAGCTGTTAAACAATTTAGAGTTTCTTCTCTAAATTTTCTTATCGTCCAATTATTTACCTTGACGAAACATGGTTCGATACCCATGACACTCCAAGAAAAGGTTGGGATGATTCTTCCAAAAAATGTCAAACCAAGGCACCATCAAATAAAGGCAAAAGAATCACAATATTACATGCCGGTTCAGAGAATGGGTTTGTTCCAAATTGTCTGTTGCTTTTAGCTAAAAACATCGCAGATTCTTCTTTAGATTACCATCAAGATACCGACGCACAACTTTTTGAGGATTGGTTTAAACATAAACTCCTTAAAAATATACCTGAAAATAGCGTCATTGTAATGGACAATGCTAGTTATCATAGTCGGCAAGCAAAAATCATTCCCAATTCTAATAATACAAAAGAAGAAATTCAAAATTTTATGATTGAAAATGATTTATATTTTGAAGAAACTTACAAAAAACGAGAACTGCTAGAAGTATTAAAAGCTTTTAAAATAAATAAGGAATACGAGTGTGACAAAAATCCAATATTAAGAGAAATAATATTTCTCCTACATTAAATACATCTGTAGTAGAATTAATTAAAAACGAAGTAAGAAAAATTTCTGCAGACAGCTGGAAAAACTGTGTACAGTATGTACTTAAGGTGGAAAATTCTTACAATTGTATGATGACAAATGTTCAACCCTTAATTATAAGTTTAGGCTTAGATGAAGATAGTGATAGTGATACAGAGTTAAATTTTGAATAAATTATCAATAGTTTCTTAGAATTTAATTAATTTTTATTGTACTTGTTATCCTAATAGTTATACTTTTAAATTATATTATTCTCAATTATCATTAATTTCTATCATTATTTTACATTTATTATAGGTACCTAAAACTAAAAATACCTATCTATTTATTTTAAATTATAAAAATAAATCATGTGGTGTGGTATACATTTTCAAGCCGGCCCTGATCCCATTTATTGCGCTTTGAAGAGGTTCAGGCGTATACAATAGGGTTTAATCAGGTAGTATATTTATGGCAGTAAGAATCAACGGTATAATTCTGCCACAACTATAAATGTATACTATACAAAAACTAACGAATAATTTCAATTGTATATACATATATCATACAAATAGTACCTATTATTCATCATCCTCATCTAAACTATTATCTGAATCACTCTCGCTCGTACTTTTTTCCTGACTGGATACTGTTTACTGTTTTTCCAAATATTCATGTTGTTCTTTAGCGCTTTTGGATGGACAGCTTCTTAACCATTCCACCAGCTGAATCCTTGTGAAAGATACTGATTTTGCTGTGGATCCTGCAAGACCAACAAAAAGTTGACAAACCTTATGATTTTTTGTAAAAAGTTATATACTTAGAAAAAATAGCCACCATTTTGAAAAATATCGGAAATTTTTTTAGCCTGTTTAATTCTCCATGAAACTATGTACGTTTCATCGGAATCGGTTTAGTAATAATAAAGTTATTCAAAATTGGTTCGATGTCTTATCACATATTTGTAAAAATGTACCTAACAAATTTTTTTTTAAATTCAATTTTCGGCAAGGTCGCAAATGGTCGCAGCAACTCTAAGTTGGATCTTATTCAGGACCCTTCAGTAATGGTAAACAAATAGTTTGATCGCATTCCAACGAGCCCTTTTTTACATTTTGCCTGATACAAAATTTAAAAAAAAAATTGTTTATTTTATTTTGACTTATGTTAACAAAATGTATGAAATCAAAAGTACTAGTGTAAATATTTTTAATTTGAAGAATTTATAGGATTGTACTTACCACCAGCAATAGGCTCCATGATGGTTTTCAAAATTTTTACAAAAACTTAGCGGAATAACAGAACTAAATACACTGATTTTATTCAACCACTCTAATTTAATTGACACACCACAATAGAAAAACGAATTTTGAACTGAAATAATTTTAAGGTTGACCATAATATAAATATAACAGGGGTGATTTATGACATCCTGGTTGTTTCTTAATTAAGTGCTAATTATTCTACGACATAATTATAACTTTGGTTTCATCTATTTTGACCAGCTTTTACTTGAAATTCCCTTGAGTGCGTCGGCCAAAGATTTTCAATAGTTTTACCTCAAAATAATACTCTATAATGCTGCGTCGGAATTAACTAATAAATTCCTATTTCAAAAAATTCACACGCTAATGCGTGCAAAAATTATTGCCTAACCACCTGAATAACCTTATACTATCGGGTTTGTTCGTATTTTTATCTACACTGTAGCACTTAAAATACTAATTCAGATTGAATGATACTACCAAGAATAGGAGGCCTTCTCCATTGATAGGATGTCACCACCTGGAGACCGGTTTCGAACTCTTTTGTTCTCGTCATTTGTTAGGCAATAATTTTTCCACAAATTAGTATTCGATATTAATACCAACCGAAAAGCAAACAGACTTCTTTTGATTGATTCAAATAATTGTTATTTTCAAGATCTTAATATTATTCGTTTGCAGGTATTTTTCGTTCTTCGAAAGAAAACTGGACATCTCAGCTTCCTCCACGTATATCACCACTTTGGCATGGCTTTCCTTGGCTGGATCGCGGTGAAATTCATTGGCGGTGGACATGGTTACTTTATAGCATTAGCAAACTGTATTGTCCACTCCATATTGTATAGCTATTATCTTTTGACAGCTTATGACAGCAAATATTCGAAATTGTTGTGGCTTAAGAAGTTTATCACTCAAGCACAATTGGTAAGAAAGAAACCATTTTTTCAGGAGAACATTTTTTCAAAAGTAAACTTTTTTAAAAATGTTATAGGTACGGATATTATGGAAGCCATAAATCGTATGTCTTTAAGAATTTCATTTAGGAAATTGACCAAGAAAAATTGATGGAAAATATTTTTCGCATTTCCAAAATAATCGTTAGGAGGCGCAATTATTGTTGTATAACTAAAGATTCAAATTTCTTCGAATTATCACTGTTAAGGTTTTCATTTAATAACGGATATAGAAAGATCATTCATTTTTGCGAAAGTTTGTTGGTGGAAAAATATTTTGATTTTTTTTCTTTTTTTATGATCAAACACAAGCCCTATAGAACAAATCCTTTAGGGCACTCTGGGAGTGGTGCGTGTGCGCAAGAAGCGATTCACGTTGGTTTTGAGTCGGTGGAGGTTATATTCGTTGGGAAAATCGACCTCGGGAAGGTCGTTACATAAGGATGAAGTCCTCCAGATGGAAGAATTCTTAAATAAATAATGGGCCGAATTAAAAGGGCAAGGTCAGCCGAGCACTTTCCATGAAAATATCTGTAAAAGAGAGTCAAATCCCCAACCTGTCTTCGATGTTCTAGGCTCTCGAGGTTGTTCGTCAGCTCGTGGTCTCGAATGGCCCTCCTTTCGATGGAGTCCAGTAGCCGAAGAGTATGTCTGGATGCAGAGCTCCAGACATGAGAGTAGTACTGTAGTGATGGTCGAATCTGGGCCTTGTATAGTGTTAAAAGTTGTTGAGGTGTGTACAACTTTCTGGTTCGGAAGAGTACTCCAAGTTTCTGAGAAGCTATATTGGCGATTGCCACAACATGGTTATGCCAAGACATATTTCCTCCCAGATTGACGTCCAGCAAATTAATAGATGAAGCCAGTGGAATTGCGTGTCCGTCCATGACTATACCCGGTTCTGTAATGTTAACATTTTTAGGGGAAACTGCTGCCTGGGGTTTTTAGCGTTAAATTGGACTTGGTTACTGTCACCCCAAGCCAAAATTTCTTCCAGGTTTTTGTTGAGACGTTATACTTCATGCTGTCTGCGAAAATGTGCGTCGGTAGCCGATGTTTGTGCATTCAAAGAGAAAGATGAGATAAGTGTGCTATCGTCAGCAAAACTAAATATCGGATTTTTAGTTTTCACTAGAAGGTAGTTAATGAGAGTAACAAGAGAGTGGGAGACAATATGGACCCTTGAGGAACACCGGCATTGATGGTGAAGGTGTCTGAGAGAAATCCGTCAATCGCCACTTGCAGAGAGCGGTCCTTAAGAAAGCTAGACAACCATGCACAGAATCGACTGGGAATACCATAGGATCGCAGTTTACTTAGAAGTCCCTCCTTGCCAAACACGATCAAAGACTTTAGAAATATCCAGTGCAACAGCCCGAGACTCTCCATGATGTTCGATTGCGTTGTTCCAAAGATGGGTGACATAGGCTAGAAGATCTCCAGTTAATCTGGACTTCCGAAAACCATATTGATGATCGCGGATAATGTTGAAGCCTTCCAGGTAGTTTAGAAGATGTTGGTTAATAGATTTCTCCATTACTTTTGATATAACTGAAAGCAATACGACTGGTCGATAGTTGGTAGGCAGGGTTCTCTTAACTTTCTTTGGTATAGGCTGGACTCGCACCATCTTCCAGCACGATGAACATATTCCTTGTTTATAGGATACGTTAAAAAGTCAAAAAAATACTGGTGTTAATTCATCGACGCATCTCTTGAGAATTATAACAGGAATTTCGTCTGGACCAGAAGCTTCCTTGACGTCGAGCCCTTTCAAGATTCGTTTGACGGGACGCTGACGGAATACGATTTCGGTCATTTTTTCGGATTGAACTGCAGGAATGTTGGGTGGTGTTCTTCCCTGGAAATGTACAGTGGAATGCGAAGAAAATAGTTCAGCAATTAAGTTTGCTTTATTTCCGGCTGTGGATGCTATTGTACCATCGGCACGTGTTAGAGGTGGAATAGTTAATTTGGTAAAATTTTGGCTGACGGCCTTAGCGACTGACCGAAATGACCTTGATCCGTTTGGACAGTCAAGAAGTTTGTCTTTGATCCTCGCGTTATGGGCTTCTTTGCTTTGATCTATTGTTAGCTTACATTGGTTTCGAGCGATAATAAAGACGGTACGATTCTCAGTGGTAGGGTTTTTACGCCACTGTCGGTAAGCACGCTCACAATCTTTGCTAAACCAGGGCTTGCCGTTGGAAGGGCGCTTCTGCTTTTTTAAATAAATAATTCAAGATTCGAATTTCACGGAAATTTGATCAGAGAATTGAATATACTATAACTATAACTATATTTTTCCCATTTTAGCTACAGTTTGTGTTCCTGCTGATTATGTTCATTCAGTTACCATTTGTACCAGACTGCAAATATCCAAAACTAGCACTTTTTTTCTTTTTCCCGCAAAATTTTTTTATGATTATATTATTCAGCGATTTTTACGTCCGCACTTATTATTTGGCACCAAGAAGGCAAAGGAAGGAATTGGAAGAAAAAAGGAAACTGCAGGAATTGCAGGAACAGAGAAACCGAAGTGGTCAGGAAATAAAGGGTAATATACTGTTTTTTTTTGGACGTCCAAGCTAACCACAAACCCGAACCCAAACAAAAATATTAATATTTTATGTCAGTCCCTCCCAAAAGTATCGGCATCAATCAGATTATTGGGCTGTACAGTCAACCGTTAGACAATGTCATCTCATACACTTCCTAATCAATCAGCTAATTGAGCCTACATTAAGTTCGTTAAATCGGCGAGTAATTCAATATGAAGTCAACTTTCTTGCAGCAGGAACAGCTTCTGGAGAGCATTATTTTCAATGGGTTTTACATATCGGAACACAAGAACATCACGGCAGTGATCGAGGTGACGCGATTAGATTATATAAATGCGTCAAATTCAAATTCAAATTGCCTTATTCATCATAAGAATCATAAAAGTTTTTTTACAATTTAAGTAGGGGAGACCGAGGAGGGATGTGACAATTTTTACTTAAAAGAACATATCTCAATAAACAAACATAACACCAGTAGGAATTGTACGCCGCAATGTAGCTCAACCCTTGCTCTTTTAAAAACAGTCATCAAAATCAAGTTTCTGAGAAAATTTACGAAAACTGAAACTACTCCCTTTGTCGCAACTCTCCTAACACCGAGGTGAATTGTGACAGGTACCAAGGTAATTTGTGAGTTGTGTATCTAGACTATTTTAATAGATAAAATTACTTTTATATGAATTATAAACAAAACACCCGTTATTTAGCATAAAATTACTTTAATTATCATTAGGCATAATTATTGTAGGAACTACATTAACATGAAACATTAACATAACAGTAAATCTTTTATAAGTAACTATGGCATCATTATATCAAACTTAGGTTGTAAGAATTGACCAAAGCAAACGAACAGGAACAGAAAAAAAATCGCGATCTGGTCAGAATAATATTTCGTAATTTCGGAACAAGATGCAAACACAGCAAGACAATGTCAAACTTTGAAACTCCCAACTCACACAATATAAGATAAAGTAGCATAACCACATAAATGTAATATATCATGATATAAATACAATCAAAAATTATATAAAAAATTTACTTTTCGGTTGTATTTTCATGCAGACGTTATAATCACGCAAGCACTTGTCGTGGGCCATTGGCGCGTACTGCGTCAAGTAGCGCTGTTGGCAGCTCGCTAACGGCCATAGATTCCGAGAAATCGTTGTAGTCACAACTCTACTCTGTCACAAATCTCCTCGGTCTCCCCTACAAGGTAAAGTAAGGAACTTACATGCTTTATAAATTATTTTTGCAAGATGTATCCGGAGGCACATTTTCAATATACCTCAACTCACCGGTAAATTCTATACTATATTAATTGAAAAAAAAAAACATCTTAAACGCTTAAAACTAATACGCTCGCGATTTTAATAGAACTAGCATATCACGGTGACGTGTAGCCGCTTTCACGTCTCTACACATTACAGACTCGTATCTCAATTCATTGTTTGATTAAACCATATCGAGCGGGAAGCGATGGTGGAGGGGGGCGGGGGAGGGGAGTTACATCACGGCTCATCGTGGTAGCGAACGTCGAAAGATCGGATGCCGCGCAGTGGTTCGGCAACCTCATGTTTGTGGCATCGTTGTATGTGGGATGATTTTAGGATACGCGAAGGAATTGCCCATTTAAATATAATGAATCATTTTCATAACTCCCTGTATATATTTTTAATTTTTGTTTTTTAGATTCATAAAAATAGAAGGTCCGAGAGAAATCAATTATAAGGAAATTATTTGTTTGTTGAAAAAAACTATGTTCGTTGTTCAGTGGATGCCTCCTAGTTTGATTTTGACTAAATCTCATTTAATACAATATGCTTAAACATATATTTTATAATAATTATATTTATTTTTTTGATTATATTATGTTTTTTTCTTTTATTGCCTTTCTGTTCGGAAATCAGATGTTAAGCGTGTTAACTTTTTTCTACTCCTATACTAGTAAAAAGCTACTTTATCAGGAAAAGTCTAATAAGCCAAACGCTGTACGTAATGACTGTTATATAATATATTTTTTCTATTTGGGTTTAATAATGGCTACATTATGAAATGCAAAAAAATTGAATAACTTGCCACTTTATGAAACTGAAATTTTATTTTTTTCATGTTGGCAACGAGTAGGGTTCGAATTTTAGGCCTACTTCCATTTCGTTGAAATTAGTTTTCTAGGCATTATGGATTCGACAGAAATTTTTTACTTTAAAATACTAACCTTTAACGTTTTTTAAAGTTCGCGCTTCGAGGGTCGTTTTCTAAATTAAACACGTGCTCTGAGATAATCCCAAGTAGCATTTTCAGATACATTATGGTAAAGGTATCGTAACTATCGTTTCTGTTTCCGATCAAAATTGGAAACAAACATGGAAATATTTTCGTAACGTATACATTTTAAATGATACATTTACACGTGTTTCCAAGTGGGTGGTACTAGCTGTGACTCTCGCTGTTTCGATGCACAATCGAAACTTTTATCGAGAATGTTTCGAGAATGTTTCGAAAGTCTTCGAAAATATTTCTAAACTGTTACTTTTGTTTATTCAGAAACGACAGTATAAAGGGACGGGGCTATGTTAATCCATGCGCAAAACAATTAGGATACCTTCACTGTTGTAAAATAAAAAAAAAACAATATGAAACAATAATTATTTTAGTAATTTGGCTTTATATTTTTAACGTGCCCTGCTTTTCAAAAGATGCAGAAATTTCATTAAAACTCATTTTAACAAAATAAAAATTCATTTCACAAAATGGCCGCTAGAAAGCAATAAATTATTCTGGTCCAAAATGGACTCAACACACAATTTCTAGTCTTTGGCTTCCATAATGTTTCCATGATGCACAGAAGAATAAAAGGTTATTAAGGTGATGGAGAATGCTACAGAAAAGGGTTTGCTTGTATGCACAGAAAACAAAGGTTGGGTATGGACAGCCTAAGTCTGACGTCACGAGAGGCGTGGTTTCAAAAACCTTCCCAATCAAACTAAAATTACATTGAAAATCCGATAAGAAATTTTTTAAAGCATCGGTGCATGTTTATAAGGGATAAATAAGCAATTTCCTGATATGTTATTATTGATTCATTTTATAATCAGATTGACGTAACTGTTTTTTGAATATTTTTTATCACCAGCTTGTTTGAGGTTATGTTATTATTGTTTCCATACGGAGATTTAAATTGATATTTTTCTGTTAAAAACAGCTTATTGCGCTGTATTTATCAACATAGAGTATACCCACCCTATAGCTTGGAATATTATTTTAAATTCGCTTTTTTTACAGAAAAATAACAATTTAAATTTCGCTAAACAATAACATAACTTCAAACTTATTGCGATGGTGATTAAAAATATACCTAAAACACTTACCTCAATCTGTGATTGAAAATGGATCAAAAATAACACCTAAAATATGTATAAATAATATCAAGAAGTTGCTTATTTATCGCTAATATACGTACACCGATGCTATAAAAAATCTCTTATGAGAAATTCAATGCAATCTTGTGTCTTATACTAAAACTTTAAAAATTTTAACTAAAAATTTCTCGAAAAATATTTATCTTCGCGTGTCGTTAATGTATCGTCACTATGGTTTGTAAAATATTTCGAAACAAGCACGTCTTTAAGTGTTTCTAGTACCAGGATTCGAAATGTGTCGCAAAAGTTTCGTAACACGTCTCGATACAACTTTATAATTTTAATCGAAAATGTTTCAAAACGTTTCTCAGCAAAGAATGTGTGTCCAATTTGTGTCTAAAAATGCTACTTGGGTTACATTTGTTTTCAGCGAAGTTTGGTGCTGTAGGTCAATAGTCTCGATTTGGATTTCAGGTGGGTAACAATTAAAGTCTTGCAGAGAAATTGAAAAAGGATTTGTGAAACGATCGGCACCATTTTTATCATCTTGAAAACCATCAAACCTAGCACTGAATGAATCTTTCAAACTGGATATTAAATCATAGTTGGTAGTCGAGACAAAACCGCATCGTTGTACTACGCTTTTTGGCGCTGTTGTATTAAGTATTTTATAAATTTTGAGAAAGTTCCTGAAGACGACATTATTATTTTTTCAAATTTTTCAATTTTTGTCTTCGCGTGTGACGTTGTGGGACGCGAGCCGAGGGTTGGCCATCCCCTAAAGCAGCTTTTCTCAAACTTTTTTGACCACGGACCCCTTTTGATACTAGAACTTTGTTGCGGACCCCTAGCCGCTCACTACATTAGTACAGAATTAATTCTGGGATAGGAAGTCATGCCTAACTAATTACCTTCAGTTAAAAATTATTTTTATTCGAATCTTATTATTTTTCACAAATCAAAAAGAATTAATAAGCCATAATCTGAATAATATATCACTGGCTGCAGCAAATGTACTTAGTGAGATGGATAGTTCTGCTTTCTTCTTCTTCCACGCAGCTATGTTATGTTGGGCTTAATTTGAAGAAAGCTGCAGCCTTATATATTTGGTTCGGCATTAAGTTGATTATGATATTTTGTTTTTGTGACATTTTATTCCCACTGAGCTATTCGCGGACACCTAAGTAACTGCTCGCGGACCCTAGTTTGAGAAACGCTGCCCTAAAGTAACCAATACTGCGTGGTAATGTATTTCTTTTATCGAACTTCGGAAACACTGGAATTTTTAAAATTTACATAATTTATGACTTAGCATAAAAATGTATTTAATTTACAACATACGTTAAATATTCAAATTATTTTGATTTTATGAATTTTTGCAGTGAATTCAAAATTTAATTTTGATTGTCACCGTGACCTATGCAAAATTTTACATGCCATTTAAGACTTTTAAGGTTTAATTCCTCAACTTTGGTTGAATTAATGCAGAATAAAATTACTATCTAGAGTTTAAATTAATGTAGCCAATCAAAAAATGTAGTTATTTTAAGTTTAAGTTTATTTTGATATAATTATATTTCTTTAACCAACGAATATTTTTAAAAAGATGATGTAATAGTATATTACATAACGAGTGCCAAAACGAGAAGGCGGAAATCCGCCGAGTTGTAGAAAGTCACTTTCATATATAAGTAATGTTTTTACTAGTATTACACTGTCAAAGAACTTTGACAATTTTTGAAGGGACGTGTCAAGTTTTTACAATTAAAAATGAACGATAGACGTGCATTAGCTTGTCTAGCGTTAAGTGCTGCCGTGATTACAATGTGTTTAGTATTAAAAAAGAAAAAAAAAGAGCTAGGCGCCTTTGGGTAAGGCCCTGGGTGGCAAGACGTAATTTAAGGGGTGTCCACCACAATCTCCTTCGGGAGTTACGAGTTGAAGGTATTAGGAGTTATAAAAACTATTTAAGAATGGACGAGGAAACATTTAACTTTTATTGTTTTAAAGATACCACCATTGATAGCCCGACAGAATACACATTTAAGGAATTGTATCAGCGTTGAGGAACGCCTTATGGTTACCCTTCGGTTTATGGCAACAGGAGAGAGTTATGCTAGTTTACAGTACAGCAGTCGCATACCTCAATGTACCCTTTCAGGCATAATCCCAGAAACTTGCAAGGCAAAAAATGAAAATAAATAAATAAATATATCCAGTCTTTTATTTCGGTTTTTGTCATCCGGGTGTTGATGGTTGTACAATATTTGGAACCTTTCATACTCCGAAATTAGCAATTTTGTTGTTGAAATGCACCAGACAAACTTATTTTCCGCCATGGTATTATATACCAATACCAGTCCCAGTCAATGTCAAACTTATGCCTTATTGTCAGAAAATGAGGTTACTACCGTTACCAATCACCTATAAAATCTTTTATCAAAGATAATCGTGTGTTGTTATATTTTATAAAATATCTTTTATAAAATAAATATTTTATAAAAGAACTGATATTACACTTCAAATATTTTATAAAATTTATTTTATAAAATATCTTTGTCAAATATATTTGATAGTCTAATACCGGCCTTACTGTTGTCAGTCCTAATTCTTCTCCTTTCCGCTACTCGCGCTACAATCGCCATCCTTTGTCAACCAAGAACTATGCTAGATTATTAAAGTTCATAGAGAACTTTAGCACCATACAAAAAACAAAAACAGACCAATCTTATGATTGGATATATACAAATCCTAGAAAATAAATAAAACAATAACCTAACCTCAATATTTATAGAGATGGGGGGTTAAATGTCGTTAATTTGTCAATAGTGAAAGTTTTACTTATTTGCTTAAAGCAACATTAAAATTATTATTAAACCAAATATAAGGATACATTTTGTTTAGAATTTCACTCTCTATATCAAACGGTTATAGCCAAATATATATAACCATTATATTGCCAATACGAACGTTCCAACATACAAAAAGTGTACCCGCTATGGGCGATGGCGTGGTACTATTGAGTTTGCGCCGTAGGGTGGAAATTTAATCGATCGCGTCAGAGCCGGCCCGACATTATTTGTTTGTTGTTATTCATAGCCATCTTTGGTTCTGGATGCTTTCCAAATTACAGAATTAAAAGTGGTTCATCCACAATGTTGTCGGCATATTAGTGCTTAAAAACTTTCATTACCTGACAACAATTTTTGTGAAGGAGTTTTTAATTTGTGGTGATTCGCTGTTTGATAGGTAAGTGGCATATTTTGTTTAAGATGAAAGGACACAAGTGCATGGTGCTTTTTTTGCAAGAGCCGTGGATCAATACCAGGTATAAAGTATTTCAGGTATGTACATATATACGAAAATATTTTGCTTATCACATTATCCGAATTCGGAACCGAATTTCACTAAAAAGCTTGTAAGAACAGAAGAGAGTGTCACTCGTATACAATATAATATATATGTGGTCACTACCTAACCTTAAAATTAATGTATTTTTAATTTGGTGCATTAGTAGCTGATAATAATTCCAAAAATAGTTAATATAGTCATTCATTCTTAATTTTTAGTTTAGAAAAAGCGAGGTTAAGAAACATACGACGTCGGATGAAAGTTAAAATAAAGCTCATCGTGTCGATTGTTACAAATATTCGGACGGAATCGTATGCATGGAACGCCGTCTTAATTCGAACTAATCGAAATTTTGATTGCAATATTTTTCCTAACGAACCAGTGAAGTTTACATTAAAAAAGTGGAAATCCGGTCCTGTCGAATGTTTACTTTCACAAGGAAATTTCCGAACTGTGCAAACTAACTATTACCCCTTCGATGCCCATAGCGGGGACATAATTGCAGATGGTATTAGCAATATAATGGTTATATACAGGGTGGCCCATCGAAAACAGTCCAGCAAGGTTTACGGCTGTGTACAGGGGGACACGTTTCACTATTAATTTCATCCCTGTAACCTCAACCCCCCCTAGCGAGGGCGGCTACTGCCCTTGTTTTTTTAAATGGGAATGGGTATGTTGTGATACATCTTTTTAGAGGGCATTAAATTCTCTTTAAAATGGCGCTTTGTTTTGTAAATTTGAGCTACGTGCCGCCGAGAAATTGCGTTTTAAAAAATGTAATTTTATTGAGTAATACTTACATGTGGTTCCGTAAATCTTCTAAGGATTCGGGTTGGGTGGCATAAATTTTGAATTTTAGATGTCCCCACAAAAAGAAATCAAGGGGAGATAAATCGTGCGATCTCGCGGGCCTTTCAATAGCACCTTTCCTCCCAATCCATCTAACAGGAAACGTTTCATCCAGAAAGTGGTGTACGGGTAATGCATAATGGGGGGGGGGGGGGGGGGGGAGCCACGTCTTGCTGAAATATTGCATTTTCTTCCTGGTAACGTTGGTCGTTTTCCATAATTTCCATCAGCGCTGGGTTGACAGCATTGTCCAACAAGTCTAAATAAGTATCTCCATTTAAATTTCCATTCCAGAAGAAAAATGGTAAAATTATGTAAATATGTCTTGGCATAACCACGTTGTGACAATCGCCAAGATAGCTTCTCAGAAACTTGGTGTAAATATGTATCACCGAAAATACCAGCCCAAACGTTTAATTTCTGAGGATTTTGAGTATGAACCTCGTAGTAAATTCTTGGATTCGTGTCGGACCAGTAACGACAGTTATGCCGATTGACAGTGCCATTAAGAAAAAAAGAACATTTGTCTGAGAAGCAAACTTTAAAAAGGTAGTTCGGATAATTTAATACTTGTTCTGACATTACTTCACAAAAGTGTAAACGGCGGTCATTATCATCTTCATTCAATTCTTGGAGAACTTGAATTTTGTATGGGTGCCATTTACTTATAATGTTTCAGAATTCTCTGTACAGTGGTCTGCGAAATTCCCGTTACATCAGACCTTTTTCTGGTACTTAATGTTAGATTCATACTAACTTGACCCAGAACAGCTACTGCTGCTACTACTAGATCTGCTTCATTTCTTACCGGATTTTCAATGATCCTTTTTTTATTTGCCACTGAACCAGTTTGCCGAAATTTTGCTACTAATTCTAGGATATAACCATGATGTACGTGTCTATCTGGATGTCTATTATTAAGCAAAGTTGCCGTTACTCTTGCACATTGATTGTTTATAAAATACAATTCAATAATTTCCACTCTCACCTCAATAGAATATATTATGTCACGATCAAATCAAAAGAAAATAATAGCGCAGAAATAACGTATGTAGATCTGGATCAACCACTTTACTGAAGATAAAGTTGAATTGACTGATACTTATTACTTAAAAAAAAATTGTTTACGCACAAACCTGTGTACTTGATAAGAGGTACAGAGAAATTTTTCAAATTCCGTTGCTCGGCGGCGCGTAGCTCAAATTTACGAAACGAAGCGCCATTTTAAAGAGAATTTAATGCCTTTTCTGGTCAATGGTTTTTTAACATCATCATGATAATCAGAGTAAAAAACTATACTACTTTACTAATTTAACCGAGTTCCTAGCTTTTATAATAACAAAGTTAGCAATAGTACCGATTTCATTGTGAACAGGCCGTCTACTTACTCTATATGCATGGATATTTTATCCTTGATAATTGTAAAAAATCGACAATAAATTGGTACTTACTCCATTACTCCATTTCCCAAGCACTTATAATAATAAACGTCTTTATTATTCACAAAAAACCAATAACAATAACTGATTTCACATTAACAAGGCGATATTTAGCCTTATTGGCTTATCATGTTTAATTGGTTGCCTAACAATTATCTGTTAGCTTTTTGTTATATTTATCATAAAAAGGATCGCAACAATTAAAAAATAAGACAAATATATGTAATTTTTTAATGTCCAGCGTTGCTCTAGAGGTTGTTCGGGTTTCTACTCGTTGAAATGTATTTTTTCAACACGCCTATGATATCAGACACTTTCTAGCAAAGTTAGCAGGTGGTGGAAGGAAAAATAATTTTAGTTTTATTAGCATATAATTCAATACTTTAACGAATATCCTTTAACTATCAACCTAAATCATTTTTATTTAACCCTTCATAGTTTAATTGACCCTGAATAACTGCTAACACGGAACAGTGGAATTTTAAAAGAGTCAGTGTCAATAACACTGTTTAATGCAAGAAAGTGATTTTTAAATAGTTATTGTTTCCAAATTTTTTTAAACTTTGACTTGTTTCATTTTTAGTATCTATTCGTACAACGCCCGGCTAGGCTATGTTCCCTCTCGAATGGGTTTCATTTCAGTTTCTTCGTATATAACATCATTATTAAAAAATATATAGAAACGTATTTTGCTCATCGACTGGCTGTTGACAGAAACAGAGCGGATTAAAATGGCGCTACTTCTCAAAACATTAGCTGTGGGATATATTGATTTAATGAATGATAAGTCGGGTATGTATTAAAAAAAAAACATAAATATGCAACTAGCGGTCACGTGATAAGATAATCGGAGTATGCAACCAATGAATATACAGGGTGTTTCAAAAAAACATGTGCCATAGCTCGTGTGGTGATAACCGGTTCGCGGATTCCTTGTTTGAAAGATACAGTGTGTTCAAATGTTAACATTTTTTCGGTGATAACATTTATTTTTATTAAATTTTTGTAAATTAAAAATGTATGTAGGTAAAAATTTTGCTGGTTATTCCAGTCACATACAACGTGTTCAAGATAAGGAGGGCCAGTACAGGGATCTCGGAAAACGTAAGAGATACGAAGTCAGTTAAACGGAGGTAAAGTTGCGCATTTACGTGCCTAATAATATGCCGTTTAAAAAGTTTTAACATTGCGAGTAGTTCCGAAGATATCCGGAAAAAACCGAAATTCTGAAAAATCGTTTTATTGTTTTCCTGGATTTTTTTTGCGTTCGAATTCTAAAGTAAATTGCGTTTTTGCATTGCCACTTTTTCCGCTCTATCTAACAGCGTTAATTGTTTTGTAATCCGACGAGTCGTCTTCGAAGGGCCAATATCAACTTTCTTTCTTTAAATACGGTCCTGTTTTCTTGATATTGGAATTTGATAGCTTTTTTCTCTCGAATGCAACGATGTATGACACATTGTGGTTTAATAACGTTTCGAGGGTTTTTTGAACAACTTCAGGAAATTTTGGAATACGGTCCTAATTTAATAAATAATATCTCATAAGTAAGCTCTAAATTTTTTACTTATGTTGGACTACTTCAATAAATAACAAATAATTTAATAATAAACCACAAATAAGTGAACAAAAATCATTCCAAAACAGTAATAAAACGAACAACGAAGAAGGTAAGGAACTACATAATCAGGTGTTCAAAATGATATCCGTTATTCTCTAAGCACAAATAACATCTTCTAACTGCCACATAACAGTTTTTTTGGGATAAAATAAAACATGCGATAGAATATCAAACTTTTCAGCATTTGTAGATTTATGTTCCATATTTTCTGGAAAATGGAAAACCTCTTAAAACGCTCTCAAACGATCACAATGGGAATGTCAAGTGAAACAAATCACGCCTCACCATCTTAATTTTTTTGTTTCAAGCGCCCACTTTTCTTTTAAATCCCAAATCAACAGAAGTTTAAAATAATGTTTCCGTATTTTGTTCACTTTATTATTAAATTATTTGTTATTTATTGAACTAGTCCAACATAAGCAAAAATTTACAGCTTACTTATGAGATATTATTTATAAAATTAGTCGAAATACAGGACCGTATCCCAAAATTTAATGATGTTGTTCAAAAAGCCCTCGAAACGTCATTAAACCACAATGTGTCATACATCGTTGCATTCGGGAGAAAAAAGCTCTCAAATTCCAATATCAGGAAAACAGGACCGTAAAAAAAAATAAAGTTGATAATGGCCCTTCGAACACGACTCGTAGGATTACAAAACAATTAACGCTGTTAGATAGAGCGGAAAAAGTGGCAATGCAAAAGTGCAATTTACTTTAGAATTCCATCTCAAAAAAACCCAGGAAAACAATAAAACGATTTTTCAGAATGTCGGTTTTTTCCGAATATCTCCGGAACTACTCGGAATTTTAAAACTTTCTAAACGATATATTATTAGGCACGTAAATGCGCAACTTTACCTCCATTTAACCGACTTCGTATCTCTTACAGTTTCCGAGATCCCTGTACTGTCCCTCCTTATCTTGGACATGTTCTATACAGTATATTTCAGTTTTTTTAGTTTTATAGTAAGTTTAACTAAGTTTTTGTTTCCGTGCAGCGAAATTATTTTTAAATTTTAACACTCTGTATCTTCCAAAGGAAGCATGTGCAGATAGGAACTCTCTGTATTATTTTTGGGTAAGGAATCATCACACGAACTATGGCCCATGTATTTTAAAACACCCTGTATCGAAATTTACAAGCTTCATGACATTTTAAACCATGATTTTGTTGCCCAGTGTGTTTAAATAATCTACTCTAAACCCATTCTTTATAGATCCAAGGGTAGAAGGCTATTTCCTGATGAGTTCACCGCTTCCATTAATGGGAATTCTGGCTTTATGGGGCATGTTTATATTTAAATGGGGACCAGAGTACATGAAAGACAGAGAACCCTGGAACTTGAAACATATTATGATAGTGTACAATATAGGACAAGTGATTGTCAACGTCTATATTGTGTATTTCGTAAGTTTAGTTAAATATTTTGTATCAATGCGATTGACGAGGCCATTAATTTACTCCTCCATGTCAGTGGCGGTTCTTCCACCGGAGCACATGCGCACGTGCACTCCCAAAACAAAACGAATAAAAATATTAATTTATATTCATTGAATATTATTTATCGTATAATCCCTAATATTTTATCGTACCGTCAAACTAAAAAAGTCCGACCCTCCCTAATATTTTATAATCCCGTCAAACGAAACTGTATAGATCCGGCAACCGTGACTCGGTCAAGGTAAATGACGAATATGACGAGACTTGCTCGCACGTGCGATTAATTAGTGCATTTTTTTTGGACAGCCAGTGAGAATCTGCATACAGACACCTTACAGACGCGGCTGCAAGGTAGTGTCGGGTTTAACAACTTGTGGGGATTATACCTCCGGCAACATCATCTTTTCTGAGGGAAAAGATCTGCCTCTGAGAGGCGAGCCGACCGACTAAACTCACCGTGTGAGTCAGGTATAAAACCTTTAACTTCTTTTCACTTGACGTGTTATTTTTGTCTATCATAAGTATGATTTTTGGGTTAAGCCTTTAGGCGTTGTTGATGCGGTGCAGTTGTAGTGCAGTTTCTCTGTAGCAACAGGTGGCGGGTGGCAGCGGGGGATAGCGGGGCTATGGCGATTTAACATGGAAAAGGCGCACAGTTTTTGTGTGCACCGCGTTGTTGTCTGTTCGTGCATCTAGTTAGAAATTCGGGCGTGTATGTTTTAATATGTTAATATTATATATTTATTAAGTTAAAATGAACAGTTGACGGTGGACTATTTAAGAAAAGCTTTAGCTCTTTGAGTTTTGAGCAAAAAATTGTAGTGAAGAATGCGGGAACACCTAAACCCGAAATTAATTTAACGCAGACCACAAAGGGTAAATCTAGGGACTTTATTAGAAAGTTTAAAAATGAAATATATGAAAAAAATAGAGGGTATTCTAAACTTAATGAGGCTGTTATTGATCAATTTTCTACAATTAAGAACCGAAGAATCGACTATACGTTTAAGCACTATTGTGTAGGGTCGATAAATGTTGTGTATTTCGATAAATGATACTCGATATGATTTTAATCCATTTTATTTAAGGATTTAAACAAAAAACACTGAAAATATGAAGAATGCCAACTTGTCAGTCTCGTGGCTCGATTCCTTCTCGTCATAAAACAGTTAACTATTGTTCTCGTCTTGGCTGCGCCTAATGACGTAGCCGTAGATGGCGTAGTGGTATTAGACATCATTTGGTTTTCTTGATAACTCGTAGATGGCGGCACGGCGGCAGTAGTATTGGACATCATTCGGTTTTCTTGATAGCTCGCTTTAGTAGTATTAGTAGTGTACTCTATAAATATTGTTACGAGGGTTGCGTGTGACGACGTTAAGATCCGACAGCTATACACACTAAGAAAACCTTTCTTATTATTCAAAAGTTGTATTTCCTTGTGTAAAATTAAAAAATAAATAAAAATATGTTTTACCTAACGCATTTTCTTATTACTTTTTTTTTCTACATTTAAAACGCCTAGAAAATATTTGTTTGGTCGTTACACAAAAATAAAATTTAAAAAATAATTTCACCATACTTGTGAACCCCCTCTATCATAGGTCACGAGCCGCCACTGCTCCATGTAAATTCAAAAGGGACGTAAAAGAAACAAATAAAACACAAGTAGCTTGGCCCTTCTATTGACACAACAATATGGCAGCTGTTTTGACAACGCAGTATTTTCTTCATATGCATCTGACTATTTAAATGCTAAAGTTATTGAACTTTTTCAACAATGATTTAGTCTACTATCTTAATTATGTAAATGACTGGACAATCCTGACATTCGAAAACTTAATGATGTGGAATTATCCAAATCTAGTTGAACGTTTAACAATAGGTCGGAATATTCAGGTTCGTTAATTTCTAGAAATTAATAGACATCAAAAATTTAATTTCGGTAATTTTAATTATCAATATTAATTTCTAAAAAATATTAAAGTGGAAAAATTCCACTCTATTGTTAAATGATTAACTAGACTTGAATAAATTCCCATTACTAAATTTGTAATTATTAGAATTTTCGAAATTTTCTCTACGAAATCCTAAAAATTTGGTTTTGCCCAGATATCTTTTAAATTTTTTAATTTGAAATTATGACGTTGTAAATCTCACTAATGCCTAATTTGATCATTTCTCTATGTCCTATTCTTATCCGAGACGCTCTGTAGATCTTTGAATGATTGTGAGAACTATAGATATATAATATAAAAGGGGAGACAAAACATTCCGTTCATAAAACACCATTTATTTACAGTCATACAAAATTCTATAGTTTCAAATAAGTTAGAAGAAGATGATCACTCGATTATTGAAATAACCGACATCGCTCGATTATCAAAAAAACCGCACGAGTTATCTATTCAGGCGAAAACCGTCGCTCGTCACTTATTATCTTTCACTCGATACCCGAGCTTCGCTTGACGCCGACGGAATTGTACCGCTATAGTGTGATCGAGTTAAAAAACTGCTCGTATATTCAAACAGGTTTTCGCTCGATAGGAAATATTCTAGTTATAAATTCAGGAGAAAAACCGAAAAATATCGCCTGTCACTTGATATACGACCTTCGGTCTATGCGCCGCGCCATCCGATTGGCGACTTTCGAGTTTGACGCTGACCAGGTACACGACATACGTCTTTCTTACAGGCACATAAACGAGAAGGTGCATATAAAAAAGTATGCCAAATCCCTTAGCGGAGTCATCGCGACATGGGTTTTGTAAAGTTTTGTTTTAACTGGCTATATAATTTTTAAATTTTTATTTACTATAAACTCGAGAAAACTTCTCAAAAATAACATAATAATAGAAATCGTAAATAAAATTAACCAAACGAACAAAATGGTTCGCTCTATCTAACAGCGATAATTGTTTTGTAATCCAACGAGTCGTCTTCGAAGGGCCATTATCAACTGTCTTTTTTTAAATACGGTCCTGTTTTTCTGATATTGGAATTTGATAGCTTCTTTCTTCCGAATGCAACGATGTATGACACACTGTGGCTGAATGACGTTTCGAAGGTTTTTTAAACATGAGAAAATTTTGGGATACGGTCCTGTATTTCTCCTAATTTTATAAATAATATCTCATAAGTAAGATCTAAATTTTTTACTTATGTTGGACTAGTTCAATAAATAACAAATAATTTAATAATAAACCACAAATAGGTGAACAAAATATAGAAACATTATTTCAAATTTCTATTGATTTTAAAAGAAAAGTAGGCTTTTGAAACAAAAAAAATTAAGATGGTGACCGCTTGATTTGTTGCACGACATTCCCATTGTGATCGTTGTCAATATTTGACAGCGTTTGAAGTTTTTGGTGCTTGAAGCATTTCAAAGTATTACGCCAGAAATGTTGTCAAATGTTTTAGAATCGACAGTTAGAAGATGTTATTTGTACTTAGAAAATAACGGAAATCATTTTGAACACCTGATTATGTAGTTCCTTACTTTTTTCGTTGTTCGTTTTATTACTGTTTTGAGTGTTTTGGTATGTTTTGTATTGTTTATTATTGAATTATTTTTTGTTCACTTATTTGCAGTTTATTATTAAATTATTTGTTATTTATTGAACTAGTCCAACATAAGTAAAAATTTAGAGCTTACTTATGACATACTATTTATAAAATTATGAGAAATACAGGACCGTATCCCAAAATTTCCTGATGTTGTTCAGAAAACCCTCGAAACGTCATTAAACCACAATGTATCGTACATCGTTGCATTCGGAAGAAAAAAAGCTCCGAAATTCCAATATCAGGAAAGCAGGACCGTATTTACAAAAAGAAAGTTGATAATGGCCCTTCGACGACGACTCATCGAATTATAAAACAATTGACGCTATTAGACAGAGCGGAAAAAGTGGCAATGTAAAAGTGCAATTTACTTTAGAATTCGATCTCAAAAAAAAAAACAGGAAAAAATAAAACGATTTTTCAGAATTTCGTTTTATATGGAAACTTTCTAAACGGCACATATTAGGCACGTAAATTCGCAACTTTACGTCCATTTAACCGACTTCGTATCTCTCATGGTTTCCGAGATCCCTGTACTGGCCCTCCTTATCTTGAACAAGTTGCATGTCAGCAATTCTTAACTTAATTCGTATAGAAGCCTGACGTAATATTGCAGAACTCTGTATAATATGAAAGTGTAATGAAGTACGTAGGAAATCCTAATAATACTACTAGCGCTTCACTCGCATTGATCGATTTTTTTCTTTTAATTTAGGCGTGGTTGGCAAGGGATATCATCAACTGGCGATGTTCCGAAGTGGATTATTCCACGAGCTATTGGGGTTTGATGTTTCTTAAATTGGCTCATGTCTACTTTTTGCTAAAAGTTGCTGACCTTATCGATACAGTAAGTTGAATGTAACTTGAGAACTGTCCCGGTACTAGTAGAATCTTACTAATCTGGCGATTGCACGTAGTGGCCGCAATAAAGAAAATGTCGGATTAATGAAAAACTTCATATATGTACCTGGTGTCCCACTTAAAATGAACACAAGCTTATATTTTCGGTATTTATGCAAAAATTTCTTTTTCAAAAATATCCACACACAAATTTTTGATAATTTGCTGGATTTTCTCCAATCTTCATCTCCAGTTGTACTCGGGCGGATCGGTCTTATTTATTTTACACTTTGTTACGTTAGCTTGCGAAGTGTACTAGAAAAAAAATTTGCAATCGTGAACAAATAAAAAATAAAACATTTAATTGTTTAAATAGTTTTAACATGCTACGAAAAAGTGGGATGTCTTTTAGTTCGGAAGTTATTAAATATTTTCGATCGCAAGTCACCCAAAGCGCTAGGAGCGAATCTCTCTCGAAGAGTGGCAAAACTACGCTTTTGAACGACCAAAGGATGGAAATATTATTGATTCAAACTGCACCTATTGTAGACGCTCGACTCGTCGCGTCGCGCTGGTGCGTTACCATCGCTCTACGCGACTTGCGATTGAACATATTTAATAACGTCCGAACTAAAAGAGGTACCACTTCTTCGTAAACCAGGGTTTTGTGGATAAGAGGTTGAAGAACAAACTGGTATTTTTAAAAATTAATTTAAGATGGGTTCAGAGCATCTTTAAACTATTTAAACAATTAAATGGTTATTTTTTATTAGGTGTAAAATAAAAAAAAAACCCGATGTTGATCCGGCCAGTAAGTACAACTGGAGCCACTAAATTTCAAATATGAGAAGATTGGAGAAATTTATTAAAAATTTATTCGTGAATATTTTCGGAAACAAATTTTTTTCAGCAAAATCCTGAAATACGTGTCAGCTAATTTTATGTGAAAGTTGTGAAAAAAAATTTCGGATGATTCTAAAATGTCAAGGTTGAAAAAACCGTGCGGTTTGTAAAATAATGTTTTTCCATATCCTTTTATTATATACAGGGTGTCCCATTTTCGACGCTTTTATAGGGTATCGCCGTAATTGTTAGTGCTATCAGAATAGTAATGTACGTGTCATGTGCTCTGTTTGGGTCAAACTTAAAATGGTAAAATGAAAATTCGAAAATTTTCGCTCGCTTAGGAGATAAGGGGGAAAATCAGAAATACACGACGAACCACTGCCGCCCATCCATATGTGGTTAAGCTTAGTACTCCTCGAACTTCACGGAAAATACTTTCATTTGGAGGACTTCATCCTTATGGAACGACCTTCCCGAGGTCGTTTTTCCCAACGAGTATAACCTCCAACGATTCAAAACCAACGTGAATCGTTTTGTGCGCACACGCACCACTCCCAGAGTGCCCTAAAGGATTTTTCCTATAGTGCTTGTGTTTGATCATAAAAAAACTTCACAATTTCTAAATTACCCTATATTTTCTTAGTATAAAAAAACGTTTCATACAGAAGCTTATTTATAATGATTGTTGAATAATCTGCCGTTTTCAGAATAAGTATACGGGGTCAGGTAAGAAAGTTATCGGACCTAACCTCACTTTTTTAAATGGAACACCCTGTATATTTTAATCTAAAAAGATAGCATTTTAAACACACTTTTTAAATTTATAACACACCATGGATGATAGATATCATATGAAATTTTTCAAAATGTTGATAAGTCATTTTCACAAATGAATATGTAAAAATGAAATTGACGTTAAATGTTAATACCAACTAGAATGTCAACATAGTTGTTTCTAGGATATTAGTTTTGTTTCATGGTCTACTGTGGTTCAAAGTAGTAAAGTTTAAATAAATCGCCTAGGAAACCAATATCATGCATGGTGTTTATATATTTGTAAAGATAATTTAAAATGCTATGTTTTTATATTAAAATATACAGGTTGTTCCATTTAAAAAATGAGGTTAGGTCCGATAACTTTCTTACCGGACCCCGTATACTTAGTTTGAAAACGGCGGATTATTCAACAATCATTATAAATAAACTTCTGTATAAAACATTTTTCTGTATCTCTTTTAACTAAGAACATATTGGGTAATTTTGAAATTGACAATTTTTTGATTTTCCCCCGTATCTCTTAAGCGAGCGAGAATTTTCAAATTTTGATTTTATCATTTTAAGGTTGATCCAAAAAGAGTACATGATAGACCTACATTACTTTTTTGATAGCACTAACAGTTACGGAGATATCATATAAAAGGAATACCCTGTACATACTACTAATGATATTAAGTAAACACATATAAAAATACATATTAAGCAGATGTAATAAATGAACACAGCAAATATTCAAATATTTTATTGTGATAGTTCCTAATACATAATATTATCCTGGTCTGAGGATACTTTCATGAAATAGAAGCTATCTTACTGTAACGGTATCTTAGTTGACAAATGCCGGATTGTCGAATATTATTAAGGAAAAAAAAACATTGGAATTTTGAAAAATGATAATCCGCATCATCACAACAAATCGCCGGAATAATGGCAGTGCCAGACTTCAACAGGGCCGCATCGACCAGATTCTACTGTACTACTAAAGCACTTAGTTTCGAGATCTCTAATTTTTTAGGTATTTTTCGTCCTTCGAAAGAAAACCGGACATCTCAGCTTCCTCCATATATATCATCATTTCGGCATGACTTGGATTACCTGGATCGGGGTGAAATTTATTGGCGGAGGACACGCCTACTTTTTAGGACTAGCGAACTGTATTGTCCACACTATTTTATATAGCTATTATCTATTGACAGCTTATGACAGCAAATATTCGAAATTGTTGTGGCTTAAGAAGTTTATCACTCAAGCACAGTTGGTAAGTTACTTATAGTTCATGTATAGTTGTTGCAGAATTATGCCGTTGACTCTTACTGCCATAAATAAACTACCTGATTAAACCCTATTGTATACGCCTCAACTTCTTGAAAGCTCAATAAATGAGATCACGGCCGGCTTAAAAATGTATACCACACCACATGATTTATTTTTATAATTTAAAATAAATAGATAGGTATTTTTAGTTTTAGGTACCTATAATAAATGTAAAATAATGATAACAATTAATGATAATTAATGATTAAACAAATCTTCAAAAAGTTGTGCGTCGGTATCTTGAGGGTAATCTAAAGAAGAATCTGCTATGTATTAAGCTGAAAGCAACGGACAATTTGGAACAAACCCGTTCTCCGAACCAGCATGTAATATTGTGATTATTTTGCCTTTATTTGATGGTGGCTTGGTTTGACATTTTTTGGAAGAATCATCCCAACCTTTTCTTGGAGTGTCATGGGTATCGAACCATGTTTCGTCAAGGTAAATACTAGGACGATATTCTTCTCTAAATTGTTTAACAGCTGTTAAATATTGAAGTCTCCATTCCCGTAAACGTTGAGATTCCATTAATGTTTGTCTTTTATCAATGCTTCGGTATTTAAAACCCATTTTACGCAATATTTTCCTAAGGCTTGAAAGGCTACAAGAGATATTTGTTTCGTCTTTAAATCAGCCGCTCTTTGAGGGAAATCAAAGCGGGTACAGTTTGTGCCTCATACATTTGGTAAATCTTTCTTCTTAATAAATCCATGTCATTTTCGTCAATGCTTCTAAATGGGCCAGAATCACTCCGATTTTTTCTAGGATTAACAGGTTTAAGTACTATGTCTCTTACCGAAGATAAAGGAGTTTTTGTCAAAGTAGACGTCTCTGCTTAAGCATCCATCGAATTAAAATTTCTACTCAATAACGATTGATACACATTTTTAATTATTAGTTTGGCATCGGTAGATAAATGCTTTCTTTTAAAAATGACACTTGAAGATGCACCCTTATCAGCACAATTCCAAGGCCGCCACATTCTACCACTAATAAGCCTAACTAAAAATTACTCGCCGGAAAACCACTAAAGATTAAAATTATTAAAAATCACTTTGTATTTATATATGCATCAGGCATAGGTATAAATTGACTTTGTATACCTGGTCCGGCTCTGCTCGAAAAGGTTTTAAAATTTGGGATTTCTTTATTCATTTTATGGTCGAAGGGATAATGAGGTTTTATTGCAGTCAAAAGATCAACGGTATAATTCTGCAAATACTATGCATAATTTTTAACACCGCCGTAGATAAGGGCGGGGAGTATTTGGGGAGAGTACCCCCTAGACGCGGGAATTTGCTTCGAAATGGGAACCGTAAGATAAATGTTGATATACCAGTCCCCCCCAGAAACAAAGCTATCTACGGCACTGATTTTTCATCACTTTTTGGAGCATTAAATTTTGTTCTCTATGATACTATACACTATACACTTATACGGTTACATCTCTAACTTGTAGGTTCACATACTGTTAAATATATTTTATCAGTTTTTTTTTAATATTATACTTTAATGGGGACGTTTATATTATCAATGCCTTAAAGTATTGTTTTAAATAAACGTTATAAATTAAAAATGGAGTAGTTTCTACGTCCGGTCCTGGAATTTATGTCAAACTCATGCCAACCTATAAACTTAAAATAACCAGACACCATGACTTTGCAACAATTTTGCGAGGTCGTTCAAAATGCAGACTATATAGTACGGCAGCCCGTTACCAAAATGTCCTGTGATCACGCCTTCACCTAGTCAATGACTAATCGCTAGATTAAGAAAAAATAAGAAAGTTTTACTCGAGCGAGAAAGTTTGGCAACACTGCGCTTACCCGTCAGAGTGATTTCAGTCCGTAAGAAAGCAGATAGTCTTTTTGTTACTGCATCTTGTCCGTTCTTGATGAAATCATATTAAAAATATAAAAAAACGTGAATTCATCGACAACGGACGTTTTAAGTGTTGCAAAAATTCCATAATTTAAATAAAAGATGTAAAGAAAAGGGGTATAAAAAAGTTACAGCGCCAGGGTCAATCTAAAAAATAGTAAATCGAGTCGAGCGGACATTATCCGTGTTGGGCAGCTGCAGGCATTGCAGCGGGGTCGGATCTCGTTTCTGTATAATTCATGATCGCGGTACACGGCGCGCGCATGAGACGGCTTGCTGTGTGCCTTGTTATCTATAACAATTCAGCATCAGCTATGTCCCCATATTGCAGTATTATTGATACACGTGCTGTGTTGACTGAAAACGGTTTTGCTAAAAAATGTGTGTTTAAAAATGCCAGTTCAAATTTTTTCCCCATTTTCCGTGCCACAATACACGATTTCTGCTTGAAAACAGACGAGGCGCGATAACTCGAACAGCGTAAAAAAATTACATACTGCTGTTGCGCGTCGATGAAAATGTCCATTCTCATTTTTTTTCGGTCACGAATAACGAAAAATAACATTCGACAAGTAAAACGGATGAGGCGTGATATGTTGAATTCTCCGCTGTAAACATATTTCGATTTTTCTCAAACCAAAACTATTCACCGCACGGAAAATGTCAGTTACTATTTTCATCTCCTCAAAAACATCACTCTGAGTCAAAAACTAAAAAGAACGGACAAGGCGTGATAACTACATTTATGTAAAGATGATTCTCAATGATTTCGCAACGTTGCCAATGTCCGTTCTTGTTAATTTCCTTCTCAAATCCTTATTAAATCACAAAAAAACTCAAAAAACTTTAGGTCGTGATCAGTCTGAAATCCTGGTAACGGATTGTCGTACTAATATGTTCGCAGCATAATTATATTAACTCTATTATTGTAATTGTATTATATCTTGTAACGTGTGTAAAAATTCGCATGGGACATTCACTTACATATTAAAATACAATATTTATATAATAAAAAGTCACCTTATTTTTCATTTTCAGTTGCAGTTTGTGTTTTTATTCTTTATGTACGGTCAGACGGCATTCCTGCCAGATTGCAAATTTCCAAAAATAGTCAGTTTCGTCTTTATTCCACAAAATCTCTTTATGATTGTATTGTTCGGGGATTTTTACATTCAAACTTATCACCTGGCACCGAGAAGAAGAAGAAAAGAGTTAGCGGAAAAAAAGAAAATGCAGGAATTGCAGGAACGACGGGAGAAGGGAAGCGTTCAGGAAAACAAAGGTATGAATACAAGTACAGGGTGTCCATTTTTGGGCACTTTTGTAGGGTATCTCGCTTATACTTAAAGATAGAGGGTTGCGGTTTTCGCGGCACTGTGCTACTTTTTTGTAAAACTAAACATGTCGTTAACAGAAATTTCATAGCCCTCTTGGTTTTTGAGATACAGGGTAAAAATGAAAATTATCACTTATCACACCCCATATCTCAGTTGTCTTTTAACTTATTAGATAGTTGAAAAGGTATTCTTATAGAACTTTTTCCGTAGAATCCAGTGGAGTAGCTTGTTTTCTTATTGCGTCATCCGTTTTTTAGTTATGAACCAAACATATATGTTTTTAAATGGGACACCCTATATATTTTTAAGTAATTAACTTAGGAATTTTCTGGGCTTTTCAAAAATAGGAAATAGTATATATTTATTTTTAAAAATAGCTGAATAAACTACACTTTTCTCTAAATTAATACGTTATTTAACAGTAGGCCATGGCGCCAATGAAACAGAAGAAAAATATATGCATAATATTTATTCTGAAAATGTTTTAAAGTAATTTTTTTAAATAATTTTTATTATTAAACAACTTACCTCTAAATATTTCATAGTATAAATAATAATTATAGGTTTTTATATAACAAACATTAACTCCAACAACATAAATACATTTTTAATGGGTAACTACAGAAATTGCTGAAAATGATTACCATTTTCTCTAATACACAATCCGCACAGTTTGGTTATTCGTTCTAGAGCATTTAGGAGAATTATTGAACGTCTTTGTATATTCTGAAATGCGAGGGTAATGGTTTCACGAAGTTCATGTGGGTTGCGATGACGCTTGACGTAAACTTTGTTTTTTAAGTAACCATACAAAAAAAAGTCTAAAACAGACAGATCAAGCGATCGAGGGGGCCATCTTATTGGCCCATTGGTGCCTATCCATTTGTCAGGAAAATGGTTTTCTAAAAAGGGGCGAATTGTCCTGGAATTATGAGCAGGTGCTCCGTCCTGCTGAAAATAAATACCGTTCAAACGAGCCAGGGGAACATTATCTATAAATTCAGGAACTACATCTTGCAAAATATCTAGGTATCGGTCTCCGGAAAGACTTCCTTCATAAATTCTATACGCAATTTGTTGATCCAAAATAAAACATGCAACACTGAACGCTCAAATACAAGATGAGGGTTTTCTTGGTGCCAGTATCTAGTATTATGTCTGTTAAAAACACCATCACTTGAGAAATGCGCCTCATCGGACCATATTACTGAACGAGCAAAATTTCTGTTTATTCGAATTTGTTGTAAATACCAGTTGCAGAAAATTAGCCGACGTTCAGCATCTCCAGGGTGTAAGTGCTGAACAATTTGTGGTTTATAGGGTCTATACTTAAATTTTTTTAATATCTGCTGTGCCCTACTCTTGATTACTCCAACTTCTGCTTCAATGGTCCTACACGAGGTTGAATGAGTTGCCTCTAAGACGGCTAAAACATTGGTCTCCTCGATTTCTTCATTCTCCATATTGTAGGATTTTGGTCTTGGTCGCGTAAATGATCCATGATTAATTAAATTATCTTTAAGTATAGAAAATCTATCAAAGAAAGGTTGTCTTCTTTCCGGATATCTATAATAAGTGACAATGCTGATAAAAAATAATTAGGTATTGAATTAAGAAAAAGCGTACCTGTTCAGATATATTTCAGAGGCCTCATGCGAATTTTCATTGGATTGTATGTAGCAAACTAACATAATATCATACTTTTCAAAGTTCTGATATACTCCCAGTTCAGCCATTTTTTAAAAGAGAACCCAAATTTTAAACTTATAACTTTAAAGTAATTATTGAATATTATTTTGACAAGCGATCTGACTCATCGCCATTAACAGATTATTTTCTTTTATTTCATTTGCGCCATGGCCTACTGTTAAATAACGTTTTAATTTAGAGAAAGTGTAGTTTATTCAGCTATTTTTTAAAATAAATATATACTATTTCCTATTTTTGAAAAGCCCAGAAAATGCCTAAGTTAATTACTTAAAAATATATAGGGTGTCCCATTTAAAAACGTATATGTTTGGTTCATAACTAAAAAACGGATGACGCAATAAGAAAACAAACTATTCCACTGGATTCTACGGAAAAGTTCTATAAGGATACCTTTTCAACTATCTTCATCTAGATATGGGGGGTGTCCCAAAAGTGATAATTTTCATTTTCACCCTGTATCTCAAAAACCAAGAGGGCTATGAAATTTCTGTTAACGGCATGTTTAGTTTTACAAAAAAGTAGCACAGTGCCGCGAAAACCACAACCCTCTATCTTGAAGTATAAGCGAGATACCCTACAAAAGTGGCCAAAAATTGACACCCTGTACACTACATAACTTTCATGTAGCAAATCTTTCATAAAGAATTTCTATTTTTACTGAAATTTTATATATATCTGATATATATTTTTTTTTTGTTTTTCAGATTTATAATAATTATCCAATTCGGTAAAAAGTAAGAAAATCAAAATTAATGAACAAGTTTTTATTATAAAAACTCCGTATGTGCCCCATGGATGCCTCTTAGTTTCAATTAGTTTAATTGTTGATTTGTTATAAATTTGTTATAAATAAATTAGAATTTATTCTTGTTTAAAAGGTAATAACGTCAGGGACGTCGATAGTATGCCCTTACACCAACATATAAGTTGGACCGATTTGATCCGTTCGGATTTGGCCTGCCAACTAGGCTCGGCACATACCAAAACTCTCGTCAATTTTGGGCAGGCGAGTCTAGCTCGCCGACCTAATCACCCGATTAGATTTGCCTGAATTAAATCGTCTCGTTAATGGGACTTGATGCGCCGTCCGCTATTACCTACCGATCTACTGATGAGTTGCGACCTGCTGATTTCATCCGTGGCCGATAAGGCACGGCCCGATGAGGCTCGGCTCGCCACATACACACAAAGTTTTTTCCGCATATTTGGCTCGTGCCATATCAGATTTGTTGAGATATCCGCTGGTGTAAGGGCACCTATTGTCTTATCATACAAGCATCTCGCTTTTTGTATTGTTTTCCCAGTCATTCCTGAACGTTTCTGTATGCAGAGCGAAGGGAGAAAATATATGAAAACAATGCTTGAAAGCGTGTTATCATAGGCGTGCTCACACAATAATTTATTATTTATATAATCCAATTTAATATTTAGAACAGCTGTAAAAAATTTATGTTTCTAATAAATTGACCATGGCCTACTGTTACTAGTAACGTAAATTATTAAAAAATATTGAATTTTTGTGTCATTTTTGAATATAAATATAAGCAATTATACCACATATATATAACCATTATATTGCTAATACCATCTGAAATTATGTCCCTGCTATGGCCATCGAACGGGTAATAGTGAGTTTGCGCAATTAGGAAACTTCCTTGTGAAAATAAACATTCGACAGGGCCGGATTTCAACTTTTTTAATGCAAATCTCAGTTCAATTAGTTAGGAAAAATATTACAATCAAAATTTCAATTATTTCGATTTAAGACAGCGTTCCATGCATACGATTTCTGACGATATGATGATCCGACGGTGTCCTGATTGGTGTAAACTTTTATTTGTAACAATCGACACGATGAGCTTTATTTTAACTTTCATCCGACGTCGTATGTTCCTTAACCTCACTTTTTTTCTAAACCAAAAATTAAGAATGAATGACTATATTGACTATTTTGGGAATTATTATCAGATACTAATGCACGAAATTAAAAATACATTAATTTTAAGGTTAGGTAGTGACCATATGTATATTATATTGTATACGAATAACAATATCTTCTTTTTACAAGCTTTTTAGTGAAATTCGGTTTCGAAGATCGGATAATCTGATAAGCAAAATATTTTCGTATATATGTACATACCTGAAATACTTTATACCTGGTATTGATCCACGACTTTTGCGGAAAATTATGAACCACTGTAATTTGAAAAAGCATCAAGAACCAAAGATGGCGATGAATAACAAAAACAAATAATGTCTGGCCGGTTCTGACGCGTTTGATAAAATTCCGACCCTACTGCGCAAACTCAATGGTGCCAAGCCATATCCCATAGCGGGGACCTTTTTTGTAATTTGGAACGTTCGTATTGACAATATAATGGTTATATATATGTTAATTATACATGTTTGTATGCTTAATTAAGTACAAAAATGTTATACACCGTGTCCAAGATAAGGAGGGCCAGTACAGGGATCTCGGAAACCGTAAGAGATACGAAGTCGGTTAAATGGAGGTAAAGTTGCACATTTACATGCCTAATAATATGCCGTTTAGAACGTTTTAAAATTTCGAGTAGTTTCGGAGATATCCGGAAAAAACCGAAATTCTGAAAAATCGTTTTATTTTTTCCCTGTTTTTTTTTGAGATCGAATTCTAAAGTAAATTGCACGTTTACATTGCCAATTTTTCCGCTCTATCTAACAGCGTTAAATGTTTTGTAATTCAACGAGTCGTCTTCGAAGGGCCATTATCAACTTTCTTTCTTTAAATACGTTTTCCTGATATTGGAATTTGAGAGCTTTTTTTCTTCCGAATGCAACGATGTATGACGCATTGTGATTTAATTACATTTCGAAGGTTTTTTGAACAACATCAGGACATTTTGGGATACGGTCCTGTATTTTTCCTAATTTTATAAATAATATCTCATAACTAAGCTCTAAATTTTTACTTATGTTGGACTAGTTCAATAAATAACAAATAATTTAATAATAAATCACAAATAAGTGAATAAGTGAAGTCCTTTAGGGCACTCTGGGAGTGGTGCGTGTGCGCAAAAAGCAATTCACGTTGGTTTTGAATCGTTATAGGTTATATTCGTTGGGAAAAAACGACCTCGGGAAGGTAGTTCCATAAGGATGAAGTCCTCCAGATGAAAGAATTCTTAAATAATGTTAAATAATAATAGGTCGAGGGGTACTAAGCTTAACCACATATGGATGGGCGGAAGTGGTTCGTCGTGTGTTTCTGCTATTCGCCGCTCTGGGCGGAATTAAGAGCGCAAGGTCAGCCGAGCACTTTCCATGAAAATATCTGTAAAAGAGAGTCAAATCCCTAACCTGTCTTCGATGTTCTGCTAGGCTGTCGCGGTTCTTCGTCAGTTCGTGGTCTCCAATCAGACAAATGGCGCGTTTGGCGAGGAAAAGGCAGGAGACCGATTTCATGTAGAATTGACCAGGCTAATCAGAAAAATATCCACGTGGAAAAATGATAATGGCGTGCCTTGTTTTGTAAAAAATATAATGTTTGCAGCTTGTAGATCGATAGAATAACTTTTGTGACTAAAAAATGTGGCTTAACATTAAAATTACTGCACAGACTTAATTAACACCCTGTATATGTTCATATACAGTTTGCGTCATAGTGATCTAAGAAATCACATTCTGACGTATAAGTACATCATATAGGAGCACACCTTATAAAGTATCGATCATCTATCATCTCCCGTGATACATTATTGTTTTTAGGGTCAAATATTGCGCTGTAAAAATGTTCCTACAATCAAATTATAAAACTCTTTTATACCCGTAGATTTTTAAAAAATAATATCCGTAATAGAATCAATAGAGCCTATAGTATTATGCAGCAAAATGGTCGTGTTAACTTTTTTGGCCCTAAAACGTGTTTGTCACGTTTCCTAAATGATGTTACACATCTAAGTGGCGTCTGTGAGGCGGACGAACATCGAAATATTTTCAGCCGGAACAAGAATACCTCCCCCCCCCATTTTCGCCGCTGATACTTGAAAAATAAAAATTCACCCCTTTCGGGAGCGAGTATAGGCCGGTGGAGGGGTTGGAAGGGGTCGGACGCGATATCCAATACCACCACCGTGCTCAGCATCCTCAAAAACGAGGGGAAAGTGTGTTTCACTGCAGGGAAATCGCTTGAAACACGTTTAGCCCCTCGGGGGGGGGGGGGGGGGGGCGTTTTGAGGGGTTGTGCAAACCCAATTAGAAATTCTGACGCCGTCATCGTGTTCAGCATCCTCGAGAACTGGGGGGAATATATATTTGTCTCTAATACTTGAAAAATAAAAATTCACCCCTTTCGGGGGCGAGTATAGGACGGTGGAGGGGTTGGAAGGGGTCGGTAGCGACATCCAACACCACCACCGTGCTCAGCATCCTCAAAAACGGGGGGAAAGTGTGTTTCTCTGCAGGGAAAGGTCTTGAAGCGCGTTTAACCCTTCTGGGGGGTGGTTTTAAGCCGTTTTGAGGGGTTGCTCAACCCCAAAGAGAACTTCTGACGCCACCATCGTTTTCAGTATCCTCGAAAACGGGGTGGGGGGGGGGGGGGGGATATTTGCCGCTAATACTTAAACAATAAAAATTCACCCCTTTCGGGGGCGAGTATTGGCCGGTGGAGGGGTTGGAAGGGGTCGGACGCGATATCCAACATCACCACCGTGCTTAGCATCCTGAAAACCGGGGGGAAAGTGTGTTTCTCTGCAAGGAAACCTCTTGAAGTGCGTTTAACCCCTCTGGGGGGTGGTTTTTAGCCGTTTTGAGAGGTTGCGCAACCCCAAAGAGAAATTCTGACGCCGCCATCGTGCTGAGCATCCTCGAAAACGGGAGGGGGGGGTACTCTTGTTCCGGCTGAAGATATTTCGATTTTTCGGGTCTTTTTCCGACTCACATACGCCACTATGTAGCGAATATGTGGTTTCATATTCATAGATAGTTTAATGTCTGTAAGAGCGTTCTCAAATCAATTTATACAGCTTGGCGCAAAGATACAAGAATAAACTCACAAGCCGTATTAATAAAGAATTGCTGGTTGGGCTTGGGCATCGTTTACCGTCGAGTGGGTGCTTCCATATAAGGAAAGCGAAAATAATAGAATGATGATGGTACAACGTTTGATAGCGGTAGAATTATTTTGGGTCACTGGGTTAATAAAGTCACCGAATACGCTATGACGCGAACATGATTAATTTTATTATCTATACTATACAATATGTTAAAGAGTTTTCGCGTATTGGTATATTATATTATGATCGCTTTCGTAAAATACAGGGACCCTTAAAATGAATGGACTACTTCTCAAACTTTAATTGTATTTTAGTCATGAAATTATCAACGGAAAATTAAACGGAATAATAATTAAAATTAGTGAAAGAAGAATATTTAATATGGAATATAGTGTGGTTTAAGTTACCACCGTTATTCTCAATGCATTCATGTAAATGTTGAACGAATTTGGAAAATACCACCGACCTATAACTGTGGATTCGTACAACTTATGGGGTGCATAGTAACAAGTGTGGGCGCGCACGGTTTACCGGTCATATTTTTAAAGGTTGCTCGTCGTTTGTCTTGTCTTGCTTGCGCACAATGTTGTCGCGGTCATATAGGCAACCACGCCGGTATTGGTGCCGATTTGGTTGCCAACCAACGACATGAACCAACGACGACCGTCCAGAACTGAAATCAGTCGTAGGGATGTAGCATATTATAGTATATTAAGTAAGATACACGTTTCATAAGACATTATCTTAGGGCACGCGATTAATTTAGAAAACGACCCGCGAAGCGGGAAGGTTTCTAAAGTACAAGTGCTCTAATTGTCTTATGAACCGTGTATTTTATAATACTTTTTCTATTTGGGTTGGCAATACTTTTACAATTTAATAAAATGTTACAAGTATCAAAAATGCCATGATAGAAACAATTGAACACAACAAAGCTTCTTCCCATCCGTTATGATTAAAAATAAATATTTTATTAAAGTTAATAAAAATGAGTCAGGAAGAAAGTTGTACTCCGTCAGAAATACGAGAAATTGCAGAAAATAATCTAGAAAAACTTTTAAAAAGAATATGCAAAACTTTGAGTTATTATGCAAGCAGAACAAAGTTCAAAATATAGAACAAAATAATAAATAATACTATTGAACAAATTATTGTGTCGACACAAAATCTGACAGGAATAACAATTAATGCCCAGGAAATGTATACAGTAACTATATATATATATATATAAAGTAATATGTATAATACTATATTGAATTAAAAATAAAAATAGTACTTTATTGAATAAAACTTTAGAAATAGAGCATAAACTGGAAGATATTTCTATTATTTTTAGGTTATGTTGTTTTATAGTTGTGACTATAATTTAGTTGACGGACACCGTCAGCATAATATATATTTCCGAGTATAGGTATTTGAGATAAATATCCTGTAAAATGATCTATTTGCAAGGATAGTATTTTAAGTTTTACATAAAAAATTTCTGTCAAATCCACAATGCCTAGAAAACTAATTTCAACGAAATCGAAGTAAGCCTAAAATTCGAACCCTACTTGCTGTCAACATAAAAAAAAATAAAATTTCAGTTTCATAAAGTTGCAGGTTATTCAATTTTTTTTTGCATTTCATAATGTAGCCATTATGAAACCCAAATAGAAAAAAATCTAACGATATGTGAACAATTTTATGCGAAAAAATTGATTGTTTATTGCCCAATAATGATGTGCCAAAATATTGCCGTGTAATCATTTTCATTAAGGGCGAAGTACGGTCCTGTTCGCCGGTTAAGGTCAACAGTTTATCACTCGACATTGCGCATGACATCTAACGATCAGCTTTTGCACTTTTGCTTTTAGAGTTTGGCTATCCATAGATATGGGTCGGTAAATCAGACACGCACTGATGCCAGTATTTAGGGCAATACACATTTCTTCCTAGTGAACCGAAAATCTTGTTCCGGAAGCCAGCCGCTTCCCAAATTTTTGCGCTAATGAAACCGCTTAGCGAGTTTGCGAGAAGTCTCCGATATTTCTCATTGTTAATGTTTTATTATTAGGGGAACTAAGGGTAAATGAAGGATCCCCGATTAGAAAGGAATGCCTCGGGCTATATCTGTATACCAGTAGATCGAAATCGGCGGCTTCCATTTCAAGATAGCGCATAAAGCCCTGGTTTTTATTACATTTCGTTACGAAATATTTCGGTGAATTGGAACGGAAAAGTTCGTCGTTGGTCATTTGGTCATATATGTGTGGTTTTTACTGAAGTACAAGTGCGTGGTTAAAAATGGACGATATTAGGAGATTCATTTGTATAGGGTGATCACGTATTATGTCCCCCATCTTAACCTTTTTATTTTACGTACTTGAGAAAAATTAAAACGGTTTTTTATACAAGGTTCTTAAAGTAGTATTTGCAATGGGAACAAATATCATTTAGGTCTGTTGATTTACAAGTACGGTTGAACATACCTGTTTTCTTTGATTCAAATTCTACTGCTATTTATATCCAAATATTCTCCTTCATTTGTATGTCTTTAAAAGTTTTTAATTTTTTGCACATATGGGTGGATTTTCTTTTACCTTCTATCTATCTACTTTTACTTTCTATCAACAATTCATCTTCTAAGGCACTAAACTCTAGTTTAGGGTATTTTACACTCATAGTTAACAACATAAAATTTCACAAAAATAATAATCTGCAGCCGAAAAACTCCGTTCAATCCAAAAGGTTGGATACCGACGAAATTTCGTCAACGAAAAGTTATTCCGCTTGACATGTGTCATTATTAAGTGACACGGGTTATCGGTTCTTTGTTTTCGGATATATCACTAGGCATACGAGGGTCTAGCCCGTATTTAACGGGGCCTAGAAAGAAAAAATAAAAAATAAAAGAGTTTAAAATAAAAACTGGCAACAGGGCAAGAAAATCTACGACAGAATAAAGAATCGGCGTAACTAAACGCGCTCATTATTTTTAGCGACTATATTATTATTAATAAATCGGAATATACAATTGTGCCTATAGGGGGCCCTAGGCCCGTTACGCATTTCGGGGTCCCGTATCACTTCAAAAAGTATTTTTTCCTTAATAAGTTATGCGAAAATAACTTTTTATGATTTACTAATATCATAATATGATCACAAGTTAGTGTTTGTTCGGGCTTGTTCGTACGTAAAATAAGAAGGTTAAGATGGGGGGACATAATACGTGATCACCCTGTATAAATGAATCTACTAATATCATCTATTTTTAACCACGCACTTGTACTGCAGTAAAACCCATACATGTGACCAAATGACCAACGACGAACTTTTCCGTTCCAATCCACCGAAATATTTCGTAACGAAATGTAATAAAAACCAGGGCTTTACCTGTTAAAGTTGCTGCTGTTTGTTATTTTACTATTAAAGATTGTTTCACGAAAAATGGATATAATACTTAATGACTGCAGTAAAAGTACCTGGGGCCATCCCATTATTTATGACCGTTTGTTATTATTATGTGGAAAGGACCGGATTGTAATAATTATAATTAAATATAAGCACATCAGGTAGGTTAGGTTGCTTAATTTATATTTCAATATCTTTTTGTTATAAAATTTGTTAGTTTTTGAGGAATGGTTCAAGAATTGTCTTTTATCAAACATTCCTCAGAATAGCGTGATAGTAATGGACAATGCGAGCTATCACAGTCGCCAATAACATAAAGCTCCAAGTTCAAATAATACAAAATTGGAGATTCAGAACTACATGGCGGCGAATGATATATATTTTGAAGAAAGTTATAAAAAAAGTGATCTTTTAGAAGTTTTAAAGACATTTTGTATAAAAAAAGTATATGTTTGTGACACATTGGCAGAAGAAATTGGACATACAGTGCTACGACTCCCACTCTATTATTGCATTTTTAACCCCATAGAGCATATGTGGCACCAGTTAAAATCACTGGTTAGGTCTGAAAATATTTCGAACAAACCCTACTTTAAGTTCTAGTGCTGTAGAATTAATACGAAAATCCGTTAATGATATTCCCCCAGGTAGTTGGAAAAATTCAGTCCGTCACGTAATAACTGTAGAAAATTCGTATATTAGTCTGGATCGTATAATTAATCCAATTATAATTAATTTTGATTAGGATAGCGATAGCGAAACAGAACTATCTATAGAATGACATTATAAATGTAAATAAATATGACTAGTAATATTTAAAAAAAATGTTATTTCATTTGATTACATTAATATAATCATATCATTACTAGTTTTCCTTAGTCCGTCCCTTCATACTTCACTTGTTTATTGCCAAGCTCTTGTCGACACAATGGGACCGACCCAGGATATCATTAAGTCGTATCCAAATTTCGTGAAACGTACCGTACCTGTAGTAAAGTTACTACTCTGGTGAAACATTCAAAATAATCTTATGATTTGGGGGGCGAAGTCCTTTTAAATTCGCATTTTGTCAGAGGTAGATATTGTTCTTTATTCTTCAGTAAAAAATTGAAAAATGTAAATAAAACCTTCCTGCTTAAAAGAGGCTTTGTGGTGATTTGAGGTTTTTTTGTAGTCAGTGCTTTGTTAGGTATTTGAGTAGTAAAGGTGCGAAGGGGAGCCAGGCCAAGATGGGCGGGGGGAGTTAGGAGATGTGGAACCCGCCACTGAAAATAATGTCCCTGTACTCAAAGTCAAAATAAAATTTGGCTCTCTGGGATCGTTAAGAATGAAACTTGCGTAAAATTGATTTAGTCCAGATTCTCCAAGGGACCTGAAATTCCATTTTATTATCATGCTACAACTGATCTTCATAATGCCGTCTCAAGATAACGCCAATTAGTGGGTGTTTCAGTCCCAATAATATAACCATTAAATCAGATCTATTAATTAAGCATTATAACTCTATTAGGCTTAATTACATTTATAAATAGGTAATTCCTACATATGCATAACTGAATATAGTTCTGAAGATTACAATAAAATATTATAAATGCATTATTATCGGATTTGACTGTCACTAATGGCAACGTTCGTCAATGACGTAGTTACCTACTTACCTATAACTTGCTAGTAATGGTACGCATTAGTTTTTTATTACCGTAGAAATACCCATGGAACTTAATTTGTAATTATCGTTACTTGCTTTCAGACTTTAGGAGATAATTGTAAACTATATTTTCCGTTATTAAGTGTCAAATTAAAATGTCATGTAACTGATCATGTCACTGTCATTTTCATCTACTTTGAGCGCATTCAGCAGAGCCCATCGATTTGTAAGAAAGTAATAATCGCTGAATGCAGTAAAAAAAATCAATTCCATAAATCGGTGGGACGCCATTTTTTCCATCGAATTTAAAAAGCGATTTATGTCAGTTTTGTTTGTCAGGTTGAGGAAGTGAAAATTATTAAAAATAACGAAACAAGTGAATTATAATTATAAAAACATATTTTTCTATTTGTGTTTCATAATGGCTACATTATGAAATGCAAAAAAATTGAATAACCTGCCACTTTATGAAACTGAAATATAATTTTTTTAATGTTGGCAGCAAGTAGGATTCGAATTTTAGGCTTACCTCGATTTCGTTGAAATTAGTTTTCTAGGCATTATGGATTCGACAAAAAAATTGTATAGAAAACTTTAAAATACTAACCTTTAACCTTGCAAATAGATCATTTTTACTAAATATTTATCTGAAATACCTATACCCGAAAATATATAACATGGTGACGATGTCCATCAAACAATTTCTAGTCAACAACTATAAAACAACATAACCTAAAAATAATAGAAATAGCTTAAAGTTTATGCTCTATTTCTATAGTTTTGTTCCAAAAAGTACTATTTTTATTTTTAATTCAATATAGTATTATACATATTACTTTATATATACATATTTATAGTTACTGTAGACATTTCCTGGGCCTTAATTGTGATTGCTGTCAGATTCTGTGTCGACACAATATTTTGTTCAATAGTACCTATTATTTATTATTTTCTTCAATATTTTGAACTTTGTTCTGCTCGCACATAACTCAAGTTTTGCATATTCTTTTTAAAAGTTTTTCTAGATTATTTTCTGCAATTTCTCGTATTTCTGACGGAGTACAACTTTCTTCTGACTCATTTTTATTATTAATTATGACGGATGGGAAGAAGCTTTGTTGTGTTCAATCAATCATGGCATATTTGATACTTGTAATATTTTGTGAAATTATAAAAGTATTGCCAACCCAAAAAGAAAATATTGATTCAAATGGAAAAAATCTACTATACTTTTTAAAGTTTTTCCGACTTTAAAGACCCAAATAGAAAAATTATTATAAAATACACGGTTTTATAAACAATTAGAGCACTTGTACTTTAGAAAACTCCCCGCTACGCGGGTCGATTCCTATATTAAACGCGATAATGTCTTATGAAACTTGTAACTTAATATACTATTATACACGATCTTCGCCAGTGAAACGGAGCATTAAAAATAAACTTATCCATTTCGTACGGAAAAAAATGTAATATTTGATGAAAATGTTTAGGAGGAATCCTAACCAAAGAAAAAACTGGCAACAAAATGCATTCAGCAGAAACTACAAATCGATGCGTATCGTGACGTCACCGATTAAAATATATAACACACCATGGATGATATTGGTTTCCTAGGCGATTTATTTAAATTTTGTTACTTTGAAACGAAATAAAAGATTCAGATTAAGGTAAAAAATAACGGGAATCATTCCATTACCATCTTTCCGGATAGCGAACAAAATATACATTTTGCGCAATTTCTTCGTTTTTTTCCACTTTCAATATAGACTGATATCATATCAAAATTTTCAAAATGTTGATAAATCATTTTCACAAATGAAGATGTAAAAATGCAATTGACGTTAAATGTTAATAGTCAACATAGTTGTGTCTAGGATATTAGCTTTTGTTTCATGGTCTACTGTGGTTTAAAGTAATATAGTTTAATAAATCGTCAATATCATACATGGTGTGTTATACAGGGTGTCCGGGAACATGTGGGAAATCTCCCGGATATGAAGAAAACACGTGAAAATAATACTATAGGTTCATATAAACTTCTTTCGTATCGGCCTCCTCTTCGGAGATATGGGCTCCCAAAGAGCACCAATGGAATCAAGTTTTTTACACATAATTATTGAACCACCTGGTATATTTCAATTATTTTTTAATATGATGTATACCAGGTAAGACCCGTCAAATTACTACCCAAGAAACTGTTGTGAATTACTCACAGCTGCAGGGACGGACTAGCTGTAACACTCATGGGCCCATTTTTTTTACGCCCTGTATGATGAGAACCTTGGACAATGTTTTTTACATCCCTTTAACTATTGGCTAAAAATTAAGTACTCTTCATTCATGTCGCTAATCCTAACCGTTTTCGAGAAAACGTCATTTTATTTACACTGAGTCCCCTAACTGCTCATGGGCTAAATATGAAAAAGCGGAATCTTGAAGGTTGAACATTGGATCGGAACAAAGATGTATCTTTTATTGAAATACCCGATGCACATGATGTATATGAAATGCCGTTTTTTCGAAAACGGTTAGGATTAGCGACATAAATGAAGAGTACTTAATTTTTAGCCAATAGTTAAAGGTATGTAAAAAACATTGTTCAAAGTTCTCATCATACAGGGCGTAAAAAAAATGGGCCCATGAGTGTTACAGCTAGTCCGTCCCTGCAGCTGCGAGTAATTCACAACAGTTTCTTGGGTAGTAATTTAACGGGTCTTACCTGGCATACATCATATTAAAAAATAATTGAAATATACCAGGTGGTTCAATAATTATGTGTAAAAAACTTGATTCCATTGGTGCTCTTTGGGAGCCCATATCTCCGAAGAGGAGGCCGATACGAAAGAAGTTTATATGAACCTATAGTATTCTTTTCACGTGTTTTCTTCATATCCGGGAGATTTCCCACATGTTCCCGGACACCCTGTATATTTGAAAGGAGAATTTAAAATAGTATCTTTTGGATTAAAATATATTTTCTATTCCATTTAAACAAATGAGGTTAGGTCCGATAACTTTTTTACCTGACCCCGTATACTTATTCTGAAAACGGCAGATTATTCAACAATCAATATAAAAAAACGTTTGTATAAAACATTTTTCTGTATCTCCTTTAACTAGGAAAATATAGGGTACTTTTAAAATTGTCAATTTTTTGATTTTCCCCCATATCTCTTAACCGAGCGAAAATTTTCAAATTTTGATTTCACCATTTTAAGTTTGACCCAAAAAGAGCACATGATACCACATTACCTTTTTGATAGCACTAACAATTACAGAGATACCCCATAAAAGTGTCGAAAATGGGACAACCTGTACTTTGCAATATTTGGCACAGGCCACATTTAAAGCATAATGCAACATTTGTATACAGGGTCACTCACGGTGAGTGGTGGATATAGTATTCCCCTATTTTTAACGTGTATGTGTATCAAATTTTAAATAATAGGTCTTGTTGTTTACCGGAATCTGATAAACTGTAATTAAGTAAACCGCTTTCCCCTACAAGCGTATTCTCCAAGCCAAAATTGTCCGTCCAATCAATCGCCGAAAGAATGGTACCATCGCCAACCTAGAAAGAGAAATTAAGGTGGTTCCGATGCGTGAAACAAGTGCCATTATTATTCGGTATCTTGTCAGGAAAGTACAGCGGTGTGCCGGTTCCGCTACACTCTGATTAGTCTGGTAGCAATTAATGAACTTTAAGGTTGTATGAAAAAGTGGTATCGAGTCTTCGGTACCCGAATTTCATTTCAACCCTAAAAACCCTGTTATTTAATATATAAAGTTCTGTGCGATAATAAGTAAATTTTCGGATTTTTTGCGGTTTTTGTGGAAAAGCTTAGGTAAGTTGGTTTTATATTAATTACCATTAGAAATAGTTTTTAGAGCGTCAAAGAGAAATATAATTATCGTAAAAAAAATTATGCAATTTTGTTGTCTGTTAACTGAACACTGCATCTTTTTTTAATAATAAAAAGTTGCGTTATTAGTGGGTATATGTGAGCAAAAACTGAATTTTGACGATTTCGTTTTTTTTTTGTTTTCTTCTTATATTTGAAGAGATATGTGAAAATTAATTTTATAATCTCATTGACTCTTTTTCTTTCTCTAGATAGTTTAATTAAATTTTCAATTCGACGTTCCGTTTTTTCGCAACCATCAGCAACTGTGTTTTTTTAAATAGCAGTAACATATTATTTTATGCTTCATAAAGTCCATTTTATACAACGTGTCCAAGATAAGGAGGGCCAGTACAGGGATCTCGGAAACCGCAAGAGATACGAAGTCGGTGAAATGGAAGTAAAGTTGCGAATTTATGTTCCTAATAATATGCCGTTTAGAAAGTTTTAAAATTCTAAGTAGCTCCGGAGATATCCGGAAAAAACCGAAATTCTGAAAAATCGTTTTATTGTTTTCCTGGGATTTTTTGAGATCGAATTCTAAAGTAAATGACACTTTTGCATTGTCACTTTTTCCGCTCTATCTAACAGCGTTAATTGTTTTTTAATCCGACGAGTCGTCTTCGAAGGGCCATTATCAACTTTCTGTGTTTATATACGGTCCTGCTTTTCTGATATTGGAATTTGATAGCTTTTTTTCTTCCGAATGTAACGATGTATGACACATTGTGGTTTAATTACGTTTCGAGGGTTTTTTGAACAACATCAGGAAATTTTGGGATACGGTCCTGTATTTCTCCTAATTTTATAAATAATATCTCATAAGTAAGCCCTAAATTTTTACTTATGTTGGACTAGTTCAATAAATAACAAATAATTTAATAATAAACCACAAATAAGTGAACAAAATACAGAAACATTATTTCTGTTGATTCGGGATTTAAAAGAAAAGTAGGCGCTTGAAACAATAAAATTAAGATGGTGCCGCGTGATTTGTTTCACTTGACATTCCCATTGTGATCATTTGAGAGCGTTTTAAGAGGTTCTTTATTTTCCAGAAAATATGGAACATAAATTTAAAAATGCTGAAAAGTTTGATATTCTATCGCATGTTTTATTTTATCTCAAAAAAACTGTTATGTGGCAGTTAGAAGATGTTATTTGTGCTTAGAGAATAACGGAAATCATTTTGAACACCTGATTATGTAGTTCCTTACTTTTTTCGTTGTTCGTTTTATTACTGTTTTGGAATGATTTTTGTTCACTTATTTGTGCAAGTTCCTTTAGAATTCGATCTCAATAAAACCCAGCGATACAATTAGAAAATGCTTTGGTACGATTTTTAAAAATATTTATACATCCTAAAATGAAGGTTTATTACACATTATCCTAATTCTTTTTCTTGCCATCGCATCGTGACAAAATATTTATACTATTCAATTCAGATATTTTCCCAAAAAAGGTTTTTAACAACATCAGCTTCAAAAAAATATCCATTTCCTTTAAATCTATTGTGTGTACATCGCGTTTAAGAGATACGGGGGAAAATCAAAAAATTGACAATTTCAAAATTACCCTGTATTTTCGTAGTTAAAAGAAATATGGAAAAATGTTTTATACAGAAGTTTCTTTACATTGATTGTTGAATAATTTGCCGTTTTCAGAATAAGTATACGGAGCCAGATAAAAAAGTTATCGGACCTATCCTAATTTTTTTACATGGAACACCCTGCATATTTTAATCCAAAAATATACTATTTTAAATTCTCCTTTCAAATATACAACACACCATGAATGATATTGATTTATTAGGCGATTTATTAAACTTTATTACTTTAAACTAATGTAGGCCATAAAACAAAAACTAATATCCTAGAGACAACTATGTTGACATTCTAGTTGTTGTTAACATTTAACGTCAATTTCATTTTTTAAATATTCATTTGTGAAATATACTTATCAACATTTTGAAAAATTTGATGATATCTATCATCCATGGTGTGTTATAAATTTAAAAAGAGAATTTAAAATGCTATCTTTTTAGATTAACATATACAGGGTTTCCATTTAGAAAAATGAGGTTAGGTCCGATAACTTTCTTACCTGACCCCGTATACTTATTCTGAAAACAGTAGATCATTCAACAATTATTATAAATAAACTTGTAAAACATTTTTCTGTATCTCTTTAAACTAAAGAAATATAGGGTAATTTTGAAATTGTCAATTTTTGGATTTTCGCCCGTATTTCTTAAGCGAACGAAAATTTTCAAATCTTGATTTTACCATTTTAAGTTTGACTCAAAAAGAGCACATGACACCTACATTACTTTTTGATAGCACTAACAATTACGGACATACCCTATAAAAGTGGTCGAAAATGGGACACCCTGTATTGTGTCCATTAATTCACGACCGGTAGACATATTCATTCATTTCGGTTAAAAGTCGTAATCTTGTCAGTTCATAAAAGTTATAGTTACGTATAAATGAACCAAAGAGAAATTTTTGTGTAATTATATTCTAATTTGTTTCCGGAGTTAATTGTTTTTACGTTTTCTTGTATACATTTATTTCCCTTTTATTAATCCTTGTACGGTGATTGCATTCTATGCATTCGTGATTAAAAATAAATTAATTATTTTAATTCAATGTCTGAAAATAATGTAACTTTGCTATGTAATGTCTAGTTAATAACTATTTTTATTGTCTGTCATAATTACATAAGTTTTTTTGTTAGTGCTTTTCTTATTACTTTCTTGTAAATACCGCACGCAAGATATATAATACGGAAAAAAGACGACAGCAAAATTATTACATTTTTTACAAGTGCTCCGAGTCCTTGGGGCCAAATAAATAAAGAAATTCTTCAAACAATACGATCCTGTCTGCTTCTGTCTGCTCCTGTCTACATGACATGAAAACACTCACGCATGGAGAATGTAAATATCCATTTATTATTGTTGATATGTATGGCCCGGTGGCCTAGTGGTAGAGTGTACGCCTGGCGATCTGAGAGTAGCGGGTTCAAACCCCGCACTCGACATTTCTGCTTTTATTCATTTATCAGTGAAAAACTGTGAATAGCGGGCAGTACATGGTGACACGAAACGGGCGGGAAAAATCTTTCCCGCCCGCTTCGATACTTTCCCGCCCGTCCTTGCTCTCTCGGAGAGGTCTGGAAAGCGCCAGTCTCGGTGAAGTGAACATGCATGAAAAGAGGCACTTTCGGAACACTTGGAAAAAAAAGTATATGTATGGATGTATTTTCGTTTAAAGATTAAATTGGCGCTTTTGCCGAAACTGAATATTCTATTCTGATGACTAAGACTAAGGAAATTATAAAGTTTGTCGTTACAAAAACACTTTATTTTCAGGGCTGTCGGCGGTTAGATTAGCAAAAATTATCTGTTAATTATTGTAAATACTTCGTTTATTTCTGGTTCTAATGAGACTAGAATAATGTATGTATGAACCATTTACCAATATTACGACCTAAACGAGTAATATACAGGGTGTACTAAATATGACACTAGACCGATTCAGTCGTATAAGTTTTTTCGAAATGTTTCTCGTTCTATATGTACAGGGTGTCCCTTTTTCGATACTTTTATACGATATCTCCGATTGTTAGCTCTATCAAAAAAGTCATGTAGGTGTCATGTGCTCTTTTTGGGTAAAACTTAAAATGGTAGAAGCAAAATTAGAAAATTTTCTCTCGCTTAAGAGATACGGGGGAAAATCAAAAAATTGAAAATTTCTAAATTACCTTATATTTTCTTAGTTAAAAGAGATACAGAAAAATGTTTAATACAGAAGTTCCTTCATATTGATTGTTGAATAATCTGCCGTTTTCAGAATAAATATACGGGGTCAGGTAAGAAAGTTATCGGACCTAACCTCATTCTTTTTTAAACGGAACAACCTTTATATTTTAATCTCAAAATATAGCATTTTAAACTCTCTTTTCAAATTTGTAACACACCATGTTATTTCTAGGATATTAGCTTTCGTTTCATGGCCTACTGTGGTTTAAAGTATATAAATCGCCTAGCAAACAAATATTATTCATGGTGTGTTATATATTTGAAAAGAGAATTTAAAATGTTATCTTTTTAAATTAAAATATATAGGGTGTTCTATTTTAAAAAATGGGGTTAGGTCCGATAACTTTTTTTACCTGACCGCGTATACTTATTCTAAATATTATTAAAAAATCATTATAAAGAAACATTTGTGTAAATCATTTTTCTGTATCTCTTTTAACTAAGAAAATATAGGGTAATTTTGAAATTGTCAATTTGTTGATTTTCCCCCGTATCTCTTAAGCGAGCGAAAATTTTCAAATTTTGATTTTATCATTTTAAGTTTGACCCAAAAAGAGTACGTGACACCTACAAACCCAGTACAATGAATCCTCTCATAACGGACACCTCTAATAAGCGGACTCTATTAAAGCGGTCATTTTTTCATAATCAACCTCTCTTGGAGGGACTTTCCTTTGGGCGGACGCGGACAGGCTGTTTTCATACAAAGAGTGCGAAAACCCTCCTTTAAACGGACAAAAAATGTTTTTAAGTATTTGGGAGACGAATAAGTACGGTGCAAAAACTCTCCGAAGACAGACCGGCAACCAATCGCGTGTGCGTGGCAACGCGAAAGGACTTCGCCGAATGAAAGCATGTGTGATTCCCCGACAGCAGTCCGCCGTTTATTTGTTTGTAGTTGTAAGGTTAAAATCGTAAACAAGGCACAAAAATGTCGCGTTTTGAGCTTGAAAGAGAATATTGATGATGTGGAAGTTTGTAATTTGATAACAATGATTTGGGCGAGTTCATTAACATTGATAGCAATGTGCTATTAGAAGATGATAGTGACCCCATTCCTACCGATTATGTACTCCAAACTGAAACCACATCACTATCTGACGACTCTGATGAAGAAGTTGAATGCAGTAATCAAACAAATGTCACCAATTATCAACAAGCCATTAGTAAGGTAAAGGAATTATAAGAGTACGCAGAGAATAGAGGTGACTCGACAGCAATGGAATTGTTATCAAACTTCGAATTACATTTTCTAGATTACACAACACGTCAAACTACGTTATTAGATTTTTTTAGTACTACATCCTAACTAAAACTAGTGTATTTTGGTTATGTTATGTTTATTTGTACATACATATACATAGTAATAATTTTGCATTTACATATAACCTAACAAAAATTTTCCAATGGGGCCGACACCTCTATTAGGCGGACACATTTAGACGGTCCCGTAGGTGTCCGCCTAAGGGAGGTGGCGCCCTCTAATCTGTAACTTCAAAATGTCTATAAATTCTCGTTTCTTACTCATAAAAACAACTTTTAATCCGATACGTTAAACCGCTTTCAAATTATGGCTTATTTGCGAAAATAAATACCCCGTATTTCTATAACGAGACATATTTCGAAGAAACCTATATGACGTAATTCATTTATGAGTAACTTCTTTTGGACTTCCATTGATTGTCTGTATATTTGGAGTTTTTTGTACATTTTTCTCCCCTCGCTCTTCATACGGAAATGTTGAATTGGGGAACAAACTTACAAAATTCTACGAACTTTAACCTATCATATCTTGTAGGCCCCGTCGAACGTTATAATCTAGCGTAGCAAACCATTTGCCGTACTTTCGGTAATTCACTCACCGTTTTAGTTTGAAATGAGTCAGCGTTATAGGGGAAGTCTATAATTCTTCCTACTCGATTAATATTCTACAGGTCTTCTTAATTAATATTAATATCATTATTAATTTCAAGGCATCATGTATTATTACGTCAAAAAAGTTCTTCAAAATTGTGTTATTATTTCTTGTGTAACTCATATTAATGAGACAACGACCAAATCTGGAAAACAATAATATTATTTTTTTTACATGTGCCCCGAAAGTGCCTCCTTTCATGCATGTTCTCTTCACCGAAAGTGGCGTTTTCCAAGAGAGCGGGCGGGAAAGTATCGAAGCGGGCGGGAAAGATTGTTCCCGTCCGCTTCGAGTCACTATGTGCTCATAAATAAATAAAACCAGAATTGTCGTTGCGGGATTTGAACCCGCGGCCCTCAGATCGCCAGGCGGACACTCTACCCACCGAGCCATACTACAGGCGATAATAAATAGCGGATTATATATAAATTAAATTCCCAGTTAATTTTTCAAAGATGTTTTAGAAAAATGTCTGAAGAATTTCTTTATTTGTATGGCCTCAAAGACTCGGGCACTTGTAAAAAATAAATAAAACCAGAGATGTCGAGTGCGGGATTTGAACCCGCGACTCTCAGATCACAAGGCGTACGCTATACCACTAGGCCACCGAGCCTATTTGTCAAAAATAATAAATAGATATTTACATTCTCCATGCGCGAGTGTTTTCATGTCATGTAGACAGGAAAACTGTCGGAAGAATGTCTTTATTTATTTGGGATCAAAGCGTCGGAGCACGTGTAAAAATAAATACGGTACATATCTCGGGCCGTCGGAGGCTTTTCCGGACCCGTGCGGTGGCCTCCCTCACTTTCGGCTCGATCAGCCATCTCCGCATCTCGGCCGTAAAAGCCTCTTTTCGGCCCTTGATACGTAATGTACTATTATCTACAGGCACTATTAAAAATCGATTTTTTATCGTTTGTTGTCAGTGTCTACATTGTAATGTTATGACAATAGTGTTAAACGTTGATTACTGTTGACACTAGCGTTATTTATGTAACAAATACATCTCTACGACACCAAGGGAAAATTTGAGGGAACGAGCCGAAGGCGAACATTTGAAAAACGTAACTTTATGCATAAGTTTCATACAATATTTTTTCGACGATTGTATCAGTCTCTTTTTAAATTAAAAAATATACAGGGTTTTATGGAAATGACGTATTATATTTAAATGGGTGACTTCTGGGGGGTCCTAGAGAAGCGCTACATATTTTTTTTTTTTCAAATCGAACGTTTAAAAAGTGGGATAATTCACCCATAAACCCACACACAACTCCTCGGCACAGTCACATTACACTGAGCAGCTGTGTAATAAACAGATGTTCTGGCGCAATGTTGCCAAATTGTTCGTGTAAAACTTTAGATTCTTATAAAAATAAATATTTAGCTACCTAGTATCCAAATAGAAGTGAATCCAGGTGCCAGTATACTAGCAAGTAATCCAGGGCACATAAATCTTCAGTTTTTTTGGTTTTAGTGGGTAAAGCTTATACCCCACTAAAACCAATTCGGCGTTTTTCTTCCAATCTCAGAACATGACCCTGTATATCGTCAGAGACACAAAACAAATAGTGAAACACTGAACAAATTACCATAAATCACTTAAAGAAACACACACATGTTTCAAATTAGTTTTTTTAAGATAGGCCCTTGTCACACAAAATCGTTACACACTAATGCATTCTTTAACAAACACACAAATAGGACACAATTGGCACTTTATAAACTAAAACGTTCAGCAATTGTTTTATCTGCTGCATCCAATATCTTTGACTTTATCAACTATTTCTTTATTCATCGTACCCCATAGAAAAAAATTGCATGATGTAAGATCCGGTGACCTTGCGATTTCCAGTCTCTTACTAAAGGAACATTTTCTAATATGCCTTCGACTTGATTTTTCTGTATGTACTAAACATTTTCCCACTTATTCGCACTGTACAGTTGATTAAATATCCCGAAAAAACTCTTTCGCGCGAAGCCGCTTGTTGTCAAGCAAATGTCAACTTCTATCCTGTCGATTTATACTAGAGATGTGGCTAATCTTTCGTTTTGAAATCCCGCTGAGAAACGATCGATTTAATTTTTTTAAGCTTTTCGAATGAAATAAAGCACCAGAGCAGCGATTAACAAGTTTTTTAATCTTTATTGGTATCTACAGCAGTGAAGGAAAACAATAATAAGTGCTGTAGATTATTATAATTATTTATTTCAACCTTTTTTGGTGAATGCACAGGAATCTACCGGAAAAGATGCATTTCATTAATACATTTCTAGTTTTTGACAGTTCGTGTTTTAAATGCGTCATTTTTAGTTCAAATAAATGTTATTTAGGTTATTTACATTTTACAATGTGTTTTATAATTAAAATCAAAAGTTCATACAAATCTAGGCGAGACAACCCAATGTTAATAAAAAACGATGTCTCCAAGTGAATTTTGTGTGTGTTTTGGCCAGTGTTCATGTGAAGTTTTCCGATTATGGGCTATGTGATGTGCCGGTTTCTTTACTAAAACGCTGTATAAGTTTTTATAGAAGTTGACATTAATTTTTAAATAAGACCGACAAGGTAAGGGTATGTGTGTGGCCTAAATAAAATTACATTAAAAATTTAATCAGCCAATCAAAAGTCAAAAGGACATTGACATTTGACCTAGTTATGTAGTTGGGTATTTCAAACTTAAAGAGTGTAAGGTGTAATTCTGACAACACCGGTGAGAATTCCGATGTGCCGCAGTGCTGTACAGAGGTATTCCTGGTTTGACGTCAGGTCATTTTTACCGCTAAATGAATTGAAAGCGCCATTTAAGGATATTTTTCTTCAATTTGTATTCATCTCAGGAATTGCCGGTTTAAATATAATACGTCATTTCCATAACACCCTGTATATTGGTGAATAACCAACTCAATAATTTTGTTGCAGGATATAATTTTTCCACACATTGGTATTTAATTTTCTTGTACTTTCGTAGCTAGGCTATATGTTGTTTATGTGGCATAAAGCATGTCAGCTCATTATAGGTTCTTTCTTTCATGTTGTTGTAAAGTTCTGTTTACGATTCATAATTATTTGCACATATCAATTTTTTTTTAAATTACCATTTTACTTGTTCCGAAAGAAAGTGCATAACATGCAGTTTATTAGGTCAACGGCCTCGCGCATCTATAATTGTGAAAATTGATCTTTTAATTTCCAAACAATGGAATTTAGATTAGTCGCAAGAATTATTTGGTGACATGCAAATAATGCAATATTGTTCGAAAGTAGGTTGTTCCAATTAAGGTCTTAATTATACCAAATTGTATAAAATACGAATGTCCTGATGTTAAATATTAAAAGATATCTAGATTTATAACTTGAAGGGCCAGAGCGATAACAAGTATAGTCGATATTTTTATTCTCGTATCGGAATTCTAATCCAAATAAAAAATATCTCCTAATATTATACAGGGTTGCCCATCAAAAACAGTCCAGCAAGGTTTACGGCTGTGTACGTGAAAATTAAAAAAAAACCTCGGACCCGTAAACTTGTGTTTTCAGGGGGACACGTAAACTTGTGTTTTCAGGGGGACACGTTTCACTATTAATTTCATCCCAGTAACTTCAACCCCCCTAGCGGGGGCGGCTACTGCCCTTGTTTTTTCGAATGGGAATGGGTATGTTGTGATACATCTTTTTAAAGAGCATTAAATTCTCTTTGTTTTGTAAATTTCAACTACGGGTCGCCGAGAAATTGGGTTTTAAAAAATGTAATTTTATTGAGTAATATTTACATGTTATCTTATTAAATGTTGAGAATGTTCGCCATTCACCTCCATACAACACAACTGCTCAAAGTGTTCTCGGACATTGTGAAGAACATCTGGTGTAATTTGTTGACATTGACATTAGTAATGCGGTTCCGTAAATCTTCTAAGGATTCGGGTTGGGTGGCATAAATTTTGGATTTTAGATGTCCCCACAAAAAGAAATCAAGGGGAGATAAATCGGGCGATCTCGCGGGCCATTCAATAGCACCCCTCCACCCAATCCATCTACCAGGAAACGTTTCATCCAGAACGTGGCGTACGGGTAATGCATAATGGGGGGGAGCCCCGTCTTGTTGAAATATTGGATTTTCTTCCTGGTAACGTTGGTCGTTTTCCATAATTCCAACTCCAACAAGTCTAAATAAGTATCTCCATTTAAATTTCCCGGTAAGAAAAGTGGTCCAATTATATGATCACCGAAAATATCAGCCCAAACGTTTAATTTCTGAGGATTTTGAGTATGAACCTAGTGGTAAATCCTTGGATTCGTGTCGGACCAGTAACGACAGTTATGTCAATTGACAGTGTCATTAAGAAAAAAAGAACATTCGTCTGAGAAGCGAACGTTAAAAAGGTAGTTCGAATAATTTAATACTTGTTCTGACATTACTTCACAAAAGTTTAAACGGCGATCATTATCATCTTCATTCAATTCTTGGAGAAGTTGAATTTTGTATGGGTGCCATCTATAATGTTTCAGAATTCTCTGTACAGTGGTCCGCGAAATTCCCGTTACATCAGACATTTTTTTGCTACTTAATGTTGGATTACTGCTTCATTTCTTACCGAATTTTCAATGATCCTTTTTTTATTTGCCACTGAACCAGTTTGACGAAATTGTGCAACTAATTCTAGGATATAACCATGATGTACGTGTCTATCTGGATGTCTATCATTAAACAAAGTTGCCGTTACTCTTGCACATTGATTGTTTATAAAATACAATTCAATAATTTCCACTCTCTCCTCAGACAAACCAAGCCACCCTCAAATAAAGGCAAAATAATCATAATATTACATGCTGGTTCAGAGAACGGGTTTGTTCCAAATTGTCTGTTGCTTCCAGCTAAAAACATAGCAGATTCTTCTTTAGATTACCATCAAGATACCAAACGCACAACATTTTGAAGATTGGTTTAAACATAAACTCCTTAAAAATATACCTGAAAATACCGTCATTGTAACGGACAATGCTAATTATCATAGTCGGCAAGCAAAAATCAATCCCAATTCTAATAATACAAAGGCAGAAATTCAAAATTTTATGATTGAAAATGATTTATATTTTGAAGAAACTTACAAAAAACGAGTTATCCTAATAGTTATACTTTTAAATTATATTATTTTCAATTATCATTAATTGTTATCATTATTTTACATTTATTATAGGTACCTAAAACTAAAAATACCTATCTATTTATTTTAAATTATAAAAATAAATCATGTGGTGTGGTATACATTTTTAAGCCGGCACTGATTCCATTTATTGAGCTTTGAAGAGGTTCAGGCGTATACAATAGGGTTTAATCAGGTAGTTTATTTATGGCAGTAAGAGTCAGCGGTATAATTCTTCAACAACTATACAGGTGAATCAACCTTTAGTTAAACATCATTGTTACAACAACAAAAACGTTTCTATGGTAACGAAATTTCGTAATTATTCTTATAATATCATGTTGACAGCCGAACGTCAAATATTGATGTTGACTTAAACTGTCTTTCAAATATATGGAAAAATCTCGCAATCAACTCTTGGTTCTTTTTAATTTTATACAATATTGAAAGACTTTTTTCTTGCAGGATTAAAAATGACATCGTTAATGCATTTGGTGGTGGAAAACTACAACGAACTATTGAAATCTACGAAAGGTAAGGGTCTTTTTGGTATTTTATTTGTCTAAGAAATTAATAATAGCTATGTTTACATTTATTATTTGGACGGTTCCTTAAAATTAAAAAATAATAGGAACAGTTCATTGTAAGAATAATTCCTATATTAATTTTGGCTGATTAAGATTCCGTCCACATTAAAATGCTCTCTTCGTCCATTTGTCCGTTTATAGTTTAAGCTGAAACTTGTGTATATGTAAAAAAATTATTTTCAAAAACGGGTTTCTAAATAACCAGAAGGGCAGGGGAATACATTTTTGTTAAATGATATTTGATTAGAGTAAGTATTCATGTATTATACTTAAGACGAAAAACGGCAGAAGAATAAGGGAGAGAAGGGAACAAATATTTCAAAAATAAAAAGTCTATACTTTTCAGGTCGTATTAATATCAAATAGCAATGTATGGAAAAATTATTATTTCCCAGACCACCCGATGATACCTTATCGTGGAGTCGATCGGGTTTACGAAAATCCCTTAACGAAATCGAGTATTTTTTTTTCCAATCGATACAGTAGGATCATCTCGACATGACTGACATGATTTGTAGGGGGCGCCTATATAATATCTCCGAAAATTATCCTCATACATTAAGCTAAACAACCCCTCTAGCTATCGACAAGTTTTTATTGTTTATTGACAAAGATAATGACACTTTTTGACGTTTAAAAAAATAAATCGATTTTCCAGCTACAAACTCAAATATTAAATATTATTACAATTGCGTTATTAATAATTACTAATTTTTTTTAGTTCTTTATTTAAAAGTTGTAATATAAAGTTGTTTTAACCATTATTCGAGTAATTTTCTCCCTAAATTACACTCGTGCATAAAAATTCTCAGATAATTTTGCATTTAAGCGTATTTCCTTTGAAAAACAACATTCGTTCATTTCTCAAATTTTGTAAAATAGCCCTCATCCTTCGGAGTCGGGCTATTTCGCGAAAATATGAAAATGAACTCTTGTTGTTTTTAGGCAATACGCTTTCATGCAAAATTATCGAAAATTTGTAGGCACTAGTGTAATTACCTCCGAAAATACTTTAGATATTATGTTCAATTTTGGAACGTGTTAATAGGATATAGAATCACACATTTTAGTAAGAAAAGTTATTTAATTGTTCCACCCGTGGCGTCCCTGCAAGCATGTCCTCTGATATTTTTTCATGTGCATATTTTTTCTGATTAGCCTGGTCAATTCTACATAAAAACCGTCTCTTGAGTTTTTATCGTCAGACGCACCGCACCTTGATTAAAACCACTAAATTCATATTGAAACTCATTATTATTAACATTGATAAAATAATTAATGATAAATTTTGTTTCATAAAAATTGTTGGAGTGGGCAATTCGATGCGTCTGACGAGAAAATCTCAAGAGACCGTTTTTATGTAGAATTGACCAGGCTAATCAGAAAAAATATCCACATGGAAAAATGTCAGTGGCGTACCATATTTTTTCTAAAAAATATCGGAGGACATGTTTGCAGGGACGCCACTGGTGGAACAAATGAATAACTTTTCTAACTAAAATGTGTGATTCTATATCCTATTAATACATACCAAAATTGAACATAATATCTAAAGTATTTTGTTCTCGACTAAGGTTGATAATACAGCTTGAAGTAGTAGAGACTTCTCTGATGATAGGTATGTAGACCTACCCTGTACTGACGAGAACAAAAGAGTTCGAAACCAGTCTGCAGGTGGTGACATCCTATCAATGGAAAAGGGTTCCTTTCAGTGGCGGCTCGTGGTGCTTCAAACAGGTGAGGCCCAAAAAGAGGAATAAATTTCCACATCACCTTGGTGCCGAGACACCTGAGGTATTATTCCATGATGCGTTGACCTTTTTTTTCATGGAGGTCATCGCCAATAGCCCTACCAAAACCATAAAAAAATAACTTCAAAACTATGAAAATGTTATTCAAATACAAAAACAAATAAATAAGGTAACATCAAAATATCAAATATGCTGTTTATTTTATTTTTTAATAAAATATTCTCGAAAATATTATAACATTTCACTTTTTATATATTAAGTCTATTCGACGGTTTTTTAAAGCTGCAAATTTATTTATAATGTCCTCATAAAACTGGGTATGCTCACTAATTCCTTTTCTTGTTAATACCATTTAATCTGAAATAGTACTTTAAAGTGCTACTGTGTAGACAAAACACGCCCTTATTTTATAAGGTTTCATCGGGTGATCCGGGAAATAATAATTTTTATTGGTATTTGAACAAATATTTTTTACAAATTGTCGATTTTGTGAGTTTAGATAGTGGCAGCCTAATATTGGTTGTGACAGGGTGTTGATGTGATCATGTCACAAACTTCTGGGGTAAATAGAATACATGAAAAAAAATAAGAGTTCATATGGTCCGAAAACGCTTCCTTGGAAAGCTAGAGTCCTTTGAACTAGTTTTCGTTTTGTACCTCTGGAATTACTTCAGCTATCGCAACCAATTTTGGAACATAACATACTGTTAGCAAGCTCATCTATTTGAGACTATGGGGCAATGTTAACTTTAAAGAGGCATGCGAGCCAGGGGAATATTTAGGCAAATTTAACTACAATACGAAAACTAGTGTATGAACTAGCTCCCTGAGTAAGCGTTTCCCGACCTATGCTCCATTTGTTTTTTTTTTCCATATCCATCTATCCTAGAAGTTTGCCACATGATCATAGTAACACCCTGTATATTAGGATATCATTTTTTAAATACAAATACTAGTAATGATTTCAATATTTTTTTGAGTAAAATACAAAATGAAAAAATCAATTGACAGCGTCATATAAAAGAAACAAAATCATCCATCCAGAGAAAAAAAAGACCTCTGTTGTTTTGAAAATATCAGCTGCTTGGCTAAATACTAAATGATATATTTTGTGGTTCTGAAAACTGGTAATGCAAACCAAACCGAAACGTCAACAGTCTAAAACATTGGTTAAAGACTTAACACAAGAAATACAAATGTTTATTTTGCAAACAAGCGGACAGGCCAAATTGAAAACTAACCATATTTAATTTCGTTTCAGATCCTGTGGTAGACTCATGGCTTTTGATGCAATCCCCCACCCCCGTAGTTATAATTGCAATTTTGTACCTTTATTTCGTATTAAGTCTAGGACCTAACTATATGAAAAATAAGAAGCCGTTTGAGCTAAAAAATGCAATGATTTTTTATAATCTCTACCAAGTCTTGTTTAGCATATGGCTATGTTCTCACGCTCTCAATGTTAAGAATGCCATTCCTCACTTTTTGAATCACACCTGTAGAAATCCATCGCCTAATAAAGAATTTCAAGCACTGGTAAGTGGAAATTTAATTGTATAAAGAGGCTAGATCCGACCGTTCTACTATACAGGGTGTTTCTTAATAACATGCTAATATTTAAGGAGATTATTCTTGGAATCATTTTCAGAAATAAGCTTCATATGAACATATGTCCTAAACGTATTAACTTTTATGATACGCAGTGTTTAAGATTTGTATGTTATTTTTTCATATTTTTTCTATTTGGGTTTCATAATGACTACATTATGAAATGCAAAAAAATTGAATAACCTGTCCCTTTATGAAACTGAAATTTTATTTTTTTTAATGGCAGCAAGTAGGGTTCGAATTTTAGGCTGTGTTCGATTTCGTTAAAATTAGTTCTCTTGGCATTATGGATTCGACAAATTTTTTTTATAGAAAACTTTAAAATCCTAACTTTTAACCTTGCAAATAGAACATTTTTACTAGATATTTATCTGAAATACCTATACTCGGAAATATATAACATGCTGACGGTGTGCGTCAACTAATTTCTAGTCACAAATATAAAACAACATAACCTAAAAATAATAGAAATATCTTCCAGTTTATGCTCTATTTCTAAAGTTTTATTCAATAAAGTACTATTTTTATTTTTAATTCAATATAGTATTATACATATTACTTTATATACAGGGTGTTTCGGGAGGAAAGGGAAATATTTTGGGAACATGTTCAGAAGATTCAGAAGAGAAATTAAGCCATATCGTCGTTGCCATGACAATACCTCCTATGTGCGACATTTTTAATTCAATACCGCCTATGTGATTGAATTTCTAACATTTCTATTTTTACATGATTTTCGTCAAAAAATTGTATTCAGCTTAGTTTATTTTCATATTTTTACAAAAAATTGCTTTTACTGCATTTAACACTCGGTGCTCTATAACCTGTAATGGTTTTTTGCGTCTCCTGAAAAATTTTGTATTTTACACATAGGAGAACTTGTCGTGACAACGACGATATGTTTTAATCCGATTCTTAACCGTCTCTGAAATAATCGGTTCTAAAGTTTTTTTTGTAAAGTTTTGGAGTAATTAAGAAGTTTTGTATTTCTAACTCCAGTTTGTAGGTAGGCCTCTGGGGGTGGATGAAATCACTAGTATACGAAACACGAGTAGAAACCGTGGAAGGACTCCACAATCGAATTTTTAATGCTGCAAATATCATTATAAACAATCCCCAAGCAATTCAACGCGCAACTCGAGCGATTAACAAACGTGGTGCAGCTTGTATTGAAGTTGGTGGGGGTATTTTCGAAAACATTCTAAATTAGTGGAATTTTGTTGTTTTACTAGTATCTATTGGTGTTGCCTTTGAAATAAAATATAGTTACAAAAAAAACTTTAGAACCGATTATTTCAGAGACCGTTAAGAATCGGATTAAAACATATGGGTTAATTTCTCTTATTTTGACCTTCTGAACATGTTCCCAAAATATTTCCCTTTCCTCCCGAAACACCCTGTATACATATTTATAGTTACTGTTGAGATTTCCTGGGCATTAATTGTTATTCCTGTCAGATTCTGTGTCGACACAATTTTTTGTTCAATAGTATTATTTATTATTTTGTTCAATATTTTGACCTTTGTTCTGCTCGCACCATAACTCAAAGTTTTGCATATTCTTTTTTCTCTAGATTATTTTCTGCGTATTTCTGAATGAGTACAACTTTCTTCCTGACTCATTTTTATTAACTTTAATAATATAATAATATTTATTTTTAAGTATGACGGATGGGTAGAAGCTTTGTTGTTTGTATCATGACATATTTGATATTTGTAACATTTTATTAAATTGTAAAAGTATTGCCAACCCAAAAAGAAAATATTAATTCAAATTACGATTGACGAGTGAGTGTGCTCAATTAATTTTAAATTGTTTAATTCAACTCGTTTATGGCAATTTTTTAAAGAAAACCTTTTTATAACTTATGTATATAGTGTATGTCACAGTTTTTTCATTATTTCTTGTAGAGCCTGATGATGGCTTTCTAATAGGCCGAAAGCGCTAGGCGATGGTTGGATTAAAATTACGATGAATACAAGTCGTTTTATTTTATTTTAAAGCTGTTTACAAAACAAAATCTGCTTCTTAACTACTAGATCCTTTTAAATCTTTGTTAATACCTAATTTCATAACAGAGTGCAAACGAATGAATTTCTTTTTCATACAAGAACTGTAAGTCAAACGGCAAGAAATCAAGAGAATGCATTTGCTCATCAAGGACTGAGAATTTCAAAAATTATTTTTATTTAAAAAAATAGTGGCGTACCGTATTCTTTTCTTCAAGAATACCGAGGGCAATTCCCGCATGAACGCCATTGGTATAAAAGTATAAGAAAGAGTGTATAACTTCACAAAAATATCTGGAGCAGTATCACAGATGTTAATCAAAAAGTAGATTTTTTGAAAATCTAACATCCTGTATCTCAAGAACAACCTACTTAAATATTAGCATGTTATTAAGAAACACCGTGTATACAGGGTGTTTCTGGAAGGAGTTATCTATACCACAAATGTTTCTCAACAAAAAGTCCTTTTTAAAAAGTTTTTGCTTGTAAAAAAATATAATTTGTCATTAGTTTTTGTATACAGAGAGGTCAAAATCTTAAAAAGTATTGATTTTAGCTATTTGGTTATTCGGAAAATAGTTTAGGCATGAGAAAAATCAATTTAAACAAAATTTTCTTTAAATCTTGAATTATGACAAAAACGGTTTTCCTAATTTTTCTTAAAAACAAAAATTGGATGTAGTGTCCTCTTAGATAAATTCAATACTTTTAAAGATTTTGACCTCCCTGTATACAGGAACTAAATTTTCTACAAGCAATTTTTTTTATAAAGGATGGCTTTTGTCGAAAAATTAGGTCAATTTGTGTCAGAGGTAACCGCAGCCAGGGACACCCTGTATAACTTAAATTAAAATATACTCAAGTCATTTGTTTACGTAAAAATGACAAACGCAGACCGATATTAGCAATGTAATTTGTTTTAGCTTTCCACCGGAGCATGGTGGTATTTTTTTTCAAAAATCGTCGAGCTACTAGACACTGTATTCTTTGTCTTGAGGAAGAAGCAATCCCAAGTTTCGTTTCTTCACGTCTATCATCATTCGATTACCATGTTAGGATCATGGGCTTACCTTAAATACCTACCAGGTTTGTTGACAATTATTTAAACAATATTTTCCCTACAGAATGAGCCCGTGTACATATTTCAAAATGAGTCTTCATTTCATATGAGTTCATTTAATTACTGTTATTTAAAGTTTGATCACGCCAATCTGTTGCGATGGTAAAAAAGCCACTGCGCGTGCTCTGACCCTCCGTCGTTCTCAACTAGGATAAGGCGCGATTCAACTTCCCCGCGCGTCTCTACCCCTCCATTTGGATGGAATGTCGATCGAGCGAGAAAGAGAGAGAACCTGCGTGAAAGCAAGTACACGTCTACGTGGTATAGGCGTGTTCTCTTGAAACGTTTCAAAGGGGAAACCACAACTGCCCTAAAGTGCATCTGTCCTACTCCTCGGAGGTCACTTCGTGTTGAACCGGGAATCTTCGTTTCTGCAATTGCCCTACCCACCATTACGAAGCGGAGGGAGCGGAAATCGACTAACAAGGATAGAATATGCATACTTTCTTTGTTGTTTCGTGTGTGTTTCGTTATGGAATAGTACATTACGTATCAAGGGCCGAAAAGAGGCTTTTACGGACTCGTGCGGTGGCATCTCGTCCTAAAAGCCTCCAACGGCCCGAGATATGTACCGTATTTTTTTTTGCTGTGCTCCGAAGCTTTGATGCCAAATAAATAAAGAACAGTTTTCCTGTCTAGATGACATGAAAACACTCGCGCATGGAGAATGTAAATATCTATTTATTATTTTTGACAAATAGGCTCGGTGGCCTAGTGGTATAGCGTTCGCCTTGTGCTCTGAGAGTCGCGGGTTCAATTCCCGGACTCGGCATTTATGGTTTTATTTATTTTTTTACAAGTGACCGAGTCTTTGAGGCCATATAAATAAAGAAATTTTCAGACATTTTTCTAAAACATCTTTGAAAAATTAACTGCCAATTTAATTGATATATTATCCGCTATTTATTATCGCTTGTAGTATGGCTCGGTGGGTAATGTGTCCGCCTGGCGATCTGAGGGTCGCGGGTTCGAATCCCGCACCGACAATTCTGATTTTATTTATTTATGAGCACATGGTGACTCGAAGCGGACGGGAAAGATTTTTCCCGCCCGCTTCGATACTTTCCCGCCCGCTCTTTTGGAAAACGCCACTTTCGGTGAGTGAACATGCGGGGCACATGTAAAAAAAAATTATTTGGTATAGTGTGTAAGTTTCGGATTCGAGCATGATTCGAAATTTGTTCTTTGGAATAGACATGTTGGCCAATGAAATAGTGTAGGACAGATGAACATTAGGGTAGTTGAACAGTAGGATAGATGAAGCCATCTCGTTTCAAACGTTTAAGGTGATCTTGCTCAATAGATATGGTTAAAAATCACGTATTAAAATGAGCAACGTGTACTTTTGTTGAAAATAAACAAGGCGGCGTTGCTTACCGTGCGTAAAGTTTAACTTACATAGATAGTAATGTTTTTTGCCATTTACGTTAGTTATCGTAGATAAAATAATAATAACACTTATTTAAACGATACAAATATTTACTATTGTTAAAAATATGTTAAATATTTATAATTTTGTAGGTGAACAAGGAATTGTAATAGGATTTTTGAATTCTCTGGTTCACGTTGTGATGTACTTCTACTACTTTTTGTCTGCAATGGGACCGAAATACCAGAAATTCCTGTGGTGGAAAAAATATTTGACCTGGATGCAACTTGTAAGTTGAACAGAGTAGAAACTAAATTTATTTTGTATTCTCCAGGGAAAATTGAAAGTAATATTTAAAGGACTTTGAGAGATATTAAAAAATAACTTTTTAAAATAAACATTTGAACATCCTGTAGCAAAATATTTAAGTTGTTGCGGACATATTTTCTCATCATGTCTCCATAAAATAACCTCAGGCGTCCCACTTTCGGATATTGGCACGTCAATAAGCAGGTCCCTGTACAGGGTGTCCCATTTTCGACACTTTTATTTATTGTTAGTGCTATCAAAAAGTAATGTAGGTGTCATGTGCTCTTTTTGGGTCAAACTTAAAATGGTAAAATCAAAATTCGAAAATTTTCGCTTGCTTAAGGGTACGGGGGAAAATCAACAAATTGACAATTTCTAAATTACCCTATATTTTCTTAGTTAAAAGAGATACAGAAAATTGTTCTATACAGAAGTTTATTTATAATGATTGTTGAATAATTTGCCGTTTTCAGAATAAGTATATGGGGTCAGGTAAGAAAGTTATCGGACATAACCTAATTTTTTTAAACACCCTGTATATTTTAATCTAAAAAGATAGCATTTTTAACTCTCTTTTCAAATTTATAACACACCATGGATAATAGATATCATACCAAATTTTTCAAAATGCTGATAAGTCATTTTCACAAATGAATATGTAAAAATGAAATTGACGTTAAATGTTAATAACAACTTGAATGTCAACATAATTGTCTCTAGGATATTAGCTTTTGTTTCATGGCCTACTGTGGTTTAAAGTAATAAGGCTTAAATAAATCGCCTAGGAAATCATTATTATCCATGGTGTGTTATATATTTGAAAAAAGAATTTGAAATGGTATCTTTTTAAATTAAAATAATAGGGAGTTCCACTTAAAAAAATGAGGTTAGGTCCGATAACTTTTTTACCTGACCCCGTATACTTATTCTGAAAACGGCAGATTATTCAACAATCAATATAAAGAAACTTCTGTATAAAATATTTTTCTGTATCTCTTTTAACTAAGAAAATATAGGGTAACTTTGAAATTGTAAATATTTTGATTTTCCATTTTAAGTTTGACCCAAAAAGAGTAGTACCTACATTACTTTTTTGATACCACTAACAATTACGGAGATACCGTATAAAAGTGTCGAAAATGGGACACCCTGTACAGGGAGTTGCTTATTTACGTGCCAATATTCGAGAGTGGGAGGCCTGAGGTTATTTTATGGAGATAAGTTCATGAGAAAATATGTCCGCAACAGCTTAAATTTTTTGCAACAGGGTGTGGAAATGTTTATTTTAAATAGTTATTTTTAAATATCTCCCAAAGTCCTTAAGATATTACTTTCAATCGGTATGTGAAAGTAGGATATAAAACCACATATTTTAATAAAAGTTTTTCTATGGATTCACCAGTGGCGTCTCTGCAAACATATCCTTTGATATTTTCTACAAAGAAAGTGGTACGCCTCTGACATTTTCCGAGTGCGTATTTTTTTAATTAGCCTGGTTAATTCTAGATGAAAATGGCCTCTTGCGTTTTTTTCGTCAGGTGCACCGCTCTTGATTAAAACAATTAATTCAAAAATAAAATAACATTGTGTTCATTCAATGTAGAACATCCATCAGGTTTGCAGAGCGAATTTTCCAACCGGTTATAAATTTCGTTCTACGCATGTTCGGTTGTTGGCCAGTTTCTAACTGGTTGCTGCTTTTTGTATCTGTAAACGGGTACAAATGCCAAAACCTATCAAATCTGAGAATTGACTTCTTAATTTAACCGACAAGTGTTCTTATTAAGAAAACAACGAATCGGTAAAACCAACAAGTAAAAACCCAAAGTTCCGTACCAATGTGCGCATTATTCTGTTCTGGTTGCAAATCAGTCGACAATCTATACATTTTGTTCTACGAACACGTCATTTTTGGTAAGCGATCACCGATTTTACTTCTGTGAACACTTTAAACCGTTGAAAACTTAAGGAGCATAGCCAATTAATGAATAACTATTGTTTTATCATGTTTTAGACTCAATTTGGCATCATGTTGGTCTACCTAGCGTTCGTTGTTGTGATGGACTGTAAATTACCAAGGGCTCTTACCTATTTCTTCGTTATCAACGTAGTTATTTTCCTGTACCTCTTCAGCGATTACTACATCAAGGCTTATCGCAAACCTGGTAAAATACCCATTAAAAGTGACGGTGTCGAGGTAAGTCAACTAATTTAACATTGTATCTTAATTATAACATCTACTTTATGTAAAATGAATGCGGCCGCCATAATAAATGCTACCATTTATTAAAAAAATTGTAACGCATGTCCCATTTTCGACACTATTATAGGGTATCTCCGTTATTGTGAGTGCTATCAAAAAGTAATGTAGGTGTCATGTGCTCTTTTTGGGTCAAACTTAAAATGGTAAAATCAAAATTTGAAAATTTTCGCTCGCTTAGGAGATACGGTGGAAAATCAAAAAATTGACAATTTTAAAATTACTTTATATTTTCTTAGTTGAAAGAGATACAGAAAAATGTTTTATACAGAAGTTTCTTTATAATGATTGTTGAATAATCTGCCGTTTTCAGAATTAGTATACAGGGTCAGGTAAAAAAGTTATCGGACCTAACCTCACTTTTTTAAATGGAGCACCCTGTATATTTAATCTAAAAATATACTATTTTAAATTATCCTTTCAAATGTATAGCAAACCATGCATGATATTGGTATCCGAGGCGATTTATTTAAACTTTATTACTTTAAACCACAGTAGACAAAGGAACATTTTCTAAAAGTTCTGGCAGGTCGTTTTGCAGGATATGTGGTCGTATTAGTTGATTATCAATAATACCTGCTGATATGTTCAAGAACAACCTTATCTGGCTATTGGTCTCGCTAATTAAATATTCCATCTCGGGTAAAGCCAACCTCATCTGTGAACTATCCTTCGGAATTAGTCAGGTACTTCGACTTGACTGTATGTACCACTGTTGTAACCTTCTTGTAAAGTAAAGGAAGTCTTGTAGTCTCAACTTTTTAACTTTTGTAGTACAGCGGCTAACGTGTTTGGGTTTCTCTCTCATCTATAACTCGCTGATTAAATATTCCATCTCTGGTAAAGCCAAGCTCCATGTATAGGGCATTTTCCTGTGCTGCTCCATAGCATAAGACCATGTCCGTTAGTTCGATTGAAGTTCTTGGCATTTTGAGTTTGAATAGCAAATTTATAATATTATAAAATAATTTATATCCCTCTATCGCAATTTGCACATTCAGGAAAATACCAGAACTATTGCGCTGTTGCCAGTTTTGAAACTGGACCATCGAAATTTTTCGCGGCAAAACATTAAATTGAAAATTCGATTAAAAAATATGAATTTTGTCCTAAAGCATGACTGAAAATTATACGGAGAAGTAATATTCAAAAGCAAATGACATAATTTATGAATATAATCTTATAAAACAGCATCTTATAAAAAAGACGCCAGCAGGTGGCAACATTGTAGTGTTGCTGTGTAGTGATGCCATACAGAAAAAAAAAGAAGAAGAACGAAAATGTCAAATCAAACTGAGTAACGGGTTTGTTTGTTTACTAATTATTTAGAGAAAATTGAGTTTAAAGTTTTGTTTGGCACGGTCATCAGTACATATTACCTTCAACTTGTATATCTGTTATTTACCATTAGAACAATATTGAAAGTAGTTCTAAAAAATGTCATGTTCATAAATCCTTCATCCATGCAAAAAACTTAGATGGGAGCATTTCTAACCAGCAAAAGTGTTGTGTGTGCGTTAATTAATGTGCATTTATGTGTTGTTTTAAATAATACCGAAAAGGTAACAAAGCTTAAATAAAAAAAATTTTTCAGCGAACAGCTGAACGTAAAGTTTAGAAATGTACCTTGAAAAATAAACATCTTCTGTCAACCGGTTATTGACCTTCTAAAGATTTTAACCGACAACATTGCTCAAATTTCAGTGACGTTTTTGGCCATAACCTATCTCAATATTGCTTTGTTTACATATGGCTAAAGTTTGTTTACGTTTGGTCAGTAGTAACATGTGTGTGTATTTGGTTTTACATAAGATGTTATAATTCTGTTATTAATTGAAAGCGCCATTTTTGGTTATTTTTTTTTAATTTCTTTTCATCTCAGGAATTACAGGTTTAAATATAATACGTCATTTCCATAACACCCTGTATATTTGAAAGGATAATTTAAAATAGTATCTTTTTAGATTAAAATTTACAGGGTGTTCCATTTAAAAATAGGTTAGGTCTGATAACTTTTTTACCTGACCCCGTATACTTATTCTGATAAAGGCAGATTATTCAACAATCAATATAAAGAAACTTCTGTATAAAATTTCTGTATCTCTTTCAACTAAGAAAATATAGGGTAATTTTGAAATTGTCAATTTAAGCGAGCGAAAATTTTCAAATTTTGATTTTACCATTTTAAGTTTGACCCAAAAAGAGCACATGACACCTACATTACTTACTACTACTAGCGCTAACAATTACGGAGGTACCCTAGAAAAGTGTCGACAATTTTCGACATTTTTTTGTTTTCATTGAGGTAGATGGGTCATATTTTCAGGAAGAAGGTTAACATATTTTTAATAAATAAAAAAATAAATGTTCGGTATCGATGATTTGAGAAAACGTAGAAGGATGTAATTGCATATTAGAGTATAATTGGTCACACCGAACAACCTTTTATAATTACAGTTTTCAATAATCTCATAAAAAAAAGTACTTTACAAATTTATATTTTTGACAAACCTCGTATACGAAAGAAAAAAATTAATATCTGATGGTTGCCTTTTAAGTTTTAGACCATGCAGAATTTTTTATAAAGAATAACTTTTTTTCGTAAAATTAATAATAAAAAAGTTGCCCATATTGGCCAATATTTGCTCATTTAAAACGTATTTCGATTCATAAAAATTATCAAACAAGACACTTGTGTTCTGGATTTTCACTTTTAATTGTCAACATGACACGTATTTCGCGGTCCCAGTGGCTTCATCAGATATCTCAAGAAAGTTTTAACTTAACCGGAAAAATTTGCGATAAGTTGCCCAAAATAACTACGGAAACCTTTTATATTTAATTCATTTAATGCTAATGGTAATATATAAAAGGCTATATCGGTAGGAGCACGCGGGGTAACACGAGACCAAAATATTTATTCTGCGAAAGAAGATATAGGTTAAAACATAGTTTAACGCAACTTTGCCCTGCTAAGACTAGTTGTCTTAGCTGTAGCAGTTAACTAAATAGATATTTAAAAAACTTTAATTAATGTTGGAAATAGCCGCTATGGCTATTCGTTCTTCAGTTCTCTGCAGTGCTAAATTGTTGTAAAATGTATTAGAAATACAGATTTAAAACTAAATACGACATTAACTAATAAAAATAAATTTTTACTTCTGGTAATGCTTTTGTTTAAATCATGACTAGTGTTGTGATCGCTCGAGCGAAAAACCCCTTGATCACTCGATTATTGAAATAACCGACATCGCTCGATTATTAAAAAAAACCGCTCGAGTTATCTATTCAGGCGAAAACCGTCGCTCGTCACTTATTATCTTTCACTCGATACCCAAGTTTCGCTTGACGACGGCGGAAATATACCGCTGTAGTGTGATCGAGTTAAAAAACTGCTCGTATATTCGAACAGTTTTTCGCTCGATATGAAATACTCTATAGTTCGCGACCAAATATGAAGGCAGTGACGTAGCAGTCGAAACCATGGATACCAATGCGAACCACCAATGACAACACAGTATTTTGGCAGTTTCCATGGTTACGACTGTTACGTCACTGCCATCCGTGTTGGTCGCAAACTATAGTTATCAATTCAGGCGAAAAACCGAAAAATATCGCCGGTCACTTGATAGACGACCTTCGGTCTACGCGCCGCGCCATCCGATTGGCGACGTTCGAGTTGAAACGAGATGGTCCGATTGTAAATATTGAAAAATTAAAGAATATAATTTTAAAATTTTTAATTACTATAAACACGAGAAAACTTCTCAAAAATAACATAATAATAGAAATTGTTAATGAAAAATAACAAAACGAACAAAATGTATACAAAAATTCGTTGGTAATCTTATAGTAAACATTTTTAAATCTAAACAGGAACTTTTTATTATTAAACTCAAGAAGACTTCTTAAAAATAACATACATTATAGAAAATGTTAATGGAAAATAAGAAAACGAGCAAAATAGTTAACAAAACATAGGTATCGACAAAAGTAAACATTCTTAAATTTAAACAGGAACTTTTAGGTAACTATAAACATGAATTTAAAAAAATAATCACCTATTTATTTTGCCAATCCCGTAACTAAGCCTACATTTTTGAAAGGCACACAGTGGGCACCTGATAATTTAAAGTCGAACAATTTGACAATCAATTTTAAATATCTACTTATTTTATGCTCGTAGATTGAGAAAGATGTGAAGAAAAATAACTCTTGGTAATACTTTTTGTTCGGGTTAAAAACGCACAATAATAAACCCGAACAATAAATACATATTTGGGTGATTTTTTGCAATTTTTTTGTTTGGTATCGAGACACGTGGTAAAAATTCATTATTCACAAATAAATAAATTTCTAGAATTTTTTTTGTGGCTACTACAATTTTTTAGCTAAACCTGTGCCCACCCGTAGTTACGTGCCTGCTAAATACCCTACCTGATCACATGTAAACGGCTAGGCTGCCGTCGAGCAGTCGGTGACGTCATCGCTTGGTGAATTGGAATTTCAAGCGATTCACTCGATTATTAAAATCGCTCGAGTATCAAGTACTCGATTATTAAAATCATCGGCTTTTCCCAACACTAGTCATGAACACCAAGGAAAAACACGTAAAATAGAGATACTTTAGCATTTTCCCTTAAAATCTAAAATTGTGGCAAAGCGGTCTATTTAAGGTTATAAGTTATACTTGCGAATTTATAGAGCATAAAATACTTAACAATATAGCCCATTAATATACGAAGTGTTCCATTTAGAAAATTGAAGACTTGGTACTTTAAAAATAGCAATATTGGAACCGCCGTAAAAAACACTATGTATAAATTATGGCCAGCTTTCTCAATTAAGATCAATCTATTATCTATTGGGGTACGAAAACCGTAACCCAGAATTATTGAATTTAAAACATTTTGAATGGGTCGTTTTTCTTGGATTTTCTTGTAAATTATAAATAGCATGGCAACGCCGAAATAAACATTACACAACACAATTTATGCCGAATTCAATTTCGCAACAGAAAATGTGGATTGCCATTTAAAAAGAAAAGATACTTACAACTGAGATATTGGACTTCTTCGTAATAATGCGCAACCCTATATTTTTAATCTCTACTATTTAACACAATGGTTAATCTGTTTTTAGGTCGCCTCTACTCAAGAGAATGGAGTGATTCACGAACACAAAAATGGAACTTTACTTAAAGGAAAACTCACAACAGTCGGAAAAACTATACACGAAGATGGAGTACGAGTAAGAGAAAACGGTGTTCGAAAAGACTTATGTGAAACCACTTTACTCTCCAAAGAATTTAACGATAAGAAGAAAGGTTAAAATTAATTTAACCATATTTCTTTGGGTATTTATGTCATTTATACAAAACGGTTTTGGGTTGTTTTGTTATAAATTTTCTCGGCCATAATAAATTATTCTAATTAATACGTTTAAATATACATACAATATAAGTATATATTCTGGGGCAGCAAAGTCTATTTTATTGTGAAATGTTCTGTTAGTGATATTCTTGTTTAATGATAGGCTGTCAATTTGCTTCTGTGTGATAAAGATAAAATTAAAATGCGATTCAGAAGGTTAACAAATATTCTATACGGGGTGTTTCCTACTAATGACATACTAATAGTTCCGAGTGTAATTTTATAAAGAAAAGTTCATATGAACATGTCCGCAACTGTTTAAACTTCTTGCTACAGGGTGTTGAATTCGTTATTCCCAATAACGCAGTGGTGGCGTACTGTATGCTATAAAATTAAATTTGCAATGTGATAAATTAGAAATAAAAATAATATACGCACGCCCCTGGCTATGTCAATTTATTGAAATGTCGTATTTGGTCGTTTCGAGGAATGCCCATTCGACTTTTGATATTATTTCTCAAATAAAAGTACTTTACTCTTATAAATATTGTTTTAAAACCCATATGAATCGGTACGTCAATGAGTTAACTAAAATTATAAGCAATAGGAAAGTGCGCAATGGAAATACCGAAAATATAAGCTTGTTTCTATGATAAGTGGAAGTTTTCTTCGTAAAATAACCTAAGTAATCACACTCTGAAATATTAGCTCATCATTACTGAACACCTTGTATATATTGTATCTTATATTATACAGGGTGTCCGCTAAGTAATGGGACATGGAAAAACCACAGACTCCTTAAGGAAAAATATTAGGATTTAATTATACTTACCTATATCCGAAAGTTGATATTAACTGAGATACAAGGTGTTAAAGTTATAACTTCATTTTTGTTTTTCTCTAATAACTTTCACAGAAACCAACGGTTTTTACAAAATTTGGCAATTATGGTTTTTTTAAGGATGAGGAACTGATTTTTTGGTGAAATTTTAATGTACAATGTAGGGGGCACTGCCTGCGGCATTTTTTGCACATTTATTTGGTCATAACTTTTTGTGCCTTATTTCGGCATTGTTATTTAACTTAGGATAAACTCAAAAATGAAACATTTTTTTACATAGCTATTTTACAATAATCAACAAGCAAATAACAACATCGAGGTTTCATAGCAACTGCATCTCTAAATTTCATTTGTTTTCTCATAGGTTACTTTAAAAAAAAAAGTTTGCAAATTAATAATAGACACTAAACAATATAAATGCATATATCTCCGAAACGGTAACTCTGGGCGACTTGAAATTAGTGTACCTTTTTTACGTAATAAATATGAGAAAAGTATTATTTTCATTAAAAACTTAAATACACGGAGGCACAAAAAGTTATGACCAAATAAATGTGCAAGAAATGCCGCAGGCAGCGCCCCTAACAGTGTACATTAAAATGTCATCAAAAAATCAGTTCCTCATCCTAAAAAAAACATAATTGCCAAATTTTGTAAAAAATCGTTGGTTTCTGTGAAAGTTATTAGAGAAAAACAAAAATGAAGTTTTAACTTTAACACCCTGTATCTCAGTTAATCCTAATATTTTTACATAAGGAGTCTGTGGTTTTTCCCTATCCCGTTAATTTGCGGACACCCTGTATATAGTATATTGACCATTTTAGCAATTCGAATAATTTTGAAACCGGGATATCTACCTTACCAAACCACATGGAATTGTGGTTAAATATCGCGCTTATTACAATTAGAACAAATACATTTTATTACCAGGCGTTCTAATAAGATGTAACAGTTCCTAAATTTTACACACAGAACAGGCGACTTCTTATCACAAGCGATAAAATAAAAACTTACCACTTTTACGTAAATAATAATAAATCACAATTTTAAACGTTTTTTATGAATAATTAGTTAGATAGAGTAATTAATTAATTAGAATCAAATTGTGGGATTGTCCTTTTCATATTCTTCAAACTGTCAATTCAAACCTTCCTAATGAGTTGTTATCATCTTAGGTTGATTTTGTAAATAAAACATTAGATTAAAAAATTGCTTGCATTTTTATTTATTTTCAAAATTGGTTGTTAATAAAACTACATTTATTTTAAAGAATGAAATTTTGCTTTACCATAATGTCTAAACTACAATCGGTTCTGGAATGGTCAAAACTTTTTAAACGAGAAAACATACTTCAAGTCGGTATATTGCATACCCATGATGATGATTAAAGGAAAAAAATTATATAACTTCTTTTTGTGACACTCTGTATCTAGGAAAAATTTTATATAACCTATTTTTCGAATATACAGGGTGGCCCATCGAAAACAATCTAGCACGGTTTACGGCTATGTACGTGAAAATTTAAAAAAACCTCGGACCCGTAAACTTGTGTTTTCAGGGGGACACGTTTCACTATTAATTTCATCCATGTAACCTCAACCCCTCTAGCGGGGGCGGCTACTGCCCTTGTTTTTTCAAATGGGAATGGGTATGTTGTGATACAATTCTTCTCTTCAAAATTGCGCTTCGTTTTATAAATTTACAAAACAAAGCGCCATTTTAAAGGGAATTTAATGCTCTTTAAAAAGATGTATCACAACATACCCATTCCCATTTGAAAAAAACAAGGGCTGTAGCCGCCCCCGCTAGAGGGCTTGAGGTCACAGGGATGAAGTTAATAGTGATACGTGTCCCCCTGAAAACACAAGTTTACGGGTCCGAGTTTTTTTTTTTAATTTTCACATCCACAGCCGTAAACCTTGCTGGACTGTTTTCGGTGGGCCACCCTGTATACCTCTACAAAACGATCCAATGTGTTGGATTGAAAGTTGGCAGTATGTTCTTATGAGTAAGAAATAAGAATTTGTAGATTTTTTTAAAGTTTCACGTTAATGGGTTTAATTTTTTTTTAACAGTTTTTAAGTATTTTTAATAAAAGATTCTTAAAGAATGGCAATTTCTAAACTAAAAAGGTATACTTGCTCGATCTTAAATCTCTAACCGTTTTCGAGATATTTCCATTTTTACTTTAATTCTTGATGCATTGTAATATTTAAGTGGAAATATCTCGAAAATGCTAAGTTTCACTTAGTGGATCGGCGCGCTTGGTCATTGATGATTTCTCCTAGATTTTATGTGAATCTTCTGACGTTTTATTTTGTTTTGACCTTTTCCGAAGCACCATTTTGCTCGTTATTTTGTATTTTTGATTCCGGATTCGTGTATGTTTTCTTATAGAAGTCGCTGAACAAATAAAGGAAGAACACCGTATTGGGCAGCGTAAACAGAATGGTCCACTTGGGAAAGTCACAGGTGATAAATAATAACTGCAAGTTGTGAATTAATATCAGAACGAACTGGGTCTAGAAGAAAAGAACAGAAAATTTGTACATATTATAAGGGTGTAAGGTGGTTGACATTGATACAATAAATACAAGGTATGATATCGAGGCTCAGTGATGTCATTATGTGCACGCTTCTGCGGTTCCTATATGATTTCAACTGATGTTTAGAATGTTTGGCAGATTTTTTCCTTATTTTAGTGGTATTTGCTCAGGCAGTTGTGTATTAATAAAAAATAATATCCTAATATCCATAATATGAGAAGCACTGTGTTCGGTGGTGGTGTATACAGGGTGTTATGGAAATGACGTATTATATTTAAATGGGTGACTCCTGGGGTATCCTAGAGAAGCGCTACATATTTCTTTTTTCCAAATCGAACGTTAACGAATATTACACTGAGCAGCTGTGTAATAAACAGATTTTCTGGTGCAATGTTGCCAAACTGTGCAAAACTTTAGATTCTTATAAAAATAAATATTTGGCTACCCTGTATATCGTCAGAGATACAGAACACATAGTGAAACACTGAACAAATTACCATCATTTAAAGAAACACAAACATGTTTCAAATTAGTTTTTTGAAGATAGGCCCTTGTCACACAAAATCGCGACACACTAATGCATTCTTTAACAAACACATAAACTGGCCCTTTATAAACTAAAACGTTCAGCAATTATTTTATCTGCTGCATTCAATATCTTATATCGCAACTGATACATATCTTCGACTTTATAAACTATTTCTTTATTCATCGTACCCCATAGAAAAAAATTGCATGGGGGTAAGATCCGGTGACCTTGCGATTTCCAGGATCATTTTTTAATATGCCTTCGACTTGATTTTTCTGTATGTACTAAAAATTTTCACACTTACTTACACTGTTACAGTTGATTAAATATCCCGAAAAAACTCTGTCGCGCGAAGCCGCAGAGGAATATCTTGTTGTCAAGCAAATGTCAACTTCTAACCTTCTGTCGATTTATAGTAGAGATGGCTAATATTTAGTTTTAAGATCCCGCTGTGAAACGATCGATTTCAATTTTTTAAGCACCAGAGCAGCGATTAACAAGTTTATTAATCTTTATTGGTATCTACAGCAGCGAAGGAAAACAATAAATAAGTGTTGTAGATTATTATAATTATTTATTTCAACCTTTTTTGGTGAATGCGCTGGAATTTACCGGAAAAACACGCATTGCAATAGTACATTTCTACTTTGTGACAGCTCGTGTTTTAAATGTTTCAGTTCAGATGTCATTTTTAATTCAAAGAATGAGTTTTTTAATTAAAAACAAAAATCCATACAAATCTAGGCGAGACAAGCCAATGTTAACAAAAACGATGTCTCCAAGTGAATTTTGTGCAGTGTTCATGTGAAGTTTTGCATGGTTATGGGTTATGCGATGTGCCGGATTCTTTACTAAAACGCTGTATAAGTTTTTATAGAAATTGACACTCATTTTTAAATAAGACCGACAAATTAAGTATATGTGTTTGGCCTAAATAAAATTACATTAAAAAATCAGTCAGCCAATCACTCAAAAGTCAAAAGGTCATTGACATTTGACCTAGTTACGTAGTTGAGGATTACAAACTTCAAGAGTGTAAGGTGTAATTCTGACGTCGGCCAGAATTCGTGTTTTGTTTACATGTATCGCAGTGCAGCACGGGTGTTTTTCTGGTTTAACGTCAGGTCATTTTTACCGCTGAATGAATGAAAGCGCCATTTAAGGATATTTTTCTTCAATTTGTATTCATCTCAGGATTTGCCGGCTTAAATATAATACGTCATTTCCATAACACCCTGTATATATAACCGGAAAAATTATTTTGATAATATATAAGGTTTGTCCCCTTTCCAAGAAATAAAAATATAATTAGAATGGATATTTGTTTTATGAACTTTGATGCTTTAAATTGGCTCATTCAAAAACTACTCTTACTTATTTAAAACGGTTGGTTAACAGCAATGTGAATCTCCATAAGAAATGCCATAGGATGACGTCACTGCACGCGCCAAACGAAATTGGAACGGCTAGATATCATACCTTGTGTTTATTGTATCATGGAGCTGACTGGAGGAGATGTCCGAGTAATAATATATGTCAAAGATAATTTCGAATGCTTTACTTCTGTGGATACAAACCGATGCTTTTTAGGTACAGATTAATTCAATCGATAAATTTATAATATTATGCAATACTTACCAGTTGAATTTTGGTTAAATATCTTTTCCACCACAAATACTTTTGAACTTTTGGACCAAAAGCCGCCAAGAAGTAGTAGGAATATAATAATATGTGGACGAATGTATTAAGAAGGCCTATGAACGTCCCATTTCCTCCAGGAAAATATTTAACCAAACACCTGAAATTTTAATAAAAATAGGTTAAGGATCGATCTGTTATATGCTTGCTTCTTTTTATCCAATTAAATTAATCTATTGCCTCGAAACAATTAAATCTAAAGTTATACAGGGTCGAGGGCCACGAGAATTAAGTTTCATCCCTAATATCTGTTACTATGAGCCAATTAAAGATTATAGGCCGGTTTATTATGTTTATCATTACCAGGATAATTGTCGCAGACAGCATTGAAATGCTAAGGAACCCCAGGCAGCAGTTTTCTCTAGAATCTAAAACGGTTAACGGTGCAGAACCGAATATAGTCATGGTAGGACAAGTAATTTCACCTGCTCCTTCTTAATTGATGATCTGATGATATGACAATCTCCCATAGGCAGTTTTGCAGAAACTTGGTGAACTCTTCAGAACCAAAAAGTTGTAGATAACCCCTAAATCCTTTAACGAACCAGGCCGCTCCAATTCTTCCCCCACAACAGTACATACCTCAGCAACTTTTGATACTATACAAAGCCCAGATTCGACCATCACTAGAGTAATGCTCTCATGCTTGGAGCTATGCAACCAAACATACTATTCGGCTACTGGATTCCATCGTATAAGGAGACATTCGTCTGATCGGAGATCACCAATAACACCCCGGTGAAAGTTTGAATTAGGGCTTTTGCAGCAGAAGGTCACGTTATGTGCCACTTGACGTCCAGGGAAAAATTGGCGCTATCGTCGCACTTCATGGAGCATTCTCTTTATTGAGGTTTCCGTTTAACAAGTTTTTGTCCCCTCTCTTGACATATGAAGAAGAAGGATAGAGAAGGTCTAAACTAATTTAAAAGCTGATCCAGTTGCTAATTGAAAAACCAGAACAAACCCAACCTAACTTTTGTTTAAAGTTGGTTTCATCACTTTGAAAAGTATATTAATTTCAAAGATGCCTGATGTACTTGTATGTTTTCTTATTGGTTTCCACACAGGTAATTATAAAGTGAAATATTTTTGTTTTTCAATAATTGACTACTAATTTTGCATCTTTTTGGCTCAATAAGTTACAAAATTTTTATCAACCGATTACAACAGTATAAATGGTGACCCTGATGATGACCCAATTGATTTAGACTGCACCGATTTTTAGCCCCACAGATTTTTAGCCAGACAAGAATTCAGACAAATCGAGTGTTGAGCAGATACTGCTTCTATTTCTTCTGTTTCAGAGGCCACTACACGTATAACATGGACTCATCTCAAAGTTCATACCTAATTTTGAGACTATACTCTATTTATGACTCCTACCAAATGAGACTTCCTACCCGATGTGATTTCCTACCTGATATGTGACTTCCGACCCGATGAGAGTTCCTACCCAATATGTGACTTCCACCTCGATATGTGACTTCCACCCTCCCTAAGTCAGACTAAATTGTACTTGATAGCATTAGAGTAGATTATTTTATATTATTTTTTATGTATTTTATTGCACTTATAATAGCAATCGAAAAAAATTTAGACGTATTTCAAATTCTAGAAGGACTGTGGCTAGGCTGTGAAATCTGTATACAATTTTCTTAGTTGCCTATGAACATTTTATTTTCAATAATATAATCTTGGTTATTTACATATGCAAGTGTCTTTAAATAAATAACACAAAAAAATGTCTCGTCTTATTCCATAAAATATTGATTTTTGTACGTTCTTTATTAATTTAAGTCGTGATTCGATTTTGTCGCATCCCGATTTAAAATAATAAAAACACGTAAAGTACGTTTCACGAAATTTGGATACGACTTAATGATTTCCTGGGTAGGTCCCATCGTGTCGACAAGAGCTTGGCAATAAACAAGTGAAGTATGAAGGGGCGGACTAAGGGAAACAAGTAATGATATGATTATATTAATGTAATCAAATGAAATAACATTTTTTTTAAATACTACTAGTCATATTTATTTACATTTATAATGTCATTCTATAGATAGTTCTGTTTCGCTATCGCTATCCTCATCAAAATTAATTATAATTGGATTAATTATACGATCCAGACTAATATACGAATTTTCTACAGTTATTACGTGACGGACTGAATTTTTCCAACTACCTGGGGGAATATCATTAAAGCATTTTCGTATTAATTCTACAACACTAGAACTTAAAGTCGGAGAAATATTTTCAGACCTAACCAGTGATCTTAACTGGTGCCACATATGCTCTATGGGATTAAAAATGCAATAATAGGGTGGGAGCAATTTATTCTGCCAATGTGTCACAAATATATACTTTTTTTATACAAAATGTCTTTAAAACTTCTAAAAGATCACTTTTTTATAACTTTCTTCAAAATATATATCATTCCCCGCCATGTAGTTCTGAATCTCCAATTTTGTATTATTTGAGCTTGGAGCTTTATGTAATTGGCGACTGTGATAGCTCGCATTGTCCATTACTATCACGCTATTCTGAGGAATGTTTGATAAAAGACAATTCTTGAACAATTCCTCAAAAAGATCGGCCGTTGTATCTTCATGGTAGTCCACACAAGAATCTTTAATGTTTTTTGCAGAAAGCCACAAGGCAGTTGGAACCCAACCGTTTTCTGACCCAGCATGTAAAATGCTTATTCTTTTTCCTTTATTTGACGGAGCTTTTGTTTTACACTTATCGGAAGAATCAGACCAGCCTTTGGATGGTGTTTCATGCGTGTCAAATCAAGTCTCGTCGAGGTAAATATAGGACGGTTTTTAGAACGGGATTTTCTTACAGAAGTTATATACTCATGTCGCCATTTTTGTAAACGGTGGGATTCCATGAGTACTTGCCTTTTGTCAATTTTGCGGTATCTGAATCCCATTTCCGACAAAACTCTCCAAAGGCTAGTGCGGCTACAACTTATTTGGGTTTCATCATTGGTGAGCCGTTGCTTCAGAGAATCTAATGTAGGTATGCGTTGCTCTTCGTACATGGTGTAGATTTTTCGCCATATCAAGTCCTTGTCGCTTTCGTCGAAACATTTTGTGAAACTGGCATCTTTACGCTTCTTTCTAGATTTAATGGGATTTGACGCGATTCTTTTCACTGTAGTCAGAGGTATCTTAGTCAAATCAGACGTTTCAGTCGCAGCAGCACTAGCATAAAGTCCTCTGTTGAGTAAAGAAGTATATACTCTTTTTACAATTTCCCTAGCATCGAGAGATAAATGCATTTTCTTCACTGCAACACTAGAAGAAGCACCATCAATGGTTTTCCATGGACGCCACATACTGTTTTTTTATACGTTTGGTAAAATAATATCGGTAATACAACTAAACTCTTCCAGCAAGAAATAAAAACTAACAAATTTTACCACAATAAGATATTTAAATATAAATTAAGCAACCTAACCTACCTGATGTGCCTATATTTAATTCTAATTATTACAATCCGGTCCTTTCCACATAATAATAACAAGCGGTCATAAATAATGGGATCGCCCCAGGTACTTTTACTGCAGTCATTAAGTTATATCCATTTTTCGTGGAACAATCTTTACAAAAGTTGATGAATACAACTAGTAGAATCTACGTTCAAATTTACCGCCAGAACTCCACGGTTAGTCAAGTGTCGTAATAGAACTCTTCTCTCTTTCTCGCTCACTCTTCTTTCTCGCTCGTGTTTCGATTTATTACCAAGGACTTAAAATTTCTCATGATATATTTTCTTTGACCAAGAACACCGACAGCATTCAACATCGAAGGTAGGTTGGTGATTCAATGTAGATCAGCTTAATAGTCCTCGAACTTCGTCGTTTACAATTTTTTTTTTCCGGAGAACGTCATTCTTGTGGAACGACCGTCCTCAACACCACTCCCAGAGTGTCTTAAAGGCCTATAATGTGCTAATAATAATAAAAGAAACAAAAAAAAAACGTTCACTTACCAACTATTAAATACCATAGATGCATGATGAAATACGTGAAGGAATGTTACTTGATAATCGTTTTTCCTTAATCTGAAGAAAACTGTGTCGGCTAAGTCCACTATTTTATTTAAGAAGTATATGTAGCAGACCCATGCATACTAAAAAATACAACAAACAGTCATTTCGTATACAGAACTTCAAATATTTGGTCACAATACATTATTATTTCTAAAAACAAATACGTACATACTTTTTCTGATACCTTAACTCTTTGAGTGCTGCTATACAGGGTGTTATGGAAATAACGTATTATATTTAAACCGGCAATTCCTGAGATAATTGAAGAAAAATAGCCATAAATGGCGCTTTCAATTCATTCAAAGGTAAAAGTGACCTGACGTCAAACCAGAAAAACACCTGGGTGGCACTGCGATACATGTAAGCAATCAAGGAATTCTGGCCGGTGTTGTCATATATACACCTTAAACTTTTTAGACAAAATAAAATAATTTAAATACTTTTCCATTCTGTAATACCTTTTTGTACAATTAATTGAAGAACATTTACGACGGACTATATTTTAAACAACCCGAAAAACATATGGAATAGTAATAGCCACGTAGTTGAAAACCAACCAGCGGCCGGACACGTTGTGTCTCGTCGATCACCAACACATTCTCAGCAATCCGCTCTGTTTTTTCGGTTTACGCGTGTATCTTGCCCGTCCATCAATAATCTTTGAATATTGTTTTTATTGACGCGCTTCTTCTGGACGTCAAATTTCGTCGCGTATAATAAAATCTAATAATCTGCAGTATAATCTGTATTATTGTATTTTCAAAAGCTACCTATCGGTTCTGTTTCACTATTACTGTGTGTACATAAAGTGTTTCCAGGAGTTTTCACATGAAAAAGAAAAAAACTGATTGTGTGTGTGCCTGGATTTCCTCGCTCTTTAGGTATAAAGATAAATACAAGTATGTAGAAAATAATTTATTTTTATAATTTTATATGGAATTTCAGTTTTACATTAAGTTTGGCAACATTGCCATTGGCTCTGGGTGAGTAAGAGTGTTTGTTATCCCAAATTTAAAACGGTCGATTTAAAAAAAAATTAAATATGTAGCGCTTCTCTAGGACACCCAAGGAGTCACCCATTTAAATATAATACGTCATTTCCATAATTGGTTTATTACATTTTTTAGGCTTGAAACTTGAAAAACTCGTAATAATAGTGAATACAATTGAAAACATTAAATAAATTTTTTTTTTAAATACAGAACAAAATTTTATTCGACAAAAAACATATACCTACACGATTATGTTTTCCGAAGTTTTAAAACAAAATTAAAGAAATTTCATTATTTTAATAACAAAAAATATAAAAAACAAAGATAATAAACCTGAAAAATTGAAAAAAAAGTTTATGTTTAGACAAAATTCACAATAAACTTGGAAAATAATAAATTTTATTTTTTTATACCAGAAAATATGCAAAAAAATATAAAATAATAAAAATTACAACAATTGTCAGGAACGTCTTACACTGAGGACCCGGAACCTTGGGGACCGTAATAGAAAACGTAATTTTTGACCATGTAACAGGGGGGGGGGGGTCATGCATGGTATAGAGACACAAGGTATGATTGCACGTCGGGTTTGGCGCTTTCGATCGGGTTCAAATCGGGACTCTTCGAAGACCAGGGAAGAACTGCTATATTATTTTCTAGGAGAAAATTTTGCACAATGCGTGGTGTGTGTATTGGAGCATTATCATGCTGAAATGTAAAATTTTGACCATATACAGCGTTTATCGATGGTATCATCACTGCATTTAGGATATTAACGTATTCAGGTGCAGTTAGTATTCCTTCCACTATTTGGCAAATTCCTAGACCTCTAGCGCTAATCCAACTGCAGACATTTATATAGAAACGCCCGCTTTGGTTTGTTTTGTGAGTGTATATCTCATCATACCGCATGCCGGAAGGCCTATACAATCGAATTCTTCCATTATTACACGATTGAAAAGTTTTCTCGTCAGAAAATATAACTGTTTCCCAGAAAATATTCCGATTTAAATATTCATGTGCAATTTCTAACCTGCCTGGTTTATTTCTTTCCATTAAAAATATTTTATTAGTAAGCCCAACGACTTCGTATATCGGAAATTCGAACCCTGTCTCTAGCAGTATTTTCAGAACCTGGAAAGTTCGTCTCTTCTTTCGCATTTATTGCAATTGCGAATGGATGATCCCTTAAATAATTAACTAGTCTTTTATCTTCATCTTCAGTAGAAATTCTAGGGGGACCTGAACCTGCTTTCCTAATAATAGTCCCATGCCTTGCTATTTATTGTTTTGCCAACAACACGGTATTTTACTCCCAGTTCGTCTGCAATATCATTAATAAAAGCACCATCTCGCAACCAACTGTAGATTATAGCCTTCTGCTGGGATGTTAATTGTGGCATATTTTTTAAAGAAAAATTTGCTTGTCAAGTTAATTATAAAGTGACAATTGCTTGTTAAAGATAAGGGACCTACAATATTTTGTTACTTTATTATGTTTTTTTTTTAAGGTTGTATGTTGACATGCAAAATTTGTAATTGACAGTTTACTCGTATCAGACAGTTGTATTCAACGCATAGCAATAAGGAATTATTGCTCTAATTTTCTATTCCGGGTCAATTTCCCGTTTTTTTTCTTGCTTTTAAAATGGGTTCATAAATAAGCTATTTGCCTGATTTTTGAATAAAATCAAGGGTGCATATTATTCCAAGAATCTGGCGAAGGCGCTAGTAAAATACCCTCAAAAGCAGCGCCATCTCGTCGAGAGTTTCTTAAATTGAATTTGAACTACAGGTTTCTAATATGGAAATGGTGTAATATAACTGCCGTCGCCGATAGATGGCTTACCAATATTAACAGGTTTGTTAACATGGAAGTGTCCATTCTATTAACAAACCTAAATATTATTCTATGCCAGACAGTACAAAATTCCTAATAGTCAAAGAGAAAATAAGAAATTTTGCTGTCCTAGTTTTTTACCGGCACGATGGTACTAATGCAATTCCATAACATCGCGTAATTCCAGACGAAATGACACCAAACCCAGAACTGTCAGCGACGGAATAACGCCGGTATTTTTGTTCGCACTTGGACACTTTTTTATAAGAGAACTGGGATTTTCCTATTGAATTCTTATAAGCTTAATTAATAACAAGAACTAGGGTCATGGTACCCAAGGAACGGTATATGGGAAGAACCAATAATCATGTCTGTATGTCCTAAAACTTACCCCGATGGCCGAAGGTGTATTAGAATAATCTACAGGTTGGCAAGTCCAGTTATAATCACTCCACGCGTAAATTGCCTAAAATATGAATCTTAGTTTAATAGGGTTTTTACTAAAACTACTCTTATTGAAATAACCTCTGATTAAAATAAGATATGATACCACAACGAAATCATATTAAAAATATTGTTGACATAATGGATAGCACAAGGGGAGACAAGGTATAATTTGTAGTGTTTTGATCGCACGAGCGAAAAACCGCTTGATCACTCGATTACTGAAATAACCAACGTCGCTCGATTATTAAAAAATCCGCTCGAGTTATCTATTCAGGCGAAAACCGTCGCTCGTCACTTATTATCTTTCACTCGATACCCGAGGTTCGCTTGACGCCGGCGGAAATGTACCGCTGTAGTGTGATCGAGTTAAAAACTGCTCGTATATTCGAACAGTTTTTCGCTCGATAGCAAATACTCTAGTTATAAATTCTGGCGAAAAACCGAAAAATATCGACTGTCACTTGATAAACGACCTTCGGTCTACGCGCCGCGCCATCAGATTGGCGACGTTCGAGTTTGACGCTGAGCAGGTACACGACATACGTCTTTCTTAAAGGATAAACGAGAAGGTGCATATAAAAAAGTATGCCAAATCCCTTAGCGGAGTCATCGCGACATAGGTTTTGTAAAGCTTTGTTCTAACTGGCTAGCCAGCGGCGTAGTTTAGGTCTCCGATTGTAAATATTAAAAAATTAAAGGATATAATTTTTAAATTTTTATTTACTATAAACTCGAGAAAACTTCTCAAAAATAACATAATAATAGAAATTGTAAATAAAAATAACAAAAGGAACAAAATGGTTAACAAAATATATATAGAAAAATTCGTTGGTAATCTTATAGGAAACATTTATAAATCTAAACAGGAACTTTTTATTATTAAACTCAAGAAGACTTCTTAAAAATAACATACATTATAGAAAATGTTAATGGAAAATAAGAAAACGAGCAAAATAGTTAACAAAACATAGGTATCGAAAAATTTTTTGGTAACCAAAAGTAAACATTCTTAAATTTAAACAAGAACTTTTAGGAAACTGTAAACATGAATTTAAAAAAAATAATCACCTATTTATTTTTCCAGTCGCGTAACTAAGCCTACACTTTTGAAAGGCACACAGTGTGCACCTGATAATTTAAAGTAGAAGAATTTGACAAGCCATTTTAAGTATCTACTTATTTTATGCTCGTAGATTGAGAAAGATGTGAAGAAAAATAACTCTTGGTAATACTTTTTGTTTTAAAAAATCACAAGAATAAACCCGAACAATAAATACATATTTGGGTGATTTTTTGCAGTCCTTTTGTTTGGTATCGAGACACAATTCATTATTAACAAATAAATAAATTTCTGGAATTTTTTTGGTGGCTACTACAATTTTTTAGCTAAACCTGTGCCCACCCGTAGTTACGTGCCTGCTAAATACCGTACCTGTTCACATGTAAACGGTTAGGCTGCCGGTCGAGCAGTCGGTGACGTCATCGCTTTGTGAATTGGAATTTCAAGCGATTCACTCGAGCGATTCACTCGATTATTAAAATCGCTCTAGTATCAAGTACTCGATAATTAAAATCATCGGTTTTTCCCAACACTAATAATTTGAAACTTTCAACAGAGAAAATTTCCTCTTAAAAGTATTTATTAGTAAACCGCGTGGTCCGGTTTGAAATTTCGCCGCGAAACAGAGTCATTGTTATTGAACAATGAAACAACATCACCATTCGAAGACTCGACGAGCCAGCGCACTGTATTGAGGGAGTAGGAGACGTTTTCCTTATTCTTCTGCCTTTGATCACCCGAAACGTTGCCAAGTTATTTGAGATAGTTGCGATTTTAGATATTTTTACTGAAAAGCTCGGTGTGACATTTTTGTGCATCAAAACTAAACTATGAAATTAATTTAGATTATTAATAATACATTCAATACTCTCAAAAATTACTGTATAATCACACTTTATCAATTCAAACATTATTTACCGTTTTGGAACAAAAAAAAATCTTTTTCGAAAAATTCAAGATGATATACCTAGTACAGTTCGACAAGCGAGTCTATAGCTACGCGGTATCGGTAAGGGGGAAGCAATATCTTTTAAAACATGGCCGAGTCATGGGCGTGCTATTATTATCTTAATAATGTAATAATATATATTTTTTCATAGCATGAATATATTTTGTATCACCAGCGCAATATATTAGGCCTTTTCATTAATATTCCTCGCTTATTTTGGCATTTTCGCCAATAAAATCCATTTGATTTCAACATGCACCGCAAAGTTTCACGGGAAAATGGAAACTTTATGTCACTTCTCAGCTGTTGTAGTAACTTTTTAAGGTTGGAAATACTTTTAGTTCCAAATAAAACTTTGGTATTGTTCTCCTAACAATGCCAACGTCGAAGCCTTCGATTTTTTCGACAGCAGAGAGACGGTCCCTTTTTTGACAGGAGATGACAACAACAACAATTGATTCGGGCTATTTTCTTCCTTTCAGTATCTTCCTTGTGCATGTTTTTTACTGCACCCACGCCTACTCCCGTGTACATTGCGAGCATTTCTAGCTTTCGCTTAAGTGGCAATTTGAATGTATTAATTTGTGATTCCTCTTCACACACCCTGTACACATTGGCACTCACTTCGCGGGTTCGACTATGAAGGGTTTTACCAGGGTATATTCATTCATTATCACAGTTCTAAAACAAACCCTATCACTACGCAACTGGATGCAGCATATTGGACATCGCCGAACAAGCACGCTGGCACTATAGGCGTGTCACCGGGCGCGTGACGTCATCCTCTGTCTGAGATATAACCTATCAAATTAGCTCTAGCCACCAGTTACCCATGGTTACCGTTGATATTGTACCATGTTTCCCTATTTTTAGATTAGAAGTACTTTAATGAAAAAATATTTTCTTTTGCATTTAAATATTAAAATAAATAGTATGGAATGAAAGTTTTAAGAACATTGAAACTATAATAGAATATTAGTTTCTTATAGACTTATGACAATTTACTTTAAATGGGTAAATTTAATTTTAGGGTTTACTTGGTTATTAAATTAAAATTTAATATATGTGACAACATTGTTATCCCAAGAAATTTTTTTTGTCCGCATTCCTTTTGTAGCTACAGTTAAAGTTGTCGACCTGTACCATATTTTGAAGCTAAGTTTAAAATTTTAACAAATTCTACCAATAGTTTTCTTGTTGTTTATCACATCTTTTTACCTTAATGGAGGTCACTGAAAAGTGCTCAATTCTGTTTGAAACACTTTTCAATTGATTAAGGGAGCGGGAGTCACATGGGCCTACTAACTACAACAATTACTCTTTTGGAGAGTTGCAACTTTATGAGAGTTTTAAAACAGTTAACCTTTTGTTAGTCGTATCGGAAAATCCCATATACTTAGTAAAACTAATATAAATTTTCTACAATCTCTTCTTACCTTTTGAAAGAGCCATATATTTACGAAAACCTGGCCTAAATTGTAAACTCTTAAGACCCCCGACAATTTATACGGTGTCTTATCCTTCATATACGTTGGAAGGAAAACTAGTACAGAATAAAGGTATACGGCCAATATTATGACCCATGGTATTGGACTGCTCATGAGAAACCAACTGTTTGTCCTAGGATCTAAAAATTGGTGATTGGTTGATATTCTATTCTGTGATCGAATTCTCATAGTCTTAAAATTATTTATTCAAGAAATATTATATTTTTGCGATCAACTTGAAAGAGCAGAACCCGCCAATGCATTTAAAAAATAATATGGACAGGTGCTCTCTGAGTAGTACGATGAAATGATCTACAGTAAAAATAAAGCCAACTGCAATGTATACAGATTTAAACTAATTTTAGTACTATTTATTATATTTTAAGTTATGCTTAAGATAACGTAAAGAGGCAAAATATTGTTACTAGACTTATTAGTTGTTATTTAATTCGTAATGAACCTTTAAAGTCCATTACAGTTACGGTTAAAGTGAGATTATACAAGATTATAGGTAGTTTCTTCCTGGGTCTCGGTAACTTTTGAAATGAAAATCCAATTTTCAGTCAACGTTTCGGTTCATTTTATTTAAACCATCGTCAGAATTATTCGAACATAAGTAAAAAAGGCGTATAAACAAAATTAGAAAGAAACAACATTTTTTGATGGTGTTAAAAGCAAAATTCCTATTTTATGTTAGAGTTAGTCTTGTTTAGAATGAAAACAAGAAAATATATAAATGACAGCATGGACATACCTTGTACCGGGTGATTCATTAAGGGTGACGAGCCACCGTATCTCAGGAACTAATAGTCGTACGAGTTTAAAAAAAAAGCCCTTAAATGAAATCGGCCAAGAGAAATTGCTGGAAATATTTTTTAAATTCATATATCCACCGCTAGGGGGCGTAATTGCTTCGATCGTATAAAAAATGCAGATTTCTTGAAAATTTTCCAAATAAGTTGAAAAAAAAATACTACCACAGTAATACTTCTGTAATTGTTCATCTTTTTGGTTTAACACTTTTTATTGTGGAACGTAAAATAAGGGCGGGAGGGGATGGTGAACTTTTCCTTACTAAAGTGCCTATAGATTTGGTTATACTTAACGGAATTTAGCAAACTAGGTCTCGTTTAAGAAAGGAGGGTATATTGAACAAAATAAAAGACAACTACGTCATTCTGGTTCTTGCCGCCCTCGCTAGGGGGTGTGTTTTACAAGTTTAACCGTATTTTAAATTTTGCTCCGAAATCTTAAATGGAACAGTATGATTATTTTATTAGATTCGAAAAGTAGACTAAAATTATAACAAAATTCGTTTAAACGTTATCACTTAAAGAATATTGCATTAACAAATTTATTAAAGAAACAAAATAGATAATTCATAATCGAGCATGCCATGGACAAATAAAGAAACAATTTAAAACTTCATTCTCATTTTAATTTAATCACAACAATAATGATATAACATAACAAGAAAGAAAACAACAATTACAATATTGACATTTTTTTAACGTTTTATATGTTCAAAGTGTCCACCGTTATTGGCCACGCATAAATTAAGTCTTTCAGTTGTGGATAATACACTAACTTCAATTTCGGCGGCGGAGATGTTGCTAATGGCTTCCCGAATTCTGTTTTTCATATCATGAGTTGTCGTTGGACGGTCTTTATAAACTAGGTCTTTAAGCTTACCCCATAAATAAAAATCCAGTACCGTAAGGTCGGGAGACCTCGCTGGCCAAGGAAAAATGCTGTTCCTACCTATCCATTTATCCCTAAACTGAAAATTTAAAATTTTTTGGACGTTTCGAGCATAATGGGCTGGGCATCCATCCTGTTGGAACCACATGTTCATTCTGTCCTCCAAAGGAACATCTTCTAACGGTATAGGTAACTCATCTTCCAAAAATTGTAGATAATTTACGCCATTTAAATGCTGATCAAAAAAATATGGCCCAATAATTCTTCCACCCAAAATCCCGCACCACACATTTACACTCCATCGATTTTGAAATTGAACTTCCCTTAACCAGTGAGGATTTGTTTCTGACCAATAGTGCATGTTGTGATTATTAACTTTCCCTGAACTGGAAAAAGTTGCCTCGTCAGTCCACAATATTTGGGATAAAAAAATTTCTGTTTCCGTTCACCATCCTCAATAGCCAATAACAAAAGTCCAGTCGATGGTCGAAATCGGCTGGCTTTAATTGTTGATGTAACATTACATGGTACGGATGTAATTTATGTTTTTTTAATATACGTTGAATTAAGGAATATGTCAATCCTAGATCTCTTACCAAATCTCGAATGCTTAAATGAGGGTCGGCAGTAATATAAGCTAACACATTTATTATATTAACTTCGTTTCTTGCTCTCCGTACTCTATTTGGAGCTGCGACTGGCTGGACATGTCCGGTCTCCTTCAATCGTTTCGCTAATCTTTTGAAAACATTTCTTGAATGATGACGTCGTGCAGGATATCTAAATGCGTATTCGTTCTCGGCAATAACGTCATGTTCCAAATATTCAAAATAAACTGCTAACATATTAAAAGCCTCCTCGTTCGTATACGGCATATTTTAAAAATTTAATTGGGCTCTTTACAAATTAAAGGTCAAAGAATAAACGATCCATTTGTTAAAAATCGCCGTTTCCATGGAAACTGTCTTCCAAGTCTTTTCACGGCCTTCTAAGATGAGCATTTAATTTTGGGCTAAATTGTTTTTTATTTGTCCATGGCATGCTCGATTATGAATTATCTATTTTGTTCCTTTAATAAATTTATTAATGCAATATTCTTTAAGTGATAACGTTTAAACGAATGAAGATATCGACATGCGGCTTAAACATATTTTGTTGCAAATTTAGTCTACTTTTCGAATCTAATAAAATAATCATACTGTTCCATTTAAGATTTCGGAGCAAAATTTAAAATACGGTTAAACTTATAAAACACACCCCCTAGCGAGGGCGGCAAGAACCAGAATGACGTAGTTGTCTTTTATTTTGTTCAATATACCCTCCTTTCTTAAACGAGACCTAGATTGCTAAATTCCGTTAAGTTTAACCAAATCTATAGGCACTTTAGTAAGGAAAAGTTCACCATCCCCTCACGCCCTTATTTTACGTTCCACAATAAAAAGTGTTAAACGAAAAAGATGGACAATTACAGAAGTATTACTGTGGTAGTATTTTTTTTTCAACTTATTTGGAAAATTTTCAAGAAATCTGCATTTTTTATACGATCGAAGCAATTACGCCCCCTAGCGGTGGATATATGAATTTAAAAATATTTCCAGCAATTTCTCTTGGCCGATTTCATTTAAGGGCTTTTTTTTTTTAAACTCGTACGACTATTAGTTCCTGAGATACGGTGGCTCGTCACTTAATGAATCACCCGGTACAATTCTCACCCTCTTACACTAAGATAGCATTGAAATTAGAAACATTTTGTCACGTTGTTTACTGGATGTGAACAAAACTATTTTAGCAGTAAGGCAGGTTAATATTTAGTTAAGGTACGTTTCACGAAATTTGGATACGACTTAATGATTTCCTGGGTCGGTCCCATTGTGTCGACAAGAGCTTGGCAATAAGCAAGTGAAGTATGAAGGGACGGACTAAGGAAAACAAGTAATGATATGATTATATTAATGTAATCAAATGAAATAACATTTTTTTTAAATATTACTAGTCATATTTATTTACATTTATAATGTCATTCTATAGATAGTTCTGTTTCGCTATCGCTATCCTCATCAAAATTAATTATAATTGGATTAATTATACGATCCAGACTAATATACGAATTTTCTACAGTTATTACGTGACGGACTGAATTTTTCCAACTACCTGGGGGAATATCATTAAAGCATTTTCGTATTAATTCTACAACACTAGAACTTAAAGTCGGAGAAATATTTTCAGACCTAACCAGTGATTTTAACTGGTGCCACTTATGCTCTATGGGGTTAAAAATGCAATAATAGGGTGGGAGCCGTAGCACTGTATGTCCAATTTTTTCTGCCAATGTGTCACAAACATATACTTTTTTTATACAAAATGTCTTTAAAACTTCTAAAAGATCACTTTTTTTATAACTTTCTTCAAAATATATATCATTTGCCGCCATGTAGTTCTGAATCTCCAATTTTGTATTATTTGAGCTTGGAGCTTTATGTAATTGGCGACTGTGATAGCTCGCATTGTCCATTACTATCACGCTATTCTGAGGAATGTTTGATAAAAGACAATTCTTGAACCATTCCTCAAAAAGTTCGGCCGTTGTATCTTCATGGTAGTCCACACAAGAGTCTTTAATGTTTTTTTGCAGAATGCCACAAGGCATTAACCTAACCTAACCTACCTGATGTGCCTATATTTAATTATAATTATTACAATCCGGTCCTTTCCACATAATAATAACAACGGTCATAAATAATGGGATCGGCATAGGTACTTTTACTGCAGTCAATAAGTTTTTCGTGGAACAATCTTTGCAATAAAATAGAAGGTATGCATATTTAAACAATTTACATTTTAGTTTTTGGCCTGTTTATACCTTTACAACAGGGTTTGGGAATTCCCATATTAAAATTATTTGGTGCCATCAGTGTTCCTTGTATGACGGTAGAAATTTGTATTTAGTTTGATGTAATTATATTATTGTAAATATTACTAAGGTTATCTATATCAGTTCTAAAATTGATCGCATTATTGTTTTTTTATATTAATCATTTCTTTGATGTTGCATTTTTTGTAATTTGTTTCGTAATCTAATACTTGAACTTCTTCGAAATTAAAGTTGTGAAGGTAATCTAATGAGTGTTTCGATAGAGCAGTTTGGGATTGATTCGTATAGCGTAGACTGGTTTTATGTTCTTTTATTCTATTTTTGAGATATTGTTTTTTTTGTCAATGTAAGTTTTAGGGCATTCGGAACAATCTATTTTATATATCAGATTAGTTTGATTTAATTTTGGTTCTATGAGTTTTAATTTATTAAAAAGTTTTTTTGTCTGGTTATACGGTTTTTCTGCTATGGTTATGTTATGTGGTTTAAGTACCTTTTTGATTTTATTATTTATTTCAGGAATATGCGGAAGAGAGATATATTTTTTGTTCTTTGACATTATTTGGTTTATGGGTTGTATTGTTGTAAATTGTATTTATTCTATTTTTAATTAATGGTTCAGTGAATTTTTTGGGATAATTATTAATTTTTAGAACCTCTCTAATTTTACTAAGGTTTTGTGGTCTATTATCAGTGTGTGATATATCTCTCTTCCGCATATGCCTGAAATAAATAATAAAATCAAAATGGTACTTAAACCACATAATATAGCCATAGCAGAAAAACCGTATAACCAAACAAAAAAACTTTTTAATAAATTAAAACCTATAGAACCAAAATTAATTCAAACAAATCTGATATATAAAATAGATTGCTCCGAATGCCCTAAAACTTACATTGGCCAAACAAAACAATATCTCAAAAATAGAATAAAAGAACATGAAATCAGTCTGCGCCATAGGAATCAATCCCAAACTGCTCTATCGAACCACTCATTAGATTACCTTCATAACTTTAATTTCGACGAAGTTCAAGTATTAGATACGAAACAAATTACAAAAAACGCAACATCAAAGAAATGATTCATATTAAAAAAAACAATAATACGATTAATTTTAGAACTGATACAGATAACCTTAGTAATATTTACATTGATATAATTACATCAAACTAAATACAAATTTGTACCATCATAAAAGGAACACTGATGGCACCAAATAATTTTAATATAGGAATTCCCAAACCCTATTGTAAAGGTATAAACAGGCCAAAACCCCAAAATGTAAATTGTTTAAATATGCATATCTTCTATTTTATTGTAACTAAATATTAACCTGCCTTACTTCTAAAATAGTTTAGTTCACATCCATTAAACGTGACAAAATGTTTCTAATTTCAATGCTATCTTAGTGTAAGAGGGTGAGAATTGTACAAGGTATGTCCATGCTGTCATTTATATATTTTCTTGTTTTCATTCTAAACAAGACTAACTCTAACATAAAATAGGAATTTTGCTTTTAACACCATCAAAAAATGTTGTTTCTTTCTAATTTTGTTTATACGCCTTTTTTACTTATGTTCAAATAATTCTGACGATGGTTTAAATAAAATGAACCGAAACGTTGACTGAAAATTGGATTTTCATTTCAAAAGTTACCGAGACCCAGGAAGAAACTAAAGTCTGTTCGTGTTATGAACAGTAAGACGGTTAAGTTAACAATACCTTCGCTATACTTGATCGTACCGAACATTTCACTGGTTCGCTGTAGTCGGCTGAGCAAAATCAGCGGTTCCAAAACAAAATTATCTTAGAATTATGTACCGAGATAAATATTTTTATCTAGTTTATTTTGCACTCATAGTTTTTTTTATTTATCAAATGAAAAAGATTTTGCGTCAATAAGTTAAAGATATTCTCAGGTACTTTTTCTTAGAATTTAGTTATTTTGGGATCATTATAGTTAAATCTATATAATAATCACTATTTTCCAAGAAATAATTAAAATTTGTTCAATTGCTAGATGGTATGTTCTATTTTAAATAAGTAGTTTGTTGTGGTTTAACATTTTTTAGTTAAAATTATACTGAGGAGAAGCTGTATTATCATTTCAAATATTTCTAAAACATTATGCTATTTACCTGCTGAATCGGTGAAAACATATTTATAGAAGGATGTTACAGTTTTCACAGTGGTTCCATTTGCTAGAGTAGTAGCCATGATTAAACTGAACTGTAAACACCAATTGCGATTAAGATCCAGCTAATATTAAAATGGCTTTCAAAAACTGTAAATTTAATTTATATATTTTCTTTAATATTTTACATACAATACAGCGTTATTTTTTGCATAATACCTGTTGATATTTTATTGTAGATAGGTTAAAAAATAAATAATAGGCCATGGACTTCATAATCTGGCATAGCTTAATTATTTGCATTTTATAAATTATGACGTTCGTGATCAATTATTTCATTTTCTATGCACATTCCGACAATACTTGGATTCATAGGAAGTTCTTGAAGTTTGACTTATCGTGGTATTATAAATTAAATTAATTTTATGTATAAACGTGCGAGAAATAGATAGGTATGCTAATTTCATTTTTCTATTTTGGTTTCATAATGGCGACACTATGAAAGGCAAAAAACTTGAATAACCTGCCACTTTATGAAATTGAAATTTTATTTTCTTACTTCGATTTAGTTGAAATTAATTTTCTAGGCATTATGGATTCGACAAAAATTTGTTATAGAAAACTTTTAAATACATTCCACTGTTCCACTTTAACCTTGCAAATAGACCATTTTTACTAGATATTTATCTGAAATACCTATACTCGGAAATATATATTATGCTGACGGTGTCCGTCAACTAATTTCTAGTCACAACTATAAAACAACACAACCTAAAAATATTAGAAATATCTTCCAGTTTATGCTGTATTTCGAAAGTTTTATTCAATAAAGTACTATTTTTATTTTTAATTCAATATAGTATTATACATATTTATAGTTACTATAGACATTTCATGGGCATTAATTGCTATTCATGTCAGATATTGTGTCGACACAATATTTTGTTCAATATTTTGAACTTTTTTCTGCTCCCACCATAACTCAAAGTTTTGCATATTCTTTTTCGAAGTTTTTCTAGATTATTTTCTGCAATTTCTCGTATTTCTGACGGAGTACAACTTTCTTCCTGACTCATTTTTATTAACTTTAATAATATATTTATTTTTACTTATGATGGATGGGAAGAAGCTTTGTTTTGTTCCATTATTTCTATCATGGCATATTTGATACTTATAACATTTTATTAAATTGCAAAAGTATTGCCAACCCAAAAAGAAAATATTAATTCAAATGGAAAAAATGTAGTGTATTTTTAAAAGTTTTTCAGACTTTAAAGACCCAAATAGAAAAAGTATTATAAAATACACGGTTCATAAGACAATTAGAGCACGTGACAGGTAATCTCTACATCGATATAGGGCGCTGACCATAGGAATAGTTTTATTGATCATACGATTGATATGCTCTTTCCAGTTCAAGTTTTCATCTAAAACCAATCCCAGGTACTTTATTCATGTGACTTTGTCGATATTAGCATTTTATAAACCATTGAGGTGATTCCGTACACCCTGTTTTTTTCTTATATGGGTCATTCATCATTCAATAACAGGAGAAGTATAAATTTTTCTTGATACGGGCCAGAGGCAGCGGAGAAGTTAGTCAAATTTTGGGGCTTCATGTGCGCGCTCGGCCGAATTCAATTTCGCAACAGAAAATGTGGATTGCCATTTAAAAAGAAAAGATACTTACAACTGAGATATTGGACTTCTTCGTAATAATGCGCAACCCTATATTTTTAATCTCTACTATTTAACACAATGGTTAATCTGTTTTTAGGTCGCCTCTACTCAAGAGAATGGAGTGATTCACGAACACAAAAATGGAACTTTACTGAAAGAAAAACTCACAACAGTCGGAAAAACTATACACGAAGATGGAGTACGAGTAAGAGAAAACGGTGTTCGAAAAGACTTATGTGAAACCACTTTACTCTCCAAAGAATTTAACGATAAGAAGAAAGGTTAAAATTAATTTAACCATATTTCTTTGGGTATTTATGTGATTTATACAAAACGGTTTTGGGTTGTTTTGTTATAAATTTTCTCGGCCATAATAAATTATTCTAATTAATACGTTTAAATATACATACAATATAAGTATATATTCTGGGGCAGCAAATTCTATTTTATTGTGAAATGTTCTGTTAGTGATATTCTTATTTTATGGTAGGCTGTCAATTTGCTTCTGTGTGATAAAGATAAAATTAAAATGCGATTCAGAAGGTTAACAAATATTCTATACGGGGTGTTCCCCTACTAATGACATACTAATAGTTCCGAGTGTAATTTTATAAAGAAAAGTTCATATGAATATGTCCGCAACTATTTAAACTTCTTGCTACAGGGTGTTGAATTCGTTATTCCCAATAACGCATTGGTGGCGTACTGTATGCTATAAAATTAAATTTGCAATGTGATAAATTAGAAATAAAAATAATATACGCACGCCCCTGGTTATGTCAATTTATTGAAATGTCGTATTTGGTCGTTTCGAGGAATGTCCATTCGACTTTTGATATTATTTCTCAAATAAAGGAAGGTACTTTACTCTTATAACTATTGTTTTAAAACCCATATAAATCCGTTTTTTTTAATAATAAGCAATAGGAAAGTGCGCCCTGGAAATACCGAAAATATAAGCTTGTTTCTATTATAAGTGGGACTTATGCACTGTTCTTCGTAAAATGTCCTAAGTTATCGCACTCTGAAATATTAGCTCATCATTACTGAACACCTTGTATATTGTATCTTATATTATACAGGGTGTCCGCTAAGTAATGGGACATGGAAAAACCACAGACTCCTTAAGGAAAAATATTAGGATTTAATTATACTTACCTATATCCGAAAGTTGATATTAACTGAGATACAAGGTGTTAAAGTTATAACTTCATTTTTGGTTTTCTCTAATAACTTTGACAGAAACCAACAGTTTTTACAAAATTTGGCAATTATGGTTTTTTTAAGGATGAGGAACTGATTTTTTGGTGAAATTTTAATGTACAATGTAGGGGGCACGGCCTGCGGCATTTTTTGCACATTATTAGGTCATAACGTTTTTGTGGCTCCGTGTATTTAAGTTTTTAATGAAAATTATACTTTTCTCATATTAAGTATTACGTAAAAAAGGTACACTAATTTATATTGTTTAGTGCCTATTATTAATTTGCAAACAATTTTTTTTTAAAGTAACTTATGAGGAAGCAAATGAAATTTAGAGATAAGGTTGTTATGAAACCTCCACGTTGTTTTATGTTTGTTGATTATTGTGTTTCGGCATTTTCACTTAACTTAGGATAAACTCAAAAATTAAACATTTTTTTACACAGCTATTTTACAATAATCAACAAGCATATAACAACCTCGAGGTTTCATAGCAACTGCATCTCTAAATTTCATTTGTTTCCTCATAAATTACTTTAAAAAAAATTTTGTTTGCAAATCAATAATAGACACTAAACAATATAAATGCATATATCTCCGAAACGGTAACTCTGGGCGACCTGAAATTAGTGTGTATCTTTTTTACGTAATAAATATGAGAGAACTATTATTTTCATTAAAAACTTAAATACACGGAGGCACAAGAAGTTATTACCTAATAAATGTGCAAAGAATGCCGGGTTTGTTCGCGCCCTCTACATTGTCCCGTTACTTAGCGGACACCCTGTATATAGTATATTAACCATTTTAGCAGTTCGAATAATTTTGAAATCGGGATATCTACATTGCCAAACCACATGGAGTTGTGGTTAAATATCGCGCTAATTACAATTAGAACAAATACATTTTATTACTTCTGTGGTAAATACGGGCGTTCTAATATAATGTAATAGTTCCTAAATTTTACACACAGAACAGGCGACTTCTTATCACAAGCGATAAAATAAAAACTTACCACTTTTACGTAAATAATAATAAATCACAATTTTAAACGTTTTTTATGAATAATTAGTTAGATAGAGTAATTAATTAATTAGAATCAAATTGTGGGATTGTCCTTTTCCTATTCTTCAAACTGTCAATTCAAACCTTCCTAATGAGTTGTTATCATCTTAGGTTGATTTTGTAAATAAAACATTAGATTAAAAAATTGCTTGCATTTTTATTTATTTTCAAAATTGGTTGTTAATAAAACTACATTTATTTTAAAGAATGAAATTTTGCTTTACCATAATGTCTAAACTACAATCGGTTCTGGAATGGTCAAAACTTTTTAAACGAGAAAACATACTTCAAGTCGGTATATTTCATACCCATGATGATGATTAAAGGAAAAAAATTATATAACTTCTTTTTGTGACACTCTGTATCTAGGAAAAATTTTATATAACCTATTTTTCTAATATACAGGGTGGCCCATCGAAAACAGTCCAGCAAGGTTTACGGCTGTGTACGTGAAAATTAAAAAAAACCTCGGACCCGTAAACTTGTGTTTTCAGGGGGACACGTTTCACTATTAATTTCATCCATGTAACCTCAACCCCTCTAGCGGGGGCGGCTACTGCCCTTGTTTTTTCAAATGGGAATGGGTATGTTGTGATACAATTCTTCTCTTCAAAATTGCGCTTCGTTTTATAAATTTACAAAACAAAGCGCCATTTTAAAGGGAATTTAATGCCCTTTAAAAAGATGTATCACAACATACCCATTCCCATTTGAAAAAAACAAGGGCTGTAGCCGCCCCCGCTAGAGGGCTTGAGGTCACAGGGATGAAGTTAATAGTGAAACGTGTCCCCCTGAAAACACAAGTTTACGGGTCCGAGTTTTTTTTTTTAATTTTCACATCCACAGCCGTAAACCTTGCTGGACTGTTTTCGGTGGGCCACCCTGTATACCTCTACAAAACGATCCAATGTGTTGGATTGAAAGTTGGCAGTATGTTCTTATGAGTAAGAAATAAGAATTTGTAGATTTTTTTAAAGTTTCACGTTAATGGGTTTAATTTTTTTTTAACAGTTTTTAAGTATTTTTAATAAAAGATTCTTAAAGAATGGCAATTTCTAAACTAAAAAGGTATACTTGCTCGATCTTAAATCTCTAACCGTTTTCGAGATATTTCCATTTTTACTTTAATTCTTGATGCATTGTAATATTTAAGTGGAAATATCTCGAAAATGCTAAGTTTCACTTAGTGGATCGGCGCGCTTGGTCATTGATGATTTCTCCTAGATTTTATGTGAATCTTCTGACGTTTTATTTTGTTTTGACCTTTTCCGAAGCACCATTTTGCTCGTTATTTTTTATTTTTGATTCCGGATTCGTGTATGCTTTCTTATAGAAGTCGCTGAACAAATAAAGGAAGAACACCGTATTGGGCAGCGTAAACAGAACGGTCCACTTGGGAAAGTCACAGGTGATAAATAATAACTGCAAGTTGTGAATTAATATCAGAACGAACTGGATCTAGAAGAAGAACAGAAAATTTGTACATATTATAAGGGTGTAAGGAGGTTGACATTGATACAATAAATACAAGGTATGATATCGAGGCTCAGTGATGTCATTATGTGCACGCTACTGCCGTTCCTATATGATTTCAACTGATGTTTAGAATGTTTGGCAGATTTTTTTCTTATTTTAGTGGTATTTGCTCAGGCAGTTGTGTATTAATAAAAAATAATATCCTAATATCCATAATATGAGAAGCACTGTGTTCGGTGGTGGTGTATACAGGGTGTTATGGAAATGACGTATTATATTTAAATGGGTGACTCCTGGGGTATCCTAGAGAAGCGCTACATATTTCTTTTTTCCAAATCGAACGTTAACGAATATTACACTGAGCAGCTGTGTAATAAACAGATTTTCTGGCGCAATGTTGCCAAACGATTCTTATAAAAATAAATATTTGGCTACCTAGTATCTGAATAGAAGTGAATCCAGGTGCCAGTACACTAGCAAGTAATCCAGGGCACATACATCTTCAGTTTTTTTTGGTTTTAGTGGGTAAAGCTTATACCGCACTAAAACCCCTTCGGCCTTTTTCTTCCAATCTTAGAACATGACCCTGTATATCGTCAGAGATACAGAACACATAGTGAAACACTGAACAAATTACCATCATTTAAAGAAACACAAACATGTTTCAAATTAGTTTTTTGAAGATAGGCCCTTGTCACACAAAATCGCTACACACTAATGCATTCTTTAACAAACACATAAACTGGCCCTTTATAAACTAAAACGTTCAGCAATTATTTTATCTGCTGCATTCAATATCTTATATCGCAACTGATCCATATCTTCGACTTTATAAACTATTTTATTCATCGTACCCCATAGAAAAAAATTGGGGGTAAGATCCGGTGACCTTGCGATTTCCAGGATCATTTTTTAATATGCCTTCGACTTGATTTTTCTGTATGTACTAAACATTTTCACACTTACTTACACTGTTACAGTTGATTAAATATCCCGAAAAAACTCTGTCGCGCGAAGCCGCAGAGGAATATCTTGTTGTCAAGCAAATGTCAACTTCTAACCTTCTGTCGATTTATAGTAGAGATGGCTAATATTTAGTTTCAAAATCCCGCTGTGAAACGATCCGTTTAATTTTTTTAAGCACCAGAGCAGCGATTAACAAGTTTATTAATCTTTATTGGTATCTACAGCAGCGAAGGAAAACAATAAATAAGTGTTGTAGATTATTATAATTATTTATTTTTAAAAAATTTGGTGAATGCGCTGGAATTTACCGGAAAAACACGCATTGCAATAGTACATTTCTACTTTGTGACAGCTCGTGTTTTAAATGTTTCAGTTTAGATGTCATTTTTAATTCAAAGAATGAGTTTTTTAATTAAAAACAAAAGTCCATAGAAATCTAGGCGAGACAAGCCAATGTTAACAAAAACGATGTCTCCAATTGAATTTTGTGCAGTTTTATAGCGGCCAGTGTTCATGTGAAGTTTTGCATGGTTGTGCCGGTTTCTTTACTAAAACGCTGTATAAGTTTTTATAGAAATTGACACTAATTTTTAAATAAGACCGACAAATTAAGTGTATGTGTGTGGCGTAAATAAAATTACATTAAAAAAACAGTCAGCCAATCACTCAAAAGTCAAAAGGTCATTGACATTTGACCTAGTTACGTAGTTGAGGATTACAAACTTAAAGAGTGTAAGGTGTAATTCTGACGTTGGCCAGAATTCGTGTTTTGTTTACATGTATCGCAGTGCAGCACGGGTGTTTTTCTGGTTTAACGTCAGGTCATTTTTCACGCTGAATGAATGAAAGCGCCATTTACGGATATTTTTCTTCAATTTGTATTCATCTCAGGATTTGCCGGCTTAAATATAATACGTCATTTCCATAACACCCTGTATATATAACCGGAAAAATTATTTTGATAATATATAAGGTTTGTCCCCTTTCCAAGAAATAACAATATAATTAGAATGGATATTTGTTTTATGAACTTTCATGCTTTAAATTGGCTCATTCAAAAACTACTCTTACTTATTTAAAACGGTTGGTTAACAGCAATGTGAATCTCCATAAGCAATGCCATAGGATGACGTAACTGCACGCGCCGAACGAAATTGGAACGGCTATATATCATACCTTGTGCTTATTGTATCATGGATCTGACTCTATAAGATGTCCGAGTAATAATATATCTCAAAGATAATTTCGAATGCTTTACATCTGTGGATACAAACCGATGCTTTTTAGGTACAGATTAATTCAATCGATAAATTTATAATATTATGCAATACTTACCAGTTGAATTTTGGTTAAATATCTTTTCCACCACAAATACTTTTGAACTTTTGGACCAAAAGCCGCCAAGAAGTAGTAGGAATATAATAATATGTGGACGAATGTATTAAGAAGGCCTATGAACGTCCCATTTCCTCCAGGAAAATATTTAACCAAACACCTGCAATTTTAATAAAAATAGGTTAAGGATCGATCTGTTATATGCTTGCTTCTTTTTATCCAATTAAATTAATCTATTGCCTCGAAACAATTGAATCTAAAGTTATACAGGGTCGAGGGCCACGAGAATTAAGTTTCGTCGCTAATATCTGATACTATAAAGATTATAGGCCGGTTTATTATGTTTATCATTACCAGGATAATTGTCGCAGACAGCATTGAAATGCTAAGGAACCCCAGGCAGCAGTTTTCTCTAGAATCTAAAACGGTTAACGGTGCAGAACCGAATATAGTCATGGTAGGACAAGCAATTTCACCTGCTCCTTCTTAATTGATGATCTGATGATATGACAATCTCCTATAGGCAGTTTTGCAGAAACTTGGTAAACTCTTCAGAACCAAAAAGTTGTAGATAACCCCTAAATCCTTTAACGAACCAGGCCGCTCCAATTCTTCCCCCACAACAGTACATACCTCAGCAACTTTTGATACTATACAAAGCCCAGATTCGACCATCACTAGAGTAATGCTCTCATGCTTGGAGCTATGCAACCAAACATACTATTCGGCAACTGGATTCCATCGTATAAGGAGACATTCGTCTGATCGGAGATCACCAATAACACCCCGGTGAAAGTTTGAATTAGGGCTTTTGCAGCAGAAGGTCACGTTATGTGCCACTTGACGTCCAGGGAAAAATTGGCGCTATCGTCGCACTTCATGGAGCATTCTCTTTATTGAGGTTTCCGTTTAACAAGTTTTTGTCCTCTCTTTTGACATATGAAGAAGAAAGATAGGGAAGGTCTAAACTAATTTAAAAGCTGATCCAGTTGCTAATTGAAAGACCAGAACAAACCCAACCTAACTTTTGTTTAATCACGTTTTCGATTTTATTTTTTAAAGTTGGTTTCATCACTTTGAAAAGTATATTAATTTCAAAGATGCCTGATGTACTTGTATGTTTTCTTATTGGTTTCCACACAGGTAATTATAAAGTGGAATATTTTTGTTTTTCAATAATTGACTACTAATTTTGCATCTTTTTGGCTCAATAAGTTACAAAATTTTTATCAACCGATTACAACAGTATAAATGGTGACCCTGATGATGACCCAATTGATTTAGACTGCACCGATTTTTAGCCCCCACAGATTTTTGGCCCAGACAAGAATTCAGACAAATCGAGTGTTGAGCAGATACTGCTTCTATTTCTTCTGTTTCAGAGGCCACTACACGTATAACATGGACTCATCTCAAAGTTCATACCTAATTTTGAGACTCTACTCTATTTATGACTCCTATAGTGGTTCTAGCGAATCCTCGCGCCAGATATGTCAAGTGTCACGTGACATAATGACTTGCCTGCTTATTTCTGGTTATTTATTTTGCCTAGGTTTGTATGACATTCCAGGACTTTCCAGGACCGTACTACAATAGTACGTACGTTTATTTTAAAAATGAAACGAGTCTATTTATATTTTTAAATACATCTTTTATTATTTATTATAGGGAATAAAACATAACACATTGTATGTTTTGTTATTTATTTATTCAAATATATAAAATAAAGTCATTATTTTATAATTACATGTCTAGTAGGTACCTCTATCTTCACAAAAAGATAGGAAGTACGCATCTACATGCATGTCCATCTTTACCTACTGTAAACTGTATACAGTGTGTCTACACATGGACTTAACTATACCTGTAATAAATTGTATCTTCAATTTTTCGAAAAAGTCATCCTTGATCATTTCTTTTCCCTGTTATGTAAATACAAATCACTTGGAAAAATTTCCATGTTTTGTACCGGATGCACAAAAAAACATTTTTGAAAATAACTATGGACTAAATATACGGTTTGCTTAAAGATTGTTCACTCTTGTTACCTCTGTTTTAACTTTAATGTTCACTAGTAACTTATAAGCGTATAGTATCATAACAAGCAAATTCTATATGCACCCTTCTTTTGTATACGTATGCTACGTATACTGCAAATATGTAGGTTACGTAAGTCATATATGCAAAAAACTAATAAAATGGGTATTTCGGCCTTTCCCATTGGGATTTCGGGAAAGGTAAGAGTAAAGAGATACGAAGTCGGTTAAATTGGGACAATTTTGCGATTCGGTTTTTAGTTTTTTCTGACTTTGTTCGAAGAGATGTCCAAAAATAAATTTAACTTTCTCATTGCCACTTTTCATCCTCCCCAAGATGGCATTTTATGAAGGAATGAACAATATGAGCATGGTCGTTATTACCCATTACTGTCTACATTCAAGTCGCCACACAAAAGTATTACCTGATATTTAACTGAAACAAATCTCAACTCGATCAGAAAGAAATGAAACATCTAGAAATTTTTTTATTAATATTAAATTCACCTTAGTTTCTCTAACGGTGGCATCAGCTGAGGTAGAAGGCAGACAATAATTATGCTCCATAATTATTATTTTCGCCTAAAAACAGATAAATGAAAATATTAACCTATAAATTTTTCATAACGTGACAAGTACTTACTGTGGTTTACCAGATATACAAACAACTCAATATGTAATTAATCAAAGTTTTCAACACAAAATAAACACTTCTAAAACGACGGAAATACACTTTTAAACGTATTAGCACTAATCAAACTCGAAAAATATAAAAACCAAACAAGCTCAATACGGTTCCTATAAAACTGGGGTATTTGGTTAAGTCCCCAAACAGCTGATCGATGACATATTAATGATGTCAACTGTCGAAAAAGCTTGAGGATTCGCTATAAATACTATACCAAATGAGACTTCCTACCCGATGTGATTTCCTACCTGATATGTGACTTCCGACCCGATGAGAGTTCCTACCCAATATGTGACTTCCACCTCGATATGTGACTTCCACCCTCCCTAAGTCAGACTAAATTGTACTTGATAGCATTAGAGTAGATTATTTTATATTATTTTTTATGTATTTTATTGCACTTATAATAGCAATCGAAAAAAATTTAGACGTATTTCAAATTCTAGAAGGACTGTGGCTAGGCTGTGAAATCTGTATACAATTTTCTTAGTTGCCTATGAACATTTTATTTTCAATAATATAATCTTGGTTATTTACATATTATGCAAGTGTCTTTAAATAAATAACACAAAAAAATGTCTCGTCTTATTCCATAAAATATTGATTTTTGTACGTTCTTTATTAATTTAAGTCGTGATTCGATTTTGTCGCATCCCGATTTAAAATAATAAAAACACGTAAAGTACGTTTCACGAAATTTGGATACGACTTAATGATTTCCTGGGTAGGTCCCATTGTGTCGACAAGAGCTTGGCAATAAACAAGTGAAGTATGAAGGGGCGGACTAAGGGAAACAAGTAATGATATGATTATATTAATGTAATCAAATGAAATAACATTTTTTTTAAATACTACTAGTCATATTTATTTACATTTATAATGTTATTCTATAGATAGTTCTATTTCGCTATCGCTATCCTCATCAAAATTAATTATAATTGGATTAATTATACGTTCCAGATTAATATAAGAATTTTCTATAGTTATTACGTGACGGACTGAATTTTTCCAACTACCTGGGGGAATATCATTAAAGCATTTTCGTATTAATTCTACAACACTAGAACTTAAAGTCGGAGAAATATTTTCAGACCTAACCAGTGATCTTAACTGGTGCCACATATGCTCTATGGGATTAAAAATGCAATAATAGGGTAGGAGCAATTTATTCTGCCAATGTGTCACAAACATATACTTTTTTTATACAAAATGTCTTTAAAACTTCTAAAAGATCACTTTCTTCAAAATATATATCATTCCCCGCCATGTAGTTCTGAATCTCCAATTTTGTATTATTTGAGCTTGGAGCTTTATGTAATTAGCGACTGTGATAGCTGATTACTATCACGCTATTCTGAGGAATGTTTGATAAAAGACAATTCTTGAACCATTCCTCAAAAAGATCGCCCGTTGTATCTTCATGGTAGTCCACACAAGAATCTTTAATGTTTTTTGCAGAAAGCCACAAGGCAGTTGGAACCCAACCGTTTTCTGACCCAGCATGTAAAATGCTTATTCTTTTTCCTTTATTTGACGGAGCTTTTGTTTTACACTTATCGGAAGAATCAGACCAGCCTTTGGATGGTGTTTCATGCGTGTCAAACCAAGTCTCGTCGAGGTAAATTATAGGACGGTTTTTAGAACGGGATTTTCTTACAGAAGTTATATACTCTTGTCGCCATTTTTGTAAACGGTGGGATTCCTTGCCTTTTGTCAATTTTGCGGTATCTGAATCCCATTTCCGACAAAACTCTCCAAAGGCTAGTGCGGCTACAACTTATTTGGGTTTCATCATTGGTGAGCCGTTGCTTCAGAGAATCTAATGTAGGTATGCGTTGCTCTTCGTACATGGTGTAGATTTTTCGCCTTATCAAGTCCTTGTCGCTTTCGTCGAAACATTTTGTGAAACTGGCATCTTTACGCTTCTTTCTAGATTTAATGGGATTTGACGCGATTCTTTTCACTGTAGTCAGAGGTATCTTAGTCAAATCAGACGTTTCAGTCGCAGCAGCACTAGCATAAAGTCCTCTGTTGAGTAAAGAAGTATATACTCTTTTTACAATTTCCCTAGCATCGAGAGATAAATGCATTTTCTTCACTGCAACACTAGAAGAAGCACCATCAATGGTTTTCCATGGACGCCACATACTGTTTTTTTATACGTTTGGTAAAATAATATCGGTAATACAACTAAACTCTTCCAGCAAGAAATAAAAACTAACAAATTTTACCACAATAAGATATTTAAATATAAATTAAGCAACCTAACCTACCTGATGTGCCTATATTTAATTCTAATTATTACAATCCGGTCCTTTCCACATAATAATAACAAGCGGTCATAAATAATGGGATCGCCCCAGGTACTTTTACTGCAGTCATTAAGTTATATCCATTTTTCGTGGAACAATCTTTACAAAAGTTGATGAATACAACTAGTAGAATCTACGTTCAAATTTACCGCCAGAACTCCACGGTTAGTCAAGTGTCGTAATAGAACTCTTCTCTCTTTCTCGCTCACTCTTCTTTCTCTCTCGTGTTTCGATTTATTACCAAGGACTTAAAATTTCTCATGATATATTTTCTTTGACCAAGAACACCGACAGCGTTCAACATCGAAGGTAGGTTGGTGATTCAATGTAGATCAGCTTAATAGTCCTCGAACTTCGTCGTTTACAATTTTTTTTTTCCGGAGAACGTCATTCTTGTGGAACGACCGTCCTCAACACCACTCCCAGAGTGTCTTAAAGGCCTATAATGTGCTAATAATAATAAAAGAAACAAAAAAAAAACGTTCACTTACCAACTATTAAATACCATAGATGCATGATGAAATACGTGAAGGAATGTTACTTGATAATCGTTTTTCCTTAATCTGAAGAAAACTGTGTCGGCTAAGTCCACTATTTTATTTAAGAAGTATATGTAGCAGACCCATGCATACTAAAAAATACAACAAACAGTCATTTCGTATACAGAACTTCAAATATTTGGTCACAATACATTATTATTTCTAAAAACAAATACGTACATACTTTTTCTGATACCTTAACTCTTTGAGTGCTGCTATACAGGGTGTTATGGAAATAACGTATTATATTTAAACCGGCAATTCCTGAGATAATTGAAGAAAAATAGCCATAAATGGCGCTTTCAATTCATTCAAAGGTAAAAGTGACCTGACGTCAAACCAGAAAAACACCTGGGTGGCACTGCGATACATGTAAGCAATCAAGGAATTCTGGCCGGTGTTGTCATATATACACCTTAAACTTTTTAGACAAAATAAAATAATTTAAATACTTTTCCATTCTGTAATACCTTTTTGTACAATTAATTGAAGAACATTTACGACGGACTATATTTTAAACAACCCGAAAAACATATGGAATAGTAATAGCCACGTAGTTGAAAACCAACCAGCGGCCGGACACGTTGTGTCTCGTCGATCACCAACACATTCTCAGCAATCCGCTCTGTTTTTTCGGTTTACGCGTGTATCTTGCCCGTCCATCAATAATCTTTGAATATTGTTTTTATTGACGCGCTTCTTCTGGACGTCAAATTTCGTCGCGTATAATAAAATCTAATAATCTGCAGTATAATCTGTATTATTGTATTTTCAAAAGCTACCTATCGGTTCTGTTTCACTATTACTGTGTGTACATAAAGTGTTTCCAGGAGTTTTCACATGAAAAAGAAAAAAACTGATTGTGTGTGTGCCTGGATTTCCTCGCTCTTTAGGTATAAAGATAAATACAAGTATGTAGAAAATAATTTATTTTTATAATTTTATATGGAATTTCAGTTTTACATTAAGTTTGGCAACATTGCCATTGGCTCTGGGTGAGTAAGAGTGTTTGTTATCCCAAATTTAAAACGGTCGATTTAAAAAAAAATTAAATATGTAGCGCTTCTCTAGGACACCCAAGGAGTCACCCATTTAAATATAATACGTCATTTCCATAATTGGTTTATTACATTTTTTAGGCTTGAAACTTGAAAAACTCGTAATAATAGTGAATACAATTGAAAACATTAAATAAATTTTTTTTTTAAATACAGAACAAAATTTTATTCGACAAAAAACATATACCTACACGATTATGTTTTCCGAAGTTTTAAAACAAAATTAAAGAAATTTCATTATTTTAATAACAAAAAATATAAAAAACAAAGATAATAAACCTGAAAAATTGAAAAAAAAGTTTATGTTTAGACAAAATTCACAATAAACTTGGAAAATAATAAATTTTATTTTTTTATACCAGAAAATATGCAAAAAAATATAAAATAATAAAAATTACAACAATTGTCAGGAACGTCTTACACTGAGGACCCGGAACCTTGGGGACCGTAATAGAAAACGTAATTTTTGACCATGTAACAGGGGGGGGGGGGGTCATGCATGGTATAGAGACACAAGGTATGATTGCACGTCGGGTTTGGCGCTTTCGATCGGGTTCAAATCGGGACTCTTCGAAGACCAGGGAAGAACTGCTATATTATTTTCTAGGAGAAAATTTTGCACAATGCGTGGTGTGTGTATTGGAGCATTATCATGCTGAAATGTAAAATTTTGACCATATACAGCGTTTATCGATGGTATCATCACTGCATTTAGGATATTAACGTATTCAGGTGCAGTTAGTATTCCTTCCACTATTTGGCAAATTCCTAGACCTCTAGCGCTAATCCAACTGCAGACATTTATATAGAAACGCCCGCTTTGGTTTGTTTTGTGAGTGTATATCTCATCATACCGCATGCCGGAAGGCCTATACAATCGAATTCTTCCATTATTACACGATTGAAAAGTTTTCTCGTCAGAAAATATAACTGTTTCCCAGAAAATATTCCGATTTAAATATTCATGTGCAATTTCTAACCTGCCTGGTTTATTTCTTTCCATTAAAAATATTTTATTAGTAAGCCCAACGACTTCGTATATCGGAAATTCGAACCCTGTCTCTAGCAGTATTTTCAGAACCTGGAAAGTTCGTCTCTTCTTTCGCATTTATTGCAATTGCGAATGGATGATCCCTTAAATAATTAACTAGTCTTTTATCTTCATCTTCAGTAGAAATTCTAGGGGGACCTGAACCTGCTTTCCTAATAATAGTCCCATGCCTTGCTATTTATTGTTTTGCCAACAACACGGTATTTTACTCCCAGTTCGTCTGCAATATCATTAATAAAAGCACCATCTCGCAACCAACTGTAGATTATAGCCTTCTGCTGGGATGTTAATTGTGGCATATTTTTTAAAGAAAAATTTGCTTGTCAAGTTAATTATAAAGTGACAATTGCTTGTTAAAGATAAGGGACCTACAATATTTTGTTACTTTATTATGTTTTTTTTTAAGGTTGTATGTTGACATGCAAAATTTGTAATTGACAGTTTACTCGTATCAGACAGTTGTATTCAACGCATAGCAATAAGGAATTATTGCTCTAATTTTCTATTCCGGGTCAATTTCCCGTTTTTTTTCTTGCTTTTAAAATGGGTTCATAAATAAGCTATTTGCCTGATTTTTGAATAAAATCAAGGGTGCATATTATTCCAAGAATCTGGCGAAGGCGCTAGTAAAATACCCTCAAAAGCAGCGCCATCTCGTCGAGAGTTTCTTAAATTCAATTTGAACTACAGGTTTCTAATATGGAAATGGTGTAATATAACTGCCGTCGCCGATAGATGGCTTACCAATATTAACAGGTTTGTTAACATGGAAGTGTCCATTCTATTAACAAACCTAAATATTATTCTATGCCAGACAGTACAAAATTCCTAATAGTCAAAGAGAAAATAAGAAATTTTGCTGTCCTAGTTTTTTACCGGCACGATGGTACTAATGCAATTCCATAACATCGCGTAATTCCAGACGAAATGACACCAAACCCAGAACTGTCAGCGACGGAATAACGCCGGTATTTTTGTTCGCACTTGGACACTTTTTTATAAGAGAACTGGGATTTTCCTATTGAATTCTTATAAGCTTAATTAATAACAAGAACTAGGGTCATGGTACCCAAGGAACGGTATATGGGAAGAACCAATAATCATGTCTGTATGTCCTAAAACTTACCCCGATGGCCGAAGGTGTATTAGAATAATCTACAGGTTGGCAAGTCCAGTTATAATCACTCCACGCGTAAATTGCCTAAAATATGAATCTTAGTTTAATAGGGTTTTTACTAAAACTACTCTTATTGAAATAACCTCTGATTAAAATAAGATATGATACCACAACGAAATCATATTAAAAATATTGTTGACATAATGGATAGCACAAGGGGAGACAAGGTATAATTTGTAGTGTTTTGATCGCACGAGCGAAAAACCGCTTGATCACTCGATTACTGAAATAACCAACGTCGCTCGATTATTAAAAAATCCGCTCGAGTTATCTATTCAGGCGAAAACCGTCGCTCGTCACTTATTATCTTTCACTCGATACCCGAGGTTCGCTTGACGCCGGCGGAAATGTACCGCTGTAGTGTGATCGAGTTAAAAACTGCTCGTATATTCGAACAGTTTTTCGCTCGATAGCAAATACTCTAGTTATAAATTCTGGCGAAAAACCGAAAAATATCGACTGTCACTTGATAAACGACCTTCGGTCTACGCGCCGCGCCATCAGATTGGCGACGTTCGAGTTTGACGCTGAGCAGGTACACGACATACGTCTTTCTTAAAGGATAAACGAGAAGGTGCATATAAAAAAGTATGCCAAATCCCTTAGCGGAGTCATCGCGACATAGGTTTTGTAAAGCTTTGTTCTAACTGGCTAGCCAGCGGCGTAGTTTAGGTCTCCGATTGTAAATATTAAAAAATTAAAGGATATAATTTTTAAATTTTTATTTACTATAAACTCGAGAAAACTTCTCAAAAATAACATAATAATAGAAATTGTAAATAAAAATAACAAAAGGAACAAAATGGTTAACAAAATATATATAGAAAAATTCGTTGGTAATCTTATAGGAAACATTTATAAATCTAAACAGGAACTTTTTATTATTAAACTCAAGAAGACTTCTTAAAAATAACATACATTATAGAAAATGTTAATGGAAAATAAGAAAACGAGCAAAATAGTTAACAAAACATAGGTATCGAAAAATTTTTTGGTAACCAAAAGTAAACATTCTTAAATTTAAACAAGAACTTTTAGGAAACTGTAAACATGAATTTAAAAAAAATAATCACCTATTTATTTTTCCAGTCGCGTAACTAAGCCTACACTTTTGAAAGGCACACAGTGGGCACCTGATAATTTAAAGTAGAAGAATTTGACAAGCCATTTTAAGTATCTACTTATTTTATGCTCGTAGATTGAGAAAGATGTGAAGAAAAATAACTCTTGGTAATACTTTTTGTTTTAAAAAATCACAAGAATAAACCCGAACAATAAATACATATTTGGGTGATTTTTTGCAGTCCTTTTGTTTGGTATCGAGACACAATTCATTATTAACAAATAAATAAATTTCTGGAATTTTTTTGGTGGCTACTACAATTTTTTAGCTAAACCTGTGCCCACCCGTAGTTACGTGCCTGCTAAATACCGTACCTGTTCACATGTAAACGGTTAGGCTGCCGGTCGAGCAGTCGGTGACGTCATCGCTTTGTGAATTGGAATTTCAAGCGATTCACTCGAGCGATTCACTCGATTATTAAAATCGCTCTAGTATCAAGTACTCGATAATTAAAATCATCGGTTTTTTCCCAACACTAATAATTTGAAACTTTCAACAGAGAAAATTTCCTCTTAAAAGTATTTATTAGTAAACCGCGTGGTCCGGTTTGAAATTTCGCCGCGAAACAGAGTCATTGTTATTGAACAATGAAACAACATCACCATTCGAAGACTCGACGAGCCAGCGCACTGTATTGAGGGAGTAGGAGACGTTTTCCTTATTCTTCTGCCTTTGATCACCCGAAACGTTGCCAAGTTATTTGAGATAGTTGCGATTTTAGATATTTTTACTGAAAAGCTCGGTGTGACATTTTTGTGCATTAAAACTAAACTATGAAATTAATTTAGATTATTAATAATACATTCAATACTCTCAAAAATTACTGTATAATCACACTTTATCAATTAAAACATTATTTACCGTTATGGAACAAAAAAAAATCTTTTTCGAAAAATTCAAGATGATATACCTAGTACAGTTCGACAAGCGAGTCTATAGCTACGCGGTATCGGTAAGGGGGAAGCAATATCTTTTAAAACATGGCCGAGTCATGGGCGTGCTATTATTATCTTAATAATGTAATAATATATATTTTTTCATGGCATGAATATATTTGTATCACCAGTGCAATATATTAGGCCTTTTCATTAATATTCCTCGCTTATTTTGGCATTTTCGCCAATAAAATCCATTTGATTTCAACATGCACCTCAAAGTTTCACGGGAAAATGGAAACTTTCTGTCACTTCTCAGCTGTTGTAGTAACTTTTTAAGGTTGGAAATACTTTTAGTTCCAAATAAAACTTTGGTATTGTTCTCCTAACAATGCCAACGTCGAAGCCTTCGATTTTTTCGACAGCAGAGAGACGGTCCCGTTTTTGACAGGAGATGACAACAACAACAATTGATTCGGGCTATTTTCTTCCTTTCAGTATCTTCTTTGTGCATGTTTTTTACTGCACCCACGCCTACTCCCGTGTACATTGCGAGCTTTTCTAGCTTTCGCTTAAGTGGCAATTTAAATGTATTAATTTGTGATTCCTCTTCACACACCCTGTACACATTGGCACTCACTTCGCGGGTTCGACTATGAAGGGTTTTACCAGGGTATATTCATTCATTATCACAGTTCTAAAACAAACCCTATCACTACGCAACTGGATGCAGCATATTGGACATCGCCGAACAAGCACGCTGGCACTATAGGCGTGTCACCAGGCGCGTGACGTCATCCTCTGTCTGAGATATAACCTATCAAATTAGCTCTAGCCACCAGTTACCCATGGTTACCGTTGATATTGTACCATGTTGCCCTATTTTTAGATTAGAAGTACTTTAATGAAAAAATATTTTCTTTTGCATTTAAATATTAAAATAAATAGTATGGAAAGAAAGTTTTAAGAACATTGAAACTATAATAGAATATTAGTTTCTTATATACTTATGACAATTTACTTTAAATGGGTGAATTTAATTTTAGGGTTTACTTGGTTATTAAATTAAAATTTAATATATGTGACAACATTGTTATCCCAAGAATTTTTTTTGCCCGCATTCCTTTTGTAGCTACAGTTAAAGTTGTCGACCTGTACCATATTTTGAAGCTAAGTTTAAAATTTTAACAAATTCTACCAATAGTTTTCTTGTTGTTTATCACATCTTTTTACCTTAATGGAGGTCACTGAAAAGTGCTCAATTCTGTTTGAAACACTTTTCAATTGATTAAGGGAGCGGGACACATGGGCCTACTAACTACAACAATTACTCTTTTGGAGAGTTGTAACTTTATGAGAGTTTTACAACAGTTAACCTTTTGTTAGTCGTATCGGAAAATCCCATATACTTAGTAAAACTAATATAAATTTTCTACAATCTCTTCTTACCTTTTGAAAGAGCCATATATTTACGAAAACCTGGCCTAAATTGTAAACTCTTAAGACCCCCGACAATTTATACGGTGTCTTATCCTTCATATACGTTGGAAGGAAAACTAGTACAGAATAAAGGTATACGGCCAATATTATGACCCATGGTATTGGACTGCTCATGAGAAACCAACCGTTTGTCCTAGGATCTAAAAATTGGTGATTGGTTGATATTCTATTCTGTGATCGAATTCTCATAGTCTTAAAATTATTTATTCAAGAAATATTATATTTTTGCGATCAACTTGAAAGAGCAGAAGAAAATGGACAGGTGCTCTCTGAGTAGTACGATGAAATGATCTACAGTAAAAATAAAGCCAACTGCAATGTATACAGATTTAAACTAATTTTAGTACTATTTATTATATTTTAAGTTATGCTTAAGATAACGTAAAGAGGCAAAATATTGTTACTAGACTTATTAGTTGTTATTTAATTCGTAATGAACCTTTAAAGTCCATTACAGTTACGGTTAAAGTGAGATTATACAAGATTATAGGTAGTTTCTTCCTGGGTCTCGGTAACTTTTGAAATGAAAATCCAATTTTCAGTCAACGTTTCGGTTCATTTTATTTAAACCATCGTCAGAATTATTCGAACATAAGTAAAAAAGGCGTATAAACAAAATTAGAAAGAAACAACATTTTTTGATGGTGTTAAAAGCAAAATTCCTATTTTATGTTAGAGTTAGTCTTGTTTAGAATGAAAACAAGAAAATATATAAATGACAGCATGGACATACCTTGTACCGGGTGATTCATTAAGGGTGACGAGCCACCGTATCTCAGGAACTAATAGTCGTACGAGTTTAAAAAAAAAGCCCTTAAATGAAATCGGCCAAGAGAAATTGCTGGAAATATTTTTTAAATTCATATATCCACCGCTAGGGGGCGTAATTGCTTCGATCGTATAAAAAATGCAGATTTCTTGAAAATTTTCCAAATAAGTTGAAAAAAAAATACTACCACAGTAATACTTCTGTAATTGTTCATCTTTTTGGTTTAACACTTTTTATTGTGGAACGTAAAATAAGGGCGGGAGGGGATGGTGAACTTTTCCTTACTAAAGTGCCTAGTAGAAAGTGTATAGATTTGGTTAAACTTAACGGAATTTAGCAAACTAGGTCTCGTTTAAGAAAGGAGGGTATATTGAACAAAATAAAAGACAACTACGTCATTCTGGTTCTTGCCGCCCTCGCTAGGGGGTGTGTTTTACAAGTTTAACCGTATTTTAAATTTTATTAGATTCGAAAAGTAGACTAAAATTATAACAAAATTCGTTTAAACGTTATCACTTAAAGAATATTGCATTAACAAATTTATTAAAGAAACAAAATAGATAATTCATAATCGAGCATGCCATGGACAAATAAAGAAACAATTTAAAACTTCATTCTCATTTTAATTTAATCACAACAATAATGATATAACATAACAAGAAAGAAAACAACAATTACAATATTGACATTTTTTTAACGTTTTATATGTTCAAAGTGTCCACCGTTATTGGCCACGCATAAATTAAGTCTTTCAGTTGTGGATAATACACTAACTTCAATTTCGGCGGCGGAGATGTTGCTAATGGCTTCCCGAATTCTGTTTTTCATATCATGAGTTGTCGTTGGACGGTCTTTATAAACTAGGTCTTTAAGCTTACCCCATAAATAAAAATCCAGTACCGTAAGGTCGGGAGACCTCGCTGGCCAAGGAAAAATGCTGTTCCTACCTATCCATTTATCCCTAAACTGAAAATTTAAATTTTTTTGGACGTTTCGAGCATAATGGGCTGGGCATCCATCCTGTTGGAACCACATGTTCATTCTGTCCTCCAAAGGAACATCTTCTAACGGTATAGGTAACTCATCTTCCAAAAATTGTAGATAATTTACGCCATTTAAATGCTGATCAAGAAAATATGGCCCAATAATTCTTCCACCCAAAATCCCGCACCACACATTTACACTCCATCGATTTTGAAATTGAACTTCCCTTAACCAGTGAGGATTTGTTTCTGACCAATAGTGCATGTTGTGATTATTAACTTTCCCTGAACTGGAAAAAGTTGCCTCGTCAGTCCACAATATTTGGGATAAAAAATTTCTGTTTCCGTTCACCATCCTCAATAGCCAATAACAAAAGTCCAGTCGATGGTCGAAATCGGCTGGCTTTAATTGTTGATGTAACATTACATGGTACGGATGTAATTTATGTTTTTTTAATATACGTTGAATTAAGGAATATGTCAATCCTAGATCTCTTACCAAATCTCGAATGCTTAAATGAGGGTCGGCAGTAATATAAGGTAACACATTTATTATATTAACTTCGTTTCTTGCTCTCCGTACTCTATTTGGAGCTGCGACTTGCTGGACATGTCCGGTCTCCTTCAATCGTTTCGCTAATCTTTTGAAAACATTTCTTGAATGATGACGTCGTGCAGGATATCTAAATGCGTATTCGTTCTCGGCAATAACGTCATGTTTCAAATATTCAAAATAAACTGCTAACATATTAAAAGCCTCCTCGTTCGTATACGGCATATTTTAAAAATTTAATTGGGCTCTTTACAAATTAAAGGTCAAAGAATAAACGATCCATTTGTTAAAAATCGCCGTTTCCATGGAAACTGTCTTCCAAGTCTTTTCACGGCCTTCTAAGATGAGCATTTAATTTTGGGCTAAATTGTTTTTTATTTGTCCATGGCATGCTCGATTATGAATTATCTATTTTGTTCCTTTAATAAATTTGTTAATGCAATATTCTTTAAGTGATAACGTTTAAACGAATGAAGATATCGACATGCGGCTTAAACATATTTTGTTGCAAATTTAGTCTACTTTTCGAATCTAATAAAATAATCATACTGTTCCATTTAAGATTTCGGAGCAAAATTTAAAATACGGTTAAACTTATAAAACACACCCCCTAGCGAGGGCGGCAAGAACCAGAATGACGTAGTTGTCTTTTATTTTGTTCAATATACCCTCCTTTCTTAAACGAGACCTAGATTGCTAAATTCCGTTAAGTTTAACCAAATCTATAGGCACTTTAGTAAGGAAAAGTTCACCATCCCCTCCCGCCCTTATTTTACGTTCCACAATAAAAAGTGTTAAACGAAAAAGATGGACAATTACAGAAGTATTACTGTGGTAGTATTTTTTTTTCAACTTATTTGGAAAATTTTCAAGAAATCTGCATTTTTTATACGATCGAAGCAATTACGCCCCCTAGCGGTGGATATATGAATTTAAAAATATTTCCAGCAAATTCTCTTGGCCGATTTCATTTAAGGGCTTTTTTTTAAACTCGTACGACTATTAGTTCCTGAGATACGGTGGCTCGTCACCCTTAATGAATCACCCGGTACAATTCTCACCCTCTTACACTAAGATAGCATTGAAATTAGAAACATTTTGTCACGTTGTTTACTGGATGTGAACAAAACTATTTTAGCAGTAAGGCAGGTTAATATTTAGTTAAAGTACGTTTCACGAAATTTGGATACGACTTAATGATTTCCTGGGTCGGTCCCATTGTGTCGACAAGAGCTTGGCAATAAGCAAGTGAAGTATGAAGGGACGGACTAAGGAAAATAAGTAATGCTATGATTATATTAATGTAATCAAATGAAATAACATTTTTTTTAAATATTACTAGTCATATTTATTTACATTTATAATGTCATTCTGTAGATAGTTCTGTTTCGCTATCGCTATCCTCATCAAAATTAATTATAATTGGATTAATTATACGATGCAGACTAATATACGAATTTTCTATAGTTATTACGTGACGGACTGAATTTTTCCAACTACCTGGGGGAATATCATTAAAGCATTTTCGTATTAATTCTACAACACTAGAACTTAAAGTCGGAGAAATATTTTCAGACCTAACCAGTGATTTTAACTGGTGCCACTTATGCTCTATGGGGTTAAAAATGCAATAATAGGGTGGGAGCCGTAGCACTGTATGTCCAATTTTTTCTGCCAATGTGTCACAAACATATACTTTTTTTATACAAAATGTCTTTAAAACTTCTAAAAGATCACTTTTTTTATAACTTTCTTCAAAATATATATCATTTGCCGCCATGTAGTTCTGAATCTCCAATTTTGTATTATTTGAGCTTGGAGCTTTATGTAATTGGCGACTGTGATAGCTCGCATTGTCCATTACTATCACGCTATTCTGAGGAATGTTTGATAAAAGACAATTCTTGAACCATTCCTCAAAAAGTTCGGCCGTTGTATCTTCATGGTAGTCCACACAAGAGTCTTTAATGTTTTTTTGCAGAATGCCACAAGGCATTAACCTAACCTAACCTACCTGATGTGCCTATATTTAATTATAATTATTACAATCCGGTCCTTTCCACATAATAATAACAACGGTCATAAATAATGGGATCGGCATAGGTACTTTTACTGCAGTCAATAAGTTTTTCGTGGAACAATCTTTGCAATAAAATAGAAGGTATGCATATTTAAACAATTTACATTTTGGTTTTTGGCCTGTTTATACCTTTACAACAGGGTTTGGGAATTCCCATATTAAAATTATTTGGTGCCATCAGTGTTCCTTGTATGACGGTAGAAATTTGTATTTAGTTTGATGTAATTATATTATTGTAAATATTACTAAGGTTATCTATATCAGTTCTAAAATTGATCGCATTATTGTTTTTTTATATTAATCATTTCTTTGATGTTGCATTTTTTGTAATTTGTTTCGTAATCTAATACTTGAACTTCTTCGAAATTAAAGTTGTGAAGGTAATCTAATGAGTGTTTCGATAGAGCAGTTTGGGATTGATTCGTATAGCGTAGACTGGTTTTATGTTCTTTTATTCTATTTTTGAGATATTGTTTTTTTTGTCAATGTAAGTTTTAGGGCATTCGGAACAATCTATTTTATATATCAGATTAGTTTGATTTAATTTTGGTTCTATGAGTTTTAATTTATTAAAAAGTTTTTTTGTCTGGTTATACGGTTTTTCTGCTATGGTTATGTTATGTGGTTTAAGTACCTTTTTGATTTTATTATTTATTTCAGGAATATGCGGAAGAGAGATATATTTTTTGTTCTTTGACATTATTTGGTTTATGGGTTGTATTGTTGTAAATTGTATTTATTCTATTTTTAATTAATGGTTCAGTGAATTTTTTGGGATAATTATTAATTTTTAGAACCTCTCTAATTTTACTAAGGTTTTGTGGTCTATTATCAGTGTGTGATATATCTCTCTTCCGCATATGCCTGAAATAAATAATAAAATCAAAATGGTACTTAAACCACATAATATAGCCATAGCAGAAAAACCGTATAACCAAACAAAAAAACTTTTTAATAAATTAAAACCTATAGAACCAAAATTAATTCAAACAAATCTGATATATAAAATAGATTGCTCCGAATGCCCTAAAACTTACATTGGCCAAACAAAACAATATCTCAAAAATAGAATAAAAGAACATGAAATCAGTCTGCGCCATAGGAATCAATCCCAAACTGCTCTATCGAACCACTCATTAGATTACCTTCATAACTTTAATTTCGACGAAGTTCAAGTATTAGATTACGAAACAAATTACAAAAAACGCAACATCAAAGAAATGATTCATATTAAAAAAAACAATAATGCGATTAATTTTAGAACTGATACAGATAACCTTAGTAATATTTACATTGATATAATTACATCAAACTAAATACAAATTTGTACCATCATAAAAGGAACACTGATGGCACCAAATAATTTTAATATAGGAATTCCCAAACCCTATTGTAAAGGTATAAACAGGCCAAAACCCCAAAATGTAAATTGTTTAAATATGCATATCTTCTATTTTATTGTAACTAAATATTAACCTGCCTTACTTCTAAAATAGTTTAGTTCACATCCATTAAACGTGACAAAATGTTTCTAATTTCAATGCTATCTTAGTGTAAGAGGGTGAGAATTGTACAAGGTATGTCCATGCTGTCATTTATATATTTTCTTGTTTTCATTCTAAACAAGACTAACTCTAACATAAAATAGGAATTTTGCTTTTAACACCATCAAAAAATGTTGTTTCTTTCTAATTTTGTTTATACGCCTTTTTTACTTATGTTCAAATAATTCTGACGATGGTTTAAATAAAATGAACCGAAACGTTGACTGAAAATTGGATTTTCATTTCAAAAGTTACCGAGACCCAGGAAGAAACTAAAGTCTGTTCGTGTTATGAACAGTAAGACGGTTAAGTTAACAATACCTTCGCTATACTTGATCGTACCGAACATTTCACTGGTTCGCTGTAGTCGGCTGAGCAAAATCAGCGGTTCCAAAACAAAATTATCTTAGAATTATGTACCGAGATAAATATTTTTATCTAGTTTATTTTGCACTCATAGTTTTTTTTATTTATCAAATGAAAAAGATTTTGCGTCAATAAGTTAAAGATATTCTCAGGTACTTTTTCTTAGAATTTAGTTATTTTGGGATCATTATAGTTAAATCTATATAATAATCACTATTTTCCAAGAAATAATTAAAATTTGTTCAATTGCTAGATGGTATGTTCTATTTTAAATAAGTAGTTTGTTGTGGTTTAACATTTTTTAGTTAAAATTATACTGAGGAGAAGCTGTATTATCATTTCAAATATTTCTAAAACATTATGCTATTTACCTGCTGAATCGGTGAAAACATATTTATAGAAGGATGTTACAGTTTTCACAGTGGTTCCATTTGCTAGAGTAGTAGCCATGATTAAACTGAACTGTAAACACCAATTGCGATTAAGATCCAGCTAATATTAAAATGGCTTTCAAAAACTGTAAATTTAATTTATATATTTTCTTTAATATTTTACATACAATACAGCGTTATTTTTTGCATAATACCTGTTGATATTTTATTGTAGATAGGTTAAAAAATAAATAATAGGCCATGGACTTCATAATCTGGCATAGCTTAATTATTTGCATTTTATAAATTATGACGTTCGTGATCAATTATTTAATTTTCTATGCACATTCCGACAATACTTGGATTCATAGGAAGTTCTTGAAGTTTGACTTATCGTGGTATTATAAATTAAATTAATTTTATGTATAAACGTGCGAGAAATAGATAGGTATGCTAATTTCATTTTTCTATTTTGGTTTCATAATGGCGACACTATGAAAGGCAAAAAAATTGAATAACCTGCCACTTTATGAAATTGAAATTTTATTTTCTTACTTCGATTTAGTTGAAATTAATTTTCTAGGCATTATGGATTCGACAAAAATTTGTTATAGAAAACTTTTAAATACATTCCACTGTTCCACTTTAACCTTGCAAATAGACCATTTTTACTAGATATTTATCTGAAATACCTATACTCGGAAATATATATTATGCTGACGGTGTCCGTCAACTAATTTCTAGTCACAACTATAAAACAACACAACCTAAAAATATTAGAAATATCTTCCAGTTTATGCTGTATTTCGAAAGTTTTATTCAATAAAGTACTATTTTTATTTTTAATTCAATATAGTATTATACATATTTATAGTTACTATAGACATTTCATGGGCATTAATTGCTATTCATGTCAGATATTGTGTCGACACAATATTTTGTTCAATATTTTGAACTTTTTTCTGCTCCCACCATAACTCAAAGTTTTGCATATTCTTTTTCGAAGTTTTTCTAGATTATTTTCTGCAATTTCTCGTATTTCTGACGGAGTACAACTTTCTTCCTGACTCATTTTTATTAACTTTAATAATATATTTATTTTTACTTATGATGGATGGGAAGAAGCTTTGTTTTGTTCCATTATTTCTATCATGGCATATTTGATACTTATAACATTTTATTAAATTGCAAAAGTATTGCCAACCCAAAAAGAAAATATTAATTCAAATGGAAAAAATGTAGTGTATTTTTAAAAGTTTTTCAGACTTTAAAGACCCAAATAGAAAAAGTATTATAAAATACACGGTTCATAAGACAATTAGAGCACGTGACAGGTAATCTCTACATCGATATAGGGCGCTGACCATAGGAATAGTTTTCATCTAAAACCAATCCCAGGTACTTTATTCATGTGACTTTGTCGATATTAGCATTTTATAAACCATTGAGGTGATTCCGTACACCCTGTTTTTTTCTTATATGGGTCATTCATCATTCAATAACAGGAGAAGTATAAATTTTTCTTGATACGGGCCAGAGGCAGCGGAGAAGTTAGTCAAATTTTGGGGCTTCATGTGCGCGCTCGGCCGAATTCAATTTCGCAACAGAAAATGTGGATTGCCATTTAAAAAGAAAAGATACTTACAACTGAGATATTGGACTTCTTCGTAATAATGCGCAACCCTATATTTTTAATCTCTACTATTTAACACAATGGTTAATCTGTTTTTAGGTCGCCTCTACTCAAGAGAATGGAGTGATTCACGAACACAAAAATGGAACTTTACTGAAAGAAAAACTCACAACAGTCGGAAAAACTATACACGAAGATGGAGTACGAGTAAGAGAAAACGGTGTTCGAAAAGACTTATGTGAAACCACTTTACTCTCCAAAGAATTTAACGATAAGAAGAAAGGTTAAAATTAATTTAACCATATTTCTTTGGGTATTTATGTGATTTATACAAAACGGTTTTGGGTTGTTTTGTTATAAATTTTCTCGGCCATAATAAATTATTCTAATTAATACGTTTAAATATACATACAATATAAGTATATATTCTGGGGCAGCAAATTCTATTTTATTGTGAAATGTTCTGTTAGTGATATTCTTATTTTATGGTAGGCTGTCAATTTGCTTCTGTGTGATAAAGATAAAATTAAAATGCGATTCAGAAGGTTAACAAATATTCTATACGGGGTGTTCCCCTACTAATGACATACTAATAGTTCCGAGTGTAATTTTATAAAGAAAAGTTCATATGAATATGTCCGCAACTATTTAAACTTCTTGCTACAGGGTGTTGAATTCGTTATTCCCAATAACGCATTGGTGGCGTACTGTATGCTATAAAATTAAATTTGCAATGTGATAAATTAGAAATAAAAATAATATACGCACGCCCCTGGTTATGTCAATTTATTGAAATGTCGTATTTGGTCGTTTCGAGGAATGTCCATTCGACTTTTGATATTATTTCTCAAATAAAGGAAGGTACTTTACTCTTATAACTATTGTTTTAAAACCCATATAAATCCGTTTTTTTTAATAATAAGCAATAGGAAAGTGCGCCCTGGAAATACCGAAAATATAAGCTTGTTTCTATTATAAGTGGGACTTATGCACTGTTCTTCGTAAAATGTCCTAAGTTATCGCACTCTGAAATATTAGCTCATCATTACTGAACACCTTGTATATTGTATCTTATATTATACAGGGTGTCCGCTAAGTAATGGGACATGGAAAAACCACAGACTCCTTAAGGAAAAATATTAGGATTTAATTATACTTACCTATATCCGAAAGTTGATATTAACTGAGATACAAGGTGTTAAAGTTATAACTTCATTTTTGGTTTTCTCTAATAACTTTGACAGAAACCAACAGTTTTTACAAAATTTGGCAATTATGGTTTTTTTAAGGATGAGGAACTGATTTTTTGGTGAAATTTTAATGTACAATGTAGGGGGCACGGCCTGCGGCATTTTTTGCACATTATTAGGTCATAACGTTTTTGTGGCTCCGTGTATTTAAGTTTTTAATGAAAATTATACTTTTCTCATATTAAGTATTACGTAAAAAAGGTACACTAATTTATATTGTTTAGTGCCTATTATTAATTTGCAAACAATTTTTTTTTAAAGTAACTTATGAGGAAGCAAATGAAATTTAGAGATAAGGTTGTTATGAAACCTCCACGTTGTTTTATGTTTGTTGATTATTGTGTTTCGGCATTTTCACTTAACTTAGGATAAACTCAAAAATTAAACATTTTTTTACACAGCTATTTTACAATAATCAACAAGCATATAACAACCTCGAGGTTTCATAGCAACTGCATCTCTAAATTTCATTTGTTTCCTCATAAATTACTTTAAAAAAAATTTTGTTTGCAAATCAATAATAGACACTAAACAATATAAATGCATATATCTCCGAAACGGTAACTCTGGGCGACCTGAAATTAGTGTGTATCTTTTTTACGTAATAAATATGAGAAAACTATTATTTTCATTAAAAACTTAAATACACGGAGGCACAAGAAGTTATTACCTAATAAATGTGCAAAGAATGCCGGGTTTGTTCGCGCCCTCTACATTGTCCCGTTACTTAGCGGACACCCTGTATATAGTATATTAACCATTTTAGCAGTTCGAATAATTTTGAAATCGGGATATCTACATTGCCAAACCACATGGAGTTGTGGTTAAATATCGCGCTAATTACAATTAGAACAAATACATTTTATTACTTCTGTGGTAAATACGGGCGTTCTAATATAATGTAATAGTTCCTAAATTTTACACACAGAACAGGCGACTTCTTATCACAAGCGATAAAATAAAAACTTACCACTTTTACGTAAATAATAATAAATCACAATTTTAAACGTTTTTTATGAATAATTAGTTAGATAGAGTAATTAATTAATTAGAATCAAATTGTGGGATTGTCCTTTTCCTATTCTTCAAACTGTCAATTCAAACCTTCCTAATGAGTTGTTATCATCTTAGGTTGATTTTGTAAATAAAACATTAGATTAAAAAATTGCTTGCATTTTTATTTATTTTCAAAATTGGTTGTTAATAAAACTACATTTATTTTAAAGAATGAAATTTTGCTTTACCATAATGTCTAAACTACAATCGGTTCTGGAATGGTCAAAACTTTTTAAACGAGAAAACATACTTCAAGTCGGTATATTTCATACCCATGATGATGATTAAAGGAAAAAAATTATATAACTTCTTTTTGTGACACTCTGTATCTAGGAAAAATTTTATATAACCTATTTTTCTAATATACAGGGTGGCCCATCGAAAACAGTCCAGCAAGGTTTACGGCTGTGTACGTGAAAATTAAAAAAAACCTCGGACCCGTAAACTTGTGTTTTCAGGGGGACACGTTTCACTATTAATTTCATCCATGTAACCTCAACCCCTCTAGCGGGGGCGGCTACTGCCCTTGTTTTTTCAAATGGGAATGGGTATGTTGTGATACAATTCTTCTCTTCAAAATTGCGCTTCGTTTTATAAATTTACAAAACAAAGCGCCATTTTAAAGGGAATTTAATGCCCTTTAAAAAGATGTATCACAACATACCCATTCCCATTTGAAAAAAACAAGGGCTGTAGCCGCCCCCGCTAGAGGGCTTGAGGTCACAGGGATGAAGTTAATAGTGAAACGTGTCCCCCTGAAAACACAAGTTTACGGGTCCGAGTTTTTTTTTTTAATTTTCACATCCACAGCCTTAAACCTTGCTGGACTGTTTTCGGTGGGCCACCCTGTATACCTCTACAAAACGATCCAATGTGTTGGATTGAAAGTTGGCAGTATGTTCTTATGAGTAAGAAATAAGAATTTGTAGATTTTTTTAAAGTTTCACGTTAATGGGTTTAATTTTTTTTTAACAGTTTTTAAGTATTTTTAATAAAAGATTCTTAAAGAATGGCAATTTCTAAACTAAAAAGGTATACTTGCTCGATCTTAAATCTCTAACCGTTTTCGAGATATTTCCATTTTTACTTTAATTCTTGATGCATTGTAATATTTAAGTGGAAATATCTCGAAAATGCTAAGTTTCACTTAGTGGATCGGCGCGCTTGGTCATTGATGATTTCTCCTAGATTTTATGTGAATCTTCTGACGTTTTATTTTGTTTTGACCTTTTCCGAAGCACCATTTTGCTCGTTATTTTTTATTTTTGATTCCGGATTCGTGTATGCGTTCTTATAGAAGTCGCTGAACAAATAAAGGAAGAACACCGTATTGGGCAGCGTAAACAGAACGGTCCACTTGGGAAAGTCACAGGTGATAAATAATAACTGCAAGTTGTGAATTAATATCAGAACGAACTGGATCTAGAAGAAGAACAGAAAATTTGTACATATTATAAGGGTGTAAGGAGGTTGACATTGATACAATAAATACAAGGTATGATATCGAGGCTCAGTGATGTCATTATGTGCACGCTACTGCCGTTCCTATATGATTTCAACTGATGTTTAGAATGTTTGGCAGATTTTTTTCTTATTTTAGTGGTATTTGCTCAGGCAGTTGTGTATTAATAAAAAATAATATCCTAATATCCATAATATGAGAAGCACTGTGTTCGGTGGTGGTGTATACAGGGTGTTATGGAAATGACGTATTATATTTAAATGGGTGACTCCTGGGGTATCCTAGAGAAGCGCTACATATTTCTTTTTTCCAAATCGAACGTTAACGAATATTACACTGAGCAGCTGTGTAATAAACAGATTTTCTGGCGCAATGTTGCCAAACGATTCTTATAAAAATAAATATTTGGCTACCTAGTATCTGAATAGAAGTGAATCCAGGTGCCAGTACACTAGCAAGTAATCCAGGGCACATACATCTTCAGTTTTTTTTGGTTTTAGTGGGTAAAGCTTATACCGCACTAAAACCCCTTCGGCCTTTTTCTTCCAATCTTAGAACATGACCCTGTATATCGTCAGAGATACAGAACACATAGTGAAACACTGAACAAATTACCATCATTTAAAGAAACACAAACATGTTTCAAATTAGTTTTTTGAAGATAGGCCCTTGTCACACAAAATCGCTACACACTAATGCATTCTTTAACAAACACATAAACTGGCCCTTTATAAACTAAAACGTTCAGCAATTATTTTATCTGCTGCATTCAATATCTTATATCGCAACTGATCCATATCTTCGACTTTATAAACTATTTTATTCATCGTACCCCATAGAAAAAAATTGGGGGTAAGATCCGGTGACCTTGCGATTTCCAGGATCATTTTTTAATATGCCTTCGACTTGATTTTTCTGTATGTACTAAACATTTTCACACTTACTTACACTGTTACAGTTGATTAAATATCCCGAAAAAACTCTGTCGCGCGAAGCCGCAGAGGAATATCTTGTTGTCAAGCAAATGTCAACTTCTAACCTTCTGTCGATTTATAGTAGAGATGGCTAATATTTAGTTTCAAAATCCCGCTGTGAAACGATCCGTTTAATTTTTTTAAGCACCAGAGCAGCGATTAACAAGTTTATTAATCTTTATTGGTATCTACAGCAGCGAAGGAAAACAATAAATAAGTGTTGTAGATTATTATAATTATTTATTTTAAAAAAAATTGGTGAATGCGCTGGAATTTACCGGAAAAACACGCATTGCAATAGTACATTTCTACTTTGTGACAGCTCGTGTTTTAAATGTTTCAGTTTAGATGTCATTTTTAATTCAAAGAATGAGTTTTTTAATTAAAAACAAAAGTCCATAGAAATCTAGGCGAGACAAGCCAATGTTAACAAAAACGATGTCTCCAATTGAATGTTGTGCAGTTTTATAGCGGCCAGTGTTCATGTGAAGTTTTGCATGGTTGTGCCGGTTTCTTTACTAAAACGCTGTATAAGTTTTTATAGAAATTGACACTAATTTTTAAATAAGACCGACAAATTAAGTGTATGTGTGTGGCGTAAATAAAATTACATTAAAAAAACAGTCAGCCAATCACTCAAAAGTCAGAAGGTCATTGACATTTGACCTAGTTACGTAGTTGAGGATTACAAACTTAAAGAGTGTAAGGTGTAATTCTGACGTTGGCCAGAATTCGTGTTTTGTTTACATGTATCGCAGTGCAGCACGGGTGTTTTTCTGGTTTAACGTCAGGTCATTTTTCACGCTGAATGAATGAAAGCGCCATTTACGGATATTTTTCTTCAATTTGTATTCATCTCAGGATTTGCCGGCTTAAATATAATACGTCATTTCCATAACACCCTGTATATATAACCGGAAAAATTATTTTGATAATATATAAGGTTTGTCCCCTTTCCAAGAAATAACAATATAATTAGAATGGATATTTGTTTTATGAACTTTCATGCTTTAAATTGGCTCATTCAAAAACTACTCTTACTTATTTAAAACGGTTGGTTAACAGCAATGTGAATCTCCATAAGCAATGCCATAGGATGACGTAACTGCACGCGCCGAACGAAATTGGAACGGCTATATATCATACCTTGTGCTTATTGTATCATGGATCTGACTCTATAAGATGTCCGAGTAATAATATATCTCAAAGATAATTTCGAATGCTTTACATCTGTGGATACAAACCGATGCTTTTTAGGTACAGATTAATTCAATCGATAAATTTATAATATTATGCAATACTTACCAGTTGAATTTTGGTTAAATATCTTTTCCACCACAAATACTTTTGAACTTTTGGACCAAAAGCCGCCAAGAAGTAGTAGGAATATAATAATATGTGGACGAATGTATTAAGAAGGCCTATGAACGTCCCATTTCCTCCAGGAAAATATTTAACCAAACACCTGAAATTTTAATAAAAATAGGTTAAGGATCGATCTGTTATATGCTTGCTTCTTTTTATCCAATTAAATTAATCTATTGCCTCGAAACAATTGAATCTAAAGTTATACAGGGTCGAGGGCCACGACAATTAAGTTTCGTCGCTAATATCTGATACTATAAAGATTATAGGCCGGTTTATTATGTTTATCATTACCAGGATAATTGTCGCAGACAGCATTGAAATGCTAAGGAACCCCAGGCAGCAGTTTTCTCTAGAATCTAAAACGGTTAACGGTGCAGAACCGAATATAGTCATGGTAGGACAAGCAATTTCACCTGCTCCTTCTTAATTGATGATCTGATGATATGACAATCTCCTATAGGCAGTTTTGCAGAAACTTGGTGAACTCTTCAGAACCAAAAAGTTGTAGATAACCCCTAAATCCTTTAACGAACCAGGCCGCTCCAATTCTTCCCCCACAACAGTACATACCTCAGCAACTTTTGATACTATACAAAGCCCAGATTCGACCATCACTAGAGTAATGCTCTCATGCTTGGAGCTATGCAACCAAACATACTATTCGGCAACTGGATTCCATCGTATAAGGAGACATTCGTCTGATCGGAGATCACCAATAACACCCCGGTGAAAGTTTGAATTAGGGCTTTTGCAGCAGAAGGTCACGTTATGTGCCACTTGACGTCCAGGGAAAAATTGGCGCTATCGTCGCACTTCATGGAGCATTCTCTTTATTGAGGTTTCCGTTTAACAAGTTTTTGTCCTCTCTTTTGACATATGAAGAAGAAAGATAGGGAAGGTCTAAACTAATTTAAAAGCTGATCCAGTTGCTAATTGAAAAACCAGAACAAACCCAACCTAACTTTTGTTTAAAGTTGGTTTCATCACTTTGAAAAGTATATTAATTTCAAAGATGCCTGATGTACTTGTATGTTTTCTTATTGGTTTCCACACAGGTAATTATAAAGTGAAATATTTTTGTTTTTCAATAATTGACTACTAATTTTGCATCTTTTTGGCTCAATAAGTTACAAAATTTTTATCAACCGATTACAACAGTATAAATGGTGACCCTGATGATGACCCAATTGATTTAGACTGCACCGATTTTTAGCCCCACAGATTTTTAGCCAGACAAGAATTCAGACAAATCGAGTGTTGAGCAGATACTGCTTCTATTTCTTCTGTTTCAGAGGCCACTACACGTATAACATGGACTCATCTCAAAGTTCATACCTAATTTTGAGACTATACTCTATTTATGACTCCTACCAAATGAGACTTCCTACCCGATGTGATTTCCTACCTGATATGTGACTTCCGACCCGATGAGAGTTCCTACCCAATATGTGACTTCCACCTCGATATGTGACTTCCACCCTCCCTAAGTGAGACTAAATTGTACTTGATAGCATTAGAGTAGATTATTTTATATTATTTTTTATGTATTTTATTGCACTTATAATAGCAATCGAAAAAAATTTAGACGTATTTCAAATTCTAGAAGGACTGTGGCTAGGCTGTGAAATCTGTATACAATTTTCTTAGTTGCCTATGAACATTTTATTTTCAATAATATAATCTTGGTTATTTACATATGCAAGTGTCTTTAAATAAATAACACAAAAAAATGTCTCGTCTTATTCCATAAAATATTGATTTTTGTACGTTCTTTATTAATTTAAGTCGTGATTCGATTTTGTCGCATCCCGATTTAAAATAATAAAAACACGTAAAGTACGTTTCACGAAATTTGGATACGACTTAATGATTTCCTGGGTAGGTCCCATCGTGTCGACAAGAGCTTGGCAATAAACAAGTGAAGTATGAAGGGGCGGACTAAGGGAAACAAGTAATGATATGATTATATTAATGTAATCAAATGAAATAACATTTTTTTTAAATACTACTAGTCATATTTATTTACATTTATAATGTCATTCTATAGATAGTTCTGTTTCGCTATCGCTATCCTCATCAAAATTAATTATAATTGGATTAATTATACGATCCAGACTAATATACGAATTTTCTACAGTTATTACGTGACGGACTGAATTTTTCCAACTACCTGGGGGAATATCATTAAAGCATTTTCGTATTAATTCTACAACACTAGAACTTAAAGTCGGAGAAATATTTTCAGACCTAACCAGTGATCTTAACTGGTGCCACATATGCTCTATGGGATTAAAAATGCAATAATAGGGTGGGAGCAATTTATTCTGCCAATGTGTCACAAATATATACTTTTTTTATACAAAATGTCTTTAAAACTTCTAAAAGATCACTTTTTTATAACTTTCTTCAAAATATATATCATTCCCCGCCATGTAGTTCTGAATCTCCAATTTTGTATTATTTGAGCTTGGAGCTTTATGTAATTGGCGACTGTGATAGCTCGCATTGTCCATTACTATCACGCTATTCTGAGGAATGTTTGATAAAAGACAATTCTTGAACAATTCCTCAAAAAGATCGGCCGTTGTATCTTCATGGTAGTCCACACAAGAATCTTTAATGTTTTTTGCAGAAAGCCACAAGGCAGTTGGAACCCAACCGTTTTCTGACCCAGCATGTAAAATGCTTATTCTTTTTCCTTTATTTGACGGAGCTTTTGTTTTACACTTATCGGAAGAATCAGACCAGCCTTTGGATGGTGTTTCATGCGTGTCAAATCAAGTCTCGTCGAGGTAAATATAGGACGGTTTTTAGAACGGGATTTTCTTACAGAAGTTATATACTCATGTCGCCATTTTTGTAAACGGTGGGATTCCATGAGTACTTGCCTTTTGTCAATTTTGCGGTATCTGAATCCCATTTCCGACAAAACTCTCCAAAGGCTAGTGCGGCTACAACTTATTTGGGTTTCATCATTGGTGAGCCGTTGCTTCAGAGAATCTAATGTAGGTATGCGTTGCTCTTCGTACATGGTGTAGATTTTTCGCCATATCAAGTCCTTGTCGCTTTCGTCGAAACATTTTGTGAAACTGGCATCTTTACGCTTCTTTCTAGATTTAATGGGATTTGACGCGATTCTTTTCACTGTAGTCAGAGGTATCTTAGTCAAATCAGACGTTTCAGTCGCAGCAGCACTAGCATAAAGTCCTCTGTTGAGTAAAGAAGTATATACTCTTTTTACAATTTCCCTAGCATCGAGAGATAAATGCATTTTCTTCACTGCAACACTAGAAGAAGCACCATCAATGGTTTTCCATGGACGCCACATACTGTTTTTTTATACGTTTGGTAAAATAATATCGGTAATACAACTAAACTCTTCCAGCAAGAAATAAAAACTAACAAATTTTACCACAATAAGATATTTAAATATAAATTAAGCAACCTAACCTACCTGATGTGCCTATATTTAATTCTAATTATTACAATCCGGTCCTTTCCACATAATAATAACAAGCGGTCATAAATAATGGGATCGCCCCAGGTACTTTTACTGCAGTCATTAAGTTATATCCATTTTTCGTGGAACAATCTTTACAAAAGTTGATGAATACAACTAGTAGAATCTACGTTCAAATTTACCGCCAGAACTCCACGGTTAGTCAAGTGTCGTAATAGAACTCTTCTCTCTTTCTCGCTCACTCTTCTTTCTCGCTCGTGTTTCGATTTATTACCAAGGACTTAAAATTTCTCATGATATATTTTCTTTGACCAAGAACACCGACAGCGTTCAACATCGAAGGTAGGTTGGTGATTCAATGTAGATCAGCTTAATAGTCCTCGAACTTCGTCGTTTAAAAATTTTTTTTTCCGGAGAACGTCATTCTTGTGGAACGACCTTCCTCAACACCACTCCCAGAGTGTCTTAAAGGCCTACAATGTGCTCATAATAATAAAAGAAACAAAAAAAACCGTTCACTTACCAACTACTATATACCATAGATGCATGATGAAATACGTGAAGGAATGTTACTTGATAATCGTTTTTCCTTAATCTGAAGAAAACTGTGTCGGCTAAGTCCACTATTTTATTTAAGAAGTATATGTAGCAGACCCATGCATGCTAAAAAATACAACAAACAGTCATTTCGTATACAGAACTTCAAATATTTGGTCACAATACATTATTATTTCTAAAAACAAATACGTACATACTTTTTCTGATACCTTAACTCTTTGAGTGCTGCTATACAGGGTGTTATGGAAATAACGTATTATAGTTAAACCGGCAATTCCTGAGATAAAGACAAATTGAAGAAACATCCGATAAGTGGCGCTTTCAATTCATTCAAAGGTAAAAGTGACCTGACGTCAAACCAGAAAAACACCTGGGTGGCACTGCGAGACATGTAAGCAATCAAGGAATTCTGGCCGGTGTTGTCATATATACACCTTAAACTTTTTAGACAAAATAAAATAATTTAAATACTTTTCCATTCTGTAATACCTTTTTGTACAATTAATTGAAGAACATTTACGACGGACTATATTTTAAACAACCCGAAAAACATATGGAATAGTAATAGCCACGTACGTCACTAGGTCAAATGCCAATGACCTCTTGATGCCTTACATCGTCTGAGCGAAGTAGTTTCATATAGCGCCGCACGATTGCGGTGTGTTAGTTGAAAACCAACAAACGGCCGGACACGTTGTGTCTCGTCGATCACCAACACATTCTCAGCCATCCGCTCTGTTTTTTCGGTTTACGCGTGTATCTTGCCCGTCCATAAATAATCTTTGAATATTGTTTTTATTGACGCGCTTCTTCTGGACGTCAAATTTCGTCGCGTGTAATAAAATCTAATAATCTGCAGTATAATCTGTATTATTGTATTTTCAAAAGCTACCTATCGGTTCTGTTTCACTATTACTGTGTGTACATAAAGTGTTTCCAGGAGTTTTCACATGAAAAAGAAAAAAACTGATTGTGTGTGTGCCTGGATTTCCTCGCTCTTTATGTATAAAGATAAATACAAGTATGTAGAAAATAATTTATTTTTATAATTTTATATGGAATTTCAGTTTTACATTAAGTTTGGCAACATTGCCATTGGCTCTGGGTGAAATGTTGTACAGTAGCGCGGACTGACCTGTGAGTAAGAGTGTTTGTTATCCCAAATTTAAAACGGTCGATTTAAAAAAAAATTAAATATGTAGCGCTTCTCTAGGACACCCAAGGAGTCACCCATTTAAATATAATACGTCATTTCCATAATACCCTGTATCGATGACTACCTCCACACTTGGGTGCGGCTATTTTTTGGCTTATTACATTTTTTAGGCTTGAAACTTGAAAAACTCGTAATAATAGTGATTACAATTGAAAACATTAAATAAATTTTTTTAAATACAGAACAAAAATTTATTCGACAAAAAACATATACCTACACGATTATGTTTCCGAAGTTTTAAAAAAAAATTAAAGAAATTTCATTATTTTAATAACAAAAAATATAAAAAATAAAGATAATAAACCTGAAAAATTGAAGAAAAGTTTATGTGTAGACAAAATTCACAATAAACTTGGAAAATAATAAATTTTATTTTTTTATACCAGAAAATATGCAAAAAAATATAAAAAAATAAAAAATACAACAATTGTCAGGAACGTCTTACACTGAGGACCCGGAACCTTGGGGACCGTAATAGAAAACGTAATTTTTGACCATGTAACAGGGGGGGGGGGGGGGGGGGTAATGCATGGTATAGAGACACAAGGTATGATTGCACGTCGGGTTTGGCGCTTTCGATCGGGTTCAAATCGGGACTCTTCGAAGACCAGGGAAGAACTGCTATATTATTTTCTAGGAGAAAATTTTGCACAATGCGTGGTGTGTGTATTGGAGCATTATCATGCTGAAATGTAAAATTTTGACCATATACAGCGTTTATCGATGGTATCATCACTGCATTTAGGATATTAACGTATTCAGGTGCAGTTAGTATTCCTTCCACTATTTGGCAAATTCCTAGACCTCTAGCGCTAATCCAACTGCAGACATTTATATAGAAACGCCCGCTTTGGTTTGTTTTGTGAGTGTATATCTCATCATACCGCATGCCGGAAGGCCTATACAATCGAATTCTTCCATTATTACACGATTGAAAAGTTTTCTCGTCAGAAAATATAACTGTTTCCGGGTCCGTTACACAGTATACATTTTTAGTAGTAATATTCAATAAAAAAATTTACGGAATACTCAGTAATTTTTAAGAAATTAATTAATAAAAATCCTGATTTTATGGTTTTTGAGTGATTTGACAAGGTTCTGACCCCAACAATTTTAGCGATGTTGCCGGATTTATAATTTTATAACAAAAATAAAAAGTAAAGGTTCTGTGTAATGACTACACTCGAGCACCCACGGAATTTAACAATTTTTGAAAATGTAATGGAAAGATATGGTTGTAGAAAAGAAAACATAAGAAAGTTAGGGTAAGTTACATAAATTGACACTGCCCTGTGAAAACCACTGAAAACCCGCCCCCGCTACACCTTTTGTAGCCGATTTGTTTTTGTATTCGGGAAAAAAAACACAAGAAAGTTACATAACTTGACAGTACCCTGGGAAAACAAGTGGAAACCCGCCCCCGCTACACCTTTTGTACCCGATTTCCTTCTGGATTCGGAAAAAGAAAACATAAGAAAGTTACATAAATTGACAGTGCCCTGGGAAAACAAGTGAAAACCCGCCCCCGCTACACCGTTTGTAGCCGATTTCCTTCTGTATTCGGAAAAAGAAAACATAAGAAAGTCACATAAATTGATAGTGCCCTGTGAAAACAAGTGAGAACCCGCCCCCACTACACCTTTTGTAGCCGATTTCCTATTCGGAAACAGGAAACATAAGAAAGTTACATAAATTGACAGTGCCCTGGGAAAACAAGTGAAAACCCGCCCCCGCTACACCTTTTGTAGCCGATTTGTTTGTGTATTCGACTAATGAAAACACAAGAAAGTTACAAAAATTGACAGTGCCCTGGGAAAACAAGTGAAAACCCGCCCCCGCTACACCTTTTGTAGCCGATTTCCTTCTGTATTCGGGAAAAGAAAACACAAGAAAGTTACATAAATTGATAGTGTCCTGGTAAAACAAGTGAAAATCCGCCCCGCTACAGCTTTTGGAACCTCATTCCGCCACGCGCCTCTTATGGACTCAGTGCAGCTCAACCGAGCCACTGAAAACGCCATCCCTCGGCCCATAAGAACTGTGTACAACATAGTGCCCGCAGCGTGTAGCGGCCACCGGCGGCGTGGCTGTTTGCGACCAGCCAGGCTGGTCGGGTTTGTTCGGGTTGCCTAACAGGAATATTCATATACAAAACAAAGGATAATCTTTCCGGCATTTGCAACAATAGAAGCAGGAATTCAAGGCATTTGCATTAACTTTCTGCCTAATAGTGCATACGAGACGACAATTTCTGGTTTTGCATCTGAAATTATCTCTAATCAATCCTATGTATTATATTGTAAATATTTTGCAAAATCCACATCATACTTGCTTGTAATTGCGTCAACATTATCTATATTTGCTATTTCCATTTTATTTTGATTTGTTCTTTCCTTTTCCTTCAACGCCAAAGTATAACTGCTCTTGGCAACAGTGTTATGCAATGTCAAATTTGTGTTCGACTTAAAAGTGACATCTTCAACAGAGTTGCCAGTTCTCTTTTATTAGCTACATAGGAAAAAAATATTGCACAAAAACGGATATATATAACATAAAAGATATTGCTTAGTCGTGACATAACTACATTGACAATAAACTGCGGTCTTATATCGATATAAACAAACCCGAACAACCTAAAAACTGTATTATTGCAGAAAGCTTTTCTATGTGGCAACACTGTTAAAATACCGAATTTTGCAAATATACATGATCGCAGCGTAAATTTCAAGAATCAACAATTTTACGACCATTTTTGCCTTTAAACTCAAATTTTATGAATTAATGTGTGTTTTCCGCATCTAATTTTACTTAAAAGTATTAATATTACACAATCAAACAAAAAAAAAGGTAAAAATACAAGTAATTAGTGTGTCCGAATAGTGTAACGAAACAAAAATATTTTATTAGTAAGCCCAACGAACCCTGTCTCTAGCAGTATTTTCAGAACCTGGAAAGTTCGTCTCTTCTTTCGCATTTATTGCAGTTGCGAATGGATGATCCCTTAAATAATTAACTAGTCTTTTATCTTCATCTTCAGTAGAAATTCTAGGGGGACCTGAACCTGCTTTCCTAATAATAGTCCCATGCCTTGATATTTTTGTTTTGCCAACAACACGGGATTTTAGTCCCAGTTCGTCTGCAATATCATTAATAAAAGCACCATCTCGCAACCGACTGTAGATTATAGCCTTTTGCTGGGATGTTAATTGTGGCATATTTTTTAAAGAAAAGTTTGCTTGACAAGTTAATTATAAAGTGACAATCTATGTTGACATGCAAAATTTGTAATTGACAGTTTACTGGTACCAGACAGTACAAAATTCCTAATAGTCAAAGTGAAAATAAGAAATTTTGCTGTCCTAGTTTTTTACTGGCACGATGGTACTAATGCAATTCCATAACATCGCGTAATTCCAGACGAAATGACACCAAACCCAGAACTGTGAGCGACGGAATAACGCCGGTATTTTTGTTCGCACTTGGACACTTTTTTATAAGAGAACTGGGATTTTCCTATTGAATTCTTATAAGCTTAATTAATAACAAGAACTAGGGTCATGGTACCCAATGAACGGTACATGGAAAGAACCAATAATCATGTCTGTATGTCCTAAAACTTACCCCGATGGCCAAAGGTGTATTAGAATAATCTACAGGTTGGCAAGTCCAGTTATAATCACTCCACGCGTAAACTGCCTAAAATATGAATCTTAGTTTAATAGGGTTTTTACTAAAACTACTCTTATTGAAATAAGCAAACGAGCAAATCATAAATATGATACCACAACGAAATCATATTAAAAATATTGTTGACATAATGGATAGCACAAGGGGAGACAAGGTATAATTTGTAGTGTTTTGATCGCTCGAGCGAAAAACCGCTTGATCACTCGATTACTGAAATAACCAACATCGCTCGATTATTAAAAAATCCGCTCGAGTTATCTATTCAGGAGAAAACCGTCGCTCGTCCCTTATTATCTTTCACTCGATACCCGAGGTTCGCTTGACGCCGGCGGAAATGTACCGCTGTAGTGTGATCGAGTTAAAAACTGCTCGTATATTCGAACAGTTTTTCGCTCGATAGCAAATACTCTAGTTATAAATTCTGGCGAAAAACCGAAAAATATCGACTGTCACTTGATAAACGACCTTCGGTCTACGCGCCGCGCCATCAGATTGGCGACGTTCGAGTGTGACGCTGAGCACGACATACGTCTTTCTTAAAGGATAAACGAGAAGGTGCATATAAAAAAGTATGCCAAATCCCTTAGCGGAGTCATCGCGACATAGGTTTTGTAAAGCTTTGTTCTAACTGGCTAGCCAGCGGCGTAGTTTAGGTCTCCGATTGTAAATATTAAAAAATTAAAGGATATAATTTTTAAATTTTTATTTACTATAAACTCGAGAAAACTTCTCAAAAATAACATAATAATAGAAATTGTAAATAAAAATAACAAAAGGAACAAAATGGTTAACAAAATATATATAGAAAAATTCGTTGGTAATCTTATAGGAAACATTTATAAATCTAAACAGGAACTTTTTATTATTAAACTCAAGAAGACTTCTTAAAAATAACATACATTATAGAAAATGTTAATGGAAAATAAGAAAACGAGCAAAATAGTTAACAAAACATAGGTATCGAAAAATTTTTTGGTAACCAAAAGTAAACATTCTTAAATTTAAACAAGAACTTTTAGGAAACTGTAAACATGAATTTAAAAAAATAATCACCTATTTATTTTTCCAGTCGCGTAACTAAGCCTACACTTTTGAAAGGCACACAGTGGGCACCTGATAATTTAAAGTAGAAGAATTTGACAAGCCATTTTAAGTATCTACTTATTTTATGCTCGTAGATTGAGAAAGATGTGAAGAAAAATAACTCTTGGTAATACTTTTTGTTTTAAAAAATCACAAGAATAAACCCGAACAATAAATACATATTTGGGTGATTTTTTGCAGTCCTTTTGTTTGGTATCGAGACACAATTCATTATTAACAAATAAATAAATTTCTGGAATTTTTTTGGTGGCTACTACAATTTTTTAGCTAAACCTGTGCCCACCCGTAGTTACGTGCCTGCTAAATACCGTACCTGTTCACATGTAAACGGTTAGGCTGCCGGTCGAGCAGTCGGTGACGTCATCGCTTTGTGAATTGGAATTTCAAGCGATTCACTCGAGCGATTCACTCGATTATTAAAATCGCTCTAGTATCAAGTACTCGATAATTAAAATCATCGGTTTTTCCCAACACTAATAATTTGAAACTTTCAACAGAGAAAATTTCCTCTTAAAAGTATTTATTAGTAAACCGCGTGGTCCGGTTTGAAATTTCGCCGCGAAACAGAGTCATTGTTATTGAACAATGAAACAATATCACCATTCGAAGACACGACAAGCCAGCGCACTGTATTGAGGGAGTAGGAGACGTTTTCCTTATTCTTCTGCCTTTGATCACCCGAAACGTTGCCAAGTTATTTGAGATAGTTGCGATATTAGATATTTTTACTGAAAAGCTCGGTGTGACATTTTTGTGCATCAAAACTAAACTATGAAATTAATTTAGATTATTAATAATACATTCAATACTCTCAAAAATTACTGTATAATCACACTTTATCAATTCAAACATTATTTACCGTTTTGGAACAAAAAAAAATCTTTTTCGAAAAATTCAAGATGATATACCTAGTACAGTTCGACAAGCGAGTCTATAGCTACGCGGTATCGGTAAGGGGGAAGCAATATCTTTTAAAACATGGCCGAGTCATGGGCGTGCTATTATTATCTTAATAATGTAATAATATATATTTTTTCATGGCATGAATATATTTGTATCACCAGTGCAATATATTAGGCCTTTTCATTAATATTCCTCGCTTATTTTGGCATTTTCGCCAATAAAATCCATTTGATTTCAACATGCACCGCAAAGTTTCACGGGAAAATGGAAACTTTCTGTCACTTCTCAGCTGTTGTAGTAACTTTTTAAGGTTGGAAATACTTTTAGTTCCAAATAAAACTTTGGTATTGTTCTCCTAACAATGCCAACGTCGAAGCCTTCGATTTTTTCGACAGCAGAGAGACGGTCCCTTTTTTGACAGGAGATGACAACAACAACAATTGATTCGGGCTATTTTCTTCCTTTCAGTATCTTCCTTGTGCATGTTTTTTACTGCACCCACGCCTACTCCCGTGTACATTGCGAGCATTTCTAGCTTTCGCTTAAGTGGCAATTTGAATGTATTAATTTGTGATTCCTCTTCACACACCCTGTACACATTGGCACTCACTTCGCGGGTTCGACTATGAAGGGTTTTACCAGGGTATATTCATTCATTATCACAGTTCTAAAACAAACCCTATCACTACGCAACTGGATGCAGCATATTGGACATCGCCGAACAAGCACGCTGGCACTATAGGCGTGTCACCGGGCGCGTGACGTCATCCTCTGTCTGAGATGTAACCTATCAAATTAGCTCTAGCCACCAGTTACCCATGGTTACCGTTGATATTGTACCATGTTGCCCTATTTTTAGATTAGAAGTACTTTAATGAAAAAATATTTTCTTTTGCATTTAAATATTAAAATAAATAGTATGGAATGAAAGTTTTAAGAACATTGAAACTATAATAGAATATTAGTTTCTTATAGACTTATGACAATTTACTTTAAATGGGTAAATTTAATTTTAGGGTTTACTTGGTTATTAAATTAAAATTTAATATATGTGACAACATTGTTATCCCAAGAAATTTTTTTTGTCCGCATTCCTTTTGTAGCTACAGTTAAAGTTGTCGACCTGTACCATATTTTGAAGCTAAGTTTAAAATTTTAACAAATTCTACCAATAGTTTTCTTGTTGTTTATCACATCTTTTTACCTTAATGGAGGTCACTGAAAAGTGCTCAATTCTGTTTGAAACACTTTTCAATTGATTAAGGGAGCGGGAGTCACATGGGCCTACTAACTACAACAATTACTCTTTTGGAGAGTTGCAACTTTATGAGAGTTTTAAAACAGTTAACCTTTTGTTAGTCGTATCGGAAAATCCCATATACTTAGTAAAACTAATATAAATTTTCTACAATCTCTTCTTACCTTTTGAAAGAGCCATATATTTACGAAAACCTGGCCTAAATTGTAAACTCTTAAGACCCCCGACAATTTATACGGTGTCTTATCCTTCATATACGTTGGAAGGAAAACTAGTACAGAATAAAGGTATACGGCCAATATTATGACCCATGGTATTGGACTGCTCATGAGAAACCAACTGTTTGTCCTAGGATCTAAAAATTGGTGATTGGTTGATATTCTATTCTGTGATCGAATTCTCATAGTCTTAAAATTATTTATTCAAGAAATATTATATTTTTGCGATCAACTTGAAAGAGCAGAACCCGCCAATGCATTTAAAAAATAATATGGACAGGTGCTCTCTGAGTAGTACGATGAAATGATCTACAGTAAAAATAAAGCCAACTGCAATGTATACAGATTTAAACTAATTTTAGTACTATTTATTATATTTTAAGTTATGCTTAAGATAACGTAAAGAGGCAAAATATTGTTACTAGACTTATTAGTTGTTATTTAATTCGTAATGAACCTTTAAAGTCCATTACAGTTACGGTTAAAGTGAGATTATACAAGATTATAGGTAGTTTCTTCCTGGGTCTCGGTAACTTTTGAAATGAAAATCCAATTTTCAGTCAACGTTTCGGTTCATTTTATTTAAACCATCGTCAGAATTATTCGAACATAAGTAAAAAAGGCGTATAAACAAAATTAGAAAGAAACAACATTTTTTGATGGTGTTAAAAGCAAAATTCCTATTTTATGTTAGAGTTAGTCTTGTTTAGAATGAAAACAAGAAAATATATAAATGACAGCATGGACATACCTTGTACCGGGTGATTCATTAAGGGTGACGAGCCACCGTATCTCAGGAACTAATAGTCGTACGAGTTTAAAAAAAAAGCCCTTAAATGAAATCGGCCAAGAGAAATTGCTGGAAATATTTTTTAAATTCATATATCCACCGCTAGGGGGCGTAATTGCTTCGATCGTATAAAAAATGCAGATTTCTTGAAAATTTTCCAAATAAGTTGAAAAAAAAATACTACCACAGTAATACTTCTGTAATTGTTCATCTTTTTGGTTTAACACTTTTTATTGTGGAACGTAAAATAAGGGCGGGAGGGGATGGTGAACTTTTCCTTACTAAAGTGCCTATAGATTTGGTTATACTTAACGGAATTTAGCAAACTAGGTCTCGTTTAAGAAAGGAGGGTATATTGAACAAAATAAAAGACAACTACGTCATTCTGGTTCTTGCCGCCCTCGCTAGGGGGTGTGTTTTACAAGTTTAACCGTATTTTAAATTTTGCTCCGAAATCTTAAATGGAACAGTATGATTATTTTATTAGATTCGAAAAGTAGACTAAAATTATAACAAAATTCGTTTAAACGTTATCACTTAAAGAATATTGCATTAACAAATTTATTAAAGAAACAAAATAGATAATTCATAATCGAGCATGCCATGGACAAATAAAGAAACAATTTAAAACTTCATTCTCATTTTAATTTAATCACAACAATAATGATATAACATAACAAGAAAGAAAACAACAATTACAATATTGACATTTTTTTAACGTTTTATATGTTCAAAGTGTCCACCGTTATTGGCCACGCATAAATTAAGTCTTTCAGTTGTGGATAATACACTAACTTCAATTTCGGCGGCGGAGATGTTGCTAATGGCTTCCCGAATTCTGTTTTTCATATCATGAGTTGTCGTTGGACGGTCTTTATAAACTAGGTCTTTAAGCTTACCCCATAAATAAAAATCCAGTACCGTAAGGTCGGGAGACCTCGCTGGCCAAGGAAAAATGCTGTTCCTACCTATCCATTTATCCCTAAACTGAAAATTTAAATTTTTTTGGACGTTTCGAGCATAATGGGCTGGGCATCCATCCTGTTGGAACCACATGTTCATTCTGTCCTCCAAAGGAACATCTTCTAACGGTATAGGTAACTCATCTTCCAAAAATTGTAGATAATTTACGCCATTTAAATGCTGATCAAAAAAATATGGCCCAATAATTCTTCCACCCAAAATCCCGCACCACACATTTACACTCCATCGATTTTGAAATTGAACTTCCCTTAACCAGTGAGGATTTGTTTCTGACCAATAGTGCATGTTGTGATTATTAACTTTCCCTGAACTGGAAAAAGTTGCCTCGTCAGTCCACAATATTTGGGATAAAAAAATTTCTGTTTCCGTTCACCATCCCCAATAGCCAATAACAAAAGTCCAGTCGATGGTCGAAATCGGCTGGCTTTAATTGTTGATGTAACATTACATGGTACGGATGTAATTTATGTTTTTTTAATATACGTTGAATTAAGGAATATGTCAATCCTCTAGATCTCTTACCAAATTTCGAATGCTTAAATGAGGGTCGGCAGTAATATAAGCTAACACATTTATTATATTAACTTCGTTTCTTGCTCTCCGTACTCTATTTGGAGCTGCGACTGGCTGGACATGTCCGGTCTCCTTCAATCGTTTCGCTAATCTTTTGAAAACATTTCTTGAATGATGACGTCGTGCAGGATATCTAAATGCGTATTCGTTCTCGGCAATAACGTCATGTTTCAAATATTCAAAATAAACTGCTAACATATTAAAAGCCTCCTCGTTCGTATACGGCATATTTTAAAAATTTAATTGGGCTCTTTACAAATTAAATGCCAAAGAATAAACGATCCATTTGTTAAAAATCGCCGTTTCCATGGAAACCAACGAATACTTATAAACAGGAAGAAGACAAACAGCCGTGTTAACACATCGAAGCAAGTATGAACAAACGAACAAACCAGGCATCCATTCCGTCTGGAATCAGCTGACAAACGCACGTGCTTTTCAAATGTCACTTTTGTCCAAATTTTTATTACTGTCAATATTTTAAAGTGACATTTAACCAACAAAAAACATTCAAACCCTTTTATTTGATTTACTTAAGTAGTGAAAATCAAATATTAGGATTCTGACATGTTTTAAGCTGTAAATATCACTTTAAAATAATCCTTACACACTCTTATATCATTTTTTTAACTAACAACGTAACTACAAATGAAAAATTAAACTTCAGAAATAAGCTTGTAAGTAAGTTTTATTAAAAAATAGGAAGTATATCATAATTTACATAAAATATTTTACCATCTTCAAGTGGGCTCTAGGTCCTAGCAAATATTTCAAGCCCAAGCATATTTTTGGGCCCCATATGATTTAGGAAAAGAAATTATTATTGAAGCTTACTCTCAGTAAAGATGACTAAATGAATGTTTCAATTACAAATTACTCACTTGCACCAAAAAGGAAACGACGTTTTTCGTGAAAGATTAGAATATTAAAAATTATTTTAAAATTTAAAGATGCGTCTTCTCCACTTCTCCACCATTTTAAATCATATCAGATGTTGCTTGATTTCCATGCCCGCCAGACGAATAAGGAAGTTAGCTTGTTAAACTATTTAACAATTCGTGCTGTTCGCATTCTATGCCTATCTCTGTCTGCAGCAACCTTCCCTAATTCAGTAAAGTGAGACAAATACGACCAGGATCAAGTCGCCTGCATAAACACTCACTTTTGGGATTTCCATATTAACTCTACGTAAGTCTGATATTGACGCTTAAATGATAGAGTGAAACAGATAGATAAAAGTAGGTTACATGTGAGCGTATGGAGCAGAGTAGGCTTAGCATCACTTCCAAGGCCTTCTTACGTGTTTCGACCTCCCCCATAAGCAGTCTCACCGGGCTGATGGAAACTGTCTTCCAAGTCTTTTCACGGCCTTCTAAGATGAGCATTTAATTTTGGGCTAAATTGTTTTTTATTTGTCCATGGCATGCTCGATTATGAATTATTTATTTTGTTCCTTTAATAAATTTGTTAATGCAATATTCTTTAAGTGATAACGTTTAAACGAATGAAGATATCGACATGCGGCTTAAACATATTTTGTTGCAAATTTAATCTACTTTTCGAATCTAATAAAATAATCATACTGTTCCATTTAAGATTTCGGAGCAAAATTTAAAATACGGTTAAACTTATAAAACACACCCCCTAGCGAGGGCGGCAAGAACCAGAATGACGTAGTTGTCTTTTATTTTGTTCAATATACCCTCCTTTCTTAAACGAGACCTAGATTGCTAAATTCCGTTAAGTTTAACCAAATCTATAGGCACTTTAGTAAGGAAAAGTTCACCATCCCCTCACGCCCTTATTTTACGTTCCACAATAAAAAGTGTTAAACGAAAAAGATGGACAATTACAGAAGTATTACTGTGGTAGTATTTTTTTTTCAACTTATTTGGAAAATTTTCAAGAAATCTGCATTTTTTATACGATCGAAGCAATTACGCCCCCTAGCGGTGGATATATGAATTTAAAAATATTTCCAGCAATTTCTCTTGGCCGATTTCATTTAAGGGCTTTTTTTTTTAAACTCGTACGACTATTAGTTCCTGAGATACGGTGGCTCGTCACTTAATGAATCACCCGGTACAATTCTCACCCTCTTACACTAAGATAGCATTGAAATTAGAAACATTTTGTCACGTTGTTTACTGGATGTGAACAAAACTATTTTAGCAGTAAGGCAGGTTAATATTTAGTTAAGGTACGTTTCACGAAATTTGGATACGACTTAATGATTTCCTGGGTCGGTCCCATTGTGTCGACAAGAGCTTGGCAATAAGCAAGTGAAGTATGAAGGGACGGACTAAGGAAAACAAGTAATGATATGATTATATTAATGTAATCAAATGAAATAACATTTTTTTTAAATATTACTAGTCATATTTATTTACATTTATAATGTCATTCTATAGATAGTTCTGTTTCGCTATCGCTATCCTCATCAAAATTAATTATAATTGGATTAATTATACGATCCAGACTAATATACGAATTTTCTACAGTTATTACGTGACGGACTGAATTTTTCCAACTACCTGGGGGAATATCATTAAAGCATTTTCGTATTAATTCTACAACACTAGAACTTAAAGTCGGAGAAATATTTTCAGACCTAACCAGTGATTTTAACTGGTGCCACTTATGCTCTATGGGGTTAAAAATGCAATAATAGGGTGGGAGCCGTAGCACTGTATGTCCAATTTTTTCTGCCAATGTGTCACAAACATATACTTTTTTTATACAAAATGTCTTTAAAACTTCTAAAAGATCACTTTTTTTATAACTTTCTTCAAAATATATCATTTGCCGCCATGTAGTTCTGAATCTCCAATTTTGTATTATTTGAGCTTGGAGCTTTATGTAATTGGCGACTGTGATAGCTCGCATTGTCCATTACTATCACGCTATTCTGAGGAATGTTTGATAAAAGACAATTCTTGAACCATTCCTCAAAAAGTTCGGCCGTTGTATCTTCATGGTAGTCCACACAAGAGTCTTTAATGTTTTTTTGCAGAATGCCACAAGGCATTAACCTAACCTAACCTACCTGATGTGCCTATATTTAATTATAATTATTACAATCCGGTCCTTTCCACATAATAATAACAACGGTCATAAATAATGGGATCGGCATAGGTACTTTTACTGCAGTCAATAAGTTTTTCGTGGAACAATCTTTGCAATAAAATAGAAGGTATGCATATTTAAACAATTTACATTTTGGTTTTTGGCCTGTTTATACCTTTACAACAGGGTTTGGGAATTCCCATATTAAAATTATTTGGTGCCATCAGTGTTCCTTGTATGACGGTAGAAATTTGTATTTAGTTTGATGTAATTATATTATTGTAAATATTACTAAGGTTATCTATATCAGTTCTAAAATTGATCGCATTATTGTTTTTTTATATTAATCATTTCTTTGATGTTGCATTTTTTGTAATTTGTTTCGTAATCTAATACTTGAACTTCTTCGAAATTAAAGTTGTGAAGGTAATCTAATGAGTGTTTCGATAGAGCAGTTTGGGATTGATTCGTATAGCGTAGACTGGTTTTATGTTCTTTTATTCTATTTTTGAGATATTGTTTTTTTTGTCAATGTAAGTTTTAGGGCATTCGGAACAATCTATTTTATATATCAGATTAGTTTGATTTAATTTTGGTTCTATGAGTTTTAATTTATTAAAAAGTTTTTTTGTCTGGTTATACGGTTTTTCTGCTATGGTTATGTTATGTGGTTTAAGTACCTTTTTGATTTTATTATTTATTTCAGGAATATGCGGAAGAGAGATATATTTTTTGTTCTTTGACATTATTTGGTTTATGGGTTGTATTGTTGTAAATTGTATTTATTCTATTTTTAATTAATGGTTCAGTGAATTTTTTGGGATAATTATTAATTTTTAGAACCTCTCTAATTTTACTAAGGTTTTGTGGTCTATTATCAGTGTGTGATATATCTCTCTTCCGCATATGCCTGAAATAAATAATAAAATCAAAATGGTACTTAAACCACATAATATAGCCATAGCAGAAAAACCGTATAACCAAACAAAAAAACTTTTTAATAAATTAAAACCTATAGAACCAAAATTAATTCAAACAAATCTGATATATAAAATAGATTGCTCCGAATGCCCTAAAACTTACATTGGCCAAACAAAACAATATCTCAAAAATAGAATAAAAGAACATGAAATCAGTCTGCGCCATAGGAATCAATCCCAAACTGCTCTATCGAACCACTCATTAGATTACCTTCATAACTTTAATTTCGACGAAGTTCAAGTATTAGATTACGAAACAAATTACAAAAAACGCAACATCAAAGAAATGATTCATATTAAAAAAAACAATAATACGATTAATTTTAGAACTGATACAGATAACCTTAGTAATATTTACATTGATATAATTACATCAAACTAAATACAAATTTGTACCATCATAAAAGGAACACTGATGGCACCAAATAATTTTAATATAGGAATTCCCAAACCCTATTGTAAAGGTATAAACAGGCCAAAACCCCAAAATGTAAATTGTTTAAATATGCATATCTTCTATTTTATTGTAACTAAATATTAACCTGCCTTACTTCTAAAATAGTTTAGTTCACATCCATTAAACGTGACAAAATGTTTCTAATTTCAATGCTATCTTAGTGTAAGAGGGTGAGAATTGTACAAGGTATGTCCATGCTGTCATTTATATATTTTCTTGTTTTCATTCTAAACAAGACTAACTCTAACATAAAATAGGAATTTTGCTTTTAACACCATCAAAAAATGTTGTTTCTTTCTAATTTTGTTTATACGCCTTTTTTACTTATGTTCAAATAATTCTGACGATGGTTTAAATAAAATGAACCGAAACGTTGACTGAAAATTGGATTTTCATTTCAAAAGTTACCGAGACCCAGGAAGAAACTAAAGTCTGTTCGTGTTATGAACAGTAAGACGGTTAAGTTAACAATACCTTCGCTATACTTGATCGTACCGAACATTTCACTGGTTCGCTGTAGTCGGCTGAGCAAAATCAGCGGTTCCAAAACAAAATTATCTTAGAATTATGTACCGAGATAAATATTTTTATCTAGTTTATTTTGCACTCATAGTTTTTTTTATTTATCAAATGAAAAAGATTTTGCGTCAATAAGTTAAAGATATTCTCAGGTACTTTTTCTTAGAATTTAGTTATTTTGGGATCATTATAGTTAAATCTATATAATAATCACTATTTTCCAAGAAATAATTAAAATTTGCTCAATTGCTAGATGGTATGTTCTATTTTAAATAAGTAGTTTGTTGTGGTTTAACATTTTTTAGTTAAAATTATACTGAGGAGAAGCTGTATTATTATTTCAAATATTTCTAAAACATTATACTATTTACCTGCTGAATCGGTGAAAACATATTTATAGAAGGATGTTACAGTTTCCACAGTGGTGCCATTTGCTAGAGTAGTAGCCATGATTAAACTGAACTGTAAACACCAATTGCGATTAAGATCCAGCTAATACTAAAATGGCTTTCAAAAACTGTAAATTTAATTTATATATTTTCTTTAATATTTTACATACAATACAGCGTTATTTTTTGCATAATACCTGTTGATATTTTATTGTAGATAGGTTAACAAATAAATAATAGGCCATGGACTTTATAATCTGGCATAGCTTAATTATTTACATTTTATAAATTATGACGTTCGTGATCAATTATTTCATTTTCTATGCACATTCCGACAATACTTGGATTCATAGGAAGTTCTTGAAGTTTGACTTATCGTGGTATTATAAATTAAATTAATTTTATGTATAAACGTGCGAGAAATAGATAGGTATGCTAATTTAATTTTTCTATTTTGGTTTCATAATGGCGACACTATGAAATGCAAAAAAATTGAATAACCTGCCACTTTATGAAATTGAAATTTTATTTTCTTACTTCGATTTCGTTGAAATTAATTTTCTAGGCATTATGGATTCGACAAAAATTTGTTATAGAAAACTTTTAAATACATTCCACTGTTCCACTTTAACCTTGCAAATAGACCATTTTTACTAGATATTTATCTGAAATACCTATACTCGGAAATATATATTATGCTGACGGTGTCCGTCAACTAATTTCTAGTCACAACTATAAAACAACACAACCTAAAAATATTAGAAATATCTTCCAGTTTATGCTGTATTTCGAAAGTTTTATTCAATAAAGTACTATTTTTATTTTTAATTCAATATAGTATTATACATATTTATAGTTACTATAGACATTTCATGGGCATTAATTGCTATTCATGTCAGATATTGTGTCGACACAATATTTTGTTCAATATTTTGAACTTTTTTCTGCTCCCACCATAACTCAAAGTTTTGCATATTCTTTTTCGAAGTTTTTCTAGATTATTTTCTGCAATTTCTCGTATTTCTGACGGAGTACAACTTTCTTCCTGACTCATTTTTATTAACTTTAATAATATATTTATTTTTACTTATGATGGATGGGAAGAAGCTTTGTTTTGTTCCATTATTTCTATCATGGCATATTTGATACTTATAACATTTTATTAAATTGCAAAAGTATTGCCAACCCAAAAAGAAAATATTAATTCAAATGGAAAAAATGTAGTGTATTTTTAAAAGTTTTTCAGACTTTAAAGACCCAAATAGAAAAAGTATTATAAAATACACGGTTCATAAGACAATTAGAGCACGTGACAGGTAATCTCTACATCGATATAGGGCGCTGACCATAGGAATAGTTTTATTGATCATACGATTGATATGCTCTTTCCAGTTCAAGTTTTCATCTAAAACCAATCCCAGGTACTTTATTCATGTGACTTTGTCGATATTAGCATTTTATAAACCATTGAGGTGATTCCGTACACCCTGTTTTTTTCTTATATGGGTCATTCATCATTCAATAACAGGAGAAGTATAAATTTTTCTTGATACGGGCCAGAGGCAGCGGAGAAGTTAGTCAAATTTTGGGGCTTCATGTGCGCGCTCGGCCGAATTCAATTTCGCAACAGAAAATATGGATTGCCATTTAAAAAGAAAAGATACTTGCAACTGAGATATTGGACTTCTTCGTACTAATGCGCAACCCTATATTTTCAATCTCTACTATTTAACACAATGGTTAATCTGTTTTTAGGTCGCCTCTACTCAAGAGAATGGAGTGATTCACGAACACAAAAATGGAACTTTACTGAAAGAAAAACTCACAACAGTCGGAAAAACTATACACGAAGATGGAGTACGAGTAAGAGAAAACGGTGTTCGAAAAGACTTATGTGAAACCACTTTACTCTCCAAAGAATTTAACGATAAGAAGAAAGGTTAAAATTAATTTAACCATATTTCTTTGGGTATTTATGTGATTTATACAAAACGGTTTTGGGTTGTTTTGTTATAAATTTTCTCGGCCATAATAAATTATTCTAATTAATACGTTTAAATATACATACAATATAAGTATATATTCTGGGCAGCAAAGTCTATTTTATTGTGAAATGTTCTGTTAGTGATATTCTTGTTTAATGGTAGGCTGTCAATTTGCTTCTGTGTGATAAAGATAAAATTAAAATGCGATTCAGAAGGTTAACAAATATTCTATACGGGGTGTTCCCCTACTAATGACATACTAATAGTTCCGAGTGTAATTTTATAAAGAAAAGTTGATATGAATATGTCCGCAACTATTTAAACTTCTTGCTACAGGGTGTTGAATTCGTTATTCCCAATAACGCAGTGGTGGCGTACTGTATGCTATAAAATTAAATTTGCAATGTGATAAATTAGAAATAAAAATAATATACGCACGCCCCTGGTTATGTCAATTTATTGAAATGTCGTATTTGGTCGTTTCGAGGAATGTCCATTCGACTTTTGATATTATTTCTCAAATAAAGGAAGGTACTTTACTCTTATAACTATTGTTTTAAAACCCATATAAATCCGTTTTTTTTAATAATAAGCAATAGGAAAGTGCGCCCTGGAAATACCGAAAATATAAGCTTGTTTCTATTATAAGTGGGACTTATGCACTGTTCTTCGTAAAATGTCCTAAGTTATCGCACTCTGAAATATTAGCTCATCATTACTGAACACCTTGTATATTGTATCTTATATTATACAGGGTGTCCGCTAAGTAATGGGACATGGAAAAACCACAGACTCCTTAAGGAAAAATATTAGGATTTAATTATACTTACCTATATCCGAAAGTTGATATTAACTGAGATACAAGGTGTTAAAGTTATAACTTCATTTTTGGTTTTCTCTAATAACTTTGACAGAAACCAACAGTTTTTACAAAATTTGGCAATTATGGTTTTTTTAAGGATGAGGAACTGATTTTTTGGTGAAATTTTAATGTACAATGTAGGGGGCACGGCCTGCGGCATTTTTTGCACATTATTAGGTCATAACGTTTTTGTGGCTCTGTGTATTTAAGTTTTTAATGAAAATTATACTTTTCTCATATTAAGTATTACGTAAAAAAGGTACACTAATTTATATTGTTTAGTGCCTATTATTAATTTGCAAACAATTTTTTTTTAAAGTAACTTATGAGGAAGCAAATGAAATTTAGAGATAAGGTTGCTATGAAACCTCCACGTTGTTTTATGTTTGTTGATTATTGTGTTTCGGCATTTTCACTTAACTTAGGATAAACTCAAAAATTAAACATTTTTTTACACAGCTATTTTACAATAATCAACAAGCATATAACAACCTCGAGGTATCATAGCAACTGCATCTCTAAATTTCATTTGTTTCCTCATAAATTACTTTAAAAAAAATTTTGTTTGCAAATCAATAATAGACACTAAACAATATAAATGCATATATCTCCGAAACGGTAACTCTGGGCGACCTGAAATTAGTGTGTATCTTTTTTACGTAATAAATATGAGAAAACTATTATTTTCATTAAAAACTTAAATACACGGAGGCACAAGAAGTTATTACCTAATAAATGTGCAAAGAATGCCGGGTTTGTTCGCGCCCTCTACATTGTCCCGTTACTTAGCGGACACCCTGTATATAGTATATTAACCATTTTAGCAGTTCGAATAATTTTGAAATCGGGATATCTATATTGCCAAACCACATGGAGTTGTGGTTAAATATCGCGCTAATTACAATTAGAACAAATACATTTTATTACTTCTGTGGTAAATACGGGCGTTCTAATATAATGTAATAGTTCCTAAATTTTACACACAGAACAGGCGACTTCTTATCACAAGCGATAAAATAAAAACTTACCACTTTTACGTAAATAATAATAAATCACAATTTTAAACGTTTTTTATGAATAATTAGTTAGATAGAGTAATTAATTAATTAGAATCAAATTGTGGGATTGTCCTTTTCCTATTCTTCAAACTGTCAATTCAAACCTTCCTAAAGTCTGTTTCGTTGCCGTTGATAGCTCGATACCCTCATTAAAGATTCAAAACAAGGGCCCGGTGGCCTAAAATATTTTACCTATAAAATGGTCTTTTTACGTACATCTAGCATAAAGATGAAGAAATTTTGACCTATTCCACCGGGTAACAGATAAAGTAACAATAGAGCCATAAAATGAAATGAAAGGATAATGATTAAAACGGCCCATCATGGTCGGAGAGTTGGGTTTTTAATGTAACCGCTTATTATTTTATTTAAATGTAATAGATTTTATGATTTTATGAATTTATTTACAAGAAAACTAATTTATTTACAGATCAAAAAATATTGACAATTTCAATAATTATAACTCGATAAAATGGTCCTCAGAAGAATCTGAAGAGTCATCATGTCCTACGCTTATTACTAAAGGCTCAATTTCCATAGTTGTGTCAATTACGTTGTCAAGTTCCCACATTTTTTGTTCCTCTACTATAGCATGTTTTATGGCGTTTTGCCAATTTTCTGATGACACATTTGCTAAAGAATGAAGCAAGAGGTGTCGCACTTCTTGCATTTTAAAAGTTTTGTTATTTCTAGCAACATATCCTTTTACTTGAGCCCATATTAATTCGATAGGATTTAGCTCACAATGGTAAGGTGGTAAACGGAGCACTATAATACCTCGATCTCTTGCCATCTCGTCAATAACATACTTTTTATACTGTGATTTATGTAGCCTAACAATATCCAAAAGTTCTTTTTTTACCATGGTATTATCGTAACTCAATTCCTTTCGTTGTAACCAGTTTACGATTTCCGCCTTTTTCCATAAAGTTGTGGGAAGATTCTCTTTTAGCCTAGAGTGATAGCTGGCATTATCCATCACTATTACAGAATTAGCGGGAATGTATTCTATCATTTGCTTAAAATATTCCTCGAAAACATCAGCAGTCATTTCTTCATGATATTCTTTAGTATAATTCGACTGGAATTGTAATAATCCTTGATCCAAAAAGCCATTTGAACTTCCTATATGAGTTATAATAAGTCTGCGTCCCTTTCCAGATGGTGGTCTAAGTCCTGTTGACCAGCCTTCCATGACAGCTTGTCGAGAACTTTTTTAGATACGGTGTGCCCTTCGTTCAGCCAAGTTTCATCCAAATAGAAAATGTTTTTGCCTTCGCTGCGGCATTTTCGGATGGACCTTAAGTATTGACGTCTCCAGCAAATAATATCTGCTCTATCAATAAGAAAAGATTTTCTGTTTTGCTTCTCCCATCGAAAGTTCATATCATGAAGTATTTTCCATAGTTTCGTTCGTGATAGCTGTGGTAAGTCCTCGTCGTAGTTAATGGCTTGTAAAATTTTGTCTATAGTTGGTATTTCCTTGGCAAAATAAAAACTATGTACTTTTCTTCTAATACCATTTTTAATGAAATTGTCAATTTCTAACGGTTTCTTTCCTGGGAGTGGTTTTGGCTCACTGAGGTTCTTAGATTTTCTTTCACGCAAGAACCTATATATAGTAGCCTCTCCAACTCCTACCATATTGGCACACTCTGCAATGATGCTACGAACATCACTTGCAGGTTTCTGGTACACTAGAGCATCATGCACGTTTAATATTAATGTCTTTTCTCGGAGAGAATATGCACTTTTGCTAATTTGACGAAGACACGTTGGCGAAAAACTTGAAGCCATTGTTACAAATATAGGAAATAATTCAACTTTGAGATAATGCAGTATCTAAATACAACTAAATACATAGTTTGACAAACGCACATCAAATGGCGTAATAACATCCTAAAGCAGGCAAAAATAGGTAAATTAATTACCCCTGTTGTACCTACTTTAACCCTAATCCTACTTAACAATGGACAGAGGCCAATTTTCTTATTAAATAAGGTAATTACTATTGGCAACGCCTATGGTTTACGGTTGTTTTATGGCTTCAACCCTCGATATGAGCTATCAACTGCAACAAAACGGACTTTTAATGAGTTGTTATCATCTTAGGTTGATTTTGTAAATAAAACATTAGATTAAAAAATTGCTTGCATTTTTATTTATTTTCAAAATTGGTTGTTAATAAAACTACATTTATTTTAAAGAATGAAATTTTGCTTTACCATAATGTCTAAACTACAATCGGTTCTGGAATGGTCAAAACTTTTTAAACGAGAAAACATACTTCAAGTCGGTATATTTCATACCCATGATGATGATTAAAGGAAAAAAATTATATAACTTCTTTTTGTGATACTCTGTATCTAGGAAAAATTTTATATAACCTATTTTTCTAATATACAGGGTGGCCCATCGAAAACAGTCCAGCAAGGTTTACGGCTGTGTACGTGAAAATTAAAAAAAACCTCGGACCCGTAAACTTGTGTTTTCAGTTTCACGTTTCACTATTAATTTCATCCATGTAACCTCAACCCCTCTAGCGGGGGCGGCTACTGCCCTTGTTTTTTCAAATGGGAATGGGTATGTTGTGATACAATTCTTCTCTTCAAAATTGCGCTTCGTTTTATAAATTTACAAAACAAAGCGCCATTTTAAAGGGAATTTAATGCCCTTTAAAAAGATGTATCACAACATACCCATTCTCATTTGAAAAAAACAAGGGCTGTAGCCGCCCCCGCTAGAGGGCTTGAGGTCACAGGGATGAAGTTAATAGTGAAACGTGTCCCCCTGAAAACACAAGTTTACGGGTCCGAGTTTTTTTTTTAATTTTCACATCCACAGCCTTAAACCTTGCTGGACTGTTTTCGGTGGGCCACCCTGTATACCTCTACAAAACGATCCAATGTGTTGGATTGAAAGTTGGCAGTATGTTCTTATGAGTAAGAAATAAGAATTTGTAGATTTTTTTAAAGTTTCACGTTAATGGGTTTAATTTTTTTTTAACAGTTTTTAAGTATTTTTAATAAAAGATTCTTAAAGAATGGCAATTTCTAAACTAAAAAGGTATACTTGCTCGATCTTAAATCTCTAACCGTTTTCGAGATATTTCCATTTTTACTTTAATTCTTGATGCATTGTAATATTTAAGTGGAAATATCTCGAAAATGCTAAGTTTCACTTAGTGGATCGGCGCGCTTGGTCATTGATGATTTCTCCTAGATTTTATGTGAATCTTCTGACGTTTTATTTTGTTTTGACCTTTTCCGAAGCACCATTTTGCTCGTTATTTTTTATTTTTGATTCCGGATTCGTGTATGCGTTCTTATAGAAGTCGCTGAACAAATAAAGGAAGAACACCGTATTGGGCAGCGTAAACAGAACGGTCCACTTGGGAAAGTCACAGGTGATAAATAATAACTGCAAGTTGTGAATTAATATCAGAACGAACTGGATCTAGAAGAAGAACAGAAAATTTGTACATATTATAAGGGTGTAAGGAGGTTGACATTGATACAATAAATACAAGGTATGATATCGAGGCTCAGTGATGTCATTATGTGCACGCTACTGCCGTTCCTATATGATTTCAACTGATGTTTAGAATGTTTGGCAGATTTTTTTCTTATTTTAGTGGTATTTGCTCAGGCAGTTGTGTATTAATAAAAAATAATATCCTAATATCCATAATATGAGAAGCACTGTGTTCGGTGGTGGTGTATACAGGGTGTTATGGAAATGACGTATTATATTTAAATGGGTGACTCCTGGGGTATCCTAGAGAAGCGCTACATATTTCTTTTTTCCAAATCGAACGTTAACGAATATTACACTGAGCAGCTGTGTAATAAACAGATTTTCTGGCGCAATGTTGACAAACGATTCTTATAAAAATAAATATTTGGCTACCTAGTATCTGAATAGAAGTGAATCCAGGTGCCAGTACACTAGCAAGTAATCCAGGGCACATACATCTTCAGTTTTTTTTGGTTTTAGTGGGTAAAGCTTATACCGCACTAAAACCCCTTCGGCCTTTTTCTTCCAATCTTAGAACATGACCCTGTATATCGTCAGAGATACAGAACACATAGTGAAACACTGAACAAATTACCATCATTTAAAGAAACACAAACATGTTTCAAATTATTTTTTTGAAGATAGGCCCTTGTCACACAAAATCGCTACACACTAATGCATTCTTTAACAAACACATAAACTGGCCCTTTATAAACTAAAACGTTCAGCAATTATTTTATCTGCTGCATTCAATATCTTATATCGCAACTGATCCATATCTTCGACTTTATAAACTATTTTATTCATCGTACCCCATAGAAAAAAATTGGGGGTAAGATCCGGTGACCTTGCGATTTCCAGGATCATTTTTTAATATGCCTTCGACTTGATTTTTCTGTATGTACTAAACATTTTCACACTTACTTACACTGTTACAGTTGATTAAATATCCCGAAAAAACTCTGTCGCGCGAAGCCGCAGAGGAATATCTTGTTGTCAAGCAAATGTCAACTTCTAACCTTCTGTCGATTTATAGTAGAGATGGCTAATATTTAGTTTCAAAATCCCGCTGTGAAACGATCCGTTTAATTTTTTTAAGCACCAGAGCAGCGATTAACAAGTTTATTAATCTTTATTGGTATCTACAGCAGCGAAGGAAAACAATAAATAAGTGTTGTAGATTATTATAATTATTTATTTTAAAAAAATTTGGTGAATGCGCTGGAATTTACCGGAAAAACACGCATTGCAATAGTACATTTCTACTTTGTGACAGCTCGTGTTTTAAATGTTTCAGTTTAGATGTCATTTTTAATTCAAAGAATGAGTTTTTTAATTAAAAACAAAAGTCCATAGAAATCTAGGCGAGACAAGCCAATGTTAACAAAAACGATGTCTCCAATTGAATTTTGTGCAGTTTTATAGCGGCCAGTGTTCATGTGAAGTTTTGCATGGTTGTGCCGGTTTCTTTACTAAAACGCTGTATAAGTTTTTATAGAAATTGACACTAATTTTTAAATAAGACCGACAAATTAAGTGTATGTGTGTGGCGTAAATAAAATTACATTAAAAAAACAGTCAGCCAATCACTCAAAAGTCAAAAGGTCATTGACATTTGACCTAGTTACGTAGTTGAGGATTACAAACTTAAAGAGTGTAAGGTGTAATTCTGACGTTGGCCAGAATTCGTGTTTTGTTTACATGTATCGCAGTGCAGCACGGGTGTTTTTCTGGTTTAACGTCAGGTCATTTTTCACGCTGAATGAATGAAAGCGCCATTTACGGATATTTTTCTTCAATTTGTATTCATCTCAGGATTTGCCGGCTTAAATATAATACGTCATTTCCATAACACCCTGTATATATAACCGGAAAAATTATTTTGATAATATATAAGGTTTGTCCCCTTTCCAAGAAATAACAATATAATTAGAATGGATATTTGTTTTATGAACTTTCATGCTTTAAATTGGCTCATTCAAAAACTACTCTTACTTATTTAAAACGGTTGGTTAACAGCAATGTGAATCTCCATAAGCAATGCCATAGGATGACGTAACTGCACGCGCCGAACGAAATTGGAACGGCTATATATCATACCTTGTGCTTATTGTATCATGGATCTGACTCTATAAGATGTCCGAGTAATAATATATCTCAAAGATAATTTCGAATGCTTTACATCTGTGGATACAAACCGATGCTTTTTAGGTACAGATTAATTCAATCGATAAATTTATAATATTATGCAATACTTACCAGTTGAATTTTGGTTAAATATCTTTTCCACCACAAATACTTTTGAACTTTTGGACCAAAAGCCGCCAAGAAGTAGTAGGAATATAATAATATGTGGACGAATGTATTAAGAAGGCCTATGAACGTCCCATTTCCTCCAGGAAAATATTTAACCAAACACCTGCAATTTTAATAAAAATAGGTTAAGGATCGATCTGTTATATGCTTGCTTCTTTTTATCCAATTAAATTAATCTATTGCCTCGAAACAATTGAATCTAAAGTTATACAGGGTCGAGGGCCACGAGAATTAAGTTTCGTCGCTAATATCTGATACTATAAAGATTATAGGCCGGTTTATTATGTTTATCATTACCAGGATAATTGTCGCAGACAGCATTGAAATGCTAAGGAACCCCAGGCAGCAGTTTTCTCTAGAATCTAAAACGGTTAACGGTGCAGAACCGAATATAGTCATGGTAGGACAAGCAATTTCACCTGCTCCTTCTTAATTGATGATCTGATGATATGACAATCTCCTATAGGCAGTTTTGCAGAAACTTGGTGAACTCTTCAGAACCAAAAAGTTGTAGATAACCCCTAAATCCTTTAACGAACCAGGCCGCTCCAATTCTTCCCCCACAACAGTACATACCTCAGCAACTTTTGATACTATACAAAGCCCAGATTCGACCATCACTAGAGTAATGCTCTCATGCTTGGAGCTATGCAACCAAACATACTATTCGGCAACTGGATTCCATCGTATAAGGAGACATTCGTCTGATCGGAGATCACCAATAACACCCCGGTGAAAGTTTGAATTAGGGCTTTTGCAGCAGAAGGTCACGTTATGTGCCACTTGACGTCCAGGGAAAAATTGGCGCTATCGTCGCACTTCATGGAGCATTCTCTTTATTGAGGTTTCCGTTTAACAAGTTTTTGTCCTCTCTTTTGACATATGAAGAAGAAAGATAGGGAAGGTCTAAACTAATTTAAAAGCTGATCCAGTTGCTAATTGAAAGACCAGAACAAACCCAACCTAACTTTTGTTTAATCACGTTTTCGATTTTATTTTTTAAAGTTGGTTTCATCACTTTGAAAAGTATATTAATTTCAAAGATGCCTGATGTACTTGTATGTTTTCTTATTGGTTTCCACACAGGTAATTATAAAGTGGAATATTTTTGTTTTTCAATAATTGACTACTAATTTTGCATCTTTTTGGCTCAATAAGTTACAAAATTTTTATCAACCGATTACAACAGTATAAATGGTGACCCTGATGATGACCCAATTGATTTAGACTGCACCGATTTTTAGCCCCCACAGATTTTTGGCCCAGACAAGAATTCAGACAAATCGAGTGTTGAGCAGATACTGCTTCTATTTCTTCTGTTTCAGAGGCCACTACACGTATAACATGGACTCATCTCAAAGTTCATACCTAATTTTGAGACTCTACTCTATTTATGACTCCTATAGTGGTTCTAGCGAATCCTCGCGCCAGATATGTCAAGTGTCACGTGACATAATGACTTGCCTGCTTATTTCTGGTTATTTATTTTGCCTAGGTTTGTATGACATTCCAGGACTTTCCAGGACCGTACTACAATAGTACGTACGTTTATTTTAAAAATGAAACGAGTCTATTTATATTTTTAAATACATCTTTTATTATTTATTATAGGGAATAAAACATAACACATTGTATGTTTTGTTATTTATTTATTCAAATATATAAAATAAAGTCATTATTTTATAATTACATGTCTAGTAGGTACCTCTATCTTCACAAAAAGATAGGAAGTACGCATCTACATGCATGTCCATCTTTACCTACTGTAAACTGTATACAGTGTGTCTACACATGGACTTAACTATACCTGTAATAAATTGTATCTTCAATTTTTCGAAAAAGTCATCCTTGATCATTTCTTTTCCCTGTTATGTAAATACAAATCACTTGGAAAAATTTCCATGTTTTGTACCGGATGCACAAAAAAACATTTTTGAAAATAACTATGGACTAAATATACGGTTTGCTTAAAGATTGTTCACTCTTGTTACCTCTGTTTTAACTTTAATGTTCACTAGTAACTTATAAGCGTATAGTATCATAACAAGCAAATTCTATATGCACCCTTCTTTTGTATACGTATGCTACGTATACTGCAAATATGTAGGTTACGTAAGTCATATATGCAAAAAACTAATAAAATGGGTATTTCGGCCTTTCCCATTGGGATTTCGGGAAAGGTAAGAGTAAAGAGATACGAAGTCGGTTAAATTGGGACAATTTTGCGATTCGGTTTTTAGTTTTTTCTGACTTTGTTCGAAGAGATGTCCAAAAATAAATTTAACTTTCTCATTGCCACTTTTCATCCTCCCCAAGATGGCATTTTATGAAGGAATGAACAATATGAGCATGGTCGTTATTACCCATTACTGTCTACATTCAAGTCGCCACACAAAAGTATTACCTGATATTTAACTGAAACAAATCTCAACTCGATCAGAAAGAAATGAAACATCTAGAAATTTTTTTATTAATATTAAATTCACCTTAGTTTCTCTAACGGTGGCATCAGCTGAGGTAGAAGGCAGACAATAATTATGCTCCATAATTATTATTTTCGCCTAAAAACAGATAAATGAAAATATTAACCTATAAATTTTTCATAACGTGACAAGTACTTACTGTGGTTTACCAGATATACAAACAACTCAATATGTAATTAATCAAAGTTTTCAACACAAAATAAACACTTCTAAAACGACGGAAATACACTTTTAAACGTATTAGCACTAATCAAACTCGAAAAATATAAAAACCAAACAAGCTCAATACGGTTCCTATAAAACTGGGGTATTTGGTTAAGTCCCCAAACAGCTGATCGATGACATATTAATGATGTCAACTGTCGAAAAAGCTTGAGGATTCGCTATAAATACTATACCAAATGAGACTTCCTACCCGATGTGATTTCCTACCTGATATGTGACTTCCGACCCGATGAGAGTTCCTACCCAATATGTGACTTCCACCTCGATATGTGACTTCCACCCTCCCTAAGTCAGACTAAATTGTACTTGATAGCATTAGAGTAGATTATTTTATATTATTTTTTATGTATTTTATTGCACTTATAATAGCAATCGAAAAAAATTTAGACGTATTTCAAATTCTAGAAGGACTGTGGCTAGGCTGTGAAATCTGTATACAATTTTCTTAGTTGCCTATGAACATTTTATTTTCAATAATATAATCTTGGTTATTTACATATTATGCAAGTGTCTTTAAATAAATAACACAAAAAAATGTCTCGTCTTATTCCATAAAATATTGATTTTTGTACGTTCTTTATTAATTTAAGTCGTGATTCGATTTTGTCGCATCCCGATTTAAAATAATAAAAACACGTAAAGTACGTTTCACGAAATTTGGATACGACTTAATGATTTCCTGGGTAGGTCCCATTGTGTCGACAAGAGCTTGGCAATAAACAAGTGAAGTATGAAGGGGCGGACTAAGGGAAACAAGTAATGATATGATTATATTAATGTAATCAAATGAAATAACATTTTTTTTAAATACTACTAGTCATATTTATTTACATTTATAATGTTATTCTATAGATAGTTCTATTTCGCTATCGCTATCCTCATCAAAATTAATTATAATTGGATTAATTATACGTTCCAGATTAATATAAGAATTTTCTATAGTTATTACGTGACGGACTGAATTTTTCCAACTACCTGGGGGAATATCATTAAAGCATTTTCGTATTAATTCTACAACACTAGAACTTAAAGTCGGAGAAATATTTTCAGACCTAACCAGTGATCTTAACTGGTGCCACATATGCTCTATGGGATTAAAAATGCAATAATAGGGTAGGAGCAATTTATTCTGCCAATGTGTCACAAACATATACTTTTTTTATACAAAATGTCTTTAAAACTTCTAAAAGATCACTTTCTTCAAAATATATATCATTCCCCGCCATGTAGTTCTGAATCTCCAATTTTGTATTATTTGAGCTTGGAGCTTTATGTAATTAGCGACTGTGATAGCTGATTACTATCACGCTATTCTGAGGAATGTTTGATAAAAGACAATTCTTGAACCATTCCTCAAAAAGATCGCCCGTTGTATCTTCATGGTAGTCCACACAAGAATCTTTAATGTTTTTTGCAGAAAGCCACAAGGCAGTTGGAACCCAACCGTTTTCTGACCCAGCATGTAAAATGCTTATTCTTTTTCCTTTATTTGACGGAGCTTTTGTTTTACACTTATCGGAAGAATCAGACCAGCCTTTGGATGGTGTTTCATGCGTGTCAAACCAAGTCTCGTCGAGGTAAATTATAGGACGGTTTTTAGAACGGGATTTTCTTACAGAAGTTATATACTCTTGTCGCCATTTTTGTAAACGGTGGGATTCCTTGCCTTTTGTCAATTTTGCGGTATCTGAATCCCATTTCCGACAAAACTCTCCAAAGGCTAGTGCGGCTACAACTTATTTGGGTTTCATCATTGGTGAGCCGTTGCTTCAGAGAATCTAATGTAGGTATGCGTTGCTCTTCGTACATGGTGTAGATTTTTCGCCTTATCAAGTCCTTGTCGCTTTCGTCGAAACATTTTGTGAAACTGGCATCTTTACGCTTCTTTCTAGATTTAATGGGATTTGACGCGATTCTTTTCACTGTAGTCAGAGGTATCTTAGTCAAATCAGACGTTTCAGTCGCAGCAGCACTAGCATAAAGTCCTCTGTTGAGTAAAGAAGTATATACTCTTTTTACAATTTCCCTAGCATCGAGAGATAAATGCATTTTCTTCACTGCAACACTAGAAGAAGCACCATCAATGGTTTTCCATGGACGCCACATACTGTTTTTTTATACGTTTGGTAAAATAATATCGGTAATACAACTAAACTCTTCCAGCAAGAAATAAAAACTAACAAATTTTACCACAATAAGATATTTAAATATAAATTAAGCAACCTAACCTACCTGATGTGCCTATATTTAATTCTAATTATTACAATCCGGTCCTTTCCACATAATAATAACAAGCGGTCATAAATAATGGGATCGCCCCAGGTACTTTTACTGCAGTCATTAAGTTATATCCATTTTTCGTGGAACAATCTTTACAAAAGTTGATGAATACAACTAGTAGAATCTACGTTCAAATTTACCGCCAGAACTCCACGGTTAGTCAAGTGTCGTAATAGAACTCTTCTCTCTTTCTCGCTCACTCTTCTTTCTCTCTCGTGTTTCGATTTATTACCAAGGACTTAAAATTTCTCATGATATATTTTCTTTGACCAAGAACACCGACAGCGTTCAACATCGAAGGTAGGTTGGTGATTCAATGTAGATCAGCTTAATAGTCCTCGAACTTCGTCGTTTACAATTTTTTTTTTCCGGAGAACGTCATTCTTGTGGAACGACCGTCCTCAACACCACTCCCAGAGTGTCTTAAAGGCCTATAATGTGCTAATAATAATAAAAGAAACAAAAAAAAAACGTTCACTTACCAACTATTAAATACCATAGATGCATGATGAAATACGTGAAGGAATGTTACTTGATAATCGTTTTTCCTTAATCTGAAGAAAACTGTGTCGGCTAAGTCCACTATTTTATTTAAGAAGTATATGTAGCAGACCCATGCATACTAAAAAATACAACAAACAGTCATTTCGTATACAGAACTTCAAATATTTGGTCACAATACATTATTATTTCTAAAAACAAATACGTACATACTTTTTCTGATACCTTAACTCTTTGAGTGCTGCTATACAGGGTGTTATGGAAATAACGTATTATATTTAAACCGGCAATTCCTGAGATAATTGAAGAAAAATAGCCATAAATGGCGCTTTCAATTCATTCAAAGGTAAAAGTGACCTGACGTCAAACCAGAAAAACACCTGGGTGGCACTGCGATACATGTAAGCAATCAAGGAATTCTGGCCGGTGTTGTCATATATACACCTTAAACTTTTTAGACAAAATAAAATAATTTAAATACTTTTCCATTCTGTAATACCTTTTTGTACAATTAATTGAAGAACATTTACGACGGACTATATTTTAAACAACCCGAAAAACATATGGAATAGTAATAGCCACGTAGTTGAAAACCAACCAGCGGCCGGACACGTTGTGTCTCGTCGATCACCAACACATTCTCAGCAATCCGCTCTGTTTTTTCGGTTTACGCGTGTATCTTGCCCGTCCATCAATAATCTTTGAATATTGTTTTTATTGACGCGCTTCTTCTGGACGTCAAATTTCGTCGCGTATAATAAAATCTAATAATCTGCAGTATAATCTGTATTATTGTATTTTCAAAAGCTACCTATCGGTTCTGTTTCACTATTACTGTGTGTACATAAAGTGTTTCCAGGAGTTTTCACATGAAAAAGAAAAAAACTGATTGTGTGTGTGCCTGGATTTCCTCGCTCTTTAGGTATAAAGATAAATACAAGTATGTAGAAAATAATTTATTTTTATAATTTTATATGGAATTTCAGTTTTACATTAAGTTTGGCAACATTGCCATTGGCTCTGGGTGAGTAAGAGTGTTTGTTATCCCAAATTTAAAACGGTCGATTTAAAAAAAAATTAAATATGTAGCGCTTCTCTAGGACACCCAAGGAGTCACCCATTTAAATATAATACGTCATTTCCATAATTGGTTTATTACATTTTTTAGGCTTGAAACTTGAAAAACTCGTAATAATAGTGAATACAATTGAAAACATTAAATAAATTTTTTTTTTAAATACAGAACAAAATTTTATTCGACAAAAAACATATACCTACACGATTATGTTTTCCGAAGTTTTAAAACAAAATTAAAGAAATTTCATTATTTTAATAACAAAAAATATAAAAAACAAAGATAATAAACCTGAAAAATTGAAAAAAAAGTTTATGTTTAGACAAAATTCACAATAAACTTGGAAAATAATAAATTTTATTTTTTTATACCAGAAAATATGCAAAAAAATATAAAATAATAAAAATTACAACAATTGTCAGGAACGTCTTACACTGAGGACCCGGAACCTTGGGGACCGTAATAGAAAACGTAATTTTTGACCATGTAACAGGGGGGGGGGGGGGTCATGCATGGTATAGAGACACAAGGTATGATTGCACGTCGGGTTTGGCGCTTTCGATCGGGTTCAAATCGGGACTCTTCGAAGACCAGGGAAGAACTGCTATATTATTTTCTAGGAGAAAATTTTGCACAATGCGTGGTGTGTGTATTGGAGCATTATCATGCTGAAATGTAAAATTTTGACCATATACAGCGTTTATCGATGGTATCATCACTGCATTTAGGATATTAACGTATTCAGGTGCAGTTAGTATTCCTTCCACTATTTGGCAAATTCCTAGACCTCTAGCGCTAATCCAACTGCAGACATTTATATAGAAACGCCCGCTTTGGTTTGTTTTGTGAGTGTATATCTCATCATACCGCATGCCGGAAGGCCTATACAATCGAATTCTTCCATTATTACACGATTGAAAAGTTTTCTCGTCAGAAAATATAACTGTTTCCCAGAAAATATTCCGATTTAAATATTCATGTGCAATTTCTAACCTGCCTGGTTTATTTCTTTCCATTAAAAATATTTTATTAGTAAGCCCAACGACTTCGTATATCGGAAATTCGAACCCTGTCTCTAGCAGTATTTTCAGAACCTGGAAAGTTCGTCTCTTCTTTCGCATTTATTGCAATTGCGAATGGATGATCCCTTAAATAATTAACTAGTCTTTTATCTTCATCTTCAGTAGAAATTCTAGGGGGACCTGAACCTGCTTTCCTAATAATAGTCCCATGCCTTGCTATTTTTTGTTTTGCCAACAACACGGTATTTTACTCCCAGTTCGTCTGCAATATCATTAATAAAAGCACCATCTCGCAACCAACTGTAGATTATAGCCTTCTGCTGGGATGTTAATTGTGGCATATTTTTTAAAGAAAAATTTGCTTGTCAAGTTAATTATAAAGTGACAATTGCTTGTTAAAGATAAGGGACCTACAATATTTTGTTACTTTATTATGTTTTTTTTTTAAGGTTGTATGTTGACATGCAAAATTTGTAATTGACAGTTTACTCGTATCAGACAGTTGTATTCAACGCATAGCAATAAGGAATTATTGCTCTAATTTTCTATTCCGGGTCAATTTCCCGTTTTTTTTCTTGCTTTTAAAATGGGTTCATAAATAAGCTATTTGCCTGATTTTTGAATAAAATCAAGGGTGCATATTATTCCAAGAATCTGGCGAAGGCGCTAGTAAAATACCCTCAAAAGCAGCGCCATCTCGTCGAGAGTTTCTTAAATTCAATTTGAACTACAGGTTTCTAATATGGAAATGGTGTAATATAACTGCCGTCGCCGATAGATGGCTTACCAATATTAACAGGTTTGTTAACATGGAAGTGTCCATTCTATTAACAAACCTAAATATTATTCTATGCCAGACAGTACAAAATTCCTAATAGTCAAAGAGAAAATAAGAAATTTTGCTGTCCTAGTTTTTTACCGGCACGATGGTACTAATGCAATTCCATAACATCGCGTAATTCCAGACGAAATGACACCAAACCCAGAACTGTCAGCGACGGAATAACGCCGGTATTTTTGTTCGCACTTGGACACTTTTTTATAAGAGAACTGGGATTTTCCTATTGAATTCTTATAAGCTTAATTAATAACAAGAACTAGGGTCATGGTACCCAAGGAACGGTATATGGGAAGAACCAATAATCATGTCTGTATGTCCTAAAACTTACCCCGATGGCCGAAGGTGTATTAGAATAATCTACAGGTTGGCAAGTCCAGTTATAATCACTCCACGCGTAAATTGCCTAAAATATGAATCTTAGTTTAATAGGGTTTTTACTAAAACTACTCTTATTGAAATAACCTCTGATTAAAATAAGATATGATACCACAACGAAATCATATTAAAAATATTGTTGACATAATGGATAGCACAAGGGGAGACAAGGTATAATTTGTAGTGTTTTGATCGCACGAGCGAAAAACCGCTTGATCACTCGATTACTGAAATAACCAACGTCGCTCGATTATTAAAAAATCCGCTCGAGTTATCTATTCAGGCGAAAACCGTCGCTCGTCACTTATTATCTTTCACTCGATACCCGAGGTTCGCTTGACGCCGGCGGAAATGTACCGCTGTAGTGTGATCGAGTTAAAAACTGCTCGTATATTCGAACAGTTTTTCGCTCGATAGCAAATACTCTAGTTATAAATTCTGGCGAAAAACCGAAAAATATCGACTGTCACTTGATAAACGACCTTCGGTCTACGCGCCGCGCCATCAGATTGGCGACGTTCGAGTTTGACGCTGAGCAGGTACACGACATACGTCTTTCTTAAAGGATAAACGAGAAGGTGCATATAAAAAAGTATGCCAAATCCCTTAGCGGAGTCATCGCGACATAGGTTTTGTAAAGCTTTGTTCTAACTGGCTAGCCAGCGGCGTAGTTTAGGTCTCCGATTGTAAATATTAAAAAATTAAAGGATATAATTTTTAAATTTTTATTTACTATAAACTCGAGAAAACTTCTCAAAAATAACATAATAATAGAAATTGTAAATAAAAATAACAAAAGGAACAAAATGGTTAACAAAATATATATAGAAAAATTCGTTGGTAATCTTATAGGAAACATTTATAAATCTAAACAGGAACTTTTTATTATTAAACTCAAGAAGACTTCTTAAAAATAACATACATTATAGAAAATGTTAATGGAAAATAAGAAAACGAGCAAAATAGTTAACAAAACATAGGTATCGAAAAATTTTTTGGTAACCAAAAGTAAACATTCTTAAATTTAAACAAGAACTTTTAGGAAACTGTAAACATGAATTTAAAAAAAATAATCACCTATTTATTTTTCCAGTCGCGTAACTAAGCCTACACTTTTGAAAGGCACACAGTGGGCACCTGATAATTTAAAGTAGAAGAATTTGACAAGCCATTTTAAGTATCTACTTATTTTATGCTCGTAGATTGAGAAAGATGTGAAGAAAAATAACTCTTGGTAATACTTTTTGTTTTAAAAAATCACAAGAATAAACCCGAACAATAAATACATATTTGGGTGATTTTTTGCAGTCCTTTTGTTTGGTATCGAGACACAATTCATTATTAACAAATAAATAAATTTCTGGAATTTTTTTGGTGGCTACTACAATTTTTTAGCTAAACCTGTGCCCACCCGTAGTTACGTGCCTGCTAAATACCGTACCTGTTCACATGTAAACGGTTAGGCTGCCGGTCGAGCAGTCGGTGACGTCATCGCTTTGTGAATTGGAATTTCAAGCGATTCACTCGAGCGATTCACTCGATTATTAAAATCGCTCTAGTATCAAGTACTCGATAATTAAAATCATCGGTTTTTTCCCAACACTAATAATTTGAAACTTTCAACAGAGAAAATTTCCTCTTAAAAGTATTTATTAGTAAACCGCGTGGTCCGGTTTGAAATTTCGCCGCGAAACAGAGTCATTGTTATTGAACAATGAAACAACATCACCATTCGAAGACTCGACGAGCCAGCGCACTGTATTGAGGGAGTAGGAGACGTTTTCCTTATTCTTCTGCCTTTGATCACCCGAAACGTTGCCAAGTTATTTGAGATAGTTGCGATTTTAGATATTTTTACTGAAAAGCTCGGTGTGACATTTTTGTGCATTAAAACTAAACTATGAAATTAATTTAGATTATTAATAATACATTCAATACTCTCAAAAATTACTGTATAATCACACTTTATCAATTAAAACATTATTTACCGTTATGGAACAAAAAAAAATCTTTTTCGAAAAATTCAAGATGATATACCTAGTACAGTTCGACAAGCGAGTCTATAGCTACGCGGTATCGGTAAGGGGGAAGCAATATCTTTTAAAACATGGCCGAGTCATGGGCGTGCTATTATTATCTTAATAATGTAATAATATATATTTTTTCATGGCATGAATATATTTGTATCACCAGTGCAATATATTAGGCCTTTTCATTAATATTCCTCGCTTATTTTGGCATTTTCGCCAATAAAATCCATTTGATTTCAACATGCACCTCAAAGTTTCACGGGAAAATGGAAACTTTCTGTCACTTCTCAGCTGTTGTAGTAACTTTTTAAGGTTGGAAATACTTTTAGTTCCAAATAAAACTTTGGTATTGTTCTCCTAACAATGCCAACGTCGAAGCCTTCGATTTTTTCGACAGCAGAGAGACGGTCCCTTTTTTGACAGGAGATGACAACAACAACAATTGATTCGGGCTATTTTCTTCCTTTCAGTATCTTCTTTGTGCATGTTTTTTACTGCACCCACGCCTACTCCCGTGTACATTGCGAGCATTTCTAGCTTTCGCTTAAGTGGCAATTTGAATGTATTAATTTGTGATTCCTCTTCACACACCCTGTACACATTGGCACTCACTTCGCGGGTTCGACTATGAAGGGTTTTACCAGGGTATATTCATTCATTATCACAGTTCTAAAACAAACCCTATCACTACGCAACTGGATGCAGCATATTGGACATCGCCGAACAAGCACGCTGGCACTATAGGCGTGTCACCAGGCGCGTGACGTCATCCTCTGTCTGAGATGTAACCTATCAAATTAGCTCTAGCCACCAGTTACCCATGGTTACCGTTGATATTGTACCATGTTGCCCTATTTTTAGATTAGAAGTACTTTAATGAAAAAATATTTTCTTTTGCATTTAAATATTAAAATAAATAGTATGGAATGAAAGTTTTAAGAACATTGAAACTATAATAGAATATTAGTTTCTTATATACTTATGACAATTTACTTTAAATGGGTAAATTTAATTTTAGGGTTTACTTGGTTATTAAATTAAAATTTAATATATGTGACAACATTGTTATCCCAAGAATTTTTTTTGCCCGCATTCCTTTTGTAGCTACAGTTAAAGTTGTCGACCTGTACCATATTTTGAAGCTAAGTTTAAAATCTTAACAAATTCTACCAATAGTTTTCTTGTTGTTTATCACATCTTTTTACCTTAATGGAGGTCACTGAAAAGTGCTCAATTCTGTTTGAAACACTTTTCAATTGATTAAGGGAGCGGGAGTCACATGGGCCTACTAACTACAACAATTACTCTTTTGGAGAGTTGTAACTTTATGAGAGTTTTACAACAGTTAACCCTTTGTTAGTCGTATCGGAAAATCCCATATACTTAGTAAAACTAATATAAATTTTCTACAATCTCTTCTTACCTTTTGAAAGAGCCATATATTTACGAAAACCTGGCCTAAATTGTAAACTCTTAAGACCCCCGACAATTTATACGGTGTCTTATCCTTCATATACGTTGGAAGGAAAACTAGTACAGAATAAAGGTATACGGCCAATATTATGACCCATGGTATTGGACTGCTCATGAGAAACCAACTGTTTGTCCTAGGATCTAAAAATTGGTGATTGGTTGATATTCTATTCTGTGATCGAATTCTCATAGTCTTAAAATTATTTATTTTTTATTAAATTGGACAGGTGCTCTCTGGGTAGTACGATAGAATGATCTACAGTAAAAATAAAGCCAACTGCAATACAGATTTAAACTAATTTATAGTATTATTTATTATAATTTAAGTTATGCTTAAGAGAGCGTAAAGAGGCAAAATATTGTTACTAGACTTATTAGTTGTTATTTAATTCGTAATGAACCTTTAAAGTCCATTACAGTTACGGTTAAAGTGAGATTATACAAGATTATAGGTAGTTTGTTCCTGGGTCTCGGTAACTTTTGAAATGAAAATCCAATTTTCAGTCAACGTTTCGGTTCATTTTATTTAAACCATCGTCAGAATTATTTGAACATAAGTAAAAAAGGCGTATAAACAAAATTAGAAAGAAACAACATTTTTTGATGGTGTTAAAAGCAAAATTCCTATTTTATGTTAGAGTTAGTCTTGTTTAGAATGAAAACAAGAAAATATATAAATGACAGCATGGACATACCTTGTACAATTCTCACCCTCTTACACTAAGATAGCATTGAAATTAGAAAGATTTTATCACGTTGTTTACTGGATGTGAACTAAACTATTTTAGAAATAAGGCAGGTTAATATTTAGTTACAATAAAATAGAAGATATGCATATTTAAACAATTTACATTTTGGGTTTTTGGCCTGTTTATACCTTTACAACAGGGTTTGGGAATTCCCATATTAAAATTATTTGGTGCCAGGAATAAACTAAAGTTATTCGTTTTATGAAGTCCGATATCGGATTAAATAATTAAAGTTTGTTAAACAGTAAGACGGTTAAGTTAACAATACCTTCGCTATACTTGATCGTACCGAACATTCCACTGGTTCACTGTAGTCGGCTGAGCAAAATCAGCGGTTCCAAAACAAAATTATCTTAGAATTATGTACCGAGATAAATATTTTTATCTAGTTTATTTTGCACTCATAGTTTTTTTTTATTTATCAAATGAAAAAGATTTTGCGTCAATAAGTTAAAGATATTCTCAGGTACTTTTTCTTAGAATTTAGTTATTTTGGGATCATTATAGTTAAATCTATATAATAATCACTATTTCCCAAGAAATAAGTAAAATTTGCTCAATTGCAGGATGGTATGTTCTATTTTAAACAAGTAGTTTGTTGTGGTTTAACATTTTTTAGTTAAAATTATACTGAGGAGAAGCTGTATTATCATTTCAAATATTTCTAAAACATTATGCTATTTACCTGCTGAATCGGTGAAAACATATTTATAGAAGGATGTTACAGTTTCCACAGTGGTGCCATTTTCTAGAGTAGTAGCCATGATTAAACTGAACTGTAAACACCAATTGCGATTAAGATCCAGCTAATATTAATATGGCTTAAAATTAACTGTATATTTAATTTATATATTTTCTTTAATATTTTACATACAATACAGCGTTATTTTTTGCATAATACCTCTCGATTTTTTTTTGTAGATAGGTCAACAAATAAATAATAGGCCATGGACATCATAATCTGTCATAGCTTAATTATTTACATTTTATAAATTATGACGTTCGTGATCAATTATTTCATTTTCTATGCACATTCCGACAATACTTGGATTCATAGGAAGTTCTTGAAGTTTGACTTATCGTGTTTATAAATTATAAATTAAATTAATTTTATGTATAAACGTGCGAGAAATAGATAGGTATGCTAATTTAATTTTTCTATTTTGGTTTCATAATGGCGACACTATGAAATGCAAAAAAATTGAATAACCTGCCACTTTATGAAATTGAAATTTTATTTTCTTACTTCGATTTCGTTGAAATTAATTTTCTAGGCATTATGGATTCGACAAAAATTTGTTATAGAAAACTTTTAAATACATTCCACTGTTCCACTTTAACCTTGCAAATAGACCATTTTTACTAGATATTTATCTGAAATACCTATACTCGTCAGCAGGTGTCCGTCAACTAATTTCTAGTCACAACTATAAAACAACACAACCTAAAAATATTAGAAATATCTTCCAGATTATGCTGTATTTCTAAAGTTTAATTCAATAAAGTACTATTTTTATTTTTTATTCAATGTAGTATTATACATATTACTTTATATTGTATACATATTTATAGTTACTGTAGACATTTCCTGGCCGTTAATTGTTATTCATGTCAAATATTGTGTCGACACAATATTTTGTTCAATATTTTGAATTTTTTTCTGCTCCCACCATAACTCAAAGTTTTGCATATTCTTTTTCGAAGTTTTTCTAGATTATTTTCTGCAATTTCTCGTATTTCTGACGGAGTACAACTTTCTTCCTGACTCATTTTCATTAACTTTAATAATATATTTATTTTTACTGATGATGGATGGGAAGAAGCTTTGTTTTGTTCAATTATTTCTGTCATGGCATATTTGATACTTATAACATTTTATTAAATTGCAAAAGTATTGCCAACCCAAAAAGAAAATATTAATTCAAATGGAAAAAATGTACTGTATTTTTAAAAGTTTTTCAGACTTTAAATACCCAAATAGAAAAAGTATTATAAAATACACGGTTCATAAGACAATTAGAGCACGTGACAGGTAATCTCTACATCGATATAGGGCGCTGACCATAGGAATAGTTTTATTGATCATACGATTGATATGCTCTTTCCAGTTCAAGTTTTCATCTAAAACCAATCCCAGGTACTTTATTCATGTGACTTTGTCGATATTAGCATTTTATAAACCATTGAGGTGATTCCGTACACCCTGTTTTTTTCTTATATGGGTCATTCATCATTCAATAACAGGAGAAGTATAAATTTTTCTTGATACGGGCCAGAGGCAGCGGAGAAGTTAGTCAATTTTTGGGGCTTCATGTGCGCGCTCGGCCGCGGCGCTGTCCCAAAGTCGCGCTCAATTTCATTTTTTTTTAATTTTTACGTAAGAAGGGGGTCCGTATTTTCGGTTATAAGTTTTAGAGTGTTTATCACCGAAAATTCCGAGAAAAGTCAAACCGCGGATCTTTCCCTAAGTAAATTTTATTTTCAAACACTCGTATGTTTCAGTGCGAGTATAAATAACGCTGACTCATCTTCAAACACTCGTGTATTTGGTGCGAGTATAAATAAGTTCAAACATTAAAGAAATTTCGTTATAGACGTCTCAAGTCGGCAATGGCATTAATTGCCTGGCATCCCTGACACACAAATCGAAATCCGAAACGAAAAAACCGTAATCGAAATTAGCGCTCGAAATACTAATTAAGTAGTGCGTCTAAGATTATGATGAGTTTTTCATTACGATTGGCGACATTACAGATAGCGTCGACCAGTCCTCACATCTTCAAAATTTAATGATTCAAGAGTTAGATTGGCTTACTAAATAATTCCTGGGTGGGGAATTCACCTCTGGCTAGAATTCAAAAATGGGGACAAAATTAAATTTCCAAAAATATCCATCTACTTAATAATCAATTTAAATTAAATTCTAAAATAAATTCAAGGGGTAAATGGGTTATACAGGGGTTATCAGAAAACGTCTTACGTAGACGCGCCGTAGGAGAACGTTACAGTTACCTACCCTTGAGTAAGCGCAAAACGGACGGACGTTACGGATTTAATCACGTACGTTAATCTACAATATTATTTTACAATTTAGGCGACACAATGTCGATAAAATGAACTGTTTTCGAAAAAAAAAATGTTTGCTCATACATTAAATGCATATCGCCATATTCAGTATACGTAAATTTCATTACTAAGTTAGTAACTAATAAGACAAAGGAGAAAAACCGCAATTTTCAAGACACTACCATAAACTGACACTGGCATACATATTCTTATTTAAATCGGTGTAAACAATGAGGGAGTTTAATGAACATACAACAACAACCAATGCGAAAAACCATATTGAACAAAAATATTTTTTCTTCGAAAACAGTTCATTTTGATCAAAAGTTCTTTTTTTAGCTTAAGGTTAAGAGTATCCAAAAAAAATATTGTCGTTCCTTCATCATACACGGTGTAAAAAGAAGCATTTTTGTGTTACGTCTAGTCAGTCCCTGTCAAACTAAATAAGCGAAATGTGTTTAAAAGGGCGAATTTGAATGACACTCATCTAGTAAACATTATACTCAAAAGTTATTAAATTACACCTTGTACTTAAAAAATTATTTAAAAATCAACGATTTCCAGGGACGTCCGTTATGGGCCCGTATCTCGGTAAGGGGGGCCGTAGGAAGAAAAATGTATATGAACTTCTCCTGTTATTTTTAAGTGTTATATCTGAACCCGGGAGATTGCCCACATATTCTGGTACACCCTGTATACATAAAATTAGTTGACACGTATTTCAGGATTCACACATAAATTCTTGATATATTGTTCGATTTTCTTCAATCTTCATGTTTGAAATCTAATACCTCCAGTTGTACTGATCGGATCAATATAGGTCTTTTCTATTTTACACTTTGTTATGTTTGCTTTCGAAATGCATAACGAAAAAAATTTTAATTGTAAACAAATGAAATACAAATAACAATTTAATTGTTTAAATAGTTTTAACATGCTCTTAATCCATCTTAAATATCATTTTGTTCGTCATCCTCTTATCTACAAAGCTCATTTTATGAAAAAGTGGTACCTCTTTTAGTTCGGAAGTTATTAAATATTTTCGATCGCAAGTCGCCCAGCGAGCGAAGAGCGAAGCGCGCGATGGATCGAAGCGTGGCAGAATTAAGGTAACATAGTGGAGAGGCGATACACATCGCTCTTTAAAATTTATCACATATTTTTAACTCGTACGGCAACTCTTTACTATGTTCGCCTTCATTTAAAACTATGTGATGAATCTTAAAGTGACGCCTGCATCTCCTTGGCGCATAGCTCACCGCTCCACTATGTTGGTACCCTTACGCTTTCGAACGACGGATAATAATGATTCACACTGCATGGAGCTCGATTGCAGACGCCTCGACCGATCGCGCTGGTGCATTTCCCTCGCTCTGCGTGACTTGCGATTGAAAATATTATGTGTAAATAAAACTCAATATATTGCTTAGTTTTTTTGTAATTAGTTGAAATGACGAAGCAGTTTAGTTGGAATTTAAACTTAAATAAACAGGAGCTAAAAGAATCGTAAATTCCTAAAAATGTATACAGTGAGAGACAAAATTTACTTAGCATAAGGGAACATTTTTATTATATGAAAACATACCGGGTATTTCAGGACGAATGCTCACCCCTGTAACTTTTTTAATAACAATAATAATAATAATTAATATCCAACTTGCCTGAAAATGAAACTTACCAATACCTTGGTATTCAACAGGAGCTTAATATCGATGAGCTGAAAAGTAAGGAAGCAACTAAGAACGAGCTCCTAAGGAGAATAAAAATTATACTGAAAACTAACATGTACTCCAAAAATAAGATATACGCGTTTAATTCGTGGGCAATTCCTGTGATTGGATATACATTTGGTATACTACACTGATCTAGAACTGAAGTCTAAGACTGAAGACTAATTAGAACTGTTCTCACAAAGTACAGGATGCACCATTCAAAATCTGCAGTCGAACGACTTTACCTCTTCAGAATGGAAATAGGCAGGGGCTTAATCAATATGGAATGGATATTTGAAGATCAGTTAAAAAACCTAAACCAGTACCTTCAAAGCGTCCAATCCCCTGTGCACCAAGCGCTTCCTGAACCTAGAACAACGAGAAGGGTAAAATCCTTTAAAAGTAAATGGAAGTAACTCCACGACAGGTATTTTGGCGGTCTACACCAGAAAGATGTGAATAAAAAAGCATCATTAACCGTACTTATCGCTGGTTGCCTCTTTCCAGAAAAGGGGTTTCTATGTGCGATCCAGGACCAGGTGGTGCCCACCGAAGACATGCCACAAAATGCCGACTGTGCGATAAAACCGAGGAATTGATTCAGCACCTTCTCTCAGCGTGTAGCTTACCTTGCTCCAAAATGGTACCTGGATCGACACAACAATGTTGCCAAAGTTATACATCAAGGGTTATACTTGAAATATCAACTTATTACAGATCGTACAGAATACTATAATTACTTACCTGGACAAGTTCTAGAAAATCAAGTAGTTAAAATACAGGGTGTTATGGAAATGACAGAAAAATAACCATAAATGGCGCTGTGAATTATTAAGCCAGATTATACCCCTTATATGAAATCTGAAAATGTACATGGCCGCTACTAACGACGGTCGCAATCAATAAAATAAAAGGTCTACAGTGTGAAAAGACCTCAGCGCATTTGGGCCGGTGTTATCATATGTACACGGCAAACTCTTTAGAAAAAAAATTATAATTTTAACAATTTTTCATTCTATCATTTATGACAGGAACTACCCTCCTTCGAAATAATGGTGTAGTCCGTCTTCGGACCAGTCGTCAAACTTTCTTTCTGAGAAATATCCACTCTCTAGAGCCAGCGCGGTTACCATTTCCGAGACTATAATTATACAGGAAATTAATATTATAGAAGGAAATTCGGCAATTTATGATAGTCGCTTATAAAACATCGAACGTGGCAACGCTGTATTTTTAAATATTAGCCCGATTGCGACAATCAGCTGTTTAAAGAAGAAGGCCGATATCGATCGAGAGAACCAACGTGTTATTTATTTTTAAAATTGTTAGATGTTAAATACATTATTTCCCAGACCACTCAGACAATAAGGACGTATTTTTGTCTACACAGTAGCACTTTAAAATACTAATTGAGATTGAATGGTACTGAGATGTGTTATGTGATTTTATTGTGCCGGTTTGTTTTTGTTAAAGTTACCTAGGTACTTGGTGTTTTTTATAAATTAAGTTGGTGTTAAATAAGTCCGAAAAGCTAAATAAAATTGGATTTTTTTTCTAAAGGGTGAGTGGCATTTATAAACTTTTAAGTTGTCCAGATTTGACGGGTGTCGTTCGAATTGAACAAATGAGAACATACCTGACCATTTAAAAACTCCGCGGCGGTTCGTTCGAGTTAGTTCAAGTTTATAAATCAGAGATTGTTTCCTAGCGAACTAAACTGAACGTAAAAGTTTATAATAATGTACCCTGAAAAATAAACAACTTTCAATCTGTCAAACGGTTATTGACTTTCTTAAGAGTTTACCCTGAAGATATTACAACACTGTTGACATATGTTGCTTTGTTTACCTTCCTGACAGGGGCACCACGTGGTGATTTTTGGTTCAACATAAGGTCATGTACAGGGCATATTAAATTAAAGCGCCATTTTTGGATATTTTTCTTCAATTTGTTCTCATCTCAGGAATTGCCGATTTAAATATAATACGTCATTTCCATAACACCCTGTATAAATTCCATTTACAACGCTAAAAAAAATTAACAACAAATGTAAAAATAAAGGAATTTTCCGAGGACGCGACAAACCCATAGTGGTGAAGTCTAGCCAAGAAGGCTATTCTAATCACATTCTCTACCTCAAAACATATTAAAGGAACTTAAAATAAATAATTTAATGTAAAAAGGGAAAAAATTTGCTTTTAAATGTTTCAATAATATATTTAGAGGATTACTCTACATGTTTCGGCTTTTTATGCCTTTTTCAAGAGCATTGCAGATGAATACTTCTGATACAGAATACAGATGAATACTTCTGACACTGAATACAGTATTCATCTGCAATGCTCTTGAAAAAGGCCTAAAAAGCTGAAACATGTAATAATCCTCTAAATATATTGAAACATTTAAAAGCAAATTTCCACCTTTTTTACATTAAATTATTTAAAATATGTTTCATAAAGAACCAACCGAATTATTTGTTATTTAACTAGTCAAACATTAGTAAAAAATTTAGAGCTTACTTATGAGATATTATTTATAAAATTAGGAGAAATACAGGACCGTATCCCAAAATTTCCTGATGTTCTTCAAAAAACCCTCGAAGCGTCATTAAACCACAATGTGTCATACATCATTGCATTCAAGCTCTCAAATTCCAATATCAGGAAAACAGGACCGCATTTAAAAAAAGAAAGTAGATAATGGCCCTTTGAAGACGACTCGTCGACTCGACAATTAACGCTGTTAGAGCGGAAAAAGTGGCAATGCAAAAGTGCAATTTACTTTAGAATTCGATCTCAAAAAAAACAATTTTCAGAATTTCGGTTTTTTTCCGGATATCTCCGGAACTACTCGGAATTTTAAAACTTCCTAACGGCATATTATTAGGCACGTAAATGCGCAACTTTACCTCCCTTTAACCGACTTCTTATCTCTTACGGTTTCCGAGATCCCTGTACTGGCCCTCCTTATCTTGGACACGTTGTATATATAACTCGGAAAAATAATTTCCGGATACACATTTATAAGACCTATTTTTCTTATATTGACATCTAAAACGCATCATTAAAATATTTCACGTTCTTCCCGAAATACCCTGTATATATTTTTTCAATTAAAATTTAGTTGTTACACTCTACTCAAATCGGACTGCAGAAAGATTTGTAATCAAGAATTAACCATCGAGACATGTAGAATGAGACATGTTTGCCAGAAATTTTTTTTTTGGACAACCGAGGAGAATCTGCTTACAGAGACGGCTGTAAGGTAGTGTCGGGATGACAATTCCCTGAGGAGCTATTCCCCACCGACTAAACTCCCCGTATAAGTCATCATTTATGTGTGTTATTTTCGCATCATTTTTGAATACTTAGCTTTTAAGCTATACATTTATGTTTTGTGCCAGCTCTTGAATCTTTCCCATTCGAAATTAATCGAATGAGCAAAATTTAAGAGCTCCTAACTGCCAGAAAACTTTAACTGTCAGTAAATAGATTATTGTTTTGAACCTTTTTGCAACCCAACCTAAAGGACTTCCAGTCTTTAAGGCTTATAGTCAGACACACGAACAATTTAAAGTGAAACCTACTGAAATAAACTCCCCTTAAAAATAAGAAAATACAGTTTTTTTTTGTGCATAAATACTTCGATATTTTTAAAATGTCCCGCAAAGAATATAATGGTATCTTTGTGGTGTCTTAACTTGCTAAGTTTCACTTAGTTGATCGGCGCACTTGGCCCTTGATGATTTTTCCTACATTTCATGTGAATCTTCGGACGTTTTATTTTGCTTTGACCTTCTGCGAAATACCATTTTGTTCGTTATTTTGTATTTTTGGTTCCGGATTCGTATATGCTTTCTCATAAAAGTCGCTGAACAAATAAAAGAAGAACACCGTATTGGGCAGCGTAAACAGAACGGTCCACTTGGGGAAGTCACAGGTGATGAATAATAACTGCAAGTTGTGAATTAATATCACAATGAACTGGATCTACAAGAAAAGAACAGAAAATTTGTACATGTTATATAAGGGGGTAAGGGTGCAAGGAGGTTAACATTGATACAATAAATACAAGGTATGATATCGAGACTCAGTGATGTCATTATGTGCACGCTTCTGCGGTTACTATATGATTTCAACTGATGTTTAGAAAGTTTGGCAGATATTTGTTTTATCAACTTTCATGCTTTAAATTAGCTTATTCAAAAACTACTGTCGCCGAATTGAGAAAAAAAAATACGAAGGAATTTTTTTCAAGCGGAACGTACGTACATTATACCATGATATGAGTGGAGTACGTAGCCCGAAACGTCCGTCCGTTGTGCGCTTAATAAATGATGGGTAACTCTAAACGTTCTCCTTATCTGCGCGTTTCACGTAAGATGTTTTTTGATAACCCCCGTATAATCAAGTTTCGAATGTAATTTAATCAGATTATTAAGTAGACGGCTATTTTTTTGCAAATTTAATTTTGTTCCCATTTTTGAATTCTATCCGGAGGTGAATTCCCCACCCACGAATTATTTATTTAGAGCCAATCCAACTTTCTTAATCATTAAATTTTGAATATATGTGTGAGTGCTGGTTGACACTATCAGTAATGTCGCCAGTCTTGATATTTGAATGAAATATTCATCATAATTTAGAGACGCTCCTACTTAATTAGTTTTACGGACGCTTATCTTGGTCGATTACGATTTTTCGTTTATGGTCAGGGATGCCAGGCATAATGCCATTGCCGACTTGACACGCACGTGTCAGTCGGTCTTGTTTGGGCCCATCATCCTTTCCCCGCCAACTGGAAGCTGTCAGCAGTCCACCAGAGCGCATGAAGAAATGAGGGCAAGAATTTTGTCTAAGAAGTAAATGACTATACTTTTGATTGTATTGGCTTGGGTTTGTCGGGTGCGTCCAATGTAATATAATACAATGCAAGTTGTTATATTAGAACACGGAGGGCTTTCCATTAGTTAATTTTAATGTCTGTTGTCACTGAGGGTAATGAAGGGGTTAGTCCTTTCGTTAGTCGAGTCTCGCGAACCGGAAACCTCGGGGGTTAATTATTTTTATGGACAATAATAATTTAACCTATACTAATATGTTTTCTCTCATAGAGAACCCAACCATCCTAACATTCATCCTATCACGAACTTGCAACTTAAATTTTGGTATTTATTTATATACATTAGAAAATTTTATCCTAAGCTAGTATTTTCCTAACTAATGGGATCTCAACTATCCTGTCATTTCCAAAATATTTAGAAAACGCGGTAGTGAATACTAATACTAACTTAAGATATTTTATTTCACACTTGCTACTTACTCCGGAATGTCTTTTGTCACAATCGGGTAAATTTGAAGATCGCGGGTGGACCGTTACTGGGGGGTACGCACCAGTCTGTTTTCTCCAACGAAAAAGATAAACGTCAAAACGATGGTGTTTATACTCTGTATTAAAAAATACAGAGTGTCTCTCCCACGTTGCATTAACGAAATTTCTTAATGTTTGAACTTATTTATACTCGCACCAAAACGAGTGTTTGAAGGTTTCTCAGCATTATTTATACTCGCACGGAATGTTACGAGTTTTCGAGGATCAATTTCAGGTTTTTATTTATATTCGCCCCAAAATACACGAGTGTTCGAAGATATGTAGGTTTTTATTTATACTCGCACCAAATACACGAGTGTTTGAAGACGAGTCAGCGTTATTTATACTCGCACTGAAACATACGAGTGTTTGAAAATAAAATTTACTGAGGGAAAGATCCGCGGTTTGACTTTTCTCGGAATTTGGCGATAAACACTCTAAAACCTGTAGCCGAAAATACGGTTCCCCCTTCTTATATAAAAATTAATAAAAAAAACTAAATCGCGCTTGAGTACGACTCTGGGAATCCCCAATCGACGGTATACCGCGTACTTGAAGAATCCAAAATCGATTAAAATTACTGCCTCCTGCAGAATTTCTTTATCCGTCTGTTTTAACGTTACATTGCGTCATCCTGACCGATTTAATCTACCGGTGACGCCATGCCCGTTGCGGCAAGAGAGATAAGGAACCAAATACTACCGACACCGCAAAACTATCCCATCTAAACACCCGTCTAATTTTGCATGCGGAATTATTTAGAATAATTTGACGGAAAAAATAAATTCATTAACTTTCTGGAACTGGAAAAAAATGATTTTTACACCACTACTCTTACTTAATCGGTTGGTTAACAGCAATGTGAAACTCCATATACAATACCATAGGATGACGTGACGTGCACGCGCCAAACGAAATTGAAACGGCTAGATATCATACATTGTGCTTATTGTATCATGGATCTGACTCGATAAGATGTCCGAGTTAATAATATACCTCAAAGAGAATTTCGAATGCTTTACGCCTGTGGATACAAACCGATGCTTCTTAGCTACTGATTAATTCAATGTTGGTATATCCATTCTCGACGTATCGATAAATTTTTAATATTATGCAATACCTACCAGTTGAATTTTGGTTAAATATCTTTTCCACCACAAATACTTTTGCACTTTTGGACCAAAAGCTGCCAAGAAGTAGTAGGAATATAGTAATATATGGACGAATGTATTAAGAAAGCCTATGAACGTCCCATTTCCTCCAGGAAAGTATTTAACCAGACACCTGAAATTTTAATAAAAATAGGTTAAGGATCGATCTATTATATGCTTGCTTCTTTTTATCGAATTAAATTAGTTTCTTGCCTCGAAAAAAATAAATCTTTTTTTTTTTTTATGATCAAACACAAGCACTATAGGAAAAATCGTTTAGGGCACTCTGGGAGTGGTGCGTGTGCGCAAAGAGCGATTCAAGTTGGTTTTGAATCGTTGGAGGTTATATTCGTTGGGAAAAACGACCTCGGGAAGGTCGTTCCACAAGGATGTAGTCCTTCAGATGAAAGAATTCTTAAATAATGAAGTTCGAGGAGTACTAAGCTTAACCACATATGGATGGGCGGCAGTGGTTCGTCGTGTATTTCTGCTATTCGTCGTTCTGGGCGGAATTAAGAGGGCAAGGTCAGCCGAGCACCTTCCATGAAAATATCTGTAAAAGAGAGTCAAACCCCCAGCCTGATTTCGATGTTCTAGGCTGTCGAGGTTCTTCGTCAGCTCGTGGTCTCCGACCAGACGAATAGCCTTCCTTTCGATGGAATCCAGTAGCCGAAGAGTATGTTTGGGTGCAGAGCTCCAGACATGAGAGCAGTAATCTAGTGATGGTCGAATCTGGGCTTTGTATAGTGTCAAAAGTTGTTGAGGTGTGTACAACTTTCTGGTTCGGAAGAGTACCCCAAGCTTCTGAGAAGCTATCTTGGCGATTGCCACAATGTGGTTATGCCAAGACATATTTCCTTCCAGATTGACGCCCAGCAAATTAAGCCAGCGGGATTGCGTGTCCGGCCATGACTATTTCCGGTTCGGTAATGTTAACCTTTTTAGAGAAAACTGCTGCCTGGGTTTTTTAGCGTTAAATTCGACTTGGTTACTGTCACCCCAAGCCAAAATTTCTTCCAGGTCTTTGTTGAGGCGGGATACTTCATGCTGTCTGCGAAGATGTGCGTCGGCAGCCGATGTTTACGCATTCAAAGAGAAAGATGTGTGTGCTATCGTCAGCAAAACTAAATATCGGATTTTTAGTTTCCACTAGAAGGTCGTTAATGTAGAGTAAGAAGAGAGTGGGAGACAATATGGATCCTTGAGGAACACCGGCATTGATGGTGAAGGCGTCTGAGAGAAATCCGTCAATCGTCACTTGCAGAGAGCGGTCCTTAAGAAACCTAGACAACCATACACAGAATCGACGGGGCATACCATAGGATCGCAGTTTACTTAGAAGCCCCTCATGCCAAACACGATCAAAAGCTTTAGAAATATCCAGTGCAACAACCCGAGACTCCCCATGATGTTCGATTGCTTTGTTCAAAATATGGGTGACATAGGCTAGAAGATCTCCAGTTGATCTGGACTTCCGAAAACCATATTGATGATCGCTGATGATGTTGAAGCCTTCCAGGTACTTTAGAAGATGTTGGTTAATAGCTTTCTCCATTACTTTTGATATAACTGAAAGCAATGCGACTGGTCGATAGTTGTTAGGCAGGGTTCTCTTACCTTTCTTTGGAATAGGCTTGACTCGCGCCGTCTTCCAGCAAGATGGAAAAATCTGAAGTTATACAGGGTCGAGGGCAACGAGAATTAAGTTTCGTCGGTTATATATGTTACTATGAGCCAATTAAAGATTATAGGCCCGCTTTATTATGTTTATCATTACCAGGATAATTGTCGCAGACAGCATTAAGTATCACGCCGCAACTAAGACCTGGAAGAAATTTTATTGGTGGGGTGACGGAAGCCAAGTCGAATTTAATGTTCAGGAACCCCAGGCAGCAGTTTTCTCTAGAATCTAAAACGGTTAACGGTGCAGAACCGAATATAGTCATGGTAGGACAAGCAATCACCTGATCCTTCTATTAATTTGTTGGGCGTTATTCGGACAATCGCCGATAGGCAGTTTTGCAGAACCAAAAAGTTGTACACACCTCAGCAACTTTTGACACTATACAAAGCCCAGATTCGACCATCACTAGAGTACTGCTGTCATGTCTGGAGCTATGCAACCAAACATAATAGTCCTCGAACTTCGTTGTTTAAAAAGTCTTTCTTCCGGAGAACTTCATTCTTGTGGAACGACCTTCCTGAACACCACGCCCAGAGTGTCTTAAAGGCCTATAATGTGCTCATAACAATAAAAAACAAAAAACGTTCACTTACCAAGTAGCAAATACCATAAATGAATGATGAAATACGTGAAGGAACGTTACTTGATGATCGTTTTTCCTTAATCTGAAGAAAACTGTGTCGGATAAGTCCACTATTTTATCTAACAAGTATATGTAGCAGCCCCATGCAACCTAAAAAATACAAACAGTAATTTCGTATCAAATATTTAAATACATTTTCGACACTTTTATAGGGTATCTCCGTAATTCTTAGTGCTATCAAAAAAGTAATGTGCTCTTTTTGGGTCAAACTTAAAATGGTAAAATCAAAATTTGGAAATTCTCGCTCGCTTAAGAGATACGGAGGAAGTCAACAAACTGACAGTTTCAAAATTACCCTATATTTTCTTAGTTAAAAGATATACAGAAAAATGTTTAATACAGGAGTTTCTTTATATCGACTATTGAATAATCTGCCGTTTTCAGAATAAGTATACGAGGTCAGGTAAAAAAGTTATCGGACGTAACCTCATTTTTTTAAATGGAACACCCTGTATATTTTAATATAAAAAGATAGCATTTTAAATTCTCCTTTCAAATATATAACACACCATGGATGATATTGGTATACATTTTGCGGCACTTGTTCGTTTTTTTCCACTTTCAATATAAAGTGATATCATATCAAATTTTTTTAAATGTAGATAGGTCATTTACGCAAATGAATATGTAAAAATGAAATTGACGTTAAATGTTAATAGTCAATATAGTTGGTTCTAGGTTATTAGCTCTTGTTCCATGTTCTACTGTGGTTTAAAGTAATAAAGTTTAATAAATCGCCTAGGAAACCAATGTCATCCATGGTGTGTTATATATTTATACAGGGTGATTCACGACGAGCGTGCATTAGAACTTTATGGAGAACTACTGAATATATGTTCCTGAAACTTTGGGGATCTGGGTTTATCGATATGCTCTCTTTAACTAAAATATTGACATGTTTCTGTCATTTCCGGTTATACCGGAAGTAGCTGCCAACTTTCGTTTTTTAAATACAACATGGTAATTTTTATTACATTTTTCGATTAAGCATTAAATACTAAGCACATTTTATAGAAAATGTTTTTGTCAGACTCTATTAGTTTTTGAGATATCTGGACTTTTTGTAATTATTTGGCAAATGCATGACGATGAACTAATCCATATAATTTTTTTACCTTAGCGCTTGGATTCTCACCGAATAGTTAGAAGATCATCAAGTCTCAAAAACATTTCAAATTCGGCATAAAATGTACAGGGTGGTCACAATTTAAGCTTCATTGTGAAAGAATTCAACCATTAAAAACTTTCTTATTTTAAATGGAACACCCTGTATATTTTTATTTAATTTGATGGCAAATTAGTTGTTCTTTATAAATAGTATTTACTGTCCTATACCTATATCAAAGCGTTTTCTCAAAAAATCCAATTTTATTCCGAAAATACTATTTGTTCAAGTGTGCTATGAAAACAATTGTACTTAGGGGCTGTATACTGATGTCTATACGGAGGAAAAGTGATTGGTATCAAAATGATGGGGCTCCAGCACACAACGTCCAAGTTGTTAAGACTGCCCTAAACAGACTTTTTCATGACCAGTGGATCGCAAACCAAGGTCCCTTCCACTGGCCAGCTCGTTCGCCAGACTTAACTCCACTGGACTTTTCATCTGGGGAACCATTAAAGATAAAGTTTACTCGCGTCCCATCACCACGAAGGAAAATCTAATTGAAAGGGTGAAGGCAGCATTTCAATCTCTCACAAGAAGTTAGGAATGCTACAAGAAGTAACATGATGAAAAGAATACATAAATGCTTGGAAGTAAATGGCAATCATTTCGAACATATTTTAAAAATATAATCAAAAGATATTAGGTATAATTTTCAAACACATTTTTAATTAAAGAATTTAAAGTTTATAAACTTGTTTCCTTGCTATTTTTAAAAAAATAATATTTAAACCATTAAATTAAAAACAATCAACTGCATTTTATTTATAAATTATTAAGAAACACTTTAGAATATTGTATTTTCAAGCAATCAATCACTTTTCCTCCGTATAGACATCAGTATACAGCCCCTAAGTACAATTGTTTTCATAACACACTTGAACAAATAGTATTTTGGGAATAAAATTTTATTTTTTGAGAAAACGCTTTGATATAGATATAGGACAGTAAATACTATTTATAAAGAAAAAAAAGAAATAAAAATATATAGGGTGTTCCATTTAAAATAAGAAAGTTTTTAATGGTTGAATTCTTTCACAATGAGGCTTGAATTGTGACCACCCTGTACATTTTATGCCGAATTTGAAATGTTTTTCAGACTTGATGATCTTCTAGCTATTCGGTGAGAAAAAATTTGTAGTCTAAGCGCTAAGGTAAAAAAATTATATGGATTATTTCATCGTCATGCATTTGCCAAATAATTACAAAAAGTCCAGATATCTCAAAAACTAATAGAGTCTGACAAAAACATTTTCTATAAAATGTGCTTAGTATTTAATGCTTAATCGAAAAATTTAATAAAAATTACCATGTTGTATTTAAAAAACGAAAGTTGGCAGCTACTTCCGGTATAACCGGAAATGACAGAAACATGTCAATATTTTAGTTAAAGAGAACATATTGATAAACCCAAATCCCCAAAGTTTCAGGAACATATATTCAGTAGTTCTCCATAAAGTTCTAATGCACGCTCGTCGTGAATCACCCTGTATATTCGAAAGGAAAATTTAAAATAGTATATTTTGAGATTAAAATATACAGGGTGTTCCATTAAAAAAAATTAGTATAGGTACGATGACTTTTTTACATGGCCTCGTATACTTATTCTGAAAACGGCAGATTATTCAACAATAAATATAAAGAAACTTCTGTATAAAACATTTTTCTGTATCTCTTTTAACTAAGAAAATATAGGGTAATTTTGAAATTGTCAATATTTTAATTATCCCCCGAATCTCTTAAGCGAGCGAAGATTTTCTAATTTTGATTTTACCATTTTGAGTTTGAGTTTAAAAAAATTAAATAAATTTTATTATTTTAATAATAAAAAATATTAAAAAAATAATAAACATGAAGAGTTGAAAAAATAGTTTATCATTAGACCAAAATCACATTAATCTTGGAAAATAATAAATTTCATTATTTTTATACCAGAAAATATACAAAAAAATATAAAATAAAATTTTAATAAATAATGAGTCCGGTCCTGACCAAAGTCTCCATTCGCAAAAAAATGTGAAGGTTGTGTAAACAGAATATTACTAGAAATGACATATGTGAATTGTCATTCACATATTACTAGAAATGACATATGTGAATTGTCATTCACTTCAAGATTTGCGAGGTTTAATGTAATAAGGAAGGCAATTCTATAACATCGCCTAATTCCAGACGAAATGACACCAAACCAAGAACTGTCAGCGATGGAATACCGCCGGTATTTTTGTCACGCTTGCACACTTTTTTGTAAGAAAACTGTGATTTTCCTATTGAATTTTTATAAGTTTAACGAGGGTCATGATACCCAAGGGGCAGTCCATGGGAAGAACCGATAACCATGTCTGTATGTCCTTAAACTTACCCCGATCGCCTCAGGTGTATTAGAATAATCTACAGGTTGGCAATTCCAGTTATAACCACTCCACAAGTAAACTCCCTAAAATATGAATCTTAGTTTAATAGTGTTCTTACTAAAACTATTCTTATTGAAATAACCTCGGATTAAAATATGGTACCACAACAAAATCATATTAAAAATATTGGTGACCCAATGGAGAGCACAGGGGGAGACTGAAACTCTCAACAGAGAAAATTTCCTCTTAAAAGTATTTATTAGAGGATCGCGTGGTCCGATTTGGAATTTCGCCGCGGAACAGAGTCATTGTTATTGAACAATGAGACAACGTCTCCATTCTAATACACGACGAGCCAGCCAGGAGACGTTTTCCTTATTCTTCTGAATTTGATCACCGCGATTTTAGATATTTTTACAGAAAACCTCGGAGTGACATTTTTGTGTTTAAAACTAAACTATGAAATTAATTGAGATTATTTATAAGAGAAGTAATTAAATGGTTTGCCGTTATTAAAATTGGTTCGCAGCAAAAAATAGCTATTAAATCATTTGACCAGCATAAAAAGATTTTGCTTGCAATAAATAAAAATCGGGCTGCAACTTTGTTCTGCAAGAAATGCTACAAACTGTCAAAAATTTGACCGATATCAGTCCGCTTGTAATATCATGTGTTCGCTTAATTAACAGTCGAGCTCCGAAATGATTACTTGGTCAGCAAGATTTTATAATTGGTCCGTAGAAAAAAACATGTCTAGAAGCAGTTTACTTCAGAGGTTTGCATATTAAAGAATGGTTATCAATATAAATCATTTGATTGCGTTTGTTTTGAATAATCGGCAAAGTTCGTTATTGTGGGCAGAGCGAAAGCAGTGGCGTGATACTAGTAGCTAATTGCGTGCGTGTGTTTTCATTCTGTGTGACAGTCCAGGCCCAAAAGGTAGCTGGGGCGGGTTTTCACTTGTTTTCCCAGGGCACTGTCAATTTATGTAACTTTCTTGTGTTTTCTTTTGCCGAATACAGAAGGCTACAAAAGGTAGCGGGGGCGGGTTTTATTGCTTTTTTTTTGATGACCAAGATTAAATATTTTGCTTACACGCTGATTGCGTACCAATATCTGATTAAAAGTGGATCGGTCATAGCAGCTTATATATTTAATTTGCGTACCAAAATAATTTAGAGCACGCTAGTATGACATTAATTACTGACCGATTCAGAAATGTTTGCTGACCAACAAGCCATTTTGGCTGACCGATTACATTTTTCTGTTCGCAAAAATAAGAATATTTTTTATATTTTACCAGTTAAATGATACCTTATTAATGATACATGCAATACTTTCAAAAATGACAAAAATACTTTTTCAATTAAACCGTTTTAAAAAAAACTTAAATTATTTTTCGAAAAATTCAAGATAATATAGTCATATAGTAACATTTTTTGAAGCTAAATTTAAAATTATAACAAATTCTTGTTTCAAACACTCCTCAATTTTTTATTGGTTAAGGGAGTGGGAGTCACATGGGGCTAGAAACTACAACAATTACTCTTTTGGAGAGTTGTCCCTTTATTAGAGTTTTAAAACAGTAAACCTTTTGTTAGACGTATCTACAAATCCCATATACTTAGTAAAACTAATATAAATTTTCTTCAATCTCTTCTTACCTTTTGAAAGAGCCATATATTTATGAAAACCTGGCCTAAATTATAAATTCTTAAGAGCTTCGACAATTTATACGGTTTCCTATCTTTCATATACTTTGGAAGGAAAACTAGTACAGAATAAAGGTATACGGCCAATATTATGACCCATGGTATTGGACTGCTCATGAGAAACCAACTGTTTGTCCTAGGATCTAAAAATTGGTGATTGGTTGATATTCTATTCTGTGGTCGAATTCTCATGGTCTTAAAATTTTTTATTCGAGAAATATTATATTTTTGCGATCAACTTGAAAGAGCAGAACCCGCCGATGCATTTAAAAAATAAATTGGACAGGTGCTCTCTGAGTAGTACGATGAAACGATCTACAGTAAAAATAAAGCCAACTGCAATACATATACAGATTTAAGATAATTTTAGTATTATTTATTAAATTTTAAGTTATGCTTAAGGAAGCGTAAAGAGGCAAAATATTGTTACTAGAGTTATTAGTTGTTATTAATTCGTAATGAACCTTTAAAGCCCATTACATTAAAGTGAGACTTAATGATATTGTACAGCTACATGGTGTCTCCGTAATTGTTAGTGCTATCAAAAATATGTATGTGTCATGTGCTCTTTTTGGGTCAAAGTTTGAAAATTCTCGCTCGCTTAAGAGATACGCGGAGAATCAAAAAATTGACAATTTCAAAATTACTCTATATTTTCTTAGTAAAAAGAGATACAGAAAAATGTTCAATATAATAGTTTATTTATAATGATCGTTGAATCATCTGCCGTTTGCCGTATAAGTATACGGGGTCAGGTAAAAAAGTTATCGGACTTAACCTCATTCTTTTAAATATGTATATTTTAATCTAAAAAGAAAGCATATTAAATTATCTTTTCAAATACATAACATACCATGGATGATATTGGTTTCCTAGGCGATTTATTTAGACTTTATTACTTTGAAACGAAATAAAATATTCAGATTAAGGTAAAAAGTAACGGGAATCATCGCAAATGTTCGGGATAAGTCCTTAAATGGTTGCCGTCTTTCCCGATAGCGAACAAAATATAAATTTTGCGCCGTTTCTTCGTTTTTTCCAGGTTCAATATAAACTGATATCATATCAAATTTTTCAAAATGTTGATAACTCATTTTCACAAATGAATATGTAAAAAAGAAATTCACGTTAAATGTTAATAACAAATAGAATGTCAACATAGTTGTTGCTATGATATTAGCTTTTGTTTCATTGTCTAGTGTGGTTTAAAGTCATAAAGTTTAAATAAATCGCCTAGGACAGTGGTGTGCAAACTGTGGGTCGGGAGAAAATTTTTGAGGGTCGTCAAATTCAAAGGAAAATTTTTGAGCGACGCCAAATTCAAAGAAATTCACGCCTACTGTCTATCAAGGGATCCTGACAAAATTTTACACAAAATAAGGGGTCACAAATGAAAATAGTTTGCGCACCACTGGCTAGAATACCAATATCATCTACGGTGTGTTATATATTTGAAAAGGGAATTTAAAATGCTATCTTTTCAGATTAAAATATGTGTTCCAATTTAAAAAATTTAGGTTAGGTCCGATAACTTTTTTACCTGACCCCGTATACTTATTCTGAAAACGGCAGATTATTTAGCAATCATTGTAAAGAAACTTACGTATAACACATTTTTTGTATCTCTTTTAACTAAGAAATTATAGGGTAATTTTTAAATTGTCTATTTTTGATCTTCCCCCGTTTAAGCGAGCGAAAATATAAAAATTTTGATTTTTTCCATTTTGAGTTTGACCCAGAAAGAGCACATTATTATCATATTATTTTCTTCCAAATGGTAGGTTTTAAGAGAAATATGAAAAGGCACATTTTTTTCTTTACAATTGAATGATAATTAATAATAAAATAATTGTTTCAACGGTATCAGTGCCTTAACATTTTTTAGCTAAAATTATAGTGAAGGGTATTATCGTTTCAAATCTTTCTGAAACATTATGCTATTTACCTGCTAAATCGGTGAAAACATACTTATAGAAAGATGTTTCAGTTTCCATGGCGGTGTCAGTAGCCATGATTAAACTGAACTTTAAACACCAATTAATTAAGGTCCACCTAATATTAAAGTGGCTTCCAAAAACTGTAAATTTAATTTATATACTTTCTTGCAAATTTTGCATACAATACAGCATTATTTTTTTGGACAATACCTTTGATATTTTATTGTAGATAGGTCAAGAAATAAATAAATGGATCATGGACTTCATAATCTGGAATATCTTAATTATTTACATTTTATAAATTATGACGTTCATGATCATCAATTATTTCACTTTATATGCGTATTCCAATATTTGAATTCATAAAAAAATTTTGAAATTTATCGTGGTATTATAAATTAAATTAATTTTATGTATAAAAGTGCGAAAAATAGATAGGTATTATTTACAAGCATGCATTTAATAATGACATTTCATCTATCTTTGAAAGGTGGAAAGTTGACGTTTTTTTACTTTTAATTTCCGCCCGGGTGGAAAGTAAATTATTCTTTTGTAATTTTTTTAAAAATCGATATCTCAAAATAATATACGAACACACTTGTTTAAAAATGCTAATAGCCTTGGGTGTTTAGATATGTCTACATTTTCCCTAATTGATAGAGTGGTCCTCAGCATTGAATATTGTGACCAAATCGTTGATATCTTCTTTGTCTTGGCATTTTCACTGAAATAAGCTAGTAGCGCCGTAGAACAAGGAGATAATGCAAAGTATTGAGGCACATTTAAGTTAAAATGCTTGTTCAATAATAGAACATATTTAATTTAATAAGTATATTTAAGTAAAAATTGTTAGTTAAGTTTGTTTCTAAACAAATTTGTATTTAAATCTGGATTACGACAATAATTTCTGCGGCCTGATAAAATTTTCATTATGCATCACAAATGTTATTGTCACTCCAACAACAATAGTGAAATTATTATGGAAAAATTTTAATTATTGATGACCATTTTGCATTTGTGTGAGGGTCAATGCATATGAATTAAAAAACGAAATGTACACAATAGATAACTCTAAATCAGAACTGGTATTTTGAAGTAATTTTGCTACTTGGGGTACACACGTATACAGGGTATTTAGAAATTAAATAATAAAAACAACATTTCAATTATCCTTGTATAATATATCAAAAACCAATGTTACGAGAAATTTGTAAAAGACACGTAAAACGTATAGTTGTAACTACAGTTTTCTAAAAGGATCACTAATATCGGGTTTGTTTTTTTTCATGATCAAACACAAGCACTACAGGAAAAATCCTTTAGGGCACTCTGGCAGTGGTGCGTGTGCGCAAGAAGCGATTCACGTTGGTTTTGAATCGTTGGAGGTTATATTCGTTGGGAAAAACGACCTCGGGAAGGTCGTTCCATAAAGATAAAGTCCTCCAGATGAAAGAATTCTTAAATATAGAAGTTCGAGGAGTACTAAGCTTAACCACATATGGATAATTAAGAGGGCAGGGTCAGCCGAGCACTTTCCATGAAAATATCTGTAAAAGAGAGTCAAATCTCCAACCTGTCTTCGATGTTCTAGGCTGTCGAGGTTCTTCGTCAGCTCGTGGTCTCCAATCAGACGAATGTCCCTCCATTCGATGGAATCCAGTAGCCGAAGAGTATATTTCGGTGCAGAGCTCCAGACATGAGAGCAGTACTCCAGTGATGGTCGAATCTGGGCTTTGTATAGTGTTAAAAGTTGTTGAGGTGTGTACAACTTTCTGATCCCGAAGAGTAGGTACACCAAGTTTCTGAGAAGCTATCTTGGCGATTGCCACAACGTGGTTATGCCAAGACATATTTCCTCCCAGATTGACGCCTAGCAAATTAATAGATGAAGCCAGTGGGATTGCGTGTCCGTCCATGGCTATATCTGGTTCTGTAATGTTTACCTTTTTAGAGAAAACTGCTGCCTGTTTTTTTTAAGCGTTAAATTCGACTTGGTTACTGTTACCTCAAGCCAAAATTTCTTGCAGGTCTTTGTTGAGGCGTGATACTTCATGCTATCTGCGAAGATGTGCGTCGGCAGCCGATGTTTGTGCATTCAAAGAGAAAGATGAGATAAGTGTGCTATCGTCAGCAAAACTAAATATCGGATTTTTCGTTTTCACTAGAAGGTCGTTAATGTAGAGTAAGAAGAGAGTGGGAGACAATATGGACCCTTGAAGAACACAGGCATTCATGGTGAAGGTGTCTGAGAGAAATCCTTCAATCGCCACTTGCAGAGAGCGGTCCTTAAGAAAGCTAGACAACCATGCACAGAATCGACTGGCCATACCATAGGATCGCAGTTTACTTAGAAGTCCCTCATGCCAAAGACGATAAAAGCTTTAGAAATATCCAATGCAACAGCCCGAGACTCCCTATGATGTTCTATTGCGATGTTCCAAATATGGGTGACATAGGCTAGGAGATCTCCACTTGATCTGGACTTCCGAAAACCATATTGATGATCGCTGATAATGTTGAAGCCTTCCACTTTAGAAGATGTTTGTGTTGTGGACCTAAAATAAAAAAGTTATTAATCGTAAAGCATTCTCAAAATTTTATAATGGCCTTTTCCTTTGCACTTAAAAGTAGTATTTCCAAGTACCTTTATAAAATTAGGTTAATCAATATTTATGATTTAAGTTTTTTATGATGCTCTCGATATACAAAAATTTGTTGTATAAAAGTCTCCTGTCTTTCAGGATTCACACATAAATTCTTGATATGTTGTTCGATTTTCTTCAATCTTGTCATGTTTGAAATCTAATACCTCCAGTTGTACTGATCGGATCAATATCGGTCTTTTTTATTTTACACCTTGTTATGTTTGCTTTCGAAATGCACAAAGAAAGAAAAGAAAAATTGTAATTGTAAACAAATGAAATATAGTAACAAGTTAATTGTTTAAATAATTTTAACATGCTCTTAACCCATCTTAAATTAATTTTAAAAAATATCATGTTGTTCTTCATCTTCTTATCTACAAAGCTCATTTTACGAAAAAGTGATACCTCTTTTAGTTCGGAAGTTATCACGTATTTTCGATCGCAAGTCACCCAGCGAGCGAAGACCGAAGCGAGCGATGGATCGAAGCGTGGCAGAATTAGGGTACCAACATAGTGGCGCAGTGAGCTATGCACCAAGAGGCGATGCACGCCGCTCTTTAAAATGTATCACATATCTTTAACTCGTACGGCAACTCTTTACTATGTTCGTCTTCATATAAAACTATGTGATGAATCTTAAAGAGACGCGTGCATCGCCTCTTGTCGAGTAGCTCGCCCCTCCACTATGTTGGTACCCTTTAAGCCGTATTAGAGTCGTCAATAAAAATCCGGTGCAATGGCAATTATAATTGCACGAATTCATGCGCAGTAAACCGTTCTCGATCAGCTGGCGCATTGCCAACAGTCAGAACAGCAGTTGGTAGTGTCGAAATCCCTAAAATACCCCCAGAATTAGAGATGGGCAAGTCTGTTCGTTTTGATTAGCAGTTAAAGCAGCTACTGCTACTTACAAATGGCAGTTCAAAAAAATTGCTACGAATTAGCAGCACATGCTTAATAAAGAATGTGAACTGTTAATTTAAGTACCAGTTAGTTTAAATAGCCATTAGCTGTTGATAGCTGCTTCGACCAACTAATAAACATTTTAAAATAAAATAATAATCCATCTCTACCCAGACTTGCACTGGCAATGCGAGACAGCTGATCGAGAACGGTGTAATAATGCGCATGAATTTGTGCAATTTTAGTTGCCAGAAGACTAGAATTGCCGACTGTAATACGAATTCTATTCTCGCTTTGTGCCGGCAATGCGAGCAGTATTGGGCCAGCTGATCGAGAACCGGTTAGTGCTCATGAAAACGTGCAATGATAATTGCCACTGCCGGCGCAAGAGGCAAAAATTGTCGACTCTAATACGGCTTTAATGCTTTCGAACGACGCATAATAATGATTCACACTACATGGAGCTCGATTGTAGGCACCTCGACCCACGGCTGGTGCATTCCCCGCGCTCTGCGTGACTTTCGATTGAAAATACAGTGATGGGCTAAAATATGGAACAAATTCATTTAAAAATAAGGTTTTATTTTTTTGTAAAAACGCTCGGATACGTCGATTATAATTTTTTCTTCCGGATTTTTTGTCTCAAAAAGAAATTATACTGGGTGTGTCAAAAAGTAGATGTTGTAAAATTTTGTTGTATTTTAACCACCCTATTTTTACTTATCACATAAATTCTACGTCAAATTCTGAGCATAATTCATGTAGCATACTCTATCCTCATCTCTAACGGTTTTAGAGAAAAATTACATCTTAAAAAAGAAATTTCTTTAAAAAAAGGTACATGTACCTACTTAAAGGTAAACAGGTAAATTTAAATTAATCGTTACTACGATAGCAAGTCATGTGTCAATCAAAAATAATTTTAAGTATAAGTTTGAAAAAACGGTGATCATGGTGCATTTAAATGAAACTCAAAGAATCGAAATTTTAATTTTAATTGGATGTGGAGACAAAACAAGAAGTCAAGAAGAAGTTTGTAACTTGTTTAGCGCTAAGTATCCAGAACGACGGATTACAAGATCTACAATGAGTAAAATTGAGAAAAAATTCAGGGAAACAGGGAATGTAAAGGATCGTCTACAGCCAGGTCGTCCAAAAATTAGTGAAAACACAAAATTGAACATTTTGTTAGAAATTAAAGATAATCCCCATAGTGCATCCACTGAAGTAGCCCTTAATAATGATGTTAGCCGACGATCTGTTTTGCGGGTATTGAAACAAGAAAAGTACCATCCGTATAAAATTAGGTTGCTGCACGAGCTAAACGAAGATGATCCCGACCGCCGACTACAGTTTTGTGAAACTATGATTTTCCATCGCAGCGTACTTTTTAGCGCTGAAGCCACGTTTTGTTTGAATGGTTCGGTAAACAGACAAAATTTTCGGTATTGGAGTACAAATAATCCCCGTTGGATGAGAGAACAGCGTACGCAATACTCACAAAAAGTAAATGTTTGGGCAGGGATATTAAATGATAGAATTATTGGACCTTTTTTCTTCGATGGAAATCTTACAGGAGACCGGTATTTACAATTTCTTCAAAATGAATTAATTCCCACACTAGCAGCGGATTTTCCAAATCCGAATCAGCCTAATCTACCAGAAGCGTCTATTTGGTTTCAGCAGGATGGTGCTCCGCCTCATTTTGCTCGACAAGTACGAGAGTATTTGAATACTATTTTTCCCGAACCGAAATTAGGCAAATTAATGAAAATACTGTAAATAATGTTTTAGAAGGGTTTTTAAGTAGATTGGCATATTGTCAAGAAGTTAATGGTTTGCATTTTCAACACTTAATAAAATAATTTTTCAAAATTATACCTACATCTACTTTTTGACACACCCAGTATAATTTCTTTTTGAGGCAAAAAATCCGGAAGAAAAAATTATAATCGACGTGTCCGAGCGTTTTTACAAAAAATTAATACCTGATTTTTAAATGAATTTGTTCCATATTTTAGCCCATCACTGTATATGTGTAAATAAAACTCAATATATTGCTTAGTTTTTTGTAATTAGTGAAAGGACGAAGCAGTTTAGTTGGAATCTAAACTAAAATAATATAATATATTTCTAAGCTAAAATAATATAATATATTTCTTAGTCATAAATTCCTAAAAATGTATACCGTGACAGAATTTACTTAGCCTATGGGAACATTTTTATTATGTGAAATATACCGGGTATTTCAGGACGAATGCTCACCCCTATAACTTTTTTAATAATAATAATAAAGACTTTTTATACCGGGTATTTCAGGACGAATGCTCACCCCTATAACTTTTTTAATAATAATAATAAAGACTTTTTATTAATATAAATCCTATTTACAGCGCTAAAAAAAATTAACAACAAATGTAAAAATATAGGAATTTTCCAAGTACGCGACAAACCCATAGTGGTGAAGTCTAGCCAAGAAGGCTATTCTTACTCAATCACATTCTGAATTTGTTCCTCCTCAAAATATCTTAAAAAACTTAAAATAAGTGCAAAGAATGTCGCTAAATTAAAGTCACAATTAACCATTGTGAACTCATTGGTTTTTGATGAGGTAAAAAAGAAGGTGGTGGTTGAACTTGCAATAGCCAGTATACAAATGCATAGGTATCTAAGACTAATTTTATCTTGCTGTTAACGTTTTAGCTTATGTAAAAGTAATTTTTAGTTCGCAAAACAAATTTTCGTTTTAACTGAATTACGATGAATAAGATGATCTAGTTAGCAGAACTAACTCTTATTTTTAACTACTTCTTAGTTAACATAACTACATTATGATGTTGAAATCAACACTTTTTTATTAATTAGCTCGCTATACTAATTTACTTAATTATTGTTATTGGCCAGATATAGTAGTAATAATGTGAGACCTGACGTTACACCAACTGCCGCCATTTGCTGCTAGGAGATGGCGCTGCGCGCTGTATCTTCTGGACTACCGTTGATAATACGGCGTGAAGTATTAGATGTACACCTACCATGTACTGACGAGAACTAAAGAGTTCGATACCGTTCTGCAGGTGGTTACATCCTATCAATAGAAAAGGCTTTCTTTTCTTGGTAGTACCATTCAATCTGAAATGGTATTTTAAAGTGCTACTGTGTAGACTAAATACGCCCTTATTGTATAAGGCATCATCGGGTGGTCTAGAAAAATAATAATTTTTCCATACATTGGTATTTAATATTTCTTTGCTCTTTTTTTAACAATAAAATAGGTAATAATTAATAAACACAATTGTTGAAACAACATGATGTTGTTCCTAATAACTAACTATATTGGTTATCATAAATATTTATTCTTTCGGGTACTAGAAGTACTTGGTTGACTTAAAAAGAGTTATTAGTGACTTTAACTAGAATAATCGTAGCAATAAAATTTGGCCTTCGATACTAAATTTCCTATTATCGCCAATTTCACTAAATTTTCTCGTTATTGAGACTAAGCTTGGTATCCTAAACTAGACCATTTTTTAGAGTGTAATCTAACGTATCGAAAGCTTTAGAGAAATCTAATAGATTTTTTTAATTTGGTTGGTTTGTATGCGATATTATTTTACATTTTATGACATGACGGACTCCATCTTATCACTTCCGGTTTAACCGGAAATAACCTCAATTTTTGATTTTTAAATGGAACATCCAGTATATTTTTGGGTATAGCGATTTAGATACCATTCCAAATTCAACCACACCCCATACGTCATTTTCTCGTCCATTTTGTCACTTCCGGTTAAACCGGAAATGGGGTCCGTCGTATCATAAAATGCAAAATAATCTCATATACAAACCCACCAAATTTTATTTCTGTAATTTAAACAATTAAAAAGTTAACGACGAACAAACCTGAAAAAAATACATATAACTTCTCATTTGAAACTCTATAACTCGGAAAAATAATTTCCGGATACACATTTATAAGACCAATTATTCTTGTATAGACCTCTAGAACACATCATTAAAATATTTCACGTTCTTCCCGAAATACCCTGTATATTTTTTTAAAATTAAAATTTAGTTGTTAAATTCGGGCTGCAGAAAGATTTTTAATCAAGAATTAGCCATCGAGACTGTGACATAAATGACATTGGCAGACATGGTTGCCAGAAAACGTTGACTATGAGTAAATACGTAAATACTCGGAGGAGGTGTTTGCGGAAGCACTGAGAGATAAGAGACAAGGAATAATCCTAAACGGAGAAACGATAAACAACTTACGCTATGCAGACGATACAGTTTTATTGGCAACGAGTGCCGATGATCTGCAAATGTTATTGGAATGCGTAAATGAAAAAGGTCAGGAAGCAGGCCTAAAATTAAATATCAGAAAGACCAAAGTGATGACAATTAGTAAACGGGGCAATGTAAACGCGGCGATAAGAGTAAACGGGGAACTAATCGAACAGGTGTCAAGCTTTAAATACCTGGGTACTTGCGTAAATGACCGCTGGGAATCTTCCATGGAAATTAGGGCTCGAATTGAACAGAGTCGAGCTGCTTTCAATAAAATGAAGAAAGTTTTATGCTGCAGAGACCTGCCCTTGATGCTAAGAGTGCGACTGCTTCGTTGCTATGTCTTCTCAGTTCTCCTGTATGGCATGGAGGCTTGGACATTAACAAAAAGTTCTAGCGATCGGATCCAAGCTTTTGAAATGTGGTGCTACAGGAGAATACTCCGAATATCTTGGGTCGACGGGGTAAGGAACATGGACGTTCTTCAATATCTCAATAAGGATTTGGAAGTGATGATCACCATTAAGGAGAGGAAATTGCAATACTTTGGTCACGTAATGCGTAGCGAAAGGTACAAACTACTACACAACATTATGCAAGATAGAAGGCAGACGGGGTCCTGGTCGCAGGCGTACCTCTTGGCTCAAGAACCTTAGGGAATGGTTTGGAGTCAATACAACCACTTTATTTAGACGGGCCGTTAACAGGGCTCAAATTGTGTTGATGATAGCTAACATCCGCCGAGGATAAAGCACCAGAAGAAGAAGATGAGTAAATAGATTATTGTTTAGAATCTTTTTGCAACCCAACGTTAATGACTTTCAGTCTTTAAGGTTTATGGTCAGACACACGAACAATTTAAAGTGAAACCTACTTAAATAAACGCCCCTTAAAAATAAGAAAATACAGTTTTTTGTGCATAAATACTTGAATGTTTATAAAATGTCTCTCAAAGAATATGAAGGTATCTTTGTGGTGTCTTAAGTTGCTAAGTTTCACTTAGTTGATCGGCGCACTTGGCCCTTGATGATTTTTCCTACATTTCATGTGAATCTTCGGACGTTTTATTTTGTTTTGACCTTTTTCGAAATACCATTTTGCTCGTTCTTTTGTATTTTTGGTTCCGGATTCATGTATGCTTTCTTATAAAAGTCGCTGAATAAATAAAAGAAGAACGCCGTATTGGGCATTGTAAACAGAATAGTCCACTTGGGGAAGTCACAGGTGATAAATAAAAGCTGCAAGTTGTGAATTAATATCAACAGGAACTGGATCTGGAAGAAAAGAACAGAAAAATAGTTCATGTTATAAGGGCGCAAGGGTGGTGCATTGATCTGACTCATGATAAAATAAACACAAGGTATGATATCGCGCCGGAAGATTCGTGGTTCAATGACGTCATTATGTGCACGCTTCTGCGGTTCCTATATGAGTTCTACTGATGTTTTGAAAGTTTGGCAGAACTTTTCTTATTTTAGTGGAATTTGCTCAGGTATTTGTGTATTAACAAAAATGAATATTCTTAATAACACAGCTCTCCTCAGTATTCGTTGGTAGTGTGCAGCATAGCCAGAAAATTAATTTTGATATATTTTAAAATTTTTCTCCTTTCCAAGAGATAGAAAAAGAATTAGAATGGATATACCTTTTAATACATTTAAAAGATAGTGAAAAATGTTGACAACAACGTAAATCTCCATAAGCAATACTACACGATGACGTCACTGCGCGCGCCGAATGAAATTTGAACGGCTTCCTTGTGTTTACTGTATCATGAATGTGAATGAATAAGATTTCCGAGTAATAATATACCTCAAAGATAATTTCGATTGCTTTACATTAGTGCTCGGACATCGAAACGGAACATCGATGTTGACCATCGATGTTAACATCGAAAGCTAACATCGATGGCTCAAAAACATCGGTTGTAAAACATCGACGTTCAAGTGCTGGGACATCGAAACGGAATATCGATGTTGACCATCGATGTTAACATCGAAAGCTAACATCGATGGCTTAAAAACATCGGTTGTAGAACATCGATATTTAAAAAAGTATATTTGCGATTAGGAATAAATATGATATAAAAAATAAAAATATACTTTTTATTAGAAACAATTGAAAAATTATCAAACGTCAAAATACTCAATAACAAAACTTTTAAAAAATAATATAAACAAAAAATAAAACAAATATTAAAACATAATATTTTATAACTGCATTAATTCCAGTCACTAACAACTTAAATAGACTTTTTTTGTTTTGTAAAATTATTAATGCGCGTCCCAGAATTTTTTATTAATAGATTGCAGGAAAAGTAACTTAAACTTAGAAAGTTTCTTTCCTTACAAGCTCTTTGGACCATAGTTTCGTCGGCTTTGAAAAAAAAGATTTCAACCCCCTTTATAGCAAATGAAATCGAAAGCTTTCGTTCTTGTTTTCTTGTGCTGGGAAAATTGAGTTTAAGATTCGTCGACATCGATGTTTATGACCTAACATCGATGTCGAAAACATCGAACATCGGTAGCAGAACATTGATGTTTCAAAAACATCGATGAACATCGCCCAGCACTACTTTACATCTGTGGATACAAGCCGATGCTTTTTAGCTACCGATTAATTCAATGTTGGTATATCCATTCTCGACGTATCGATAAATCTTTAATATCATGCAATACCTACCAGTTGAATTTTGGTTAAATATCTTTTCCACCACAAATACTTTTGAACTTTTGGACCAAAAGCCGCCAAGTAGTAGTAGGAATATAATAATATGTGGACGAATGTATTAAGAAGGCCTATGAACGTCCCATTTCCACCAGGATAATATTTAGTCACGGACCTGAAATTTTAATAAAAATAGGGTAAGGAAGGATCTGTTACATGATTGTTTTTTTATTTATATCGAGTGAAAGGTAATAAGTAACAAGCGACGATTTTCGCTTGAATTTATAACTCGAGCAGTTTTTTTCATAATCCAGCGATGTCGGTTCAATAATCGAGTACTCAAGCGATTATTCGCTCGAACGATCACAACACTACTCTGCACCCTGACATAACCAAGCATCGAAAGGCCAGCCATTCACCCCGGCGCACAGAGGCGATTTTTCCCAAAAACGTGGTCGAAACCCTAAAAACTCAACATTAAAATTCTGGGAAAAACACATTATTAATCGATTAACTAAACCCCAGCGTGTTATAAACTACCTGCTTTAAAAGTTTGGTACCATCGGGTACCAAGATATTTCAGTTGAAAGTAGAGATTTTTAGTGAATGGTGTAAAGTCGGAGAGAAGTGCTTTTAAAATTTACTGTTTTCTATTGAGTTTTTCTCGTTACTTCTTGTGAATATTTTTAAAAACTGTTATGGAGCCTATTGCTGGTGGTAAGTAAAAGCCTAAAAGAGTTAAATAATCAGGACTTTTGTAATATATTTGTTTTTATTGCATTTTTATATTTCACTTACATAATGTAGGACAAATATTGCATTTCATGAAGATTCCTTAGACAAAAGGTAAATTTTTTAACATAGTTTAACCTTGATATTAAATTTTTCTTATGTCTTAAAGAGTCCTTTTTTCGATTTTTTTAAAAAATTTTGCGATATGTTGCGATCTTGTCGTAAATTTGTTTGTTAATTCCTCGATATTATGACAAATATCGATCACCCGATAAACGACGATTTTTGTTTTGTTACAGGATCTGGAGCGAGGCACGTTTCTGTGACCAGAACAAAACTTGTTGAGTGGGTAAAGGACTGTAATACAAAAAACTTTAAAGAAAAACGTGATTATTTAGTGGGTAACGTGGCATCGGCAATGCAAAGTGAAAATTTGTCAGAAGAATCACAAACAAAAATAAAAAAAATTTTTGTGCAGTACAACAAGAAGTGGCTGGCATCCCGAGAAATGTAAAAATGTAAATTCTTTTGGTAACAAAAATATATCATGGTTAAATTCGGAGGTACAATTTTCTGGTTACTCCGACTCACAACAACAAGACATAAGTGGTGATTCCCGTAAATGCGGTGGAAGACCGACATCTTTATTTCTACTTCAAGTGACCGAACAAAAAGAAGAAAAACGGAACAACTTCGTTCTGATTTTAGTCCAGAAGAACTTACTTATGCTGCACAAATGCAATTTCGTTCCGGGGGCCACTTAGAGAAGGCAGAGGTGATAAGAAATGCTGTCTTTTGATGAGCCATTTGTAATGGAGACAGTAGTTGGAAGTGAAAGCGATAACGAATAATTATATTAATATAGTAAATGTATGTAAAAATTTGTATGTTTCTTTTTAGTATATTGTAAATAGTTTGATTTTAAGTTTTGTATTCGTGGGAGTATCATAAAATAAATATTTTTTTAATAGTATGCTGTTTTTTTTTAATTTATTATTTTCTGGATTTCAGCCAGGGGAGGGGGTGTGCAAAATTTACAACTTTTTAACACTTTTTGTCATTACTAGTATCTATTATTATTTTACCCATTTTTAATATCAAAAAAACGAACACTTAGTTTTGGCCAGGATATCGAGAAAATTCGCCTGTGTGCGGCGCGGCGCCCGATCGGAGACCACGAGCTGACCTAATAGTACGGCAGCCCGTTTCCAAAATATCCTGTTAACACGCCTTCATCAAGTCAATGACTAATCGTTAGATTAATAAAAAAATAAGACAGTTTTACTCGAGCGAAAAAGTTCGGCAACGCTGCGCTTACCCGTCAAAGTGATTTCAGTTCGTAAGAAAGCAGATCGTCTTTTTGTTACTACACCTTGTCCGTCCTTGATGAAATCATATTAAAAATATAAAAAAAAAACGTGAATTCATCTACAACGGACGTTTTGAGTGTTGCAACAATTCCATAGTTTAAATAAAAGATGTAAAGAAAAGAGGTATCAAAAAGTTACAACGCCCGGGTCAATTTTTTTTTAAATTGTTGATAACACCCTAAAAAATAGTAAATCGAGTCGAACGGACATTTTCCGTGTTGCGCAGCTGCAGGGAGGGCAGCGGAGTCGGATCTCGTATCTGTATAATTCATGATCGCGGTACACGGCGCGTACATGGGACGGCTTGCTGTGCGACTTGGTTGTCTATAACAACTCAGCATCAGCTATGTCCCCATATTGCGTTATTATTGATACTGAAAAGGGTTTTGCTAAAAACCGCGTGTGTAAAAATGTCAGTTCTTATTTTTCCCCCATTTTTCGAGCCACAATACACGATTTCTGCTTGAAAACGGACTAGGCGCGATAACTGGAACAGCGTTAAAAAATGACATACCTAAGATCCAACAATGCGGTTGCGCGTCGATGAAAATGTCCGTTCTCATTTGTTTTTTCCGGTCACGAATAACGAAAAATAACATCCGACCAGTAAAACGGACAAGGCGTGATAAGTTGAATTCTCTTTGAACCTCTTTTACAGTATTGGACTGATATTGTCCGCTTGATTCCACTTTGAGGGACGAATATAAAAATACAAGACGCTAATCAATATGTGATTCAGCTTAATACTCCTCAATCTTCATTGTTTAAGAATTATTTCATCTGGAGGACGTAATTCTTGTGGAACCACCTTCCTGAAGTCGTATTCCCCAACGAATATAACCGCCACGATTCAATTTCCACGTGAATCGCTATATTCGCACACGCAACACTCCCAGAATGTCTTTAAAAAAACGTTCACTTACCAAGTAGCAAATACCATAAACGAATGATGAAATACATGAAGGAAAGTTACTTGATGCTCGTTTTTTCTTAATCTGAAGAAAACTGTGTCGGATAAGTCCACCATTTTATTTAAGAAGTATAGGTAGCACGTCCATGCAATCTAAAAAATAAATATAGTCATTTTGTATACAGGACTTCCAATATGTGGTCTTACATTTCTAAAAACAAATCGGTACGTAAATATTTTAGTGATTTTCGTAGGTTTTTCCATATTTTTTATAATAATTTAGCCAATGGGATACTTAAAAGTATCCGCAGCTCCAACAACACCGAATAATATGAAGGAGCGTATTAGAGAACCTTTCCGAAACATCAGCCCAGAAATGCTGTCAAATGTTGCTAAAGGTTTTAAAAAGAGGATACGTTTGTGTTTAAAGTCGGATGGTCGCCATTTTGAACACTTGTTATAAATATAAACAATTGTTTGCTGTAGGTATGTCCAGCAATATTTTCTGTCATTACCTTTACTACTAAGTAATGCATTTTCCCTCTGTTTCTCTAGAATCTAGAGTTGATCTGTCAAAATGTCATAGGCGACTTGATTAATATTAAATTGATTATAATTAGCCTGCTTTGTGAATATTTGGATTTTTCATGAAAATGCGAGTAATTAGCTATGGGAGAGGTTAATACTTTTTGATAGACAATTAAATTCTACATCTGCTAGTGACATAAAATACAGGGTGTTATGTTTAAATTAAGCAAGTTATTACCATTTCAAACTTGTAATTATTTAATAGTACTTTTTGGACACCGTGTATAAGTTAGTGAATTTTTAATAACTGATACATAAAACTTAATCAGTAAGTAGAGTCCACTGAGAAATTGGGTTTAAAAACAAAATACATGTTGAGAATTTAATCATTAAAATTGTTACTACATTTTGACATAATATGAAATATTTCACAAACCGTAAGGTTTAAGTACGATAAACCTTAATGAAAGTAATATTTATTTTGATCGTAGGAACCGAAAATGAAATAATATACTGGGCATTCCATTTAAAAAAATGCAACTTTGATACGTTTCGTGTTTTTAGGACAACCTGTACATTATGAAAATAATTTTAAAATGTACTTCAAATAGGCCCCTATTCACCCTGAATATTTGTTTTTATCCGAACAAACCCTGTATATTTTGGTTTATTTGCGTTTTTTGGTGATTATTGGTGAAAAATCGTCTTTATTATAGACAATCATGGTGCATGCATGTGTAGTTTGTAAAAGAGTGGATCATTTAAATAAGGTAAGTATGGTTATGTTTTAATATTTAACCATCTGATACAACCAGACTTCAGCATTGTTGGGATTCAGGCAACAAACATGTAGTGTTCTCTCTTCCACCCATTGCTGATTTTCAATAACATTTCACACAATCAGATCTTCACTTTCCAAGAGCTTTATGAATGGATTATGGGAACTGTAGTTTACAATAAACCCTATGTACTAAAACTTACCCGTATCGCATCAGGTGAATTAGAATAATCTACAGGTTGGCAATTCCAGTTATAACCGCTCCACGTGTAAGCTACCTGAAATATGAATCGAAGTTATAATTTGAAACTTTCAACAGAAACTATAGGGCAGGGGTGCTCCCATAGGCGTAACTAGGGGGGCCAGGTGGGCTATGCCCACCCCAGACTGCTCTGGTGCCCACCCCAGAATTTCCGAAGTTCGAAGCCATACATACGTCATAGTGACACTTGCCATTAAAATCCTACGAGACTAAGGGCCAGGCCCCCCTTACAAAATCATTCTAGTTACGCCAATGGGTGCTCCAACAGTCGATCGTGAAAGTTTTTTTCGGTCAATCGCGACAAGTTTTGACAAGTTTGGTAGCTAAACAACAGTCACCATGCAGCCACAGTTTTTATTTTTCGACAGACGCCCGGACTAAATTCACTGAAGGCAATGCGGCAATAATACGTATAGTTGTTGCAGAATTATACCGTTGACTCTTACTGCCATAAATAAACTACCTGATTAAAACCTATTGTATACGCCTGAACCTCTTCAAAGCTCAATAAATGGGATCAGGGCCGGCTTGACAATGTATACCACACCACCTGATTTATTTTTATAATTTAAAATAAATAGATAGGTATTTTTAGTACCTATAATAAATGTAAAATAATGATAACAATCAATGATAATTGAAAATAATATAATTTAAAAATATAACTATTAGGATAACAAGTATAATAAAAATTAATTAAATTCTAAGAAACTATTGATAATTTATTCAAAATTTAACTCTGTATCACTTTCACTATCTTCATCTAAGCCTAAACTTATAATTAAGGAGGTAAAGAAACTCACAGTCTGCTCCACTAGTTTAATAACAATTAATAAAAACATACATGTTTCGAAGGCTTAAGCCTTCATCCTCAGTGAAAATACAACATCAAAGGGAACCCATGACATTGTTAAACTGATAAAGCAGGAAAAGAAAATTTTTTATGAATATGCAAAAATAAAGAATAAAAGTAAAAAAGTAAAAAACTAAAGGTTTATTCTTAAAACATCGAATGCATGATTAAAATATTTTAAAATATTTTAATTTTGAATTTTATATAAAATTTGTTCATTTTGTAAAGGTTCATCTCGACACGAGGTTCACACATGAAAAAAGTTTTTTCCGTAGTCTGGTAAATGGAAACTGTGAAGAATAAATATTCATATTAGTAATTAAGGTAGCGCCATCCTACGGCAACTTAAAGTATTATGACGTTTTATATTAGTTTCTGTAATAAAGATATGATTCAATAGAGGGCGCTATGCGTAAACATGTGTTTTCCTAAATAAGATGTAATAAAAAACCTCACCAGAAACCTCGCTCTATTTCACCTGATTCTCGATAGTTCAATGGAACTACACTATTCACAGATGAGCTTGGCTTTACCCGAGATGGAATATTTCATTAGCGAGACCAATAAGGTTTTTCTTGAACATATCAGCAGGTATTATTGATAATCACCTAATAGGACCACATATCCTGAAGACGACCTGCCAGAACTTTTAGAAAATGTTCCTTTAGGTCCGATAAGGGACATGTGGCTTCTGCAAGCATAATTTATGGATTGTCACTGAAATTTGGACGTCCTATGTGCTTTTATTCTAGCGTACGGTAGTGTTTATAGTGATTTTGAGTAATCTGTGCCTATCTTCAAAGAACCTAATTTGAAACTTGTGGGTGTCTGTCTGTTTCTTTAAGTGATTTAGTTAGTTTAGATATGCCGGTCATGTTCCGAGATTGGAAAGAAGAGGACGAAGGAGTTTTAGTGGGTATAAGCAAGCGAGGAGTAGACTGTGACTTTGAGTTTACTTCTTAATAGCTATTAGGCAGTCCCACACTATTATCAGGGCACGTATAGAGCATGATGTGATGAGCATAGAATATCCTCGATTTACTTTCCTTGTATCCTAAGGTAAGCTAAATAATTAATTTTATAAGGAACTAAAAGTTTTACAGTTTTACACAGTTTATATCATATGGTGCCGCGGAGTGACGTGTGGGTTTATGGGTGTGGTACCCCACTTTTAAAACGTTCGATTTGAAAAACAATATATTTAGCGCCTCTCTAGGACACCCCAGGAGTCATATAATACGGCATTTCCATAACACCCTGTATTTTAGTAATTACTTGATTTTACTAAATTTATTAGAAATTGTAACTATACTTTTTTAGAAATTATGTGTAGGTATCTACAATATTATTTTGATACTGATTAACAATGAAAATTATAATTAATACAATATTTTATAGCAAATCGCACAATAAAATCGTTAATAAATTTAATAATAATTTTATTAAATTATATTCAAACTCGGCACATGGGTTTAACATGTCGACTCTTCAAGAAATTATAATGCAGTTTTTCTATATAATGTACAGGGGAACCAATATCCAGCCACCTCAAAAATTTCATGGGATTTCCCTATGTTCAACTTAACGATACTTCACCCGGGTATAGATTATCCGCAATCTCTTCTCACCTCTTTAAAAATCCATATATTTGCGAGAACCTGGATGAAATTATAAATCCTCAAGACCCTCGTCAATTTGAACGGTTTCTTATCATTCATATACTTTGGAAGGAAAACTAGTACAGCATAAATGTATAGGGCCATTATTGTTACCCATGGAATTGGACTGCTTATGAGGAACCAGTCGTTTGTCCTCGGATCTACAAATTGAGACATTTCTTGATTTAAAAAAATAGGAAGGTATAATTTTTAAAATACCCTATATAAAGAATGTCTAGTATTTTTGTGAATATCATAATATAACATTTATAATATACGGTGAGTCCCAGAAGAAATGTCTAAATTCATTTAAAATTCAGCGGTAAGTTTTTCAAAAAACGCTCGTACCCGTCGATTTTGATTTTTTAATTTTTTTTTTGTGGTAATTTCATGTATACAGGGTAGCTCAAAAATAAGTTACGGCCATCAACTTCATTTTTTCAAATGAAAACATATATTTTTTATTTCATTTTTGAATTTTGCATTGAATTCTAAGCATGTTTCATGTACCATGTTCTATACATAAACTCAACAGTTATTGAAAAAATTAGGATTGAACATATCATTTAGGGAATCCAACGATCTATCAAATCTTCTGGCAATATGGCATTTTGGGCTCCATAATAAGTAAAAGTGTACTGTCTCACTGTCATCGTTTATTTCCATAGAAACTGTATGACAACTTTATTTCAAATAAGTATAATTATTGTCAAGCGTAGTTTCAAAGTTGCGGTTTTCACCATAATGGTGAAGTTAACGGAACGGGAAAAAATTGAAATTCTATGCATGGTTGGGTTTGGTGATAAAACACGTACTCAAATAGAAACAGCCCAATTATTTAATGAAATCCATCCTGATCGTCCTCCCATATGTCAATGCGGACGCATGCAAAATATGTGCAATCTAGATAATAATTTAGTAAAAAATATTATTTTTTCGGATGAAGCTACGTTTTATTTGAATGGTAATGTGAACAGACAAAATTGTCGATATTGGGCAACAGAAAATCCGCATTGGATGATAGAGGTTCACAGCCAGTACCCTAAGAAAATAAATGTTTGGTGTGGAATCGTACGCGAAAGAGTAATTGGTCCATTTTTCTTTGAACAGTCTTTAACTGGACAAGTATATCTCGAATTTCTCCAAGTAGAATTAATTCCAGCATTATTGGCTTTATTTCCGAATCCATTGGATCCAGACTCCCCTGACGAAGAACTGATATTCCAACAAGATGGTGCTCCTCCGCACTATGCGGCCACTGTGCGCACATTTTTGGATGAAACCTTTCCCAATCGGTGGATTGGAAGGACCTAACTCCGCTGGACTTTTTTTTGTGGGGTTACCTCAAATCAAAAGTATTTGTTAACAGGCCAAAGAATATGCAGGAGTTGAAAGAAAGGATCCGAAGAGAAGTGCGTGTCATAACTCCGGAAATGGTTGGAAACGTGCAAAGAGAGTTTATTGATCGTCTTGGATATTGTCAAGCCGTAAATGGCGCACATTTTCAACATTTAATTTGATTTTGTTGTGTTTTTTTTTTTAATAAACAGGTCTTACTTATAGATATGTTCAATCCTAATTTTTTCAATAACTGTTGAGTTTATGTATAGGACATGGTACATGAAACATGCTTAGAATTCAATGCAAAATTCAAAAATGAAAAAAAAAATATGTTTTCATTTGAAAAAATGAAGTTGATGGTCGTAACTTATTTTTGAGCTACCCTGTATACATGAAATTACCACAAAAAAAATTAAAAAATCAAAATCGACGGGTACGAGCGTTTTTTGAAAAAACTTACCGCTGAATTTTAAATAAATTTAGACATTTCTTCTGGGACTCACTGTATAAAGAATGTCTAGTATTTTTGTGAATATCATAATATAACCTTTATAATATATATGATTTTCTCAAATTTTAAACCCTTATTTAATTGCATTAGTAACAAAGTAAGTCAAAAAATAACTTTTAATATTAAACGCTATACCAATATCAATAAATAGTACACATAGATCCAAAAGTTTTGCATCACTCTGATTTCTCGAATACGTAATTACGTCATGGTAAAAATAGATTAAATATTAGTTCATTGATAAGTTTAAAATAAAAATCAATGAGTTTTAAAAATTTTAATTTTACCCATTTTAAACCTCACAAAAAAAAACTTAACAGAAGTAAAATTTATTTATATTGTATAATTTGTGAAATTTAAAAAAATATAGCTTCTAATAAAGTGTATTTTCTCTTCCTGGCTTCGATGCAAGCTTGAAGACGACGTCGCCTGCTATGCGTAAGGTTAGCAATCCGTTCTTGTGGAATAGCCTACCATTCCTCGGTAGCAGCGCCGATAAGCTCCTGGGGAGTTTTAGGAGGATTTCAGGGGACAAAGCAGGCCACTCCAAGCGATTGATACTTCCTAGGGATTCATCCACAGCTCTATTACGATGGGGCCGGGCATTGTCGTCCATAAACACAAAATTGATAGGATGTAGAATATCCCTAATGTACCTGTCGCCAGTCATTGTGCATTGAACGTGGACTAACTCAGTACGCCCGTCAGACATAATACCTGCCCAAACCATGGCGCTTCCTCCCGCGAATGGAGGCAAGGGGTGAGCATGGGCAAGTTGAGTGGTTCTTGTTGGTTCTCTCCAAACACGAATCCGGCGACTATCGTTTACCAGACAAATCCTGGTCTCGTCGGAAAATAGGACATAATTCCAAAATTCTTTGGGTGAGCAAACGTGCGTTTCAGCCCACTGCAGTTGACGAACTCGGTGGTCATATTGTTGTTGGGGAACTCTACCGGTCGCCGACATCTTAAACTGGATTCAAGAATTCGTCTTCTTAGTGTAGAGACGGATACGCGAACTCCAATTGCATAGTACGATTTCTCCGAATTGTTAACGTAATATAGCGGTCTGTTGTTAGTTAGTAACAAGCCTTCTACCACTTCGTGGTCTGTCTCGCACAGAATTGGTCTCTAGATAGCGATTCCATATGCGAGAGACATCACTTTCAAAAACCCCTATTCTTTCAGCAACAAATCTTTGGGAATGACATTCCTCAACTAAAGCTACTATTCTTGCCCGATCAATTTCAAATATTACTCGGCGATTCACCTTTACACACTAAACCGAAAAAGTTAACTGGCCAGCGCCAACAAAATACAACACTGAAAATGTTACCTTAAACAAATGTCTTGATAATATTTTTTTTGCTATCGTTTTTACTGATAAACATAAATAAACATTTAGAAAAAAATTTATTTCTGCAATTATCTTCATATACCAAAATCAGAGTGATGCAAAACTTTTGAATCTATGTGTAGATAATTCTACAAGTAAAGAAAAGTGGTTTTGCATTGAGTGGAAATATCTCAGATTTCCACAAGATAGAAAACTCGTTTTTTCGCATTTTTGCTTATGAACACCTGAAACTGTGAATATGAGTGAAACGTTTCTACCACTATCACTAATCTTACAGTCAAAGTTATCTGGTTAGTTAATTATCGTTTAAATTAAAGTATTTCGGAAACATTATACAATTTACCTGCTAAATCGGTGAAAATATGTTTATAAAAAGATGTTCCAGTTTCGACAGCGGTGCCATTTGCCAGAGTGGTAGCCATGATTAAACTAACTTTAAAAACTAAATATAACTAATGAACGACTAATATTAAAGTGGCTCGCAAAAATTGTTAATTTAATTTATATGTAATTTTTTTTCCAAATTTTTGAATACAATGACACCGTTTTTTTTTTGCCCAGTAAATACTGGTTAATTATTATTGCAGATAGGTCAACAAATAAATACTAGGTCATGGACGTCATAATCGGGAATTTTAAGATTTTTTAAACTATGACGTTCATGATAAATTATTTCATTTTTTATGTGAATTCCGACCAATTTTTTTTTTAGGAAATTTTAGAATATACGATTTAATGTCGTGGCATTATAAATTAAACCAATTTTAGATATCAACATGCGAAAAAGATACATGGAAAGAAAATTTAAATTTACTATAAAAATAGTAACACTAACTATAATTTACGGCTTTATACCGGGTGTTTCAGGAGGAACGCTCACCCCTATAACTTTTTTATTGTTTAAATTACAGAAATTAAAATGGGTGGGTTGGTATGTGATATTATTTTACATTTTATGAGATGACGGATTCCATTTTATCACTTCCGATTTAACCGGAAACTACCTCAACTGTGGATTTTTGACTATACTGATTCAGAATGCCATTTTAAATTCAACGTCACTTTTCGACACTTTAAATAATTTTTCTTTTCATTTTTATATTTCCTTCTAGATTGCTTTGAACTCCCTAAAATGGTTTACTTTCTAACCCAAATTCTGGATAAAAAAAGTTTTATTGTGTTTTACATTTTTTACACACTTTACACTTGTTAAGAAGGCTTTTCCCAGAAAACTCAATTTCTTCAAATGGAAACATAGTGGCTCACTGGGGCTAGAAGATAGAGCACTTTTTTCCCAATAATTTGATATTTCACACTCTCTTACATACAGGGTGGCCTATCGAAAACAGTCTAGCAATTTTTACGGCAGTGTACGTGAAAATAAAAAAAACCTCGGACCCGTAAACTTGTGTTTTCAGGGGGACACGTTTCACTATTAATTTTATCCCTGTAACCTGGAGGTGAATGGCGGACATTTTCAACAGTTAATAAGATAACATGTAAGTATTACTCAATAAAATTGCATTTTTTAAAACGCAATTTCTCGGCGGCGCGTAGCTCAAATTTACAAAACAAAGCGCCATTTTAAAGAGTATTTAATAATACCCTTTAAAAAGATGTATCACAACATTCCCATTTGAAAAAACAAGGGCAGTAGCCGCCCACGCTAGGGGGGTTGAGGTTACAGGGATGAAATTAATAGTTAAACGTGTCCCCCTGAAAACACAAGTTTACGGGTCCGAGGCTTTTTTTATTTTCACGTACACAGCCGTAAACCTTGCTGGGCTGTTTTCGATGGGCCACCCTGTATATTACCTTTTAGTGGCGTCTGTGAGTCGGACGAACATCGAAATATTTTCAGCCGGAACAAGAGTACCTCCCCCTCCCGTTTTCGAGAATGCTGAACACGATGGCGGCATCAGAATTTCTCTTTTGGGTTGCGCAACCCCTCAAAACGGTCAAAAACTACCCCAGAGGGGTTAAACGTGCTTCAAGAGGTTTATCTGTAGAGAAACACACTTTCCCCCCGTTTTCGAGGATGTTGAGCACGGTGGTGGTGTTGTATATCGCGTTCTATACTTTCCAACCCCTCCACCGGCCAATACTCGCCACTGAAAGGGCTGAATTTTTTTTTACAAGTATCTGCGGCAAATATATATTCCCCCCTGTTTTCGAGGATGCTGAGCACGTTGGTGGAGTTGGAAATCGCGTCCGACAAACAGAGGCCCACTCCCCCATATCCCCCGCCACCACCACTAAAGAGAAACTGCATGATTTAATCGCATATGCGAACATTTCTTGTCAACAACAACGTCAGCGACGAATGTCGTGACGGCCCGAACGCGCCACGGCGAGAGATATAAAATATACAGTTATTAAATGATTATAAATTCATATTTTTTTATTCGTTTTGGGAGTGCACGTGCGCATGTGCTCCTGTGGAAGAACCGCCACTGCCCCCCTCCCCCTCCAAGGGATATCAACCCTTGGTTTCTTTCATTGCGGTATGACCTACCGATTGGGGAGTGCGTAACGTCTCCGGACCCCACGACATATCCGATCTCATCCGACCTGGTTACCGACGTGAATGGGATAGGGATGGGAGGATGATACAATTTTTACTCTTCCCTAATTTTTTAATGACGCCGGGCTTATACCACTAAAATCCACCGAGTGCGAATCGGATTATCGGCCTCGGCATTTGACCGTGCGAACTCTCGTCCTGGAGTTACCACTGACTGCCGCTTTAAACACGGAGCCACAAGAGCCGGTAACTACGGCCTTCATATGGTCATGGTTCATATGGTTTATCTTATTTGATCCCAATATCTCGGCTTGAATTATACTGTTACAGGTGATTTCGAACATTCAGTCTATCCCCTGTTCCACTGTATGTATTATTATAATTTCGAGGTTCGAATGGAGGTTAAAAATAAACTTTTCTATTTTGGGTTCATATCAAAGCTAGTTCGATACGGTTTTCGAACCACGTAATTATCTAGGTACTTCCTCTGATAAAAACACTTATACTACAATAAACATTTTTTGATTTATACCTATTTTAAAAAAAAAAATTTTTGTTCGTCGTTTTGGCATTGATAGAAAAATACCGGATTTATCGTCGCATGCTGTCCAGACGGCGCATAAAATCCGTTGCCGTCTACCGTTTCCGCCCACCGTTCGTAGATACAAGATTCGTCCATTTATATCTGTTTTTCTCGACTTTTCTATATGTTTGTGTCATTATACAGGGTGTTATGGAAATGACGTATTATATTTAAATTGGTGACTCCTGGGGTGTCCTAGAGAAGCGCTACATATTTTTTTTTCAAATCGAACGTTTAAAAGTGGGGTAACACACCCTCTTACTCACAGGTGACTCCGCTGTAATGAATCATATTACAGTGCCCAGCTGTGTAATAAATACATGTTCCGGCGCAATGTTGCAAAACTGTGTAAAATTGTAAAACTTTGTAAAACTCTAGATTCTTATTAAAATAAATATTTAGCTTACCTAGTATCCAAAGAGAAGTGAATCCAGGTGCCAGTACACTAGCAAGTAACACAGGGCACAGACATCTTCAGTTTTTTTGGTTTTAGTGTGTAAAGCTTATACCCCCACTAAAACCCCTTCGGCGTTTTTCTTCCAATCTCAGAACATATCGTCAGAGACACAGAACACATGGTGAAACGCTGAACAAATTACGATAAATCAGTTAAAGGACAGATACCCTATAAGATTATTAGATTTTATCACACAGGTCACAGGTTTCGCGAACAAAACCTCAGTTCAACATGATATTTGGCAATACTTAGTAGATACACAAAATGTACAAATAAAAGACGCTGATTTCTGTACAATAGGCACCACAGCAAATTTGTAGATCCCAAACTATTATTCCTTTTTCCTTTTCTTTTAGAATGAATGAGAATTATCTTATTTCGCAACTGATCCATATCTTTGATTGACTCTTTCTATATTCATTGTACCTCATAGAAAAAAATGCAAGGTGTAAGATCCGGTGACCTTGCGATGCCCATTGTCTCTTACTAAAGGAACATTTTCTGGTATGCCTTCGACTGATTTTTCTGTATGTACTTAACATCAACGAATACTTATAACCAGGAAGAAGACAAACTGCCGTGTTAAATAATCGAAGCAGGCATGATACGGCGACATCCATTATGCCTGGCGCGCACGTGCTTTTCAAATGTCACTTTTGTCCAAATTTTTATTACTGTCAATATTTTAAAGTTACATTTAAGCAAAGAAAACATCGAAACCCTTTCATTTGATTTACTAAGTAGAGAAAATCAAATAAGAGGATTTTGACATAGGTTTTCAGCTGTAAATATCACTTTAAAATTGTCCTTGCATACTTTTATATTATTATTGAACTAGTAACGAAACTAGAAATAAAGAATTCAGAGATTGAAGGTTGCAATTAGTTTTATTAAGAAATAGGACATAAATCATAATTTACATAAAATGTTTTACCATCTGCAACTTCAAACAAATCAAGGTAAATACAATACTATATGTACAGCTACTAACCAAGTAAATATATGCACCTGATGGGTTTCCAATTTGTTTATTTCGCAGCATACTCCTGGCAACATTAGTGATCGAAGTCCTCTTTAATATTCAGTCATTATGGGATTCTCAATAATTAAACTATGAAAAGAAAGAATTATTATAATAATATATTACCGGACTAACTAAGCTGTAAATATTATGTTGTAGCTTTTGACTTGTAGATTGTAAAATTTAAGTAAAATTCTATAAAAATGCGTTTGTTGCTAGTTTGCGTGATAAGTTTGGGACATAATGGGACAATTTTATAATGTAAAATAACAATAACGAATAAAAATTATTAAAAAAATATTTCAATCATAAATTACTTACCTGCAACAAAACGAGAAGGTCCGTTTTCGTGAAAAGAATAGAAAATTAAAAATTATTTTAGAATTTAATGACGCTTCCTCCACCATTTTCAATCACATTATAAATCATATGTTACTTGATTTTATCCCCTTCCAGACGAAGGATGTTCGGTTGTGAAATAATTTAAGAACGTGTGCTGCTCGCATTCTATGTCTGTCTCTGTCTGCATCAACCTTCTCCGATTCAATAAAGGGAGACAAATATGGCCTAGATTAAATCGAACAAACCCAACGTCTGATATTGACACAGAACGATCGACACAAAATGATAAACGTATGGAGTAACCTGCCTGGCTGTGACGTCACTTGCACGGCCTATACTTATATGCTTCGATCCCCGCCATACCGCGGTCTCACCGGGCTGCTTAACATGTTCACACTTTTTCGCACATTTTTTCATTTAAAGTTGATTAAATATCCCGAAAAAACGCTTTTGAATTCAAAATCACGCGACGACGCGTGTCTTATTTATTGTCAAGCCAAAGGTCAACTTCTAACCTTTCTTCTTCCTTTGTCGAGTAGAGATGAGGTAAAATCACGCTGTCGATTTATTTTAAGCTTCTCGAATGAAAAAGAGCAGCAGAGCAGCGAAATTTTTGAATCTGTATTGGTACCTACAGCAGTGAAAGAAAATAATTAATTGTGTTTTATTTATTTATTTTTGTATGCTGTAGATTGTTATTTAATTTCAACCTTTGCGCAGGACACAGGTCGAAACGCAGGAAAAGCACCTTCGTTGGTATCGACTAATATTGCGAACCTCTATTCCACGATTTGACAACTCGTTCGTTCGTTCAGATCTCATGTAATTTTTAATTCGAAGAAATCCTATAAAAAATGTGTCTTTTTAAGTCAGTTAAGAACAAAATGCATACAAATCTACGCGAGAAAAAAGAAACCAGCCAATATTAACAAAAACGACGTAGCCATCTCAATTTTTGAAGTGCGGCCAGTGTTTTTGCGATTATGTAGGTTATGTGCCGATTTTGTTACCAAAATTTAGTTTAGTTACTAAAAATAGGTTTTGGTGTGTAATTTATAGACATTGTGAACACTCATTCTTAAATAAGAGCGACAAGGTAAGTGTGTGTGTAGCTTAAATAAAAAATTTCTAGAATAAATAATAAACAACGCTCAAAAGGTCATTGGCATTTGACCTGTACGTGCGTATTTCACACTTATTTAATACTGTTCTGTGTGTTTGTTCGGGTTTGTTCAAATTGTCGTGATCTTTCTTGAAATTAATTGTACAAAAAGGTATAACAAAATGGAGAAATGTCTAAATTATTTTATTTTGTCTAAAGAGTTTAAGGTGTAAATATGACAACATCGGCCAGAATTCGTTGATTATTTACATGTCTCGCAATGCCCCGCAGATGTTTTTCTGGTTTGACGTCAGGTCACTTTTACCGCTGAATGAATTGAAAGCGCCATTTATGGGTATTTTTCTTCAATTTGTCTTCATCTCAGGGATTGCCGGTTTAAATATAATACGTCATTTCCATAACACCCTGTATGTTAATTTTAGTGTTTATGTTATCTGAATGATACTATCTTATCAACAGTACACTTTAAAATGGTTAATAAAATGGTATAAAGTAAAATAATATTTACTAAATATCACGTGACAGGCAAACGCGATTTTGATTGGCTCTGTAAACTTGCTACGAACGGCCACCGGAAAAAGATAAAACTGGTTTATGTTGGCCGTCAAATATAAAAGGTCTTATCCATTTCCATGTTTCGAATTTGTAACGGCCAGCGTCAAACGGCACCGGCAAACGGAACGTCAAGTTTATAAATTGGCTTTAAATTATTGAAGGGTGGCCACTTGTACCTCGTCCTACCTTTATTATTAGCTTTTTTAAAAATACAGTGAAACCTCTCGTAACGGACACCTCTAATAAGTGGACATCTCTATTAAGCGGACATTTTTTCATAGTCCGGAACTAGGTATATGATATTCCATGAAAGTCAACCTCTCTTGGTCAGACTATCCTTTGGGCGGACGCGGACAGGCTGTAATCATTTAAAGAGTGCGAAATCCTTCGTTTAAACGGTCAAAAAAATTTTATAAGTATTTGGGAGACGAATTAGTACGGTGCAAAAAGTCTCTGAAGACAGACCGGCAACCAATCGCGTATGCTTGGCAGCGCGAAAGGACTTCGCCGAATGAAAGTATATGTGATTCCCCGACAGCAGTCCGCCGTTTATTTGTGAGTTGTAAGGTTAAAATCGTAAACAATGGAACAAAAATGTTGCGTTTTGAGTCTGAAAGAGAATGTTGTGAAAGTTTGTAATTTGATAACAATGATTTGGGCGAGTTCATTAACATTGATAGTAATGTGCTATTAGAAGATGATAGTGACCCCATTCCTACCGATTATGTAGTCCAAACTGAAACCACATCACTGCCTGACGACTCTGATGAAGAAGTTGAATGCTGTAGTAATCAAACAAATGTCACCAATTATCAACAAGCCATTAGTATTGTAAAGGAATTATAAGAGTATGCAAAGAATAGAGGTGACTCTACAGCAATGGAATTGTTATCAGACTTGGAATTACATTTTCTAGATTGCAAGTATAAAATGCAAACACGTGAAACCACGTTATTAGATTTTTTTAGTACTACATCCTAAATAAAACTAGTGTATTTTTGTTATGTTATGTTTATTTGTACATACATATACCTAATAATAGTTTTGCATTTACATATTACCTAATAACAAATTTCCCATGGGCGGACACCGCTATTAGGCGGACACATTTAGACGGTTCCGTAGGTGTCCGCCTGTATTTTCTAATTTGGATTCTATAGGAAATGAGGAGGGTTTGTTCGGGAATTTTTATTTGGATTCTATAGGAAGTGAAGAGGGTACGAAAGTTATTTTTTTTTAAATAATAGTTTAAGGCATTTTTTATGAGACAATGAAGGTATATTACGTTTCCCATGGATTTTTCTGCATAAAAATAACTTTTGCACACTCAATTCAATCTGTATATAAAAAAACTCAATAAATTGCTTAGTTTCTTTTATAATTCCAGTCTTTTAAATTTTCGCATGCATAGTCGCAAGGACGAAGAATCTGACGTGGAACCTACACATAAATACACAGGACCTAAAATGATATAATACAATTTTCTTATTTATAAGAACCGAAAAGTATTTACAGTGATTTTACAGTACAAAATTTACGCAGAATATGGTAAAAGTTTTTATTGCTAGATTTCAACTAAAACCGATGTGTGGAGAAAATTAAAAAATATATATTGCAGAAATTACATCAATTTTTTTTCAAGACATGTTATAAATAAATAAGTTCACTTGAAAACAATTGAATAAAAAATAACTAATACTTGGTTATGTCAAATTAAGAATTTCTCAAATTTCATAAAGCAATTTTTAGTGTAAAATACTACAAAATACGTTAAAAATAATTACTTCAAAGCACGTTCCCTAAAATTACACTTTTTAGTTATTTCTTTTTTATTGAGAAAAAGAAAATTGTTCAATTCGGGCCTGGACCCGATTGCTTCATAACGAAATATTTTTATGACCTTTGCATGCACGTCTATGTTTATTAACACAGCGTGTTCTAATTAGAAAACTTTTTAAATATTACTCAAACGAAATTAAATATTGAAAAATTCTTAAATTTTTTCTTTAATTTCCCTCCAAGCCCCTAAAGATTAACTCCCCTGTTTAATGGCTCTTAGGATTTCCGTCTAAAAACAAAAAAATATATATAATAAGCTGCGTAAATTCAGCATGTCACTGTATGATGACTCTTAAATTACTAAGTTACATTTATGTATAGTCGATATTCAAATCTGTGATCAAATTCCCATTAAAAATTCTCGCCTAATTTATTTATTTTAATTATTATTTTTTGCTGGCGACGGCTTGTTTCAAGCTACGCAGGCATCGGTCCAATTATTTCAGGCGGCTTCGTTATATCTGCTCCCAAAAAATAATATTTATAATTAAATAATTCAAGAGAGAATTTTTAATTTCGTGAGAATTCGATCAAAGAATTGAATATCAACTATACAGGGTGTCCGCTAATTAATGGTACATGGAAAAACAAAAACCACAGACTCCTTACGGAAAAATATTAGGATTTAATCATATTTACCTATATCCGAAAGTTAATATTAACTGACATATAGAGTGTTAAAGTTCAGTGGCGGCTCGTGACCTATGACAGAGGGGGTTCACAAGTATGGTGAAATTATTTTTAAATTTTATTTTTGTGTAACGACCAAACAATTACTTTCTAGGCGTTTTAAATGTAGAAAGAAAAAGGAATAAGAAAATGCGTTAGGAAAAACATATTTTTATTTATTTTTTAATCTTACACAAGGTAATACAACTCTTGGAAACTAAGAAAGGCTTTCTTAGTGTGTATAGCTATCGGATCTTAACGTCGTCGCATGCAACCCTCGTAACAATATTTATACAGTTCACTACTAATACTATTAAAGCCATCTACGAGCTATCAAGAAATCCGAATGATGTCTAATACCACTACGCCATCTACGGCTACTTCATTAGGCGCAACCAAGACGAGAACAATAGTTAACTGTTTTATGACGAGAACGAATCGAGCCACGAGACGGACAAGTTGGGATTCTTCATATTTTCAATGTTTTTTAGTTTAAATCCTTAAATAAAATGGTTTAAAATCATATCGAGTATCATTTATCGAAATACACAACATTTATCGACCCTACACAATAGTGCTTAAACGTAAAGTCCATTCTTCGGTTCTTAATTGTAGAAAATTGATCAATAACAGCCTCATTAAGTTTGGAATACCCTATATAAATTTTTTTTCATATATTTCATTTTTAAACTTTCTAATAAAGTCCCTAGATTTACCCTTTGTGGTCTGCGTTAAATTAATTCGGGTTTAGGTGTTCCCGCATTCTTCACTTCAATTTTTTTCTCCAAACTCAAAGAGCTAAAGTTATTTCTTAAATAGTCCACCGTCAACTATTCATTTTAACTTAATAAATATATAATATTAATTAAAACATACACGCTCGAATTTCTAATTAGATGCACGAACAGACAAGCGCGGTGCATACAAAAACTGTGCGCCTTTTCCATGTTAAATCGCCATAGCCCCGCTACCACCCGTTGCCACGCGCCACCTATTACTACAGAGAAACTGCACTACTTAATCGCACGTGCGAGTCTCGTCATAATCGTCATTTACCTCGACCGAGGCACGGTCGCCGGATCTATACAGTTTGGTTTGACGGGATGATAAAATATTAGGGAGGGTCGGACTTTTTTAGTTTGACGGTACGATAAAATATTAGGGAGGGTCGGACTTTATACGATAAATAATATTCAATGAATATAAATTAATATTTTTGATTCATTTTGTTTTGGGGGTGCACGTGCGCATGTGCTCCTGTGGAAGAACCGCCACTGTTAAAGTTAAAACTTCACTTTTGTTTTTCTCTAATAACTTTGAGAGGAACCAACGGTATTTTACAAAATTTGGCAATTATGTTTTTTTAGGACGAGAAATTAATTTTTTTTTCGGAGATATTTGCATTTAAATTGTTTAGTGCACCCTGCCCAATTACTATTAACTGGCAAACAATTTTTTTTTTAAAATAACCTATAAGAAAAAAATTGAAATATAGAGATGTAGTTGCTATGAAACCTCCATACTGATATTTGTTTGTAGATTATTGAACGATAGCTGTATGAGAAAATGTTTCATTTTTGAGGTTATCGTAAGTTAAGTAACAATGCCAAGCCACAATTTGTTTTCAAACGCAGAAATGCAGGATAAGTTGTGTGTATACGCGCAGGAAAATTTTAACGGATGAGGTGCCCAGAAACGATATTCGTAACTCAATCTAAATCGAAGACAACCTGATTCTAAGATCATCAAAAACATTTATGACCGATTAGGCGACACAAGCTCACAGAGCTGTCTTACAATAATTAACAAACAAATAATATTCACAGGTTTCATAGCAACTGCATCTCTAAATTTCATTTGTTTTCTCATAAGTTACTTTAAGAAAAAAAATTTATGTGCAAATTAATAGTAATTGGGCAGGGTGCACTAAACAATTTTATTTCAAATATCTCCGAAACGGTAACTCTGGGCGACCTGACTTAGTATACCTTTTTTACGTAATTAATATGAGAAAAGTATTATCTTCATTAAAAACTTAAATACACTGAGGCACAAAAAAATTGGTTTCTCTCAATGATATTAACACCCTGTATCTCAGTTAATATCAACTTTCGCATCTAGGTAAGTATAATTAAATCCTAATATTTTCACGTTAGGAGTATGTGGTTTTTCCATCTACCATTAATTAGCGGACACCATGATGCGTCGATGCACTCAGCCATTGATAATTTCTTCTTTTATTTTTGTCGCCTATTTTTCTATATCTTATCCTGCTTTAACCTTCTTCGAAGCACCATTTTGTGTACTTGGTATGTTGGATTCCGGCTCCGTATATGCCTTTTTATAAAAGTCATTGAACAAATAGTAAAAGAATACCACGTTAGGCATTGTTAAAAGAACAGTCCACCTGGGGTATTCACAGGAGGTCACAAATAATTGAGAGTTGTGGATGAAGATCAAACAGAACTGAATCTAGAAGAAAAATATAAAATTAACTGTGTTAAGGAAGAAAAACAGTGTCGTATATACCGGGGTTCCATGTGTGCCCGGCCCGGAAAACCATATTCTATATATTCTAATTTTAGTACATGTCTCAGTGGAGTGAAATTATGAAGAAACTCATAGTCTGCTCCACTAGTTAAATAAAAGTTTGGTTCTTAATTTCCATACAAGGTTTCAGCGGAAAAACTATACATAAGCAGAAACTTTTATCATTGTTAAGGCAAACATATTTAAGAGCTGCGTTTAATCAGAGGTTGCCAAGCAGGCAGTATTTTATGCGAACGTTTAGCCCAATATACTTAATTTTTTTCTAATCTAAAACTGGATTCGTAAAGTTAAAGGATTGGAAAACGGTATGAAAAAATTGCGTTAAAAAATATAATGTTACAAGAACAATTTTTGTCACAGATCTTCCTGAAACTTGTTGATACCCCAATCGACATGTCAGACAATCTAAATATCAATAAATTACCTAAAAAACTTTATTATTGACGGCTAAAACTTCACGAAAAGAAATATTGATCAGCTGATGACTCTCGTCTCTTTCTAATCTGCCAAAAAGCGGAATATTTTTTAATTAAATTGATACAACATAGATGGCTCTGTATGCTAATTTGGGATTGTTTGGGATCCTCATCTTAAGCATTTTATTATGTACAGAAGAAAATTATGATTAACATTAAAAAGGTTTACTGAAAGTTTAGAAAATTACGGTAGAAGAAAAAAGTATAAAATAACTTACCTTTTGTAGCAGAGAAAGAAGAAAAAAATTTATATATGAAAGTATATTAATAAATTACTAAAAAAAATATTTTCAAAAAGGGCAGTTGTCAACAGAAATATATAGAAGTAATAACATACAAAAGCTATAGGGTCCATAAAGATGCATATTCTAAAAATATATTCTAGTATACAGGGTGTGCCACAACAGCAGAGCGGTAAAAAGAATAGCCTTTTTAAATGGCAACCCACATTTTTTATTGCGGAATTGAACTCGGCATAAAATTCTAAGATTTTAAGGGCAACCCTCCACCATATTTTTATTCCTAACGCACAAGTACCTACCAATTGAATTCTAGTTAGATATTTTTTCCACCACAAGTATTTTTGAACTTCCGGACCTAAGGCTGCCAAATAATAGTAGGAATAGAGTAATATGTGGACAAATGTATTCAGCAGTCCTATGAACGTCGCATGCCCCCCGGGAAAGTATTTCACCGTCAACCTAAAGTTAAAAAAATTCAAATGTGAAACATCCTGTAGATATGGTACGGGCTGTCTCATTTTCGACACTTTTATAGGGTATCTCCGTTATTGTTAGTGCTCTTTTTGGGTCAAACTTAAAATGGTAAAATCAAAATTTGAAAATTTTGGCTCGCTTAAGAGATACGGGGGAAAATCAAAAAAAATTACACTTTCTAAATAATAAAAGATATAAGAGATATAGAAAAATGTTTTATACAGAAGTTTCTTTATAATGATTGTTGAATAATCTGACGTTTTCAGAATAAGTATACGGGGTCAGGAAAAAAAGTTATCGGACCTAACCTCATTTTTTAAAATGGAACACCCTAAATATTTTATTCTAAAAAGATACTATTTTAAATTATCCTTTCAAATATATAACACACCATGGCTGATATTGGTTTTCTAGGCGATTTATTTAAACTTTATTACTTTGAAACGAAATAAAATATTCAGATTAAGGTAAGAAATAACGGGAATCATCGCAAATGTCCGGAATTTGTCCTTAAATGGCTACCGTCTTTCCAGATAGCGAACAAAATATACATTTTGCGCAATTTCTTCGTTTTTTCCTCTTTCAATATAGACTGATATATCAAATTTTTCAAAATGTTGATAAGTCATTTTTACAAATGAATATTTAAAAATGAAATTGACGTTAAATGTTAATAGTCAACATAATTGTTTCTAGGATATCAGCTTTTGTTTCATAGTCTACTGTAGTTTAAAGTAATAAAGTTTAATAAATCGCCTAGGAAACCAATATCATCCATGGTGTGTTATACAGGGTGATTCACGACGAGCTTGCATTAGAACTTTATGGAGAACTACTGAATATATGTTTCTGAAACTTTGGGGATTTAGGTTTATCCATATGCTCTCTTTAACTAAAATATTCACATGTTTCTGTCATTTCCGGATATACCGGAAGTAGCTGCCAACTTTCGTTTTTTAAATACAACATGGTAATTTTTATTATATTTTTCGATTATGCGTTAAATACTAAGCACATTTTATAGAATATGTTTTTGACAGACTCTGTTAGTTTTTGAGATATCTGGACTTTTTGTAATTATTTGGCAAATGCATGACGATGAAATAATCCATATAATTTTTTTACCTTAGCTCTTGGACTAAAATTTTTTTTCTCACCGAATAGCTAGAAGATCATCATCATCGCAAAAATATTTCAAATTCGGCAGAAAATGTACAGGGTGGTCACAATTCAAGGTTCATTGTGAAATAATTCAAGCATTAAAAACTTTCTTATTTTAAATGGAACACCCTGTATATTTTTAGGTAATTTGATGGCAAATTAGTTGTTCTTTATAAATAGTATTTACTGTCCTATACCTATATCAAAGCGTTTTCCCAAAAAATCCAATTTTATTCCGAAAATACTATTTGTTCAAGTGTGCTATGAAAACAATAGTACTTAGGGGCTGTATACTGATGTCTACGCGGATATTCAAGTGAGGATTTTTAAAATTTATTTACGGTTTACATTGAATGTGGCAAAATTAAGTTAAGAGCATGCTGAATATATCGAGATGAATCTCCGAATAGGCCGATTCCCACACCTGATATTAGAAGACTAAATAATAATTCTTTAATATTTGGATCATTTGAAGCCAAAGTACGAAGAATTAAACCAATACTGGACAATGAGGTATTTAAAGTTACCTAAGAATTTAAAGTTTATAAACTTGTTTCCTTGCTATTTTTTAGAAAAATAATATTTAAACCATTAAATTTAAAACAATTTAAAACAATCAACTGCATTTTATTTATAAATTCAATTAAGAAACGCTTTAGAACGTTGTATTTTCAAGCAATCAATCACTTTTCCTCCGTATAGACATTAGTATACCCCTAAGTACAATTGTTTTCATAACACACTTGAACAAATAGTATTTTAGGGAATAAAATTGGATTTTTTGAGAAAACGCTTTGAAATAGGTATAGGACAGTAAATACTATTTATAAAGAACAACTAATTTGCCATCAAATTACATAAAAATACACAGGGTGTTCCATTTAAAATAAGAAAGTTTTTAATGGTTGAATTCTTTCACAATGAACCTTGAATTGTGACCACCCAGTACATTTTCTGCCGAATTTGAAATATTTTTGCGACTTGATGATCTTCTAGCTATTCGATGCGAAAAAATTTTTAGTCCAAGAGCTAAGGTAAAAAAATTATATGGATTATTTCATCGTCATGCATTTGCCAAATAATTACAAAAAGTCCAGATATCTCAAAAACTAACAGAGTCAGACAAGAACATGGGCTATAAAATGTGCTTCGTATTTAACGCTTAATCGAAAAATATAATAAAAAGTACCATATTGTATTTAAAAAACGAAAGTTGGCAGCTACTTCCGGTATAACCGGAAATGACAGAAACACGTGAATATTTTAGTTCAAGAGAGCATATCGATAAACCTAAATTCAAAAAGTTTCAGTAACATATATTCAGTGGTTCTCCATAAAGTTCTAATGTAAGCTCGTCGTGAATCACCCTGTATATGTATCGTATCTGTAACTAAGAAAATAAAGGGAAATTTTAAAATTTAAATATTTTCAAATTTTGATTCTATGATTTTAAGTTTGACCAAAAAAGAGCACATGACACCTACATTACTTTTTTGATGGCACTATAACAATTGCGGAGATACACTGTAAAACTATCGAAAATGGGACACCCTGTAGATACAGATAACCCGGAATTTTGAAAAAAATATTTCATATTATGAAGTTTCCCTAGATAAAAAACTAAAAATGATAAAGTTGGATTTTTAAGGTTTTTTCCGTGGAGTAACCCTAAAATTTGTACAATAAAATACCTTTTTGTTAAAAAAAAATTCCCAAAAAAGCTAGAAAATATCCTTGTATACCTAAAGAAATATGAAACCATACCTCAAAAGTGAAAAATACCAAAAAAATACCCAAAAAAAAACCAAAAAAAAAAACAAAAAATACCCCAAAAATATCGAAAAGAAAAATACCAAAAATATCAAAATTCAACAACATATTTAAGAGGAATTTCCAAAAAATACCCTTTATACAGAAGAAATTCCCTAAAATTCCCTTCACTTACACAGGGTGTCCGGGAAAATGTGGGAAATCTCCCGGATATGAAGAAAACAAGTGAAAAGAGTACTACAAGTTCATATAAACTTGGGAGCCCATATCTCTGAAGAGGAGGCATATACGAAAGAAGTTTATATGAATTTGTAGTACTCTCTTCACTTGTTTGCTTCATATCCGGGAGATTTCCTACATTTTCCGGTACACCCTGTACAATAAAATATAATATAATGTATTAGGTCGAAACTGTCCTTATAATTTGCGTCATTTACTTACCAGGTACCACCGACCATCATTGAGTGATGAAATACATGAAGAAACGTGACTTGATTATATTTCTTTCGCGCTATGAAAAAAAAGGTGTCTGACAAATCCATTATTTTATTTAAAAAGTACATATAGCAGGCCCAGGCAGCCTAAAAAATACAAAAAGAAATTAAGAATAGATAAATTCGGTCACATATAGGTTAATCCCAAACGTAGTTGTTTTCAAAAGCATGCTGTACTCGTACGGTCGTACGTATGTATAAGTCAAGGGCGGATCCAGAACTTCGGTTGGGGGAGTCATACAAGGAAACGTTACAAATACATTTTAAGATTATTCAATTTTTTATTGTTTTCAAAATTTATAAAAAAAATTATTTTTAAATTTAGTTCCGTCCACAGAATAAGGCAGCTAAAGGACCCCGCACGGAACATATGGGAATCGGCCCTCGGTTAAAAACTTTGATACTCGGGGATATTATCCAAAAATCGATGCTGATCAAAAGTCTCCATGGGCCCGAGGTCCGAAAATGCGATCCCGGGGAGCTACCTTCATCGCAATCAAAATAGTAAAAATGAGCAAATGCACTGGCAATAATGTGTCAGGCTTCCATAGCTCCTATTCTAATTAACTTAGGAATTTCATATGCCGATTTATACTGTATTATATGGCGTATTTCAGGAAAATATTTTCCAATATATAGGGTGACCCAAAAAAGTGTAGTAACATAATGCTGTCTGTTTTTAAATGGGACACAGTATTTTATTGCATAGGTTCGTATTATTGTCCTTTTAATTGCCTAAAGTTTTATTTCATTTGGTTATGTAGTTTAAGAGTAATAAATTAAAAATTAAAAGAAAAGTTTTGGAGTCAATTCAAAAAAACTACCTAAAATAACTTTTTTAACCAAGGCATTGAGTAGAATTTAACAAGAGGTCTAGAGATACTGTGAATATAATAACGTTTATTTATACAGGGTTAGTTTTATGTGGTTTGCGGGGGGGGGATTTAATTTTAAATCTCTCCACTCCTCAAAAAAATTCCATGCTAAACCGTCCTGACATAAAACTTACCAAGTTATCAAAAAACAGCATAAAAATAGCTTCAAGAATAACGTAATTATTGAATTTACCCGATTTTTTTGGAAAATCAACTGCTATTGACGAGACAAAATTGCCGCGTTTGTCAAACAGGCGTACAAGGTGTCCGGAAATGATGAGCAACAGATTTAGGGAATAATTGTAGACCGAAAATAAATACTACCTCTTCCTATAACATTTTTTCGAAAATTGATTATTAACGGAGTTACAGGGTGATAAAGTTAAATTTTATTTCAAGTTTTATTGCAATAGCTCTTGCCACGCTCATAATATTTTGATGAAATCTCGTATATGGGGCTTTTTCGGGATGAGGAATACATATTTGCCAACCGTTTTTTCGCATTTTGTAGAGGGCGCCACATACGAACCTATACTTTAACTTGAATGGTCCCAACTTTTGTGTGCTACACTGTATGCGCATTTTGACTGAATATTTTTATTCTCCTAACCTTTTGACATAAAAAAGGTATACTACTTTTGTTTCGATAAATCTAACCATTTTCGAGAAAAACGCTAAAATAACATTGCTTGCATGTGACGAATACGGAATCATTTATATTTATTTTAAAGCCCCATATACGAGATTTTCTCGAAATATTATGAATGTGGCAAAAGGTATTGCACAAAACTGCAATTCAAATTTAACTCTAACATGCTGTAACTGCGTTAATAATCAATTTTCGAAAAAATATTATAGGACGAGGTAAATTATTCCCTAAATTTTTAGCTCATCATTTCCGGACACCCTGTATATGTCATTTTCCGTGTTCCACTGTTGGGGGGGAGGGGGTTATAGCCCCCATGACCCCCCCCCCCTGGATCCGCGCTTGTTATACGTATGTAATAATTTATAGGACTAAGATTTAATGCTACATACCCTTATAGCTTCAGGTGTATTCGAATGATCTATAGGTTCACAATTCCAATTATATCCACTCCACATGTGAACTGCCTAAAATTAATAAATTAGTCTATTTCGATAGTAAATATAACCACCAATTTTTAGCAATAAAAAATGTTTAAGTGTCGCGATCAGTTAATATCAGAGTCCTATAGGAAAATAATTTTCTTTATGAACTCCACTTTATATTCTGAATCCAACGATATATCACACCTATTATTTATTATTATTACTATTTCTGTGCTCGAAAATGGAAGAAAAAATTTATGTTACATTATTATTATTAATATTGTACATAATGTCAAATGAAAAAATAATTTTATTTACAACCATGCATGTAATAATGAGATTTCATCTATCTTTGAGAGGTGGAAAGTTGACGTTTTTTTAATTTTAAATTATTTTTTTGTAATTTTTTAAAAAATCGATATCTCAAAATATAATATACGAACACACTTTTTAAAAAATGCTAATAGCTTTGCGTGTTTAGATATGTCTACTTTTGCCCTAATTGATAGAGTGGTCCTCAGCATTGAATATTGTGACCAAATCGTTGATATCTGCTTTGTCTTGGGATTTTCACTGAAATAAGCTAGTAGCGCCGACTCAGAACCAGGATTTTGAACTTTGTTTCCCGTACACCATTCTTTGAAACAGTTATATGCCTTGTTATATCTTGGGCGGCTTTTAGTTGGCAAAAGATCTTCTTCTACTATTTTTGCTGCTTCTCGAATCTCTGGTGGAGTAGCAGCGATATCAAATTTCTCATCTGATCTGAGCATTTTTCTGTTGTTAAAATAATATAGTGGATGTTAGATGTGGTTGTAAATAAAATAGTATACAAACCTCGGTAAAATGTTTCATTACTGTGTCGAGACTTACCGACTCTCTCGACAGGAATGAAATACTTTCCACCTCGGTACGTAATATACTATTTAACATTAACTAGATCATAAATATTCGCGATTTGTGTGTTATAATGGACACTAAGTTAATTTTTAGCCCTCATATTGAACAGGATATTAATAAGTGTATTGATTTTTGGGATTTATTATAAGAAATAGTTTAAATTTTAATAATCATCAAACAGTTCTAAACTTGTATTATGCGTTTATATTTAGTAAACTTAGTTTTGCATCGGTTGTTTGGAACCCTCAGTACGCGGTTTACCAGCGAAGGCTGGAAAGTATTGGAAACAAATTTTTACGGTTCTTATCGCGAAAATCAGACATAGCTATAATCAATAGCAACTATAAGCCTATAATGGAAAAATTTTCTGTAATTCCACTTGCTGAGAGACGAATGGTTTCCGATGTAGTTATGATCTACAAGTTGGTGAACGGTCTTGTTGATTCGCCAACGCTGAGTTCAAAGTTAAGCTTTAATGTTCCGGTTAGGGACTTAAGGCTTCAAAATACTTTTAATATTGCACTAAGAAATACAAATTCTGGAAAAAATTCTCCTCCCTGTAGAGCGACTAAGGCATTTCTTTAGGGATGGAAATGTTCGATATGTCTATAATTAGTTTTAAAAAATATGTAAAATCAATGCTATAAATGTTCATAACTTTTAATTTAACAAAATTTAATGTATACTTAATTTAAGCATTAATAACTCCCACTAGCCAATACCACAACCTGGATGCTATATTGGGGTTAGTGCCTGTTGTATCCCTATTTTTGTAAATAAAATAAATAAATAAATAACAATAAAAACAAAAATATTTTCAATAAGGTAAGAAGATGAGTTTTTTAGTGCGAAAACCCCTAATAAATAATAGGTTGGATACAGAAAATAAACTGGAGTTCAGAAAACTTAAAATCGTCGATTAAGGTTGTGAAAAAACTGAACGTCAGATTCAAAAATGTAATTAAATTATCTTATGGAGGAGAAAAAGTGGCAACGAGAATGTAAAACTTGTTTTCACATATCTCTTCAAATAGAATTAGGAAACAAAAAGAACGAGATCGTAAGAATTCGGTTGTGCCCAAATATCTTCGAAAATATTCCGAATTTTTTTAATTTGAAAACATTGCGTTGCAGAACTCACTAATGGGTAACTTTTCTCTAATTTGATCGCTTCTGTATGTCCTATGGATAACGAGACCCCTGTAGAATGCATTGTTATCTGTGTCACCCTGTATACAAAATACTAAAAAAATATATGCTACAATGTGTTCATTAAAGGCCGACGCGCCGTGAGGCGCCCTTGCCAGCGGTACCCCGTTGGGAGCCGCCTGACCTTGGCCGAGTCATGGGCGTGCTATGATTATTTTAATAATGTAATAAAAATAGGAAATTCTTCAATAATTGCATTTTATGTTGGAACCTAGGTAATTATTTTACACATTGGCAATCACTTCACAGGTTTGACTATGAAGGGTTTTACCACGAGTATATTCATTCATTATCACAGTTTTAAAACAACGAACACAATTTAACACAATATAATATTGCCCTGCTTATCACTACGCAACTGGAGAAGCATATTGGACATCGCCGAACAACCACGCCGGCACAATGGGCGTGTTACCAGACGCGTGTCGTCATTCTCTGTCTGGGATTTAACCTATCAAATTAGCTCTAGCCACCTGTTACCCATGGTTACCGTTGATATTGCACCATGTTGCCTTTTTTAAAATTAGAATTACTATAACAAAACAATATTTTATTTTGTATTTAAATATTAAAATAACTAGTATGAGGAGAAAGTTTTAAGAACATTGAAACAATAACAGAATATTAGTTTCTTCTATACTTATGACAATTTATTTTAAATGGCTAAATTTAATTTTAAGGTTTACTTGGTAACATATTAAATTAAAATTTAATATATGTGACAACATTGTTAACCCAAGAAATTTTCTAGCCCGCATTCCTTTTGTAGCTATAGATATACTTGTCGACCTGTACTGGACTTCGACTCGTATGAACCATGTGCCAACCAATTTTTTCCTCCATACCACATAAGTTTTAATCATGCAGAGTAACGTCTGTCTACTAACAAATGTATTGCCGAATCGGCAATTTGTGCGTCAATTAACATAGCCGTGTCAATAAACCTTGTTGTTTGTAAGTTCAATAAGGTGGATTTTTAATTCATTTTTTGATATTTAAATTCTATAATGCATTAATTAGGGATTAAGTCAGTTTTTAGATATACAGGGTGTTATATAACGTGTCCAAGATAAGGAGGGCCAGTACAGGGATCTCGGAAACCGTAAGAGATACGAAAATAGTCTTCTAATCAGCGTTTAAAATTTTGCAGCTCGCAGCGGAAATGAGATAATTGAATGAATCAAAAAACGAAATGTTTAGAATACATCCAAGATTACAACAGTATATAAATAAAATTATCCAACTCAATTTTCCTACAGGGTGTTTTGAAATTACGACCAAAAACAACAGTTTGATTTACTCTTGTATAATATAGCCCAATCGAAAAATGTTACTTTATAAAATAATTAAGGAAAAAAACAATAAATTGATCTACAAACTGATAACAAAATCATGAAAATCGTATAAAAAATAAAAAGTTATAAAATATCCAATTTGACCAAAATTTCAGGGTGGCGGAATTTTGTGGTCGAAGAGTATACCTACACCGTGTCCAAGATAAGGAGAGCCAGTACAGGGATCTCGGAAACCGTAAGAGATACAAATATGTGATTAACACATCGAAACAATTGTGAATAATATTATTATTACTAAACCGATTCCGATAAAATGTACAGAGTTTCATGGAAAATTAAACATACTTTGAAAGAGGCGAAAAAAAATTTCAAAATGGTGGCTATTTTTTTCTGACTATATAATTGTTTACAAAAAATCATACGGTTTGTCAATTTTTTGTGGTTCTTGCAGAATCCACAGCAAAATCAGTAGGTATCTTCACAAGGATTCAGCTCGTGCAATGGTTAAGAGACTGTCCATTAAGAAATTGATTATATCTTGAGACATATATTTGTATTACGCACCCGATATAAATTTGGTATACCCAGACTCGAGTAAATCAAAATTTCTATTTATAAAAATAATAATTTTCTTTGAAAAATGTATGCACATTTCTCTACATTCCAATTTTTTATCTCTAGTGAAACATACCTTATTGTTCAACGGGGGGAAGGGGCTCGAGGGTGCTGGGGGAGATTAAAAAAAACATAAAATAAATGTTTCTCCAATGATAATATCGTAAAAATAAACCACCTTTGTCTATTCCAATTTGCATAATTTAATAACCATAAAAAGGGGTGTAATATAATAAAATATTAGAAACAAAATGCAATGTTACCATATTTATAACGGTTTCTTACAATTAAAAATATTTTTTATCTCATGTTACCAAGATAATCTTTTTGGCCACGATTCTTTCGAAATTCGCCTGTGTGCGTCGGTTCAAAAGTTAGAGCCAAAAAAGTAAATCGCGAAAGGGATTGGGGAGGTTTGGGGCTCTGTATCTCTATGACAAATTAGATTTTATTTAAACCTTCAAATCCTGAGATGAAAGTAACATGCAGAAAAATGATCATAATTAGTAGGACAATTCTTACTTCTCTAAACAACCATATATTTATGGCTATTTGTAGTAAATTATAGATCCTTATTGCTCTTGTTAATTCATAAGGTTTCTTATCTTTCATATACCTTGGACCGTATACTTTTACAATAAGTAGGTATGCCGTCACTAATATCAACAATGGTACTGGACTGCCAACAAGAACCCAATCATTTGTCCTGGGATCTAAAAATTATAAAATATGAACATGGGTTAGGTATGTAAACAAATTCAACACGATTAAATCATTTTTAAAATTGGAACTTAAAAATTGACCACCATTAGGTGGGCTAAATTTAATTGACTGTCATTTCCGGTTATACCAGAAGTAGCTGCCAACCGTTTTCTAAATACAACATGGTAATTTTTAATATATTTTTCGATTAAGCGTTAAATACTAAGCACATTTTTTAGAACATATTTTTGTCGGACTCTGGACTTTTTGTAATTATTTGGCAAATGCATGACGATGAAGTAATCCATATAATTTTTTTACCTTAGCTCTTGTACTAAAAATTTTTTCTCGCCGAATAGCTAGAAGATCATTAAGTCTCAAAAATATTTCAAATTCGGCAGAAAATGTACAGGGTGGTCACAATTCAAGGTCCATTGTGATAGAATTCAACCGTTAAAAACTTTCTTATTTTAAATAGAACACCCTGTATATTTTTGTTTAATTTGATGGCAAATTAGTTGTTCTTTATAAATAGTATTTACTATCCTATACCTATATCCAAGCTTTTTCTCAAAAAATCCAATTTTATTCCGAAAATACTATTTATTCAAGTGTGCTATGAAAACAATTGTACTTAGGGGCTGTATACTGACGGATTTTCAAGTGAAGATTTTTTAAATTTATTTACGGTTAACATTGAATGTAGCAAAATTAAATTAAGAGCATGTCGAATATATCGGGATAAATATCCGAATAGGCCGATTCCCACACCTGATATTATTAGCAGACTAAATAATAATTCTTTAATATTTGGATCATTTGAAGCCCAAGTACGACGAATTGAACCAATACTGGACAATGAGGTATTTGAAGTTACCATTTTAGCCTAAGAATTTAAAGTTTATAAACTTGTTTCCTTGCTATTTTTTAAAAAAATAATATTTAAACCATTAAATTTAAAACAATTTAAAACAATCAACTGTATTTTATTTATAAATTCAATTAAGACACTTTTCGTCCGTATAGACATCAGAATACCCCTAAGTACAATTATTGTTTTCATAGCACACTTGAACAAATAGTATTTTCGGAATAAAATTGAATTTTTTGAGAAAAAGCTTGGATATAGGTATAGGATAGTAAATACTATTTATAAAGAACAACTAATTTGCCATCAAATTAATTGAAAATATACAGGGTGTTCCATTTAAAATATGAAAGTTTTTAATGGTTGAGTTCTTTCACAATGAACCTTAAATTGTGACCACCCTGTACATTTTCTGCCGAATTTGAAATATTTTTGAGACTTTCTAGCTATTCGATGAGAAAAAAAATTTAGTCCAAGAGCTAAGGTAAATAAATTATATCACCCTGTATAGTATGATAGTATGTCGGCCATATAGGCTGTAATGAAAATGGCGTACTGAATTTTTCGGTAATTTTGTTTATTATATTATCGAATATTGAAAAATTCACGTCTAAATTAATAAACTGTTATTTCGTTAATAATGAACCACTTTTAATACTTTTTGTTTTAACTGATTCTAGAAGATTTTAGAAGATTCTAGAGTTAGTTTAGGGCAGGGTACGTCCTGATACATCTGTACGTGATAGCGCATATTGTTGTTTCGACAATATAAATATATAATTTTGGTAACTCTAGTGGTATGGCGATACTTTTGACCCAATATCTAACCCGGATATACAGGGTGAGTTTTTTAAAGTGTTACAAGACGATATCTCGCAAACGGTTTAAAATATTTTCTTGAAATTTTAATGAGGTAATAGTGAGATGGGGGGACATATTTAAACATATTTTTGTTATCTACCCCCTTTCTCCATTTTGAGGGGTGGGGGGTAACTTTGAAATTTTAAATGGGAATATGTACTTTTGTTTTAAATTCGGATCTACGTAAAAAACTACGTATTTGTACAAAAAAAAATTTTGGTTAGCTCCACTGGTTACCGAATTATAATTAATTTATTATTAAATTTCTATTGGATTTAAGAAATAACTAAATTTAAAATAAATCAAGTTCACTTATTTCAAAATTATTATTCGTTTACATGGAAATGCGTTGTTTTGACTTCAGTCAGTTGAGAATTTTTACATATCAACGATTATTTCTCAGCTTGGTCACTTGGTCAATTGAACATGGAATCGAATTTTAGTGTGCAAGTTGATATGTTGTTAATGTTTGGGGAGTGCAGAAGAAACTACAGACAAGCTTCACTAAGGTGGGTGGAAAGGTTTCCTAACAACCTGAAATCTCACATGGCATTTAAAAGGCTGGAAACTAGATGTCGCACTACTGGCAGCCTGAAGTCAAAACCACGATTTCGGAAGCGAACTAAAACAGATGCAGATAGGGCAGTTGGAGTTTTAGGAATGGTACCTATTAACCCGCATGTAGGTTCCAGACGGCTTGCTGCAGATGCTGGAATAAGCCAAAAATCGGTTGTGACCATATTGCATATGTACAAATTTCATCCATACCACATTACACTCCACCAAGAGCTTTATGGGCAAGACTTTGAAAATCGCGTTACATTTTGCAATTGAGTAACAGGGCAAATGCAAGGAAATAACAGGTTTCTAAAGAATGTTGTTTTTTCTGATGAAGCTAGTTTCCAGAATTGAGGCCAGGTAGGATTTTAAGTTATCCCTTGTCGGTAGAAATTTTTTTTTTATTGTTTGTTTTCTTAAAGGTAAATAGACACAATATGCACTACTGGGCATCGGAAAATCCCCACTAGATGAGAACTGTGCCAAATCAACATCCTTGGTCAGTTAATGTCTGGTGTGGTATAATTGGAGATAGGGTTATTGGTCCGCATTTCTTTGAACGCCATTTAAATGGAGAAATGTATACAGATTTTTTAAGGAACGAATTACCACTATTATTAAACCAAAACATAAATCCTGACATGTTGTTTTCAACAGGATGGAGCTCCACCGCATTATGCAATACAGGCCCGTAATCATTTAAACGAATTGTTTGAAAACAGGTGGATTGGTGGAGCTGGTCCGGTCAATTGGCCTGATAGGTCTCCGGATTTGACCTTGACTTTTTCTTCTGGGGATTTATAAAAGACAAAGTGATGGCGACTGCACCTACAACTATAGACAATATGAAAGACCGAATCCGCTTTGCCTGCTTATTAGTGACACCTGAAATGTTAGAGCGGGTACGAAATTCGTTTAAAAAAAGAGTGAGAAAGTGTTTGGAAGTTGAAGGGAGACATTTCGAACATCTTCTGAAACATGACAGGCGATAAAGGGTAAATAATATTTTTTAAATTTTTATAACCTAATTAATTATAATTCGGTAACCAGTGGAGCTAACCAAAAATTTTTTTGTACAAATACGTAGTTTGTTACGTAGATTCGAATTTAATAAACAAAAGTACATATTCCCATTTAAAATTTCAAAGTTACCCCCCACCCCTCAAAATGGGGAAAGGGGGTAGATAACAAAAATATGTTTAAATATGTCCCCCCATCTCACTATTACCTCATTAAAATTTCAAGAAAATATTTTAAACCGTTTGCGAGATATCGCCTTGTAACACTTTAAAAAACTCACCCTGTATATCTAATTGGATCGAATTGATGATGCCGGATTAACGAAATTCTACTGTATACCCGGAATAATGGAACGACCAGATTTTCGACAGTTGACACCCAAACATGACAGATCAAAGAGCTGATAAACAATTTCCGAAATTCCCCCGGTTTGTAAAGATCCGGCATATGCTGGTGTCAGCCCCTATTTATATAGTTTTCAACTGATTTTCGGACGTTTTTAGTTCTATGCTAATCCTTAATCGTTAATTTTCAGCTTTTATTGAATATTTTAGGTTATGAACTTCTTTTCTAAATTTTAGACTTTAATTATGGATAATAATTATTGTTTGTCCAGTACGTCAGCTGAGACCAATGCTCTAATATGGTAACAGTCACGGTAGTGTAAACACTGTTGTTTTCATTATATTTGCTCAATTTTGAAGAACATGTACCTATAGGTTCTATAATAAAGGGTTTTCCAATAAGAACGATATGATTTTAAAATGAAATAAAATTAAAATTATTTCAGATACAACCAATCCTTTTATATTATATTAAAGTACTTTCGATAACGTTTATGTTTTGAATAACACATCGTTTAAATGTCCACCTCGAGTTCGCCTTCACTGTCACTATTCAGTATCACTATCATCAGTATCAGTCCCAACTTGTATTATAAGGGGTTCAATCTCCTCCATCATCCCAAAACTTATTTTCTATGTCGACAAAACTTTTCCCAATCGACTGCTTTTACTGAGGCAATTACTTCGTCCAGAAGCTTCCTTAATTTAGATATACTAAATTCCCCTGATGTATTGCGATCTCTAATGAAATATTTAATTTGAGCCCAATACATCTCAATGGGGTTTAATTCACACATATACGGGGGTGCTCTTAAAGGAGTGTGGCCGTATTGTCCGATAATGGACCACCACATCATTTTTGTCATTATTGAGAGGTTTATGACGGTGGACAAGTTCAAACAATTCAGTTCCTAGATGCTAGATAATGATTTATCCCCTTCTGTCGCTTAACTGGCAATATAAATGCATTAATTTGCTATTCATCTTCACACACCCTGTACTCATTGGGAATCACTTCACGGGTTTGACTATGAAGGGTTTTACCACGAGTATATTCATTCATTATCACAGTTTTAAAACAACACTTTTAAGAAAACACAATTTAACACAATATAATAACTCTTGCCCTTCTTGTCACTACGCAACTGGATGAAGCATATTGGACATCGCCGAACAACAACGCCGGCACAATGGGCGTGTTACCAGACGCGTGTCATCATCCTCTGTCTGGGATTTAACCTATCAAATTAGCTCTAGCCACCTGTTACCCATGGTTACCGTTGATATTGCACCATGTTGCCTTTTTTAAAATTAGAAGCACTTTAACAAAAAAATATTTTATTTTGCATTTAAATATTAAAATAAATAGTATGAAAAGAAAGTTTTAAGAACATTGAAACAATAATAGAATATTAGTTTCTTATATACTTATGACAATTTATTTTAAATAGGTAAATTTAATTTTAGGGTTTGTTAAATTAAAATTTAATATATGTGACAACATTGTTAACCCAAGTCCGCATTCCTTTTGTAGCTATAGATAAACTGGTCGACCTGTATGTGCTTTGTAAGTTGTGAAGGGATGGCAGGCAAAGGGGCGAGCACTAGGGCTACCCCCTTCAATCGCACGTATCAGAACGCGACTTACTCTGCCCCAAACTTTAAAATTTTAAAATATTTAAGCACATTCTTGCGAATTTTAACCATATAACTCTTTAAAAATTATGTTCATTAAAATGCGCACTACCTTTACTAATAATACAGCCGTCATATAATATGGATACTATTTCTAGAACCTAACTAGCCTATTACTGCTCACCTGCAAACTCGGTAAAAATTAATTTATAATATGACAATGTTTCGTTGTCAGCAGTCCCAGTTCTTGCTTCCATTGTGGTTATTGGTAAACTAAATTTTACAAGCTAATTTTAATGTACGCTAATAAATTACAAAATGACCCGTGATTGGAAATTTATATAGCAATTGATATATTTGCATACAATAACACCCTATTTAGCATAGCCCACAAAGAATACCTAAATGAAAAATAAGCTATTATGCCAGATTATGACGTCCATGTTCTGTAGACAACATGATTTTACGAAATCCGATAACACTTTTTATTCGGAAAAGAATCATCATCGTAATTTTGTAAACAGATTCCCGATTTTCTTTAACAATTTTTAATAATACATTCTATTTTGCTCGCAACCAAGTACAGTAAGTCTGGTTCGAACAAAGATTCTTAAATCAAGGAGGATTCAGCTTTGGTTCACAGTCTTGGAAGAATAAACAAATTAGTGTTGGGAAAAAACCGATGATTTTAATAATCGAGTACTTGATTCTCGAGCGACTTTAATAATCGAGTGAATCACTTGAAATTCCAATCCACCAAGCGATGACGTCACCGACTGCTCGGCGGCAGCCTAGTCGTATACATGTGATCAGGTAGGGTATTTATCAGGCACGTAACTACGGGTGGGCACAGGTTTAGCTAAAAAATTGTAGTAGCCACCAAAAAAATCCAGAAATTTATTTATTTGTGAATAATGAATTTTTACCACGTGTCGATACCAAACAAAAAAACTGCAAAAAAGAACCCAAATATTTATTTATTGTTCGGGTTTATAATTGTGCGTTTTTTAACCCGAACAAAAAGTATTACGAAGAGTTATTTTTCTTCACATCTTTCTCAATCTACGAGCATAAAATAAGTAGATATTTAAAATGGCTTGTCAAATTCTTCCACTTTAAATTATCAGGTGCCCACTGTGTGCCCTTAAAAAATGTAGGCTTAGTTACGCGACTGGCAACATAAGAAAATAGGTGATTATTTTTTTAAATTTATGTTTATAGTCACCTAAAAGTTCCTGTTTAAATTTAAGAATGTTTACTTTTGGTTACCAAAAAATTTGTCGATACCTATGTTTTGTTAACTATTTTGCTCGTTTTCTTATTTTCCATTAATATTTTCTATAATGTATGTTATTTTTAAGAAGTCTTCTTGAGTTTAATAATAAAAAGTTCCTGTTTAGATTTAAAAATGTTCACTATAAGATTATCAACGATTTTTTTATATATTTTGTTAACCATTTTGTTCGTTTTGTTATTTTTATTTACAATTTCTATTATTATGTTATTTTTGAGAAGTTTTCTCGAGTTTATAGTAAATAAAATTTTTTAAATGATATCCTTTAATTTTTTAATATTTACAATCGGAGACCTAAACTACGCCGCTGGCTAGCAAAACCCATGTCGCGATGACTCTGCTAAGGAATTTGCCATACTTTTTTACCATATATGCAACTTCTCGTTCGTGTGCCTTTAAGAAGGACGTATGTCGTGTACCTGCTCAGCGTCAAACTCGGACGTCGCCAATCTGATGGCGCGGGTCATAAACCGAAGGTCGTGTATTAAGTGACAAGCGATATTTTTCGGTTTTTCGCCTGAATTTATAACTAGGGTATTTCCTATCGAGTGAAAAACTGTTCGAATACTCGATCACACTACAGCGGTACATTTCCGCCGGCGTCAAGCGAAGCTCGGGTATCGAGTGAAATATACTAAGTGACGAGCGACGGTTTTCGCCTGAATAGATAACTCGAGCGGTTTTTTCTAATAATCGAGCGATGTCGGTTATTTCAATAATCGAATGATCAAGCGGTTTTTCGCTCGAGCGCTAAAACAAATCACAATCTTAGGTAGGCTGTAAACAACTTTCCAGAGAAGCAATCGGGGAGCTCTGAAAATTAGACAAAGACATTAAGTCGCCTTCGAGCGTTCGCAAAGTACTTTCTATAAAGCGCTTATTGGAACGGCCGTCTTTCATACCTGCTTTCACGTTTAACACTACCGGATAAACAACTGTCATATTTGTCGTTATTGTTAAATAATATTCTTTGGTATGTTTCAGTGTTTATGGGTTATAAGTATTGATTGTGGAAAAAATAGCAATTCTTAACTCAATATGGTAAGACTGTGCCAAGTCAATATAGACTTTTGAATCCCGTCCGTCGATTTTTGTTTTTCCTAACCAAGACATATCAAAACGATTAGCGGCAGAATGAACACAGAAACAGACAATTAGAAAGAGATGTGGATTCTATGTTCAGAAGGAAGCCGACCTCTACGGCTTGTTTCAGAAGGACGTCTATTCTTGACTTAGGAGAATGATCATCTCGGGAGAAGTGAGTATTCCTGTCTCTGTATTTCTCTGCTTTCCTTAGAGATAGCAATAATCACTTTTCTCTACATAATCGTTCTCCTAAATCGAGAATAGACGCACAGGCCGTTGAACATCTTTGATCAGTTTATTCACTTATATTGTTATATGTTAATATATTCATTGTAATTGGCAAACAGCAACACTATTACGCTGTTACGATGTAAGAACATCAATATAATTGACATTATACTGAAAAATGGTATTGTAAGCCAGTGGCGCAACTACCGTCGGTCTGGCCGGTTAGATTGTCCGGGGCTCCGAGCATCAGGGGGCCCCCAAAAGTGCTGAACAAAACAAAAATTTATGTGGAATCGAAACGATCTAATAAAAGTTTTTAGTGAAAAAGCTGATTTTTCAGTTTTTCATATTCGTTATCTACATTTTCATCGCGGACATGCATATATTAGGTTTGTTCCAACACCCTATTTTTGTATCGTTCTAGAACCGTCACGAAACTGTTGGGATCGATTTTGTGCGCAGGCGTTCATTTGGCACTGTTTGTTTTATGACCATTATCTGTAAAAATCACAGCTGATCCTGATCGCCTGTCTGATTAGTGCTTAGACTAGGAAAGAAGATTAGTTAATTATCATAAATCATAACCCTACTTTTGTTGCTTAATTTCTTCCTCTAAGCTTGAGTATTATCTTTTGTCGTTCCGTTTTGTTGTATTTAATAATTATACAAATGGAAGATGTTGGCCCACCCGGCATCGCCCGGTGAGATACCATTGCATCGGTTTAGGTGGCGTGAAGTTTGCTCCTTGAGTTAACTTCTGCTCATTGAGTTGACGTTTCGTCACTGTGCCGATGTTTCCGGTTACCAGGGTGGGACCCCACCAAAAATAGCATGATGGAAGCTCCAGGCCCAAAATACTCCGGAGGTAAACTCGCCCCCCATTCGGATCTCCGGGCGGGGGCTGGACTTGGGGCCCCATCAAGCGAAGTTCATCAAACAACAACCATTTCCGACAATTTACTGGGATCTAACAACACTCAACGAAGAAATGGTGTGGCACCTGCAGTTGCTAACCAACCCAGAACTAGCAACTTCAAAATTAATTTCTGCAATATTGGAGGGCTTAACACGAACTTCAATTCAGTCCACCAGCACTTACAATCTTCCAAGCCTCATGTGCGCGCACTGACCGAGACAAAGGTCAGATCGTCAACAAACACCGTCAGCTATTTATACCCTGGATACGATTTTCATTTTCGATTCCGACGCAACTTCGGCGTATGTCTTTTTATTCGAGACGATCTCTGCTGCCAACGAGAACCTGAACCTACACTGGAACCGAAAGACTTTGATGCAATGTGGTTTAAAATATCAACGCCGAAAATCACCAAGTTTATCTGCTGCCTTTACCGTCCTCCAAGCGATACCCATTACAGAGACCTATTCTCATCTCTATCCAATACAATCGACTTCTTGCAAACCAACCATCCAAATGCCGAGATTGCTATCTTTGGCGACTTTAACGTCCACAATGTCAACTGGCTTAAATATTCAAATACAGACGATGAGCAAGGCCGCGAGGCCGAATCCTTCGCGATCAGTTCTGGTCTAACTCAACTCGTAGAAGAACCAACGCGGATTCCAGACAGAGCTGGAGATTTTGCTAGTCTTTTGGATCTTTTCTTAACGTCAAATCCCGATCTATATACAGTCACCGTACAGCCTCCGTTAGGGTCTTCCGATCACAAACTTATTTCAACTCTAAGCGAACTACCAATTAATTCTGAACAACCTCCTAAACCTCGCAAGATATGGCATTACAGATCGGCCGAGTGGGAAGACCTGAAAGACCATTTTCGGACTTTTCCTTGGATGAGCGTATGCTTCTCTTCTGATGATCCATCCGTCTGTGCTGGGGAGGTCTCCGACGTCATTCTAACGAGCATGGAAGCATTTATCCCATCCTCCCAAAAACGCTCTTCCAACGGCAAGCCCTGGTTTAGCAAGGATTGTGAGCGTGCTGTCAAATCAAAAAATCTGGCTTACCGACAGTGGCGTACAAACCCTACCACTGAGAATCGCACCATCTTTGTCACCGCTCGAAACCAATGTAAGCTAACAATAGATCAAAGCAAAGAAGCCCATAACGTGAGGATCAAAAACAAACTTCTTGACTGTCCAAACGGATCAAGGTCCTTTTGGTCAGTCGCTAAGGCCGTCAGCCAAAACTTTACCAAATCAACTATTCCACCTCTAACACGTCCCGATGGTACAATAGCATCCACAGCCGGAGACAAAGCAAACTTACTTGCTGAACTATTTTCTTCGCATTCCACTGTAGATTTCCAGGGAAGAACACCACCCGACATTCCTGCAGTTGAATCCGAAATGACCGAAATCGTATTCCGCCAAAGGAAGGGGAAGGGGAATCCTGAAAGGACTCGACGTCAAAAAAGCTACTGGTCCAGACGAGATTCCTATTATAGTTCTCAAGAGATGCGCCGATGAACTTACACCAGTATTTTGTAGACTTTTCAACTTATCCTACAAAAAAGGAATATTTCCATCTTGTTGGAAGACGGCGCGAGTCCAGCCTATTCCAAAGAAAGGTAAGAGTAAAGTAATGGAGAAAGCTATTAACCAACATCTTCTAAAGTACCTGGAAGGCTTCAACATTATCAGCGATCATCAATATGGTTTTCGGAAGTCCAGATCAACTGGAGATCTTCTAGTCTATGTCACCCATATTTGGAACAACGCAATCGAACATCATGGGGAGTCTCGGGTTGTTGCACTGGATATTTCTAAAGCTTTTGATCGTGTTTGGCATGAGGGGCTTCTAAGTAAACTGCGATCCTATGGTATGCCCAGTCGATTCTGTGCATGGTTGTCTAGCTTTCTTAAGGACCGCTCTCTGCAAGTGGCGATTGACGGATTTCTCTCAGACACCTTCACCATCAATGCCGGGGTTCCTCAAGGTTCCATATTGTCTCCCACTCTCTTCTTACTCTACATTAACGACCTTCTAGTGAAAACTAAAAATCCGATATTTAGTTTTGCTGACGATAGCATACTTATCTCATCTTTCTCTTTGAATGCGCAAACATCGGCTGCCGACGCACATCTTCGCAGACAGCATGAAGTATCACGCCTAAACAAAGACCTGGAAGAAATTTTGGCTTGGGGTGACAGTAACCAAGTCGAATTTAACGCTAAAAAACCCAGTCAGCAGTTTTCTCTAAAAAGGTTAACATTACAGAACCGGAAATAGTCATGGGCGGACACGCAATCCCACTGGCTTCATCTATTAATTTGCTGGGCGTCAATCTGGGAGGAAATATGTCTTGGCATAACCACGTTGTGGCAATCGCCAAGATAGCTTCTCAGAAGCTTGGGGTACTCTTCCGAACCAGAAAGTTGTACACACCTCAACAACTTTTGACACTATAGAAAGCCCAGATTCGACCATCACTAGAATACTGCTCTCATGTCTGGAGCTCTGCACCCAAACATACTCCTCGGCTACTGGATTCCATCGAAAGGAGGGCTATTCGTCTGATCGGAGACCACGAGCTGACGAAGAACCTCGACAGCCTAGAACATCGAAGACAGGTTGGGGATTTGACTCTCTTTTACAGATATTTTCATGGAAGGTGCTCGGCTGACCTTGCCTTCTTAATTCCGCCCAGAGCGACGAATAGCAGAAATACACGACAAACCACTACCGCCCATCCATATGTGGTTACGCTTAATACTCCTCGAACTTTATTTAAGAATTCTTTCATCTGGAGGACTACTTCCTTGTGGAACGACCTTCCCGAGGTCGTTTTTCCCAAAATAACGTGATTAATAATGTAACATATTTCCCTGGTAAGGGCCCCCTTCTGATAAATTGTCTGGGGCCCCCGTTTATAGAGTTACGCCACTGCTGTAAGCTGTTTTACTAGTAAGAAAAATAATAAAACACTATATATTTACAACTTAATTAATTACTTTAATAAATACATATACAGTGGGTGTTCATTTGAAAACTTCCCACCACGGATTTATCGAAAACCACTGATTAAAAGAAAAAACGGCGAGACAAGTCAAAAGATTTGCCAAAGGGGACAACTTTTTAACCAAAAACTACTTCACCCCCTTTTACCCTCTGGCCCCCGGGGTCATCCCCTTAAAAATTTTAAATGACAAGGGGTAGCAAGTAATAGCTTGTTTGAAAGGTCTTTCAAAGTGCTTTATTTTGACGTTTGATTTTTTAAAATCGGTCGATTCGTTTTCGAGAAAATTAGAACGTACCAGATTTTTTCTATGTTCAATAGTTTTCAAAGAAAAAAACAAATTTGGTATATATTTTAATAATGCAATTCAGTTTTTAACAAGCTTCTCAGAAATATATAATACTTAATTTTTAGTCTTAATATTATGAACGTTTTTTTTTAAAACTATACAACATTTTTGGGTGGGCCTTTGTAGAAGCCTTTCTATAGTATGTAATTCTATGAAATTTATAAAATTTCTGAAATTATTATAATATTTATTAAATTAAAATAATTATGTTCTCGGCCTAAAATCTACCATACTATAAGCAAAATCGCAAGACTGGTGAAATAAATCTACCTTTGCTTCAATTGAAACAAAACTTATTATCATAATAAATAATAACTATTTGTGAAACACTTCTTATGCACAATGGTGAACAATTTCAAAAATATTTATGTGAAAGTTCCATAAACTTTCAATTTGTATTTCTTACATTTAATCCCACCAGTATTTTTTTTTTTAATATTCGTCATGGCCTATTCAAAAAAAATATACAGGGTGGCCCATCGAAAACGAAACAGAGACATTTACTGGCAGCTCAGTTCATTTTTGGAAAAACGCTCAGACCCGTCGATTTTGTTTTCGAGGGGGACACAAAATTGGAAAAAAATCACGTCAACAAGTGCAGCCTCCTGGACGGGGGTGGCACCACCCCTAAAATCTTAAATGGAAAGGGGGGTCGAGTGATACCTTATTTTAAAGGTCTTTCAATTCCCTTTATAATGATGTAAAATTCACAATACTTCAGTTCAGTAGTTTTGGAGATTTATTGATTTTAAGCTTACAGTACACTTTAATAGGTACATCTGATTAGTTTGTACTACTTTCAGAAGAAATTTGAGTAAAGGCAGTTACTTATTAATTTAATGCTTTTCTTCACTACGCCCATGGTTTGTTCATTCTGGTGTTCAAAATAGCGATTGGAGCGGTTTTTGTCGCGAAAAAAGTGGTTTATTGAAGAAAGATAAGCAGGGAATGTCTCGTACTTATTTTAAATAGGAATTTGTACATAGTTTGCGATTGATTCGACCAAACTCTGTTGTTAAAATACCTTTTACCGCTTTATTCATAAATTAACCATGGTATATTCCACGGCAGAAAGGATTGAAATTATCGAAATATTTTTCGGAAATAATCAGTGCGCTAATAGAACAGCACACATATTTAATGAGCGACATGAGAACAGTAACGTGCATCGAAAATATGTCCTAGAACTTATAGATAAATTTCGGGACACTGGATCAGTCGCCAATAAAAAACGCAACATTGAAAAGCCCATAAGGAACGAAGCAATAGAAGTGGGGATTTTAGGGAAAGTTTATGTAGATCCTACGTTAAGTACCCGCAAATTGGATACTGTGTGTGGTGTTAGTCGATGTAGTATCCAACGGATTCTGAAGGCCCATAGTTTTCGTCCGTATAAAATTCACCTTGTACAAGAACTTAATGAAGACGATTTTGATCGGCGATTACAATTTTGTGAAGATATGAGTGAACGAATTATAAACGATGAACATTTTCTATTCAACACTTGCTTTTCCGACGAATGTTCCTTTTTCTTACATGGCCTAGTAAACCGTCATAACTGCCGATATTGGTCAGATTCTAATCACAGAGTTTATCATGAGGTACACACACAGCAGCCACAAAAATTAAATGTTTGGGCTGGTATTTTTGGCGATCATTTAGTTGGTCTTTTTTTCTTGCCTGGAAATTTAACCGGTGAAATGTATTTGGAATTACTGCAAGACGCCATAGATACTGCATTAACAGCCATAATTGAAAATCGGAATGATCGGCGGTACATTGCGAATAGGTTGATGTTCCAACAGGATGGTGCCCCACCACATTACGCATTACGTGTTCGACAATATTTAGATCAGACGTTTCCAGGTCGATGGATTGGTAGAAGAGGTTCCATTGAATGGCCCCCAAGATCGCCAGACTTATCACCTTTGGATTTCTTCCTGTGGGGTCACTTAAAAAGCAAAATCTATGCTACTCAACCAACATTGTTAGAAGATTTGCGACAAAGAATTGTGAATGAGTGCCTTCAAATTACTCCTCAAATATTGCAAAATGTGCGGCAACGTTTTGAGCAAAATCTGTATTACTGCATGGAGAGTCATGGTGGTCATTTCCAACATTTACTTGGCTGACGAGTCAGTTCATTCTTAATTTTTAAAGTACTTTGCTACCAAATGTATTGATTTCCACTTATGATGTATTAAAGTTTTATTTAAGTTTAAAATCAATAAAACTCCAAAACTACTGAACTGAAGTATTATGAATTTTAGATCATTATAAAAGGAATTGAAAGACCTTTAAAATAAGGTATCACTCGACCCCCCCTTTCCATTTAAGATTTTAGGGGTGGTGCCACCCCCGCCCAGGGGGCTGCACTTGTTGACGTGATTTTGTTCCGATTTTGTGTCCCCCTCGAAAACAAAATCGACGGGTCTTAGCGTTTTTCCAAAAAAGAACTGAGCTGCCAGAAAATGTCTGTTTCGTTTTCGATGGGCCACCCTGTATATGGCATTGTATATGGGGGGGAAGGTCTAAATATTTATGGACTTCCATTTATATTCGTCTCCATTTGTACAATTTATGTTGTTTTAACCTTCTTGGAAGTACCATTTTGCTCGTTATTATTTTGTATTTTTGGTTCCGACTGTGTGTATGCACTCTTGTAAAAGTCAGAAAACAAATAGTAGAAGAATATCGCGTTGGGCATAGTAAAAATAACTGTCCACTTGGGGTAGTCACAGGAGGTAAATAACAATTGAAGTTGGTGAATGAATATTAAACAGAACTGGACCTAGAAGAAGAAAAAACAGAAAAGTTAAAACAAGGAATTATGGTCTATTTGTTGCTAATGTCACCAACAACATGTCGGTATCAGCGACAATAAAGGAGCCACCAGTGATTGATAGTGGAAGTCAACAGATCACTTTGAAAATTTGGTAGCTTATACAGGGTGATAATTAAGTATGTACAGTAATTTTAAGAGACTTTGGGTGATTCTAAGATGAAAAGTTCATATAAACATGAGTCCGCAAATACTTAGTTATCAAGATACAGCGTGTTAAAATAATTTTTTAAATCGGGTCTCGTAAATATCTGAAATATCCTCTTGTGGATATTGTTTAAATTTGACCGTTTAATTTGTAGTGTTGAGGGGCTAAATTAGCCCTAAGTAGATTAAATTTATTGAGTCCAGTGGCGTCCCTGGCAGCCCCTTTACCAATGTTATTGGGAAAAAAAGTGAGCCACCGGCTTTTTTGGAATTTTTCTATTTTTCTCGGATTAAGCAACTAAAAATACAACACTTTTGTCTCTTAAATTTTTTTCGTATCTTACTTTGTTGTCGATAAAAAAAATAAAACCACTTTGATGAATGTCCCTGGAGATGCATGAACATTTTCTATTTTAATCAAGGCTTGCTTTGGAACATAATTGTAGCATTCAACTTGACATTTTTCAGCTTATTTATTAGGTATTAATTTGTTGCGTTTAAAAAGTGTCTTTGGTGATTATTTTTTGGTCCATATGGTTAATTTTTTTTATCATTTTTTAACACCCTTGAAAACGAAGCATTTCACAAGATAAGGAGGGCCAGTACAGGGATCTCGGAAACCCTAAGAGATACGAAGTCGGTTAAATGGAGGTAAAGTTGTGCATTTACGTGTCTAATAATTTGCCGTTTAGAAAGTTTTAAAATTCCGGGTAGTTCCGGAGATATACGGAAAAAACCGAAATTCTGAAAAATCGTTTGCAGCATTGCCACTTTTTCCGCTCTATCTAACAGCGTTAATTGTTTTGTAATCCGACGGGTCGTCTTCGAAGGGCAATTATTAATTTTCTTTTTTTAAATACGGTCCTGTTTTTCTGATATTGGAATTTGATAGCTTTTTTCTTCCGAATGCAACGATGTATGACACGTTGTGGTTTAATGACGTTTCGACGGTTTTTTAGACAACATCAGGTCCTGTATTTCTCCTAATGTTATAAATAATATCTCATAAGTAAGCTCTAATTTTTTACTTATGTTGGACTATTTAGATAGAGCGGAAAAAGTGGCACTGCAAAAGTGCAACTACTCCGAATTTTAAAACTTTCTAAACGGCATATTATTAGGCACATAAATGCGGAACTTTACCTCAATTTAACCGACTTCGTATCTCTTACGGTTTCCGAGATACCTGTACTGGCCCTCCTTATCTTGGACACGTTGTATAAGCTAACATATTTTCAAAGTGAGCAATTGACTCTAGTTCTTCTCACACGTCTAGTAGGCCATCCATCATCAATCACCCTCTATACAGGGTGTAACTAAATAAGTGTAAAACATTTAAGGGGGTGCTTCCTCATCGAAAAAAAGATAGGATCTTTCATATAAAGAAACTTCATTGGAGCATCCCTTGTTAAGATACAGACCCTTAAAGGGGGTACATAAAATTTGTTTAACAATTTTTTTCACAAGCACTAAAAAAGTTACAATATTGAAATTAACCTGACATTTTCTACTACCAAAAAGACACTTAGCCAGTAATTTATTTGGTTTACCCCATGGTTGTAAGGGGTGGAAAACGCAACCCCTAAAATTTATTTCCAATGTAAGTTTTTGTCTTATTATTTGTTTACCATCTAAAAATTTATTTCCGATAGCCTGTTTCATTCTAAACAAAAAATGTCTCTTGAATTTTTTGCCCAAAATAAACCAGTTCGCAGCAAAAAATTATTTTACGAACAAGATACATATCGCCATAAAACGAAAATATGAAACTAATTTATCCAGTAGGCCGCTATTAGCGATAGTGACAATTAAATTGGTATCAAGCTGTCAGTTTGTAAATTTTTGAAATTGAAGTAATACTAATTGTGTATTGTTGTTCTGTTCTTAATTTGTTGTTACTTTAATAATTCACTTGTTATTAAAATGGCATACACAAATGAGGAAATGGCTGATATGCATTACGTTTACGGTCTCTCGCAGGGGAATGGGTTAGAAGCTTCTAGAAGATATGCTGAAATGTATCCTCAACGGCAGCATCCTTCACATAGAATATTTGCCCGACTTCATCAACGATTACGAGAATATGGTTCATTCGACAAAAGAACGCAGGATTGTGGTCGCCATCGAGAAGTAAGAACACCACAGCTTGAGGAAGCAGTACTTAATTTGCTTGAAGAACAACCTACTACCAGTACTAGAAAGATTGTTTTCCAGCTAAATGTTGATCATATGACGGTATTTCGAATTTTAAAGGAACAACTCTTATACCCTTACTATCTGCAACGAGTACAGGCACTGTTACCGCGAGACTTTCCGAACCGTCTTGAATTTTGCAATTGGATGCTGGAAATGATTAGAAGAAATCGTGACTTTCTGAAGACGATCGAATTCACAGACGAATGTAGTTTTTCTCGGGACAAGATTATTAATTTTCATAATTACCACATATGGGCTGATGAAAACCCTCACGCTCTTGTCGAAACTAACCATCAAGAACAGTTTTCTCTTAACGTGTGGGTCGGAGTTATTGGGGATTATTTAATTGGGCCTCATTTTCTACCTCCTCGATTAAATGGTGAGTATGCCTCAATTTTTAAGAGCAGTGCATCCCGTACTGCTGGAGAAAGTTCCTTTGGGCGTCAGAAGCGATATGTTTTTTATGCATGATGGGGCTCCCGCCCATTTTAGTCAAGTAGCACGTCAGCATTTAACTGAAACATATGCAAATCAGTGGATAGGTCGAGGAGGACCTCAGAATTGGCCCGCTCGATCCCCGGATCTCAATCCTCTCGATTTCTCTACTTGGGGCCATTTGCAGCATTTGGTTTATCGTACTCCTGTTCGCGATGTAGAGGACTTAAGAAACCGCATCATCGATGCGTGCAGGGTAATTAGAGAGACTCCAGGAATATTTGCGCGAATACGTGGCTCAATGCGCCGACGTCTAGACGCATGCGTAATGTCTGAAGGTAGACATATGGAACATTTACTATGATTTCTAGATGTTGTATGTTTTGTTATTAATAAATTAGTTTTGTTTATTTATAAATTTTATGTACCCCCTTTAAGGGGCTGTATCTTAACAAGGGATGCTCCAATGAAGTTTCTTTATATGAAAGATCCTATCTTTTTTTCGATGAGGAATCACCCCCTTAAATATTTTACACTTATTTAGTTACACCCTGTATATATAGGTCTTTTGTTTTAACAAAACTATATTTTTAGTTAGTAAATACTTGCCAGTTGAATTTTAGTTAAGTACTTTTTCCACCATAAGTACTTTTGAACTTTAGGACCTAAGGCAGCCAAATAATAGTAGGAATAGAGTAGTATATGGACGAATGAATTAAGAAGTCCTATGAACGTCCCATGTCCTCCAGGAAAATATTTAGTCGCCGACCTGAAATTAAAAGAATGTGTCAATTGGAGAATTAAAACATGGACTTTACCACAAAGTTATTTAAAGGCAAAGACTGACAAGCGGTAACAAACACGATTTCTTCCTTGTGGGAGCAGTTCAGTAGCGTATTTTGGGGTTTTGTTCGGGTCTCAAACCCGAACAAACGCGAAATGTAATGTTTCAAAGAATAATTCGCTAGGAAAAATATAAATCTTATTTTATTAGATGTTTGTTTTTAGTAAATGATTGTTTTCCTCTTTGTGTTGTTTAAACGCTCAGTATATTTTTTGTTCAGTTAATAATTAAGTCAAAGCAAGTGACGCATTCACCATTTTGTTTTTTGATCAATATTTCGTTTTCTATAGAATCCTTCAGAAAATTCAACATTCCTGAATATTTTTCCCTAGCTCACCAAATAAAGTGGTGGGGAAGAGCAAACATTTATTTATTTAAATCTTGATAACTTTGGTTTGGCTTAATGAAATTAACCGAATTTAATCTCATTGTACAGAGCTTTTCTAACAATTTTTCTTAATACACTTCGAAAGATAACGTCACAAATTATAACTTAAAAAAGGCCGACATTGATCCTATCGGTACAACTGGGCATATTAAAGTTCAAGTATAAGAAGATCGGAGAAAATCAAGCAAATTACCAAAAATTCCTGTGTATATGGATCAGTGGCGGTTCTTCCACATGAGCACATGCGCACGTGCACCCCAAAACAAAACGAATAAAAACTATTAATTTATATTCATTGAATATTACTTATCGTATAAAGTCCGACCCTCCCTAATATTTTATCGTACCGTCAATTATCGTATAAAGTCTGACCCTCCCTAATATTTTATCGTACCGTCAACCAAAATGTATAGTATAGGCTCTCGATCCGGCAACCATGCCTCGGTCGAGGTTAATGACGATTATGACGACACTTGCTCGCATGTGCTATTAAGTAGGCGGGGCATAATGTAGTTTCTCTGTAGGAACAGGTGGCGGGAGGCAGCGGGGGATAGCGGTTTAATATGGGAAAGGCGTACACTTTTAGTGTGCGCCGCGCCGTTGTCTGTTCGTGCATCTAGTTAGAAATTCTAGCGTGTATGTTTTAATACTTTAATATTATATATTTGTTAAGTTAAAATGAATAGTTTGATGGTGGACTATTTAAAAAATAACTTTAGCTCTTTGAGTTTGGATCAAAAAATTGAAGTGAATTGTTCGCTCAATTCAGACCACAAGGGGTAAATCTAGGGACTTTATTAGAAAGTTTAAAAATTAAATATAAGAAAAAAAATTTATAGAGGGTATTCCAAACTTTAATGAGGCTGTTATTGATCAATTTTCTACAATTAAGAACCGAAGAACGGACGTTTAAGCACTATACACACTAAGAACACGTTTCTTATTTTCCAAAAGTTGTATTTCCTTGTGTAAAATTAAAAATAAATAAAAATATGTTTTACCTAACGCATTTTCTTATTACTTCTTTTCTTTTTACATTTAAAACGCCTAGAAAGTAATTGTTTGGTCGTTACACAAAAATAAAATTTAAATTCACCATATTTGTGAACCCCCTCTATCATAGGTCACGAGCCGCCACTGATATGGATATATTAGAAAAAAATTCAGTAAAATCCTGAAATACGTGTGAATTAAACTTGTTGAAAGATTGCATTAGTCTTTTCCTGACATCGATGCCGTTTGTAAATGAATGGTCCATATTCGTGACCCTATTTATATCTGTTTTTAAAATTATAAATCATCCTCTAATTAATAGTGAACTGAGCGAAGAGCACTTTCCTGAATGAAATATGCATATTATTTTCCACATTTACTTACCAAGAAGCGAAAATCATCAACGAATGATGAAACACGTGAAGAAAAGTAACCTGTTTCTCTTTCTTCCGTAATGTAAAGAACACTGTGTCGGCTAAATCTGTAACTTTATTCAAGAAGTATATATAGCAGGTCCAAGCCGTCTAAAAAAAGAGAAACAAACAGACATTTATATATGGTTTTACGGAATTTGATAATAATATGTAATATTTTTAATAAAAGACTAGAAAGGCAAAAATATATAACGAATATACATGTCAAACATACAGGGTCAGCAAACGAAGCGTGGACGGAAGATTAAATCGTTATCGAAGAACTTATCAACAATACTGAAACAGCTTGAGATATTGGATTAAGAGCGGCATGTTTTAAAAATATTTTACATTATACAGGGTGGCCCAAAAAAGTGTGACAGCATAAAGTTATATTTTTTTAAATGGGACACCCAGTATTGCATATTTAGGTTCGTATTACTATCGTTTATAAGTGTCTCAAATTTTATTTAATTTGGTTCCGTAGTTTCGGAGAAATAAATTAAAAACTAAAAAAAATGTTTTGCAGCCCTGAATAAAAAAATCAAAAAAAACAATCCAGAACAATTTTTTTAACCTCAGCATTAAGTGAAATTTATGACAAGCGGTCTAGAGATGCTATGAATGTAATTGCGTTTATTTATTTTATACAGGGTGTTCATAATAAACTTTCAAAAACCCCACATTTTAAAATAATTTTTCTCCAGTTTTTCAAATGGAACACTCTGTATATTATTTGGCTATTTGACGTAGAATTCATAGACAATTTTTTTTTGTAATACAAGCATATAAGTTATATCCAGCCGTTTACGAAATAATTATAAATATCATAAATTATGTTGTTTAAATAAGGTAGGTGTATACAATATCGCCATGTTGACAATATCGCCAAAAGGTGTTATTTAGTCTAGTTTGACTACCAAATAATAGATTATGCTAGGAGTATTACCTCGGCAATAAACCAAGCTTGTACCGACAAGTGGTATCGGCTATATCCTCAAATATTAGTTCTATGTTAGATTTACTGTTTTAATCACGTGCGCTACAAATTAAAATATCAATTAATTGTTTTATTGCTCAGTCTACACTGTGGTAAGTATTTTTTGAAGTTAGTATATTGTTTTAGTGATTATTAAGGAGTAAGATGCAGCTACTATTTTTTCAAAATACCATTTTTTGTTAAAGTAAACAAATTCAAAAGTGGAAAATATGATTGTTTGCAATATCGCCAGCGCAACTGTTCGGCAATATCGATATTTGCCGAACGAATTGTAACATACCAGCAGAATTCCATCGAAAATATCGATGCTCCAGTAACTCCAGGCCCCTCGGGCCCATCCAAACAAAGTCTAGCGAGTAGGGTAGTCACACCTCCTCCAGGTCCCTCAAAAATTGTTAGGAAGCATCAAATAAGCCAGTCAATAAGTGACAGTAGTGAGCCAGAAGAAAGTGAAATTGAAGGGATGAGCACCAGCGATGAAGACACTAGTGAAAATGCAGAAACTGATGGGGCAGGAAAGAAGGGGAAAGAAAACACTTCATTTACCGATATACTCTCTACTCCTGAAATGGGGCGTAAATATGATACAAGACCTAGGAAGCCTGCAATTAGCAGCAGAGCGCAAGTGATTACCAAAGATCTTTTCAAGAGCTCTGACTTAAAGGGAAATACGTCGACAAGGCAAAGACTTCAAAAGCACCATTTACTGCTGGTAAAAAGGAATCTCAATCAAAAGTCGATAGTAGTAAAGGTGAAAGCTGGTACTGCAAAGCCTGCCACGAGGACAGAGTTGCAGACATGCGATTATGTGTCCTTTGCAAATGTTATTTGCATGATGACTGCTTAGGACTTACAAAGGAAGACAAAATTAATGTATACATATGTCCTTACTGTTCGTAAAAACTACTCATATATATTTTGATCTTAATAAATGGTATTTATAGAATTTGAATTTTATTTTTACATTTTATCGTAAAAAAATCTGGAGTAATACAAAAAATTTGCATTGGCGATATAGCTTACCCCCTGTTGACAATATCGCCAATTTGCAAAATTTTTAAAAAAATTAGAAAAACCTTTTTAGCCTACTTAAAATGTGGCCAAACATTTTAAAACTATTAGTATATAGTCTAAATAATATGTTCCACATACATTTTTCGCAAAAAAATGTTACACTTTTCTAGGAAAAAAAATTTAAGCTTAGCATGGCGATATTGTATACACTTACCTTAGAGTTTTTATTGGGAAATTTTGTTATAGGCGACTAGACTAATAATTGTAAACTAAAGTAAATGTTCAAAATAGCTTCCTTATACTATTAGAGTTTCCCGTATTTTAGTTATTTCGATATAAATTTTAAAAGCCTACATTTTTGCTACTTTTTCTTAAAATCTAGCGGTAACTTTTTAATGGTTTACATTTGTTATGCATAAGTTCATTTTCTTAATACTATTTTAATAACCTAGCATTCAATGATATTCCTTATTTTTAATTTTACTATAAACTAAATATAATTTTTCTACTCCCACATGTATATTTGCTGTTTCCTTCACAGTTTACAGAATTGATATGATGGCTATTCCGGTTAACTGAACGGATATGATTTCATATCGCACGATCGTGAGATATGAAAATGACCAATCACAGTTAGAGTTACGTACCCAGGTAACTATTCGTTTTTGAAATGTCAATTAATAGTGCATAATTCTGTCGATCGTAATTATTGTCATTATTTCATAAATTATTGAGTAATTTAAATCTAAAAGTAATAAAAAATGAGTGATTCTGATGAAGAATCAATAAACGGCACTCCGCCAAATATCCGTTTAGCAGCAAATGAAACGTACGCAGCATTGTTACCAGAAAAATCAAGTAGTAAATATGAATTTACTTATAAAAGATTTATGGATTGGACGCTGGAATATAAAATCAAAAACATATCAGAAAACGTTCTAACTGCATATATTAAACATTTATCGAAAAAAATGAAACCGTCGACTTTATGGACAACATATTCAATGTTAAGAACAATGCTAAATATAAAACAGAACATACAGAACATTGATATTTCTACATATTGTAAATTGCGGGCTTTCTTGAAGTTACAGAGTACCGGTTATAAACCAAAGAAAGCTAGAATTTTAACGTCTGAACAAATTAAAATGTTCCTTCTGGGAGCACCAGATTATGAATATTTGTTTACAAAGGTAAGTTTTATTATTATTTATTATAAATTAGAAAATCTCATTTACGCGCAAACCATGGGTATCTAAATAAGCAGAGGTTCTTATACGCTACCTATTGCCGTTTTTGAAAAGCACCGGTAGGTTAGTGTTATAGGGTCTGGGGTTTTACCAACAAGGTCCGTGGTTCAAATCCCGACGGGAGATAACTTTTTTTCTTAAATTTGTTATTTTTTCTATTTACTACTGATAGGTATAATATAATTATTTTGAATATATATTTTAGGTGGTATTAATTTTTGGAATTTCTGGTCGGTGCCGTCGACAAGAATTAAAAAATTTGAAATTTTTAAAATGTTACCAGTGTAAAGTTGCTTTAATTGGTCGTAGAAAAAGTATACTGTACGACTCGAGTGGAATGTCCATATCGCCCTCTAACGATTGAGCACTCCGCCTTTGGCGTCGTGCTCAACTTACGTTATCGTGCGATATGGACATCATATCCACTCTCGTTGTACAAACTACTATTAATGGATTTATTACGTGACATTTGTAATGGATTAACAATAATGAAACACAATAAAAGTTTAAGGAAACAAAGGTTTTGACAAAGTGAAACTAAATAATCCCTTATGAGGCGGTAAATCTGAATTTATTGCCTTTCTCTAATTATATGTTCAAAGGTCCTTCCTTGTTCTTGAAGGCATAGATGTAGCCTTCGACCAAAATTTATTTGGACATCTTGAAGAGTTCTTATTCTAATATTTCTAAATTCCTCTCGTATGCGATCTTTCATATCTTCTCGATTAGTAGGAGCTATAGCATAGACTTGTTCTTTGATATATCACCAGAGGTAGAAATCAAGGGGTGTTAAATCAGGAGACCTAGGAGGCCAATTTCTTGCACATTCACCCAGTATAAAAATCATATTTACCATTTCTAAAGTTGCAAAATTCGACGACTGAACAAATATAAATAATTTTATTCGGCTGTCATAGTGACGATCTAAACAAAAATAAATCATGGCATAGGCTTTTAAAATTTATATCGAAATAACTAAAATACGGTAAACTCTAAGAGTAAAAGGAAGCTCTTTTGAACCATTACTTTAGTTTACAATTATTAGTCTAGTCGCCTATAACAAAATTTCCTAATAAAAACTCTATTTAAACAACATAATTTACGATATTTATAATTATTTCGAAAACGGCTGGATATAACTTATATGCTTGTATTACAAAAAAAAATTATCTATAAATTCTACGTCAAATAGCCAAATAATATACAGGGTGTTCCATTTGAAAAACTTGAGAAAAATTATTTTAAAATGTTGGGTTTTTGAAAGCTTATTATGAACACCCTGTATAAAATAAATAAACGCAATTACATTCATCGTATCTCTAGACCTCTTGCCATAAATTTGACTCAATGCCGAGGTTAAAAAAATAGTTGTGGATTGTTTTTCTTGATTTTTTTAGTCAGGACTGCAAAACTTTGTTTTTTAGTTTTTAATTTATTTCTCCGAAACTACGAAACCAAATTAAATAAAATTTGAGATACTTATAAACGATAGTAATACGAACCTAAATATGCAATAAAATACTGGGTGTCCCATTTTTAAAAAAATAACTTTATGCTGTCACACTTTTTGGGCCACCCTGTATAATGTAAAATATTTTTAAAACATGCCGCTTTTAATCCAATATCTCAAGCTGTTTTAGTATTGTTGATAAATTCTTCGATAACGATTTAATCTTCCGTCCACGCTTCGTTTGCGGACCCTGTATATGATCTGATTTGGGGCCTGGTATAATTTTCGCACACATACCCGTGGCTCCGTCATTATGCCCCTGTTTTTTACCTTTCATATTTTATTGGATATATTTTTGAACTTACTCTTAGGCCGTCAGGTGAATTGGAAAAATCTACAGGTTGACAGTTCCAGTTGTAATCCTTCCACGTGTGAACTGCCTAAAATATGAACAGTATAATTTAATAGAAGGAGCTACAAAGAATCATCGGTCAGAAGTATAGAAATTATGGCTGCATAATGGCATGCTAAAGGTGCGTATAAATATGGCGAGACGAGCCCGAGACGCACCTGAGCCGTGCCAACAACGAGCATGGTTCGTCATATTGGTACGGGCTGTGAGCCTCTCGAGGAAGGCTCGCAGCGATCCATTTTCTGTCGGTTTTTACCTTGAGCTTGAAGGGATTGGGCGCGTCTAGTGGAACGGGTTTGTGGCTGGCTCATGAAGAAGTTCTGCTTGCAGCGAGACCGACCATTTTTTATTGAATATAGAGTGGTCCAAAGATGGCATAAATATCGCCATATGATAGAGGCTCGCGATAGGTTCGTTGAAAAGAAGCTCGACCAAAGCGCGGCTCAGGCGCATCTCGGGCTCGTTTCGCCAAATCTAAACGCACCTTAAGGTAAAGATTGTTTCACGAAAAATGGATATAACTTAATGACTGCAGTAAAAGTACCTGGGGCCATCCCATTATTTATGAACGTTTGTTATTATTATGTGGAAAGGACCGGATTGTAATAATTATAATTAAATATAGGCACATCAGGTAGGTTAGGTTGCTTAATTTATATTTAAATATCTTTTTGTGGTAAAATTTGTTAGTTTTTGAGGAATGGTTCAAGAAGTGTCTTTTACCAAACATTCCTCAGAATAGCGTGATAGTAATGGACAATGCGAGCTATCACAGTCGCCAATTACATAAAGCTCCAAGCTCAAATAATACAAAATTGGAGATTCAGAACTACATGGCGGCGAATGATATATATTTTGAAGAAAGTTATAAAAAAGTGATCTTTTAGAAGCTTTAAAGACATTTTGTATAAAAAAAGTATATGTTTGTGACACATTGGCAGAAGAAATTGGACATACAGTGCTACGGCTCCCACCCTATTATTGCATTTTTAACCCCATAGAGCATATTATGTGGCACCAGTTAAAATCACTGGTTAGGTCTGAAAATATTTCTCCGACTTTAAGTTCAAGTGTTGTAGAATTAATACGAAAATGCTTTAATGATATTCCCCCAGGTAGTTGGAAAAATGCAGTCCGTCACGTAATAACTGTAGAAAATTCGTATATTAGTCTGGATCGTATAATTAATCCAATTATAATTAATTTTGATGAGGATAGCGATAGCGAAACAGAACTATCTATAGAATGACATTATAAATGTAAATAAATATGACTAGTAATATTTAAAAAAAATGTTGTTTCATATGATGACATTAATATAATCATATCATTATTTGTTTTCCTTAGTCTGTCCCTTCATACTTCACTTGTTTATTGCCAAGCTCTTGTCTACACAATGGGACCGACCCAGGAAATCATTAAGTCGTATCCAAATTTCGTGAAACGTACTGTAATCAGCTTTCTTGCATTAAATACCTTTTCTGGTTACAGTTTATTGTTTGTCCGGTATACAACACATTTATGCGCCAATGCCAAAATTTAAACAATTAACCTTTAATTGACAATAGTTAATATCGTATCCACCAACCTTCGTAGATTTTAACAAACCGGGCAAATTTAGCTAATCTTCGATTAAAATTATGTAGGCTGTTGACGTTTGTTGACGTTCTTTTTCAAGAATGGATTATAAGTATTTCAAGATATCGATGACCTTGGTTTTTTTAGAAGGCTTCGACTACCTAAGCCCTGCGGCAGAGCTCCTGGAGGAAGGGCGTCCCATTTTCGACGCTTTTTGGGTGGCAATAGACTCGGAAACTTATAAACGCTTTTTAAAAATGTTGTGGGACAATGAGACAGCTTTATCACTTGTAAGGAAGATGCAAATTTATCAGTATAATCACACGTGGATGGTGCAAAGAAACAATTTGATTGCTCAAAATAGTATAATTGACACGTGATGGAAATAATCTAATGTAAAAAAGAAGACATATGCTTTTAAATGTTTCAATATATTTAGAGGATTAGGTACTCTACATATTTCGGCTTTTTAGGCCTTTTTCAAGAGCATTGCAAGATGAATACTAAAGTTAAAAATTATTTTAGGGGTCTTTATACTGTCAATAACAAACCATTTTATTGCCTAAGATTTAGGGTTTTTTCCCCCCGATTAGTGTAGGTAGACTTAAGAAAGCTGTCCATCACGGGCGTGTTTACGAAATTTTGTTGGTCATTAGTTGCGAGGGGATTATTTTTTATAAACTTTTTATTTCGTACTGTTCTGAAAAATGTTGTTTATAAAGTCAGACCTGCCAATATTGAAGATTTAAAAAATCGAATAACAACAGAATGCAGGAACATTTCAGAAGAAACCATAAGAAAAGTCCAACAAGAATTTATTGATCGCTTGGGGTACTGTCAGGCAGCAGAAGGAGGACAATTTCAACACTTAATTAAATAGCTTATTTAATTTTTTTACATTTTTTTAAATTAAAAATTTCTTAAATAAAATTATTTGTTTTACCCTGTAGTAACGAAACTATGAATTTTAGGCCCTAAGTGTGTTATGTTTTTGAAATCAGCTGTTCTTGGAGATTACAGATCTGAACTAAAATATAGGGGTTCCCATTTAAAAAAATCGGCGATAATGTCATATCTACTACATGAGCCACCTTGTATATTAAGTTTGTATGGGAAAAAATGCGCCATTAAAAATTATTATACACGTGTCCGAGGATTTTTCCGAAATATTTTTAGATTCCTAGATAATGAATTTGTTCCTTACTTTATGTACACACTGTATATAATTCCTGTTTATAGTCTGTTGAGTTTAGAGGGAAAGTTAACAGCCTGTGTGTGAGGCTATGGAAGGGTGACATTTTTATTTTCCATGACTGCTGTGAATAAATATGAATGACCGTATCTGTGGTGGTGGGTTTCCTGTATATATTGTATTGGAATTAATTATTAATTTTCTTTATGTTAATATCCAAGAAATTTAGTTCATTTTTGTTTCCTAATTCCATTGTGAATTGAATTTTTGTGTTTAAGAAATTTAAAAAAAGTTAGAAATTGGTTTAGTTTACGTTCCGTGCTGTTCCAAATACAAAATATATCGCAATATTAGGTTTTTGTGACTTACTTAATTTTACAAGGGGCGATAAGAAATTACTATTTAGAAAATTAGCCGTTAATTCCAGAATTAGTTAAACGCTAATAAATTGAAAATTAGAGGATACGGGCATTATTGTCTTACACTTCGCTATTGAATTGACCCCTTAGTATCTTTTTTTACCTCTTTAAATATCCATATATTGACGGCAATTTGACACAAGTTATATATTCTCAAAACTTTTTCTAGTTTATAAGGTTTCCTATCCTTCATATAGTTTGGACCGTATACTTTTACGAAAAGAAGGTATAACCCCACCATTGTAACCCATGGTATTGGACTGCTTATAAGAAACCAATCATTTGTTCTGGGATCTACAAATATTAAAATAAAATACATTAATTTATTACAGTGATGCCATATTTGAAGAATTTTCTTCAATATGCAGAATTTTAGCCTAAAAATATAAAGAATTTTTCAATTTTACATATTTTTTTTAAATATCCAATTTTCTAGATACATTTTCAATTTTCTTAACTCTAGTTCATCTGCTTCCTTTATTTCGAGATAAAGGGAACTAGTGAACTGGGGGAAGTCCCATTTCCTAATAGGTTAGGTTATGTCTATAGTGGTGTCGTTCCGGTATTCGAAAATCCCTTGACAAAATCGATTAATTTTTTTTCCCCAATCGATACAGTAGGATCCCCTCGACATTCTGAAATTATTTGTGTAGGGCGCCGCATAGGGGGAGAGGGGGCACGCCCCGTAAATCTAACCTACAACGGGAAATTAAATAACTCCGCCGGTTTTGAGGCATGCATGTGGAAAGCAAAATTGAAGAGCTTGACAGAGCGCGTAAGCTCGAACAAACCCGATCCCGATATCTCAATGAGTTCGCGAATTAACGCGATTTTCAACTGCAAAAACAACATAATTTAATTAATTATATCTCGAGAAGGGGCGGGGTTGACGCATCATTTTTTCGCGAATTAACGGGTGATACCGAGTACTGTGATGGACCGGAGGCTGGGGTTGGTGGGGCAATTAGGAGAGGAGTAAGGGGGATTGGAAATTTTTTACATAAATGCTAATAAGTAGTTTATTAATTGAGCTCCGGGGATCAGGCCGGATTCATTTGTTCATTTTTTTATCAGCTACGAGGTGGGATTGGCGAAAAATTTTTATTTTCCCAAATGCGCGCTGGGCACGGCTATTAAAGAAATGGCCATCTCCGAAAATTATTATATTTAATTTTGGTATGTGTTAATAGGATATAGAACCTCAAATTTTAGTTAGAAAAGTTATTCAATTGTTCCACCAGTGGCGTCGCTGCAAACATGTCCTTTGATATTTTTTACAAAAAATATGGTACGCCACTGATATTTTTCCATGTGGATATTTTTCTGATTAACCTGTTCAATTCTCCATGAAATCGGTCTCTTGAGTTTTTCTCGTCAGACGTGGTTCCTGATTAAAAAAATTCATATTGAATCTCATTATTTTTAACATTGATAAAATAATTAATGATAATTTTTATTCAATCATTTGCGAAAATAAAAATTAAATTGTTTCCGCCCGCCTTCGCATCGAATTGCCCACTCCAAGAATTTTTATAAAAAAAATTATCATTAATTATTTTATCAATGTTAAAAATAATGAGTTTAAATATGAATTTAGTGGTTTTAATCAAGAATAGTGCGTCTGACGAGAAAAATACAAGAGTCCGTTTTCATGGACAATTGAATAGGCCAATCAGAAAAAATATCCACATGGACAAATATCAGTGGCGTACCATCTTTTTTGTAAAAAATATCAAAGGACATGTTTGCAGCGACGACACTGGTCGAACAACTATTAACACATACCAAAATTAAACATAATATCTAAAGTATTTTCGGAGATGGCCATTTCTTGTATGCCGCGCCCAGCGCGCATTTGGGAAAATAAATATTTTTCGCCAATCCCACCTCGTAGCTGATAAAAAAATGAACAAATTGAATCCGGCCCGATCCCCGTAGCTCGATTAATAAAGTACTTATTAGCATTTATGTAAAAAATTTCCAATCCCCCTTACTCCCCTCCTAATTGCCCCACTAACCCCAATCTCCGGCCCATCAAAGTACTCGGTATCACCCGTTAAGTCGCGAAAAAATGATGCCCCAACTCTGCCCCTTCTCGAGATATAGTTAATTAAATTTTATTGTTTTTTGCAGTTGAAAATCGCGATAATTCGCGAACTCATTGAGATATCGGGATCGGGTCTGTTCGAGCTTACGCGCTCTGTGAAGCTCTTCAATTTTGCTTCCCACATTTTTTTTGTAGCATCAAAACCGGCTAAGTTATTTTCAATTGCCCGTTGTAGGTTAGATTTACGGGGCGCCCCCCCCCCCCACATGCGGCGCCATACACAAATCATTTCATAATGTCGAGGGGATCCTACTGTATCGATTGGGGATAAGAAATTACTCGATTTCGTCAAGGGATATTCGAGCCATTTTTGTATAGTTCTAGAATCGTCCCGAAACTGTTGGGATCGATTTTGTGCGCAGACGTTAATCTTGCACTGTTTGTTGCCGATGCACAAGGGACGCAAGGTTGGTAGAGATTGTTTCACGAAAAATGGATATAACTTAATGACTGAAGTAAAAGTACCTGTGGGCCATCCCATTATTTATGATCGTTTGTTATTATTATGTGGAAAGGACCGGATTGTAATAATTATAATTAAATATAGGCACATCAGGTAGGTTAGGTTGCTTAATTTATATTTAAATATCTTTTTGTAGTAAAATTTGTTAGTTTTTGAGGAATGGTTCAAGAATTGTCTTTTACCAAACATTCCTCAGAATAGCGTGATAGTAATGGACAATGTGAGCTATCACAGTCGCCAATTACATAAAGCTCCAAGCTCAAATAATACAGAACTGGAGATTCAGAACTACATGGATCTTGCAGAAAGTTATAAAAAAATGATCTTTTAGAAGTTTTAAAAACATTTTGTATAAAAAAATATGTGTAATATTCTAAAAAAAATGTTATTTCATTTGATTACATTAATATAATCATATCATTGCTTGTTTTCCTTAGTCCGTCCCTTCATACTGCACTTGTTTATTGCCAAGCTCTTGTCGACACAATGGAACCGACCCAGGAAATCATTAAGTCGTATCCATTTTTCGTGAAACAATCTTTACCTAAAAGTTCCTGTTTAAATTTAAGAATGTTTACTTTTGGTTACCAAAAAAATGGTAGACACCTATGTTTTGTTAACTATTTTGCTCGTTTTCTTATTTACCATTAACATTTTCTATAATGTATGTTATTTCTAAGAAGTCTTCTTGAGTTTAATAATAAAAAGTTCCTGTTTAGATTTAAAAATGTTTACTATAAGATTGCCAACGAATTTTTCTATATATTTTGCTAACCATTTTGTTCGTTTTGTTATTTTTATTTACAATTTCTATTATTATGTTATTTTTGAGAAGTTTTCTCGAGTTTATAGCAAATAAAAATTTAAAAATTATATCCTTTCATTTTTTAATAGTTACAATCGGAGACCTAAACTACGCCGCTGGCTAGCCAGTTAAAACAAAACTTTAGAAAACCCATTTTTTATATGCACCTTCTCGTTTGTGTGCCTTTAAGAAAGACGTATGTCGTGTACCTGCAGAGCGTCACGACCGAAGGTCGTATATCAAGTGACAGGCGATATTTTTTGGTTTTTCGCCTGAATTTATAACTATAGTATTTCCTATCGAGCGAAAAACTGTTCGAATATACGATCCCACAAGAGCGGTACATTTCCGCCGGCGTCAAGCGAAGCTCGGGTATCGAGTGAAAGATAATAAGTGACGAGCGACGGTTTTCGCCTGAATAGATAACTCGAGCGGTTTTTCACTCGAGTGAACAAGCGGTTTTTCGCTCGAGCGATCACAACACTATCGCTGATACCGTTCGAGCGCTCGATGAATCGAAGTTTCGAGTGAATAACCGCTCGAGCGATCATTGGAAAGACTACTCGAGATATAAATTGAAGAGAAAATCATCGGCCGATAATTATGGTTGCCAGATTGTATTCAGAGTTTTCAAGGACAAATTTTGTTCCTGTTGAGAATTGAGGATTTCTGGCAGATTATTATAAATAATTAATAAAAATCATTATAAATAATTTAACAAAAAATGGTAATGTAATTGGTGCAAAATCCGAGACCCGCAAGAAATTGTGACGGCCACCTGCAACCCTAGCTATCATATCTGTAAACGTCATCGCTTGATAAATATGAATTGCGAGTGAAATCGCTCAAATATTGAAATCGCTCGAGTATCAAGTAGTCGATTATTAAAGTCAGCGGTTCTTCCCAACACTAGTCATAATATAGGTAAATAATTAATAGCCGAGCTATAGAAGACGGGACCGTAAGATGCGGGACCCTGTATAATTCTTACCTGCTAAATCCGTAAAGAGGACTTTATAAAATGATGAAGTTTCGTTCTCCGTCGTGATATTTTGCTGCATGGTAACCATCACTAAACTCGATCTTAGGACTAGAATATTACAAAACTGTCCTCGAAAATTTAGTTTATATATTGGAGATATTTTTGCATACAATGAATGATCGCATTTTACATAGTATCAATAAATTATCATTTTGGTTCATTAAATGAAGGTAGGCAAAATACCATTTTATTAAGATTTTCCGTCCGTGCATTTACTTTGTGGGGAAATAATGAGAGTTTTTTACAAATACTCTACCGTTGAAACGCTGTTATCCATTGGATGGACATACTAATAGCAACTGGTTGCAAATTACGCATCAAATCCAATCAAAATATTCTTTATTGTCTTGTTAACGTTCTTGTTAACAAGGCTATATAAAAAAAAACTATTTAGAAAACATGAATTATAACAGAAAAAGTATATGAAAAATAACGACTTCACGTTTCCTGGTGACGCTATTTGCATAAGGGTCGTTCTCTGTATATGGAATAAAATAGTGTTAAAGTTTTCAACAAATTTAAACATATTTTTATATACAGGGTGTTATGAAAATGACGTATTATATTTAAATCGGCAATTCCTGAGATGAAAACAAATTGAAGAAAAATATCCAAAAATGACGCTTTAATTTAATATGCCCTGTACATGACCTTATGTCAAACCAAAAATGACCATCTAATGCCCCTGTCAAGAAGGTAAACAAAGCAACATATGTCAACAGTGTTGTCATATCTTCATGGTGAACTCTTTAGAAAGTCAATAACCGTTTGACAGATTGCAAGTTGTTTATTTTTCAGGGTACATTATTATAAACTTTTACGTTCAGTTCAGTTCGCTAGGAAACAATCTCTGATTTATAAACTTGAACTCGAACTAACCGCCGCGGAGTTTTTAAATGGTCAGATATGTTCTCATTTGTTCAATTCAAACGACACCCGTCAGATTTGGACAACTTAAAAGTTTATAAATGCCACTTACCCTTTAAATGCTTGCATATTCTTTTTTACTCGACTGGGGTTGATACTGAAAAATACAGCGTTGCCACTCTTTCGATGTTTTATAAGATTATATTCATAAAATGAAGAATTTCCTTCTGTAATACTTTTCTTTATAAAGATAGTCTCGGAAATGGCAACCGCGCTGGTTGGACGAGACTATTTATTTTAAAGGGATGGAAGGGCCTATCAACATAATTATTTCATCATTCTTCTTCAGTAAAGGATTAATTTGAAATTGCCTTTCTATTATTTCTAAATTTCTATTGCGATATAATTTATATCCTATAGTGCTGTTGTTTTGCTTTGGGTAATCAAATAAGTGCATATCTTCAAAAAAAATAATTGGAAACTCGTGGGTGTCTGTGTGTTTCTTTAAGTGATTTACTGCAAATGTTCCAAGAGATTGGAAATAAGAGGCCGAATGGGGTTTAGTGGGTATAAGCTTATTATGCAGTTCCACATTATCATCAGGATACGTGATGAGCATAAAGCTTTTCCCATAGAAAAAGAAACAAAAACCTGAAGATGTCTCTGTGCCCTGGATTACTTGCTAGTGTACTGGCACCTGGATTCACTTCTATTTGGATACTAGGTAAACTAAATATTATTTTTATAAGAATCTAAAGTTATTTTCTACACAGTTGGCAACATTGGGCTTGAACATCTGCCGATTACACACCTTGGCAATGTAATATGATCATATATGAATGTGCCGAGGAGTAACCGCGTTGGTTTAGGTGAATTACCCCACTTTTTAAACGTTCGATTTAAAAAAAAATATATGTAGCGCTTCTCTAGGACACCCCAGGAGTCACCCATTTAAATATAATACGTCATTTCCATAACACCCTGTACAACACATCCCAACAACAAATTGTTTGTCTTGGTGCCGAATAAAACTCAACTGATTTTAGTTATTTTGAATGCGGTGATTCCAAAAACATTTAGCTTTTCCCCGTATCAGCTCTACTTTTTGTAGAGCCTACACATAATAAATTATAATATTAATATATTTGATGTCATACATTTTATTAAAAATTTAACTAATTCCAAGACTAATGCCTTTTTAATTATACCTATTTATTCATAAATCACTGGAAATACCGAATCTTATATTGGCAAAAGACCATATAATTATTACAGATAAGTAATTTTTCCTTCAATCTTTTTGCACCTGCAGATTTCTTATTTTCGTATTTGCAATTAGCACAAAATATACATTAGAAGGCAATAAGAGAGAATTAAATTATATACCGTACGCCTCACAATTAATTCGTTAACTTGGCTTACATTTTTGACGTAGCCGATATTATCTTTTTTTGTCACGCCCTTGCCCGTCACACAAACGCCGAGCAAACCCGTCATCTTGTAGACGGAGAATAGGTATGTACCCTATGACCTTAATCAACATGCAAGAATCCTATACTCATTCTAATGAAGCTTAAAACCAACTTCGAATGAATTTTTTAAAAATTGTACAATGTAAAAAATATATGATACAGTTTTACGTTATCTAATTAACATGTATGTATAGCTAACCTTGACCCTATGTACGTACCTTTGTATTAAAAGTAGAAAGTTAGAAAACCAAATTAGTTCAATAGAGCATTTGCAATTTCAATTATGTCTCGGAGGAATCCAAGACGTCAAAAATTCAAAAAAATATTTTTAAGAACAGTTACTTGCCGAAAAATGCTTTGCACGTGCTGTTGTACAAGAGCACATGTATTCTAGAGACGCCATCTCATCAAATAAAAACCAAAACATATTATTTGTTCGGAATGATTTGATGACTGATTTAAATTCGTCAGGTGGAGTTAGGCATAAATATTTAAAGGAATAAAGGGGTACATTTCTGATATCCGAAGAAAAATAGCTTCTTAATAAAAAAAAATTAGAAAGAATACGGAGAGCATGTTTAATGTTGCAGAAAATTTTAGAAATTCAGCATATTTATTATTACTAGTAGGTAGATTGATCCATTGATTCGGTTCGCCGACATAGGCACCTGCATGAGGGTTTTTGTTAGTTTTACAAGTAATACAGGGTGTTATGGAGATGACGTATTATATTTAAACCGGCAAATCCTGAGATGAAAATAAATTGAAGAAAAATAACCATAAATGGCGCTGTGAATTATTAAGCCAGATTATACAGGTCGACAACTTTAACTGTAGCTACAAAAGGAATGCGGGCAAAAAAATTTCTTGGGATAACAATGTTGTCACATATATTAAATTTTAATTTAATAACATGTTACCAAGTAAACCCTAAAATTAAATTTACCCATTTAAAGTAAATTGTCATAAGTATATAAGAAACTAATATTCTATTATAGTTTCAATGTTCTTAAAACTTTCTTTTCATACTATTTATTTTAATATTTAAATGCAAAATAAAATATTTTTTCATTAAAGTACTTCTAATCTAAAAATAGGGCAACATGGTACAATATCAACGGTAACCATGGATAACTGGTGGCTAGAGCTAATTTGATAGGTTATATCCCAGACAGAGGATGACGTCACGCGCCTGGTGACACGCCTATAGTGTCAGCGTGCTTGTTCGGCGATGTCCAATATGCTTCATCCAGTTGCGTAGTGATAGGGTTTGTTTTAAAACTGTGAAAATGAATGAATATACCCTGGTAAAACCCTTCATAGTCAAACCCGCGAAGTGATTGCCAATGTGTACAGGGTGTGTGAAGAGGAATCACAAATTAACACATTTAAATTGCCACTTAAGCGAAAGCTAGAAAGGCTCGCAATGTATACGGGAGTAAGCGTGGGTGATACTGATACTGATACTGAAAGGAAGAAAATAACCCGAATCAATTGTTGTCATCTCCTGTCAAAAAAGGGACCGTCTGTCTGCTGTCGAAAAAATCGAAGGGTTCGACTTTGGCATTGTTAGGAGAACAATACAAAAGTTTTATTTGGAACTAAAAGTGGTTCCAACCTTAAAAAAGTTGCTACAACAGCTGAGAAGTGACATAAACTTTCCATTTTCCCGTGAAACTTTGAGGTGCATGTTGAAATCAAATGGATTTTATTGGCGAAAATGCCAAAATAAGCGAGGAATATTAAGGGAAAGGCCTAATATATTGCACTGGTGATACAAATATATTCATGCTATGAAAAAATATATATTATTACATTATTAAGATAATAATAGCACGCCCATGACTCGGCCATGTTTTAAAAGATATTGCTTCCCCCTTACCGATACCGCGTAGCTATAGACTTGCTTGTCGAACAATCTGAAAATTTACATGGCCGCTACTGACGACGGTCGCAATCAATAAAATAAAAATTCTACAGTGTGAAAAGCGGAAAAGATATTCCCCCTCGAATCAGAAATCGACGGGTCCGAGCGATTTTCTACATTTTCATTTTAAAGCAGGAGGTATTAAGTTTTCGCTGGACCACCCTGTAGATATTTTTGATTATATCATTACTTTGATTTTTATGTAGGACAGCACTATTTAAAATATCAATTAAAATGTTAAAAATTATTCCAGTACACCTTATTTCTTTCTAATTATTTAATTACGACCCTGTTTGAACATATTTTTTAATGTGACATCCTGTATATTAACTGATTTTCCAATTTCACGTCAAATTCTGAACATATACCACTTTGTTATATTAGCGTCTAAAGTAATATCTTCTTCATCGGAAGAAGATGACAACGGCACAGTCCATGTTCATATCTCGATGTCGAGAGACAAACTGATCGACAGGCAAGGCAATGAGCTAGGCTCGGTACGCCGTTTTGGACACTACTGTGCGGTGCAATGGTACCAGGCTATGGGCGAGGGCGCTATGCGGTGCTCCGTTGTGGCCATACACTTACAATGCCGTTCGAAAAAATCATTGGAAAATTTCCTCATATTACATTTTAAAACGCTTAATTCCATAATGTGGTGTCCACTACTAATACTACTAAAGCCATCTACGAGCTATCAAAAAAACCGAATGATGTCCAATACTACTACCGCCATCTACGAGTTATCAAGAAAACCGAATGAGGTCTAATACCACTACACCATGCATCTACGGCTACGTCATTAGGTGCAACCAACACGCGAACAATAGTTAACTGATTTATGGCGAGAACGAATCGAGCAACGAGACTGACAAGTTGGCATTCTTCATATTTGAGTGTTTTTTAGTTTAATCCCTGAAATAAAATAGTTTAAAATCATATCGAGTATCATTTATCGAAATACACAACATTTATCGACCCTACACAATAGTGCTTAAACGTAAAATCCATTCTTCGGTGCTTAATTGTAGAAATTTAATCAATAACAGCCTCATTAAGTTTGGAATACCCTATATAAATTTTTTTCATATATTTCATTTTTAAACTTTCTAATAAAGTCTCTAGAATTTACCCTTTGTGGTCTGCGTTAAATTAATTTCGGGATTAGGTGTTCCCGCATTCTTCACTTCAATTTTTTGCTCCAAACTCAAAGAGCTAAAGTTATTTCTTAAATAGTCCACCGTCAACTATTCATTTTAACCGACCGAGGCACGGTTGCCGGATCTATACAGTTTGGTTTGACGGGATGATAAAATATTAGGGAGGGTTGGACTTTTTTAGTTTGACGGTATGATAAAATATTAGAGAGGGTCTGACTTTATACGATAAATAATATTAAATGAATATAAATTAATATTCTTTATTCGTTTTGTTTTAGGCGTGCACGTGCGCATGTGCTGCTGTGGAAGAACCACCACTGGCTAAAACCTATCTTAATCAACAGAGGTTCTGATGAAGGTACATTGCAATTTCCTTCGTAAAGAAATAATAAGTGGCCCTTAAAATTTGCATAAATATAAAACGATATCAAGAGCTTCAATAATTTAATTTATTACTATAATTAATACAAACAAATTATTAATTAAATATACGTATTGATTCTTAAAGTTGGTATTAGCGCCATGAAAAATATTTAAAAAATAGGCAAGGTAATGGCTGTCAATATCTTTTTACAAAAAAAATTGTCGTATATACTAACCTTATAACAACTCATAATATTGTGAGATATTAATTAAATCTCTTAAATTTAAATTTTTCTCAAAAATAAAACGTCTATACTTTTCAGGTGGTATTAATATCAGATACTAATGTATGGAAAAGTTATTATTTCCCAGACCACCCGATGACACCTTATACAATAAGGGCATATTTTGTCTACACAGTAGCACTTTAAAATACTATTTCAGATTGAATGGTACTACCAAGAAAAGGAAGCCTTTTCCATTGATAGGATGTAACCACCTGCAGACGGGTTTCGAACACTTTTGTTCTGGTCAGTACAGGGTAGGTGTACATACCTATCATCAGGGCCGACTTTATACTTCACGATGCATTATAAAGTCGTCTCTGATGATATGAATGTACACCTATCCTGTACTGACGAGAACAAAAGAGTTCGAAACCGGTCTGCAGGTGGTTGCATCCTATCAATGGAGAGGGCTTCCTTTTCTTGGTAGTACCATTCAATCTGAAATAGTATTTTAAAGTGCTACTGTGTAGACAAAATACGCCCTTATTGTTTAAGGTATCATCGGGTGGTCTGGGAAATAATAATTTTTCCATACATTGATATTTAAATTTTTCTCTATCGCTAAAAACAAGAGAATTAGGTTCACTGAATCCCTAAAAATATAAACTAAACAAAAACTCAAGACACTTTTGATATAAAACTGTATATTATAGAAATATATCAATCAATGTAAATAACTACTTTTCCAAAAATTCCTATGTTTACAATAATTATTTTTGCTACTATTAAAAATATAATTAATATAATTATTATATGTAGAGGATATTTGATTGTTGAAATACATATTGACAGTCAAATACATTGTCGTAACATGTTTTTACATACAAGTAATTGTTGGTTGTGTTTTTATTTAATATTTAACCCCCTAAATGTCTTCTACAAGAACACATTGAGATTGACCCACCAACTTTAGTGTATTCACTGAAATAAAAACAATTTTCGTCGCAATACTTGACAGAACAACTGAGAACATAAAATATTACAAAAAAAGAATTTAAACTAAATCTAAAAGAAACCATATCCATAACATACGAGGGTACAGTGATAAGTACCAGTGTACCAGTGACAAGAAAACACATTTTTTCTTGGCAGATTTAATGTTATTTTTCAACATAGTATAGAGCTCGATACACTTAGCCCAACGATATTCCAACTTTTTCAAACCGTCCAAATAATAAGTCTGTCGAATTCTGCAAAATATGCCTCTGTTTCGGCGATGACTTGTTCATTTGATGTGAATCTCTTTCCCTCCAGCCATTTCTTCATGTTTGGAAATAGGAAGAAGTCACAGGGGGCGAAATCTGAATAATACGGTGGGTAATCATTGGAAAATAGCATAGTTGTTTGTTTTACACGACTGTAAAAAATGAAATTTCTCTTTGGAATCGGCTCTGATTTTGACAGTAGTCGTTTGAAGGATAAATGTCGGTAATGGCAATGCATATTTGATACTATGGCGGCGGCCTCTTTCGTACGGATACTTATCACTTGCCGTTATACAGTATGTCCACGGATGGGGTTTACAAGAGGACAAATGGACTAAAAATTGAAAGTTACGAAAAAAAGTCACTCTTAATAAACGTTTCTGCTTGTCTAGACAATACGATTCATCATAAGAAACTTCAATTTTTTTATACAGGGTGGGTAAAAACTGCAAAAATGTTATTTTGCTTAAAAGTAAACATACTTTATTTTGAAAGATACGAAAAAATGTCACTCTTAATAAACGTTTTTACTTGAATAATGAATAGGTGATACTTGTTGTCAATATATAGTAATTATAATAATAATAATAATAATACGAACATTTTTATTAACATGAAAAGAATACGATAACGATTTCATAATTCAAAAACTCCACCCCCATACTCGACACATTTTTCTAATTGTTTGTGAGAAGATGCTCCAATTAGAATTTTTCCAGGTCTCGTCGTTTTCGATATACGGTATGTTTTTGAGAATTTAAATTTTGGGCGACCCCCCATATTTCAATTACCCTGTAACTTATCAAAAAGAAATAAAATGTTCCCTTTGTAGTTTTTTACATAGAATCCCGGGACGTATTAAGATTATTTCTATGTTCAATAGTTTTCAAGGAAAAAAACAAATTTGCTTTTATTTAAATGGATCCCTCATATATATTTTAATAATGTAATTAAGTTTTTAACAAGCTTCTCAGAAATATATAATACTTTATTTTTAGTCTTAATATTATGCCCGTTTTTTAAAAAATATACAATTTTTTTTGGGTAGGTTTTTGTATAAGCCTTTTTGTATTATGTAATTTTATGAAATTTATAAAATTTCTGAAGTTACTTGTAGATATCTCAAAAGACTTTTATAAAGGGTCAATTGAATAACGTTAATTTTTTAAACCTCGGCCTAAACTCTACCATATAAGTAGCGACTGATGAAATAAATATGCTCTTGGTTCAATTGGGACAAAACTTATTATCATACTAAATAATAACTATTTGTGAAACATGTCTAAGGCGAAATGGTGAATAATTTGAGAAATATTTATGAGAAAGTTCCATAATGATTCAATTTGTATTTCTTATATGTATTTAATCGCACCAGTATTGTTTTTTTTAATATTCGTCATGACCTACTCAAAAAAAATGTACTTATATAGTAATTGTATATTGGAAGGGGGGTGTAAGGTCTAAATATTCATAAATATTTGTGGACTTCCATTTATAGTCTATTAAATTACTCAGGCATCGATGACTTATCCTATTAATATCTTTCCATGTGCGACTCCATTTGTACCATTTATGTTGTTTTAACCTTCTTTGAAGTACCATTTTGTTCGTTATTATTTTGTATTTTTGGTTCCGACTGTGTGTATGCATTCTTGTAAAAGTCAGAAAACAAATAGTAGAAGAATATCGCATTGGGCAGAGTAAAAATAACTGACCACTTTGGGTAGTCACAGGAGGCAAATAATAATTGAAATTGGTGAATGAATACTAAACAGAACTGGATCTAGAAGGAAAAAAAAACAGAAAATTAACAGTAAAAGTTAAAAAATCAAATTTTGGTCTATTTGTTGCTAATGTCACCAACAACATGTCGGTATCAGCGACAAGATCGTATAAAGGAGCCATCAATATAACGAGTGATTGATAGTAGCCTTTTAGACGTTTATGAAGAACCAGTCAACAGACAGTGTAGGAATATATCTCCAGACGTTTTTTTCTGTGGAGATCTGAATATAAATTTTCTTAGGGACTCATTAGAGAAAAGACTACTTGTGGACTTTTTTACCGAATTTAAACTGGAGAGCTTATCAGATCAGCCAACAAGAATTTTTTTGAATAAAAATAATATTTTAAGTTCAACTATGATAGATTACATGATAACTAACTTAGACCCTAGTTATGTGGAAACAAGCACTGTGCAGGCAAACCTTGGTGATCATCTGGCAATAGTAAGTAAATTTAGAGCATTAGATAATAAAGATCAGAACGTCAGAGAATTTCAAAATTATACTTATCGAAGCTACTCAGAATTCAATTTAAACATGTTAAAATCATTTATGACTAATATTACTTTTGATGAAATCTATGATGTTCTGGAGGTCGATCAGGTTTATAATCAAATAGTGGAGACCATAAAATGGGCTATCGAGGCTAACTGTCCCTTAAAAAGTAAATTTCCGAGAAAACACCGAGCAAAAAAAGACTGGATCAATGCGGACATTATTGACAAGAGTAATGAATTAAAAAACCTATTTTGGCTTACAAAGAATGTAGCTGACAATAATTTACATAATTATTACAAACAGAAAAAAAAAGATTATAATCTTATGGTCTTAAAGGCTAAAAAAGGTTTTAATAGCAACAGGATAAATCGATCTCAAAATAGGCAAAAAACGGTGTGGAATATCATTAATCGCGATTTAGCAAGACAAAAGGTAAGCAAAAAAATTACTATTATTAAAGATAACACGGTTATAGACAATACTAAGGAAGTCTCAAATATTTTCTTAAATTACTTCTCAACAATCACAGAAAAAAGTCTCGAGGAAAAATTCGGGAATAATAGGTCGCAACACTGTACGCTACCCACTGAATATAATGATAATAGTTTCATTTTTAATCCGGTGAGCAAAAACGAAGTAATAAATACAATCTCGAAGTTAAAAAATAAGAACAGCACAGGTGTAGATAACTTATCTGCTGTTGCTATTAAACACATTAAAGAATCGATAGCAGATCCTATTCGATACTTGACGGACTTAATATTTTATACAGGGGTTTTTCCAAAAGAATTAAAGACAGGTATAGTAATTCCCATACATAAGAAATCTGATAAAACGATCATTGAGAATTATAGACCGGTCACTATCTTGAACATCATCTCGAAAATAGTTGAAAGATTGTTTTACAACAGAATTGTTAGCTTTTTGGATCACCATGGGTTAATCACAGAATGCCAGCATGGTTTTTTGAAAGGCAGATCAACGGAGAGTGCTGCGATTGATCTTATGGACTTTGTGTATGGGAGAATGGACGACGGGGATTATGTTGCGGCCCTCTTCTTTGATCTGTCTCGTGCTTTTGATAGCCTTAATGTGACGTTCATTTTAAACAAACTGTATGTGTATGGCTTTAGAGAAAATATCTTAAGACTGTTAGAATCATATCTTACAAACAGGAAGATGCGCGTAAAGGTGGGTAATGATCTGAATGAAGATGCACACATTGACATAGGGGTCCCCCAGGGCTCGGTTCTGGGACCACTTCTGTTTCTTTTATATGTCAACGAGATGCCTGATTACATCAAGGAGGGTATGAAAATAATGTTTGCTGATGATACAACGGTCGTGGTCTCAGCATCGAGTCCGGACGAGCTCAGATTGAAAATGTTAAGGATTATAGAACAATTCAGCGCATGGTGCGCATCAAATAATTTAATTTTGAATGTCAGCAAGACAATCTGCCTGAATTTTTGTAGTTCAGTTAGAAAACAAAAAGTGGAGGTAGAGACTCTCAACTGCTCAGACACTACCAAGTTCTTAGGTATTTACCTGGATAGTTTAGTAAACTGGACTGCGCAGATTGACCATATCTGCAGTAAGGTTAATAAGGGGGTATACTCCATATATCGGCTAAAGCATACCGTAAACCAGGAGACACTTATCACTATGTATTACTCTTTTATCTATAGTCACCTTAGCTATAATACTCCACTTTGGGGAGCAAGTGTGGAGTGGGAGATTTATTTCCCAGAAATAGGCAATTCGTTGCATTTTTGGTCTGGACCTTAGGGCGAGCTGTAGACCAACATTTATTGCACATAGGATTATGACCTTTCCATGCATATACATTTTCAAAACTTTATTGTTTGTGAAACAAAATGCGCATAGGTTTTTAAAGAATTCGGACTATCATAGTTACCCCACGAGAGGGGGTCCCCTCTTTACTATCGATAGTCATAATTTGACAAAAGTTGACAGATCCCCGGTATATGCCGGGAAAAAACTATTTAATAAATTACCAAATTATATAAAGGAGTTACAATACGACCAGTTTAAGAAAGAAATTAAAAATATATTATTAAACAAATGTTATTATTCTACTAAAGATTTTTTTATCGATAAACTTAATTTTATCTCAAGATATGACTTTTTAAAAAAAAATGTTTTAAGTGGAAAATATTTGTCTAACTTATGCTATTCTAGTCACAAAATCGTCATTTTGTTGTTGATTTTATGTTAATATTGTTTGTGAATATCTAGTTGGTGTGTATTTTACTATTTTCTTAATTTTAAAACCTGACGTATACATCTGTACTATGTATAGCCACTATGAATAAAATGAGTTTATGAGTTTATGAGGTTATGATCACTTTGAAAATTTGGTAGCTTATGTAAGTAGATATGCAGTCTCTTTTAAACCGTCAGCCATTCAGTGTGTATGATTTTTTTTAATCCCTATTAGTTTCTTAATAATTGTCCTATACCTATCGGTTATAGTTTTCCAGATAATTTTTTTATATATAAAAATTATGTTTTTTCAAATAAAACATCATGTATTTTATCTGTGATTTTAAAATCTATTGAAATTGTCTATCTCTCTATGTGTAATATTGATATACCTATCTCGAGCCAATGGGTATTTATTAATTAAAATTAATTATTACAGATAATAACCACAAATCAAATTTAAGTTGTAGCATACAAGGCGACAAGATTATTAAATGTTCTTAAAAAAAACTAAACAAATTATATCTAATTCTTTAATAAATAATAAATGCTCATAAGTCAAAAACTGTTCGAGATAGGTATAGCAACATTACATAGAAAGATAGACAATTTTCAGAGCTTTTAGGACCACAGATAAAAACAGGATGTTTCCTGAATTATCCCTTGCTACGCCACTGTGCTATCCGCAATGTAATAAGGTCGCCAAGCCGCCGTGTACGCCGACGCAAGCAATGTTCCGAAAGGACCCGAGTTTACCCGATCGCAGTAGCAGCAGCTGTCGGGGAAACCACATCTGTCCTAAAATGCATATGCCCTACCACTCGAACGTCACTTCGTGTTGAACCGGGAATCTTCGTTTCTGCAATTACCCTACCCACCCTTACGACGAGGAGGGAGCGGAAGTCGACAAACAAGGATGGAATATGCATACTTTCTTTGTTGTTTCGTGTGTGTTTCGTTATGGAAAAATTATTTGGTATAATGTGTAAGTTTTGGGTTCGAGAATGATTCGAAATTTGTTCTTTGGAATAGACATGTTGGCCAATGAGATCGTGTAGGACAGATCAACATTAGGATAGAAATAATAAATACTTGTTATAGTTCTCTAATTTATTTATATGTAGAGTAGCTGTCGGCCGCATTGCGCTCGAATATTGTTCGGGTTTGTTCCAATTAAAATATAATAGGAAATCAATCGCCAAAAGGTGTATCGGGGCGGGTTTGCACTTGTTTCCCCAGGGCATCTATAAATATTATTACATGATAATAAAATAACTACAACTAATGGCGTAGTCAGGTAGGGTGCAGCAAATCCGAAAAATATTACAGTTCTAATATGAAAATAAATATGACATAATTAACCATTCAATCGTTCGACGCTAAGAGCACTATTTTAAGTCTCTATTCAATAATAATTCACAGCATGTCAGTAAAACTGCATGTAAACAGGGGGAAAAGGCGTTCCCAACGGATTAGGTCATACGAGCTTAACCGAACATCACCCGAATACACTCGACTGTTAGGGCAGATGAACATTAGGGTATTTGAACAGTAGGACGGATGAAGCCATCTCCTGTCTGTACTTGAAAGTGTGAAAGCCAACTCCCCCAAGAGAGAACGACTCAAGATCACCAACGCCATTATTATTCTTTTTTGTAAATGAAATAAGCACATATAAAAATAGCTTAATAAACAAAATAGGAAAAACAATCTATGTAGTATGGTTTAATCTCCAGGATGTTTCGTTTCAAAAATTTATTTTTCAAACCAATCGAAATATTTGTATTTTGGAACACCATGTACTAAATTTAGGAACAATGTGAAAGGCCTCTGGGTATTACCTGACTCCCAACCAAATTTCAGTGCGCTAAATTGTGAGAGTTCAAAAATATCAGCCCTTTTTTGAATAGTATGTTCTCCAAAAAAAATACTATTATCTCTAGAACGATAGCAGATAGGTATAGGATTTATAGGAACATGTTAAGGAAGGGTATTACGCATTCTAAACGAAATAATACACAGGGTGTTCCATTTAAATTATCACCAGTGCTAATACTTTCTAGTCGGCAGTAATGCAAAACTGAAAATACTTTTAAAAGAAAGAGCATGTCCACTCCCCCCGAGTACCTACCAATTGAATTCTAGTTAGATATTTTTTCCACCACAAGTGTTTTTGAACTTCTGGACCTAAGGCTGCCAAATAATAGTAGGAATAGAGTAGTATATGGACGAATGTATTAAGAAGTCCTATGAACGTCGCATGTCCTCCTGGATAATATTTAGTCACCGACCTGAAATTTAAAAAAATGTGTCAATTGGAGAAATAAAACATAGACTCTACCACAAAGTTATTTAAGAGCTGCGTTTAATTACAGGTTGCCAAGCAGGCATTATTTTATGTGAAGATTTAGCCAAATATACTTAATTTTTTTATAATAAAGTTAAAGGATTGGAAAAGTGCATGAGAAAATTGTGTTAAAAAATATAATTTTATAAGAATAATAATGCCAATTTCAAATCTGACCAATTTTCAAATTTTTGTCACAGAAATACCCGAAATTTGCTTTATACCCCATCAATATATCAAATAATCTAAATATCAATAAATTAACTAAGAAAACTTTAATACCAACGGCTAAAACTGCACGAAAATAAATATAGATCAGCTGCTGACTCTCATCTCTTTCTAACCTGCCAAGAAGCGGCCTATTTTTAAATTGAATTGTTGCAACTTAGATGGCTCTGATTGCTGACAACTGGTAACAAGCACGATTTCTTCTTTAAGGGAGCAGTTCAGTGGCTTATATAGGAGGGGCGCGAAATGTATTGATTTTATTAGATGTTTGTTTTTAGTATAGATGATTTTGCTCCTTGTTGTTTAAACGCTCAGTATATTTTTTGTTTAGTTGATAATTAAGTCAAAGCTGGTGACGCATTCGCCATTTTGTTGTTTGGTCAATAGTTCGATACATTTTCGTTTTATCCTAAAAGCGGTAAATTACTCGTTTTTAATGACAAATTACCTGGAGTTGGTTGAAATTTTTCGGATGAAATGAATTGATGCAAAAAACGAAATTTTGTCAATTTGCACCAAGTTCGTTTCCTACTTTAATTAGTTTTTTTTTAATCAAAGATTTTTAAACTTGAGGTATTTCCTTTGAGATATTTCCATCTTGCTGGAAGACGGTGCGAGTCCAGCCTATTCCAAAGAAAGGTAAGAGAACCCTGCCTAACAACTATCGACCAGTCGCATTGCTTTCAGTTATATCAAAAGTAATGGAGGAAGCTATTAACCAACATCTTCTAAAGTACCTGGAAGGCTTCAACATTATCAGCGATCATCAATATGGTTTTCGGAAGCTCAGATCAACTGGAGATCTTCTAGCCTATGTCACCCATATTTGGAACAACGCAATCGAACATCATGAGGAATCTCGGGCTATTGCACTGGATATTTCTAAAGCTTTTGATCGTGCTTCTCATGAGGGGCTTCTAAGTAAACTGCGATCCTATGGTATGCCCAGTGGATTCTGTGCATAGTTGTCTAGCTTTCTTAAGGACCGCTCTCTGCAAGTGGCGATTGACGAATTTCTCTAAGATACCTTCACCATCAATGCCGGTGTTCCTCAAGGGTCCATATTGTCTCCCACTCTCTTCTTACTCTGCATTAACGACCTTCTAGTGAAAACTAAAAATCCGATAGTTAGTTTTTGCTGACGATAGCACACTTATCTCATCTTTCTCTTTGAATGCGCTAACATCGGCTGCCAACGCACATCTTCGCAGACAGCAAGAAGTATCACGCCTCAACAAAGACCTGGAAGAAATTTTAGCTTGTGGTAACAGTAACCAAGTCGAATTTAACGCTGAAAAAACCCAGGCAACAGTTTTCTCTAAAAAGGTCAACATTACAGAACCGGATATAGTCATGGCCGGATACGCAATCCCACTGGCTTCATCTATTAATTTGCTGGGCGTCAATCTGGGAGAAAATATGTCTTGGTATAACCACGTTGTGGCAATCGCCAAGATAGCTTCTCAGAAGCTTGGGGTACTCTTCCGAACCAAATAGTTGTACACTCCTCAACAACTTTTGACACTATACAATGCATAGATTCGACCATCCCTAGAGTACTGCTCTCATGTCTGGAGCTCTGCACTTAAACATACTCTTCGGCTACTGGATTCCATCGAAAGGACGAAGAACCTCGACAGCCTAGAACATCGAAGACAGGTTGGGGATTTGACTCTCTTTTACAGATATTTTCATGGAAGGTGCTCGGCTGACCTTGCCCTCTTAATTCCGCCCAGAGCGACGAATATCAGAAATACACTACGAACCACTGCCGCCCATCCATATGTGGTTAAGCTTAGTACCCTCGAACTTCATTATTTAAGAATTCTTTTATCTGCAGGACTTCATCCTTGTGGAACGACCTTCCCGAGGTCATTTTTCCCAACGAATATAACCTCCAACGATTCAAAACCAACGTGAATCGCTTTTTGGGCACACGCACCACTCCCAGAGTTCCCTAAAGGATTTTTCCTATAGTGCTTGTGTTTGGTCATAAAAAAAAACTAGAGGTAATTGATTCCCTGAAATGGGATATATTTTCGGATATACCTATACGAAATGGCGATAACGTTACTATATTTTTATTATTATTTATGCCTTTTATTCTTTTACATTACTCATTTTTACAATAAAAAATACTTAAATAATAGGCAGTAAAATGTACCATACATTTAAAAATATTTAACTACTGGAGATATAAATAAATTATTTTCATTTTTCGTTGTAAAATTTACAATATATTTTAATAATTACTTGATTTTACCAAATTTATTACAAATACTAACCATAGTGTTTTGTAAATTATGTTAAAAATATTATTAGTTTTCACATTTACTTACCAAGAACCGAAAACCATCAATGAATGATGAACCACGTGAAGAAAAGTAATCTGTTTCTCTTTCTTCCTTAAAGTAAAGAAAACTGTGTCTGCTAAATCTGTAACTTTATTCAAGAAGTATATATAGCAGGCCCAAGCCACCTAAAAAAGAGACAGACATTTATATATAGTTTTACGGAATTTGATAATAATATGTAATATTTTTAATAAAATACTAGAAAGGCAAAAATATACAGGGTGTTTCAGAATAAGATGCTGATCCTTAACGTTGTGAATCCTTAGGTGATTTTAAGAAGAAAAGTTCAAATTAACATATATCCTTAACCTATCAACTTTCGACCTACAGGGCGTTAAAGTTTTAAGAAAAAAATCGTTTTTCTATCATAACTTTAACAACTTTCTAGCTATTTTTATGAATTTTTCACACATACCCTCTAAGCATCAATAGCATTTTTTGGTGTAGAAAATTTTTAAAAAATTTTAACCAGTGTCGTCCTGGAAGGGTTTGGACTAGACATTTTGGAAAAATATTATGTACGCCACTGCAAGATAAAAATTATTTTTAACATTCTTTAGGCCACATTTAATATCTTGCGTTTTTATCGTCCGACAAACAGTTTCCAACAAAATAAATAAAAAGCATTAAATGCACATTCGCTATGTGCCTATGGTTTCTGACTAGTAGGCTATGAACTTTGTTAAGGAAACAATGATAATAACGAAATATTTAATAATAGTTTGACAGCTATTTATTTATCTACACGGCTAAAACTTAACTTAAATTTTAAAAACGTAATACTTTTTAAACGTATAAGTATCATGATAAATTTAACAAATGTCGAGTTTGCGGATATGCATTACCTGTACGGGCTTGCTGACGGCAATGCATTCGAAGCTAGACGATTATACCAAGAGCGTTATCCAAATAGAATAATTCCGGATGCACGAACGATTTCAGGAACTCACAGAAAGTTATGTGAAACTGGATCTTTTGATACAAAAACTACTTAAAAGGGGCACACCAAACTACACGAACACCGGAAACCGAAGAAGCTGTTTTAAATTTAGTGGAACAAAACCCTCTAATACGCATCAATTTCTGTCAATGGTTTATTCAAATGGTTACCGAAAATCAACAATTTGATGCCAAAATTTTGTTCACGGACGAAGCTAATTTTTCCAGGAAGGCCATACAAAATTTTCATAACAATCACTTCTGGGCAGAAGAAAACCCACATGCCATTACGGAATCCCACCACCAAGAGCAATTTTCTGTAAATGTTTGTGCTGGAATTATTGGTGATTATTTAATTGGGCCTTATTTTTTACCAGCCCGATTGAACGGAATCAATTATCGCCAATTTCTTGAACACACTTTACCAAATTTGCTAGACGACGTCCCTATTTTTACCCGACATCGTATGTGGTTTATGCACGATGGTACACCTGCCCATTTCAGTCTCTTAGCACGAGAGTTTTTAAATCAACATTATCGTAATCGATGGATAGGGCGCAGAGGAACACAATCGTGGCTACCTAGATCCCCTGATCTAAACAGTCTAGATTCTTTCCTGTGGGGACATCTGAAAACGTTGGTTTACAGCATCCCAATAAATACTGAAGAGGAGTTGAGAAACCGCATAATAGTTTGTTTCGACGCTACCAGGAATACTCCAGGAATTTTTCAAAGGGTACGAGATTCAATGAGGAGAAGAGCTGAAGCATGCATTCTTGCAGGTGGTGGCCACTTTCAACAGCTAATCTAACTTATTTTCGTTTTTGTTCACACGTTATTTAATGTTAGTTGTTTTAATTTAATTTTTAAAAATAAACCATAGGCACATAGCGAATGTGCATTTAAAGCTTTTTATTTTTTTTGTCGGAAACTGTTTGTCGGACGATAAAAAGTTATATAAAAAAATATTAAATGTGGCCTAAAATGTGACTGAAAATAATTTTTATCTTGAGAAAAAGCAGTGGCGTACATAATATATTTCCAAAATGTCTAGTCCAAACCCTTTCAGGACGCCACTGGTTAAAAATTTTTAAAACTTTTCTACACCAAAAAAAAGTCCATTGATGCTTAGAGGGCATGTGTGAAAAATTCATAAAAATAGCTAGAAAGTTGTTAAAGTTATGATAGAAAAACGATTTTTCTCTTAAAACTTTAACGCCCTGTAGTTCGAAAGTTGATAGGTTAAGGATATATGTTAATTTGAACTTTTCTTCTTAAAATCACAACGTTAAGGATCAGCATCTTATTCTGAAGCACCCTGTATAACTAATAGACATGTCAAACATATATTCGCATTGTAGTCCAGCCCCTATGATTTTCTGTGTTAAGAATATAGCTTTAATTCTGGAAAACTTTTCTTTCTTTAAAAAAAGTCAATAGTTTCTTACTTATGTATAATTTTTCCACTGAAGATGCGGGTTTGTTCGAAACATGTATGGAAATTAAAAACTAAACTTAAACTAAACTAATGTGCTCCATTAGTTTCTTTTCATCTTCAAATTCTATTTGATTTGGGGCCTGGTACAATTACACACATACCTGTGGCTGCGTGGATACGCCGCTGTTTTTTACCTTCCATATTTCATTGGATACATTTTTGAACTTACTCTTAGGCCGTCAGGTGAATTGGAAAAATCTACAGGTTGACAGTTCCAGTTGTAATCCTTCCACGTGTAAATTGCCTAAAATATGAACAGACTAATTTAATAGAAAGAGTTACAAAGAATCATTGGTCAGAAGCATAGAAATTATTTCTGCATAATGGCATTTTAAAGGTGCATATAAATATGGCGAGACGAGCCCGAGACTCGCCTGAGCCGCGCCAACAACAAGCATGGTTTCTTCACATTGGCCTCGGACTTCTAGGAGTTGTTGCTCGGACGCGCCTACGACGACCCTCTCGAGAAAGGCTCGCAGCGATCACATATAAATAACCATTACATTGCTAATACCATCTGCAATTATGTCCCAACTATGGGCATCTAACGGTAGTGCGTTTGCGCAGTTCGGAAATTTCCTTGTGAAAGTAAACATTCGACAGGACCGGATTTCAACTTTTTTAATGTAAATTTCACTGGTTAGTTAGGAAAAATATTGCAATCAATAGTTCGATTTAAGACAGCGTTCCGTGCATATGATTTCGAACAATATGATGATTCGACGGTGCCCTGATTGGTGTAAACTTTTAGTGCCAAATTCCGTCCGAATATTTGTAACAATCGACACGATCAGCTTTATTTTAACTTTCATGTTACTTAACCTCACTTTTTTCTAAACCAAAAATTAAGAATGAATGACTATATTGACTATTTTGGAAAAAAGCACTTGTGTCCTTTCATCTTAAACAAAACCAGTCACAAACCTACCAAACAGCGAATCGAATCACCACAAATTAAAAACTCCTTTAGAAAAATTGTTGTTAGGTTGAAAGTTTATAAGCACACTTTTTGTATTGTGGAACGTTCATATCGGCAATATAATGGTTATATACAGGGTGTTATGGAAATGACTTATTATATTTAAATGTGTGACTCCTTGGGTGTCCTAGAGAAAGTTTACATACTTTTTTTTTAAATCAAATATCTAAATACTAAGATAAAAACCCTTTTTAACCACATACTGTCGCCCTGTTCCATCTGGATTCACTTAGCAACAATGTGGGTCACTAGAGTATACTAACAGTGTTGTCAGATCACACCGCGTATCTCGCCGTAGCTTGAATATCGGCCGCGCGCCCCTTCATACTTCAGTATGTTTCGAGACTCGAGGGTGGAGTGACGTTGGTTCGACGACGTCGAGGGTGCCACGTGCTTGACGTATACGAATTTTAAACATTCATAATAAGAAATGTTGTGGTGTGATTTCAAATTTGTGTGATATTATCTACTGTTGGTTCTGTTGCAAAACATACTTTTTGTGTTTTATTTTTTTATGGAATTTAATTATAAAACGGATAAGAGAGTATGTACCTTAAAATTGTAGTATTTTTTGTTTCTAAAAAGTTTGAAAAAGAAGTGATAACGCGGGTCAAAGACGTCTTGTTGTCAAAAACTGAACACGTGCCTTTAGAATTATGTATTGCAATACGACAACATCGCATATAATGCGCTAACCTCTTTTGAACCTGGAGACTGCCTTAATAGAATATTGATTGCGAATGGCCTCAGGAGCGGCCACGTAAATTTTGAGATTTCATATAAAGTGTATATTTCGCTTAATAATTCAAAGCGCCATTTATGGTTATTTTTCTTCAATTTATTTTCATCTCGGGATTTGCCGGTTTGAATATAATACGTCATTTCCATAACACCCTGTATATATGTGGCAGCGATCCATTTTCTGCCGGTTTTTACCTCGTGCTCAAAGGGATTGAGCGCGTCTAGTGGAACAAGTTTGTGGCTGGCTCGTGAAGAAGTTCTGCTTGTAGCGAGACCGACCATTTTTTATAGAATATAGAGTGGTCCAAAGAAGGCATAAATATCGCCATATGTTCATTTGAAACGAATAATTGATCTTTGACGTTCATTATTATTGTTATTTAGTGGAGACCTACAAATTATTTTCTAATGTGTGGGATCAAAAAGTGAAATATTATTTAAAGAAGGAAAACAAAGATACATGGAATGAGGTTGCGTCAGTCGTCGAGAAATCTGTAGAGGCGACATAGAAAAAAAATGTCGAGTTTATTGGCGACCTAACATTGCCAAATTTTCGTTTTTTATTCACTAAACTTGATAGTAATAATAACAAAGAAAGCTGCCGTCTGTTTTTAATTGACAATAGTTAATATCGTATCCACCAACCTTAAATTTACTAATCACAGATTTTAACTAACCGGGCAAAGGTTTTTTTTTTTTTTTTGGAGAACTTGCGATGAGAATCTGCAGACAGACGCGGCTGCAAGGTAGTGTCGGGTTTAGCAACTTGAGGGGGATTATATGACCCAACAGCATCATCTTCTCTGAAGGAAAAGAACATCCTCGTTGGTTAACGAGGGTAGGCTGACCGACTAAACTCACCGCGGGAGTGAGGCAATTAGCCTTTGACTCATATTCACTCGATAGTGTCGTCTGCAATCGTGTATGTTTGTCTCTGTATCTAGCTTTTAAGCTATGCGCTTTGTTTGTTGTCAGCTCCTGTAATTTTTCCATTCGAACTTAATCGAATGAACAAACTTTCAGGAGCTCCGAACGTATAGGGTAGGCGTAGTGGGTAGTCGTAGGCTGTCCTTTTTGAGGTTGTGGATGAACTTGGTTCAGCAATCAAGGCCCTATATTTTTGTTTTTGAGACCCTTATTCTTGGATCAGTCGCGGTTGCGACTGATCCAGTCTTTAGGTAGTTTATAACATGTATTTGGCTCTGAATGCACGTGTGATGCACGTATCAGACTGTTGTTGGCAATGTTAGCCTTGGCGTGGTATTTCGCGATGGTTTTATCGAAGAACTCGGGGATTGTCTCTACTTCGAGATCTCTATGGATGACGTCATTTCTTGTGTATCGCGGCATGTTAAGTATGATTTTTAGAACCTTGTTTTGCATCACCTGAATTATATTCCTGTCACTCTTACTAATGGTGCACCACTTCAATTGCCTTTTGTTTCTTCAAGATATGATATTTTTGTTGTATAATTAAATAAAAAATATTCAGATGAATTATAGACAGAAGAGCATACTACCGCTAAGAAACCATGCGGACGAAGTGATGACGATTGCTTATAAATAATAAAGCTCCATTCCAATAATAACAATTTGTATGCATCTCCCTCCTGTCCCTCCATTTTACGCCAACTGACCAAAATTATTCAAAACACAAGTTTTCACGCACAGAGAACACAGATGAAAAATCCCGGAAACGGCGCAACGGCCAACAGGTGTCTATACGCGCGATCGAAGGAGAATTGACGAATAACAATGGAATGAACCGCGCCAAACCTGCACGAGCACGAATTCGGAACTTTCCGGGACCTTATGATCTTGCGTTTTACCCTCGATAAGGGGTTTTGAAGCACGTTTCCTGAATTATTCCAACTCAAAATAATTTACACATAGTAATGAGTTAAAATAATGCACGTCCGGGTTAAAACGACACTTTATAATCAATTAGTAAGTTTTCCCAACCCAGAAATTGAGTTCAGGTAACTCATAAAATAGTTACAAGATGAGGAATTCTGTGATAAATATGTTTAAAATGTTGATAAAAAATCTCTTTCTGGGTTGAGGCGAACCAAAAGAACCTTAATTACTGTAGCGTTTTTAAATAATAATAATTCGTATGCTCCAATTTTGTAACCCACGACATTGATAAATGCATTTTCGTCTGTGTAGAGGATACGGGCATTATTGGAATTGACCCATTAGTATCTTTTTTTACCTCTTTACATATCCATATATTGACGGCAATTTGACACAAGTTATATATTCTCAAAACTTTTTCTAGTTTATAAGGTTTCTTATCCCTCATATAGTTTGGACCGTATACTTTTACGAAAAGAAGGTATAACCCCAACATTGTAACCCATGGTATTGGACTGCTCATAAGAAACCAATCATTTGTTCTGGGATCTACAAATGTTAAAATAAAACACATTAATTTATTACAGTGATGCCATATTTGAAGAATTTTCTTCAATATGCAGAATATAAATATAAATATAAAGAATTTTTTAATTTTACATACTTTTTTAAAATATTCAATTTTCTAGATACATATTCAATTTTCGTATCTCTAGTTCATCTGATTCCTTTATTTCGAGGTAGAGGGAACTAGCGAACTGGGGGAATTCCCATTTTCGAATAAGGTAGGTTATGTTTAGTGTATTTTGTACCAATTTAGTCCAAATATTCAATAATTAAAAAACATTTGGCTTATTTATTATTATTCTTATTTTTTTTCTTATAAAAACCATTCAACCACACCAACATTCCGTCATCTTTCAATCCGGTACATTGAATCGTTTCCAAAAAATTATGGCTTATTTTTGAAAATAAACGTTCCGTTTCAACACCCTGTATTTCTAGAACGAGAAACATTTCGAAAAAACTAATATGACTGTTTAGTATCGCCAGTTGCTCTATGCCCCATAAGTTATGGTACGCCCTCTATTAATATAAAGAATAAAAAAACTGTATGAAAGTGATAATTTTTGAACATTAGGTTTTTTAAACCGATTTCAACAAAAAAAACTGTAGGGGTATGTAAGTAACCGTAAATGGTACCGAAATACGCAATAATAAAGTTTATGTCATAACTAAGGTTGCCAGATTGGCGTCATAGTTTTCGGGAAATATTTTTTTTTGCCGGAAATTGAGGATAATTTCTTAATTTACAAAAAAAAAATTGTAATATAGCAATCCTTTGGTATTTTAAGCGATCCTATCCTATGCGATCTTATGGTATGCCCAGTCGATTCTGTGCATGGTTGTTTAGCTTTCTTAAGGACCGCTTCCTGCAAGTGGCGACCTTCTAGTGAAAACGAAAAATCCCATATTTAGTTTTGCTGATGATAGTACACTTATCTCATCTCTCATTCTCTTTGAATGCATAAACATCGACTGCCGACGCATATCTTCGCAGACACCATGAAGTATCATGCCTCAATCAAGACCTGGAAGAAATTTTGGCTTGGGGTGACAGTAACCAAGTCGAATCTAATGCTAAAAAAAAAACCAAGGCAGCAGTCTTCTCTAAAAAGGTTAACATTACAGAACCGAATATAGTCATGGACGGACACGCAATCCCACTGGCTTCATCTATTAATTTGCTGGTCGTCAATCTGGGAGGAAATATGTCTTGGCATAACCAGGTTGTGGCAATCGCCAAGATAGCTTCTCAGAAACTTGGTGTACTCTTCCGGACCAGAAAGTAGTACACACCTCAACAACTTTTGACACTATACAAGCCCAGATTCGACCATCACTAGAGTACTGCTGTCATGTCTGGCGCTCTGCACCCAAACATACTCTGCGGCTACTGGATTCCATCGAAAGGAGAGCCATTCGTTTGATAGGAGACCACGCGCTGACAAAGAGGCTCGAAGACAGGTGAAGACCTAAAGAGACAACCTACCCTCTATGTTAGGAGCTCTTAAATTTTGCTCAATCGATTAATTTCGAAATGGGAAAGATTCAAGAGCTGGCACCAAACATAAATGTATAGCTTAAAAGCTAAAACCTAAGCATTCATAAATGATGCAAAGATAACACACGTTAGTGAAAAGAAATTAAAGGCCTCTAGCCTGACTTACACTGGGAGTTTAGCCGGTCGGCAATATCTCCTTCAGAGAATTGTCATCCCGACACTACCTTACAGTCGCGTCTGTAAGGAGATTCTTCTTGGTTGTCCAAAAAAAAAACCTGTATAATTCTTACCTGCTAAATCCGTAAAGATGAATTTATAAAATGATGATGTTTCGTTTTCCGTCGTGATATTCTGCATGGTAGCCATCACTAAACTGGACCTAAAGACCGAAATATTACAAAATTGTCCTCGAAAATTTAGTATATTAGATAATATATTCGAGATATTTTTGCATACAATGATATACCATCTATTTGCATTTTACATAGTATCAATAAATTATCGTTTCGGTTCATTTAATGAAGAAAAGAACTTTTAAAGAAAATAAGAAAATTTAATGAACAAAAGATAATTTTATTAAGATTTTGGCCATGTCCATTTACTTTGTGGAGAAATAATGAGCGTTACTCGTTTTACGAAATCTCCAGCGCCGTGGCTGACAGATAACATTAAATTTATGATGAAATTGCGAGGTAAAGCTTTGTCAAAGTATAAAAAAACAAAAACGGATGCAGCGTGGCAAGAATATAAAGATCTTCGAAATTATATTACTAAAAGGCGTACCTTCAGCATAGGTTTAGGGTTGATCCTAAGTCATTTTGGCATACTCTTAAAAAGCTCAATATTGGCTCAACCCCTGAATCGAATCCAATAATGATTGCCTGGCCCTCGGAGTTCAATGAGCATTCCTGTAGGTGACTTAGCTGCAAATAATGTATTTTTGGAAAAATATAGAACTGAAAGGTTCGGAGATGTACTCAATGATTTTGTTTTCTCAGAGATTACTGATGACACCGTTAATACTATTCTCGTGCAAATAAAAACAGGTGCAATGGGATCTGATGGTATAGATCGTAAAATGTTGTCGCTAGTTACCCCTTATCTTGCTTCTTACCTGTCTTTTATTGTTAATAAATGTCTTAGTACATCTAATTTTCCATCAGAGTGGAAATGTGCTAATGTGCTGCCTGTACCCAAGATCTCTGGTCCAAGTAATATTTCTGAGTTCCGCCCCATAAGTATTTTGCCAACTATGTCCAAGGTACTTGAAAGAGTAATATATAATCAATTAAATGACTTTATTAATTTAAAAAATATTTTGCCTCCGACGCAATCATTATTCCGCACTCTCCACAGCACAACTACTACATTGCTTCAGGTAGGTGATGACATTCTTGAAGCATGTGACAGGGGCTTGACAACTTCATTGGTGTTGTTGGACTTTAGTAGAGCTTTCGATACATTGGATCATTCAATGCTTTTTATTAAACTGATATACTTTGGTTTAGGAAATAATGCAGTGGGGTTATTTAGGAGTTATCTTGGTGATAGAAAGCAAAGAGTGTGCATAGGTGATGAGATGTCTGACTTTATTTTGAATGGTAGAGGTGTGCCACAGGGTAGCATTTTGAGACCCTTGCTTTTTTTCTCTGTATACTTCTGATTTTTGTGGCGTCTTGAGGTCCCGTCGGTCCCATCAGTACGCTGATGACATGCAGGTATACTACTTATTTGATACGAATAATACAGTTGCAACTGCTAAGGAAATTAATGATGATTTGCAAATAATCCTGGAGGTGTCCCGATGTCATGGCCTTCTTCTGAATGGTAATAAATCCAAGATAGGAATTGGAGGTACAGGTATGGTTTTTGGTAAATATCTCTAAAACCATTGAGAATTTTAATACATTCGTTATAACAAAATATGCTTGTAATTAAATTCTGCATTGAATAGTGAAATAAAATATAGGGTGTGCCATTTAAAAATACTGAGAAAAACTGATTTGAAAGTTGCCATTTTTGTAACAAAATTTTGAACACCCTGTATAAAATAAGAACAACGTGTTTATTGTCAGAGTATTATTAGACCTCTAGCATTACTGTTCACATTATTTAACTGGACCAAAACAGAGCTAACAATCGCAAAACGATCTTTTTATCTTTTTTTATTTATTGCTCCTAAAATATCGAAGCAAATAAAAAAATACAAAATACAAATAAACAAACCCGAACAAACCCACATCCTACAACTTTTGTATAAAACTTTTTTTTCTACTGTTGTAAATAAGGACGCTATGGATGCCCGACGCACTAATGCAGGACCCGGTATAACACAGTCCAACAAAAATAATTTTTTTGTCTTGGTGCCGAAGAAAAAGACCACTGATTTGTAGTTATTTTGAATGCGGCGATTCCAAAAACACTTAGCTTTTCTTCGTATCAGCTCTAGTTTTTGAGATAGAGCCTACACATAATAAATTGTAATATTAATATATTTGATGTCATACATTTTATCAAAAATTTAACTAATTCCAAGACTAATGCCTTTTTAATTACTTATACCTATTTATTCATAAATCACTGAAAATACCTAATCATATATTGGTAAAAGGCCATATAATTATTACAGATAAGACGTAAATTTTCCTTGAATCTTTTTGCACCTGCAGATTTCTTATTTTCGTATTAGCAATTAGCACAAAATATACATTAGAAGGCAATAAAAGTGAATGTGTACCGTACGCCTCACAAAGTAATTCGTTAACTTGGCTTAAAATTTTGACGTAGCCAATATCATCTTTCTTGATAAGCCCTTGCCCGTCACACAAACGCCGAACAAACCCGTCATCTTGTAGACGGAGAATAGGTATGTACCAATGACCTTAATCAGCATGCAAGAATCCTATAGTCATTTTAATAAAGCTTAAAATCAATTTGGAAAGAATTTTTTTAAAAATTGTACAATGTAAAAATATTCAATAGATATGATACAGTTTTGCGTTAAATAATAATGATGTATAGCTAACCTTGACCCCATGTACGCACATTCGTATTAAAATTAGAAAGTTAGATACAAAATTAGTTCAGTAGGGCATTTGCAATTTCCATTATGTCTCGGAGGAATCCAAGACGTCAATAAAATATAAAAAAATATTTTCAACAACAGTTATTTGCCGAAAAATGCTTTGCACGCGCTATTGTTCAAGAGCACGTGCATAGACGCCATCTCATCAAATAAAAACCAAAACATATTATTTGTTCGGAATGATTTGATGACTGATTTAAATTCGTCGGGCATAAACATTTAAAGGAATAAAGAAGGTACATTTCTGATATCCGAAGAAAAATAGCTTCTTAATAAAAAAAAAATTAGAAGAGATGAAGAGTTTTAATAATTTAATTTATTACTATAATATAATATATACAAACAAGTTATGGATTAAATATACGTATGGATTCTATAAAGTTTATTGTTAGCGCAATGAAAAATAGGCAAGGTAATGGCTGTCAATATCTGGTTACAAAAAAATTGTTTTCTGTGATGTAATCTCATTATACAACGTGTCCAAGATAAGGAGGGCCAATACAGGGATCTCGGAAACCATAAGAGATACGACGTCGGTTAAATGGAGGTAGAGTTGCGCATTTACGTGCCTAATAATATGCCGTTTAGCAAGTTTAAAAATTCGGAGTAGTTCCGGAGATATCCGGAAACAAACCAAATGCTGAAAAATGGTTTTATTGTTTTCCTGGCTTTTTTTAGATCGAATTCGAAAGTAAATTGCACTTTTACATTGCCACTTTTTCCCCTTTATCTAACAGCTTTAATTGTTTTATAATCCGACGAGTCGTCTTCGAAGGGCAATTATCGACTTTCTTTTTTTAAATACGGTCCTGTTTTTCTGATATTGGAATTTGAGAGCATTTTTTCTTCCGAATGCAACGATCTGTAACACATTGTGGTTTAATGACGTTTCGAAGGTTTTTTGACCAACATCAGGAGATTTTGGGATACTGTCCTGTATATCTCCTAATTATAAATAATATCTCATAAGTAAGCTCTAAATTTTTTACTTGTGTTGGATTAGTTCAATAAATAACAAATAATTTAATAATAAACCACAAATAAGTGAACAAAAATAATCATACCAAAACAGTAATAAAACGAACAACGAAAAAAGTAAGGAACTTCATAATCAGGTGTTCAAAATGATTTCCGTTATTCTCTAAGCACAAATAACATCTTCTAACTGCCACATAATTTTGAGATAAAATAAAACATGCGATAGAATATCAAACTGTTCAACATTTGTAAAATTATGTTCCATATTTTCTGGAAAACCTCTTAAAACGCTTTCAAACTATCACAATGGGAATGTCAAGTGAAACAAATCACGCGTCACCATCTTAATTTTTTTTGTTTCAAATGCCTACTTTTCTTTTAAATCCCGAATCAACAGAAGTTTGAAATAATGTTTCTGTATTTTGTTCACTTATTTATGGTTTATTATTAAATTATTTGTTATTTATTGAACTAGTCCAACATAAGTAAAAATTTAGAGCTTACTTATGAGATATTATTTATAAAATTATGAGAAATACAGGACCGTATCCCAAAATTTCCTGATGTTGTTCAAAAAACCCTCGAAACGTCATTAAACCACAACGTGTCATACATCGTTGCATTCGGAAGAAGAAAAGCTATTCAATATCAGGAAAACAGGACCGTATTTAAAAAAAGAAAGTTGATAATGGCCCTTCGAAGACGACTCGTCGGATTACAAAACAATTAACGCTATTAGATAGAGCGGAAGAAGTGGCAATGTAAAAGTGCAATTTACTTTAGAATTCGATCTCAAAAAAATCCAGGAAAACAATATAACGATTTTTCAGAATTTATTTTTTTTCCCGATATCTCCTGAACTACTCGGAATTTTAAAACTTTCTAAACGGCATATTATTAGGCACATAAATGCGAAACTTTACTTCCATTTAACCGACTTCGTATCTCTTACGGTTTCCGAGACCCCTGTACTGGCCCTCCTTATCTTGGACACGTTGTATAGATATATTGACACCCTGTATAATTACTAACCGTATAACAACGTGAGCGTGAGATTAAATCTCCTAAATTTAAATTTTTCTCTATCGCTAAAAACAAGATAATTAGATTCGCGGAATCCCTAAAATATATAAACTAATCAAAAACTCAAGAGACTTTTGGTATAGTCAAAAGAAGGAAATCTTGTTAAATGAGTTCAAAGGCCCAAAGAAATCCTATAAAAGTTGAAAAGTTCCCCAAAAATGTCACTTAATTTTAATTCTTGAACATAACATACAATGTGTCCACGGATAGAGTTCGGAAGAGGAAAAACTTTTTTATTTGTAGATTTAGAAAAAAAGTCATTCTTCATAAAAACGTCTGCTTGTGTTCTCTGCAATTTATAATACCAAATTTACGATTACTATACAAAGTTAGTCAGAAATAATAATATTTTCAGTTTTTTCGATTTCGATTTTTTTTCAAATTTTATGAAAATATTTTGAAACACGTGATTTATTTCACTAATTGTGCAAAAACCTAATAAACATTTTTTTAAAGTGATTAATTTCACAGCTAATACTAAAATAATAAAATATCAAGTAGCCTGTTCTAAATAAATGAAATGTTTAGTTTCTTTGTATGTTTCAAATTATTGACAGTTGTGTCATACTTTTCTCATAAATCTGCATAATAGTGAAAACAGAAAATGCTTACGTTAGAACAAAGAATTTATGTTGTCCGACGTTATGGTTTAGGACATGAAAAGAGCTATATGGCAGTTCTCCGACAATTCCATGAGATATTGCCTGATGTTCCTCTCACGGACGTGGGTTAAAAAAAAATTGTAATGAAATTCATGAGAACTGGTAGTGTTTGGAATAAAAAAAGGGAGAAAAAAAAGTATGATGAAGATGCTGTAACTGTAATGATAATGGATTCGGTTAGAAATTTTCCCAAACTGTGTTTAAGAAGAAGATCTTCTCAGATTGGCAATGTTAGTAAATCTCTAGTAGAAGAGATATTAAAATTCAATAAAATTCGTCAGTACAAACCTAAATTTATTCATTTTCTGGAAGAAAATTACGACATGAAGCGTTTGGATTTTTGTTTGTGGATAGGGGAAAATATCCTTAGACAAAGAAGTTTTGTTAATAATATTATTTTCTCGGACGAGGCCACTTTTAACACAAACGGGGTAGTCAGTTCGCAAAACTGTCACTATTGGAGCTGTGACAACCCTAATTTTCGTATTCGCTCTAGAAGACAGTATTCAAAAAAAGTTAACGTGTGGTGTGCTATTTCTTACAATGGAATAATTGGACGATATTTTATTGAAAACAATTTAAATCAACACGCTTATTTGCATCTTCTGAAAACTTTTTTTATGATCATTTGCAAGATATACCTTTAGCTGATCGAATAAAATTACACTTTCAACAAGACGGCTGTCCCGATCATTCCACGATAATTGGTCGTGATTGGCTAAATCATCAGTTTGGGATTAAATGGATTGGAAGGTATGGTCCAAATGAGTGGCCACCTAGGAGTCCCGATCTCACAATTATAGACTTTCATTTGTGGGGATATCTGAAGCAACATGTGTATAAAACCAATTTCAATAATAACTTGGATCTCTTGAAAGAAGTGATTTCAGATATCGAGTTGAACTATGAGCTGAACTCGGTGGTACCACGTTTGAATAAAACTTTATTTATTTTAATATTTTATAATTTATAATTGAATGAATTAAAGAAATACGACATTTAATAATAAAAATACAAATAAAAAATAGTTTTCTTACAACAAAATCGTTATTCGGCCAGATATAAAATAGTTGTTTGTTTTTACGTAAATCTGTTTTAAATAGAATCCAAAAGATTAAAAATGTTATTTCTGACTAAAGAAATTGTAGTTTCGACACAAGCAGACATTTTTATGAAGAATGACTTTTTCTTCTAAATCTACAAATAAGAAAGTTTTTCCTCTTCCGAACTCTATCCGTGGACACATTGTATGTAATTTAAACCCATTTGAGTTGTTAGCAACATAATTTAAACTCTTGGAATTCGAACTATAAACTGTATATTATAAAAATATATAAACAATATAACTAAGCACCTACTTTTTCAAAAATTCCTATGTTTACAATGACTATTTAGTTACTATTACAAATATAATTAATATAATTATATGTAGAGAAGAATTGTTTGTTGGAATACATGTTGACAATCAAATACAATATGGCAACATGTTTTTACATACATTCACATAATTGTTGGTTGTGTTTTTATTTAATATTTAACCACCTAAATGTCTTCTACAAGAACACGTTGAGATTATCCCACCGACCTTCGTGTATTCACTGAAATAAAAACAATTTTCATCGTAATACTTGACAAAACAACTGAGAACTTAAAATATTATAAAAAAAAACAATTTAAACTAAAACTAAAGGAAGCCATAACATACGAGGGTGCAGTGATAAGTACCCGTGTTTGATAAGAAAACACGTTTTTATCTTGGCAGAATTAATGTTATTTTCAAACATCCTAAGTCGGTGTTCTCACCAAAGCCACTGGCAGCCCGCTACTTCAGTTGAGTTGCTCGCTTGTTTTCACCGAAGCAGCTGGCAAGCAACGCAACTGCAACGCGACCGCAACTTCAGTTGAGTTGCTCTGGAATCAACGGGTTTGAAGTTTTTGACGTGAGCAAGATGTCGTCTTCGTCAGATGAAGATATAGCCACAACATACTTGATCGTTAAAAAGTTAATTTGAGACATAGTTCGTATATATTGGCATAGGAATTAAATAATGATATAAGCGAAAACTATGATATTATCAAAGAATCAACCTACAATGCAAAAAAATCATTCAAATCGGATCATAAATTCAGAAAAGAAATATGGCAAATTTATAATGTTTCGTTAATTTTGTCCAGGAGTTCATCTGAAAAAGATCTCGATGGCATTCGATTCAGCTCCCAATTACGTTTCTTAACTTTTATGGTTTAAGGTGAGACACCGTCTATACGAGGCATTCTTCGAGGAATATAACAAATATTACCTATATTAGAAGGTTATTTCACATGCCTTGCACCATTTTTATTCCACGAAATAAACTATCACAGCAGAGAATGAACTAATAAAAATTTACAATATTATTTGAGACCACACAGTGTGGCATAATAACTGAATAATTAAAATTTGATCGGTTGATCGAATTTATAAAGAAATCAAGCCTCAATGGGTACCTATCCAGCGATTAACTTTTTTGGCTCTAACTTTTGAACCGACCGGTATAATTTAATGAAATTTTAATATTTTATTGAAGCCATGGAGAGTCGTTAAACCGTATTACAGTATATGCTTTATATTGCCAGGGAAGTCAGGAACGGACTTGCCACTGCACTCATTGGGCCAAAATTTTGACCAGTGTCATTTGACAGAGTTCAAAACTGATTTTTTTGAATACTTTGGTCATTCCTCTTTAAAAAGATACTGTTAATTTATTGCGATAAAACTGGCAGTTTTGGAGATTAAATCGATTTTTATGCGAAACGCTCAAAGTTACTAATCCTAAAAATATGAGTAATTTATTGTTTGTTTATTTTGAAAAATTACTTATCAAACTTTAGAATTTTTAAACATCCAATGCAAAATTTTATTTTTACCTGTTTGTGTTTGACATTAGTACCTTATGAGTAGGGAATCCAATCCCGCACCCAAACTTTAATTCTGCAATCCTGCGGGATTAAGCCCGTTTATCCCGCGGATCCGCGGGATTTGCGGGATAACAAACAACGAACTGCGGTATTTTTGGTCGACACGTCGGGATTCCCCGCCGTGCTGGGCTATTGAAAATACGTTAAACAGAACAGTTTTCTTGCATACGTGCGAAAGTAAGGGCAGGGCGTTGTTTTACTAGTATCTAGTGACATTTATCAAGTGATTGAATATAATACATGGAATTTAAACAGCAATCACAAAAATGAGTGTTAGTATAGTTTACAAAAACAATAAAGGTTCAAGTTTAGTTTGGAATTATTTTTTAAAGTCTGAAGATGGTCTTACAGCTAAATGTAAGTTATGTCCTAGCATTATCAAAATCTCTGCTCGTTCCACCAAGGGTCTTCACACCCACTTACAAACAAAGCATAATATTAATTTGAAAGTCTAGGGCAGCAGCGGTAGTGTTGATATTGATAAAATAACACAGGAAATGGAAGCTCGTACCAGCAGTTCGTTTAGTTTTATTGCTAAGCGCTCAGATGTTAGTGGTTCTTCTGTGCTACCTAAGAAAATGAAAATTACAGATTTTTTTTCATCTGAGAAAAAGTTTCGTTGTAGGAAAGACTGTCTCGAATGGTAGATAAAGATGTTAAACCCTTTGGAAAGTTTGTCACATCGACCAATATGCGCCAACTATTCGAATCAGAGGGCCACAAATTGTGTAAAATCTATTCCGCCGACAACTGTCAAAGCTGAACGTGCGTTTTCAGCCGCAGGATACATGTGCAATGAAATAAGATCAAATCTAAAGATAAGACTAAACATGTTATCTTTCCTCCGAAAATACTTTCAAAATCAATGTAACATGTAACCGTTAAACTAGTCGTACTATTGTATTGTACCTATATGTAATAAATATTTTCCTGCTACTCTGCTCTGTTTCTAATTGCATAAAACAACTTTTTATTAATATACAGCACCCACATCGAGTCCCGCCAATCCCGCACGTTTAATCCCACAATGTCAATCCCGCGCAATCACCGCGGGATCCAGCATTTGCGGGATTGGATTCCCTACTTATGAGTGTTCCGCATAAAAACCGATTTATCACGAGAACCTCCAGTTTTATCTCGAAAACCTCCAGTTTTATCGCACTAAAGTCTCCTTTTTAAAGAGGAATGACTAAAGTATTTAAAAAATCAGTTTTCAGCTATGTCTAATGACACCGGTCAAAATTTTGGCCCAACGAGTGTTGTGGCAAGTCCGCTCCTGACTTCCCTGGCGACGTAAAACATCTACTGTAGTATGGTTTAATAGCTCTCTTAAGGGACACTTTAGGAAATCTATGACAAATTAAGTTTATTTTGATCTCCTCTATATGTCCCCGATAGATAAGGAAGGGTACTTACGGGACACTCTGTATAAATTCGATCAAACCATAAAAATCCATAAAAAAACACTGTTTATATCAGTTTTCTAAGCCGGCCTCCCTATTTCTAAATCACTATATAAACAGTTTCTAAATTCTCCTAGCTACCTGGTGGACTAATTGAACTTCAACTTTTCAATACCTATACTTCCATTAATAGAGCCGTTTGAAATATATCCGTTAGTGTTTCCGTTGGAATAATGCGCTTGGCATGCACCATTAGCAACACTTTCGTCAGCAACCGAACCATTGGCGATAATGGTGTTGCCGTTTTCTTCAATTTTCTGCTTAGTTGTATCGTTGATTATTGTCGTCTGTGGTTTTTTCTCTATGTAAGCTCTGACATAGAACGATCCAAACAGGTAAATGAAATAGCCCGCCTGGATTGTCAGGAGTATGTTAAAGACTTTTGGATAAGTACAGTCACGTGGAACAGCTTGAGCGTTATGTACTAGAATAATAACAAACTGGACCTAAAAAATAAAATATAATTTTTATAAAGTTAAACTTTTATCCTTGCCGGAATTTAAATGAAAATAAAGATGCCCAGGCGGCGTCGGATCACCTTACTAGCGCCGTTCATCCGTACGGCTCGGAGCGGACGGCTTCTTTCTCTCGCCAAAATGAATATTTCTTTTATAGTTGATATTTTATGCTCAGATCGAATTCCAATAGAAATAAAAATCCTTCTGAAATTATTTATTTAAAGTATTATTTTTTGCGGACAACTTGAAAGAGCAGAAGCCGCCGATGTCTTCCAAAAAAGTTTAAAATGAACACTTTGGAGGGTACGGCGCGTCGCGGCAGTCTTATCTCAGTAAAAATGCAAATTCAAATCATAAATTTCAAATTTTTCTACCTAAAAATGTACCGGGTCTCTATAACTGAGAATTGTGTATACAATCTGAGCGCTTAGCGTGTGTAAGCGCGCAATCCTGGTATTAGCGCTTTGTATTTTTTTTTTATAATTTAAATGCTGAGAACTTATGTTTCAATAGAACTTTTATTGCTTTTGAAAGTCAAGCAAAGAATAAAACTTGAAGTTCATATAATTTTTTTTTAATACCCAAGTAAATTTACAAATTCTATGTTGCGTAGTCGGCCGTCAAATTTAACTGCGTAATCTTAAAATATTCGTTTCATAACAATCTTGCAGATGAATGCGATTTTAACGTTATTTGTTTAATCATTATTGTATTCATTCGACATCATTTTCAGTGGTTAGAAAATAAATTTTCTTGCATATTTAACGGGTGTGTCGAACTTCAATTATAGCGCTCATTAATAACTTGAATTTATTATTGTGTTTATGGTTTAGTAGGAATTACAAATATTTACTTACCAATTGCAATTTGGTGACATATTTCTTCCACCACAAGTATTTCTGAACCTCTGGACCAAGAGAAGCAAGAAAATAGTAGGAGTAAAGAATAATATGGATAAAGGCATTGATCAAGCCGAGAAGGGAACCGTGTCCACCTAAAAGCAAAAAAATGTATTAAAATGAAATAAAAATAAAAATACAAATTAAAAATTTTAAAGAATCTTTAATACAAACATGAAAAATAGCCGATAAAGAAAAGCTAACGTGCTTTTATGATTTAAATTTTAGGAAATTTACGTACATTTTATGCGCTACCACATACAATTAGACGTATCACGACCAGAGTTGTTAATGTCGCAGAAAAATTGAATTTACTACATTTACTATGTCGCAAGTAAATGTAATTATTGCTTTTAGTTAGAGAGACGATGACAATAGGGGTCCGTGAAGTGGAATATCAGTAATTTGGTTTTTCGTGGAGTTTGGGTCCCCCTCTACAACTTTTATATCTGATGTACTGCCGTAGAGCGTTGCTGAGAGGAGCTGTACCGCTTTAGCTAGGAAATTGTCAATAAATTCAAAATTATATCGAGCCATGTCTGAAAATGAATTTACAGGATCTGCGTGACCCCAAAGTCACGGAAAATACATTTCCTGACAAGTCAACTTTTGCATATACTTTTCCGAGCGTATAAAAGAAATTACAATAAAAAAAAAGAAAAAAAGCGAATTTGAAGTTGAAACTTTCTAGAATGTAACATTATATGTTAAAGATTATGTGAAAAAAATTTTGTCGTTCAAGGTCTCGCCATTTCATTATTGGAATTTTTTTTAAATCTCCTCGGAGGAAATTCGGAAAACGATCGTGACATGTCAGAAAATTGTGTAAAAAAATTTTGCAGAAGAATCGCACCTAGCTATGCGCAATTCTGACAATATTACGCAGAGATACCGGAAGATAGATATCGTTCAGTTGTATGACGGGAAAAATGATAATTGGTGATTAAGACAAGCAACTAAAGTTTTTTCAAAAATAACAGCTGTCAAAAAATGAATTAAATTTTCGGATTCCTTGCCCTCGAATTATACGAAAACGACACCAATTTTGTGAAATTCTGTGGACATTGCACTTTTTACTAACCTATGAAACGTCAATTTGTCAGGTGTCAAAAAATTTTTAAATATTTTTAAATCCTTTTAGCAATATTAACATAACGTACTACTTGAATGTTCTTCAAATTGCCAAGTTACCAAATTAAGCCTATTTTTCCATAAGGTGTGTATGATTTATTTAAATCTGATGAATTTAAACATTTGACCTTGTCTACTTTTCACTAATTACAGTAAAAGCCACGCCTTTCATGCATTTCGAGCGAAGTTTAGAAATTCTGCTGTCACCGTTACGAATTCTCTTAATTTTCTCCAGATAGAACATGTTTCTGGTAACTTTGTATATATCAAAATGTTCGGAAAAGATGAGCGAATCAGATAATCGTAGAAAGAATTCTCCAAGGAGAACATTTTAGAAAATATAGCAGAATAAACCACACTTTTAATAAAAAAATAAAATTTGATAAAATACCATCACTTTCGCAGTATTGTTTTTATCAGAAAATTGTTTACGAGTCATCTCCATGAGAATACAAATCGATTATGCCCACTTGGACCCATGTCACTTGAGGCTTTATAATTTTCCATTCATTTCTTTTTGACACGCTCGGAAAAGTATATGCAAGAGTTGACTTGTCAGAAAATGTGTTTCCCGTGACTTTGGAGTCACGCAGATGCTGTAAATTCATTTTCAGACATGGCTCGATATAATTTTGAATTTATTGAGAATTTCCTATCTAAAGCGGTACAGCGCCTCTCAGCAACGCTCTACGGCATTTCATCAAATATAGAAGTTGTAGAGGGGGACCTAAACTCCACGAAAAACCAAATTACTGTTATTCCACTTCACGGACCCCCTATTGTCACCATCTGTCTAACTATTTCTAACCTCAACTTTATTATTTATAAATAAATATAATAATATATTATTATTATTTATATATATATATAAATTTGATGTTAAAAATTGGAAATTCGAGTGAACTAGTAGTTTTTGGTTATTGTTCTTAAGTTGCTTTTTGCTTTACGATTTAATATTCTAAAAATGAGAGGTGACAATAGTAAATATAGCAAATGTAGTAACTGTAACAAAATACATAGTACGGTAGTAAATTACGTAGTAAATGTTACATTAACTACTTAACAACCCTGATCACGACATGCCGCAAAAGCTAGAATCTGCTTTCTATCTGTTAAATCTGAAATTATTAAATTGGTTAGTTATTAACGAAATAACAGCATATTAACTTGGACGTGAATTTTTGAATATTCGATAATTAATTGGGGTAGTGTATTTAATAACTGTGAAACTCTTTTTTTTTCTGTCTTTTTTTTCTGTGCATGGGGGGTAGTTATAGTTACCTGGTACAAAAGTAACTCCAACATAGGAGCATATAGGCATTAAGCTATGATGGTAAATGTGAAGGAATGTCACTTGATTGTATTTTTTCCTTAATACAAAAAATACCGTATCCAGCAAGTCTGTCAGCTTGACCATGTAGTATACCCAAACTGCTCTTCTTAGCTGCGAAAAATAATAAATATAAGCATCAATTAGTGGGGAAATTTAATTTATTTATAACTAAGGAATATCCTTAGAAATAAAATATAAATGTCTAAGGGTCGATATTTGAACTTGACCTTAAGTTAGACCTTAGCTTTAACGTTATGGTAAACCTTAAAAAACTATGTTTTAAATTAATTTGAGGGTCAATTGGCGCTTTAAGTCAAAGATTGCCACGTCCTTAAAGATATATTCCTTTATTAGATAATAGTTAAAAAGAACTTTAATATACATACTGTCAAACTTGTGTTAAGGATGACTTATGTCATTCTGCACCTTAAGGTAGCTTTGAAATATCGGCCCTTAGGGCGGCGCGCGCGGTTTAATTGGAAAACGCAACAGCGATACATGAGAAGCGGTCGTGACCATGAGATAGTCTCCGTTGAAGGGAGGTGTCCGTGTAAGAGGGGTGTCCGCGACGGGGAATTTCACTGTATACTTGTAGATTAAGTTGAGAAGTCAACTATCAGATTTGACAGTTGAAGGTTATCATCTGTACCCGTTCACAGAGACGAAAAGCAATTAGAAACTCGTCCAGAACGGAACATAAGCGGAACGAAATTTGCAACGGATTGGACAGTTGGCTTTGCGTGTAACGCCCGTATTCTTCGTAAGGATTTGATCCAGATTAGATGCTCAATCCAGCTTAGATCATATTCTTGCTATGCACCGTGAACATTTGACGTCGCTAATTGAGATTAAAGTAATCCGTCAAAGTTGAAATATTGTGTTTGATCCAGATTAGATGCTTAATCCAGCTTAGATCATATTCTTGCTATGCACCGTGAACATTTGACGTCGCTAATTGAGATTAAAGTAATCCGTCAAAGTTGAAATATTGTGTTTGATCCAGATTAGATGCTTAATCCAGCTTAGATCATATTCTTGCTATGCACCGTGAACATTTGACATCGCTAATTGAGATTAAAGTAATCCGTCAAAGTTGAAATATTGTGTTTGATCCAGATTAGATGCTTAATCCAGCTTAGATCATATTCTTGCTATGCACCGTGAACATTTGACGTCGCTAATTGAGATTAAAGTAATCCGTCAAAGTTGAAATATTGTGATTGATCCAAATTAGATGCTTAATCCAGCTTAGATCATATTCTTGCTATGCACCGTGAACATTTGACGTCGCTAATTGAGATTAAAGTAATCCGTCAAAGTTGAAATATTGTGTTTGATCCAGATTAGATGCTCAATCCAGCTTAGATCATATTCTTGCTATGCACCGTGAACATTTGACGTCGCTAATTGAGATTAAAGTAATCCGTCAAAGTTGAAATATTGTGTTTGATCCAGATTAGATGCTCAATCCAGCTTAGATCATATTCTTGCTATGCACCGTGAACATTTGACGTCGCTAATTGAGATTAAAGTAATCCGTCAAAGTTGAAATATTGTGTTTGATCCAGATTAGATGCTTAATCCAGCTTAGATCATATTCTTGCTATGCACCGTGAACATTTGACGTCGCTAATTGAGATTAAAGGAATCCGTCAAAGTTGAAATATTGTGTTTGATCCAGATTAGATGCTTAATCCAGCTTAGATCATATTCTTGCTATGCACCGTGAACATTTGACGTCCCTAATTGAGATTAAAGTAATCCGGAAAAGTTGATGGTTTCAGCGTGTTTTTATTACATTATATTATTTTATATTGGTAATTTAATATCGAGTGGAGAGCCACCGCCTGTTGAAAATACTTGTTGGCTAATTTTTTTATCAGCAACCGGATTGCTAAACAGAAAAATAATTTTCTAATCGCAAAACAACGCTAGTTTTTGCTACCCCGATTGATTTTTCTATCGTTTTCGTAATTATGGAAGCGGTCGTGACCATGAGATAGTCTCCGTTGAAGGGAGGTGTCCGTGTAAGAGGGGTGTCCGCGACGGGGAATTTCACTGTATACTTGTAGATTAAGTTGAGAAGTCAACTATCAGATTTGACAGTTGAAGGTTATCATCTGTACCCGTTCACCGTGAACATTTGACGTCCCTAATTGAGATTAAAGTAATCCGGAAAAGTTGATGGTTTCAGCGTGTTTTTATTACATTATATTATTTTATATTGGTAATTTAATATCGAGTGGAGAGCCACCGCCTGTTGAAAATACTTGTTGGCTAATTTTTTTATCAGCAACCGGATTGCTAAACAGAAAAATAATTTTCTAATCGCAAAACAACGCTAGTTTTTGCTACCCCGATTGATTTTTCTATCGTTTTCGTAATTATGAAATGGGATTTCTAACGAACTTTTTCGAAACGATTTCGATTCAGTATTAAACTTTTGTGTCCACATCTGGCTGTTTTCCTCTATGTTTACTCGGTACTTTTTTTGGAATTACCCATTTTTAAGAAATACTAAAAAAAAGAACGTACAGACTTGTCAATAATAATTCGCGCTAAAACCATTCTGATTTTACATTCATTTTTTAAATTCGTAAAGCAGTAAAGTTTGTTTACTAGTTTTGTTAACAAAAAGAATGAATGCGTATTGGAAATCCTGCAAAAATTTCGAAACAAAATATGGTGAAGAACAACAAAAAGGTTGATGTGAATAATTTATGAGTGCGTCATTTCGGAGATGAGTGGAAAAATGACCCACGTCTTTTACAAATTCGTCATAGAAGAGATACAGTTGCAGAAAACGAAACCGTCGATGATGAAACGACGCTATGTGAGAAAGTCAAAGAGGACGTGGAATTTTCTGTTAACTGTTTTTGAATTTCTTGTCACCTCCATCCGCTATTTTTATTTTTTTTTGTTTTATTTACTGAATTTAAAGTCTTGTTTATTTTTTATAATGAATACGAATAAAAATAATTGAAGAAAAATGATATTACGTTATTTTCAAAGTGGACAAACTTCGATTATTATTTTCATAACGTATAATCTTCAAATAGTTTTTCAAAACAACTTTTATGTTTCTTGAATATTTTAAACGAAAAAAATTGGTATAATATGTGATGTAAATGCAATAAAAAGGAAAAGTATCTTAATTGTTTATATTAAATGAATTATTAGTTTTTTTCTGCTACTGAGAATTTAGGAAACATGGAGATTGTACACTTTCAAACTCATCAATTGTATAAAAATCCAGTATTGCCAAATAGTTTCCTTGGATTCCCAAAACGGATTTTACGGTACATAAGAAATAAACCCGATTCAACTAAGCCGGATTTGCCAATACCAATTAAATCTTAAATACGGAGAATACGGTCGTAATTGGCAAAAAAACATAAGAAACTTAGATAAATTGACAGTTTCATGGGGAAACCGATGCAAACCTGCCCCGAATCACGTCTTGGAGCCGATTAACATAAACATGATTTAAAATCGAATAGTAGGTACTACCAAGAAAAGAATATCCGCAAGCATGTACAGTTACTAGCTAAAATAGTAATAATAATAAAAAAACCACAATAATTACACAAGTCGACATAATTTTCACATCGATGAGAATGCTTATTTTGCGTTTCATTTAGGAAGTTATTAAAACACTTTTTCCCAGAAATGGCCTAGCACGTCCCATTTTCAAGTACCTGCTTCTCTCTTATAAAATGCGATCTTTGAAATAATTTTTACCTGCCTTACGACCGGAAAGTACAACAAGACCGCATAGGGGTTATTTTCACAGTATTGTACGAACCTTTAAGAGTTTTATTGTTTTCTGCAGTTTAGTTGGTTTCTGTCTCGCTTGCAGTCAGTCAAGTGTTTAAGTCGATTTTGATATAAAATGGCAAGTTTGAGTCGTCGATGTTACAAAAATCCAGCCGATAAGTTTTGTTATATATGTGGATGATTTATTTTTTATATTTTAAGTGCCAAGTTGGAGATCAAGATAAACGTTGGGCTCCTCCTGTTTGTTGTGTGAGTTGTCACGTAAATTTAGTGCAGTGGACATATCGCAAGAAAAATTCTATGCCGTTTGCTGTTCCTATGATGTGGAGAGAACCTACTGACCATGTAAGTGATTGCTACTTTTGCATAACTAAAACAGAAGGGATTTCAGAAAAGCATAGAGACAAAATAGAGAATCCAAATTTGCCTTCTGCGCTAAGGCCAGTTCCTCATTGCCAGGAACTACCGGTACCGATAGCGCCTTTAAACCTGGACATCGTGTTTCCCGGTGATACTAATTCTTCATCCGATTCTGATCCACAACTTCCTGAGAACACGAGTTGTGACCCAACATTTTTAACAATTACCAGTGAACCTCATTTAATAAATTAAATGACTTGGTACGTGACCTAGGATTATCAAGACAAAAATCGGAACTTGTTGGTTCCAGACTTCACCAGTGGAACTTGTTATAACATGTAACATTATCAAGTTTTTTTAAAATGGAAGGGTCGATGTGTCTCTGTTGTGATATTGATGGTTTAATGAATGAGCTTAATATGGAACATGATGCTAGCGAGTGGCGTTTATTCATAGATTCGTCGAAATACCGCCTAAAAGCAGTCCTGCTTCATAATGGAAACAAGAAATCATCCATTCCTTTAGCCGATTCAGTTACAATGAACGTATGAAAACTTAGCAACCATATTAAATCGTGTTAAATATGAGCAGTATCAGTGGGATATCTGTGGAGATTTAAAAGTGATGATTGATTATTTCAAGGGGGTATTGCTATTTCTTGTGTCTGTGGGACAGTAGGGCAACAAAAGAACACTAGGTGCTGCTACCGCCTCTCCATATTAAGCTTGGACTAATGAAAAACTTTGTCAAAGCCATGGACAAAGAAAGTATTGGTTTCCAGTACCTAAGAGAGATATTTCCTCACCTAACTGATGCAAAATTAAAAGAAGGCATATTTATTGGACCTCAGATAAGGAGAAGCTCCTAGATAATCTCCGTTTTCAAGAACAATTAAGGAAAAGGAATTGGCAGCTTGGACGTGTTTTGTACGTGTAGTGAAAGGATTTCTGGGCAACATAAAGATGAAGACTATAAAAGACTCATAGATGAACTGTTGAGAAGCTATGAATTACTAGGGTGTCGCATGTCTCTAAAAATACATTTCTTGCACTCCCATTTGAATTTTTTCCCGGAAAATTTGGGTGCAGTAATCGATGAACAAGGAGAGAGGTTTCACCAGGACATCAGTACGATGGAAACAAGATACCAGGGACGCTGGAACCCATCTATGTTGGGCGGCTACTGTTGGGATTTAAAAAGGGATGATGCTACAGAACACAAAAGGAATAAGTGAACGTTTTTGTCGCTGTATCATATCTTGTGCAATATATTTTTTATTAACATAAAAACCAATCCTCAGTAATGTTTTTGCATAGATGCCACATGTTTTATATGTTTATATTAAATAAATATATTAGATTGTTTTTTCTCCACCACCCATCCCTTATAACAAAAAAACTGTACGTGTTACAGTAATTAGCTTATCATTTTCGGATTTAGGACTCTAAGATACTTCAGACAATCCTATTTTCATCAATGTTACTTTACAAAAATTTAAATTTGTCGACTTGTGTTATTGGTCTAATATCAAAAAAATTTGCTTTACCCTTAACGATATTTCCGAGCCAGAGTAATCCACTGGTTCGCAGGCGAAGCTTATATGCCAACCCCAGCCACTTTGGTATCCCTAAAAAAAGAAATTATAGGAAAATTTTTAAAAATCTAGAGATGGGATTATGTAAAAGTAACTCCAAGATTCTCAAAAAACATTTAGCCACAAATATGTGCTGTAAGAATATTCTTTACAACAATTATACAGGTTGTTCGGATAATGCATCCGATACTTGGAGAGGTAATTCTATATGTTAAAATGAAGGTAGTAAGCTGTGGCGGCTCGATAGAGGGGGGTTCGTGTTTTATTTTTCTGTAACGACCAAATAATTATATCCTTCGGCATTTCAAAAGAAGGAAGAAAAAAAAGCAACAAGAAAATGCGTCAGATAAAACATATTTTTATTGTTTTTTTAATTTTACACAAGGAAATACAATTTTTGGAAAATAAGAAAGGTTTCCTTAGTGTGTATAGTGCTTAAACGTAAAGTCCATTCTTCGGTTCTTAATTGTAGAAAATTTATCAATAACAGCCTTTGCTTAACGATTTCTATCATTCTGTTATAAAAAATGTTTCTCTACTGAGCCCCCAGAGGTCACTTACCCGAAATTCAAATTTAATTTTTAGCATATCTTGTTTGTTCTGACAGTTATTGGAAAAAAAGAAGTGTTCTTACCTCATATACCAAATAAACATTAACCAAAACTTGAAATATGTTGTACAACTGGATAGTTCGGGCTAACTTGAAGGGCTTGCGATTTTTCATTAACCTTGGTCCTATTCTTGTACAAAAATATACGTATCCAATCAGAAGCATCAAGAGCTTCCCTATACTGCCTACCATAAACCACTCTTTTGTATAGTCATCTAAAAATGAAAAAAAACAATTACAATAACAATCTTGTTGCGGATTGGCTAAATACACCTATAGGGAATATTAGCTCTAGTTAATTCTAGCAATGTTTCACGAAAACTCCATTCTATTTGGTGTGCCCTGTATAATCTTAAAAACTGCATTAATGTTTGTCATAGAGATCTTGCCTCATCACTAAATTTAAAACAATAGATGGGAATTCACAACTGACCTGTATATATGGATACGTACAGGGTCCATTTTTGGGTACAAATACTAAAAAAAAAATGGTATATTTTTGAAAAACGTATATTTCGGGCCTGATACTAAGACTAAAAATAAAGTGTTATATATTATTGCGAAGCTTGTTACAAACTAAATTATATTATTAAAAAATATATAGGGTGACCCATTTAAAAAAAGCAAATTTGTTTATTTTCCTTGAAAACTATTGAATGTAGAAAAAATCTGAGTACTTCACTGGATTTTACGTAAAAAACTACTAAAATAACGTTTCATTTCATTTTGATATGTTACGGGGTAACCGAGATATGGGGGTGTCCCAAAATGCACAATTCTCAAAAACATTCCGTATATCAAAAACAAGGCGGCCTAAAAAAATTCTGATTACGGCATCTTCTGTTTGACAAAAAAGTAGCAAAGTGCTGCGAAAACCGCATCCTTCTATCTTTACCAATAACGGAGATACCCCGTAAAACTACCCAAAAATGGACACCCTGTACAGCTTATGGGATGCGCAGAAAAAAGTGTTGGTGCGCGCGGTCATCCGTTGTCTTGCGCACAATGGTCTCGCTCAACATTTTACAAACCTTCGGTTTGGCCTCTCATGTTCTTGTCCCCCCCTGTATTAACAATTACTAATTCAAGTGCCCATTAAAATATTACATGATAAATATTCAGGTAAAACAATAACGCGCTTCTTCAGTATGGCCTTATACTTATCTGGTAATTTACATGTAGGTATAATAATTAAGTACATATACCCTATTTAAACAATCTGTCATTGACCTTGGGATTCCATTTTAGCTGCGAATCGATTATTTCCTGAAATTAATTAATATTCCATAATTGATTCAAATAATACAAATAATAAACCAACATAGAATTGAATACGATAATTTAGAAAATATTGACCTGGAAAATTTTTCTCCAAACTTATTAATAAATAAATAATCTGGTAAACAAAAGATCGGTAATAACAATAACCCATGATATAAATAACTAAGAGCTATGAATCCACGCCGATGGAGGCGTGGCTTGTGACGTCACCAGGAGAATGATTTTTAAATCTCTTATGAAGATTTATATTGCTGTCGGCGGTTTTAACTCTCTTATAAAGGTATTAAAAGGTTTTCCGCATTTAATAGTACATGAAATGAAAGAATAATATCATGGTATATAGATATATTTATTTCATGAACATACAACAAAGATTAAAGCTAAAATTGCAGTCATAAACAATTTAAACTATTTTTTTTAAATATAGTCCATCTCTAAGTGGAGTGAAATTATGAAGAGGTAACGAAACTCATAGTCTGCTTCAGTAGTTGAATAAACATTTTTTTATTTCCATACATGTTTCAATGGCATATACCCTCAGGTTCAGTGAAAAATATTTAAGAAGTAAATGTTAATAAAATAAATAGAACCGTATCCATTCTAATCTCTCGATTTTTTTTATATTTCGGAAAGCGGAATCACCTATTAAATTTATTTTCCTGGATATCCATATCACAACCGAACACAGCGCACCTCATTTTATGAAAATGCAGATATTTTTTTTTATGATCAAACACAAGCACTATAGAAAAAATCCTTTAGGGCACCCTGGGAGTGGTGCGTGTGCGCAAAAAGCGATTCACGTTGGTTTTGAATCGCTGGAGGTTATATTCGTTGGGAAAAACGACCTCGGGAAGGTCGTTCCATAAGGATGAAGTCCTCCAGATGAAAGTATTCTTAAATAGTGAAGTTCGAGTAGTACTAAGCTTAACCACATATGGATGGGCGGCCGTGTTTCGTCGGGTATTTCTGATATTCGCCGCTCTGGGCGGAAATAACAGGGCAAGGTGAGCAGAGCCATGAAATATCTGTAAAAGAGAGTCAAATACCCAACCTGTCTCCGATGTTCTAGGCTGTCGAGGTTGTTCGTCAGCTCGTGGTCTCCAATCAGACGAGTGGCCCTCCTTCCTATGGAATCCAGTAGCCGAAGAGTATGTTTGGGTGCAGAGCTCCAGACATGAGAGCAGTACACTAGTGATGGTCGAATCTGCGCTTTTTATAGTAAAGTTGTTGAGGTGTGTACAACTTTCTGGTTCAGAAGAGTACACCAAGTTTCTGAGAAGCTATCTTGGCGATTGCCACAACGTAGTTATGCCAAGACATATTTCCTCCCAGATTGACGCCCAGCAAATCAATAGATGAAGCCAGTGGGATTGCGTGTCCGTCCATGACTATATCCGGTTCTGTAATGATTACCTTTTTAGAGAAAACTGCTGCCTGGGTTTTTCCAGCATTAAATTCGACTTGGTTACTGTCACCTTAAGCCAGAATTTCTTCCAGGCAGCTGATGTTTGTGCATTCAAAGAGAAGGATGAGATAAGTGTGCTATCATCAGCAAAACTAAATATCGGATTTTTCGTTTTCACTAGAAGATCGTTAATGTAGAGTAAGAAGAGAGCCCGAATGAACTATGAGGTTCTCCAATAAGATTATTTGATTAGGTTTGTTATAGGCTTTATTTGTTTAATTTTTTATTAATTAGAAAATCCAAAAGTAATAAAATGTCGCATTGATTCATTATGAACCGATTTTTCGACGTCAGGTTTCTAGTGGTAACTTTTTAAATTGTTTTTCGATCTTGGTGCAAATTGTACCAACCCTGGTAATTAAAGGCTATTTGGCAACACTGATACAAAGTATAAAATTTATAAAATACTTGATGAAACTTGAAATAAATCATTAATAATTTTTGTTTAATAATTATTACAGAATAATATTTGTAATTCGCAATCGACACAAAATATCCGCTTTCCACAAATTAAGGTATTTTTATACCTTTAACAAGTAGGCACATAAACCTATTAATTAGTATTTAAACTGAAATTTACTAATCGGTAATTTCCACTGAAATGAGCTATTGCGGTAAATCTTTAACGATAAATTGTAAATTGCGTGCGCCAGTACTCATTGGGCCCAAGGCGAATAAATAGTAGTAATTTTGATTTTTCTTCTACCAATTATATATGTTTGTAGACGGGGAAAACCTCCCCTAATTGATTTTTCAGAGAGAGAAAATGTATTAAAATCTTTTGTAAAATTTACCAAAATTTTTTCTAAAATTTTTGACGCATGCTATTCCCAAGAGGTCACCCAACCCATGTTGTATCGCATTCCCCGTATAACTCATTGGGAAATACAACCATGGGAAAGTCGTTCCATAAGGATGACGTCCTCCAGATGAAGGAATTCTTCACTAAGGAAGTTCGAGGAGTACTAAGCTTAACCACATACCACTTCTTGTTTAAATTATGAAAGAGGACCGTAATCTACGTTCAGTGGTATACGACATTTACTGGTTTTCCGCACATATATATAAACAGTATATTGCTAATACCACCTGCAATTATGTCCCCGCCATGGGCATCGAAGGGGGCGTTGTGAGTTTACGCAGTTCGGAAATTTCCTTGTGAAAGTAAACATTCGACAGGACCGGATTTCAACTTTTTTAATATAAATTTCACTGATTAGTTAGGAAAAATATTGCAATCAAAATTTCGATTAGTTCGAGTTAAGACAGCGTTGTATGCATACGATTTCTGATGATATGATGATCCGACGGTGCCCTGATTGGTATAAACTTTTGGTGCCAAATTCCGTCCGAATATTTGTAACAATCGGTAGAATGAGCTTTATTTTAACTTTCATCCGACGTCGTATGTTTTTTCTAAACCAAAAATTAAGAATAAATGACTATATTGACTATTTTGGGAATTATTCAGCTACTAATGCACCAAATTAAAAACACATTAACTTTAAGGTTAGGTAGTGACCACATATATATATTACATTGTATACGAGTGACACTCTCTTCTTTTTTTACAAGCTTTTTAGTGAAATTCGGTTCCGAAGATCGGATAATGTGATAAGCAATATATTTTCGTATATATTATGTGCATACCTGAAATACTTTATACCTGGTATTGATCCAGGACTTTTGCAAAAAACACCATGGACTTGTGTCCTTTCATCTTAAACAAAACAAGCCACTAACCTACCAAACAGCGAATCAAATCACCACAAATTAAAAACTCCTTTAAAAAATTGTTGTTAGGTGATGAAAGTTTATAAGCACTAACATACCGACAACAATGTGGATGAACCACATTTTATTCTGTAATTTGAAAAAGCATCCAGAACCAAAGATGGCAACGGATAACAACAAACAAATAATGTCAGGCCGGCTCTGAAGCTCAATAGGCCCGCGTATCTCCCATAGCGGGGGCACTTTTTGTATTTTGGAACGTTCGTATTGGCAATATACTGTTTATATAGATATATGTATGTGCGTTGAACTCGGTTAATATTTGGATGGGTGGCCCCTTGGGAAGACCGTGTGACGCGAAATTTTTAAAGATTTTAGTAAATTTTACAAAAGATTAAATTAAATGTTACAAAAAATTTTAAAAGTTTACTAAATATTTAGGTAATTTTATTAAAAATTTTTGGTAAAATTTAGCTATAATTTTACTGCAGTTCTTACTAAAAGTTATTCGAGTCACATATAGAGGCATAAATTATGGTTAGTTTTACTATTTTTATAATAAAGTTAACAAAGTGTTTCTTTCCGCGTAGAAGAAAGTTAAATTTTTTGTAATATAGGAAAAAAATTAATAATATTTTTCATTCAAGGTAACAACTACCATGTGTGTACATATATTTATTTAAATTAAATATATATTAAAAAATTAAATGTATTCCCAAATATTGTTTTTTTTAGGTAAATTTGTATTGTAAATAAAATTAATATAACTAATATACAGAGTGTGTCAGCAAACGTGATTCCGCTTACGATCTTGATTTACAATAGGACACATAGGATTTCCCATGTAAATTTCGAAGTGGCAAAATATTCGCTTCCGCATTGATTTTAAAGAAAACTGTTAATACAACTTTTGAGAATAAAGAGAATAAAAAGTCCTCCAAATTTAAACATTTTTACACGTGCTGTGTTTAAGATATAAGAAAATTCTGTTTTCAAACCAGCTTAAACTGGAGTATCAGACCGGTGAGACTGCTTATGGGGGGGATCGAAACGTCAATATCAGACTTACGTAGAGTTAATATGAAATGCCAAAAAGTGATTGTTTATGCAGGCGACTTGATCCTGGTCATATTTGTCTCACTTTACCGAATTAGGGAAGATTGCTGCAGACAGAGACAGGCATAGAATGCGAACAGCACGAATTGTTAAACAAGCTAACTTCCTTCGTCTGGCGGGAATGAAAATCAAGCAACATCTGATGGGATTTAAAATGGTGGAGAAGACAGCATCTTTAAATTTTAAAATAATTTTTAATTTTCTAATCTTTTCACGAAAAACGTCGTTTCCTTTTTGGTGCAAGTGAGTCATTTGTAATTGAAATATTCATTTAGTCATCTTTGCTGAGAGTAAGCATCAATAATAATTTCTTTTCCTAAATCATATGGGGCCCAAAAATATGCTTGGACTTGAAATATTTGCTAGGACCTAGAGCCCAGTTGAAGATGGTAAAATATTTTATGTAAATTATGATTTACTTCCTATTTTTTAATAAAACTACTTACAAGCTTATTTCGGAAGTTTAATTCTTCATTTGTAGTTACGTTAATAGTTCGAAAAATGATATAAGAGTGTGTAAGGATTATTTTAAAGTGATATTTACTGCTTAAAACATGTCAGAATCCTAATATTGATTTTCACCACTTAGTAAATCAAATAAAAGGTTAAATGTCACTTTAAAATATTGACAGTAATAAAAATTTGGACAAAAGTGACATTTGAAAAGCACGTGCGTTTGTCAGCTGATGCCAGGCGTAATGGATGCCGGGTTTGTTCGTTTGTTCATACTTGCTTCGATTTGTTAACAAGGCTGTTTGTCTTCTTCCTGTTTATAAGTATTCGTTGTGGAGTATGGTGTTTAATTTTAATTCAGGTTAAAATTAAACTACCAGTAATCACCTTTATAATCAGGTTTACTCTTGTCAATATTTGGGAGCGTTTTTAATTTTTTTAAATAGTTTTCGCAAGGAATATTTCTAATCGCCAAGAACTATTTCGTTGAGGACAAACTTACAATGATTAAAAGGCTCTGAAATATATCTATACCATAAAATAATGTTAATATTGACATAGAATGACTTTGATCAATTTTTAATCATTTATTTGCTGCTGTAGTGACAGAAATGTGTCAGGTCCGTATTTCCTAGTTTATCATTTCAAAAATACAATTTGTTACATTACTCTTAAATTACTAGGAAAATACACTTTAAATTGACCAAGGACGTTTTTCTTATTATAGACTTTAAAATATTTAATTACATTTTTGGACTAAGATAATAGGGGAGCTAATATTTAATCGTCTTGTAATTTAAGTGTCCTGACCGGAGGCACCACCCGGTATACAGTAAGTCTACTTAAGTTGTAGCCAGGAAAACCTTTTTATTGTTAAACATATAAGAACAAAAGTTATTCTTCATAAAAAGTGCTGCATGGTTTAAAACCAAAAATGCAAACATCATCAGATATTAATTTTTTTCAGGCGTATCCGAGGTTTCTCAAAAAATATGAGTTCAGCTCAGGAGAAAAGTAACTACAGTGAAATCTCTCTTAGGCGGACACCTACGGGACCGCCTAATACAGGGGTCCGCCCATGGGAAATTTGTTATTAGGTAATATGTAAATGTATATGTATGTACAAGTAAACATAACAACAAAAATACACTAATTTTAGTTAGGATGTAGTACTAAAAAAATCTAATAATGTAATTTGACGTGTTTGCGTTTTATACTTGCAATCTAGAAAATGTAATTCTGATTCAATGTCTGATAACAATTCCATTGCTTGTAGAGTCACCTCTATTCTTTGCATACTCTTATAATTCCTTTACCATACTAATGGCTTGTTGATAATTGGTGACATTTGTTTGATTACTGCATTCAACTTCTTCATCTGAGTCGTCAGATAGTGATGTGGTTTCAGTTTGGACTACATAATCGGTAGGAATGGGGTCACTATCAACTTCTAATAGCACATTGCTATCAATGTTAATGAACTCGCCCAAATCATTGTTATCAAATTACAAACTTTCACAACATCAATATTCTCTTTCAGATTCAAAACGCGACATTTTTGTGCCATTGTTGACGATTTTAACCTTACAACTCACAAATAAACGGCGGACTGCTGTCGGGGGATCACACATACTTTCATTCGGCGAGGTCCTTTCGAGCTGCCGCGCATACGCGATTGGTTGCCGGTCTGTCTTCAGAGAGTTTTTGCACCTTACTTATTAGTCTCCCAAATTTTTTGTCCGTTAAAGGAGGGTTTTCGCACTCTTTGTATGAAAACAGCCTGTCCGCGTCCGCCCAAAGGAGAGTCCCCCCAAGAGAGGTTGATTTTCATGGAATTTCATATACCTAGTTCCGGACTATGAAAAAATGTCCGCTTAATAGAGATGTCCGCTTATTAGAGGTGTCCGTTATGAGAGGTTTCACTTTATACAGATTTCTCTCTTTATTTTTTAGCCGGTCTATCAGCAATAATACTCCAATATTCTTATTTATTATTGCATAACTGTTATTTCTGCAAGTGTAAGATGTACTTAACGGACAAGCAAAGTGCATTACAAATCGTTTGGGAACGCGTATCAACATCCGCGGCCTTGATTCTCATTCATTTTATATGCTAATCTTTGGGGTCATAAAAAGTCAGTAGTTTTGTTTCTTAAATGACAACGATATTGTAATGGTTTCTTGTGTACTTTTACAATGATGATGATTGACGTAATAGGGGCAAATGATTGACATGACATATAATTGCTAAAATACACCTTGACCATCTGAAGACGTGTAAAGTACTGGGCCTAATGTATTTAAATAATAGAACAAACCAAAAAAAATTATACATAATATGGCCGTATTAGAGTCGGCAATTTTTTCTCTTGCGCCGGCAATTATAATTGCAAGTATTCATGCGCAGTAAACCGTTCTCGATCAGCTGCAGCAGTCAGAACAGCAGTTGGTACTGTCGAAATCCCTAAAATATCCCCAGAATTAGAGATGGGCAAACCTGTTCGTTTTGATTACCAGTTAAAGCAGCCACTGCTATTTACAAATAGGAGGTCAAAAAAGTTGCTACGAATTAGCAGTCAATAAGCTTAATAAAGAATGTGAACTGATGCTAATTTAAGTACCAGTGGGTTTGTTCTTAAGAAATTATGCAATATAGCCGAAAGTCTTACAATGACCAAGGGCCAAGCGCCAAATATCGAATACCAGTTAAAGACACGTCGACGAAAAAAACACAAAAGTCGACAAAACCCCCTAACCTGATACCTTCCTCGAAGTAGACCCTAGGAGCCGTTCAAATATTACGTTTCCTACACGGAAAAAAAACTTGTGTGTTGAATATTAAAGTCTATAAAGACATGTTACACTATAAAACGGTGTATCTCCTTTAATAACAGAGATAATGAAGTAAACCAAAAGCAGAAAATGTTGGGGAAAGATTGACCTACCGTTTAATGTCAACGGCAATATGTTTCGGTTGCTAATATACTCCACAGGGTGATGCGAATTTTTGGAAAAAAACATAGCATTTTTAGTACACCCAGTATAAATCGAAAATTAAATTTTTATCATAAACAGCGAAAACTATGATATTGTCAAGGAACCAGCCTACAATGCAAAAAAAAATCATTCAAATCGGATCATAAATTCAGAAAAAAATTAGCATCAAAAATATGGCAAATTTATGATGTTGCGTTAATTTTGTCCGGGAGTTTATTTTAGTAGTTACTTGATTTTATTAAATTTATTAGAAATCCTATAACTGTTTGTAAATTATCTTTATAATATTATTTTGTTACTGATTACTAATAAAAGATGATTAATTACTATGTTTTATAGACAATTTTACTATAATAATTTTGCTATAGTGTTTTTTTCCTTGTAACATTTATTATTTCTGCTGTCAACGGAAGCGAGGATGAAGAAAAAAAAAATTGTATATAAAACAAAATTAATATAATATTATGTTACAAGGCGATTTCTCTTAAAATATTATCAGGAAATTTTGGGTGAGGAAATAGGGAGTTCAGGGACTCATTAAAAACACATCATTGACATTTACGCCTTAATTAAATCTAATGTGTGCAAAAAACGCTTTATTTGCTATTCAATTGCGGAATTATGGTTTTAACTAAATTTTAATTGAATTTAAAAATAAATTAATTTTGTTATTAAATCAAGTTCATATTTCCGAATTATTATTCAAATTATGGAAATCTATTCCTACTTAAGTCGATTGAGAGTTTTCACGTTTTAACGATTATTTTTCCTTTTATTGCTAAGTTCAACATAGACGCGAAAGTTAATATATAAATTGATATACAGGGTGTCCGGTAAGTTTAGTACAATTTTTTAGTGTTGGGAAAAACCGATGATTTTATAATCGAGTACTTGATACTCGAGCGATTTTAATAATCGAGTGAATCGCTTGAAATTCCAATTCACCAAGCGATGTAGTTACCGACTGCTCGACGGCAGCCTAGCCGTTTACATGTGATCAGGTAGGGTATTTAGCAGGCACGTAACTACGGATGGCCACAGGTTTAGCGAAACAATTGTAGTAGCCACCAAAAAAAATCCAGAAATTTATTTATTTGTGAATAATGAATTTTTACCACGTGTCTCGATACCAAACAAAAAAACTGCAAAAAATCACCCAACTATGTATTTATTGTTCGGGTTTATTATTGTGCGTTTTTAACCCGAACAAAAAGTATTACCAAGAGTTATTTTTCTTCACATCTTTCTCAATCTACAAGCATAAAATAAGTAGATATTTAAAATAGCTTGTCAAATTCTTCCACTTTAAATTATCAGGTGCCCACTGTGTGCATTTCAAAAATTTACGCTTAGTTATGCGACTGGCAAAATAAGAAAATTGGTTATTATTTTTTTAAATTCATGTAGGTACTTACTCATGTATTCATAGTTACCTAAAAGTTCCTGGTTAAAATAAAGAATGTTTACTTTTGGTTACCAAAAAATTTGTCGATACATGTGTTTTGTTAACTATTTTGGTCGTTTTCTTATTTTCCATTAACATTTTCTATAATGTATGTTATTTTAAAGAAGTCTTCTTGAGTTTAATAATAAAAAGTTCTTGTTTAGATTTAAAAATGTTTACTATAAGATTACCAACGAATTTTTCTATATATTTTGTCAACCATTTTGTTCGTTTTGTTATTTTTCATTAACAATTTCTATTATTATGTTATTTTGAGAAGTTTTCTCGTGTTTATAGTAATTAAAAATTTTAAAATTATATCCTTTAATTTTTTTATATTTACAATCGGAGACCTAAACTACGCCGCTGGCTAGCCAATTAAAACAAAGCTTCACAAAACCCATGTCGCGATGACTCCGCTAAGGGATTCGGCATACTTTTTTATATGTACCTTCTCGTTTATGTGCCTTTAAGAAAAACGTATGTCGTATACCTGCTCAGCGTCAAACTCGAATGTCGCCAATCGGATGGCGCGGCGCGTAGACCGAAGATCGTGTATCAAGTGACAGGCGATATTTCTCGGCTTTTCGCCTGAATTTATAACTAGAGTATTTCCTATCGAGCGAAAAACTGTACGAATATACGAGCAGTTTTTTAACTCGATCACACTACAGCTGTATAATTCCGCCGGCGTCAAGCGAAGCTCGGGTATCGAGTGAAAGATAATAAGTGACGAGCGATGGTTTTCGCCTGAATAGATAACTCGGGCAGTTTTTTTAATAATCGAGCGATGTCGGTTATTTCAATAATCGAGTGATTAAGCGGTTTTTCGCTCGAGCATTCACAACACTACAATTTTTCGCCAACGTACAGGGACGGTCAAAATATTCATCATATATCTCATCATCATATATAATATTTCGAAAATGGTTAGAGATTTAAGATCGAGCAAGTATACCTTCTTAATTTAGAAATTGCCCTTCTTTAGGAATCTTTTTTTTTGATCAAACACTATAGGAAAAATTCTTTAGGGCACTCTGAGAGTGGTGCGTGTACGCAAAAAGCGATTCACGTTGGTGAAGATGAAAAATACTTAATAACAGGTAAGAAAGAAATCATAGCTTCATTAATGTATGTATCTAGCGCCCTCTAATGGGAGACAGCGGGAGACAAAACTAACTTACTTGCTGAATTATTTTCTTCTCATTCCACTGTAGATTTCCAGGAAAGAACACCACCCAACATTCCTGCAGTTCAATCCGAAATGACCGAAATCGTGATCCGTCAGCGTCCCGTCAAACGAATCCTGAAAGGACTCGACGTCAAGAAAGCTTCTAGTCCATACGAAATTCCTGTTATAGTTCTCAAGAGATGCGCGTATGAACTAACACCAGTATTTTGTAGACTTTTTAACTTATCCTACAAACAAGGAATATTTCCATCGTGCTGGAAGGCGGCGCGAGTCCAGCCTATACCAAAGAAAGGTAAGAGAACCCTGCCTAGTAACTATCGACCAGTCGCATTGCTTTCTGTTATATCAAAAGCAATGGAGAAAGCTATTAACCAACATCTTCTAAAGTACCTGGAAGGCTTCAACATTATCAGCGATCATCAATATGGTGTTCGGAAGTCCAGACCAACTCGAGATCTTCTAGCCTATGTCATCCATCTTTGGAACAACGCAATCGAACATCATGGGAAGTCTCGGGCTGTTGCACTGGATATTTCTAAAGCCTTTGATCGCGTTTGGCATGAGGGACTACTAAGTAAACTGCGATCCTATGGTATGCCCTGTCGATTCTGTGCATGGTGTGTCTAGCTTTCTAAGGACCGCTCTCTGCAAATGGCGATTGACGGATTTCTCACAGACACCTTCACCATCAATGCCGTTGTTCCTTAAGGGTCGATATTGTCTCCCACTCTCTTCTTACTCTACATTAACAACCTTCTACTGAAAACGAGAAATCCGATATTTAGAGTTGCTGACGATAGCACACTTATCTCATCTTTCTCTTTGAATGCACAAACATCAGCTGCCGACTCACATCTTCGCAGACGGCATGAAGTATCACGCCTCAACAAAGATCTGGACGAAATTTTGTCTTTGGGTGACAGTAATCAAGTCGAATTTATTGCTAAGAAGTCCCAGGCGGCAGATTTCTCTGAAAAGGTTAACATTGGAGACTCGGATATAGTCATGGACGGACACGCAATCTCACTGGTTTCATCTATTAATTTGATGGGCGTCAATCTGGGAGGAAATATGTCTTGGCATAACCACGTTGTGGCAATCGCCAAAATAGCTTCTCAGAAATTTGGTGTACTCTTCCGAACCAAAAAGTTGTACATACCTCAACAACTTTTGACACTATACAAATCCCAGATTCGACCATCACTAGACTAGAGTACTGCTCTCATGTCTGGAGCGCAGCACCCAAACATACTCTTCGGCTACTGGATTCCATCGAAAGGAGGGCCATTCTTCTGATTGGAGACCACGAGCTGACGAAGAACCTCGACAGCCTAGAACATCGAAGACTGGTTGGGGATGTGACTCTCTTTTACAGATATTTTCATGGAAAGTGCTCGGCCGACCTTGCCCTCTTAATTCCGCCCAGAGCGGCTAATAGCAGAAATACACGACGAACCACTGCCGCCCATCTATATGTGCTTACGCTTAGTACTCCTCGATCTTCATTATTTAAGAATTCTTTCATCTGGAGGACTTCATCCTTATGGAACGACCTTCCCGAAGTCGTTTTTTCCAACTAATATAATCTTCAACGATTCAAAATCAACGTGAATCACTTTATTCGAACATCCCAGAGTGCCCTAAAGGATTTTTCCTATAGTGCTTGTGTTTGGTCATAAAAATTAGGACTGATTTTCGAAAATAACTAAAGTGAATTAAAATAATCTAGTTATTAAATGCTGGTTTTTACAGAACGTAAATAAATTTAACAAAACAAAATTATTAAGCCATTGGTCATTAAGAATCAAGTTGGAATTTTTAATTTTTGGTTTATTTGGATGGATTCCAGCAAAATTTAATTTTATTTACCCCTTTGTTGATTAATTAGGTAAAAATTATGTTTATCGTCAAAGAAGTGATTAGAATAATTAGAATCTTGATGAACCTAAATAATAATTTCTTTGAAAGGTACGCTAGGAAATTGCCTTTGCCTCTTAGGTACATTTATGTTTTTTTTTACTAACTTAACATTTGCGTTTATTTTTTAAGAAATAATATCAATTTTAAAAATTTCCATCAAATAATTCGTTTCGTTAATAATTAATTTGAAAAAGTTTAAAAAACTAGTTAATTACTTCTGTTTAAATTTGAAACAGTTGGCCTGAATAAGACCTTTTACCAAATTTAACTTTCCTCTGGCAAGAAAATATTCATAAATTGTATAAATATATTTTATGACTGAAAATGATTTATATTTTGAAGAAACTTACAAAAAGCGAGAACTGCTCGAAGTATTAAAAGCTTTTAAAATAAATAAGGAATACGAGTGTGACAAACTTGCAGCAGAAAATGGACATACAGTGTTGCGTCTTCCTCCGTACTATTGTATATTCAATCCTATTGAGCTAATATGGCACCAATTAAAATCCAATATTAGGAGAAATAATATTTCTCTTACATTAAATGCATCTGTAGTAGAATTAATTAAAAACGAAGTAAGGAAAATTTCTGCAGACAGCTGGAAAAACTGCGTACAGCATGTACTTAAGGTGGAAAATTCTGACAATTGTATGATTACAAATGTTCAACCCTTAATTATAAGTTTAGGCTTAGATGAAGATAGTGATAGTGATACAGAGTTAAATTTTGAATAAATTATTAATAGTTTCATAGAATTTAATTAATTTTCATTGTACTTGTTATCCTAATAGTTATACTTTTAAATTATATTATTTTCAATTATCATTAATTGTTATCATTATTTTACATTTATTATAGGTACCTAAAACTAAAAATACCTATCTATTTATTTTAAATTATAAAAATAAATCATGTGGTGTGACATTTTCAAGCCGGCCCTGATCCCATTTATTGCGCTTTGAAGAGGTTCAGGCGTATACAATAGGGTTTAATCAGGTAGTTTATTTATGGCAGTAAGAATCAACGGTATAATTCTGCAACAACTATAATTCTTTGACAAAATATGGCAGTCATTGATGGACGTCACGCTGCAGTCGGATCACATCAGACTGATGAGGTATAACACACGCGATATTATGGGTTTTTAGAAACGGATAATATTTATGACGTTATTAATTTGTTTCAGTCTGTTTTCGAACTTTTTATGTATTAAAAACGGTGAGGCAGAGCTGTGCGGTACTACAGTACAAGTACTTGATGGATGTACTCCAAGTACTCAGTTCAAAGTACCTACATTAGGATAGTATGTACAAGGTGTCCATTTTTCGATGGTTTTACGGTTTAAAACTATTAAACAGAGGAAGAATCTGAGTACGTCACTGAATTCTACGTTTAAAAAACTACCTATCTGGGAGGAAATATGTCTTGGCATAACCACGTCGGCCAATGGCCAAGGTAACTTGACAGAAACTTAGTGTACTCTTCCGGACCAAAAAGGTGTACACACCTCAACAACTTTTGACACTATACAGAGCCCAGATTCGACCATCACTAGAGTACTGCTCTCATGTCTGGGGCTCTGCACCCAAGCATACTCCTCGGCTACTGAATTCCATCGAAAGGAAAGCCATTCGTCTGATCGGAGACCACGAGCTGACAAAGAGCCTCGACATCCTGGAACATCGAAGACAGGTTGGTGATTTGACTGTCTTCTATAGATATTTCCATGGAAAATGTTCAGCTGTCCTTTCCCTCTTAAATCCGCCCAGAGCGGCGGATAGCAGAAATATACGACGAACCACTGCCGCCCATCCATATGTGATTAAGCTTAGTACTCCTCGAACTTCATTATTTAAGAATTCTTTCACCTGGAGGACGTCATCCTTATGGAACGACCCTCACGAGGTCGTGTTTCCAAACGAGTATAACCTTCAACGATTCAAAACCAACGTGAATCGCTTTATGCGCACACGCACCACTCCCAGACTGCCTTAAAGGATTTTCCTATTGTGCTTGTGTTTGATCATCAAAAAAAAAAGATAACATTTTAATTATTTTTGATAAGTTACAGGGTAACAGGAATATGGGGGGTGTCCCCAGTCGGAAAAGTATCCGTATATCAAAAAGGATGAGGCCTAGAAAATCTTCCCATCTTTACTAATAGCAGAGATACCCCGTAAAACCACCGACACCTTGCACTTGCACTGTCACTGTGTTCAAGAATTTTTTTTACTCGATTAAATGTTAGCGTAATGCAATACTTTTTCAGATATTCAAGTACTTTTTTTTATTCGAGTCCAATTCAACCAAAGAAATCGATTCTTCGATTAATCGATCTCCGATCGGCATCTCTACAACAAATACAGTTCACATTTCTTTAGACATGTCCCAGTACTCCCTTAAACGTATTTTTCATGCGCAGTGGTCATATCAACTATACAATAACACCTATTTGAAACAAGTATCTCAATACCTAATAAAATATGGTAATATATACATTTTATTACCTACCGCAGCTAAATCACCAGCTAAATACCTAGATAATTAATTAAAAATAAAAATTCTAAGTGTGAAGAAGAAGAATGGGCCTAAAAATAACTAAACAAGATTATGTGCAATGGTGTGCTAATTTAATCGGAGTGGCAATGAAGTGTTCGTTCGTGGACGGTTATAAAAAAAATCATCAAATCATTTTTAAAGTTTTTTTTTATCTACAGTATGTCCACGGTTTACAAGAAGACAAATGGACTAAAAATTAAAAGATACGCAAAAAAGTCACTCTTAATAAACGTTTTTGCTTGTCTAGAAAATACGATTCATCATAAGAAACTTCAATTTTTTTATACAGGGTGGGTAAAAATTGCAAAAATGATATTTTGCTTAAGAGTAAACATACTTTATTTTGAAAGATACGAAAAAAAGTCACTCTTAATAAACGTTTTTGCTTGTCTAGAAAATACTTATTATTCATCATAAGAAACTTAAATTTTTTTTATACAGGGTATGTATAAATTATTTCCCAAAAGTATTCTCTGGCACACCTCTGACGGGTGAACCTAGTTAAAATAATAGTGACACTTAAGGTGATAGGTACTTGTTGTCAATGTCTTTATTTAATGAAATTATTATTTAAGTAGAAATGCTATCTACTGAACAAAGAGGTTTTATAATACAATGTTATGGGGAGTCAAGTTTCATACCGATACGTCATGGAACAATTTACCGAGAAATTTGTAGGAATTCAAATAACTAGGATGGCAATCTGCAAGTTAATAAAAAAGTTCAAGAGAACTGGTTCGGTTTTGGACCTCAAAAAAAAAAAGAAGAAATACGACCATGATGATGCTGCTACAGTCTTAGTTCTTCATTCTGTTGAAGAAAATCCTATGACGTCCCTTAGAAATCATCCAACTCAGTTGGAAGTTGTGAAAAAAAGTAAAATTCAGAAGATCCTTAAAGCAAATAAATTGTATCCATATAAACCGAACTTTAATCAAAGATTGGAAGAGGGAGACGAAGCGAAACGACTTGATTTTTGCGTGATTTTAAGTGGAAATGTTGATTTTTATAAATGTATCATGTTTTCTGATGAAAGTACATTTGCAACAAATGGAACCGTTGCAACCCAGCACGTTAGGTACTGGTCTTTAGAAAATTCCGAATTCAGAATTATGACGAGAAGACAATATTTCACAAAAGTGAACGTGTGGTGTGCGATACCCATTAATGACATTATAGGGCCATATTTTTTTGATAACACGTGCAATAAATTATCATATTTAGAAATGCTGTATACATTTTTCAATGATGAACTAGAAAATCTACCATTAAATTTTCGACAAAATATGTATTTTCAGCAAGATGGTTGTCCAGCCCATTTCCGTGAAGTTAGAGAATGGCTTGACCGCAGATTTGGTCCAAGGTGGATTGGCAGGAATGGCCCAGTTTTGTGGCCCCCAAGAAGTCCCGACCTAACCTTGGCCGATATGTTTTTATGGGGCCGTTTAAAACAAATTGTTTTTACAACCGCAATACCAAATGATATTGAAGTGCTGAAGGGCAGAATTATCCTGGTTGTCCCATCGATATCTCAGGAAGAAATCAGAAATTCTTTCACTTATTTGAGAAAGCAATTAGAAAAATGTGTCGGTATGGGGGTGGAGTTTTTGAATTATGAAATCGTTATCGTATTCTTTTCATGTTAATAAAAATGTTCGTATTATTATTATTATTATAATTACTTCATTAAATAAAGACATTGACAACAAGTATCACCTATTCATTATTAAAGTAAAAACGTTTATTAAGAGTGACTCTTTCGTATCTTCCAAAATAAAGTATGTTTACTCTTGAGCAAAATAACATTTTCGCAGTTTTTACCCACCCTGTATAAAAAAAATTGAAGTTTCTTATGATGAATCGTATTTTCTAGACAAGCAAAAACGTTTATTAAGAGTGACCTTTTTTTTCGTATCTTTCAATTTTTAGTCCATTTGTCCTCTTGTAAACCCCAACCGTGGACATACTGTATACGAAATAATTTTGGAAACGAGCACCTATTGTAAAAAATAGAAATAAACACAAATTTTGTGCACAATTCCACGTTATTGATCATTATGATTTTATTTTTAAAAAATCGAGATGTTTCGCTTCACGGTAGCTTTATCAAGCTTGATGAAGAAAAAGGTAATGTTTAAATAAAGTGCAATTGTGCACAGAATTTGTGTTCCTCTTACCGTCAATGTTAGAATGAAGTTCCACCAAGTAAAGAGGGAATGATCAAAAAAAATAGAAATACTTTTCATTTTTACGCGTCGGCGTGCGTTCCTTTTTATACAGGGTGTTCGTCAAAATGTGGGAAATCTACCGGATATAAAAAAACAAGTGAAAAGGATACTACAAGTTCATATAAACTTTTTTCGTATTAGAATCAAGTTTTTTACACATAACTATTAAACCACCAGGTATATTTAATTTTTTTTTAATATGGTGTATACCAGATAAAACCCTTCAAATTACTATCCAAGAAAGTGTTGTGAATTACTCACAGCTGCAGGGACGGCCTAGCTGTGACATTCATGGCCCCTTTTTTTAACGCCCTGTATGATAAGAACTTTGGACAAAGTTTTTTACATGCCTTTAACTATTGACTAAAAATTAAGTACTCTCCATTCATGTCGCTAATCCGAACCGTTTTCGAAAAAACGACATTTTAATGTATCATGTACGTATTTGGCGTATTAGTGTGAAAGAAATTACGTCTCTTCGAAAACGGTTAGGATTAGCGATATGACTGAAGAGTACTTAATTTTTAGTCAATAGTCAAAGGTATGTAAAAACTGTTGTGCAGAGTTCTTATCATACAGGGCGTTAAGAAAAAGGGGCCATGAGTGTCACAGCTAGTCCGTCCCTGCGGTTGTGAGTAATTCACAACACTTTCTTGGGTAGTAATTTGAAGGGTCTTACCTGGTATATGTCATATTAAAAAAAAAATTAAATATACCCGGTGGTTCAATAATTATGTGTAGAAACTTGATTCCATTGGAACTTTTAGGGAGTCCATATCTCCGAAGAGGAGGCCCATACGATAAAAGTTTATAGGAACTTGTAGTACTCTTGTCACTTGTTTTCTTCATATCCAGGAGATTGCCCACATTTTCCCGAACACACTGTATAATGGTAAGTTTTTCGGTGAAGAGGTGTGAATTTATTCAAACTAAACCAAAATTCAACGAATTTTTCGTATCAATTCTTACCTTGATATTCAGCCATAAAATTACTATACCATCTAACTAGGGTTGCCATTTTATATCTTCTAATTTGAATCTGCAACAAGAAATAGATAATTACTGGGGCTGTTATTCAAAGAATAACGCTGCCGCGTTAGAGAATAGTATAAATGTATGGTTTTAATTCCTCTGATTGTTTAATAGAGAAGTCAACACAATAATGTTGTTTTTATATAAGAATGACCTAAAAGTTATAAATCCCAATGGGGGTAAGCTCTGGAACGCGATTTCTTCGAAGTTACGACTCAAAAATTAATAAATTATGGTATTTTATTTCAACGACCCTTAAAATTATGTGCACATTGATTGTCCTTCCCATTTAAGATTTTAAGGGTGGTTAAACAAGCAAATATTCTTTAAAACCATCCCCTTCACGAACCTCTCTTTCGGATCTTTAATATTATTTACTGGAAGCGATATACACGACAATAAATTCCTAACAAAGATTTTTAACCTGAATTTTAATTCTCAAAAGACACTGATGCCGTGTTCATTATACAGGCAGAAACAAAAGTTACTTTGGTACCCTTGATTTCTTATTAATGCCATGTGGAAAAATTGAGCTAGAGAATCTAGCTTCATTATGTTCTGTTTTGAAGGGTAACCTTTTCTAAAAACAATGTTTTTCGGCTCGCGTCATTATCTGCTTTTTAAAAGAAGATACAAATTTTTAAAGAAATTAGTGCAGATTTTAAATGTTAACTAACACCCCTAGACACGATCCGCCATTGCGACGTACAGGATGTCCCATTTTCTATCTCCCTAATTGTTAGTGCTATTAAAAAAGTAATGTTGTAGGTGTCATGTGCTCTTTCTGGGTAAAACTTAAAATGGTAAAATCAAAATTTAAAAATTTTCACTCTCTTAAGAGATACGGGGGAAAATAAAAAATTAACCTATATTTTCTTAGTTAAAAGATATATAGAAAAATGTTTTATACGGAAGTTTCTTTATATTGATTGTTTTCAGAATAAGTATACGGGGTCAGGTAAAAAAGTTATCAGACCTAACCTCACCTTTTTAAATGGAACACCCTGTATATTTTAATCTAAAAAGATACTATTTTAAATTATCCCTTCAAATATATAACACACCATGGATGATATTGGTTTCCTAAGCGATTTATTTAAACTTTATTACTTTGAAACGAAATAAATCATCGCAAATGTTCGGAATATGTCCTTAAATGGTTACCGTCTTTCCGGATAGCGAACAAATTAAAAATTTGGCGCCATTTCTTCGTTTTTTCCACCTTCAATATAAACTGACATCATATCAAATTTTTCAAAATGTTGATAGGTCATTTTCGCATATGAATATGTAAAAATTAAATTGACGTTTAATGTTAATAGTCAACACAGTTCTTTCTAGGATATTAGCTTTTGTTTCATGGTCTACTGTGGTTTACAGTAATAATGTTTAATAAATCGCCTAGGAAACCAATAGCATCCATGGGGTGTTATATCTTTGAAAGAAGAATTTAAAATAGTATCTTTTTAGATTAAAATATATATGGTATTCCATTTAAAAAAATGAGGTTAGGTCCGATAACTTTTTTACCTGGCCCCGTATACTTATTCTGAAAGCGGCAGATTAGTTAGCAATCAATATAAAGAAACTTCTGTATATAACATTTTTCTGTATCTCTTTTAACTAAGAAAATATAGGGTAATTTTGAAATTGTAAATTTTTTGATTTTCCCCCGTATCTCTTAAGCGAGTGAAAATTTTCAAATTTTGATTTTTCCATTTTAAGTTTGACCCAAAAAGGGCACATGACACCTACATTACTTTTTTTTATAGCACTAACAATAACGGAGATACCGTATAAAAGTGTCGAAACTGGGACACCCTGTACTTTAAACTAAATATTTCGTTCTGCTGCTTATCGATATAAATTTACCTACTTAACAAATTAATAACCACAATATACCAAAAACTGCCTTTCTCTACGAAAAAATTAAATTATCGATCCAGCTTAACAGGTGCAAAGATTTTGCCCAACCGATAAATTCATATCGCGAATAAGAACTTTGATAAATTATATTTAATTTTTTTAACCGGTGAAAAATAGTAATTACATTATTACATAAGTGAAACGAAACATGTTTGAAAACAAAATGTATTGCTTATGTTGAGCAAGTCCCATTGTGAATACTTTCATCAAAAAATATACAGGGGAGAGAGGAATGGTTCGTAAATAGGTAGGTAGTGGTTCAAGGATTATGTACAGTTAGGCGAGGGAAAGATAGAACATGCGTCATGATTTAACAGTAATATGAATGATCTGTTATTTTCAATGACTTAAATTAGGTTTTCTAGTTAATGAAAAAGGATAGAACACAGAACGGTTTTCTTTAGAAACGATACAATTCCAGTGTATTGGATGGAAATGACAAAATTCCAATATTGACTTGTTATTATTTGTCATTATTGACACTTATATTTCGTGTTTCATGTGATTCACATTTTTCAAGTCTCTGCCGGAAAGATCTTTTCTACATAGAATTTAATCATCAAAATGGGTTTATAAGATCTATATTAGTTACCCTTTCTGTCAGTAGTGTTAATTATCCTTAGTATGACGTTTCTCCCTACGTACTGATGGGATTCCGCTGCCAGGAATTTAAATCAAAGAGAGTTTAACCATTCACTTATTTATTACAAATTAATAAATTATCAGGCACAAAGGTTTTAGATTATTATAATAGTAATTATATCTATAATCAGTTTCATAGTGTTTGTCTCCCATAATTTGGCCCGTCATTATTCACCAATATCTGTGTGCGACAGACTGGTGATGATTTACCCCCTTTACCACAATACTATTTATTATATGTCTGCGACAATAATAGCATTGTTACCTGTTATCTATCTATTATGTCTGCGACAATTATAGTAGATACATGAAGCTTTGGTCTGCGACCATTTTATTTACATTACTCCCCTGATAATCTGCAATTTAGTTTGTTACATATGACCCCATTTTCGTACGTTTCACGAAATTTGGATACGACTTAATGATTTCCTGGGTCGGTCCCATTGTGTCGACAAGAGCTTGGCAATAAACAAGTGAAGTATGAAGGGACGGACTAAGGAAAACTAGTAATGATATGATTATATTAATGTAATCAAATGAAATACTATTTTTTTTAAATATTACTAGTCATATTTATTTACATTTATAATGTCATTCTATAGATAGTTCTGTTTCACTATCGCTATCCTCATCAAAATTAATTATAATTGGATTAATTATACGATCCAGACTAATATACGAATTTTCTACAGTTATTACGAGACGGACTGAATTTTTCCAACTACCTGGGGGAATATCATTAAAGCATTTTCGTATTAATTCTATAACACTAGGCATTTGGAACCCAACCGTTTTCTGACCCAGCATGTAAAATGCTTATTCTTTTTTCTTTATTTGACGGAGCTTTTGTTTTACACTTATCGGAAGAATCAGAACAGCCTTTGGATGGTGTTTCATGCGTGTCAAACCAAGTCTCGTCGAGGTAAATTATAGAACGGTTTTCAGAACGGGATTTCCTTACAGAAGTTATATACTCATGACGCCATTTTTGTAAACGGTGGGATTCCATTTTGTCAATTTTGCGGTATCTGAATCCTATTTCCGACGAAACTCTCCAAAGGCTAGTGCGGCTACAACTTATTTGGGTTTCATCATTGGTGAGCCGTTGCTTCAGAGAATCTAATGTAGGTACGCGTTGCTCTTCGTACATGGTGTAGATGTTTCGCCTTATCAAGTCCTTGTCGCTTTCGTCGAAACATTTGGTGAAACCGGCATCTTTACGCTTCTTTCTAGATTTAATGGGATTTGACGCGATTCTTTTCACTGTAGTCAGAGGTATCTTAGTCAAATCAGACGTTTCAGTCGCAGCAGCACTAGCATAAAGTCCTCTGTTGAGTAAAGAAGTATATACTCTTTTTACAATTTCCCTAGCATCGCGAGATAAATGCATTTTCTTCACTGCAACACTAGAAGAAGCACCATCAATGTTTTTCCATGGATGCCACATACTGTTTTTTTATACGTTTGGTAAAATAATATCGGTAATAGAACTAAACTCTTCCAGTAAGAAATAAAAACTAACAAATTTTACCACAAAAAGATATTTAAATATAAATTAAGCAACCTAACCTACCTGATGTGCCTATAATTAATTATAATTATTACAGTCAGGTCCTTTCCACATAATAATAACAAACGGTCATAAATAATGGGATCGCCCAGGTACTTTTACTGCAGTCATTAATTTATATCCATTTTTCGTGGAACAATCTTTACATATTGTATATTATTTATTTGAATAACCTATAACACCAGTTCGGTGAACTAGGAGTATCTAATGTTGCATTGGTATGGACTAACATTTCATCTCTAAGACCATGTTTTGCAGAAACTGTAGCATCTATTGATAAATTATAATTTGTCATTCCACATAATTCCATCTGGTACATGGACAGAAAAATTTAGTTAAGTTTACTATAAAAATAGTAAAACTACCATAATTTATGGCTCTATATGTGACTAGAATAACGTTTGTTTATTAATAAAACGATATAAAATATAAATGCCCTCGTATTATCTGAAGTCCCAATTGCTATATGAACTATAATTTAAATTTTAAAAGATATTATATTTTCTAAGCAATTGAGCAAGTTAGGTAATTATAGTAATCTATCAGAATATGAGCAACAATTCGTGATTATGAATTGGCGAGTCGTTGCACTTCAGATGCATTTTATTGCATCGAGAAACAATGTTGAATTGAAAAATAATCGTTATTAATTATTATCTGCATGTGCGAAATATATACAAACCGAGAGAAACCATACAATAGTAAAAACGGTTTTTCTGATAATCTTCTTCTTCTGGTGCTTTATCCTCGGCGGATGTTAGCTATCATCAACACAATTTGAGCCCTGTTAACGGCCCGTCTAAATAAAGTGGTTGTATTGACTTCAAACCATTCCCTAAGGTTCTTGAGCCAAGAGGTACGCCTGCGACCAGGACCCCGTCTGCCTTCTATCTTGCATAATGTTGTGTAGTAGTTTGTACCTTTCGCTACGCATTACGTGACCAAAGTATTGCAATTTCCTCTCCTTAATGGTGATCATCACTTCCAAATCCTTGTTGAGATATTGAAGAACGTCCATGTTCCTTACCCTGTCGACCCAAGATATTCGGAGTATTCTCCTGTAGCACCACATTTCAAAAGCTTGGATCCGATCGCTAGAACTTTTTGTTAATGTCCAAGCCTCCACGCCATACAGGAGAACTGAGAAGACATAGCAACGAAGCAGTCGCACTCTTAGCATCAAGGTCAGGTCTCTGCAGCATAAAACATTCTTCATTTTATTGAAAGCAGCTCGACTCTGTTCAATTCGAGCCCTAATTTCCGTGGAAGATTCCCAGCGGTCATTTACACAAGTACCCAGGTATTTAAAGCTTGAAATCTGTTCGATTAGTTCCCCGTTTACTCTTATCGCCGCGTTTACATTGCCCCGTTTACTAATTGTCATCAGTTTGGTCTTTCTGATATTTAATTTTAGGCCTGCTTCCTGACTTTTTTCATTTACGCATTCTAATAACATTTGCAGATCATCGGCACTCGTTGCCAATAAAACTGTATCGTCTGCGTAGCGTAAGTTGTTTAACGTTTCTCCGTTTAGGATTATTCCTTGTCTCTTATCTCTCAGTGCTTCCGCAAACACCTCCTCCGAGTACAGATTGAAAAGTATAGGCGAAAGAACACACCCCTGTCTAACTCCTCGCTTGATTTTGATCTGTTCGGTCTTACTATTCTCCACAGTTACTGATGCTGTTTGTCCCCAATACAGATTTGCAATAACTCGAATGTCTTTTCCATCCAGACCAATCTTCTGTAGCAATCTAACAAGCCGTTCATGATTTACACAATCAAAATCCTTCTCATAGTCGATGAAGCAGGCATACACGTCGACTGATATATCCCGGCAACGTTGGATTAATACCTGCATACTGAATAGGGCCTCTCTCGTGCCGAATCCATTACGGAAACCGAATTGTGTGTTGCTTAGATGTTCTTCACATTTACTATAGATTCGCCGATGAATAATCTTTAAAAATATTTTTAGGACGTGGCTCATTAGGCTTATCATCCTATAGTCACCACAGAATTTTGAGTTTTGCTTTTTTGGGATAGCTATAAAAGTGGATGTTAACCAGTCTGAGGGTATTTTGCCACTATTATATATTAAATTAAAGAAATCCACAAGCCTATTCAAGCATCGGTCTTCCACTATTATTTTTAGGATCTCGGATGGTATATTGTCAGGTCCTAATGCTTTACGGTTTTTTGCGTTCCTAATGGCATACTCGACTTCGTCTCTTGTTATCGGGGGGCCGTCTTCGCGATTCGCCATCTGAAGGTCCGGACTCCTGTTGTCATTAAAGAGATCTGATATATATCGTGTCCATTCAATCAGCTTTTCCTCGACATCCGGAAGCATGTCTCCATTCTGTTTGCATAGTGATAATGGTTTACTAAATATTTTTGTAATTATTATGCGCAGGGTGTCCCATTGTAGCATTTAAAAATCCCAAGATACCTATCTTGAGGTAAATGCTACTGTTTTATGATTTAAAAAGGATACAAACACTTCAGTTCACTTGTTCACTTTAATTTTAAACGTTAATAAATAAAAACAAACAGATTCCGATGTGAGCCAATGTCATTTGAATTCATAACAGCTCGACAAAAGTTCTTCAAATATTGTAGGATAGAAGACAAATCATTGGAAGGGTTTTCATTAAAACAAACCATAAAAGTCTTAATTCCAGATAGTTGCAAATGTCAGGGGACCAGGTCGAGATTCCAACGAATAACCTAAAAGAAAAAAATACGTGACATAAAACAATATTTGACCTCCATTGTATATTATTTCTAAATTTCATGATTGTTTAATTACCTTGTATTATGGATTTTTCCTTATAAAACGGGGATTCTTGTGGTTTTGTTTATTTTTCGATTGACAGCAAGGAGTCGATGACTTTTCAGGATTTGTAAAAATCGATAACAGATGATCGGCAGCGGTCGAGAGGAACAGCGAGCACAGAAAAGGATTAGGTGCAAATCCTCCTTTTTATTTCAGGCCTTTGTCACTAATAGGGAGTGGCTCAGGATATTTTTGGTTATTGGTTAGGTTTTCGTTGATGGAGCCAGCGAACGACCGGAAACTTGTTTTTATAGGTTAGTCAGACGAGAGGAAGTGACTTTTTTGGGACCAAGTTTAGCTGATAAAGGGAAAAGATAGGCAAAGCACTTTCTGTCAAGGAGTCCGAAGATGAGGTGCTAAATTCTTGAAGTCTTCGTTAAAAGTGTAAATTTTGCGGCGAGATGGTCGGTGCAGTGAAGTAAATAACAGCTTAAAGTTCTTTCGATTTATTTGGGTGCAGAAACACGAAGGATGTCTATGATTTTAGAAGATTTAGTTTATGGGTGTCGTGTGGCGACAGAATCCCGTTTGATTCCCTCATGGTAGAGGGTCCTACTTATGGATGGTCCATTCCACTTATGGATGTATCTTTCTACTATGGGATGGTATTTTTCGACCACTGGATGTATCTTTCTACTTCAGGATGGTCCATTCTACTACTGGGTTTCAATCTAGTATTGGATGGTCCGTTCTACTTCTGGATGTTTCATTCAAGTATGGGGTAGCAGTTCTACTATGGGATGGTATTTTCCTACTAAGGGGCCACGTTCCAGTATGAGATGGAGACAAGTATAAGTCCGAGGTTAGGTCCAAGGCAATGTCCCTCTTCTATCCAGGAGTTCCACTTTCATTTGGAGGCACGAGTAAGTCTAAGGTTAGGTCCAAGGCAACGTTCCAATTCCACTTGGAGGCAAGCGTAAGTCCAAGGTTAAGTCCAAGGCAATGGTTCTCTCAGCTATCCACTTAGAAGTTCCACTTTCATTTGGAGGCACGTGTAAGTCTAAGGTTAGGTCCAAGGCAACGTTCCACTTCCACTTGGAGGCAAGCGTAAGTCCAAGGTTAAGTCCACGGCAATGGTTCTACTATAGAGTTTTCCACAATGGAGTTTTCTACGAATGGGTTTCCCTCAATTATTGGATGAGTCTTCTTACTATCGGGTATCGAGACATTTTTTATTTATTTATAGACCATAGACATTTTTTTTTTTCGAAACTAAGATATTTTCACTTTCAAGTAACAATATTGTAAAAGACAATAAGGTATGCCTTCGTTTTAAACTATATATATAACTACACGCACCAGAAAACAAAATTCATGAATTTTCCCTGGGTAATTAAAGTATATAGCGTACTGCAATTTCGACTTACCCCGGTTAAACATACCATCGTCTTAAATTCACTCTCTTTCAGGTTCCGTAAATTGTATCAATAAATGTACCTACATAATTTTAGGAAAATGAAATAAGTAAGATTTTAATTTTGATTTCGAATAACCAGTTGATGTCATTTAACTCGCTTAACTAAAGTGTGGAATAAAATCACAGTAATTAAATGATTATTCTCGTTTCAATAAATTTTTTCAGAAGGTTCTGGTTTCTCCAAAAAAACCAGTGGCGCCCAAGGTTAATATTGGTAGACACAGAGTACTAGAGGCTGTAGGAGAATCAACGATCCTGAGAGCTAGCCTGGGCAATTATAGGTGAACCTCACAAGGTAACCCGTAATACCATTTTCGACACTTTTATAGGGTATCTCGGTAATTGCTAGCGCTATCAAAAAAGTAATGTGTCATGTACTCTTTTTGGGTCATACTTAAAATAGTAAAATCAAAATTTGAAAATTTTCGCCCGCTTAAGAGATACGGGGGCAAACCAGAAAATTGACAATTTCAAAATAACCCTATTTTTCTTAGTTAAAAGAGATACATAAAATTGTTTTCTACAGAAGTTTCTTTATATTGATTATTGAATAATCTGTGATTTTCAGAATAAGTATATGGGGTCAGGTAAAAGAAGTTATCGGACCTAACCTTGTTTTTTTTAAATGGAATACCCTATATATTTTAATCTAAGAAGATAGCATTTTAAATTCTCTTTTCAAATATATAACACACCATGGATCATATTGGGTTTCCTAGGCGATTTATTTAAACTTTATTACTTTGAAATGAAATAAAAGATTCAGATTAAGGTAAAAAATAACGGGAATCATTGCAAATGTTCGGAATATGTCTTTAAATGGTTACCGTCTTTCCGGATAGCGAGCAAAATATACATTTTGCGCCATTTCTTCGTTTTTTTTTATTTTCAATATAAACTGATATCATATGAAATTTTTCAGAATGTTGATAGGTCATTTTCGCAAATGAATATGTAAAAAATGAAATTGACGTTAAATGTTAATAACAACTAGAATGTCAACATAGTTGTCTCTCGGATATTAGCTTTTGTTTCATGGTCTACTGTGGTTTAAAGTAATAAAGTTTAATAAATCTCCTAGGAAACCAATATCATGCATGGTGTATTATATAATTGTAAGGAGAATTTAAAATAGTATCTTCTTAGATTAAAATATACAAGGTGTTCCATGTAAAAAAATGAGGTTAGGTCCGATAACTTTTTTACCTGACCCCATATACTTATTCTCAAAACGGCAGATTATTCAAGAATTATAAAGAAACTTCTGTATAAATCATTTTGTCTGTATCTCTTTCAACTAAGAAGATATAGGGTAATTTTGAAATTGTCAATTTTTTGATTTTTCCCGAGCGAGCGAAAATTTTCAAATTTTGATTTGTTGGTGTACTTCTATGCCAAATTCTTGCTGAAAATGCAATATTCAAGTTTTATTGTTTGTTAAATTTTCACACACGTTTTTACTTTTTAAGAAGGCTTTCTCCCAGAAAACTCAAACAAACCCAATAATTTGATATCACACACCCTTATGTCAAGTTAAAAAAAGGAGAGATAATTTATTAAGAATACCAGTTCATGGCAAAAAGTACAAAAGCGCAAACGCCTATGCATTTATCTAGGTACCCATGACGTCATAATGCTAACAAACAATTGAACATAATTAAAAATTTAAAATCCTCCATCATTTTGCTTAAAATCATATTAGAGTAGGCAAATTTTTGTCTCTAGCGCTATCAATGGCAATTATAATTGCACGAATTCATGCGCAGTACACCGTCCTCAATACTGCTCGCATTGCGGACGCAATGCGATAATGGAATCCGTATTACTACTCTGCTGGCAATTAAAATTGCACGGATTCATGCGCAGTAAACCGTTACCGATCAGCTCATTGCCAGAAATGGGGCAAGCGTCATTTTAATTGCCATTGCCGATGCAAGTTTGAGTAGAGATGGATTATTCTGTTATTTTAAACTGTTTATTAGTTGGTCGAAGCACCTATGAACAGCTAATGGCTATTTAAACTAACTGGTACTGAAATTAGCAGTTCACATTATTTATTAAGCATATGTGCTGCTAATTCGTCGCAACTTTTTTGAACGCTACTTGTAAGTAGCAGTAGCTGCTTTAACTAGTAATCAAACCGAACCGGTTTGCCCATCTCTAATTCTGGGGGTATTTTAGGGATTTCGACAGTACCAACTGCTGTTCTGACTGTTGGCAATGCGCCAGCTGATCGAGAACGGTTTAGTGCGCATGAATACGTGCAATTATAATTGCCATTGCAGGCGAAATTGAGTAATTGCCGACTATAATACGGCTTTTAGAAGTATACCATTTTAGGGAGTTCATATCAATCTAGATGAAAAAATAAGAAGAAAAATGATTTAAAATGTGATATGTTGAACGTGCAGTGGTATTCTTAAAAAAGTAGGGGTCATTTCCGGTTAAATCGGAAGTGACAAATTAAAGTCCGTCATGCAGAGCCGTATATAGATATTTCTAAATATATTACTAGTCATATTTATTTACATTTATAATGTCATTCTATAGATAGTTCTGTTTCGCTATCGCTATCCTCATCAAAATTAATTATAATTGGATTAATTATACGATCCAGACTAATATACGAATTTTCTACAGTTATTACGTGACGGACTGAATTTTTCCAACTACCTGGGGGAATATCGTTAAAGGATTATCGTATTAATTCTACAACACTAGAACTTAAAGTCGGAGAAATATTTTCAGACCTAACCAGTCATTTTAACTGGTGCCTGGTGCCCATATCCTCTATGGAGTTAAAAATGCAATTATAGGGTGGGAGCCTTAGCACTGTATGTCCATTTTCTTCCGCCTATGTGTCACAAACATATACTTTTTTTAAACAAAATGTCTTTAAAACTTCTAAAAGATCACTTTTTTTATAACTTTCTTCAAAATATATATCATTCGCCGCCATGTAGTTCTGAATCTCCAATTTTGTATTATTTTAGCTTGGAGCTTTATGTAATTGGCGACTGTGATAGCTCGCATCGTCCATTACTATCACGCTATTCTGAGGAATGTTTGGTAAAAGACAATTCTTGAACCATCCCTCAAAAATTAACAAATTTTACCACAAGAAGATATTTAAATATAAATTAAGCAACTTAACCTGTGTGTGATGTGCCTATATTTAATTATAATTATTACAATCCGGTCCTTTCCACATAATAATAATAAACGGTCATAAATAATGGGATGGCACCAGGTATTTTTACTGCAGTCATTAAGTTATAGCCATTTTTCGTGACACAATCTTTACAATTATATACGGCCCTGCCGTCATGTGATAAAATTCAAACTAATATTACATACAAACCAACTAAATTTTATTTCTGTAACTGAAACAATAAAAACGTTAAAGGGGTGAGCGTTCCCCCTGAATCACCGAGTAGAGCCATAAATGATGGTTAGTTTAGTTATTTCTATAGAAAATTTAAATTTAAAGTTTTTCTTTATTATATTTTTATTTTTCTTTATTATAAAATGAAGGATTAGATTCCAAACCCGAATTGTTAATATTGCGATAACAATCGAGATGGACCTGTAAATACCTTGACATTTAAAAAAATGTAATACAGTACTATTTGTATTTCGTTCGTAACAATTTTTCGACGACAATGAAGAGGAAGAAAAGATGTTAATAATAATTTGTCTCTCTGTTCACGCCACGTGTATGAGCAATCTCAAGGTACAACCATTAACACGCTTTATACATAAATTGTTTTTCACACTAAATTGGTACTCTTAAGAAGTCCGATTTTGTAACCGAATTTGTAGCCGCTATAAGTTTATGAACGTACTAGGCGTATTTTAATGAAAATGGTCAAATTAAGGAACGAAACGTCGGAAAACAACATATACAGGGTGTTCATTTGAAAACTTCCCACCACGGATTTATCGAAAACCACTGATTAAAAGAGAAACCGCCGAGACACGTCAAAAGATTTGCCATACTTAAAAATTTTAAATGACAAGGGGTAGCAAGTAATAGCTTGTTTGAAAGGTCTTTCAAAGTGCTTTATTTTGACGTTTGATTTTTTTTCGAGTTTTCGAGAAAATTGGAAAAAAAACTTTATTTATCTTAATTTGTTCAGATAGAAAGAAAAGCACACGAAAATATCACTTTTTATTTTAATAAGTGTTCAAAATGTTGCCCGTTATTGGCCAAACAATGATATAGGCGATTTTCAAATTCCTGACGGGCATTTTCTAAAACATGTTGTGGGAGATCATGGCAGCTTTCGGTGATGCGTTGACGAAGTTCATCCAAACTGTTAGGTTGGGGAGTGAACACAATAGTTTTCAAATGGCCCCATAGAAAAAAGTCTAATGGCGTCAAGTCAGGAGATCTAGCAGGCCATTCTATAGGCCCTCTTCGCCCTATCTATTTATCTGGAAACTCGTCGTCTAGCCATTGCCGAACCGGAAGAACATAGTGAGGAGGAGCGCCGTCTTGCTGGAAATATATTTCAGCCTCATCAAGTATAGGGTTTCCATCGTCTTCGATTTGGTTATCAATGGTTTAAGTGATAAGCGGATTGATGGTATTTTCCAACATATCTAAATAAATGCCCCCATTTAAATTCCCATTAATAAACAATGGCCCAATCACTTTGTTTCCTAAAATGCCTGCTCATACATTAATTTTTTGGGGGTACTGAGTATGCCCTACTACAAAAGCATGAGGATTTTCATTGCTCCAATACCTGCAGTTATGCTTATTAACAAATCCATTTAGATAAAATGTGCATTCATCACTGAAGCAGATATTCTTTCCATGAATGGTATTATCATTAATCGCTGCGCGACACAAAACTCAACTCGCCTATCGAAATCATCTTCGGTTAACTCTTGAAATATTTTCATTTGGATGAAATTTATGTAATTTAGTAACTGTGTGTACAGAGCCTAATGAAATACCAGTCGCATCAACAATTTTGCGTACTGAAGTATTAGGATTTATGGCAAAATGACCCAAAAATGTAAATGTTTTTTCACTCTTTCCGCTAGTGTGTAAACCATTTTGGAAGTAAAATCTGAATCAATAAATTAATTTTCATTATCCCAATAATGTATATAAACAGTATATTGCCAATACGAATGTTCCAAAATACAAAAAGTGTCCCCGCTATGGGAGATGGCGCGGGCCTATTGAGTTTGCGCAGTAGGATGGAAATTTTATCGATCACGTCATAGCCGGCCCGACATTATTTGTTTGTTGTTAGTCGTCGCCGTCTTTGGTTCTGGATGCTTTTTCAAATTACAGAATAAAAAGTGGTTCATCCACATTGTTGTCGGTATAATAGTGCTTATAAACTTTCATTACCTAACAACAATTTTTGTAAAGGAGTTTTTAATTTGTGGTGATTCAATTTGCTGTTTGATAGGTTAGTGACTTGTTTTGTTTAAGATGAAAGGATGAAAGGTGCATGGTGCTATTTTTTCAAAAGTCGTGGATCAATACCAGGTATAAAGTATTTCAGGTATGTACATATATACGAAAATATTTTGCTTATCACATTATTCGATCTTCGGAACCGAATTTCACTAAAAAGCTTGTAAAAAAGAAGAGAGTGTCACTCGTATACAATATAATATATATGTGGTCACTACCTAACCTTAAAATTAATGTATTTTTAATTTGTTGCATTAGTGGCTGATAATAATTCCCAAAATAGTCATTCTTAATTTTTGGTTCACAAAAAGTGAGGTTAAGAAACATACGACGTCGGATGAAAGTTAAAATAAAGCTCATCGTGTCGATTGTTACAAATATTCGGACGGAATTTAGTACCAAAAGTTTACACCAATCAGGGCACCATCGGATCATCATATCGTCAGAAATCGTATGCATGGAACGCTGTCTTAAATCGAGCTAATCGAAATTTTGATTGCAATATTTTTCCTAACTAACCAGTGAAATTTACATTAAAAAAGTTGAAATCCGGTCCTGTCGAATGTTTACTTTCACAAGGAAATTTCCGAACTGCGCAAACTCACAACGCCCCCTTCGATGCCCATGGCGGGGACATAATTGCAAGTGGTATTAGCAATATACTGTTTATATACAGGGTTGCCCAGAAGTCCGGAATAAAATTAATATAGCCTTAACCTGTAACTTTTCGGGAAAAAGCTCGGACACGTCAATTTAGTTTTATATATGTTCACATTTTGACGTTATTCGTTTGTTTTTTTATAGACATTTGTCAAAGATATGACGACATCGATCTTTTTTTTAAATAGAAACATACAGCTTGTGATACATCATTTGAAAGCTAATATCTCGTACAGTATGCTCATAAATTTTATCGCGATTCTGACAAGCTATTTCAAAATGGCTGATGTCGTCATATCTTTGCCAAATATATTTAAAAAAACAAACGAATAACGTCAAAATGTGAGCATATATAAAACTAAATTGACGTGTCCGAGCGTTTTCCCCAAAAGTTACAGGTTAAGGTTATATTCATTTTATTCCGGACTTCTGGGCCACCCAGTATATGTACGGAAAACCAGTAAATGTCGTATACCACTGATCGTAGATTACGGTATTCTTTCATAATTTAAACAAGAAGATCCACGCCCGTATTTAAAAAAATAGGTTGTTGATATGGTGACCCAAAGACGAAACGTCACATGAAACATCTGATAACGCCATCTGGTGGAGAATAAAAAGTAGCAATGAGAAATTTATTTTTGGACATCTCTTCGAACAAAGTCAGGAAAAAATAAAAACCGAGACGCAAAATTTTATATCTTTTCTAATATTATAAACGCCCTGTATTTATTTTTTTGGGTATGTTATTCGGCCCGTAACTACGCAACTTTGCCCCAATTTAGCCGACTTCGTAACTCTTACCGTTCCCGAAATCCCAATGGTGAACACCGAATTTGTATAATATTAAGAGAGGATTTTTGTTTGTTTTGAACAAACCCGATCGGAGAAAAAAATATTAACTATAATATTATATATTATTTTTTGCGAGCAGATATAAAGAGGCCGACGCCGCCGTCTCGTAAAATAATTGGACCGATGCCGCCGTGGTGGCGTCGGGCTTGATCGAACTGAGAATAAAATATCAACTATACTATTATTGAAATATTTTGAAAATTTGTTAAATAAATTAAATTTTTTATTTGAAATGTTATCTGTAGATAAAAAGTATATACTAGCAGCTAGCTATTATAGTAGATAGCTACAGGTAATTAAGTATATCCAAAATACATAATATGTATAACGTTCGCGTGCAGTTAAATTATATTCAAGGATACCTATTAAAATTAAGTTTGTTTTAGTACCAGATACCTTGTATATTAGGCGATATCTATAATTTATATGTTTATAATATACATGTTTGTACTATAATAGTAGATACATGCAGGCAGATAAAGAAACATTCCTCAATTTTTTCCTCCTCGCTTTATAGGGCATGGCCTTGGGGACCTACAGCGTAACGCTTGCTCTGAACCTCGATCCTCGGCCATACGATGCCCTCCAAGGGCTATCAACCGTTGGTTTCTCATATTGTGGTATGACCTAACGATTGGGGGGTGCGTACCGTATCCCACGAGATATCTTCGTCATGGGACTCAAGTAACTACAATATTGCGCTGGAAGAACGTTCTACGCAACATACAGATTATGCGAAGCTGCAGTTTTAATGAAAATTTGACCTTATTTGTACTGTATAAGGCCATCTTACCCAGCAGGGGTTCATCGAGACGCCTTGGTAGCCGATGCTTTTTTCATGTTCGTCGCAAAAAGGTATATAGTTATATAAAAATAATTATTATAGATCATGTACGGGACCATCTAAATGTGTCCGCCTAATAGAGGTGTCCGCCCATGGGAAATTTTTTATTAGGTAAGATGTAAGTGCAAAATTATTACTATGTATATGTACAAATAAACATAACATGACAAAAATACACTAGTTTTAGTTAGGATGTAGTACTAAAAAAATCTAATAACGTAGTTTGATGTGTTTGCGTTTTAAAACTTGCAATCTAGAAAATGTAATTCCAAGTCTGCTAACAATTCCATTGCTGTAGAGTCACCTCTATTCTTTGCATACTCTTATAATTCCTTTACCATACTAATGGCTTGTGATAATTGGCGACATTTGTTTGATTACTGCATTCGACTTCTTCATCAGAGTCGTCAGATAGTGATGTGGTATCACTTTTGGGCTATCTAATGAACGGAGCTCTCGAAATTTGCTCACTCGATTAATTTCGAGTGGAAAAGTTTCGAGAGCTGGAACCGAATAATCAAAAGTCAGCAACGCTGAGCAACAACCGATATGCAGATAACGTAGCGATCTAGTGAAAGTGTAAAATAAAGTGAAAAATAGGTATGATACCTAACTCAGACGGTGAGTTTTAGTCAGTCGGCTCGTCTACATTCGTAGGCGAAACCTACACTCTGTAGGTTGACATTGGTCTGGTTTTTCCCCGCAATGTTGCTAACCTGACACTACCCGACGCCCGCGTGGGCCGGGTGTCTGTAAGCAGATTTCTCATCGTGTGTCCAAAAAAAAAAAAAAAAAAAAAAAAAAAAAAAAAAAAACTTTTGGGCTACATAATCGGTAGAAATGGGGTCACTATCATCTTCTAATAGCACATTGCTATCAATGTTAATGAACTCGCCCAATTCATTGTTATCAAATTACAAACTTCCACAACATCAATATTCTCTTTCAGACTCAAAACGCGGCATTTTTCTGCCATTGTTTACGATTTTAACCTTACAATTCACAAATATACGGCGGATTGCTGTCGGGGAATCACACATACTTTCATTCGGCAACGTCCTTTCGCGCTGCCACTCATACGTGATTGGTTGCTGGTCTGTCTTCAGAGAGTTTTTGCATCGAACTTATTCGAGGTTGATTTTCATGGAATTTTATATACCTAGTTCCGGACTATGAAAAAATGTCTGCTTAATAGAGATGTCCGCTTTTTAGAGGTGTCCATTATGAGAGGTTTCCCTATAAACACAAAATATCAAAATTAACCAGTATTATGTGGGTATCTTAATCAATGTACGTGTCGGAGAAAAGGCAATAAAACATCTGCATTGCATTTTAACTGTCTGTTGCGTTATAAAACTAAACAATTCGGTGCAGGCAAATAAGCAGGCCTCTAGTACCCGAACAAACCCGACGAAATATAAAACGGTAGTCGATCTCAGCTAGTCAACGGTACGCGCGGCATTCTGAGAGACGAGGACTAACCCCGTTTTAGTCCGTTGTAAATATTTGTAATATTGTATGTAAATATAGTTAAGTTTATATAGTAACATCGACTTTCTCATTTTTACTAACATCACACCGCACAACGACATCCCCCAAAGATCAATTATATGTCATTTTAATTTCCATCTATATAATTATCATCACGAGGAACAATAATACCCGTCATATTTGTTTTTTTATTGTTAAACGCTCACGCTAATAGTAAAGTCGATGACTTCCTAGCAAAATGGTTGGGAATCTTTCTACAGCCAATGAAATGGTTTATTTTTCTCGAACTAATCTGGTTTTTTTTTTCTATTTTCGTTTTACGTACATGGTAAATCTTGTTGAGATAATTACACCGTTGGTGATCGCCACATGAAAATCAATAGTGCAAGTCAGGACTGGGGTCAACAGTTTCGGATTATCCACGAACTTATACGCATATATCTCGGTAGTTGCGGAATTTATTTCAATCATTGTTTTTGTTTGTGAAGACAGTTTAATTTTAAAATAAAACATTTAGCTCCTGACTGGGTATCCCGAGGGATGACTGTCGCCTTATTGAGAAAATTACGGTGGGAATTTTTTCAAGCGGAACGTACGTACATTACCTATACCATGATATGAGTGGAGTACGTAGCCCGAAACGTCCGTCCGTCTTGCGCTTAATAACACGCACGTGTCAGTCGGTCTTGTGTGGGCCCACCATCCTTTCCCCGCTAACTGGAAGCTGTGAACAGTCCACCAGAGCAATTGAAGAGATGAGGGCAAAAATGATTTAAACTTAAAAGTATAGTTAGTTGAACGTAGGACGAGGTCTAACTGATGTTCAGACTATCCTTTTTATTGTATTAGCTCGGGCGCGTCCAATGAATATAATACCTAGGCACATTATCATATTGGAACACGGAGGGCTAGTTTTATTTAATTTTAAGTCTTTGTCTTGAGGGTTGATTTAAGGCTTAGACCTTGCGTATGTCGAGTAATGCGACCCGAAGTACTCGTAGTTAATTACTTACAATTTATATACAATCAGAATTAACCTGAACTATCATTCAATTGTTTCAACCAACCTATCATTCATCTGTCACGTACTCTGTTTAAATTTAGATTTATTTTCATTATTTACAATATAAAATAAACCTAAGCTAGCATTTTGTTCCCAATAACTCGCGATAATGACTACTAATACTAACTTAAGATATTTTAACACTTACTTTTGATGTCGCAATCGGGTAATAAGATATCGCAGCATTATTTATACTCGCACGGACAGCTACGAGTTTTCGTAAATCAATTTTAGTTGGTATTTAGACTCGCACTAAAATTCACGAGTGTTCGAAGATATTTCAGAGTTCTTTATACTCGCACTGAAACATACGAGTGTTTGAAGAGATTCCAGAGTTATTGTGTTTTAATGACAGTCCAGTATTTTTTAAACTCACCGGAAACACGAGTAGGCGAAGATAAAAATTTTCTCAGGGAAAATCCGCAGTTGACTGTTTTCGGAATTCTTGATGTAAAAACACGTTGAAACCTGTAGTCACCATTGCGGCTTCCGTTTTGAAGAAATAAAATCGCGAGTGAGCGCGGTTCTGGGGATACCAAAAACCGACTGACTTCTAAAACAATTTTTCATTTCATACTTCCCAACGCTATATTGCGTCATTCTTAAACCATCTAATCTCTTGCCGTCGACGCCCGTAAAGCCGTTCTCATGATTTTTGCTGATGAAGCATATTGAAAGATTACGTCAACCTTCGATCCAATTTCCTTATTAAATTATTTAGAATAATTTGACGAAAAAAAATTCATTAATTTTCTAGAATTGGAAAAAAGGTATTTTTTTCAACATGACTTATACTCGAAGTCCACAATTGTAGACTGTGACTCATTTCATAGTCCGAACAACAATGCAGCGAATGCGGTTGATAATATCTTGTACGTTTACCCGCTATTGTTTGTTTAAAATTACCTAAAAAGCCGCTTCCTCGCGCTTATTTGGTCGCAAAAGCGCGGCGTAGGCAAACTGTAGTTTTCTCGATCTTTATATTATTTATAGTAATAGGATTTGTACGGGGAACTGATCAGCGGGCAAACGTTTAAATATAGCATACACATGGCAACAGTGTTTGATATTATTGTATCAGTTGCAAACTGTTGAGAGAGGCGTAACCAGCTGGTTTTACTGTATTTTCATAGATAATTTGAATTCGGGTATATTGTTATTGTGTATTGTTGTTGTTGAGAATTATTGTTTTCTGAGTATTGTTGTTGCAGAGTATTGTTGTTGCTGAGTATTGTAGTTGCGTATTGTTGTTGTTATTGTGGATAGTTGTTACTGTATATAATTATTGTTGTTGCTGTTTTTCTATTATTGACTAATAGTGTTATTTGTGCTAGTGGTAAAAATGCAAACTACTGCATCAACTAGCGGTCCACGTTTAAAAAAAAGACGATCTAATTTAACACAGAGGGAACAAGACATGATAAAATCTGTGTATGAAGGGGTTCGGACCCGAAATTCGGATTTATCTGTGCAAGATGCAACGGAACTATGTGCTTCTTTAACGAAAGTATCGGCTAGTACAGGGGTCGGCAACCTGCGGCTCTTTGGATGTGAGGCTGCGCCTCTTTAGTTCCATACACAAATATTATTTATTTTATCGAAAAAAAAAACATTAAAAATTCGTTCTGAATTGATTAACGAGAATTAGGCACCGATTCTATCTCTCAGCCACTTGTACTCGCTTTTCACCGCACCCCTCCCCCGTGACACGCGTCGTTACAGTCGTCAGTCCGTCGAAAGCTCTCGAATGACGCCGTCGTCGGATGTTTCTATGTAGGTTTTAATTCGTTTTCGACGCAAGACAATTTGGCGTCTTTACCAGTGCTTTGGCTATGACCAGGACCCAGGGGTCGACAAACTATGGCTCGCGAGCCGCATGCGGCGCTTTCGATGTCAAGTTGTGTCTCTTTCGATATCAAATTGCGGCCGTTAGTGGCCGAGAAATTGTGTAAATTATAACTTTTGGCTCTTCCGTCTCAAAAGGTTGCCGACCCCTGGGCTAGTACAGTACTCAAGACTTTAAAAAATAAGACGAACAAGAATAACTCTAAAGTTCAGAATCATGTAGGCCGAAAAAAAATCGTAGGTACTTGATAATGCGACAAAATATGCAATTCGTCGAAAAGTACGGTTTCTATTTTAAGAATGAAATTCCCACATACAAAAAAATTATGTCGGAAATAAGAAAGGACGACTCATTGCCAAAAATATCGCTAAGTTCAGTAATTCCTGAAATGTTGCGAATTTTCAATAATAAGTACTTTTTTTTAATTTTACGCGCCACTGGAAGTCTATCTCCTTCTCGCTCAAATGCAGTTGTCGTTTCATTTTGTCATAGATGAATCACGGTCTACAATTGTGGTCTCCGAGTATAAGGAACCACACTCTGAAATACATACACTTCGCCAATAAAGTATAAATGCATGTAAATTTCTTAATATATTAACTTTAACATCTTACGTAAAAATTAGAATTTATTTATTTACTAAACCAAATGGAGATATATCTGGGTTAGACACTGGCCCAAAAGAATCGCCATGTCACTCGAGGTGACAGAAGACCATTTCTTCTAAAGACGTTATGTTGTCGAAAAAACGTTTCGCAAACAATGAATGTAACATTTTATCACTTATAGCTTCTGCTAAATTAAAAATAAAAATCATGTCAATAAATAAAGTCCATAGTATTGAGTGCTATGCAATTACCTTCCATATAATTCATTTACTGAACTTAAAATTTCGAAAATAACGATACAAATACAAAGTTCAGCTATAAAATTCAGTATTAAACCATGGAAAAGGTAAGTAAACGATGTCTATCTATTTGACATTAAAAATTATTAAAATTTATCATATTTAGCAATGATGGGTGTGAATCGGTTTTGAACAACACATCATGCAAAGAAAGTTCTTATGCTAGAAGGTTGTGTGAATTTTATAATTTTGTATGTTGAATCCACATATACAGGGTGTTCCTTAATGACATGCTAATATTTTAAGGTGTGATTCCTTATGTCATTTTATAAAGAAAAGTTCATATACAAGGTGTTGAATTTTTATTTTTTAAATGGTTATTTTCTAATATCTCCGCAAGTACTTTAGATATTATTTTCAATTTTAGCATGTGTTAATAGGATATAGAACCACAAGTTCTAGTTAGAAAAGTTATTCAATTCAAACAAGTTGGTACGCCACTGACATTTTTCCATACATTTTTTCTGAATGGCCGGGTCAATTTTACATGAAAACGGTCTCTTGAGTTTTTCTCGTCAGACGCACCGTTCTTGATTAAATCCACTAAATTCGCATTGAAACTCATTATCATTAACATTGATAAAATGATTTATAAAAATTGTTGGAAATGGCCACTTTCACTTAAAAGGCCTTCCGCCCGTCTTTGCATCGAATTGTCCACTCGTTCAAATATTGAAATTTTTATGAAACAAAATGTATCATTAATAGTTTATCAATGTTAATAACAATGAGTTTCAATATGAATTTAGTGGCTTTAATCAAGAACGACAAAACGTCAAGAGACCGTTTTCATGTAGAATTGACCAGGCTAATCAAAAATATCGTCGTATATTTCTTAACCTCACTTTTTTCTAAACCAAAAATTAGGAATGAATGACTATATTGGCTATGTGAGGAATTATTATCAGCTACTAATGTACCAATTTAAAAATACATTAATTTTAAGGTTATGTACACACTCTCTTCTTTTTTTTACAAGCTTTTTAGTGAAATTCGGTTCCGAAGATCGGATAATGCGATAGACAAAATATTTTCGTACGAAAAATGAATGCTTGTCTTGCCTCTGCACCCGTGCAGAGGTCTGGCGTACGCCCCAAAATGTGGGATTACCTTTTTCTTTAAAGCCGTATTAGACTAGGCAATTTTTTCTCTTGCGCCGGCAATTATAATGGCATGTATTCATGCGCAGTAAACCGTTTTCGATCAACTGGAGCATTGTCAACGGTCAGAACAGCAGTGGGTACTGTCGAAATCCCTAAAATATCCCCAGAATTAGAGATGTGCAAACCTGTTCGTTTTGATTACCAGTTAAAGCAGCTACAGCTATTTACAAATAGGAGGTGCAAAAAGTTGCTGAATTAGCAGTCCATAAGTTTAATAAAGAATGTAAACTGCTAATTTAAGTACCAGTGGGTTTAAATGGCCATTACCTGTTCATACCTGGTTCGGCCAAATAATAAACAGTTAAAAATAACAGAATAATTCATGTCTACCCAATTGCGCCGGCAAGGGCAATTAAAATGGCGCCTGCCCCATTTCTGGTAATGAGAGACAGCTGATTGGGAACAGTGTACTGCGCATGAATCCGTGTCATTTTAATTGTCAGAAGAGTAGAATTTCTGACTGTAGTACGGAGAACGGTGTACTGCGCCTGAATCCTTGAATTATAATTGCCATTGCTGGCGCCATAAAAATTCCCGACTGTAATACGGCCTTTACAACTGCCTAATTTTCCAATGTTCCTTCCTAATTGCAGCTAATATTAATGCACTAGTTTTTGTTACTATAAAAGATAAGGTAATAAATCCGGCCAAATTCATAAACCCAATTTTTAAAAACAAGGCTCGATTAATTACCTAGTAGATGTTGTATAGTTTATTGGAACTTTAAATACTACCAGCATAAAGTATAGGTAATATAAAACTAAAATTTATATATTAGTACATACCTGAAATACTTTATACCTGTGTTTGTTAGGTAATGAAAGTTTATAAGCACTAATATAGCGAAAACAATGCAGATGAACCACTTGTTATTCTATAATTTAAAAAAGCTTCCAGAACTAGATATGGCGACAAATAACAACAAATAAATAATGTCGGGCCGGCTCTGACGCGATCGATAAAGTTTCCACGCTACTGCGCAAACGCAATATGCCCGTTACATCTCCCACGGCGGGGACACTTTTTGTATTTTGGAACGTTCGTATTGGCAATATACTTTTAATATATTTTCGAATTTTTAATGTTAACTAAATTAAAAGATAATTGCATAGCATTGAATATTCGATAATTTATTGACGTAATGTATTACCAGGTCATCACGGAACACCTTGTATATTGAGGTTGAACTGATCTGGTTTAATAACATTGTTTCGACCGGTTACTATCTCCACTCATCTTCAGGTGGACAGTGAACGCTCGTACCGTCAATCTTCCTATTCGTTAAACATAATAAATATAAAACGACAAATCAACAGCACCAAGAATAAACTAAGATTGTTACAATGCAACTAGTTATTAAACGATCGATTAAACATTTCTCTTACATAATACACAGATTTAAAGGTTGTCCTGTATACTTTCATTTATTCTTGTTAGTAATTCTTATATTCTTTCTCGAAAGGTATAAGCGTAAACCAAATAGTTACAGCAGGTTGTTTATCCATTGTTACAATGTGGATCTTATAATGAACGTCATTTCAGCTCGAGGAAGATTCACTTGGTCTGTACAATCCGTATCAATCGAACTTCGTTAACGAAACTATTAGACCTTATTTTAGTAGTAGTTAGTATCTTGTATAATTTTAATGACGAGGCCACATTTTTATTTTTATTAATTTTTTAAACCAGTGCAGTGGTGCAAGACTGGTTTCTTTTAGGCCTTTTCCCGCTGATAAGAACGAATCGATTGTAATAATATTTTAGAAGTACTTACAGAGCTAGGCAGTAGTTAACTATAAAACTAGGTAACTACGTACTTTTTATAAAAGTAATTGTATTCTTACTACTATTCGACTAAAAGTAGTCGACTAATCAGTACTAATTATTATGACTATCAGTACTTAATTAAAAAGGAACTGTTTTTTTTTATCTTTTATTCCTATTGCGAAATAAGTTTCACTTCTATATTTTTGTATTTATTACCAATAAGAAACTACATTTTTTTTTTAATATCACTTATTCTTTTCCATAATATGTTTTTAATTAATATTTGTAAGTGGAGAGTTAGGTAACTTTAAAATAAACTTTCAGTAATAAAATTTTGTGTCCTTGTTATCAATTTTTGCAAGTATTGCACTGTTTTTTAAGCCATAACGCTGGTGGGTTAATTGTGTAGTTAAACAAGTAGTTAAATATTTAACTACTTAGTATTTTTTCTTTGGCTTTGTACTTAGTAGTTAGTAACTATATTTTTAAAGAAGCAGTTTAACTACTTTTTTTATAAAGTAGTAAGTAATTATACTCCACTACCATTTTTCAAATAGTTTGCCCAGTTCTGCTATGTAAGTGTGTGTCCACAACGACGCACCGCCCCTCGCCCATAGCCTTGTACCATAGGACCGCACAGCCTCGCTTGAGCTTTGCACAGTAGTCCCTCAACATCGAGATGTAAACATGGACTGTGCGTTGTTATCTACTTCCGATGAAGAAGATGTTGTTTTAGACTCTAATATAACAAAGTGGTACTTATATGCTTAAACAAAAATCAAAATTGCCAGTTCATTCCACTAACGTAAAGTCAGGATTCAATGGAGAGTTTCATCACCTTTATAATGATCTAAGGAAATATTCCCAAACGCTTTTTTGAACATATGAGAATGCATATAGATACTTTTGATTATATGGTTACTTGGACTTTTATATAGGACAACACTATTTAAAATAACAATTAAAATGTTCCAGTATACCTTATTTTTTTCTAATTAATTAATTACGACCCTGTTTAAACATATTTTTTTAATGTAACATCCTGTATATTAACTGATTTTCCAATTTCACGTCAAATTCCGAACGTAATTTATGTAATATAGCCTTCATCGGAAGAAGATGACAACGCACAGTCCATGTTTATATCTCGATGTCGAGAGACAAACTGATCGACAGGCTAGGCAATGAGCTAGGCTCGGTGCGCCGTTGTGGACACTACTGTGCGGTGCTATGGTGCCAGGCTATGAGCGAGGGCGCTGTGCGGTGCTCCGTTGTGGCCATATACTAATGGCCGATATTTGAATGTTACCTTAATTTAGACCTAAGGTAGCCTTAACTTTAATTGAAACCTTAAAATCTATGTTTCAAATTAATTTGAATGTCAATTGACGTGTTAAGACTAAGATTATCACGTCCTTAAAGATACAACGTGGCGAAGATAAGGAGGGCCAGTACAGGGATCTCGGAAACCGTAAGAGATACGAAGTCGGTTAAATGGAGGTAAAGTTGCGCATTTACGTGCCTAATTTTTAAAATTCCTAGTAGTTCCGGGGATATCCAGAAAAAACCGAAATTCTGAAAAATCATTTTATTGTTTTCCTGGGTTTTTTTTGATATCGAATTCTAATGTAAATTGCACTTTTGAATTGCCACTTTTTCCGCTCTATCTAACAGCGTTAATTGTTTTGTAATCCGACGAGTCGTCTTCGAAGGGCCATTATCAACTTTCTTTTTTTAAATACGGTCTTTGGGAGCTTTTTTTCTTCCAAATGCAACGATGTATGACACATTGTGGTTTAATGACGTTTCGAGGGTTTTTTGAACAACATCAGGAAATTTTGGGATACGGTCCTGTATTTCTCCTAATTTTATAAATAATATCTCATAAGTAAGCTCTAAACTTTTTACTTATATTGAACTAGTTCAATAAATAACAAATAATTTAATAATAACCCACAAATACATGAACAAAAATCATACCAAAACTAATAAAACGAACAACGAAAAAAGTAAGGAACTACATAATAAGGTCAAAATGATTTCCGTTATTCTCTAAGCAGAAATAACATGTCTGTTTGAAGGTTGTAGACAATGGTGTTTCTTGAATAACAGAACAGTTTTGGACTTGCATTGTCTTTATTTGTTATATATCACAACGTTTCAACTGGTAAGTATCTCCAGTCGTCTTCAGGTGAATACTGTATTCACACAATGTTTCTGTATTTTGTTCACTTATTTGTGGTTTATTATTAAATTATTTGTTATTTATTGAACTAGTCCAACATAAGTAAAAATTTAGAGCTTACTTATGAGATATTATTTTTAAAATTAGGAGAAATGCAGGGTCGTATCACAATATTTCCTGATGTTGTTCAAAAACCCTCGAAACGTCATTAAACTACAATGTGTCATACATCGTTGCATTCGTAAGAAAAAAAGCTCTCAAATTCCAATATCAGAAAAACAGGACCGTATTTAAAAAAAGAAAGTTGATAATGGTCCTTCGAAGACGACTCGTCTGATTATAAAACAATTAACGCTGTTGGATAGAGCGGAAGAAGTGGCAATGTAAAAGTGCCACTTACTTTAGAATTCGATCTCAAAGAAACCTAGGAAAACAATAAAACGATTTTTCAGAATTTCGGTTGTTTCCGGATATCTCCGGAACTACTCGGAATTTTAAAACTTTCTACACGGCATATTATTAGGCACGTAAATGCGCAACTTTACCTCCATTTAACCGACTTCGTATCTCTTACGGTTTCCGAGATCCCTGTACTGGCCCTCCTTACCTTGGAAAAAAGAGAACTTTAATATATTATCAAACTTGTGTTAAGAATGACTTACGCCATTCTGTACAGTAAGGTGGCTTCGAAATATCGGTCCTAAGTAACCATAAGATATTTGCAATGTAATTTTAAAAAAATTAGAATAATAAGTATCATTTTTCCCTTCATTCTTAAAGAAATATTCTAGCACACGTTTTATTAACTTGTTTATAGTGGAATCCATAAAAAGCCCATAACACTTAATCAATTAAATATAAAAATTTGCATCACACTTAACATAAGCCAGCCAGGTAAATTACTTAAATTAGATAATTTTGATGTTTCCCAACAATGTAATGTTTTTTATTTAATTATTGTACCAATTAAGGCAGACGACAATAAATAGTGACTTTTGTGTGGTTTTGTTTAATTTGTTGGTAAACTACATACATACATGTCTTTAAAAAAAAACTGCTGAATACCTTGTTATAAAGCTATTTTCTATATACCTACACATAATGAAGAAATGGGTTTATATTCAAGTTAAACTAAGCATAAAGAATATTTTTTTGTTGATTTTCAAAACTTTCGTTGATTTTATTCGTTACATCATTTATATTATTATGTACTGTCATACCGAGTGTGTTACTTAATGACGTGTTAATACACTATGCCAATTAATTATCAAATATTCATACACGGATTTAGTGAGCTTTGATCGGTTGTCATAGAATAGTACGATAATACAGTACGATGGTACAATAGCATCCATAGCCGGAGACAAAGCAAACTTACTTGCTGAACTATTTTCTTCGCTTTCCACGGTAGATTTCCAGGAAAGAACACCACCAAACATTCCTGCAGTTCAATCCGAAACGACCGAAACCGTGTTGCGTCAGCGTCTCGTCAAACGAATCCTGAAAGGGCTCGACGTCAAAAAAGCTTCTGGTCCAGACGAAATTCCTGTTATAGTTCTCAAGAGATGCACCGATGAACTAACACCAGTGGTTTGTAGACTTTTCAACTTATCCTACAAACAAGGAATATTTCCATCGTGCTGGAAGACGGCGCGAGTCCAGTCTATACCAAAGAAAGGTAAGAGAACACTGCCTAACAACTATCGACCAGCTGCATTGCTTTCAGTTATATCAAAAGTAATGGAGAAAGCTATTAATCAACATCTTCTAAAGTACCTGGAAGGCTTCAACATTATCAGCGATCATCAATATGGTTTTCGGAAGTCCAGATCAACTGGGGATCTTCTAGCCTATGTCACCCATCTTTGGAACAACGCAATCGAACATCATGGGGAGTCTCGGGCTGTTGCACTGGATTTTTCTAAAGCCTTTGATCGCGTTTGGCATGAGGGACTACTAAGTAAACTGCGATCCTATGGTATGCCCAGTCGATTCTGTGCATGGTTGTCTAACTCTCTTAAGGACCGCTCTCTGCAAATGGCGATTGACAGATTCCTCTCAGATACCTTCACCATCAATGCCGGTGTTCCTTAAGGGTCCATATTGTCTCCCACTCTCTTCTTACTCTACATTAACAACCTTCTAGTGAAAACGAAAAATCCGATATTTAGTTTTGCTGGCGATAGCGCACTTATCTCATCTTTCTCTTTGAATGCACAAACATCGGCTGCCGACGCAAATCTTCGCAGACAGCATGAAGTATCACTCACGCCTCCACAAAGACCTGGAAGAAATATTGGCTTGGGGTGACAGTAACAGTCGAATTTAACGCTCAAAAAACCCAAGCCGCAGTTTTCTCTAAAAAGGTTAACATTACTGAACCGGATATAGTCATGGACGGACACACAATCCCACTGGCTTCATCTATCAATTTGATGGGCGTCAATCTGGGAGGAACTATGTCTTGGCATAACCACGTTGTGGCAATCGCCAAGATAGCTTCTCAGAAACTTGGTGTACTCTTCAGAACCAAAAAGTTGTACACACCTGAACAACTTTTGACACTATACAAAGCACAGATTCGACCATCACTGGAGTACTGCTCTCATGTATGGATCTCTGCACCCAAACATACTCTTCGGCTACTGGATGCCATCGAAAGGAGGGCCATTCGTCTGATTGGAGACAACGAGCTGACGAAGAGCCTCGACAGCCTAGAACATCGAAGACGGGTTGGGGATTTGACTCTCTTTTACAGATATTTTCATGGAAAGTGTTCGGCTGACCTTGCCCTCTTAATTCCGCCCAGAGCGGCGAATAGTAGAAATACGCGACGAACCACTGCCGCCCATCCATATGTGGTTAAGCTTAGTACTCCTCGAACTTCATTATTTAAGAATTCTTTCTTCTGGAGGACTACATCCTTGTGGAACGACCTTCCCGAGGTCGTTTTTCCCAACGAATATAACCTCCAACGATTCAAAACCAACGTGAATCGCTTTTTGTGCACACGCGCCACTCCCAGAGTGCCCTAAAGGATTTTTTCCATAGTGCTTGTGTTAGATCATAAAAAAAAAAACCGAAATGGTAAATGCAGAGATGCCTGTGTGAAAAAATACTCTTCCTTCAATCACAGCAAAATTTATTAATTTAGAAAACGCCAAGGAAATTGCCTACGTCGGACCTCGTCAACCTTTGTTGGCGAGGGTGGTGCTTCCCTTGCAACCCTTAAGCTACACGGAAAGTGGAAGAGTACTAGCGGAGGGTTATATATAGAAAAACATCACGTCGAAAAACCGTACATTTATGGAAAAACAGAATAATATTATGTAAAAATAACTATAAAAACAAATATAAATTTTGTTCAATATTTTCTTTAATAATAATTGCCGAACTTTATCGGCCGCTAATATTTCCTATGATATTATGATGATGTTTATAGCAACCGTTCCTAAGTTGATGAAAAATAAAGAAGTTTATGATCAAATTTACGAATAATAGAAATGCGTCATAGTGGTGGAATACTATCGATAGTCAGCCCTATCGATAGTTTCCGATAGTCTAAAGAGTTACTATCGATAGTATCGATAGTACTATCGAAACTATACCAACCTTGATACATAGTAGAGTTGTTGAGTAATACATTTTACTTATGGACCTTATGGTTGACATACACTTTTTATAAAATACTCCCAAACGTATGTCAAAATTATGGAAGACAGCGAAACGTAGTACACTACAACAAAAAAGCACACATAATACTGAATTAATAGATCCGGGCAGGGGATTCCCTGTAGGATTTTTCTTTAATTTGTTCATAAAGCAATAGATGGCAGCACCAACAGCAAGTAGAGTGCGTATGTGATTAAAAAAGAGACAACCTTTGAAACAGATTTATGATCTAGTGCTGAATTTGGTTTATTTTTAATTTAAGTTTTTTAAATCGAATTCCGTGTACTTAAATTTAAGAAATACTAATAACATGCGAGTTTAAACTATCGATGATTACTTAAAACAATCGATAGTTTTCGATAGTAACAAACTATCGATAGTATCGATAGTGCCATCGATAGTATTCCACCACTAATGCGTCAATCGCCGCTTGTCAATAATTCAATTTTAATTATTTTAATAGAATGTTAGATGAATTATTATATAACTACCAACGAGTAAATAAAATTGAAGTGCTAAAGACGATGGACACTTCCTGCAAATTCGCTAATCGATTTCTAAATTACTCAGCAACTCCTGGTTTCTGAAGCAAGGACCGTTGGAACGAAAAATATATTTCAAAATTAAAATATAGGTTCATTCTCAACTGCCAGACGTCCCTTATAAGATTGAGACGAGATTCATGATTCGTTCGTTCCATAGTTTTATAGAAGCTCTCTAATACTTGAAAATGTATTGTATAAAGATCTGCCGTGATACATTTCTGTCTTTAGGGTGAAATATGTACAGGGTGTCCTATTTTCGACACATTTATAGGGTATCTCCGTAATTGTTAGTGCTATCAAACAAGTAATGTAGGTGTCATGTGCTCTTTTTGGGTCAAACTTAAAATGGTACAATCAAAATTTGAAAATTTTCGCTCGCTTAAGAGATACGGGGGAAAATTCAAAAATTGACAATTTCAAAATTACCCTATATTTTCTTAGTTAAAAGAGATACGGAAAGATGTTTCATACAAAATTTTTTTTATAATGATAGTTGAATAATCTGCCGTTTTCGGAATACGTACGGTCAGAGAAGAAAGTTATGGTACCTAACCTCATTTTTTAAATGGAACACCCTGTATATTTTAATCTAAGAAGATTGAATTTTAAATTATATTTTCAAATATATAACACACCCTGGATAATATTGTTTTCCTAGGCGATTTATTTAAACTTTATTACTTTAAATCACACTAGGCCATGAAACAAAAGCTAACATCTTAGAGACAACTATGTTGAGACTCTAGTTCTTATTAACAATTAACGTCAATTTCATTTTTACATATTCATTTGTGAAAATGACTTACTTATCAACATTTTGAAAAATTTGATATGATATCAATCATCATGGTGTGTTATAATTTGAAAAGAGAGTTTAAAATGGTATCTTGCAGATTAAAATATACAGGGTGTTCCATTTAAAAAATGAGGTTAGGTACGGTAACTTTCTTACCTGACCCCGTATGCTTATTCTGAAAACGGCAGATTATTCAACAATCATTATAAGTAAACTTCTGTATAAAACATTTTTCTATATCTCTTTTAACTAAGAAAATATATGGTAATTTTGAAATTCTCAATTTGTTGATTTTCCCCCGTATCTCTTAAGCGAGCGAAAATTTTCAAATTTTGATTTTGCCATTTTAAGTTTGACCCAAAAAGAGCACATGACACCTACATTACTTTTTTGATAGCACTAACAATAACGGAAATGCCCTATAAATTTGTCGAAAATGGGACACATGGGAATATTATGCTGTAAGTTTGCTACGAACAAATTGTATAACTCTTTTATAATAGTAAGAAATACTCTTCGAAGTACGTGTGTAACAAGTTTACCACTCACTCGAGTTAACAGATATTGATATTTAGACAGTCAAACGTACAAAACACTGCGATAACTAAATTTAACAACTAAACAACATTTTAAGCTTCGGACGTTTCAAATAATAATAAAAATATAGGCCGTTTTCGAGCTTTGCGTTCACTTGGCATTTAAATATTAATATTTGTTTCTTGCCCAATTAAGTTATAAAAATTGGAGATTTGCACAAAAGAAAACGAACTTGCCTCAGCTATTTGTAGAAACCTCTAATATTTTCCTTTAAAATTCTAACAGATGCTCGCAGTATAATATCACCCTGTATGTGAAAAGACAATATTTGACGAAATATCAAATTTTAAATGAATAAATTAATAAAACTCATTAGCCATCAAATATATTTAATGTTCAAATAAAAGGCTGGCCGATATTCTCAAGGTATATTCGCTGTTATTATTTTTCGCATTATTCAACAAATTATCGATTATCAACGAAAATTTGAATCGTTCTTGAATCACTAAGGTAAATTACACATCCCCGAATGGGAATTCTTTATTTATTGTTATTAGGAAGACATTTAATTTTATTTTATTTCTTTAAATGCCAAGAACAATAAAAAGCCGAAAAAGTTCATTTTTATCTAAGCGTTCTTGGCCTTTAAAGACAAATTTAAATTTTCTCTTGCGGAATGTATAATTTAATTTTCCTGCGACCACCTACTAAAATGAGAAAGACACACTACTAACTTCCCTAGAGTTGAAAAAGTATATTACGTACCGAGGTGGAAAGAGTTTCATTCCTGTCGAGAGGGTCGGTCGGGAAAACCTCGAGACAGTAATGAAACTTTTCACCGAGGTGTGTATACTATTTTATTTACAACCACATCGAACATCCACTTCTTATTATTTTGAATTAAAATTATTAATAAAAGATAAATGTCATCTTGACTTTTCCATTGAAAAATTAGACAGAAATTTCAAATAACCGCAGGTGGTAAAATAACGTAGGTAATAATCCGCATCAAGATGGCAAATATAATTTTTTGAATATGGTTTCCATGTCACTAAACAATATATTATTTTAACAAGAGGAAATTGCTATCAGATGAGGAACTTGATTTTGCTGCTACACCACCAGAAATTCGAGAAGCAGCAAAAATAGTAGAAGAAGATCTTCTGCCAACTAAAAGCCGCCCGAGATATGACAAGGCATATAACTGTTTCAAAGAATGGTGTACGGGAAACTAAGTTCAAAAATCCTGGTTCTGAGTCGGCGCTATTGGCTTATTTCGGTGAAAATGCCAAGACAAAGAAGATATCAACGATTTGGTCACAATATTCAATGGTGATGACCACTCTATCAATTAGGGAAAAAGTAGACATATCTAAACACGCAAAGCTATTAGCATGTTTAAAAAAGCAAAATAAAGGATACAAGCCGAAAAAATCGAACAAACTGTATGTTGGTGTGTTCGTATATTATTTTGAGATATCGATTTTTTTAAAAACTACAAAAAAATCATTTACTCTCCACCCGGGTGGGGAGTAAAAGTAAAAAAACGTCAACTTCCCACCTTTCAAAGATAGATGAAATGTTATTATTACATGTATGGTTGTAAATAATATTATATTTCAATACATACAGTGAGTCCCAGAAGAAATGTCTAAATTCATTTAAAATTCAGCGGTAAGTTTTTTCAAAAAACGCTCGTACCCGTCGATTTTGATTTTTTAATTTTTTTTTGTGGTAATTTCATGTATACAGGGTAGCTCAAAAATAAGTTACGACCATCAACTTCATTTTTTCAAATGAATACATATATTTTTTATTTCATTTTTGAATTTTGCATTGAATTCTAAGCATGTTTCATGTACCATGTCCTATACATAAACTCAACAGTTATTGAAAAAATTAGGATTGAACATATCTATAAGTAAGACCTGTTTATTAAAAAAAAACACAACAAAATCAAATTAAATGTTGAAAATGTGCGCCATTTACGGCTTGACAATATCCAAGACGATCAATAAACCCTCTTTGCACGTTTCCAACCATTTCCGGAGTTATGATACGCACTTCTCTTCGGATCCTTCCTTTCAACTCCTGCATATTGTTTGGCCTGTTAACAAATACTTTTGATTTGAGGTAACCCCACAAAAAAAAGTCCAGCGGAGTTAGGTATGGCGACCTAGCAGGCCATTCGATAGGTCCTCTCCTTAATATCCACCGATTGGGAAAGGTTTCATCCAAAAATGTGCGCACAGTGGCCGCATAGTGAGGAGGAGCACCATCTTGTTGGAATATCAGTTCTTCGTCAGGGGAGTCTGGATCCAATGGATTCGGAAATAAAGCCACTAATGCTGGAATTAATTCTAGTTGGAGAAATTCGAGATATACTTGTCCAGTTAAAGACTGTTCAAAGAAAAATGGACCAATTACTCTTTCGCGTACGATTCCACACCAAACATTTATTTTCTTAGGGTACTGGCTGTGAACCTCTATCATCCAATGCGGATTTTCTGTTGCCCAATATCGACAATTTCGTCTGTTCACATTACCATTCAAATAGAACGTAGCTTCATCCGAAAAAATAATATTTTTTACTAAATTATTATCTAGATTGCACATATTTTGCATGCGTCCGCAAAACTCACTTCGCCTATCGAAATCATCTTCAAATAACTCATGCACTGGAATAACTTTGTATGGGTGATATTTGTGCTTTTGAACTACTCGGTGAACAACAGATTTCGGCATGTGTAAATCGGCCCCAATGTGCGACAGGGGAGTACATGGATTTTCTTCCAAGGGAAGCAAAACGTCAAGTTGTTCATTTTCATCTCGAGTAGGACGACCAGATTTAGGCAAATCTCTAACATGACCGAATTCTCTAAACTTAGCCTCTATTCTACTCACCATCTTTTGACATATGGGAGGACGATCAGGATGGATTTCATTAAATAATTGGGCTGTTTCTATTTGAGTACGTGTTTTATCACCAAACCCAACCATGCATAGAATTTCAATTTTTTCCCGTTCCGTTAACTTCACCATTATTGTGAAAACCGCAACTTTGAAACTACGCTTGACAATAATTATACTTATTTGAAATAAAATTGTCATACAGTTTCTATGGAAAATTCAAAAATGAACTAAAAAATATATATTTTCATTTGAAAAAATGAAGTTGATGGTCGTAACTTATTTTTGAGCTACATGAAATTACCACAAAAAAATAAAATTAAAAAATCAAAATCGACGGGTACGAGCGTTTTTTGAAAAAACTTACCGCTGAATTTTAAATGAATTTAGACATTTCTTCTGGGACTCACTGTATAATATCCGAATAAACGAACACCTCTCGGAGTAAATTGGAATGTTGGATGGGGTAAAGGGTACTAGAGTTCAATACTGAACATTAAAAAAATTATATTAGTGGCAAACTCGTGGTGGAGTCGACTTGCCATGCGGAAAGGAAAAAAAATCGAAAGAGGCTCGCAGCAGGCTCGTGGCAAGTTCGTTGAAAAAAAGCTCGACCAAAGCGCGACTTGAGGATGAGAATGTAAAATTTATTTTCACATATCTCTTTCAAGAGAACAAAAAGAACATAAAAATATTTGTTTTTGCCGAGATATGTATCTACAGAAATATTCGGAATTTTTTTAATTTAATTTTACGATTAACGAGATCCCTATAGAGTACAGAGTGTCCCACTTTCGACACTTTTATAGGGTATCTCCGTAATTGTTAGTGCTATCAAAAAAGTAATGAGGTGTCATGTGCTCTTTTTGGGTCAAACTCAAAATGGTAAAATCAAAATTTGAAAATTTTTGCTCGCTTAAGAGATACGGGGGAAAATCAAAAAATTGACAATTTGAAAATTACCCTATAGTTTCTTAGTTAAAAGAGATACAGAAAAATGTTTTATACAAAAGTATCTTTATTATGATTGTTGAATAATCTGCCGTTTTGAGAATAAGTATACGGGGTCAGGGTAAAAAAGCTATCGGACCTAACCTCATTTCTTAAAATGGAACACCCTGTATATTTTAATCTCAAAAGATACTATTTTAAATTATCCTTTCAAATATATAACACACCATGGATGACATTGGTTTCCTAGGCGATTTATTTAAACTTTATTACTTTGAAACGAAATAAAAGATTGAGATTAAGGTAAAAAATAACGGGAATCATCAAGCAAATGTTCGGAATATGTCCTTAAATGGTTACCGTCTTTCCGGATAACGAACAAAATATACATTTTGCACCATTTCTTTTTTTTCAATATAAACTGTTGATAGGTCATATTCGCAAATGAATATGTAAAATGAAAGTGACGTTAAATGTTAATCATAATTGTTTCTAGAATATTAGCTTCTGTTTCATGGTCTACTGTGGTTTAAAGTAATAATGTTTAAATAAATCGCCTAGGAACCCAATATCATCCATGGTGTGTTATATATTTGAAAACAGAATTTAAAATGCTATCGTTTTAGATTAAAATATACGGGCCGCTGAAAAAATGAGGTTCGGTCCGATAACTTTATTATCTGACCCTGTATACTTATTCTGGAAACGGCAGATTATTCAATAATCATTGCAAAGATACTTTTGTATAAAACATTTTTCTGTATCTCTTTTAACTAAGAAAACATAGGGTAATTTAGATATTATGGGCGAAAATTTTCAAATTTTGATTTTACCATTTTAAGTTTGACCCGAAAAGTGCACATGACACCTACATTACTTTTTTTGATAGCACTAACATTTACGGAGACGGACAAACCCTATAAAAGGGTCGAAAATGAGACACCCTGTACATTCTTATCTGGGACACACTGTATACAGGGTGTTAGTTACTTAATGATATGTATTTATTTTAATGAATGACTCTGTGAAAAGTTCATATACAGGGTGATTCACGACGAGCGTGCATTAGAACTTTATGCAGAACTACTGAATATATGTTCCTGAAACTTTGGAGATTTGGGTTTATCGATATGCTCTCTTTAACTAAAATATTGACATGTTTCTGTCATTTCCGGTTATACCGGAAGTAGCTGCCAACTTTCGTCTTTTAAATACAACATGGTAATTTTTATTACATTTTTCGATTAAGCATTAAATACTAAGCACATTTTATAGAAAATGTTTTTGTCAGACTCTATTAGTTTTTGAGATATCTGGACTTTTTGTAATTATTTGGCAAATGCATGACGATGAAATAATCCATATAATTTTTTTACCTTAGCGCTTGGACTAAAAAATTTTTCTCACCGAATAGCTAGAAGATCATCAAGTCTCAAAAACATTTCAAATTCGGCATAAAATGTACAGGGTGGTCACAATTCAAGCCTCATTGTGAAAGAATTCAACCATTAAAAACTTTCTTATTTTAAATGGAACATCCTGTATATTTTTATTTAATTTGATGGCAAATTAGTTGTTCTTTATAAATAGTATTTACTGTCCTATACCTATATCAAAGAGTTTTCTCAAAAATTCCAATTTTATTCAGAAAATACTATTTGTTCAAGTATGTTATGAAAACAATTGTACTTAGGGATACTGATGTCTATACGGAGGAAAAGTGATTGATTGCTTGAAAATACAATATTCTAAAGTGATTCTTAATAATTTATAAATAAAATGCAGTTGATTGTTTTAAATTAAATGGTTTAAATATTATTTTTTTCAAAATAGCAAGGAAACAAGTTTATAAACTTTAAATTCTTTAATTAAAAATGTGTTTGAAAATTATACCTAATATCCTTTGATTATATTTTTAAAATATGTTCGAAATGATTTCCATTTACTTCCAAGCATTTATGTATTCTTTTCATAATGTTATTTCTTGTAGCATTCCTAATTTCTTGTGAGAGATTGAAATGCTGCCTTCACCCTTTCAATTAGATTTTCCTTCTTGGTGATGGGACGCGCATAAACTTTATCTTTAATGGTTCCCCAGATGAAAAGTCCAGTGGAGTTAAGTCTGGCGAACGAGCTGGCCAGTGGAAGGGTCCTTGGTTTGCAATCCACTGGTCATGAAAAAGTCTGTTTAGGGCAGTCTTAACAACTTGGACGTTGTGTGCTGGAGCCCCATCGTTTTGATACCAATCATTAATCCTCCGTATAGACATCAGTATACAGCCCCTAAGTACAATTGTTTTCATAGCACACTTGAACAAATAGTATTTTCGGAATAAAATTGGATTTTTTGAGAAAACGCTTTGATATAGGTATAGGACAGTAAATACTATTTATAAAGAACAACTAATTTGCCATCAAATTAAATAAAAATATACAGGGTGTTTCATTTAAAATAAGAAAGTTTTTAATGGTTGAATTCTTTCACAATGAGGCTTGAATTGTGACCACTCTGTACATTTTATGCCGAATTTGAAATGTTTTTGAGACTTGATGATCTTCTAGCTATTCGATGAGAAAAAAATTTTAGTCCAAGCGCTAAGGTAAAAAAATTATATAGATTATTTCATCGTCATGCATTTGCCAAGTAATTACAAAAAGTCCAGATATCTCAAAAACTAATAGAGTGTGACAAAAACATTTTCTATGAAATGTGCTTAGTATTTAATGTTTAATCGAAAAATGTAATAAAAATTACCATGTTGTATTTAAAAAACGAAAGTTGGCAGCTACTTCCGGTATAACCGGAAATGACAAAAACATGTCAATATTTTCGTTAAAGAGAGCATATCGATAAACCCAAATCCCCAAAGTTTCAGGAACATATATTCAGTAGTTCTCCATAAAGTTCTAATGGACGCTCGTCGTGAATCACCCTGTATACGTATGTCCTAAAATGTTTTGTTCTCGATATACAGGGTGTTAAAGTTCTTATTTCTATTTTTGGTTCTATAAAACATCTCGAAACTAATTTGAGATATGCTACACGCTAAATTTTGTTATATACTGTTATGATTAAATCCACATATTATTTATTATCCCAAAAAGTGATAATATGTTATTCCGCTGATATTTTCGTAACAATTATTTTATAATTAATTGTCATTCAATTTTAAACAAACAAGGTCTATTTCATCTTTACCTTAAAGCGTACCGTTTTGAATAAAGACGGGACGCGAGATTGGACTATTTTTACAAAATCAATAAATAAATAAATAAATATTAGTTAAATATTTCCTGTGTTTAATTTGGCAATTTAAAATGCCAATTTTAGACAGAACAACAACAACAGACTTAAAGATAAAAAACCAGAAACACTTATGTATGTAAAAAACAAAAATTATTCGTTATTTATGTTTCCGATCCAGCAAAAATAATCCTAAAAGCATATTTAAAAAAAAGTCAGCTGATTAAATGCGTTGTAAAAAAATTACATTCAGAAGCTGTAAGGCGTACATAACCGGTTGTGAACAATATGTGGTGTACCATTAATTCACTTGTGACGTGCGCATTACAAAATAATGCAGCAATAAGATCATAAAGGTAAAATTTTTTAAAAAATTTAAGATTGATGGCAAGGTCACATTCTGACCTCTTGCAAAGTAAACATGCATAAAAGTAATATATATACCTGCCCACATATCGTACTATAATTAATACAGGATATTACATACTGAAATATAGCCTATAACGAGGTTCCATTATACAGGGTGTCAATTGTAAAACTGCACACCCTTAGTTTGTCGCTTTTTGTCAACGGGGATGGCGTAAAAAGAATATTTGATGCCTTTTGTGGTTTAACCCCCTGGAAGGGGTGGATATTTCCCTTAAAATTTTAAATGAATGGGGGGGGGGATTTTCCAAACACATTGTTGTATAAGGCCATTTTTATTACGCGTTTCTTGTCGCGGCGTTCCTTTCGCGGCATTTTCTAAAGACATTGTTGTATAAGGCCACTTTTATATACGCGTTTCTTGTTGCGGCATTTTCTAAACACATGTTTGTATAAGGCCACTTTTATGTACGCGTTTCTTGTCGCGGCGTTCCTTTCGCGGCATTTTCTAAACACATTGTTGTATAAGGTCCTTTTTATGTCGCTTTTATGCATGAGTGTTTAGGAAACTCCGCGACAAGAAACGGGTTTGTTCGGGTGCATAACAAACGACCTTAATATTCGGGTATCCAGCCAGGTCAATGTAGCGATAAAGGAGCTCAATCTAATCGTATAGCATCACGGAATGTTTTCTTTTATATTCTCTCGGAACCTTTATTTTGTTGACTTGGTCAAGCCCGACCGAAGATTGCATGCGGAGAAAAACATACTTTTTTTTATATGTTTATACGCTATAATAAACAAGTGTTATTTTTTGTAAGGCCAATCACTCGAGGAAGAAAAAAATTTATTTTTGTACTTAATGACGTACGTTGGTAAATCCGCCAACGTCAATAGCCTATTGTTTTGACGATTCAAAGGAAAATTTCAACCAAAACATGCACCCCTTAATTTCGAAAGATTCTTTAATTGACAAACATTCATGCAAGATCATTAACATGAGTTGCAATTCATACCCCAGTAGATATGTGTATATATCCTTTATTATTTAAACGTCCTTGGTATACAGTGGCGGTTCTTCCACAGGAGCACATGCGCACGTGCACCCCCAAAACAGAACGAATAAAAAATATTAATTTATATTAATTGAATAGTATTTATCGTATAAAGTCAGACCCTCCCTAATATTTTATCGTACCGTCAAACTAAAAAATTCCGACTCTCCCTAATATTCTATCATCCCGTCCAACCAAACTGTATAGATCCGACAACCGTGCCTCGGTGGAGGTAAATGACGATTTGACGAGACTTCCTCGCACGTGCGATTAAGTAATGCAGTTTCTCTGTAGTAACAGGTGGCGGGTGGCAGCGGGGGATAGCGGGGCTATGGTGATTTAACATGGAAAAGGCGCACAGTTTTTGTGTCCACTGCGCTGTTGTCTGTTCGTGCACCTAGTTAGAAAATCGAGCGTGTATGTTTTAATATTTTAATATTATATATTTATTAAGTTAAACTGAATAGTTGACGGTAAACTATTTAAGAAATAACTTTAGCTCTTTGAGTTTGAAGCAAAAAATTGAAGTGAAGAATGCGGGAACACCTAAACCCGAAATTAATTTAACGCAGACCACAAAGGGTACATCTAGGGACTTTATTTGAAAGTTTAAAAATGAAATAAATGAAAAATTTTATAGAGGGTATTCCAAACTTAATGAGGCTGTTATTGATCAATTTTCTACAATTAAGAACCGAAGAATGGACTTTACGTTTAAGTGCTATTGTGTAGGGTCGATAAATGTTGTGTATTTCGATAAATGATACTCGATATGATTTTAAACAATTTTATTTAAGGATTTAAACTAAAAAACACTGAAAATATGAAGAATGCCAACTTGTCAGTCTCGTGGCTCGATTCGTTCTCGTCATAAAACAGTTAACTATTGTTCTCGTCTTGGTTGCGCCTAATGACGTAGCCGTAGATGGCGTAGTGGTATTAGACATCATTCGGTTGTCTTGATAACGCGTAGATGGCGGTAGTAGTATTGGACATCATTCGGTTTTCTTGATAGCTCGTAGATGGCTTTAGTAGTATTAGTAGTGGACTGTATAAATATTATTACGAGGGTTGGACAGCTATACACACTAAGAAAACCTTCCTTATTTTCCAAAAGTTGTATTTCCTTGTGTAAAATTAAAAAATAAATAAAAATAAGTTTTACCTAACATATTTTCTTATTCCTTTTTTTCTTTCTACATTTAAAACGCCTAGAAAGTAATTACTTTCTTGGTCGTTACACAAAAATTAAATTTTAACAATAATTTCACCATACTTGTGAACCCCCTCTATCATAGGTCACGAGCCGCCACTGCTTGGTAACCAATACTCATGCACCAATAATTTAATTGGAATACCTAATTACAAAGACCGAAGTAATTCCGGTCCTCAAGTTACCCAAACGTACTATTCTTAGCAGACAATAAAACCAAATAACCTTCCTAGACAAAATCATCAACCGCACACTTATAATTAGATATAAATAAATTGAAATAATAATAATAAGGCAAGAACAATGAAATATTAACACATAAAAAAAGTCAATAAAGCTTTATTATGAGTTTAATGCAACTCTTTGAATGGTTTTTTAACAGTATTGTGTATACCACTCATAGAATAAAACAAGCTAATTTATTGGAAAGTCAATTTGTTAATGATTGTATAAAACTAAAGGATGTAGGCACGGAAAATTACTTAAGATTCCACCAGCAAAATCAAGCGCGAGAATTATCTTCTCTCTCTACAAGTTCAATGTGGGACAGAATACGACGGCATGCAATGAAGGTACAATTGACGAGGTAATAGAAACAGTAAATATATTTCAATTATGCTGTTTAATAAAACAGTTCTGGGAAATGGGATGTTATACAGGGTCTGCAAACGAAGCGTGGACGGAAGATTAAATCGTTATCGAAGAACTAATCAACAATACTGAAACAGCTTGAGATATTGGATTAAAAGCGGGATGTTTTAAAAATATTTTACATTATACAGGGTGGCCCAAAAAAGTGTAACAGCATAAAGTTATATTTTTTTAAATGGGACACCCAGTATTTTATTGCATATTTAGGTTCGTATTACTATCGTTTATAAGTGCCTCAAATTTTATTTAATTTGGTTTCGTAGTTTCGGAGAAATAAATTAAAAACTAAAAAAAAAAGTTTTGCAGTCTTGAATAAAAAAATCAAAAAAAAACAATCCAGAACTATTTTTTTAACCTCGGCATTGCGTGAAATTTATGACAAGAGGTCTAGAGATACTATGAATGTAATTGCGTTTATTTATTTTATACAGGGTGTTCATAATAAGCTTTCAAAATCCCCCCATTTTAAAATAATTTTTCTCAAGTTTCTCAAATGGAACATCCTGTATATTATTTGGCTATTTTACGTAGAATTCATAGACAATTTTTTTTGTAATACAAGCATATAAGTTATATCCAGCCGTTTTCGAAATAATTATAAATATCATAAATTATGTTGTTTAAATAGAGTTTTTATTGGGAAATTTTCTTATAGGCGACTAGACTAATAATTGTAAACTAAAGTAAAAGTTCAAAATAGCTTCCTTTTACTCTTAGAGTTTACCGTATTTCAGTTATTTCGATATAAATTTTAAAAGCATACATTTTTGCTACTGTTATTATTTAATTTTATTTTTTATTCTTAATCGAGTTGCCATGATTTCTTTTTGTTTAGATTGTCACTATGACAGCCAAATAAAATTATTTACATTTGTTAAGTCGTCGAAATTAAGTACTAACTTACACAAAATGTCGAATTTTACAACTTTAGAAATGGTAAATATGATTTTTATACTAGGTGAATGTGCAAGAAATTGCCTCCTCGCGAGCCGAGTGTATGCTGAAAGATATCCAGATATTGAGAGAAAGCCGAGACCAAAAACCTTCGAGAACTTGTTGCAAAGATTTGTAGCAACAGGAAGCACTGCGTACACAAAAAGGATGATAATCAATAAACCCGTTATTAATGACGAAAATGAATTAAGAGTTCTGTTGGCAGTAGAGGAAAATCATTAAATTAAGTAAAAGGAAGCTATTTTGAACATTTACTTTAGTTTACAATTATTAGTCTAGTCGCCTATAACAAAATTTCCCAGTAAAAATTCTATTTAAACAACATAATTTATGATATTTACAATTATTTCGAAAACGGCTGGATATAACTTATATGCTTGTATTACAAAAAAAAATTGTCTATGAATTATACGTCAAATAGCCAAATAATATACAGGGTGTTCCATTTGAAAAACTTGAGAAAAATTATTTTAAAATGGGTGGTTTTTGAAAGCTTATTATGAACACCCTGTACAAAATAAATAAACTCAATTACATTCATAGTATCTCTAGACCTCTTGTCATAAGTTTCACGCAATGCCGAGGTCAAAAAAATAGTTCTGGATTGTTTTTTTTAATTTTTTTTATTCAGGACTGCAAAACTTTTTTTTAGTTTTTAATTTATTTCTCCGAAACTACAAAACCAAAGTAAATAAAATTTGAGGCACTTATAAACGATAGTAATACGAACCTAAATATGCAATAAAATACTGGGTGTCCCATTTAAAAAAATATAACTTTCTGTTGTCACACTTTTTTGGGCCACCCTGTATAATGTAAAATATTTTTAAAACATGCCGCTTTTAATTCAATATCACAAGCTGTTTCAGTATTGTTGATAAGTTCTTCGATAACGATTTAATCTTCTGTCCACGCTTCGTTTGCGGACCCTGTATACAGGGTGTTATGGAAATGACGTATTATATTTAAACCGGCAATTCCTGAGATAAAAACAAATTGAAGAAAAATATTCAAAAATGGCGCTTTAATTTAATATGCCCTGAACATGACCTAAACTACAGATGTTCAAAGACGTCAATGAATTTTGACCAGCGTCGTCATATCTCCAAAGTAAACTCTTTAGAAGCACAGTAATCTTTTGATTGAAACGAAGTTCTTCATAAAAAAAAGGAATTTTATTTAGGCCCCATGCTCTCTTACCTCTAACAAAATTTATAATTCTCGCGTAGATTTTTTCTATGCAGTTTTGTCACCTCACACAAAAAACACATATCAAAAGTCTATGTTCGGTCAACCTTCTGATTGATTCGGCTTCATTTAGAAAAAAAAATGGAATTTTCTCTAAAACACATGCGCTATTCCATTGTTATTTAAAAACTAGTTCCATAATTTGTATAAAAAAAATATTTATGTAGTACACCGGCGCACGTAACCTTGGTATTCAAACACGGACATCGTTTTTAACACAACGAACAAACCCGTAAAAATTTCTGGGCACTTTTGTTTTCGACACACATATAAAATTCACGGCATTTAAAAACCACTGTAATAATAAACAAGTAAACGTTGCAGCTCGATTTGTTTGTTTTCGATGTTTGTTTGAGTTGACATTCCGTATTCCGGCGGGCACGTGGATCGACCTGTCAATTTCGGATCGCCTGGCCCAACTACCAAATACTAATAACTAGAAATCCAGCTTGTCGACAAAGAGTTTTTGCTATTTTATAAGTTTAAATTGATACGTCGAGTAATTTCCTTTTGTAATATTAATTTTCCGTTTCATTTTCTCTGCTGCAGGACAAATTCATATTTTTTAACGTTAGTTTTAAATTTTAAGTTTTGCTGTGCAAATTTCGAAGTCTGGAAATGGCAACCCCTCGCACCTCGCTCGATTTCAGCTGATTTTCGAACGACTGCCTTTTGCTGTAAATACTCGTAGCAGGACAGTTTTTTATTTGGAGTTCCCAAAACAGAACTGTATAAAAATTCCCCGTTTGATCGCACCTGTAATATGTATAATGAATTAGCGTCAGATTGCTTTGGTGAGTTTAAGACAATTTGGTAAGCTTGCAGATAGTAAGTTGATTGAAATTTAGTACTATTTAATTGAATATAGTAGTATAAGATTGCTTCTCAGAAGCTTGGTGTACTGTTCCGAACCAAAAAGTTGTACACACCTCAACAACTTTTGACACTATACAAAGCCCAGATTCGACCATCACTAGAGTACTGCTCTCATGTCTGGAGCTCTGCACCCAAACATACTCTCCGGCTACTGGATTCCATTGAAAGGAGGGCCATTCGTCTGATCGGAGACCACGAGCTGACGAAGAACCTCGACAGCCTAGAATATCGAAGACAGGTTGTGGATTTGACTCTCTTTTACAGATATTTTCATGGAAAATGCACGGCGACCTTGCACTCTTAATTCCGTATAGGGAGACGAATAGCAGAAATACACGACAAACCACTGCCGCCCAGGTTTATGTGGTTAGTCTGAGTACTCCTCGAACTTCATTATTTAAGAATTATTTCATCTGGAGGACTTCATCCTTATGAAACGACCTTCCCGAGGTCGTTGTTCCCAACGACTATAACCTCCGACGATTCAAAACCAACGTGAATAGATTTAAAGGATTTTTTCTATAGTGCTTGTGTTTGATCATAAAAAAAAATTATATAAATGATTGTCTGTTATCGGCAATATATTACTGTTCATGCATAATAATAAATAAATAACATAAATCATCAATCCCAAACCAACATACAGAATACAGAATAGAACGAGAATGAGCCTAATTATGCCAAACTATACTACGCCAATTAATTATCGAATATTCACAAATTCAGGTCCTAAGCAATTGGTTGTTATTTCATTAATAACGAACATATTTTAATAATTTCTTTTAACTGATAAAATTTAAATTTATAATAAGTAAAAGTCTTACATACAAATTTTATTTTTTTTATTTTTTTTTATGATCAAACAGAAGCACTATAGGAAAAATCTTTTAGGGCACTCTGGGAGTGGTACGTGTGTGAATTAAGCGATTCACGATGGTTTTTAATCGTTGGAGGTTATATTCGTTGGGCAAAACGACATCGGGAAGGTCGTTCCATAAGGATGAAGTCCTCCAGATGAAAGAATTCTTAAATAATGAAGTTCGAGGAGTACTAAGCTTAACCACATATGGATGGGCGGCAGTGGTTCGTCGTGTATTTCTGCTATTCGCCGCTCTGGGCCGAATCAAGAGGGCAAGGTCAGCCGAGCACTTTCCATGAAAATATCAGTAAAAAAGAGTCAAATCCTCAACATGTCTTCGATGTTCTAGGCTGTCCAGGTTTTTCGCCAGCTCGTGGTCTCCGATCAGACGAATGGTCCTCCTTTCGATGGAACCCAGTAGCCGATGAGTATGTTTGGGTGCAGAGCTCCAGATATGAGAGAAGTACTCTAGTGATGGTCGAATCTGGGCTTTGTATAGTATCAAAAGTTGTTGAAGTATGTACAACTTTTTGGTTCGGAAGAGTACACCAAGTTTCTGAGAAGCTATCTTGGCGATTGCCGCAACGTGGATATACCAAGACATTTAAAACTAAAAACATTAGACATATATCTGGGTTAGACACTCTCCCAAAAGTATCGCCGTGGCACTCGAGGGAACAAAAAAATTACCATTTTTTCTACATTTATTGCATTGTTGAAAACCGTTTCGTAAATAATTAATTTTACACTTTTGCTTTTGCTAAATAAAAAATAAAAAGCATTTCAACACATAATATTAAAAATACAAAATAGGTATAACTTATAAAATCTAATGAATTTGTATTTTTAATGTTCAGTCAATGAATAAAATGAATAAATATTTGCTTGCTTGCATTCTGTGTTACCTCGAGTGGCATGCCGATATTTGTCAAATTTAAATTTCAGGAAATTTACATGCATCTAGATTTTATGCGATACCACGTACAATTAAAAGTATCAGGACGGAAACTACTCTGTCCTAAACTCTAGAATCTGTTTTCTATCAGTTAAAACAAGAATTATTAAAATTGGTTCGTTATTAACGAAATAATACTTGATTAATTAGGACGTAAATTTTTGAATATTCGATAACTAATTGGCGGTTTGTAGATCTGTCCAGGTTTTATAAAATTCAATCAAACTGCATTCTTATTCAACAATTCTTTAGTTCTTCAGTTCTAATTCTGTTTTTAGACACAGACAGGTTACGTGCACTCTTTTCGGAAAGATATTAGACATTTTTGTTATTATTCTTCTTCTTCATGTCGGAGGTTGGCTATCATCATTGCTATTCCCACTTTGGAAGCCGCGGCCCTGAATAGATTGGAGGACGTGACACCGAACCACTCTCGTAAGTTCCTAAGCCAGGATATTCTTCTCCTTCCAACAGACATTTTTCCCACGATCTTTCCCTGGATTATGAGTTGCAGAATCTCATACCTTTGACCTCTCATAACGTGTCCGAGATATTGTAGTTTCTCTTTTTCACCTCGTGCTCATCTCCACGCTTTTCCCCATTCTTCTTAAAACTTCCACGTTTGTCACATGTTCCGTCCATGGTATTCTCAACATCCTACGGTATGACCACATCTCGAAGGCTTCCAATTTTTGCTCGCAATATACGTTCAGGGTCCAAAAGTCTCTACACCATACAGAAGGACCGGGAATACATAGCATTTGAGCATCCGGGTTCTTAGGTCCAGGCTCAGATCACGACTACAGAGCAGCTTCCTGATCCTTATGAAGGATTAAGAGACAATTCTTTGGGTGATTCTAAAACGAAAAGTTCATATAAACATGGGTCCGCAAATGCTTCCTTTTCAAGATACAGGGTGTTAAAGAAATTTCTTTAATCGGGTTTTCCTAAATATCTTAAATATCCTTTTGTCGATATTGTTGAAATTGGAAAAAAGAAGAAAATGTCCATGCATCTCCAGAGACATGCATCAAAGTGGTTTTTATTTTTTTCTCGAAAACAAAGTAAGATACGAAAAAAGATACGACACAGGTGTTGTATTTTTAGTTGCTTAATCCGAGAAAAATATATAAAATATAAAAATTCCAAAAAAAGCCAGTGGCTTACTTTTTTTTCCAATAATATTCGTTAAGGTGCCGCCCGGGACGCCACTGGACTCAATAAATTTAATCTACTTAGGGCTAAATTAGCCACCTAACACTACAAATAAAACTGCCAAATTTCAACAATATCGGCAAAAGGATATTTAAGATATTTAGGAAAACCCGATTAAAATTTTTTTTTAACACCCTGTATCTTGAAAACGAAGCATTTGCGGACCATGTTTATATGAACTTTTAGTCTTAGAATCACCCAGAAAGTCGTCTCGTAAAATTACTGCACATACTTAATTAACACTTAACACTGTAGTATAGGGAACATTTTTTACATGTATCTAAAATTTAATTTTTCTGTTTGTAAGTCGGTCTTATGTCTTTTTGGGGAATAATACCCATCTATAGCCTCCTCATATATATCGTTATTATTAACAAACATAAAAGTGCTAAAGATATATATTACAATTTCTATTAATGAACTTATTGTCCTATTTTCGGGTCTAGCTACCCGCTAGAAAGGTTACGCGCTAATTTCAGCACACCCTGCATAATTTAAATTTTTGTGGTTTTTTCTAATTATTCAATATGTTTATTAATATTTTATATTCTTTTACACAATTTGTGAATAAAACCGTAATTAAATCATCTTAAATAAGCAATTTATACACTACCATTTACCAGTAAGTTGAAAGCAACCTAAATTTTCAAGATCGTCACTATATTTGCCAATTTTTTGTTGATATTTCATAACTCGGATATTTAACAGCTGTTTAACAGATTTAATTTGAAGAAATCCTTCCAACAATAGTGTAGGTAGATTGTTTAGATAAAATTAGTAGAATACCTGCAGCATCAATTTCCAAATTATTGTGGTTTATGTAATTCATAGATTAACAATAGAGGATGGAGAAATAACCATTTTTTGATATTATACAGGGTGATTCACGTCCAGCATCAGTTATAACTTTTATAATCTAAAAGTGTACAGGGTGTCCCACTTTCGACACTTTTATAGGGTATCTCCGTAATTGTTAATGCTATAAAAAGAGTAATTTTTGCTACCTTACGAGATACGGGGAAAAATCAAAAAATTTACAATTTCGAAATTACTCTATATTCTCTTAGTTAAAAGAGATAAGAAGAAACAGAAGATTCGGTATAACGATTGTTGAATAATCTGCTGTTTTCAGAATAAGTTTACGGGGTCAGGTAAAAAAGTTATCAGACCTAACGTAATTTTTTTAAATGGAACACCTTGTATATTTTAATCTAAAATGATAGCATTTTAAATTCTCTTTTCCTTGTTTTCTTTATTATAAATTTTTGATTTCGGAATAGTAAAAGATCAGTGTATATGTTAATTATGTTTTAGTCAGCGGAATATGTCCTCAAATGGTTGCCGTCTTTCCGGATAGCGAACAAAATATAAATTTTGAGCCATTTCTTCATTTTTTCCACTTTATAAACTGATATCATATCAAATTTTTGAAAAGTTGTTAAGTATTTCCACAAATGAATATGTAAAAATGAAATTGACGTTAAATGTTAATAACAACTAGAATGTCAACATAGTTGTTTCTAAGATATTAGCTTCTGTTTCATGGCCTACTGTGGTTTAAAGTAATAGATTTTAAATAAATCGCCTAGGAAACAAATATTATCCATGGTGTGTTATATATTTGAAAAGAGAATTTAAAATGCTTTGGATTAAAATATACAGGGTGTTCCATTAAAAAAAATAGGTTAGGACCGATAACTTTTTTACCTGGCCCCGTATAGTTATTCTGAAAACGACAGATTATTCAACAATCATTATAAAGAAACTTTTGTATAAAAAATGTATCTGTCTCTTTTAATTTAGAAAATATCCGATCTGTCAATTTTTTGATTCCCCCAGTATCTCTTAAGCGAGCGAAAATTTTCAAATTTTAATTTTACCATTTTAAGTGTGCCCCAAGAACAGCACATGACACCTACATTACTTTTTTGATAGTACTAACAATTACGGAGATACCCTATAAAAGTGTCGAAAATGGGACACCCTGTACATGAATAAGTCCATGTTTAGAACGCGATTACTTGGAAACCACTACTCGAAAAATAATAAAATGGTATTATGGGAAAGAGATTTAAACGACCTTCATAATGATATTCCCCGTCCCATTTAAGATTTTAAAGGTAATATCTATCCTAAGATATCCCTCCCTCATGTAGTTTGTTCGGGTTTGTTTGGCTGCGCATTTAAGATTTGAAGGGTAACATCCACCGCTCCCAGGAGGTTAAACTATTCTTTAAAAGCATCCCCCTACACAATACAGTTGCCGCGCCTTTCCGATTTCTAATATTAATTACTGACCGCGAGATACTAAGGGTGGGACATTTTCAAATTAACACCCTGTATACCTAATTACTTGGGAAAATTAGTTACAAAGTTCCGGGAGAGAACTTTTTTAGTACCATTTGTAGGTAACAGGGTGTCCATTTTTGGGTTGTTTTACGGGGTATCTCCGTTATTAGTAAAGATAGAAGAATGCGGTTTTCGCAGCACTGTCCTACTTTCTTGTCAAACAGAAGATGCCGTAATCAGAATTTTTCTAGGCCGCCTTGTTTTTGATATATGGGATGTTTTTGAGAATTGTGCATTTTGGGACGACACCCCCCCCATATCTCGGTTACCTCGTAACGTATCAAAAAGAAATAAAATGTTCTTTTTGTAGTTTTTTCCGTAGAATCCAGTGACGTACTCAGATGTTTTCTACATTCAACAGTTTTCAAGAAAAATAAACAAATTTGCTTTTTTAATTGGGTCACCCTATATAGTTTTTTTTAATGTAATTTAGTTTGTAACAAACTTCTCAAAAATATATAACACTTTATTTTTAGTCTTAGTATTAGGCCCGAAATATACCTTTTTCAAAAATATACCATTTTTTTTTTTAGTAGGCCATGACGGATATTAAAAAAAATACTGGTGTGATTAAATATTAGACACAAAAATTGAAAATTCATTGAACTCCCTAATAAATATTGCTCAAATTGTTCTCCATTATGCCTTAGAGATGTTTCACACATGGTTCTTATTCGCCTTAATGAATTAAAAATAATAAACTGCCGCGTTTGTAACTCCCTAAAAGCTCTAAATGGCAATTCTTAAATCTGCCATTGTTTGGCACTGAATGGAATAAATTGTATTTTGAAGGTATCCCCATAAGAAGAAATCCAAAACCGACAAGTCGGGTGACCTTGGTGGCCATCTTACAGGTTCATTAGTTCCAATCCAGTGACCTGGGAAGGTATTATCTAGGTAGGCCCTTACAATTTGGGCATTGTGAGCGGGCGCTCTATCCTGTTGAAGAGCAGGTTATTGAGACCAGCTAAGGGCACATCTTCTATTATTTCCGTTTTACAGAATTTCCAAATATTTATTTGCATTAAGACTTCCTTCAAATATATTATAAACTATTTTGCTATTCAGTATATATCTACAAGTAATTTAAGAAAATTTATAAATTTCATAGAATTACTACATACGGGCTTATAATTATCTATTCAAATACACTTCTAATGCTCCATATGCATTTTCGTTACACTGGATATAACAAACGAGCATGTCGTACTTCTCAAAGTTTGCATGCTCTGCCATAATTAGGACAAACTGATTTTTCACTATTAATTAGAAATTTTTAAACAACTTAGAGAACCTGAATGCTCTGACAGAATTAGAAGATTTTATTATTATGACACATAGGACTCTGTTCTTTTTTTGTTTTTAATATCAGTCATGGCCTACTGAAAAAAAATGATATATTTTTGAAAAACTTATATTTCGGGCCTAATACTAACACTAAAAATAAAGTGTTATATATTCTTGAGAAGCTTGTTACAAACTAAATTATATTATTAAAAAATACTTAATGTGACCCGTTTAAAAAAAGCAAATTTGTTTATTTTCCTTGAAAACTATTGAATGTAGAAAAAGTCTGAGTACGTCACTGGATTCTACGTAAAAAACTACAAAAAGAACATTTTATTGCTTTATGATACGTTACGGGGTAGCCGAGATATGGGGGTGTCCCAAATTCGCGAAAACATCCCGTATATCAAAAACAAGACGGGCTAGAAAAATTCTGAGCTTCTTCTGTTCGACAAAAAAGTCGCAAAGTGCTGCGAAAACCGCATCCTTCTATCTTTACTAATAACGGAGATACCCCGTAAAACAACCCAAAAATGTACACCCTCTACAGTGGTGCAACTAAAAGGTGGGGTGGAAACCCCCAATAAAACTTATGGGGTTGTTCGGGTTTTCAATTATTTTATCAGTATTTTTTATGGACTTTAAAGGAACGAAATGTTATAGCTGTCTTCAGGCATCGATGGACTAATTGATTCCGACGCAACCGATCGACTGCACTAAGTACGACATTTCTATTTTTGACCATAATTCTAAGATATTTTTATTAATCCTTTAATTAAAAAGTTATAAGCTAAACACGTATTTAATGATTTATTAATTTCTATTAGTGTTGGGCAAAACCGATGATTTTAACAATCGAGTACTTGAAACTCGAGCGATTTTAATAATCGAGTGAATCGCTCGAGCGATTAATCACTTGAAATTTCTATGACTAAAAAGAATGTGTTGATAAAGCACCAGGGGTTGTTTTTGTAAGTTTTAGAAGTTTAGTCTTAGAGTGTTTATTAAGGAAGAACAGTTGATTCTGATTAAAAAAATATTACATGCTTTAATTTTTTAAGAATTTATAAACGCCTTAACTAGTGTTGTGATCGCTCGAGCGAAAAACCGCTTGATCATTCGATTATTGAAATAACCGACATCGCTCGATTATTAAAAAAAACCGCTCGAGTTTTCTATTCAGGCGAAAGCCGTCGCTCGTCCCTTGTTATCTTTCACTCGATACCCGAGCTTCGCTTGACGCCGACGGAAATGTACCGCTGTAGTGTGATTGAGTTAAAAAACTGCTCGTATATTCGAACAGTTTTTCGCTCGATAGGAAATACCCTAGTTATAAATTTAGGCGAAAAACCGAAAAATATCGCCGGTTATTTGATGGACAACCTCGGTCTACGCGCCGCGCCATCCGATTGGCGACGTTCGAGTTTGACTTTGAGCAGGTACACGACATACGTCTTTCTTAAAGGCACATAAACGAGAAGGTGTCCATAAGAAAGTATGCCAAATCCCTTAGCGGAGTCATCGCGACATGGTATTGTAAAGTTTTATTTTAACTGGCTAGCCAGCGGCATAGTTTAGGTAATACAGAAGGTTATGGTTTAGGTCTCCGATTGTAAATATTAAAAAATTAAAGGATATAATTTTAATTTACTATAAAATTTTTATATACTATAAACTCGAGAAAACTTCTAAAAATAACATAATAATAGAAATTGTAAATAAAAATAACAAAACGAACAAAATGATTAACAAAATATATAGAAAAACTCGTTGGTAATCTTATAGTAAACATTTTTAAATCTAAACAGGAACTTTTTATTATTGAACTCAAGAAGACTTCTTAAAAATAACATATATTATAGAAAATATTAATGGTAAATAAGAAAACGAGCAAAATAGTTAACAAACCATAGGTATCGACAAAATTTTTGGTAACCAAAAGTAAACATTCTTAAATTTAAACAGGAACTTTTAGGTAACCATAACATGAATTTAAAAAAATAATCACCTATTTTCTTATTTTGCCAGTCGCGTAACTTGGCCTACATTTTTGAAGGGCACGCAGTGGGCACCTGATAATTTAAAGTGGAAGAATTTGACAAGCCATTTTAAATATCTACTTATTTTATGTTCGTAGATTGAGAAAGATGTGAAGAAAAATAACTCTTGGTAATACCTTTTGTTTTAAAAAAGCACAAGAATAAACCTGAGCAATAAATACATATTTGTGTGATTTTTTGCAGTTTTTTTGTTTGGTATCGAGACACGTGGTAAAAATTCATTATTCACAAATAAATAAATTTCGGGAACTTTTTTGGTGGCTACTACAATTTTTTAGCTAAACCTGTGCTCACCCGTAGTTACGTGCCTGCTAAATATTCTACCTGATCACATGTAAACGGCTAGGCAGCCAGTCGAGCAGTCGACGTCATCGCTCGATTATTAAAATCGCTCGAGTATCAAGTACTCGATTATTAAAATCATCGGTTTTTCCCAACACTAGCATTAACCTTCTCGTTTAAGTGCCTTTAACAAAGACCTATGTCGTGTCAGCCTTCTGAACGTCAAACTGGAACGTCGCCATTCGGCACACGTGGCGCGCGGCGTCTAGCGAACATCGGGTATCAAGTGAAAGGCAACGATTTTCGATTTTTCGCTGAATCTATAACTCGAGTAGTTTTTTTTAATAATCGAGCGATGTCGCTTTTTTCAATAATCGAGTACTCGATCGATCACAACACTCATTTCTATAGTATAATAATTAGTCTCCGATATTATATGTAATTTAACCAGGGACAATGTAATGCGAAATAAATTGAGATTGAATATTAGCGATCTACTACAATAATGAATGATTATAAAAAGTAATTTATTAAAGTCATTGTCCGTCTATTCTATAAAAGGGAAAGTAAAACTCATAAGCCTGCTTCACTCATTTAATAAAAACCTTATTTCTCAATTTGTTCCTCATTGTTGGTTGCCAGGCCCATACGCGAAGGGACATACAGCTTAACGTGGGCTCCGAACCAAGATCCTCGGCCATACGCTGCTCCCCAAGGGCTATCAGCCCTTGGTTCTTCGCATTGCGATATGACCTACCGATTGGGGACTACGTACTATACCCCACGCGATATCCGATCGCTCTTCAATATTTTTTGGATGACGCCGCAAGGTAAGATTGGATTTTTTTGCACGGAGTGCTCAAAAACGTAAATTTCTACTATTTTCTATAAAGAATGCTTTTCTTCTGATATATCGGTTTTTTTTTCAAACTGCACACAAAAAAAGAAACACTTAGTTTAAAAATATAATACTCAAGTAGAATAAATCTTACGCATAGAAATATATTTTCAAAGCAAGTATTTAAATACAAATATAACTAATATTTTGAAAAATTAATTCATTGCTACAAGTTTAAGTGCTCAATTCATACTTGGAAATTCTTGTTTTGAAAATATATTTGTTTGGGTAAGATTTATTCTGTTTGAGTATTATATTTTTAAACTAAGAATTTATTTTTTTTTACTGTGGAAAATGTGTACTAATTAAGAGAAAAAATTAGTTGGGGCCTTTCTGAGAAAAAAATCATTATTGATCAACACGTAAAAAGTGCAAATTAGATAAAGGCGGATCATACACAGCATCGCACAGCAATCATTAAAAAGTTGCTTCCAACCACTAACTTCCAGCAAAAACAAACACAATCTATTTAGCGCAGATTTATGCGTGGCATAAAAAGACCATTTAAAAAAAATCGAATACCATAAATGTAGTATCAGTTTTACAAAAATATTGCACAATCCTGAGGAATCCACCTTGAGGAAAAGTCGTGTTAATTCTGCATTTAACGCCACTATGCTTGATTTAATTAACTTTAATCCTTTTTCATACAGTAAAATGTTATGGCCTATAAAAGGTATAATTTATAAAATACCCGGTATAATTATTTCATTTTAACAGAAATTACTTGGATTTTTAAATACCCACATACACAGGGCATTCTATTGAAAATAACGATGTGAAGAATAACATCCGGTATAACCGGAAGTGCTAGATACATCTAAATATGTTCATTTAAAAATATCGGGATCTTTTATAGCGAGTACCAATAGTTCCAACAAATACCTTTTTTCGCTCCTGAGATCTTTTAATAGGCTAGTCACCGTGAACCACCCTGTATACTTTGTAATGATTTTTTAAGGTAGGTATTAAATATAGCTTTAAGTACATTTTTAGTTTATCCCTTTTTTATTATTTAATAAAATTTACTTTTTTCTAAAATATACATTTTATAATAATTACTATAAAATGATTCCAAATACAAATAGGGTACATTAAATCGAACAAAACAATAAGGAAATCTGGAAATATGAATTTAAAAAATCTTTCTGATCTTGCGACTAGTAGCGCATTCACCATTTCACCTTACATCGATATTGCATTCATCACGCTTTTATTTTAATTAAAATTTAAAAAACAAGGAACGAAATTTCGCAAAACTTTCATTTTTTATTATATTAAAATTATTTTACAGCAAAGTAAAATCCAAGTCAAAATATTTCAAAATAATTTACGGAAATAATTTAATTATCTACATTAAACGTTCCATAACAAAATATTTAAAAAAAACTTACCAAAATTATAAGAAAAAAGCTCTCTCCAAAAATAATCCAGTCACAACGGACGCGATTTTATTAGAATGTCTAAAAAGACCCTTAAAAACTGTTTTAAACAAATAAATATAAGTATATTTTCAAAAACGTTTAAATTGCGCGCGACCCGATCCCGCTGCGCTGGTTGGTAGAAAAAGACTGGTGAACACTCAGATTGGCGCTGGTAATATAAACAACCAACGGTAGAAATCGCACGCGACAATTAATTATTCCACCTTATACTTTAATTGAGCTTGAATACTTTGCCAATGGTATATGCTACACAATTTGTTAATACCATCGAAACTTCCATAATGGCTCAGGTTGCAGTTGGTTGGAAGGGCCCCTAGAAATCTAGGGGTTTCCACCAATAGGGGACAATTTGTGAATAGTCAAAATAAATTTTTGGCTAAAAAATTACTTATTACAAATTTATTTATTTATTTTTTTTTTATGATCAAACACAAGCACTATAGGAAAAATCTTTTAGGGCACTCTAGGAGTGCTAAAAACCGCTCGAGTACTCGATTATTAAAATACACTCTGGGAGTGGTGCGTGTGCGCAAAAAGCGATTCACGTTGGTTTTGAATCTTTGGAGGTTATATTCGTTGGGAAAAACGACCTCGGCAAGGTCGTTCCACAAGGATGAAGTCCTCCAGATGAAAGAATTCTTAAATAATGAAGTTCGAGGAGTACTAAGCTTAATCACATATGGATGGGCGGCAGTGGTTCGTCGTGTATTTCTGCTATTCGTCGCTCTGAGCGGAATTAAGAGGGCAAGATCAGCCGAGCACCTTCCATGAAAATATCTGTAAAAGAGAGTCAAATCCCCAACCTGTCTTCGATGTTCTAGGCTATCGAGGTTCTTCGTCAGCTCGTGGTCTCCGATCAGACGAATAGCCATCCTTTCGATGGAATCCAGTAGCCAAAGAGTATGTTTGGGTGCAGAGCTCCAGACATGAGAGCAGTACTCTAGTGATGGTCGAATTTGGGCTGGTGTCAGAAGTTGTTGAGGTGTATACAACTTTCTGGTTCGGAAGAGTACCCCAAGCTTCTGAGAAGCTATCTTGGCGATTGCCACAACGTGATTATGCCAAGACATATTTCCTCCCAGATTGACGCCCAGCAAATTAATAAATGAAGCCAGTGGGATTGCGTGTCCGGCCATGACTATATCCGGTTCTGTAATGTTAACCTTTTTAGAGAAAACTGCTGCCTGGGTTTTTTAGCGTTAAATTCGACTTGGTTACTGTCACCCCAAGCCAAACTTTCTTCCAGGTCTTTGTTGAGCCGTGATACTCATAGGCGTAACTAGAGGGGGGGCCAGGTGGGCCGTGCCCACCCCAGATTGCTCTGGTGCCCACCCCAGTGTTTCCGAAGTCCGAAGCCATACATACGTCATACTGACACTTGTCATTAAAATCCTACTCGACTAGGGGCCAGGCCCCCCCCTACAAAATCATTCTAGTTACGCCAATGGTGATACTTCATGCTGTCTGCGAAGATGTGCGTCAGCAGCCGATGTTTGCGCATTCAAAGAGAAAGATGAGATAAGTGTGCTATCGTCAGCAAAACTAAATATCGGATTTTTAGTTTTCACTAGAAGGTCGTTAATGTAGAGTAAGAAGAGAGTGGGAGACAATATGGACCCTTGAGGAACACCGGCATTGATGATGAAGGTGTCTGAGAGAAATCCGTCAATCGCCACTTCCAGAGAGCGGTCCTTAAGAAAGCTAGACAGCTATGCACAGAATCGACTGGGCATACCATAGGATCGCAGTTTACTTAGAAGCTCCTCATGCCAAACACGATCAAAAGCTTTAGAAATATCCAGTGCAACAGCCCGAGACTCCCCATGATGTTCGATTGCGCTGTTCCAAATATGGGTGACATAGGCTAGAAGATCTCCAGTTGATCTGGACTTCCGAAAACCATATTGGTGATCGCTGATAATGTTGAAGCCTTCCAGGTACTTTAGAAGATGTTTGTTAATAGCTTTCTCCATTACTTTTGATATAACTGAAATCAATGCGACTGGTCGATATATTTAATTGAATACATATTCAGTAATATTACTAGAAGGGTGGCAGAGATCATTTGGAATCATTTCTTCAAAATTTAAAATGTCAGTTGCTTCGTAGTTGAACACCTTTCTTCGGAGTTGACTAATGATATTAGATCTTTAAAAAATATGCATATTCTAAGTAATTTTCTTTAACATTTTTATATAACAAATAAACGGCGGACTGCTGTCGGGGAATCACACATACTTTCATTCGGCGAAGTCGTTCTACGCTATTGGCTGCCGGTCTGGTCTGTCTTCAGACAGTTTTTGCACCGTACTTATTCGTCTCCCAAATTTGTTTTAAAGGAGGGTTTTCGCACTCTTTGTATGAAAACAGCCCAAAGGAGAGTACGCCCAAGAGAGGTTGATTTTCATGGAATTTCATATACCTAGTTCCGGACTATGAAAAAATGTCCGCTTAATAGAGATGTCCGCTTATTAGAGGTGTCCGTTATGAGAGGATTCACTGTATATTCTTTTTGTAAAAGTCTTTCGATTTTTCAGGCAATAAATTTTGTGTTACTCCATTGCCTTTATTAAGTATATCGTCAAGGGGCCCATTAAAATAAGTTTTCTTGTTCGGAATTGAAATTATTACTTTCCATTTTTGACGTTTTCAAATATTGTTGATATTTGTAAGGTAACAATAACAACGCGGCGCCCAGGCAATGAAAGACGCGCCAGCGGACACTTTTTTAGTTTTTATAACGATTGTAGAAAACGGATTTTTCCTATAGGACGTGCTCGAAAAAAAATAACCCCCCCCCCCCCCCCCCCCCTCTTACCAGCCTATTATTGAGCTGGCTTGCTCTGTAAATTATTTAAACTCGACCATTATTGTCCCCTAATAATTACTGTTGCGTACATTTTGTACAATTAGCTCTTAATTGTCGAACCTCAATTATCTGACAATTATTACTTATATATTCGCCGTAAAAACTATAATTTTAATATGCGCGAAGCGGAAACAGAGAAAAATTGTAAATTACGCACTGATGATCTACACCCCTTTAAATTAAACTTATTTAAATTTTTATTTCTATCTAAACGCAATAATTATATTCATACGTTCTGCTCAACTTTTGTGCAAAGTGCAAAAATAATAACTATAATAATATTTCAATAAAAAATAATACCTCTGCCATTATAATATACTTATGGACTTTCTACGGCACAAGTTTCCAATACCCAGGGCCCCCGCAAGCGGGCGGCAAACTTTAAGGGGGCGGCGCAATTTACGTTGATGGTAACAACTGATGAGAACAAAAGAGTTCGAAACCGGTCTCCAGGTGGTGACATTCTATCAATGGAGAAGGCCTCCTGTTCTTGGTAGTAAAGATTGTTTCACGAAAATTGGATATAACTTATTGACTGCTGTGAAAGTACCTGGGGCGATCCCATTATTTATGACCGTTTGTTATTATTACGTGGAAAGGACCGAATTGTAATAATTATAATTAAATGTAGGCACATCAGGTAGGTTAGGTTGCTTAATTTATATTTAAATATCTTTTGGTAAAGTTTGTTAGTTTTTGAGGGATGGTTCAAGAATTGTCTTTTACCAAACATTCCTCAGAATAGCGTGATAGTAATGGACAATGTGAGCTATCACAGTCGCCAATTACATAAAGCTCCAAGCTAAAATAATGTGTGTGACACATTGGCATGCAGTGCTACGGCTCCCACCCTATTATTGCATTTTTAACCCCATAGAGCATATGTGGCACCAGTTAAAATCACTGGTTAGGTCTGAAAATATTTCTCCGACTTTAAGTTCTAGTGTTGTAGAATTAATACGAAAATGCTTTAATGATATTCCCCCAGGTAGTTGGAAAAATTCAGTCCGTCACGTAATAACTGTAGAAAAGTGTTATATTAGTCTGGATCGTATAATTAATCCAATTATAATTAATTTTGATGAGGATAGCGATAGCGACACAGAACTATCTATAGAATGACATTATAAATGTAAATAAATATGACTAGTAATATTTAAAAAAAATGTTATTTCATTTGATTACATTAATATAATCATATCATTACTTGTTTTCCTTAGTCCGTCCCTTCATACTTCACTTGTTTATTGCCAATCTCTTGTCGACACAATGGGACCGACCCAGGAAATCATTAAGTAGTATCCAATTTTCGTGAAACGTACTGTATGTTTTAAGCAAGGAAACCCTTGTTGCTCCAAACCGCCGAGACCGACCTCGAGAGATTCTTCGAATTCAAATACTAATTGCTACAGCTGTGTTGTTAATATAATTATTCAATTTTTAAGTTATTAAAATAAAATATTATCATTATTAATTCGAGTAATTTTCTCCCTAAATTATACCCGTGCATAAAAATGTTCAGTTAATTTTTAAATACTCATTTAATTAAATAATGGAACAATATGAAGTTGCTTATGGAAATTTTCTACAGTGCTGTCGATGTCGAGTCGAAGACTTCATCTCTTTAGTCTCACGGTTTAACTTTTGAGATACAGGGTGTTAAAGATTTTCACTTATAATCTCCCTAGTACTTGAATTATTATCGAAAATTTTTCGACAACACGATTTTCTCAAAAAAATCGTGTAGAAAGAAAATTTCCGTATATTAATTCAAGAACGAGGGAGATTCGGTAAGAAAATTTCGCACTAAATTATTAATTTGAAGGTAGAAAAAATGAGGATTGCGTGAAATTTTATATTAATTGTTTTAAAATATGAAAAGAACGCTTGTCAGGGAAAAAGATTGACTTGTCAGTTATGTTGTCATGTCGCTTGCTGTTTATGTTTATGTATGTATAGTGTGTTTTGAAGGGCATAGCATTTTTCATTTACCAACTTTTAGTTGCAAGAAATTGATATGGGCAAAATAAAAATAGTTTCAATTTTTATTCAACGTACTAAAGTTGGTGAAACTTATATTATTTAAAAAAAGTTGTGATACGAATTTAGCACAGGGATACTGAAAAATGTTTTATACAGAAGTCTCTTTATAATCATTGTTGAATAATCTGCCGTTTTCAGAATAAGTATACGGGGTCAGGTAAAAAAGCTATCGGACCTAACCTCATTTTTTAAAATGGAACACCCTGTGTATTTTAATCTCAAAAAATACTATTTTAAATTATCCTTTCAAATATATAACACACCATGGATGACATTGGTTTCCTAGGCGATTTATTTAAACTTTATTACTTTGAAACGAAAAGACTCAGAAAGGTAAAAAATAACGGGAATCATCGCAAATGTTCGGAATATGTCCTTAAATGGTTACCGTCTTTACGGATAGCGAGCAAAATATATATTTTGCGCCATTTCTTCCTTTTTTTCAACTTTCAATATAAACTGATAGTATCATATGAAATTTTTCAAAATGTTGATAGGTCATTTTCGCAAATGAATATGTAAAAATTAAATTGACGTTAAATGTTAAGTTGTTTCTAGGATATTAGCTTTTGTTTCATGGTCTACTGTGGTTTAAAGTAATAAAGTTTAATAAATCGCCTAGGAAATCAATATCATCCATGGCGTGTTATATATTTCAAAGGAGAATTTAAAATTTAGATTAAAATATACAGGGTGTTCCATTAAAAAAAATGAGATTAGATCCGATAACTTTTTTATCCGACCTAGTATACTTATTCTGAAAATGGCAGATTATACAACAATCAATATTAAGAAATTTCTGTATAAAACATTTTTCTGTATCTCTTTTAACTAAAAGAATATAGGGTAATTTTGAAATTGTCAAGTTTTTGATTTTCCCCCGTATCTCTTAAGCGAGCGAAAATTTTCTAATTTTGATTTTACCATTTTAAGTTTGACCCAAAAAGAGCACATGACACCTACATTACTTTTTTGATAGCACTAACAATTACGGAGATACCCTATAAAAGTGTCGAAAATAGGACACCCTGTACAGTTTTTGTTCGTATAAAAAAATTAAATTCATTCATTTGCACTCTGTTATGAAATTCTAGTAGGTAAGAAGCAGATTTTGTTCTGGTTCGTTGAAAATAATATGAAAGTGTCCCTTATAAAAACTTTATTTCTTTTATGCAAATGGACGCATAAAATTGATAATTTTTTAACAAGTTAAAAAAGTAATTTAACGTTATTTTTTAACTTAAGCGCCGTAACGTGTAATTTTTTTTACTTCTCTCTGACTCGTTATAATATCAAGTTGCCATAAATACTTACCATACACAACCGCGTCGTTCGTTGCTTGGGGGGTCGCATTGTTATTGTTACCTTACCTACAAATGTCAATAATATTTAAAAACATCAAAAATTACAAAGAAATAATTTCGATTCCGAAGAAGAAAACTTATTTTAATGCGCTCCAAACGAAAAAATAATAAGGCCAATGCAGCAACACAAAATTTATTGCCTGAAAAATCGAAAGAAGCTTACAAAGAGGAATATAATGCGTTTATTAAATTGCATTGGACCAATAGCAAATGAAGATTTTCAGCCAACGGGTTTTGTAACTAATAGCTTAAGAATTTGTTATAGTATAAGTATGTATTAAAAGAAATACGTTTCATTGAAGATTAACTGGCTATGGAGGTCCACATGTTACTAGCATCCGATTTCGGCGGTCCGGGATTTCGAACAATTTTGGAACCACTGCTATATATAGTGTTCGAAATATTTATCAAGTTTGATTGTAATTTATTTATAGTCCGCCGATTTGTCAAGAAGTAGCATACATTTTTTTATTAAGTTTTTTTAACTAAAAATCCGGTATACTGTGTGCTGCAAGATTTTAACAATTACTCGAGCGATATAATATTGTTTTTAACTAAACGATTTAAAATAACAATTTGTCGCACCGACTGCTGTGCCATCTATCCGCGACAGTTCAAAGCAGTGCACTTCCATCGGCTTGTATACCACGCTGAGTTGGAAAAATTAAATGGTTTCTTTAATATATAAATTTCATTATTAATTTGTGGGTTGCCTAGTGACGATTTCCTAACGCTATCTAAAATATTGGATGAAATCCTCCGTACAATTTTGCAAATAGATTGAAAGGTGTAGTCAGGGCCGAAACTACAATGGGGCAACCGGGGCAGTGCCCCGGGGCCCCCGACTCGGGGGCCCCCTGGCAGGGGATGGAAAAAAATTTTTTTAACCCGTTCAAAACATTGCAAAAAAAATTTTTTTCTTATTATCTGAATGTCAATATTTTTTGTACCAAAAAAATGCTGCCAGCTGCGAGATATTGAAAATAATTATATTTTATAATATACGATGCATGTACATTTTATTCATTCGATTATCACATACCTTGAATCAACTCTATATGTATACACCTAGTCTAAAAGATTTGAATTTCCCGCACTAATGGTACCTACCTGGTATTACCTGTTAAGCCCTGTAGCGCTGTTTGTAAAAGTTAGTGTAAGATGTGAATAAAAATTTTTAATTGACAAAATACTTTTATTTTTACTTTGAATTTGCACAATATTATTGTGACGAGTAATTTTTAGGTGGGGCCCCCAAATTTGGTTTTGCCCCGGGGCCCCTTCAGCTCTACTTTCGGCCCTGGGTGTAGTATTTATTGTTTAACAAATGGGACGTTTATTTATTTCTAAGGACTCTAGCAAATTTAATGTTTAACGTTTTTTTCTCAGTATAGAAAATTTGGAAATTGTCATTAATGACGTTTAGTGAAATTCATGTTACTCTTTAAAATTTTGATTTCCTCAGTACTTCTTTTGAATTATAGTCAGTCCTGATTTTACATCTCTATATTGCTTTTGTAACTTTCGTTGTTCACTTTCAAGTGGTATTTTAGTAATAACTTTGATTTGAAAATGTTATATTTGGAGAAGATTGTCTACAGCAGTAATAAAGTAGTATGTTGATGATAAAAAAATAACGAGCGTGGTTTCGAATACATGGTTTCATAAATAGTGTTACCATAATACGTTTCTGTTCTCCTGATAGACAAAGATCATCAGAATCTGCCAATCACTGGGGTTACTTTGACCATCAGCAGCGGATTTTTATAGTTTCCGATCATGTCTTTTTAGATTCGACATCAGAAGAAAAAGATTTTTTTCTACAATCTGTGATGTCCAAGTGAATGCGGTGGCTGTGGTTCCCTAAAAAGGTGAACGATCCTGGCTATTCAGAGGCTTCGTGATATCGTTGGGTTTTTGCTTCTAATAAGGTCATTCGCAAATACAGTAATTTGTATACATTTATTTGTTTAAACTAAGGGTAATACAGGGTGTTCGGATAATACATCACTGTTATTACTATTATAACAAAAAGTCGAAAACTCAATATTTTTCGATTTACAGCCTGTTATTTTATTAATACTGTTGTAAAATTATATTTTTTCAGTTAAAAAAAAAATAATAATATTTTTTGTTGGATGTGTCTTTGATATAAAATCAGACTGGCCGCTTATAATTATGACGCAATGTAGCGTTGGGAAGGATGAAATAAAAAAAAATTGTTTCGGACAGTAGTCGATTTTTGGGGCTTCAGGTGCGCGCTCGGCCGCGGCGCGATCCCAAAGTCGCTCTCAATCGCGTTTTTTTTTTAATTTTTACGTAGGAAGGGGGTCTGTATTTTCGGCTACAGGTTTTAGAGTGTTTATCACCGAAAATTCCGAGAAAAGTCAAACCGCGGGTCTTTCCCTCAGTAAATTTAATTTTCAAACACTCGTATGTTTCAGTACAAGTATAAATAACGCTGACTCGTCTTCAAACACTTGTGTATTTGGTGCGAGTATAAATAAAAACTTACATATATCTTCGAACACTCGGGGCGAGTATAAATAAAAATTGATCCTCGAAAACTCGTAGCCTTCCGTACGAGTATAAATAATGCTGAGATACCTTCAAACACTCGTTTTGGTGAGAGTATAAATAAGTTCAAACATTAAGAAATTTCGTTAATGCAACGTGGGAGAGGCACTCTGTATTTTTTAATACAGAGTATAAACACCATCGTTTTGACGTTTATCATCTTCGTTGGAAAAACCAGTCTGGTGCGTACCCCAGTAATGGTCCACCCGCGATTTCCAAATTTACCCGATTGTGATAAAAGACATTCTAATAAGTCCGGAATGAAGAAGTAAGTCTTAAAACAATGAAATAAATTGAGTTAATATTAGTAACCTACCTACCGCGTGTCTATATTTCCTGGAAATTATAGGGTAGCTGAGCTCTCTTTACTCGAGAAATAAAATATTAACTTAGGTTGGATTTCTATTGTAAATAAATGTAAATAACTAAAATTTAAAGCGAGTACGTGAAAGATGAGTGATAGGTTGGTTTGAACAAACAAAATGCTAGTGTAGATTAATTTTTTATTGTATAGAATGTAAATAATTAGCTCACGAGTATTTCGGGTCGTGTTAATTGACAGGCGCAAGGACTACCCCTCAAATCAACCCTCAAATGACATTAAAATTAAATAAATAAAGCCCTCCGTGTTCTACTATAACAATTTGCATTGTGTTATATTACATTGGGCGGGTCCAATACAATCAAAAGTATAGTCTGAACAAAAGTTAGGCCTCGTCCTACGTTCACTAACTATACTATTAAATTAAAATCAGTCATTTACTTCTTAGACAAAATTCTTGCCCTCATTTCTTCATGCGCTCTGGTGGACTTAGCTTCCAGTTAGCGGGGAAAGGATGGTGGGCCCACCCAAGGCCGACTGACACGTGCGTGTCAAGTCGGCAATGGTATTACGCCTGGCATCCCTGACATGGCACCGAAAAATCGAAAAAACTCATTGAAGCAAAGAAAAATCGCGTCCGAAAATAGTTAATTAGGAACGGTTCATATTGCTATGGTTTTTTCATTACTTGCTAAGACTGGCCACTTTACTCATAGTGTCGACCAGTTCTTATATTTTCAAAATTTAAATTAAAAAGGCTTAGAAGTTAGATAGGCTTTAAATAATCAATTCCTGGGTGGGGGAATACACCTTCGGAGGGAAGCCAATAATGGGACAAAATTAAAATTTCCAAATTGCCATCTAACAAACTGCTGGTCAAATAAGATTCAAAACTAAAATTTTATAAGGGGTTTATTTCCGCTTGAAAAAAAAAATTCCTTCGTGTGTTTTTCTCAATTCGGCGACAATACCCTGTATAACGGTTATCTATTAACAAGGTCTCATTAGCAGCTAATTGGCATCCGCTGGTGGTTTCTAAGAAACCTTAATCGACATCGTGGTATGTGTGTGAGGATATAAATGAGAATGGGTGTTTACTTAAAACCGGATAAATATTAGTGGTGGGTATTCCTACATTTTTGCAGATCCGTTCCAGAACGATGAAATCTCAGGTCCAAATAGCCACAGTCATGTTGGTTGTTTTATTTGATTTCGGCGCCGTGTCTGGACTGCGTACTTCGATCAAAAGGGTTCGATCAAAAAACACATTTGTGGGCTTCTTTGGTGACACCCTTCGATTTTGGAAACTTCTCTCAAAAGGAGGCGGAACCTCGTTCATAAATGGGGGAACCAAACCTTGTAATCATGTCAACTGTGATCACGGCGAAAGGTATAACTAAACTCCGTTCAAAATCATGTCAAATCAGTTCATATTTGGGACTGGTAATCGCAAAGGTATTGTAAACTACAGATCCCAAAATCCATTCATAAAACTCTTGGAAAGTGAATCTGTGATTGTGTGAAATGTTATTGAAAATCAGTAATGGGTGGAAGAGAGAACTACATGTTCTGAAGTCTGGTTAATATCAGATGGTTAAATATTAAAACGCAATCACCCTTAATGAAAAAAAGATAAATCCTTATTTAAATGACACTCTTTTAAAAACTACACATGAATGCACCATGATTGTTGATAATAAAGACAATTTTTCACCAATAATCACAATAAAACACAAATCAACCAAAATATATAATCAATCCGTTAGATCAAAGCGCCAACGTCGCAATGTATTGAGATTAGTAATTCATTCATCTTTTGGGTCCGAATCGTAGCGCAGTTGTAAAATAAGAATAGATGTTGCCGGAGTGCAGTTGAATCAGTTTAAGATCAGTTTCATACTTTTAAGTATAATAATATTTTTTTAAAGAATATCTCGTCGCCTTTTCACAGTTTATAGTTTAAGAGCAATTGCGGATTAACCTTAAACCAGTTGTAATTGTCCAATTAACAAATTTTTAATTGGGATTTTGCACGATACCTTTACGATAAATATGTCAATTTGGCTATGCTGCAATAAATACCGAAATAGGTGGGAAAGACTGTTTGTATTCGTTGCGTAGGCTAGAAATGTACATTTTTCTATCTGTAGTTTGTAATATCTTTGGGTAATCCGTTCGTCCCTCTTCTTCTATAGCGTTTAGCGTTGCGTCGTCTCGGTGTGATCCGTTCCTTCACGGTATCAGTTCCAATATTCGGTTTCCATCCCTAAATAAATCCAGACATGGGGGTTTTCGGAATTAACCGTCAATTAGTCATGGATATGGTAAGATTGCTCAGGACCTCCTATATCCCCGTTTTAAAAGTCAAGGACAAAATAATAATAATAATAATTTACAGCCATAAAATCACCAAAGAACATTTAAGCACTAGCGGCGATAAGGGGGACGCTGGGGCCACCTAGCTTCGAGAAGGGTTGGCTCCTTTTTTTTAGATGTTTTGTCTTCTTACTACCAACTTGTCTTATCTTTTGGTTTTTATTTGTAGATGTTCCGATTCAAATTTTCAATAAAAACAGAAAAGTATAGTTTTTGCAGAATTATACCGTTGATCTTTTGACTGCAATAATTCCTCATTATCCCTTGGGCCATAAAATAAATAAGGAAATCCCAAATTTTAAAACCTTTTCGAGAGCAGAGCCGGACCAGGTATGCAAATTCAATTTATACCTATGCCTGATGCATATATAAATACAAAGTGATTTTTAATCTTTTGTGGTTTTCCGGCGAGTAATTTTTAGTTAGGCTTATTAGTGGTAGAATGTGGCGTCCTTGGAATTGTGCTGATAGGGGGGCATCTTCAAGTGTAATTTTTAAAAGAAAGCATTTATCTACCGATGCCAAACTAATAATTAAAAATGTGTATCAATCGTTGTTGAGTAGACATTTTTATTCGATGGATGCTTTAGCATCTAAGAGACATAGTACTTAAACCTGTTAATCCTAGAAAAAATCGGAGTGATTCTGGCACATTTAGAAGCATCAGCTAAAAACATAGCAGATTCTTCTTTAAATCACTAATATACAAAAGCAGAAATTCAAAATCTTATGATTGAAAATGATTTATATTTTGAAGAAACTTACAAGAAACGAGAACTGCTAGAAGTATTAAAAGCTTTTAAAATAAATAAAGAATACGAGTGTGACAAACTTGCAGCAGAAAATGGACATATTGAGCTAATATGGCACCAATTAAAATCCAATATTAGGAGAAATAATATTTCTCCTACATTAAATGCATCTGTAGTAGAATTAATTAAAAACGAAGTAAGAAAAATTTCTGCAGACAGCTGGAAAAACTGTGTACAGCATGTACTTAAGGTGAAAAATTCTTACAATTGTATGATTACAAATGTTCAACCCTTAATTATAAGTTTAGGCTTAGATGAAGATAGTGATAGTGATACAGAGTTATATTTTGAATAAATTATCAATAGTTTCTTAGAATTTAATTAATTTTTATTGTACTTTTATCCTAATAGTTATACTTTTAAATTATATTATTTGCAATTATCATTAATTGTTATCATTATTTTACATTTATTATAGGTACCGAGAACTAAAAATACCTATCTATTTATTTTAAATTAAAAAAATAAATCATGTCATTGTGGTGTGGTATACATTTTCAAGCCGGCCCTGATCCCATTTATTGAGCTTTGAAGAGGTTGAGACGTATACAATAGGGTTTAATCAGGTAGTTTATTTATGGCAGTAAGAGTCAACGGTATAACTCTGCACCAACTATACATATATATTTTTTTGTTTCGGAAGATTTTGAGATTTAATGTTATTTACTGTTCCATCTAGAAACAAATTATGGACTTTCCTCTAATTATTAATAAAATTTAAACATCCTTTGTTCGACATTTTTTTTTAAATGCAGCGGTTTCATAAAAAAAGAAAATTCTGTTTTTCAGTGCTAACAATTGAAGTCTAGACCCCGATCACGTTCGGTCTCTTTCTTCCGATTGTCGTTGTTTCTGTAGGCGTACCGATTAAGGGCACATATATATAAACAGTATATTGCCAAAATGAACGTTCCAAAATACAAAAAGTGTCCCCGCTATGGGAGATGCCGCGGGCCTATTGAGTTTGCGCAGTAGTTTGAAAATTTTATCGATCGCGTCTTGTTTGTTGTTATTCGTCGCCATCTTTGGTTCTGGATGCTTTTTCAAATTACAGAATAACAAGTGGTTCATCCACATTGTTGTCGGTATATTAGGGCTTATAAACTTGCATTACCTAAGAACAATTTTTGTAAAGGAGTTTTTAATTCGTGGTGATTCGATTCGCTGTTTGTTAGGTTAGTAACTTGTTTTGTTTAAGATGAAAGGACACAAGTGCATTGTACTTTTTTGCAAAAGTCGTGGATCAATACCAGGTATAAAGTATTTCAGGAATGTACATATATATATTTTGCGTATCACCTTATCCGACCTTCGGAACCGAATTTCACTAAAAAGCTTGTAAAAAAAGAAAAGAGTGTCACTCGTATACAATATAATATATATGTGGTCACTATCTAACCTTAAAATTAATGTATTTTTAATTTTGTGCATTAGTAGCTGATAATAATTCCCAAAATAGTCAATATAATCATTCATTTTTAATTTTTGGTTTAGAAAAAAGTGAGGTTAAGAAACATAGGACGTCGAATGAAAGTTAAAATAAAGCTCATCGTGTCGATTGTTACAAAATTCGGACGGAATTTGGCACCAAAAGTTTACACCAATCAGGGCACCGTCGGATCATCATATCGTCAGAAATCGTATACATGCAACGCTGTCTTATATCAAACTAATCGAAATTTTGATTGCAATATTTTTCCTAACTAACCAGTGACATTTACATTAAAAAAGTTGAAATCCGGTCCTGTCGAATGTTTACTTTCACAAGGAAATTCCTGAACTGCGCAAACTCACAACGCCCCCTTCGATGCCCATAGCGGGGACATAATTGCAGATGGTATTAGCAATATACTGTTATATATGTGTGATTACGGGCGGACGTTCGACGTATTGTTCTAACGGCAAGGGAACATCCAATTCATATCGTGCCTATACAGCGCTAAATGAACAGGAGTTAAATCGGAGATTTTGACTAACTCCGGCATCCTCTTAAAATCTTAAATGGAAAGGGTGGTCAAGTGGCACACAATTTTAAAGGTCGTTTGAATCTCTTTCCAATAATACCAAAATTTAGTACTTTTTGAGTAGTATTCCAATAAATCGCGTCCTAAAAATGTAGGTGATTAGAACTTCCCTTATTTAGATTATTATTTAAAAAAACATTAATATGTTTTTAAGTTTATACCGATAGCTTAAGTATGGGAAAGTCAACACCGTGGCCCTACCTTAGCAGTCGCCATTGGGTCGATAGAGACCCAAAAAAGGACAGGAACCAGATTTGCACATTCTTGCACCGTAATTTCAGGATGTTTCGAATTTCAGAGAGCTTATTAGCGGACCTCTCGCCAGTTTACGGTTTCTGCTTTTTCGGTCGCATTTTTCGATGATTCATTGGGTAATTTAAGTATCATTTGACCCGAACCGCTTCTTTTTGTGTCATTTTCTTTCCAAATTATTTCTGGGCCACTTATTTTAATCGATTGTTTACTTTCATACGCTCAAAAAATATATTGAGCTCAACGTAATAATTGACTGAACAATGAATCTTCTCTTACGCCACAGTTCTCAAGTTTAAGAACAAGCCAAGTCGCCTTTTAAACGGCAATTTTAGACTTAATGAACCCTTGTCCAGTCCTGGTTGTATGACGCTCATACAGTGAGTCCCAGAAGAAATGTCTAAATTTATTTAAAATTCAGCGGTAAGTTTTTTCAAAAAACGCTCGTACCCGTCGATTTTGATTTTTTAATTTTTTTTTGTGGTAATTTCATGTATACAGGGTAGCTCAAAAATAAGTTACGACCATCAACTTCATTTTTTCAAATGAAAACATATATTTTTTATTTCATTTTTGAATTTTGCATTGAATTCTAAACATGTTTCATGTACCATGTCCTATACATAAACTCAACAGTTATTGAAAAAATTAGGATTGAACATATCATTTAGGGAATCCAACGATCTAACAAATATTCTGGCATGTTTCATGTACCATGTCCTATATATAAACTCAACAGTTATTGAAAAAATTAGGATTGAACATATCATTTAGGGAATCCAACGATCTAACAAATATTCTGGCATGTTTCATGTACCATGTCCTATACATAAACTCAACAGTTATTGAAAAAATTAGGATTGAACATATCATTTAGGGAATCCAACGATCTAACAAATATTCTGGCAATATGGCATTTTGGGCTCCATAATAAGTAAGAGTGTACTGTCTCACTGTCACCGTTTATTTCCATAGAAACTGTATGACAATTTTATTTCAAATAAGTATAATTATTGTCAAGCGTAGTATATTCCAACAAGATGGTGCTCCTCCGCACTATGCGGCCACTGTGCGCACATTTTTGGATGAAACCTTTCCCAATCGGTGGATTGGAAGGAGAGGACCTATCGAATGGCCTGCTAGGTCGCCAGACCTAACTCCGCTGGACTTTTTTTTGTGGGGTTACCTCAAATCAAAAGTATTTGTTAACAGGCCAAACAATATGCAGGAGTTGAAAGAAAGGATCCGAAGAGAAATGGTTGAAAACGTGCAAAGAGAGTTTATTGATCGTCTTGGATATTGTCAAGCCGTAAATGGCGCACATATTCAACATTTAATTTGATTTTGTTGTGTTTTTTTCTAATAAACAGGCCTTACTTATAGATATGTTCAATCCTAATTTTTTCAATAACTGTTGAGTTTATGTATAGGACATGGTACATGAAACATGCTTAGAATTCAATGCAAAATTCAAAAATGAAATAAAAAATATATGTTTTCATTTGAAAAAATGAAGTTGATGGTCGTAACTTATTTTTGAGCTACCCTGTATACATGAAATTACCACAAAAAAAAATTAAAAAATCAAAATCGACGGGTACGAGCGTCTTTTGAAAAAACTTACCGCTGAATTTTAAATGAATTTAGACATTTCTTCTGGGACTCACTGTATATTGTGTATATATATAGATATATACAAATATAATTTTTTTAAATATATCAAATTTATATTTTCTCGCCAGATAGACATGCATCAGGGGCCGATCAAGACTTTTTTCGCCTCTGATGGGCTAAAGAAATTATTTTAGTTTCACGAATGCCATTGCGATTTTCAAAATATTTTGGTTTAATACATAGTGAAACCTCTCATAACGGACACCTCTAATAAGCGGAGATTTCTATTAAGCGGACATATTTTCATAGTCCGGAACTAGGTATATGAAATTCCATGAAAATCAACCTCTCTTGGGCGGACTCTCCTTTGGGCGGACGCGGACAGGCTGTTTTCGTACAAAGAGTGCGAAACCCCTCCTTTGTAAAAGAGAGTCAAATCCCCAACCTGTCTTCGATGTGCTAGGCTGTCGAGGTTCTTCGTCAACTCGTGGTCTCCGATCAGACGAATAGCCCTCCTTTCGATGGAATCCAGTAGACGAAGAGTATGTTTAGGTGCAGAGCTCCAGACTTGAGGGCAGTATTCTAGTGATGGTCGAATCTGGGCTTTGTATAGTGTCAAAAGTTATTGAGGTGTGTACAACTTTCTGGTTCGGAAGAGTACCCCAAGCTTCTCAGAAGCTATCTTATCGATTGCCACAACGTGGTTATGACAAGACATATTTCCTCCCAGATTAACGCCCAGCAAATTAATAGATGAAGCCAGTGGGATTGCGTGCCCGTCCATAACTATATCCGGTTCTGTAATGCTAACCTTTTTAAAGAAAACTGCTGCCTATTCTGTATGAGGAAATTGAAGACCGCTTAGATAATTTAGCCATTCTAACCCTAAGAAATTTAATAGGGCATCAAGATGGAGCGCCGCCACACAGTGTAGCTCCAGTAACTGCATATTTAAACGCAAAATAAGTCCAAAGGATTGGAAAATCGGGTATATACCTACTATAAACATTATCCAGGACCCATTTTCCTACTAGGCCCGGTGGGTCTGGGCCTGGGGCCCCACTTTCAGAGGAGCTCAGCACTTGGCTTGCGCGACACTAACTTATTCAAGACAAACAAGACAAAAATGTAACTTATTTGCCAAACGAATGCTTTTTTATTACAAAAAAAATTGTAAAGGTTCTTAAAATCTAAGGCGATCGACAGATGTGTAGGAACTCCTTTTCTTGATGATAGTATTGAAGTGGCGTCCATAACGGGAGGCCACTTTGGGCCGAAGGCCCCCGGGACGCCTGGGCCCCCCGCGTTGCGTGGTCTTGCTGCATAGTAGTCCCGCGCCTGCTTTTCGGTGTGACATATAACATCTACTGTCATTTCTGACAACACTCATAAAAACTTGGCTCAAAATGCTACATCTCGTTTTTTGAATGAACGCGCTAACTCAAAATACAAAAAAGTTACAGGCTCTTGAAGTGGGACAAACTAAATTGATAGCCCTGTACATAGTTTAATTATTTGTGTTTTCAATGTACCTTTTATTAATATTACCAGCTGTTTAGTCGTTCTCTTATACTTTAGCACAACTATCAATTCCCTTTGTCTTCCACGATTACTCGTCAAGTCCAGTCCATTTAGTGAGAGTCCACTTTTATTCGAATTCCTCCGGTCTTTGAACACTCGCCGCTCGTGTCTGGCCTCCACAAGTTGCATTTGACCTCGCCCTCCCCCAAGTCCCCCCTTTGGAGATGCTGCCGACCGCGACGGCCAGATCTTGAATGGCCCATACATACAGCATCACGATGGGTATTCGTATACCTATAACTCCATAGACGTGCCATTATTGCCTCATTCAAGGAAACAGTAAGTATTGTACAGACTATGTACGTGTTCTAAAAGATAAATGCAATGATATATAGGGTGCCCCACCGGGAACCGCCTCGATCTATACAGGGTGTTATGGAAATGACTTATTATATTTAAATGGGTTTGTTCTAGGTTGTCCTAGAGAAAGTGTACATACTTTTTTTTAATCGAATATCTAAATAATAAGATAAAAACCCTTTTCACCCACATACTGTCGCGCCGTTCCATCTGGATTCAGTTAGCAATAATGTGGGTCACTAGAAGATACTAACAGTGTTGTCAGATCACACCGCATGTCTCGCCCTTGCTTGGATACCTGCCGCGCGCGACTATCGTTGCTTCAGTATGTTTCGAGACTCGAGGGTTCCACGTGCTTGATGTTTACGAATTTTAAACGTTTTGTTCGGGTTTGTTTTTTCTATTGTGAAATAATTCATAATAAGAAATAGTGTGATGTGGTTTCAAATTTGTGTGATATTACTCACTGTTGGTTCTGATGCAAAACATACTTTTTGCGTTTTATTTTTTATGGAATTTAATTATAAAATGGATTATAAGATCGAGGTAAGAGAGTATGTACCTTAAAATTGTAGTATTTTTTTCTAAAAAGTTTGAAAAAGAAGTGATAACGCGGGTCAAAGACGTCTTGTTGTCAAAAACTGAACACGTGCGTTTACAATTCTGTGTTGAAATATGACAAGACCACTTGAATTTTCAGATTTCATATAAAGTATATATTTCGTACAATAATTCAAAGCGCCATTTATGGTTATTTTTCTTCAATTTATTTTCATCTCAGGATTTGCCGATTTAAATATAATAATCATTTCCATAACACCCTGTATATGAAAAACTCTATATAGGAAAATTTTGAAAATTGAAACTATGTTAATATCGAGGAGGTTCCCGATGGGACACCCTGTATGTACCATATTAAAAATATGGTGATTCTATTAGAATGTATTTTTACCTGAAATATATTTTGCGTATGGAGATTTAAGTTGTTGTTATCGTTTTTAATTATTTTTTAAATCGAAGATGCTTCTTCTAAATAAAAAAAAAAGTATTGCTGGGAATCGAACGCAGAACCTCTAGGAATGTACACCATAGGTTTTAATTTTAATGCAATTTGTTAGTTAATTTTTCGGTCGACGCTGCCCTGGTTACTGGAAAAGGCCGAATAACGAACAAAAATCTATCACGTCCACAACTTTTTTTTATCTTTTATGTCGGTCTTTAGTGTGGGCCGCGGAACGCGAGACCGAAGGTCGGGGGGCGCGGGGGATTCGTGGGAACGTGGAAGTGTGGCCGGTCTCAGGCGACGTGCGACGCCTGTGTTGGCCACCTCCGCGGACGGGTACCAGTCAATTCCTCTTAATTTTAATAATATTCTTTTATTTGAAGGAAATTTCACCTATAATATGTTAATAATGAGAAAAAACGCACCAGAGCTTGTGTGATAATAGACAGAAAATAAAGAAGCCGTCGACGTCGAGCCGCGTGACCTGGACGGCAGTAATTTCTTCCCAAAGAAGGTTATATTTTTTAAGAGAATTTTTATTTCTATTTAAATTTGATCATTCGGGGGATTAGGTTCATTCAAATAACAAATGCATAAAGTATTACACTTTTCACGTATGCGAAGAAAAGTAATAGTCCGGAACTAGGTATATGAAATTCCATGAAAATCAACCTCTCTTGAGCGGACTCTCTTTTGGGCGGACGCGGACAGACTGTTTTCATGCAAGGAGTGCGAAAACCCTCCTTTAAACGGACAAACATTTTTTAAAAGTATTTGGGAGACGAATAAGTACGGTCCAAAAACTCTCTGAAGACAGACCGGCAACCAGTCGCGTATGCGTGGCAGAGCGAAAGGACTTTGCCAAATGAAAGTATGTGTGATTCCCCGACAACAGTCCGCCGTTTATTTGTGATCTCGATTATTGAAATACACTCTGGGAGTGGTGCGTGTGCGCAAAAAGCGATTCACGTTGGTTTTGAATCTTTGGAGGTTATATTCGTTGGGAAAAACGACCTCGGGAAGGTCGTTCCACAAGGATGAAGTCCTCCAGATGAAAGAATTCTTAAATAATGAAGTTCGAGGAGTACTAAGCTTAACCACATATGGATGGACGGCAGTGGTTCGTCGTCTCTTTCTGATATTCGCCGCTCTGGGCGGAATTAAGAGGGCAAGCTCAGCTGAGCACTTTCCATGAAAATATCTGTAAAAGAGAGTCAAATCCCCAACCCGATGTTCTAGGTTGTCGAGGTTCTTCGTCAGCTCGTGGTCTCCAATCAGACGAATGACCCTCCTTTCGATGAAATCCAGCAGCCGAAGAGTATGTTTGGGCGCAGAGCTCCAGACATGAGAGCAGTACTCTAGTGATAGTCGAATCTGGGCTTTGTATAGTGTCAAAAGTTGATGAGGTGTTTACAACTTTCTGGTTCGGAAGAGTACACCAAGTTTCTGAGAAGCTATCTTGGCGATTGCCACAACGTGGTTATGCCAAGACATATTTCCTCCCAGATTGACGCCCAGCAAATTAATAGATGAAGCCAGTGGGATTGCGTGTCTGTCCATGACTATATCCGGTTCTGTAATGTTAAGCTTTTTAGAGAAAACTACTGCCTGAGTTTTTCTAGCGTTAAATTCGACTTGGTTGCTGTCACCTCAAGCCAGAATTTCTTCCAGGTCTTTGTTGAGGCGTGATACTTCATGCTGTCTGCGAAGATGTGCGTCGGCAGCCGATGTTTGTGCATTCAAAGAGAAAGATGAGATAAGTGTGCTATCATCAGCAAAACTAAATATCGGATTTTTCGTTTTCACTAGAAGGTCGTTAATGTAGAGTAAGAAGAGAGTGGGAAACAATATGGACCCTTGAAGAACACCGGCATTGATGGTGAAGGTGTCTGAGAGAAATCCGTCAATCTCCACTTGCAGAGAGCGGTCCTTAAGAAAGCTAGACAACCATGCATAGAATCGACTGGGCATACCATAGGATCGCAGTTTATGCTTTCATGTGCGTAAAAAGAATATAGTTTTTGTAACGATCGTAGAAAAAATAAGGTAAGAGCATCGTTTAATCACAGGTTGCCAAGCAGGCACTATTTTATGCGAACCTTTAGCCAAATATACTTAGTTTTTTCTAATCTAAAACTGGATTCGTAAAGTTAAAGGATTGGAAAACGGTATGAAAAAATTGCGTTTAAAAATATAATGTTATAAGAATAATAATAGCAATTTCAAATATGAACAATTTTCAAATTTTTGTCACAGATCTTCCTGAATCTTGTTGATACCCCAATCGACATGTCAGACAATCTAAATATCAATAAATTAACTAAAAATCTTTATTATTAACGGCTAAAACTTCACGAAAATAAATATTGATCGGCTGATGACTCTCGCCTCTTTCTAACCTGCCAAACAGCGGCATATTTTTAAATTAAATTGATGCCACATAGATGGCTCTGATTGGTAATTTGGGATTGTTTCGGATCCTCATCTTAAGCCGCGTTCTCAGAGCTTCGACGTGTCGCAGCGACAGTCCCCCACTCCTTTTGTAGGGGGTGACGTCTGTCACTTGTCATTCGGGAGAAACCTAACCTTACAATAATTTGTTATTGTTTTTTAAATGAAAATAATTTGTTTCGTACAAATTTCGTTTTGAATAATTTATCATACTGATTGAGACTCTGATAATGAAAGCGGCGAAGCAATAAAATCTTTGAATAATGTCTGGCAGTGTATTAATATGATTATTCTTCCAGACTAGAGCTAATTTCGTTAAAAAACGTTACAAGAAGCCAAAAAAAACGGACTAAATTAACTAATTTGTGCATTTTAGAGCTCAAAATATAAATGTAATGAAAACCGCCCAGTTTTATCCCTGTATTTTTTGTCATAAACTTGAAATTGTAGAGTAGCACACGCGTGCACTACATCAAGACTCTACTGTATTTAGGACTACGATGCACTAGAAAAACAAATACATTTACACATCTTATTAGGTAGTTTTTATTAACCACTGTTAAGTAGGTAGGTAGGACCATTTCATTCTAATATAATTTCATCCGATAAGGAAGTCTAAAAGCATAGTCATGGTCCTTCTGACAGTGTCTCCTCATCATTCATATTCCACACCCTAGGTCTCGTTGTACTAATTGTAATAAGCAGGCTTTCGATAGCTTGGCTACTATCCTCACTAGCTTGTGTCTCCTCTATATCTTCAGTCCAAGCAGATACAAAGCCATCCTCGTGCAGAGCATACTTGCCCTTTGTAATCTGTATCTACAATAATCTAAAAATATTTATATTATAAAATTTGGGCATCTATAGAGCTACAAAACTAATTTTTAGATAACATTACGAAATTGCCAAAAGTAGGGCTAACAAAATACCTTGCGACCTTAAAAACAGTTTACAATTTTAATTCAACATGATGTTTTACCAGTATTATTAACTCTTGCACTTTCTTCTGCAGATAAACGCTATTCTAAAGTCAGCTTCAGAACAGTGAAGAATTTCCACAGGAATATAATTTGAATTTGTGTCCACATCCATATTATGGTTTTCGCTTAACCTACAATTTAATGTTTTAAACTTGAACTTATCACATTTCTTAATCTCTTCCGATTGCAGCAGGCCAATATTTACGTTTTTTTAGGGTGTGAGTATGTGGAATGCGGATGTTGGATTAAAATTTTCCCCTCTCGGAGGTTATAGGTTTGTTTTTTAAAAGATTTTTTCGATGACCGCGTCAAATTTGATTTTTTATTTTCGTATTCTACTCCTCAAAATATGTATATTTATTCTGGTTAGTAAAAAATGAACCAATGTGATTAAAAAAACCAATGTAATTAAAAATTATTTAAATATTTTGTGGGATTTAGGTAGGTAATGATCAAATAAATTTTAAAAGCAAAAGTACATACTATTCACAATATTTTAGGACCAAATAATTAGTAATTACCTTTGTTCGGAAACAACGAATACTTATTTCGGAAAACTGAGGTTCAAATTTCAAAACAAAATAAAAAATTAATAATACTACAGCGCAGTGTTGCCAGGTATCTCGTGAAATGTCACCAGATCTGTTGATATTTTTGTGATTTTATGAATAATCTGGTGGTCCATGAAAATCTTTTTAAAAAAGTCAGTTTTCTGGTGTTACCAGTTTCGTGTTGGGGGCGGTATATTTTATAAATCACAAAAAATAACCAGATCTGGTGAAATTTCAGCAGATACCTGGCAACACCGATAGATCAGCGTGGGGATGAGGGGTAATGAATGACGTATTGGTGTCGCGGGCGACAGTACGTAGCTCTGAGAACGCGCCTTTAACGTGAAGTATACGAACCGATGGAACAAACATAATAATACACTCTTAATTGGGTAAATCGGATACTTTCTGAAGTTATGCAGACGAAAAATGATCCCGCAATCGGCAATAAAGCAAGAAAGAAAAACAAAGAAAAAGCCAGAACCAATTAGCGGCTCAGTCGAGCGCACATACCTGCCGAATTCGACATTTTTAGTACGGCCGGTGATTCCGTGAGCGTTTCCGAGAAGCGAGAGCCGCAGTGGGCGAGATGCAAGGGCGAGCGCTCTGTAATTAATAGCTTCATTATTATTAGAGATACGCGTGAAGATGAGATGCCACGAAAAGCCGCGCTTTGTGTTCGGTCGTCCCACGTTTATTGGAGAAAATAATTAATTAATCAGTTTAATTCGTAGGTTTGAGATTTTTTTTAAACGGCACGGTTTATCTATATAGCACATAAAAATGAGGCTAGCGAGCTACATCTCACGATCCCATTACGTAAAGTTTAAAAGTCAAAAATTCTGATTAAAAAATTAAAAATTTTATTAATTCATTTATCAATTAAAAAATGTTCAACCTTAATCTCCAGGTAATTGGGCCTATACAAGAGGTGCCACTCCCTGGATCTCTCTCGAGGAAAATCAACCTCGAAAATCCCGTGTCCAATCCTGGGATAAATTATATAATAGAGTTCTTTCAAAATTAACTCGTTTTATAAATATTTATTTTAAAACTAACAATTTTATCGTAAATTATATTTTTTTAATAAATCCCTAAAACAGGTTTCGAGAGCCCATAATACAAATATATAATTTACAAAATAATGTAACTTTTTGGCGTCGATTTTCAGAGATCACTAAAAAAGGGAATTAATTAAGTTCGGCCCATTTATCCCGGGCTTTTAATAGTGTATTATAAAGCTAGGGCTTAAAAGACACTTTACTCACGTGGTATATATGTTGTACTCAATTGCCGAAAATGTCCACACAAACATCGCGTTGCGGGTAACAACGTGTCCAAGATAAGGAGGGCCAGTACAGGGATCTCGGAAACCGTAAGAGATACGAAGTCGGTTAAATGGAGGCAAAGTTGCGCATTTACGTGCCTAATAATATGCCGTTTAGAAAGTTTTAAAATTCCCAGTAGTTCCGGAGATATCCGGAAAAAAACGAAATTCTGAAAAATCGTTCTATTGTTTTCCTGGGTTTTTTGATGTACGACACATTGTGATTTAATGACGTTTCAAGGGTTTTTTGAACAACATCAGGAAATTTTGGAATACTGTCCTGTATTTCTCCTAATTTTATAAATAAAATCTCATAAGTAAGGTCTAAATTTTTACTTATGTTGAACTAGTTCAATAAATAACAAATAATTTAATAACAAACCACAAATAAGTGAACAGTGTATACCCAGTTGCTTTAAAGTGTATAGTTGTTGCAAAATTATACCGTTGACTCTTACTGCCATAAATAAACTACCTGATTAAACCCTATTGTATACGCATGAACCTCTTCAAAGCTCAATAAATGGGATCAGGGCCGGCTTTACAATGTATACCACACCACATGATTTATTATTATAATTTAAAATAAATAGATAGGTATTTTTAGTTTTAGGTACCTATAATAAATGTAAAATAATGATAACAATTAATGATAATTGAAAATAATATAATTTAAAAGTATAACTATTAGGATAACAATTACAATAAAAATTAATTAAATTCTAAGAAACTATTGATAATGTATTCAAAATTTAACTCTGTATCACTATCACTATCTTCATCTAAGCCTAAACTTATAATTAAGGGTTGAAAATTATTTGTAATCATACACTGATAAAAATGGGTTTCTTGGCCCAATGTCTTTGACGCTCTTGACCAATTTCTTCTGGTTACAAGAGCAACTCTCTTAATGCAAGGTAAAGTGTCTTGCTGTAAGTGAACAGTCGCTCTTGAAATATTTTTTAAATTCTCTTGGTTTAGAGTTCTCTTGGGGCAAGTCGAAATATCTTGGGGAAAGACATGTTATAAATAAAATAAAGCAATACCTTGAACCAAGAGCGGAATCTCTTCATGATAAACCTACAAATTAAGAGACGTAAGATGGAAACCCGCTGGGTCTTATAGGAAGAAAACAGTGAATTAAAAACTCTTGGTAGTAAGCCGCAATAAAATATTTCGGTTTCATGGGAAGAGAATTTTCTCTTGACACAATCACTACCGTTCGGCGATGCGTGTGTCAAGGAAGGGGTAAATCATACCACTTTCCGTGTTGCGTCTTCACTAAACTTGTCTTTCGCTCTGCCTGTCGTTGGCATCGACCATTAAGACTAAGTGAGCTCGCGGCTGTGTTTGTGGTAGTGCAAATTTGAGATTTTTTATATAATGAGCATTCAAGAATCCGAGGTCAACTCTCTATTAAGAAAATGGAAAGTGGAAAGTTTAGAGCCTGTCTTTGAAGGTAAGAATAAATAATGTAATTCATTTATAAACATAAAACAAAACTCAACAATGACGTCCCTCTTGAATGACGATTTTAAAATTACCAAACATAGTCGGTGTATATTTAGGAATGGATGTATCGTACAGGTTATAAAATTAAAGGTTTTTAAGACGTTTTCTTTAATTTTGCAAAATGGCTGACTTGGAATCCCAGCGCGTTCTAAACCTGCAAACAGACTAGCCATTGTACACTAGTTCAAATTAAAAGAGTATTCTGTTATGGCAAGCCCCGTAGATCTTCTCACAAGATATTAATGATTTGTAGTAATAGCATAATAAAGTGCTGGAGATCGATAGCTTTTACTATAAAACCCTAAGATTTTAGAGCAAAACAAATTTGTTTTACAAAATATAAAAATAATATAGGCACTGATTAGTTTTTAATTTATTTAACCTAACCTAACCTGGAACTGAAACTTTTGGGAAAGTGAGTTCTTGGGCCATAACTAAAGACACCAATTTTTAAGGGACAAACGAGCAACAAAGAATTTATGCATAGCGCCTTACCTTTTTAGGTACATATCTAATAATAATACTCATATTTGGTTTTAGCAAGAAGAAGATGATCAACCCCTAGCGAAAAGACCCAGAGATGACGAGAGTCACCCTCCCCAATTTTTAACAGTTCCCAACTATTCCTTAGCCCAAATGTTACCAGTGTCAGTGAAGATTTTATTTTAAAGTTAGTGATATAATAAAAGAAACAGTTATATTTATTGTTTATTAGAATATAAATAAACAACAAAAAAAATTCGGATTTTTTTAGCCTATCATCACTCATCTCAATATGTCGTAACTCCACAATTAAAATATTATTGGAAGCCCACTACTTAGCAGCGCCCTCGCGCCCCTCAATAATTTTAGTTTTATACGAGTCGTTATATATGAACTTTTAAAATAATCTTGCTACTAGTTATTACTATTTTTAACACAACAAATACAAATCGACGAGAAGCAAAAATGAATTTTTTTTAGTAATAGAAATAAGAAATAAATGTATGTTCCTAAATAGTTAATCAATTTCTAAATTTCACTGTTTCCCAATTCATTTTTGCTTCTCGTCGTTTTGTACTTATTGTGTTAAAAATAGTAATAACAGTAGCAAGAATATTTTAATAGTTCATATATAACGACTCCTATAAAACTAAAATTATCGAGGGGTGCGAGGGCACTGCTAGGTAGCGGGCTTCCAATAATTATGTTCTTGATGGAAGACCGCTGAAGCTTGTGCCAAGCGCATTTTCAATTGAATCAATGTAAAAAAAGGAGACAGAAAATACTTAAGGCTTTAGTTCAACAGCTTAGGAATTGCGCCAAGATAATAAAATGTTGAATATGCAACTACAAATCGGTTCTCAAGACACCTGCTCTTAAACGAAAAACGTCGAGCTTTTGCTTCAAGAGCACTTTTAATTGACTCAATATAAAAAGTAACAGAAACAGAATATTCGGGGTTTTGAACCAAAACCGAAAATTCATTAGTCAAAAACATTTTTTTGATTGATTTTGATTCAGGAACTTCTTCTCTTGGAGCAAGTGCTTTATGTTTGACCTAAATTCCAAAGAAGTTGAGACAACAGATTATCGATATTGTGCTAATAGAATCTCGTATGTTGCCTGCATGGCGTCATTACTTAACTCCTTAAGACATTGTCCTAAATGCCATCGCTGTTGGCTAAAAAAATACTGCCTTTGGATAGAAAGAAAAGAAAGAACTTATAACAAAAGAATTAAAGTTTTCTGGCAAAAGACGGCGCATTTGGACCTATTGAAAAGCGCGCGGCTTTTAAGTGAATGTTATAGTATTTTGGTTTAAAGTATCCTTTTTTTCAGTGTACAATTGTAAGAATTTTCCACCTTAAGTACATGCTGTACACAGTTTTTCCAGCTGTCTGCAGACATTTTTCTTACTTCGTTTTTAATTAATTCTACTACAGATGCATTTAATGTAGGAGAAATATTATTTCTCCTAAAATTGGATTTTAATTAGTGCCATATTAGCTCAATAGGATTGAATATACAATAGTACGGAGGAAGAAGTTTGTCACACTCGTATTATTTTAATAGCTTTTAATACTTCTAGCAGTTCTCGTTTTTTGTAAGTTTCTTCAAAATATAAATCATTTTCAATCATAAAATTTTGAATTTCTGCTTTTGTATTATTAGAATTGGGAATGATTTTTGCTTGCCGACTACGATAACTAGCATTGTCCATTACAATGACGCTATTTTCAAGTATATTTTTAAGGAGTTTATGTTCAAAAAAATCTTCAAAAAGTTGTGCGTCGGTATCTTGATGGTATAATCTAAAGAAGAATCTGCTATGTTTTTAGCTGAAAGCAACAGACAAACCCGTTCTCTGAACCAGCATGTAATACTGTGATTCTTTTGCCTTTATTTGATGGTACCTTGGTTTGACATATTTTGGAAGAATCATACCAATCTTTTCTTGGAGTGTCATGGGTATCGAACCATATTTCGTCAAGGTAAATAATTGGACAATTTTCTTCTCTAAATTGTTTAACAGCTGTTAAATATTTAAGTCTCCTTTCCGGACACTTGAAGATGCCCCCCTATCAGCACAATTCCAAGGACGCCACATTCTACCACTAATACACAGAAACAATATCTATAATCGCTGACCAAAAATTCGGCGTTCGTAGAGCAAAATGTATCGACTGTCAACTGATTTACAACCATCTGAATGATCAGCTTGATGGTCCGGAATTGAGGTTTTGGAACCTATGCATTTGTTCGAGCGCTGTTTGTTTACTTTGTTGTTTTTACCGATTCCTTTCATTTTCTTCAGTTTTGGCATGTTTTGATTAAAATTACTTGCCACTGTTCTTTAAATATCCATTCCAAAACGAAAGGCTAGCTCTAAACAACGCAGAAATGAGCAAGACTAAGAATACTTGTAGGTGAAGCTAAGAAGTCAATTAGTATATTTGAGAGTTGAAGGTGTGGCATTTGTAGCTGTTCACAGAGACAAAAAGCAGCAACCAGTTATAGAAACTCCATAACCGAATATATGCAGAACTGTTTGGAAATTTCGCTCTGCGAACGAACCGACTATTTGCTTATAAAGAACCACATAATTTAATTAATAAATAATATTTGTATTCATTTAGGTTCTACACCTTAAAATTGCCATGATCCTTTCCGGCGCCATCCTGAATTTGCCGTCCTGAGAAACAGTTTCAAAATATCTCATGTAGAAGCAGTAAAAATCCTCGCTCCATCCTCTTGCACTTCCTGCAATCCTGCTAGAAACTACGGCATTCGTCGACGGTCTCGCGTCGGATCGCCGTAACGCAGGCTTGTGTGCGCCCCTGCGGCCGTGCGCCACCGACTGACTCGATTTTCCTGCTCATCTCGGACGGTAATTTGTTTGCTATTTAGCAGGAATCGAAATCGTGAAAAGATAAAGAAAGCGGATAATGAATGAAGGAGTACATAACAAAGAAGGTACCTGCAGTAGTGATTGAATAATGATGGTAAGTAAATCGCCGGTTCTGCCGGTTAGTTAGTGTGCTTCCTATCGTTCATTTCGGACTGGTTAAAGCTGTGGAGGATGTTTTTCGAGTTTACAGTCAATCAAAAGTTCGTAAAAAATGCGAGTCAAACCGTTTTGCGACCACGACTTTCGTTGAGATCGAGACTGCGTTCTGCAAGGAAGGCGTTTTGACGATAAACTTTTACCTAGCCTTCTGCAGGGTTATGGTAATATCTATGCACTGCGAAAAATGGGCCACATGGTTATTTTTCTTACATTTTTGTAAAAGTGCTATATTATTATGAAAATAACAATTTTCCTTTGGTAACCATTATTTCCGAGGCTTCGCATGAATACGGCCTGGGACGTAATTTATTTATTCTTATAAATCTTGAAGGCTTCCATTATGTTAGTTTTTTCCTTACACAATTTCTTCTCTCTCTCTCTCACAAAATTTATTTTTATTTGGTCTACCGGTTTCAAACCACGGAGTGTTCTTCTGAGAACCTCTACAAAAAGATTTAATATCCATAAGAGCAAAAATAGTAAGTTCGTTGAGATGGGTTGTGCTATTTGTACCCATAGAGAATAATGAAATTACCTACATTATTACAATTTTTTTCCTCAACATGTGTTTTCTGAAACGTATTAGGTAGTGTTGGGAAAAACAGATGATTTTAATAATCGAGTACTTGATACTCGAGCGATTTTAATAATCGAGTGAATCGCCCGACTGAATCGCTTGAAATTCCAATTCACCAAGCGATGACGTTAGCGACTGCTCGACCGGCAGCCTAGCCGTTTACATGCGATCAGGTAGGGTATTTAGCAGGCACGGTTTAGCTAAAAAATTATAGTAGCCAACAAAAAAATCAAGAAATTTATTTATTTGTGAATAATGAACTTTTACCACGTGTCTCGATACCAAACAAAAAAACTGCAAAAAATCACCCAAATATGTATTTAGTGTTTTATTCTTGTGCTTTTTTAAAACAAAAAGTATTACCAAGAGTTATTTTTCTTCACATCTTTCTCAATCTACGAGCATAAAATAAGTAGATATTTAAAATGGCTTGTCAAATTTTCTATAATGTATGTTATTCTTGAGTTAAATAATAAAAAGTTCCTGTATAGATTTAAAAATGTTTACTATAAGATTACCAACGAATTTTTCTATATATTTTGTTAACCATTTTGTTCGTTTTGTTATTTTTATTTACAATTTCTATTATTATGGTATTTTTGAGAAGTTTTCTCGAGTTTAAAGAAAAATTTAAAAATTATATCCTTTAATTTTTTAATATTTACAATCGGAGACCTAAACTACGCCGCTGGCTAGCCAGTTAAAACAAAACTTTACAAAACCCATGTCGCGATGACTCCGCTAAGGGATTTGGCATACTATTTTATTTTATATGCGCCTTCTCGTTTATGTGCCTTTAAGAAAGACGTATGTCGTGTCCCTGCTCAGCGTCAAACTCGAACGTCGCCAATCGGATAGCGCGGCGCGTAGACCGAAGGTTGTGTATAAATCGATATTTTTCGGGTTTTCGCCTGAATTTATAACTAGAGTATTTCCTATTGAGCGAAAAAACTGTTCGAATATACGAGCGTTTTTTAACTCGATCACACTACAGCGGTACAATTCCGTCGGCGTCAAGCGAAGCTCGGGTATCGTGCGAAAGATAATAAGTGACGAGCGACGGTTTTCGCCTGAATAGATAACTCGAGCGGTTTTTTTAATAATCGAGCGATGTCGGTTATTTCAATAATCGAGTGATCAGGCGGTTTTTCGCTCGAGCGATCACAACACTGTATTAGGTACTTACTTGTAATTTTATTATTCTCTATGGGTACAAACGAACAAACCCAATCTTTTTGTAGAAATTCTGAAGAAGAACACCCAGATTCTCGAAATAAGTTTTGTGAGAGAGATGACTGTTGTTTCTTTTATTGATTTTTGTGCCATTTTTACCAGTTTTTCCAATCGCCTATATATATCATCAAATTTATGTTCATTTAACTGTTGCGTGGCCTTTATTTGAGTTTCTCTTTTCTTTTTTGACTTTTAGTTGGACTTTCTGAATGGACTTTTCCATTTCTTACTGTTCCACGCTTTGTTAAGGTTTCCGTAACTCTGAGTTGCCCCTTTAACCATATGTCCTCCTTCTATCACATATCGAATGTTCGATGTTTTCTGCTTCACATTTGGTTGAGATCTCCAAGACAATTTATATCTTTATATACTTTAATTTTTATTTACTTTACCAACCTGTGTAATTTAATTTTGTTGTTTTTGTTATATTCGCCCAAACTCATGTTATTATGTAGGTATTTTTGAAACTATACCAAAACACACACCATTATTTAAGGTATACCGTGGAAGTGTATGGTCCTTTTGAATTATATCCATAACTCTAATATCGCTTGAAAACTGCTTAAAGTCGTAATTGAGTCGGTCGGCAATTATTTCTCTTGCAGCAATACAAATTGCAAGGAATCATCCGCAGTACTACACCCTTCTCGATCAGCTGACGCAATACGTCTTGCATTGCGAGAAATGGGCCTTGTGCCATTGCGTCTGCAATTCCGGGTAGAGATGGATTGCTAATTCTGTAGCTGTTATGAACTGTTAATGGCTTTTTAAAATCACTGCTACTTAAATTAGCAGTTCACATTCTTCATGAAGCATATGTAAGTAATGCTAATCCTATGCAGCTTATTTAAACTGTTAGTTCTCAGTAGCAGGAGCTGCTTTATCTAATCAAAATAAATAGGTTGGCCCATCTATAATTCGGGGGGTATTTTAGGAATTTCGACACTACAAACTGCTGATCGCGAGCGGTTTACTGCGCATACCTCCGTGCAATTTTTATAGCCGCAAGAAAAAAATTGCCACGCTCCAAGAGAAGAATTGCCGACTGGAAAGTGTAATTTTATTATTTGTGGTTCTATTCGGTATTTTATTCTACTTAGTATATGACAAAAATTAATTAAATCATTATAAGTAGGCATATTTTGCCATTTTTTCACATCGCTTGATCTGACCAGAATATGGCGGTGCGGCAACGCGCTGCTGGAAGCGTTGCAGTTTGCAGGACTTGCAAGCAGCCAGAGAAGAGAGCGCATTTCGACTTGCGTCGCAGTAATCCGACGCGAAACCGTCGCCGTGTGCCGTTGTGCGGAAAAGGAGGACAGAATGAGAAGAAGGTGAAATGTGGAAATCGCGGTAATTTATTTTAGTGAGATTACCCATACAGTGTTGACGAATAAATATAGAAAAATTAACAATAATCGTATTGATCTACTTTTACGACATGTTTGGTTATAACTCACAAATGGAAGATGTTGGCCCACCCGGCATCGCCCGGTGAGATACCATTGCATCGGCTTAGGTGGCGTGAAGTTGTGAACTTTTGCTCATTGAGTTGACGTTTCGTCGCTGTGCCGATGTTTCCGGTTACCACGGTGGGACCGATTCCGACGCAACTTCGGCGTATGTCTTTTTATTCGAGATGATCTCTGCTGCCAACGAGAACCTACTCTGGAACCGAAATACTTTGATGTAATGTGGTTTAAAATATCAACGCCGAAAATCACCAAGTTTATCTGCTGCCTTTACCGTCCTCCAAGTGATACCCATTACAGAGACCTTTTCTCATCACTAGCCAATACAATCGACTTCTTGCAAATCAACCATCCAAATGCCGAGATTGCTATCTTTGGCGACTTTAACGTCCACAATGTCAACTGGCTTAAATATTCAAATACAGACGATGAGCAAGGCCGCGAGGCCGAATCCTTCGCGATCAGTTCTGGTCTAACTCAACTCGTAGAAGAACCAACGCGGATTCCAGACCGAGCTGGAGATTTTGCTAGTCTTTTGGATCTTTTCTTAACATCAAATCCCGATCTATATACAGTCACCGCACAGCCTCCGTTAGGATCTTCCGATCCCAAACTTATTTCAACTCTAGGCGAACTACCAATTAATTCTGAACAACCTCCTAAACCTCGCAAGATATGGCATTACAGATCGGCCAAGTGGGAAGACCTGAAAAACCATGTAAGCTAACAATAGATCAAAGCAAAGAAGCCCATAACGTGAGGATCAAAAACAAACTTCTTGACTGTCCAAACGGATCAAGGTCCTTTTGGTCAGTCGCTAAGGCCGTCAGCCAAAATTTTACCAAATCAACTATTCCACCTCTAACACGTCCCGATGGTACAATAGTATCCACAGCCGGAGACAAAGCAAACTTACTTGCCGAACTATTTTCTTCTCATTCCACTGTAGATTTCCAGGGAAGAACACCACCCGACATTCATGCAGTTGAATCCGAAATGACCGAAATCGTATTCCGTCAGCGTCCCGTCAAACGAATCCTGAAAGGACTCGACGTCAAAAAAGCTACTGGTCCAGACGAAATTCCTATTATAGTTCTCAAGAGATGCGCCGATGAACTAACACCAGTATTTTGTAGACTTTTCAACTTATCCTACAAAAAAGGAATATTTCCATCTTGCTGGTAGACGGCGCGAGTCCATCCTATTCCAAAGAAACGTAAAAGAACCCTGCCTAACAACTATCGACCAGTCGCATTGCTTTCAGTTATATCAAAAGTAATGGAGAAAGCTATTAACCAACATCTGTTCTAAAGTACCTGGAAGGCTTCAACATCATCAGCGATCATCAATATGGTTTTCGGAAGTCCAGATCAACTGGAGATCTTCTAACCTGTGTCGCCCATATTTGGAACAACGCAATCGAACATCATGGGGAGTCTCGGGTTGTTGCACTGGATATTTCTAAAGCTTTTAATCGTGTTTGGCATGAGGGGCTTCTAAGTAAACTGCGATCCTATATGGTATGCCCAGTCGACTCTGTGCATAGTTGTCTAGCTTTCTTAAGGACCGCTCTCTGCAAGTGGCGATTAACGGATTTCTCTCAGACACCTTCACCATCAATGCCGGTGCCGAACAAACCCTCAAGGGTCCATATTGTCTCCCACTCTCTTCTTACTCTACATTAACGACCTTCTAGTGAAAACTAAAAACCCGATATTTAGTTTAGCTGACGATAGCACACTTATCTCATCTTTCTCTTTGAATGCGCAAACATCGGCTGCCGACGCACATCCTCGCAGACAGCATGAAGTATCACGCCTCAACAAAGACCTGGAAGAAATTTTGGCTTGAGGTGACAGTAACTAAGTCGAATTTAACGTTAAAAAACCCAAGCAGCAGTTTTCTCTAAGAAGGTTAACATTGGGGTACTCTTCCGAACCAGAAAGTTGTACACACCTCAACAGCTTTTGACACTATATATACAAAGCCCAGATTCGACCATCACTAGAGTACTGCTCTCATGTCTGGAGCTCTGCACCCAAACATACTCTTCGGCTGCTGGATTCCATCGAAAGGAGGGCCATTCGTCTGATTGGAGACCACGAGCTGACGAAGAACCTCGACGACCTAGAACATCTAAGACAGGTTGGGGATTTGACTCTCCTATACAGATATTTTCATGGAAGGTGCTCGGCTGACCTTGTCCTTTTAATTCCGCCCAGAGCGGCGAATAGCAGATATACACGACGAACAATTGCCGCCCATCCATATATTGTTAAGCTTAGTACTCCTCGAACTTCATTATTTAAGAATTCTTTCATCTGGAGGACTTCATCCTTATGGAACGACCTTCCCGAGGTCGCTTTTCCCAACGAATATAACCTCCAACGATTCAAAACCAATGTGAATCGCTTTTTGCGCACACGCACCACTACCAGAGTGCCCTAAAGGATTTTTCCTATAGTGCTTGTGTTTGATTATAAAGAAAGACAAAATCCAACGCGCGTTATATTTTTATGATTGATAGCTCAATCAAAGGATCTTCTAGTGTTCTTGTTAACTACTTTTACGATGTATATGGCACATTTCAATATCAGGAGTAAAAACTTTAAAAATCGATAGTATTTGATGCACAATTCTTCCTAAGTACTCGAGCCAGAAATACAGATATGGCAACCACAAGTCGATTCTCGCCGTTGCCGTTGTTTGTCCGTCGACGTGGTCGGTGTGAAACCGAGGGTTAAAGCAGTCCATCTCATTAGGAGCGCAAGAAAGATATGTGGGTTTACCTTTAATCATTATCGAGTAAGGAAATTAGCGCCACCAACCGAGATGGCAGTAACTAAAAATTCTTATAGAGTCGGTTGTATTTGCCAGCCCGTTTCATTAGGAAAGCAGAACCAGACAGGGATTAAAATTACTTTGACACGATAATAAATGGCTCCATTGTGTTCCTCATTTTCAATGCTAACCGCTTTTATCGCATGATCAACCGTGATGATGGAACAGTTTACCAAATAAAATCGGTTCACTTTATAAGAGGAAAGTGTGAAGAAGGAAGCAAAAATCATAATAGTATAAATTATAAACCAAGGGACTATAGTCACTCATTTAATCCCGCGAATGGATTTAGTTATAACTAGGAAATCCAATCCCGCACCCAAACTTTAATCCCGCAAACCTGCGGGATTGAGCCCATCGATCCCGCGGATCCGCGGGATTTGCGGGATAGCAAACAATGATCTGCGGTATTTTTGGTCGACGCGTCGGGGATTCTCCGCCATGCTGGGCTATTGAAAATACGTTAAACAGATCAGTTTTCTTGCGTACGTGCGATAGTAGGGGCGTTATTATATAGTAGTAGTAGTAGTATCTAGTGACATTTATCAAGTGGTTGAATATAATACAGGGAATTTAAACAGCAATCACAAAAATGAGTGTCAGTGTAGTTTACAAAAATAATAAAGGTTCAAGTTTAGTTTGGAATTACTTTTTAAAGTCTTAAGATGGTCTTACAGCTAAATGTAAGTTATGCCCTAGCATTATCAAAATCTCTGCTCGTTTCACCAAAGGTCTTCACACCCACTTACAAACAAAGCATAATATTAATTTGAAAGTCCAGAGCAGCAGGTAGTGTTGATATTGATAAAATAACACAGGAAATGAAAGCTAGTACTAGCAGTTCGAGTAGTTCGTTTAGTTCTAAATCTAATTCTTGTGTGCTACCTAAGAAAATAAAAATTACAGATTTTGAGCAAAAAGTTTAGATGGAGGATAGAGTGTTTCGAATGGTATAGCTAAAGATGGTATACCCTTTGGAAAGTTTATCACATCGACCGATATGCGCCAACTATTCGAATCAGAGGGCCAAAAATTGTGTAAAATCTATTCCGCCGACAAGTGTTGAAGCTGACCGTGCGTTTTCAGCCGCAGGATACATGTGCAATAAAATAAGATCAAATCTAAAAGATGAAACATTAAACATGTTATCCTTTCTCCGCAAATACTTTCAAAATCAATGTAACATGTAACCGTTAAACTAGTCGTAATACTATTGTATTGTACCTATATGCAATAAAGATTTTCCTGCTACTCTACTCTGTTTCTAATTGCATAAAACAACTTTTTATTAACATCACTCACATCGACTCCCGCAAATCCCTCGAATCTCGCACGTATAATCCCGCAATGTCAATCCCGCGAAATCACCGCGGAATCTAGCATTTGCGGGATTGGATTCCCTAGTTACACCCATTCAAGGGAATGGAAACACTTTAGTCCCGCAGTAGCAAGGGCGGATCCAGAACCTCGGTTTGGGGAAGGTAAAATTTCGGGTGTCATGTCCCTCATGCTTTATTTTTCTTGGATTTCCGGGAATAGTATTACCTACTAAAATTAACAATATGTAGGTATAAATCTATAGAAACATTTATGACCCCCCAAACCGAAGTTTGACCCCCCGCAAACCGAAGTTCTGGATCTGGTTGACATTATTATACAGGGTGTTATGGAAGACATATTTATGTGTTTACTTAACAGTATAATGTAGATTAATCATGCCATGTATTGCGATGTTGCCAGACCACTGCACGTGCCCTGACAATGCGTCGTTCGCCACAACGAGGTACGATGGAAGTTACTTTCTTACTTTCTTCCCCACTGCTCGATACGAGTAGAAGAACGAAACGACAACAGTCTCTGGCCTCTAAAAACTTCTTAATTCTAAACGTTTAAGGTGCTCTTGGTCAATAAATATAATGTAAAATTTACCGGTTATTATTTCAATAACGCAGACACAAAATCTAAACGCATCGTCTCGATCGCAATCGTAAATTCTATCTTCAAATAATTTGCTGCAGGAATGCTAGTTCAGTTGAGCAAATTACTGATGCGTGAAACAGCGATCAGCAAAAGTGACATCAGCAATGTTCTATCGACAGTATCCTCGTCTGAAGAACTGAGTTTATAAACTCAGTTATGAGAATTGTTGATGATGGCCTCATCACTCCGTCGCTATTACCATTCCTTTCACCAGGAAAACAGGAAATAATTCCTGCTACTTACTGCACTACTGCTCTATCTAATCATAATCTTCATATACCTTGCTTGCAGCCGGATGCTCGTTCACTGTATTTGCATGTGAAAACGGCAGCAGGATATAACGTGAAACCATAATATCATCGCCGCCTCGCAGGAACTCTACTACTGCTGCGGCTTTACTGAAACACGTACATGCGGCATTCCAATGGACTGCCGACGTCTATAGCCGTTCCTTTTATCAGGAGTTTAGATTTAACAGGAGGTGGAGGGAAGGTTACACTTACACTGTTGCCAATAACAATAGAAAATTGGATAATATCAGATTGAAGACTCATCAAGTAGCAATAAATGAGAACTAGCCAAACTAATAGCAAGGGAGAATATCTAGGAGTCTAATTGAGATGCTCCTCTTGTCAATAAGTTATTTAAAAATTTACCAATTTACCAAGGGTATCATGTTATAATAAGAGCAATATTACTTTATTTTCAGTTACAAGAATAGTAACAAGATGGCAATCACGCAATTTGGGTTTCAAAGCAGCTAAACTGATTGGTCAATTTGGGAAGAATGATGATAGTCACTGTAAAGACCACGGAGGAAATACTTTTAGAGTAATAGGAGAGCAGCTATTAGAAAATAATACGATCAACATTTTTGCTAAAAATATTATTTCATCCCGTCTCACCCAGGTATCCTTTAACTTTTTTAAAAGCATTGTATAAAATTTACTTTTACTTACTCAAGAACCCCGAAAATGACATGCGACTTAATATTTTGCAACCCATTTTACCACCTCCACGTTAAGTTTTTTAAATTCTAGCAATCATTGTACCTCGGGAAGCTACTCCATCTACCATTGGCGCCGATAAGGGACCCACAGCTTCGAGACGAGCCCCCCACGCTATCGCCGCCTACGCTACCACATGCAAAAAGAATCATTAAGATTGGCTAAGTCACAAGCACACAAGAAACATACCAAAAAGATATTAAACACCCTTTTTTAATACATGTCTTGCATTAATTGCCCGGCTTTGTATATCGGGAAAACTGTTAGGAGGCTTGATACCAGAATTAAAGAACACATCAATAGACCGGGGACTTCTGTATTTGGTCAACATCTTTGATTCAATAATCACAGTTTCTCACCAACATCTCACAGCAAAATTCTGCGCCATTTTGACCATAGTAACTTCAGACAACTTGACTATCTTGAGGACTTCGAAATACACAGACATTCAATCAGCGACCCTGACTCTTGTCTTAACCTAAGATTAAACATGACTAATAATAGAAATCCCATTTTTAAACTTTTTCAACATTGGGACCTTTCCCTGTTTTTCAAATTATCCTATCTACGCCCATGGATTTTAGTACTTATAATTCGGTTTTCGGTATGCAAATACTGTATTCTTGAAATCAGCATTTTGATAAATTATTTTCTTCTTTTCTTTTCAAAATTGAGGAGTCGCCGACAATTAAATATCTTTCTTTGATAGAACCTTTTAGTTTTTTAAAAATTTTAATATATATTTTATCTTTTGTTCCTTTGTTTGACCTGAGATACCCGTCGTCGATACTACGTCAGGTACCAAATGTCATTAGTGTTTATTTATACTTAAGAAACCACCACACAGTTAAATTAAAAAAGGGTGTTTAATATCTATTTGGTATGTTTCTTGTGTGCCCGAGGTGACTTTGACGAGTGAGTATACTCAATTAATTTTAAATTGTTAAATTTAACTTGTTTTTACGACAAAATTTTTAAAATTTGAATTCCATAATATGTCTTATACAATGACATGTCTGTTTTATTTTATTTTATTATTTTATTTCTTGTAGAGCCTTAGCCCTGATGATGGCCTTTTAGAAGCCGAAAGCGCTAGGCGTTTGGTAGAATTATATTACGCTGAATACAAGTAAGACGTTTTGTTTTATTTATATGACCTCTTAGATTTTTTCTTAAGTAGATAATTTGTTTGATTTATTAAATGTAACATTTATATACAGGGTGTCCCAGAATATGCAGGCAATCTCCCGGGTTCAGATAGAACACTTAGAAACAGGAGAAGTACCTATAAGTTTTTCTTCCTACGGCCCATAACGGACGTCCCTGGAAATCGTTGTTTTTTAAATAAATTTGTTAAGTACTAGGTGTAATTTAATAATTTTTTAGTAAGTATAATTGTTAGTAGATGAGTCTCCTTAAAATTCGCTCTTTTAAACTTTTAGTTTGCCAGGGACGGACTAGACGTAACACAAAAATGCATTTTTTTTTGTACACCTTGTATGATCAAGGAACGACAATAATATTTTTAGATACTATAAACCTTAAGCTGAAAAAATGGTACTCTTGATCAATGTCGATAAAATGAACTGTTTACGAAGAAAAAGATATTTTTGTTCAATATGATTTATATTCAGTATACGTAAATTCCATTACTAAGTTAGTAACTAATAAGACAAAGGAGAAAAACCGCAAATTTCAAGACACATTCATTCACTTTATCGACATTGATCAATAGTACCTTTTTTCCAGCTTAAGGTTTAGAGTATCCAAAAATATTATTGTCGTTCCTTCATCATACAAGGTGTACAAAAAAACAACATTTTTGTGTTACGTCTAGTCCGTCCCTCGCAAACTAAAAGTTTAAACCCAAACTAAATAAGCCTAATGTGTTTAAAAGGGCGAATTTTAAGGAGACTCATCTACTAACAATTATACTTACTAAAAAATTATTAAATTACACCTAGTACTTAACAAATTTATTTAAAAACCAACGATTTCCAGAGACGTCCGTTACGGGCCCGTATCTCCGTAGGGGGGGCGTACGAAGAAAAATTTATAAGAACTTCTCGTGTTATTTTTAAGTGTTCTAGATTGCCCACATATTCTAGGACACCCTGTATAAAATTGTTCCTTCTCTTCCTGATACAAAAGGTAAGATATTTTACATTTTTTTCGTCTAGTTTTCTGAACATAAACCTCTTTAATGTTTCCAAATTAATAATTTTCTTCTTTACATAAAAAATGCTTAAACACGCTTTCTTCTCTGCTTATGTATAATTTTCTCGCTGAAGATGAGGGTATCTACCTTCGAAACATGTATGGAAATTAAAAACTGAACTTTTATTAAACTAGTGGAGCAGACTATGAGTTTATTTTCCTCTCTACCACTGTACTGAGACATGGACTAATTTTTTCGGCTTTTCCGGGCCCCTTTCGGGGCCGCACCCGTGTTCTTCGCACACAAGGAACACCAGTAGATTCACCACTGCCACCGGATTGGACTTTACTCGACAACCCATCAAAAATTAGACAATTTTTTTACTCAGTCCCTTCTTGTGTTCGGTATCCCACCATCCATGTCAAGTTTCTGTTCTCCTGATTGAAAAATAGTCAAAATCGCCTGACGTCTATAATTGTCGCATTGCTCACATTAGTCAAATTCCAGAGAAATTGGGAAAATGAGTTTCATCAAATTTTACCGCAAATCTTCCCAAATTTTACTACTATTAGAAAATGTTCTTTGAATATCTAGTTTTGGAAAATCATATTATTTAAATATGTCGGACTGGTGCAGATATAATAATACTTACAACAGTTTATAATGGTGGCGTTCGCATTATACGACAATTCTCCTGTTTTTAAATAGCACAAAATGAATGCCAGCTAAGGGGGTATAGTAGCAGTTAATTATAGTACAATTAATTAAAAAATTAAGCTACTAGAAAGTAGAAAGTATTGAACGACAAATTGGTTTTCCGGTCGGCTTGCTGCTAGCCTAATACGGCCGAACAGAAAATCGACCGAATTGTGGGGTTAAACCCGATACCCGATCAACGTGATGAATCAAACCAACAAAATCAATGACTATTTTGTCAAAATTCAACTATAATAATTACCTCTACCATTGGTGTAAATCCTAATTAAATAGTGGGGTTATTACAAAGAATATATCACCTCATTTATTATTTTGATTCGCCAATGTGTTATCTATCTATCTATCTATTCAATATCAGCGGCGGCTCCTCCATTAGGTCATTGGGTCAATGACCTCCCTATAAAAATTTAGGAAATAAAACTTTTTTTTAAATTAGAATTTACTACAAATGTACCTACTATAATAATTTACCTATAATATTTGAAACGCCCCCGTAAACGCAAACGTGTAGTACGATTCAAAACGGGCTGGAGCCACTAATTGACCACGAGAGCTTAAATGGAAACGAATTTAGCCGAGCTCTGACGATTCCGGCAAGCGGCAGAAACATACGCGAAGTTAACCGCCGCTGGGTCAACAGCCCGGTTTATTGAAAATCTGAATAAGATGTACGTATGAACCTATGTCGTCCCATCATTAGTAATTATTAAATGCTTGGAAAAGAGATGGCAGGTTCCAGGTTGGACGTAGGTCGTAGGTCGCGCAACATTTTCATTTAGTCTACTATAATTTTGGTTGTAATAATTTGTCTTAATACGAATAGAAAAACCATTTATAAATAGTATTGCTAATTTTAATGAGCGTGTTATAACTCATTTTGCAAATGTTAAAGACCGAAGGGTTGATCTAAAATTTAAAATAGTTTAAAAAAATAATTTTTTCTATATTGGTATCAACTCCAAGCTAATTCGATGCCGTTTTTAGTATCGAACTGAGCTTGTCTCGAAACAATTTTATTTTATGATTGTTTGCAGAAAAAATTTCTAAAGTAGCGTCACACCTGTCAAGTTTACTTTCTTTGTAAAGCTGAACACAGCACTACAATATTTTACAAATTTAAAGCTTTGCAATTTCCGTTAACTCAGGAGGATTAAAATCATCTTGGTTCATATTGTTTAATTATTTAAGAAAATTTTCAGTTTTGCGAAAAAATGATAGACATGGATAATTTATCAAATGCTAAAAAATCATAATTTGATAGTACATATTACCAACATAAAATTTTCACATAAATATTTACGAAAGTTATATAAGTATAGCATGTATTTTTTAATATGGATTTTTCTTATTAAGAAAACGTAAAATAGAAAAAATAGTACCTATAAAGTACTTGTACTTTAATATACTATTCTTGTATCGCATATAGCGTAATGACCCCCCAATGAGATTGACCACGAGCCGCCACTGTTCAATATTCAATAAGCCACTAAGTCTATTGGTTCAATTCGAATCAGTTGGTTCAAATTCCAGAATAAATGATTAGTTAGACCAGAATAACATACTGATTGATTACCTACAACTTTATCAATAGTGCGAGTGAGCAAGCCGAGATTTGTCGTTGTTTATATGTTAGAGATTCTGTACTCCTGCTACACACGAAGTATGAAATCGGCTGAACTGTGGTTGGAACCCCGGCCATTGGAATAATTGTTGTTGTTGTTAATTTTATCGTCGAGCTTGGTCTCTACCTATCTCTTTTTACGTATATATTTTTTAGTATTCATAGTTTGGCATAGAGAGAAGAAGAGCTAAAATATAATGGACCAAACACAAAAGTAAATTATTATAAATAAAAGATTTAATAAAAAATCGTAAATAAATAAGTTCCTGTTCTGGTGGTCGATCGAGCCAGCCATAAAATAGCTTGACCAAAAATGCTCTCCCGATCAATGAGGTATTTCCGTTAAACCGTCAATGAGTGAGTAGCAAGCGATTAGGCGCAAAACTGGATTTAATTAGCAGTAAAATTGGAAACAGAAAAAAGTATTGAGTTTTCGATTTTCGTTATACAGGGTGTTATGGAAATGACGTATTATATTTAAATGGGTGACTCCTGGGGTGTCATAGAGAAGCGAAACATATTTTTTTAAAAATCGAACGTTTATTAAAAAGTGGGGTAATTCACCCCTAAACCCACCGGTCACTCCTCGGCACATTCATATATGATCATATTACAGTGCCAAGCTGTGTAATCAACAGATGTTCAGGCACAATGTTGCCAACTGTGTAAAAAATGTAAAACTTTAGATTCTTATAAAAATAATATTTAGTTTACCTAGTATCCAAATAGAAGTGAATCCAGGTGCCAGTACACTAGCAAGTAATCCAGGGCACAGACACCTTCAGGTATTTGTTTTTTTTTCTATGGGAAAAGCTTTATGCTCATCACGTACCCTGATGATAATGTGGAACTGCATAATAAGCTTATACCCACTAAACCCCATTCGGCCTCTCATTTCCAATCTCTCGGAACATTTGCACTAAATCACTTAAAGAAACACACGGACACCCACGAGTTTCAAATTAGTTTTTTTGAAGATATGCACTTATTATTAGATTACACAAAAGCAATAAATACTAACGCATAATTATTACACTTTACAATAACCTACCGTACCTACACATAAAACAACAGCACTATAGGATACAAATTATTTCGCAATAGAAATTCAGAAATAATAAAAACGCTAATTTCTAATGGGCTAATCAAACTTATTAATCCTTCACGGAAGAAGAATGATGAAATAATTATGTTGATAGACAGGACAATCCCTTCAAAATAAATAGTCTCGTCCAACTAGCGCGGTGCCATTTCCGAGACTATCATTATACAGAGAAGTATTACAGAAGGAAATTCTGCAATTTATGAATATAACCTTATAAAACATCGAAAGTGGCAACGCTGTATTTTTAAATATTAACCCCAGCCGCTGCCGTCGCGAAAAGATAGGCTACCCGCTCGATTGTGAAAAAACAGCTGTTTAAAGAAGCCGGCCGGTTTCCTACTGTTTTTACCAAGTTTCAAGCAGATTTGTGTGTTAAATTGTGTGTTAATACTTAAACCCGAGTTTAAATTATTAAGTTATTTGTTTTTTTCGCGACGGCAGTGCCCCAGTCCATTAGTTCAATATCGATCGACGGAACCAACGTGTTATTTATTTTTAAAATTTTTAGACGTTAAATACATTATTTCCCAGACCACTCAGACAATAAGGGCGTATTTGTCTACACAGTAGCACTTTAAAATACTAATTCAGATTGAATGGTACTTAGATGTGTTCATGAGACGCCATTTTGTGAGATTATTGTGCCGGTTTGTTTTTGTTCGGGTTACCTAGGTACTTGGTGTTTTTTTATAAATTAAGTTGGTTTTATTTAAGTCCGAAAAGCTAAATAAAATTGCATTTTTTTTTCTAAAGGGTAAGTGGCATTTATAAACTTTTAAGTTGTCCAGATCTGACGGGTGTCGTTCGAATTGAACAAATGAGAACATACCTGACCATTTATAAACTCCGCGGCGGTTCGTTCGAGTCAGTTCAAGTTTATAAATCAGAGATTGTTTCCCAGCGAACTGAACTGAACGTAAAAGTTTATTATAATGTATCCTGAAAAATAAACAACTTGCAATCTGTCAAACGGTTATTGACTTTCTAAAGAGTTTACTCTGAAGATATGACAACACTGTTCAAGATTCAGTGACGTTTTTCGCCATATGTTGCTTTGTTTACCCCTTCCTGACATGGGCACCACATGGTCATTTTTGGTTTGACATAAGGTCATGTACAGGGCATATTAAATTAAAGCGCCATTTTTGGATATTTTTCTTCAATTTATTTTCATCTCAGGAATTGCCGATTTAAATATAATACGATAAAGGCAGGCAAGATTCAATTTATTTTGGTTAAAGGAAATACATTTGTTATGTATAAGGAGTTGAAACCACTGTTTTAAGTCCGTCCGAAGAATGTCAGGAAATTTATTTTGGTCAGGAATATTCTGGAACTGGCAAGGGAATTTATCCGAAATATCTAGGATTATTAGACCTAGTATTTGTAGACGCCTCGTTAAAGGTAAAATAGACAGAGTTAGCTTGTAATCGGAAGAACTGTAATAGATACAAGTATATAAAAATAAACGAATTAACAACACCATCTATATAACTTGGGATCCGCCCTTATAACGGTTATTCTTAAACCTCACTGATCCTTCAAGGAATAGATTTTTATGGCATCTCTGACAGGTCAATAATAAAAGTCTGCCATAACAATCCTCTTCTGAAAATGGTCCGCTCTCGGGGTGGTCGCATCAATAGGTAAAGGGATTAGTTTCTGGCCGCAAAATCTTTTAAAAGATCTGTGACAAATTTGACCGAAAAGGATTTAGAAGTAATAAACAAAAAATATATTGGTAAATAGAAAAAATGTTTTAAATATTCGTTTTCTTGGTAATGACGTGTTTGAGGTAGTTACAAGAACTCATGGTGTCCACGTATAGGAAAATTTAACTTCAATATTTTATTTTATTCGTAAATAACAGGTTTATACACTAGGTACCCCAATATAGCGGGGTAGCGCTTAAAATCTAGCACATCTTCGCAGACAGCATGAAGTATCACGCCTCAACAAAGACCTGGAAGAAATGCTTTGCTTGGGGTGACAGTAACCAAGTCGAATTTAACGCTAAGAAAACCCAGGCAGCAGTTTTCTCTAAAATGATTAACATTACAGAACCGGATATAGTCATGGCAGGACGCGCATTGCTTGGCGTCAATCTGGGAGGATAGTCTCTCAGAAACTTGGAGTACTGTTCCGAACCAAAAAGTTGTACACACCTCAACAACTTTTGACACTATACAAGGCCTCACTAGAGTACTGCTCTCATCTCTGGAGCTCTGCACCCAAACATACTCTTCTGCTACTGGATTCCATCATTCCCATTCCCATTCGTCTGATTGGAAACCACGAGCTGACGAAGAACTTCGACAGCCTAGAACATCGAAGCCAGGTTGGGGATTTGACTCTTCTACAGATATTTTCATGGAAAGTGCTCGGCTGACCTTGCCCTCTTAATTCCGCCCAGAGCGGCGAATAGCAGAAATGCACGAACCACTGCCGCCCATCCATATGTGGTTAAGCTTAGTACTCCTCGAGCTTCATTATTTAAGAATTCTTTTATCTGGACGACTTCATCCTTATAGAACGACCTTCCCTAGGTCGTTTTTCCCAAAGAATATAACCTCCAACGATGCAAGACCACCGTGAATCGCTTTTTGCGCACACGCACCACTCCCAGAGTGCCCTAAAGGATTTTTCCTATAGTGCTTGTGTTTGATCATAAAAAAAAGATGCATGTAAAGGACCCCGCACGGAACATATGGGAATCAGCACTCGGTTAAAAACTAGTACTCGGGGATATTATCCAAAAATCAATGCTGATCAAAAGTCTCCATGGGCCCGAGGTCCGAAAATATACTGAACGCGACACAATGAAGATTTCTTACCTTGAAAGGTAAAAAAACCATCAATGATTTATAATTTCCGCTTATTTAAATAGAAATTTTTTAAAAAACTTTTAACAGTCGCCAATTTGAAATAGCTTTACAGAATCGCGCTAAAATTTATTAGCATACTGTGCTAAATATTAGCTTTCAAATGATGTATCACAAGCTGTATGTTTCTATTTAAAAAAAAGATCGACGTCGTCATATCTTTGACAAATGTCTATAAAAAAACAAACGAATAACGTCAAAATGTGAGCATATGTAAAACTAAATTGACGTGTCCGAGCGTTTTCCCCAAAAGTTACAGGTTAAGGCTATATTAATTTTAGTCCGGACTTCTGGGCCACCCGGTATATACAGTGCGCGTCTAAAGTCACTTCCCCCCTGTTAACTTTTGATTAACAAATGTGAGAATAATGAGATTTTGGCACGTTCAATAATTACTGAAATACTACTTTTTTGGCATAAGTTCTTTACTTATTCTTAAAAGATGGCTGCTGGGCGCCATTTTGAATAAGATTTTTAAATGGCAGGTGGGGTCGTGTGACAGCTCATTCGAAAGGTTTTTTCAATCTACTAACAGTCCCCAAGTTTGAGAAAATTTTATCAATTTCGGGGGTTCTGAGGATCAACAGAATGTTAAGCCTTTATTTTGTTAATCAACATCTAAACATTGCAAGAAGTCGAAACATACTTCTAGCCGCCATTTATCTTGAGTACAATAGACCACATTTTTTTTATGTAAATGCAAAGTAGGCTTTTTCAAAAATTAATTTGTTTCGGCCTGTCAAATAAATAAGTATTTGTCATTAAGTTATATCGCTTACTCTATCACCTGTGGTCTTAAAATACAAAGATTTGATTAATAATTCATTTAAAATGTTTCGTCCTATGGAAGAAAAAACAGAGGCAGTTTTAATTTTTGGGGAAGCGCAACGTTGTTACCATGCTGCTGAGCGCATTTTTAATGAATGTTATCCCGATCGCCCAATTTCAAGGCAATATTTGCGGCAATTAATTCAAAAGTTTCAAACAACAGGAAGTGTTGGAAATGCTAAAAGAAGTGGATGGCCCTCATTACTAGAGGATAAACAGATTGAGATAGTGGCTCAATTGATTATCAACCCGATGCATCCGACATCCCGTGTAACTGCTGAATGCGAAGTAAGTCCTAAAAGTGTTCAGAGAGTTTTCAAACGTTCTAAATTTCATCCCTACAAATTGAAAATGTTACACGAGTTAACCGAAGATGATCCGGATCGTAGACTAGAATTTTGTGAATTAATGGCTGTAAGGTTGAACCACAACCGAAATTACCATAAATGGATATGTTTTAGTGATGAGTGTACTTTCTTTCTAAACGGCAAAGTTAAGTGTTAACCGTCAAAATGTTCGGTATTGGAGCGATGTAAATCCTCATGTTTATAGGGAATGCAATACTCAGTTCCCTCAGAAACTTAACGTTTGGGCAGGTATTTTGGGAAACCATATTATAGGACCACTTTTTGTACAGGGAAATTTAACTGGACCGCTGTATCTTGATATGCTAGAAAATACCGTAGAACATTTGATTCTGGAGTGTATTGAAGAAAATCCTGACGAATTTGGTAATATGCCTATAGCATTTCAGCAAGACGGAGCTCCGCCGCATTATAGTAGAGGTGTTAAGAACTACCTTGATGAACACTATCCCGGGCGCTGGATTGGTCGTCGTGGTGCTATCGAATGGCCAGCTCGCTCACCGGACCTAACTCCTATGGACTTTTTTTTGTGGGAATTCGTTAAGTCTAAAGTGTTCATAACTCAACCGCAGTCATTAGAGGATTTGCGCCAAAGAATAATCCAAGTGTGCGCATCAATTAGTCATGAAATGTTTCATAATGTTCGCGAAGAATTTTACGATAGGCTATACATCTGCCAAGAAGTGAATGGTGGACATTTTGAGCATCTGATTAAGTAGTTGCCAACTTTTGAGCATTATAAAGTACTAAAATTAGCCATACTACTAAAAATGTAATTATATTAAGAAAAGTGGTCGCCATTTTGAAATGAATCGATAAAATGTTCTCAAACTAGGGGACTGTTTGTAGATTGAAAATACCTTTCGAATGAGGTGTCACACGACCCCACCTGCCATTTAAAAATCTTATTCAAAATGGCGCCCAGCAGCCATCTTTTAAGAATAAGTAAAGAGTTTATGCGAAAAAAGTAGTATTTCAGTAATTATTGAACGTGCCAAATTCTCATTATTCTCACATTTGTTAATCAAAAGTTAACAGGGGGGAAGTGACTTTAGACGCGCACTGTATAATAACCTACGACTCTGTTAGAACTGCAGCGCGCCAGCATCGGAAGTTTTATCGCCGATTGACCGATAGCAATAAGTTTATGCATCGAGCACATTGGCTATCACGCGCTGATGTTTGTTTCTTCTGCTGAATTGTTAAAAATGAAAATGCTTGACTTGATGACGTAAATATCTATTGACTATTGTCGTCACTGTTTGTATTGCAAGTTTTTTTCACACGAACTTGTGAATGTAACAAATTAATATGTAATATGTACCCAAGAAGTCATGCGGTGTATGCTTTAATAAAGCTAATATTATTATTTTTTGTTTGATGAAATATTGGCAAAATGAGGAAGCCTAAAGGAGATATTCATTCAATAATGGTTAATAATGGGTCCGCTTCATTCAATCGATTTTAAATAAAATATCAGTTTAAAAACTATAACATTGTGCTGCAGAATATCCCAAGAAATAAAGTAAAATATTCTTAGAGCAAATATTTTTAGTTTCAAAGTGTATATTTTTTCAGAGAACATTCCTGCGGCCAGTCAAAGAGGTCTACAACTGCAAAATCTAAGATTTGCCACATAAAAGTGGTGTAACAGAATTTCAACAATCAAGTTCTAGGGTGAAAAAGCTTAGAGAAACTTTTGATGTATAATGCAAACGATGCTATTGATGTTCTGAGAGATATTTTATACTATATTAAGATACAAGTTTCATAAGACATTATCTTAGAGCACGCGTTTAATTTAGAAAACCACCCGCGAAGCGGGTACAAGTGCTCCAATTGTCTTATGAACCGTGTATCTTATAATACTTTTTCTATTTGGGCCTTTAAAGTCGGAAAAACTTTTTCTGACCTGAATTTTTAAACTGACCACGTCTACTATTTGATTATATTTTTCAGTTGGACCGGAATGAGAGACCATTACAACCAAAAAGAGAAGTACAACTATTTTCACCATTCTTAACATCCTCGAAAACGGACGCGATATCCAACACCACCACCGTTCTCAGCATCCTCGAAAACGGGGGGAAAGTGTGTTTCTCTGCAGGGAAACCTCTTGAAGCGCGTTTAACCAATCTGGGGTGTGGTTGGCCGGTTTGAGGGGTTGCGCAACCCAAAAGAGAAATTCTGAGACGCCGCCATCGTGTTCAGCAAAATCGAAAAAAAGGGGGGGGGGGGGTACTCTTGTTCAGGCTCAAAATATTTCAATGTTCGTCTGACTCACATACGACACTACTTTGTATCAAAATTATTTTTCTGCACGGAAAAACACTGAATTTATTTATTTATTTATTTGCGGGCAATGCCCAATTTGTAGTAATATTGTTATAGTAAAGCTTTTATTGTACCTACCTATAAACTATAATATAGTTAGTATTTATAATGAATTTAGTACAATCATGGAATAGCCCTGGGAGGAAACGAAGCAGAAGCAATGATTTTCCCAATAAAATATTATAAAACTGATGAATTTTGAAGAATGGACCTCGCAATTTGTCAACCATTGTCTATTTTTAACTATCGCTCATGGTACCAGTTAGCGCGCGATTCTAGCCAATTAATACCCTGATGATAATTAAATAATTCCCATACGAAACGTGTGTTTAGCAAATTGACAATAAATTTGAATCCGGTTGCTAATAACGTCTAAAATTGTTTAGATCCTTTTGTAAAATTCCTGCTAACAATGGAATCGATAGGTTTCGATTATGGTAGTGATAATTGAAACGGTACACAAAAGATGTTTTGCGTGCTCGAAAACATTTACCTATTATGGTATTTTTACATTTAAATAGTCTGTTTCTTGATTTATTTTTATTTGCTTCTCCTACAATCCCTTTAATAATAATAATTTTAATATTAACGCACGTGCGCCACTGGTGATTAGAGGTGGAGAACTGTCGATAGCGACTATCGATACTATAGTAACGATCGATAGTAACGATCAATTCTATTGCTTTTTCTTTATATGATCAAACACAAGCACTATAGGAAAAATCCTTTAGGGCACTCTGGGAGTGGTGCGTGTGCGCAAAAAGCGATTCACGGTGGTCTTGCATCGTTGGAGGTTATATTCGTTGTGAAAAACGACCTCGGGAAGGTCGTTCCCCAAGGATGAAGTCCTCCAGATGAAAGAATTCTTAAATAATGAAGTTCGAGGAGTACTAAGCTTAACCACATATGGATGGGCGTAGTGTATTTCTGCAATTCGCCGCTCTGGCCGAGCACTTACCATGAAAATATCTGTAAAAGAGAGTCAAATCCCCAACCTGTCTTCGATGTTCTAGGCTGTCGAGGAGGAGGAGCTCGTGGTCTCCAATCAGATAAATAGCCCTCCTTTCGATGGAATCCAGTAGCCGAGACTATATTTGGGTGCAGAGCTCCAGACATGAGAGCAGTACTCTAGTGATGGTCGAATCTGGGCTTTGTATAGTGTCAAAAGTTGTTGAGGTGTGTACAACTTTTTGGTTCGGAAGAGTACACCAAGTTTCTGAGAAGCTATCTTGGCGATTGCCACAACGTGATTATGCCAAGACATATTTCCTCCGAGATTGACGTCCAGCAAATTAATAAATGAAGCGAGTGGAATTGCGTGTCCTGCCATGACTATATCTGGTTCTGTAATGTTACCCTTTTTAGAGAAAACTGCTGCCTGAGAGTTTTAGCGTTAAATTCGACTCGGTTACTGTCACGCCAAGCCAAAATTTCTTCCAGGTCTTTGTTAAGGCGTGATAGTTCATGCTGTCTGCGAAGATGTGCATCGGCAGCCGATGTTTGTGCATTCAAAGAGAACTATCAATAGTATTTGTATAATTTAAGCGTATCTGCATGATTATTACTAATTTTTAAATGGAAAATGATTGCTTCAAACATTTCTTTATCATTTTACCATTTTTCAACGCCGTCACAGTCAACTAGAAGTACCTGAACTTAAAGTCCGCAGCAAAATTGTCACATAAAAATATTAATTTGGTAATATTTCGAAAACTAAAAATTTCCGGATAGACCACCTTACACAAACTTACCATTATTCTTCATGATAAAATACTTATAAAATTTGGGGATTTCCAATTGAAAATGTATATTTTTTGCAGTTTCCTCAATTTCATTTTTAATCTTATTTTTTGAATACCATGTATTAATATTAAAATATATTGAAAAATCTATTATGCAGGTCCTTCTCAACCCAAATTAAATAATAAAGGCTTCTTTAAATATGTCAAACACGTTTAGACATTAGACATTAAACAGGTTAGGACATGATATACGAAATATGCCTAGAAATTTACATATAATCGAATAATGTTATAATATACAGGGTGTCCGGGAACATGTGGGAAATCTCCCGGATATGAAGAAAACACGTGAAAAGAACACTATAGGTTCATATAAACTTCTTTCGTATCGGCCTCCTCTTCGGAGATATGGGCTCCCAAAGAGCAGCAATGGAATCAAGTTTTTTACACATAATTATTGAACCACCTGGTATATTTCAATTATTTTTTAATATGATGTATACCAGGTAAGACCCGTCAAATTACTACCCAAGAAACTGTTGTGAATTACTCACAGCTGCAGGGACGGAATAGCTGTAACACTCATGGGCCCATTTTTTTTACGCCCTGTATGATGAGAACTTTGAACAATGTTTTTTACATACCTTTAACTATTGGCTAAGTATTAAGTACTCTTCATTCATGTCGCTAATCCTAACCGTTTTCGAGAAAACGTCATTTTATTCACACTGAGTCCTATAACTTCTCACGGGTTAAATATGAAAAAGCTTAATTTTAAAGGTTGAATATTTGATCGGAACAAAGATGTATCTTTTATTGAAATACGCCAAATACATGATATCATTAAAATACCGTTTTTCCGAAAACGGTTAGGATTAGCAACATGAATCAAGAGTACTTAATTTTTAGCCAATAGTTAAAGGTACGTAAAAAACATTGTCCAAAGTTCTCATCATACAGGGCGTAAAAAAAATTGGCCCATGAGTGTTACAGCTAGTCCGTCCCTGCAGCTGTGAGTAATTCACAACAGTTTCTTGGGTAGTAATTTGACGGGTCTTACCTGGTATATATCATATTGAAAAATAATTGAAATATACCAGGTGGTTCAATAATTATGTGTAAAAAACTTGATTCCATTGGTGCTCTTTGGGAGCCCATATCTCCGAAGAGGAGGCCGATACGAAAGAAGTTTATATGAATCTATAGTATTCTTTTATTCATATCCGGGAGATTTACATGTTCCCGGACACCCTGTATACATACAGGATATCGCATTTAAAATAAGCAAGTTGACACCGACTTCCGGTTAGCATACTGTCCAATTTTCAAAAGTGTCCTGTGTATAGTTTTTCATATATAGATCTAGGCGGTTCCCTGTGGGACACCCTGTATAATATGACAATTCCATAACACCGTGTATATTTAAATGCATTTACTAATTTACTGGATATTCCCCATCATTTGATTTCTCGAGTCACCCTGTATCTTCAATAGGCCACTGTACCTTAATACCCAATTGAGTATATCGTATGTTCTTTATCGATATACAAACATAGAGATAATCCTTAACCCGGCCTTACGAGAAAGATAATATTTATTTAATAAAAACCTGCAAGTCTCTTTCGAAATCTCCGCAAATCCTGTACACTTGTTGACAGACGAACAGCCGATAAAATTCACTTGTAAGCTGTAATCGCAAATAACGTAAGTAGGTACAGATAAAGAAATTTAATAACAGGAATTAATTTATTGAAACGCAGAGTCGTATCGGAGAAGCTGCGTGACAGGAAGTAAATATTTTGAAACAAAATTTAAAAAATTGTTAAATAAAACCTTAATTCATTCAATAAAAATGCACAATTTTAAGAAGAAAATATAGTATAACGTATGCCCATAAGTTTTGGCACAAACATCAGATGCCAGAAAATTGGTAATAAGAAGAAAATACCAAGTTGCCCTGGTAACAAAAACTTATTCGACACCTTCACTTAACGTTGACAGCAGTGGCGGCTCGTGTACTATGATAGAGGGGGTTCACAAGTGTGGTGAAACTATTTTTAAAATTTTATTTTTGTGTAACGACCAAGCAATTACTTTCTAGGCGTTTTAAATGTAGAAAGAAAAGAAGTAATAAGAAAATGCGTTAGGTTAAACATATTTTTATTTATTTTTTAATTTTACACAAGGAAATACAACTTTTGGAAAATAAGGAAGGATTTTTTTAGTGTATAGTGCTTAAACGTAAAGTCCGTTCTTCGGTTCTTAATTGTAGAAAATTGATCAATAACAGCCTCATTAAAGTTTGTAATACAATCTATAAATTTTTTTCATATATTATTTAATTTTTAAACTTTCTAATAAAGTCCCTAGATTTACCCTTTGTGGTCTGCGTTAAATTAATTTCGGGTTTAGGTCTTCCCGCATTCTTCACTTCAATTTTTTGCTCCAAACTCAAGGAGCTAAAGTTATTTTTTAAATAGTCCACCGTCAAACTATTCATTTTAACTTAATAAATATATAATATTAAAATATTAAAACATACACGCTCGAATTTCCCGAATCCCCCGCTGTCTCCCGCCACCTGTTGCTACAGAGAAACTGCATTATGCCCCGCCTACTTAATCGCCCATGCGAGCAAGTCTCGTCATTAACCTCGGCCGAGGCACGGTTGCCGGATCGAGTGCCTATAATATACAGTTTGGTTGACGGTACGATAAAATATTAGGGAGGGTCGGACTTTATACGATAATTGACGATACGATAAAATATTAGGGAGGGTCGGACTTCATACGATAAATATTATTCAATGAATATAAATTAATATTTTTTTATTCGTTTTGGGGCTGCACGTGCGCATGTGCTCCTGTGGAAGAACCGCCACTGGTTGACAGTTCAGTTTTTAATTTGATTAAGTCGATATGGCTTACAAATTAGAAATTCGGAAAAGTATTTATAATTTAGTTGGACAGGTCCCTAAATCCGAAATAATACGCATTTTTGAAAATCAAAATATATCGCGTAGAACCATTTATCGGACAATTGCTGAATGTGAGCAAGGTATTCCTTGTATGAACCTTCCAAAAAGTGGCAGGCCTAGAATTTTTATAGAGTAAGATCAGAAAGACTGCTCAGAAGGGCGAAAAACACACTTGGTACATCAACAAGGAAACTAGCACGACAATATCGAACATCTAAGAACACCCTAGCGCGGGAACCATCGCGGAATGGCCAGAAGTACCGACAACATTATACTGACAACATTGCACAGGTCCCAGATAATGTGAAATTTAAACGAAAGGCCAAATTCGCTGATAAGGTGTTAGTATGATGCGCTATTTTCACCAGGCCTTATGTGCAGACCAAAATATACCATTTGTTCTGCGAATCGACAACCCTCCTAACGTTCCCCAGTCTCGGCCCATAGAAGATTTTTGGGCTCTTTTATCTCGAAAAGTTTACGATGGAGGATGGGAAGCACAAAATGAGGAGGAACTTCGACGCAGGATATATAGAAAGTTCCGAGAAATCGATATAAATGCCGTCCAAAACTTAATGCTAGGTGTCCGCAGAAAGTTGCGTCTAGTGGAAGATCTTGGTCCTCTATATTTAATTTAAGTTCATAATTTTGTTGCTTATGAAACAATTAATTACTATGTATTACAAAACATTATTTAAATATGTTTTATTATAAAAAAAACAATTGGTTGAAATTTGTGCCAAAACTTATACGTTAGTTTACATTATACCGTTAACCTTCACTACAATAAGTCAACTATGTGATTAAATCCCATTGTGTAGGTCCCAACATCTTCAAACCGAAATAAATGGGTGCAGGGTCATATTGATTAATTTTTATTTTGAATTAAGGATACATCTACATATAATAGTATAATACTTAGGGATGCAGGTATATAATAGTATCTACAGGGTGTTATGGAAATGACGTATTATATTTAAATGGGTGGCTCCTTGGGTGTCCTAGAGAAGCGCTACATATTTTGTTTTTTTTAAATCGACCGTTTTAAAAGTGGAGTAACAAACACTCTTACACACAGATCAGTCCGCGCTACTGTACAACATTTCACCCAGAGCCAATGCCAATGTTGCCAAACTTAATGTAAAACTGAAATTCCATATAAAATTATAAAAATAAATTATTTTCTACCGACTTGTATTTATCTTTATACCTAAAGAGCGAGGAAATCCAGGAACAAACGCAAGTTTTTTTTCTTTTTCCTGGGAACACTCCTGGAAACACTTTATGTACACACAGTAATAGTAAAACAGAACCGATAGTTAGCTTTTGAAAATACAATAATACAGATTATACTACAGATTATTAGATTATATGACACGCGACGAAATTTGACGTCCAGAAGACACGCGTCAATAAAAACAATATTCAAAGATTATTTATGGACGTGCAAGATGCACACGTAAACCGAAAAAACAGAGCGGATTGCTGAGAGTGTGTTGGTGCTCGACGAGACACAACGTATCCGGCCGCTGGTTGATTTCAACTAACATACGCAAGCATTCGGCGCTATATGGAACTACTTCGCTCAGCCGATGTAAGGCGTCAAGAGGTCATTGGCATTTGACCTAGTGATGTACGTGGCTATTACTATTCCATACATATGTTTTTTCGCGTTGTTTAAAACATAGTCCGTCGTAAATGTTCTTCAATTAATTGTACAAAAAGGTATTACAGAATGGAAAAGTGTTTAAATTATTTTATTTTGTCTAAAGAGTTTAAGGTGTACATATGACAACACCGGCCAGAAATCCTTGATTGCTTACATGTATCGCAGTGTCACACACGTATTTTTCTGGTTTGACGGCAGGTCACTTTTACCGCTGAATGAATTGAAAGCGCCATTTATGGTTATGTTTCTTCAATTTGTCTTTATCTCAGGAATTGCCAATTTAAATATAATACGTAATTTACATAACACCCTGTATATTATTAACCAAGGTTTAGAACATGCGCAGAATGAAATTTGCAACCGATTGGAAATTTCGCTTTGCGAACGAACCTTTATTACAGAAACCATATATCAATTTGCAGCGGCGGCTCCTCCATTAGGTCATTGGGTCAATGACCTCCCTATAAAAATTTAGGAAATAAAACTTTTTTTTAAATTAGAATTTACTACAAATGTACCTACTATAATAATTTACCTATAATATTTGAAACGCCCCCGTAAACGCAAGCGTCTAGTGCGATATTCGAAATTGGGCTGGGGCCAGTAATTGACCTCCATAGCTTAAATGGAAACGAATTTAGCCGAGCTCTGACGATTCCGGCAAGCGGCAGAAACATACGCGAAGTTAACCGCCGCTGGGTCAACAGCCCGGTTTATTGAAAATCTGAATAAGATGTACCTATGAACCTATGTCGTCTCATCATTAGTAATTATTAAATGCTTGGAAAAGAGATGGCAGGTTCCAGGTTGGACGTAGGTCGTAGGTCGCGCAACATTTTCATTTAGTCTACTATAATTTTGGTTGTAATAATTTGTCTTAATACGAATAGAAAAACCATTTATAAATAGTATTGCTAATTTTAATGAGCGTGTTATAACTCATTTTGCAAATGTTAAAGACCGAAGGGTTGATCTAAAATTTAAAATAGTTTAAAAAAATAATTTTTTCTATATTGGTATCAACTCCAAGCTAATTCGATGCCGTTTTTAGTATCGAACTGAGCTTGTCTCGAAACAATTTTATTTTATGATTGTTTGCAGAAAAAATTTCTAAAGTAGCGTCACACCTGTCAAGTTTACTTTCTTTGTAAAGCTGAACACAGCACTACAATATTTTACAAATTTAAAGCTTTGCAATTTCCGTTAACTCAGGAGGATTAAAATCATCTTGGTTCATATTGTTTAATTATTTAAGAAAATTTTCAGTTTTGCGAAAAAATGATAGACATGGATAATTTATCAAATGCTAAAAAATCATAATTTGATAGTACATATTACCAACATAAAATTTTCACATAAATATTTACGAAAGTTATATAAGTATAGCATGTATTTTTTAATATGGATTTTTCTTATTAAGAAAACGTAAAATAGAAAAAATAGTACCTATAAAGTACTTGTACTTTAATATACTATTCTTGTATCGCATATAGCGTAATGACCCCCCAATGAGATTGACCACGAGCCGCCACTGTCAATTTGATCAATAGATGAGATTTTGAGAAATGTGCCAGGTAATTTCGCTGGTTGGTTATTACGGGCAGCCAAACCCATTTAAAAGGTACCCAAATTCTGACTATGTACCAACTTGCAGACTCAGTCCTGCATTGATTTCCACTTAAAAAAAATTAAAACTTTCCAATGCCACTGCAGGAACAAAAATAAGCTCAACGAAAAATAAAAATCAATATTGATTTTAGACGCGGCTGATAAACGGATCAGTCGTGAGAGAATACGCGGCACATCATCAGGTTTGTTCGATGTTTGTTTTACTGAAACAATATTTACTTCCTTTCGTTGAGCTCAAGGCAGGTTGATAAAGAGATAAAGCCTATTAACATACAGTTAAAAATATACTTTCATTGAAAGCTACATACATTATGAATATCGACGTATTATACTATTTAGGTAACCTGGTTTCATGTTTTAGAGGACGAATGAAATATTAGCAAGCACCGGTGGTTATCCCTTGGTAGGTACTCAAAGCGTTCCTTATCTCTGTTTTTAGGAAAAATCCTCTAGGACACTCCGGGAGTGGTGCGTGTGCGCTAAAAGCGATTCACGTTGGTTTTGAATCGTTGGAGGTTATATTCGTTGGGAAAAACGACCTCGGGAAGGTCGTTCCATAAGGATGAAGTCCTCCAGATGAAAGAATTTCTAAATAATGAAGTTCGAGGAGTACTAAGCTTAACCATATCGTCGCCTTGCATACGAAAGGGCGTATCTCAAAAAATCGATTTTTTTAGATAAGCCCTTATATTATGTCTTTAGGCGATATTTTATTGTTGTCAAACGGGCGTACCTTTATCTTTATTCCCTGCGGAGTTATTTAGAAAAGTAGTTTGGGCGAAACTCAATACAGCATATTATAGAAGCAGACAAAAAGGCGAATCTCAATTACGCCCTTTTGTTTGCCATATTTTATTAATTGTTTTTGAGTTACGCCCTTTTACTGATCCATAGTGAGAATTTCGCTCTGCTGGCTAATTTGTTATCGCGGTAGATCCATGATGATAGTGCCGCCTTCGAATCACCGGTGTTTTTTTTGATTGTTATGGTGCTATTCGATATATTAAAAATACAGGTAAGTGATCAGCTGTCATTTATCTACCAAAATCAAACGAAAGTGCAATATTCTATAAAAGACGCCTAGCAGTTTACAACTTTACAGTTTATAACTTAGCCACCAAAGACTGTTACTGCTACACATGGAGTGAAATAGATAGTAAAAGAGGCTCCTCTGAAATTTCAACATGTGTTTATAACTTTCTGCAGCATTATGACGAGAAGGGGACTAAAACAGCTAATTTATTTTCTGATGGATGCGCAGGCCAGAACAAAAATTCTATAGTTGCCACGATGCTACTTTACTTTGTCATCAATAGCAAAAACGTTGAGCAAGTCAGTCTAAAATTGTTTGAACCTTTTCATGGGCAAAGCGAAGGAGACTCCTGTCATAGCACAATTTCTACCGCAATGTCTCATTCAGGGAACTTGTTTGTTCCGTCACAACTACTGCCTATTTTCAAACTTGCAAGAAGGAAACAACCATACATTGTAAATAAGATGGAACATACTGACTTCTTAGATTTTAAAGATTTGTCAAAACAATTACGAGTTTTAAGTATCCGTGAAGACGATAACAAAAACAAAGTGAACTGGACAGAAATCTCAGAGTTTAAAGTTGAAAAGAAGGAGGCTAATAAATTTTTCTACAAGTTATCCCATTGTGATGAAACCTACAGAAGCATTACCCTAAAAGAAACCGGGACAATATTTTAAATTTGTCTGTTGGAAAGCTCAATAAGGAAAGACCTAAAGTAACAGCCCTTAAATACGACAACTTGGTTTCACTGTGCTCTGGAAAAGACCCGGTGGTAAAATCTCTTGACCACGTTGCCTTCTACAGATCGCTTCCCCACGAATAAAATGCTGATTGTTTATTGTATAAACATTGTGCTTAAGTTTAGTTTCCTTATTAACGTTTTTTCAAAGTTTATGTTAATTTTTTTGTACCAAAAATATATTTTTGCATTTAAATAACGGGGCGTATCTTTTTTTAGCAATCTATAAATCCAAACATTAACAGCACACAAAAGGGCGTACCTCATTTTGTTTAAACTTTTTTCTCTTTTTTTGCAATTTCAAAGATATTTATTTAAAACATATTTAGTGTGTATGTATATAGTGAATACGTATTCTTTTTGTGACTGAAAAACCCAAACTACAGCCATAAAAACCTTATGGTATTCTTGAGGCAGAAGTTTTAATTGTATCAAAAATTTAAAATCGCTCTCCTGCAAAACTATCAATTTTGAGATACGTCCTTTCGTATGCAAGGCGACGATATATGGATGGGCGGCAGTGGTTCGTCGTGTATTTCTGCAATTCGCCGCTCTGGGCGGAATTAAGAGGGCAAGGTCAGCCGAGCACTTTCCATGGAAATATATCTAAAAAAGGGTCAAATCACCAACCTGTCGCCGATGTACTAGGCTGTCGAGGTTCTTCGTCAGCTCGTGGTCTCCAATCAGACGAATGGCCATCCTTTCGATGGAATCCAGTAGCCAAAGAATATATTTGGTTGGAGAGCTCCAGACATGAGAGCAGTACTCTAGTGATGGTCGAATCTGGGCTTTGTATAGTGTCAAAAGTTGTTGAGGTGTGCACAACTTTCTGGTTCGGAAGAGTACACCAAGTTTCTGAGAAGCTGCTATCTTGGCGATTGCCACAACGTGGTTATGCCAAGACATATTTCCTTCCAGATTGACGCCCAGCAAATTAATAGAAGAAGCCAGTGGGATTGCGTGTCCGTCCATGACTATATCCGGTTCTGTAATGTTAACCTTTTTAGAGAAAACTGTTGCCTAGGTTTGTCTAATGTCACCAAGGGAAATAGCATAAGAGGTCCCTATTCCCTAAATGATAGTCTATAAGTTTCATTTCCTTTCAACATTGTATTTTATTTGGGGCCAGGAACAAATGCCGTGCTACTGGTAGCTACGCTCCTGTGCTCCATAATGACTGCTTCCTACCTTAAAGATCTGAATAAATCTAAAATTTTACGTACATGGAATAGGTTTAATGATGGGCATTTTTAATGATGGGTCTTTAAAAAATCAACAATTTACCAACATTATTTTTAAGTTTTATGGCATTAAGTCATCAAGAAGGGGACAAATTAAGGAATTATGGGTATTTAAATAGTAATCATAGGAGCTGCGAAAAATTAGACCACGATGGGTGGTCATGTGGGCTAGAATTAATAAGTGCTTACTGATCTTTTTATTTCGTTTCTGTGGAAAAAGGCGCTGCGGGTTTGTATGATAATTAAGATTTTATGGGAATGGGATAATGACGTATCTCAAAGTTTCTTCGATGGATAAACATAAAAATTCATCGGTGCTGGAATCCAGCAATTTCAGATAAATCCAGATATAGTCGAATGCTATAGTTGGCCATTAACAAGTTATTTTTTAAGCATGACATCAATTACCACACGAACACTAAACGATAATTATTTATTATTATTTACCTCCTCAATTTACACCAGAAATAATTTGTCATTTGCGTACAAGACGATAATAAATATTCAAGTACTGAAAATTCAATTAGTAACATCTTTCAAATTGAAGCCACGTCTGAAAGGTAACAAAAACAAATTGCTTTTGTCCTTTGTAACGCACTGTTGACATACTTTTATCGCTAAACTAACAAATTTTACGATGTATTTTCTAAATTACAATTACCAATTGCAAAATGTTTGTGCTTTAGTATTACAGAGAACGTATTTCCTCTAAAATAAGTTGGGTATCGTTCGTGCTGTGCCCTATAAATATTTTTTTATGTACAGGGTGTCCTATTTTCGACACTTTTATAGGGTTTGTTCTCCGTAATTGTTAGTGCTATCAAAAAAGTATTGTAGGTGTCATGTGCTCTTTTTGGGTCAAACTTAAAGTGGTAAAATCAAAATTTCAAAATTTTAGCTCGCTTAAGAGATACGGGGGAAAATCAAAAAATTGACAATTACCTTATATTTTCTTAGTTAAAAGAGATATAGAAAAATGTTTTATATAGAAGTCTCTTTATAATGATTGTTGAACAATCTGCCGTTTTCATAATAAATATATGGGGGTCAGGTAAAAAAGTTATCGGACCTTTCAAATATATAACACACCATGGATAATATTGGTTTCCTAGGCGATTTATTTAAACTTTATTACTTTGAAACGAAATAAAAGATTCGGATTAAGGTAAAAAATAACGGGAATCATCGCAAATGTTCGGAATATGCCTTTAAATGGTTACCGTTAGAGATGTAAAGGTAATATTACCGAGGTAATGTTACCGTAATATTACGTAATATTACCGGTAATATTACCGATTTTTAAATTACCGGTAATTTTACATCTCTAGTTACCGGATAGCGTGCAAAATCTTGGGCCATTTCTTCGGTATTCCACCTTCAATATAAACTGATATCATATCAAATTTTTCAAAATGTTGATAGGCCATTTTCGCAAGTGAATATGTAAAAATGAAATTGACGTTAAATGTTAATAGTCAACATAGTTGTTTCTAGTCGAGTTCCATGGTCTACCGTGGTTTAAATAAAGTTTAATAAATCGCCTGGTGTGTTATATATTTGAAAGGAAATTAAGTAGTCTCTTTTTAGATTAAAATATACAGGGTGATCCATTTTAAAAAAATGAGGTTAGGTCCGATAACTTTTTTACCTGACCCGGTATACTTATTCTGAAAACGGCAGATTGTTCAACAATCAATATAAAGAAACTTCTGTATAAAATATTTTTCTGTATCTCTTTTAACTAAGAAGATATAGGGTAATTTTGAAATTATCAATTTTTGGATTTTCCTCCGTACAGCTTGTCGTTTCGTTCTGCGGCTACCAAAACTATTTAAAGAATGCAGACGAAATATTATCGATGTTGTCAAATTATTTACCAAAGATCTAATAAGTTTTATGAAATTTATTATTTACATCTTCTATGAATACAGAACTTAACCTAATCGTTAAAAAGTTAGAAAATATTATTAGTCAGACTGAAAAGCTGAGAGGTATTTTGAGTTTTAATTAATATGTTCACACCTCATTATTTTAATTACCGCACGAAATTAAAATATTAATTGAATTATCTATTTACTAGCAAATCTGACAACATGTGAATACACATTTACTCCAAACATTTAGTCGATTAATAGGATCGCTTCCGCCTCTATTTTGTTTCACAGCCTTAAACAGAGACAAAAATATAATATGCGAATAATTTGGACACGCCTCCGCAGACATACGCCAGACACATGGCACTGCTATGCGCAGACGCGCTATGATTTTTGACCAGCGGCAGCGAGTGGTGGAGGTTACGTGTATTATTATAATTAATAGCACATCTAGTAAAAAAACTACTTTACGTTTTTCTTTGTATTGCAATGGCATATATTCGTGGAAAAACTTTGCATGGCCAATCTTGGGAAATTATTGCTAGTTTTTATAATCCTTGTGATGAGGAAACTAGAAATAATGCATTTAATTTGCCGTTAAAACGAAATTTGAACAGGGTCTCGATGTATGCAGGCGCTGGTATTAGCGTGATTAAAAAAAATTATAAGGAAGATGAAGCAAAGCAAATAATCCTGAGAAGTTGTTATCGTCTACCGACAAGAAAAGGTCACGTTTATCAGTTACAGACAAATTAAAATTTGTCTTTAGTGTAATAAGACGCATTATGGAAAAGTTATATCTAGAGTTTAAAACAGGTATATAAATTTAATTAATATATAATATAATAAAATACTTTGTACTGCTTGCAAAAATAAAAACAGTTACAATTATCAAATTAAATACCGAATTAAGAAGAAAACATTAATTTATTAGGGCCTATCGTCAAATATATACACAGTGTGCCAAGGCGAAAAATTCTTTATGATTGATTTTCCGACCAAAACCCATTCTTTTAAAAAAAATTCTGTTTGTTTAGACTTTTAGTTTATAAACAATATTGTTTTATAGATTTTAGTATTTTTATATTTAATTTTAAAATAATAGTAGCACGCTCATGGATTGTCCCTATGATCTGTTGGCTTCCTTCCCCCTTACGGATACCGCGTAGCCACAGATCCAAACGACAAGCTATATCTCTTAAGAGATCAAATATTTTCAAATTTTGATTTTACCATTTTAAGTTTGACCCAAAAAGAGCACATGACACCTACATTACTTTTTTGAGAGCACTAACAATTACGGAGATACCCTATAAAAGTGTAGAAAATGGGACACCCTGTACAGGGTGTATCAGTAAGGTGTCTCGAAGCCACACCTTACTGACACACCCTGTAGACATTACTTCATACGTTATTGGATTGTTTAAATATTTTAAATGGTAGTGATCGCCAGATACCGTTATAAATATCGGTATTTTATCGGCATATCGGCAAATTTTCCCGATAATCGGTATCGACTAAATAAAAAAAAAGTATTTTTTAAATTTCCTACATATAATAGGTACTTCAAATAAGATCAACAGTTCCAAATAATGCTCCTGTTTTTCTAAAATAACTAATATGGAACTTAAAAAGTCGATTAAAAAAAAGATATTTAGTTATCAGTAGATTAGCTACTTTTAAATGAAAGTAGGTTAAATACTAAGTAGCTTAGTTACTTTGTAATTCTAAGCAGCTTGTAGCCAGCTAATTTTCTCCAGTAGCTTCCCCAGCATTGGATATTCCGTTTATATCCATCCGATACTTTTTTAAATTTTACTTCGCATTTTTTATACAATTTAGTTTTGCTGACGACAGCACACTTATATCATCTTTCCCTTTGAATGCACAAAACGTCGGTTGCCGACGCACATCTTCGCAGACAGTATGAAGTATCCCGCCTCAAAAGGACCTGGAAGAAATATTGGCTTGGGGTGACAGTAACCAAGTCGAATTTAACGCTAAAAACCCCAGGCAGCAGTTTTCTCTAAAAAGGTTAACATTACAGAACCAGATATAGTCATGGACGGACACGCAATCCCACTGGCTTCATCTATTAATTTGCTAGGCGTCAATCTGGGAGGAAATATGTCTTGGCATAACCACGTTGTGGCAATCGCCAAGATAGCTTCTCAGAAGCTTGGGGTACTCTTCCGAACTAGAAAGTTGTACACACCTCAACAACTTTTGACACTATACAAAGCCCAGATTCGACCATCACTAGAGTACTGCTCTCATGTCCGGAGCTCTGCACCCAAACATACTCTTCGGCTACTGGATTCCATCGAAAGGAGGGCCATTCGTCTGATTGGAGACCACGAGCTAACGAAGAACCTCGACAGCCTAGGGCCTAGAACATCGAAGACAGGTTGGGGATTTGGCTCTCTTTTACAGATATTTTCATGGAAAGTGCTCGGCTGACCTTGCCCTCTTAATTCCGCCCAGAGCGGCGAATAGCAGAAATACACGACGAACCACTGCCGCCCGTCCATGTGTGGTTAAGCCTAGTACTCCTCTAACTGCATTATATAAGAATTCTTTCATCTGTAGGACTTCATCCTTATGAAACGACCTTCCCGAGGTCGTTTTTCCCAACGAATATAACCTCCAACGATTCAAAACCAACGTGCATCGCTTTTTGCGCACACGCACCACTCCCAGAGTGCCCTAAAGGATTTTTCCTATAGTGCTTGTGATTGATTATAAAAAAAACCTTATTAAAAATAAAATCCTCATTTCAACCCATTAACTAGAATCACATTTCGGTACGTGTAGCTCGCGTGTGGCCTCCACGGGTTCCAAACGACCATGACGTACCGTGGCAATGTCTGGTCGGGTGACCAAGCGGGGTGACCGGGTACCGAGGCGTTTCGCGGTACTGCTTCGCTACGTGTGGCCTCGGCCGAAACAACGTACGCTCTCGTCTAAAGCTTGACGGTCGGAAATATTACAGCCGCGGCACGTTGCCGGCGCGGCGCCGGCACAGATTTGAATTATACAGGGTGTTTCTTAATAATATGCTAATATTTAAGGGGGATATTATTGGGTCCATTTTCAGAAAACGACGACATAAAATCAAGAGACGACATTTGCTCAGCAACGAAAGAGGGTCGAAATTTAAAAAACATGTTATACAACGAGTCCAAGATAAGGAGGGCCAGTACAGGGATCTCGGAAACCGTAAGAGATACGAAGTCGGTGAAATGGAGGTAAAGTTGCGCATTTACGTGCCTAATAATATGCCGTTTAGAAAGTTTTAAAATTCAGAGTAGTTCCGGAGATATCCGGAAAAAACCGAAATTCTGAAAAATCTTTTATTGTTTTCCTCGGTTTTCTTGAGATCGAATTCTAAAGTAAATTGCACTTTTGCATTGCCACTTTTTCCGCTCTATCTAACAGCGTTAATTGTTTTGTAATCCCACGAGTCGTCTTCGAAGGGCCATTATCAACTTTCTGTGTTTATATACGGTCCTGCTTTTCTGATATTGGAATTTGATAGCTTTTTTCTTCCGAATGCAAACATTGTGGTTTAATGACGTTTCGACGGTTTTTTGAACAACAGCAGGAAATTTTGGGATACGGCCCTGTATTTCTCCTAATTTTATAAATAATATCTCATAAGTAAGGTCTAAATTTTTACTTATGTTGGACTAGTTCAATAAATAACAAATAATTTAATAATAAACCACAATTTATAACTAGGTCGTATTTTAGCTTTAATCTTCGTTGTATGTTCATAAAATAAGTATACCTAAATACCATGATATTATTATTTCATTTCACATACTATTAAATGCGTAAAACCTTTTAATACCTTTGAAAGAGAGTTAAAAACGCTGACAGCGGTATAAATCTCCACAAGAGATTTAAAAATCACTGGCCCGTTGACGTCACAAGCCACACCACCATCGGCGTGGAATCATACCTCTGCAAAAAAAGCGAAATAATATTGTAGATGGGTACACATAATTTCTAAAAAATTATAGTTAGAATTTGTAATAAATTTAGTAAAATCATATAGTATAGTTTTTGCAGAATTATATCGTTGATCTCTTGACTGCAATAAAACCTCATTATCTATTCGACCATAAAATAAATAAGGAAATCCCAAATTTTAAAACCTTTTCGAGCAGAGCCGGACCAACCGGACAAATTCAATTTATACCTATGACTGATGCATATATATAAATACAAAGTGATTTTTAATAATTTTAATCTTTAGTGGTTTTCCGGCGAGTAATTTTTAGTTAGGCTTATTAGTGGTAGAATGTGGCGTCCTTGGAATTGTGCTGATAGGGGGGCATCTTCAAGTGTCGGGAATGGAGACTTAAATATTTAACAGCTGTTAAACAATTTAGAGAAGAAAATCGTCCAATTATTTACCTTGACGAAACATGGTTCGATACCCATGACACTCCAAGAAAAGGTTGGCATGATTCTTCCAAAAAATCTCAAACCAAGGCACCATCAGAGAACGGGTTTGTTCCAAATTGTCTGTTGCTTTGAGCTAAAAACATAGCAGATTCTTCTTTAGATTACCATCAAGATACCGACGCACAACTTTTTGAAGATTGGTTTAAACATAGACTCCTTAAAAATATACCTGAAAATAGAGTCATTGTAATGGACAATGCTAGTTATCGTAGTCGGCAAGCAAAAATCATTCCCAATTCTAATAATACAAAAGCAGAAATTCAAAATTTTATGATTGAAAATGATTTATATTTTGAAGAAACTTACAAACTGCTAGAAGTATTAAAAGCTTTTAAAATAAATAAGGAATACGAGTGTGACAAACTTGCAGCAGAAAATGGACATACACTGTTGCGTCTTCCTCCGTACTATTGTATATTCAATCCTATTGAGCTAATATGGCACCAATTAAAATCCAATATTAGGAGAAATAATATTTCTCCTACATTAAATGCGTCTGTAGTAGAATTAATTAAAAACAAAGTAAGACAAATTTCTGCAGACAGCTGGAAAAACTGTGCCAGCATGTACTCAAGGTGGAAAATTCTTACAATTGTATGATTACAAATGTTCAACCCTTAATTATAAGTTTAGGCTTAGATGAAGATAGTGATAGTGATACATAGTTAAATTTTGAATAATTAATCAATAGTTTCTTAGAATTTAATTAATTTTTATTGTACTTGTTATCCTAATAGTTATACTTTTAAATTATATTATTTTCAATTATCATTAATTGTTATCATTATTTTACATTTATTATAGGTACCTAAAACTAAAAATACCTATCTATTTATTTCAAATTATAAAAATAAATCATGTGGTGTGGTATACATTTTCAAGCCGGCCCTGATCCCATTTATTGGGCTTTGAAGAGGTTCAGGCGTATACAATAGGGTTTAATCAGGTAGTTTATTTATGGCAGTAAGAATCAACGGTATAATTCTGCACAAACTATACACTAATAGTAAAAAATAATCTCCAAATTACCGCGTAGTTTTAACACAACTTGGCAACGCATAAAATTGTGCCGGTTACGCAGTAGACACTTAAACAAAATACGACGCCGAAAACACGTGAAGAGACGTAGGTAGCAGTACCTGATGGGATTTAATGTGCAGAACCATGAAATTTAAAGCGTGTTGTTTATGTGAAAGAAATTAGGGGTTAACAAATTTTAATGGGATATGGTTCTTTTGACTTTTATGAATTTCAACTAAGTGTATTCGTACAATGTTTTGGAATCATTGGGTCTAGTTGATATCAGGTTCGTTCCAACCACCCTAAAAATCGTACAATGTACGGTCAAGCACATGCGTAGTAGTCGAAAGCCGTTCCAACCGACACAAAACGGTGTATCGGGCGATCCAGTTTGTGTTCCAACCAAATTTGTGATCGTTCGCAAACCAGTTCCTGAACGGTGTAAACGATACATGGACAAGAGCAGGAACCGTTTGTACTGACTTGCGCCGTAAGAATTTTAACAGTTGTTTTTGTATTCCTGGCATTCGTGCAGTTCTTTTAGCCTTGTTTTGTGGAGTTGTTGCTGAATATTCTGATTATTTAATCTTTTCTTATTAAATTTATATAATCCGATTCCTAAACCTATAAGATATTCTTACCATTAAACACGTTATTCTCTTGCATAATTATTAAATACAACAAAAAGTAACGACAAAAGATAATAGTCAAGCTTAGACGAAGAAATTAAGCAACAAAAGTAGGGTTATGATTTATGATAATTAACTAATCTTCTTTCCTAGTCATGGTCATAAAAACGTAGCAACCCTGCGTCTCTTGTGCATCGCCAACAAACAGTGCAAAATTAACGCCTGCGCACAAGATCGATTCCAACGTGTCGTGACGTTCTAGAACGATACAAAAATAGGGTGTTGGAACAAACCTATCAGCCTCAATATATTCCAGATTAATATTTATATGCTACCGTAAAACCCCGATTTCAGTTAAAACCCTTTTTTCCTAGGCTTTGGAATCATTTGGTTACCTACCACTGGCTATATCAAAACACAAATCCAGTCTACACCCATATATGACTAGATATCAGTGAACCTATGAGAAATTCCATAATCTACATATTTTTTTAAATTCTGTTCCCTGACAGAACATCCAAGCATACATTCCAAGTTTTCTTTGGTTCTAGTTGATATCAGCCTCAATATATTCCTGATTAATATGTATATGCTACCGTAAAACCCCGATTTCAGTCAAAACCCTATTTTCCTAGGGTTTTGAATCGTTGGAGGTTATATTGGTTGAGAAACACAACCTGAGGAAGATAGTTCCACAAGGAAGACGTCCTCCAGATGAAAGAATTCTTAGATAATGAAGCATATTTCCTGCCATATTGCCGCCTAGCAAATTAATACGAACGAAGTCAGTGGAATTGCTTGTCGGAATGAATTTAAAATAGGTCTGACCTGTTATACAACATAACCATTCTGAGTGATAACTGCTAAGTGCTAACCAAGATTGGATTAGTTACTGAACGAAATGCTTGGTTACCTACCACTGGCTATATCAAAACACAAATCCAGACTACACCCATATGACTCGATATCAGTGAACCTATGAGAAATTCCATAATCTAAAGAAAGTTTTTGAAATTCTGTTCCCTGGCAGAACATCCAAGCATACATTCCAAGCCTTCTTTGGTTCTAGTTGATATCACCCTCAATATATCCTGATTAATATGTATATGCTACCGTAAAACCCCTTTTTTCCTATAGGGTTTTGAATCGTTGGAGGTTATATTTGTTGAGGAACACGACCTGAGGAAGATAGTTCCACAAGGAAGACGTCCTCCAGATGCAAGAATTCTTAGACAATGAAGCATATTTCCTCCCAAATTGCCGCCTAGCAAATTAATACGAACGAAGTCAGTGCAACTGCTTATCGGAATGAATTTAAAATACGGCTGACCTGTTATACAAACTAACCATTCTGAGCATACATTCCAAGCCTTACCTATTTAAATTGTCAAAAATTGTCAGTTCCCATACCGCCGCTGCAAAATGCTATTTTATCAAAATTTTCAAACGAAATTGAATCCATAGACATGTCTGCTCTTATACTAAAGATACATAAATTGTTTTTTACTTTAATAGCATAATAATACGCCACAATATAATACCATGCAATTAGAAGATCATAACATACCATAGGTGGTCTAGTTTTCTATTGAAGTCTACCAGACCACCACGAAGACGAATTCAATTTGGATTTAGTGGCCTATATAATGATGGCGGAATACCACGTTGGCAGGTGATCTTCATTCAAACTCTTTTGTTTATATAATGTGGCGTTTTTTGGTTTTGCGAGGAACGCGAGCGTCAAAAGCTTGATTTGGCAACGGTCTTTCAGTCCGCCATCAAATTAAGCAATTTAGCTTTCAAACTGGCGGCGATGGACCTTAAGACCACACAGAAGATACCTTTAATTATTTAATTTTTCAACAATGGACGGAGGTATACAGGGTGTTAATTTTGAAAACTTTCCACCAGTAATATCCCGCTGGATATTGTGAAGGGGGGCGCTTTTACAGATTATTTCAGAGAGGGGTAGATGTTACCCTTAAAATCTAAAATGGGAAGGTTAAGTGGCACATCATTTTAAAGGTTCAAAATTTGTCACAATATTTAATATTGTGACTCCCTACAGGTACAGTATAACCTCTCAGCTAAACTTTAAACATCCAATAACCCTAAATATCATTAAGGATTTTTCGGAAAGAAGTTTTACTGTATACTATCCATCGAAAGGAGGACCATTCCATTCATATGCTCGGAGACCACGACACTCTAAAAAATGGTCTAGTTTAGGATACCAAGATAGTCTCAATAACAAGAAAATTTAGTGAAATTGGCGATAAGAGGAAATTTAGTATCGAATGCCAAATTTTATTGCTACGATTATTCTAGTTGAAGTCACTAATAACTCTTTTTAAGTCAACCAAGTACTTCTAGTACCCGAAAGAATAAATATTTATGATAACCAATATAGTTAGTTATTAGGAACAACATCATGTTGTTTCAACAATTGTGTTTATTAATTATTACCTATTTTATTGTTAAAAAAAGAGCAAAGAAATATTAATTACTAATGTATGGAAAAATTATTATTTTTCCAGACCACCCGATGATACCTTATACAATTATACAAGCACTTTAGAATACTATTTCAGATTGAATGGGTCTGTCGCCGAATTGTAAAAGAAATTTGGAAATTTTGCAAGATCGGTGCGTACGTACATCATACTATGATATGAGTGGAGTACGTAGCCCGAAACGTCCGTCCGTTTTGCGCTTAGTAATTGATAGGTAACTCTAACGTTCTCCTTATCTGCGCGTTTTTACGTGGGACGTTTGTTGATAACCCCCGTATAACCAATTTACCCCTTAGTTTATTTTTAAATTTAATTTAATCTGATAATTAGCTAGATGGCAATGTATGGAATTTTAATTTTGTCCCCTGTTGGATTCTAACCAGAAGGTGTAATCCCCCACCAAGGATTTGATTATTATTGCCAAACTAACTATTGAACCATTTAATTTGGAAGATGTAAGAACTGGTCGACACTATCTGTAAAGTGGCCAGTCTTAGCAAGTAATGAAAAAAATCCACCGCAATCTGAAAGCGTGCTTACTTAATTATTTTCGTACACGATTTGATTTTCGATTTTTCGGTCGATTCTTGTATTGTCCAGGGATGCCAGGCATAATGCCATTGCCGACTTGACACGCACGTGTCAGTCGGTCTTGGGTGGGCCCACCACCTTTTCCCGCTAACTGGAAGCTGTCAGCGGTCCACCAGCGCAATTGAAGAGATGAGGGCAAATTTGTCATAAGAAAGAATGAATGATTTTAATTTAAAAGTATAGTTTGTTGAACGTAGGTCGAGGCCTAACTGATGTTCAGACTATACTTTTGATTTATTGGCTCGGGCGCGTCCAATTAAATATAACAACAATGCAAGTTTGTTATATTGGAACACGGAGAGCTTTTTTTTTTAATTTTATGTCCTTGTCTTTGAGGGTGAATTTAAGGGGGTTTGTCTTACGTCAGTCGAGTAACGCGACCCGAAGTACTAGTGCGATAATTATTTACATTTTATATTTACAATAAAAATTATCCTACACTAACATTCTGCGTTTCAAACCAACCTATCATTCCTCTGTCACGTACTCCCATTTAAAATTTAATTATTTACACTATTTATAATGTAAAATAAACCTAAGCTAGCATTTTGTTTCTCAACTAAAGAGAGTCTAACTACCCTAATAATTTCCGGAAGAAAAATTATGACTCGCGGCAGTGACTACTAATACTAGCCTTAAGATATTTTATTTCACACTTACTCACTATTCCGGACTCAGAATGTCTTTGTTCCTTTTGTCACAATCGGGTTTGTTCTTGGAAAACTTATTTATACTCGCGCCAGCAACGAGTGTTTGAAGGGATTCCAGCGTTTTTTATACTCGCACGGAAACTACGAGTGTTTAATAAATAGTCCAGTATTTTTATACTCGCCGGAAACACGAGTGTTTAATGACGTTCCAGTATTTTTAAACTCGCCGGAAAACACGAGTGTTTAATGACAGTCCAGTATTTTTTTTATACTCGCCGGAAACACGAGTGTTTCAAATAAAAATTTTCTCAGGTAAAATCCGCGGCTAAAAACACTCTAACACCTGTAGTGTTGCGGATCCCGTTTTGAAAAAAAATAAGATCGCGTTTGAGTGAGGTCCTGAGGCCGCGGCGTCCGGCCACGATAAAAACCCAGAACCCACTAAAAAGAACTGCCTCCTGCAGAAATTTCTTTAGCCGTCTCATTCAACGTTACATTACGTCATCCTGGCCGATTTATCTACCGGTAAAGCCCGTAAAGTCGTTGCCGTTCTCATAATTTCTGCTGACATGCATATTGAAAGATTACGTCAACCTTCGATCCAATATTCGTTAAATTATTTGAAATAATTAGACGAAAAAAAATTCATTAATTTTCTAGAATTGGAAAAAAGGTATTTTTACAACACTGCCAAGAAAAGGAAGCCTTTTCAATTGATAGGATGTAACCACCTGCAGACCGGTATAGAACTCGTTAGTTCTCGTCAGTACAGTAAAGGCGTACATCTAATACTTCACGCCGTATTATCAACGGTAGTCGAGAAAATACTGCGCGCAGCGCCATCTCGTAGCAGCAAATGGTGGCAGTTGGTGTGACGCCAGGTCTCACATCGTACCTTATTACTACCATATCTGGCCAATAACAATAATTAAGTAAATTAGTATAGGGAGCTAATTAATAAAAAAGTGTTAGTTTCAACATGATAATGTAGTTATGTTAACTAAGAAGTAGTTAAAAATAAGAGTTAGTCTGTCAACTAGATCATCTTATTCATCGTAATTCAGTTAAAACGAAAATTTGTTTTCCTAACTAAAAATTACTTTTACATAAGCTAAAACTTTAACAGCAAGATAAAATTTATATATTATTTATTTATAATTAGTCTTAGATACCAATACCAGATGCATTTTTTAGAGTGAAGCTGACAAAGAACCTCGACAGCCTATATAATCTAGAACGTCGAAGATAGGTTGGAGATTTATCTGCCTTTTACAGGTATTTCCATCGCAAATATTCTACTGGCCTTTCCTGCTAAAATTTCACATAGAGCGACAAATAACATAAATAGATGACGGAGCAATCTTATGTGGTTCAGCGTAGTACTCCTCTGTACTGTGTTATTTAAGAATTCTTTCATCTGGAAGACGTTGTCCTTGTGGAACGACCTTCCTGAGGTCGCGTTTCTCAACGAATATAACCTCCAATGATTCAAAACCAACGCGAATCGCTTCATTCGTACACACAGCGTTTTTCTTATAGTGCTGGAATTTGATCATAAAAGAATGCGTATTTAGACATCTGAGTCCACTTTTTAAATACTGAAAATAATATACACCGTGTCCAAGACAAGGAGTACAGGGATCTCGGAAACCGTAAGAGATACGAAGTCGGTTAAATGGAGGTAAAGTTGCGCATTTACATGCCTAATAATAGGCCGTTCAGAACGTCAGAACAAATTCCCAGCAGTTTTTTTTATGATCAAACACAAGCACTATAAGAAAAATCCTTTAGGGCACTCTGGGAGTGGTGCGGGTGCGCAAAAGCGATTCACGTTGGTTTTGAATCGTTGGATGTTATATTCATTGGGAAAAACGACCTCGGAAAGGCCGTTCCACAAGGATGAAGTCCTCCAAATGAAAGAATTCTTAAATAATGAAGTTCGAGGAGTACTAAGCTTAACCACATATGGATGGGCGGCAGTGGTTCGTCGTGTATTTCTGTTATTCGTCGCTCTGGGCGGAATATAGTTCCGGAGATATCCGGAAAAAAACCGAAATTCTGAAAAATCGTTTTATTTTTTCCTGGGTTTTTTGAGATCGAATTCTAAAGTAAATTGCACTTTTCCATTGCCACTTTTTCCGCTCTATCTAACAGTGTCAATTGTGTAATTCGAAGGGCCATTATGAACTTTCTTTTTTAAATACGATCCTGTTTTCCTGTTATTGGAATTTGAGAACTTTTTTTTCTTCCGAATGCAACGATGTATGACACAATGTGGATTAATGACGTTTCGATGGCTTTTTGAACAACATCAGGATATTTTGGGATACGGTCCTGTATTTCTCCTAATTTTATAAGTAATATCTCATTTAATTAAGCTTTAAATTTTTATTTATGATAGACTAGTTCAATAAATAACAAATAATTTAATAATAAACCACAAATAAGTGAACAAAATACAGAAACATTATTTCAAACTTCTGTTGATTCGGGATTTAAAAGAAAAGTAGGCTAAATGTTCGTTTATGTACTTTAGGGATTTAAAATACCCTTTAAATCCCTATTTTCAGGGAAAAAAGTGGTGCTTTAAATCCCTAGGGTGTAAAGTAAAAATACCCTTTAAATCCCTATTTTCAGGGAAAAAGTGGTACTTTAAATCCCTAGGGATTTAAAGTAAATTTCTTTGCAAAAAAATATAAATTTCGAAATTTATTTTCAATAATTCTATTAGATAATATAACATGACATCGGTTTCTTTGAGATCAAATTCTAAAGTAAATTGCATTTTTACATTGCCACGCCTACTTTTCTTTTAAATCCCGAATTAACAGGAGTTTGAAATAATGTTTCTGTATTTTGTTCACTTATTTGTGTTTTATTATTACATTATTTGTTATTTATTGAACTAGTTCAACATAAGTAAAGAATTTAGAGCTTACTTATGAGATATTATTTTTAAAATTAGGAGAAATACAGGACCGTATCCCAAAATTTCCTGATTTTGTTCAACAAACCCTCGAAACGTCATTAAACCACAATGTGCCACATCGTTGCATTCGGAAGAAAAAAAGCTCTCAAATTCCAATATCAGAGAAACAGGACCGTATTTAAAAAAATAAAGTTGATAATGTCCCTTCGAAGACGACTCGTCGGATTACAAAACAATTAACGCTGTTAGATAGAGCGGAAAAAGTGGCAATGCAAAAGTGCAATTTACTTTAGAATTCGATCTCAAAAAATCCAGGAAAAAACAAAACGATATTTCAGAATTTCGGGTTTTTCCGGATATCTCCGGAACTACTCGGAATTTTAAAGCGTTCTTAACGGCATATTATTAGACACGTAAATGCGCAACTTTACCTCCATTTAACCGACTTCGTATCTCTTACGGTTTCCGAGATCCCTGTACTGGCCCTCCTTATCTTGGACACGTTGTATATTATATAATACACATAATCTATTTCAGTAATAAAAACAAGGGGTGCATGTATACAGTCCTATACACCATCATATATTTATCACAATTAATTAAGTGTCGAGACTAAGACTCCTTTGTGTCACAAGAGCGACCCCTCCGGATGTAGTTAATCAGTTAATCATTGCCTAATAACCGTTAAAAACGTTTTTATATCGGCAATCGTCTGTTTTTATTTATCTGTTTATACCATTTAAATGATTCTTTTTATTTTGAAACAGTGCAACGTTTAACATCGAACGCCTGTCGGTGGAATTCAAAGAATCTGTTTATCGAAATGAGATTCGAAATGGAATGAATGGTACACACTGACACAGAACAGGATCGTCTACAGCTATCAGTTTTAGTGATGGTGAAATTTGGTTTCGCAATGTCGGTGGACGTAATTTAGAGTACGAAGAAATACGTAGATTAAATTATGACGGTCCAAATAGAATCATAACTTTTGGGGCATGTCAATTGGAACGGTATTGACAATGAAAAAGAAATTATTTCCTGATCCTTTATCAGAAATAAAAAGACAGTAGAGCTATCTGAACAATCGAATTATCGAATAATTATAATTGGAATCAATTAACAAGTGCCCTCTGTCTGTAATAGCACTTGCAGCAAAACATCATTCCTGCATTGATTACTTACACAATTCAAAATAAGAAGTAGTTAAGAACCAAAGATCTTGTAAAACTCCAGATAGAAAAATGTACATTTCTAGCCTACGCAACGAATACAATCAGCCTTTCCCACCTCTTTCGGTCAATATTGCAGCATAGCCAGATTGTCACACTATCATAAAGGTATCTTGCAAAATTTAACAATTACAACTGGTTTAAGGTTAATCCGCAATTGCTCTTCAAATGAATTTATTTTCCCCCTTTATTGTCGCCTTATTGAGAAAAAGACACGAAGGAATTTTTTCAAGCGAAACGTACGTACTTTATACCATGATATGAGTGGAGTACGTAGCCCGAAACGTCCGTCCGTTTTGCGCTTAATAAATGATAGGTAACTCTAAACGTTCTGCTTATCTGCGCGTTTCACGTAACCCCCGTATAACCAAGTTTCTTGTTAAGTTTTATTTGAATTAAATTTATTAAGTAGATGGCTATTTTTTGGAAATTTAATTTTGTCCCCATTTTTGAATTCTATCCAGAGGTGAATTCCCCACCCAGGAATTATTTATTTAGAACCAACCTAACTTTCTTAATCATTAAATTGTGAATATATGTGTGAGTGCTGGTCGACACTATATCAGTAATGTCGCCAGTCTTGATATTCAATGAAAAATTCATCATAATTTAGAGACGCTCCTACTTAAACTATTTTCGAACGCAATTTTCTCGATTATAGTTTTTCGAATCGAATAGGTGTTTTTTGTCAGGGATGCCAGGCAATTAATGCCATTGCCGACTTGACACGCACGTGTCAGTCGGTTTTGTGTGGGCCCACCATCCTTTCCCCGCTAACTGGAAGCTGTCAGCAGTCCACCAGAGCAATTGAAGAGATGAGGGCAAATTTCTCATAGGAAAGAATGAATTATTTTAATTTAAAAGTATAGTTAGTTGAACGTATGACGATGCCTAACTGATATTCAGACTATACTTTTGATTGTATTGGCTCGGGCGCGTCCAATGAATATAATAACAATGCACATTATTATTTGGAACACGGAGGGCTAGTTTTATTTACTAATAAGCTAATTACTTGTAATTTATATACAATCAGAATTAACCTAAACTAACATTCAATTATTTCAACCAATCTATCACTCATCTCATTTAAACTTAGATTTATTTTATTTTACAATATAAAACTACCCTAAGCTAACATTATATTCCCAACTAAACTAATAGTTTCCAAAAAATGATATCACGCGGTAGTGACTACTCATACTAACTTAAGATATTTTATTACGGACTTACTTCTTATTCCGGACTCGGAATATTTTTTTTTAACGTCACAATCGGGTGAATTTGGAAGATATTTCAGCATTATTTATACTCGTACTGAAACATACGAGTGTGGAAGATAGTCCAGTATTATTTAAACTCGCCAGAAAGACGAGTAAGCGAAGATAAAAATTTTCTTAGTGAAAATCCGCGGCTGACTGTTCTCGGAATATTTGGTGTAAAAACACGCTGAAACCTGTAGTCATCATTGCGGCCCCCGTTTTGAAAAAAATAAAATCGCGGGTGAGCGCCGTTCTGGGGATACCAGAAAACCGACTGACTTCTCCCCGGAACTTTTTTATTCGTCTGTTTCAAATGTTACGTCATTCTCACCGATATAATAAACTGATGACGGTGCCCGTTGCGGCAAGAGAGAGCGGGAACGAAATTGCCGACATTGCAAAATTCTAAGAAGCCCGTCTGATTTTGCATGTGGAAAGATTATATTAATCTTCGATTCTAATTATTTGTGAAATTATTTAAAAAATAATCCAACGTAAAATCCTCATTATTTTCTTTAATTGGAAAAAGTCAGTTTTTCAACACTATAAACTGTGAAACGGCGATGAGAGATTTTTAAAAAAAATATTATTGTACTTGAAGGTATCAAACGAATCTCGAACTAATTCGACTGCACTCTGGCAACATCTATTTTTATTTTACTATGCTCTAGAACCCCAAGAGCCAAACTAGGAATGACTAAAAATATCGTAAAAATTACAGCGTTGGTGCTGTTTTTTTATAACGAAGTGTTGGTTGTTTTGTGTTTTTTTTTGTGATTATTGGAGAAAAATCGTCTTTATTATAAACACTTATGGTGCATTCATGTGTAGTTAGTACAAGAGTGGATTATTTAACTAAGGATTTATCTTTTCATCGGTAAGTATGGTTATGTTTTAATATTTTACCATCTGATATAACCAGACTTCAACATTGTTGCCATTCAGCGCACACACATGCAGTTCTCTCTTCCACCTATTACTGAATTTCAATAACATTTCACACAATCACAGTAGTTTCCAAGAGTCTTATGAATGGATTATTGGACCTGTGTTAAGAACAAACAAATGCTATTTATCTTCTTTTTTGTCAAGGGCAATAAAAACCTTCTCGGTGCTTTGACCAACCGGAAAAGCCGCGCTTTCACCGCATAATTTCTGTCCGTCAGCACGTGCCATCGCGTCGTCTTCGAGGATTAAAAAACTAGCACCACGTCCGTTTGTGCACCACGTCCACCTTTGCACCATGTCCTCGATGGCTTCTCGTCGAGTGAAATTCGTAATGATCACGTCCAGAGGAAGTGGTCACTTCTTTACGGAATTTATAATTTCTTTGTGCGGTCCTTTTCCCTTTTCTTAATTTGGTCATCTGTTAGCACGTGCGAAGACAATAATGTACTTTTTTAAAAATAATTTCATAATTGCCATTTCATACTTTTGTTAGTCCGTATTGAATTTGTTGCATAAATTTCTAATTAATAGTTAAAAATCAGTTGGTCCTAATTATGACAGAGCATGTAAACTTTGAGAAGTACGATATGCTCGTTTGTTATATCCAGTGTAACGAAAATACAGATGGAGCATTAGAAGTGTATTTGAATAGGTAAATATAAGCCCTTATGTAGTAATTCTATGAAATTTATAAATTTTCTTAAATTACTTGTAGATATCCCGAAAGACGATAACCGGATAAACGAATTTTTTCAAGAATAAAATCAAATTTAATTGAACACGGTTCATTTTCTAAACCTCGCCCTAAAATCTACCACAAGGATAGTCGCGAGACTGATGAAATAAATGTCTTAGCTTCAATTGAAACAAATTCAAGTATTTCTTGCAGAAAAGTTGAAGGTTCGGTCGGAATAATTAAATAAAGAGTGCAAACAATCCTAAAAAAACACAATTTTAACCAATATAAATTCCACAGTGTACAAAACTTACATCCTGGTAATGCAGTTTTGCAATTGGTATTTACAAAATCTGAATAGGGAAACAATTTTGAAAAAAACCGTTATATGGTCTGATGAGGCTCATTTTACCAGTGCTGGCATGTTTAATCGACAGAATACGAGGTTCTGGTCTCAGGAAAATCAGCATGTAATATTTCCAAACGAACGGCAAGGCAGATTTGGCGTTAGCGTTTCATGCTTTATACTGAATAGCAAAATAGTTTATAATATATTTGAAGGAAGCCTTAATGCAAATAAATATTTGGAAATTCTGGAATGATCGACTATTGTGGAGCATTTATTTCAATTGTCAATCTCTGAATAAAAATATTATTCTTAAAGTAGGTACCCACCTACATTTTTTTTACCCCATCATATATCAATACTCCGATCAGACGAATAGCCCTCCTTTCGATGGAATCCAGTAGCCGAATAGTATGTTTGGGTGCAGAGCTCCAGACATGAGAGCAGTACTCTAGTGATGGTCGAATCTGGGCTTTGTATAGTGTCAAAAGTTGTTGAGGTGTGTACAACTTTCTAGTTCGGAAGAGTACCCCAAGCTTCTGAGAAGCTATCTTGCCGATTGCCACATCGTGCTGGTACCAAGACATATTTCCTCCCAGATTGACGCCCAGCAAATTAATAGATGAAGCCAGTGGGATTGCGTATCCGGCCATGACTATATCCCGTTCTGTAATGTTAACCTTCTTAGAGAAATTTGCTGCCTGGGTGTTTTTTTGCGTTAAATTCGACTTGGTTACTGTCACCCCAAGCCAAAATTTCTTCCAGGTCTTTGTTGAGGCGTGATACTTCATGCTCATAGGCGTAACTAGAGGGGGGGCCAGGTGGGCCGTGCCCACCCCAGTGTTTCCGAAGTTCGAAGCCATACATACGTCATAGTGACACTTGACATTAAAATCCTACTAGACTAGGGGCTAGGCCCCCCCTACAAAATCATTCTAGTTACGAAAATGTTCATGCTGTCTGCGAAGATGTGCGTTTGCAGCCGATGTTTACGCATTCAAAGAGAAAGATGAGATAAGTGTGCTATCGTCAGCAAAACTAAATATCGGATTTTTAGTTTTCACTAGAAGGTCGTTAATGTAGAGTAAGAAGAGAGAGTGAGACAATATGGACCCTTGAGGAACACCGGCATTGATGGTGAAGGTGTCTGAGAGAAATCCGTCAATCCCCACTTGCAGAGAGCGGTCCTTAAGAAAGCTAGACAACCATGCACAGAATCGTCTGGGCATACCATAGGATCGCAGTTTACTTAGAAGCCCCTCATGCCAAACACGATCAAAAGCTTTAGAAATATCCAGTGCAACAGCCCGAGATGATGATGATGATGTTCGATTGCGTTCTTCCAAATATGGGTGACATGGGCTAGAAGATCTTCAGTTGATCTGGACTTCCGAAAACCATATTGATGGTCGCTGATAATGTTGAAGCCTTCCAGGTACTTTAGAAGATGTTGGTTAATAGCTTTTTCCATTACTTTTGATATAACTGAAAGCAATGCGACTGGTCGATAGTTGTTAGTAGCTTTTTTGACGTCGAGTTCTTTCAGGATTCGTTTGTTCGGTCACGACGGGAACACGATTTCGGTCATTTCGGATTGAACTGCAGGAATGTCGGGTGGTGTTCTTCCCTGGAAATCTACAGTGGAATGCAGGGGGCATGGGCTGCAGGAATATACTAATCGTTTGCATATTTCTCCACATTCTATGGCATTTATGGTATTTCAGATTCCCAACCGGTCCATGCAATCAGTCTTATCTATTCTAGGAATTATGACCGTCCTAAAAAACAATTTATTTCCATGATAATTGTTGCGGCGGGGGCCTGCGGTGTCGTAACTTAACGCGCGTGTTTGTTTACATCCTGTTAGTGGACAAGTTCTAGAACGTAGTGGCACTCTCGACGCTCGATAGGACGTTCTGTCCTTCAACGTTTCAATGCAAAAGATAGAGATGAACTAATGATTGCGACGAAACGATGGTAGTATGGAACGAATCGAGTTTGCCACGCGCTAGCCTTGCTGAGTAAGTCAATGACGCGACCATCGGTATCGGGCGACCATGAATCATACGATGACGATGATTACATACATGTACGACCTAAAATTATATAAAAAGAGAAGGGTAGTGACTGATTAGTGATTATTCATGGTTTTTCTGATTGCTAATGTACATTGTACACGTTTAAAAGTAGAAATTATTAAAGGCGAATTCTGTGTGAGCAATACGATGCACGGGAAAAATTAATAGGAATCATCGATTCGCCTTCTTTATATCTGGTTTGTTCCCAGAATATGCGGGCAATCTCCCGGGTTCAGAAAGAACACTATTTCTTTTTTTTTATGATTAAATACAAGCACTATAGGAAAACTCCTGTATGGCATTCCGGGAGTGGTGCGTGTGCGCAAAAAGCGATTCACGTTGGTTTTGAATCGTTGGAGGTTATATTCGTTGGGAAAAACGACCTCGGGAAGGTCGTTCACAAGGATGACGTTCTCCAGATGAAAGAATTCTTAAATAATGAAGTTCGAGGAGTACTATGCTAAACCACATATGGATGGGAGGCAGTGGTTCGTCGTATATTTCTGCTATTCGTCGCTCTGGGCGGAATTAAGAGGGCAAGGTCAGCCGAGCACCTTCCATGAAAATATCTGTAAAAGAGAGTCAAATCCCTAACCTGTCTTCGATGTTCTAGGCTGTCGAGGTTCTTCGTCAGCACGTGGTCTCCGATCAGACGAATAGCCCTCCTTTCGATGGAATCCCGTAGCCGAAGAGTATGCTTGGGTGCAGTGCTCCAGACATGAGAGCAGTACTCTAGTGATGGTCGACTTAAAAATAACAGGAGAAGTACCTATACATTTTTCTTCCAACGGCCTCCCCTACGGAGATACGGGCCCGTAACGGACGTCCCTGGAAATCGTTGTTTTTTAAATAATTTTTTAAGTACTAGGTGTAATTAAATAATAATATTTTTGGATACTCGAAACCTTAAGCTGAAAAAAGGTACTATTGATCAATGTCGATAAAATGAACTGTTTTCGAAAAAAAAAATATTTTTGTTCAATATGATTTATATTCCGTATACGTAAATTCCATTACTAAGTTAGTAACTAAAAAGACAAAGGAGAAAGACCGCAAATTTCAAGACACTACCATAAACTAACACTGGCATAAGTACATGTGAAAAAACCATAGCAGCAATGAGGGAATTTTATGAACATAAACCAACAACGAATGCAAAAAACCATATTGAACAAAAATATTTTTTTTTCGAAAACAGTTCACTTTATCGACATTGATCAAGAGTACCTTTTTTCAGCTTAAGGTTTAGAGTATCCAAAAATATTATTGTCGTGCCTTCATCATACAAGGTGTACAAAAAAAAACATTTTTGTGTTACTACTAGTCCGTCCCTGGCAAACTAAATAAGCAAATGTGTTTAAAAGGGCGAATTTTAAGGAGACTCATCTACTAACCATTATACTAAAAAATTATTAAATTACACCTAGTACTTAATAAATTATTTAAAAAACAACGATTTCCAGGGACGTCCGATATGGGCCCGTATCTCCGTAGGGGAGGCCGTAGGAAGAAAAATGTATAGGTACTTCTCCTGTTATTTTTAAGTGTTCAGTGTTCTGTCTGAACCCGGGAGATTTCCAACATATTCTGGGATACCCTGTATAATATTAACAGAGAATTTTTATTTGTATTGGAATTCGATCAGAGAATAAAATAGCAACTAATATGTAGTCACGTGTAAGCAGTAAAGCACTCGTATTATCAGCCTTTTTTACGGCGATTTCCTCGTAAACGTACCCGGTGCTTTTTACATGCAAATAAACTTTCGAGGTTTCGTCATTGTTCCACGCACCGTCAAGGTTTTCGAAATAATTAACCGGAGACATGCACGCGCGCTGCCGTTTCGAAAGGGAGTTTTTGCATGAAAATGTTATGAGGTGTTAAGGCGAGTCCGAATTACGCTTCCGACTTGGCATATTTAGGGTGTGTGATGCAACTATGCCGGAGGCTGATTTTCAGACGCAATTCTAAATTTAAAGTAGTTTATATGTTTGCAAAATATTCTTTTGCGGCGGACGCATAAACAATATTCTTCCAGCAAATATTTTCAGCTTCAAGATGTATAAGTTTTCAATGAGAATATTCTAAGAACTGCAGAATTGCTATGTAAAAACTGTTGCATAACATAATTCTGCAGTTAAATATGGGTTTACAGAGAAATATATACAGGGTGTTATGGAAATGACGTATTATATTTAAACCGGCAATTCCTGAGATAAAGACAAATTGAAGAAAAATACCCATAAATGGCGCCTTCAATTCATTCATTGGTAAAAGTGACCTGGCGTCAAACCAGAAAGACACCTGTGTGGCACTGCGATACATGTAAGCAATCAAGGAATTCTGGCCGGTGTTGTCATATGTACACCTTAAACTCTTTAGACAAAATAAAATGTAATATCTTTTTGTACAATTAATTGAAGAACATTTACGACGGACTATGTTTTCAACAACCCGAAAAAACATATGGAATAGTAATAGCCAGGTACGTCACTAGGTCAAATGCCAATGACCTCTTGACGCCTTACATCGGCTGAGCAAGATAGTTTCATATAGCACCGCACGCTTGCGTCTGTTAGTTGAAGACCAACCAGCGGCCGGATACGTTGTGTCTCGTTGATCACCACCACACTCTCAACAATCCGCTCTGTTTATTCGGTTTACGCGTGTATCTTGCCCGTCCATAAATAATCTTTGAATATTGTTTTTATTGACGCGTTTCTTTTGGACGTCAAATTTCGTCGCGTGTAATAAAATCTAATAATCTGTAGTATAATCTGTATTATTGTATTTTCAAAAGCTAACTATCGGTTCTGTTTCACTATTACTGTGTGTACATAGAGTGTTTCCAGGAGTGTCCCCATGAAATAGAAAAAAAAATGATTGTGTTTGTGCCTGGATTTCCTCACTCTTTAGGTATAAGGATAAATACAAGTAGGTAGAAAATAATTTATTTTTATAATTTTATATGGAATTTCAGTTTTACATTAAGTTTGGCAACATTGCCATTGGCTCTGGGTGAAATGTTGTACAGTAGCGCGGACTGACCTGTGAGTAAGAGTGTTTATTACCCTACTTTTAAAACGGTTGATTTAAAAAAATATATATGTAGCGCTTCTCTAGGACACCCAAGGAACAAACCCATTTAAATATTATACGTCATTTCCATAACACCCTGTAGAATGATCAGATAATTTATATCAATAGTAAGATAAGCTCTGTTGAAACTATGCCATGGTCGGATCCAAAACTGCGGTCTGGGGGGTCAAACATACAGTGAACCCTATCTTAGACGGACACCTACAGGACCGTCTAAATGTGTCCGCCTAATAGAGGTTTCACACGCCCATGGGAAATAACATAACGAAAATACACTAGTTTCAGTTAGGATGTAGTACTAAAAAAATCTAATAACGTAGTTTGACGTGTTTGGTTTTGTACTTGCAATCTAGAAAATGTAATTCCAAGTCTGATAACAATTCCATTGCTGTAGAGTTACCTCTATTTTTTGCATACTCTTATAATTCCTTTACCATACTTGTTGATAATTGGTGACATTTGTTTGATTACTGCATTCAACTTCTTCATCAGAGTCGTCAGATAGTGATGTGGTTTCAGCTTGGACTACATAATCGGTAGGAATGGGGTCACTATCACCTTCTAATAGCACATTGCTATCAATGTTAATGAACTCGCCCAAATCATTGTTATCAAATTACAAACATCTACAACATCAATATTTTCTTTCAGACTCAAAACGCGACATTTTTGTGCCATTGTTTACGATTTTAACCTTACAACCAACAAATAAACGGCGGACTGCTGTCGGGGAATCACACATACTTTCATTCGGCGAAGTCCTTTGGCTCGGCCACGCTGGTCTGTCTTCAGAGAGTTTTTGCACCGTACTTATTCGTCTACCAAATACTTTTAAATTTTTTTTTGAAGGTTTAAAGCAGAGCTTTCGCACTCTTTGTATGAAAACAGCCTGTCCGCGTCCGCCCAAAGGAGAGTCCGCCCAAGAGAGGTTGATTTTCATGGAATTTCATATACCTAGTTCCAGACTTTGAAAAAATGTCCGCTTAATAGAGATGTCCGCTTATTAGAGGTGTCCGTTATGAGAGGTTTCACTGTATATGCTATTTTTCGTGTTAAATTGTTTCTTGCGGATCCGCGCCTGAACTATGCAATCATCTTATTTCGCTTGATGTAAAAATAAAAAATTATAGAGATTTCCAGCTACACAGCAGAAGCTGCTGGACCATCTATAGATGCCTTCAAATATTGGATTTCCCATGGCATTCAAATTCTTCCAGCAACACTAGTGACGGTTTGATAGCTGGATGTCTATTCTTGACTTAGGAGAACGATCATATAGAGAAAAGTGCTTATTCCTTTCTCTCAAAGAACGCAGAAAAAGAGAGAGAAAAGAATAGGTACTTATCGTTCCCTGAAGTCAAGAGGACGTCCTGTATATCAGCACTCCTCCATTATAGAAACTTCCAGTTAAGTTCAATCTGCATGACTTCCCCAATAAACCTACATAATATGACTTATTGTCCTTTCACAATGAGAATAACTAATAATAAATATTTAGAATTTAGCATTCGTCTTTGCACAAATCGTGGTTATTGTGTGTGTTTATTGCGTATTGTTATAATTTCGTTCTACATGGAACAGTAAATAAAATTAAATCTAAAAATCTTCCGAAACAAAAAATATATACTTTCCTCCAATTTTAGTGGCATTACAAGGTTTTTTTCCTTGGACATTTTTTTCCTAAAACAGAAATAAACCCTTGGGGAGAAAACTCGTTTAGAGGTAAAGTACGTTTCACGAAATTTGGATACGACTTAATTATTTCCTGGGTCGGTCCCATTGTGTCGACAAGAGCTTGGCAATAAACAAGTGAAGTATGAAGGGACGGACTAAGGAAAACAAGTAATGATATGATTATATTAATGTAATCAAATGAAATAACATTTTTTTTAAATATTACTAGTCATATTTATTTACATTTATAATGTCATTCTATGGATAGTTCTGTTTCGCTATCGCTATCCTCATCAAAATTAATTATAATTGGATTAATTATACGTTCCAGATTAATATAAGAATTTTCTATAGTTATTACGTGACGGACTGAATTTTTCCAACTACCTGGGGGAATATCATTAAAGCATTTTCGTATTAATTCTACAACACTAGAACTTAAAGTCGGAGAAATATTTTCAGACCTAACCAGTGATTTTAACTGGTGCCACGTATGCTCTATGGGGTTAAAAATGCAATAATAGGGTGGGAGCCGTAGCACTGTATGTCCAATTTCTTCTGCCAATGTGTCGCCTTATCAAGTCCTTGTCGCATACGTCGAAACATTTGGTGAAACCGGCATCTTTACGATTCTTTCTAGATTTAATGGGATTTGACGGGATTCTTTTCACTGTAGTCAGAGGTATCTTAGTCAAATCAGACGTTTCAGTCGCAGCAGCACTAGCATAAAGTCCTCTGTTGAGTAAAGAAGTATATACTCTTTTTACAATTTCCCTAGCATCGAGAGATAACTGCATTTTCTTCACTGCAACACTAGAAGAAGCACCATCAATGTTTTTCCATGGACGCCACATACTGTTTTTTATACGTTTGGTAAAATAATATCGGTAATACAACTAAACTCTTACAGCAAGAAATAAAAACTAACAAATTTTACCACAAAAAGATATTTAAATATAAATTAAGCTACCTGATGTGCCTATATTTAATTATAATTATTACAATCCGGTCCTTTCCACATAATAATAACAAACGGTCATAAATAATGGGATCGCCCCAGGTACTTTTACTGCAGTCATTAAGTTATATCCATTTTTCGTGGAACAATCTTTACTCCGGAATACACTTAAGTGACAAAATTACTACTTATTTTGAAAATATATTTCTTTGCGTAAGATTTATTCTAGTTGAGTCTTATATTTTAGACTAATTATTTTGGTGTGTGTGTGTGTGTGTGTTAAATTTTCCCGTTTTTCAACATGTCGACCTTACTCTGTGCAAACACTGAATACAACAGAATAAATTTGATGTATCGTCATTGGCAATGTAAGTAGGCTGGTACGATAACTTACGATTTATTGACAAATTATTGTTAGTGTAACTAATTATTTATTCATTAGATATCAGGTATCGGATCTTGCACCTGTATTTTGAAACATTTCAGTCAATATAGATAATATGTGGGCAAACAATTAAAAATGTTATAACTACGTTTATACTGCACGTGTTTTCGATGCGGTTTTGTCACATCTCGGATCCAGAGGTAGCGTAAATGTTTGCAAACAAATTTAACAAATACAATCGTTCAGCCATCAACGAGAAATCACCATCGCTTACATTTTTAGAATGCGATTTCTTGGAAAGTACAGGGTGTTCCATTTTCGACACTTTTATAGGTCTCACATCTCCGTTATTGTTAGTGCTATCAAAAAAGTAATGTAGGTGTCATGTGCTCTTTTTGAGTCAAACTTAATGATAAAATTTGAAAATTTTCTCTCGCTTAAGAGATACGGGGGAAAATCAAAAATTGACAGTTTCAAAATTACCCTATATTTTCTTAGTTAAAAGAGATACAGAAAAATGTTTTATACAGAAGTTTCCTTATATTGATTGTTGAATAATCTGCCGTTTTCAGAATAAGTATACGGTGTCAGGTCAAAAAGTTATCGGACCTAACGTAATTTTTTTTTAAATGGAACACCCTGTATATTTTAATATAAAAAGATACTATTTTAAATTCTCCTTTCAAATATATAACACACCATGGATGATATTGGTTTCTTAGGCGATTTATTTAAACTTTATTACTTTGAAACGAAATAAAAGATTCAGATTAAGGTAAAAAATAACGGGAATCATCGCAAATGTTCGGAATATATCTTTAAATGGTTACCGTCTTTCCGGATAGCGAGCAAAATATACATTTTGCGCCATTTCTCCTTTTTTTCCACTTTCACACATATAAACTGATATCATATCAAAATTTTCAAATTGTTGATGGGCCATTTTCGCAAATGAATATGTAAAAATGAAATTGACATTAAATGTGAATAGTCAACTTAGTTGTTTCGAGGCTATTAGCTTTTGTTTCAGGGTCTACTGTGGTTTAAAGTAATAAAGTTTAATAAATCGCCTGGTATATATTTGAGAGGAGAATTTAAAATAGTATCTTTTTAGATTAAAATATACAGGGTGTTCCATTTAAAAAAATGAGGTTAGGTCCGTCCGATAACTTTTTTACCTGACCCCGTATACTTATTCGGAAAACGGCAGATTATTCAACAATCATTACCAAGAAACTTCTGTATAAAACATTTTTCTGTATCTCTTTTAACTAAGAAAATATAGGGTAATTTTGATTTGTCAATTTTTTGTTTTTTTTTTCCCCCGTATCTCTTAAGCGAGCGAAAATTTTCAAATGTTGATTTTACCATCTTAAGTTTGATCCAAATAGAGCAAATAGAGCAGATATATTAACACCCTGTATAATATAGAAATATATTTTGATTTCATAAATGTTACAGTTGATATGCAATTCTGTGATCGAATTTCCATGGAATTAAGAATTCTCTTTTTATCTCTATTATTTATTTTAAAAATTTTTTTTGCTGGCGACGGCTTGTTTCAAGCCCGACCTAAGTAGGCCGGCATCGGTCCAATTAGTTCAGGAGGCGCCGTCGGCTTCGTTTGTATCTCGCAAAAAAATAATTATTCTGAATCCGTGAACTAATTGGACCGAGAATGCTCATTTCCGCGGGAATTCGATCACATAATAGAATATCAACTATAACATATAATTAATAGGTATACTTCATTCTCCTACCATCTTTCAAAAGTAGGAAAATCTTGAAATCAGGATCACAAGAAAACTTCCTCGGATCATTTTTGGAAATAAAACGATCAATTAAACTCAAAACATATCACTCTTTATTAATTAAACGAAATCTAAACTCTTCTTAAGTGTAAATACAAATAAAAACTATTGATACTAATTAAGTTATTGTTATCAGTTACATTATAAAATATAAAGTAATTAATTAACAACAATAACAATAAAATTTGGAAGACAACAGTGAATTTTGTTGTTGATTGAAGGCACATTAGCGGTATAAACATGTAGGTACTAACAAAATCCAAATACACACTGAACGCAATTAGGGGGATATCCACACAAGTACTGTTTTTGTTCAGGACAAAATTGGAAAACATTTTTTCTACGATACGCAAATGAATGAAGGAAATTTTTTAAAAAGGTAAAAACAGTAATTTAGCGTTAAAAAAAGGGCCCCAACGTGTCATTTTTCACTTCTCTCTGAATGCTTATAATATCAAGTTGTCGCCGCATTGTCATTGTTACCTTACAAATGTCAATAATATTTGAAAACATCAAAAATGGAAAGAAATAATTCGATTCCGAGAAGAAAACTCATTTTAACGCGTTCCGGACGAAATAACTAATAAAGTGAATGAAGCAACTCAAAATTTATTGCCCGAAAAATCGAAAGAAGCTTACAAAAAGAAATATAATACGCTTATTAATTGGCATTGGACCAAATGCAACTGAAGAGTTTCAGTGAACGGGTATTGTGAACGTATTTTCAAGAAAGATAACAAATTTAATTCTAAATTATCACGTCGATAAGACAAATATCGAAACTTATTGCATTCTTAAGCGACAGTGCGTTGGTTATACACCAATATATATTTTTTAATTTCGAAAAAGAAAACTGATACGATCGTAGAAAAAATATTATATGAAACTTACATTTTTTTCACATACGGTATTGTGGCACTCGCCTTCGGTTCGTTCGGTCTAATTTCTCATTCGTGAAAAACGGTAATACTCGATGCATTTGTATAGAATGAATAAAGAAGAGTAGCTCTCGTACTCTCGTCCTTCTCACCTGGTTGCTCAAGTGTATTTTGAACTCCTCAATGTGTAAAACTCCGAAAATTAAATTTTTACTTGTTCATATTTCCCTCTGTTGGATTCGGAATTAAATTAGTACCTATTCAAGTCGCCCATATCACCAAATACATGTAAAAAGGTAAAACAATGCATATGGGAAGCATAAGAGAATACTTTGAACCAGACAAAACTATCGTGCATAAATTCTGTATATATAATGTCATTTATACAAACTTATATTCTTAAAAAATAAAACTTCCAGTTTTATTATTTATTTGTAATATCACAAGTAAGGCTATTAACGAACTATAAAAAAATCTCCTCTAAAAAGAACACATTTTAGTACAGATGCATAAAAAAATCAGTTAAATAATAGTGGATAGACTGGCAAACTCTATTTTTTTGGCCACGCCTGGATATCATAGTTTGTTTTTCTATTTACATACATATTTACAAAAAAAATTAAAATCTAGTTGATGTTTTATTCTCTGATCCAATTCCAACGGGAATAAAAATATAAAGAAGGTTTTAGTATTTTTTTATTTATTAGTTTATTTGATGAGCCGGACAGTCCGATCAAGTTCGACACCGCCTGGGCGTCATCGGTGCAATTGTTTTACGAGGCGGCGTCGGCTTCTTTATATGTGCTCGCAAAAAATAATATATACTATTAGATCGGAGAATAAAATATCTATACAGAACTGCTCGCGCAAATGGAATACTGCGACGTATCTTTATTGTTCTTCAAATTGAGCTTCTAGCAATATACCTGACAAATTTAATACGGAACCATCAAAAAAATATTGAAAATTCAAAAATATTACACAATTCGAGAATGTAAAAAAAAATAGCTATCACAATTTTAGTTTATCAATAAATTATACGAATAAAGGTACTACCAAGGTCTCCACGGTGTTTCATCTGAATTCTCATCATGAGCCTCACCTTTTCTCACTACCAAAGACAACGGTTTTTGCTGAGTAGGACAATACATGGTGTCCATCGGCTCAGGGCTATGACACGAACTATAACTGGAACTAGATCCGGCCGAAACGGTACTAGCCGTACGTTCCGGTATAATAGGCACTAGAAGAGGCACTGGAGAAGGTATTTGTTGGTGGTTTTGTGCCGACGCTGGCAGTACTAAGGCAATATCCCCGTTTGGAAGGCGAGTGGGGACTAGTTGTACACCCGCACCGGTCCCATTGCTTAGAATAATCCCAGATTGCGGCACTTGTTGTTCTGGAGACCTATGAGGGTTAGGCAGAATGTGAACCTGCACTTGGGGCACCTCCTGGGGTTTACTTGTCCGACTAAGACAGTTAGCCAGGTGCTGTAAGAGTTTTCTTTTCACAATCGGTTCCAGTCCCGGGAACCTGCCGACCTCGGTGGCGCATTCAGTGTAGCCGGCTCGAAATTTGTTGACTACCGCAGGATCGGTGACATTGGACATGGTTTGTTGTTGCCTTTGGAGGTTTTGAAGATGCTTGACGGTCATTTCCAGGATGTCGGCTTTTTCTAGTTTGGAATGTCGAGCTGGCTGTAAAGAAAAGGGCATTGAAAACAATGATTTACTTTTCCCTCTACATTCACACACAATAAAAAAAATATTCTGCAGCCACCATAATAAAGTTACATAAAATTTGCCATTACTTCATGACGTGCCAATATTTCAGGGTGTGTTCCTTAGGTCATTTTATAAAGAAAAGTTCATATGAATTATGTCCGCAACGGCTTAACTTTTTTGCTACAGGGTGTTGAATTTTTATTTTTTAAATGGTAATTTTTTAATATCTCCGTAAGTACTTTAGATATTATATTCAATTTTGGTATGCGTTAATAGGATATAGAACCACAAATTTTAGATAGAAAAGTTATTCAATTGTTCCACCAGTGGCGTCCCTGCAAACATGTTTTCTGATATTTTTTACAAAAAAAATGGTACGCCACTGACATTTTTTCTGATTAGCCCGGTCAATTCGACATGAGAACGGTCTCTTAAGTTTTTCTCGTCAGATGCACCGTTCTTGATTAAAACCACTAAATTCATATTGAAACTCATTATTATTAACATTGATAAAATAATTAATGATAAATTTTGTTTTATAAAAATTGTTGGAGTGGGCAATTCGATGCGAAGACGGGCGGAAGTATGCCTTTTAAGTGAAGGTGGCCATTTCCAACAATTTTTATAAAAAAAAATTTATCATTAATTAGGTATATTTTATCAATATTAATAATATAATAAATGAGTTTCAATATGAATTTAGTGGTTTTAATCAAGAACGGTGTGTCTGGCGAGAAAAACTCAAGAGACCGTTCTCATGTCGAATTGACCGGGCTAATCAGAAAAAATATCCACATGGAAAAATGTCAGTGATGTAGCATCTCTTTTTTGTAAAAAATATCAGAAGACATGTTTTCAGGGACGCCACTGGTGAAACAATTGAATAACTTTTCAAACTAAAATTTGTGGTTCTATATGCTATTAACACAGACCAAAATTGAACAATATCTAAAGTACTTTCGGAGATATTAAAAAATAACCATTTAAAAAAAAAATTCAACACCCTGTAGTGAAAAATTTAAGCCGTTGCGGACATATATTGAATTGAACTTTTCTTTATAAAATGACCTAAGGAATCACACCCTGAAATATTAGCACGTCATTAATTAAAAACACCCTGTATAGTGCGGTTCTTTAATGTCCCCCCCCCCCTACAAAATAGGACAACGTAAACTACCTTCTGACGCAAGATTGACAGTTCTAACTGTCAAAATTGCGCATGGGCGCCATCTTGGCAAGGAAAATGAAATATGAATAGGGGCCTTGCGATACATCATTTTGAAGGTCCCATCGAGTACTTTACGATCCCAGAATATTGTGTCCGTATTCGTAACCAAAACAAAATGGCGGATTTTAAAATTTTTTTTATTGTGTTATTTTAGTTGACATTTTACAACTTGAAATAAAGCAGCCAAAACATCTGGGTGATACTCACTGCTTATAGCAAGTTGTAAAATCTAAACTAAAATAACAAAAAAATATATTAAATATTATTTTTTAAAAAGCCGCCATCTTGTTTTGGGTACGAATATGGATGCAATATTCTGAAATCGTAAAGTACTCGATAGGCCCTTTAAAATGATGTATCGCAAGGTCCCACTTCCTATTAAATGTTTTTATCAATATGGCGCCCAACCGCCATTTTGAATTTGAGCCCCATTAAATACGCAAAAAAGTATAGCTCTCTGATTCCTATTACACTGTGCCAAGTTGTATTTAATTTTCTAAGATGGTAAATGAAATAAAGGATAATAAAAAACTAATAAGAATGCAGTTTTTAAAACGCCGCCTATTCTTTTGAGTGCAATTAGAGCAGTAATATTCTGGCATCGTAAAGTACTCGATAGGACCTTCAAAATGATGTATCGCAAGATCCCTCTTCTATTTAATTTTCTTTACCAAGATGGTACGTAGACAAACAAAAAAATGGACTCAAAATTACGAATAACCAGCAATAATTGATAGTCAAACTTACATCTTTCTTCATTGCATCCAATATAAGGGTTTTCAGTTCATTTAAACAGTTGTTGATTCTGGCTCGTCTTCTTTTTTCCATAATAGGCTTGTTACTCTGCAACAAGAAGAAGAATAACATAAGTCAAAGCCAAAAGACAAAAGGGAACAATATACAAAAAAAACTGTGGAAGGAAAACGCTAGATAACCTAAAATTATGCGTGATTAACAGACATTTATAATTGTTTCGCGTTCAGCATATCAGTAATTTATTCATTTAAATCAGTATTTATTATTGTTTAATAAAACATCAAACTCACACGCTTGGGACACTCTATAAAAGCCTTCCAAGTCGCAGACGACCTTGCTTCGGGCGCTCCCTGTACAAATCTTGGCGTGGGAAAGAGTGTTGCGTCAAGCGTGGCCGCCTCGTGCCCGACTTGGCAACATGCCGCGACGCTCTTTTGTTTTAAATTTAGCCGCGACGCCGGCTCTGATCAAATGTCGACGACGGCGATTACGGCGCTACGAGGGGAGTTTTCGCACGTGCAACGATAAACGGTGATAAGTAGTATTGTCTATCCAAACCAAATTGAATTTATTCAAATATAAATTCTCAGCATTTAAGAGCTGCGGTTAATCACAGGTTGCCAAGCAGGCACTATTTTATGCGAACTTTTAGCCAAATAAACTTAGTTTTTTTCTAATCTAAAAATGGATTCGTAAAGTTAAAGGATTGGAAAACGCTATGAAAAAATTGCGTTAAAAAATATAATGTTATAAGAATAATAATAACAATTTCAAATATGAACAATTTTCAAATTTTTGTCACAGATCTTCCTGAAACTTGTTGATACCCCAATCGACATGTCAGACAATCTAAATATCAATAAATTAACTAAAAACTTTATTATTAACGGCTAAAACTTCACGGAAAGAAATATTGATCAGCTGATGACTCTCGTCTCTTCATAACCTGCCAAAAAGCGGCATATTTTTTAATTAAGATGAAGCAACATAGATGACTCTGATTGCTAATTTGGGATTGTTTGGGATCCTCATCTTAAATGGTAAGAAAAATACACAAAGGGATGCCGCGGCTCTTCACAGTACAGTACAGAAGCGGCATTTAGATTGGATTGAATGCTACCAATGTAAATGTCGTTTGTTTTCTTATTCGTGAATCAAATTTTCATTAATTTTTATGTACTTGCATGTCGTTTGTTCTTCTATTTATAAAAATTGCATTGCAATATAATCAACAATCATACAGTTTATGCATTTTCAAAAATTTAATAAAATTCCGGTCGACTCTTAATGCAACTCTGCACAAACATTATAACTTTTATAGGTTCTGTGATATTGTTGTGACGGTCTCCATTTGTTGGTTGAAGTTGGTAGAAAATACAAAATTAAAAAAGATTATAGTCGTTCCCCTTCTGAGGAACTGTCATTACTTGCTGATTATTATAATTTAAGGGGGTATCTATGCTCGTTACCTACCTCAGTAAAATATCGCATTATTTATTTAATTTAATCAATCTACGCCGATGGACTACCCCTTAATTTAGATGCAGACAGTAGACTTTTACAGGTAAGTCCTCTACACTCTAAAGAAATAGACTGTAGCTTTTGGACTTAAAGATTTACAGAAAAAGAACAGAATAGAATTGTCTAATGAACCGTGTATTTTATAATACTTTTTCTATTTGGGTCTTAAAGTATGAAAAACTTTAAAAAATATAGTAGACTTTTTCCATTTGAATCAATATTGTCTTTTTCGGTTGGCAATACTTTTACAATTTAATAAATTTTTACAAGTATCAAATATGCCATGATAGAAACAATTGAACACAACAAAGCTTCTTCCCATGCATCATAATTAAAAATAAATATATTATACAGTTAATAAAAATGAGTCGGGAAGAAAGTTGTCCTCCGTCAGAAATACGAGAAATTGCAGAAAATAATCTAGAAAAACTTTTAAAAAGAATATGCAAAACTTTGAGTTATGGTGCGAGCAGAACAAAGTTCAACATATTGAACAAAATAATAAATAATACTATTGAACAAAATATTGTGTCGACTCAGAATCTGACAGGAATAACAATTAACGGCCAGGAAATGTCTACAGTAACTATAAATATGTATACAATATAAAGTAATATGTATAATACTATAATGAATAAAAAATAAAAATAGTACTTTATTGAATAAAACTTTAGAAATAGAGCATAAACTGGAAGATATTTCTATTATTTTTAGGTTATGTTGTTTTATAGCTGTGACTAGAACCGTCAACATGTTATATATTTCCGAGTATAGGTATTTCAGATAAATATCTAGTAAAAATGATCTATTTGCAAGGTTAAAGGTTAGTATTTTCAAGATTTCTATAATAAATTTTTATCGAATCCATAATGCCTAGAAAACTAATTTCAACGAAATCGAAGTAGGCCTAAAATTCGAGCCCTACTTGTTGCCAACATGAAAAAAATAAAATTTCAGTTTCATAAAGTGGCAGGTTATTCAATTTCGTGTGGATGTATTCAAGAAGAAAGATTTAAATTTATATTGGATTATCGTAAAAATTGCCTGGGCCTTACCGTCGGTATTGCAAACATGTTTTATTCTACGTTATAGGTCTATTCGTCTATTGTTTTTGATTGAGGTTATTCACGATTGTTTTTCTATTTTATTTCCCATTCAACACGTTATTTCGTCGCCGTTTGTTATTCCATAGGCAAATAGTTTACGTTCGAGCGACGTAAGCAGAATTAATTTTACCTTGTGGTTGTTTTTTTGCGCATATTAATAACAACTAATTTCATAGGAATTAAAGCTATGCTTCCTATGAATGTGCAGAAATGTTTCGGTTGTTTTGTATAAATAATTTGTACGCCACAGTTTTAAGCACGTAAACACCCTTGTTAAACAAACATTTTGGGTGCGCACGTAAAATGAAAGTATTTATTTATTATCGTATTTATTTGAGCCGCGATTTTAGCGCTGGCTTTTATTTGTTGATTAATTGCTAATTAGGAAACTTTGTTTACTCAATAATTAATAATAATAATATTAAAATTTGACGACTTATTTGTTATTAAGAAAATGGGAACTAGAATACTAAGTATAGAGTACAAGAAAACGTGTTCGAAAAATGGACGTAAGTTACCTGCACGGTGATTTATGATTTTTAGGTTATTCTTTAAAAAAAAACGTTTTTGTGTTGACTTTACCAGGGGCAAAGTCACCACCCAAAAATAATAAATTACATTATTATTGGAAAGAGATTTAAACTACTTTTCAAATTATGTGCCACCTGAACTCTCTTATCATATAAGGGTAACATCTATCCCTATCTGAGGGTTAATCTAGGAAGCAGGAAGGCTGTAAATATTCTTTGCCACCTTTCACAATAAAATTTAATGTTTTATAGTACTGGAAGCGATATATTAAGGGTTTGTGTTTACAAAAAATTACACCCTGAACAGTGAAACCTCTCATAACGGACAATCTTTTCATAGTCCGGAACTAGGGATATGAAATTCCATGAAAATCAACCTCGCTTGGGCGGACTCTCCTTTGGGCGGACGCGGACAGGCTGTTTTCATACAAAGAGTGCGAAAACCCTCCTTTAAACGGACAAAATTTTTTTTTAAGTATTTGGGAGACGAATAAGTACGATGCAAAAACTCTCTGAATACAGACCGGCAAACAATCGCGTATGCGTGGCGGCGCGAACGAACTTCGCCGAATGACAGTATGTGTGATTCCCCGACAGCAGTCCGCTGTTTATTTGTGAGTTGTAAGGTTAAAATCGTAAACAATGGCAAAAAAATGTCGCGTTTTGAGTCTGAAAGAGAATATTAATGTTGTGGAAGTTTGTAATTTGATAACAATGATTTGGGCGAGTTCATTAACATTGATAGCAATGTGCTATTAGAAGATGCTATAGTGACCCCATTCCTACCGATTATGTAGTCCAAACTGAAACCACATCACTATCTGACGACTCTGATGAAGAAGTTGAATGCAGTAATCAAACAAATGTCACCAGTTATCAACAAGTCATTAGTATGGTAAAGGAATTGCAAGAGTATGCAAAGAATAGAGGTGACTCTACAAGCAATGGAATTGTTATCAGACTTGAATTTACATTTTCTAGATTGCATGTTTAAAACGCAAACACGTCAAACTACGTTATTAGATTTTTTAGTGCTACATCCTAACTAAAACTAGTGTATTTTTGTGTAGTGTATGTTATGTTTATTGTACATATATATACATAGTAATAATTTTGCATTTACATATTACCTAATAACAAATTTCCCTTGGGCGGACACCTCTATTAGGCGGATACATTTGGACGCTCCCGTAGGTGCCCGCCTAAGGGAGGTTTCACTGTACTTATATAACTTTAACAAAATAAACATTTTTAATTGGATCAAATAAAAATCCAATTTATATGTTTACTTATGTCTATAAACCATTGATTAGTAAAAGCTCTGCTCTGTTAAGTGGATTTCGCAGTACCTCTAAACGAGTTTTCTCTCCAAACGTTTATTTCTGTTTTAGGAAAAAATGTTGAAGAAAAAAAAATTTTCTAATGCAACTAAAATTGGAGGAAAACATATTTTTTTGTCTCGGAAGATTTTTTAGATTTAATTTAATTTACCGTTCCATGTAGAAAGAAATTATGGATTTCCTCCGATTATTAATAAAATTTAGGCATCTTTTGTTCGACATTCTTAAAAAATAATGCAGCGTTTTCATAAAAAGATAAAACTACGTTTCTCAGTACTAAAAATTGAAGTCTAGACCCCGATCACGTTCGTTCTCTTTCTCCCGATTATCGTTGTTTCTGTCGGCGTACCAATTACGGGCGGACGCTGGACGTATTGTTCTAACGGCAAGGGAAGATCCAATTCGCCTTGTGCATACACAGCGCGAAATGAACACGGGTCAAATCGGATATTTCGACTGACCCCGGCATCCTCTTAAGGATTTAACAAAATAAAATTTCGATTCATACGATTTACTTACCCTTCTGTTATCACTAACGCGCGTCGTACTCCTATTAACTCCTGCAGTTCCAATAGTACCGCCACCCATATTGTCCATGGTCACAGTCAAATGTCCACCACTACCGTTGTTATTGTCATTTTTGGTAATAACTATTGGCGTCACAGTCACAGAGGGATTTGGTTGCAAAACACTAGCTGGAATCCCTGAAGTATTTGACGAAATATTTGGTTGTGTTGTCGTTACCATCGTGAAATTACCGGGTCTACTTTGGTTTGGTATAATTCCCGAAATTGTTTTTAATTCGTTAAATTAATGTCAAACGTACTGGCTGTAGCTTATCGTTAGTATCGCCTTGAATAAAATATTCAATTCGACTTTTTATTCACTGAAAAAAAAATACTCGTTTTCAAATCAGCAAGACAAGTTTGTAAGTAGACGGCACGAAAAACGTATGATAAATTTTAGCAAGAGGTATAATCGTCCGAAAAACAGTCTCGAAATAATTGTCCTTTATTTTCGAAACCAAAAATTTCTTGGCGCACATTCACCATTAATTTTAAACTTCCTAATCGCTGGACGCGTAATTTTAGAACGCCCCTTATAAAGACGAAAACACGACTACTTCGCACACAGGCTTGCGACGGAATGATTCGCTCGCGTGGATGCCGAACGGGTAAATCTGCTGAAAACTGACCTGTTGTTTTCTGAAAAACGCTGTGTTGCCAGGTCCGCAGAAAGCATTAAATCTTAGGATAAACAGGGCGAAATTAATGTATGCACAGCCGCAGAGAGAGGAGAGAATTTTCAGGAAGAATCCTACTGCGGAATCAACATAATAGTGTATTTATTTATTTTAGACTTAATACATGATTGTTGGAGCACGCCTACGGGTAGGACGCTTTCCGGCATTGTTTTTATGCATATTTCTCCCCTCGCTCTCCGTTCGGAAACTTTAAAAGGATAAATAGTTAAAACTAGTACAAGATTAATTTAATTACCTTATATTATATTTAAACCTGCAAATCCTGAGACGGAAACAAATCAGAAGTAACCATAAATGGCGCTTCGAGTAAATCACCTTATGCCATTATCATTGAAAGCGGCGTGCACTACTGCAAATTTGTAAACAAACCCATATGATTACGCAACAGACGTTAGTTGTCAGCGTTGTCAATTTTGACTTTTACCTTTCCCGTAAGTTTAAACTCTAGAATAAATAAACACGACGAAACGTACACAAATTTCAAGTAAAAAAAGTTTTCCCTCACCTGCGGGCTCGTTTTGTAAATACCAGCAGGCGCAGTGTTTAAATATTTAAGAAATATAATCGGCAACGCCGCATAATGCGTCCTTTCCGCAGCATCCGACACGAGCTACCCAGACGTCGGGGGGGAAGGGGGAGCAGTAAAGAGACCGCAGCGCTCGCTGAGACGAAAAGTTCGGCACGTTCCCAGGCTCGATCGGCCATTTCCGTCGCCGCTCGGCACGCTACCTGTTGAATGTGTCGAGTCGGCAGCGGATGACCTTTTTTACAAAGTCAAATGCCGATGCGAGATGCGAGGAGTTACGTGGGTTGGTCTCTGTTGGCGTCGTAGGAGGATGGGGAAGGCGTGAAGTGAGGGTGGACGGGGGACGGTGGGGTTTAGTTCGTTGGTACTTCGTTCTTCTGCTAAGGAGGTAAATAATGGCTATACTATTAGATTCACCTACTATCGAAAACGAAAAAGGCTAATGGTTTCTCCTAATATTGTACAGGGTGATCCTTAAGGATGTGCTGATATTTTAGATTGTGATTTTTTAGGTCATTTTATGAACAAAATTCCATATTAATATAGTCCGGCCTCGGCTTGAATTCTTTTTTTTTAATCGTTATGTCCTAGAAAGTAAACCTAGAATGACCACCAAGCCAAAAAATGCCCTATCGTTAGGTGCCCTCAAAGGTTGTTTAAGGACCCTAGGCGTGGCGACCTCCAGAAAATGGTGTGGAATTATATTACAGCCCGTGTTAAACATTACATCAGCCAGAATAATTTCTTAGGTCGGTGACGTGGTCTGGTGAAAATCGCCAATATCTAAGCATAAATGAAGCCAACAGCGTTAAATGGCAATGAACAGTATAGGTTTATTTATGTGGTTATGTTTTCGTATCTCCGCGAGATATTATTGTCAATTTTGGTATGTGTTAATAGAATATTTCAGTTAAAGTAGTTATTTATGTAACAATTACATAAAGTGGTCGGTTCCGGGTTAACATACGGGATTGCGGCACTCGCCTTCGGCTCGTGAAGAAAGTACCTTTATGCATAAGTTTCATAAAAAAATTTCCATGAGTGTATATGATCGAAGCCAAATAAAAATTCCCTCTTATTATTTTATATTAGTTTTTGCGAGCAGATATAATGAAGCCGACGACGCCTCCTGAACTGATTGGACCGATGCCGGCCTAGCGGTGTCGGGCAGCAAGAAATAATATTTAAAATAAATTAATAAGACAGAATTTTTATTTCCGTGGGAATTCGATCAGAGAATCAAATATCAACTATATCAGTTTTCTTTTTCGAAATTAAAAAAATATAACTTATTGGTATATAAACATCTCCTTAGGAATCCAATGAGTTTTGGGATATTTGCTTATATCGACTTGTATATCCAGAATTAATGGTGTTTTCAGCGTGGAATAAATGAAATAACCATAAAATCGAAGATTCGATTTTTCAGGCAATAAAATTTGTGTTGGCTTTATTGCGTTTTCTTCTTCGAAATCGGAATTATTTCTTTTTTTCGATATTTTCAAATATTATTGACTATTGTAAGAACAACGCGGATGCTGTTTTGGTGGAAACATCTTTTTTCTAAAAAGGCATGAAGATCTGTTGACCATAACTCGTTGTATTGTTCGTTTGGTGTTGTGTTCTATTTCTATATTATCCCGAAGTATGCCAATTCTAGTCACACAACCATCATAGGTAAAAAAGTAAAATAACGTTCCACTTGTAATACCAAACGGCGTTCACCTGGAGATAAACACCTTCTAGGCGTTGTGAACATTTTCCATAACTTTGCTTTATAACTGCTTTTAATTCACACACAATAATGAGGAACAAACTAAAAGCAAAGAGCATAAACTTATTTAAAATAGAACATACCATCCTGCACTTGAGCAAATTTTAATTATTTCTTGGAAAATAGTATTTATTATATAGATTTAACTATAATGATCCCAAAATAACTAAATTCTAGGAAAAAGTACCTGAGAACATCTTTAACTTATTGACGCAAAATCTTTTTCATTTGATAAATAAAAAAAACTATGAGTGAAAAATAAACTAGATAAAAATATTTATCTCGGTACATAATTCTAAGATAATTTTGTTTTGGAACCGCTGATTTTGCTCAGCCGACTACAGTGAACCAGTGGAATGTTCGGTACGATCAAGTATACTGCCGTGCTTCACTTAAAGGTGGTATCTCCAAGTTTGTTAAAACGGAGAAAATCGACTTTAAAGTTAAACGTATTTCCCAACCGTTTAGAATAGTATATTTATCAATGTTTCGCAATAAATTATAACTAATATTGATTGTTTACATTTTTTAAATAGTTTAGTGGTTTTCTAAAGCGTTTAAAAGAAGTTATGGTAGATACCACTTTTAAGGTAGGTAATTTATTAAAAATTTTACTTGTCTTATAGTGGTATGGAAGGATACCACTTTTAAGATAAGTAATTAATTATTTCTTTTAACTCCTGTTTGAAGGGTGGTAAAAAAAGATTGAAAAAGCACACTGTTGTATTATTATTAATATGAAACGTGATACATTTATTTTAAAAAAAATTAAGTACAACAAAAGAATATAAAAACGATAGATTCTTAAACATAACTGACCTGACCTAAAATCGAATAATAACCATTTTCAAGCGTCTATGTTGTCTATTAAATCACAAGCCGCGTTGTTAGTTGGAAGGTTTTTCCAAAATTCTATATGATGGACAGGAATGATTGATGATAAGCTTTTAATTATGTTAGTTTTTCTTTCTTCAGTAATTCCCCTTATAGGTTTTTTTCCAACTTTAGAAGTAATTCCGTTTTTTGCATACTCCGCTTTAAGGAAATCTAATTTAGTCTCTTCGGAATCCAAAAAGCTAGTTTTGTAGGTTAAAAATTTGTCGCCTCTCTTTGCATGAACCTGAACTATATCTTTTAAATAGATGCGAGGTTTTTGCTTTTTTAGTTTATAAGCTGAAGAGCAATCTGGCCATTCATAAAAGTTGGTAGGGGTAATAACACTTACTTTTTTGGAGTTCGCTTTAAGCACAACACGACGAAAGTCTTCAAAATCGTATATTTTAGGATTTTTGCGCATGCACAGTTCAATCTGGTGGTGGAAGTTGTCCGCAGACATAAACGTATGCCCCGGTTCAAAATATTTAAGGACAATCTGCTGAGTAGCTATTTCAGGCGAATTGATTATATATAATAAAAATGAAAAAAGAGCCCAGTTCTTGTTTTGCGATGCGCAATTATCAACCCATAGCACTATATTCGCAGAATCTCGCATTTCCAATAAAAAATTATAAAACACGCTTATCATATCTTCTTTTTGCCTCCCTGCTATGGCTTCGTGCCAAAGAACAGCAACTGGAACTAACTGTTTCTGTTTTCTTCCCAATGGCACAAAACTTTGATTAAACACTATGATCCTTGGACAAAAAATAACCTTTTTGAACATATCAAGTCTCGGTAGCATAATGACTTTTTGCAAGTCTCCGGAAAAATATACCGAATTTGTATCTGGAACTTCAGTATCGCTTCTGTAAGCTGCTCGAGCCTCATTGGCTTTATTTATGTGCACTTTCCAAGAAGCACATTGGGCACAATCAGGGCAGAGATTTTCTTTGTCGTGTTCGGTATCATGCAAGCCAAAACTTTCACATGCTTCACACTCCTCGTGACCGAGTTTAGTAAAGGAAATGTTCAATTCTTTAGTGACCACACTTCGATAAACCTCATATGAGCATTTAATATTATGTTTCTCTTTAAAATCAGAATACATAAATTGAATGGTTATGTCACTCGGAAGATATTTTTTGTTGGGTGCGTGCTCCCTTCGGTAGTGGGAGACTGCTGGATGGAAGCTTTCTACATGTGCTTTTATTAAGTTCCTGTCTATTTTAGCAATTTTTGCATGCTTTCCTTGTCTGCTACTATCATGGCAAATATTATTAATATTTTGTGTAGATGAAAAACAATCTTGAATTATGCGATCATTGTTCTTGCTGTATCCTAAGGTAGCCAAGAATTTATTTTTGCATACTTGTATCCTGTCTCCTGTATTAGCTTTAAAAAAATACTGAAGAGATTTTGTTCTTCTAGAATTATTAGAACCTCGATGGCGTTTAACCTCTTGGCATACTACCGAACTTAAAATGAAATTTCTTTTTTCTTTATACGTCATTTGCCAATATTGTGTGTTAATGATTTTTCTTTGGTCAGTTGATAATAACAAGGAACAATACTTTTGTTTGCAAGTATTATTTTCACAAGCTGGTTTCACTGCGTATTTCTCAAGATTTTTTATTTTATTTTCGGACAATTTTATTTTCTTTCTTGTTGCGAGTGTTTCTTTAAAAAATTTACGTTTTCTTACTTCACCTTTTTTTGTATATTCAATATTGTTTGTGTTATCCTGCAGGTGGTTAATTTTGTTACTTAATAGAGACAGCGGCATGTCACTCTCTGATAAAGAGTCCTCATTTTCAATAGCAAATTCGCGATCTCCAATAGATTCATCTGAATTAAAATTATTTGGGGGCTCTTTATTTGCTACCGGATTATTAATAGAAATCTTTGATAAGTCTGAATCTGACTTGCCCAATGATAGGAATTTCGTTGAAGGTTTGTTAACTATTATCATACCAGAAACCGACGGTTCAGCGTCAAAAATTACTGGTTGTAAATTGGCGTAAATGGGTTCTGGCTCTTTCGGTATTTTTTTTCCTAAGTCGTAATTGCCTAAAGACAAAAATTCTTGCACTAACGACGACGGTTCATTATCTCTTATAATAGAAACCGGCGATTGCTTAGGGTAAAAAATCACTGGTTGTAAATCAGCATAAGCGGGTTCTGGTTCTTCTTGTAAATTTTTTTCTGCAAAAGCCATTTGCTGCACTGGATGTAAATCAGCATTAACGGGTTTGGCTTCTTCTTGAACAATTTTGTCTGTAAGAGCCAATTGCACAATTCTCTTACATCTGCTACTCCCAGACATTATGCCTGCAACAATAAATAGGTTTGTAATAAAGCTATTATACCCGGCATGATGTATAATAATATGTTCAATAATAATACTGTCTCAATTAAAGCGCATTATTTTAATAAAGCATCATAATCCACCCACCCGATCCGCCCATGGCCGCACTAACAGAAACAGTGCAGATTTTGTAAACCTAACCCAAAAAATAGGCTTGTGATTTTACTTTACAAATAGACAATTAATACTTGGTTATTACTTACAGTGGCGGCTCGTGGTCAATCTCATTGGGGGGTCATTACGCTATATGCGATACAAGAATAGTATATTAAAGTACAAGTACTTTATAGGTACTATTTTTTCTATTTTACGTTTTCTTAATAAGAAAAATCCATATTAAAAAATACATGCTATACTTATATAACTTTCGTAAATATTTATGTGAAAATTTTATGTTGGTAATATGTACTATCAAATTATGATTTTTTAGCATTTGATAAATTATCCATGTCTATCATTTTTTCGCAAAACTGAAAATTTTCTTAAATAATTAAACAATATGAACCAAGATGATTTTAATCCTCCTGAGTTAACGGAAATTGCAAAGCTTTAAATTTGTAAAATATTGTAGTGCTGTGTTCAGCTTTACAAAGAAAGTAAACTTGACAGGTGTGACGCTACTTTAGAAATTTTTTCTGCAAACAATCATAAAATAAAATTGTTTCGAGACAAGCTCAGTTCGATACTAAAAACGGCATCGAATTAGCTTGGAGTTGATACCAATATAGAAAAAATTATTTTTTTAAACTATTTTAAATTTTAGATCAACCCTTCGGTCTTTAACATTTGCAAAATGAGTTATAACACGCTCATTAAAATTAGCAATACTATTTATAAATGGTTTTTCTATTCGTATTAAGACAAATTATTACAACCAAAATTATAGTAGACTAAATGAAAATGTTGCGCGACCTACGACCTACGTCCAACCTGGAACCTGCCATCTCTTTTCCAAGCATTTAATAATTACTAATGATGGGACGACATAGGTTCATACGTACATCTTATTCAGATTTTCAATAAACCGGGCTGTTGACCCAGCGGCGGTTAACTTCGCGTATGTTTCTGCCGCTTGCCGGAATCGTCAGAGCTCGGCTAAATTCGTTTCCATTTAAGCTCTCGTGGTCAATTAGTGGCTCCAGCCCGTTTTGAATCGTACTACACGTTTGCGTTTACGGGGGCGTTTCAAATATTATAGGTAAATTATTATAGTAGGTACATTTGTAGTAAATTCTAATTTAAAAAAAAGTTTTATTTCCTAAATTTTTATAGGGAGGTCATTGACCCAATGACCTAATGGAGGAGCCGCCGCTGATTACTTACCAGTATTTTCCAGCGACTGTAAAATCCTTTTCAAAAGTACACCTATCAGTATTAACACTTCTTAACAACAATACAAAACAATAAACTATGATAATAATAGATTAAAACATTTGACAGCGGACAGGACAATGTTTCAAAGCCAACTGACTAATTACATAACGCGTACTACTACGCGCCAATTTCTAGAATGACTTAAACGTGGTATCTCCATATGTTTTGTTAGGATGTCACTTTATAGGTAAGTAATGGTCGATACCACTTTTAAGGGTCTTGTTTTGTCTAACTTGTGAAGATACCACTTTCTTTGTAGTCGTATAGTTTTGTATATTTGATGATATACCACTTTAAAGTTATGGTAAAAGATGTAAAATTATCCGTTTTACCGATTTATACTCATATCTCCATTTTGACAAAAAGTGGAGATACCACCTTTAAGTGAAGCACGGCAGTATAGCGAAGGTATTGTTAACTTAACCGTCTTACTGTTTAACAACCTTTAATGATTTAATCCGATATCGGACTTCATAAAACGAACAGACTTTAGTACTAACTCTATAAATACATCATCCAATAAACATTCCAGAATACCAATAGACCACCCATATCTACAAATTATGATGTCACTCCGAACAGACAGTATTTCAATGAATGTATTAGAAAGTGTAGGCATTTAACTTCCCAGTAATTTAATTTTATTTTAATGAAATTCATCAAGAATGTCGTCGGTCATCGCAATTATGCGCCTTCATCGCCTGAATACGTATTAACATTAACACAAATCACGGAATGCTCGCTTAGAGTATCATGGGGTTCCTGCGAGGTACCACTTCTTATGGCATTCCAAAGGAATGTGTGGAATTATCGATAATTTTGGTAGTTAATAAATTGTGTGACCATTACGTAATTGATAGAAAAATAGTAGCAAAACGTCAACGACGGTATAATAAAGAAACACAAAATTTCCTCCCCGCGTTTCACACCAATGTAGAAAAAAATGTCTGTGCGTTTTAAAGGCGGTACGAGGAGCGGAACTACATAAGAAATAAAATTAAAACAATGAAGTTTTTGCTTTAGTGTAGGATATGAAACTTGATAAAACACATTTAATGATATATATTTTATGAAACTGTGCTGGTAACGGCATTGTGTCGTCACTGATGAATCGGCCTTAATGAGTCAGTATTACAAATTATCTTGAATTTATTTACATTTGAGTCAATTTTAATTATTTCTTGTTAGCTTAATGGAAGGCTATGGAAAAAACTTGCATGGTTTCGCCCTTTAGCAAAAAAACAGACCACGGCTACAGCGTTGCCATATACCTGAAGATAATTAATAGAGATTTATTTATTCATTGAAATATTGTGGAAATGACGATTTTTACACATTTTTACGTTTGTCTAAGTTGATTTGATAACATAGTGAAACCTCTCTTAGGCGGACGCCTATGGGTGTGGCCGCCTAATAGAGGTGTCCGCCATTGGGAAATTTGTTATTAGGTTATATGTAAATGCAAAATTATTACTATGTATATGTATGTACAAATAAACATAACATAACAAAAATACACTGGTTTTAATTAGGATGTAGTACAAAAAAATCTAATAACGTAGTTTGACGTGTTTGCGTTTTATACTTGCAATCTAGAAAATGTAATTCCAAGTCTGATAACAATTCCATTGCTGTAGAGTCACCTCAATTCTTTGCATACTCTTGTAATTCCTTTACCATACTAATGGCTTGTTGATAATTGGTGACATTTGTTTGATTACTGGATTCAACTTCTTCATCAGAGTCGTCAGATAACTGATGTGGTTTCAGTTTGGACTACATAATCGGTAGGAATGGGTTCACTATCATCTTCTAATAGCACATTGATATAAATGTTAATGAACTCGCCCAAATCATTGTTATCATTACAATGTCCCACAGCATCAATATTCTCTTTCAGACTCAAAACGCGACATTTTTCTGCCATTGTTTACGATTTAAACCTTACAACTCACAAATCAACGTCGGACTGCTGTCGGGGAATCACACATACTTTCATTCGGCGAAGTTCTTTTGCGCTGCCACGCATACGCGATGGGTTGCCGGTCTGTCTCCAAAGAGTTTTTGCACCGTACTTATTCGTCTCCCAAATAGTTTTAAAAAATGTTTGTCCGTTTAAAGGAGATTTTTCGCACTCTTTGTATGAAAACAGCCTGTCCGCGTCCGTCCAAAGGAGAGTCCGCCCAAGAGAGGTTGATTTTCATGGAATTTCATATTCCGGACTATAAAAAAAATGCCCGCTTAATAGAGATGTCCGCTAACAAACCCGTTATGAGAGGTTTCACTGTATATAGGCATAACATTGTATTAAAATTTATTATATTACTGGTTTAGTTGTTCTAATTGGAAATTACATGCTATTTCAAGTATCGATAATGCAAAATCTTAACTGTAACCTCATTCCTAGTAAGCGGTATCGACAAAACGGCCCACGTGCCCGCTTGGCTCGTGGGAAAACCACGCCTCCCGGTACTCGGTCGGCAGCAACACGGCTACACCGCGTGCCACCGCGGCCCAAGGAGCCGTTCTGCCGGTACCACCGCTTTGGTGCTGCCGATAGGAAACAATTGTACTAATTTAGGTACATTTCTTTGTAATTTTTTAAAATATCGATATCTAAAAATAATATACGAACATACTTTTTTAAAAATGCTAATATAGATTTGCGTGTTTAGATATGTCTTTTTCCCTAATTGATAGAGTGGTACTCAGCATTGAATATTGTGACAAAATCGTTGATATCTTCTTTGTTTTGGCATTTTCACTGAAATAAGCTAGTAGCGCCGACCAGGATTTTGAACTTTGTTTCCCGTACACCATTCTTTGAAACAGTTATACGCCTTGTCATATCTCGGGCGGTTTTTAGTTGGCAGAAGATCTTCTTCTACTGTTTTTGCTGCTTCTCGAATTTCTGGTGGAGTAACAGCAAAATCAAATTCCTCATCTGAGCATGTTTCTGTTGTTAAAATAATATATTGTTTAGTGACATGGAAACCATATTCAAAAAATGATTTTTCCCATCGTGATGTGTATTATTACCTACGTTATTTTACCACCTGCGGTTATTTTAAATTTCTGTCAAATTTTTCAATGGAAAAGTCAAAATGACATTTATCTTCTATTAATAATTTTAATTCAAAATAATAAGAAGTGGATGTTAGATGTGGTTGTAAATAAAATAGTATACAAACCTCGGTGAAAAGTTTCATTACTGTCTCGAGATTTAGCCTCGGTTAACTACCGACTCTCTAGACAGGAATGAAACACTTTCCACCTCGATACGTAATATACTATTGGACGTTTTCACTTGTTGATACATTTTCGTATTTGTTTTTGGTACATTAATACAATTAGTAGCGGCAGTACTGGCCCAAAGACACCGATCTCCAAGTACCTACCACACCTACCAGTCGCCTACCAACGGCTCCGGTAATGCAGGACTACCTGAGGACGATGCAGACGAGGATGGTTGCGTGGAATTCAATGCGCGATCCAAGATGCGAAACATCTCAAAAAATACTATATAATACTACTAATACAGGGTGTTATGGAAATGACGTATTATATTTCTAATGGGCTAATCAAATTTATTAATCCTTTACTGAAGAAGAATGATGAAATAATTATGTTGATAGACCCTTCCATCCCTTTAAAATAAATAGTCTCGTCTAACGCCGGTTGCCATTTCCGAGACTATCATTATAAAGAAAAGTATTACAGAAGGAAATTCTTTATTTTATGAATATAACCTTATAAAACATAGAAAATGGCAACGATGTATTTTTAAGTGTCAACCCCAGTCGCGTAAATATGCAATCCGTTTCTCCATTTATAAACTCCGCGGCGGTTCGTTCGAGTCAGTTCAAGTTTATAAATCAGAGATTGTTTCCTAGCGAACTGAACTGAACGTAAAAGTTTATAATAATGTACCCTGAAAAATAAACAACTTGCAATCTGTCAAACGGTTATTGACTTTCTAAAGAGTTTACCCTGAAGATATGACAACACTGTTGACATATGTTGTTTTGTTTGCCTTACTGACAGGGGCATCACATGATCATTTTTGGTTTGACATAAGGTCATGTACAGGGCATATTAAATTGCCAATTTAAATATAATACGTCATTTCCATAACACCCTGTATTATAAAGTTATTTTGAGACCGAGACTTTTTAATCAATCACTGAGGAAAATAGACGATCTTTTTAAATTTTTAGCATTGACTTATGGATGATATCCTAGGAGACAATTTATTAATACTGTAAAGATGCTGATGGTTGATCCGAACCGTAGAAGACAGAACATTATTAATATTTGGTGTTTACTTAGTCCACTGTCCGGTCTGATAATCACTTTCTTCTGAGAACGTGTCCCACGCAGCGGTGGTGCCGGTCGGCAGACCCCGACAAAGACAATGCCCATTACCTCACTCTCAAGGCGAGATGATGAACAGTCCCACCGCAAAAGAAATATTTATGGGCCGTCGCAACCTCACTATTAACATAATATTTTAAGGCCCCATCTACATTAACGGGTGGAATGAGAAACATCTATACTTCATATTTCGTCTTCTAACATCATTTATTTTATGTCATACCAGTGCATTATTGTGTTTTTATACCTTAGATACCATCAACATAATGGATTACTTTATGCCCGTGCGGACATAATGTGTACTTTATGCCCGTGCGGGCATAAAGTACACATTATGGCCCGCGCTGGCATTAAGACGCGAAAACCAGTTTTCGATTAACTTATTCTTTATTAACAAAAGAGAAGTAATAAAATGGTTTGCCGTTATTAACAGTCGAGCTGCGAAATGATTACTTGGTCAGCAAGATTTTACAATTGGCCAGTAGAAGAAAACATGTCTAGAAGCAGTTTATTTTAGAGGTCCCAGGGCACTGTCAATTTATGTAACTTTCTTGTGTTTTCTTTTGCCGAATACAGAAGGAAATCGGCTACAAAATGTGTAGCGGGGGCGGGTTTTCACTTGTTTTCCCAGGGCAATGTCACGATGCAGAAATGTTTGCAGTCCATAAGTTGCTCACCAGCTAGCCATTTTGGCTGACCGATTACATTTTTCTGTTCGCAAAAATAAGAATATTTTGCTAACCAGTTAAATGAGACCCTTAACAAAATAACAAAATATAAATTTACGTTTATATAGTATTTGGTTGTATTGACATAGAACTGACAATTTTGGAAGGTTCCGCTGATAGCTAAATTTCCTGCAGCAAAGGTTGACTAAATGTAGAGAATAGTAAGACCGAACAGATCAAAATCAAGCGAGGAGTTAGACAGGGGTGTGTTCTTTCGCCTATACTTTTCAATCTGTACTCGGAGGAGGTGTTTGCGGAAGCACTGAGAGATAAGAGACAAGGAATAATCCTAAACGGAGAAACGTTAAACAACTTACGCTATGCAGATGATACAGTTTTATTGGCAGCAAGTGCCGATGATCTGCAAATGCTATTGGAATGCGTAAATGAAAAACGTGAAGAAGCGGGACTAAAATTAAATATCAAAAAGACCAAAGTGATGACAATTAGTAAACGGGGTAATGTAAACGCGGCGATAAGAGTAAACGGGGAACTAATCGAACAGGTTTCAAGCTTTAAATACCTGGGTACTTGCGTAAATGACCTGGGAATCCTCCACGGAAATTAGGGCTCGAATTGAACAGAGTCGAGCTGCTTTCAATAAAATGAAGAAAGTTTTATGCTGCAGTGACCTGCCCTTGATGCTAAGAGTGCTTCGTTGCTATGTCTTCTCAGTTCTCCTGTATGGCGTGGAGGCTTGGATATTAACAAAAAGTTCTAGCGATCGGATCCAAGCTTTTGAAATGTGGTGCTACAGGAGAATACTCCGAATATCTTGGGTCGACAGGGTAAGGAACATGGACGTTCTTCAATATCTCAACAAGGATTTGGAAGTGATGCTCACCATTAAGGAGAGGAAATTGCAATACTTTGGTCACGTAATGCGTAGCGAAAGGTACAAACTGCTACACAACATTATGCAGGGCAAGATAGAAGGCAGACGGGGTCCTGGTCGCAGGCGTACCTCTTGGCTCAAGAACCTTAGGGAATGGTTTGGAGTCAATACAACCACTTTATTTAGACGGGCCGTTAACAGGGCTCAAATTGTGTTGATGATAGCTAACATCCGCCGAGGATAAAGCACCAGAAGAAGAAAAGAAAGGTTGACTCATGATTCATTGTCTGGTTCTCTAGTTTCTGTAAGGAAATGCGAGATCTAGATGTTACGCCTGCCAACATCCGTGAAACCTTGAGGATGTGGTATCCTCTAAATATCCTTCAGCAACTGTGGTACGCTTCCATCCACCATGGCGCTTCAGCGTAGTCATACTTGCTCCAGCTTCTGCTAAAAGAGTTGCCGACGTTCGACGTAAACAATGACCAGTGTACTTTTCGGGGCTGTTCAAGCCCAAATATTTTGCAATAATGCAGGGAATTTTCTCAAATGTGTTTTTTCCAACAGGCTGTACAGTACAGCGGCCTTGTATGTAGCTTAAAAATAGTATTTTTTCTGAGCAGCCATGTGGCCGTAAAGACATATAATCTCTTATTAGTTTCACACTATTCATTTCGTCTTCATCAATAATGGTGAAAACACGTTTTTTGTCAGTTTTGGTTTCTGGCACCGTTACAGCAACTATCTTCTACATGTGTGACTAACATATCGTCAGTTTAAAGGTAAAAGTCCTAAAGTGCAATTTTTAATAACAGGAATAATTCATTAAGTATAGTGGTTGCAGCGAATCCTCGCGCCAGATATGTCAAGTGTCACGTGACATTAATGACTTGCCTGCTTATTTGTGGTTATTTATTTTGCCTAGGTTTGTATGACATTCCAGGGCCGTACTACAATAGTACGTACGTTTATTTTAAAAATGAAACGAGTCTATTTATATTTTTAAATACATCTTTTATTATTTATTATAGGGAATAAAACACAACACATTGTATTTTTTTGTTATTTATCTATTCAAATATATAAAATAAAGTCATTATTTTATAATTACATGTCTATAGGTACCTCTATCTTCACAAAAAGATAGGAAGTACGCATCTACATGGATGTCCATCTTTACCTAATACCTAAACTTTATACAGTGTGTCTACACATGGACTTAACTATACCTGTAAAAAATTGTATCTTCAATTTTTCGAAAAAGTAATCCTTGATCATTTCTTTTCCCTGTTATGTTAATACAAATCACTTGGAAAAATTTCCATGTTTTTGTACCGGATGCACAAAAAAAACAATATTTGCCTGCCATAATAATGTTGGAAAATTAATACAGGTAATATCCCTCATATTATGCTTTAACAGATGAATAAGAAATGTAAGGAGAGTCGAGTGTGTAAATTTAATTAAAAATAATAAATGTAGCTATATACACATATATAAAAACATTTTAAAATGTCTCACCTGAACAGCACTTAAGTGAGCATGGCATTCTTTAAAGTAGCTATAAACATTTTGAACGAACTGCTGTGCTAGCTCATTGCCATGTAAATATGAATACGCCTTTGCCTAAGAAAATAGGAGCAACCCATTATTATTGGAACAAACAAACATAAACAAAAATGTATTTATCTTTCACTTGAAACCGTTTTATATTTTTGTAATTTGGCGTTTACATTATATCTCATTCAGGCTTATTGGGACTACCACGGGATTGTGACCCCTCACCCCTAAAAAGACTTAAAAACCATTCGACATTTTTTACGTGGAATCTTATTGTGCAACCACTCGTGCCAAGAACTTATTCTCTGCAAAAAAATGTGCAGATATTTTCTACTTTCCCAGCTAACCAAACTGTCTACATTCAAGTCGCCACACAAAAGTATTACCTGATATTTAACTGAAACAAAACTCGATCAGAAAGAAATGAAACATCTAGAATTTTTTTTATTAATATTAAAATTCACCTTAGTTTCTCTAACGGTGGCATCAGCTGAGGTAGAAGGCAAACAATAATTATGCTCCATAATTATTATTTTCGCCTAAAAACAGATAAATGAAAATATTAACCTATAAATTTTTCATAACGTGACAAGTACTTACTGTGGTTTACCAGATATACAAACAACTCAATATGTAATTAATCAAAGTTTTCAACACAAAATAAACACTTCTAAAACGACGGAAATACACTTTTAAACGTATTAGCACTAATCAAACTCGAAAAATATAAAAACAAAACACGCTCAATACGGTTCCTATAAAACTGGGGTATTTGGTTAAGTCCCCAAACAGCTGATCGATGACATATTAATGATGTCAACTGTCGAAAAACTTGAGGATTCGCTGCAAATACTATATCTAAAGCTATTCTACTTCGTGCCGAACAGTTATAGGTCGGTGAGTAGCACTAATAAAATAATTTTTTTTTCACTGTAAACATGCCTTTATTTTTCAAGAATCCTAAAAAATTATTCGGATATGCTAACTAAGCGGCTTAGGCTGTTAGAAAGCAGACTAGCAGACCTTCGTCCCACGGAGCGGAGATGGGTTCAGGTCGTTTAGGATTTGTGGGCGCTCCCCGCTGATTTCGTGACGGTCGAAATTCGAAAATCTGAAATAAAACAAAAACGGAGGCTGTGAAAAGACTTTTCGGTTTCAATGGAATCACGAGGAGCTGGTTTGAAACGACCATCGGTCGTTTTGAAATCGAATTGGGGCAGTTTCCGTTTTTGGTGTTTCATTACTTTCATTGCAAATTGGAAAGAAGATTTGAGTCCTGGGGCTATTATCATTTGGATGTTTATTCTTGACGTAGGAGCACGATCATATCGATCATATCGAGAGAAGTGATTATTCCTCTCTATAAAGAACGCAGAGAAAAAGAGAGGCAGGAATACTCACTTCTCTCTATATGATGGTGGGCTACGTACATGGGCGTCGTTTATAAGTAGCAAGAAGGGGCAGTTGCCCCCCCCTGGAATTTGCTAACTTAATAACACATCAAAAAACTTTTAGTTCGTTTGCGGAAAAGGTAGGTAGTTCCAGTGGCGGTTCTTCCATAGGAGCACATGCGCACGAGCACCACCAAAACCAAACGAATAAAAAATTTATATTCATTGAATATTATTTATCGTATAAAGTCCCGACCCTCCCTAATATTATATCGTACCGTCAAACCAAAAAGTCCGACGCTCTCTAATATTTTATCATCCCGTCAAGCCAAACTGTATAGATCCGGCAACCGTGCCTCGGTCGAGGTAAATGACGATTATTACGAGACTTGCTCGCACGTGCGAGTGCCTTTTTTTTTTTTTTTTTTTTTTTTTTTTTTTTTTGGACAGCCGATGAGAATCTGCATACAGACACCTTACAGACGCGGCTGCAAGGTAGTGTCGGGCTTAGCAACTTGTGGGGATTATACCTCCATCAACATCATCTTTTCTGAGGGAAAAGATCCGCCGACTAAACTCACCGTTTGAGTCAAGTATAAAGCCTTTAACTCCTTTCACTCGACGTGTTATTTTTGTCTATCATAAGTATGATTTTTGGGTTAAGCCTTTAGGCGTTGTTGATGATGTTTGGTGTCAGCTCTAGTATCTTTCTAATTTGAATTTAATCAAATGAGCAAGATATAAGGGCTCCTAACATGTTGGCGGTAGGTGTGTGGTAGGCGGTGTATTTTTACAATAGTCGCGTAGTGTTTTGTGTATAGTGTGATTGTATGAAGAACAAGTTCTTAAATAATTTTGAGTTTGGATTTTAGTGAGTGATCCAGTCTTTAGGCATATTAAGTAGTGCAGTTTCTCTGTAGTAACAGGTGGCGGGTGGCAGCGGGGGATAGCGGGGCTATGGCGATTTAACATGGAAAAGGCGCACCTCTTTGAGTTTGGATCAAAAAATTGAAGTGAAGAATGCGGGAACACCTAAACCCGAAATTAATTTAACGCAGACCACAAAGGGTAAATCTAGGTACTGGCGACATAACTGATAGTGTCGACCAGGAATCATACATTTTCAAAATTTTAAATGATTAAGAAAGTCAGATTGGCTCTAAATAAATAATTCCTGGGTGGGGAATTCACCTCTGGATAGAATTCAAAAATGGGGACAAAATTAAATTTCCAAAAAATAGCCGTCTACTTAATAGTCTGATTAAATAAAATTCAAATGAAACTTAGGGGGAAACTTTGTTATACGGGGGTTATCAAGAAACGTCCTACGTGAAACGCGCAGATACGGAGAACGTTTAGAGTTACCTATCATTTATTAAGCGCAAAACGGACGGACGTTTCGGGCTACGTACTCCACTCATATCATGGTATAATGTACGTACGTTCCGCTTGAAGAAAAATTCCAAGCTGGTGAAGAAAAACATCTCTGCGAACGAACCATAAGAATAAGAAATTTCTTTCTTTTGAATGTCGCTTTATTTTTGTCTTAGCGACTAATTTGAAGAATAACATTTTTCACCTTAACAACTAACAGGCTAGAACATCTTTATGGTACAAGTTGGACAATTGACTATAATCAACTTTTCGAAACTATTCTAAAATTAAAACTTTTGTCACATGTTCAGCACAAGTACAAAGTCGAACGCACATGCAATTTTAATGTTTGTACTTATCAAGGAAAAACGTTAAACGTTCCTATCAACAACTATATCTTAGGTCACCCATTGTTTTGTCTGGGTGCCAAACGCACTTCGGTCACGTATTGTTAATAAAAATAGGCGTTAAAACGTTTAGAAATTAAATAAATTTTAAAACCCGCAGTTTACATTGGTATCGAGGTTGTGTATATTCATCCAAGAAAAACTGCTGACGCGATACGTAATAAAGCGAGTTTTAAAAATTTCCGTAGTTTATCGACACTTTAGAATTTATAAGGGGAAAGACCGACATTGGCTTACGTCATGGAAACGCGTTCGTTAGAATTTTCTAGATATGACTGTCCCTCTTCACTCTCACAATTTTTTAAGTATTTACGTCAGTTCGCCCACTACCCATTTGGACAAGTTTCAGTTGCAATATCAACCAATTCAAGGAATTATCGAAACTATTCGTCCCTCGTAACAAATGCGCAGAGTCCAGTGGCGGTTCGTGACCTATGATAGAGGGGGTTCACAAGTATGGTGAAATTTTTCTATCTAGGCGTTTTAAATGTAGAAAGAAAAAAAGTAATAAGAAAATGCGTTAGGTAAAACATATTTTTATTTATTTTTTTATTTTACACAAGGAAATACAACTTTTGGAAAATAAGAAAGGTTTTCTTAGTGTGTATAGCTGTCGGATCTTAACGTCGTCGCATGCAACCCTCGTAACAATATTTATACAGTCCACTACTAATACTACTAAAGCCATCTACGAGTTATCAAGAAAACCGAATGATGTCTAATATCACTACGCCACCTACGGGCTACGTCATTAGGCGCAACCAAGACGAGAACAATAGTTAACTGTTTTATGACGAGAACAAATCGAGCCACGAGCCTGACATGTTGGCATTCTTCATTTTTTCAGTTCATGTTTAAATCCTTAAATAGAATGGATTAAAATCATATCGAGTATCATTTATCGAAATACACAACATTTATCAACCCTACACAATAGTGCTTAAACGTAAAGTCCATTCTTCGGTTTTTAATTGTAGAAAATTGATCAATAACAGCCTCATTAAGTTTGGAATACCCCCTATAAATTTTTTTTCATATATTTCATTTTTAAACTTTCTAATAAAGTCCCTAGAGTTACACTTTGTGGTCTGCGTTAAATTAACTTCGTGTTTAGGTGTTCCCGCATTCTTCACTTCAATTTTTTGCTCCAAACACAAAGAGCTAAAGTTATTTCTTAAATAGTCCACCGTCAACTATTTAGAGATAGATGCACGAACACACAACAGCGCGGTACACACAAAAACTGTGCGCCTTTTCCATGTTAAATCGCCATAGCCCCGCTATCCCCCGCTGCCACCCGCCACCTGTTACTACAGAGAAACTGCACTACTTAATCGCACGTGCGAGCAAGTCTCGTGACAATCGTAATTTAAATCGACCGAGGCACGGTTGCCGGATCTATACAGTTTGGTTTGACGAGATTATAAAATATTAGGGAGGGTCGGACTTTATACGATAAATAATATTCAATATAAATTAATATTTTTTATTCGTTTTGTTTTGGGGGTGTACGTGCGCATGTGCTCCTGTGGAAGAACCGCCACTGGCAGGGTCCAAACCAACAATTTCGGGTCAGTTCGCGAATTATTCTGACAGTTGCAAATCAGTTGGTAATCGATACATTTTGATCTAGGAACCCCTAATTTTTGACCAGCGATCACATATTTTTATTCTGTGAACACTTTACACCAAAGGTGCAAAAATTTCAATAAATAAATACTATAGTTTACAAAATAAATTGTTATTCCTGCACCGTCTCGGTATTGCTGCTACACTGGGCGCTGGCTGCGGCATTATTTACACATTTATTAGGTCATAACTTTTTTGTGTCTCAGTGTATTTAAGTTTTTAATGAAAATAATACTTTTCTCATATTTATTACGTAAGAAAGTTACCGTTTCGAAGATATTTGTAGTTAAATGGTTTAGTGCACCCTGCCCAATTATTATTAATTTGCAAACAAAATGATTTTCTCAAAGTAACCTATGCGAAAACAAATATAACTTAGAGATGTAGTTGCTATGGAACAGAAAATGTTTCATTTTTGAGTTTATCGTAAGTTTGTGTTTTCATTGCTGTTGGTGTCTCTCGGCACGATATTTTCTAGCGTCAAAGTTATTTTAATTAAAGTATGTTAAAGAACAATCCAATTGTTGGATTTATTATTCCCAATTACCATTATTAGAACATTAATTATCATGTAAAAGTGAATTGGTAAGAAGTAACAAAATATTATTTGCTTGCCTGAGCTAAAGCACTAAACAATTTAAATGCAAATATCTCCGAAACGATAACTCCGGGCGACCTGAACTTAGTATATACCTCTTTTACGTAATAAATATTAGGCCCTGTATCTCAGTTAATATCAACTTTCGGATATAAGTAAGTATAATTAAATCCTAAAACATTTTTACTTAAGCAGTCTGTAGTTTTTCCATGTACCATTAATTAGCGGACACCCTGTATAGTCTGTGTAGGCCAGAAAGCTCAACTCAAGCCGGCTCGTGACCACACACACGAACACCGTTTGGTCGAGGTTGTAACCGTGGGACGTAAATAACGATACGATAACCACGACTATGACGACATAGGTGTGTGGTTGCGACATGCGATAACAATGTTGACTAAGCTTATTTTTGTTTTTACTGTTCCGGTTCTGATACTCGAAACGCTATAACGCAATTTCCTCGGCATCAGCTTCTGATTGTTCTGCCACAGCCCTTTTTCTTAAAGATCTATTTATTAACTTAAAAGACACCCAAGGAGTCACCCATTTAAAAATAATAAACCATTTCCATACCACGCTTTAGATTTTATATACAGTGCGATTCTCATGCTAACTTTTGACCCGCCAATTCTATTTTTACAAATTTTGCATGTGGCCAATACTGCCGTGCAATACAAGAACCTAGTAAGTCGTAAAAGTAAATTTTAAGACATTTCATTTAAAAATTGCACAACTTCTTTAATATTTAATTTATTGTTCTAAAATTTTATACACAGTAAGTACTTGTTACACAGTTTCATTTACCAAAAAATCAATGATTTTTATTAACAAATAAACAGTTAAATAAATATTAAAAACTTACTATTCTATTTTATAGTAAGTCGACGCACGGCAGAATCGGGAAATGTACACTACCTTTGGACACAGGAATGACAGTTCTAACTGTCAAAATGGCGAATGTGCGTTATCTTGGCAAAGAAAATTAAATGCGATACATCTTTTTGAAGGTCCTATCGAGTACCTTACGATTACAGAATATTACTTCTCTATTAGCACCCATAACAAAATGGTGGCGCATTAAAAATTGCATAGTTATTACTTTTTCAATATCCTTTATGTCATTTAGCGTGCAGTTTTAACGCAGGGTTAAAAATGCGGAGTTAACATGCATAACGTCGGTACGGTGTATGAAGTCCGCTAAGCAATAAAACCTCTTGAGCAGGGTAGTCGGTGGCTCTCAAACAATAATTTATATTTTAGGTATTTTCTAAATAAAATGATTTAAAGTAAATAAAAAATTAGTTTAGGCAACGAAAAATAATTATTTTTTAGGTTTTATAGTATTTAGGCAAATTAGTTTTACGTTCTTTTTTTATAAAGTTTTGGTTCTAAAAAGAACCGATGTTGTAGTGTTGCGATAGAACATACCTACTTGTAGATACGTACTCTTTTTGTATTTGAAGCCCACTTTTTCACCACACGTTGGTAATACGTTTGGTAAAATAGTATCGGTAATACAACTAAACTCTTCGTATTGTTTGTATCGTTCGTATTCGTTTGTATTTGAAGCCCACTTTTTCACCACACATCTTTTAAAATGATGGACAAACTTGTAGTTCCAATATCGCAAAGTTCTTTCTTCGTTATCTTTTCACGAATAGCTTCGAGGGTAACATATTCCTTGGCTTTATACATATCATAAACAATATTCCTAATCGATAGTTTTATCCCTTGGGATAAATCAAAGGTTTTAGAATGGAGTCAAACCCTTTTATATTGTCTGTCCAATTCCTCTTCACTCTTTTTTCGAAGTTTTCTTAAGGTCTTATCTGAAATACCGCATCAGACGTTCGTTTTGCACTGCCAAAACAGGCACTAACGTGCCCGAGTTATCTTTTTCTAAAGTAAAATAACGTTCCACTTGTAATACCAAACGGCGTCCACCTGGAGATAAACACCTTCTAGGCGTTGTGTCACCTTGCTGAACATTTTCCATAACTTTGCTTTATAATTGCTTTTAATTCACACACAATGAAAAAGAAACTAAAAGCAAAAGGCATTACTACTTATTTAAAATAGAACATACCATCCTGCACTTAAGCAAATTTTAATTATTTCTTGGAAAATAGTGATTATTATATAGATTTAATTATAATGATCCTAAAATAACTAAATTCTAGGAAAAAGTACCTGGGAAAATCTTTAACTTATTGAGGCAAAATGTTTTTAATTTTAGATAATTTTGTTTTGGAACCGCTGATTTTGCCCAGCCGATTACATTGAACCAGTGGAATGTTCGATACGACCAAGTATAGCGAAGGTATTGTTAATTTAACCGTCTTACTGTTTAACAACCTTTAATGATTTAATCCCATATCGGACTTCATAAAACGAACCGATTTTACGAGCGGATCAGCATTTAGAAAAATAAATCAACTTGGCATAGTGTAGTAGGAAAAGATCTTTGAGTAGGAATCACAGAGCTACGTTTTCTTGCATATTTCATGATGCTCAAATTTAAAATGACGGATGGGCGCCATCTTGATTATAAAATTGAATAGGAAGTGGGGCCTCGTGATACATCATATTATCGAGTACTTTACGTTCCCAGAATATTGTGTTCTTATTCGTACCAAAAACAAAATGGCGGCTATTGAAAAAATTATATTTAATATTTGTTACTTTTGTTATTTTGGCATAAAACAGTGAGTATCAGTTAGTTTTCTTTGCTGGTTTATGTCAAAATCTAAACTAAAATAACAAAGAAAAAAATAATAAATATTATTTTTGAAAAAGCAGCCATTTTGTTTTGGGTGCGAATAGGGATTCAGTATTCTGGTATTTTAAAGTCCTCGATAGGACCTTTAAAACGCTGTATCGCAAAACTATTGATTTTTTTTTTCAAGATGGCACCCATCTGCCATTTTGAATTTAAGCACCATGGAAATATGCAAGAAAGTGTAGCTCTCTGATTCCTACGGTAGATGGTAAGGACATAAAGGATAATAAAAAGTAGTAACTATATAATTGTAAAAACGCCGCCATTTTGTTTTAGGTGCGAATAGAGTAAAAATATTTTGGCATTGTAAGGTACTCTTAACTCTTTCATCTGGAGGACTTCATCCTTGTGGAACGACCTTCCCGAGGTCGTTTTTCCCAACGAATATAACCTCCAACGATTCAAAACCAACGTGAATCGCTTTTTGCGCACACGCACCACTCCCAGAGTGCCCTAAAGGATTTTTCCTATAGTGCTTGTGTTTGATCATAAAAAAATAAAAAAAAAGAAACTCGATAGGGCCTTCAAAATGATGTATCGCAAGACCCCTCTTCCTAATGATTTTCTTTACCAAGATGGTGCCCATCCGCCATTTTGACAGCTAGAACTGTTATTCTTACGTCAAATGGTAGTTTCCTTCCCTTATATGTAGACTACACCCAAATTTTGTAAAAAAAAATTAGTGGGACGAGAGTTAGCATTGCATGTGAGGTTGTGAAGGGGAGTGGACTGGACATTCCGTATCCATCTAGCTACGCGATTTATTGGTAACGGTCTAGGACATGAAAAGGTTTCCGGTTCCTCCTGGAAAGAAGAAGAAGAAGAAGACCGCTTAATCAGAATGTACGTAGTTGTTTTTTTTGGAAAAAAACGTACGAATTGCGGCACTCTATGCACTGATTCTGCACCTTTCCTCGATATTAATTTTTCACATCTCATACTCGTACAGCCGTAGTACGTATATTTCCTTTGTCTTGTTTAAACCAACCATCACCGTCAAATAACACGGCATGGGCACAACACCATTAATTTTTTTTACAGAACATACTCGTCTCTCCGTAATCCGATGCACCGACCCGATATCTCCGTCGGCGTGCAGGGGAGGAGAGGAGCACGCGGGGGGGACCAAAGGCCTCGGATGCCGCCGCGTGTCCCCCCTATCTGATGGACACGGTCCAACGATGCCGGAGCCCCGCGGCGCCCCCTGCGGATGCTGCGGCGGACGAGGTGCATAAGCCGATAAGTATCGTATGCTGAATGTGTGCAGGGACAGAGTCAATTGGACTGGAATCAGTTAAAAAGTCAAAATTTCTGCTCAGCGATCTTTGAATATGTATATCTCATCACGCGTGACGAATAGCTTCTCAATTCCTACTCATAGAACTCAACATGGCAGGAATACTTTTGTGAAGTGATGTCAATGCATGCCAACAAACATATAGTTCTCTCTTCCACCCATTACTGATTTTCAATAACATTTCACACAATCACAGTTTCACTTTCCAAGAGTTTTATGAATGGATTATTGCGTGGGGGCACATAAAGGTATGGTTTCGGTAGAACTGCTGGCAGTAACGTCTGTAAGCGTGTTTACCTTGCAACTGCCGGAAGCTATCGGTAGTCAATTATACCCTTTGAGAAATGCAGACGTATTGTGGTATCTATGTATACAGGGTTTTATGGAAATGACGTAATGGGTTACTCCTTGGGTGTCCTAGAGAAGCGCTACATATTTTATTTTTTTTAAATCGACCGTTTTACAAGTGGGGTAATAAACACTCTTATTCACAGGTCAGTCCGCGCTACTGTACAACATTTCACCCAGAGCCAATGGCAATGTTGCCAAACTTAATGTAAAACTGAAATCCCATATCAAATTATAAAAATAAATTATTTTCTACCTAATTGTATTTATCCTTATACCTAAAGAGCCAGGAAATCCAGGCACAAAGACAATCGGTTTTTTTTCGTTTTCATGGGAACACTCCTGGAAACACTTTATGTACACACAGTAATAGTGAAACAGAACCGATAGTTAGCTTTTGAAAATACAATAATACAGATTATTAGATTTTATTACACGCGACGAAATTTGACGTCCAGAAGAAACGCGTCAATAAAAACAATATTCAAAGATTATTTATAGACGGGCAAGATACACGCGTAAACCGAAAAAAACAGGGCGGATTGATGAGAGTGTGTTGGTGATCGACGAGACACAACGTATCCGGCCGCTGGTTGGTCTTCAACCAATAGACGCATGCGTGCGTTCGCTATATGAAAATGCTTCGCTCAGCCGATATAAGGCGTCAAGAGGTCATTGGCATTTGACCTAGTGACGTACGTGGCTATTACTATTCCATATGTTTTTTCGGGTTGTTTAAAACATAGTCCGTCGTAAATGTTCTTCAATTAATTGTACAAAAAGGTATTACAGAATGGAAAAGTGTTTAAATTATTTCATTTTGTCTAAAGAGTTTAAGGTGTACATATGACAACACCGGCCAGAATTCCTTGATTGCTTACATGTATCGCAGTACCACACAGGTGTTTTTCTGGTTTGACGTCAGGTCACTTTTACCGCTGAATGAATTGAAAGCGCCATTTATGGCTACTTTTCTTCAATTTGTCTTTATCTCAGGAATTGCCGGTTTAAATATAATACGTCATTTCCATAACACCCTGTATATACAAATATTTTCTCGTATTTCTAAATTTTTATATTCCTTATCTTGATGGTCGTATAATTGATGAAACTTGCTGACTTCTGAAATGAGCATTTCATCATCCTCCGCTAAGAAATTTTGCTACTCATGGCAGAACCGAAACTTTTTCATACACAATCGAATAACAACATTAAAGGTTTTTAGAAGCAAATTTGGTTATAAAATTTACATGCAAGCAGTCGGGCAGTAACGTCTAGACTGGTCTCGGAGCAGTAGGTCCCCAGCAGTCGACTGCAAACCGTTGAGCCGTTACGTCCCGGACGTTCTAGGGAACAACATATTTTATTTTCATAAAGACCAGTGCTCGACTGCCATACGTCGCGGCCAGACGTTACTGCCAGCAGTTCTACCGAAACCATACCTAAATGAAATTCTGGATTACCTACGATTCCACAAATCATAAATGTCTTTAGTTATTGAAAAAAGTCAATTATATCAACTGTTTTCAGTCCAATTTACTCTTCGTTTTAAAACTGTATGGACGTCCAGCGCAAGTTTTAGTCATTTTGTGCCTTTGACTCGGTGGCACGCCGCCACCAATTCATTTCATTGCCGTCCGTGGATCGTTAAATTTCTCGTGAAAAACGCAAAAATCATAAAATTACTCATTAATGAATTCCGCAACAGTCGCTGAAATATTCCACAAGGCTTTCTGGTATTTTTGTTTTTGAACAAGGTCGTCGAAAATCGTAAAATTTTATTTTGTCATACAGGATGTAGCAAAGTTTATATTTTTTTCTCGATAGGAATATTGTGTCAATGCCAAGTGGCGTGGCCAGAATTGGGGGGGGGGGTATTTTTAAATATACATTTTGTGGCATATTTTATATTATAATATGTATTACTTATGTAATTAACAAAGTTTCCTTATTTTGCTAAAGTGACCAGATTTTTATACAGGGTGTTATGGAAATGACGTATTATATTTAAATGGGTGACTCCTGGGGTGTCCTAAAGAAGCGCTACATATTTTTTTTTAAATCGAACGTTTAAGAAGGGAGGTAATTCATGATCATATTAGCTGTGTAATCAACAGATGTTCAAGACCAATGTTGCTTTAGATTCTTATAAAAATAATATTTAGTTTACCTAGTATCCAAATAGAAGTGAATCCAGGTGCCAGTACACTAGCAAGTAATCCAGGGCACAGACATCTTCAGGTTTTTGTTTTTTTTTCTATGGGAAAAGATTTATGCTCATCAATTTGTTTTCATCTCAGGAATTGCCGATTTAAATATAATACCTCATTTCCATAACACTCTGTATACATTTATACCAATGTTAAGAAAAAGGAATGTGCTGATGGCGAACAAATTTTTGGGTGCCACGCCCAAACAAACATTTTTTTAACCAATCAATTTTTTTTAGGTGTCACCAATTTCTTTCTATTTGGCTGGATGCTGGAAAGCAGGAGGTCATTGGAATTTCGAACAGAACAGAACCAATTTCTGTGGCTATGCCACTGGACAAGGCGTACGCTGATATCAAGAAGATAGAGTAAGAAACTATGAATCAGTTTCTATTATCTACATGCCTTCCAGCCATAAAAATGTAGTTTTTGACGATATTTCGGTTTTAAATATAAAATGTAACCACCATCATTCTGTGTCGGCATTTTATTTTCTTTTTTTTTATGATCAAACACAAGCACTATAGGAAAAATCCTTTAGGGCACTCTGGGAGTGGTGCGTGTGCGCAAAAAGCGATTTACGTTGGTTTTGAATCGTTGGAGGTTATATTCGTTGGGAAAACGACCTCGGGAAGGTCGTTCCATAAGGATGAAGTCCTCCAGATGAAAGAATTATTAAATAATGAAGTTCGAGGAGTACTAAGCTTAACCACATATGGATGGGTGGCAGTGGTTCGTCGTGTATTTCTCCTATTCGCCGCTCTGGGCGGAATAAAGAGAGCAAGGTCAGCCGAGCACTTTCCATGAAAATATCTGTTAAAGCCGTATTACAGTCGGGAATTTTTATGGCGCCAGCAATGGCAATTTTAATTCAAGGATTCATGCGCAGTACACCGTTCTCCGTACTACAGTCGGAAATTCTACTCTTCTGACAATTAAAATGACACGGATTCATGCGCAGTACACCGTTCTCGATCAGCTGTCTCTCATTACCAGAAATGGGGCACGCGCCATTTTAATTGCCATTGCCGGCGCAATTGGGTAGACATGGATTATTCTGTTATTTTTAACTGTTTAATATTTGGTCGAAGTAGGTATGAACAGCTAATGGCCATTTAAACCCACTGGCACTTAAATTAGCAGTTTACATTCTTTATTAAACTTATGGACTGCTAATTCAGCAACTTTTTGCACCTCCTATTTGTAAATAGCAGTAGCTGCTTTAATTGGTAATCAAAACGAACAGGTTTGCCCATCTCTAATTCTGGGGATATTTTAGGGATTTCGACAGTACCCACTGCTGTTCTGACCGTTGACAATGCTCCAGCTGATCGAAAACGGTTTACTGCGCATGAATACGTGCCATTATAATTACCGGCGCAAGAGAAAAAATTTCCGACTCTAATACGGCCTTAAAAGAGAGTAAAATCCCCAATTAAGAATTATTATTGACAATCTATTGTAATAATAAAAGCCTTAAAATAATTTCATACTTTTTAGAGTCTGTTCTATTTTATTTAATAAAATGTCTTATTATATACACTCCGTATATAGTCAACACATCATTTGCAATAAATAAAATTGGTATTCTTCAAATTTGCAATAAAATATCTCCTTGAATCATCATCAGCTTTAAAACAAACAAAATACTTAACGATATTTTATTAGTTTAAAATTAGGTTTAGAACCAAAAATGTGACCTACAAATGCGGGTCACATCAACATCAACAAATTTTGTATTCGGAATAAAAATGGAAAAACTAACTTGTATAACGTTAGAACTATGTCCAAAACAGTGGAATAAAATGTCAATTATTGTGAGCTTTTAAAAGTACAGGGGACACACTGTGTATTTTCGACACTTTTATAGGGTATCTCCGTTATTGTGAGTGCTATCAAAAAAGTAATGTAGGTGTCATGTGCTCTTTTTGGGTCAAACTTAAAATGGTGAAATCAAAATTAGAAAATTTTTGCTCTCTTAAGAGATACGGGGGACAATTAAAAAAATATACAATTTCAAAATTACCCTATATTTTCTTTGTTAAAAGAGATATAAAAAATGTTTTATACAGAAGTTTCTTTAACAATGATTATTCAATAATCTGCCGTTTTCAGAATAATTATACGGGGTCAGGTAAGAAAGTTATCGGACCTAACCTCATTTTTTTAAATGGAACACCCTGTATATTTTAATTTGAAAAGATAGCATTTTAAACTCTCTTTTAAAATTTATAACACACCATGGATGATTTTTCAAAATGTTGATAAGTATTTTTCACAAATCAATATGTAAAAAATTAAATTGACGTTAAATGTTAATAACAACTAGAATGTCAACATAGTTGTCTCTAGGATATTAGTTTTTGTTTTATGGTTTACTTTGGTTTAAAGTAATAAAGTTTAATAAATCGCCTAGGAAACCAATATCATCCATGTGCAATCTGCCGTTTTAGAATAATAATATCGGACCTAACCTCATTTTTTTAATGGAACACCATGTATATTTTAATATGAAACATAGCATTTTAAATTCCCTTTTCAAATATATAACACACCATGGGTGGTATTGGTTTCCTAGGCGATTTATTTAAACTTTATTACTTTAAATCACAGTAGACCATGAAACAGAAGCTAATACCCTAGGGACAACTATGTTGACATTCTAGTTGTTATTAACATTTAACGTCAATTTCATTTTTACATATTCATTTGTGAAAATGATTTATCAACATTTTGAAAAATTTGATATGATATCATTTTATATTGAAAGCTATCCGGAAAGACGGTAATCATTTAAGGACATATTACGAACATTTGCGATGATTCCCGGTATTTAAAATAGTATCTTTTTAGATTAAAATATACAGGGTGTTCCAATTTAAAAAAATAAGGTTAGGTCCGATAACTACCTGACCCCGTATACTTATTCTGAAAACGGCAGATCAATCAACAATAAATTTAAAGAAGCTTCTGCATAAAATATTTTTCTGTATCTCTTTTAACTAAGAAAATATAGGGTAATTTTGAAATTGTCAATTCTTTGATTTTCCCCCGCATCTCTGAAGCGAGCGAAAATTTTCAAATTTTGATTTTACCATTTTAAGTTTGACCCAAAAAGAGCACATGACACCTACATTACTTTTTGATAGCAAAATGGGACACCCTGTATATACATAATTAGTTTAGTATGGGTTGCTTATTTTCTTAAGGTGAGAACCTATGTCCAAAAATAATAATTTTTGTAATTTAGAAATGCCGATATGCCAATAAAATACCGATGTAGCGATATTTATATTTGTATCGGCCGATCCCTAAATCAGACTGCAGCGAACTCGATTGTAGACGCCTCAACCCGTCGCGCTGGTGCATTCCCCGCTCTCTGCTTGACTTGCGATTGAAAATATTTAATAACCCCCGGTCTAATAGAGGTGCCACTTATTAATAAAATGGTGGGGGGCGACCATGTTAAATAACAAAATTAATTTCACCCCTAAAATGTTAAAACTCAAGATTATCCAAAATATCGTTATTCTATTGTTTTATTGCTATCGGGTAAATACCCCTCGCAATATAAAATTAATATTTTAAATTATTCTATTCGATGTGTTGATATTTAAACGGCAAATACTGTAAATTGTTACACAAAAAATTCATCTCAACCACACGTGCATCCAAAGTTGGCATTTGCCTAAGAAGAAAAAAAACGCCAAAGCAAAAAACCAGACATCTCACAAAAAAAAGACCCACCATGAAAAGTGAAGAAGGCCATTTAGTGCCAGTGGCGTACCCAGAAAACAGATTAAGGCAGTCTAAGGACAAGACTTATGACTTACATTGACAGAAACTTATAACTTAATAAACTTATTCAGTGGATTTAAAAGTTCTAAAATGAAACATTTTCATTAATAGCAATGTTTATAAGTTATGTTAAATATCATTAAACTATACACGCCGGCACAAAATTCCGCCACCCTGAAATCTTGGTCCAGTTTGATGTTTTACAACTTTTTTATTTTTATGCTATTTTCATGATTTTGTTATCAGTTTTTAGATCCATTTATTGTGTTTTTCCTGAATTATTTTATAAAGTAACATTTTTTGATTAGGCTATATTATACAGGAGTAAATTGTTTTTTGTCGTAATTTCAAAACACTCTGTAGGAAAATTGAGGTGGATAATTTTATTTACATATTGTTTCTTGTAATCTTTGATGTATTCTAAACATTTCGATTTTTGATTCATTCCCTTATCACATTTCTGCTTCGAGCTGAAAAATTTGAAATGTAACGCTGATTTGAAGCTTATTTTTATAAGGGAAATCAAACACTAGGTATATGATAAAGTTAATTAACAAAAACAATTCTAATATTATGGATTCCCTCCTCTCGCAGCAATGATAACTTTCGTGGCATCGAATCAATAAGGTTACTTACCCTTTCTTGAGGGATAGCCTGATATTCTTCGGTCAGCACCAGTCGTAAGTCTTGCAAGGTTTGTGGTTGTACAGGACGACCATTAAGGCCTATTAAGTTGATCTCAAAGATGTTCGATTGGGTTGAGATTCGGGCTACATGCCAGTCATTTCAATCTTGGAAGTCCAACTTCATCCAGATATTCGCTCACTACATGTGAAACGTGAGGTCTAGCATTATCATGCATTAAAGTAAATCGGTTCCCAATGACAGGAGCAAATGGAACAACAACTTCTTGGAGGATTTCCTCAATATAACGGTGGGCGGTTAGAGCTCCATTTTCATCAAATACAAGATTGGTGCGTGCTTCGGTAGAAATACCCGCCCAAATCATGACTGTCAAGATATGAGATTCGTTCTGATATGATGCAGTAAGCATATCTCTCATTTCTACGTCTGAATACCCGCTCACGACCATCCGGCGACCTTAAACAAACCTTGGATTCATCAGTGAATAGTACGTAATAATATTGTCACTGTCAAATATTCTGTCACAATAATCGCGTACTTAGCAAACGTCGATAATTTTCAACCGGAAGTTTGACATACATTTTCTAAAAATAACATCGTTTCATTTAAAATTTTGCAGTTCGCAGCAGAAATGAGATAATGGAATGAATCAAAAAGAAAATGTTTAGAATACATCAAAGATTACAGGAAACACTATGCAAATAAAATTATCCACCTCAATTTTCCTACAGGGTGTTTTGAAATTAAGACAAAAACAACAGTTTGATTTACTCCTGTATAATATACCCAAGTAGCATTTTTAGACACATTGTGGTACATGTATCGTAACTATCGTTTCTGTTTCCGATACAAAATTGGAAACTGTTGGGAACAAGAATGGAAATATTTTCGAAACGTATACATTTTAAATGGGACATTTACACGTGTTTCCAAGTGGTTGGTACTAGCTGTGACTTTCGCTGTTTCGATGCACAATCGAAAATGTTACTTATTTGTATTTAAAAATGACAGCTAACGGGGCGGGGCTTAACGGCGCTGTTAAACCATGCGCAAAACAATTAGGATAGTACCTTCACTGTTGTAAAATAAAAGAAAAACAATATAAAACAATAATTTCGCCATATAAGTTATTTTATTTTATATACCTAGTTATTGCACATTAGAACCAAAAAATCATTGTCGCAGTAAATTTTATCGTGCAGTTTAGTAATTTGGCTTTATATTTTTAACGTGCCCTCGATTCATTTTCATTTACAGAAAAAAATATACTTTGTCAAAAAAATAAAAATTAAAATATTATCAATATAAATCGACTTAGCTAGGAAAATTGAACTTATCTAACAAATTTTGGCTTTGCAAGAGATGCAGGAATTTTATTAAAACTCATTTTAACAAAATATAAAATCATTTCCTAAAATGGCCGCTAGGAAGCAAGAAATTATTCTGGTCCAAAATGGACTCGACACACAATTTCTACTCTTTGGCTTCTATAATGTTTCCATGATGCACAGAAGAATAAAAGGTTTGTAAGGTGAATGCCACAGAAAAAAGGTATGCTTGCATGCACAGACAAGTGGGTATGGACAGACGTGGTTGCAAAAACCTTTCCAAACTAAAATTATAAGGGATAAATAAGCAATTTCCTGGTATTATTTGTATATTAGATGTTATTATTGATTCATTTTCAGAAACAGATTGACGTAAGTGTTTTTTGAAGATCATCATCTTGTTTGAGGTTATGTTATTATTGTTTGCATAGGGAGATTTAAATTGTTATTTTTCTGTTAAAAACAGCTTATTGCACTGTATTTATCAACATAGAGTATACCCACCCTATAGCCATACTTTATGTTGATAAATCCAGTACAGTAAGCTTTTTATTACAGAAAAATAACAATTTAAATCTCGCTAAATAATAACATAACCTCAAACTTGTTCAGATGGTGATTAAAAATGTACCTAAAACACTTACTTCAATCTGTGGTTGAAAATGGATCAATAATAACACCTAAAATATAAATAATATCAAGAAGTTGCTAATTTATCGCTAATAAACGTACACCGATGCTATAAAAAATCTCTTATGGGAAATTCAATGCAATCTTGTGTCTTACCAAAACTTTATAATTTTATTAAGGAAAAACACAATAAACGGATCTACAAACTGATAATGAAATCATGAAAATCGCATAAGAAATAAAAAAGTTATAACATATCAAACTTGAGCAAAATTTCAGGGTGGCGGAATTTTGTGCCGGCGAGTGTATACAACCTTAATGATTTTTGAATTCTTTTCATTTTTATCATGTCATGAATTTATCAAATTCTAAAAGCCATATAGGAATGTCGTACGTAAATTGCATATAATTTAATAATAAACGTTTATTTTTAAGTTTTAAATGGACACATCAACTATACAGGGTGTTATGGAAATTACTTATTTGACAAATAAGTTATAGAGCAAAACCGAGAGAACTAAAGTTATTATGCTATAATTTTGACCTCAATAATTCGTTCCACAAAAATTGACAGATTGAAAATTGGACACTACACTAATTTTAAATCAAATTTGCACGCACATGCGCATGGTAACAAATAATTTCACAGGAAACATACATTCAAGCCTACCAACGATTGAATAGCGATATAAGCGCCTCGCGATCGTATAGTGGCAAGCCATGGTGCCAACCGTGCTGGGCAGAAAATTTTATAAAGATTGTTTCACGAAAAATGGATATAACTTAATGACTGCAGTAAAAGTACCTGTGGCCATCCAATTATATATGACCGTTTGTTATTATTATGTGGAAAGGACCGGATTGTAATAATTATAATTAAATATAGGCACATCAGGTAGGTTAGGTTGCTTAATTTATATTTAAATATCTTTTTGTGATAAAATTTGTTAGTTTTTGAGGAATGGTTCAAGAATTGTCTTTTTACCTAACATTCCTCAGAATAGCGTGATAGTAATGGACAATGCGAGCTATCACAGTCGCCAATTACATAAAGCTCCAAGCTCAAATAATACAAGATTGGAGATTCAGAACTACATGGCGGCGAATGATATATATTTTGAAGAAAGTTATAAAAAAGTGATCTTTTAGAAGTTTTAAAGACATTTTGTATAAAAAAAGTATATGTTTGTGACACATTGGCAGAAGAAATTATACATACAGTGCTACGGTCCCACCCTATTATTGCATTTTTAACCCCATAGAGCATATGTGGCACCAGTTAAAATCACTGGTTAGGTCTGAAAATATTTCTCCGACTTTAAGTTCTAGTGTTGTAGAATTAATACGAAAATGCTTTAATGATATTCCCCCAGGTAGTTGGAAAAATTCAGTCCGTCACGTAATAATTGTAAAAAATTCGTATATTAGTCTGGATCGTATAATTAATTTTGATGAGGATAGCGATAGCGAAACAGAACTATCTATAGAATGACATTATAAATGTAAATAAATATGACTAGTAATATTTAAAAAAAATGTTATTTCATTTGATTACATTAATATAATCATATCATTATAATAAAATAATAATAATAAATAAATTTATTTACAAGAAGCAAATATCATTACTTGTTTTCCTTAGTCCGTCCCTTCATACTTCACTTGTTTATTGCCAAGCTCTTGTCGACACAATGGGACCGACCCAGGATATCATTAAGTCGTATCCATTTTTCGTGAAACAATCTTTAACAAATAATTTCACAGGAAACATACATTCAAGGCTACCAACGATTGAATAGCGATATAGGCGCCTCGCCACCGTATACTGGCAAGCCATGGTGCCAACCGTGCTGAGCAGAAAACTTTATACGAGGTAGTTTAACTGTTGATCTCACACTCTCACAGTTCTAATTTGTTTATTGTACATGCCTTTTATCACCTTTTAAATACGCTACTGACCGAATACCTGACTTTGACTTGCTAATTTTAATAACAGCAGGTATATAGGCATCCTAATTTGAATAAGCCACCGAGTCACCGTTAAGTTTTATAGTGCTTATAATTCAAAGCAATTCGACCTTTATAATTGCTGTGGTGTAAACGGATACCTGTTATAACCCTGCCGCCCTTAGCTTTTGTGGAATGGAGTCATAAAAACAACCCTTTCCTAGGGCACTAGATTTAACATATTGACTGATGAATGTCTACGATTTTTGCGACTGTCTCTCATACATTTCTTTTGACTAATAATAATGACAGCAATTTGAAGCTTCAACCTGTATTCCTTTTTGACTGAGAACGTTTATACAACCATTAAAAGTGTAAAAACCCTATATTATATAAAGGTTCTGTAGCATTTTACTTACTACAGACTTTTGAAGACCAAACTATAGTTTTCTATGTTAAACGGTTACTGAGCTAACGAGCTGTGACAGCGAACAAGCTGTCCATGATTCCATAAAAATTCCTTTTTTTAAATTTTGGTCGCACAAATCCAATGTCTCTCCCCAGGATAATTCCTAAACTAACGAACCAATTTGGTCCGAATTTGGCATGTCTATGTAAAATGAGTGTCGAATAACGAAAAGAATATTTGTACCCGCGGATTCGGTCGCGGTGATACCATTTGTTCCGTATCAAAATTAAAATCGATCAAAAAGTGAATAAAAAGATATTTTCTCCTTCTCTCCCTTGGATAATTCTTAAACTAATGAACCGATTTTGCCCAAATTTTGCCTGCCTGTGTAAAATGAGTGTCGAATGACGAGAAGAATATTGGTACCAGCTGATTCGCTTGCGGTGATACCATTTGTTCCGTATCAACTTGAAAATCGATCAAAAAGTGAATCAAAAAGAGATATTTTCTACGTCTCTCCCCTGGATAATTCCCAAACTAATGAACCGATTTTGCCCAAATTTTGCCTGCCTGTGTAAAATGAGTGTCGAATGACGAAAAGAACATTTGTACCCGCGGATTCGCTCGTGTTGATACCATTTGTTCCGTATCAAAATTAAAATCGATCAAAAAGTGAATAAAAAGATATTCTCTCCGTCTCTCCCTTGGATAATTCTTAAACTAATGAATCGATTTGGCCCAAATTTGGCATGTCTATGTAAAATGAGTGTCGAATGACGAGAAGAATATTTATACCCGCGGATTCGCTCGCGGTGATACCATGTGTTCCGTATGAAAATTAAAATCGAACAAAAACTGAATCAAAAAGAGATATTTTCTCCGTCTCTCCCCTGGATAATTCCCAAACTATTGAACTGATTTCTCCCAAATTTTGCCTGCCTCTGTAAAATGAGTGTTGAATGACGAGAAGAATATTTGTACCCGCGGATTCGCTCGCAGTGGTACCATTTGTTTCGTATCAAAATTAAAATCGATCAAAAAGTGAATAAAAAGATATTTTCTCCGTCTCTCCCTTGGATAATTCTTAAACTAATGAATCGATTTGGCCCAAATTTGGCATGTCTATGTAAAATGAGTGTCGAATGACGAGAAAAATATTTGTACTCGCGAGTTTCCTCTGGGTGATACTATTTGTCCTGTATCAAAACTGAATAAAAAGATATTTTCTCCGTCTGTACCATGGATAATTCCTAAACCAATTAAACAACCTTTAGGATTCGTACGACAGCATAATGGACTACATAATAAAATATGAAGAACAAGAACCAGTTAACGCTGTTAATAATCCTTCCCTAGAAAAGGAACTAATTAGGGTTCCCTTTGAGGGACAGGTATCTAATAAAAAGCTGTTGCGGCGTATTCTTTCTGTTTGGCAATGCCGAAAATAAAACAAAGCTGATTAATGTCAGTCAGGAAATAAGTAAATAGGAAGGGTTAAAAAATACTGTGAGATTTTCACCGTCGGTCTTGTTTTTTTATTTTTAAGGCCCCTTGTATGCGCGCGTTTCTTGTCGCGGCGTTTTCTAACTAAAAGTGCCCATTTATAACAATGTATTTAGAAAACTCCGCGACAAGAATCGCGTTCATGAAGGGTTTGTGGTGAATGTGCGGTTTTGTTGTTCTTGGAATTCCTGAGGTTATGGCTATCTGTTCGTAAGTCCTAATAAGGACGAGGGTGCAATTATTGCTGATGATATCACTACACCGAACGTTTTATAAATATATCTTATTCAGGTCTACCAAAAAATATGGTGGCTTTGAGTAGGTAACTATAATATTCCTTGGGTATACCTATGGTGGAAGGACATCTTTTATGTCCAATTAATTTGGGTTTGAATCTTTTTCACTCATTATCTACCTGTGAGTCAACAACCATCGCGAACACAAGTGCTAATTAGCCAAAGGAGCCGGCATAGAGCCATAAAAAGTTAAGCTACCTACCCAATAACCCAATAAAAAAGGTCTTACCTGGAAACCTCCCAGATTAAAATAAAGGTATTTTGCATAAAGCGTTATAACGAAAAAAAAGGATAGATGGTATTAAAAAAAAATAAAATAACTGCCAAATTATAAAAAAGCCTTTGATCTTGTTTGGCATAAGGAACTTCTTAGTATACTGCGATCATATGGTATGCCCAGTCGATTCTGTGCATGACCGCTCTCTGCAAGTGGCGATTGACGGATTTCTCTCAGACCCCTTCACCATCAATGCCGGTGTTCCTCAAGATCCCACTCTCTTCTTACTCTGCATTAACGACCTTCTAGTGAAAACAAAAAATCCGATATTTAGTTTTGCTGACGATAGCACACTTATCTCATCTTTCTCTTTGAATGCACAAACATCGGCTGCCTACGCACATTTTCGCATACAGCATGAAGTATCACGCCTCAACAAAGACCTGGAAGAAATGTTGGCTTGGGGTGACAGTAACCAAGTCGAATTTAACGCTAAAAAAACCCAGGCAGCAGTTTTCTCTAAAAAGGTTAACATTACAGCTGGCTTCATCTATTAATTTGCTGGGCGTCAATCTGGGAGGAAATATGTCTTGGCATAACCACATTGTAGCAATCGTGAAGATAGCTTCTCAGAATCTTGGTGTACTCTTCCGAACCAGAAAGTTGTACACACCTCAACAACTTTTGACACTATACAAAGCCCAGATTCGACCATCACTAGAGTACTGCTCTCATTCATGTCTGGAGCTTTGCACCCAAACTAACTCTTCGGCTACTGGATTCCATCGAAAGGAGGGCCATCCGTCTGATTAGAGACCACGAGCTGACGAAGAACCTCGACAGCCTAGAACATCGAAGACAGGTTGGGGATTTGACTCTCTTTTACAGATATTTTCATGGAACCTTGCCCTCTTAATTCCGCCCAGAGCGGTGAATAGCAGAAATACACGACGAACCACTGCCGCCCATCCATATATGGTTAAGCTTAGTACTCCTCGAATTTCATTATTTAATAATTCTTTCATCTGGAGGACTTCATCCTTATGGAACGACCTTCCCTAGGTCGTTTTCCCAACGAATATAACCTCCAACAATTCAAAACCAACGTGAATCGCTTTTTGCACACACGCACCACCCCCAGAGTGCCCTAAAGGACCTGTAGGGCTCGTGTTCGATCATAAAAAAAAAATTAAAAATAAAGTGCCCATTGTATTAAAAGTTTCATGTCGCTCGCCGTAAAACGCCTGAAATTGAGTGAGTGAGTGGCCAATGTACCCCAGCGATTGGCAGATTCTTATGATTTTGGGTATTGGGAGAACATAATTGGCTGTAGGTAAGATTGAAATTTAGTGCTGTCGCCACAGAATATTTAGGATATATCTACTTACTTTTAGATTTTGGAAATTGTACCACAAGCAGGGGCGGTTCCAAAGGAAGGGGGGAGAATGGAGGCAATCGCCGCCCCTCCTGGCCTTAAAGAATAAATTAAATTTGAAAAAGCTCGGTGAATTTTGGATGCGGTTGTTTCGAACCAACAGTTATTTTGTATTATTGTATTTACTTCTAAAAAATATTTGGATCAGTGCCATCCCCCACCCTCCACTTCGTTAGTGAAGTTCTGGATCCGCCACTGACAACAAGAGCGAAATTACAGGAAGGAGAAGGGTATGTGTTACCCCCTCACATATGACCAAACGCATTAACATCATAATGTAGTAAAAATCGGACCCTCGATTTTTTGTTAAGTCAATCCTTTCTCTTTATCCCTTTCCACTTAATTTCTAAAAATATTGTTCACAATAATTGCTTCCAGCGAATATTTATTTTAATTTTTTAAAAGTATCTACTGCGTACCTAACTCGGAAAAAAATGTCGAAATATATGGCCGCAAACAAAAATACTAACTAGTTTGTTTTATTATTTGCACCGGTGAAATGTAATCAGCGGTCGGCATATTTTTATACGTTTATATATTAGGAGAATAGAATTTAACGTTGCTATAAAATAGTTGGAAAGTTTCACGTCTAACTTTTTAAGATCCGAGGATGGTAAGTCTATGTTACCTGGGCTTCTCATAAGGACCTCCCACATCAAGAGGGTGGTGGTCCAATTAATTTAACTTCTCTCGAATTATTTTAAAGATAATATAGGAATTCAGATATTCTGGCATTATTTGTTTTTATGGTTCCCATAAGCCTAACTTCTATTTCGAGGCAGATTGCTTCTTCTGGAGGGTACTATCCTCTAAGTACCCCTTTCTTATCTACACTGCTACTGTCCCTGATTGAATCCATACTTAAACTTTTTTTAAAATCAACATTCCTTATTCCTTCCCAAGTTTTAAGAGAGAAAGAAAGAAAAAGAAGATTCTTATATACAACCATTCAAGGAGATCTGTAAGATTAGCTACATGGAAGTTGTATAACAGCATTTAAAAAACATAAATAACCAAATTATTCAACAAGAAGAAAGTGTAGCAAGCTATTTTGCTATATATATATATTATTATAGCTATTTTAAAAGAACTTCCATAAAGACATAAATCATAATAAAATAACAAACAATAATCTTTTTTAACCAGATCTTGCAAGGGAGTATATAGAGTATCCCAACTGTTACTGTCAAATTAGGATAAAAAAACTTCTCTCACAGAATAAAAAAATTATTTATTCTGTGGTTCTGTGAAATAAATGAAAATTCATTTTCGATAATGGTGCGTAATGATTGGCATATTCTCAGGATCTTGAGTATCAGGATTACATAGTTAGATCTAGATAGAATTTAAAAACAATGTTGGTGTCTGTGATGTCTCGAGAATTTTGAAAAAGTAGGTTTAGTTTCTTTCTATACGGGAATTGAATACAACTTGAAGCTGCTTAGCTATGATAATTTAATTTTAAATGTGCTTGTTCAAATGAGGAGCTCGCGTGCAAAGCCGGGTATATCCAGTTTTGTAAAATGTTCAGGAAACGTTAAATATGAGCCAATATAAAAATTTGAAAATATTAAATTTGTTTGAACAAGAGTTTTTATTTTACATTTTTTACTAATCACAGTAATGTATATTTTTTCATTAAAAAAAAGTGCAATTCTCTGTGTAATTACGGAGAGAAAAATGGATATATCCGTTTTTGCACCCAAATAAGAATCATTTTAAAAAATAAATAGGCGTTTTATTTATTTTTAAATAATAAACAAAATATATATTTAAATGTGTACGGCAGTTTCTTCTTCTAAACAATCACAGGCCCTGTCTTCAGCGTCCTGGTTATTATTTCCTTCTACATCTTCATTTTTTCCTCACTGTTGAGCTGCAGTAGGTTCATATACCATAGAAGATCCTCCCTACTTTCCCATTCTTCCCCCATAATGCTCCTTCATCAAGTGGCATAAACTTTTTCTTCTTTTTGTCTGGGATAGAGTTACCAAGTCGTGCCATATTTAGCCGAATATTGTCAGATTTTCCTTTTTTTCACAGAGTTTGCCAAGTATTATGTGAAATAAATCGATCGTATTGAAGAGTTCTTATTTTAACAGTAACATTTTTTTTTGTTTATACATTTTAGCAATTCAAATGTTTTGCAATTGGAAATTCCTTTAACCTTTTTAAATACCTTTAAACGCGGGAAAAGTCCAGATATTCGATAAAGTGGTTATATACGCTTTTTCTACAAAAATTTGGTTATAACCGGTTTTGTTCACAAGAGCTAACTTTTCCTAACCATTTTAACGAGTTATATCAGGTTTTGCTCGCAAATAAATAGATCAGTCGATAGATCCCACGAAATTGATTCGAAAACCTCGGAAAAGTGATTTTGTGTAATAATATATCCGGTTTTGCACGTGAGCTCCTCAAATATTTAAGGAAATATGAAAATGGACGAAGTCTCTTGCGGCTATAGTGACCCCTCCCCTGGACAAATTTTGCTAAGTATGTTTTTATTAGAAATTAACAAAGCGAAACAAAATTAGCGTGGGGCACTTTCCGAGACTAGGGGGACAAACCCGCATGGCGGTCCCCCCAGGCCCCTTACCGCCCCCAGTCATTAGACTAGTGATTAACATTATATATTACCAGCGTATGATTTATTGGACCATGATTTAGAGATATTTTAATAGGGTTTTGTTATTAATACTTCAAAGTGACCTGTCCACGTTCAAAGAGCCATTATTTGATTTTACAAAACCCAATAAACTCTTTTTTTAACAATAGCTTCTATTGACGTCCGTTTAAACCACATCTTAATCCCCGCCATAAACATTTTAAGGTCCAAAAATTACCCAAATAATAAATTTGAAACGTCGTTAAGTTTCACAGTCTGTATTATTAACGTAAAATTGATATTTTTACAGCTTTTGACCTTTACATATAAAGGCGGTGTTCGGTATCTCCAACTTCCAGTGCCGTACTGACAAGTTTTACCATTCATTCGATCTGAAACTTTATAGTGTTAGTGGCCACAAGGTGAATAGAAAAGATTGAACAAGTCAGATTCACTTTTGCCAGAGCTGGTTCGTGGTGTGGCGTTAAGGTCATGATGCTTCAGAAAATGTTGGTTTTTCATTTGACCTCTATTTACAGAAGACATGGTCGTCTTAGGGGCTCCCATAGCGAACCAATTCCGGAACAGCTAAAGTCGGTTCGTTTTATGAAGTCCGATATCGGATTAAATCATTAAAGGTTGCAAAACAGTAAGACGGTTAAGTTAACAATACCTTCGCCATAGTTGATCGTACCGAACATTCCACTGGTTCAATGTAGTGGGCGGGGCAAAATCAGCGGTTCCAAAACAAAATGATCTTAGAATTATGTAACGCGATAAATATTTTTATCTTGTTTATTTTTCACCATAGTTTTTTTTATTTATCAAATGAAAAACATTTTGCGTCAATAAGTTAAAGATTTTCTGAGGTACTTTTTCCTAGAATTTAGTTATTTTAGGATCATTATAGTCAAATCTATATAATAATCACTATTTTCCAAGAAATAATTAAAATTTGCTCAAGTGCAGGATGGTATGTTCTATTTTAAATAAGGAGGTTATGCTTTCTGCTTTTAGTTTGTTTCTCATTGTGTGTGAATTAAAAGCAGTTATAAAACAAAGTTATGGAAAATGTTCAGCAAGGTGACACAACGCCTAGAATGTGTTTATATCCAGGTGAATGCCGTTTGGTATTACAAGGGGAACGTTATTTTACTTTAGAAAAATAATAACTCGGACCCGTTAGTGTCTGTTTTGGCAGTGCAATAACGAACGTCTGATGCTTGCGGCATTTCAGATAAGACCTTAAGAAGACTTCGAAAAAAGAGTGAAGATGAATTGGACAGACCATATAAAAGGGTTCGACTCCATTCTAAAACCGTTGATTTATCCCAAGGGATAAAACTATCGATTAGGAATATTGTTTATGATATGTATAAAGCCCCTCACCCTCAAAGCCGTTCTTGAAAGGTAAAGAAGAAAGAACTTTGCGATATTGGAACTATTTGTCCATCATTTTAAAAGATCTGGGCTACAAATACAAAAAAACGAACAACAGAAAAGTGCTTTGCGAGCTCTCCAATAATGTTTCAAAAAGATTGCAATTTTTAAGGGAATATTTAAGAAACAAAAAATCGGAATTGTCAAGGCAAGTTGTTTTTCTTAGCGAAATATGGATATATGCAAACGGAACTTCAACAAAATCGTCTGGGCAGGATGATTCTAAACATTGCTATTCCAGTACCCGTGCCAGTAACGGAAAAAGGTATATAATAATACATGCTGGCAATGAAGAATGCCAGTGCCATATTTTCACCAACAAAAATTCGTAAAACTAATTTGACTAAATACTATAAAAGCTAGAAAATAATTATTTTTCTTTACCTAAACTAATTTTTTATTTACTTTAAATTATTTTAATTAGAAAATACCTAAAATATAATTTATTGTTTTAAAGCCACCGACTACCCTGCTGAAGAGGTTTTATTGCTTAGCGGACTTCATACACCGTATATACCGACTTTACCTTTTCCCAGCTTCGAGTGGCAGGTTATATGCTGACCCCTTGCCTTTGCAGCCTTGTAGGCCTTCTTTGTTGTAGTGTAATTTCCTGCAAGGTGAAGGTGAAGGTGGTTCTTGACAGGCCTGTCGGAGTATCTGTGGTGGTCGTTGGTTGGAATCTGCTCATCAGACGCAGTTGTCTGGTAATATTCGGTTTTCGGTGTGCTGTGGAGTACTCCCTGTTTGCTGATTTGCTGGCCTGCTTGTTCTACCGCTTTATGGGATCTCGTACTGTCCATCTGTGCGCTTATGGACCGATAAATGTCTTTTCCAAATTCCTCGTCTCCGATTTTCTTATTTCCAGTGGTTTTATCATTTTACCAAGTCGCTATAAAGGTTTCTCCGCCTCTGGTGAACCACACTTGAGTCTCGTATTTTATAAAATCCGAACCATCTCACAAATCAGGTAGAAGTAAATACTACAAAATGTTTAAAAAGGATTGAAAGAGCAGGTGAAATAGCACTAATCCTTTACAACGGTAAAAATTAATATTACCACCCTTAACTTGTGGGTTTAGTGCTTATTTAGACCACCAGGCTTCTTCTTAGAGTTCTTAATAGCAGCGAATTGTTATTTTTTAGAAATAAATACCTAGTACTACCAAAATTAAATCGACGATGATGTTTCTTTAAATAAATGGTCAATAGTAACTGTTGCAAAGAGGTTTGTTGGTGCGGCAAAACAAACCTGATCAGAAAAATGATAACAGTTCCGTCTTTTTAATAGACTGGTTCTACAACCACAATTTTTCCTTCTTCTACTTGAGTTTCATAATGGCTACATTATGAAATGCAAGAAAATTGAATAACCTGTCACTTGATGAAACTGAAATTTTTTTATGTTGGCAGCAAGTAGGGTTCGAATTTTAGGCTTACTTCGATTTCGTTGAAATTAGTTTTCCAGGCATTATGGATTCGACAAAAAAATTTTATAGAAAACTTTAAAATACTAACCTTTAACCTTGCAAATAGACCATTTTTACTAGATATTTATCTGAAATACCTACTATACTCGGAAATATATAGCATGCTGACGGTGTCCATCAACTAATTTCTAGTCACAACTATAAAACAACATGACCTAAAAATAATAGAAATATCTTCCAGTTTATGCTCTATTTCGAAAGTTTTATTCAATAAAGTACTATTTTTATTTTTAATTCAATATAGTATAATACATATTACTTTATTTTTTGTTATTCCTGTCAGATTCTGTGTCGACACAATATTTTGTTCAATAGTACCAATTATTTATTATTTTGTTCAATATTTTGAACTTTGTTCTGCTCGCACCATAACTCAAAGTTTTGCATGTTCTTTTTAAAAGTTTTCCTAGATTATTTTCTGCAATTTCTCGTATTTCTGACGGGAGTACAACTTTCTTCCTGACTCATTTTTATTAACTTTAATAATATATTTATTTTTAATTATGAGGGATGGGAAGCTTTGTTGTGTTCAATTGTTTCTATCATGGCATATTTAATACTAGTAACATTTTATTAAATTGCAAAAGTATCGCCAACCCAAAAAGAAAATATTAATTCAAATCGAAAAAATATACTATTTTTTAAAAGTTTTTCAGACTTTAAAGACCCATATAGAAAAGTATTATAAAACACACGATTAATAAGACAATTAGAGCACTTATACTTTAGAAAACTCCCCGCTTCGCGGGTCCTTATCTAAATTAAACGCGTGCTCTAAGATACCGTCTTATAAAACTTGTATCTTAATTTACTATAATAAAGTTTTTAAGGATATTCTTACAAAGTTACACCAACTATTTTGCGCGTCATACCTGTATAATTTTTTCTTGAGGAAGGTTCTATTAAAAGAGATCTGCGTAAAAATCCCAGATATGCTATATAAAACTTATGTAACAGCATTTACATTATATCAATAAATAAATCGTACAACAAAAAGCTTACAAAAGCATTTTACTGTATAATGTAAGTCCTATTGATGACAGCTACTTCAAAAATGTTCTATAATGACATTCTTGCACAGTAATATGGTAGTTTAGTATAAAACTATGGCTAGTTGGGTATGTATTCAGCGGTAGTTCCAAATTAAATAAAAATAAAAAGTGACATGGCCTTTTATTCTTACGAAAAACTTGAATGCACACCACGTGTGCGTCAACTTGCCCCGTCATTGGCCGATACTTTTTCGTTCACGAGTATCAAGAGAACAGGAACTTAACAAGGTGAGTAGGCATAAGTTTGCCAATAAATGTAAATCCTGAAGTTTATATTTATATATATATATTTGTAGTTAATATCAATATTATTCAATATTCATTAATAAAGATAATTACTTATTTCTTTTCCATTTTCCTCCACATCTCAAAAATTCCAATGCCTATTGTAGTTAAAAAGTAGTAAACATGTTCTTTTTCATATGGGTAGAAACATTATTTTTCGGTCTTGTCCATTTTTTTCCGGAACAGGAAGCAAATATTTTTTCATACGTCACATAGCACCACAGAACTCTTTATTTAATAATTAACATATTGGTTTAAAATGTTCACAGAAGCAAAATCTGTGATCGATGCTAAAACGAACGGGTAGCTCTACACAGCAGAAATGAGCCAGAGTAAGGGTATGGAGAAAGGCTTAGCCACCTTAGATTCGCTGATGATATGGTATTGATAGCTGACCAAATGGACGAAGCCAAAGATCTATTAGACAGGCTCTACCTTTCTTCCCTGGAAGTCGGACTGAGGATAAATAATATGGCCAAAACACAAATCATGACAAATCTCGTGCTAAGCGAAAGTATAACTGTCGCTGGAGATGAAATAGACCAAACTACGACATACAAATATTTGGGACACGAGATTTGCATAGGAAAAGACAACCAAACTACAGAACTTAATCGCCGCATAAGACTGACCTGGGTAGCCTTCGGAAAATTGAAGCATGTGTTCAAATCAGACCTTCCAATATGCCTTAAAAGAAAGACTTTTAATCAATGCATATTGCCCGTGTTGACCTACGGAGCAGAGACATTAACGCTGACGAGAAAAACAATACACAAAATCCGCGTGGCACAGAGGGCAATGGAACGCGCAATGTTGGGCATTTCTCTTAGAGATAGAGTCCCAAACCGTGAAATACGACAACGGACAAAAGTAGTAGATGCGATAGAGAGAATAACAACTCTTAAATGGAACTGGGCAGGACATGTCGCCAGATTAACGGACAACAGATGGACCAGGCGAATATTGGAGTGGAGGCCGAGACAGGAAGCCTATCGAAATAGGGGCCGCCCTCCGACAAGATGGACCGATGACTTGAAGCGTTGTCAGGGAAACTGGATGCAGGCGGCTCAAGATCGGAACACATGGAGAGAATTAAGGGAGACCTACATCCAGCAGTGGATACAGGAAGGGGTTGGTTGATTGATTGATAAGGGCCGATATGTCAAAGTTACCTTAAGGTATAAAATGACATAAGTCGTCCTTAACACAAGTTTGACAGTATATTAATCATCTAAAGGAAATAGATCTTTAAGGACGCGATAATCTTCCGCTTAACACGTCAATTGACCCTCAAATTAATTTAAAATATAATTTTCCAACGTTTACCGTAACCTTAAGGCTACCTTAGCTAAGGTTTAACTTACGGTAACATTCTTGGCCCTAAGAATACATGTAGGTTAAGTTAAGAAGTATATTCTTAGATTTGACAGTTGAAGGTTTGGCATTTGTGCCCGTTCACAAAGATAAAAAGCGGCAACAAGTTAGAAAGTCGTCCACAACACAACATGCGCAGTTCGAAACTGGCAACCGGTTGGAAATTTCGCTCTAGGAACGAACCTAAAGCCGGTTCTAAACCAAATGAGCGAGCAAAAGCGAGTGAGAGCAACATCACGTTAATATGAATGCTCATGTGGTGTCCTGTGTCCAATGCTTTAAAACCCGTTTTTCTATTTGGGTTTCATAATGGCTACATTATGAAATGCAAAACAATTGAATAACTGGCGACTTTATGAAACTGAAATTTTATTTGTTTTATGTTGGCAGCAAGTAGGGTTCGAATTTTAGGCTTACTTTGATTTCGTTGAAATTAATTTTTCTTGGCATTATGGATTCGACAAAAAATTTTTATAGGAAACTTTAAAATACTGACCTTAAACCTTGTAAATAGATAATTTTTACTAGATATTTATCTGAAATACCTATATTCGGAAATATATAACATGCTGACGGTGTCCGTCAACTAATTTCTAGTCACAACTATAAAACAATATAACCTAAAAATAAAGAAATATCTTCCAGTTTATGCTCTATCTCTAAAGTTTTATTCCATAAAGTACTATTTTTATTTTTAATTCAATATAGTATTATACATATTACTTTATATATACATAGTTACTGTAGACATTTCCTGGGCATTAATTGTTATTCCTGTCGACACAATATTTTGTTCAATAGTATTATTTATTATTTTGTTCAATATTTTGAACTTTGTTCTGCTCGCACCATAACTCAAAGTTTTGCATATTCTTTTTAAAAGTTTTTTAGATTATTTTCCGCACTTTCTCGTATTTTTGACGGAGTACAACTTCTTTCCTGACTTATTTTTATTAACTTTAATAATATATTTATTTATTTTTAATTATGACGGAAGGGATGAAGCAACGAATACTTATAACCAGAAAGAAGACAAACTGCCGTGTTAAATATTCGAAGCAGGCGATGATACGCACGTGCTTTTCAAATGTCACTTTTGTTCAAATTTGTATTACTGTCAATATTTTAAAGTGACATTTAAGCAAAGAAAACATTAAAACCCTTTCATTTGATTTACTAAGTAGAGAAAATTAAATATTAGGATTTTGACATAGGTTTTCAGCTGTAAATATCGCTTTAAAATTGTCCTTACATACTTTTATATTATTATTGAACTAGTAACAATACTATAAATACATAATTCAGAGATTGAAGGTTGTAATTAGTTTTATTAAAAAATAGGAAATACATCAAAATTTACATAAAATATTTTACCATCTTAAACTTTAAACAAATCAAGGTAAATACAATACTATATGTACAGCTACTAACCAAGTAAATATATGCACCATCATTATGATTATGGGCTTCCAATTTGTTTGTTTCGTAGCATACTCCTGGCAACATTAGTGATCGAAGTCCTCTTTAATGTTCAGTCATTATGGGATTCTCAATTAAACTATAAAAGGAAAGAATTATTATAATAATATATTACCGGACTTATCAAAATTCTGACTACGGGTTAATATAACTTATATAGCTGTAAATATTATGTTGTAGCTTTTGACTTTTAGATTGTAAAATTTAAGTAAAATTCTTTAAAAATGTGTTTGTTGCTAGTTTGCGTGAGAAGTTTGGGACATAATGGGACAATTTTATAATGTAAAATAACAATAACGAATAAAAATTAGTAAAAAAATATTTCAATCATAAATTACTTACCAGCAACAAAACGAAAAGGTCCGCTTTCGTGAAAAGAATAGAAAATTAAAAATTATTTTAGAATTTAATGACGTTTCCTCCACCATTTTCAATCACATTATAAATCATATGTTACTTGATTTTTATTTCATTCCAGACGAAGGATGTTCGGTTGTAAAATAATTTAAGAACTTGTGCTGCTCGCATTCTATGTCTGTCTCTGTCTGCATCAACCTTCTCCGATTCATTAAAGGGAGATAAATATGGCCTTGGTCAAATCGAACAAACCCGAGTCTGATATTGACACAGAACGATAGACACAAAAGGATAAACGTATGGAGTAACCTGCCTGGCTATGACGTCACTTGCACGGCCTACTTATATGCTTCGATCCCCGCCATAAGCAGTCTCACCGGGCTGGGATGAAGCTTTGTTGTGTTCAATTGTTTCTATCATGGCATATTTGATACTTGTAACATTTCATGAAATTGTAAAAGTATTGTCAACCCAAAAAAAAAATATTAATTCAAATGGAAAAAATCTACTATATTTTTTAAAGTTTTTCAGACTTTAAAGACCCAAATAGAAAAACTATTATAAAATACACGGTTCATAAGACAATTATTAGAGCACTTCGCGGGTCGTTTCCTAAATTAAACGCGTGCTCTAAGGTAATGTCTTATGAAACTTGTATCTTAATATACTATTACATCACGTGTGCATTCATATTACGATCTTGCCCTCGCTCGCTCTTGCTTGCTCGCTTGGTCTGGACCCGGCTTAATATAACGCTATAGGAATTTAATACATGCAGACGCTAAAAACGAATATAAAAACGCACGTTCTATTCTACGATATACACACATTTTTCGGGAATTTTAAAGCAAACTAAAACGCTAATTACAACACCCAAGAAAAATGTTGGCTTGTCATTCCCAGTAAAAATTTGTATACACAAAATTTAACACTTTATTTAGGCATGTTATTTTTGGTGCCGCATCGGCCTCTTTCGGAACTATTTATTTTTCTGTAACCCAAATACAGCAGTTGTAAACCAAACAAACATTTTTGGGTCGCAAATATTTTGTCGTTGGGGTCCTTGTAATGACTACCGACACGGGAGTTGGTTGAATAAACAAGAAAAATTGACAAAATGCAGCTGATATGGAGACATCTTGAAGCGAAGTCAAGGGGCTATACACATGGGCGTTAGTGGAAAGTTTTGAAGGGGGTGAATGATAAAATGAGTAATTTTAATTTTATAAACTTAAAAACGAGGAGGGGGGCGGATAACAAGTACAATAAAAATTAATTAAATTCTGAGAAACTATTGATAATTTATTCAAAATGTAACTCTGTATCACTATCACTATCTTCATCTAAGCCTAAACTTATAATTAAGGGTTGAACATTTGTAATCATACAATTGTAAGAATTTTCCACCTTAAGTACATGCTGTACACAGTTTTTTCAGCTGCCTGCAGAAAATTTTCTTACTTCGTTTTTAATTAATTCTACTACAGATGCATTTAATGTAGGAGAAATATTATTTCTCCTAATGTTGGATTTTAATTGGTGCCATATTAGCTCAATAGGATTGAATATACAATAGTACGGAGGAATACGCAACACTGTATGTTCATTTTCTGCTGCAAGTTTGTCACACTCGTATTCCTTATTTATTTTAAAAGCTTTTAATACTTTTAGCAGTTCTCGTTTTTTGTAAGTTTCTTCAAAATATAAATCTTTTTCAATCATACAATTTTCAATTTCTGCTTTTGTATTATTAGAATTGGTAATGATTTTTGCTTGCCGACTATGATAACTAGCACTGTCCATTACAATGACGCTATTTTTAGATATATTTTTAAGGAGTTTATGTTTAAGCCAATCTTCAAAAAGTTGTGCGTCGGTATCTTGATGGTAATCTAATGAAGAATCTGTTATGTTTTTAGCTAAAAGCAACAGACAATTTGGAACAAACCCGTTCTCTGAACTAGCATGTAATATTGTGATTCTTTTGCCTTTATTTGATGGTGCCTTGGTTTGACATTTTTTGGAAGTATCATCGCGACCATTTCTTGGAGTGTCATGGGTATCGAACCATGTTTCGTCAAGGTAAATAATTGGACGATTTTCTTCTCTAAATTGTTTAACAGCTGTTAAATATTTAAGTCTCCATTCCCGACATTTGAAGATGCCCCCCTATCAGCACAATTCCAAGGACGCTACATTCTACCACTAATAAGCCTAACTAAAAATTACTCGCCGGAAAACCACTAAAGATTAAAATTATTAAAAATCACTTTGTATTTATATATATGCATCAGGCATAGGTATAAATTGAATTTGTATACCTGGTCCGGCTCTGCTCGAAAAGGTTTTAAGATTTCCTTATTGATTTTATGGTCGAATGGATAATGAGGTTTTATTGCAGTCAAAAGATCAACGATATAATTCTGCAAAAACTATACTAACAGAGAAAGATGCATCTTAATTCATTATTTTTTGCCGCATGATATTGCATAATTTAGAAAACAGAACAGTTCCGTTTAAATTAGCTCTGCTGATTTTATAAATCACTGTCGTTTTTTTCTAGCGAAACAAAACCTTTTTTAATCATCAGCTTAATTTAAGATTAACCAGCCAAGATAGGCCTAACAGCAAACCAAAAGTTACCAGTAGTGTTACCTTTTTTATTCCTTTTACCCTAATTCTTAACGCATTGTGTAAACACCCAAATTAATGGTTAAGAAAAAACGCAAGGTGTAGATGTTCGCGCGAGGATGGTAACAAAATAAACAACATTGTTGCCAAAGCCTTATTTTCTAGTTTATTTTGGTAATATAATATTTTACGCCACCATATAATCCTAGATCCCGATTGATATAGTCTTGGCAGCGAACCCTCAAGCTTTTTCGACAGTTGACATCAACAATATGCTGGGGGGGACTTAATCAAATGCCCCAGTTTTATACGAACCGCAATCAGCGTGTTGTTTTTATATTTTTCCAGTTTGATTCGTGCTAATAAGTTTTAAAAGTGTAATTCCGTCGTTTTAGTATAGTTTATTTTGTTTTGAAAACTTTGATTAACTACATATTGAGTTGTTTGTGTATCTGGTAAACCACAGTAAGTACGACTCACGTAACGAAAAATTTATATCGGTTTATATTTTATTTATCTGTTTTTAGGCGAAAATAATAATTATGGAGCATAATTACTGTTTGCCTTCTACCTCAGCTGATGCCACCGTTAGAGAACCGACTTCATATCTCTTTACTCTTACCTTTCCCGAAATCCCAATGGGTTTGCTCGGGTTTTAAGTGAAGGTGGCCATTTCGAACAATTATTATAAAACAAAATTTATCATTAATTACTTTATCAATGTTAATAATAATGAGTTTCAATATGAGTTTAGTGGTTTTAATCACGAGAAAATCTCAAGGACCGTTTTCATGTAGAATTGACCAGGCCATGGCAAAATGACAGTGGCGTACCATCTTTTTTGTAAAAAATATCAGAGGACATGTTTGCAGGGACGCCACTGGTGGAACAATTGAATGACTTTTCTAACTGAAATTTGTGGTTCTATATCCTGTTAACACATACCAAAATTTAAAATAATATTTAAGGTACTTTCGGAGATGTTAAAAAATAACCATTTAAAAAATAAAAGTTCAACACCCTGTAGCAAAAAATTTAAACCGTTGCGGACATATTATGTTCACATGAACTTCTCTTTATAAAGTGACCTAAGGAATCACACCTTGAAATATTAGCACGTCATTAAGGAACACCCTGTATATACTTAAGCATTAAAAAAAATACGAACCAAGATGATTTTAACTCCTCCTGAGTTAAGGGAAACTGCAAAGTTTTAAATTGATATATTTGTAAAATATTATAGTGCTGTTTTCAGCCTTAAATAGGAAGTAAACTGGACAGCAACGAATACTTATAAACAGGAAGAAGACAAACTGCCGTGTTAACAAATCGAAGCAGGTAAGAACAAACGAACAAACCCGGCATCCATTACGTCTGGCATCAGCTGACAAACGTACGTGCTTTTCAAATGTTACTTTTGTCCAAATTTTTATCACTGTCAATATTTTAAAGTATCATTTAACCAACAAAAAATATTCAAAACCCTTTTATTTGATTTACTAAGTAGTGAAAATCAAATATTAGGATTCTGACATGTTTTAAGCTGTAAATATCAGTTTAAAATAATCCTTACACACTCTTATATCATTTATTGAAGTAGTAACGTAACTACAAATGAAAAATTAAACTTCAGAAATTATCTTGTAAATAGTTTTATTAAAAAATAGGAAGTAAATCATAATTTAAATAAAATATTTTACCATCTTCAACTGGGCTCTAGGTCCTTGCAAATATTTCAGGCTTCAAGTCCGAGCATATTTTTGGGCCCAATATGATTTATGAAAAGAAATTATTATCGATGCTTACTCTCAGTAAATGAATATTTCAATTACAAATTACTCACTTGCACCAAAAAGGAAACGACGTTTCTCGTGAAAAGATTAGAAAATTAAAATATTTTAGAATTTAAGGACGCTTCACTTGAGCCATTTTCATTCACTTTACATATCATTCTTGTGTTACTTGATAATATTCCATGCCAGACGAAGAAAATTGACTTGTAAAATTATTTAACCAATATGGAACCAAAATAGAAAACACTATTTTTAGTAACATTTTTAATGCAGTTTCCGATTAAAAACACCCATTTTTCTCCTGCTGTGCTCTATTAGGCATATCTCGGTTAAAACTATAGGTATGAAATGCGGCAACACTGCCTTCTACGATAAAAAAAAATCTCAACAAATAGTTATTAGCTTCGAGTAAACACTAGCTGATGATTATCACTAAACCTGTCAGTAGATTTGGCAGGTGCAGCATATTTCGGAACGTGTTAAAATAGGTGTACATAATATTTTTAACGCAAAAGGCGATGCGGATTATTTTTAAGATAAGCGCTTTCAGTCTAAAAATCGGTGTAAACCTATGGTTAGAGGTGATGAAGGCCTCTAATTTGCTCGGATCGGTTCTCGGTGTAATTTTCGGCATGAGCAAAAATAAACAAACAATCATGTGTGTGTAAATATTGGTCGTTATTTGGGTTCGTGCTTTTTTGTTTTATAATTTAATGCATAGCGATAACCAGTGTGTGAAATTAAAGGTTACTTAAATGAAAAACAATTCCTCGAGGCAAATACGAAAATTTGTAAATGGTGCTAAAGGCATTTCGTGCAGATTGTTTTGTAGTTTTTGGATTTAAAAATAATCCGAAATTATGGACATTTTATTTAATCCAGTGAAAATGGGAAAAAAATTAAATTATTTAATCGTGAGTAGCATTTTTACCATATGCACGGAGAATATTACCAACAATCATTAAAAGTTTGAAAAAGGGTCTGTTTTAGTGATAATGCCTGAGTCCAGTGGCGGAGAACTTCAAACTTTGCCCCCCCCCGCAGCAAAATTATTTATTAGGCCCTATAAAATGATTTATTTAGTTAAGCTACAATAACGTAAATTGGTAAATTAATTATACAGGGTGTTATGGAAATGACGTATTATATTTAAGCCTGCAATTCCTGAGATAAAGACAAATTGAAGAAAAATAGCCATAAATGGCGCTTTCAATTCATTCAGCGGTAAAAGTGACCTGACGTCAAACCAGAAAAACACCTGTGTGGCACTGCGATACATGTAAGCAATCAAGGAATTCTGGCCGGTGTTGTCATATGTACACCTTAAACTCTTTACTGTTCAAAATTATAAAATTGCGATGGTCTTGTGAAACTATTGTCAAAATTTCAGCATTCTAGCTGTAACCGCTAAAAAGATACGATGTTCTTTTCAGGTCCCGATACGGCGTTAAAAAATCACAAAATTATTTATAATTCAAAAACTCTTAAAGATAGGGATATGATATTATACAGAAAACTGTTCTAGATTTTTACCTAGATTCCAAAAAAAATATAATATATAGGGTAATTCATTTAAAATTCCGAAGTTGCTACCACTTTCGGTATGATCCGGCAACACCGCACCATCGAAAATATTTAATAAACGTAGAAAACCATCCCTTATAGCCGCAGCCTAATTTTCAAAATAAAATCTTATTTAGTTCTCGAGATACTTCTAATAGGCCACTTTACTTGGGGCACCCTGTATAGAAAGAACAAATTGTATTATTTTCAAAAAATTATTCATTTAGAGCCTTCAGGTAAAGTGCCAGCTTTCTCAAAGGTGGGTTTCATCATACAAAATTCTTCATATAAATTATCAAGGTTTATTTCAATGGACAAGTTATTAACAATTTCCACGACTGAATCAAACTTAAACGATCTTTTTAGAGGAAGAATAGATAATTTTGGAAACAAATTATTTTCTGAAAAAAAAAAATTACGCTGAGTTATATCTTAAAAACAATTTATAATTTGAGTATTTATGAAATCCAGGATATTAGGTGTCCTGCCACAGGTCTCAGCAGGACGCTTATATTCGGGCCTCAAATCAGGACACCTGGCAACCCTACGTGGGCCCCCTGGACGCCAGAAACCCCCCCCCCCCCCGCGTTTCGTGGTTTTTCTGCATAGTAGTGTTCCGCGCCTGGATGCCTCATCAGCTTTTTGAAACTACCGTATAATGTAACCAAAGCCAACATTTTTAGCCTTACCTCTATGGTTTTAAACTGCTTCCGGTTTATTAATAATTATTACAACAACAGAACATTCTAAAAAGAGATAAAAACATCTGACTGGTGGAAAAAATACGAAGAAATCTTTCCATTTTTATCAAGAAAATTAGTTTATAGTGAAATTCTTTTTTCGGAGTTCGGCGATGTCGACAAGAAAAAACAAAGAAATGGACTCTGCAAGCACCGGGGAAAAATTAATTATATCATTTGTTCCAGAGTTTGGGGTTTGGTTCCGGTACAAAATCCGGCCGGAATCGGATATTAAAAACGAAGACCGGATTTGATTTGGAAACCTACTTTATTACTGATCAAGATTAGAAAAATTATCAGCAGATACTTTTAAAGCTGGTAATATAATACCAAAGTGCCTACTGATGTTGATCCAGCGAAAGGGTTCATCAAGATCCATCTAAAAAGTCTACCATCGATAGATTTTAATTTTTAATCATGAGTTGCAAATTTATGCATGTATAAATGTGACAAAGGGTTCATTGAAAAAATTATTTCTGCTTTCAATCATTCTTTTTCAATTGGTTCTCGTATTTTGGAACCAATCAGGTTCGTTCACATTACGTACGTGTAGATCAAAACCGCGCGGTTTGAGACAAGGACGTTTTTCATGTCTGTTGCATGAAGTTGGATTTTTATTTTTTTATCGGATTTAAGTAGAAATCAAAATTTTCTTCAAAAAACTGTTTTTTTTTTTGGGAGGAATAAATCCGCCGGCGCTCAGCCATTTAGGTGAACACCTGCTGGATGGTGGTCACATATCAGGCCAAATAATTAGAATTTTTTTTTAATGTTACTATTTAAAGAACGAGAAATAGTATATTACGTACCGAGGTGGAAAGTGTTTCATTCCTGTTGAGAGAGTCGGTAGTTCGAGACAGTAATGAAACTTTTCACCGAGGGTCGAATACTATTTTATTTACAACCACATCTAACATCGACTTCTTATTATTTTGAATTAAAATTATTAATAAAAGATAAATGTCATGTTGACTTTTCCATTGAAAAATTAGACAGAAATTTCAAATATCCGCAGGTGGTAAAATAACGGAGGTAATAATACACATCAAGATTGCAAATATCATTTTTTAATATGGTTTCCATGTCACTAAACAATATATTATTTGAACAACAGAAAAATCCTCATCAGATGAGGAATTTGATTTTGCTGCTACTCCATCAGAAAGTCGAGAAGCAGCAAAATTAGTAGAAGAAGATCTTCTGCCAACTAAAAGCCGCCCGAGATATGACAAGGCATATAACTGTTTCAAAGAATGGTGTACGGGAAACAAAGTTCAAAATCCTGGTTCTGAGACGGCGCTACAAGCTTATTTCAGTGAAAATGCCAAGACAAAGAAGATATCAACGATTTGGTCACAATATTCAATGCTGAGGACCACTCTATCAATTAGGGAAAAAGTAGACATATCTAAACACGCAAAGCTATTAGCATTTTTAAAAACGCCAAACAAAGGGTGCAAATTCATTGTCGTTAAATTTGTGTAATGAGTTGTATGTTGGTGCGTTCGTATATTATTTTGAGATATCGATTTTTTTAAAATTACAAATAAAAAATTTACTTTCCACCAGGTTGGTGGTTGGTTCGCTATGCCAAATCCCTTAATTCGATCGATTCGAATAAAAAAATGTTTGGTACGAAAGTTGCTTGTTTTTTAATGAAGGTTCGGAACCTGCGAGAAAAAAACGGGTTCCCATTTTAAAAAAAAAGTTGCCCTGCGCAGGGCACCATCTGAACACCGCAGGTGAAAAAAACCTGCGCCATTCGATTTCCCCCTCAAAACTACGAAAATCATCTGAGGAGGTCGAAACCAAAAAAAATGCAATCTGAGCGAGAAAAAAGGGTGTTCGGGTTTCAAAAAGACACCCTGTATAAATCTAGTGCACAAAAGGGTTGAAGCCAAAACCATTAAAAATGCTGCCTTCAATAGATTTTAATTTTTGAAATATGAATAATCATGAATTGCAAATTTATGCAAGTTTCCACAATGGTAAAGGGTTTACATCTAAAAAAATACCATTAAGGATCATTATAAGGGGTTCGACATTTAATCATTCAATATTGTATATCGTAACGGATAACCTTTTAAAAATTGAGCCGGAGCCTTATTAGCTTTGTTGGCGCTTGGTTTCTTGCTGCATCATCCTCAGGTGTGAGATTAATAAAAGTGGTGCATGAGAATCAATATCTTTAATAATAAATAATCATTCATCAATGGAAGTAAGTCGGCTTTTTATGGATAAATAAAAAATGTATCGGCATACAAATAATGCAACGGTGTGTAATGGATGATTTTTTTTTAGGTAGATACTGAATTGAAGATTCAACCGGCAAATTGGTAGACGGAGATTGGGGAAATTAATAGGGTTGGTTTAAATTGTTCACACAAGGAAACTTTGTGACTACTGACCACAAATTCGGTTTTCGTAGAGCAAAATACGGTGAAACCTCTCTTAGGCGAGGGTCCACCTAATCGAGGTGTCCGTCCATGGGAAATTTCTTATTAGGTAATATGTAAATGCAAAATTATTACTATGTATATGTATGTACAAATAAACATAACATAACAAAAATACACTAGTTTTAGTTAGGATGTAGTACTAAAAAAATCTAATAACGTAGTTTGACGTGTTTGCGTTTTATACTTGCAATCTAGAAAATGTAATTCCAAGTCTGATAACAATTCCATTGCTGTAGAGTCACCTCTATTCTTTGCATACTCTTGTAATTCCTTTACCATACTAATGGCTTGTTGAAAATTGGTGACATTTATTTAATTACTTCATTCAACTTCTTCATCAGAGTCGTCAGATAGTGATGTGGTTTCAGTTTGGACTAGATAGTCGGGAGGAATGGGGTCACTACTATCTTCTAATAGCACATTGCTATCAATGTTAATGAACTCGCCCCAATCATTGTTGTCAAATCAAAACTTCCACAACATCAATATTCTCTTTCAGACTCAAAACCCGACATTTTTGTGCCATTGTTTACGATTTTAACCTTACAAACTCACAAATAAACGGCGGACTGCTGTCGGGGAATCACACATACTTTCATTCGGCGAAGTTCTTTCGCGCTGCCACGCATATTCGATTGGTTGCCGGTCTGTCTTCAGAGAGTTTTCTTCACCGTACTTATTCGTCTCCCAAATATTTTTAAAAAATATTGTCCTTTTAAAGAAGGGGTTTCGCACTCTTTGTATGGAAACAATCTGTCTGCGTCCGCCCAAAAGAGAGGTTGATTTTCATGGAATTTCATATACCTAGTTCCGGACTATGAAAAAATGTTCACTATATATCGATTGCCAACCGATTTGCAACTGTCAAAACAATCCTCTTACTGCGAACGAACATATTATATTTCTATTTTTGGTCGAAAGGATTTGTTAAAGCCCCCGATTGCTACGGATTCTTACAAATTCAGGAAATAACTCGAGATTTTATAGTTTAATTTTTTATTACTAAATTTTTACTGCTGACAATTAATGGATGCTTTTAGTTTTGACCGCGGTCTCCGATACAAAAAAATGTTTGAAACCATAATAAATGTTTACTGGTCTATTGGTATACACCGTGTCCAAGATAAGGAGGGCCAGTACAAGGATCTCGGAAACCGTAATAGATACGAAGTCGGTTAAATGGAGGTAAAGTTGCACATTTGCGTGCCTAATAATATGCCGTTTAGAAAGTTTTAAAATTCCGGGTAGAAAAAACCGAAATTCTGATAAATCATTTTATTGTTTTCCTGGGTTTTTTTGAGATCGAATTCTAAAGTAAATTGCACTTCTACATTGCCACTTTTCTGCCGTATCTAACAGCGTTAATTGTTTGGTAATCCGACCAGTCGTCTTCGAAGGGCCATTATTAACTTTCTTTATTTAAATACGATCCTGTTTTCGTAGTATTGGAAGTCGAGAGCTTTTTTTCTTCCGAATGCAACGATGTATGACACGTTGTAGTTTAAAGACGTTTCGAGGGTTTTTTGAACAACACCAGGAATATTTGGGATACGGTCCTGTATTTCTCCTAATTTTATAGATATAATATCTCATAAGTAAGCTTTAAATTTTTACTTATGTTGGACTAGTTCAATAAATAACAAATAATTTAATAATAAACCACAAATAAGTGAAAAGAAAATAATTCAATAATAAACACCAATAAGTGAACAAAAATATACCAAAACAGTAATAACGAACAACGAAAAAAGTAAGGAACTACATAATCAGGTGTTCAAAATGATTTCCGTTATTTTCTAAGCACAAATAACATCTTCTAATTGTCGATTCTAAAACATTTGACAACATTTCTGGCGTAATATTTTGAAAGGCTTCAAGCACCAACCTCCTAAGTTCGTATTCTGTTTCGAAGTTGTGTTTATAAACATAATTTTCGACATACCCCCAGAGGAAAAAATCTAACGGTGTCATATCAGGCGAACGTGCTGGCCATGGTGTTTCAGAACTCCTGATTATGTAGTTCCTTACCTTTTTCGTATTTCGTTTTATTTCTGTTTTGGTATGTTTTTTTGTTCACTTATTTGTGGTGTATTATTAAATTATTTGTTGTCTATTGAATTAATCCAACATAAGTAAAAATTTAGAGCTTACTTATGAAATATTATTTATAAAATTAGGAGAAATACAGGACCGTATCCCAAAATCTCCTGATATTGTTCAAAAAAAACCTCGAAACGTCATTAAACCACAATGTGTCATACATGTTCACACAAACAGCTTTCGGGCGCTGTCGGTCTTCTGCAAAGATCAAAGAGTGTTCGTGTGCATAAAATGCTCAACAAATGCTGAACAACAATTTGCGCGGAGTAATTTAATGAAACAAATAATTTTCGCGAACAAACATATTTGCGCGTACCTATATCTTTTTTCTGCGTACTCAATTCATGCGAGTCGATTTGCTCAAGTCAGTACCCAGCTTTACGGTTTCCGAGATCCCTGTATTGGCCCTCCTTATCTTGGACACGGGTTTGTTCGCGCAAAAAGCGATTCACGTTCGTTTTGAATCGTTGGAGGTTATATTCGTTGGGAAAAACGACCTCGTGAAGGTCGTTCCACAAGGATGAAGTCCTCTAAATGAAAGAATTCTTAAATAATGAAGTTCGAGGAGTGCTAAGCTTAACCACATATGGATGGGCGGCAGTGGTTCGTCGTGTATTTCTGCTATTCGTCGCTCTGGGCGGAATTAAGAGGGCAAGGTCAGCCGAGCACTTTCCATGAAAATATCTGTAAAAGAGAGTCAAATCCCCAGCCTGTCTTCGATGTTCTAGGTTGTCGAGGTTCTTCGTCAGCTCCGTGGTCTCCGATCAGACGAATAGCCCTCCTTTCGATGGAATCCAGTAGCCGAAGAGTATGTTTGGGTGCAGAGCTCCATCAGACATGAGAGCAGTACTCTAGTGATGGTCGAATCTGGGCTTTGTATAGTGTCAAAAGGAAGAGTACCCCAAGCTTCTGAGAAGCAATCTTGGCAATTGCCACAACGTTATTATTAAGTATCGCAAAGCAAGCTCAAATTTATTGATTCTGTTTCCCCCACTACATTAAATATCACATATATTTTGGTAGGTACTAAAGCGTCGAAATTTTAGTGTAACTATATTAAAGTTAATAAATACTGAATTTAACAAGCCAATTTCCTCCAAATTAGGCCACTTTTAACACGACAAATAATTTTAAAAGTTTGTCGGTCACTTCAAAAACGACGTGACGAATCCAGCGCACAAAGGTTTGCGACATCGTTAACTTTTCCGCTCGTTCTGCCTGTTTACTGGTTCCGTATTTATGGTTCCTTTATGGTCCTTTTATTACTGACATCACATGTTTACCACATTTTGCTCTTTGTATTCGTCGTTTACAATGGGTTCGAATTTTAAAGCCAATTTCGTAGATTGTTTAATGTTCTAGGGGCGGGGAGTTTCGGTGCTTATTACATTTTTAACTGGTTTTGTAATTCTTAGTGGGAAGAAAAATATGGCATAAAGCAGTTTAGTTAAGTTAAAGCGGGATATTTTCGTTTTTTTTTCTCTCAAGCATTGGAAACATTGGAAAAGGGATACACGAACAAACATATTTTTAATCAAAATTTTTTTTTTCAATATTAAGTATTATTAATATAAACTGTTAAGGATGGAATACCACGCAAGGAGGAACCATCTCTATTTACTAATTGATTTGGATACAATGTAAGGCCTACCCACATATATGTATATAAACAGTATATTGCTAATACCATCTGCAATTATGTCCCCGCTATGGGCATCGAAGGGGGCGTTGTGAGTTTGCGCAGTTCGGAAATTTCCTTGTGAAAGTAAACATTTGACAGGACCGGATTTCAACTTTTTTATTGTAAATTTCACTGGTTAGTTAGGAAAAATATTGCAATTAAAATTTCGATTAGTTCGATTTAAGACAGCGTTCCATGCATACGATTTCTGACGAAATGATGATCCGACGATGCCCTGATTGGTGTAAACTTTTGGTGCCAAATTCCGTCCGAATATTTGTAACAATCGACACGAGGAGCTTTATTATAGCTTTCATCCGACGTCGCATGTTTCTTAACCTCACTTTTTTCTAAACCCAAAACTAAGAATGAATATTGACTATTTTGGGAATTATTATCAGCTACTAATGCACCAAATTAAAAATACATTAATTTTAAGGTTAGGTAGTGACCACATATATATTATATTGTATACGAGTGACACTTCTTTTTTTAGTGAAATTCTGTTTCGAAGATCGGATAATGTGATAAGCAAAATATTTTCATACACATACCTGAAATACTTTATACCTGGTATTGACCCACGACTTTTGCAAAATTCATCTTAAACAAAACAAGCCACTAACCTATCAAACAGCGAATCACCACAAATGAAAAACTCCTCTACAAAAATTGTTGTTAGGTAATGAAAGTTTATAAGCACTAATATACCGACAACAATGTGGATGAACCACTTTTTATTCTGTAATTTGAAAAAGCATCCAGAACCAAAGATGGCGATGAATAACAACTAACAAATAATGTCGGGCCGGCTCTGACGCGATCGATAAAATTTCCACCCTACTGCGCAAACTCAATAGGCCCGTGCCATCTCCCATAGCGGGGACACTTTTTGTATTTTGGAACGTTCGTATTGGCAATATACTGTTTATATATATATGTGGGTCTACCTTGTATTCATTCAGTCGTTTTATTTTTATTTTATTCGATCGCGCCTTTTCTCTTTCTTTCATTTTTATTTTTCCAATATGGGGCCCTTATTGCGTCTAAAAGAATGGGCTTCGCCATACGGGTTAATTGAGACCCGTGTCGTGCTTGGTTTATATAAATTATTGCTTGTGAACCAGTTTCCTTGCACCAATGCTACAAGAGATCGCCTTAAAATTTTAAATTCCTATAATCGTTGTAGGATGAAGATGGAAAAACGACTCGCAATGTAGAGTTATATTACAGCAACATAGGTACATACAGACAGACGGTTGCCATAACTTTTTCGTTATTTAAATGTTGGTACAAGATACCAAAAAATAAATTATATAAATTGTTCCTTGAATCATTCGCTCGTCTGTCATATTATATTGGAAATTCCCAATGTAATCATAGACAAAGAAAAGAGAGATAAAACATTCCGTTCATGAAACCTCAACCCCAATCATACATACCTACTTCCACAGTTTCAGATAAGTTAGAAGAAGACGCATTTAAATAATGGCAACGCCGTAAGCTGTGAACGCCGAGATATTAATCCGGGGTTAGAATAGTCGAGTTTCTTACACAACACTTACCGATGAACCATTGTAGATACCTAGTAATTAGCTCTAAATATTTCTAGTTCGAAAAAATACTAAAAATTAACAGAAAAGCACAATATGTCACAAACACAGCTCAACAACACTATAGCGTTAGAAATTAATAAATTATGACAAATTCCTATTAAAATTTAGGATCGCCTGCTACAGTGAGTTCCTTAAAACTTTATAATTTGATGTTATTAGGAAACCATAAATAATTTTACGAGTAGTTAAAAAAACACACACATATTTAGTATAATATTTTTACTTAATAGGTATAGTATTTGCAGAATTATACCGTTGATCTTCTGACTGCAATAAAACCTCATTATCCCTTCGACCATAAAATAAATAAGGAAATCCCAAATTTTAAGGTATACAAATTCAATTTATACCTATGCCTGATGCATATATAAATACAAAGTGATTTTTAATAATTTTAATCTATAGTGGTTTTCCGGCGAGTAAATTTTAGTTAGGCTTAGGAGTGGTAGAATGTGGCATCCTTGGAATTGTGCTGATAGGGCATCTTTAAGTGTCATTTTTAAAAGAAAGCATTTATCTACCGATGCCAAACTAATAATTAAAAATGTGTATCAATCGTTGTTGAGTAGAAATTTTAATTCGATGGAAGCTTTAGCAGAGACGTTTACTTTGACAAAAAATCCTTTATCTTCGGTAAGAGACATAGTACTTAAACCTGTTAATCCTAGAAAAAATCGGAGTGATTCTGGCACATTTAGAAGCATTGACGAAAATGACATGGATTTATTAAGAAGGAAGATTTACCAAATGTATGAGGCACACAATGTACCCACTTTGATTTCCATCAAAGAGCGACTGATTAAAGACGAAACAAATATATCTTGTAGCCTTTCAAGCCTTATGAAAATATTGCGTAGAATGGGTTTTAAATACCGAAGCATTGATAAAAGACAAACATTAATGAAATCTTAACGTTTACGGAAATGGAGACTTAAATATATAACAGCTGTTAAACAATTTAGAGAAGAAAATCGTCCAATTATTTACCTTGACGAAACATGGTTCGATACCCATGACACTCCAAGAAAAGTTTGGGATGATTCTTCCAAAAAATCTCAAACCAAGGCACCATCAAATAAAGGCAAAATAATCACAATATTACATGCTGGTTCAGAGAACGGGTTTGTTCCAAATTGTCTGTTGCTTTCAGCTAAAAACATAGTAGATTCTTCTTTAGATTACCAACAAGATACCGACGCACAACTTTTTGAAGATTGGTTTAAAAATAAACTCCTTAAAAATATACCTGAAAATAGCGTCATTGTAATGGACAATGCTAGTTATCATACTAAAAACAAACATCTAGTAAAATCAAGATGTATATGTTTCCTAGCGAATTCATTGAATAAATTGGTTAAAACATTACATTTCGTATAAGGGGGGGAACTAACTAACCCCCCCCCCCCCGCCCCCTATATTCGCCACTGCTTGGTCCAATCCGTGAATGTTATTAAAAATTTTGAAGCTGCAGCAAATAGTATTCCAGGATCTATTGGCCAAAAAAAGTGTTGATGGATTGATTGATTTGTTGGGAAACTATTTTGTTCAATGAAATGCTTAAGCTGTATCTATTATCTATGGGTCTTGACAATTTTATTTCGAATATAACGTCGATACCATGACTGGTGCGGGCAATCCAATTCTTAACACGAAGACGTTGCGAAGCGTGACTCATTGTTTTTTGGCAGGCCGTGTCCACTTTCGGCCATCATGTCGGGTACTTGTCGAAAGTACTCATCACTCAACGCATTAAACCCAGTTAAGTGAAGTAATTAGTTTTTGGAAACCGCCAATCATCACTTTAATCAGTTTTGACGTAAACTCGAGTCGCCGATATTAAATTTTCGACAAAATTAGTATACTTACCTACTTATAATAATGCTTTATTAAAAAAATGCTGGTGTATAAAATCTAGATGGATGTAATGTCTTAAAATTTAAATTAAATATCTTCCAAAAAAATTGAATTTAATTTATTTTTTAAACTAAAAAAATTAGAGGTGTATCTGGACAATGACCCAAAGGAATAACCATGGCACTCGAGGTTACCAAAAAAGTACAATTTCTTCTAAACACGTCATATTGTCGAAATAGTATATTAAGATACAAGTTTTATAAGACATTATTTTAGAGCACATGTTTAGTACAAGTACAATTTAATTGTTCTTGAAAACAGAGATATCTAGGAGCTTCCTAATCTGAGGTTCAATAAATATGCCTTCTTTTAATTTTGCATCACTTAGGTAAGGAAATATTTCTCTGTACTGGTACTGGAAACTACTACCTTCTTTGTCTATGGCTTTGACAAAGTTTTTCATTAGTCCAAGCCTAATATGGAGAGGCGGTAGCAGCACCTTTTTTGGGTTAACAATGGGGGCATATTTGATGTTTGAAGTACCAGGTTCAAAAGAAGTTCTATGAGGCCAATCCTTTTTACATTAGTGTTCTTTTGTTGCCCTACTGTCCCACAGACCCAAAAGACAGCAATACTTTGTAAAACCCCCTTTAAGTCATAGCAATATCACTTTTAAATCTCCATAGATATCCCACTGATACTGTTCATAATTAACACGATTTAATATGGTTGCTAAGTTTCGTTTCTATCATTATCACTGAATGGGCTAAAGGAATGGATAGTTTTTTCTTCCCATTATGAAGCAGGATACTTTTTGGATGTATTTCGACGAATCTATGAATAAACGCCACTCGCTAGGATCATGTTCCATATTAAGCTCATTCATTAAACCATCAATATCACAACAGACATATAGCGACCCTTCCATTTAAAAAAACTTGATACCGTTACATTCCGTTTTCGGTAAAGTGAAACACTTGCTTCTTTATCTAACAAGTTCCACTGTTGAAGTCTGGAACCAAAAAGTTCCGATTTTGTTTCGACAATCCTAGGTCACGTACCAAGTCATTTAATTCATTCTGAGTTATTAAGTGAGGTTCACTGGTAGTTGGTAAAAATGTTGGGTCACAACTGGTATTCTCAAGAAGTTGTGGATCAGATTCGGATGAAGAATTAGAATCGCCGGGAAACACGATGTCCAGGTTTAAACGCGCTATTGGTACCGGTAGTTCCTGGTAATGAGGAACTGGCCTTAGCGCAGAAGGCAAATTTTAATATTGTCTCTATGTTTTTTTGAAATCTTTTCTGTTTTAATTATGCAAAACTAGCAATCACTTACATGGTCAGTAGGTTTTCTCCACACCTTAGGAACAGCAAACGGCATAGAATTTTTCTTGCGATACATCCACTGCACTAAATTTACGTGACAACTCATGAGGAGCTCAACTTTTATCTTTATTCCCAATTTAGCACTTAAAATATAAAAAATGAACTTTTTTGACTTCCTCAGATATAGATCTAGCTTGGGACTTTATAATAAATCGTACACATATACAACAAAACTTATCGGCTGCGTTTTTGCAACATCGACGACTCGAACTTGCGATTTTATATCAAAATCGACTTAAAAACTTGACTGTACTGTAAACGAGACAGAAACCAACTAAACTGCAGAAAACAATAAAACTCTTAAAGGTTCGTACAATACTGTGAAAATAACACCTCTGCGGTCTTGTTGTACTTTCCGGTCCTAAGGCAGGTAAAAATGATTTCAAAGATCGCATTATATAGGGTGTTATAGAAATGACGTATTATATTTAAATGGGTGACTCCTGGGGTGTCCTAGAGAAGCGCTACATATATTTTTTTTCAAATCGAACGTTTAAAAAGTGGGGTAGTTCACCCATAAATCCATAGGTCACTCCTCGCCACAGTCATATTACACTGAGCAGCTGTGTAATAAACAGATGTTTTGGCGCAATGTTGCCAAACTGTTAGTGTAAAACTTTAGATTCTTATAAAAATAAATATTTAGCTACCTAGTATCCAAATAGAAGTGAATCCAGGTGCCAGTACACTACCAAGTAATCCAGGGCACATACATCTTCAGTTTTTTTTGGTTTTAGTGGGTAAAGCTTATACCCCACTAAAACCCTTTCGGCGTTTTTCTTCCAATCTCAGAACATGACCCTGTATATCGTCAGAGACACAGAACACATAGTGAAACACTGAACAAATTACCATAAATCACTTAAAGAAACACAAACACATGTTTCAAATTAGTTTTTTGAAGATAGGCCCTTGTCACACAAAAGCTCTATACACTAGTGCATTCTATAACAAACACACAAATAGGAGATAGGACACAAATTGGCCCTTTATAAACTAAAACGTTCAGCAATTATTTTATCTGCTGCATCCAATATCTTATATCGCAACTCTCTCGACTTTATAAACTATTTCTTTATTCATCGTACCCCATAGAAAAAAAATTGTATGGGGTAAGATCCGGTGACCTTGCGATTTCCAGTCTCTTACTAAAGGAACATTTTCTAATATGCCTTCCACTTGATTTTTCTCTATGTACTAAACATTTCCACACTTACTCGTACTGTTACAGTTGATTAAATATCCCGGAAAAACTCTTTCACGCGAAGCCGCAGAGGAATATCTTGTTGTCAAACAAATGTCAACTTCTAACCTTCTGTCGATTTATAGTAGAGATGGCTAATCTTTGGTTTTAAAATCCCGCTGTGAAACGATCGACTTAATATTTTTAAGCTTTTCGAATGAAAAAGAGCACCAGAGCAGCGATTAACAAGTGTTTTTTTAATCTTTATTGGTATCTACAGCAGTGAAGCAAAACAATAAATAAGTGCTGTAGATTATTATAATTATTTATTTGAACCTTTTTTGGTGAATGCGCTGGAATCTACCGGAAAAACACGCATTGCATTAGTACATCTCTACTTTTTGACAGCTCGTATTTTAAATGTTTCAGTTCAGATGTCATTTTTAATTCGAAGAAATGTTATTTACATTTTACAATGTGTTTTTTAATTAAAAACAAAAGTTCATACAAATCTAGGCGAGACAAGCCAATGTTAATAAAAACGATGCCTCCAAGTGAATTTTGTGCATTATGGCGGCCACTGTTCTTGTGAAGTTTTGCGATTATGGTTATGGGTTATATGCCGGTTTCTTTACTAAAACGCTGAATAAGTTTTTATAGAAATTGACACTAATTTTTAAATAAGACCGACAAGGTAAGTGTATGTGTGTGGCCTAAATAAAATTACATTAAAAAATCAGTCAGCCAATCACTAATAAGTCAAAAGGTCATTGACATTTGACCTAGTTACGTAGTTGCGTATTTCAAACTAAAAGAGTGTAAGGTGTAATTCTGACAACACCGGTGAGAATTCGTATGTGTCGCAGTTCCGCACAGATGTTTTCCTGGTTTGACGCCAGGTCATTTTTTCCGCTGAATGAATGGAAAGCGCCATTTTTGGATATTTTTCTCCAATTTGTATTCGTCTAAGGAATTGCAGGTTTAAATATAATTTCCATAACACCCTGTATACAAGAGAAGCCGGTACTTGAACATGAGACTTGCTAGGCCATTTCTGGGAAAAAGTGTTGTAATAACGCAAAATAAGCATTCTCACGGATGTTACAAAAATTATGTCGACTTGTGTTACGACGTGAATTTTTGAATGTTCGATATTAAGTGGCTTAGCGTATTTCCGGAAGTTTTACAATACTAACACAACATCTTATCATCAGAGGTGTAAAATTATTACAAGACTTTTTGTTAATTGTTTTATTATGTGGATTTTTGTTTTTCTATATTTTCTTACCACTATAAATATAACAGGCAATTTTCGGGCGATTTCTAAATCACATTATGTCTCGCGCTAACCCGAAATTTACGTTGATTTCTGCCTTTCTGGGTTCTCCTTTTGTGTCTAACAATATAACAAATTTCGAAGCTGTGAAACGACACCTTATCATTATCGCCTTAGATCTATTATGGTTTTAGACGGTGTTTTAAGCCAAGTGATTATTTTCGCATTTTCGTTGATGGTGTCCTAATAATACGGTTCGGTGAGACAGGTGCAAAATCTAACGCCCGAACCGCGATCACGCCAACACGTAACCTCCCAATTTTAAATATTTTTAACCAGAACAAGAGCTCGGTTATCCTAATTGATCATAATTAAAAGGGATAGAAATGGGTCGGTTTAGTTAAGAATGGATTTTGGCACAATAGAATAAACAAAGACCGTTAATTAAACTAATTTTACCGATGCATAAAAGTGTATACCTACCGTAATTGGAATTATTCAAATTTGCGCTGTTTTCGACTGAAAACTTGTCACATCGCGTAACCTTTCCTGTATACAGGGTACACCAAGTTAAGTGGCCTATTAGAAGTATCTCGAGAACTAAATGAGATTTTATTTTGAAACTATGGCTGTGGCTATAAAGCCGCGTTCTCAGAGCTTCGACGTGTCGCAGCGACAGTCCCCCACTCTTTTTGTAGGGGGTGACGCCTGTCACTTGTCATTCGGATGTAACCTAACCTTACAATATTTTGTTATTGTTTTGTAAATGAAAACAATTTGTTTTGTACAAATTTCGTTTTGAATAATTTATCATACTGACTGAGACTTTGATAATGAAAGCGGCGAATCAATGAAATATTTGAATAATATCTGGCAGCAGGCCCGTTCCTGGGGTGTTTGGCGCCTACGTGCAGGTTTCTTTGGTGCGCCCTAGTTTAAAAAAAATTGTCCTATTTTTAAAAATATTATTCGGGAAAAACTGGTAATGTTTTGAATTGTAAGAAAACTGATAAAAAATAATTAGAAAAATTTTTATTAATTAAATTACCAAAACAAACAAAATCACAAAAAATATTTGGTAAGTATATTCACAAGAAAATTAAAAGAGAATAAAATTAACGTAAATAAAATAAACAACAAAAACATAAACAATATTATACCTAATACTTATAGAGTAGGTACCTAACAGCAATATTTTAATGATAAAAAGATAAAATAAACGTTTCAAAAATGAAAAAATACTATTTTTGTAATAAACAAAACAAAAAAGGAACGATATACCTAAAATAATACACGTCTGGCTTTCACAGATGCAAGCTCGTTGATCATCTGATTATGATCAAGAGCCTGAGAAATATTTTCGATCGAAATAATGGCCAAATCTGATAGGCGTTCTGGACTCATAGATGTCCTTAAATAATTCTTTATTAGTTTTAACTTAGAAAAACTTCTTTCACCTGAAGCTACTGAAATGGGTAATGTAAGGTATATCCGTAAGACTATAAATAAATTTGGAAAAAGAGACTGTAGATTTTTTTTAGTTATATAATTTAAAATGTCTATGGGAAAGGATGAATCAGTAGTATTTTTAGGATTAAGAATCTTATATGTTAAAATTTTATTATGTAAATCTAAGCCGTCAATGTCTTTAGATATTACTCTATCAATCTCAACTTGCAATTCGGTATCTAAATTTACACGATTCTTTAATTAAGTCAGATTCTAAATTTTCAAAATTACATAAGAACCCAAATAAATTTTGAAATTTGTTTATACCCTCAAACCGCTTTTGTAAAGACTGAATGGTTGTATCTAAAATTAGAAAATAAAAATCGATTTTAAATTTTTGCTTTGGAGCTGCTACAGATTCATCCTTACTTTCATATGAAAATTGTTGCTTAAATTTTCGTTGCCGTACTATTGGGAATACCTGCTCTACATCGTTTTTTGCTGCTTCTTCTTTAGCTTTATTGATGAGCAAATCAAAATTTTTGTCTGAACGTTTTTCGTTAAAATAAAGATTAAGATTTTCAATTTCTTTATGGCAGTCATTTAAGTTTCTATTCGGATCTTGTAGTATTTTACTTACTATATTAATTTTTTCTAAAATATCATGCCAGATTAAAATCGAACAAATAAATTTAAAAGTCTTAATTTTATCCAATAAAGATTGTGCACTATGTTTTGTCTTTATGTCTCGTGATGTATCTTTTGTCAAAAATTCTAGGCTATTACAAATTTCTTCTAACTGATATCTAAGAGGACGAATTGCTTTAATTCTACTTTCCCACCTAGTTTCACTTACTGAGCAAACGTTTGGTAACATTTTTAGACATATTAAAATGATAAAATATATGATTTTTTTTTAATTTGTAATAAAGAATACTGAATGACCGTCTCCTGATCATTCCATACCCTAGGTCTTGTGGTGGTCACTAGCTTGTATCTCCTCTATATCTTCATTCCAAGCAGATACAAAGCCATCTTTGTGCAGAGCATACTTGCCCTTTGTAATCTGTATCTACAATAATTTAAAAATATTTATATTATAAGATTTAGGGATCTATAGAGGTACAAAACTAATTTTTAGATAATATTACAAAAATATCAACAGGGCTAACAAAATACCATGGGACTTTAAAAACAGTTTACAATTTTAAGTCAAAATGATGTTTTACCAGTATTATTAACTCTTGCACTTTCTTCTGCAGATAACTTTTTTCTAAATTCAGCTTCAGAGCGGTGAAGAATTTCCACAGGAATATAATTTGAATTTGTGGCCACATCCATTATGGTTTTCGTTTAACCTAAAATTTAACGTTTTAAACTTGAACTCGTCACATTTCTTTAAAAAACTTATAGTATAGTCGATAACCTCTTCCGATTGCAGCAGGCCAATATTTAAGTTTCTTTAGGGTGTGAGTATGTGGAATGCGGATGTTGGATTAAAATTTTCCCCTCTTGGAGGTTATATTTGGGTTTGTTTTTTTTTAAAGATTTTTTTCGATGACAGCGTCAAATTTTATTTTTGTATTCTAGTCCTCAAAATATGTATATTTATTCTTAATGTAATTAAAAATTATTTAATAATTTTGTAGGATTTAGGTAGATAATGATCAAATAAACTTTTAAAAGCAAAAGTACATACTATTCACAATTTTTTAGGACAAAATAATTTACCTTTGTTCGAAAACAACGAATACTTATTTCGGAAAACTGAGTTTCAAATTTCAAAACAAAATAAAAAATTAATACTACAGCGCAGTGTTACCAGTTATCTCATGAAATGTCAGGAGGTCTGTTGATTTTTTTGTGATTTTATGAATAATCTGGTGGTCCATGAAAAACCTTTTGAAAAAGTTCGGTTTCTGGTGTTATCAGCTTCGTTTCGGGGAGGTATATTTTATAAATCACAAAAAATCACCAGATCTGGTGAAATTTCACCAGATACCTGGCAATACCGCTACTTCGGCACCGTTCGATGGTGGGGATAAGTGGTAATGACGTAAACGGTTATGATTGGTTAGGTTTGTGTTGTTTTTTTTTTGTACACACGATGAGAAATCTGCGCACAGACACCTTACAGACGCGGCTGCAAGGTAGTGTCGGGCTAGCAACATTGTGGGGAAAGACCATCAATATCATCCGCTCTGAAGGAGGGGATCCGTCTCAGAAGGAGACGAGCCAACCTACTAAAACTCACCGTCTGAGTCAGGCATGATACCTGTAACTCATTTCACTTAGACGTGTTATTTTTGTTTATCATCAGTATGATTTTTTAGGTTAAGCCTTGAAGCGTTGCTTGGTGTGTTTCGGTTACAGCTCTTAACCCTTTCTTATTTGAATTTAATCAAATAAGCAAGTTTTAAGAGCTCCGTTAACATACTGGGTGTAGAGGTAGAGGGGTAGTTATTGTAATTGTTTACAGAGGCGTATAGTGTGCGCGTAGTGTGCGTGTACACTTATTTTATACAGAACAAGTTCTTAAATAATTTGGAGTGTGGATTTAGCGAGTGATCCAGTCTTTAGGCATTCTGTGTTTTTGACGCGGTAGTCTGCGTATGTGCGATGAGGCTATCTTGGCGTTGTTGGCCAAGTTAGCCTTGGTGTGATATTTCACGATTATTTTATCGAGAAACTCCGAAATTGTGTCAATTTGGAGGTCTCGATGTATAACGTGAATTCTGGTATATCTAGGTGTATTCAGTATTATTTTAAGTGCCTTGTTCTGTATTACCTGTAGTCTTTGTAAGTTTTGCTTACCCAGTGTGCACCATGTCGGTGCTCCGTATGTGAGCACCGGCCTGATGAGCACTTTGTACATCATGACTTTTGTCCTGGTTGTTAGCTTGCTCCTACTGTTGAGCAGCGGGTATAGAGTGCTCAGTTGGGCGTGAGCCATCTTTCTCCTATGGGCTGTATTTACTTTCCAATTGAGGCGTTTGTCGAAGTGAAGTCCCAAGTATTTTACGCTTGGGCTCCAATCGATTGGTTTGTTTCCTACAGTGACCCTGCCTTCCGGTCTTCTGAACCTTGATGAGTTCTTGGTAAAGTAAATTGTCTGTTTTTTTTTTTTGGATTGATTTTTATTTTCCACTTGCTGAGCCATTTTTCCAGAGTAATGATGTTTTCTTTTAGCGCCAGCATTATTTGTTTTGGATTTCTTGATGTCACTGCTATGGTTGTGTCATCAGCGTATATGAATTTTTCGCAAGACGGATGCATTGGGATATCACAAGTAAAGATATTGAAGAGTAGGGGGGCTATTACCGAACCTTGTGGGACTCCGGCCCTGATTATTTTTGACGTAGAGTAACACTCTTCAACAAAAGTTTTAAACGATCGATTTTCAAGATAGGAGGCTATAAGTTTTATCATACCCTGTCAAAAGCTTTACTGATATCGAATAGGACGGCTCCCGTGCTCCTCCGTCTATTGAATCCATTGATTATGCTAGAAGCCAGTCTTGTTGTCTGTCTAACGGTGCACAAGTTAGCTCTAAAGCCAAACTGCTCCACTGGTAGACAGTTGTTAGTTTCGACAAAGGTTGTGAGCCTACCCGAAATTAACCGTTTCACTATCTTGCTTATGTTAGACAGAAGACTGATTGGCCTGTAACTGGTCAATTTTCTTCTGTCTTGGCCTGATTTCCCTATCATAATGATTTTTGCCTGTTTCCATGGGACGGGAAAATGTCCAGTTTTCAGTATAGCATTTGCGATGTTTGCTATGTCCTTTATTGTCTTCTCCGGTAGATTTTTCAGTGATAGGTTGGTGATTCTATCTAGCCCGGGAGCTTTTTTGACCTTTACGTAACGTATGATCTTTTTGACATCTTCTGCGGTGACTTCTTGCAGATTTGGTTCAGGAGGGTGATCCATGCTTTTATATATTTCGGCAGTCCTGTTGATTCGATTTTCTAGGTCTACATCTGTAGCCGGATTTGCGCTGAATTGCTCGTAGAGTGCTTCAGCGAATTTTTCCGCTTTTTCCTGAGGTTCAGTGATTACAGTGTTGCCGCTCGTTGTTATGGGCGGCATTGGTGTCCTACTTCCGTTGACAAGCGAACTTGTCATCCAATAGAGGGATCCATCTTGTGTATTTAGGCTTTCGACCTTCCTTTCCCATCTCTCGGATTCCAAACCGCTAAGCAGCTGTTTGACCCTCTGTGTTGCCTGGTTTGCCTGTTGTTTGATCCTCGGATCTCCAGTTCTGTACGCTCTATTTTTGAGACGGTTCTTCACTCTTATTTCGTTCTTTATGTCATGACTGAGATTACCATATTTAGTGTAATCAGCTGTTTTTGTTGTTGTTGCTCTAGCAAGTGCTTGCTGTATGTTCTTTGTGAGCACATTTACAGCCTCGTCGATATCTGGTTTGCCTACAAGAGGAGCGATAGATTCGCAACCCTCCAGCTGAGTCTGGAATTTTTTCCAGTCAGTTCTGGTTTTGGTTATGATGCTAAGACCCCTCCTGCGTGGGTCACCATATTCGATAATCACTGGGAGATGATCAAATGTTAGATCATTGATTACTACAGGCTGTGACATGTGATCTGTGTTTTTAATTACGAATATATCTAGTAGCTCCGGTAATCCGTTGGCACTTAGATGTGTGTGGCCCTCTGGTGGTAATATATGGTAATTAAAAACATCAGAATTGTTGTATAACATTAGCCCTCTGGTGTTGGTTGCTCTACAGTTCCATTCTCGATTTTTGGCATTCAGATCTCCTCCGATTATTGTTGTCCTGTTATTGTTGAAGATATTTCCTAAACACTCCCTGTTAAGACTGTCGGGAGGGAAGGGGCTGCAGTAAACGGGCCCGACCACTACAGACCCGTGGTTCACTGCAATCTTAACGTATGTACCCTCTATAATATTGCTACTATCCGGATTTGGCATAGAAGTTGCTTGGACGTGCTTTTTGACAAGAATCATGGTTCCGCCCATTCTAGTTTCGCGATCGTTTCGAAATACATTATAATTTGGAAAGGTGGATTTCTTGAGAGAGAGGACCTTAACTTAACGCCGTACCATCGACGGTAGTCGATCAAATACAGTGCGCAGCGCCATCTCTTAGTAGTCACCACATAATCTGAACAGACGTTATTTGATTAAATCAAATTTTAAAAAAATCTATTCAAGAAATAAAAAGTCTATGCTTATCAGGAGAGGGCTTCCTTTTCTTGGTAGTACCATTCAATCTGAAATAGTATTTTAAAGTGCTACTGTATAGACAAAAATACGCGCCCTTATTGTATAAGGATCATCGGGTGGTCTGGAAATAATAATTTTCCATATTCGTATTTAATATAATACAAAAAAATACTAAAAAATGTAAACGAAGAAAGCGCAAGACTGAAGACTTGAGCGAAAATATTAAATGGGTAGGGAAGGGCACATCATTTTAAAGGTTGTTTAAATATCTTTCCAATAATACCAAGATTTATCATTACGATTGGCAACGCTACAGACAATAATAAAATATTTTGTACTTATAAGGAGTAGAAGTTTCAATTCTTGATGAAATATACAGGGTGTTCCATTTGAAAATACTGAGTAAATTTAATCCAAACAAACCCGAAGTTTGGAAGTAAAATTAAAGCACCCTGTATAAAACTGTAAAATTTTATAAATAGTACTCATATAATCCAGATAAGATTTTTTGATCTAATTAAAATCAATAAAGAATCTGTAGCATGTTTATTACGATCGTACCAATGCAATAAAAATAGGAAAATTAATAATATCTTTGCAACACCGCAACAGATTGGGGAAAAAAATTGGGGTTACATAAACGATAAGGAGGGGCACTGATTCCGAGTAAAAATATAGGTCATTTCATTTATGACACACACTGTAGTACAGGGTGTCCATTTTTGGGTAGTTTTACGGGGTATCTCCGTTATATTTGTTTTCACACGTACCCTATACCTATATTTTTAATAATATAATTTAGTTTGTAACAAGCTTCAAATATATAACACTTTATTTTTAGTCTTAGTATTAGGCCCGAAATATACGTTTTTCAAAAATATACCATTTTTTTATATACGGTGACCCATTTAAAGAAGCAAATTTGTTTATTTTCCTTGAAAATTATTGAATGTAGAAAAAATCTGAGTACGTCACTGTATTCTACATAAAGAGTTACAAAAAGAACATTTTTATTTCTTTTTGATACGTTACGGGGTAACCGAGATATGGGGGGGTGTCCCAAAATGATTACGGCATCTTCTGTTTGACAAAAAAGTAGCAAAGTACTGCGAAAACAGCATCCTTCTATCTTTACTAATAAGGGAGATACCCCGTAAAACTACCCAAAAATGGACACCCTGTATACTTAAACATACTTTTAAAATATGCGTCTTCAACAGTCCGCTAATATTTATTTTTAAAGTTTCCCTTCTATCCACGATATAGGAGATATCGAAGAATTACACACTAAATGGACTCCCTGTATTAGTAAATATTTTATTTATTTCAGAAAACCCAATTTTCCGCGTTAAATTTTCCGGTAATTGTAATTTTGCTAATAAGAACGTTACGAAACACAAGTCAAATGACAAAAGGGTTACCGCCTCATACAAAAATTTAGGATCCTCCGGGACATAACGAATCGACATGAGTCAGGCCGTTTTTTCTACAATGTAAGCGAGTAATCGTTAGAAAAACAAACGAATTTTTTGCACCAAAATACCTTTGAATTGCTTTCCTTTGTTAGTTTATTTGCAGTGGTCGCTTCGAAAGGAGCTCGCGTATTCGCCGGTTTTATTTTTTCTGGAAAATTATCCCGCGTGATAATTCGACGTCCAGGACAGGGTGCTCCTGCCACTGCTTAAAGAGTTGTCGGAATTCCGGGTAATAGTGTCATCCTAAAACGAAGTTTTGCTCTGTTCCCTGTAAGGTGAGTCTTTAAACATTTTTTTTTTCAAAATACGTTTAGCAGCATTTACAGTTCCATAAATTAATTTATAATAGAGAAGAAGTATTTAAGTCACATCACAAGGGGCCCATGCGCTATTATGCAACGGGTTCCTCGCTTTTTACCTTCCATAACTGGGGTAGTAACTGGCGATAAATACTTATAAACTCTTTCCACAATTCTTTTTTTTTGCTCGCAAGTGTATGGGCCCCTTCAGTTTTCAGTTATGCAGGGTTTTAATTTGAAAACTACCCACCTTTAATAGGTCGCTTTCGGTAAATAAAAATAAAATTTTATTGTGAAGGTCCCGCCCTTCACAAGAATTGTTGCAGCCTTCGTGGTTTAACCCCCTTGGCAGGGGTAGATGTTACCATTAAGATCTTAATTGGGAAGGAGGGGGGGGGGTCAAGTGACCCATCCTTTTTAAAAATCGTTGAAATCTCTTTCCAATAATAATAAAAGAGGAGTCGACACAATAAATTTTTTGTTAAATAATACCCTAAAAGGAATTTAAAAACTATTTAAAGCCTTCATGGAGTAACCCACTGGGAGAGGTAACTGTTACCCTTAAAATCGTAAATGAGAAGGGGGTGGGGGGGGTCAAGTATATTGGGGCGGAAAAATCTGGATTCTAAGAGTCGCTGAGGACCGTTTTTGGTTCGGAGGGGCAGTGGCGTACTTGTACAAGAAATGAAATTTGTGCAAATTGACAAAATTTCGTTTCTTGCTTCCGTTAATTTATTAATTAAAAAAATTTCTACCCTAAACTTATAGCAATTGGTCCCTAAAAACAGATAATTAACCGCTTTTAGGATAAAGCGAAATAGTATCAAAAATATTGATCAAAAAACGAAATGGTGAATGCGTCACTAGCTCTGACTTAATTATTAACTGAACAAAAAATATACTGAGTGTTTAAACAACAACGAACAAAACAATCATCTACTAAAAACAAACATCTAGTAAAATCAAGATTTATATTTTTCCTAACGAATTCATCTTTGAATAAATTGGTTAAAACATTACATTTCGTGGGGGAGGGGGGGCAACGCCACTGAGGAGGGGGTAAACTGGGCGGCATGTTACGAACAAGCCCGAAACGGGCTAGCTTTACTATGATATCTATTGAGCACGAAATAGCTAATAAAATAGATTTAAATAAAAAAATTTACAGAGTTACAAGGTGGTTTGTTGATAGTTATTATTTTAATGAGTTAGAATAGCATAGCACATTTTTTTAATTTCTTTTCAGAAATATTATTAATATGTATTAATAAGAGCACAAAATGATTAAGGCGTCTTGAGCGGGCCCTGTTGCTCTCTCTCACTAATTTTGAAATTGAAATTTTGATAGTATGCTAATGTTGATTTGAGCACTGGGCTAAAACATTTTCATTAAGGTACTACGTCCGGTTAAACTGGAAGTCGGTGTCAACTTCTTTATTTTAAATGGCACACCCTATACAGGGTGTCCCAGAATATGTGGGCAATCTCCCGGGTTCAGATAGAACACTTAAAAATAACAGGAGAAGTTCTTATAAATTTTTCTCCCTACGGCCTCTCCCCTACAGAGATACGGGCCCATAACGGACGTCCCTGGAAATCGTTGTTTTTTAAATAATTTTTGAAGTACTAGGTGTAATTTAATATTTTTTTAGTAAGTATAATGGTTAGTAGATGGGTCTCCTTAAAACTCGCCCTTTTAAACACATTTGGCTTATTTAGTTTGCCAGGGACGGACTAGGACACAAAAATGTTTTTTTATACCTTGTACGATGAAGGAACGACAATAATATTTTTGATACGAGATATGCTGAAAAAAAGGTACTCTTGATCAATGTCGATAAAGTGAACTGTTTTCGAGAAAAAAATATTTTTGTTCAATATGGTTTTTTTGCATTAGTTGTTGTTTTATGCTCATAAAATTTCCTCATTGTTGCTATGGTTTTTTTTACATGTACCGATTTAAATAAGAATATTTATGCCAGTGTCAGTTTATGGTAGTGTCTTGAAATTTGCGGTTTTTCTCCTTTGTCTTATTAGTTACTAACTTAGTAATGGAATTTACGTATACTGGATATAAATCATATATTATAATTATTTTCTATTTAGCGTTAAAAATAAGGGTAAGTTTATATAAGGTTGTCGATTCCAAAAATTTGCCAATTTTATATTTTTATATGGCCATAATAATACCAAGAACTATAGATAGTTTGTTTTTGTTTAAAATAAAAATAGGAAAGTTAATGAACAAATCCAAACAAACCTTTCCCTAACAATTACTTTTATTTGTTTCAGATACTTGACGGGTCTAAAATAGAGTGCGGTACCGCGTGTGAGGTGTGAGGGTTCCGCTCTTCAAGGGTTTGCCTAAACATCGTCGCAGTTTAGAGCGTGGTAGAGATAACCCTTTTCAAGGCTCCCGCATGTCTGAAAAAGGCTGATGGGCAACCTGGCCTGTCCAGGGCGATGTCCTTTTTGTTCGTCCCTTGGAGAGTGGAACTGGAAGAATGAAGATGATGTCGTCGGGCAAATGGGCACATATAAGGAGGTAACTATTTATTTAATTTTAAAAGTATACCCCAATTGTTTAATTAATATTTAAAAAATTATTTATAGTTTTTTGGCAAGAGAAAATATTTGTGATAACAATATTTGTAACTACAGGGGGTTTTTTAATTGAAAGCCGATACTTAAGGCTGAATCCTTGGGTGATTTTAAGAAGAACTGGCACTTCTTATTGAAACATGCGGATAGGCATGAAAATAAGCCAAAACATTGATTTCAGTTTCCTCATTGGACGTTATAGGTCTAGGTAAATTTCTGTATGTTTCAAGCATGATCCAAAATTTTCGAAATTGCTTTGAATTCGTCTAAATTTCTTATTGCTCATTGATGGTAAATTTGGATACATTTCATTGAATCTTCTAAATGTACGGCTGATGATCTTATTATACTGACCATGTAAAATAAATAAATTCATACCACATCGGAATAGTTGTTGTTTTTTTTTTAACTTTAATTTAACTTTAAAAAATTAAACTATTTAAATAGACCAACTGACAACAAGACTGAATGAATAACAGCAAAATGTCAACCATTACAAAACAATTTCCATAGGCTACTTGCCAAATTGGTCTAGAAAGTGTGATTGTTATCTGTAATAATTAATTTTTCTATATAAATGCTCATAAGTCAAAAACTGTTCAAAATAGGTATAGTAACATTATACATATAAAGATAGACAATTTCAATAGCTTTTAGGACAACAGATAAAATATAGGGTATTTCATTTAAATAAAAGGTACTATTTACCATCAATATATTTGTATTTTGAAACACCCTGTACTATTATAAATAATATTTGGAAAGAGGGTGAAAGAGTTTAAAAATATCATAACTTTTTGTAGAAGATTTTATCCGAAAAAAAAAGCGAAATTAATTATTATCTCGAGAACTATAACAAATAGGTATAGGAAAATATTAAGGAAAGTTATTAAGAAATTCATAAGGATTCTAAAACAAAAATAATACACAGGGTGTTTCGTTTAAATTATCAAAGTTGCTAATACTTTCAAGTAGAAGTTGCAACACTGCATGGCTAAAAATATTTTTAAAAGATAGATCATGTCCGCTTCTATAACCTCCCAAAATTTCAAAGTGGTCCAATGACTAGTTCTCTATAAACATCTAATAGGCCATCCACCATCAATCACCCTGTATGTTAATACAGTGTAACCTCGATAATCCGAACCTTCGTTACACCGGATTTTTCAATAATCCGGCCAAACATTTCAACTGCATTGTATACTTTATGATCAGCATTTGATAGTACTCGGTAATTCAAGCAAACAAAAATTACTAATTACTTCACAAAATAATATAAAATTTAATAAGTATGCTTCTGTTTTAAATAATTTTTGTATTATGTTTATACTATTTTCTAGTTGTTTTCTGTTAAATGTTTTAAATGTTTCGTTTTTCAAAAAAAAAAACTGTGTCGCTTCAATAATCCGGATTAATTACAAATCCGGATGACCGCGGTTTTAATTAGTCCGGATTATCGAGGTTGCACTGTATTAACATTTCTTCTTAAAATTACCCAAGGATTCGGCACTCTATTAAAAAACACCCTGTATGGGCCCCAAAAAAATCAAAAATAAATGCAGGGTCTTTCAAAATAATTGGAAAAATCTAAAATTTTGCGTTTCGGTTTTTATTTTTTCCTGACTTTGTTTGAACAGATGTCCAAAAATAAATGTCACTTTCTCATTGCTACTTTTTATTCTCCATAAGATTTCATCATCAGATCTTTAATGCAACGTTTTGTCTTTGGGTCACCATCATCAACTTAATTTTTTAAATACGGGCTTGGATTTTTTTCTTTAAATTATGAAAAAGGAACTAAATCTACGTTCGGCGGTATATGAGACTTACTGGTTTTCCGATGTTTTGTTCCTTAAATTGACCATCTTGATTAAAATACCCCTAATCCGTTCCTGTAATTAACTTTTGTTTCGACGAAACTGAAAATTTTAAAATTATTATTGTATTATAGTATTTAAAAAAATTATGTTGATGATGGTGACCCAAAGACGAAACGTCGCATTAAATAAGATCTGATCATGCCATCCCGAGAAGAATAGAAAGTAACAATGAAAAACTGAAATTTATTTTTGGACATCTCTTGGAACAAAGTCAGCAACAAATAAAAACCGAAACGCAAAATTTTAGATTTTTCCAAATATTTTGAAAGCCCCTGTTTTTATTTAAGATTTTTTTACGGCATATTATTGGGCCCATAATTATGCAACTTTGCCCCAATTTAACCGACTTCGTATCTCTTACCGTTTCCGAAATTCCAATGATGAAGGACTTGTTTGTTACACCCTGTATAGCAAGAATCAGCTAAATAAGTTAGCGAATTTATTATAGCTAGTTGTGATTAGAACTAGAATTTTTTTCAAGAAAACATTTTTTTTTCCTCCCAACCAATGTGAACTGAAATTAATTTTATTTTTTGGCTTGGGCTTCCCCCAAGCCTTCTTCCCCAAACAGGTATTTCTTATTTCATAACTCATCTGGAGTTCGCTAGTATTGGCTATTTATTTTTAATTTATGCTCATTAGCATTGAATCACTTGTTCATGTCAAAATGTACAATTTCTCAAATAAGCCTTCGTGTCGATTATGACCTACACTTTACTAATTTACTCAAATTTGCCTATTTACATGAAAACTAAACGCATTTTCCTTTGTTTTAGGATCATGGCCATGGGCACTAAAGAAAATTTATAAAATCGGGCACGCGAATTTTCCAGGGTAGCAGAAGACACAGAAACCAATCGCGCAGTCAAATCAATCCAATTCTTTTTAGTCTAACGTACAGAAAGAATCTGGTTGATAAATCAGTCCGGTCTTTCCTAGTCTAACGTACAGGAATGATCTGATTGATCGTTTTGCTGAACCCCATCGCGCCTTAATCAATCCGATTTTTTTAGTCTGACGCACAGAAAAAATCTGATTGATAAATCAGTCCGACTTTTCCTAGTCTAACGTACAGGAAGGATCTGACTGATCGTATTGACAATTTCAAAATGGGGTATGAATGATTAAACAAAATAAACTTTTTAACGCGTTATGATGACATAACTTTTAAGCAGCTATTATAAGCAATCGTAACTTTATAAAAATGTATATGCAGTATTTGAAGTAGATTCATCCAATCAAACTCCGTTGGTTTCTGTGCCTGTTTAATTGCCGATTCCCTAAGGACCAGTTGTTGCAAAAAATTGTTTTTTTTTGGATCGGTCCGAGGGCTTCAATTGACTGCGACCATGGAAACATAAACCTGCAAGCTAAACGTTCGGGACACAAGCTGGATTAGAGCAGCCTGCGAGAATTTATTAAGGTAATATTTAGTTAAAAAATATATTTTCATCAGTGTTGGTTGATCAATGTTTCGTTATTTTCGAAAATAAGTTTGTGTGAATTGAATCGTAGTTGCCAATATTTTAAATGTGCATTTATTTAGTTTTCTCTTTTCTGCGTTCACCAACCAAAAAATCAATTTTACTGGGGAAGCTTGAAACTAATAATATTTTATTTTTATATGCAAAGCAGTTTGGCAATCAAAAGATTTCGAGCTGTAATTGAACAATAATTAATGGGTGGAAGAGAGAACTACATGTTTTTTGGCTGAATGGCAACAATGTTGAAGTCTGGTTATATCAGATGGTTAAATATTCAAACATAACCATACTTACCGATGAAAAGATAAATCCTTCTTTAATGAACCACTTTTTTACATACTACAGATGAATGCACCGTGATTGTTTATAATAAAGACGATTTTTCACCAATAATCACAAAAAAACACAAATCAACCAAAATATAACAATCCGTTAGTTAGATCAAAGAACAAACATCGCAATATATACGAGATTAGTATTCATTCATCTTTTGCTTATCTTTTGGGTCCGAATCGTAGTAAAATAGAAATAGTTGTTGCCAGAGTGCAGTTGGATTAGTTCAAGATTCTTTTGATACGCCTTTTCACAGTTTATAGTAAAATTATTGGGAAATAAATTTATTTTAAGAGCAATTGCGGATTAATCTAAACCAGTTGTATTTGCCAAATTAACAAATTTTTAATTGTAATTTTGCAAGATGCCTTTGCGATAAATATGTCCATCTGGCTATGCTGGAATAATGACCGAAAGAGGTGGGACAGACTGTTTGCAGTCGTTGCGTGGGCTAGAAATGTACATTATTCCATCTGTAGTTTGTAATAGCTTTGGTCCGTACCAACATTGGAAAAACGAATCGCTTGATGTCTGTATGCGTGTTTGTTTGTCCGTCTGTCTATCGCAGCCCGTTTCCCTCGGGATCGTTTCGTTTGACATAAATAGTTAAAACAAGCCATTGTTATTTACTTAGGAGCATGACATAAAACGTTTTAAAAATTTCAACTTATCCGTGGGGGGGGGGGGGGGGGGGGGGGGGGGGCTGTTTCAAACGAATGACTAAACATTTATTGTGATGGGCAGTAAAAAAATTTTGAATAATGACTGTACCAACTGTGAGGATGATGATAAAAATTGATTTTTGTTACATTTAGTACTGCTCTGGTTAAGAATTTATATCCTTTGGACTTTTATAACTATTACGTCAAAGTTGATAACAAATTGTATCGTCGAAAAATTTTTCACCGATAAATAAGTAAGGATAAAAAAGGGTTGGTACTAATCATAACACAATGTAATTTAGATTTAGATACATCATATTCGCTTTTAGAGCTAATGGTAGTGACGCATTCGCCATATCCTTATTTAACGTATAAATTAATAAGAACAAAAATCAAATTTTATCAAACCTATAATAATTGATTAAACTTTTATTGATGTAAACTGTGTAACTAAAAATGTTCTCTATTGTTTCAGGTAAGTGAGCATGATTGGTGTTGGAAGCGTCCGTTTCGCGCTGTCGGCAAACAAGTCTTCGACTGTTGTTACAACCTGGAATAAGTGAACAGTGACCTTTAGTAGATAAGCTACAAGAGTTCGGGGCCAAATACCACCACTTTTACATGTTATTTCTTATGGGAAAATTTAAGGTTCGATCTGCATTTTTTTCTACCGACGCCCAGCGTCGCGACGCCCAGAATGACAAGAACGTGTGGAGTGTGGAGATGAATGGAGAGCAAATATCGTCATTTTTACATGTATTTTCCCATAAGGAAATTTAAGGTTCGATCTGCATTTTAAATCTAACGACGCTTAGCGTCGCGACGCCCATAATGAGAAGAATGTGGGAAGTGTGGAGATGAATGAAGAGCAATATCATCATTTTTACAGGTATTTTCCCATAAGGAAATTTAGTGTTCGATTTGCATTTTTTTTACCGACGCCTACCGTCGCGACGCTTAGAATGAGAAGAACGTGACGCAATTTACCAGTGGCTGTTAGCGTCTCCACCATACTTTCAACTTTCATATTTGATTTAATATTTGATTTAAATTTTACTTTTTGTGTGTGTGTGTGTGTATTTATCGCAACCATTTGAGGATGGCTGATAAATTTTCAGTCATTACTTATAATGAAATAGAAAATTTATTAAATCATCCTGAGAGGGTTGCGATAAATAATAGAGTTAAAACTTAAATATTTTATATACGATTTGGCTTCTGTGATATAAAGGGATGATCGACTTTTTTCCGCATGGAAACACGACAGGTACCCTTCCGAGGGGAGACGTACCGACTCTGGTGATCGATAATCCCTCCCTACAAAAGAGGTTGACACTTTTAAAGAGTTAGGTATATACAGTGTTTTCCATATGTCTTATAGACACGATCAGGGAAAATTGTTGCCTGTTGGCTATTAAAGAAATCATCTATCGGCCATCTCTAAAGGGTTATGATGGGAAATTATAATTTTCTAAATTTGTATGTGTCTTTCCTTCAATATTTTTTTTTAATTAGGGGTTTAAATTTAAAAGCAACAAACGTTAAAAACTGATATGTAAGAATTAAGAGATTTTTTTTTACTTTGAATGTGATTTTTCAACTATTTTTTGGATAATTTAGAAGTAAAAAAAACTGTATTTAATCAGTAATTACTTATAATGAAATAGAAAATTTATCAGCCATCCTGAAATGGTTGCGATAAACACACACACACACAAAAAGTAAAATTTAAATCAAATATTAAAGTTTGATGGTTATGGTGGAGACGCTAACAGCCACTGGTAAATTGCATCACGTTCTTCTCATTCTGGGCGTCGCGACGCTAAGCGTCGTTAGATTTAAAATGCAGATCGAACCTTAAATTTTCTTATGGGAAAATACATGTAAAAATGACGATATTTGCTCTCCATTCATCTCCACACTCCTCACGTTCTTCTCATTCTGGGCGTCGCGACGCTGGGCGTCGGTACAAAAAATGCAGATCGAACCTTAAATTTTCCAATAAGAAATAACATGTAAAAGTGGTGGTATTTGGCCCCGAACTCTTGTAGCTTATCTACTACCTTTAGTGTTTTACGGGTCATTCCTCACTCAAGTGCTTGCTTGAATGTGGATTGATCCGTCTTGCTGCAATTGGCATCGTTGTTAATACCATCACCTTCGCTTCTATCATGATTGAAAGGTAAGATAGTTTTCTTTCCTTTTCTGTTGCTACAGGTGAAAGAATGAAGGGTTAAGAGCAATAGCAATATATAGGTCCGCACCATTTTGTTTCTTCTTTCTCATTCATTAAATTTTGGACACTATTAAGATATTTATAATAGTTTTTAAAAATCGGGCTGTGCGCATCTCTTTATAATCACTAAAATATGGTGAAGGAGCTTTGTTATTGCTCTTAAAGATGGGACACGTTGCCGATTCTGGTAAGTTAGTGAAGTGAGTGAAAATAAGAAGCTGCAACTGAAGAAACAAGCCTATTAAATTATGGAGGACGGCTTTCTGGTATGGTATAAATGTACAATATTTGGTGAACTATTTAAATATAGATACCTAAATTAATTTAAGATAAATCGGCCGTCTACTAATACATTTGTTTTAGCCACACTATTCATTATACTAGCCAACATGGAACCGATGGGGAATCTATAATCCATGGCCAATAAAAGCCAGAAAAAGGAAGAAATGGAATCGAATTAATTTTGATGCATAACCGTCATTATCCTTTACTAATAACCTTTTATTTTTAGCTCAGCTTTTGTCCAACATCTTCAAATGTTGATGCATAAAACCACCGGTTTATATTAATTTTATACATTTTTTTTAGGTTTTAATTAACGATTTTACTTTTAGGAAAGGTTTTGTCCACTATTTTCAAATGTTGATATATAAAACCACCGGTTTATATTAATTTTATACATTTTTTTTAGGTTTTAATTAACGATTTTACTTTTAGGAAAGGTTTTGTCCACTATTTTCAAATGTTGATATATAAAACCACCGGTTTATATTAATTTTATACATTTTTTTTAGGTTTTAATTAACGATTTTACTTTTAGGAAAGGTTTTGTCCACTATTTTCAAATGTTGATATATAAAACCACCGGTTTATATTAATTTTATACATTTTTTTTAGGTTTTAATTAACGATTTTACTTTTAGGAAAGGTTTTGTCCACTATTTTCAAATGTTGATATATAAAACCACCGGTTTATATTAATTTTATACATTTTTTTAGGGTTTAATTAACGATTTTACTTTTAGGAAAGGTTTTGTCCACTATTTTCAAATGTTGATATATAAAACCACCGGTTTATATTAATTTTATACATTTTTTTTAGGTTTTAATTAACGATTTTACTTTTAGGAAAGGTTTTGTCCACTATTTTCAAATGTTGATATATAAAACCACCGGTTTATATTAATTTTATACATTTTTTTTAGGTTTTAATTAACGATTTTACTTTTAGGAAAGGTTTTGTCCACTATTTTTAAATGTTGATATATAAAACCACCGGTTTATATTAATTTTATACATTTTTTTTAGGTTTTAATTAACGATTTTACTTTTAGGAAAGGTTTTGTCCACTATTTTCAAATGTTGATATATAAAACCACCGGTTTATATTAATTTTATACATTTTTTTTAGGCTTTAATTAACGATTTTACTTTTAGGAAAGGTTTTGTCCACTATTTTCAAATGTTGATATATAAAACCACCGGTTTATATTAATTTTATACATTTTTTTTTAGGTTTTAATTAACGATTTTACTTTTAGGAAAGGTTTTGTCCACTATTTTCAAATGTTGATATATAAAACCACCGGTTTATATTAATTTTATACATTTTTTTTAGGTTTTAGTTAACGATTTTACTTTTAGGAAAGGCTTTGTCCACTATTTTCAAATGTTGATATGTAAAACCACCGGTTTATATTAATTTTATACATTTTTTTTAGGTTTTAATTAACGATTTTACTTTTAGGAAAGGTTTTGTCCACTATTTTCAAATGTTGATATATAAAACCACCGGTTTATATTAATTTTATACATTTTTTTTAGGTTTTAATTAACAATTTTACTTTTAGGAAAGGTTTTGTCCACTATTTTCAAATGTTGATATATAAAACCACCGGTTTATATTAATTTTATACATTTTTTTTAGGTTTTAATTAACGATTTTACTTTTAGGAAAGGTTTTGTCCACTATTTTCAAATGTTGATATATAAAACCACCGGTTTATATTAATTTTATACATTTTTTTTAGGTTTTAATTAACGATTTTACTTTTAGGAAAGGTTTTGTCCACTATTTTTAAATGTTGATATATAAAACCACCGGTTTATATTAATTTTATACATTTTTTTTAGGTTTTAATTAACGATTTTACTTTTAGGAAAGGTTTTGTCCACTATTTTCAAATGTTGATATATAAAACCACCGGTTTATATTAATTTTATACATTTTTTTTAGGCTTTAATTAACGATTTTACTTTTAGGAAAGGTTTTGTCCACTATTTTCAAATGTTGATATATAAAACCACCGGTTTATATTAATTTTATACATTTTTTTTTAGGTTTTAATTAACGATTTTACTTTTAGGAAAGGTTTTGTCCACTATTTTCAAATGTTGATATATAAAACCACCGGTTTATATTAATTTTATACATTTTTTTTAGGTTTTAATTAACGATTTTACTTTTAGGAAAGGCTTTGTCCACTATTTTCAAATGTTGATATATAAAACCACCGGTTTATATTAATTTTATACATTTTTTTTAGGTTTTAATTAACGATTTTACTTTTAGGAAAGGTTTTGTCCACTATTTTCAAATGTTGATATATAAAACCACCGGTTTATATTAATTTTATACATTTTTTTTAGGTTCTAATTAACAATTTTACTTTTAGGAAAGGTTTTGTCCACTATTTTCAAATGTTGATATATAAAACCACCGGTTTATATTAATTTTATACATTTTTTTTTAGGTTTTAATTAACGATTTTACTTTTAGGAAAGGTTTTGTCCACTATTTTCAAATGTTGATATATAAAACCACCGGTTTATATTAATTTTATACATTTTTTTTTAGGTTTTAATTAACGATTTTATTTTTAGGAAAGGTTTTGTCCAGTATTTTCGAATATTGATGTACAAAACCACCCTTTTTGTGTTTTAATTAACAGTTTTTTTTTAGGATTTAAGAATATATTATAGGTGGTCAAACTTGAATGGTCCTTATATATTCTTGGCAGCTGTTTGCATTTTAGGTTGTTGTTTTTAATGGGTAAGCAGCTGTCTGTTGTTGCCCCCCCCCCTGGTTCAGGGCCGTACAACACTGACGATGGCCATGGAAGGCCGAAACAGTTGCTGAGGCCTTAGAGGATATTAATACAAGGTATGCATACTCAATCCAGTATTTATTTAAATGTTTCTATGAATTGACTAAATTAACTATCCTACAAATTTAAATAACATGATTCCCACGTACTTTTTTTGAGTTTTAAAATTTACGTATCGATCTACTAAAAATTGTTGCCACGCTCTGGTCGTTTCATAATTGCACAATTCCAGGTTTGGAGAAGGTCAAAGCCCGAAAGTAAATTAAACTTCGCTATAAAATCCCAAAATTGAGCAAAACTGTTGGTTATTTTTTTTCGAGCTTTGCTCCTAATATACAATATACAGGGTGTCCCAAAATATGTGGGCAATCTCCCGGATTCAGATAGAACACTTAAAAATAACAGGAGAAGTTCTTATAATTTTTTTTCCTACAGCCTCCCCTACGGACGTCCCTGGAAATCGTTATTTTTTAAATAATTTATTAAGTACTAGGTGTAATTTAATATTTTTTTAGTATATTGGTTAGTAGATGAGTCTCCTTAAAATTCGCCCTTTTAAACACATTTGGCTTATTTAGTTTGCCAGGGACGGACTAGACGTAACACAAAAATGTTTTTTTTGTACACCTTGTATGATGAAGGAACGGCAATAATATTTTTGGATACTCTAAACCTTAAGCTGAAAAAACGGTACTCTTGATCAATGTCGATAAAGGTTTAAAGGTTTTCAAAAAAAAATATTTTTGTTCAATATGGTGTTTTGCATTAGTTGTTGTTTTATGTTCATAAAATTCACTCATTGTTGCTATGGTTTTTTTCACATGTACCGATTTAAATAAGAATATTTATGCCAGTGTCAGTTTATGGTAGTGTCTTGAAATTTGCGGTTTTTCTCCTTTGTCTTATTAGTTACTAACTTAGTAATGGAATTTACGTATTCTTCAATAATCCGGCCAAACATTTCAACTGCATTGTATACATTATGATCAGCATTTGATAGTACTCGGTAATTCTAGCAAACAAAAATTACAAATTACTTCACAAAATAATATAAAATTTAATAAGTATGCTTCTGTTTTAAATAATTTTTGTTTATGTACTATTTTCTAGTTGTTTTCTATTAAATGTTTCGTCTTTCAATAAAAAATCTGTCTCGCTTCAATAATCCGGATTATTTACTAATCCGGATGACCGCGGTTTTAATTAGTCCGGATTATCGAGGTTGCACTGTATTAACTTTTCTTCGAACAAACCCGAAAAAACCCAAAGATTCACATTCAGTATCTCGGCACTCAATTAAAAAACACCCTGTATAACTAAATGTTATTTTTCCGTTAAACCTTATTATGGGCCCAATAATATCCCCCAAAAAAATCAAAAATAAATGCAGGGTCTTTTTAAAATAATTGGAAAAATCTAAAATTTTGCGTTTCGATTTTAATTTTTTCCTGACGTTGTTAAAAAATAAATGTCACTTTCTCATTCCTACTTTTCATTCTCCATAAGATTGCATCATCAGATCTTTAATGCGACGTTTTGTCTTTGGGTCACCATCATCAACTTAACTTTGTTTAAATTATGAAAGAGGAACTAAATCTACGTTCGTCGGAATATAAGACTTACTGGTTTTCCGACGTTTTGTTCCTTAAATTGACCATCTTCATTAAAATAACCCTAGTCCGTTCCTGTAATTAACTTTTGTTTCGACGAAACTGAAGATTTTAAAATTAGTATTGTATTATAGTATTTAAAAAAATTAAGTCGATGATGGTGATCCAAAGACGAAACGTCGTATTAAATAAGATCTGATCATGCCATCTCGAGAAGAATAAAAAGTAACAATGAAAAAGTGAAATTTATTTTTGGACATCTTTTCGAACAAAGTCAGCAACAAATAAAAACCGAAACGCAAAATGTTAGATTTTTTCAAATGTTTTGAAAGCCCCTGTATTTATTTTTGATTTTTTTGTGGCATATTATTGGGTCCATAATTATGCAACTTTGCCCCAATGTAACCGACTTCGTATCTCTTACCGTTTCCGAAATTCCAATGATGAAGGACTTGTTTGTTACACCCTGTATAGCAAGAATCAGCTAAGCTAAGTTAGCTAATTAGTTAATGAATTTATTATAGCTAGTTGTGATTAGAACTAGAATTTTTTTCAAGAAAATATTTTTTTCCCTCCCAACTAATGTGAACTGAAATTAATTTTATTTTTTGGCTTTGGCTTCCCCCAAGCCTTCTTCCCTGAACAGGTATTTCTTATTTCATAACTCATCTGGAGTTCGCTAGTGTTGGCTATTTATTTTTAATAATATATGCTCATTAGCATTGACCTAATATTTTTACTCAATCACTTGTTCATGTCAAAATGTACAATTTCTCAAATAAGCCTTCGTGTCGATTATGACCTACACTTTGCTAATTTACTCAAATTTGCCTATTTATATGAAAACTAAACGCATTTTACTTTGTTTTAGGATCATGGTCATGGGCACTAAAGAAAATTTATAAAATCCGGCACGCGAATTTTCCAGGGTAGCAGAAGACACAGGAACCAATCGCGCGGTCAAATCAATCCGATTCTTTTTAGTCTAACGTACAGAAAGAATCTGACTGATAAATCAGTCCGGTCTTTCCTAGTCTAACGTACAGGAATGACTGATTGATCGTTTTGCTGAACCCCATCGCGCCTTAATCAATCCGATTTGTTTTAGTCTAACGTACAGAAATAATCTGATTGGTAAATCGGTCCGACTTTTCCTAGTCTAACGTAGAGGAAGGATCTGACTGATCGTATTGACAATTTCAAAATGGGGTATGAATGATTAAACAAAATGAACATTTTATCGCGTTATGATGACATAACTTTTAAACAGCTATTATAAGCAATCGTAACTTCATAAAAATGTATATGCAGTATTTGAAGTAGATTCATCCAATCAAACTCCGTTGGTTTCTGTGTCTGTTTAATTGCCGATTCCCTAAGGACCAGTTGCTGCAAAAAATTGTTGTTTTTTGGATCGGTCCGAGGGCTTCAATTGACTGCGACCATGGAAACTTAAACCTGCAAGCTAAACATTCGGGACACAAGCTGGATTAGAGCAGCCTGCGAGGGTTTATTAAGGTAATATTTAGTTTAAAAATATCATTTTAAGGTTTCCATCAGTGTTGGTTGATCAATGTTTCATTGTTTTCGAAAATAAGTATGTGTGAAGTGAATCGTAGTTGCCAATATTTTAAATGTGCATTTATTTGGATTTCTGTTTTCTGCGTTCACCAACCAAAACATCAATTTTACTGGGGAAGCTTGAAACTAATAATATTTTATTTTTATATGCAAAGCAGTTTAGCAATCAAAAGATTTCGAGCTGTAATTATTGAACAATAATTAATGGGCGGAAGAGAGAACTACATGTTTGTTGGCTGAATGGCAACAATGTTGAAGTCTGGCTATATCAGATGGTTAAATATTCAAACATAACCATACTTACCGATGAAAAGATAAATCCTTATTTAATGAACCACTCGTTTACAAACTACAGATGAATCAACCAAAATATATAACAATCCGTTAGATCAAAGGGCAAACATAGCAATGTTTACGAGATTAGTATTCATTCACCTTTTGCTTATCTTTTGGGCCCGAATCGTAGTAAAATAGAAATAGTTGTTGCCAAAGTGCAGTTGGATTAGTTCAAGATTCGTTTGATACTTTTAAGTATAATAATATTTGTTTAAAGAATCTCTCATCGCCTTTTTACAGTTTATAGTAAAATTATTGGGAAATAAATTGATTTTAAGAGCAATTACTGAATAATCTTAAACCAGTTCTATTTGCCAAATTAACAAATCTTTAATTGTGATTTTGCAAGATACCTTTGCGATAAATATGTCAATCTGGCTATGCTGCAATAATGACCGAAAGATTTGGGAAAGAGTGTTTGCAGTCGTTGCGTAGGCTAGAAATGTACATTTTTCTATCTGTAGTTTGTAATAGCTTTGGTCCGTACCAACATTGGAAAAACGAAGCGCTTGATGTCTGTATGCGTGTTTGTTGGTCCGTTTGTCTGTCGCAGCTCGTTTCCCTCATAAATAGTTAAAATTAGACATTGTTATTTACTTATGAGCATGACACAAAACGTTTTAAAATTTTCAACTTATTCTAATAATGACTGTACCAACTGTTAGGATGATAAGAATTGATTTTTGTTACATTTAGTACTGCTCTAGTTAAGAATTTATATCCTTTAGACTTTCATAACTGTTAAGTCAAAATTGATAAAAAATTGTGTCGTCGAAATTGTTCACCGATAAATAAGTAAGGATAAAAAAGGGTTGGTACTAATCATAACGCAATGTAATTTAGATTTAGATATATCATATTCGCTTTTAGAGCTAATGGTAGTGACGCATTCGCCATATAATTATTTAACATATAAATTAATAAGAACAAAAATCGAATTTTATCAAACCTAATAACTGATTTCAACTTTTATTGATATAAACTCTGTAACTAAAAATTTCTCTATTGTTTCAGGTAAGTGAGCATGATTGGTGTTGGAAGCGTCCGTTTCGCGTTGTCGGCAAACAAGCCTTCGCCTTAACGTCATGTTGTTACAACCTGGAATAAGTGAACAGTGACCTTTAGTGTTTTACGGGTCATTCCTCACTCAAGTGCTTGCTTGAACGTGGATTGATCCTTCTTGCTGCAATTGGCACCGTTGTTAATACCACCACCTTCGCTTCTATCATGATTGAAAGGTAAGATAGTTTTCTCTCTTTTTCTGTTACTACAGGTGAAAGAATGAAGGGTTAAGAGCAATAGCAATATATAGGTCCGCACTATTTTGTTTCTTCTTTCTCATTCATTATATTTTGGATCATATTAAGATATTTATAATAGTTTTTAAAAATCGGGCTGTGCGCATCTCTTTTAATCACCAAAATATGGTGAAGGAGCTTTGTTATTGCTCTTAAAGATGGGACACGTTGCCAATTCTGGTAAGTTAGTGAAGTGAGTGAAAATAAGAAGCTGCAACTGAAGAAACAAACCTATTAAATTATGGAGGACGGCTTTCTGGTATGGTATAAATGTAAAATATTTGGTAAACTATTTAAATATAGATTACCTGAATCAGGTAATTACCTGAATTAATTTAAGATAAATCAGTCGTCTTATACGTTTGTTTTAGGCACACTATTCATTATACTGGCCAACATGGAACCGATGGAGAATCTATAATCCATGTTGAATAAAAGCCAGAAAAAGGAAGAAATAGAATCGAATTAATTTCGATGCATAACCCTCATTATCCTTTACTAATAACCTTTTATTTTCAGGTTACTAACCAATTCATTTTTAGCTCAGGTTTTGTCCAACATCTTCAAATGTTGATGTATAAAACCACCGGGTTATATTAATTTTATACATTTTTTTAGGTTTTAATTAACGATTTGACTTTTAGGAAAGGTTTTGTCCAATATTTTCGAATATTGATGTATAAAACCACCCTTCTTGTGTTTTAATTAACAGCTTTTTTTAGGGTTTAAGAATATATTATAAGTGGTCAAACTTGAATGTTCCTTATATATTCTTGGCAGCTGTTTGCATTTTAGGTTGTTGTTTTTAATGGGTAAGCAGCTGTCTGTTGTTGCCCCCCCCTGGTGCAGGGCCGTACAACACTGACGATGACCATGGAAGGCCGAAACAGTTGCCGAGGCCTTAGAGGATATGAATACAAGGTATGCATACTCAATCCAGTATTTATTTAAATATTTCTATGAATTGACTAAATTAACTATCCTACAAATTTAAATATCATGATTCCCACGTACTTAGTTTTAAAATTTACGTATCGATCTACTAAAAATTGTTGCCAAGCTTTGGTCTTATTTCATAATTGCAGAATTCCAGGTTTGGGTGTTCGGAGACGGTCAAAGCCCGAAAGTAAATTAAATTTCGCTTTAAAACGTCCAATCCTAAAATTTAGCAAAAGTGGTGGTTATTTTTTTCGAGCTTTGCTCCTAATATACAATATACAGGGTGTCCCAAAATATGTGGGCAATCTCCCGGATTCAGATAGAACACTTAAAAATAACAGGAGAAGTTCTTATCAATTTTTCTTCCTACGGCCTCCCCTACGGACGTCCCTGGAATTCGTTGTTCTTAAATAATTTATTAAGTACTAGGTGTAATTTAATAATTTTTTAGTATATTGGTTAGTAGGTGAGTCTCCTTAAAATTCGCCCTTTTAAACACATTTGGCTTATTTAGTTTGCCAGGGACGGACTAGACGTAACACAAAAATGTTTTCTTTTGTACACCTTGTATGATGAAGGAACGACAATAATATTTTTGGATACTCTAAACCTTAAGCTGAAAAAAGGTACTCTTGATCAATGTCGATAAAGTGAACTGTTTTCAAAAAAAAACATTTTTGTTCATTAGTTGCATTAGTTGTTGTTTTATGTTCATAAAATTCTCTCATTTCACATGTACCGATTTAAATAAGAATATTTATGCCAGTGTCAGTTTATGGTAGTGTCTTGAAATTTGCGGTTTTTCTTCCTTGTCTTATTAGCTAGTAACTTATAGTAATGAAATTTACGTATACTTAATATAAATCATATTGAACAAAAATATTTTTTTTTTCGAAAACAGTTCATTTTATCGACATTGATCGAGAGTATCTCGACATTTCTCTTTGAAAATTATGTTCTATGTTTTTTTTAACTATTTTTTATTATAATACACTCACGTGCAAAGAAAACGGCCACTACAAAATTTTGATAAAGTTTTAGGCGTTATAACCTTTTTATTTTTAGTCCGATAATGAATGATTTTTTTTAGAGCACTGTAGCTACAACTATCAGTTTTAACGTGTCTTTTACAGGGTGTCCCTTTTACAAAACACAACAACCTGTCGAATAATCAAGTATCAAAATTATTTCGATATAACAGTTTTCATTTAGAGTAATTTATTTTGCACATTTTGTTTTTTTTTTATTCATGTCCAATACATGCAAAATGATTTTGGTTATCAATAATTTAAGGTTTTCCATAATTTCTGCTGCAATATGAATTCAGTAATTTCTTTCATAAGGAGGAGGTTCCGTGATGGTATGAACCGAAGTATATACAGGGTGTTACAAATTCGGCCTTCGCCATAGGGATTTCAGAAACAGTAAGAGATACGAAGTTGGTTAAATTGGGGCAGAGTTGCATAATTATGGGACCAATAATATGCCGCAAAAAAATCAAAAATAAATACTGAGGCTTTCAAGATATTTGAAAGAATTTAAATTTTTGCGTTTCGATTTTTTTTTTCCTGACTTTTCGAAGAACTGTCCGAAAATAAATTTCACTTTTTCATTGCAACAAATGGCATTATCAGATCTTTCATGCGACGTTTCCGTCTTTGGGTCGCCATCATCAACTTAATTATTTTAAATGCGGGCCTGGATCTATTTGTTTAAATTATGAGAGAGGTCCGAAATCTACGTTCAGTGGTATACAACATCTACTGGGTTTTCGACGTTTTGTTCCTTAATTGACTATCTTCATTAAAATTCCCCCAGTAATTTACTTTTTTTTTAATTTGGTATAATTCGAAAATGTAAAACTCAATGCCTCTTTTAAAAGTTTTAAGAAAGTGCTAAATTACTTACATACTAGGGGTATTTTAATGAAGATGGTCAATTTAAGAAACAAAACGTCGGAAAATCAGTAAGTGTTGTATACCACTGAACGTAGATTTCGGCCGTCTTTCATAATTTAAACAAAAAGATACAGGCCCGTATTTAAAATGTTTGTTTTTAAATAATATAGCATATTTAAGTAAAAATTGGTAGTTAAGTTTGTTTCTAAATGAATTTGTAGTTAAATCTTGATGATAATATTTTGTTTATCCATTAAAAAAATATATTCTAATTCCATAACAATAATGAAATTATGGAAAAATTTAAACTTTTGATAACCAAGATCATTTGTTTGAGAATGTGTTGTGTGTGTGTTTGTGTCGTGTATTGACATGAACCAAAAAACAAAATATACAGAATAGATGCCTCTAAATTAGAATTAGTATTTTGAAATAATAATAAACTGCTTTATTATGCCACATGGGGGTTTTAAAATTAGATAAAAAAGAAGATATGTACTTGGCCAAGAAGTTTGTTTTATTCAATACCATGGTATATAGTTTATTGTATCATGATTCAATACAGAGTATAGCAACCGAACAAGTAAAAATCTGACGTAAATCTTACAACTACTTATATTTATATCCTCGCATCAGCGTGGGTTAAAGAGGGGGATAGCGTGCCTTAGTCAGCAGGTTACCAAGACGTAACAAAGAACATTTTAATTATCTTTGTATAATATGTCGAATAACCAATGTTAATTAAAACTTATTAAACCTAAACTTATCAAAATTTTAAAATGACGGTTTTCTTTGCACGTAAGGGTATATAAAGTTTAAAAGTTGTACTTTTAGGTTCAAACTGAAGCTGAGAGGGCAGCGCTTACATATTGGCTGATGTTAGCTAATATAAAAGTACCTATGACAACGGCGGTTAATATCTTCAAGGCTGGAGTTCCAAATGACTATATCCACAGGATTGCCATACAGCTGCGAATATTGTACAAAAAAGGCTTGGGTTTCCAATTATAATTAAGTAATTTAAGAAGATCCCGAACATATTGTTAAATATTAAATTATATTAAACATAATTCCTCCAAAAATAAACGAATTCTTGCATAATTTTCTCGAATGGTTTAAGAAACAAAATAAATTTCTCGTTATTTCTATTTTTTTCTTAAACCATTCGAGAAAAATATGCAAGAATTCGTTTATTTTTGGAGAAATAACGAGAAATTTAAAGGACCAATATTCTCAAAGTAAACATTATTAGGTAGTTTTTATTAACCACTGTTAAGCAGGTAGGTAGGCGAACCATTTCATTCTAATATAATTTCCTCCAATAAGGAAGTCTAAAATCATAGACATGGTCGTTCTGACAGTGTCTCCTCATCATTCACATTCCACAGTCTTGATCTCATGGTACTAATTGTAATAGGAAGGCTTTTAATAGCTTCACTACTATCCTCACTAGCTTGTGTCTCCTCTATATCTTCATTCCAAGCAGATGCAAAGCCATCTTCGTGCAGAGCATACTTGCTCTTTGTAATCTGTATCTACAATAATTTAAAAATATTTATATTATAAGATTTAGGGATCTATAGAGCTGCAAAACTAATTTTTAGATAACATTACGAAAATGCCAACGGTAGTGCTAACAAAATACCTTCTAACTTAAAAATAGTTTACAATTTTCATTCAAAATTATGCTTTACCAGTATTATTAACTCTTGCACTTTCTTCTGCAGATAACTTTATTCTAAATTTAGCTCCAGAGCGATGGAGAATTTTCACAGGAATATAATTTGAATTTTAATGTTTTAAACTGGAAATGGTCACATTTCTTTAAAAAACTTATAGTATAGTCGATAGTCTCTTCCGATTGTACCAGGCCAATATTTACGTTTTTTTAGGGTGTGAGTATGTGGACTGCGGAAAAGAAATTTGTCTGTTGGATTAAAATTCTCCCCTCTTGGAGGTTAGGTTTTTATTCTTTTAAAGATTTTTTCGATGACAGCTTATAAAAGCAAAAGTACATACTATTTACACGGCAAAATAATTAGTAATTACCTTTCTTCGGAAAACTGAGGTTCAAATTTCAAAACAAACTAAAAAATATATAAAAAAATAATGATACTACAGCGCAGCGTTGCCAGGTATCTCGTGAAATGTCACCAGATCTGTTGATTATTTTGTGATTTTATGAATAATCTGGTGTACAATGAAAAACTTTTTTAAAAAGTCCGTTTTCGGGTGTTACCAGCTTCGTTTTGGGGAGGTATATTTTATAAATCACAAAAAATCACCCGATCTGGTAAAATTTCACCAGATACCTGACAACACCGCTACTTCGGCACCGTTCGATGGTGGGGATAAGGGGTAATGACGTAAACGGTTCTGATTGGTTAGGATGGTGTCGCTGGCGACAGTAAGTAGCTCTGAGAACGCGGCTTAAGAGATGCTTTTCTACGTTTATATAATATTTTGGATGGTGCGGTGTTGCCGGATCATACCAAAAGTGATAACACCATCGGAATTTTAAATGAATTACCCTATATAAGTATTATATATTTTTTTAGAATCTAGGTAAAAATATAGAACAGTTTTCTGTATAATATCATATACCCATCTTTAAGAGTTTTTGAATTATATATAATCTTGTGATTTTTTAACGCCGTATGGGGACCTGAAAAGAAAATAATATCTTTTTAGCGGTTACAGCTAGAAAGCTGATATTTTGACAATGGGTTCACAAGACCATCGAAATTTTATAATTTTGAACAGTATTTAATTAGTTTTATACTGGGTGTATCCATAACAAATCCATTGCAAAAATCTTCCTTTTTTTAAAATGAAACCCCCTGTATTTGATATGTTTTGCTAATGGGAGATCGAATTTTCTATTTAATGATATTAAGTATTCCTATACCTATCTTCAATATTTTCGGACTTATAGCGAAATTTAAAAATTATCTTAAAACACTATATTTTTTGGTAGTTGGCTGTGGAATGAATTCATAGAAACAAAATAATGAAAAATTCATTTGACGTTATGTCTGTGTTATTCTAATCAAAATGGCTAATTCACATTATTCGATAGATATTTTAAGTTTATTTTATATTCATGGGGAGTGTGGTAGAGTGGGAGAGTGGTAGAGTTTTATCTAGAACTTGCAGAAAATTTAATAACTTCATCCTGGTGCATCTCCTATGACTCCCAAAAAATCTCCGGATCTTACCGCCCTACATTTTTATCTATGGGCTAGGATTAGAGAAATAGTATACAAGACACCCGTCACAACAAGGGAAGATTGAAAAAATCGAGTAAGAACAGCTCTGGGGTCTCTACAAGGGGAAGAAATGAAAAAGGTGATAAATGAACATATGTTATTACCATAATTCATGAATGTTTAAGAGCCAACAATTTAGTTATCACTTATTTTATTGGTGTTGTTGCTTAATTTTAATTTTGTTTATTTATTTAGTAATAAATTGCTTATTTGTTAACTATTTTTTTACAACAACACAGACATGACGTCAAATGGATTTTTCATTATTTTTTTCCTATGAATCCATTCCACAGCAAACGACCAAAGAATATATTTTTATAAGATAATTTTTAAATTTGGCTATAAGACCGAAAATATTGAAGATAGGTATACGAGCACTTAATATCATTAGATAGAAAAGTCGATCCTCCATTAGCAAAACATATCAAACAGGGTGTCCCATTTAAAAAAAAAGAAGATTTTTGCAATAATTCATCTCCCTCAGAAATATTGTTATGGAGACGCGCTGTATAAAACTAATTAAATACTATTCAAAATTATAAAATTTCGATTGTCTTGTAAAACGGTTGTCAAAATTTCAGCTTTCTAGCTGTAACCGCTAAAAAGATATGATTTTCTTTTCAGGTCCCAATACGGCGTTAAAAAATCATAAAATTATTTATAATTCACAAACTCTTAAAGATAGGAATATGATATTATACAGAAAACTGTTCTAGATTTTTACTTAGATTCCAAAAAAAAAAAAATAATATATAGGGTAATTCATTTAAAATTCCGAAGTTGCTAAAGTCCGTTTTGTTGCAGTTGATAGCTCATATCGAGGGTTGAAGCCATAAAACAACCGTAAACCATAGGCGTTGCCAATAGTAATTACCTTATTTAATAAGAAAATTGGCCTCTGCCCATTGTTAAGTAGGATTAGGGTTAAAGTAGGTACAACAGGGGTAATTAATTTACCTATTTTTGCCTGCTTTAGGATGTTATTACGCCATTTGATGTGCGTTTGTCAAACTATGTATTTAGTTGTATTTAGATACTGCATTATCTCAAAGTTGAATTATTTCCTATACTTGTAACAATGGCTTCAAGTTTTTCGCCAACGTGTCTTCGTCAAATTAGCAAGAGTGCATATTCTCTCCGAGAAAAGACATTAATATTAAACGTGCATGATGCTCTAGTGTACCAGAAACCTGCAAGTGATGTTCGTAGCATCATTGCAGAGTGTGCCAATATGGTAGGAGTTGGAGAGGCTACTATATATAGGTTCTTGCGTGAAAGAAAATCTAAGAACCTCAGTGAGCCAAAACCACTCCCAGGAAAGAAACCGTTAGAAATTGACAATTTCATTAAAAATGGTATTAGAAGAAAAGTACATAGTTTTTATTTTGCCAAGGAAATACCAACTATAGACAAAATTTTACAAGCCATTAACTACGACGAGGACTTACCACAGCTATCACGAACGAAACTATGGAAAATACTTCATGATATGAACTTTCGATGGGAGAAGCAAAACAGAAAATCTTTTCTTATTGATAGAGCAGATATTATTTGCTGGAGACGTCAATACTTAAGGTCCATCCGAAAATACCGCAGCGAAGGCAAAAACATTTTCTATTTGGATGAAACTTGGCTGAACGAAGGGCACACCGTATCTAAAGTTTGGCAAGATAAAAATGTCCTAAGTTCTCGACAAGCTGTCAAGCTGTCATGGAAGGCTGGTCAACAGGACTTAGACCACCATCTGGAAAGGGACGCAGACTTATTATAACTCATATAGGAAGTTCAAATGGCTTTTTGGATCAAGGATTATTACAATTCCAGTCGAATTCTACTAAAGACTATCATGAAGAAATGACTGCTGATGTTTTCGAGGAATATTTCAAGCAAATGATAGAATACATTCCCGCTAATTCTGTAATAGTGATGGATAATGCCAGCTATCACTCTAGGCTAAAAGAGAATCTTCCCACAACTTCATGGAAAAAGGCGGAAATCGTAAACTGGTTACAACGAAAGGAATTGAGTTACGATAATACCATGGTAAAAAAAGAACTTTTGGATATTGTTAGGCTACATAAATCACAGTATAAAAAGTATGTTATTGACGAGATGGCAAGAGATCGAGGTATTATAGTGCTCCGTTTACCACCTTACCATTGTGAGCTAAATCCTATCGAATTAATATGGGCTCAAGTAAAAGGATATGTTGCTAGAAATAACAAAACTTTTAAAATGCAAGAAGTGCGACACCTCTTGCTTCATTCTTTAGCAAATGTGTCATCAGAAAATTGGCAAAACGCCATAAAACATGCTATAGTAGAGGAACAAAAAATGTGGGAACTTGACAACGTAATTGACACAACTATGGAAATTGAGCCTTTAGTAATAAGCGTAGGACATGATGACTCTTCAGATTCTTCTGAGGACCATTTTATCGAGTTATAATTATTGAAATTGTCAATATTTTTTGATCTGTAAATAAATTAGTTTTCTTGTAAATAAATTCATAAAATCATAAAATCTATTACATTTAAATAAAATAATAAGCGGTTACATTAAAAACCCAACTCTCCGACCATGATGGGCCGTTTTAATCATTATCCTTTCATTTCATTTTATGGCTCTATTGTTACTTTATCTGTTACCCGGTGGAATAGGTCAAAATTTCTTCATCTTTATGCTAGATGTACGTAAAAAGACCATTTTATAGGTAAAATATTTTAGGCCACCGGGCCCTTGTTTTGAATCTTTAATGAGGGTATCGAGCTATCAACGGCAACGAAACAGACTTTACCACTATCGGTATGACCCGGCAACACCGCACCAGCCAAAATATGTTATAAACGTAGAAAACCATCTCTTATAGCTACAGCCAAGTTTTCAAAATAAAATCTCATTTAGTTCTCGAGATACAGAGATATGGGTCGGTTTACTTGGTGTACCCTGTATAAGCCTTATCTCATTTATACAGGGTATCAATTTAAAAACTTGCCACCCTTAGTGTCTGGTTTCCAGTAAATAATGTTGACTCGTCAATTTTATTTTGACACTTCTAAGGAATATTTGTAGGATTCGTGGGTAACCCCCCCTGGGAGGGGTAAATTCGATTCCTTTGAATAAAACAAGGAAATAATCGGTGTAACAATTTAATTTTAAGGTACCTCAACAAACATTACTTTCAGGAGTATTTGCATCCAATTAGATTCTTTCATTAGTCAGTCGGTGCTTTACGAATTTCGCAATCGGTAGCAAACACTCTTACACAAAATTCTTAGTCCTTTATCCCGGATACAATGTGCATTATGATACGATTGTCATTATTATAAATGATTTATGTCTAGCCTTCCAGAAGAAAATGGCTTTACTATAGTTTAAATTTCAATAGATAATATACTATAAAGAAAGCGGATGAAACTTAAAAAAAAAAGTTAACGCGCCTTTATAGAAAATTGTAACCAAATTGAGATTATGCAGATCAAATAAGGAAACACCAAGTCAGTAGCTAAATGCTGTTACACCACTTTTATGTAGCTAATCTGAGGTTTTAAGGGCCGATTTGTCACCTTAAAGTACTGAATGACATAAGTGATCCTTAACACAAGCTTGACAGTATATTAAAGGTCTTTTTAACTCTCATCTAAAGGAATATATCTTTAAGGGTGTGGTAATCTTGCACTTAACGCGTCAATTCGCCCTCAAATTATATTTAAAACGTGGTTTTTTAAGGTTTACCTTAGGCTTAGATAAGTTGTAACTTAAGGTAACATAGCTACTCTTAAGGCTCTGAACTCCAATCGGTTGACTTCAAAACTTACACTGGAGTGCCATACCAAGTGATGGGTCTGCTAACAGGCCACTGCCACTTGCGAAAACACCTTCAACGGATAGGTATAAACAACGGATCCATTGAATGCAGACTCTGCGGCGAAGAGGACGGAACCGCCTCACATAATATACCACACTGTCTCGTAAAAGACAAAACATCGGTGTTCCTCAAGGGTCCATATTGTCTCCCACTCTCTTCTTACTCTACATTAACGACCTTCTAGTGAAAACTAAAAATCCGATATTTTGTTTTGCTGACGATAGCACACTTATCTCATCTTTCTCTTTGAATGCGCAAACATCGGCTGCCGACGCACATCTTCGCAGACAGCATGAAGTATCAAGCCTCAACAAAGACCTGGAAGAAATTTTGGCTTGGGGTGACAGTAACCAAGTCGAATTTAACGCTAAAAAAAAAACAGGCAGCAGTTTTCTCTAAAAAGGTTAACATTACAGAACCGGAAATAGTCATGGCACGCAATCCCACTGGCTTCATCGATTAATTTGCTGGGCGTCAATCTGGGAGGAAATATGTCTTGGCAGAACCACGTTGTGGCAATCGCCAAGATAGCTTCTCAGAAGCTTGGGGCACTCTTCCGAACCAGAAAGTTGTACCTACACACCTCAACAACTTTTGACACTATACAAAGCCGAGATTCGACCATCACTAGAGTACTGCTCTCATATCTGGAGCTCTGCATCCAAACATACTCTTTGGCTACTGCAGGATTCCATCGAAAGGAGGGCTATTCGTCTGATCGGAGACCACGAGCTGACGAAGAACCTCGACAGCCTAGAACATCGAAGACAGGTTGGGGATTGACTCTCTTTTACAGATATTTTCATGGAAGGTGCTCGGCTGACCTTGCCCTCTTAATTCCGCCCAGAGCGACGAATAGCAGAAATACACGAGGAACCTCTGCCGCCCATCCGTATGTGGTTAAGCTTAGTACTCCTCGAACTTTATTATTTAAGAATTCTTCCATCTGGAGGACTACATCCTTGTGGAACGACCTTCCCGAGGTCATTTTTTCCAACGAATATAACCTTCAACGATTCAAAACCAACGTGAATCGCTTTGTGCGCACACGCACCACTCTCAGAGTGCCCTAAAGGATTTTTCCTATAGTGCTTGTGTTTGATCATAAAAAAAATCTTCGGGAACATATAAGGTGGTGACAACACTGACAGCCTCCCACATGACAAGCTTGTTAGAAGGTTACTGGACCTCATAGAACGAGCAAACATCTTCTAATAAGATCGGGGTACACAATATGCCGAAAGGCTGCAGTGATAGAAGTTCGAGCCTTTAAACCGACCCCCGCCTTTAACCAACCAACCAACCAACCAACCAACCAACCAAGGTAACATTCAAATATCGACCCTTACACTTATAGATCTCAGATCTCTTTTGATGGTTATGGTGTCCCCGCGCTTGCGAGCGATTGGTCGCGAGACACAAAAAAGTTTTTCAAACACATCAAACTTAATTACAGTGGCCATGGTAAAGAAATCGCTTAGCGGCTAAGTGTGTCGCTTTGTATTAATTGTATTGTTTGATTTCTTGACCGATTGTTTTTTTTGTTTTGCGTTGCCACATGTACCACGTATCTTGTCAAAATGATCATGTCGCGATGTCTGGTCAAAAGGAAATTTTGACATCAGAAGTTCAAAGTAGACCTACGGCAGGATGCAACATTTAAAAAATAAACTTGTAGCTTCTCGTTTGTTACTTTATCGTCCGCGATTTGTCTCTCGCGACAAATCGCGCGCATTGGTGGCGGCAACCTTAAAAAGGTGGTCCATCCTTTAAAACTCGTCCTTGGTCTTCGAAGTTCTTGACATTAAATTTCGTTTATAAAACTTACTTGGGCGCCGTAACTTATATAGACACACAATAGTATGTTTCCGAAATTCTCAGTATTCCGAATTCTCCAGAATTTTACATCAGTAGGTACTGAAACTATTTTTGAATTTATAATAAAAGTAAAGTAGAAGTAAATGTGGCACTATTTTTCCTTATAAATATTAAAACTAAAAAAAGTTCTTTCTTCTTCAGAATTCCAAATCTGGCAAGAACTGCTGCTGGGCGACAGATGACAATTCCATGTCGATCGGTTTGGTGTCATCATAGAGCGACGGTGCTTCACACAGAATGGAAACTGTACCGACTAACGATGTTATTATGAAGATCCAGAGGAACAGTCTATCTAGGACCATGGCAACGAAGCCCCAATCTTGATCTTCCTATACAAAAAAAAATTATTAAATTTTTTTCCGATTAACCCTCAATATTAGATAATAAAATAAAACTCAACATAACTTAATTTCAATTTGTATGGGCAGCAATTATTTTTTATAAGCTTATACTTATTACTTATACAGGGTGTCAATATGAAAACCCACAATTACAATTTTAAATGGGAAGAACGATCAAGTGGCACGCTATACAGGGTGTCCGCTAATTAATGGGACATGAAAAAACCACAGACTCCTTACATAAAAATATTAGGATTTAATTATGCTTACCTATATCCGAAGTTGATATAACTGATAAACTTCATTTTTGTTTTTCTCTAATAACTTTGAGTGAAACTAACAAAATTTGGCAATTATGGTTTTTTAGGACGAGAAATTGATTTCTTTGTGACATTTTAATGTACAATGTAGGGGGCGGGGCATTTTTCGCACATTCATACGATGATAACTTTTTTGTGCCTCAGTGTATTTAAGTTTTTAATATAAATAATGCTTTTCTCATATTTATTACGTAAAAAAGGTATACTAAGTTCAGGTCGCCCAGAGTTTCGGAGATACTTGCATTTAAATTGTTTAGTGCGTTAGCTCAGGCAAGCAAATAATATTTTGTTACTTCTTACCAATTCACTTTTACATGATAATTAATATTCTAGTAATGGTAATTGGGAATAATAAATACAACAATTGGATTGTTTTTTAACTTACTTTAATTAAAATAACTTTGACCCTAGAAAATATCGTGTCGAAAGAAACCAACAGCAATGACAACACAAACTCACTACTACTACGATAAACTCAAAAATTAAACATTTTCTGTCCCATTGCAACGGCATCTCTAAATTTGAATTTGTTTTCTCATAGGTTACTTTAAGAAAAAAATTTTGTTTGTAAAATTAATAGTAATTGGGCAGGGTGCACTAAACAATTTAAATGCAAATATCTCCGAAACGGTAACTCTGGGCGACCTGAACTTAGTATACCTTTTTTAAGTAATAAATATGAAGAAAGTATTATTTTTATTAAAAACTTAAATACACTGAGGCACAAAAAAGTTATGACCTAATAAATGTGCAAATAATGCCGCAGACATTGTACATTAAAATTTCATAAAAAAATCAATTTCTCGTCATAAAAAACCATAATTCTCAAATTTTGTAAAAAAACGTTAGTTTCTCTCAAGGTTATTAGAGAAAAACATAAAAGTTTTAACTTTAACACCCTGTATCTCAGTTAATATCAACTTTCGGATATAGGTAAGTATAATTAAATCCTAATTTTTTTACGTAAGGAGTCTGTGGTTTTTCCGTATCCTATTAATTAGCGGACACCCTGTATATAAGATTTTAAATGTTACGTTTACCCCTTTCAGGGGGTTAAACCACGAGAAGCGTCCCCCTTCACAATAAAATTGACGTGACTTTCCGTTTTCAAATTGAACTACGACGCCATTGAATTTAGAATTTGCTTTGAAAACTCTATTTTATCTAATGTGTGCATATAGAAACAGTCTGCTGCTAAGGCAATTGATATAAATGATTTTCGCGCACAAACATTGTAAAAAGTATTGTAATAGGTATGCTGAATGCTCAACCCAGTTTATGAGTTCCTGATACATGAAGATCAGCTTAAGGTGCCAACCACTGGGGTTACTTGGACCCAGTGCACCAGTGATTGACATCTTGAGCTTTGTTTTTATATTTTGATTTCGTTATTATTTAAACATTTTCTGTTTTTTTTTTGATTATGATAATTTCAATTTGTTACTTAATGTTAATTATTACAAATATGACAAATTGACCACATTTTTTTTTGGTTTTGGTTATCAATAAAATATTTCAGTTTATTTTTGATTAAAAACTGATTAAATTAGCCTTTCATTCTCGAAAGTAAGTATTCTCTCTCAAATAGTTTCAAATTGTCTAGAAATAAATATAATGTCGAAAATTCATGGAGTAGAACTATTTTTTTCTAAATGGGTATTGTTTGATAATGAGGTATTTTCGCCATTTAGGAAAAATTTAGTTGTGGTAACCGGACAAAATGGAGAAGGATATTATAATTTAAAATAAAAGTATGACAGAATAAAAATACAGTAACATGCAGTTAATAAACACATTATAATGTTAATATACAGGGTGTCCCGATAAGAAGGCACTCTACAGGCATCTGGTTAACCATAGCGAGTAAGATATATATTTGGGCAACACCGAATTTTACGATTTTTGTTTCCTGATTCTGTTTAAAGAGACAAGTGAAATAATATATTACGTACTGAGGTGGAAAGCGTTTTCATTCCTGTCGAGAGAGTCGGTAGTTACTAAATCTCGAGACAGTAATGAAACTTCTCACCGAGGTTTGTATACTATTTTATTTACAATCACATCTAACATCCACTTCTTATTATTTTGAATTAAAATTATTAATAAAAGATAAATGTCATTTTGACTTTCCCATTGAAAAATTAGACAGAAATTTCAAATAACCGCAGGTGGTAAAATAACGTAGGTAATAATACACATCAAGATGGCGAGTATCATTTTTTGAATATGGTTTCCATGTCACTAAACAATATATTTTTTTTACGGATGCTATGGAATGTTCCACTTCTCTCATCGCTTCCATACGTCCAAAACGGAGTGAGAAATATCCGCCATTATTATGATAACCCAAGGCAGCCATGAATTGTTACATGGCAAATTGATACGGCACGTTTTCCTTGTCCTTAGGCCATGAAAACATTTGCCGGCGTTTCCATAACAACACAACCGAAACACTGCACAATTATTATTGCTGTCAACTTGCCAAACGGGTGTTGTAGTTGTTGGGCAATATACTATTAATTCTGAACCTCGTTTTAAACACGAAAAAAGAACGCATCCGTAGAAAAAGTACACTATACGACAACTGCGTGAGAATATGACAAATTTGTCCCTCGCTTGATTTGCGGAACAAATTTCTACGCTCGGAAGAAATATGTAATTTTTATCACTTGTTGTACATTAACAACATTAATTTTAACAACAGAAAAATGCTGATCAGATGAGGAATTTGATTTTGCTGCTACTCCTCGAGAAGCAGCAAAAATAGTAGAAGAAGATCTTCTGCCTACTAAAAGCCGCCCGAGATATGACAAGGCATATAACTGTTTCAAAGAATGGTGTACGGGAAACAAAGTTCAAAATCCTGGTTCTGAGTCGGCGCTACTAGCTTATTTCAGTGAAAATGCCAAGACCAAGAAGATATCAACGATTTGGTCACAATATTCAATGCTAAGGACTACTCTATCAATTAGGGAAAAAGTCTAAACACACAAAGCTATTAGCATTTTTTTAAAAATGTGTTCGTCTATTATTTTGAGATATCGATTATTTAAAAAATTACAAAAAAATAATTTACTTTCCACCCGGGTGTAAAAAGTAAAAAAAGTCAACTTTCCACCTTTCAAAGATAGATGAAATGTCATTATTACATGCATGGTTGTAAATAAATAAATTTTACGTCCTTATTACCATTTTTTTTCTCTAGAAGATAATTTAATTAAATTTTTAATCCGGGGTTTAATTTTTTCGCAACCATCATCAACTTTGATTTTTTAAAAATAGTAAGAACATTTTATCTTATGCATAATAACATCCACGTTATATTCAGAATCCAGCGATATATTACACATATTATTTATAGTATTAGATATTTGTTTTCTTATTGTTGTATTTATACTTAGCATTATAAACTATTTTTTATTTGACATTATTTACAATAATAATAATAGTTCAACATACATTTTTTTTTTTTTCAAAAACGCATTATTTTCAAAAAAACCCGACCAAATACAAAATAATGATAAATATTAGGAAAGAGGCTTCTTTTAAATCAACTATACCCTAAAAAAACAAACTCAACTATTTAAAACTGCTTTCTCTTACCGCATTAAATTGATCTTGCCTCTGAATATGATGCTGGATGAACATGACATTGTGGATCGCCTTCTCCAGCTCGAAGGGATATTTCTTTCTTGTTCCCGAATCGCTTTCGTCAAGCCCGGAAAACACAGACGGTAAACCATTATAACCCAATCGTCCACTGAGTGTACCAGCAAAACCTCGAAGTCTAAAAATACTAATTTTAATCATATAAATGTTCGTAATATTCTTATGAGGGGAACATAGGAAATTCCATGAATCGCTTAATACCAAAAAATAGTAACACAGTTTCAGAACCGCTGCCCTAAACTAATAGTGGCGTCTGTGAGTCGGAAAAACCCCGAAAAATTGAAATATTTTCAGCCGGAACAAGAGTACCTTACACCCCCCCCCCCCCCCCCTTTCGAGGAACACGATGGCGGCGTCAGAATTTTTCTTTGTGGTTGCGCAACCCCTCAAAACGGCCAAAAACCACCCCCCCCCCCCCCAGACGGGTTAAACACGCTTCAAGAGGTTTCCCTGCAGAGAAACACCCCCGTTTTCGAGGATGCTGAGCACGGTGGTGGTGTCGGATATCGCGTCCGACCCCTTCCAACCCCTCCACCGACCAATACTTGCCCCCATTATGGAGCGACATTACCTTTTAATAAAAAAAAATTTCGAAAAAAAATGTGTTTAAAAAATATTTTTTTTAAATTACTCGTTGTTTTATTTAATTGAAATTAAAAAAATAAAAATTTTTAAATTAAAAATAAACTGACCACGCCTTGGCGCTTTCGCGCACTATTTGATTATATTTTTTCAGTTGGACCGGAATGAGAGACCATTACAACCAAAAAAGAGAAGTACAACTATTTCCCCATTCTCAACATCCCCGGAAACGGGGGAAGAGGGGGGGGGGGTGTCGGACGCGATATCCAACACCACCAACGTGCTCAGCATCCTAATCGTTTATAAATCTGATTTGGCAACAACGCTGAACCCTGCTACATACAGTGGTTAAGTGAAAACAGATGTGTATGGTATCGCAGCATGGGATAATCTTATCGGTTAGCATTATTAAATAAGAAGTAAGGAGAGTAAGGATATCATTTCGTTGCTGGGAACTTATATAACTTTTAGCTGGAAAGAATTTATTAGCCTACACCCTTACCTATTGGTAGCAGACGTAGAATGTAAGCCATTGCACCCTCTGCCTCTATTTCTGCTTGAGCTAGAAGAACTAGAGCTAGAAGATCGTCTGCTTGGCGACAAAGCTTCCAATTCCCTAGCGGTTTTTCCTTGAAACCTGAGCGAAGGGATTTTTCTGGCTGCTAGTTCTGTCAGCAAATCCTTCGGCACTCTCATCAATAAAAGCTTAGGCACTGATTTTATGAAGAAGCTGCGCACCCACGGTGCCATTTTATGGGTGCTGGGTTTCCGATAATGGACGTTGAGGATTATGATGGTGATAACTACTGAGAATCCTACCATTACCATGGTGAAAAGTATATATTTTCCTAGAAAGTGCCATTATATTATAAAATGACGTCCCTGCTATGTTTCCTTCATAAAAACAAGGGTAAAGTATGTTCGTTTCATGAAGTCCGATATCGGATTAAATCATTAAAGGTTGTTAACCAGTAAGACGGTTAAGTTAACAATACCTTTGCTATACTTGATCGCACCGAACATTCCACTGGTTCACTGTAGTCAGCCGTGCAAAATCAGCGATTCCAAAACAAAATTATCTTTGAATTATGTACCGCGATAAATATTTTTGTTTTGTTTACTTTTCGCTCATAGTTTTTTTTATTTATCAAATGAAAACCATTTTGCGTCAATAAGTTAAAGATGTTCTTAGGTACTTTTTCATAGAATTTAGTTATTTTGGGATCATTATAGTTAAATCTATATAATAATCACTATTTTCCAAGAAATAATTAAAATTTGCTCAAGTGCAGGATGGTATGTTCTATATTAATTAAGTAGTTATGCTTTTTGCTTTTAGTTTGTTTCTCATTGTGTGCAAATTAAAAGCAGTTATGAAGCAAAGTTATGGAAAATGTTCACAACGCCTAAAAGGTGAACGCCGTTTGGTATTACAAGTGGAACGTTATTTTACTTAGAAAAAGATAACTCGGGCCCGTTAGTGTCTGTTTTGGCAGTGCAAAAACGAACGTCTAATGCTTGCGGCATTTTAGATAAGACCTTAAGAAGACTTCGAAAAAAGAGTGAAAAGAATTGAACAAACCAAATAAAAGGGTTTGATTCCATTCTAAAACCTTTGATTTATCCCATGGGATAAAACTATCGATTAGGAATATTGTTTATGATATGTATAAAGCCAAGGAATATCTTACCCTCAAAGCTATTCTTGAAAAGATAAAGAAGAAAGAACTTTGCGATATTGGAACTACCAGTTTGTCCATCATTTTAAAAGAGCTGGGCTTCAAATACAAAAAAACGAACAACAGAAAAGTGCTTTGCGAGCTGTCCAATAATGTTTCAAAAGGATGGCGACGTCGGTTCTTTTTAGAACCAAAACTTTATAAAAAAAGAATTCGTAAAACTAATTTGCCTAAATACTATAAAAGCTAAAAAATAATTATTTTTCTTTGCCTAAACTAATTTTTTATTTACTTTAAATTATTTTATTTAGCAAATACCTTAAATATAATTTATTGTTTGAGAGCCACCGACTACCCGGCTCGAGAGGTTTTATTGCTTAGCGGACTTCATACACTGTTTGTAGTGAAATTTAAAAAGTAATTTTTTCCGGACACTAACTTACCTAACAATGGAAGAGCCAATGACGTGGAAGGAATAATTTCCGAAATGAGCATGAAAAACATGGTTTGGGACAGGAGGATGTTGATGCATAACGCTATTTTTTCTCCCGAGTCTGCTGGTAGATAAAACACCAACACCGATAAGTAGGAAATTCCTACGCATGGAACTATGAGATTCACCGTGTAAAATAGTGTTTTTCGTCTCAAAGTTATATTGAAAAATATATCTAAAAAAATATTAAAATCAATTGACATTTATGAAAAATATGCAGGAATATTATTTCCTAACCACATGTTAAATCGTATAGAATAATTAATAAAGAAATAATGCTAAACGGCTATTTTGCGAGCTCTTGGCCCCGTCGAGCGCTAAATTATGAAGCAAAAATTTACCTTATTTTCTGTACTATTTCGGTTAGGAAATGATTTCCTTTCATAATTATGCTATACCGGGTGATGCATCGGTGAGTTGAACATAGGAAACCACCATGTCATTTTTCAGGTGGCTGAATATTTGCTCCCCTGTATACATGGGTTTACCACGTCGGCCTCTTCAAGAAGTTATAATGCAATTTTTCTATAAATTATACAGGGGAACCAATACTCAGCCTCTGTAAAAATTACATTGGATTTCCTATGTTGAACTTAACGATTTATCACCCGGTAGACTACCACCTGACGAAGCAAGAAGTGTGAAGAAGTGTTCTTATAATAGTATAATATTTATTATTTTCTTAAATTATTATGATATAAATTATTTTTATTATCTTTTTATTCAGCTCTGATGATGATTTAACACCGAAACGTCGGCAAAGAATAACGTTCGGATTGGTACGGGTCTCAACTAATTGTACAGGGTGTCCCACTTTCGACACTTTTATAGAGTATCTCCGTAATTGTTCCTGCTGTCAAAAAAGTAATGTAGGTGTCATGTGCTCTTTTTCGGTCAAACTTGGTAATATCAAAATTCGAAAATTCTCGCTCGCCTAAGAGATACGGGGGAAAATCAAAAAATTGACAATTATAAAATTACCATATATTTTCTTAGTTAAACGAGATACAGAAAAATGCTTTATACAGAAGTTTCTTTATATTGATTGTTGAATAATCTGCCGTTTTCAGAATAAGTATACGGGCTCAGGTAAAAAAGTTATCGGACCTAACCTTATTTTTTTAAATGGAACACCCTGTATATTTTAATCTAAAAAGATACTATTTAAATTCTCCTTTCAAATATATAACACACCATGGATGATATTGGTTTCCTAGGCGATCTATTTAAACTTTGTTACTTTCAAACGAAATAAAAGATTCAGATTAAGGTAAAAAATAACGGGAATCATCGCAAATATTCGGAATATGTCCTTAAATGGTTACCGTGTTTCCGGATAGCGAGCAAAATATACATTTTGCGCCATTTCTTCGTTTTCCACTTTGAATATAAACTGATATCATATCAAATTTTTCAAGATGTTAATAGGTCATTTTCGCAAATGAATATGTAAAAATGAAATTGACGTTAAATGTTAATAGTCAACATAGTTGTTTCTAGGATATTACCTTAAGTTTCATGGTCTATTGCGGTTTTAAAGTAACAAAGTTTAGTAAATCGCCTAGGAAACCAATATCATCCATGGTGTAGTATATATTTGAAAGGAGAATTTAAAATAATATATTTTTAGATTAAAATATACAGGGTGCTCTATTTAAAAAAATGAGGTTAGGTCGGATAACTTTTTTACCTGAGCCCGTATACTTATTCTGAAAAAGGCAGATTATTCAACAATCAATATAAAGAAACTTCTGTATAAAATATTTTTCTGAATCTCTTTTAACTAAGAAAATATAGGGAAATTTTGAAATTGTGAATTTTTTGATTATCCCCCGTATCTCTCAAGCGAGCGAAAACTTTCAAATTTTGTTGATTTTAACATTTTAAGTTTCACCTAAAAAGAGTACATGACATCTACATTACTTTTTTGATAGCACTAACAATAACGGAGATAGCCTATAAAAGTGTCGAAAATGGGACACCCTGACTATGTATAAGAGGTCAATTATTATTACCTACTGGCAATTCATAACATTCTTAAATTATCAGCAATTACCTGGGTATGGTTCCGGGCAACATGGATAGTACTTTTCATGTCTTTCAGCCGGTACTGCTAGAATATCCCATTCCACACTTGGATAGTATTCTCGAAGATCTATTCCTACAGCAACGATATCTTCTCCTGGTTTCTGATTTATATGTTGCAGATCAATCTAAAATTAGACATTATAAGTATATTCTGCTAATATACATGGTTTTTCACTTAAAAGTCTGGGGGCCTATAGCTCAAAAACGAATGGATATAAACTCCCCCAACAATGAAACCCGGACAAAGATAATGTTAATCAGGTTTGGACTCCTGTAACTTTTCTAATTGTCGCCGATCTTTGTAAAATTTTTAGCAAAATGTAGCGGAATGTTATCCTGAATGCTAGTTTTCAAAAAAAAAAGATGTCTTGGTCATTATACACCCAAGAACAAAAGTTACTTTTTTACCCTTAATTTCTTAACGCCCTGTAGAAAAATGGAGCCGTAGAATTTAACTGAATTGTATTTTGTTTTAAAGTGAGATCTTTTCTTAAGCCGATGTTTTTTGGTTGACGTCATTAACTGCTTTGTAAAAGAGGATATGAATTTTTAAAGAAAGTATTGCAGTTTTTTAATTTATCACTACAATTCATGAATGTTTAAGAACCAACAAATTAGTTATTAGTTATTTTACTGGTGTTGATGGGTAATTTGTTTATTTATTTATTAATAAATTGCTTATTTGTTTAGTATTTTTTTTACAACAACGCAGACATAACGTCAAATTGATTTTTCATTATTTTGTTTCTATGAATCCATTCCAACTAGCAAAAAATATATTTTTATATGATAATTTTTAAATATCGTCCCAAAAGTCCCAAAATATTGAAGATAGGTATAGGAACACTTAATATCATTAGACAGAAAATTCGATCCTCCATTAGCAAAACATATCAAATACAGGGTGTCCCATTTAAAAAAAGGATTTTTGCATATTCCTCAGAAATATTGTTATGGGGAGGCCCTGTATAAAACTAATTAAATATTGTTCAAAATTATAAAATTTCGAGGGTCTTGTGAAACTATTGTCAAAATTTCAGCTTTCTAGCTGTAACCGCTAAAAAGATATGATTTTCTTTTCAGGTCCCGATGCTGCGTTAAAAAATCACAAGATTATTTATAATTCAAAAACTCTTAAAGATATGATGGTTATATGATATTAAACAGAAAAATGTTCTAGATTTTTACCTAGATTCCAAAAAAAAAAAATAATATATAGGGTAATTCGTTTAAAATTCCGAAGTTGCTACCACTTTCGGTATGATCCGGCCGCACCATCCAAAATATTTTATAAACATAGAAAACCATCTCTTATAGCCACAGCCAAATTTTCAAAATAAAATCTCATTTAGTTCTCGAGATACTTCCAATAGGCCACGTTACTTTGTGTACCCTGTATACATAGGATTTTTCTGAAATCATTTATCTTCAACGTGGGATCCGAACCGCCAACCCAAAAATAAATACCTGGCTTCCGTAAGTCCAACTGCCGAATTTCATAAAACAAGTCTGCTGGTCGAAAGGAAAATATCTCACGTCAATTTCGCATGATGATTTAAAAATAGCTGGCGGTGTCCATTGAATTTTCCCATCGAATTTTAAAACCGCCTTTGTCATGGTGGTAATGACGTATTCACCGTCAGCACTAAAAAAAATTGATCTGACTGTAGTTTGATATATTATTAGCTATCTTTATGCTATATTTCAGCAAATCAAGTCCAATGGTTTCCCGAAAATATGTGACTATATACTTGAAATACGAATACCTACTTATTATATAATAGAATATCTGGTAACCATATATGTTCAGAAGGAACATATAATTCCGTAACTCCGCCATATTCTTGAGGGTCCCACATAAATTTATAATCATGCCATTCCTAAAAAAAGAAATAATATATACAATGTCCAAGATAAGGAGGGCCAGTACAGGGATCTCGGAAACCGTAACAGATACGAAGTCGGTTAAATGGAGGTAAAGTTGCGCATTTACGTGCCTAATAATATGCCGCTTAGAAAGTTTTAAAATTCCTAGTAGTTCCGGAGAAATCCGGAATAAACCAAAATTCTGAAAAATCGTTTTATTTTTTTTTCGGGTTTTTTTGAGATCGAATTCTAAAGTAAATTGCACTTTTACATTGCCACTTTTTCCGCTCCATCTAACAGCGTTAATTGTTTTGTAATTCGACGAGTCGTCTTCGAAGGGCCATTATCAACTTTATTTTTTTAAATACGGTCCTGTTTTCTTGATATTGGAATTTGAGAGCTTTTTTTCGTCCGAATGCAACGATGTATGACACATTGTGATTTAATGATGTTTCGAGGGTTTTTTGAACAACATCAGGAGATTTTGGGATACGGTCTTGTATTTCTCCTAATTTTATAAATAATGTCTCATAAGTAAGCTCTAAATATTTACTTATATTGAACTAGTTCAATAAATAACAAACAATTTAATAATAAACCAGAAATAAGTGAACTAAAAATAATTCAATATTAAACAACAATAAGTGAACAAAAAACATACCAAAACAGTAATAAAACGAACAACGAAAAAAGTAAGGAACTACATAATCAGGTGTTCAAAATGATTTCTGTTATTTTCTAAGCACAAATAACATCTTCTAACTGTCGGTTCTAAAACATTTGACAACATTTCTGGCGTAATACTTTGAAAGGCTTCAAGCACCAACCTCCTAAGTTCGTCTTCTGTGTCGAAGTTGTGTTTATAAACATAACCCGAACAAACCCCCAGAGGAAAAAATCTAACGGTGTCATATCGGGCGAACGTGCTGGCCATGGTGTTTCAAAATACGTGCCTATCAGCTTTACTGTTTTGGTATGTTTTTTGTTCACTTATTGTTGTTTACTATTGAATTATTTTTTGTTCGCTTATTTGTGGTTTATTATTAAATTATTTGTTATTTATTGAACTAGTCCAACATAAGTAAAAATTTAGAGCTTACTTATGAGATATTATTTATAAAATTAGATCCCTGTACTGGCCCTCCTTATCTTAGACACGGTGTATACAGAGGCGGAGGGGCCAGGTGCATAAAATATAAATATAATAATTTCAAATAATCTATCTTTTACACTATCAATTTAGAACCTGTTCCAATAAATTATTATTTAAAAATAAATATTATACTTACATGTTCCAACCATACGTTCGTCGTTAGAATTTGATCTTTTAAATTCTAAAATATAAAAACTAGATTAGTTTTTAAACATCTCTTCATAAATAATTGTGAACAGGGTGTCCCATTTTCGACCCTTTCCGGGGGGGTATTTGACTTATTATCAAAGATATTTTTTTAACAATTATAATATCTAATATCAGAATTTGTACCAGCAAGACAATAATTCTGTGATAGTTTCACATAGTCAGGCATTCAAAATACATCATAATTTATTTAAATATAAAAGGTGTGTCATATTTCTTAAAGTTGTAAAAAGTAAGTCATATTTCTACCAGTTTTACTTACCAATTCGATAAGTTGCGAGAGCCGCAATCCCAGCTTAACCAAAATATTCGTCGAATGATTTTTTACAGGTCTGATTAACCTATTGTAGTTACTGAGCAAATCGTCATAAAGCCGTTTTGCGTCTGGATTTGCACACGATTTTTGCAAACATATCACAAAAAATATGAGCATGACGAGAAATAATGTTTTATTTATCGAGAAACTAAACAATCTTTTAAATAAATTAGTCATTGTGTCACGGAAACTTTGAATTGGCAATTAGTCCGCAAAATATTGCTTTAAATATCACTATACATCATACTTAGATCTTTAAGAAGTAAATTATTAATTTATCACTGTAAATGTTTTTGCCTTTGTTTCTTTTAATTAAAGCAGCTAAGCTAATTCGGTAGTTGCTATAAAGATAAGAGGGCGGTTCACTACTATACTATTGGCCGATTTCTGCAGGAATATTTTACTGTCCTGCTGTCGAGATGAGACTGCAGGAAAATCGATAGGGCTCTGTACTGATGCTGCGCAAGTAAAAATTTTCAACTTAAGCAAAAATTATTTGATAGTTTTTTGAAATATTAGAACAATTTGGGTTTTAAACAAAATCTAGGTATTTCCTATAGCGGGAGACATAACATTTCTGCATCCAAGTTTATTTTTCTTTTCTTTTTTTTATGATCAAACACAAGCACTATAGGAAAAATCCATTAGGGCACTCTGGGAGTGGTGCGTGTGCACAAAAGGCGATTCACATTGGTTTTGAATCGTTGGAGGTTATATTCGTTGGGAAAAACGACCTCGGGAAGGTCGTTCCATAAGGATGAAGTCCTCCAGATGACCGAATTCTTAAATAATGAAGTTCGAGGGGTACTAAGCTTAACCACATATGGATGGGCGGCAGTGGTTCGTCGTATATTTCTGCTATTCGCCGCTCTGGGCGGAATTAAGAGGGCAAGGTCAGCCGAGCACTTTCCATGAAAATATCTTTAAAAGAGAGTGAAATCCCCAACCTGTCTTATCTGTTATACCTTTCAAGTTGAAAGATAATATTGTTTGTAAGTAGGCACTGAAACGGTTAACCAATTGGGGCGACGCGTTCAGTAACAAGATATTCCTTTCCTGTGAACGAGAAATTAAAAGAAAAATCAATGTCATGTTTTAAAGATATTGTGGATTAATTTATAAATAAATAGAGACGTGAATATTTTTTATTAATAATGAATTGATTTGACAATGTAAAAGGCCATAAAACTACTATTCAGAATTGAAAAAGTTTCTATTTCTTGATCAAAAAGGCAACTAAGAAGTATAGTTAATATAGTATTTTACACTAAAAATTGCCTTATGAAAATGACAAAAATAAGAGTTTGTTATGTTTTATTCAATTGTTTTTAAAAGTTATTTATAATTTATTATTAACAACATTTCTAAAAAAAAATTCATTTAAGGTAATTTCTGCTACAGTATATTTTTTTAATTTCCCGCCATACCCCTAAAGACGACGTTTTTGTTGAAATTTAGTGATAAAAAATTTTTCCCAAATGCTGCGTAAATTCTGCGTGTCACTGTATATTTGCAACATTGTCGCACTGAAGAGCAAAAGGAAGTAAAAGTACAATTTAGTGTTTAGAAATAACTTTATTTAAAAAGATTGTACAAACAACAATAAAACTGTTCCAAGTATAAATAATAGAATAACTGATAACATGTTGACAGAAAAAGCACAATTAATAAACTTGTTTCCAAAAATATAATACACTGTATATTTACATTTACTAGGTAAATAAATATATAATATATACAGGGTGATGCGTCGTTGAATTGAACATAGGAAATTCAATGTAATTTTTGAGGTCGCTGAATATTGAGTCCCCCTGTACATTTATACAAACTGCATTATAACTTCTTGAAGAGGATGACATGGTAAACTCACGTGTAGAGTTTGAATACATTTTGTTAAGTCAATCCGAAGCTATTCAATTAAACGTAATGGCAAAACCACGAAACTCTCATAGTGCAGGTAATAATTTTACACAAGGAAATACAACTTTTGGAAAATAAGAAAGGTTTTCTTAGTGTGTATAGCTGTCGGATCTTAACGTCGTCGCATGCAACTCGTAACAATATTTATACAGTCCACTACTAATACTACTAAAGCAATCTACGAGCTATCAAGAAAACCGAATGATGTCCAATACTACAACCGCCATCTACGAGTTATCAAGAAAACCGAATGATGTCTAATGCCACTACGCCATCTACGGCTACGTCATTGGGCGCAACAAAGACGAGAACAATAGTTAACTGTTTTATGACGAGAACGAATCGAGCCACAAGACTGACAAATTGGCATTCTTTATATTTTCAGTGTTTTCTAGTTTAAATCCTTAAATAAAATGGTTTCAAGTCATATCAAGTATCATTTGTCGAAATAGACATTTATCGACCCTACACAATAGTAATTAAATGTAAAGTCCATTCTTCGGTTCTTAATTGTAGAAAATTGATCAATAACAGCCTCATTAAGTTTGGAATACCCTCTATAAATTTTTTTTCATATATTTCATTTTTAAACTTTCTAATAAAGTCTCTAGATTTACCCTTTGTGGTCTGCGTTAAATTAATTTCGGGTTTAGGTGTTCCCGCATTCTTCACTTCAATATTTTGCTACAAACTCAAAGAGCTAAAGTTATTTCTTAAATAGTCCACCGTCAACTATTCATTTTAACTATATATAAATATATAATATTAAAACATACACGCTCGAATTTCTAACTAGATGCACGAACTGACAACCAGCGCGGTGCACACAAAAACTGTGCGCCTTTTCCATGTTAAATCGCCATAGCCCCGCTATCCCCCGCTGCCACCCGACACCTGTTACTACAGAGAATCTGCACTACTTAATCGCACGTGCGAGCAAGTCTCGTCATAATCGTCATTTACCTCGACCGAGGCACGGTTGCCGGATCTATACAGTTTGGTTTGACGGGATGATAAAATATTAGGGAGGGTCGGACTTTTTTAGTTTGACGGTACCATAAAATATTAGGGAGCGTCGGACTTTATACGATAAATAATATTCAATGTATTCAACTCGGCACACGGATTTACTATGTCGGCCTCTTCAAAAAGTTATAATACAATTTTAATATAAAATGTACAGGGAAACCAATATAACAATAACTCAACGATGCACCACCCTGTATACGAAATAACAAAATCACATTAAATGTAATGTTATTAATATTTCATTAGGCAAAAATTGATAAGCTGCATAAAAGATAAAAAAAGAATTAACAGATTTGAAATTGTATATTTATGTTATCTTTCCTTGAAAGTTTTCCTTTATTATCATATACAACGTGTCCAAGATAAGGAGAGCCAGTACAGGGATCTCGGAAACCGTAAGAGATACGAAGTCGGTAAAATGGAGGTAAAGTTGCGCATTTACGTGCCTAATAATATGCAGTTTAGAAAGTTTTAAAATTCCGAGTAGTTCCGGAGATATCTGGAAAAAACCGAAATTCTGAAAAATCTTTTTATTGTTTTCCTGGGTTTTTTTGAGATCGAATGCTAAAGTAAATTGCACTTTTGCATTGCCACTTTTTCTGCTCTATCTGACGAGTTAATTGTTTTGTAATCCGACGAGTCGTCTTCGAAGGGCCATTATCAACTTTCTTTTTTTAAATACGGTCCTGTTTTCCTGATATTGGAATTTGAGAGCTTTTTTCTTCCGAATGCAACGATGTATGACACATTGTTATTTGTTATTTATTGAACTAGTCTAACATAAGTAAAAAATTTAGAGCTTACTTATGAGATATTATTTATAAAATTAGGAGAAATACAGGACCGTATCCCAAAATATCCTGATGTTGTTCAAAAAACCCTCGAAACGTCATTAAACCACAATGTGCCATACATTGTTGCATTCGGGAGAAAAAAGCTCTCAAAGGAAAACAGGACCGTATTTAAAAAAAGAAAGTCGATAGTGGCCCTTCGAACACGACTCGTCGGATTACAAAACAATTAACGCTGTTAGATAGAGCGGAAAAAGTGGCAATGTACTTTAGAATTCGATCTCAAAAAAACCCAGGAAAACAATAAAACGATTTTTCAGAATTTCGGTTTTTTTCCGGATATCTCCGGAACTACTCGGAATTTTAAAACTTTCTAAACGGCATATTATTAGGCACGTAAATGCGCAACTTTACCTCCATTTAACCGACTCCGTATCTCTTACGGTTTCCGAGATCCCTGTACTGGCCCTCCTTATCTTGGACACGTTGTAGGTACATGATTCTAAAACAAATTATGGTTAACATACATATTCTCGAACCTATAACAGGTATATAATTAACAAAAATAAAAAATTACACTTTTTTTTGGCTGTCATTCGGCCAGTCGCTAATTGGTAAAAAATTGCACTGATTTATAGGCTTTTAGGTACTCACGAAAGTGCCTATTATTGAAAATAAATGTATTTTTGAACATAATAGATTTCTTGTAGTGTGTAAAAGTGTTCTTCCTCAATTCCTATATAAAATTGCATCTATCAAACTCAGATTAATTATTGTAATATTTTTCCTCAAAAAATTAATAACTCCTGTGCGAACGAACCTATTTATTGGACGAAATCTAACAATAATTTAAAATTAAGTGTGATATATAAATGAACTAGCCCAACTAGCTAATTATTGAATTAGGTAGTAACCAAACAACTTCAAATGTCATTGTCTGGTCAGTTAATTATTATTGAAAATCCTAATATCCAACAGGTATCTATTAGGTGAGTTGACTTCCCAACGAGCATAGCGAACATCGAAATATATTCAGCCGGAACAAGAGCCCCCCCCCCCCCCCCCCGTTTTCGAGGATGCTGAATACGTGGCAGCGTCAGAATTTCTCTTTAGGGTTGCGCAACCCCTCAAAGCGGCTAAAAACCACCTCCGAGAGGGGTTAAACGCGCTTCAAGAGGTTTCCCTGCAGAGGAACGAACACATTTCCCCCCCCGTTTCCGAGGATGCTGAGCACGGTGGTGGACCCCTTCCAACCCCCACACCGGCCAATACTGCCCCCAGAAAGGGGTGAATTTTTCTTTTTCAAGTATCAGCGGCAAATATATATTCTTCCCCCGTTTTCGAGGATGCTGAGCACGTTGGTGGTGTTGGATATCGCGTCCGACCCCCTCCCCCCTCACCCCCCGTTTCCGAGGATGTTGAGAATAGGGAAAATAGTTGTACTTCTCTTTTTGACTGTAATGGTCTCTCATTCCGGTCCAACTGAAAAAATATAATGAAATAGTTCGCGCGAAAAAACGTCAAGGCGTGGTCAGCTTATTTTTAATTTTTTAGAAAATTTTTTTAAAATTTCAATTAAATAAAAAAATCATAAAACAGGAAGAGTAATTTAAAAAAAAATTTGTAAACACAATTTAAAAGGTAATGTCGTTCCATAATGGGGGCGAGTATTGGCCGGTGGAGGAGGTGGAAGGCGTCGGACGCGATACCCAACACCACCACCGTGCTCAGCATCTTTTGAGGGGTTGCGCAACCCCAAAGAGAAATTCTGACGCCGTCATCGTGTTCAGCATTGTCGAAAACGGAGGGTTGTTCTGGCTTTTTCCGACTCAATGAACAAATTATTTATTATACCTCAATACCATGCAAAACCGAATGTACTGTGTACATCAGGCTCATCCGATCTGAACAGAGGTCTATTTTTGAGTCTTCCTGTATGTATAACATTGCTATTTAAAAGGCGGCTTAGCTTAAAACAGAAGAACTGTACGCGCTACAATTCCTTTGTTTTAAACTAAGCACCATTGTAAATTGCAATTTCATACTCGACGACACACAAGATGGCTATATTGGGTTTTAAAAAAACACAAAAATAGATCCATGCTCGGTCTAGGTTAGACGGTGAGTTATTTGGCGTCTATGCCAGGCCTCCTTGCGCGATATCATACCTTGTGTTTATTGTATCATGACCCTTTACATAATGAGTATGTTTTTTACATAATAGTGTGGCGCATTTAATGCATGGATCTATTCTATGGCGGCACTGGTGGTCGCTCCTATTCCAAAAAAAAAGTATACAAGGTTAAAACACCTTAATTTAACCCATATATCAACTTAATTCGTAATAGCCGTTATACATATTCAATTCCATAACTCAACAAAAACTTTAATACATACCAATATCTTTTTCTTTCTCACTGTTTCTAAAGTCTTCCATCACCTTCCGGCCTTTCAGCATAAGCTGTATTTCTTCCAAACTTTTGCCTTTGGTTTCAGGGATGCAGAACGCCGTGAATACCACCACGAGCATGGCACATACAGCGAATAAATAAAACGGTACGTACATGCCGATCTTGTGCAAGATCTGGTACAGCTGGATGGATAGTATACCGCCCAAAACAAACATTACATCCGCAACGGTCATACCGATTGCCTTCATCTTAGCTGGAAATATTTCTGCGGTAATAACTATGGGAACTAGTCCTAAACCGTATTTAAAAGCGCCTGCATATACCAGTACGGAAGCAATAGGTATCCACGAAATAGATGAGACGTCGTATTGTAAAAATTGAAGATGGAAGTAGACGGCTAAGGCCAACAAACACACGCCGCTCAGGAAGCTCGAGACGATTAAGATGATTTTTCTTCCGAATTTATCGACGGTGAAGGAAGTGAAAATTGAGGCGACGAGCATCACTACGGAGAAAATGATCGCCGTGACGTTGTTGTCTAGATAGATAGAGCCTGCGGCGGTTAGAATGGGATGGAGGTTCATGTACATAACACTGATGCATGCCATGTGTTGACCTAAAAGAAATATTTATAGAATTTATTGCATGGCGTGAACTCGAGGGCCAAATTTTTTTATTTATTTACTAAAAATCATAAAGTAAAAGTATTTGTTACATAATTTCTAACCATTTTAAGACAATATTATCAATTCTCGATCTGCTAAGGTATTTAAACAGTTGTAATTTTTATATTGCCGGAATGAACTGTAGCAGATTAATTTTACGACGGAAAAAATTTTAAATAAATAATTTTAATATCTTTGAGAATTGAATGTAATTTTTGCAACACAAAAGTATAGGTGAAACCAGTTAAGTGGCAGATTTATAGATGAGACCAGTGCCGAATTTATAACGGGGTACTTGGGCCCCCCCTCGTCTTGGGGGGGGGGGGGGGCTACATAAAGAACCAATACTTGAAAATTCATTACTATATCTTAGTAACCACAACAAAGAGCATGAATTTCAACTACACAACCTTGTTTTTTTATACTCAACAAACCCGCGGTTGGTTCTTTATGAAACATTTTTTAAATAATTTAATGTAAAAAAAGAAGAAATTTGCTTGTAAATGTTTCAATATACAGGGTGATTCACGACGAGCGTGCATTAGAACTTTATGGAGAACTACTGAATATATGTTCCTGAAACTTTGGGGATTTGGGTTTATCGATATGCTCTCTTTAACTAAAATATTGACATGTTTCTGTCATTTCCGGTTATACCGGAAGTAGCTGCCAACTTTCGTTTTTTAAATACAACATGGTAATTTTTATTACATTTTTCGATTAAGCATTAAATACTAAGCACATTTTATAGAAAATGTTTTTGTCAGACTCTATTAGTTTTTGAGATATCTGGACTTTTTGTAATTATTTGGCAAGTGCATGACGATGAAATAATCCATATAATTTTTTTGCCTTAGCGCTTGGACTAAAAATTTTTTCTCACCGAATAGCTAGAAGCTCAAAAACATTTCAAATTCGGCATAAAATGTACAGGGTGGTCACAATTCAAGCCTCATTGTGAAAGAATTCAACCATTTCTTATTTTAAATGGAACATCCTGTATATTTTTATTTAATTTGATGGCAAATTAGTTGTTCTTTATAAATAGTGTTTACTGTCCTATACCTATATCAAAGCGTTTTCTAAAAAAATCCAATTTTATTCCGAAAATACTATTTGTTCAAGTGTGCTATGAAAACAATTGTACTTAGGGGCTGTATACTGATACTGGAGGAAAAGTGATTGGTATCAAAACGATGGGGCTCCAGCACACAACGCCCAAGTTGTTAAGACTGCCCTAAACAGACTTTTTCATGACCAGTGGATCGCAAACCAAGGTCCCTTCCACTGGCCAGCTCGTTCGCCAGACTTAACTTCACTGGACTTTTCATCTGGGGAACCATTAAAGATAAAGTTTACGCGCGTCCCATCACCACGAATGAAAATCTAATTGAAAGGGTGAAGGCAGCATTTCAATCTCTAACAAGAAATTCGGAATGCTACAAGAAATAACATGGTGAAAAGAATACATAAATGCTTGGAAGTAAATGGCAATCATTTCGAACATATTTTAAAAATATAATCAAATGATATTAGGTATAATTTTCAAACACATTTTTAATTAAAGAATTTAAAGTTTATAAACTTGTTTCCTTGCTATTTTTAAAAAAATAATATTTAAACCATTAAATTTAAAACAATCAACTGCATTTTATTTATAAATTATTAAGAAACACTTTAGAATATTGTATTTTCCAGTAATCAATCACTTTTCCTCCGTATAGACATCAGTATACAGCCTCTAAGTACAATTGTTTTCATAACACACTTGAACAAATAGTATTTTCGGAATAAAATTGGATTTTTTGAGAAAACGCTTTGATATAGGTATAGCCATCAAATTAAATAAAAATATACAGGTTGTTCCATTTAAAATAAGAAAGTTTTTAATGGTTGAATTCTTTCACAATGAGGCTTGAATTGTGACCACCCTGTACATTTTATGCCGAATTTGAAATGATTTTGAGACTTGATGATCTTCTAGCTATTCGGTGAGAAAAAAATTTTAGTCCAAGCGCTAAGGTAAAAAAATTATATGGATTATTTCATCGTCATGCATTTGCCAAATAATTACAAAAAGTCCAGATATCTCAAAAACTAATAGAGTCTGACAAAAACATTTTCTATAAAATGTGCTTAGTATTTAATGCTTAATCGAAAAATGTAATAAAAATTACCATGTTGTATTTAAAAAACGAAAGTTGGCAGCTACTTCCGGTATAACCGGAAATGACAGGAACATGTCAATATTTTAGTTAAAGAGAGCATATCGATAAACCCAAATCCCCAAAGTTTCAGGAACATATATTCAGTAGTCTCCATAAAGTTCTAATGCACGCTCGTCGTGAATCACCCTGTATTGAGAGGATCACTCTACATGTTTCGGGTTTGTTCGGGTTTGTTCTTAGGGGTTTGTTTTTAGGCCTTTATCAAGAGTGAACACGAGCATTGCAAGATGAACACAGTATGATCTTAGTGATCTAGAAAATAATTTTTTAATTACTAAGTATGAGGATGACACCAACTTATTGGTTTCAGACGATAATATACAGCATGTTGTGAACAATTCAGACTATGCATTCAAGGTCGTCAAAAATTGGTTCAGCCAAAACAGATTGATTTTGAATGAAAGTAAAACTAACCTAATTCTGTTCAAAACAAGACAAAGTAAAATAATCAGGCCAGAACAGATTAATGTGTCAAAGTGAATCTTATAACCCGATGGCAAGACAAATGGAATAACGGAACATACGGAAGATGGACATGGACCCTAATACCGGATATAGAAAGATGGTTGAACCGAACTTACGGCGAAGTAGACTACTTCCTTACCCAGGCGCTTTCGGGTCATGGATGCTTTAATAAGTACCTATATGAGCGTAAAAAAGTGGACACAAGTAGATGTAACTACTGCGAAAACATAGATGATGCGGAACACACGCTGTTTGTTTATCCTAGATGGCTAGAACCAAGAGCAGAATACAGACGGCTGACTGGAATACACTTCAACCCGGTAAACATGATGGGAAGCCTAGTGGAAGCACAGGAAAGTTGGAATCATGCCTACACAGTTATACGACTCATCATAGAAACGAAAGAGCTGGAAAGTCGAAATTAAGAAAATTAATTTAAGCAAAATAAATTAGACAGCCTTTACATCGAAGTAATGCGAGAGCGGATACCGGTGTAAAGTGCGAGAGAGGGGGAAGGGTTTTAGTCCAAGGAGGCAGACACTACCTGGTCAAAAGACGGTCGATATTGACTAGGTGTTTAGAGAGAGATTTCCTAATCCCCTATAAAAAAAAAAAAAAAAAAATCTGTCAGACCAAAACTTTATTCTGAAAAGCCAAACTAAATTTTGGTAGGTTATAGGTTTGATAATTGATGAGTACCTAACCTGGGATCAGCAGGTTGATAGTTTATGCTTAAGGTTGGGAAGGATTGGATATGGAATAAATATCGTGGCTAGATGTGTCGATGCTACTTCGGCAAGAATATTGTACTGTGCAAATTTTGAATCAGTTATGAGATACGGGATTGTTTTCTGGGGTTGTTCATCAGGTGTACAGAAGGTTTTTGTTGTTCAAAAAAGAATAGTTCGTGCTATCAGAAAGTTAATCTTTGGAAGTACATGTAGGGGTAGTTTTAAGGGGTTAAAGATTATGACAGTTTTCGGTTTGTATATATTTGAATGTTTGATGTTTCTGTTTAAGAATATGGATAGATTTGTTGAGCCAGATGTGAATATTCACAAATATAGCACTAGGCATCGAGACATTTTGTATCCGGCACATAGGCTAACCCTAACGGAAAAAAGCCCATGTGTATCAAAATGTATAATAAATTGCCCAACAGGTTTAAAGATATTGGTAATGTAACATTGTTTAAAAAAAATATATATTTCTGCTAGAGCTAGAGCCATATAGCCTGAATGACTTCTTGAACTATAGTTTTTAAGATTAGTTATTTTTTTTCTTTGACGTCGTTGCATTTTATGTGTGTATGATTGTATAATTGTATTTATGTAATCTGAAATAAAGAAGTTTATCATATTATTATTCATCTTGCAATCCTCTTGATAAAGGCCTAAAAAGCCGAAATATATAGAGTAATCCTCTCGATATATTGAAACATTTAAAAGCAAATTTCTTCTTCTTTTACATTAAACTACTTGTTTTTTTTTTTTGTTTCCTCTGCCCTTCAATATAGAATAAAAATTTGCTCTATTTCACTGTCCTTGCATGGGCCTAGTGGCGGAGGAGAGTTTTGTTAAAATTGCGCGGGGGGGGGGGTTATTAAATTTGTGGTTTATATGAATATATATGTTGTTTCTTGGAAACATGTTAATATTTAAGGAGATTATTCTTGGGTTCATTTTCAGACAAAAACTTTATATGAACATAAATAATTATGTCCTAAACCTCTTAACTTTTCAGATACAGGGTGTAAAAGATTTTCATGTTTTTTTTTAATAATTTATTAAGGTTAATGGCTTAAATACGTGACAACTAAACTAGGTAGACAACTGTCAAAACTGTTTATGTTTAGAAAATAAAATCTGCTGCTTACCTAATAGATAATTTTTTTTATACGAGAACTGAAACGACAAAAAATCAAGAGACGGCATTTGCTCAGCAAGGAATGATAATTTCAAAAATAATTTTTATTTAAAAAAAAGAAGTGGCGTAACTACCATTATTTTCTTCAAAAATTCCGAGGGAATAAGAAAAACATGTTATAAACCATAAAATGCCTCTTGATAAATAGAGAATGTGTACCAAATTTCACAAAAATATCTAAAGCAGTGTCACAGATATTAATAAAAAACTAGATTTTTTAAAAAATCTTTAGCACCCTGTATCTTAAAAGTTAAGATGTTTAGGACATATGTATGTTCATATGAAGTTTTTTTTTTTGAGAAACAAACCCAAGGATAACCTCCTTAAATATTAACATGTTATTAAGAAACACCCACTATGACAAAGAATCTGGAGGAGGGGGGTTCGACCCGTAAAATACCCCTTGGCTGCGCCACTGCATAAGCCCCCACATTGACTGTAAGAATATTTACCTGCGTTTAAAACGGTCATAATCAAAATAGCCTTCCTGTTACTAGGTATCAGGAATAAATCCTGCGGGCGACCTTTTTCGGTTTTCTGTCTTTCTAGCCCGGCGGATATTTCTTTAAGTTCGCGATCCAAGTCGGCTCCTGCAGGTCTTAGTCTTCTTAGACAATCCTTAGCTTCTTCAGGTCTAATTAAAAAAAAATATCCTTATTACTTTGTCCCATATAATATAAAGTGAGCTACGTATACAGGGTGTTATGAAAAGGGTTTTTCCTACGACCATCTACGAAAATGAGAACAAAATCGAATTTAAAAAAATTAATTTATGATGGGTTAACAGTATGTTAAAACTATTTAAACGATTAATATGAGAAGATTGGAGAAAATCCAGCAAATTATCGAATGTAATACCACAAGATGTGTCGGGATTACCGAATAATACTTTTACCTGACACGAAACGCGTTACCCGGCAACAACACTACGACTCCGAAGGAGGAGTAGTGTTGCCGGGTAACGCGTTGAGTGTCAGGTAAAAGTATTAGGTAATACCGAAACATCGAGTTGTATTCAAAGGATTATACAACGAAATAAAATACATACATATTTGTCGGAACGCTCGGTATTTTTGGGCTTCACATTTTTAATAGCATCGTCGACTTTAGACAACAAAATTTTACCAAATCTTTCTTTTGCCATTTTGTAACAAGAACTGACAGAAATTACTTCTGAAGTAATTTGTCAAAAAATGACAATTACAACAATGTGACCACCAAGTGATAATCACTTAAATGATTATCACTTATTAATCACATCCTTCTATATGGGAAAAATATACATGGAGTTGTATAATCGAATGTAATACCACAAGATGTGTCGGGATTACCGAATAATACTTTTACCTGACACGAAACGCGTTACCCGGCAACAACACTACGACTCCGAAGGAGGAGTAGTGTTGCCGGGTAACGCGTTGAGTGTCAGGTAAAAGTATTAGGTAATACCGAAACATCGAGTTGTATTCAAAGGATTATACAACGAAATAAAGTACATATATCTTTCTGAGTTAAACATTTTTATTACAGTAATTATTTAAATAGCATCGTCGACTTTAGACAACAAAATTTTACCAAATCTTTCTTTTGCCATTTTGTAACAAGAACTGACAGAAATTACTTCTGAAGTAATTTGTCAAAAAATGACAATTACAACAATGTGACCACCAAGTGATAATCACTTAAATGATTATCACTTATTAATCACATCCTTCTATATGGGAAAAATATACATGGAGTTGTATAATCAAAAATATATGTGTGAATATTTTCGAAAAAAAAAAAAAATGTTTCAACAAAATCCTGAAATACGTGTCAACTCATTTTATGTACACAGGGTGTTATGGAAACTTATTATATTTAAATGTGAGACTCCTAGGGTGTCCTAGGGAAAGTCTACATACTTTTTTTTAATTGAATATCTAAATACTAAGGTAAAAACCCTTTTTGTGGGTCACTAGAGTATACTAACAGTGTTGTCAGATCACACCGCATGCTTCGCCCTTGTTTGGATACCTGCCGCGCGGGACTATCGTTGCTTCAGTATGTTTTGAGACTCGGAAATGGGATCTATACGAATTTTAAACGTTTTGTTAGTTGTAGCATTACCCGATTTTTTTCTGTTGTGAAATAATTCATAATAAGAAATATTGTGATGTGATTTCAAATTTGTGTAATATTACCTATTGTTGGTTCTGTTGCAAAACATACTTTTTGTGTTTTTTTTTTATGGAATTTAATTATAAAACGGATTATAAGATCGAAGGTAAGAGAGTATGTACCTTAAAATTGTAGTATTTTTTTTTTTAATCTTGAAAAAGAAGTGATAACGCGACGTCTTGTTGTCAAAAACTGAACACGTACGTTTACAATTCTGCGTTGCAATATATGACAACACCGCCTCAATAAACTATTGATTGCGAACGTCCTCAGTAGCGGCCACGTAAATTTTCAGATTTCATATAAAGTGTATATTTCGTACAATAAACAATGCGCCATTTAAGATTATTTTTCCTCAAGTCATTTCCACAACACCCAGTATAAGTTGTAAAAAATTTTTCGGACGATTCTAAAATGTCAATGTTAAAAAGTATGCCGGTTGTAAAAAAATGGCCCACATAGACTCAATATTTTCGTCTTACCTGTTTTTGTACAACAAATAATATGGACTAGCAGGTTGGAATGTGAACACCAGAAGCTCAATGCTAGCCAGAACAACTCCGGCAACGGGAATGGCCCAAAATGGCGCATATGGTCCCAACGTATATACCAATATTAGTCCGATGAGCATCATGATGTAAATTATGGAAGAGAGAAAGCCTCTTATTTTGGAATCGGCAATTTCGGCTATATACATTGGTGCTGCGACAAAGGACATGTCGCCTGCCATGCCAGCGAAAAATCTAAAAAAATAGATATATTTTTATTATAATAATGGTTTAAATTACCTTAGGTAGGTACAAAAAAAAAGAGGAGGTGTTCCCTCTCGCTCCCACTCCATTAACTGTAATAATTCCAGAAACAGCGGTAAAATACTCTCATCATGAAGATCTCGAGGAAATTTAGTCTCGGGGTGACAGTGACCAAGTCGAATTCAATGCTAAGAAAATCCAGGCAGCAGTTTTCTCTAAAAAGATTAACATTGCACAACTGGATATGCTCACACACCTAATACACTCAACACTGGTTTCGTCTTTTAATTTGCTGGGCGTCAATCTGGGAGGAAATATATCTAGGCATAACCAAGGTGTGGCAAATGCAATTCAACAAAGCCCAACTTCGTCTATAACTAGAATATTGCTTTCATGTCTAGAACTATGCTCTTCGGCTATCGGATTCCATCGAGAGAAGAGCCAAACGTCTGATCGGAGACCACGAACTAACCAAGAACCTCGGCAGCCTACAACATCGAACACAAGTTGGTGATTTGACTCTGTTTTACAGAAATGCAAGAAATACACTCCTCTGTTGAAGAATCCCTTCATCTTGAGGACGTCATCATTGTGGAATGACCTTCCTGAGGCCGTCTTTCCAAACGAATACTATCTCCAAGGATTCAAAACCAACGTGAATCGCTTTATTCGTGCATACACCACCACTCCCAGAGTGCCTTAAAGGATTTTTCCTATACTTCATGCTATAGGTATAGTGTTTGATCATAAAAAAAACAACTCACCTAGCTACAAATATATATTCTATCCTATTAGCTAAGCCAATAGCAATCCAATTAAATAATACTACTACGGCTGCTAAAAGAAGAGACTTCTTTCTACCGATTTTATCCACGAAGTATATCGTAAAGGGTAGTCCACAGAAGGCACCCAGTAAGGATATTGTTTCTAACCATTCTGCCTAAAAATAATAAAATATCATGAGACTTTAATAAATGTACACTGTACAGTTATATGTATTTTTTTCTCTTGAGAAACGCAATCAACATGGAAAACTTAGAAATATCAATATAGTCCTCCAATAATGACGACTTTGCTCCGCTCAGTCGCCAAACATTGTACTGTTATTGATACTTAATATACTATTGTTATCTCTCTCTGTACTAATTGTCTTATCTAATGTGTTACCTGCCTGACTGTGCAAGGTATATGGGTTTCTTCACTGAGGAGAAAAGGTACCATAGGGGACGTCCAGCCGAATGAAATTCCATCTGAGGCTGCTACAAGGGTTCCTGAAGGATGAAAATGTAAAATCTTATTAGGATATCACAAACATAGAGGTTGAGGGAAGATGGAGTGAAAAAATCTCAATCTTAGTTACAATTTTACTTTACTTGAATATCTACGATATTTTATTTTGAATGCCTTTTTTATGAATTTTTTTCCCGTAAATTTCTACGCCCAGTAGTTTCCGAGATATGGCCGGAGGCCCGGCCCTACTGAATCACCTTGAATAATCTCTTTAAATCATACTGTTACAGATGATAACTCACGGTCATTATTTCCCCGGTTCAATATACATATGTTATATTATGTATAATAAATGCTGTGTTGTTGCGTGTGTTGTGCTATTTTCACTTAAGAAAAATTATAATCTATTAAATTTTAAAACGTACTTGTATCGCACTATCTGGTACCCGCAGCTTGTGAACATTTAAAAAAAATTGATATTGCAAAAATGCTCTTATAAACATAGCAGTTAATTAGCAGGAGTTGTTATTCTTCCTTATAGGACTTCATGGTTATTCGGATATATTTAGAAGCAATAACAAAATTTTGATAAATATTATTACCAATTTTTTTTCTTGTTATCTGTATTAAATGTAATAATTGAAGAGTATCTAGCGGCAATACAATAATAATTAGACGAGAATCCAAAAGTTTTGCTAGTATTAAGCAAAATACAGAAAGTAGAAAAATAAATTATAGGAAATGTGATATTCTCATGAAAAAAAAAATCTGGGATTTTTCACGTATCATGAAGAACAAGTTGGTGACTAGACTAGTACTCATGTCTTGGAGACCAGTGCCAAGTTGTCGATATTGACGGAAAGAGGTAGGAGAGAAAACTGTTTGTATCCCACAGGGATCCATTCTTGGACCCCTGGTAGCTTTAATATTTGCAAATGATTTACCTCCGATTGTCGATTAGAACAACCTAACAATGTTGGCCGATAACACGTATGACATGAGCAGATAGGTCTTCTAGAAATTGCAGTATACTATACTGATTAATTTAATTAAACAACAGCGAGATAACGTAAATTCAACACAAATTATAATCGCTAGCAAATCCACGGCCACAAAAGAAAATACACACCGAAAAGTGACCATATTTTACAGACAATCCCCAAAATTACAATAAAAATTGTCTTGTATAGGTATACAACATTTTCCTTTAAAATTGTATAGATTGTCGCTAGATGGCGGCAGTGTGGATTTGACATAGAAGTATGTCTACTATGGAATTTTGTTACATTTATCGGTTGCCCTGTATATAGGTAGTATATGACGAAAAAATTAAGTAGAAAAAATATATATTTACTTTCATGATAATACTAAATCTTATATAGAATGCTGGAAACCTTAAATAATCCTTAAGCATACCTGCCGAAGCTGACAAAATACAATAAAATTTTATTATACAAGGCTTGTTGTTTCACGTAGGGTTCCGTTAGATTTAAGAACAATAAATTATTATTTGTATAATAATAAACTTACTTTTTGACGCACCGTAATAAAAGCAATTTTTACTGTGTCAATTTCTATTTAAACAATCATACAGCGAAGTATTTTCGAAAATGATTAATTCGAAGATTTAAATAACCAAATTGTAAAGTCAATTTGTAAACTTCCTACTTTTTATTTTATTTACTGGAAGCGATGGTGAAGTTTTCAACTTGACACCCTGTATAGCGTCCTTATCAGGATCGTATTAAAAGGGATGGAAAATAAGAAATTGTTTTCCCAGAACAGAAGGCGTAAATAATAATTTCTACAAAAATTTCTATAATATTTTAGTTCTTCGACAATATTTCGAGAGCTTATCAATCTATAAGTACAGCATTAAGTAAAGACAAAATATACATTTTGGTCCAACCCCCTCAAAGGGACACGAGCCGCCACGGCACTGGTTTTATTTGTTAATGACACGAACCGATGTGTCGACGTAATAGGTACGATGTTTGGCAATGTGCAAATATTTCATAATTTGTTGTGCGAGAATTTGCCACTCTGATTTCGAAGTTTATATAACCCCTACCTCGTAGATAACAAAATTTTATAGTATCTATAAAGCGCATTTTTAGGTTTATAAGTTTATATTCCTCCTCGCCCCATTAGCCTGGCGCCAGTGGGCAGCAGTCCGGTATAAATACAATTTTTTTTTGGAAAAATCAACAATTCTTGGTCCGATTCAGGGTTAAACTTTTTTTCGACCTGATAACACTTAAAAAATCACAAAAACTAATATTTGGTTAGTAAATTTAATAGTTTTTGAGTTACAACGTGGATGTACAATTATTGCAACATATTAGCGCTAGCTGGGGATTTTGTCGTGAATGTAACACATGAACCATAGACCAGCGTTTCTCAAACTAAGGACCGCGGATCCCTTGCGGGACCGGTGGCAACCCCTTAGGGGTCCGCGAAGCGAATATAAAGGAGCTGCGTAAAAGTAAAAAGCCGTGCCATCCATCTCACTAAGAACATTTGCTGCAACCAGTGATATATTAATTTTTTTTATTAGTTAAAAAAATAACATTCCAATAAAAAATATTTTTAATTAAAGGTAATTAAGAGGTATGGCAATTTAGGGGTGCAATATTATTTGGGGAGAATCGTAAAATCGTGAGAAGTCGGAATTTTATAGGATATTTTAATTAAACGAGTGATATATGACCATGAATAAATATGAAAATAAGAGAAAAATAAACTGCACGACAAATATGAACAAATTTTATTTTTTCTTTCCATATACAACGTGTCCAGGAGAAGGAGGGCCAGTACAGGGATCTCGGAAACCATAAGAGATACGAAGTCGGTTAAGTGTAGGTAAAGTTGCGCATTTACGTGCCTAATAATATGCCGTTTAGAAAGTTTAATAATTCCGAGTAGTTCCGGAGATATCCGGAAAAACCGAAATTCTGAAAAACCGTTTTATTGTTTTCCTGGGTCTTTTTTAGATCGAATTCTAAAGTAAATTGCACTTTTACATTGCCACTTTTCCCGCTCTATCTAACAGCGTTAATTGTTTTGTAATTCGACGAGTCGTCTTCGAAGGGCCATTATCATCTTTCTTTTTTTAAATACGGTCCTGTTTTTCTCATATTGGAATTTGAGAGCTTTTTTTCTTCCGAATACAACGATGTATGGCACATTGTGGTTTAATGACGTTTCGAGGGTTTTTTAACAACATCAGCAAATTTTGGGATATGGTCCTGTATTTCTCCTAATTTTATAAATAATATCTCATAAGTAAGCTCTAAATTTTTAACTTATGTTAGACTAGTTCAATAAATAACAAATAATTTAATAATAAACCACAAATAAGTGAACACAAAAATCATACCAAAACAGTAATAAAACGAACAACCAAAAAAGGAAGGAACTACATAATCAGGTGTTGAAAATGATTCCGTTATTCTCTAAGCACAAATAACATCTTCTAACTGCCACATAACAGTTTTTTGAGATAAAATAAAACATGCGATAGAACATCAAACTTTTCAGCATTTGTAAGATTGTGATCCATATTTTCTGGAAAATAGAAAATCTTAAAACGCTTTCAAACTATCACAATGGAAATGTCAAGTGAAACAAATCACGAGTCACCATCTTAATTTTTTTTTTGTTTCAAACGCCTACTTTTCTTTTAAATCTCGAATCAACAGAAGTTTGAAATAATGTTTCTGTATTTTGTTCACTTATTTGTGGTTTATTATTAAATTATTTGTTATTTATTGAACTAGTCCAACATAAGTACAAATTTATAGCTTACTTATGAGATATTATTTATAAAATTACGAGAAATACAGGACCGTATCCCAAAATTTCCTGATGTTGTTCAAAAACCCTCGAAACGTCAATAAACCACAAAAAAACCTCTCAAATTCCAATATGAGAAAAACAGGACCGTATTTAAAAAAAGAAAGTTGATAATGGCCCTTCGAAGACGACTCATCGGATTACAAAACAATTAACGATGTTAGATAGAACGGAAAAAGTGGCAATGTAAAAGTGCAATTTACTTTCGAACTTAGGATCAAACAAATCCAGGAAAAAAAATTTAACGATTTTTCAGAATTTCGGTTTTTTTCGGATATCTCCGGAACTACTTGGAATTTTAAAACTTTCTAAACGGCATATTATTAGGCACGTAAATGCACAACTTTACCTCCATTTAACCGACTTCGTATCTCTTACGGTTTCCGAGATCCCTGTACTGGCCCTCCTTATCTTGGACTCGTTGTAAAGGTAGGTACATAAACATGGAACAAAAGAAAATATTCTATCGCAAAAACAACTATACTTAGATATATGAAAAAAAAATAAAACGTAAAACTCAAAAATAAATTCATAAATAAAACAACTACACATAAAATGACAAAATTTAAAAATCAGTCGGCAAAATAAAGAACAAGCTTCCTAAAAATCATTTATATGCATATTTTAATAATTGTTATATTCATTAACACTTTATTCATCAACCGAAGATGAAGACTCTCGAGATATTTTTAGAGTATAAAAAATCGTGAGTTCCTATACATTTATCATGAGATCCGATACAGAATCGTGAGAACTCACGATGAATCGTGAGATGTTGCACCCGTGTATGACAGGCTGGGGGTTCACAAAGAAATTCAAAAGGGGTTGGTGGTCAAACTAACCTGAAACTGCAGCCAGAATCTGTGGACCGGTATCTTTAAAAATATTCACATTTTTAATTTTCATTTTCACTCAGGTACTTTTAAACACTACAGTCGCACTAGTGTACACTGTTCCACAGCCAAATCTATAAAGAAACTAACTTAACAAATTTGGTTAAAATCAGACAATGCATTTAAATCGGTTTTGACAGAGAGGTTATCACTTGAAATGAACTTATTTTCGTTAGTTAAAATTTCGGTGTACCATTACACAATAACGATCAAATCAACAAAATGTCACGACAAAGAGCTGATTTTCAAATATATATGTGTACTTCTGCAGAAAATAAAATAGATTAGAGAAAGCAATGTGTTGTAATTGCCTGGATATTTTGAAGGATTACGCAAAAATCTCTGTTAATTGTAAATTAAGTAAACATTTCTATGTACCCAAGGCTGATTATAACAATTGAGATGTTTTTAATTGTCGTCGATTGAGGGATGTCTCATTTTGTCAAACTTTTATTGCCGTTTTGTCGTATTTAAACACACAACGTTTCGGTTAGAGGTATGCATGACCATTCGAGAATAATTTTGTTTCTAAACGAATTCATTTCATATATTTCTTTGCGAATACAATTTCTTGTATTGTAAAATACAGGGTGTTATGGAAATGACGTATTATATTTAAACCGGCAATTCCTGAGATAAAGACAAATTGAAGAAAAATAGCCATAAATGGCGCTTTCAATTCATTCAGCGGTAAAAGTGACCTGACGTCAAACCAGAAAACCACCTGTGTGGCACTGCGACACATGTAAGCATCCAAGGAATTCTGGCCGATGTTGTCATATGTACACCTTAAACTCTTCAGACAAAATAAAATAATTTAAACACTTTTCCATTCTGTAATACCTTTTTGTACAATTATTTGAAGAACATTTACGACGGACTATGTTTTAAACAACCCGAAAAAACATATGGAATAGTAATAGCCACGTACGTCACTAGGGCAAATGCCAATGACCTCTTGACGCCTTACATCGGCTGAGCGAAGTAGCTTCATATAGCGCCGCCCGCTTGCGTCTGTTAGTTGAAGACCAACCAGCGGCCGGATACGTTGTGTCTCGTCGATCACCAACACACTCTCAGCAATCCGCTCTGTTTTTTCGGTTTACGCGTGTATCTTGCCCGTCCATAAATAATCTTTGAATATTGTTTTTATTGACGCGTTTCTTCTGGACGTCAAATTTCGTCGCGTGTAATAATCTGTATTATTGTATTTTCAAAAGCTAACTATCGGTTCTGTTTCACTATTACTGTGTGTACATAAAGTGTTTCCAGGAGTGTTCCCATCAAAACGAAAAAAAACTGATTGTGTTTGTGCCTGGATTTCCTGGCTCTTTAGGTATAAGGATAAATACAAGTAGGTAGAAAATAATTTATTTTTATAATTTGATATGGGATTTCAGTTTTACATTAAGTTTGGCAACATTGCCATGCTCTGGGTGAAATGTTGTACAGTAGCGCGGACTGACCTGTGAATAAGAGTGTGTATTACCCCACTTTTAAAACGGTCGATTTAAAAAAAATTAAATATGTAGCGCTTCTCTAGGGCACCCAAGGAGTCACCCATTTAAATATAATACGTCATTTCCATAACACCCTGTATATTCCGCCGCCATTGTGATAAAAGAAAATTGTTCAAAAACGTAATACCCCGGGTATGAGAATGAAAAATTGTAAAATTCTTAGTATTTGTTCCAAGGTATTTGAGGTGGAAATATGACAACATCGACTAACATTCACTGACGTCTTTTGATACTTGACCTGCGACAATTAATTGCGTACATCTCTCGCCAAAGCATACCACGTGGGTTTTTGGGGTTTGACATAAAAGGCGGCTTGGCTTATCTCGTTCATTAATTCAAAGCTTCATTTATGGTTAATTTTCTTCAATTTATTTTCATCTCAGGATTCGTGGGTTTTTTATATAATACCTAAGCAATTTCTATAACACCCTGTATATGTACAACTAATGCGCTATTATGGACGTATTTGGACAAGATTCACATCAATTTTATAATTCCAAGATATACCTATTTATTTATCTCGTAACTCCCATTATCACCATGCAATTAAATCATAAAATGACTTTTATTTAGACCCCCTACAAATAATAATTATTCTTTTATTTAAATTAATAATATCGTCCAGGGTCACCAGGAAGTGAGATATATATTTCTTATCGTAATTATGCATAATATGTATGATATGTCATAGAATTTTTATTGAAAACTGCATTTATAACAAAGAATTAAACCACAATGGGATTTGATTAAAGAATTAAACCGCAATTCGAAAGCGATTTCTTGGAAACTACTACTTAAAAAAATAATAAAATATGGTATTATTGGAAAGCGATTTACACCACCTTTAAAATGATGCGCAACTTGACATCCCCTTCCTGTTTAAGAATTTAAGGGGAACATTTACCACTCTCATAGGGATAACGGCTAAACCACGAAGGCTACACATATTCTTTAAAAGCATCCCTCTTCACAATAAAATTGAGGTGTTTTTTCGATTTTTATTATTATTTACTGCAAGCGAGATATTAGGGATGGGAAGTTTTCAAATTGACACAAAGTAAATACTTAATGGATACACTTTTCAACCCACAGGGCCAACACTCCATTCATAAATCTGTTGGAAAGTGAGTTTGTGATTGTTTGAAATGTTATTGAAAATCAGTAATGGGTGGAAGAGTGACAAAACATGTTGGTCTCGCTAATGGCAACAATGTTGAAGTCTGGTTAAATCAAAGATCTTACAAGGTTAAATCCAATAACGTTTAAAAGGTTATGGAGCGGTCATCATCGTGTGGGAGCGGAGCTAGTCGTATAATTTACTTTGAGATTCTTTACGTTTAACTATATTATCTATTCAAAAAGTGTAGTTTCGAATATTGGATATTTATAAAAAAGATAGAAATATTGATCCAGTTTTTATATACAGTGTATCCAAGGATGGATTTAACTATTTATGCTTAGCATCAATATTTTTGGTGTATTCATTACTGGATGATACTCTCCAGATATAAAAGTGTATATTTCTAGCCAAATTGTCATATTTATCACTAAGACATCTTGCAAAATCCCAATTAAAAATTTGTAAATTTGACAATTACAACTGGTTTAAGGCCACTAAGGCATATTGTACAATAAAGTGATTAATTAAATAAGTAAATTAAAATAATATGTACCTAAACAAGTTAGATCAAATATATAAAAATAAATTATATAAAACCTGTCTTCACGTACTTGTTACACTGCAAACGTTGTTTAAATATAGAAAAATAAAGATGTAAAATATTTTGACGGGACTGTTCCTTTCTTCAGTATTTTATTCCCATGTACATTACCTACATAATCTTCTTTTGTGAAGTGTTTCTCACAAATAACTGTTGTATCACCTGGACTATAATTATTCCTTCTAAGGGCATGTATCCAAATTTGCCGTAGGCTACGGCCCTTTAGTATCCTAACGAAGTGGATAAACATTTGGTACATTCTTAAACAAACCGAATTTTCATAGTGATGCAAACTCAAAATCAAATTTCTAAATATATTTACTAACCTGTCAAATTTTAAGTTGAACAAACCCAAATTGTAATTTAACACCATTGCATCTTCTAGTGAAGTATTTTATGGCCGCACAAGACTCAACCATCTTGTAAATGCAAGATTTATATTAAGAAATAAACCAACTCGACTGCTTTTTGCCCGGACTAGCACCACGGACCGGTCCATAACCTTTTAAACGTCAATGGTTAGTCAGAAATCATATCAATACAATCATATTAAAACATAACCATACTTACCGAATAAAAGATAAATCCTTGCTTAAATGATCCACTCTTTTACAAACTATACATGAACCATCATTGTTTATAATAAAGACGCTTTTTCACCAATACTCACAAAAAAAAAAAAAAAAACCAAGTATATAAACACTCCCTTAAAAGCGGTTAGCAGCGAGTAGCAACAGTGTATTATTTACTATAATCCGATACATTGATAAAGTTTGATCGTTTGCCATCGAGCGTAGTAACTTTTAGCTTGATGTTGTCAGAGTGCAGTCGGTTTATTTCAAACTTTTATGTATAATAATAATATTTTTTTTCTAAATCTCTCAAGGCCTATTCACAATTTATATTAAAATTATTGGGAAATACATTTATTTTAAAAGCAATTGCGGATTAACCTTAAACCAGTTGCAATTGTCAAATTAACAAATTTTTAATTGGGATTTTGCAGATACCTTAGCGATAAATAGGACAATCTGGCTATGCTGCAAGCATAACAGCAAGGTGGGGAGTGCACGTTTACAATCCTTACGTCGACTTCAAATGTAAACAATTCTATCTGGAGTTTGTAAGATCTTTGTTACAACCCAACTACAATACAGGGTTGTCAGGAAAGATTGAAGCAAATGAAAAAGGAATGTATTTTAAAATACTAATATGTATTTCAATTTATTCTCAAACTCTAAATATTACTTTACCGTTTGTTCGGTAAAAAGGTGAAAAATTTTACAAATATATCAAATAATTTTATTGGAGAATGCTTCGTTACGCCCACGCGTTTCACCCAAAGGTATTGTAAACTACAGATCTCATAATAATCCATTCATAAAACTCTTGGAAAGTGAAGTTGCGATTGTGTGAAATGTTATTAAAAATCAGTAATGGGTGGAAGAGAGAACTACATGTTTGTTGGCTGAATGGCAACAATGTTGAAGTCTGGTTACATCAGATGGTTAAATATTAAAACATAACCATACTTACCAATGAAAAGATAAATCCTTGGCCATGATTGTTTATAACAAAGACCAAGCAACCGAAATATATAACAATCCGTTAGATCAAAGGACAAATATCGCAATGTTTACGAGATTAGTATTCATTCACCTTTTGCTTATCGTATTTGTAAAATAGAAATAGATGTTGCCAGAGTGCAGTTGGATTAGATCAAGATTCGTTTGATACTTTTAAGTATAATAATATTTTTTTAAAGAATCTCTCTTCGCCTTATCACAGTTTATAGTAAAATTATTGGGAAATAAATTTATTTTAAGAGCAATTGCGGATTAATCTTAAACCAGTTGTATTTGCCAAATTATCAAATTTTTAATTGGGATCTTGCAAGATACCTTTGCGATAAATAATCTGGCTATGCTGCAATAATGACCGAAAGAGGTGGGACAGGTTAATGTACATTTTTCCATCTGTTGGTTGTAATATCTTTGGTTTCACCATATTTCAAAATAAAAAGACATCAAAATTTAATGCCGGTGTAACGTGCAAAACAGTAATATCTTTTCAGAGAAAAATTGGTTGGTACCGACTAATTAATTTTTTACAACGATGTTTATTACTTAAGCTCTAAGTAATTATATAGTATAGGCGTCAAATTCGTAGTTTTCTTTGACTCAAGTTCTATTATATTAAAAATAAAGTAATAAATTAAATCTGTACAGTTTATACAGTGTGATTACCGAAATACTATTAAGAAACATAGGTACTGAATATTTTTCCAGAACCTCGGCCTTTTATCACATCAATTTACACCGGAAGTAGCTACCAATTTTGATGCTTTAAATACAACGTAGCAATTGTTCTTCCATTTTTAAATTTTACCCACGATTTAATATACAGGGTGTTATGGAAATCACGTATTATATTTAAACCGGCAGATCCCGAGATGAAAATAAATTGAAGAAAAATAACCATAAATGGCGCTTTGAATTATTAAGCGAAATATACACTTTATATGAAATCTCAAAATTTACGTGGCCGCTCCTGAGGCCCTTCGCAATCAATATTTTATTGAGATAGTCTCCAGGTCCAAAAAAGGTTAGCGCATTATAGGCGATGTTGTCATATTGCAGCACATAATTCTAAACGCACGTGTTCAGTTTTTGACAACAACGTCTTTGACGCGCGCTATCACTTCTTTTTCAAACTTTTTAGAAACAAAAAAACTACAATTTTAAGGTACATACTCTCTTACCTAACACAAAAAGTCTGTTTTTCAACAGAACCAACAGTAGATAATATCACACAAATTTGAAATCACATCACAACATTTATTATTATGAATTATGTCACAACAAAAAAAAATGGGCAATACAACTAACAAAACGTTTAAAATTCGTATACGTCAAGCACGTGGAACCCTCGACGTCGTGGAACCATCCTCGTTCCACTCCCGAGTCTCGAAACATACTGAAGTATGAAGCAGCGCGCGGCCGGTATTCAAGCTACGGCGAGACACGCGGTGTGATCAGTGTGATCTGACAACACTGTTAGTATACTTTAGTGACCCACATTGTTGCTAAGTGAATCCCGATGGAACGGGACGACAGTATGTGGGTAAAAAGGTTTTTTTTTACCTTAGTATTTTGAAATTCGATTTAAAAAAAAGTATGTAGACTTTCTCTAGGACACCCAAGGAGTCACCCATTTAAATATAATGTCATTTCCATAACACCCTGTATTTTGTAGAACTGGTATAACACATGGGCGCCGGTAGGGGGTTGCAAGAGGGTGCACATGCTCTCCCCTGGCTCTGGAATTATCAATGCAATCAACCATTTTATCAATAAACTGACTACCATCTTATTCTTATTTCTAAAAAAAATTTTGGTCCCCCACCCTTGAAAAATTTTTCAATAAATTGACTATATCATCCTATTTCTAGAAAAATTTTGCACCTGTTGCAAATCTTTCTGCCTATGCACTTGGTTATGCGTCTAAATTGAATAGTTTCTGAGATATTGGCATTTGAAAAATCGTGCATCTTTGAGAAAACTGGTTGCGCATTCGTATATCTTATACTTTAATTTTTTATACATATCTTTGAAATAATTATAAGTTCCCGTTTAACGGGGTTCCGGTTAGGCGGAAATTGAAAATCTAAGATTGGAATAATGATGCTACAGTTTGTTCAGAATCTTGAGTAAAATTCAAATAAACCTCAGTATAACTGATAGTTAAAGAGGGCAAATCGAAAAAAATACCCAGGTAAAATATTAAGAATCTTAAAAATTTCTAACGGAAGCTCGTCGCGAATCACCCTGTATAGAAACTACAAGAATAATAATTGTTGTTCGTTTCACAAGAAAATTCGTGTGTAGGTACTGACTACTATACTTGGTTGTATTGTTACGGCCAAAACAATGAATTAACATATAATATGTTATTTATTTAGTAAATATGTTTGTTATCTTCAAAATCATTGACGAAATAAGTACATCAAAACATTTAAACAAAGATTTGTGAAACAAAATAAGTAGTACATATTATGTACTGTAAAGTCCTCTAACCTGGCAAATTACGTGGTATGTATTCAGTTTCTTGTCCTAACTGTACAGCTCAAATATACTCAAAAATTAAAAAAATTCTTTTGCTCAACTATGTGAGAAATGTAAACAACAGCCACAAGCCTGGAAATGCCGGTTTTAAAATAAAAAAGTTATTTTTAAATACTTAATATGACAAAATTTGTATTTCACAATATAGGCGCCACAAAACAAAAATTTCACGTGAAAGTGAAACAACCATTTAAAGCTTAGGTAAATATCTGAAAATAAGTTTGTCAATTTCTTGTTTAATGCGTTGTGGCAAAAATGATCGAAGTTAAAGCTTTTTAAATTTCAAGATCAATATATGCCCTTGTACAGCCATTTATTTTTTTTAATAATCAAACACACGCACTATAGGAAAATTCCTTTAGGGAACTCAGGGAGTGGTGCGTGTGCGCAAAAAGCGATTCACGTTGGTTTTGAATCGTTGGAGGTTATATTCGTTGGGAAAAACGACCTCGGGAAGGTCGATCCATAAGGATGAAGTCCTCCAGATGAAAGAATTCTTAAATAATGAAGTTCGAGGAGGACTAAGCTTAACCACATATGAATGGGCGGCAGTGGTTCGTCGTGTATTTCTGATATTCGCCGTTGTGGGCGGAATTAAGAGGGCAAGGTCAGCCGAGCACTTTCCATGAAAATATCTGTAGAAGAGAGTCAAATCCCCAACCTGTCTTCGATGTTCTAGGCTGAAGAGGTTCTTCGTCAGCTCGTGGTCTCCAATCAGACGAATGGCCCTCCTTTCGATGTTTGGGTGCAGAGCTCCAGACATGAGAGCAGTACTCTAGTGATGGTCGAATCTGGGCTTTGTATAGTGTCAAAAGTTGTTGAGGTGTGTACAACTTTCTGGTTCGGAAGAGTACACCAAGTTTCTGAGAAGCTATCTTGGCGATTGCCACAACGTGGTTATGCCAAGACATATTTCCTCCCAGATTAACGCCCAGCAAATTAATAGATGAAGCCAGTGGGATTGCGTGTCCGTCCATGACTATATCCGGTTCGGTAATGTTAACCTTTTTAGAGAAAACGGCTGCCTGGGTTCTTTTAGCGTTAAATTCGACTTGGTTACTGTCACCCCAAACCAAAATTCCTGAAGTTGTTCAAAAAATCCTCGAAACGTCATTAAACCACAATGTGTCATACATCGTTGTATTCGTAAGAAAAAAGCTATCAAATTCCAATAGCAGAAAAAAGAAAGTTGATAAAGGCCCTTCGAAGACGACTCGTCGGATTACAAAACAATTAACGCTGTTAGATACAGCGGAAAAAGTGGCAATGCAAAAGTGCAATTTACTTTAGAATTCGATCTCAAAAAACCCAGGAAAACAATAAAACGATTTTTCAAAATTTCGTTTTTTTCCGAAACTCCTCGGAATTTTAAAACTTTCTAAACGGCATATTATTAGGCAGGTAAATGCGCAACTTTACCTCCATTTAACCGAATTTGTATCTCTTACGGTTTCCGAGATCCCTGTACTGACCCTCCATCTTGGAAACGTTGTAGATTGCTGCTGTCTAATTTTGAAATTAAAATAAAGTTCCTATTTTTTTGTAAATTCGATAACTTATGCCGCAACGCACTAAACAAAAACGGTCAAACTTGCTTGGAGATATTTACCGAAGCATTTAAAAGGCTGTTTTACTTTTACGTGCATTTTTTTTAACAAAACGACAAATCACTTTCTTTTTCGCATTGTATAATACTGAAAAGCCGTTCCTGGTCAAAAGCGGTACCCGCCACTCAATTCGCACAAAACCACGATTAAAAATCAGAAAACTTTATTCAAATCGGTTGAACCTCCTTCGAGCTATGGAGTTTTAAGATGAGGATCCCATATTAGCAATCAGAGCCATCTATGTTGCATCAATTTAATTAAAAAATGGGGGGTTTTTGGTAGGTTAGAAAGAGACGAGAGTAATCAGCTGATCAATATTTATTTTCGTGAAGTTCTAGCCGTTAATAATAAAGTTTCTTAGTTAATTTATTGATATTTAGATTGTCTGACATGTCGACTGGGGTATCAACAAGTTTTAGTAAGATCTGTGACAAAAATTTGAAAATTGTTCATATTTGAAATTGTTATTATTATTCTTATAACATTATATTTTTTAACGCAATTTTTTCATACCGATTTCCCATCCTTTAACTTTACGAATCCAGTTTTAGATTAGAAAAAAAAATTAAGTATATTTGGCTAAACGTTCGCATAAAATAGTAGTTCTTAAAAATTAGGGTAAAACAAAACAGGTTTGATGATCTCTTTGTCGCCCAGTCTATTTAAATGTAAACAAAATAATATTGGTAATATAAGTTATATATTGTATTTCTTTAATACTTTAGTTTTTTTTACATATCTTAATGGTACATATTATTAAAATGAACTACAATATAAAAAAATAATAAATATTAAATCACAAAAAACGAATAATAACGAATCTAGTACAAAAGTATATAATCACAGAAAAAAATTAAAATCACAAAAAAATCACAGAAGAAAAAATATAATACGTTCGCTGGTGGTACACTATGAAGGTGCAGATACACCAAAAAAAAATCAAGCAAGAACGAACAATCCATTCTACGGGATTAATCGTCTGGTGTAGATACTTTTCTGCTCGAGCAAACACTATTTATTTGCTTATATTCACCGTTGTTCGAGACCGAAGCGGTACATCCCAGGAAGTCGAGTTCCTGCTTGTTTGATAGTGACAATATTTCGTCGTCGTTAGAATTATTAATTTGTTAAAAAAATTACGGATTATCAGTAGTGACTAGGGAATCCAAGCCCGCAAATGCGGGATCCCGCGGGATTGACATTGCGCGATTAAACGTGCGGGATTTCCGGGACTCGGTGTGGGTGCTGTATGTTAATAAAAAGTTGTTTTATGCAATTAGAAACAGAGTAGAATAGCAGGAAAATATTTATTGCATATAGGTACAATACAATAGTACGACTAGTTTAACGGTTACATGTTATATTGATTTTGAAAGTATTTTCGGCGAAAAGATAACATGTTTAATGTTTCATCTTTTAGATTCGATCTGATTTTATTGCACATGTATCCTGCGGCTGAAAACGCACGTTCAGCTTCGACACTTGTCGGCAGAATAGATTTTACACAATTTGTGGCCCTCTGATTCGAATAGTTGACGCATATCGGTGGATGTGATAAACGTACTAAAAGGTATACCATCTTTAGCTACCATTCGAGACACTCTTTCCTCCATCGAAACTTTTTTCTCAGATGAAAAAAAATCTGTAATTTTCATTTTCTTAGGTAGCACAGAAGAACCACTAACATCTGAGCGCTTAGCAATAGAACTAAACGAACTACTCGAACTGCTGGTACTAGCTTTCATTTCCTGTGTTATTTTATCAATATCAACACTACTGCTGCTGCTCTGGACTTTCAAATTAATATTATGCTTTGTTTGTAAGTGGGTGTGAAGACCTTTGGTGGAACGAGCAGATATTTTGATAATGCTATGGCATAACTTACATTTAGCTGTAAGACCATCTTCAGACTTTAAAAAATAATTCCAAACTAAACTTGAACCTTTATTGTCTTTGTAAACTACAGTGACACTCATTTTTATGATTGCTGTTTAAATTCCATGTATTATATTCAACCACTTGATAAATGTCACTAGATACTAGTAGAATAACGCCCTTACTTTGGCATGTACGCATGGCGGGGAATCCCCGACGCGTTGACAAAAAATACCGCAGTTCATTGTTTGCTATCCCGCAAATCCCGCGGATTCGCGGGATCGATGGGCTCAATTGCGGGATTAAAGTTTGGGTGCGGGATTAGATTCCCTAGTAGTGACACATTCGGATTTAAAAAACTGAGCACAAACAAACATCAGCTAGCAGGAGCAAATCTTTGCGCTGGCTTACTTTTTGGTGTATCCGCACCTTAAGCGTCATTACTATAAAATATAATATAAAATGGCGAATGCGTTACCGCCGTAAATAAACTTATACAGGGTGTTACAAATTCGGCCTTCACCATTGGGATTTCTGAAACGGCAAGAGATTATGGGCGTAATAATATACCGTGAAAAATCAGAAATAAATACAGGGGTTTTCAAAATATTTGGAAAAATCTAAAATTTTGCGTTTTGGATTTTATTTTTTCCTGGTCTTGTTCGAAGATATGTCCAAAAATAAATTTCACTTTCTCATTGCTAGGTACTTCTATTCTCCATAAGGTGGCATTATCAGATCTTTCATGCGACGTTTCGTCTTTGGGTCACCATCATCAACTTAATTTTTTTAAATACGATATTAGATCTTTCTGTTCTGAAAGACTGAAATCCGTTTTCCGACGTTTTGTTCCTTGATTGACCATCTTCATTAAAATGCCCCTAGTACAGTAGACGGCAACCTTTTGAGATGGAAGAGCCAAAAGTTATAATTTACACAATCTCTCAGGTTTTAAAGAGCCACTAAAGGCCGCAATTTGACATCGAAATAGACACAACTTGACATCGATAGAGCCGCCGACCCCTGCCCTAGTACGTTCCTGTAATTTACTTTTCTTTTAAATTCGATAATTCGAAAATGTAAAAACAAACCAAAATTTATTTATATTAATAAAATTAATTAAGTAGAAATTTGATACAACTATTAGTTTGAAATACAAAAACAGCAGTAGTACGTAATATCAATAAATGACAGAAATAGCAATAATAATTTAAATATCTTAAGTTTCTTCGAAACAAATTTAAATTACAGGAACGTACTAGGGGTATTTTAATGAAGATTTAAGGAACAAAACGTCGGAAAACCAGTAAGTGTTGTATACCACTGAACGTAGATTTCGGTCCTATTTCATAACTTAAACGAAAAAATCCAGTTGATGATGGTGACATAAAGACGAAACGCCGCATGAAAGATATGATGATGCCAACTTGTGGAGAATAAAAAGTAGCGACGAGAAAGTGAAATTTATTTTTGGATATCTCTTCGAACAAAGTCAGGAAAAAATAGAAACCAAAACGATAAATTTCAAATTTTTCCAAATATTTTGAAAGTATTGATTTTTGATTTTTTCGCGGGATATTATTGGGCCCATACTTACGCAACTTTTCCCCAATTTAACCAACTTCGTATCTCTTACCGTTTCCGAAATCCCAATGGTGGAGGCCGAATTTGTAACACCCTGTATAGTTGATATTTTATCTGATCAAATTCCAACAAAAATAAAAATCCTCTCTTAAAATACATTTTTTTTGGCAGCCCGGCGCTTTCTGGTAAAATGTAAAGTCAAATAATTTCAAAATAAATTTTTTCAAATGAGTTACTATCACAGTTTTTAAACATTTGCTGTTGTTTTATTTCTAATATTTCCTTAGGAGTATTAAATGACTCATAACAAAACAGCAACAAAGTAATATGTACATAAATATAACTAACACACTATGTACGATATAATTTAAAAGAGAATTTTTATTTCTTTCGAAATTTTATAAGAGAATAAAATATCAACTATAATAAGAGTATTACCGGTCAATATCTCGACTAGATCAAGCGTCTCAATTAAATAACACTATACAGTGGCGTGTCGCAGGAGTCGTCCAAGGAGGAAGGGGGTTTAAGTATATATAAGTGAACAAAGAAAAATGTATGTGAAAATGTGTTGCTGCTATTTCTATTATTAATAATTGACATCCATAACATGTTTTATTATTTATTTTAGGAATATATAATTATACAGGGTGTCCGGGAACATGTAGGAAATCTCCCGGATATGAAGAAAACACGTGAAAAGAATACTATAGGTTCATATAAACTTCTTTCGTATCGGCCTCCTCTTCGGAGATATGGGCTCCCAAAGAGCACCAATGGAATCAAGTTTTTTACACATAATTATTGAACCACCTGGTATATTTCAATTATTTTTTAATATGATGTATACCAGGTAAGACTCGTCAAATTACTACCCAAGAAACTGTTGTGAATTACTCACAGCTGCAGGGACGGACTAGCTGTAACACTCATGGGCCCTGATGAGAACTTTGGACAATGTTTTTTACATACCTTTAACTATTGGCTAAAAATTAAGTACTCTTCATTCATGTCGCTAATCCTAACCGTTTTCGAAAAAACGGTATTTCATATAAATCATGTGCTTCGGGTATTTCAATAAAAGATACATCTTTGTTCCGATCCAATTTTCAACCTTGAAGATTCCGCTTTTTCATATTTAGCCCATGAGCAGTTAGGGGACTCAGTGTAAATAAAATGACGTTTTCTCGAAAACGGTTAGGATTAGCGACATGAATGAAGAGTACTTAATTTTTAGTCAATAGTTAAAGGTATGTAAAAAACATTGTCCAAAGTTCTCATCATACAGGGCGTAAAAAAAATGGGCTCATGAGTGTTACAGCTAGTCCGTCCCTGCAGCTGTGAGTAATTTACATCAGTTTCTTGGGTAGTAATTTGACGGGCCTTAGCTGGTATACATCATATTAAAAAATAATTGAAATATACCAGGTGGTTCAATAATTATGTGTAAAAAACTTGATTCCATTGGTGCTCTTTGGGAGCCCATATCTCCGAAGAGGAGGCCGATACGAAAGAAGTTTATATGAACCTATAGTATTCTTTGCACGTGTTTTCTTCATATTCGGGAGATTTCCCACATGTTCCCGGACACCCTGTATATCATCATTATCATTACATATCATATATGTAATGTCATAAATTGTTCTCGAGGCATTCACGGATTACTTTTTTATTTGACACCCTCGTAAACAAAGCCTCTAGAATACCTAATTAAAATATTCCCCTTTCCTCATGAAACCTCCTGTATATAAAAAAAAACCACCTCCTCCCGCATCGCCGGTTAGCTCCTTATAGTAGGAATCTAAACCAAATAATCACATAAAATATAATCACAACAGGAACAAAATTGACATCATTAACTCAAAATACTGGGAACTTTTAACAATACCGATTATTTTCAGTTGGAAATCATTGAAAATATATCAACAAAAGTGTGTATAACTAAAAAATAAATAAATTAGCAGAAATAAATGCAGACCATCCATATACAACAAACAAAATATATTTATTGAATTTTACAGTGTACTCCGGTTATAAAGTATTCATGGATTCCCGATGAATCTATGTTATATTTTTATGAAATAAATATACCTAAATACCATGATATTATTCTTTCATTTCACTTACCATCAAATACTTAAAACTTTTTCATAAGAGAATTAAAAATGCTAACAACAAAGTGTATCTCCATAAAGGCCGTATTAGACTAGGCAATTTTTTCTCTTGCGCCGGCAATTATAATGGCACGTATTCATGCGCAGTAAACCGTTTTCGATCAGCTGGAGCATTGTCAACGGTCAGAACAGCACTGGGTACTGTCAAAATCCCTAAAATATCCCCAGAATTAGAGATGTGCAAACCTGTTCGTTTTGATTACCAGTTAAAGCAGCTACTGCTATTTACAAATAGGAGGTGCAAAAAGTTGCTGAATTAGCAGTCCATAAGTTTAATAAAGAATATAAACTGCTAATTTAAGTACCAGTAGGTTTAAATGGCCATTACCTGTTCATACCTGGTTCGGCCAAATAATAAACAGTTAAAAATAACAGAATAATCCATGTCTACCCAATTGCGCCGGCAAGGGCAATTAAAATGGCGCCTGCCCCATTTCTGGTAATGAGAGACAGCTGATCGGGAACAGTGTACTGCGCATGAATCCGTGTCATTTTAATTGTCAGAAGAGTAGAATTTCTGACTGTAGTACGGAGAACGGTGTAATGCGCCTGAATCCTTGAATTATAATTGCCATTGCTGGCGCCATAAAAATTCCCGAGTGTAATACGGCCTTAAGTAATTTAAAAATAACTCGCACCATAACGTCAATTCGCGGGCCAAACAAAATTGAAACGCCTAGCGCTATAGCCGGAGTCCACTGTAATTATAATACGGTATGGTATATTGACCATCGTTGATATTACATGAAAAGAACAACTTTAAATGCAAAAGTATCTTGGTTGCAAGACAATAACAAAATTAGTTACGTCGCACCAGGAAATGCCAAAATCTCGGGTTGACTATAAACTACGAATTCTGTAAAGCTAAGAATGTTTTTAAAATACGCGGCTCTCGCTACCAAGAAACTTTCATGTCAAGTATTTCTTTAAAATGTAGGACAACAGGAAGCTCTCAACAATTGCCCTCCTCATTATAATACGGTATGTTACACGCTCTTTCGTTGCCTCTAATTTTTAAGCCTCTCCGTTTTGTCGATTCGCACGAGTAACTAATGAAAATAGTTATTGTTTAGTTGTTTTTTTTCGAAAATAATTATCGCAGAACAAAATCAATTTTAATAATTATTGTTTTAACTGATAGAAAACAGATTCGAGAGTTTGGGGCTCAGTATCATAGACTTTACGTGTGAAATGATAGTAAAAAATGATGGAATGTCGCATTGATTGTCTATTAAACGTTTTTTCAACAACAATACACCTTGTATACCATTAGTACCAAAGATATTGTGAACTACAGATTCCATAATCCATTTGTAAAAATCTTGAAAGTGAAGCTGTGATTGTGTGAAATGTAATTGAAAATCAGTAATGGGTGGAAGAGAGAACTACATGTTTGTTGGCTGAATGGCAACAATGTTGAAGTCTGGTTACATCAGATGGTTAAATATTAAAACATAACCATACTTACCGATGAAAAGATAATCCTTATTTAAATGATCCACTCTTTTACAAATTACACATGATTGTTTATAATAAAGACGATTTTTCACCAATAATCACAAAAAAAACAGAAAGCAAAATCTATAACAATCCGTTAGATAAAAGGACAAATATCGCAATGTTTACGAGATTAGTATTCATTCGTCCTTTGCTTATCGTATTTGTAAAATAGAAATAGATGTTGCCAGAGTGCAGTTGGATTAGTTCAAGATTCGTTCGATACTTTTAAGTATAATAATATTTTTTTTAAAGAACCTCTCATCGCCTTTTCTCAGTTCATAGTAACATTATTGGGAAATAAATTTATTTTAAGAGCAATTGCGGATTAATCTTAAACCAGTTGCATTTGCCAAATTGACAAATTATTAATTGGGATTTTGCAAGATACCTTTGCGATAAATATGTCAATCTGGCTATGCTGCAATAATGACCGAAAGAGGTGGGAAAGACTGTTTGCAGTCGTTGCGTAGGCTAGAAATTCCATTTTTCCATCTGTAGTTCGTAATATCTTTGATTAGTACCCTAATATAAACTGCTGACCATTTGCTTTCGAGCAAGAAAAATTTTGCCTAAATTTAAAAGTTAATATTTTTTGAACCAGATATGTCATCGATCTCCGGTTTTTAATTGTTGATAGATTTGTCCCTTAGGAAACAATTGCCAAAGTTGGATTGTCTTAAACTGTCAGAAAATTTTATATACAGGGTGTTAAAGAGGTCGATGATTTTTGCTCCAATTTCAATAGCATGTAACTTTCACAATAATATTTTTAAAATTTATCACTATACGTCAATTGAATCACTGGTTCATAGCAAGGAAAGTAATCTGTCAAATTTTTGATATCTGCTATATTTTAAGAGATACCGATTTTTTTTAAAACTTTGCTTTTTTTCAACTTTGTCGTTGTATCTGTGCAAACTTTGCAAGTGATTATTATACCTTATGAAAAGCTTGTTTATTTTCAGTAGCAACAATTGTACCTAAATGTTGTGATGTGCAGTGGCGTACTTATAATCACTTATATGTCTATGCTTTATGAGTATCTCACAATTTTTTTGTATTGGAAAGTACTCGCCCCTAGATTAGGCAAGTTTTTCCTTATTTTTTAGGTTTTCATATCGCGCTACAGGTGTATTATACCGTGTCTACAAAATTTTAAAAAAGATAATTTTTTAATTTATTTGTTTCAAAAAAAAAGCATTAGCATGGCTGACTTGATATTGTTTTTTTTTCGTGATAATCTCGATTCAAATTAATATTCTCGGATGGACGGGGTTTGGTTTGACGGCAGCTAGTGATATTTAATATTAAAGTGCCTTTCAATGTAAGTTTAATTTTAGGAATAGTGTCGTGTTAGAAAGTTAGAAATGAATAAATAAATTTTTTCAAGCAATTAAATTAAAAAATTATATTTTTTAAAATTTTGTAAACACTGTATAATACACCTGTAGCGCGATATGAAAAACTAAAAAATAAGGAAAAACTTGCCTAATCTAGGGGCGAGTACTTTCCAATACAAAAAAATTGTGAGATACTCATAAAGCATAGACATATAAGTGATTATAAGTACGCCACTGCACATCACAACATTTAGGTGCAATTGTTGTTACTGAACATAAACAAGCTTTTCATAAGGTATAATAATCACTTGCAAAGTTTGCACGATACAACGCACAGTGGGATCTAGCTAACAAAAAGTTGAAAAAAAGCAAAGTTTTTAAAAAAAATAGGTATCTCTTAAAATATAGCAGATATCAAAAATTTGACAGATTACTTTCTTTGCTATGAAACAGTGATTCAATTGACGTACAGTGATAAAATTTAAAAATATTATTGTGAAAGTTACATGCTATTGAAATTGGAGCAAAAATCATCGTCCTCTTTAACACCCTGTATATAAAATTTTCTGACAGTTTAAGACAATCCAACTGTGGCAATTGTTTCCTAAGGGACAAATCTATCAACCATTAAAACCCGGAGATCGATGTCATATCTGGTTCAGAAAATATTAAATTTTAAATTTAGGCGAAATTTTTCTTGCTCGAAAGCAAATGGCCAGCAGTTTAGATAGGTTAAGTGAATCGACGAATCAATGTCGACAACGAAAGAACGTGGCATTTACAGGCTGTCCCATTTTCGAGACTTTTATAAGGTATCTCCGTAATTGTTAGTGCTATCAAAAAAATAATGAAGGTGTCATGTGCCTTTTTTTGGGTCAAACTTAAAATGGTAAAATCAAAATTCGAAAATTTTCGCTCGCTTAAGAGATACGGGGGAAAATCAAAAAATTGACAATTTCAAAATTACCCTATATTTTCTTAGTTAAAAGAGATACAGAAAAATGTTTTATACAGATGTTTCCTTATACAGGGTGTTATGGAAATGACGTATTATATTTAAACCGGCAATTCCTGAGATGAAAAGAAATTGAAAAAAAATAACCAAAAATGGCGCTTTCAATTAATAACCGAATTATAACACCTTATGTCAAACCAAATAAACCTATCTGTTACTACTGACCAAACATAAACAAACCTTAACCATACCTAAAGAAAACAATATTGAGATAGGTTATGGCCAAAAACGTCACTGAAATTTGAGCAATGTTGTCGGTTAAAATCTTTAGAAGGCCAATAACCGGTTGACAGAAGATGTTTATTTTTCAAGGTACATTTCTAAACTTTTACCTTGAGTTGTTCGCTGGGAAAATTTTTTTTTATTTAAGCTCTGTTACCTTTTCGGTATTATTTAAAACAGTACATAATTAACGCACACACAACACTTTTGCTGCTTAGAAAACACTTCCATCTTAAGTTTTTTACATGGATGAAGGTTTTATGAACATAACATTTTTTACAACTACTTTCAATAATGTTCTAATGGTAAATAACAGATAACAAGTTGATGAAGGTAATATGTACTGATCACGCCAGACAAAAAACTTTAAACTCAATTTTCTCTAAATATGTAAACAAACAGACCATTCAACCACTTAAACGTATCAAAACGTTCGGGGGCGGGCCCGATTTGACATTTTCGTTCTTCTTCTTCTTTTTCTGTATGGCATCACTACACAACAACACTACAATGTTGCCACCTGCTGGCGTATTTTTTATAAGATGCTGTTTTATAAGATTATATCCATAAATTATGTCATTTGCTTTTGAATATTACTTCTCCGTATAATTTTAATTCATGCTTTAGGACAAAATTCATATTTTTTAATCGAATTTTCAATTTAATGTTTTGGCGCGAAAAATTTCGACATTACAGTTTCAAAACTGGCAACAGCGCAATAGTTGTGGTATTTTCCCGATAGAGGGATATAAATTATTTTCTAATATTATAAATTTGCTATTCAAACTCAAAATGCCAAGAACTTCAATCGAACTAACGGACATGGTCTTATGCTATGGAGCAGCACAGGAAAATGCCCTATACATGGAGCTTCGCATTACCCGAGATAGAGGAGAGAGAAACCCAAACACGTTAGCCGCTGTACTACAAAAGTTAAAAAGTTGAGACTACAAGACTTCCTTTACTTTACAAGAAGGTTACAACAGTGGTACATACAGTCAAGTCGAAGTACCTGACTAATTCCGAAGGATAGTTCACAGATGAGGTTGGCTTTACCCGAGATGGAATATTTAATTAGCGAGACCAATAGCCAGATAAGGTTTTTCTTGAACATATCGGCAGGTATTATTGATAATCACCTAATACGACCACATATCCTGCAAAACGACCTGCCAGAACTTTTAGAAAATGTTCCTTTAGGTCGGATAAGGGACATGTGGCTTCAGCAAGCATAGTTTACGGATTGTCACTGAAATTTGGACATCCTATGTGCGTTTATTCTAGCGTACGGTAGTGTTTATAGTGGTTTTGTGGGTGTCTGTCTGTTTCTTTAAGTGATTTAGTTAGTTTTGATATGCCGGTCACGTCCCGAGATTGGAAAGAAGAGGACAAAGCAGTTTTAGAAGGTATAAGCAAGCAAGGAGTAGACTGTGACTTTGAGTTTACTTCTTAATAGCTATTAGGCAGTCCCACACTATTATCAGGGCACGTATAGAGCATAAAGTGTGAGCATAGAGTATCCTTGATTTACTTCCCTTGTATCCTAAGGTAAGCTAAATAATTAATTTTATAAGAAACTAAAAGTTCTACCGTTTTACAAAGTTTGGCAACATTGTAGGAACATGTGTTTGTCAGACAGCTCCGCCGGAAATATCATATGGTGCCGCGGAGTCACCGGTAGGTTTAGGGGTGAATTACCCCACTTTTTAAACGTTCGATTTAAAAAAAAAAAAATATGTAGCGCTTCTCTAGGACACCCCAGGAGTCACCCATTTAAATATAATACGTCATTTCCATAACACCCTGTATTGATTGTTGAATAATCTGCCGTTTTCAGAATAAGTATACGGGGTCAGGTAAAAAAGTTATCGGACTTAAACTCATTTTTTTTAATATAATTTATTTATTTATTTTAATCCAAAAAGATACTATTTTAAATTCTTCTTTCAAATATATACTACACCATGGATGATATTGGTTTCCTAGGCGATTTATTTAAACTTTATTACTTTGAAACGAAATAAACGATTCAGATTAAGGTAAAAAATAACGGGAAACGTCGCAATGTTCGGAATATGTCCTTAAATGGTTACCGTGTTTCCGGGAACAAAATATACATTTTCGTTTTTTCCACTTTCAATATCAAATTTTTCAAAATGTTGACAGGTCATTTTCGCAAATGAATATGTAAAAATGAAATTTACGGTAAATGTTAATAGTCAACATGGTTGTTTCTAGGATATTAGCTTTTATTTCATGTCTACTGTGGTTTAAAGTAATAAAGTTTAAATTAATCGCCTAGGAATATTCATGGTGTATTATATATTTGAAAGGAGAATTTAAAATAGTATCTTTTAGATGAAAATATACCGGGTGTTCCATTTAAAAAAAATGAGGTTAGATCCGATGACTTTTTTATCTGACCCCGTATACTTATTCTGAAAACGGCAGATTATTCAACAATTATTATCAAGAAACTTCTGTATAAAACATTTTTCTGTATCTCTTTTAACTAAGAAAATATAGGTAATATTGAAATTGTAAATTTTTTGATTTTCCCCGTATCTTAAGCAAGTGAAAATTTTCAAATTTTGAATTTACCAACCCAAAATGACACCTATATTACTTTTTTGATAGCACTAACAATAACGGAGATACCCTATAAAAGTGTCGAAAACGGGACACCCTGTACTTTACAAGAAAACTTGTTTTATATAAAATACTTCTAAAAGTGGTATCCATGTTAGTCTATAGACTGGTAAAAAGCTTTTAGAACATACATATTATCTATTTCTTACTCGCACAATGGCAAGCATTCCACCTCGCCCATTTCAGTAACCGTGTCGTCATCCATGAGGTAGCTTATGACATATTTAAGGGTCACGTCCGATCTATCCGGATGCGCTATGAGCATTATTTGGGTGATGGCCGCCGGAGGTAGAAACGGATTGAATGCCGGCAATTCGCCGGAGGAAGGCTGTTGAAGTTTCAGTTTACAATCCTGCAAAAAATGGCAAAAAACGGAATAATTATTATACTTCCTTTACCAAACAGTGGCGGCTCGTGCCTTATGATAGAGGGGGTTCACAAGTATGGTGAAGTTATTTTTAAAATTTTATTTTTGTGTAACGACCAAACAATTACTTTCTAGGCGTTTTAAATGTAGAAAGAAAAGAAGTAATAAGAAAATGCGTTAGGTCAAACATATTTTATTTATTTTTTAATTTTATACAAAGAAATACAACTTTTGGAAAATAAGAAAGGTTTTCTTAGTGTGTATAGCTGTCGGATCTTAACGTCGTCGCATGCAACCCTCGTAACAATATTTATACAGTCCACTACTAATACTACTAAAGCCATCTACGAGCTATCAAGGAAACCGAATGATGTCCAATACTACTACCGCCATCTACGAGTTATCAAGAAAACCGAATGATGTCTAATACCACTACGCCATCTACGGCTACGTCATTAGGCGCAACCAAGACGAGAACAATAGTTAACTGTTTTATGACGAGAACGAATCGAGCCACGAGACTGACAAGTTGGCATTCTTCATATTTTCAGTGTTTTTTAGTTTAAATCCTTAAATAAAATCGTTTAAAATCATATCGAGTATCATTTATCGAAATACACAACATTTATCGACCCTACACAATAGTGCTTACACGTAAAGTCCATTCTTCGGTTCTTAATTGTAGAAAATTGATCAATAACAGCCTCATTAAGTTTGGAATACCCTCTATAAATTTTTTTTCATATATTTCATTTTTAAACTTTCTAATAAAGTCCCTAGATTTACCCTTTGTGGTCTGCGTTAAATTAATTTCGGGTTTAGGTGTTCCCGCATTCTTCACTTCAATTTTTTGCTCCAAACTCAAAGAGCTAAAGTTATTTCTTAAATAGTCCACCGTCAACTATTCATTTTAACTTAATAAATATATAATATTAAAATATTAAAACATACACGCTCGAATTTCTAACTAGATGCACGAACACACAAAAACTGTGCGCCTTTTCCATGTTAAATCGTCATAGCCCCGCTATCCCCCGCTGCCACCTGTTACTACAGAGAAACTGCATTACTTAATCGCACGTGGGAGCAAGTCTCGTCATAATCGTCATTTACCTCGACCGAGGCACGGTTTCCGGATCTATACAGTTTGGTTTGACGGGATGATACAATATTAGAGAGGGTCGGACTTTTTTAGTTTGACGGTACGATAAAATATTAGGGAGGGTCGGACTTTCTACGATAGATAATATTCAATGAATATAAATTAATATTTTTTATTCGTTTTGTTTTGGGGGTGCACGTGCCCATGTGCTCCTGTCGAAGAACCGCCACTGTTACCAAATGAACTTACCTTCGGAACAACGGCCTGAAAATAATAGTTACTCAATGGAATCTCGTTTCTACTGATCGTGGTGACGACGTAGACCGATACGCCCGGTCGCGGTCTATCTTTCGCCAGATGCAGTAGGACCGTGACGCCGTTCTTTTCGTCCAGAGCTACTATCGATTTCTTAGAGCTCGGTTTTATGTCTTCCAGTTTCACTACTATGTCTTTTAAGTTCGTACTATATGCAGAAGAATTGACTTTGGCAGGAACTTTACCTAAAAGAATTAACAGTGACCGACAAAGGTTGGGAAACTTTTTGATTATTGAAATATTAAAAAAGCCTCTGCGGTAAGCTAAAAATTTGAAATCTTTTGACATTTGCCACGTATCTCGTTTGGCTAGAAAATTTAAAAAAATTTATTTTGTCATGGAAAACTGGTGTTAGATGACCAAATATCGGAAAACTCTGTGTGTGTTTAGATTTTAATATTATGCCTTTTCCTAAAATTAAAAGAATTATTTTTCGAAATAATAAATTCAAGAAATTGTTTTTTTTTTAACTTGGGAGACACGTTAAAACTTAGAAAAAGGCCTTTCGTAATTGTATAATACAGTGGTACCTCGAGATACGAGTGAACATACGAGTTATTTGCGATACGAGCTGTCGAGCGAGCGAAGTTTTGTTTTGAAATACGAGTAACATTTGAGATTAACGAGAAATGGTCAGCTGCGACGCTGCACACAAGTTGCAACTGACCGTGCATCGGAGCTATTTAATGACACTTGCCTAACTCATTTCCGCAGCATTCTGAAAGGGAGGAAGCAACAAACCTCCTTGGACAGTTTTTTTTTTAATCCGGTGAAAAAGGCAAAGACCAATGAAGAGAAAAGCTGTGACTAAAATTAAGCATACAGTAGCATTTAAGTTGTGTGTAAGTTATTATGTTTTTATACAATATTTGTCATTTATAAATACATTTTTCTTATTCAAAAACACGTAACAACAACAATTGGGGGTAGCATTTTTGTAAAATTGTAAAAAAGCTAAATTTTAACAAATACAATTTTACTAAAACACCAAAATTGTTTAAATAACTTGGTTTTCGATCATTCAACACATTTTCATTAATATTCATGGGAATATGAAACTCATGAATATAGGATAATTTTCTGAAAAAATATAATTTGTGGAATTTTGTCTCCAAACTTCGCAAAAGAGCATAAAATTAAAATCTAAACACTTTTTTCAAATAACTTTTTTCGATATCTCGTCATCTAATAGCAGCTTTCGACGACAAAATACAGGGTGTTATGGAAATTACTTATTATATTTAAACCGGCAAATCCTGAGATGAAAATAAATTGAAGAAAAATAACCAAATCTTAAAATTTACGTGCCCGCTCCTGAGGACCTTCGCAAACAATAGTCTATTGAGGCAGTCTCGAGGTTCAAAAGAGGTTAGCGCATTATAGGCTACGTTGTCATATTGCAACACAGAATTCTAAACGCACGTGTTCAGCTTTTGACAACAAGACGTCTTTGACACGCGTTATCCCTTTTTTTTCAAACTTTTTAGAAAAAAAAAACTACAATTTTAAGGTACATACTCTCTTACCTTCGATCTTATTTTAAAATAATCCGTTTTATAATTAAATTCCATAAAAAAATAAAACACAAAAAGTATGTTTTTCAACAGCTCAACAGTGGATAATATCACACAAATTTGAAATCACATCACAACATTTATTATTATGAATTATTTCACAACAAAATATCGAGTACTGCTACAACTAACAAAACGTTTAAAATTCGTATACGTCAAGCACGTGGAACCCTCGACAGCGTCAGTTCAACCCCGAGTCTCGAAACATACTGAACCAACGATAGCGGCGCGCGGCCGGTATACAAGCAAGGGCGAGACACGCGGTGTGATCTGACAACACGGTTAGTATACTCTAGTGACCCACATTGTTGCCAAGTGAATCCAGATGGATCGGCGCTACAGTACGTGGGTAAAAAGGGTTTTTACCTTAGTATTTAGATATTCGATTTAAAAAAAAATAATGTACTTTCTGTAGGACACCCAAGGAGTCACCCATTTAAATATAATACGTTATTTCCATAACACCCTGAATATTTTTTTTTCTATTTTTCCAAACGAGTAGTCACGTGAAAAATGTCAATTGACGTAAAGTTTTTTTAATATTTCAATAATAAGAAAGTCTCCTTCCCCCATATCGCCAACTTTTTGCAGGTCACTGTATAAATGGCATTTTAATATTTATTTGCTTTAAGAAGAAGCAATTCAGTTAAAATATTGTCAGACATTTTGTTCCTATACCTCATTTAAATATCACAGTTAAAAAAATACAATATTGAATCAAAGTAATTTCTTGCAAATCCCTGTAGATATTCTATTGAAAAAAATACCTACCATCCCCTTTTTCACTTATATTTGTACTTTGGCTCGCTCGCTCCTCACTAAGCTTCTGTATTATCTCACTAGCTAAATCTCCATTCCTATCTCTACTATCCTTATGCCTCGCATCTCCTAGTTCATCTTCCATCACTTTATCACTTACTCTATCGTTGTCCTCGCTTATATCAACTAGGCAATCATCGGTGCTGTCAACTTGACTCAGGTTCTCATCGGACTTATATTTAGTCTGACTTAAACTCGACTCCTTTAAAGGATTTTCTAATAAGTAATTCAGGTCTAATTTAAGAGATTCGTTAGAGGAAGTCGCGCTTTGATTTAATTGCTGAGATCTTTTAATTTCGTTAATTTTTGTCAAGAGATTCATTGGAATTTTGTCTTGGTTCCTACAAGAAAACTTTCAAGTTTAGAGCGGTTAAAAGGAAGTTTACTTTAATAAATAAAATTAATGCTTTTATTCACTACCTGTAATTTGAGGATGGTATATTTTCTTTAAGTAAATGTTCCCCTAGAACATCTAAGTCTTCTAATGCCTGCAGCTTGCAACATTTTTCCTTATCTCTCTCTGCATTTGCTTTATCTAAACAAATAAACCTAAATGAACTTATAAATTCATTTTTTCACAATGATCAATTTCGCAAAAATACGAATAAGATTATTTTCAAAAAAAATTGTATGTATGATGCGAGGTGAAGCTAAAATTAACCTCACCATTATTATTACTGGATACAGCCACGGGTTGCAATATCTCAGAACTGGTCGGTACATCCCCTAAACCAGAGAAAACGTCGCACAGCACGTCCATGGACGATTTTGAATTTGTGCTGCTGATGTGACTTGTCTGACTGCCATTTTGACTGCTGAAAATTCCATTATTTTATTTTTCAACACTGTACAATTGAACCTGTTGAAATGAAATTTGAAAAAGCACTCAGAGGACATCATTTTAAATTGAAAAATGATATATATTGTTATATTTAAACATAATATATAATATAAAAGGGGGGTTTGTACTTTGCTCCGATCATAGATCGTTTTTAATAGAGATCACTGAAGAAGACAAATTTCTGTTGTGGGCCCTAGATTTTCGTATGTTTTTGAACTAGAATTATTTAGAGATATTTTATATCTTTGGGCTATTTTAACCCCGCGTTAATATTTCGGCGGTAGGTGAGATTATGGAAGTTATGTTATTAAATTAAGCAGTGGGTAGTATACAGGGTGAAAATTTAAAAACTTGACATGGCCATATATTAGAAACGAAAAACTGAAGAAAAAAACGCAAAAAACAGTTCCTATAAAATGAAGGGGGAACAAAAACAAGCATATTAGCCCACCCCTATCTGCAACCCCTTGGACAGGGTGAGATAAACCCTTAAAATCTTAAATAGAAAGGGGGTCGAGTGATACATCATTTTGAAGCTCTTGAAAAATGCTTTCCAATGGTACAATAGAAAGGTACATTTCAGGAAATTCTTCTCTGTTTATTAAGGAAAACAATAAATGAAAAGACAATTTTGAAATTTTTTATTATTGGTTAATTAAATGTTCAAAATGATTTCCGTTGTTTTGATGACAATAATAAAGCCTACTTTCAAATTCTTCACGTACATTTGCAAAGGTTTCTCTGGATATAGCACGGCATTCCTGAACTATTCTAAGCTGAAGTTGCTCTAGTCACTCAGGTTGCGTTTTAAAAACCACAGATTTTAGGTGACCCCACAAAAAGAAGTCAATAGGTGTTAGGTCCGGGGATCTAGGTGGCCATTCAACAGGACCTCTTCTTCCAATCCACTGGTTGGGATAATTATCATCAAACCACTGCCTAACGGGAACTACATAATGCGGAGGTGCTCCATCCTGTTGGAAATGTAGTAAGCGTTCTTCTAAAGATAAATTTCTGAGTATGTCCCTCTGATTTTCTAATTCTCGCACTATTAGTGGTTCGATAGACCTCTGTAGCATTTCAGCATACCTGTCGCCATTTAAATTTCCTTGTATAAATATTGGGCCGATAATACCATCTCCCAATATACCAGCCCAAACATTAATTTTCTGGGGGTACTGGGTATGCCCTTCTCTAAATACGTGGGGGTCTCGTCATTCCAGTAACGACAGTTTTGCTTATTAATATGCCCATTTAAATAAAAGGTACACTCATCACTGAAGCAAATATTTTTAACTAGTCGAGGTTCTGCCGTAATTCTATCTGTCATTATTTCACAAAACTGTATTCTTCTGTCAGGGTCGTTGTCACCAAGTTCTTGCAGTATGTGCAGTTTATAGGGATAAAACTTATGAATTTTAAGTACCTTTCTTATTGATTCACGAGATAATCCAGTTGCTACAGCTGCTTGACGAGTTGATAAAGTTGAATTCATTGCAAACTGCCCCAGAATTTCAATTAGCGCTGCTTCGTCGGCTAGTCTCGGTTGATTTCTCTTTATATTCGCGACAGAACCAGTTTCTTTAAATTTGGCTACTAGTTGGCGAACATACTCCGGGCTTACATTTTGACCTGGATGCCTTTCGTTAAAACGTTGAGCTGTTCTTAAAAAACATTGATCCTGGGAACCATAAATGAAAATAATTTCTACCCGTTCAGCTGTGCTGTACACCATTGTTAAAGATAAGAAGTGCTGCTTTTCGTTTAAACTGAACCGAAAGTTAACTGTTCTTAAAATAATAACACTAGTAGAAGTTACCTTTAAGGTAGATTCTGTGATAATAAAATGCGAATATTTATAAACAAATTTTTTTTTTCAACAAAAAAAAAAAATAGCAAATAAACCAAAACGAAATACCGTGGCTTAAACTGTTTAGAATTCTTAAGAGATATCTCTTAATATGCCAGGATATTGGTAGCAATCATTTTGAACATTTAATTAACTAATAATAAAAAATTTCAAAATTGTCTTTTCATTTATTGTTTTCCTTAATAAACACAGAAGAATTTCCTGAAATGTACCTTTCTATGGTACCATTTTCTTCAGTTTTTCGTTTCTAATATTTGGCCATTTCAAGTTTTTAAATTGTCACCCTGTATAGTTTATATTTTTACCTGCATGAACAATCATCTACACTACTTTTCGATTCCCTATGATGGTCCATTTGAATCAAAGATGGCGACTTCACACCGATTGCTTGTTGATCTAGCTCTAACAAGGAAGCCAAGTGACTTTGCGAACTGTCAGATTTTTCTCCAAGAATTCTAAATTTATATTTGGTACAACACTCGGTGAGATCATCCATAGTCTTAAGCACTGAATCTAAAATAAGACAGATATTAGTGAATAATATTCAAACAATAGGGCAGTGAACAGCTAAAAAAAATAGGTATCTCTCAAAGATCTTGTAAAAGTCCAGATAGAAAAATGTACATTTCTAGCCTACACAATGAATACAAACAGTCTTTCCCACCTCTTTCGGTCATTATTGCGGCATAGTCAGATTGTCATATTTATCACAAAGGTATCTTGCAAAATCCCAATTAGAAACTTGTTAATTCGACAATTACAACTGGTTTAAGGTTAATCCGCAATTGCTCTTAAAATAAAGTTATTTTCCAATAATTTTACTATAAACTGTAAAAAGGCGATGAGAGATTCTTTAAAAAAATATACTTAAAAGTATCAAACGAATTTTGAACTTATCCGACTGCGCTCTGGCAACATCTATTTTCTTTTACTATGAGGTAGGATCCCAAGAGACAAACTATGAATGGCTAAAAATCTCGTAAAAATTACAGCGTTGGTGCTGTGTTCTAAAGGATACTTAAACAGGGTGTTATGGAAATGACGTATTATATTTAAATGGGTAACTCCTTGGGTGTCCTAGAGAAGCGCTACATATATTTTTTTTTAAATCAACCGTTTTAAAAGTGGGGTAATAAACACTCTTACTCACAGGTCAGTCCGCGCTACTGTACAACATTTCACCCAGAGCCAATGGCAATGTTGCCAAACTTAATGTAAAACTGAAATTCCATATAAAATTAGAAAAACGAATTATTTTCTACCTAGTTGTATTTATCCTTATACCTAAAGAGCGAGGAAATCCAGGCACAAACACAATCAGTTTTTTTTCTTTTTCATGGGAACACTCCTGGAAACACTTTATGTACACACAGTAATAGTGAAACAGAACCGATAGTTAGCTTTTGAAAATACAATAATACAGATTATAATACAGATTATTAGATTTTATTACACGCGACGAAATTTGACGTCTAGAAGAAACGCGTCAATTAAAACAATATTCAAAGATTATTTATGGACGGACAAGATCCACGCGTAAACCGAAAAAACAGAGCGGATTGCTGAGAGTGTGTTGGTGCTCAACGAGACACAACGTATCCGGCCGCTGGTTGGTTTCAACTAACAAACGCAAGCGTGCGGCGCTATATGAAACTACTTCGCTCAGCCGATGTAAGGCGTCAAGAGGTCATTGGCATTTGACCTACTGATGTACGTGGCTATTACTATTCCATACATATGTTTTTTCGGGTTGTTTAAAACATAGTCCGTCGTAAATGTTCTTCAATTAATTGTACAAAAATGTATTACAGAATGGAAAAGTGTTTAACTTATTTTATTTTGTCTAAAGAGTTTAAGGTGTACATATGACAACACCGGCCAGAATTCCTTGATTGCTTACATGTTTCTCAGTGTCACACAGGTGTTTTTCTGGTTTGATGTCAGGTCACCTTTACCGCTGAATGAATTGAAAGCGGCATTTATGGCTATTTTTCGTCCATTTGTCTTTATCTCAGGAATTGCTGGTTCAAATATAATACGTCATTTCCATAACACCCTGTATACTTTGGTTGTTTTGTGTTTTTTTTTGTGATTATTGGTGAAAAATCGTTTTTATTATCAATCAATTATGGTGCATTCATGTCTAGTTTATAAAAGAGATCATTTACATAAGAATTTATCTTTTCATCGGTAAGTTTTATATATAAAAGTTAACCATTTGATATAATCAGACTTCAACATTGTTGCCATTCAGCCAACAAACATGTAGTTCTCTCTTCCACCCATTACTGATTTTCAATAACATTTCACAGAATCACAGCTTCACTTTCCAAGAGTTTTATGAATGGATTATTGAACCTGGGATATCTCTTAATTTTTGATATTTGTTTGGTACTTGTCTAAATTTTTGTTAAAATCAATGACCATATATCACAGATTAAATATTCATCAAATTCGGAGAAATTCATATGGTATATAATATAATTAACGTTCATTGTGATAGTATAAGAATGGTAAATTTAGATACTTTACTCACCTATTAAGTCTACAGGACAATGTTCAGTCTCACAAGCAATAGCAGTCAAGTTAGGTGTAAGTCTTACTAAATTATCATATAACTCTTTCATTAAGTCCAATTCACTGGTTGTAGTGACACCTTTTTTAAAGGATCCCATCATTTCATTTAACAGCCTCAAATTATTTTGTACCGACTCCAGTTCTGTAATTGCTTTGCTTTTTAAATCTGCCAATTTTTCATCCTGAAAATAAATTATTAATAGCTAGCATGGATCTGGCACTGGCTTATCCTCGTATTCAATAAAACTTCATTGCAACCACAATAAAACAATAATAAAACGAGAATGAAAGATAGTAATTGAAATATTAGTTTATGATAGAAGAAAATTTGTGAAATTAATAATAACATAAATATACTCACCTCTTTGACCATACTCTTAATAAGCCAATTGGCAGCTTGTATATCTTCAGGATCTTTGCTTTGCAGTAGTTTTCTTAAAATGTTAGATTTTTCTTCATCTTGAAATATGGAATTTGTTACCCTTTTCTTTGATTCATGACCTTAATAAAATAGTGATGCAAATAAATATACAGAAACTGAATATAAACATATCTAATTTAAATTTTGAAGCATGTTTCTTCTATAGTGATCTTCAACTACGTCAACAAACTTCATGAGAACATAAGTAATATTAACTATATAAAATAGTTCTTTGCCATATTATCATGATTGCATATCTCTTGCTTACCAAGTGCTTCTTGAGGTATATTAGGATTAGGTATCTCTCGAATTACTCCTTGTTTTCTCAACATATCAAAAGCTTCTTTAATCTTAACTTCTTTGGGGTAATCTAGTGTCCAAAGGTAAAGAAGTTGCAGAACTCTTTGTTTAACAGACAGTGGCGTTTTGGAGCCCAAATATTTTGGGGAGACCAATTTTATCATCTCATTTAGAAACCTACAACAAAATATTAGATAGGAAAGAGTATGAATTTTCCCAACCTTATATATTGATAATTACAGAAGTTACCAAGGAAGTATACTACTTTTATAATATGGTAAGTATCTAATATCATACGAACCTGAATTTTCCTACTTCACTCTGAAAAGCAGATCCACATTTCGACATGCACATATCAAGAACGTTTAAAGTAGAGAGAACTTCCTTTTCTGAAGCAAGAGGCAATCTGGAAGCTATAACTTTAACACCAACTGCAGGACCATCCCTTTCCTTATTCACAAGGATGAAAAATGCTTCCACAGCTGCTGAATCCAGGTTTGTGTTATTAGGATTGGTAGCTCTTGCTAAAAAACAATGATATATTGTAATAAATTAATGTTCTCTAACAAAAAAATAAACCAGTTGCAATTATTACACTAATTAATATGAAATAGGAATTTATCAGGAGACGTCCAACAGTTTTAGGATAAATACTTACATAAGAGAGACTCTAAACTAATCTGGGTAACATTTGTCATCTTTAAAATGCTCTGTTTAGCAATTCTTGCTAAAAATTATGGATTTTTTCGCATTTAAATTCTTTGGAAAAATTTTTTGTAAACAATAACCGGCTGTCAGTTCGCGACTTCTGCAAGCAATTCAACCGACTACTTTGTGGGGGTAAGGAATCGCGACAATTTATCCTCGTCTACTTTGTGCATGGAATAATTCTGCAGATGCCAGATACTGGAGCAAACTTCGTTAGTAAAGGAAGCAACGCGCGACACTTTAATTTCAGAATTTTGAACAGAATTCAACAGAAAGAAAATGTGTGAAAATTATTTAATTTTAGTGCACCAAGACGATATCCTTCGCATACTTGAGGATCCCGAAAAGAATAAATACTTCTCTGTCAGCATCAAGTAAGACTCTGCATTTTAAAATCTTTTCTTGATTTCCTTCTTGACTAAATTTATTATCTTAGTTTTTTAGAACTCTTCGAGTCTGACACAAATCTGGGAAATTCACTTCTTACTGATCCGGAGAACTCCCTCAAGAATTGGGATGAAGCTGTTTTTAATGTGCAAAATAATTTAATAAAGGAAGTTGACAAAAAATACACTATAAAGAACAATGTAAACTGCAGGATATACAGCTTACCACCTTGGCCCCATGTTTGCCGAACTATCTTTCCAGGGAATGATGACGCTAATAAATTTTTACAAGTCACCGGTAAGGCGATCGTGTTTCAATGAATTAAATCAGTAAATTAAACCATCAGGCTTCTTTAATTTAGAAATTATTTTCAGGTAGGATTTGTTTCTGATGCATGGGTATCTATTTTTTAGGCACTGTAATTAGAATGTCAGCAAGAAAACTGTTAGAATATCAGAGGCAGTATGTCTGTACTAAATGCAAATTTCCCATTACTGTGGAGGCAATATATGACAAAAGGAACATAATTAAACAACCTAAGAAATGTAATAATCCAGAAGGATGTACTGGTAATAATGCAAGTTAATTGAGACACACTATTTCTCAAGGGAAAGATAGCTAGAACCAAAATTACATTTGATCATTTATGTTTTTCTAATTTATATATCTTGAATAATTACTTTACAACTTCAACTTTATAGAAACGTCTTTTCATGCACAGTCTAAAATCTAAATAAATTTATAGGAAAAAATATTATAACATTTGGTGAATTGGACCCATGCAACTGCAAGGATTATCAAGAAATTAAGATTCAAGAAGATCTTTCGAAAATGAGTGTTGGCACAATACCTGGACACATGGTAGTTACACTGGAAGATGATTTGGTTAATGTTTGTAAACCGGGAGAAAATGTTACAATAACGTATGTGTTATAGTCGAGTGATTTACATAAAAGTATGTTAGCTCCTTAATTCTTGAACTGTTTTTATTGATATTCTAATGAGAAGTAGCTCCTTTATGGTTAGAGATTCAGGAAAATTTTCAAGCTTCAAATCAAGTACAGGTTAGGATACCCTAAGTTGAAGAAGAATGTTTTCTTCTTTTTTAATAAGAAGATCCTTTCATTTTCTTTAGGGGCATAGTTAAACGCCGTTGGTCTGAATTCGAGAAGGGAGTAAAAATCACAGTAGACATAGTACTAAAAGCCAATCACATACAAGTGAACAATAGCAGTGGCTTGTCTATAGCAGTATCTGATGACATGCGACAATTTTTTGATGGTTTTTGGACAAAGTATAGACATGACCCTCTTGTAGGAAGAAATATTATTCTCAAGTCCATTTCTCCAGAGGTAAGCAATAAAGGTATATGCTTCAGTGTATTGACTACTGCCTGCCAAACTATTAAATTAACCCTCAAATTTTATAATGGATTTGTATTATTTGTTTTTAAAATTTGTAGATATATGGTCGGCAATTGGTTAAGTTAGCCATGGCTATAGTCTTGGCTGGTGGTAGTCCGAACAAAGAAAGTCAACATTCAACTGGGATTGATACAAGGTCCGAGTCCCATTTACTTCTAGTCGGTGACCCAGGGACAGGTGAGACATTTTTTTCAAAAAAACTATAGAAATTATGTTAAACAAATGTACAAAACTGGGAAAATAAAAAAATTTTGATTGGTGTCTATGTATAGGAAAGTCGCAAATGCTAAGATTCGCATCAAAAATTGTACCAAGATCAGTTCTGACAACAGGAGTAGGCTCTACAGCTGCTGGATTAACAGTTACAGCGATTATGGTAAGAATTTTAGTTAACATATTTTTATCTCTGACATTTTGACATTTTTACTGCTTATAGTGAGTTGGTGATGAAAATTATAAAAAAAAATAATAATATAAAATTTCAGTCCAGTTCCACGTTATTACAAATGAAAACTGTGACCGAATAAGGGGAGGGTGCTTTACTTGCTTTTTTAATAACACCATAAATTTTATATCAAAATAATATATTAGGGATCTTGAATTTGATATTTGTCAGTGTATATGTTCGGAGCAAAGCTTCATTTGGCCGCTTTTAAACGTCCAATCCTAAGATTGAGCCAAAATATCAACCTTTGGCCGTCTTACGAGTTTTGTGCCCAGAGAAACATTTATTACTAATACAGGAAAATGGGGAATGGCAACTTGAAGCTGGAGCATTAATAATGGCCGATGGTGGAATATGTTGCATCGACGAGTTCAATTCCATGAGGGAGCACGACAGAACTAGTATTCATGAGGCCATGGAGCAACAAACTATTAGTGTAGCAAAGGTAAGATAGTAACATATATACATATACTTACCTAAGGAGCTCATTAAGTGGGAATACGCCCCTGTTTACCCCGACCTCCCTCCAAAGTTGCCTAGAACCGCCCTTAGTGCCTGTTCTCACCAAAGCAACTGGTAACCGCAACTTCAGTTCAGTTGCTCATGCGTTCTCACTGGAATCAAAGCAACCGCAACGCAACTGCAACGCGACGGCAGCTTCAGTTGAGTTGCTCTTGCGTTCCCACTGGAATCAACTGGTTTGAAGTCTCTTTTGACGCGATCAAAATGTCGTCTTCGTCAGATAAAGATATAGCCGCAACATACTTGCTCGTTAAAAAGCTTTAAAAAAAATTGAGCGACAATTTTGGGTTAACCCTGTTATACCATAAATTTGAGACATAGTTCGTATATAGTGGCACAGGAATTAAATAATGATCCGGTTAAATTCCATAGGTTTTACCGAATGAGCCTCAAAAGTTAAATATTTTGCTGTCTCGTCCGCTATGACACCGCGACTGGAAGCAACTGACGACCGCGACGCGGTATGTCAGGCAACTCATAAGCAACTAGTTGCGTTGCAGTTGAGTTTCCTTAAGTCAGTGGGAACAAGCATATTTAAACATTAGTGCTGTACGTGTCGCGTTGCGGTTGCCAGTTGCTTTATTGGTGAGAACAGGCACTTCAGAAGTGAATCATACATACCGGGTGGTGCGTCCACTCAAGACACATAGGATATCCCACATAAATTGCAAGTTGATTAAATATCAGCTCCTCTATTTATTTTCGCCCAAAAATGTATTTTAAGTTTTTAAAAAGTTACAGTAGTTAGTTAGAAATTCTATATGTGGAACTCTTACTTGTATCAAAACTCCAAAAGTGATATTATTTAATGTTATATAGACTCTTATTACTTCTCTAGTATTTTTTTCAATTTCTAGGCCGGCATTGTCTGCAAACTCAAAACTCGTTGCTCAATTCTTGCGGCTTGTAATCCAAAAGGCAATATAGACCGTTCACAACCTCTGTGTGTTAACGTGGCCATGTCTAGTCCGTTATTAAGTAGATTCGACCTAATATTGTTGCTCAGGTATTTTTGCTTTGGTTGCGGAAATAGTTTAGGCAATAACTCTCACATTGACTGTAACATAAATGACATTGGCAACAAAATAGCCGGCCCGGTTAGTTGATTATCGATTTACTAACCAGACAACTTTGAATGTGAGTAAATCATTTACAATCAAAGTTCCTGGTTAGTTAATTATTGTGTAAAATCTTTCTGTAACCCAACATTAAACTTAAATAACAGTTTCGATTCCGATCATAAAAGGCGTAAATTTTTGAAAACATAAAACTGGCCGCCACAAACTTTTCATATATTTACTTTAGGGACATTGTTAACGAAGAGAACGACAGAAAGTTGGCCGATTATGTGTTACTGAATGAAGGTTGTGAATTAACCAGAGACCCTGTAATTTGGAACGTGGAGAAGCTGCAGGTAATAAATAAAGATAAATATCATTTTTCTTAAAATCTCAAGTCATTGAATCAGCCTCACATGAAACATAAGACAAAGCATACCATTCATGAAGGGGGCTTTGTTTTGCTAACACCATCAGGAGATAATCAAGAGGAGACGCGCGGAGTGACGTCAAGGTGTGAGTCATTTTTAAATTGCTTGGAGGTTCATGTTGTTTTTAATTTTCTTTTAAATGCATTATTAAAAGGTTTTACGCATGTTTGATTAGGTGAATTGATGGTACTTAGGTATACAGGGTGTTATGGAAATGACGTACTATATTTAAATGGGTGACTCCTGGGGTGTCCTAGAGAAGCGCTACATATTTTTTTTTAATCAAAGTTTAAAAAGTGGGGTAATTCACCCATAAATCCACAGGTCACTCCTCGGCACAATCATATATGATCATATTACCCATGCCCAGCTGTGTAATCAACAGATGTTCAGGCACAATGTTGCCAAACTGTGTTAAAAATGTAAAACTTTAGATTCTTATAAAAATAATATTTAGTTTACCTAGTATCCAAATAGAAGTGAATCCAGGTGCCAGTACACTATGCACATCTTCAGGTTTTTATTTTTTTGTCTATGGGAAAAGCTTTATGCTCATCACGTACCCTGATGATAATGTGGAACTGCATAATAAGCTTATACCCACTAAACCCCATTCGGGCTCTTATTTCCAATCTCTCGCAAACAACAGCTGTTTAAAGAAGCCGGCCGATTTTCACATGCGTTATCGGTTTCCTACTGTTTTTACCAAGTTTCAATCCAATTTGTGTGTGTGGATATTATTCTTCAATTTGTTTTCATCTCAGGAGTTGCCGGTTTAAATATAATACGTCATTTCCATAACACCCTGTATTTATCCCATAAAAATTCAACATTTTATTTTTATTTGTTTTATACCTTATTCTAACAAAACTTACGTTGTGTAATACGGGGGCCATTTTTGAATAAGTGACAGCAATTTTGAAGTGTTTAGTTTTGAACCAATTTAAAGCATGTTTATAAAACATGTATCCATTCTAATTGGTTTTTTTATCTCTAGGAAAGGAGAAAAACCTTATTTTATATCACTATTCTTCTTCTGGTTATCGATACCACAACCGAACACAGCGCACCTCATATTAGGATATTTGTTTTAATAAATACACAAATACCACTAAAATTAGAAAAATTTCCGGTAAACTTTCAAAACGTCCGTTGAAATCGATCGATGGCCGCAAAGCTCACACTTTGATGTTACTAAGCCACGCCTCCTTTTGCGCGATATCTTACCTTGTGTTTATTGTATCATGAGTAAATACTGCCAAATGGAAATATATTTGTCCTTGCTTGTTCGTCGGACTAATTTCATATTTTTTATTAGGCGTATTATGCGATTATTAAAAAAGAAAGTCCCAAGCTTACCAGTGAATCGGAGACAATACTAAGCACGTATTATCAGCTACAAAGGAAATTTGGTAGTAGAAATAAATCCAGGACCACTGTGAGACTTTTAGAAAGTCTTATTAGGTAGGTTTTTTATTTTCTCTAGTTTCTACAACGTGTCCAAGATAAGGAGGGCCAGTACAGGGATCTCGGAAACCGTAAGAGATACGAAGTCGGTTAAATGGAGGTAAAGTTGCGCATTTACGTGCCTAATAATATGGCGTTTAGAAAGTTTTAAAATTCCAAGTAGTTCCGGAGATATTCGGGAAAAAACGAAATTCTGATAAATCGTTATATTATTTTCCTGGGTTTTTTGAGATCAAATTCTAAAATAAATTGCTCTTTTGCATTGCATTTGTAATCCGACGAGTCGTTTTCGAAGGGGCATTATCAACTTTCTTTTTTAAATACGGTCCTATTTTTCTGATATTGGAATTTGATGATGACGATGTATGACACATTGTGGTTTAATGACGTTTCGAGGGTTTTTTTGAACAACAACAGGAAATTTTGGGATACGGTCCTGTAGTTCTCCTAATGTTTTAAATAATATCTCATAAGTAAGCTCTAAATTTTTACTTATGTTGGACTAGTTCAATAAATAACAAATAATTTAATAATAAACTACAAATAAGTGAACAAAATTCTGTTGATTCGGGATTTAAAAGAAAAGTAGGCGTTTGAAACAAAAAAATTAAGACGGCGACGCGTGATTTGTTTCACTTGACATTCCCATTGTGATCGCTTGAGAGCGTTTTAAGAGGTTTACAGGGTACAAATGCTGAAAAGTTTGATATTCTATCGCATGTTTTATTTTATCTCAAAAAACGGTTATGTGGCAGTTAGAATATGTTATTTGTGCTTAGAGAATAACGGAAATCATTTTAAACCTGATTATGTAGTTCCTTACTTGTTTCGTTGTTCGTTTTATTACTGTTTGGGAATGATTTTTGTTCACTTAATTGTGGTTTATTATTAAATTATTTGTTATTTATTGAACTGGTCCAACATAAGTAAAAAATTTAGTGCTTACTTACGAGATATTATTTATAAAATTGGGAGAAATACAGGACCGTATCCCAAAATTTCCTGATGTTGTTCAAAAAAACCTCGAAACGTCACTAAACTACAATGTGTCATACATCGTTGCATTCGGGAGAAAAAAGCTCTCAAATTCCAATATCAGGAAAACAGGACCCTATTTAAAAAAAGAAGAAAAGCTGATAATGGCCCTTCGAAGACGACTCGTCGGATTACAAAACAATTAGAGCGGAAAAAGTGGCAATTTACTTTAGAATTCGATCTCAAAAAAACCCAGGAAAACAATAAAACCATTTTTCAGAATTTCAGTTTTTTTGCGAATATCTCCGGAACACTCGGAATTTTAAAACTTTCTAAACGGCATATTATTAGGCACGTAAATGTGCAACTTTACCTCCATTTAACCGACTTCGTATCTCTTACAGTTTCCGAGATCCCTGTTCTGGCCGTCCTTATCTTGGACACGTATATTAGAATAATAAATTGTCGATAACCATAGAACTTTTTTCTTCGAAGATATCCGAGATGCATACCTGAAATTCCGTATTTGGACTAAATTTTTAATTTGCAGCAACATTTCCATATAAAATTTTGTCGTATTTTTAATAATTAAGGTTAAGGAGAAATCGGTAATAAAAAAAATGCCCATATTGCATACTGTTTTGCACAGACTGTATTAAACCTCAGATTTGCACTTTTAAACACAAACTCTAAGAAGAAAGAGCCACGAGAGACGGGGAATTAATGACATTCGTGGCTTTTTCTTATTTGATTTTGTGTTTACTGTAATTATAGGCGAATTTCTCTAATGTTAGTCCGTTTTTATTCTAGATTATCACAAGGTCATGCCAAACTGATGTATCATAGTGAAGTTGAAGTGATTGATACAATTTTTCCTATTATTTTGATGGATACCGCGTTAGACTACGAATCGGCCCTTCTTAATCTGAATATTGATAACGATTCATTTTTCGACAATCCTGAGCCCATGTACTGGGAACTCTTAGAGAATATTTTGGGAAAATTGAATTTAGACTATATTTATCAACAGGAAGTTGAGAAAATGAGGATGAATACTATTAAGAAAAGTAGTCAAAATACAAGCATAGGGGTTAGTCAACGAACTAGTCCAAATTTGAAAGAACACGGAACTGTCCAACAAAACACACCTAAACGTACCGCATTATTGTTCAGTCAAAGAGCTCCAAGCCAACAAGAGCATGAACAAAATGATATAAATAATTCACCACTTGCCAATAAATGTGAGCGTATTGATGTTCAAAACACTAATATAAATAAATCACAGTTACTATTCAGTCAAAAAAGGCCTGAAAATAAACAAAATCATACCGATAATATTCAGGTTAGTCAAAACGGGCCAAAACTGTTATTCAGCCAGAAAAGATTGAGGCAACAAGTATCGGAGAACAGTGTTACCGCAAGGAATCGCTATGAGTTTAGTCAAAGAATTAGGGACGATAATCAGGTGTATGACAAAAACAATACAGTAACCAAAGACACAAATAGCAACCAATTTAGTATTTATCAAAATCCGAATGATTCTTTTATTAGAGACAGAGTTGTTCTAAATTTGAACAAAGAATCCAGTTCGCAGCAAATAAAAGGTGTTAAAAAACAGGATCATTTTCGAAAAGATGCGTTGTTAAAAAGCTCAGAAGAAATTACAAAGAGCAAAACAGTGGACTCGAACAAAGACAATTTGGATAAGGAAAAGATGACACTGTCTCAGATAGTAAACAGTACAAAGCTTGACTTTGACTCATATTTTACAAATTTAGAGATGCCAATCGCCAGTGACAATAAGGCGGAACATTCAAAATGTGATCCAAGTTTTAATAAGACAGATGAGGAGGAGGAGAGTGGATTTTGCTCACAAATAATTACCGATAACGAGAACGGCAATCTTAAAAGATCGATTTTGGAAGAACCCGCCAATAATTTGACGATAGCAAAGAAAACTCCTCTTACAAGCGAAAAGAAGCTAAGAAAACAAGATAAAACGACTACAAATGATATTGGCCTATTGAGTTTCATGCCAAGTATCCATGATGACTTTATGAATTTCGGTTTAAATATTGATTGGGATATGAATGAACCTCACGAACGTATTTCTTCACAAGTAAATACATTTAAAGGAAATATTAATAGTGACACAATTGACGATGAAAATAAATTCAATGAACATACGAAAAATGCAGAGGAAATGAAGCAGTTTGTTTCCAGGGAGCGAAAAGAAAATGAAGAAATTAATACAGGGGAAAAAAATAGGAATGATATTGAAGAGAATGTAAAAGATAAGGAAGGAATGAAGCACCATGAAAACGTGGAAAATAATGAAGCAGACTTAATAAATTCAAGTCGAACCGCATCTCCTAAACCAATAAAGAAGTTTAAATTCCAAAATAAAACTATAACGAACAAATATCCATCAATTTTAACTGATACAAAGCCCGACGATAATTAGTTCTGACGTAAGAAAGACGGGAATTTCAGTGGTTTGTTCGTGTGTGTTCCAAACTAAATTTTACAAGGTTAGTGTTTAATATTAATTTAGATTAAGAATTTCAAACTTGTAGTCATTCAAAATCCTTTCAGTGAAACTTTAATCAAATTTTATTGCCACAGCCAAATTTTCAAAATAGAATCTCATTTAATTCTCGAGATTCTTCTAATAAGCCCACTTTACTTGGTGTACCCAGTGATTACAGGCATAATTACTAGGGATCGACCGATACCGATATCGGTATCGGTATATCGGCCATATCGGCCTTCTTGGCCGATATCGGTATCGGCCGATATGTAACCACGATATCGGCCTATATCGGTATCGGCCTAAAAAAATTAAAATTGCTTAATATTTCAGTTGCTAAGCCTTTTTTTAAAGATATTAAAACAGAAATACTAAATAAAAATCAAACAACAAACAAACAAATTTATTCTTATTGAAAATTTAACAAAAAAGTCATTAAAAATGTAGAAGTAAAGTGACACACTAAATTAAACAAATTAATATTTAAAGTTGAGTTTTGGCAAGTTGTAATGTAACAGAATTAGGCTTTCTGCTCTTTCCGGAGTTAGACGAGTTCTTGCGCTTTCATAAACATTTCCGGCTGAAGAAAATAGCTGTTCACTAGCAACACTACTTGGCGACGACGCTAAATATATTATTGCAACTTTATACATCAATGGAAAAATGTCTTTTTTTGCGCCCACCAAGTCAAAGGATCTTCATTTCTTGATATTTTTTCTAATTTCTTATACAATTCAATCTCATCATCAATTTTATTCATCATATCATCAGTACTTCTCTTATATGACACTGATTTACTTGTCGTCATACCAGTAAGTTCATCAAAAGTATTCCAAAATAAACTATGAGAAATTGAGCCCGGGACATTTTCCTGAATTTGTTGGTTTACCTCGTGTGATTTTTTGGCGATTTTCGCTAAAGGAACATAATCGTCGCTTACTTCAGATTCTCCTGCATAATCTTCCAGCAAGTCTGAATTTTGCTCATTAATTTTTAAAAGTTCTTTTTTTAAATCTGTAAAGGTTCATTGAGATAAATCATTATCAATGAAAGATGTCTTGAACCTTGGGTCCAATAAAGTGGCAAAAAGAAGGTTTCTATCAGTGAAGCATGCTTTGCATCTCTTAATCAAGGAGTCTTTAAGCTCATTTTTGGTACTCTGCACCCCTGAAAAGTCAGCTCCTTCAGCTTTCTCGAGATAATTTAAGAGAGTTTTAAGTAAGGGTATTACTTCCGATACAGATGCACTATTCTTACTACAAATCTACGTAATTTCTTCAAAAGGTTTTAATAGATTTAGTAAATTTTTTGCTAGTTCCCATTGGTGGTATGCTAGTGCCACATCTTTTAATACTGGATTGTCCATTATATATATATTAAGAGCGTTTTTTTGTTCTATCAAACGTTCCAACATATAAAAACTTGAGTTCCATCGTGTTGGAACGTCCTGCACCAAAGCTTTCTCGGGCATATTAAGGGAGTTTTGAATATTCTTCAGCCTATCACAAGCCAAAGAGGAGTGACTAAAATGAGTTACTATACGTCTTGCTTTTGCCAGTAAATCTACAATTGATCGTTGACTTTCTATGGCGTCATGTATGGCTAATTGTATGGTATGTATGAAATAGGGTTGGTGTTTTAATTTAACCTCGTCAATGCCTTTTTTATGTTGGCGGCATTATCAGCTAAAACCAAAAGAATTTGATTCTGATCTAACTCCCATATTTTCAGTATTTCAGATAACATCTGTGAGATGTTTAAAGCTGTATGTGACCCAGGAAAATGTTTGCAGGCCAGTACAAATGAACATCTTTCAGTCGTTTTAAAATCTATCCAATGTGCAGTAAAAGAAATAAATGGGCTAAATATTGAATTTTCTCTGCATTTTTTTTAGTGATTTTATGGTTAATCCATGTAACGGTAACAGTATATCATTATAAATCACTTTTACCTCATTTATAAAGCAAACAAATTACGACAAAATTTGATGGCCGATATATCGGTATCGGCCGATATCGGCTATGAGTATATCGGTATCGGCCGATATCGGTATCGGCCACAAAAAATCATATCGGTCGATCTCTAATAATTACACTAAGTAATGCGTTGGGCATCACACGCATATGTTGCTATTCAATCGATCGAAACAAAATAGTGTTTAAACGTTCGACAAGCAGGGGGTACGTGACGTTCTCGTTGCTGGCGGCTATGAGTAAAATGTTTTCTGCTGTGAAATTATTCGTTTCCATGTGCACGTGTGTTAAAATTTGAGTTTGAGTAGCTTTGTATGTCGTTTACAAAAAATACATTATTCGCCGTAATTTGAAGAATTGTCGACGTAAAAACTATAGCATAGAATATTTTCTCGAGTTTCAACTTACGGAAAAAATAACGGGTAAAATTGACTGCACGCGGTTTTTTATGACAATGACATAAGGCGATTTTTTCGCCCATTAACTCCAAGCAATATTTATGATTACTTTTCTGTCCTTTGGTGGGATACGGGAAACACATTGTATGAAAGGTAAAATTTAACGTACTTTTTCATAACTTCGTTTATTAAAACAGATCATACATTTCTCGTTTTAGGACAACGAAATGTTGTCAACTCGTCTTAAACAATAACATTTTATAACACGCAATACTATTTGGCTTCGTTTTTTTGTTTAAAAAGAAAAATACCTAGTTTTTTTAAAACTAAAAATTGCGATTTTTCTTATATCACGAAAATTTTTAAGAAAGTATTACTTTCTTTCTTAATTTAACATGTTTTCGGTGTAAAATGTCTATAAATAAATATATACACGAAAAATAAATAAAATTTAAATAGACTAAATCACAAATATGTCAATACAGGGTGATTAATGATTGATGGCTAAAAGTTTATGAAGAACTAGTTGACGGATCATTTTGGTAGCTTATATAAGTGGACATATTTTACTTACTTTTACAGGGTTTGTTCGGGTCTCTGTAACTGTGAGTGCTATCAAAAAAGTAATGTAGGTGTCATGTACTCTCTTTGGGCCAAACTTAAAATGATAATATCAAAATATGAACATTTTCGCTCGTTTAAGAGATATGGGGGAAAATCAAAAAATTGACAACTTCAAAATTACCCTATATTTTCTTAGTTAAAAGAGATATGGAAAAATGTTTTATACAGAAGTTTCTTTATATTGATTGTTGAATAATCTGCCGTTTTCAGAATAAGTATAGGGGGTCAGATAAAAAAGTTATCAGACTTATCATCATTTTTTTAAAATGGAACACCCTGTATATTTTAATCTAAAAATATACTATTTTAAATTCTGCTTTCAAATATATAACACCCCATGGATGATATTGGTTTTCTATGCGATTTATTAAACTTTATTACTTTAAACCAAAGTAGGCCATGAAACAAAAACTAATATCTTAGAGACAACTATGTTGACATTCTAGTTGTTATTAGCATTTAACGTCAATTTCATGTTTTACACATTCATTTGTGAAAAATACTTATCAACATTTTGAAAAATTTGATGATATCTATCTATCATCCATGGTGTGTTATAAATTTGAAAAGATAGTTTAAAATGTTATCTTTTTAGATTAAAATATACAGGGTGTTCCATTTAAAAAAATGAGGTTAGGTCCGATAACTTTCTTACCTGACCCCGTATACTTATTCTGAAAACGGTAGATTATTTAACAATCATTATAAATAAACCTCTGTGAAAACATTTTTCTGTATCTCTTTTAACTAAGAAAATATAGGGTAATTTAGGAATTGTCAATTTGTTGATTTTCCCCCGTATCTCTCAAGCAAGCGAAAATTTTCAAATTTTGATTTTACCATTTTAAGTTTGGCCCAAAAAGAGCACATGACACCTACATTACTTTTTTGATAGCACTAACAATAACGGAGATGTGAGACCTATAAAAGTGTCGAAAATGGGACACCCTGTACAGCCACTGCTACCAGAAAGTATTAGCAACTGGATAATTTAAATGAAACACATTGTTTATTATTTTTTTTGGAATCTCTATTAATTTCTTAATAATTTTCATATACCTACGATCTGTCCGTTAAAGTTTTCGAGATAACAATGAATTTAACTTTTTTTTTGGGAACTATATCCTACAAAAAGGGCCGACATACTCGGATACCAAATATTCAAGGTGATCCGATGACTAGTTCTTCATAAGTAAGTTTTTATCCATAAATCTCAAAGAATAAATACAAAAATACCTCTAAACATGACACATCTATTGTCATTTAAGGTTTGATCATTTCCAAGCTAGCGATCACGGCATAAGTAAATTCCTGGGTACTGCTTTGCCCGCCGATATCCTTGGTGCGAACTTTGCCGTCCTGCAATACTTTATCTACGGCCTTCCTGATCATTTCGCTGTAGTGCGGCATGTTTACGTGACGGAGGAGTTTCGAGGCGCATAGAAGCATGGCCGTTGGGTTGGCTACGTTTTTGCCGACGGCTTCGGAGAAAGTATGTCTCGCACCCTAAATAATTGACAAATAAATATTAGATTAACTTTTTAGGAACTATTTTTTTAATAAATATTCATTTTAATAATCCTCACCGGGTTATAAGAAATCCTTAGCCGAAAATGAGACAATCATAATAACCGATATCTACCCAAGTAACATTTTTATACACATTATGGTCAATGTATCGTAACTATCGTTTCTGTTTCCGATCAAACTTGGAAACTGTTGGCAACAAAAATGGGAATATTTTCGGAACGTATACAGTTTAAATCGGACATTTACACGCTTTTCCTGGTTGGTACTAGCTGTGACTTTCGCTGCTTGGACGCACAATCGAAAATGTTCGTAAATATTTCTAAACTGATACTTCTGTTAATTACAAAATGACAGTATACAGGGACGGGGCTATGTTAAACCATGCGCAAAACCATTAGGATACCTTCACTGTTGTAAAATAAAAGAAAACCAATATGAAACAATAATTTCGCCATGATGAATTCGTTATTTCCTATAAGTTATTTTATTTCATATACCTAGTTATTGCACATAAGAACCAAAAAATCATTGTCGCAGTAAATTTTATCGTGCAGTTTAGTAATTTGGCTTTATATTTTTAACGTGCCCTCGATTTATTTGCATTTACAGAAAAAAATTACTTTGTCAAAAAATAACAATTAAAATATTTTCAAAATTTTATTTATTTCTTTTATAAATCGACTTAGTAACTTTTGGCTTTTCAAAAGATGCAGGAATTTCATTAAAACTCATTTTAACAAAATAAGAATTCATTTCACAAAATGACCGCTAGAAAGCAATAAATTATTCTGGTCCAAAATGGACTCAATACACAATTTCTAGTCTTTGGCTTCTATAATGTTTCGTATGATGCACAGAAAAATAAAAGGTTTCTTAGGGGTGAATACCACAGAAAAAAATGTTTTCTTGTATGCACAGAAAACAAAGGTTGGGTATGCACAGCCTAAGTCTGACGTCACGAGAGGAAAAACCTTTCCAAACAAACTAGAATCCCATAAGAGATTTTTAAAGCATCGGTACACGTTTATAAGGGATAAGTAAGCAATTTTCTGATATTATTTTTATTTTAGATGTTATTAGGTTTGTTCCAACACCCTATTTTTGTATCGTTCTAGAACCGTCACGAAACTGTTGGAATCGATTTTGTGCGCAGGCGTTAATTTTGCACTGTTTGTTGTCGATGCACAAGGGAGGCAAGGTTGGTACGTTTTTGTGACCATTCTGTGTAAAAATCTCAGCTGATCGCCTGTCTGATTCTAGGAAAGAAGTTTAGTAATTAGTTAATTATCATAACATTCATAAATCACAACCCTACTTTTGTTGTTTTGATTTCTTCGTCTAAGCTTGAGTATTATCTTTTTTCGTTCCGTTTTGTTGTATTTAATAATCATGAAAGAGAATAACGTTTAATGTTAAGAATATCTTGTAGGTTTGGGAACCGAATTATACAAATTTAATAAGAATAAATTAAATAATCAAAATATTAAGCAACAACTCCTACAAAACAAGGCTAAAAGAACTGCATGAATGCCAGGAATAAAAAACAACGGTTAAAATTCTTAGGGCGCAAGTCAGTACAAGCGGTTCCTGGTCTTGGCCATGTATCGGATTGTATCGTTTTTACCGTTCAGGAACTGGTTTGCGAACGATCACAATTTGGTAGGAACACCAAAGGGATCGCCAGTTACACCCTTTTGTGTCGGTTGGAACGCCTTTCGACTACTACGCATGTGCGTGACCGTACATTGTACGATTTTTAGGGTGGTTGGAACGAACCTAATATTGATTCATTTTCAGAAACAGATTGACGTAATTGTTTTTTGAAGGTTTTTAATCACCATCTTGTTTGAGGTTATGTTATTATTGTTTGCATAGAGAGATTTAAATTGTATTTTTCTATTAAAAACAGCTTATGGCACTGTATTTATCAACATAGAGTATACCCACCCTATAGCTTGGAATATTTTTTTTATTATAGATTGAAAATCTGCAAAAATAAGTGTGTTTCGTACCCGATTATTGCTAACCATTTTTGCAGATTTCGAATCTACAATAAAAAAATATTTCAAGCTTTATGTTAATAAATACAGTACAGTAAGTTTTTTTTACAGAAAAATTACAATTTCTCCCTAAACAATAACATAACTTGTGTTAACTACGTGTTATGGAGCTTAAGACTAAGAGAACTCTAAAATTTTTCTGCCAGGACTGCCAATCTGGGCTGTTGAATGTTCCAAAACTCATAAAGGCAATAAGCGAGTTGAGAGATGAGGTGGACAGGTTGAAGGCCCAGCCATCCCAAACTGTTCTTCCTTCGGGTCAGGACTTTTATAGCGAGCTGCAGGACCGTCAGGAGAGGGGAAACAATCTTATGATATTCAACCTTCCTGAAGGCAATGACACGACTGAAATACCAGAATTATTGGGTGCATTGATGGTCAGCCCTCCTACGATTGTTAAGGCCACTAGAATAGGGAAGAGAAATAAAAACGGATTTAGATCACTTAAAGTGTCATTATCCAGTCAGCATGATGTCCTCTCCCTTTTAAAGAACCGATCAAAGCTCAAGGGTAAAGAAGTTTATATCAACGCTGATTTGACCCCTCAACAACGCGAACAGGAAAAGTCTGTCCGTACTCAACTGGAGAACCGTAGATCTCAGGGTGAAACCAACCTGGCTGTAATACATCGATATGGCACTCCCCTTATTGTGACAAAAAACCATTAGAATGTTTAACCACTCACAGCAACAATCTCTCAATTTATTACCAGAATGTTAGAGGTCTTCGCACTAAACTGAATTATCTTCTTCAATCTGTCCCGGGGTGTCATTACAAAATTATAGTGTTTGTTGAAACTTGGCTTAATGATGCGTACTACGATGCTGAATTGTACATGCAGGATTATATAATTTATAGAAGGGATCGCTCTTCTCAAACAAGTGTGCATTCCAGGGGTGGCGGAGTTTTAATTGCAATTCATAAAACCATCCAGAGCAGGCAGCTTCTTGTGGAGGATAATGTTGAAGATATTTTTGTCATCATTGAAACAGGAAGGAACTCCCTTATCCTTGCGTGTGTATATTTTCCCCCTCGGTCTCCTACTTCCGATTATGTTACTTTTAGTGATAATATCGACAGATTGACTCAAGATCACCCCCATGCAACTTTAGGCGTTCTCGGAGATTTTAATCTGCCTCATTCATCATGGAGGAGTAACAATTTGGGCTCGGTTGTTAGATCAGTGCCCCCAGCAGCCCCCAGTGAGGTGGACTCTTTGGAAGTGGTATCCAGTCTGTGCGCCTTCCACAACTTATTTCAACTAAACACGGTTATAAACAGTTCAAATTCGATTCTTGACCTTGTACTTTTTCAGGATAATAACTGTGTAGTTAAAAGATCCGAAGACTGTTTTGTGCCATTGGATAGTTATCACCCGCCATTGGACATAATAGTGCAGTGTACCATTAATAATATTAATAGTTCTCATTTATGTGATGGTTACTATAGAGACTTCAAATCAGCCGATTTTAACTTAATTAATGATTACTTGGGAGGCATACTCTGGGACGCTTTGTTTGAGCAGGCTAGTCTGGATGATATGGTAAATATATTCTATGATGCTATTTATTCTGCCATTGAAAATCATGTCCCTCTTAAACGTATTTCCTCGGGCAAATTTCCTAGATGGTTTTCACCTGAGCTTAAGCATTATATAATTGAAAAAAAAAAGGCACATAAACGCTATAAGAACTCTAAGCTAATGTGCGATTATCGTTCATTTTCTCAATTACGCTCAACTTGTAAACGATTGTTGGTAGAGTCTAATGCCGCCTTTATTGCCTTAACGGAAAACTCTTTAACGACTAATCCAAAGCAATTTTGGAACTACGTAAATTCAAAACGAAAAAATCGCGACATTCCTAGCGAGTTTCAATACAATGAAAATCGTAGTGCCTCCGGTTCTGAAATTGCTGATATGTTTGCTGATCATTTCTCACAAGTTTATAGTAGTAAACCCTGCCCTGTTTATCAACATCCCCCTGATGAGTACAATAATACAAATGTCACCGATTATAGCATCCCCATATCAAAGGTATACTCACATTTAGCCTCCTTGGACATTAACAAGGGTCCTGGCCCTGACGGCATACCGCCATTACTTCTTAAAAACTGCAGTTTTATTCTGGCTCGTCCCTTACATATCATTTTTAACTTATCACTAGCAAACGGAATTTTTCCAGAATATTGGAAGATGAGCTTCTTAGCGCCTATATATAAATCGGGACGGAAGGACGATGTGATAAACTATCGACCTATAAGCATCTTGAGTGCGATTCCTAAGGTATTTGAACACATTTTAACTGAATATCTGACCTCCATATTAAGCCCAAATATCTCTATTAGGCAATTCGGCTTTCAGACTGGAAAGAATACTGAACTAAATTTGCTGACCTATGTTGACTTTATCTCTGAAGCCTTGGAGAACGGTTTCCAGGTTCATTCAGTCTACACGGACTTCTCCAAGGCGTTTGATAAGGTCAATCATGCAGTTCTTCTATCCAAGCTTGAGGGTCTGGGCGTTGGGGGTGCATTGCTGTCCTGGTTACGTAGCTACCTAACAAGTCGATCCCAAATTGTTCGATTCAACAATTTTCAATCCAGGTGTATACTGGTTCCGTCTGGAGTTCCCCAAGGGTCCCATTTGGGCCCCCTTCTCTTTAATTTGTTTATTAACGACTTGGGGATGCAATTTGATTACTGTCAGTTCCTCCTGTTTGCTGATGATCTGAAACTGTTCTTAAAAATCTCGTCATTTGAGGATTGCTTGAGGCTCCAGTCGGACTTGAATAAATTGGTAGCATGGTGTAAGATCAACGGTATGGAGCTTAACGCCTCAAAGTGTCACACGATAAATTTTCATAGGTCTAGGTCGGAGTTTGAACAGCATTATTTAATTGAGGGCAATATTCTTACCATTGTTCCCGAAATTAAGGATTTGGGTCTGACTATGGATGCTAAGCTTACTTTCATTCCTCATATTCAGAACACCATATCCAAATCTCTCCAACTCCTAGGATTTATTAAGCGCATAACCAGGGAATTTACTAATACCAAAGCTGTAAAACAATTATATTGCTCATTAATTAGAACCCATCTGGAATACTCCTCCTGTGTCTGGAATCCTTGCTATAATGTACATATCTTGAATATTGAAAGGGTTCAGCATAAATTTTTGAATTACATGGCCTATAAACTTAATACACCTCAACTAGATTATTCTCAGCTTGAAGCAAATATCCAGATCAGAACCCTCAGACTACGTCGGGATCATAGGGATCTTATAATGCTGTATAATCTATTACATAACAAATATAACTGTCCTTTGTTACTTGACAGAATAGGATTGCACGTGCCATCTAGGGAAACACGTCAAAGGAATACCTTCTCTGTAGCACCTCATAGAACTAACTATGGCCAAAATAGCTTTATATCGCGATCATGCAGACTAGCTAATGAGTATCCCACTCTTGATTTCTTTTTAGGTCGATCAGATTTTAAGGGGCAACTACGGACTATTGATTGACTTCTCTATTATAGTATTTAAACATTAGAAACGTTCAATTCATTACAATCTTTTTATATTTTATTTTACACTTATATATTTAATATTTTACTCTTGTAATTTGTGTAAAATTGGGCACTGCCCGTTAATAAATAAATAAATAAATAAAATAAACTTGTTCAGATGGTGATTAAAAATCTACCTTAAAAACTTACCTCAATCTGTGGTTGAAAATGGATCAATAATAACACCTAAAATATAAATAATATCAAGTAGTTGCTTATTTATCGCTAATAAGCGTACAACGATGCTAGAAAAAAATCTCTTATGAGAAATTCAATGCAATCTTCTGTCTTACCAAAACATTATAATTTTAACTAAAAATGTTTCGAAAAATATTTATCTTCGCGTGTCGTTAATGTATCGACACTATGGTTTGTAAAATATTTCGAAACAAATACGTCTTTAAGTGTTTCTAGTAACTGGATTCGAAAATGTGTCGCAAAAGTTTCGTAACACAATATGTGCCTCGGACACAACTTTATAATTTTAATCGAAAATGCTTCGAAACGTTTCTCAGCAAAGAATGTGTGTCCAATTTGTGTCTAAAAATGCTACTTGGGCAGGTACTAGCAAACTTTTTACCTAAGCGAGGCCGCTTAACGCTACAGTGTTTTATTTTTAATTTTAGAGCTATATTTAAAGCTGTTTATTTGCTGTGTGTGAACTCGCGCATTGTCGTGAAGCTGTATGCATAATATGTTATAACTCACTGGTTCAAACACTACACATTCAGCCGAATAGGACGATCCAGACACGACACCCGCCCCGCCAACAAGTCCTGAAGCCAAATTGTCAACAATGTTACCATACAAATTTGGGGTGACCATTACATCAAACTGTTGCGGGTGGGATACCATTTGCATGGTGCAATTATCCACAATCATTTTTTCAAATTCAATATTGGGATATAATTTGGCCATCTGAAACAATTTACAAAGTCGATAATTAATTTAAAACTAAAATGTTTTAATTTATATTGGTTACCTCTTCACAGCTTCTTAAAAATAAACCGTCCCCCAATTTCATAATATTGGCCTTGTGCACTGCCGTCACCTTCTTTCTGTTGTTTTTGATAGCATAATCAAAAGCAAACTTGGCAATCCTCTGAGATTTTTTTGCTGTTACTATTTTAAGACACTCCACTACGCCTAAAATTTAAAAAAAACCTGAAGAAACCCATCGTAAATTAATTTTAAAAAATACCATTTTGTTCTTCATCCTCTTTCAACAAAACCCATTTTACGAAAAAGTGGTAACTCTTTCAGTTAGGAAGTTATTAAATATTTTCGATGGCAAGCCAACCGGCGCGCGACTGTTCAAAGAGTGGCAGAATTACGCTTTCGAAGGACGCAAAGGATGGAAATATTAATAATGATTGTGCCGTTATTTTGGGAAAATTAAAATATTGACATGTCATTACATTTCCATGTATACTTTGTGTTTTGTGTGGTTCACAAGTTTTTTCAGTTTCTAAAGGAACTATTAGGTAGAAATTTAATAATTACACATAAAAGGTAAATTGTTTTCTTACTGATATATCTTGTTCTGAAACCAAATGGCTTAAGTGCTCTAATTACTCTTTTTAAATAAAAACTTTTGAAATACCTTTGACACTCTCATGTTCTAGAGCAGAATACTCTCCTTCAGTCTGTTCTCTGATAATAACACAGTCAATGTCACTATGACGACACTTGACACCTGGCAATGACTTGACATGGACGACGTTGGCGTACAAGTCTAGGGCATTACGAAGTTTCATGTTTAGGGTTTGAAGTTCGCCTATTAAAATAGATAATGATGTTTTCTCTACAATACACTTTAACTGAATTTGCAACTAATATTAAAGAATAAAGTACTAACCAGTATGAGAGTAATCGGGGGTTGCCAATATTCCTTTCAGTGCTACACGATTTTTGCTAATCGATTTTGCGACCTAAAAATTAAAAATATTTGTAAAATTTTTCCATCTAATTCGAGCCTGCTAAACCTCTCAATTTATATTTCTTGAGGAATTATGTAGGTATAATGTTTTACCTTTTGACATGTGAATTACTACATTTATTATACACTGCTTATAGTACTTATGTTTTCCTGAACTGACCTGATCAAGAGGCGCACTTAAAGTTGGATTTACTTCAGAAAAAAAGTAAGATTCCCAATCGACTGGTACTCCAGCAGCTTTAAAAACTTCTTGTACAGAATAAACTAATTCGGGTCCAACACCATCCCCTGGGATAAGGGTAGCAGTAACTCTAGAGTCGGGCCTTTCAGCCAGGGTCTACAAAATTATAATAAACTGGGTACTTATGGTATAATAATATTGGAAGTCGACATTTTTAGAATGGTAGTAGGTACCTACCGCAAGAGTGGTATTGCATGTTGAGCTGTGGATATGGCGTGCAGCAGCAGTTTGAGTAGCCTAAAAAGAGAAGTAGATATTTTACAGGTTTAATAAAAAATCTTTAAAATTGGTTATGTCATCAAGTCTAACCTAAAAGGTGGATACTCTTTGATATGTAGTTTCTTGCTTACCTGTACGAGGATTCTGGGTATGTTTCTTGTGATCAGGGACATTTTGCGTGTTTCCCGTCTTTCAAAATTGTTTGCTTAATTTCTGGTACGCTGAATTCGTTTTCGGTTCAAATTTCTGACAAAAAACAACACAAATTTTGCAAAAGCAGCCCACAAATGAAGCGTCACACACGTGAATGTGGCTAAACCGAGAACTAAAGACTTATAGGCATCTACTAGATATAATTTATAATGCTTATGCGAGATGTCGCCAGATGTTCCTTCCATCTAGTGTGAAGTAGACATACTAATATTTGGTTGAAATAAGTAATAATGGATGGCACCACAACATAATTAGTTCGTTTAGAACATGCTAGAGGGAGCCAGCTAATGCTAAGACATAGAGTATCTTGATACTATTACAAAAACGCTGCGGGTCAATTTTAATCCTAATCATGGAGTAGGGGAGCATTATTGTAAATTTTTAATAACAAACTACCCTATCCGGTAAAATAGATCTTCGCTTAGTAAATTTTAGATTGAGGGATTTAAGAGATTGTAAGTGGGCAGGTCTAGGAAGTACAAGTAGTATCTTGAACATGAAATTTGTATGGGTCGAGACAACCAAACTGTTGAGTTTCAAAAAAGAATAGGACTCACCTGGGCGGCGTTTGGGAACCTGAACGATGTATTTAGGTTCGACATCCCGGAATGTCTGAAAAGAAAAGTATTTAATCAGTGTGTCCTGCCTACTCTGACTAAAAAATTCGTCAATAAACTACAAGTGACAACGAGCTATTGAAAGAGTCATGTTGGGTATCTCCTTAAGAGACAGAATCCAGAGCAACGAAATAAGGAGAAGAACGGGTGTAGCAGATGTCGTCAGGAGAATATTGCAAGAACATTGCAAGATCAACTGACAACAGATGGATCAAGAAAATCCTTGAGGGATGGAGGCCGAGACATGAAGCTTTCCGAAATAGAGGTCGACCACCAACAAGATGAACTGATGATATAAGGTGCACCAAACATAACTTGATGCAGGCTGCGAAATGTAGAGAGGAGTGGCATAGATTAAGGGAGGCCTATGTTGGCGCAATGCGCAATAGGGCTCAATAAGGCTATTCGATGATGATGATGATGAGGGTAAACAGGTTAGATTTTATTAATAATTCCTTATGGTTTCAAAGCCGGTTTAAAGTGCTGTATTGAAGTGTTTAAAAGCCAGTTGCCGAGGAACGTTTCCAGTCATTTTTAAAATGTGCTTACAATAGTGGACTCCTTGGTTCTATAATGGTTTTATGAATATCTAGATGCCGTCGCCTCCAAAAAAATAATATAAATATAACGCCGTCATTAAGTTTCGGTATCTTTTTTTACATACTACTATTTTTTACAAGTGAAAATTTCACACCGGTATTTTTAAGCCAACTAGAGACTTGTTTTATGTTTTGTTACAGTACGTTTCACGAAATTTGGATACGACTTAATGATTTCCTGGGTCGGTCCCATTGTGTCGACAAGAGCTTGGCAATAAACAAGTGAAGTATGAAGGGACGGACTAAGGAAAACAAGTAATGATATTAATGTAATCAAATGAAATAACATTTTTTTTAAATATTACTAGTCATATTTATTTACATTTATAATGCCATTCTATAGATAGTTCTGTTTCGCTATCGCTATCCTCATCAAACTTAATTATAATTGGATTAATTATACGATCCAGACTAATATACGAATTTTCTACAGTTATTACGTGACGGACTGAATTTTTCCAACTACCTGGGGGAATATCATTAAAGCATTTTCGTATTAATTCTACAAGTTCTACAACACTAGAACTTAAAGTCGGAGAAATATTTATCAGACCTAACCAGTGATTTTAACTGGTGGCACATGCATATGCTCTATGGGGTTAAAAATGCAATAATAGGGTGGGAGCCGTAGCACTGTATGTCCAATTTCTTATGCTAATGTGTCACAAACATATACTTTTTTATACAAAATGTCTCTAAAACTTCTAAAAGATCACTTTTTTTTATAACTTTCTTCAAAATATATATCTATCATTCGCCGCCATGTAGTTTTGAATCTCCAATTTTGTATTATTTGAGCTTGGAGCTTTATGTAATTGGCGACTGTGATAGCTCGCATTGTCCATTACTATCACGCTATTCTGAGGAATGTTTGGTAAAAGACAATTATTGAACCATTCCTCAAAAACTAACAAATTTTACCACAAAAAGATATTTAAATATAAATTACGCAACCTAACCTAACCTTTCCACATAATAATAACAAACGGTCATAAATAATGGGATCGCCACAGGTACTTTTGCTGCAGTTATTAAGTTATATCCATTTTTCGTGAAACAATCTTTACCCTCAAAATATTTCCGGAAATAATCATCCTCCAGGGCAGGGGATCCCAACCTTTTTGGTATTAAAAAAAATTATTCCTCGTCTTCGACTCTGGGATTTATAACATTCGTGAGCTCGAAAAAATTTCCGGAAATAATCCAAGCATAGTACTTATACTTATACTATACTAAGTAATTAGAAATCAACAGTCGGATAGACGGCAAACCTTATTGTGTAGACGATGCTAACTGAATTATATTTTTATTAGTTTAGCAAATAACATCGGAATACACTGAGCGAAATCTCGAGTTGATATAACTCAAATATGAGTTGTCCTAGACCGAAGCGTGTTGCTAATAGGGGACAGCCCAGACCTCTGAATTACGGCAACCAAATCGAAGAAATTGATCAACTCACTATATTCATAAGTTATGATAGCACAGAAGATGGGTTATTTTATGCGTTGGAATAGCTCACGCCCCACCGTCTTAAATTGATAGGCTACCGTAGCTACCAGTATGTGAATTGTGATGCGTTATTAGTCGGGCTAGATTAATTCATGATTCTAGCTATCAAAACTTGACATTTTAGTTGTTCGAGCTTACGATGGTGGCTGGAATAACTCACTCTTTGGGATACCAGAGTCCAAATTTTGGATTACCAGTACCTAAATTGTGGACTCTCGGAACTCAAAATATTTCTTGGATTTAACGCCTGCATATTGTGGACTTCAATTGCCTTTTGTTTTTTCGAGATATGACATTTTTGTTGTATTTTTTAAAAAATAATCAAATGAATTATAGACATGAGAGCATACTACGGCTCAGAACCCATGCGGACGAAGTGATGACGATTGCTTATAAATAATAAGGCTCCATTCCAATAATAAGAGTTTGTATGCATCTCCCTCCTGTCCCTCCATTTTACGCCAACTGACCAAAATTATGCAAAACACAAATTTTCACGCACGGAGAACACAGATGAAAAATCCCGCAAACGGCGCAACGGCCAACAGGTGTCTATACGCGCGATCGAAGGAGAATTGACGAATAACAATGAAATGAACCGCGCCAAACCTGCACGAGCACGAATTCGGAACTTTCCGTGACCTTACGATCTTGCGTTTTACCCTCGATATGGGGTTTTGGAGCACGTTTCCTGAATTATTCCAACTCAAAATAATTTACACATGGTAATGAGTTAAAATAATTCACGTCCGGGTTAAAACGACACTTTATAATCAATTAGTAAGTTTTCCCAACCCAGAAACTGAGTTCAGGTAACTCATAAAATAGTTACAAGATGAGGAGTTGTGGTGATCCCAAATATGTTTAAAATGTTGATAAAAAATCTCTTTCTGGGTTGAGGCGAACCAAAAGAACCTGAGTTATTGTAGCGTTTTTAAATAATTTGTGATAATTCGTAGGCTCAGTTAGAACAACATAGAGAGGTGGGTTGAGGTAGCTCCAATTTTGTAACCCACGACATTGGTAAATGCATTTTTGTCAGTGTTACTACGAGCCGCCAGAGCTGTTAATGAATTTTTTATTTGGATTTTTGGTATATTTCCGTTACACATAGGTAGGTAGTTTGTTATTCCAGTTGTACACTTGCTGACGTATGCAATATAAACCTGTAGTCAGCACTTTCAGCCATTAAAATGTTAATTTCCTCTACTTAAGTTACGATAATATAAAGAATTCTAATTAAGCTTAATTTCACTTAAATCAATTAGCAAAACTTGTCTTTATTGCCATCTCGACCATGCTGCAATATTGCAAATGCACGGCATCGAGTATTAATAGGTAAAGAGAGCACATTACACCAATAAACTATAAACATTAATTCCCCTGCTGGAAACACTTATTTTTCGTTTAACGTAAAAGTAAATGTAGGAGAGCGTCGGCTAATGGGGAACGTTCTATGGCAAGCGATGGCCGTTGAGCAGCGAGCGATGGTAAACGTATTATCATGGGTTCGTTCGCAGCGCGAACTACATCCTGCGCATTCTCGATTGTGGACGCGTTCCTAACTGGTTGCTGTTTTTGTCTGTGTGATGGAGTACAAATGCCATACCAACAACTGTCAAAGCTGAGAATTGGTTTCCTAACTTAACCTGAATTGATTTCCTAACTTAACCTATTATCTTGTTCATCTCGTTGGTTAAGAGCTAGCCTTACGTTTTGGAATGGATATTTAAAGAATAATGGAACGTAAGTTTAACCAAAACATGTCAAAACTATACAGATAATAAAACAAATCGGTATAAACAACAAGTCAAACGGGAACAAACAGCCGATCGAGCAAATGCGCAGAATCCAAACCGACAATTCCGTATCAGTACGAGTATTATGACGGTATTATTGCCGAATTTTTGGTCGGCGTTCGCAGATTTTGCTTTTTTCTATGATCAAACACAAGCACTATAGGAAAAATCCTTCAGGGCACTCTGGGAGTGGTGCGCAAAATGAGTTTCACGTTGGTTTTGAATCGTTGGAGGTTATATTCGTTGGGGAAAACGACCTCGGGAAGGTCGTTCCATAAGGATGAAGTCCTCCAGATGAAAGAATTCTTAAATAATGAAGTTCGAGGAGTACTAAGCCTAACCACATATGGGTGGGCGGCAGTGGTTCGTCGTGTATTTCTGCTATTCGCCGCTCTGGGCGGAATTAAGAGGGCAAGGTCAGCCGAGCACCTTCCATGAAAATATCTGTAAAAGAGAGTCAAATCCCCAACCTGTCTTCGATGTTCTAGGCTGTCGAGGTTCTTCGTCAGCTCGTGGTCTCCAATCAGACGAACGGCTCTCCTTTCGATAGAATCCAGTAGCCGAATAAGAGTATGTTTGGGTGCAGAGCTCCATACCTGAGAGCAGTACTCAAGTGATGGTCGAATCTGGGCTCTGTATAGTGTCAAAAGTTGTTGAGGTGCGTACAACTTTCTGGTTCGGAAGAGTACACCAAGTTTCTGAGAAGCAATCTTGGCGATTGCCACAACGTGGTTATGCCGAGATATATTTCCTCCCAGATTGAGAAATACTAAACCAACCGCGTAACTTACATGCTTTTCAATTGTTTTCAAGTTAGGAGAATCGCCTCCCGGGACAGCGCACTACTTAATTTGTTTACAAAATGAATTACAAGGACTATTAAAAATGTTCCTGTAAGCATCAGCAAAGTATTTTCGCTCAGAAGCTTGAAAAATGTGTGAACCACACGAAACACAAAGTATAAATGGCAATAACGGCAAATAATGACATGTAAATGTTAATACATTTCCGTCTAATACACTTGTATTGTTTCCAAAGAAAATGTCTGTTTTATCCCTTTTTATTCACTGATAAAACAAAAGGACATTAAAAGTAAAATGTTAATTGTAAGTGTTAAAACGAACAGGAACATTGTAACTATTTGATCATATAAACCAAATTGCAATTGCAAATTGCACCAGATCTGCAAATCAACAGTTTTTATAAAACTGTTATAAGTAAATCATAAAAGACATAATTTTATAAGGGAACTCGGTAAGCAACTCAAGAATATAGATAGCTGATAGCCGATCCTTAATATTCAATTTTCCCCTACAATTCGCAATTTTTGCCGGTACTGTGTCTCTGCACCCAAAACAAAACAAAATCCCGCTGCCTTCGTCCTGCTAAGCGCGCACCTGCCGATTTCACCTGCGGGTACTGAACAGGTAGGTGGTACCTACCATCTCATCCCCTCTCCATCTACCGGCCAATCGAAATCACGCACCCAAATGCGGCGTAACTATTGGCGGACCATAGGCGGTATCAAGCGGGTACTGTAACAGAGATGCATACAGTCTAAGTGACCGTAAAGTACCCGGGTGCCAACTGTATGGTACTTATTGGGCGCTGGTGGGTTCGGCCGGGTATTGCGTGGCCTTGGGCGATGCCGATGTTGCAAAAATGCACCTGGTCTGTGCCATGATTTGAATAAGTTGCGGAGAGCGGTGTCGTTATCATGGTCTTGGTCAGGGATTTTTAATTGCTATAATTTTATATGTTGTTGTTTATTATGTTTAATGTTTTTTTTTAAAGCGGTATAGTAAGTAATTGAAAACTCGTTATAGAATTTGAAAGAGAATTTTTTTATGATAAAACGTCTAGCATTAGTCATTGGGTGAATATCTAAGTAGATATAAATATAAACTAAGAAAACGATTAGGTGAAATCATAAACTGTTATCATAGAACAAGTATACTTAGTTATATTTCAGTAAATTTTATGTTAGTTCATTGTAAGTTCAGGAGATTTATTTTAAACCACAGGATTAAAGTCCGAAGTGGGATGGCCCATTTTTCCTCATCAGTTCATAACTATCATCTACTAGATTTCGAGGACTACTAAGCTGCACCACATATGGATGGGCGGCAGTGGTTCGTCGTGTATTTCTGCTATTCGCCGCTCTGGGCGGAATTAAGAGGGCAAGGTCAGCCGAGCACTTTCCATGAAAATATCTGTAAAAGAGAGCCAAATCCCCAACCTGTCTTCGATGTTCTAGGCTGTCGAGGTTCTTCGTCAGCTCGTGCTCTCCAATTAGACGAATGGCCCTCCTTTCGATGGGTTCCAGTAGCCGAAGAGTATGTTTGGGTGCAGAGCTCCAGACATGAGAGCAGTACTCTAGTGATGGTCGAATCTGGGCTTTGTATAGTGTCAAAAGTTGTTGAGGTGTGTACAAGTTTTCGGTTCGGAATAGTACACCAAGTTTCTGCGAAGCTATCTTGGCGATTGCCCCAACTTGGTTATGCCAAGACATATTTCCTCCCAGACTGACGGCCGGCAAATTAATAGCTGATGCCAATGGAATTGCGTGCCCTGCCATGACTATATCCGATTCTGTAATGATAACCTCTTTAGAGGAAACTGCTGCTTGGATTTTCTTAGCGTTAAGTCCGACTATGGGATTTTTAGTGTGTAAGGGAAGAAGAGCCATTCGTATAAACGGAGCCCAGGAGCTGACAAAGAACCTCAACAGCCTAATTCTACGTAGAGCGACGAATAACTGAAATACAGGACGGACCACTGCCGCCCATCCATATGTGGTTAAGCTTACTACTCCTCGAACGTAATTGTTTAAGGATTATTTCATCTGGAGAACCTCCACCTTGTGAGGTCGTGTTTTCCAACGAATATAACCTCCAACGATTCAAAATTTACGTAGATCGCTTTATTCGCACACGCACCACTCCCAGAGTGCCTTAAATGATTTGGCCTATTGTGCTAGAGTTTGACCATAAAAAAAGTTCAGTACTTAAATTCATAAAATGACTGTACGTATCCTGTAATGGAAATATCCTTAGACATAAAATAGTACATATTTATTAACTGTGATAAATCTATATTTATTCGCGTTCTTTTTATGTTAAAAATTTAATTTTGCAATTATTTGATATAAGATGATATTTGATTTTCAGAGAGAATTTTTATTTGCATCGGAATTCGATCCGATAATAACATCATATGAACTATACATAAAAGTATGGGAATGACATGTTCTAGAGACGAGGAATGACAGTTTTTTTTTAAATATCTCACTGGATTCCACTCTATTATGCAAGATGTTATATAGAAATTTAAATGGAATAAATTGTATGTCGATCCGCTAAGGAGCAAAACGAATGCCCGCCCGAACTTCCTCTGGAACACCTATTTCAGGATGCTGACCATCAATTTTAAAGCTCGAGTATTTTAGAAAAAGTCGTTGGACCTTTTCAATGTAATTTTGATTTACGCACTGCGCTTGATAATATGAAGACCATACAACCGAGGCGTACTCCAATTTCAATAAAAAACATATATTTAGTGTACCTACACACAAAAAAGAGTTACTTATTTTAAAAATAAAACACTCGGCCTGAATACATTTTAGCGTTGTATATAGGACGCAAAGAAATATGATTTCTAAACGAGTATTTTAAATTTTTACAGTAGGAGACCAACAGATTCCAATTAAGAGCTGCATTTAATCACAGGTTGCCAAGCAGTCACTATTTTACGCGGACGTTTACCCAAAATTAATACTTAATTCTTTTCTAATCTAAAACTGGATTCGTAAAGTTAAAGGATTGGAAAACGGTATGAAAAATTACATTAAAAAATATAATGTTATAAGAATAATAATAACAATTGCAAATATGAACAATTTTCAAATTTTTGTCACAGATCTGCCCGAAACTTGTTGATACCCCAATCGACATGTCAGGCAATCTAAATATCAATAAATCAACTAAAAAACGTTATTATTATTAACGGCTAAAACTTCACGAACAGAAATATTGATCAGCTGATGACTCTCGTCTCTTTCTAACCTGCCAAAAAGCGGAATATTTTTAAATTAAATTGATGCAACTTAAATGGCTCTGATTGCTTATTTCGGATTGTTTGGGATCCTCATCTTAATTAAAATTTGTATTTCAAATAGCAAATATCTATACCTAACTCTGACCTCAAATTTTGAAATTTTCATGTTACTCGAATAAAAATATTTGTTTAAATTAAAATACGAAAATGAGTACAGTACGTTTCACGAAAATTGGATACGACTTAATGATTTCCTGGGTCGGTCCCATTGTGTCGATAAGAGCTTGGCAATAAACAAGTGAAGTATGAAGGGACGGACTAAGGAAAACAAGTAATGATATGATTATATTAATGTAATCAAATGAAATAACATTTGTTTTAAATATTACTAATCATATTTATTTACATTTATAATGTTATTCTATAGATAGTTCTGTTTCGCTATCGCTATCCTCATCAAAATTAATTATAATTGGATTAATTATACGATCCAGACTAATATACGAATTTTCTACAGTTATTACGTGACGGACTGAATTTTTCCAACTACCTGGGGGAATATCATTAAAGCATTTTCATATTAATTCTACAACACTAGAACTTAAAGTCGGAGAAATATTTTCAGACCTAACCAGTGATTTTAACTGGTGCCATATATGCTCTATGGGGTTAAAAATGCAATAATAGGGTGGGAGCCGTAGCACTGTATGTCCAATCTTTTCTGCCAATGTGTCACAAACATATACTTTTTTTATACAAAATGTCTTTAAAACTTCTAATAGATCACTTTTTTTATAACTTTCTTCAAAATATATATCATTCGCCAGCCATGTAGTTCTGAATCTCCAATTTTGTATTATTTGAGCTTGGAGCTTTATGTAATTGGCGACTGTGATAGCTCGCATTGTCCATTACTATCACGCTATTCTGAGGAATGTTTGGTAAAAGACAATTCTTGAACCTTCTTCTTCTTCTTCTTCTTATTCAGCCATTCTGCATCCACTCCTGGACATAGGCCTCTCTTAAATCTTTCCACGTCACTCTGTCCTGTGCCACCTGTGACCAGTTTTTGCCTGCAATCTTCTTAATGTCGTCCAGCCATCTTTTTTGTGGCCTTCCTAGACTTCTCTTGGTCATCCTTGGTCTCCATGTTGTTATTTTTGGTGTCCATCGTTCTCTTGATTGCCTTGCGACATGTCCAACCCATTCCCATTTTGATCGTGCTACGCGTATCATGACGTCTGTAACTCCTGTTTTTCTTCGGATCTCCTCATTTCTCTCCCTGTCCCTTATGCTAATTCCCAGCATTACTCTCTCGATCGCCCTCTGCGTCACTCTTAGTTTCTGGGTACTATTTTTTGTGAGTGTCATTGTTTCCAATCCATAAGTGGTTACAGGTAGTATACATGCCTCATATACTTTCCTTTTGAGGTTTATTGGTATATTTCGGTCTTTAAGTATGTAACTTAGCTTTCCCACTGCTGCCCAAGTTAGACCTACTCGTCTGTTTATCTCTGCTATTTGATTGGCTTTGCCTAATTTGATATTATGGCCGAGATATTCTTGAACCATCCCTCGAAAACTAACAAATTTTACCACAAAAAAATATTTAAATATAAATTAAATAACCTAACCTACCTGATGTGCCTATATTTAAATATAATTATTACAATCCGGTCCTTTCCACATAATAATAACAAACGGTCATAAATAATGGGATGGCCCCCAGGCACTTTTACTGCAGTCATTAAGTTATATCCATTTTTCGTGAAACAATCTTTACCAATAAGGGCTTTATAAAAATTATATTCCGAACGCTGGAAGGCGACGTAATGTCTTTGTCTAATTAACAGAAAACGACAAAGAAAAATTATGCTAATTTTCAGAGCTCTCGATTGTTTTTCTGGAAAGTTGTTTACAGCCTACCAAGAATGTGAATTGTTTATTCTTCAAAGACTGCGAACCAAAGTCATATCCTCCTTGATGTAAGATCCTTGGGCCGTAATCATATAGTACAGAACAGACAACGTCATTTTTCTAAAAATAAAACAACAAAAAAAATATCAATAAAAAGGAAGCGAACAGTACCAAATTCATTGTGATATCTTCGTTCTCCCCTTCACTTTTTTTCCTCTCAATCTCGCCCGTAGCTTTACTTATACTCGATATAAGATTCCTTTATAGGATACACCTGTCAGATCGCGGTGCACCAGTTTTAACCCACGTGGTACCCATGGTGGGGGAAGAACCACGGTACCGACGGTAGCACCGCGCGTACAGGGTCAATGCTAGAACGGTTCAGTGCCATTCATACGAAGCTCATGGCTACAAACGGGTAGATCACCGTAAAACGCGGAAAAAGGCCGGTAGTATCATTTCGTCGAAGTATCGAAATTTGCGAGGAAGGTCGCGAAATATAAGACACCTTTTTTTGTATTAAGCAGAGAGTTTAAGATCGGTAGTTTTTCTCAAGGACAATTTTTGTTTGGTTCGTTAGTTTTTTAACCTTTAAATACCGGTACGAAGAAGTAAAATAACAATACAGTACGAGACAGAATTGGGGATATCCTACACGAGAGAAAATTTTGAGCTATTTATCTTTATAAAAGGAAACGCATCTGTAAACATTTTACAAACGGCTCTCAATAAACAGTTGTTTAAAGCAACCCCTGCAGATTCACAATTTATTTTAGAACTATCATTAATAACGGTGATTTAAACGAGTGAGTTAGTAATCAAAAACAAAACAATAACGAAGGAAACATTGCACAACTAAGTGATACAAATAATACATACTGACATTGTGGTTGTTGATATACATTGGCAAAGAGCAAATTACCTAGTGAATTTTACAAAATATATGCTTTACAAGTGACAAGCTTTAAGCTCTAATGTTAAGTTTTATTATAATTATTTATTAATTGTTATATACATATTCATTCACCCGTTACATATACTGGCACTATGTACAATTTTATATAACTGTTAATCAGTTTTAGAACTATATAAAAATCCTGTCGCACATCAACATTATCAAATACTCTTTAAAATATAATGGTTCAAATCGCAGTTAAATTCGCAACAAGCTGCATGAATTAAAACGCTCATAGTGCGGAAAAAAGTTACTACTACAAGGGAACTTTTATACAGACTGTCTCGAAAATGGAAACTTGTGTTTTGATTCCGCAAGAATTTAGCCTGTGCATCCGAAACCAGGACAAAAACTCTAATGGTGAACCGGAGGTATCCGTGTGGTCCAATTCGTCGATTGCTCAGGGCTCGCTTTGTTATCCTTTCCAAGGAACCATCAGGATCGACAAGTTGGAGGTTTATGGTACGCTGGAGGATGACGATGTAAGTACCAATTTATTAATTTGTTTTTCGGACAATGTTTTTTATTATGACTCTTACTGTTTAACTCATGACTTTAGGATAGTGTGTGTTATATTCTCGTTGCTATGAAAATTCACTAGCGATTTTGTTGAAAACCGTCGCCGCCCAGTCTATTCTAGTTATTTAATTTTGAAAAACTATAGTCTGACTTTGGCATAGTATCGTACTGGTTCAGTACCGTGAGCATTACAGCTCTCAATTACAACACTAGTATGGCTATTATACATTACTTCGTTTGACATAATAAAATATGATACTCCGATTCTGAAATATTCATATAACTTAAAAGGATATGATAAGCCATGTTTAAAAATTTACATATTTTATTGTGGTTTGACAAGTCGGATACCACAATTTCAATAATTTGTTATGGTATGACAGGCCGATTCTGAAAAAAATGAAATAATTAAAACTATAATTTTTCGTGAAATGACAACACGATTCTTCTAATGATAAATAACTTATCAGGGTATGACAACACCATATTTTGATTTTTGTAAAATCAAGCAGCCCTCGACAGGAGCATTGTTTTTATTTTCTGTCGAGGTAAAGTGCCTCTGCTTCACACAATATCGAAACATTTCATTAAGAAAAGTTGCACAAAATTCATAATCATGCAAGCGTGCCAAATTTAATAACAATCAGATATTTTTGCGAACAAACCCGAACAAATTTCTAAACAGAAAAATAAATTTTCATGTTATTAAATACATTTATTAGAAAATATTATTTCGGAAATAACATTTGATAACCAAATTTCATTTCCTAGCTAATATGACAAACGATGAGGAAATTGAAGAAATTAGAAATTTCTAACTAGGGAAAACCGGCACAAAATTCCGCCACCCTGAAATTTTGGTCAAACTTTTTTATTCTTTTTGCGATTTTCATGATTTTGTTATCAGTTTGTAGATACGTTTATTGTGTTTTTATTATACAGGAGTAAATCAGACTGTTCTTTTTTATCGTAATTTCAAAATACCCTGTAGGAAAAATGAGGAGGATAATTTAATTTGCATACTGTTTCTTGTAATCTTTGATGTATTCTAAACGTTTAGATTTTTGATTCATTCCATTATCTCATTTCTGCTGCGAGGTGCAAAATTTTAAATGACACGCTGATTTGAAGCCTATTTTCATTAAAAAAACAAATACTAGGTATATCATAAAGTCAATTAACAAAAACAATTTTAATATCGTGTATTTCCTCCTCTCACAATAATGACAGCTTGCAGTCTTCATGATATCGAACGAATAAGGTTACTTATCCTTTCTTGAGGGATAGCCTGATATTTTTCGTTCATCACCAATCGTATTTCTTGCAAGGTTTATGGTTGTACAGGACGACGACGAACGGACCCTTTAAGTTGATCCCAAAGATGTTCGATTAGGTTGAGATCTGGGCTACATGCGGGCCATTCCAATCTTGGAAGTCCAACTTCATCCAGATATTCGTTCGCTACATGTTCAACGTGAGGTCTAGCATTATCACGCATTAATGTAAATTGGTTACCAATGAAAGGAGCAAATGGAACAACAACTTCTTGGAGGATTTCCTCAATGTGACGATGGGCGATTAGAGCTCAACAAAAACAAGATTGGTGCGTGCTTCGATAGAAATACCAATGACATACATTTTCTAAAAATAACATTGTTTCATTTTAAAATTTTGCAGCTCGAAGCAGAAATGAGATAATGGAATGAATAAAAAAACGAAATGTTTAGAATACATCAAAGATGACAAGAAACAGTATGTAAATAAAATTATTCACCTCAATTTTCCTACAGGCTGTTTTGAAATTACGACAAAAAACAACAGTTTGATTTACTCCTGTATAATAGAGCCTAATCGAAAAATGTTACATTATAAAATAGTTAAGGAAAAACACAATAAATTAATCCACAATTTGATAACAAAATCATGAAGATCGCATAAAAAATTAAAAAGTTATAAAATATCAAACTTGACCAAAATTTCAGGGTGGCGGAATTTTGTGCCGGTGAGTATATAAAATGAAAAATACCAATGTAGGCTGGCACACCTGCACGATTTTAAATGCTGACCAACTTTTGTTACTACAATTTTTCGATATCCCCATTTCTGTACGAAAAAGAAAATTTTGATCATATTCTACTGAAATACCATCTTTAATTGAAGTCGAACAACAAAGAATATGATATCTTGAATAATTGAATAAATAAAATATCATAATTATTATGTTATTGAGTAAAGTTGATTCCATTAGTATTTTTAAATGTAATTTATTTTCTTGGTGAGGATTACATCTATTAACTATTGATTTTTTATCAGAAACATCCAATAAATGTTACCAGTATTATTTATTTTATAATTTCTTCAAAATACTCGTCCAAAGTCATCAAATCGTAAATGTAACCGATTGAATATTTATCAACTGGCTTAATTGCAATGTTAAACTATTTTAAGTATTTTCGGTAGTAATAATTTTCAAGCTTTACTATTTTGTGGTATTTAATTAATTTATAAAAATAATAACATTCATAAAAATATGTAAATCAAAAAGTTAATTGGTTTTCCCCAAGAAGTCTAGCCTTCGTCGTTATTGAAGCAGCGATTTATTAAAAATCATTAATTTATAAATAATATTATCTATAGGCAATTCGGATTAAGCGTACGGTAGTGGTATCACTGGATAACATTTATTGCCGTGAGCATGCAAGAAGACGCAGCAAGTTTGTGCCTGTTGCTTGTATTATTATGGTGTGTTCTTAGTTCAGACTACGATATGTCAATTATTTGTGTAAAGATTGTTTCACGAAAAATGGATACGACTTAATGATTTCCTGGGTCGGTGCCATTGTGTCGATAAGAGCTTGGCAATGAACAAGTGAAGTATGAAGGGACGGTCTAAGGAAAACAAGTAATGATATGATTATATTAATGTAATCAAATGAAATAACATTTTTTTTAAATATTACTAGTCATATTTATTTACATTTATAATGTCATTCTATAGATAGTTCTGTTTCGTTATCGCTATCCTCATCAAAATTAATTATAATTGGATTAATTATACGATCCAGACTAATATACGAATTTTCTACAGTTATTACGTGACGGACTGAATTTTTCCAACTACCTGGGGGAATATCATTAAAGCATTTTCGTATTAATTCTACAACACTAGAACTTAAAGTCGGAGAAATATTTTCAGACCTAATCAGTGATTTTAACTGGTGCCACACATGCTCTATGGGGTTAAAAAGGCAATAATAGGGTGGGAGCCGTAGCACTGTATGTCCAATTTCTTCTGCCAATGTGTCACAAACATATACTTTTTTTATACAAAATGTCTTTAAAACTTCTAAAAGATCAATTTTTTATAACTTTCTTCAAAATATAAATCATTCGCCGCCATGTAGTTCTGAATCTCCAATTTTGTATTATTTGAGCTTGGAGCTTTATGTAATTGGCGACTGTGATAGCTCGCAGTGTCCATTACTATCACGCTATTCTGAAGAATGTTTGATAAAAGACAATTCTTGAACCATTCCTCAAAAACTAACAAACTTTAGCACAAAAAGATATGTAAAATATGAATTAAGCAACCTAACCTACCTGATGTGCCTATATTTAATTATAATTATTACAATCCGGTCCTTTCCACATAATAATATCAAACGGTCATAAATAATGGGATGGCCACAGGTACTTTTACTGCAGTCATTAAGTTATATCCATTTTTCGTGAAACAATCTTTACTTAAATATACTTCTGGCTAACAACCACTGAATTCTTAACATGAATGGATATACAGATACACATAAGTAGTATTTTTATAGTTTAATAATTTAGTAGTAATGGTATAATACAGAAGTTAAAACTTGACAAACTATTATTTTTAAATTGGGTGTTTTGCAAGTAATTTGAAGTGATAAAACATTGGCGTTTTTTGCGTTTATTTTGGGGCATACCTGCCGATATCGATTGATATACAGAGTGTCACGACTGCGATGACTTATTTTAAAGAATTGAAATTATTTATAAGCTAATTGCGAATGTATGAGACTTTATCAATTCCTAGTTTTGGTATAAATCAATACCATAGACACTTATGTTGGCTTATCGGGCGACTCTAGATACATTTTTTTAGAAATTGGTATATATTTTTAAGACTTTGTGAAACTACGCCTATTAAATATCGAAAATTGAATCTAATTATTCTTTTGGCTTAAAAGGATCGCCATGCCACTCGAGGTACCAAAAAAAATTACCATTTCCTCTAAACACGTTATATTATCGAAAAAACGGTTTGTTGGGGTTTGTTCTATACGAAATATAAATCATTTCAACAAATAAAATCTATAATACAGAGTGCTACGCAATTATCTATTCATTTAGTTCTTCTTAGTTAGACTTATGTATCTAATGATTTTGTATTTATAATTTTTTTTGTTACCTAAAGTATGATGACGATATTTTTAGGCCATTGCCTAACCCAGATATATTGTTTCAATCAAGAACGGTGCGTTTGAAGAGAAAAACTCAAGAGACCGTTTTCATGTAGAATTGACCAGGCTAATCAGAAAAATATCCACATGGAAAAATGTCATTTGCGTACCATCTTTTTTGTAAAAAATATCAGAGGACATGGTTGCACTGGTGGAACAATTGAATAACTTTTTTAACTTGTGGCTCTATATCCTATTAACACATACCAAAATTGAAAATAATATCTACAGTACTTTCGGAGATATTAAAAAATAACCATTTAAAAAATAAAAATTCAACACCCTGTAGCAAATAATTTATGAACTTTTCTTTATAAAATGACCTAAGGAATCACCCCACGTCATTAAGGAACACTCTGTATATAATCTAAATATCAAATTTAAATTTTAGGAAATTTGCATGCTTTTAGATTTTATGAACTACCATGTATTAGACATATCAGAACGTGAACTACTCTGCGCTAAACTCTAAACTCTGTATTCTATTAGTTAAAACAAAACTTATTTAAATTGGTTCATTATTAACGAAATAACAACTTATCGATTAGAATGTGAATTTTTGAATATTCGATAATAACAATGAAAATACATATGTCTGCAACAAATAAAAGACTATTTGTTTCGTGCGTCCAACCTTCATTAATTGAACAAAATAGTGGGAAATACAGAAGCTTTAAAAAAGTAACCTATTATTGAATAAACAGAAACTATAGAATTATAAAAAACCGATTTGCATTAATACAGTAAAATGATTCAATAGGTATAAGAAAAGGAAAATTTCTGAAATTAATTATACTGAGAATTCGTACAGGTATAAACAAAACATGGGTAATGTGTGCATTATATTCGTATTAGTTTTTTTTATACTTTAAGGTAAAATCTCCTCTCACTTTTAGATAATAAATTATATTTAATATATGTAGTATATTTATGCATGCTATGCACGAACAGATTAAAATGATGTTTTTCATGATGTGTGAATATTTGAATTATTTATATTTTTTCTGTGCGCGATAAGTGTTAAATGCATCAACATCAATTTAAAATAAAATTGAGAATGATCATTGTTACAGTATTATTTATCAAAATATATGGAAAACTATATACAGTATGTACACGGATGGGGTTTACAAGAGGACAAATGGACTAAAAATTGAAAGATACGAAAAAAAGTCACTCTTAATAAACGTTTTTGCTTGTCTAGAAAATACGATTCATCATAAGAAACTACAATTTTTTTTATATAGAGTGGGTAAAAACTGCAAAAATGTTATTTTGCTTAAGAGTAAACATACTTTATTTTTAAAGATACGAGATACTAAACATAACAAAATTAAAAAAGTTTTCATTATCTGCCACTTTGTCTAACACCCACATACAAAATTCCACTCGTTGATCAAAATCGTTTGCAGCAAGTTCTTGGTGACGCTGAATCTTATAGGGATGGAAACTATGTTTCTGAAGAATCCTTGAGACACTTTGTTGGCTAATGTTGATATTTTGCGCAATTTGGTTTTGACCGATATGAGGATTTTCGATTACAGAACCAATTACGGCAAATTCATTTTCTTCGTTTCCTGTCACAAGTTTCCTTTTAGTGGGTTTTTTATACTGAACACTCCCAGTTTTTTTAATTGAGTCAACAATCTTTCGAAAACCTCTCTATTTGGATGGTTTCTGTTGGTTCTGAAATTTCAAAATGTCATAGGCGACTTGATTAATATTAAATTGATTATAATTAGCCTGCTTTGTGAATATTTGCATTTTTCATGAAAATGCGAGTAATTAGCTATGGGAGAGGTTAATACTTTTTGATAGACAATTAAATTCTACATCTGCTAGTGACATAAAATACAGGGTGTTATATTTAAATTAAGCAAGTCATTACCATTTCAAACTTGTAGTACTTTTTGGTCACCGTGTATAAGTTAGTGAATTTTTCATAACTGATACACAAAACTTAATCAGTGAGCAGAGTCCACTGAGAAATTGGGTTTAAAAAACAAAATACATGTTGAGAATTTAATCATTAAAATTGTTACTACAATTTGGCAAAATATCAAATATTTCACAAACCGTAAGATTTAAGTACGGTAAACCTTAATGAAAGTAATATTTATTTTGATTGTAGGAACCGAAAATGAAATAATATACTGGGCCCCTATCCACCCTGAATATTTGTTTTTATCCAAAACAAATAGCTTAGCTATAATATGTCGTCTCGAATAACGTGAATTACCCTGTAGATTTAAATAATTATAAATAAACATTTATCTACCTAATAGGTTCTATTAAAATTATTTCATTACTTCTGTGGTTCTGTAAGAAAAGCTATACGGTTCAATAATAAATTGCTATAACGTTGCTCTTAACATAAACTTATAATTATTATCTAGGTATAAAAATGCCATGATACTAATGTATTATCTGCAGAACAAAAAATAATTAATATTCGAACCATTGTCTATAATTACTTGGTTTCTACTTAATTTGCATAACTAATAAAATAATCCATCATTTTAAATAAAAAAAAAGGAATCGGTCAGTAAGAAGTGTAAGAATATAATATTAATTAATTTTTTATAATAATTGATAACAAAAATCAGTAGCGGCTCGTTCCATTTGAAGGGGTGGGGCCAATATGTATATACATTTATATATTGGTCAAAAAGTCCATGTTCTTCTTTCACCCGAACAAACCAGTACTTTTGTGATACAAAGACCATTTGAATTTAGCCAAAATCGGACATTTATGCAATTTTGACAAAGATCAAGATATATACAGGGTGTCCCATTTTCGACACTTTTATAGGGTATCTCCGTAATTGTTAGTGCTATCAAATAACTAATGAGGGTATCATGTGCTCTTTTTGGGTCAAACTTAAAATGGTAAAATCAAAATTTGAAAATTTTCGCTAGCTTAAGAGATACGGGGGGAAAATCAAAAAATGTACAATTTCGAAATTACCCTATATTTTCTTAGTTAAAAGAGATACAGAAAAATGTTTTATACAGAAGTTTCTTTATATTGATTGTTGAATAATCTGCAGTTTTCAAGATAAGTATACGGGGTCAGGTAAAAAAGTTATCGGACTTAACTTCATTTTTTTAAAATGGAACACCCTGTATATTTAAACCTAAAAATTTATTTTAAATTCTCCTTTCAAATAGAACACAGCATGGATGATATTGGTTTAGTATGCGATTTATTAAAGTTTATTACTTTAAACCACAGTAGACCATGAACCAAAAGCTAATATCCTAGAAACAACTATGTTGACATTCTAGTTGTTATTAACATTTAACGTCAATTTCATTTTTACATATTCATTTGTGAAAATGACTTATCAACATTTTGAAAAATTTGATATGCTATCAGATTATATTGAAAATGGAAAAAACGAAGAAATGGCGCAAAATGTATATTTTGTTCGCTATCCGGAAAGACGGTATCCATTTAAGGACATATTCCGAACATTTGCGATGATTCCCGTTATTTTTTTACCTTAATCTGAATATTTTATTTCGTTTCAAAGTAATAATTATATTATAACTATTATGACCGTTTGTTATTATTAAATTTTAATTAAATATAGGCACATCAGGTAGGTTAAGTTGCTTAATTTATATTTAAATATCTTTTTGTGGTAAAATTTGTTAGTTTTTGAGGAATGGTTCAAGAATTGTCTTTTACCAAACATTCCTCAGAATAGCCTGATAATAATGGACAATGCGAGCTATCACAGTCGCCAATTACATAAAGCTCCAAGCTCAAATAATACAAAATTGGAGATTCAGAACTACATGGCGGCGAATGATATATATTTTGAAGAAAGTTATAAAAAAGTGATCTTTTAGAAGTTTTAAAGACATTTTGTATAAAAAAAAGTATATGTTTGTGACACATTGGCAGAAGAAATTGGACATACAGTGCTACGGCTCCCACCCTATTATTGCATTTTTAACCCCATAGAGCACCAGTTAAAATCACTGGTTAGGTCTGAAAATATTTCTCCGACTTTAAGTTCTAGTGTTGTAGAATTAATACGAAAATGATTTAATCATAATCCCCCAGGTAGTTGGAAAAATTCAGTCCGTCATGTAATAACTGTAGAAAATTCGTATAGTAGTCTGGATTGTATAATTAATCCAATTATAATTAATTTTGATGAGGATAGCGATAGCGAAACAGAATGACATTATAAATGTAAATAAATATGACTACTAATATTTAATAAAAATGTTATTTCATTTGATTACATTAATATAATCATATCATTACTTGTTTTCCTTAGTCCGTCCCTTCATACTTCACTTGTTTATTGCCAAGCTCTTATCGACACAATGGGACCGACCCAGGAAATCATTAAGTCGTATCCAATTTTCGTGAATCGTACTGTACATAAATAACTATAAATGCCTTGTAGAATATTTATCTATTAAACTTGAAATCTCAGAAATCTTATAAAATTGTTAAATCAACTCGGTAGCCAGGGAGCTAAGACCGATCTAGCTCCGAAGTGCTCATTAGCTCTTCACAGATGAACGAGCTTATTACTTCCCGGATGTGTCTAGATGACGATGCAATGGGCCCGATTTTTACCCAACTGAAGATTACCATGCATCACGTAGCACGCTTATGCCATTATATTGAGTAGAAGAACTGAATATTGCGGCGGATAATTTGCATTTATGACATTGATTAGATCCACGACTGATGCCATTAGCGGGTTGAGTTTGACGTTATTCTTTTTTATGATCAAACACTGGCACCATAGGAAAATCCTTTAAGGTACTCTGGGAGTGGCGCGTGTGGGCAAGAAGCGATTCACGTTGGTTTTGAATCGTTGGAGGTTATACTCGTTGGGAAACACGACCTCGGGACGGTCGTTCCATAAGGATGACGTCCTCCTGATGAAAGAATTCGTAAATAATGAAGTTCGAGGAGTACAAAGCTGAACCACATATGGATGGGCGGCAGTGGTTCGTTGTGTATTTCGGCTATTCACCGATCTAGGCGGAATTAAGAGGGCAAGGTCAGTTTGGAAAAAATGTAATTCGAAAAATAAAATAATACCTAATAAAAAAGATACTCTTTAATTCGAGTCAATAAACCACACTGTTTCTGCATAAAACTGGATTTGAGGTTTTTATTAGCGGTAAAATAATTTTTTCAAATTAAAAAAAATGTATTGAGTTTTCGACTTCTTGCTATACAGGGTGTCCCAGATGGGCAATCTCACGGGTTCAGATTAGAACACTTAAAAATAACAGGAGAAGTTCTTATACATTTTTCTTCCTACGGCCTCCCCTACGGACGTCCCTGGACATCGTTGTTTTTTAAATAATTTATTAAGTACTAGGTGGAATTTAATAATTTTTTAGTATATTTGTTAGTAGATGAGTCTCCTTAAAATTCGCCCTTTTACACACGTTTGGCTTATTTAGTTTGCCAGGGACGGACCAGACGTAACACAAAAATGTTTTTTTTTGTACACCTTGTATGATGAAGGAACGACAATAATATTTTTGGATACTCTAAACCTTAAGCTGAAAAAAGGTACTCTTGATCATAAAATCTTGTCGATAAAATGAACCTTCTTCCGAAAAAAAGATATTTTTGTTCAATATGATTTATATTCAGTATACGTAAATTCCATTACTAAATTAGAAACTAATAAGACAAAGGAGAAAAACCGCAAATTTCAAGACACTACCATAAACACTGGCATAAATATTCTTATTTAAATCGGTACATGTGAAAAATACCCATAGCAACAATGAGGGAATTTTATGAACATAAAACAACAACCAATGCAAAAAACCATATTGAACAAAAATTTTTTTTTTCGAAAACAGTTCATCTTATCGACATTGATTAAGAGTGCCTTTTTTCAGCTTAAGGTTTAGAGTATCCAAAAAACAATATTATTGCCGTTCCTTCATCATACAGGGTGTAAATAAAAAGTATTTTTGTGTTACGTCTAGTCCGTCCCTGTCAAACTAAATAAGCCAACAATATACTAAAAAATTATTAAATTACACCTAGTACTTAAAAAAATATTTAAAAAACAAAGATTTCCAGGGACGTCCGTTATGGGCTCGTATCTCCGTAGTAGAGGCCGTAGGAAGAAAAATTTATATGAACTTCTCCTGATATTTTTAAGTGTTCTATCTGAACCAGGGACATTGCCCACATATTCTGGGACATCCTCTATACTATCTTAATTTTGGTATGTGGAATCACTTCCTCAAGTATCTTGATGAATTATCCGAACACCCTGTATGTCAATGAGGTACGGCAAATATTTTTAATAAATTCTAAATTACACATCATTTCCTGCTAAACCATATGGTATTTTACTCATAACCATAATGATAAATCCCAAACAATAATTCATTCTTAATAATTCTATTGTTTTTACTTCGTTTAGAATCTATTCATACTTTATTACGGTGTATAATTGGTTAATTGTTTCTATAAACATATATAAACGTATTTGAAATAAGGGACTTGTTTCTTGATTCTAGTGATGTGCCCAAATCTTATCACCTGCCACTATCGCAGTTCAAATGGTTTTGAGAAATTTGCCGCCTAATCCGTGTTTGTTCGGGTTTGTTAACAATCTTACAATACACATGTCGGTTCCCATATCAAATCTCGTACAGGTTGCCAACAGTTCACAAATCGATTTGTCTCAAACGTTTTGTATGTTCTCAAACAAACAGTTTCAAAGTGTTGTTGGAACAAAAGTCCAAAATTATTTGCTCTCGCAATCTGATAACGACATTTGTGAGTCTTCAGAAGACGAAAATCACTGACTTCTCGAACGTAAATATTTCAGAATTCCTTCATCTGGAGGACGCCATCCTTGTAGAACGACCTTCCTGAGGTCGTGTTTCCCAATATAACCTCTCTAACCTCGCAGAGGATCGTTATAAAAACTGATCATTTTTAACGAGTAATTTAGCGGTAAAAAGTATCGTAACGTGTCAAATGAAAACGAAAACTCATGTCAATGCTCTCCAGACGAAATAACTAATAAAGCCAATGAAGCAACACAAAATGTATTGCCTGAAAAATCGAAAGAAGCTACAAAGAGGAAAATAATACGTTTATTAAAGTGCATTGGACCAGAAGCAAGTTTCAGCAATATAAACAAATATCCCAAACTTATAGCATTGATAAGTCGAATCGGTTATACACCAATATACACTCGCCTGCACAAAATTCCGCCACCCTGATATTTTGGTCAAGTTTGGTATTATATAACTTTTTTATTTCTTATGCATGATTTTGTTATCAGTTTGTAGATCCGTTTATTATGTTTTTCCTGAATTAATTTATAAAGCAACATTTTTCCATTCGGATATACAGGGTGTCCCATAACTAATGGTACACAGGAAAACTGTAGATTCCTTGGGTAAAAATACTACGATTTGGCCATACTTAGTTTAGTTCAATAGCTGGTAATAACCGAGATACAGGGTGTTCAAGTAAAATTTTAATTTTCAATTTTCAATTTTCCTAAATAATTTACTTCTGAATCAATATTTTTGCACAAAATTTTGTGACTAGGTTTCTTTTGGGGAAAGGAATTTGAATTTGTTAATAATTTTGATGTAGATTATAGGGGGCGCTCTCTGCGGTACTCTGGATACATAAAAAGAAATGTAACTTTTTTGTGCCTTAGTATAATTATATTTTTATTAAAAATATCAGTTTCTCCGTCATTTTTAAGCAATAAAGGTATACTTTGTAAATGTCGCTCCGACTAACCGTTTTCGAGATATTTTCAATTACAATTTCTAATGCGCCCGTCTAAATTTTGATTTGTAAATGTGAAATTTGTCACAGTAGGCTTTGGTAAAAACAAATACAATGAAAGCACTGATACCTCATTTCTGTCAAAGCTTATTTTCATTTGTCAGCATTGTTGGTGTTTTTAAGGAGTTTTTGAAGATACTGTTATAAAAAATTAAACTAAAAACACCGCGACATAACTGTTTTCTAACGGAGAAATGCGAGACATGGCATGTTTAAACGCACAAGAAAATGTTAACAGACGCGGGGGGGCACATCGGCGGTATTTGGAAATGTATCCAAATAGAAGGCAGCCAGATTTTAAAATTTTTAGAAGCCTATACGACTTCTTCTTCTTCTTCTTATTCAGCCATTCTGCATCCACTCCTGGACATAGGCCTCTCTTAAATCTTTCCACGTCACTCTGTCCTGTGCCACCTGTGACCAGTTTTTGCCTGCAATCTTCTTAATGTCGTCCAGCCATCTTTTTTGTGGCCTTCCTAGACTTCTCTTGGTCATCCTTGGTCTCCATGTTGTTATTTTTGGTGTCCATCGTTCTCTTGATTGCCTTGCGACATGTCCGACCCATTCCCATTTTGATCGTGCTACGCGTATCATGACGTCTGTAACTCCTGTTTTTCTTCGGATCTCCTCATTTCTCTCCCTGTCCCTTATGCTAATTCCCAGCATTACTCTCTCGATCGCCCTCTGCGTCACTCTTAGTTTCTGGGTACTATTTTTTGTGAGTGTCATTGTTTCCAATCCATAAGTGGTTACAGGTAGTATACATGCCTCATATACTTTCCTTTTGAGGTTTATTGGTATATTTCGGTCTTTAAGTATGTAACTTAGCTTTCCCACTGCTGCCCAAGTTAGACCTACTCGTCTGTTTATCTCTGCTATTTGATTGGCTTTGCCTAATTTGATATTATGGCCGAGGTATACATAATTTTTGACATTTTCAATCGCTCTGTTATCCACCTGTACATTTATTTCACTGTCACTCATAATTTTGGTCTTGTCCAGATTCATTTGTAATCCCATGAGTTTGCTCGCATCATTTAGTTCTTTCAGCATTTCTTTTAGTTCGTCAACATCACTCGAGATTAAAATAATATCGTCCGCAAAGCGTAGGTGGCTGAGAAAAGACCCGTCTATATTAATGCCTTTCTTTTCCCATGCTAGCTGTTTAAAGACATTTTCTAATGCTAGGGTAAACAGTTTTGGGGAGATGGGATCTCCTTGGCGAACTCCCCGTTGGACTGGAATTTTTTCTGTTACTAGGTCTTCGTTGATCTTAACATGGAAAGATGCGTTATCATATATATGTTGGATAATATTCGAGTATCTGGAGTCTATTCTAGCATTGTCCATGGCTCTCAAGATGGCCCATTTTTCTACCGAATCGAACGCCTTCTGGTAGTCTACAAATGCGAAGTGGACAGGCACGTTGTATTCCGTGGTCTTTTCTATTAATAGTCGTAAGGTCTGTAGGTGGTCTTTTGTGCTATATCCTTTCCTAAATCCTGCTTGCTCGACGGGTTGATATGAGTCAAGCTTGTTCGTAAGGCGGTTGTTTATTACTCTTGTGAATAGTTTATATAGTTGTGACAACAAACTAATCGGGCGATAGTTTTCTATTTTTGTGGTATCGCCTTTTTTGAATAGTATGATAACTTCCGCATTATACCATTCTTCGGGTATCTTTCCTTCGCATAAGCATTTGTTTAATAGTACTTGGATGGCTACTTCCACTGCTTTCCCGCCCATCTTCAACATTTCGGAGGTTATCCGATCCTCGCCGGGGCATTTCCTGTTTTTCATTTGCCTTAATGCTGTTCTTATTTCCGACACCATTATTTCTGGAACGTCCTCTGAACCTACATTTTGAACCTTCTCCCTCGTATTTACATTTGGGTCATTTGACTGTGATGAATATAGTGTTCGGTAAAAATTTTCAACTACTTCAACTATTTCTTTTTTGCTATGAACGGTGACATTTTGGTTGTTCTTTAATTTGTTAATTTTTGTCTTGCCCTTTGACAGTTTAGACCTTAAGACCTTCATATTTGCATTGTCCTCTATTGTGCTTTTTATTAGTTCGGTGTTAAAGTTTCTTATATCTTTCCTAATTTCCCCTTTTATGATCTTACTTAGGTTTCGATATTCTTCCGAGCTTCGGTCCATGTTCCTTCTTTTTGCCATAATACTTGCGGTGTTGGGGCTTATTTTTTTATTTTTCTGTGGTTTTAATCTTGCACAGATTTTCTTTGTAGCATTTTGTATGTCCTTTTTGATTTTTTGTGATAGCTCATTTATATCCATGTCCATTAGGTGTTTCTTGGGGCCTAGTTTGATTTCTAAATCTTTTTGATATTCTTTCTCCTTGGCTTGAGTTCCTTGTCCGTATGTGAAATTTGGCTTTTTTATCATCTTATTTCTTTCCAGTCTAGTGTTTATAGAAATTGTTGCCCTAACCAGCCTATGGTCGCTTCCTGTGTCAAATCGGTTTAGGACAGTGACATTCTTACATATTTTTCTGTTATTGGAAAGGATATAGTCGATCTCATTGTAAGTTTTTGAGTTTGGACTTTTCCATGTCCATTTTCTTTGTAGAGGTTTTTTGAATAAGGTGTTGGTGCAATAAAATTTCTCTCTGACAAGGAAATTTAACAGCATTTCTCCCCTGTCATTTCGTTCTCCAAGACCAAAGCCTCCAATATACTCGGTGTCTTCTTCTCTCTTTTGTCCAACCTTGGCATTAAAGTCCCCTGAGATTATTTTATACTGTGTTTTTTCACTGTGTATAGCCGTTGTTATATCTTCATACAGTTCTTCGATTTCTTCATCTTCGGATGCATTTGTTGGTGCGTATATCTGTATTATCTGTAGGCTGTATCTTTTGGACATTTGCAGCACTATGTATATGACTCTGTTGGAGATTGCTTTGTATTTGGTTACCAGATGTTTGATATTTTTGTTGATAATAAATGCCACTCCTCCATTTTGATAATTGGTCTCTGAGTTATTCTGATATAGTTCATGTCCTGATTTTAGCCTATACGACCTTAGGCCTATACGACAGACTGGGAGAAACAATCCTTCACTATTACGTTTTGGACGCAAGGATCCTGTTTCTCCCAGTCTGTCGTATAGGCTTCTAAAAATTTTAAATTCTGGATGCCTTCTATTTGGATACATTTCCAAATACCGCCGATGTACCCCGCGTCTCTTAAAATTGTCTTGTGCGTATAAACATACCATGTTTCGCATTTCTCCGTTAGAAAACAGTTATGTCGCGGTATTTTTAGTTAAATTTTTGATAACAGTATCTTCAAAAACTCCTTAAAAACACCCACAGTGCTGAAAAATGAAAATAAACTTTGAAAAAATGAGGTTTCAAAGTGCTTTCGTTGTATTTGTTTTATACCAAAGCCTACTGTGACAAATTTCACATTTACAAATTAAAATTTAAACGGGCGCATTAGAAATTGTAATTGAAAATATCTCGAAAACGGTTAGTCGGAGCGACATTTACAAAGTACACCTTTATTGCTTAAAAATTACGGAAAAACTGATATTTTCGATAAAAATATAATTATACTAAGGCACAAAAAAGTTACATTTCTTTTTATGTATCCAGAGTACCGCAGAGAGCGCCCCCTATAATCTACATCAAAATTATTAACAAATTCAAATTCCTTTCCCCAAAAAAACCCTAGTCACAAAATTTTGTGCAAAAATATTGATTCAGAAATAAGTTATTTGGGAAAATTGAAAATTAAATTTTTACTTTGACACCCTGTATCTCGGTTATTACCAGCTATTGAACTAAACTAAGTATGGCCAAATCGCAGTATTTTTACTCAAGGAATCTGTAGTTTTCCTGTGTACCATTAGTTATGGGACACCCTGTATATACAGGAATATACAGGAATAAATCAAACTGTTGTTTTTATCGTAGTTTCAAAATACCCTGCAGGAAAATTGAGTTGGACAATTTTATTTACATACTGTTTCTTGTAATCTTTGATCTATTCTAAACATTTCGATTTTTGATTCATTCCATTATTTCACTTCTGCTGCGAGCTGCAAAATTTTAAATGAAACGCTGATTTGAAGCCTATTTTCATTAAGAAAAACAGACACTAGGTATATTGTCACGGGAACGTTTAAAATAATGGAGTCATCATTTTATAATTCAACTTGTTTAATTATCTATTTTCCCTAAACATATTAATTAACAAAAACCCAGTCGTACCTTAGTCGACTACTGCTTATGGATGGGGGTTATGTCACCAATTGTTAGGTCGCTTGTCTTACTGCGAGAGGTTCGTTCTACCAGTCGTGGTTAATTAAGAAGTCGAAGACCAAGTCGAGGATGAAGACGTACACCAAATGTCTGTCGGTCTCCTCGGCACTATCCAGAAGGACTCTGGTTATCTCCCCGTAGCGCCGTACTCGTACTGGGCTACGGGGCCAGCAGAAAGAGCCGACGCGTGGAAAACCGTTAATACAGGGTGAATTGGTGACAATATCATAAAGTTAATTAACAAAAACAATTTTAATATCGTGTCATTGCTCCTCTCGCAGCAATGACAGCTTGCAGTCTTCGTGATATCGAACGATTAAGGTTACTAATCCTTTCTTGAGGGATACATGATATTCTTCGGTCAGCGGCAGTCGTAAGTCTTACAAGGTTTATGGTTGTACAGGACGACGACGAACGGACCTTTTAAAAGATGTTCGATTGGGTTGAGATCCGGGCTAAATACGGGCCATTCCAATCTTGGAAGTCCAACTTCATCCAGATATTCGTTCGCTACATGTGCAACCTGAGGTCTAGCAATATCATGCATTAATGTAAAGTGGTTCCCAATGAAAGGAGCAAATGGAACAACAACTTCTTGGAGGATTTCCTCAATGTGACGGTGGGCGATTAGAGCTCAACAAAAACAAGATTGGTGCGTGCTTCGGTAGAAATACCAATGACATACATTTTCTAAAAATAATTTAAAATTTTTCATCTCGCAGCAGAAATGAGATAATGGAATGAATCAAGAAACGAAATGTTTAGAATACATCAAAGATGACAAGAAACAGTTTGTAAATAAAATTATCTACCTCAATTTTCCTACAGGGAGACTTTTGAAATTACGACAAAAAACAACAGTTTGATTTATTCCTGTATAATATAGCCTAATCGAAAAATGTTACTTTATAAAATAATTAAGGAAAAACACAATAAATTGGTCTACAAACTGATAAAAAAATCATGAAAATCGCATAAAAAATAATAAAGTTATAAAATATCAAACTTTAGGGCGGAGTTTTGTGCCGGCGAGAATATATTTTTTAAATTGGAAAAGAAAAACTGATAAGACGAATTGAAGTCGAGAATCTTTTTGCATAAAAAGTATTGTAATTTCTAAACAACTCTACCCGTTAAAAAAAACGAGAGAAGATACTTTTTGCGAAAATAAATCATAATTTTTAATTTTTGTTATCTGCAAGTGAAAATGAGCTCCGACCAAGATACGGACTAGTCGTTTCGTCATAAGCGCATACACACGCTGAGTTATAACTTTACTGATTAGATCGGCATATTCATTTAGATTTTGTAAATTGCCTCTTGACTGAATATTAATGTTCCCATGCACAGTAGGATGTTTCCACGTTACTCTAGATAGATTGGATACATATCTCATAACTAGTCTTCAAAATTGTTATTTACGGGTTTTAATGAGAATGTAATACACATGTTTAACACGCTTATTAAAGGTTCCCACTGATTTTAGGACTTGTTGGCAACATTAAACGTACGTAAACGGTGAATGAGACCTGACGGCGCACCGTTTATTCGAAAAGCACTAATTAATATTATATATTAATAATACAGGGTGTTATGGAAATGACGTATTATATTTAAATGGGTGACTCCTGGGGTGTCCTAGAGAAGCGCTACATATTTTTTTTTTTAAATCGAACGTTTAAAAAGTGGGGTAATTCACCCCTAAACCCACACACAACTTCTCGGCACATTCATATATGAACATATTACATTGCTCAGCTGGGTAATAAACAGATGTTCAGGAACAATGTTGCCAAAATGTTTAAAAGTGTAAAACTTTAGTTTCTTATAAAAATAAATATTTAGCTTACTTAGAAAGTAAATCCAGGACGCGATTAAAGAATCCAGGGCACCAGACACTTTCAGTTCTTTTTTCTATTGGAAAAACTTTATGCTCATCACATGTCCTGGTGATAGTGTGGGAGTGCGTAATAAGCTTATCACTAAACCCCAACACTAACGCATAATTACACTTTACAATAACACACATAGAACAAGAGCACTTAATCATTTCGCAATAGAAATAATAAAAACGCTAATTTCTATGGGCCATTAACCCTTTACTAAAGATAAAATGAAACAATTATGTTAACAATTGACAGGAACTACCCTTTGAAATAATACTATAATACCATAATTATACACGAAAGTAATATTATAGAAGGAAATTCGGCAATTTATGATAGTCGCGTATAAAACATCGAAAGTGGCAACGCTGTATTTTTAAATATTAGTCCGATTGTCCACAATCAGCTGTTTAAAGAAGCAGGCCGATATCGATCGAGATAACCAACGTGTTATTTATTTTTGTCTACAAAGTAGCACTTTAAAATACTAATTCAGATTGAATGGTACTTAGATGTGTTATGTGATTTTATTGTGCCGGTTTGTTTTTGTTCAAGTTACCTAGGTACTTGGTGTTTTTTTATAAATTAAGTTGGTGTTAAATAAGTCCGAAAAGCTAAATAAAATTGCATGTTTTTTTCTAAAGGATAAGTGGCATTTATAAACTTTTAAGTTGTATAGATCTGACGGGTGTCGTTCGAATTGAACAAATGAGAACATACCTGACCATTTAAAAACTTCGCGGCGGTTCGTTCGAGTCAGTTCAAGTTTATAAATCTGAGATTGTTTCCTAGCGAACTGAACTGAACGTAAAAGTTTATAATAATGTACCCTGAAAAATAAACAACTTGCAATCTGTCAAACGGTTATTGACTTTCTAAAGAGTTTACCCTGAAGATATGACAACACTGTTGACATATGTTGCTCTGTTTACCTTCCTGACAGGGGCACCACGTGGTCATTTTTGGTTTGACATAAGGTCATGTACAGGGCATATTAAATTAAAGCGCCATTTTTGGATATTTTTCTTTAGTTTGTTTTCATATCAGGAATTGCCGATTTAAATATAATACGTCATTTCCATACCACCCTGTATAGGTGTATAATCAACTCACTGTCACAGGAATGCGATAAGTTTGGGATACTCTCTTACCTTCGATCTTATTTTAAAATAATCCGTATTATAATTAAATTCCATAAAGAAATAAACACAAAAAGTATATTTTGCAACAGAACCAACAATAGGTAATATCACACAAATTTGAAATAACATCACAATATTTCTTATTATGAATTATTTCACAACAGAAAAAAAATCGGGTAATGCTATTCGTATACATCAAGCACGTGGAACCCTCGACAGCGTCATTCCACCTCCGAGTTTCGAAACATACTGAAGCAACGATAGTCGCTCGCGGCAGGTATCCAAGCAAGGGCGAAACATACGGTGTTATCTGACAAAGCTGTTAGTATAGTCTAGTGACCCACATTGTCGCTAACTGAATCCAGATGGAACGGCGCGACAGTATGTGGGTAAAAAGGGTTCTTACCTTAGTATTTAGATATTCGATTAAAAAAAAAGTATGTAGACTCTTTCTAGGACACAATAGGAGTCACCCATTTAAATATAATAAGTAATTTCCATAAAACCCTGTATACATATTTTGTTATTTCACATACGGGATTGCAGCACTCGCCTTCGGCTCGTGCGTTCAATTTGCCCGTTCGTGAAAGAAAGTTATACTTTATGCATTTGTTATATAAATAATTATTTTTAAATCGCAAATCTAAAACTTTGTGTTTCCCGACCAACCCTGTACATCGAACATAACATTAAAATATAGTTTTTACCAGTACTTTCCTTTGCGTACAGTCTATTTTTCATTTATTTAAAATGAAAGTCATTCTTGGTACCTACGCATAAGAACTACAATAATTAGGTTTAGAAAAAGGACATAATACATACATTAGTTGATCGGACCTGATCTGTTCAATAATAAATGGATTAAAAATTAATACTGTTAGATTGTTGCTGATGAAAGTAAAATAATTTTATAATTTCAAATGTTTGCTGTAAACGCCTAAAACAAAAACATAAGGTGAATTTCTAAGTAACGGTTATTAACAAACCAGGTAGATAATTAATTAGCAGAGCAGAGTTTTCCGCACTTTCTTAATATTAATTTTTTAATCACGAAGTACGTTCAAATTCTAGCCCTCGAAAAAAACTACAAGGGAATTAATTGCGAGTTTTTTTATTATCGTCCAAACCAACCTGGTCCATTTTTTTTATTTGCCATTTATTACGTTTACCAGCGGCTGCGGAAACATTATAGTACGGCAGCACGTTACCAGGTTTTCAGCCTGATAACGACCTAAAGTTTTTTGAATTTTTTGGTGATTTAATAAGGACTTGAGAAGGAAATTAACAAGAACGGACATTGGCAACGTTGCGAAATCATTGAGAATCATCTTTACATATGTAAAAGAAAAGTGGTCGTAATAGTTATCGCGCCTCGTCCGTTCTTTTTATTTTTTGGCTCAGAGTGATGTTTTTGAGGAGATGAAACTGACATTTTCCGTGCGGTGAATAGTTTTGGTTTGAGAAAAATCGAGATTTGTTATACGGAATACAATTTATTATTTTCTTTCACTGCTGTAGATACCAATAAAAGATTATTTATTTATTAAAGATTAAAAACTTGTTATTCGCTGCTCTGCTGCTCTTTTTCATTCGAGAAGCTTAAAATAAATCGACAGCGTGATTTTACCTCAGCTCTACTCGACAAAGGAAGAAGACAGATTAGAAGTTGACATTTGGCTTGACAATAAATAAGATATTCATCCGCGTCGTCGCGTGATTTCGAATTTAAAAGCGTTTTTTTCGGGATTTAATCAACATTAAAAAAAAAATGTGCGAAAAAGTGTGAACATGTTTAGTACATTGTATAAGCTTTTCCCACTAAAACCAAAAAAAACTGAAGATATCTGTGCCCTGTGTTACTTGCTAGTGTACTGGCACCTGGCACTGGGCACCTCACTTCTATTTGGATACTGGGTAAGCTAAATATTTATTTTTTTAAGAATCTAAAGTTTTACAATTTGACACAGTTTGGCAACATTGCGCCGGAACATGTGTTTATTACATAGATATTGACTGTAATATGATTCATTACCGCGGAGTCACTTGTGAGTAAGAGGGTGTGTTTTTTAACGTTCGTTTCGAAAAAAAAAATGTAGCGCTTCTCTAGGACACCCATTTAAATATAATACGTCATTTTCACGAGCCGTCACTCCATAATAGTATCAAGAATGGTAACAAATGCTTTTTACTGTTTTATTTTTTACGTTCTTAGAGCCATTTCAAAAAATTTCGAAGAAACACTTCTAACGAAATCTTTCTTCTAAGGGAATCTGCTAGTTGCGTACGAAAACTTTCCTCAGATAATGAGCATTTTGGCACACTATCCAGCTACAATTTTCCGTGGAAGGTAGATAAAGGTTATTAAAACGCTATGGATAAAACCCATTTAATTCCTCGATCGTGTCGTCCCCCACTCGACTGCGACAGTAACGATCGATTTAAATTGATCAAAATCAATTTAAAACGTCAATTAAATCAATGAGAGGTAATTTTTAGTGGCCATATTACACTTGCTATTTTAGGAAGTTTGTCATTAGTTGGTAATGGTTTTCGTTGTCAGTCAGATGTAGAACGGTCATTAAAATATTTTAACTGTTAATTGTTGAGTATGGATGGTACTTAAAAATTTTAAGGCTACTTTTTCATACAATAAAAAGCGGCTAGATACCCATCGGCTTGGCGGTGTTATAAATACGATTTATAGAACATCCGTAGTTCGTTCGCAAAAGGAACCTATTATTATTTCAATTCACGTACACTCCAGAAAACATCGGAGGAAAATATCTTATACATGTAAAAAATGTTATTAGGAAATTCCTTATTTACTTTTTACTCGATCAATCATTTTATACATTTCTTCATCCACTATCACCTGTCTTTATAATCAGAACACCTTTATAATGCAACAAAACAACGAACTGAAACAACTCTTTCTTCATTTCTTTACGCTTCATAAACTAATCTAATTACCAGGTACATGCAAATAACTAAGCTTGACCTTAAAATCTTTTTTCGAGATTAATCTGCATTTGGATTTGATTTTATTCATGTGACCGTGATTTTTTTATATCCGCATGGTTAAAATTATTAAATGAAGACATTTTGATATGTAAACGTGACTAAAATATGCCGTGGTTATGTTTTGTTTAGCAGTTTTAATTACCGTACAATAAACAACTATCATTAGAAGCAGGCCAGTAGCTAGGTGGGGGGCCCCCAGGTAATATTTATATCATAAATATTACATATACATTTGCACCAGAATATCCATAACTAAGCAAACGTCAAAAACATAATAGTGCGAAGACTTCCTTAACAGTCATATTTCCATTTAAAGTAAAGTATTTCGCATTTACCGGTGTTACAGCGAGCTACTTTATCTCCTGCTGCGAATTCATATTCAGAATTGCACGGAAAAAATATTAGGAATGCGCACGGTACAGTAAATATACGTGGCGTTGTTAAATCGGGTGTGATTTTGTAATTTAATGTACGCCATACCTAAAGTGACCATTTATTGTCCAATTAGAAGATGGACGTGTAAAGAAATAAATAAACATCTTCAAAAACATGAAAAATATTGTACGAAACAAGCAATTTAAGCTTGTTTATGCATTATACATGGTCACTGTCATAAAGAGCCCCGTGCACTACTGACATTTTGTAAACAAACCCAGACATCATATTATCCTCAATTTTACCAGCTATTTTTCCCATAAACTCTAGAAATAAAAGTTATGCTATAGTCTGTTTCGTTGCCGTTGATAGCTCGATACCCTCATTAAAGATTCAAAACAAGGGCCCGGTGGCCTAAAATATTTTACCTATAAAATGGTCTTTTTACGTACATCTAGCATAAAGATGAAGAAATTTTGACCTATTCCACCGGGTAACAGATAAAGTAACAATAGAGCCATAAAATGAAATGAAAGGATAATGATTAAAACGGCCCATCATGGTCGGAGAGTTGGGTTTTTAATGTAACCGCTTATTATTTTATTTAAATGTAATAGATTTTATGATTTTATGAATTTATTTACAAGAAAACTAATTTATTTACAGATCAAAAAATATTGACAATTTCAATAATTATAACTCGATAAAATGGTCCTCAGAAGAATCTGAAGAGTCATCATGTCCTACGCTTATTACTAAAGGCTCAATTTCCATAGTTGTGTCAATTACGTTGTCAAGTTCCCACATTTTTTGTTCCTCTACTATAGCATGTTTTATGGCGTTTTGCCAATTTTCTGATGACACATTTGCTAAAGAATGAAGCAAGAGGTGTCGCACTTCTTGCATTTTAAAAGTTTTGTTATTTCTAGCAACATATCCTTTTACTTGAGCCCATATTAATTCGATAGGATTTAGCTCACAATGGTAAGGTGGTAAACGGAGCACTATAATACCTCGATCTCTTGCCATCTCGTCAATAACATACTTTTTATACTGTGATTTATGTAGCCTAACAATATCCAAAAGTTCTTTTTTTACCATGGTATTATCGTAACTCAATTCCTTTCGTTGTAACCAGTTTACGATTTCCGCCTTTTTCCATGAAGTTGTGGGAAGATTCTCTTTTAGCCTAGGGTGATAGCTGGCATTATCCATCACTATTACAGAATTAGCGGGAATGTATTCTATCATTTGCTTAAAATATTCCTCGAAAACATCAGCAGTCATTTCTTCATGATAGTCTTTAGTAGAATTCGACTGGAAAGCCATTTGAACTTCCTATATGAGTTATAATAAGTCTGCGTCCCTTTCCAGATGGTGGTCTAAGTCCTGTTGACCAGCCTTCCATGACAGCTTGTCGAGAACTTAGGACATTTTTATCTTGCCAAACTTTAGATACGGTGTGCCCTTCGTTCAGCCAAGTTTCATCCAAATAGAAAATGTTTTTGCCTTCGCTGCGGTATTTTCGGATGGACCTTAAGTATTGACGTATCCAGCAAATAATATCTGCTCTATCAATAAGAAAAGATTTTCTGTTTTGCTTCTCCCATCGAAAGTTCATATCATGAAGTATTTTCCATAGTTTCGTTCGTGATCCTACTTAACAATGGACAGAGGCCAATTTTCTTATTAAATAAGGTAATTACTATTGGCAACGCCTATGGTTTACGGTTGTTTTATGGCTTCAATCCTCGATATGAGCTATCAACTGCAACAAAACGGACTTTACATCTTAATAAGTTTTTACCTCCTGGTATACAGGTTGTTCCCTAATGACGTGCTGATAGTTCAGGGTGTGATTCCTTAGGTTATTTTATAAAGAAAAGTTCATATGATCATATGTCCGCAACGGCTTGTTGAATTTTTATTTTTTAAATGGTTATTTTTTAATATCTCCGAAAGTACTATAGATATTATTTTCAATTTTTGTATGTGTTAATAGGATATAGAATCACAAATTTTAGTTATTCAATTGTTCCACCAGTGGCGTCCCTGCAAACCTGTCCTCTGATATTTTTTACAGAAAAGATGATACGCCACTGACATATTTCCATATGGACATTTTTTCTGATTAGCCTGGTCAATTCTACATGAACGGTTTCTTAAGTTTTTCTCGTCAGGCGCACCGTTCTTGATTAAAACCACTAAATTCATATTGAAACTCATTAAAATTTATCATTAATATTTTATCAATGTTAATAATAATGAGTTTCAATATTAATTTAGTGGTTGTAATCAAGAACGGTGCGTCTGACGAGAAAAACTCAAGAGACCCTTTTCTTGTAGAATTGACCAGGCTAATTAGAAAAAATATTCATATGGAAAAATATCAGTGGCATACCAACTTTTTTATATAAAATGTCAGAGGACATGTTTGCAAGGACGCCACTGGTGGAACAATTGAATAACTTTTCTAACTAAAATTTGTGGTTCTATATCCTATTAACACATTTAAAAAATAAAAGTTCAACACCCTGTAGCAAAAAATTTAAGCCGTTGCAGACATATGTTCTAATGAACTTTTCTTTATAAAATGATCTAAGGAATGACATATGAAATATTAGCACGTTATTAAGGAACACCCTGTATATAAAAATCATTTATTTATTCACGCATTTCAGATAGATCAAACGAGATGTTTTTCGAAACCATACCGGTGCCAAGCAAGATTGTTTCGGTTATCTATCGAATTATCTATCCCTGGTTTATCGAATAAATTTCTTTCCATCACGTCAAGATCTTTCAGCGGGTCTGTTGGCGACCGTCGGAATTGATGATCGTCAGATTCTCGAACCGTGGTGATTATTTTGTACATGTGATCGTTTCAATTGGATTTTTAAAGAATTTCAGAGTTGGCTGTCCTTAAGAACTGAAATAATTTGTATTTTTGGCTTGAAGTCTACAACTCAATAAGTTTTAACTTGATATTTACAATCTAAATGTGTATTCTAGAGGGATTCATCTACCATCCTCTTCTTTTATTTTTGTAATTTGCTGGAAATATCCTCCACCCTCTACTTGGCATGCTCCCAGACGATGGTAAAATCCGTCGACGGAATTCCGAATGGCTTCAGCCGGTATATTATGTATCTAAAATCTAATTTTCTATTTCAAATCTTATTATTTAGCCTATTTTGGTAAACTTTTTCCCAAAGAAAATAGTCTAGAGGCGTTAAGTCCGAGGTTTCCTTCAAAAAAGAATGGCCCCAAAATTCGGTTATTAATGATAAATAGAGATTTTTTAAAAACTTCGTCATTTTGAAATAGCTTGACAGAATCGCGCTAAAAATTATGAGCATACGAGATATTTGCTTTCAAATGATGTATCACAAGCTGTATGTTTCTATTTAAAAAAAGATCAATGTCGTCATATCTTTGATAAATGTCTATAAAAAAACAAGCGAATAACGTCAAAATGTAGGCATATATAAAACTAAATTGACGTGTCCGAGCGTTTTCCCCAAAAGTTACAGGTTTAGGCTATATTAATTTTATTCCGGACTTCTGGGCAACTCTGTATATGAAAAATGTTGTTATGACGGCGTTCTACCCTATACAGGGTGTTATGGAAATGACGTATTATATTTAAACCGGCAATTCCTGAGATGGAAACAAATTGAAGAAAAATATCCAAAAATGGTGCTTTAATTTAATATGCCCTCTACATGACCTTATGTCAAACCAAAAATTACCACGTGGTGCCCCTGTTCGGAAGGTAAACACAGCAACATATGGCAGTGAATCTTGAACAGTGTTGTCATATCTTCAGGGTAAACTCTTTTGAAAGACAATAACCGTTTGACAGATTTCAAGTTGTTTATTTTTCATGGTACATTATTATAAACTTTTACGTTCAGTTAGCTGGGAAACAATCTCTGATTTATAAACTTGAACTGACTCGAACGAACCGCCGCGGAGTTTATAAATGGTCAGGTATGTTCACATTTGTTCAATTCGAACGACACCTGTCAGATCTGGACAACTTAAAAGTTTATAAATGTCACTTACCCACAACACATCTAAGTACCGTTCAATCTGAATTAGTATTTTAAAGTGCTACTGTGTAGACAAAAATACACCCTTATTGCCTGGAAAATAATGTATTTAACATCTAAAAATTTTAAAAATAAATAACACGTTGGTTCTCTAGATTGATATCGGCCTGCTTCTTTAAACAGCTGATTGTGGACAATCGGGCTAATATTTAAAAATACAGCGTTGCTACTTTCGATGTTTTATAAGCGACTATCATAAATTGCCGAATTTCCTTCTATAATATTACTTTCCTGTATAATTATAGTCTCGGAAATGGCAACCGGGCTGACTCTAATAGCGGAGAGTTCTCGGAAAGAAAGTTCGACGACTGGTCCGAAGACGGACTAGACCATTATTTCAAAGGGTAGTTCCTGTCAATTGTTAACATAATTGTTTCATTTTATCTTTAGTAAAGGGTTAATGGCCCATAGAAATTAGCGTTTTTATTATTTCTATTGCGAAATGATTGAGTGCTCTTGTTCTATGTGTGTTATTGTAAAGTGTAATTATGCGTTAGTGTTGGGGTTTAGTGATAAGCTTATTATGCACTCCCACACTATCATCAGGACACGTGATGAGCATAAAGTTTTTCCCATAGAAAAAATAACTGAAAGTGTCTATGCCCTGGATTCCTTAATCGCGTCCTGGATTTACTTTCTAAGTAAGCTAAATATTTATTTTTATAACTAAAGTTTTACACTTTTAATAGCAACATTGTGCCTGAATCTATTGATTACCCAGCTGGGCAATGTAATATGTTTATATATGAATGTGCGGAGGAGTTGTGTGTGGGTTTAGGGGTGAATTACCCCACTTTTAAACGTTCGATTAAAAAAAAACATGTAGCGCTTCTCTAGGACACCCCAGGAGTTACCCATTTAAATATAATACGTCATTTCCATAACACCCTGTATACTGAGGCGTGTGTTGCTTCATAACAGAAGTATCTAAATTCATACGTAAGAGGGCTATTTTCAATATTAAATTTACCTATTTTAACAGTACCTCTTCTACTTTACAACGATTCCTTTTGACGTTACCAAGTTTATCATCTTTTTCACCGGAATGCGGCCCAAAGGTAATTATTTTTATGTAATTTATATTAATACCTGTATGTTAGTATTCAATCTAAATTTACATGCCGATAACTCCATTGACCGTGGCATAGTCAAAGCGGCACACATTCGAAACACTGTAGGCGATTCCTACTTTGACTGGTCGTATCGATACTTTGCCCCAGTAAATTTCGATCTAGTTCCGCATGGTCAATTTACATCGACAACCTGATTAATAACGTCATTGAATATGCCGCTATGCGTCTTTCATTATTTGCTTGAATATGTGAAAAATGGACTATTATTATATTTCAATATTAATCAATAATTGCGGTTTGATTTATATTTATGTGTTTGCTATTATTATTATTGTTTTTATATTTTATAAAATATGGGACAATCTGGGTTTACTATAACGTAGAATGTCTCCTTATGTACAGATCGACAACTTTATCTGTAGCTACGAAAAGAACGCGGGCAATAAAATTTCCGGGGTTAACAATGTTGTCACATACAGGGTGTTATATTTAAATGGGTGACTCCTTGGGTGTCCTAGAGAAGCGCTACATATTTTTTTCAAATAAACCGTTTTAAAAATGGGGTAACAAACCCTCTTACTCACAGGTGACTCCGCGGTAATGAATAATAGCACCCTGCGGGAGTGTATAACAAACACCTGTTACGCGCAATGTTGCCAAACTGTGTAAATATGCAAAACTTTAGTTTCTTATAAAAATAATTATTTAGCTTACTTAGAAAGTAAATCCAGGACGCTGTAAGGAATCCAGGGCGCAGATACCTTCAGTTCTTTTTTTATGAGAAAAGCTTTAAGCTCATCACGTGCCGTGATGATAGTGTGGGACTGCATAACAAGCTTATACCCACTAAACCCCATTCGGCTTCTTCTTTACAATCTCAGAACATAACTGGCATATCGTCGAGAGAAAAACACACATAGTGGAACAGAACTAATTACACTAAATCACTTAAAGAAACACACAGACACCCACGAGTTTCAAATCAGTTTTTTTGACGATATGCAGCTATTATTAGATTACACAAAAGCACTAAATACTAACGCATAATTACACTTTACAATAACCTACCGTACACATAGAACAACAGCACTATAGGATACAAATTATTTCGCAATAGAAATTCAGAAATAATAAAAACGCTAATTTCTAATGGGCTAATCAAATTTATTAATCCTTTACTGACGAAGAATGATGAAATGATTATGTTGATAGACAGGGCAACCCCTTCAAAATAAATAGTCTCGTCTATTTAGCGCGGTTGCCATTTCCGAGACTATCATTATACAGGAAAGTATTATAGAAGGAAATTCCGCAATTTATGAATATAATCTTATAAAACATCGAAAGTGGCAACGCTGTATTTTCAGTCCAAATAGCTAAATATCGATCGACCTAGTAAACCTGAATATGTCAAACGTGTTTAGTTACTTTCAAAATTTTTAGATGTCAAATACCAATGTATGGAAATCTATATTATTTCCCGGTATTTTTGTCTAACAGTAGCACTTTAAAATACTGAAAACTTAGATGTATTCATGAGATGCATACCTACGCGAAAACTAATGTGAATTTATGTGACTTTGTTTTGGTGTTTTGTGAGGTTATTGTGTCGGTTTTTGTTCGGGTTATTTACTTGGTGTTTTTTATAAATTAAGTTGGTTTTAAATAAGGCCGAAAAGGTAAATAAAATTGCATTATTTTTTTCTAAAGGGTTTGTTCGTGTGGCATTTAAATTGTTGAAATCCGACGGTGTCATCCCGAATGGACGAGAACATACCTGACCATTTATATGGTTCAAGTTTATAAATCAGAGATTGTTTCTCAGCGAACTGACCTGAACTTAAAAGTTTATAATAATGTACCCTGAAAAATAAACAGCTTCCAATCTGTCAAACGGTTATTATCTCTCTAAAGAGTTTAGCCTGAAAATGTGACAATACTGCTCAAAATTCACTCAAGTTTTTCGCCATATGTTGCTTTGTTTACCTTTCTCCCAGTGTCACCACGTGCTTAATTTTGGTTTGACACCAGGTCATGTACGGGGCATATTAAATTAAAGCGACATTTTTGGATATTTTTCTTCAATTTGTTTTCATTTCAGGAATTACCGGTTTAAATATATTACGTCTTTTCCATAACACCCTGTATATTTAAATTGTTTCTTAAACAAAAGCTAGAAGATTTTTTAAACCTTGTTAAAAAATAGTTACCTACCTTCAAACATAAAATGCAATTACTGAAGAGTTTCCTATTTTTATTACATTATTAAAATAATAATAGCACGCCCATGACTAGACCATGTTTTAAACGATATTGCTTCCCCCTTACCGATACACAGATCCACTTGTCGACCTGTAGATATCTCGCAAGCTGCGAAAATTCGCCTACTAAATTTGCAACAGGCTCCTTGAACTCGGATAGTACATGAAATTTCTTTCACCGACCGGGTCGATCAAAAAGGTGAAAGAAAAAGGAGCCGCATGTTCTCGATTTGCTTCACTTCTTGAATATGACGGTGTTGAAGGTAATGGTACAGCACCTGTACATCAAGGTCATCACGAAAAATACTTATTAATGATTTAGAAGAATGTAAAAAAACCTAATGGACTCTCGGCGAAGTACCAATCGGTTTAAAATTGTTAGGTATGTATGTATAAGTATTTTTAGAGCATTGTACTTTCTTTATTTTTTAATTCGTAATTGACCTCAAATAACAGTGTTTCTGGTTTTGGTTTATTCCGTAATGACTAATGTGTAATTGTACATATACCATAGAGGTTTATTAACTGTAGTTTCCATATTACAATAGATCTTTATTCTGATGTAAGATTGTATTCGGTAAACTTATCTGCCAGTGGAGGTTTTGTGTTTGTAGGTTGGCACAACCCTAAAGAATACGAATTATTATTTAATAAATTCTGCATTCGACTATGCAGATCATGTAATTCCACCAGCGTCCATCGTCGCCGGTTCAGCCAACGTTCTACAAAGCGTTTACCATCAAAATATGGCACTGTATCGAAACAACTGCCATAGTATGTATATGTCGGAGCCTTTTAGTGTAATCAGCCGTTTCATGAAAGTCTGCTCTTTTCATGAAACGCTGCCAAATACTGAAACAAATAACTATTACGCCAAAAGGCTATGAATTGTAGACGTTACATGAAACGTCTGCCTGTTTCGGCCTCTTGATGAAAACGAGCAAAATTACGTTAAGCGACTGACTTTACTGGACTTTTCATGTAGCGCTCCGAATCTACTTTGCACTTGATGTAATAAAATGAGCATTGTATAACCTGAAAAAGGTGACTTTAGTAGATGCAGTTGTCGAAATATCTGATGCACATTAAGGTCTCGCTGATGAAGATGGTGATATTACCAATGTTGTACCGCAGGAAAAAAATATAAACAGACCAGATCAATGTTCGAAAATTGTTTACGTGTTGTTAACATTGCAGAAGTTTGTCAACAAGGATCTTCAGTACTGTGCAATTTATGTTCTGCCAGTGAAAACATTTCTGAAGAATGCGACGAAGCTAGAAATAAATCTGAAGAAGCAGCCAAAAAAATTTTAAGTAACTCGGCAAAAAATGCCGACTTTTAATGTAGTTTTAATGTAATTGTGTATTATTGAATATTCCCAAAGTCGACAAAGGTGCAGACTTTTCATGAAACGGCTGATTACACTAAAAGGCTGCGACATATACAATCAAAAGTTAGTGACGATATCTGGTACATTGTAGTGTCGTTACAAGAAAAATACGACGATGAAAGAAAATTCCCTCCTTATAATTGGGTAAGGTTTTAAAACATAACAAGACAATACATCAAAGTTTTTTATGATAATTAGCCCTTAATCGGTTTACATGCCATATTCTTCGCAATAAATAAGGCTTTTGACACCATGCAGAAGCTGCAAAGTATAATATATCATTAAAGACCGTTCGAAAGGGGGTATAAATAATGTTACCTATTGACAGCCTCTGTATAAGTACATGCTCAAGAACAATTTGGATGATATATGAGCGTTTTAGTAATTGTATCACGCATCTTATATAGAAAGTAGTCGCCTCGGTAGGGTTCGGTAGGTACTCAAAGGTATAGCTCAAATTTTAATCATATAACATTAACGGTATACGTCTATGGGTTATAAATATAGACTTTTTCTTTAGTGATGAACGAGTAAAAATTGAATCTATGGTAAAATGACTTGACCGCAGTCATGTTAAGACCCCATTTTAAGCATTTGCTGCTTTTTTACGTATAATTAATAATTTTTTAAAATAATACACAACATTATACGGGAAAAAATGTTATATTCGGCAACTGCGCAAGTCCGTATACTCGTAGGTGATTCCCCGGTATTTCGTGTTAAGATATGCCACGCCTATAATGTTTAGTTAGTTACGAGGTGTTCTGTTACCGATTTATATAAGATTGCATTATCCGTTGGTTCATAAATTAATAAATTATGACTAGAACATATTTATAAAAATTCCATCAACCCCCAGAACCTATTTATGGGGAACTGGGCTAAATGCCAGGCCAGGCCATGCTATGTACACTATACAGGTTGTCCCATTCTCGACACTTTTATAGGGTATCTTCGTAATTGTTAGTGCTATCAAAAAAGTAATCTAGGTGTCATTTGCTTTTTTTGGGTCAAACTTAAAATGATAAAATCAAAATTCGAAAATTTTCGCTCGCTTAAGAGATACTATTTCAAAATGGCCCTATATTTTCTTAGTTAAAAGAGATAGGTTAAAATCGTAAACAATGGCACAAAAATGTCGCGTTTTGAGTCTGAAAGAGAATATTGATGTTGTGGAAGTTTGTAATTTGCTAACAATTTGGGCGAGTTCATTAACATTGATAGCAACGTGCTATTAGAAGATGATAGTGACCCCATTCCTACCGATTATGTAGTCCAAACTGAAACCACAGCACTATCTGACGATTCTGATGAAGAAGTTGAATGCAGTAATCAAATAAATGTCACCAATTATCAACAAGCCATTAGTATGGTAAAGGAATTATAAGAGTATGCAAAGAATAGAGGTGACTCTACAGCAATGGAATTGTTATCAGACTTGGAATTACATTTTCTAGATTGCAAGTATAAAACGCAAACACGTCAAACTACGTTATTAGATTTTTTTAGTACTACATCCTAACTAAAACTAGTGTATTTTTGTTATGTTTATTGTACATACATATACATAGTAATAATTTTGCATTTACATGTTACCTAATAACAAATTTCCCATGGTCGGACACCTCTATTAGGCGGACACATTTAGACGGTCCCGTAGGTGTACGCCTAAGAGAGGTTTCACTGTATTTATTAAACATTAATAAAAATAGCAGCATGTAAATAGTAAATAACAATATTATTAAATTATGATCATTACAACTTTTTTTATTTTTTTTTCTCATTGGCTTATAAATTTAATTTTTGCGTAATTTACTTATTTGATGAATTTTGTACTTTTTGTTTAATATATTTATGCTTTTTTAAGCATTCTTTTCAATTTTCTTGGACTTTTTTATCGGATCTCTAATAAACCATAGTGATGTACAGGGTCATCCAATCTAGACTGAACTGAATTTTCCTGATACTCTTTTTAAAAACCAAATTGAAAAAATCATATCTTTAAAAACACGAGCATACATATAAGATTGTTCTAAAATAAATTTAATTCCATTAAATCAACTTCTTACAAAAAACAAACAATCTTTCATGGTGTAATAACTATTATAGAAAGTGATAGGCCCTTACATGCGCCAGGAGATTTTTTAATTAAACCAAACAAGGAAAAGAAAGTTGTTATTTTTTACCACAATCATCCGTTTGCATTCAACTATCTTCCAATCACCAAATTACAAACCTAACATAAAATACAATTTTTTTATTAATTAATATGTATTTTAATTAGCAAGGCGTGGTCTTTTTTAAGGATCGGTATCCGAGTTGTAGTACATTCACTGTATAATGAAAAATATTAGCGTTAAAGCACATGGGATTTAAAGAAGAGACTATGTAAAGTATGTTTCACGCTCTTTTATTGCCCTTCGATAGAATGCACGTTTCGTTAATAATGGACCAATTTTATTAATATTTTAACAGATAATTCTAGAGTCTAGAACAGAGTAGTTTACGTCCTGATACTGACGATACCTTTGGGCCAGAAGCTAACTCAAATATACAGTGAAACCTCTCCTAACGGACATCTCTAATAAGCGGACACAAGGGCGGATCCAGAACTTCGGTTCGGGGGGGGGGGGGGGGTCATGACCCCATGACCGGACTCCCTTGGGCGGACGCGGACGTGCTGTTTCCATACAAAGACTGCGAAAACCCTCCTTTAAACCGATTATGTAGTCCAAACTGAAACCACATCACTATCTGATGAAGAAGTTGAATGCAGGAATCAAACAAATGTCACCAATTATCAACAAGCCATTAGTATGTAGTTATTTTTAAATTACTTATGGAGATGCACGTTATTGTTAGCGTTTTCAATTCTTTTTAAAAGTTATTAAAAGGTTTTAAGTACAGTGGAACCTTTCATAACGGACACCACTAATAAGCGGACATCTCTATTAAACGGACATTTTTTCATAGTCCGGAACTAGGTATATGAATGTCGCATTTTGAGTCTGAAAGAGAATATTTATGTTAATAAAAGTAATCAAACAAATGTCACCAATTATCAACAAGCCATTAGTATGGTAAAGGAATTATACGAGTATGCAAAGAATAGAGGTAACTCTACAGCAATGGAATTGTTATCAGACTTGGAATTACATTTTCTAGATTGCAAGTATAAAACGCAAACACGTCAAACTACGTTATTAGATTTTTTTAGTACTACATCCTAACTAAAACTAGTGTATTTTTGTTATATTTATTTATACATACACATAGTAATAATTTTGCATTTACATATGACCTAATAACAAATTTAACATGGGCGGACACCTCTATTAGGCGGACACATTTAGGCGGTCCCGTAGGTGTCCGCCTAAGAGAGGTTTCACTGTATTAGTAATTTGGATGTGCATTTTTTAATATTCGATCATTAATTGTATTATATCGTTACTAAGGAATACCCTGTATAATAGATATTTTTTGCTATATAATCATTAACGCAAGACCTAATTTTTAAAAGAAATTGTTCTCGATGGTAAACTATAATATCCTCGTAAGAGCCAGTGTGGGCGTTTCCTAATAAGCATCGCGGTATCTATACATTTAAATCAATACCAATCCATCATTATATTGTGGATCATACATCAATCCTGTATACCACCTTGTTATTTTTTTTATAGTTCCAATCGGTTCCTTTAAATCACGAATTGGTCAGGAGAACATGCATGCACAGGGTGTACCAAGCTTGATCGATATCTGAGTTTTGAAACTGCATAATTGATCGAGAGTTCCACTTTACTGTTAATTGTTGGTCCGATCTCTTAGTTTTGGGTGGTATCTTTGTGGGCTTTCCCAGGTAGATATCCCCAAAAAGCGAGTCCGAAGAAACTAGATTACTAAATTGAGTGAAATATTTATTTTTAAAATTGCCAATATTTTTTTCCCTAAAGTTTGTTGGGTCTTGGTATATGGGTAACTTTGTACTGGAGGGGGTGGGTGAGGGGTCATAAAGGTAGGAATATGGTGTTGCATGGACCCTTTGTTGGTTGGTTGGTTGATTGGTTAAAGGCGGGGGTCGGTTTAAAGGCCCGAACTTCTATCACTGCAGCCTTCCGGCTTATTTTGTACCCCGATCTTGTTAGAAGATGTTTGTTCCTTCTATGAGGTCCAGTAACCTTCTACCAAGCTGGTCATGTGGGAGGTTGTCACCACGTTGTATGTTCCCGAAGCTATTATGTCTTCTACGAGATAGTGCTACGCACCGCAGATCCTTGATATCATTCAATAGTAAATTAATGTTCTATATTATTCAAATATCAATTTCCTTTTTTAGTATTGGATAAAAATTCGTTATTTTTTCTTCCTCTTAAAAACCATACTTTTCACCACAATGAGGCGACCAGACCTGGAATTATACTCTAGTTAAGTAATATAATATATTATACTGCGGTGAACGGCAAAAATGAAACTTAACTGTAGTTAAATTGTAAATCTGTATGCTAACTCACAAAATTTGAAATACAAAGTACTTTTGTTTTTTCTTTCTAAGATTTTGCCAAACGATCGCCGATATATTTTTATTTATAATTAAATGTATAACACCCTGTATAAGAACATGTGGGTTTCATCTGAAAATCATGATTTATTTAATGTTAAATAATTTAACTATTTCCAATACCCCACCCACAATCTGTGTTTTGCCACAATATAGATCGTGCAGAGAAATTTTTCAGAACCGATGATTAATATGCCTGGAAAAAATGTTTTTTACGGTAATATTTTAAAGAAATGCCACCACGCAAAGAAAGGTTAATAATTTATTTCAATAACATGCTATTTTTAGAAATTTTGAAATGTTTTATAACATTAATTAATAATTTTAAGGAACATAAAATTTTGTTAAATTACGTTCGATTAAAACTTTCTTACGACCCTGTTGGCTCTGTCATTAAAGCGGCACAGCCGGTAAACCGATTTAAACTAGATTGATTCTAGTGGTATAAGTCATGCAGTTACTGTGCAGCGTCACCCAGAATGAAAAATGCGTTCCACAATCGCTAGATCATAACGCAATGAGAAAAACCAATGGTTGATACTTCATAGCCCTTGGGGAGCAGCGTGTGATCGAGGATCGTGGTTCGGAGCCCAAGTAAAGCTGTAGGCCCCCTCGGGAGTTGCCCTACCATGCGATCGAAAAGACAAAAATTGAGAAGAAAACATTGTTTATTAATTTATGTCATTCATTTTTTGCTTTTAATTTATGTCGTCATAATATCCTAATCTTAGACAAAAAACTGCAGCTGAATTTACGTTACACCTCTCTTTCAATAAAAAACATACATATTTTTATCGTTAAGTGTGTTTTCAGTTCAGAAGTGTATGTAGGTCAGTAGTGATGCCAGATTACAACGCCTGTCTCGATATAGGTCGTTGGAAACCGTTGCTCAAGCGCAACTTGAGTATGTTTTGATACACGAGAGGAGGGATACCACATTTTTTAGTAGGTTCGGAATAATAAAAAACGGATATTACTTGAACATTCTTACTTTGTTCTATGATGTCGAAAATAGTTTACTGCAGGCAAAGGATCAAATAAAGAACGTGAAACGGAGTTTACCTAATAATTTTTCGTTACAGGAATGCAATCATATAATAATTATCCAACTTAAAATTCTAACGGTACATTTTCGAGATGTACCATCAAAAGTAAATGGTACTACCGACAATATTGCTCGCGAATAAATAGATAGTCTACATGCCCATTGGGTCAAAAGAAATTTTAATTACTTTTAGAATGGACATTGTTGTTTCCTAGATGCCCGGAAGCTAACAAGTTCCTATACCGCTAGTAAATTAACGTGGGCCATGCTTCGTTGGATTTTGGTAATATCTTCGAAAGTAAACATTTTCGAAAGACGTCTTTTCTTCGAAATAATACTGGATAATGAAGCATTTTCTCTCGACTGCCAGTGCGAATCGGTTTACGAGCTGTGGGGGTTGAACCTACGAACTCTTGTCCTAGAGTTCCCACTGACTACCGCTTTATACTCGCTCCACCAAAGCTGTTATAATTGTTATTAAACAAAGATTTACAACTCTTGTCACCATTAATATAATTAGTGTTGGGAAAAACCGATGATTTTAATAATCGAGTACTTGATACTCGAGCGATTTTAATAATCGAGTGAATCGCTCGAGCGATTAATCACTTGACATTTTTATGACTAAGAAGAATGTGTTGATAAAACACCAGGGGTTGTTTTTGTAAGTTTTGTCTATAGTTTTTATTAAGGAAGAACAGTTGATTCTGATTTTTTTTTTATGATCAAACACAAGCACTATAGGAAAAATCCTCTAGGGCACTCTGGGAGTGGTGCGTGTGCGCAAAAGCGATTCACGTTGGTTTTGAATCGTTGGAGGTAATATTCGTTGGGAAAAACGACCTCGGGAAGGTCGTTCCACAAGGATGTAGTCCTCCAGATGAAAGAATTCTTAAATAATGAAGTTCGAGGAGTACTAAGCTTAACCACATATGGATGGGCGGCAGTGGTTCGTCGTGTATTTCTGCTGTTCGTCGCTCTGGGCGGAATCAAGAGGGCAAGGTCAGCCGAGCACCTTCCATGAAAATATCTGTAAAAGAGAGTCAAATCCCCAACCTGTCTTCGATGTTCTAGGCTGTCGAGGTTCTTCGTCAGCTCCTGGTCTCCGATCAGACGAATAGCCCTCCTTTCGATGGAATCCAGTAGCCGAAGAGTATGTTTGGGTGGAGAGCTCCAGACATGAGAGCAGTACTCTAGTGATGGTCGAATCTGGGCTTTGTATAGTGTCAAAAGTTGTTGAGGTGTGTACAAGGTTAGGAAGAGTACCCCAAGCTTCTGAGAAGCTATCTTGGCGATTGCCACAACGTGGTTATTTTTAAAAAACAATTACATTCCTTAATTTTTTAAGAATTCACAATCGCCGCTGGCTAGCCAGTCAAAACAAATCCCATGTTGCGATGACGCCCCTAAGGGATTTGGCATACTTGTTTGTATGCACCTTCTCGTTTATGTGCCGTGTCAGCCTTCTGAGCGTCAAGCTCGAACGTCGCCAATCGGCACATTCCGCGATAGCGCGGCGCGTCGATCGAAGGTCGGGTATCAAGTGAAAGGCAACGATTTTCGATTTTTCGCTTGAATTTATAAGTTGAGTAGCATTTTCTATTGAGCAAAAACTGCTAGAATATTCGAGCAGTTTTTTACCTCTAGCGACCACACTACCAAGTCCGGTCGGCGTCAAGCGAAGCTTGGGTATCGAGTGAAAGGCAATAAGTAACAAGCGACGATTATCGCTTGAATTTATAATTCGAGCAGTTTTTTTTAATAATCAAGCGTTTTTTCGCTCGAGCGATCACAACCCTATCAATAATGAGTCCTGTGCTTCAGGATCTATAAATCAAACCAAACCAATGCTGAATGGTGAGCAGTATAGATCTGAAAATGCCCAGAAGCAGTTATTTTGATTTCTTAAGACCGCTGTTTGTATGCCCACGTTCTGGATCTTATCTAAAATTGATTCTGCTGGCCGATAGAACTTATAATATCTCATGAACTAGACGAAGAATAGAGCTTATTTTGAGAATAAAAGAAGAATAGCTGTTCCTACTCTGATAATTAGAACAATGAAGCGTAAGGCAAAAAAAAATGGAGGCCATAGAAATATAATGATGGTATATGGTACGTCGAATGTTATTTATTATACCATGATGGTATCTTTTGTGGCAGGAATATGGTGATGAAGATTGGCTAGTAATTTCGGCAAACTCAATTTTTTTGAATCCATTGCACGAAATTGCAATAAAATACAAACCAGGTCTAATTTCCACATTTAGTTTTATATTCGCTACACTGTAGGATTTACATGCTGTACAGGGTGTCCCATTTTCAATACATTTTGGGGATATTAGAGTTATTATCAAATATAGAATGTTGTAGTTTAGTGTCCCACTTTTTAACGAATCGGAAGATTCCGGTGTCCAATTTGTCACGGATCTTTTAGTTTCTAATCTGCTATCGAAAATCTTCGCTTTTAAGACGTTACGCGTTAACTTATCAAAAAGGTAAGAACTGATCTTGTTAGAGATATTTACGTAAAGTACTGAGGCTTAGTCAGTTTTTCTATAAAAAGTTTAATTTCTGAGATATGAACAAGAGTAAAATCTTGAAAGAACTATAAATTTCGTCAAAGCCCAAAGTATGCTCAATTGATTAAATTAATAAAAGCCCATTTAAAAAAATGTTACAATATCTCAAAAACTAAACTTTTTATAGAAAAACTGACTCAACGTTTTGTAGTAGATTTTTGAGCTGTATACTTGATTCCTGTAATTTTTTTATAAATATGCAAAATACTATCAAACTGAGGGATCAACGTTGAGACTAAAATTTACTTTATCTTCATCTTAAAGTTAAAAACGAGAAAATATAAACATTGTACTGTACTGTTTAAAGTGTATTATTTCTTCTGCCATTCTTCCGCCTATAGTTGCTCTAGATTCTTCAGAAGTGTAATTTTCCTTAGGTAGCCGAAGGCCACTGAAGGTTGCCTTGGCTGTTGCCCGATACTCAGATTTACCGTTCTTGGTTTTGGTTTTATGTTTAAAGTCGTTATATTTGCTTTAAAAAATACCTTTAAAGGGTGTGGTGTGGTGTTTAACCACAAGAGGAAGGAAAAAAGCAGTTTGCAGTAACAATAAGTTTTGCTTCTGCCTCTTACTTAAAAATACCAGCAACAAAACCCTAGAGGATTTTTTATTATCCCAACTAGCAGACTAATCTTTTGGCGAAAAAAGATTTATAACAGTTTTATAAAAGTTCCATTCGATTCGCAAGTTTGTTGTATACCTAATGGCCTCCTGTGATACGTATTGTTTTATATTCAAATAGCTACAATATTACGTTGAAAGGATGTTCTCACAACCAAATTATAAAGCTGTTTTGTAGACCTGTTTTATTCAGATGGCTGTAAGAACATCAATATAACATACATTATACAGTCTAATGACTCTATAAGCTTTTTGCTGTATAACTTTGTTGTTTCCTAATTTGTAGCAAATCTGGAGTTTTTACATTTATACAGGGTGTTCCTTAATGACGTGCTAATATTTCAGGGTGTGATTCCTTAGGTCATTTTATAAAGAAAAGTTCATATGAACATATGTCCACAACGGCTTAAAGAATTTTTATTTTTTAAATGGTTATTTTTTAATATCTCCGAAAGTACTTTAGATATTATTTTCAATTTTGGTTTGTGTTAATAGGATATAGAACCACAAATTTTAGTTAGAAAAGTTATTCAATTGCTCCATCAGTGGCGTCCCTGCAAACATTTCCTCTGATATTTTTTACAAAAAAGATGATACGCCACTATCATTTTTCCATGTGGATATTTTTTCTGTTTAGCCTGGTAAATTCTACATGAAGACGGTCTTATGAGTTTTTCTCGTCCTTGATTATAACCAATAAATTCCTATCGAAACTTTTATTATTAACATTGATAAAATAATTAGTAAATGATAAATTTTGTTTTATAAAAATTGTCGGAGTGGGCAATTCGATGCGAAGACGGGCGAGAGCATGCGTTTTAAGTGAAGGTAGCCATTTCCAATAATTTTTATGAAACAAAATTTATCATTAATTATTTTATCAATGTTACTAATAATGAGTTTCAATATGAATTTATTGGTTTTAATCAAGAACGATGCGTCTGACGAGAAAAACTCAAGAGACCGTTATCATGTAGAATTGACCAGGCTAATCAGAAAAGCTGGAAACATGTCAGTGGCGTACCATCTTTTTGTAAAAAATATAAGAGGACATGTTTGCAGGGACTGGTGGAACAATTGAATAATTTTTCTAACTAAAATTTGTGGTTCTATATTCTATTAACACATACCAAAATTGAAAATAATATCTAAAGTACTTTCGGAGATATTGAAAAATAACCATTTAAAAAATAAAAATTCATCACCCTGCAGCAAAAAATTTAAGCCGTTGCGGACATATGTTCATACGAACTTTTCTTTATAAAATGAACTAAGGAATCACACCCTGAAATATTAGCAAGGCATTAAGGAACACCCTGTATAATTACTTTTAATAATGATTGTAAAAACATTTTCATTGAAAATTTATGCAGCTCGAAGCTCGATTTTTTTTTACGAATAACCTTACAATGTTTATAAAATGTTGATTGGGATAGTATTAAAAATAAATATGTATATTTAGTTTCTATAATGTTCTAACGACTAAATAAATAAAATAATACAGGGTACTCGGTTTATGCAGCAAGATACTTGGAGAGGTGATTCTATATGTTACAATAAGGCTAGTAAGTCATATAACAAAAAGTCGAAAACTCAAAATTGTTTTTTGCGTTTATTTCAAAATCTTTTATTTTACTGCTGACTGTTTATCGACCCCAATAAAGCCTTTTTTAGGCACTCCTTTGTCTTTAAAGTGACATGTCCTTTTTTCCCATAACAGTCAAAACAAAAAAGATATGTCAAAAATTAAATTTGAATTTTAAGTAAAGTGACGTCGGGTGGCATCAGCCCGTTGAGGGACCGAATCGGGGAAGGTTGATGCAGACAGGGACAGACATAAAATGCGAACGCCGAGTTGTTAAACAATTTTACAAGTCATTTTTCTTCGCCTGGCAGGGAAATCAAGCAATATATGAATGATATGTAAAGTGAATGAAAATGGCGAAAGCAAAGCGTCCTTAAATTCTAAAATATTTTAATTTTCTAATCTTTTCACGAGAAACGTCGTTTCCTTTTTGGTGCAAGTGAGTAATTTGTAATTGAAATATTCATTTACTGAGAGTAAGCATCGATAATAATTTCTTTTCATAAATCATATGGGGCCCAAAAATATGCTCGGACTTGAAGCCTGAAATATTTGCCCAGGACCTAGAGCCCAGTTGAAGATGGTAAAATATTTTATGTAAATTATGATTTACTTCTTATTTTTTAATAAAACTACTACTATTTCTGAAGTTTAATTTTTCATTTGTAGTTACGTTACTAGTTCAATAAATGATATAAGAGTGTGTAAGGATTATTTTAAAGTGATATTTACAGCTAAAAACATGTCAGAATCCTAATATTTGATTTTCACCACTAAAGTAAATCAAATAAAAGGGTTTTGAATGTTTTTTGTTGGTTAAATGTCACTTTAAAATATTGACAGTAATAAAAATTTGGACAAAAGTGACATTTGAAAAGCACGTGCGTTTGTCAGCTGATGCCATACTTAATGGATGCCAGGTTTGTTCGTTTGTTCATGCCTGCTTCGATTTTTTAACACGGCTGTTTGTCTTCTTCCTGTTTATTAGTATTCGTTGGGTGGCATAGTAGGGATACATTTTTATAACAGAATTATAGAAGTCATTAAGCATGGTCAATGTGTCAAATATCAATTTAACAGTTTAAAAACTAACCGCAATATGTAAAAAAAAAACCGTAACTCGAAAAGCATATTGATTTTTCGCCTTTTTGTTATATGACTACCTTTATTTTAACATGTAAAATCACCTCACATCATTATTAATACACCAACTAAGAAATGGTTATGGAGGTAAGATAAATGGGAAAGGAATCTATTTTGCTCAATTGATTTTAAATAAAATATATAGAAGAAAACGTCGACAAAGCCTTTCTTTAAATATTACTAAATAGTTATATCATACATCGTCACACATAGTGCCAATTTATTTTATTTAAATGTCAAGGAATATATCCATTTGTTTACATTTAATTATTGTCTATACGAGATTTATTTCAAATGGAACCACTTAAGAAAGGTGTGGATATATTTTCAATCTTAATTATGTCCTGCTTCCTAAGGAAAATCGATATTTCTCATAGTTTCTGGTATAATCTGATATGCATCATCTATTAATTTTATATGATATACGCCTTAAAGGGAAAGTACCTTGAAAGTATTCACGGTACAGGTCGTACAACATTATATGAAAGTAATCTTCGAGAAAAATGTTTTTTACTTTTGCTCTTCAAGACTTCTCAATCATAATTAAAAATTCTTATGGAAAGTAACCTGTTCCATGGATTAGGGATTTTAATTCAATTCCTTTTCATATAATAATTAAAGTATATTATTTTCCGTGATTAGGGCGAGGTCAGTACTTTATTTAATTCAATTTAAAGCGAATAGGTTGTATGTGAAATATATTAAAGGGTGCCGCCATATCTACAAGTCCATAAAGTCTTGCACAAATTGAATTAAAATTTAAGGATTTGTTTTTTTAAACTCTCGGACAGGTCAGTTAGTATATTTAGTTGTGCATGTTTTTAAAGTAAAACGTTTGTATATACAACGTGTCCAAGATAAGGAGGGCCAGTACAGGGATCTCGGAAACCGTAAGAGATACGAAGTCGGTTCAATAGAGGTAAAGTTGCGCATTTACGTGCCTAATAATATTTTTTTCCTGGGGTTTTTTGAGATCGAATACTAAAGTAATTTGCACTTTTGCATTGCCACTTTTTCCGTTCTATCTAACAGCGTTAATTGTTTTGTAATCCGACGAGTCGTCTTCGAAGGGCCATTATCAACTTTCTTTTTTTAAATACTGTCCTGTTTTTCTGATATTGGAATTTGATAGCTTTTTTCTTCCGAATGCAACGATGTATGACACATTGTGGTTTAATGCACAACAACATCAGGAAATTCTGGGATACGGTCCTGTATTTCTCCTAATTTTATAAATACTATCTCATAAGTAAACTCTAAATTTTTACTTATGTTGGACTAGTTCAATAAATAACAAATATTTTAATAATAAACTACAAATAAGTGAACAAAATACAGAAACATTATTTCAAATTTGTGTTGATTCGGGATTTAAAAGAAAAATAGGCGCTTGAAACAAAAAAATTAAGATGGTGACTCGTGATTTGTTTCACTTGACATTCCCATTGTGATCGTTTGAGAGCGTTTTAAGAGGTTTTCTATTTTCCAGAAAATATGGAACATAAATTTACAAATGCTGGAAAGTTTGATATTCTATCGCATGTTATATTTTATCTCAAAAAAACTGTTTTGTGGCAGTTACAAGATGTTATTTGTGCTTAGAGAATAACGGAAATCATTTTGAACACCTGATTATGTAGTTCCTTACTTTTTTTGGTTGTTCGTTTTATTACTATTTTGGAATGATTTTTGTTCACTTATTTGTGGTTTATTATTAAATTATTTGTTATTTATTGAACTAGTCCAACATAAGTAAAAAATTTAGAGCTTACTTATGAGATATTATTTATAAAATTAGGAGAAATGCAGGACCGTATCCCAAAATTTCCTGATGTTGTTCAAAAAACCCTCGAAACGTCATTAAACAATGTGTCATACATCGTTGCATTCGGGAGAAACCAAGCTCTCAAATTCCAATATCAGGATAACAGGACCGTATTTAAAAAAAGAAAGTTGATAATGGCCCGTCGAAGACGACTCGTCGGATTACAAAACAATTAACGCTGTTAGATAGAGAGGAAAAAGTGGCAATGCAAAAGTGCAATTTACTTTAGAATTCGATCTAAAAAAAAAACCAGGAAAACAATAAAACGATTTTTCAGAATTTCGGGTTTTTCCGGATATCTCCGGAACTACTCGGAATTTTAAAACTTTCTAAATGGCATATAAATGCGCAACTTTACCTCCATTTAAACGACTTCGCATCTCTTACGGTTTCCGAGATCCCTGTACTGGCCCTACTTATCTTGGACACGTTGTAGAGTTATCCCAGGTGGTAGATAGGACATCAACAACACCCAGTATATTATGTCAAGCTGCGAGATGTTTGCATTTGCAATTTCTAATGCATCAATTTAATTAATTAAAAAATTATTGACAAAAATATATCATTTGCTTTATTAATAGTTTTTGTATTTATTTATGTAAAAATTAAGTTAACTCATAAATATTTTCATTATGGGTCTTATAATTTCTAAGTAGTCTGCAATTTTCATAATTTTTAAAATATTAATAAATTAAAAATCATAGGTTAACTCGTGTTGTAATCTGAATTATTTATAGTTAAATTCTATTACCTATAATGTAATAATTAATACCTAACATAATAATGAGTTAAGGTGCATTTACACATGCATGGATTTTCGTTTAGGTTGCGCTTCTAATTTTTGTTGATTGTAGTTTATTATGGCTAAAAAGAAGGAATCAGCAGAACTGACACTCAAATTTCTTGAAATTCGAAGATGGTTTTTATAGCTTGTAGGATCCTCGGCTGCGAGGTCTACTAGAAGTTTTGCAGAAGCACCCAAAGCAGGTCGCCGATCAATTCAAGGTTTAACCCAGACACGTTTCTTTTTCTGTATTTCCTTTATCTCTTTTTCCACTAAAAGTTCAGCGACTATTTTACAGGCTGTGAATAAAACACTTTAAAAATGAAACTGGCACGCCACTTATTTTTATTTTCTCAACAAAGTGTAAACCTTTACTGGCGTGCAAATAAAACTGGCGCGACCACTGGCGCCACTAAATCCATGCATGTGTAAATCCACCTTTATTTCAATATTTTAAAAAGCGCACTGGGCGCTATGAATGCGCAAATCTCGAAAACAGGTACACCATTTTTTGGATAAAAGTGGTGAGGAAATTGATATTTTACAACAAAACATAAATACACGAAAGTGCAAAACAGTTGTGTATACGAAGTGCCGCAGCGAGCGCCATCTACAATCTACATCAGAATTATTACCAGATTCAAATTTGTCGCCTCAAAAAACCCCCAATTACAAAATTTGATGTAAAAATTTTGGTTAATTTGGCCAAATCGCAATATTTTTACCCAAAAATCTGCAGTTGTTTATTGTGTACTATTAGTTTTGGGACTTCCTGAATATAATAAAATATTTTTTTGACTGAAGAAGATAGACCTAGTAAAAAAATAATGACTTCTGAACGTGCACAGTATATATTTTAATTAAGTTAATGGATACGATCGCGGTATTTTCATTTTATCAAAGAAAACGCTTCAAATTCGCTGTCTAATATTAAGCCGAACGAAACAATAAAAATCATTTCCATTGTTCGGACTAATTTTGCGAGAAAATTACACCTGATTATAACCATTATTATATCCACGCGCTTTACCATTAATTTTTTAAGCCGTTTTTTCTCGGTATAACTCTCCAAGTGCGGCACAATTTTCTTAGGCGTTTTTTCGCGGTATTACACACATTAACGCGCAATAAAGATACTGATGATAATATAATTATAGCGTAAAACACAATAATATGCGGTGTAAAAGAAGCATTTCAACCGACAACTGTGTAATTTTAGTCTTTCACCTTCGGCATTTTCAAGACCATTTTATTTGCATTGTATCTACTGGAACTAGATACTAGGCACATTAGAGAGCTCCATCGGCCATAGTAAATGGTATAGTAAAGTTTACATTGTGTAGGTCCCTACATCCTCAAACCGCAATAAATGGGACAGGCTTGAAAATATAGCTAGATATCTATATACTGACTGTATTTCGCCTAATTTTATAAATAGATAATATCTCATAAGTAAGCTCTAAATTTTTTACTAGTTCAATAAATAACAAATAATTTAATAATAAACCACAAATAAGTGAACAAAATACAGAAACATTATTTCAAACTTCTGTTGATTCGGGATTTAAAAGAAAAGTAGGCACTTGAAACAAAAAAAATTAAGATGGTGACGCGTGATTTGTTTCACTACATTCTCATTGTGATCGTTTGAGAGCGTTTTAAGAAGTTTTCTATTTTTCAGAAAATATGGAACATAAATTTACATTTACAAGTTTGATATTCTATCGCATGTTTTATTTTATCTAAAAAAACTGTTAAGTTGCAGTTAGAAGATGTTATTTGTGCTTAGAGAATAACGGAAATCATTTTGAACACCTGATTATGTAGTTCTTTACTTTTTTCGTTGTTCGTTTTATTACTATTTTGGAATGATTTTTGTTCACTTATTTGTGGTTTATTATTAAATTATTTGTTATTTATTGAACTAGTCCAACATAAGTAAAAAATTTAGAGCTTAATCAATCAATCAATCAATCAATCAATAATGCTTTATTATCTTAAGAAACAAATTCTTATTGACAAAGCTGAAATAAAGTAACACCATTACACATTAAATAAAAGGGAATAAAAAATTTTTTTCAATATAGGTACAATTCATTCACATCACACTGAACAACAATACAGAATAAAAACAATTAGTGGATGTTATCACTATAAAATTCATCCACAGTGTAATATGCCCTTGCAACGAGGAGTTTTGTTAGTTGTTTCTTAAATCTCATGTCACACTGGATACTTCTGATACCCAGTGGAAGAGAGTTAAAGAGTTTCCTCCCATTGTAGAAAAAGGAATTCCTCACTAGAGCCGAGTCTGGGATCGGCAAGGCCAAAGTGTGTGTCTTACGCAAGGGGTATGCTAGGGCAGTTCTAATTATAGATTTTTTTCTTATAAGGCAAACCGTTTCAAGAATCAGCAGACAAGCAGCAGTTAAAATTTTGTGCTTAATGAATAGCGGTCTGCATGAATCTCTAGACTTAGCCCGACACAAGAATCGGACAGCTCTTTTTTGTAAGATAAACACCCTGTTGAAAAGATAGTCAGAACAAGAACCCCAAAAGCAGATGCCATATCTCAGGTGAGACTCAATTAGCGCAAAATAGACATTACGAGCTATTGCAAATTCCAAATCACGAGACACTACTCGCAATGCATAGCATCCGCGAGCCAACTTTGCATTTAAACTCAATAAGTGACCATCGAATTTCAACTTAGAATCAATGAAAAGCCCCAAAAATTTATTCTCCCCCACATTATTAATAACCCGATCCTGTAAATGAATATCATTTATACAACATTTAAAATTTACAATGTTAGTCTTTGAGATGTTAAGTGACAATTTATTTGCATCACACCAATCCTTAACCTTAATAATATCAGCCCTTACAGTCTCCTCCAGGATTCTGTCATCTATATGATGCCACAGGATCGTTGTATCATCTGCGAATATAATGAATTTTCCAGAGATATTCAGCATTGGTAAGTCGTTCACGTATATCAAAAAAAGTAAAGGCCCCAGCACAGATCCCTGTGGCACCCCTGATGCAACCTCCAGTGGGGTAGACAATTTGTTATTAATAGAAACCGCCTGGTGACGCCCCGATAAGTACGATTTAAACCATTCCAACGATATGCCTCTAAAGCCATAGATTTCGAGTTTGCGCAGCAGTATTCCATGATCGACACAGTCAAAGGCCTTAGAGAGGTCACAGAACACCGCCGCGGCTCCCTCCCCATCATTCAGACGCAAATACAAATCATCAAGAAAGGCAAAAATTGCATCATTCGTGCCCCTTGATGCCAGAAAACCGAACTGTTCCACACGAAGTAACCCGTGCCTGTCCAGAAACCCAATCATGCGCACCTTAACCAGCCTCTCCACAATCTTGGACAGTGTCGGTAGCAAAGAAATAGGTCTATAGTTAGCTGGTTCATCACTATCCCCCCCCCTTAAAAAGAGGTAAAACTGTCGCAAGCTGAAGGCATGGAGGAAAAGTCCCGGAAAGAAAGGACAAGTTAATAGCTTCAGCCAAGACCTCCAACACCAGATCAGGGAGTCTTGAAAACACTTTTAAGGATATTTCGTCATATACAGACGAGACCTTGTTGACCATTGCTCCAAAAACCTCCTTAATTTCATAAATATTAGTAGGATTGAAGTAAAACGTTTCAGGCACATTAACGCCATTTAGGTATTTTAAAGCATCATGATTTGAAGTGATTTTCTTAGATATGTTAGTCGCTACAGAACAGTAATAAGAGTTTAGCTCATTAGGATTTAGGTTAATGTTATTTTTAAAGTTGCCAGCCCTACCAGTAAGATCGTTAACAATCTTCCAGCTCTCCCTTTGTTTGTTACCAGCGTTTAAAAGTCTTTGTGTGAAGTAGTTTTGCTTGGCGATTTTAATGGTTCTTCTATAAATAGCACGATACTTATTATAATGCAACAGAAATTCTAAATTATATAAGAAATGCTTCCTTAGAGTGTGCAGGAAGCGCATATTCCTTGCAGACACCCTCAAGCCTTTAGTGAACCATACCTTACTTATGAGATATTATTTATAAAATTAGGAGAAATACAGGACCGTATCCCGAAATTTCCTGATGTTGTTCAAAAAACCCTCGAAACGTCATTAAACCACAATGTGTCATACATCGTTGCATTCGGGAGAAAAAAAAGCTCTCAAATTCCAATATCAGGAAAGCAGGACGGTGTTTAAAAAAATAAAGTTGATAATGGCCCTTCGAAGACAACTCGTCGGATTACAAAACAATTAACTCTGTTAGATAGAGCGATATTTATACAGGGTGTCCCAGTATATGTATATATCTCCCGGGTTCAGATAGAACACTTAAAAATAACAGGAGAAGTTCCTATAAATTTTTTTTTCTACGGCCTCCCCTACGGAAATACGGGCCCATAACAGACGTCCCTGGAAATCGTTGTTTTTTAAATAATTTTTTAAGTACTAGGTGTAATTTAATAATTTTTTAGTATAATGGTTAGTAGATGACTCTCCTTAAAATTCGCCCTTTTAAACACATTTGGCTTATTTAGTTTGCCAGGGACGGACTAGAGGTAACACAAAAATGCTTTTTTTACACCCTGTATGATGAAGAAACGACAATAATATTTTTGGATACTCTAAACCTTAAGCTGAAAAAATGGCACTTTTGATCAATGTCGATAAAATGAACTGTTTGCATTCATAAGTGCCTACTTAAAATATTACAATAAGGGATGCACTTTTGTACTCCGGCACTGCCCGAAAAGATTTTTAATTTGTAATTTTGGGGCATTTATGGTCATAGGGATAAGTAATTAGGATTTGCCGAAGTCAAAGATCAATGGTATACAGAAAAACCATTGCAGCTTAAATCGAATTTGAATCGGTAAACTCTACAGGATGTGTTAATATTTCGGGTTTGTTCGAATTTTATAAAGAAAAAGTTCAGATCAACATATGTTCGCAACGGCTTAAATCACAGATAAAAAAGTTCTCCATATGGTCAATATTTTCACACTTTAAAAGACTTTCCAATATTTTTTTTAGCACTGAAAAACGAAATTTCCTTTTTTTATGAAAACGCTGCATTTTGTTAAAAGAACCGTCAAACAAAAGATGTTTAAATTTTATTAATAATTGGAGGAAAGTCCATAATTTCTACATGGAACAGTAAATAAAATTAAATCTATAAATTGTCCGAAACAAAAAAATATGTACTTTCCTCCAATTTTAGTTGCATTAGAAAATTTTTTTCCTTGGACAGTTTTTTTCCTAAAGCAAAAATAAACGTTTGGTGAGAACACTCGTTTAGAGGTACCCGGGAATCCACTTAAGGGTGTACGGAGTCCACTTATTTTACCGTAAATCTTTGCCGTTTCTAAAACGACACATCTCTATTTTATATCCTACAAAGTAATGGCATTACGGAAATATTAGAGTAGGTAGAATCGCCCGGGGCACGGCGCAATTACTAATATGCACACTGTGTAAGTACATAGTAATCTTGGGTGATTTTGAATCGGTAGCAGGAAAAATTTATGTAAATTGGGAAAATTTATACTCGGGTGACATTGGCGGTATTTTTAATGTATTATGTATGTTGTATTTTACCTGGGGCATACCATCGGTCGTAATATTTGAGAAAATAAATATAGGTAGCGGAAAATAAAGCAGCAGGGGCGCACATGTCTCATCATTTCCTTTGGTAGGCCGTTTAAGAGAAAATCGGCGCCCAGGGCTGGCTATAAATTTAGCGCCTACTACCACAGTGTAGTGGGAGCACGGGAGCAGTTACATTTTTTAAAGCTATTATTACATTACCGCGTTTTTTTCACTTTATTATCCTTGTCACGTTTCCAGTCATTGTTATCGCGATGTAAGCAGCTAGAGCATCGCATTATTAACAGGAAATTTGGACTTAATGGTTTCTGGTACGCCTACGATGCCAGCGCCTGAGCTAAGAACCCAATTTGTGCAACCCCCATATCAGGATTGTTAGGGTGAGACAAAATGGTATTTCCTCGCATCACATAAGTCAATACATTTTTTCTACGATCGTTATAAAAGCTATATATTTTTTACGCAAATGAATGCCATAGAATTGATAATTTTTTAACTAGTTCAAAAAAGTAATTTAGCGCTAAAATGCTTATAATATGCCACGAAAATAGCATCCGCGCCGTTCGTTGCCTAGGCGCCGCATTGTTATTGTCACCTTACAAATATCAATAATATCTGAAAACATCAACAATGAAAAGAAATAATTCCGATTCCAAAGAAGAAAACTCATTTCAATGCGCTCCAAATGAAATAATTAATAAAACCAATGAAACAATACAAAATTTATTGCCTGATGAAAAATCGAAAGAAGCTTACAAAAGTTGTACACACACACACCTCAACAAAGCCCAGATCCGAACGTCACTAGAGTACTGCTCTCATGTCTGGAGCTCTGCACCCAAACATACTCTTCGGCTACTGGATTCCATCGAAAGGAGAGCTATTCGTCTGATCGGGGATCACGAGCTGCTGACAAGAAGCCTCGACATTATTATTATTATTATAATGGTGGATAGCAGTAATACACGACGAACCACTGTCGCCCATCCATATGAGGTTAAGCTTAGTACTCCTCGAACTTCATTATTTAAGAATTCTGTCATCTGGAGGACATCATCCTTATGGAATCCCGAGGTCGTGTTTCACAATGAGTATAACCTCCATCGATTCAAAACCAATCGTACCTATGTGGTTCAGCGTAGTACTCCTCGAACTTCATTATTTAAGAATTCATTCATCTGGAGGACGTCATCCTTGTGGAACGACCTTCCTGAGGTCGCGTTTCTCAACGATGGACGAATCTGCTATTTGCCGGGTGGTATCATCAACATTTTAATTAATATTTCATTCCATGATTCAATCAATCATATTTCTTGCATTTTATTGACAATTGTTAGCTTGTTTAATATATCAGCTATTCTTTCAAAAAAAACGTAATATTTCCTGTTTATGCAAGATGCATAATTGCATATATAATAATGGTCAAGCACGGGACAGGACATCGACTATCTCAGCAACATAGATATAAATTTAAATAAGTCCGAAGCAATTAAAATTTCCTTCTTATTAAAATTATGACTTCTAATAAATATGTGGGTACGTAAATGAATAATATTGAATGTTTATCGAATTTGACATTTACCGTTGAGGAGATCATCCACCTTGCTTTAGGAAAATAATTACCTATTCATACACATCGAAGAAATCAGTATAGGTCAATGAAGAGGAAATGTAGACATGATTTTTTTTCTTCCCGTAAGATTATTGTCACAGCAAATATTTTCAGTTCACGCTGTATAAATTTTCCCTGAAAACGTTCTTATAAGCATTAAAAGCGATCTACCGGGTGTTTCAGAAGGAACGCACACCACTGAAACTTTTTTATTGTTTAAATTAGAGAAATAAAATTTGGAGAGTTTGTTTTATGACATGGCGGGCTCCCTTTGGTCATTTCCGGTTTAACCGGAAGTGATCTCAACTTTGGATTTTTGGCTATATCGATTCAGAACACCATTCCAAATTCAACGACCCCCCCCCCATACGTTACTTCCTAAAAATTAAATCATTTTTATTTTTCCATTTAGATTTCGATGAACTCCCCTAATAGTATATTTAAGATACAAGTTTCATAACACATTATCTTAGACCATGCGTTTAATTTAGATACAAGTGCCCTAATTGTATTTGGGTCTTGTCTGAAAAACTTTAAAAATATAGTAGATTTTTTCCATTTGAATTATTATTTTCTTTTGGGTTGGCAATACTTTTACAATTTAATAAAATGTTACAAGTAGCAAATATGCCATTATAAAAACAATTGAACACAGCAAAGCTTCTTCCCATCTGCCATAATTAAAAATAAATATATTTTTAAAGATAATAAAAAGAGTCAGGAAGAAAGTTGTACTCCGTCCGAAATACGAGAATTTGCAGAAAATAATCTAGAAGAACTTTTAAATATTTTATATTGTGACGACACAGAATCTGATAATAATTATAATAATAATAATAATAACAATTAATGCCCAGGAAATCTCTACAGTAACTATAAATATGTATATATAAAGTAATATGTATAATATTATATTGAATTAAAAATAAAAATAGTACTTTATTGAATAAAACTTTAGGAACAGAGCATAAGCTGGAAGATATTTCTATTATTTTTAGGTTATGTTGTTTTATAGTTGTGACTAGAAATTAGTTGACGGACACCGTCAACATGTTATATATTTCCGAGTATAGGTATTTCAGATAAATATCTAGTAAAAATGATCTATTTGGAAGGTTAAAGGTTAGTATTTTAAAGTTTTCTATAAAATTTTTTTGTCGAATCCATAATGCCTAGAAAGTAATTTCAACGAAATCGAAGTAAGCCTAAAATTCGAACCCTACTTGCTGCCAACCAAAAAAAAAATTCAGTCTCATAAAGTGGCAGGTTATTAAATTTTTTTTGCATTTCATGATGTAGCCATTATGAAACCCAAATAGAAAAAATGATTTATACTTCTAAACCAAATCATGGCGGATTTTAAATTTGTTATTTTGTTCATTTGTTTGTTAACATTATGACGTCATGGGTACCAAGATGAATGAAAAGCCGTTTGCTCTTCGCGTATTTCTTGTCATGAATTGGCATTTCTAATAAATTATCTCTCCTTTTTTCAAATTGACATAAAGGTGCGTGATATCAAATTGTTGGAAAAAAAGTGCTGCATTTTTTTGTGAGCCAATATGTTTCCATTTGAAAAAAGTTTTCTAGGAAAAAGCCTCCTTAAAAAGTTAAAAAGTTTGTTGAAAATTGCATTGTTATAAAAAATTTGGCTTTGCTGTACACCATTTTAGATGAAAAAATAAAAATGTAAAGAAAAATTATTAGAAGTGTCAAGAAGTGACGTATTAAATTTTGAATAGTGTTCTGAATCGATATAGCGAAAAATATACTGGGTGTTCCATTTAAAAAACTAAAATTGAGGTCATTTGCCGGTTAAACCGGAAGTAATAAGTTGCAATTCGTCATGTCATAAAATGCCCAAATAATATCACATACGAACACACCAAATTTTATTTCTGTAATTTAAACAATAAAAAGGTTATAACACCCGGTATAAAAGGTGTGCAACTGCATTTGGAAAACATCAACAATTACGCTATATAGTTAAAAGCTTACAGCACCATTTTACTGTATAATGTAAGTTTTAAAAATAACTGTTATAACAGTTCTATAATTTGGTTGCAAGATCATTCTTATAACTCCATATTATAGCTATTTGACCCTAAGAACAAAAATGCTTCGCGGGAGACGTTTATACAACAAATTTGCATATCGGGAACTTTAATAAAACTATTATAGATCATAAATATCTCTTAACCAGATCTAATAAGGGAGGCCTGCCAGTTGGGAAATGAACGATAATGAAAATATATCGATTCGGACATTCATGCAGGCCATCGACCTTGCTCCAATTGCTAAACCTCGTACAAGAATGATATATTCGCCTGCAGGCTTCAACAGGAAACGCTGCTGCCGCTGACGAAGATCGTTTTCTTCATCTTCTTTGCTTCTTTTGCTCCGGTTTCGAACGATCGAACAAGAAGAATATTATAGTTTACATTCACCGAGAGAATGTGTAAGGCGATATATCGCACGTCTTTGATTTTTTCGATCGTACATGGACAGGACAGTGCAGGAATGACGAATGTTGTGAATAAAAAGAAGGAAATTAGATTTTAAAATAGCGAATTACATGGTCTACTAAAATGTCTTTACTCCTTCCTGGCTCCTCCTTCCCAAGTAGCATTTTTAGACACAAATTGGACACACATTCTTTGCTGAGAAACGTTTCGAAACATTTTCGATTAAAATTATAAAGATGTATCGAGACACATGTGTTACGAAACTTTTGCGACACATTTTCGAATCCAGTTACTAGAAACGCTTAAAGACGTGTTTGTTTCGAAATATTTTACAAACCATAGTGTCGATACATTAACGACACGCGAAGATAAATATTTTTCGACACATTTTTAGTAAAAGTTTTGGTAAGACACGAGATTGCATTGAATTTCCCATAAGAGATTTTTTTATAGCATCGGTGTACGTTTATTAGCGATAAATAAGCAACTTCCTGATATTATTTATATTTTAGGTGTTATTATTGATTCATTTTCAACCACAGTTTGAGGTAAGTGTTTTAGGTAGATTTCTAATCACCATCTGAACAAGTTGGAGGTTATGCTATTGTTTAGCGAGATTTAAATTGTTATCCTTCTGTAAAAAAAGCTTACTGTACTGTATTTATCAGCATAATGCCGTTGTTTTTAACAGAAAAATAACAATTCAAATCTCCCTATGCAAACAATAATAACATAACCTCAAACAAGATGGCGATTAAAAATCTTCAAAAAACACTTGCGTCAATCTGTTTCTGAAAATGAATCAATAATAGCATCTAATATAAAAATAATATCAGAAAATTGCTTATTATCCCTTAAAAACTGTACCGATGCTTAAAATAATCACTTATGGGATTCTAGTTTGTTTGGAAAGGTTTTTCGTCTCGTGACGTCAGACTTAGGCTGTCCATACCCAACCTTTGTTTTCTGTGCATACAAGAAAACCATTTTTTCTGTTGCATTCACCCGGCAATTTCGTGAAATGTATTTTTATTTTGTTAAATTCAGTTTTAATGAAATTCCTGCATGTTTTGAAAAACCAAAAGTTGTTACATAAATTCCATTTTCCTAGCTAAGTCGATTTATAAAAGAAATAAATAAAATTTTGAAAATATTTTGATTTTAATTTTTTTGACAAAGTATATTTTTTTCTGTAAATGAAAATAAGGGAGGACACGTTAAAAATATAAAGCAAAATTACTAAACTGCACGATAAAATTTACTGCGACAATAATTGTAGTTAATTCTATATTTTAAGTAAATATTGCCAAAATATAGATTTTTTCTTCATATTATTTGAATGTCTGTAAAAAATAACTACAACTATTACTTATAATATGTCTCAGGTAAATTGTGACGAGAAAGTGCATGGTTAAAATTAAGTTAAATGTTAGATTTTCATAATTAACTCCCTAATTTCCAAAGATTTTCAGCTGGGATTCATTAATTAGCGTCATACCATAAACGAGATTTTTACTTTGCCCATCCTTTTAAGTGCCTCCTCCTATTCGCTTCTATAGCACGCTTCATCAACGATTAAGCGAAGGTGACATCCGTAACATTATTAATAGATTGGTACCACACCTTAATTTAATATCTCTTAATTACTTAACTTAAAAGCAACACATCAAAATCAAAAATAATATTAACTCCAATAGCACGTGCTAATACGGGATGTAATGTAAAAGAATTTCACTTGATAAGACGTTCTCCGATTAGGGGAAAGTCACGTAGTATTGACCTAGGACCTATTCCCATTTATTTAAAATTCTGTACATTATCATATCAATTTAGTTAGATAAAAATTGTTTCATGAAAAATGGATATAACTTAATGACTGCAGTAAAAGTACCTGGGCCATCCCATTATTTATGACCGTTTGTTATTATTATGTGGAAAGGATCGGATTGTAATAATTATAATTAAATATAGGCACATCAGGTAGGTTAGGTTGCTTAATTTATATTTAAATATCTTTTTGTGGTAAAATTTGGTAGTTTTTGAGGAATGGTTCAATATTTGTCTTTTACCAAACATTCCTCAGAATAGCGTGATAGTAATGGACAATGCGAGCTATCACAGTCGCCAATTACATAAAGCTCCAAGCTCAAATAATACAAAATTGGAGATTCAGAACTACATGGCGGCGAATGATATATATTTTGAAGAAAGTTATAAAAAAGTGATCTTTTAGAAGTTTTAAAGACATTTTGTATAAAAAAAGAATATGTTTGTGACACATTGGCAGAAGAAATTGGACATACAAGTGCTACGGCTCCCACCCTATTATTGCATTTTTAACCCCATAGAGCATATGTGGCACCAGTTAAAATCACTGGTTAGGTCTGAAAATATTTCTCGACTTTAAGCTCTAGTGTTGTGGAATTAATACGCAAATGCTTTAATGATATTCCCCCAGGTAGTTGGAAAAATTCAGTCCGTCACGTAATAACTGTAGAAAATTCGTATATTAGTCTGAATCGTATAATTAATCCAATTATAATTAATTTTGATGAGGAGAGCGAGAGCGAAACAGAGCTATCTATAGAATGACATTATAAATGTAAATAAATATGACTAGTAATATTTAAAAAAATGTTATTTCATTTGATTACATTAATATAATCATATCATTACTTGTTTTCCTTAGTCCGTTCCTTCATACTTCACTTGTTTATTGCCAAGCTCTTATCGACACAATGAGACCGACCCAGGAAATCATTAAGTCTTATCCAATTTTCGTGAAACGTACTGTACCTCATCATTTTCTGTTCTTATTCTCAAATTTTTTTTTATGATCAAATATTAGCTAGGTAGGTGTAGGCAGTAGTACCTATATTACGTACCGAGGCGGAAAGCGTTTCATTCCTGTCGAGAGAGTCGATCGGGTAAATCTCGAGACAATAATGAAACTTTTCACCGAGGTTTGTATACTATTTTATTTACAACCACTTCATATTATTTTGAATTAAAATTATTAATAAAAGATAAATGTCATTTTGACTTTTCCATTGAAAAATTACACAGAAATTTCAAATAACCGCAGGTGGCAAAATCACGTAGCTAATAATACACATCAAGATGGCAAATATAATTTTTTTAATATGGTTTCCATATCACTAAACAATATATTATTTTAACAACATAAAAATGCTCTCAGATGAGGAATTTGATTTTGCTGCTACTCCACCAGAAATTCGAGAAGCAGCAAAAATAGTAGAAGAAGATCTTCTGCCAACTAAAAGCCGCCCGAGATATGACAAGGCATATAACTGTTTCAAAGAATGGTGTACGGGAAACTAAGTTCAAAATCATGGTTCTGAGTCGGCGCTACTAGCTTATTTCAGTGAAAATGCCAAGACAAAGAAGATATCAACGATGGTCACAATATTTAATGCTGAGGACCACTCTATCAATTAGGGAAAAAGCTGACATATCTAAACACGTAAAGCTATTAGCATTTTTTAAAAAGTGTGTTCGTATATTATTTTGAGATATCGATTTTTAAAAAAATTACAAAAAAAAATGTACTTTCCACCCGGGTGGAAAGTAAAAGTAAAAAAAACGTCAACTTTCCACCGTTCAAAGATAGATGAAATGTCAATATTACATGCATGGCTCTATATGTGATGGGAATAAATTTTATTAAGAACTGCCATCCAAACTTTAGTTTCTTGTAAATTATGTTTTATAGGAAATTTTACAATAAAATCTTTACCATAGGTAATAATTTTACTATAGTTTTTTTTGCGTGTATATTTTTAAACTAAGTATCATAGTTTTGAAGTGTCTTCTACAACCCGACTCTCCCCCTAAGTGAATGTAAACCTTAGTGTTCCTCATTTCTGGCGTTATCGAGAACGAGATCAAAATCATAAATAAAAATAGCCAAACAACTAATTATCTTTAATTTATATGGACAAATTATACGAGGAAACGCCGAAATATTTGAACCCATAAATATTCGTAATGGGCGCCCAATACTACCGGGTATTATTTAGAAAGGTGAACGCTTTGATATGTGGAGATTGGGAGAAGATAAGATCTTTTTTTGTGATTTAAAAAATAATTATTAACAGTCGGTAAGTATCAAAAAAAAAAGTCCATCTAATATTCTCTTAGAATGGTTGCCACAAGCGAATTGAGGTGTCAGAGAAGATCCTAGCGGCATTTTTACAAAATCAGTTAAATAACGTACAAATAAAAACTGGATGCTCGATTTCTTTGGCCAGCCTTGTGTATTATTAATCATAATTAAAATTTGTAAGTACAAATTAAATATTTTTCTCTCCAAAGGATTAACTCGTTAGATCAGTAAAACAAACTTAGAAGATGCAATTTTGTCTGTTGGCCTATGTTTCGACCTATATGAGGTCATCCTCAGGGCTATACATATAAGACCTCGTAGAGGTCGAAACGTAGACCGAAATACAAAATTTGATCTTCTAAGTTTGTTTTACTGATTCAACGAGTTAAGCCATTTGGAAACTTATCAGTGTGGTCACTAATTACTTCAAGAAAATTAAATATTTGTTCGAAGAGCAGTCGAAAATAGTTACAAACTGCCCAAGGCATGCGCAGTTGGTTTAACGTGTTCATGTTTTATACAGAAGTTTCTTTACATTGATTGTTGAATAATCTACCGTTTTCAGAATAAGTATACGGGGCCACGTAAAAAAGTTATCCGACCTAACTTCATTTTTTTAAATAGAACACCCTGTATATTTAATCTAAACATATACTATTTTAAATTCTCCTTTCAAATATACAACACACCATGGATGATATTGGTTGCCTAGGCGATTTATTTAAATTTTATTACTTTGAAACGAAATAAAAGATTCAGATTAAGGTAAAAAATATCGGGAATCATCGCAAATGTTCGCAATATGTCCTTACCGTTACCTTCTTTCCGGATAGCGAACAAGATATACATTTTGCGCCATTTCTTCGTTTTTCCACTTTCAATATAAACTGATATCATATCAAATTTTTCAAAATGTTGATAAGTAATTTTCACAAATGAATATGTAAAAATGAAATTGACGTTAAATGTTCAACATAGTTGTTTCTAGGATATTAGCTTCTGTTTCATGGTCTACTGTGGTTTAAAGTAATAAAGTTTAATAAATCACCTAGGAAACCAATATCATCCATGGCGTGTTATATATTTGAAAGGAGAATTTAAAATAGTATCTTTTTAGATAAAAATATACAGGTTGTTCCATTTAAAAAAATGAAGTTATATCCGATAACTTTTTTATCTGACCCCGTATACATATTCTGAAAACGGCAGAATATTCAACAGTCAATATAAAGAAACTTCTGTATAAAACATTTTTCTGTATCTCTTCTAACTAAGAAAATATAGGGTATTTTTGAAATTGTCAATTTTGTGGTTTTCCCCATATCTCTTAAGCGAGCGAAAATTTTCAAATTTTGATTTTACCATTTTAAGTTTGACCCAAAAAGAGCACATGACACCTACATTACTTTTTTGATAGCACTAACAATTACGGAGATACCCTATAAGAGTGTCGAAAATGGGATACCCTGTACATAGTATACTGTAGATAAAAATAATTATTAAGAGAGAGAGAATAATAATTATTTAATTCTAAATTCGATTAGAGAATAAAAATCCAACAGTATATTGTCCAATTTGCCGTAGAAGATGGAGCTGCACCACTGGATATATAACATATGATACAATACAGCAAATAAAGCAACTAAATGATGTCGTTCCAATATTATCTCAAAAAGAGTTAAGAATTTATGGTTTCGCTCACCTGGTTTTACACATTTCGAATGAGCATAACTCATTTGCTGTTGGACTTACAACGTTTAGCCGTTGATTTATGCGTTCCATTAAGGCCTTTTGCAAAACGCATATTAAAAACTGCACTGAATATATACTAAGTGCTTGAAGTGCAGAGTTATTACTCTTTCAAATGGGCAATGCTTAGAAAAAACATTATTAACTGTTTATAGGATATAAGATAAACATAAACACCATAACAATCAGTAAGAGAATGACTCCGTTTTTGAATCAAGTGGAAACTCTATGACTCACTTCACTAGGTGTATTTTAGTGGTATAAGTGATGACGTTACAGTTCGGCGTCATGGAGAAATATATCATCCCCCATTCTTACCACATTTCCAGTAACCAGGCTGGCGGAGATCGGATATCTCGTGGGGTATGGTACACACTCCCCAATCGGTAGGTCACACCGCGATACGAGAAACCAAAGGTTGGGGAGCAGCGTTTGGCCGAGGATCGTGGTTTGGAGCCTAAGTTACATATTATTTTTTCTCCGATCGTGATAGAAGTATTTTTTTTTATAACGAGCTAAAAAAATTAATTTAGCGTCAAAAGGAGTGTCGTAACGTGAAATTTTTTCACTTCACTCTAATTGCTTATAATATCAAGTTGCCATGGAACTAGCATTCGCGTCGTTCGTTGCTTGGGGCGCCCCATTGTTATTGGTTACCTTACATATGTTAATAATATTTGAAAACATCAAAAATGGGAAGAAACAATTCTGATTCCGAAGAAGAACTCATTTCAAAGCGCTCCAGATGAAATAATTAATAATGCCAATGAAGCAACATACAATTTATTGTATGAAAAATCATAAGATGCTTACAAAAAAGGAATATAATATTTGGGTTTCATAATGGCTACATTATGAAATGCAAAAAAATTGAATAATCTGTCACTTTATGACACTCAAATTTTATTCTTTTCATGATGGCAGCAAGTAGGGTTCGAATTTTACGCTTGCTTTGATTTCGTTGAAATTAGTTTTCTTGGCATTATGGATTCGATAAAAAAATTTTATAGAAAACTTTAAAATACTAACCTTTAACCTTGAAAAAAAGGTAATTTTTACTAGATATTTATCTGAAATACCTAGACTCGGAAATATATAACATGCTGACGGTGTCCGTCAACTAATTTCTAGTCACAGCTATAAAACAACATAACCTAAAAATAATAGAAATATCTTCCAGTTTATGCTCTGTTCCTAAAGTTTTATTCAATAAAGTACTATTTTTATTTTTAATTCAATATAGTACTATACATATTACTTTATATATACATATTTATAGTTACTGTATACATTTCCTGGACATTAATTGCTATTCCTGTTAGATTCTGTGTCGACACAATATTTTGTTCAATAGTATTATTTATTATTTTGTTCAATATTTTAAACTTTCTTCTGCTCGCACCATAACTCAAAGTTTTGCATATTCTTTTTAAAAGTTTTTCTAGATTATTTTCTGCAATTTCTCGTATTTCTGACAGAGTACAACTTTCTTTCTCAATCATTTTTATTAACTTTAATAATATCGTTATTTTTAATTATGACGGATGGGAGGAAGCTTTGTTGTGTTCAATTGTTTCTATCATTACATATTTGATACTTGTAAACATTTTATTAAATTGTAAAAGTATTGCCAACCCAAAAAGAAAATATTAATTCAAATGGAAAAAATCTACTATATTTTTTAAAAGTTTTCAAACTTTAAAGACCCAAATAGAAAAAGTATTATAAAATACACGGTTCATAAGACAATTAGAGCACTTGTACTTTAGAAAACTCCCCGCTTCGCGGGTTATTTTCTAGATTAAACGCGTGCTCTAAGATAATGTTAAAATATTTTTAAACCTTCCTACTTTATAGCAATGCTATTCCAAACTAAAATCGACATTAATTTTGAATAATATAAAGCAAATATCTCAAACTTATTGCATTGGTAAGTGACAGGGAGTTATACACCATATTTTAATTTTAATTTCGAACAAGAAAACCGGTATGATCGTAGAAAGAATATTGTAAGAAAATTATGCATAAAATAAAATGTAAAATAAATAATTTTAAAGAGTATTTTTATTTATATTCTAATTCGATCAGAGAATTAAATATCAACTATATCTACTTAAACTTTCTGTACTGCAGCGAAAATAAATTAAAAAATAATTTAATCAATGTAAATGTTTTTAATTTTTTTTTAATTTTAAAAATTTCTGTATTCATAGTTTCAAAAAAGGCAAATATTTTATGAGAGCAAACACACGCGTAAAATAATTCCTTACCTTATAGTTTCTTCCCACAATATTTCATTAATTTATAACGGATTTCAAAACTTCATAAAATATGTAAATTTTAATGAAATATAACGAATCTATTAATAAAATCAGTGGCCTTTCTAAAATGATAAGTAGCCTAAATATTAAGCTTACGGAAATTTATGAGTCCAGATCTTTCGGTAACTTTGTTGTAATTTTTACGAATAAATTATGTTTATTAATATTTCTTAATTGGAAATTTTTGGAATCCGTATTTAAAGATATATAAATTTTGAAAAAATTTAAATTTGAAATTAGTCTGGTTTCTCGTGAAGCTTTTAGAACGCTCCAATGGCATAGTACCATTGTACGCGATTTTATGAGATCAAGCGGCTATTTTGCATAAATTCCTAATCGCACGAACAAGCACGGACATGAAAACGATTGATAGTGCCCAAAAACATTTAATATAATAAAGGGATAGAATTGTTAAAATTCTGTCAGAATCATACAAATTTTTATAGTTAGGCAAGTCAGTTGGCAACGCTGTATGGCCCTTTTACGGCTTATAATAATAATACACGTGACCCTGAAGTTTAGGATTCTTATTCATTCTCGGCGTGGATGTTGCTCACGCTTATTCGCTACTGCTTTTGCGATTGTTTGTGATCTATTGTGTTTCTGGATTAATTGTTAGTGTTTTTCGATTTGAAACTATTTAGAGCTATTTATTAGCTATTACCAGGGTGGGACCTCCCCCCCCCAAAAAAAGCATGATGGAAGCTCCAGTTGCAGTTGCTAACCATCCCACAACTAGCAACTTTAAAATTGATTTCTGCAATATTAGAGGGCTTAACACGAACATCAATTCAGTCCACCAGCACTTACAATCTTCCAAGCCCCACATGCTCGCCCTGACCGAGACAAAGGTCAGATCGTCAACAAACACCTCATCTATTTATACCCTGGATACGATTTTCATTTCCGATTCCGACGCAACTTCGGCGTATGTCTTTTTATTCGAGATGATCTCTGCTGCCAACGAGAACCTACACTGGAACTGAAAGACTTTGATGTAATGTGGTTTAAAATATCAACGCCGAAAATCACGAAGTTTATCTGCTGCCTTTACCGTTCTCCAAGTGATACCCATTACAGAGACCTTTCCTTATCACTAGCCAATACAATCGACTTCTTGCAAACCAACCATCCAAATGCCGAGATTGCTATCTTTGGCGACTTTAACGTCCACAATGTCAACTGGCTTAAATACTCAAATACAGACGATGAGCAAGGCCGCGAGGCCGAATCCTTCGCGATCAGTTCTGGTCTAACTCAACTCGTAGAAGAACCAACGCGGATTCCAGACCGAGCTGGACATTTTGCTAGTCTTTTGGATCTTTTCTTAACGTCAAATCCTGATCTATATACAGTCACCGTACAGCCTCCGTTAGGATCTTCCGATCACAAACTTATTTCAACTCTAAGCGAACTACCAATTAATTCTGAACAACCTCCTAAACCTCGCAAGATATGGCATTACAGATCGGCCAAGTGGGAAGTCCTGAAAGACCATTTTCGAACTTTTCTTTGGATGAGCGTATGCTTCTCTTCTGATGATCCATCCGTCTGTGCTGGGGAGGTCTCCGACGTCATTCAAGCATTTATCCTCTCCTCAAAAAACGCCCCAAACATACTCTTCGGGTACTGGATTCCATCGAAAGGAGGGCTATTCGTCTGATCGGAGACCACGAGCTGACGAAGAACCTCGACAGCCTAGAACATCGAAGACAGGTTGGGGATTTGACTCTCTTTTACAGATATTTTCATGGAAGGTGCTCGGCTGACCTTGCCCTCTTAATTCCGCCCAGAGCGACGAATAGCAGAAATACACGACGAACCACTGCCGCCCATCCATATGTGGTTAAGCTTAGTACTCCTCGAACTTCATTATTTAAGAATTCTTTCATCTGGAGGACTTCATCCTTGTGGAACGCCCTTCCCGAGGTCGTTTTTCCCAACGAATATAACCTCCAACGATTCAAAACCAACGTGAATCGCTTTTTGCGCACACGCACCACTCCCAGAGTGCCCTAAAGGATTTTTTCTATAGTGCTTGTGTTTGATCATAAAAAAAAATGAAGTGTTCGGGTTTATTTGTTCGTGAAAGCTGTATGAAACGTATTCGTAATAAATAAATTTGAAAAATGAATTCAAAGTGAACTTTCGCGGAAAAAAAACGATTATTTACTATCTTCGCTTCGTCATTTCCATCCGTTCGCGTCGAGTAAAACATAACAATTTAAATAGGATTAAAAGGAGAGCCAAATAAGTAGCCAGACATAATAATTCTCCAATAAACCCCGGGCAATCGGATACCTACTTATTTAAAAATACTTTTACATTGTTAACAACATTCAATTTACTTTGCTGATGGGCTGACAATCAGAATCGTGCTGGGACACGACACAATAACTGATCGGAAGACTTTTTTGATCTGAACATCAGACAGACGAGATTGGTGGCGAACACAGTCGGTACGGTCACGACTTTAGCTTACATTTAACTTTATTGCTTCTATTATTTACTGGCGGGTAGCAATTTTTGATGTAACGAAAGTTCTGGGTTATTAGGTTAAAAGTGGGCAATTTTATGTTTACGTACATGGTGTTAAAAATAGTATATTAAGATACAAGTTTTATAAGACATTATATCTTAGAGCACGCGTTTAATTTCGAAAACGACCCGCGAAGCGGGGAGTTCTCTAAAGTACGAGTGCTCTTATTGTCTTATGAACCGTGTATTATATAATACTTTTTCTATTTGTGTCTTTAAAACCTTTAAAAAATATAGTAGATTTTTTCCATTTCAATTAATATTTTCTTCTTGGGTTGGCAATACTATTACAAATTAATAAGATGTTCAAATATGTATCAAATATGCCATGATAGAAACAATTGAACACAACAAAGCTTCTTCCCATCCGTCATAATTAAAAAGAAATATTTTATTAAAGTTAATAAAAATGAGTCAGGAAGAGAGTTGTACTCCGTCAGAAATACGAGAAATTGCAGAAAATGGTCTAGAAAAACTTTTAAAAACTTGGAGTTATGATGCGAGAAAATATTGAACAAAATAATAAATAATACTATTGAACAAAATATTGTGTCGACACAGAATCTGACAGGAATAACAATTAATGCCCAGGAAATGTCTATACAGTAACTATAAATATGTATATATAAAGTAATATAGTATGGGTAGTCGTTGCTGACTAGTTAGGGAAAACGATTTGGGAAATATTGGGCTTAGCAGCAAATGACTTCAAGAGGAAGGATCTGCGGTTATATTCTTTGGCTAGTTTCATTTTTATCTTGCTCCATGTTTTAAGCTTCATTTGCTGCTAAGCCCAATATTTCCCAAATCGTTATAAAGTAATATATATAATACTATATTGAATTAAAAATAAAAATAGTATTTTATTGAATAAAACTTTAGAAATAGAGCATATTATTTTTAGTTATGTTGTTATATAGTTGTGAATAGAAATTAGTTGACGGGCACCGTCAGCATGTTATATATTTCCGAGTATATGTATTTCAGATAAATGTCTAGTAAAATTGATCTATTTGCAAGGTTAAAGGTTAGTGTTTTAAAGTTTTCTATAAATTTTTTTTATCGAATCCATAATGCCTAGAAAGTAATTTCAACGAAATCGAAGTAAGCCTAAAATTCGAACCCTACTTGCTGCCAATATTAGAAAAAAAATCAGTTTCATAAAGTGGCAGGTTATTCAATTTTTTTGCATTTCATAATGTAGCCATTATGAAACCCAAATAGAAAAAAAATTGTTTATTAAATTTAAATGAGAGACTTCTTGGATGTCTACTTATACATGAGTTTCCTAAACTTAGGTAAAACCCACAAAAATCATCCTTATACAACTGTAATAAAGAGTAATCATGCAAAGGCATTGAGATGCTGCCAAATTATTGCGCGTGCACCAACTTTCCGTCGTCCGCTACCACGATGAAGCGCGATGGAACTTCCTTCAATGTCTTCCCCTGTGTTCGATAGAGCGTGAGACCTGTTTCACTAGAACCTTTGTGAAAGGAGCTATACGTCGATGCGGTGGCCTGGTTCCCTTGAAATCGCGAATTTGTTATTTTTAAACGTTTAAGGTGCTCTTGCTTTATAAATATCGCATAAAATTTACTAGTTGTTGTTATTACATTCCATTGTCGGTCACTGTATATAAAAAAATATAGATTTTAATAAAATCCTACGTTAAACGATTACCATAGCGTTAAATATTTTCCATGTTGTTTATTCCACTTTTTAAAAAATTAATGTGATTCGATACAACGATTTCACATAAACGCAAATGGTATGGCAGTCATATAAAGCTCTAATTACAAGTAATAAAACTCGTTAACATATTCATTCGGCTGACTCTATAAAAACCTGCACGGGACAAATTTCATTGCACTTTTAAATCCGCCATGGTAATAAAATGGCCGATCCTGATTTGAATGGAAAACTCGTAAACAACTATCGAGATGTCGCCACGGTCGTCTCGCGTATTTAAATTAACAATAACGCAGATTAAAGTTCTCAGTGGCGTATTTATTTTTGTTATTTCACTTTAGTTCAAGGAATATGTAATTTTTTATGTCCATTTGAAAAACTGATTTTACTGCTGTGGGTTTGTAGTAGTTTTACAGTAGTTTTTTCATTAAGTATTATTTTGTCTTTAAAATGACATATTCCTTATTCCAATATGTGTCAAAACAAAAAAGATATGCCAAAAATGATATTAACAGAATTATAGCAGTCGTTAGTCCCTGTACTGATTATATCTCATAGGTGGCTGTTTCTCGTTATCATGTTTGGAGAGAGAATCTAATTCTAGAAGGGGCTTTAGAATGGAGTTTCGATGTATTTTTAAAAATAAGGGTGCAGTGAAACCTCCCTTACACGGACACCTACAGGACCGTCCAAATGTGTCCGCCTAATAGAGGTGTCCGCCCATGGGAAATTTGTTATTAAGTAATATATAAATGCAAAATTATTACTATGAATATGTATGTACAAATAAACATAGCATAACAAAAATACACTAGTTTTAGTTAGGATGTAGCACTAAAAAATCTAATAACGGAGTTTGACGTGTTTGCGTTTTATACTTGCAATCTAGATCTAATTCCAAGTCTGATAACAATTCCATTGCTGTAGAGTCACCTCTATTCTTTGCATACTCTTATAATTCCTTTACAATACTAATGGCTTGTTGATAATTGGTGAGATTTGTTTGATTACTGCATTCAACTTCTTCATCAGAGTCGTCAGATAGTGATGTGGTTTCAGATTGGACTACATAATCGGTAGGAATGGGGTCACTATCATCTTCTAATAGCACATTGCTATCAATGTTAATGAACTCGCCCAAATTATTGTTATCAAATTACAAACTTCCACAACATCATATTCTCTTTCAGTGAATCACACATACTTTCATTCGGCGAAGTCCTTTCGCTCTGCCATGCATACGCGATTTGTTGCCGGTCTGTTTTCAGAAAGTCTTTGCATCGTACTTATTCGTCTCCCAAATTTTGTTGTTGTCCGTTTAAAGGAGGGTTTTCGCACTCTTTGTATGAAAACAGCCTGTCCGCGTCCGCCCAAAGGAGAGTCCGCCCAAGAGAGGTTGATTTTCATGGAATTTCATATACCTAGTTCCGGACTATGAAAAAATGTCCGCTTAATAGAGATGTCCGCTTATTAGAGGTGTCCGTTATGAAAGGTTTCACTGTATTTGATTCTTAGATCAATTTCACATTTTTTGGCCTCTCTGTACAATATTTGGGATATTCGACTATGGCCAAGGAGGTTTTCAACCAAGCAAAACTTTTTAGCGAAGAGTGAATTTTTTCGATAAAATAAAGCATAAAAATGTCTTCCATTTGTTCCACTTTCTATCGCACACGCTGTATAATATGATGTATGATATTTTTTAAATTCTAGGCATCAAACTTAGTAACATTGCTGTTAGTATTATTCTCTTGCATCTAAAACCTAGATATTATCGTGTGAAATATGATATTAAATACCAATGTATGGAAAAATAATATTTTTCCATAAATTGGTATTTGATATTAATACCACCTGACAAGTATAGACTTTTTATTTTTTAAATAAATATGATATTTTCTATTCTATTGGCAGTTAAACCCGTAAAACCGTATTTATGGGTTAAACCGGAAGTTATAATTCACAAATAAAAAATAAGAGAGTTGTCCCGTAAAGGAGATGTAGCGTATCGAGTAACTAAAACCATGTCCCTAACGCAAACGGTCTCGAAGTTGTGACAGACATACACCGAAGCAAAACTGGATGTAAAGAGGGGTTAAGGGAGTGATTAGTTCCCCCATGGATGACAATATGTATCAAATTTAATACAGTGATACGTCACTGCAAAAGATCGTGTCGATTACACCTAACTTATCGACGAAACCTACGTATTTCAATCTGTCATCGCCGAGTACTGTCGATAATATACCAACAGTGACTTAAAAATTTATGCCATTACTGCCGCGACAGCACAACCTTTAACTGTGTAAGTGATGGCTGGCCATATATTCACTAATGCGATTTTTAGCTCTGAATATGGAATGAAGATTTAGAGACATCTTGCACCCATTTTAAAGACATTGTAAATATGTTAACATTTACAGAATAAAGTCGTTTAGAAGAAATATATTCCGTATCGTTGAGTTGGCAATAAAAGGGACGCTATTTCGGGTTGCCTAAATGTGTGTGCGTGTCATTGTTTTTATATACCATATGGTGATGTCTTAATTTTATATTTTGCAGTTAGTCGTAATAGTTTTAGGGTGTTGTTGCCAAAATAAACTGCTGGCCATTTGCTTTCGAGCAAGAAAAATTTCGCCTAAATTTAAAAGTAAATATTTTCTGAACCAGATATGACATCGATCTCCGGTTTTTAATGGTTGATAGATTTGTCCCTTAGGAAACAATTGCCAAAGTTGGATTGTCTTAAACTGTTAGAAAATTTTATATACAGGGTGTTAAAGAGGACGATGATTTTTGCTGCAATTTCAATAGCATGTAAGTTTCACAATATTATTTTTAAATTTTATCACTGTACGTCAATTGAATCACTGGTTCATAGCAAAGAAAGTAATCTGTCAAATTTTTGATATCTGCTATATTTTAAGAGATACCGATTTTTTTGAAAATTTTGCTTTTTTTTCAACTTTTTGTTAGCTAGATCCCACTGTGCGTTGTATCGTGCAAACTTTGCAAGTGATTATTATACCTTATGAAAAGCTTGTTTATGTTCAGTAACAACAATTATTGTACTTAAATGTTGTGATGTACAGTGGCGTACTTATAATCACTTATATGTCTATGCTTTATGAGTATCTCACAATTTTTTTGTATTGGAAAGTACTCGCCCCTAGATTAGGCAAGTTTTTCCTTATTTTTTAGTTTTTCATATCGCGCTACAGGTATATTATACAGTGTCTACAAAATTTTAAAGAAGATAATTTTTTTATTTAATTGTTTGAAAAAATGTATTTATTAATTTCTAACTTTCTAACACATGGTTAGCTTTGTTGCTAAACGCATTAGCATGGCTGACTTGATATTGTTTTTTTTCGTGATAATCTCGATTCAAATTAATACACTCGGATGGACGGGGTTTGGTTTGACGGCAGCTAGTGATATTTAATATTAAAGTACCTTTCAATGTAAGTTTAATTTTATGAATAGTGTCGTGTTAGAAAGTTAGAAATTAATAAATACATTTTTTCAAACAATTAAATAAAAACAATATCGTTTTGTAGACACTGTATAATATACCTGTAGCGCGATATGAAAAACTAAAAAATAAGGAAAAACTTGCCTAATCTAGGGGCGAGTACTTTCCAATACAAAAAAGTTGTGAGATACTCATAAAGCATAGACATATAAGTGATTATAAGTACGCCACTGTACATCACAACATTTAGGTACAATTGTTGTTACTGAACATAAACAAGCTTTTCATAAGGTATAATAATCACTTGCAAAGTTTGCACGATACAACGCACAGTGGGATCTAGCTAACAAAAAGTTGAAAAAATAGCAAAATTTTCCAAAAAATCGGTATCTCTTAAAATATAGCAGATATCAAAAATTTGACAGATTACTTTCTTTGCTATGAACCAGTGATTCAATTGACGTACAGTGATAAAATTTAAAAATAATATTGTGAAACTTACATGCTATTGAAATTGCAGCAAAAATCATCGTCCTCTTTAACACCCTGTATATAAAATTTTCTAACAGTTTAAGACAATCCAACTTTGGCAATTGTTTTCTAAGGGACAAATCTATCAACCATTAAAAACCGGAGATCGATGTCATATCTGGTTCAGAAAATATTAACTTTTAAATTTAGGCGAAATTTTTCTTGCTCGAAAGCAAATGGCCAGCAGTTTAGTTAACCTCCTGCCAGAAACCATTATTATTTACCTCAATTACTCATCTAGGTAAGAAATAGATTATCAAATTTTTGAAAGCAGTTAACTCGATTACTGCAAATTATAATAATGTGACAGAAAAGAATATTGTGTGGAATTTTATTCGGTTAACCGGCTTTGGATTATTCGGTTATTTTACAAAACTGAAAATAAAAACCAGTTATTCTTAGCTTTGGGAAAAACCCATGATTTTAATAATCGAGTACTTGATACTCGAGCGATTTTAATAATCGAGTGAATCGCTCGAGCGATTAATCACTTGACATTTTTATGACTAAGAAGTTTTTGTAAGTTTTAAGGAAGAACAGTTGTTTCTGAAAAAATTATCCTTTAATTTTTTAAAAATCGCCGCTGGCTAGCCAGCAAAACAAAATCCATGTCGCGATGAATCCACTAAGGGATTGGGCATACTTGTTTATATGCACCTTCTCGTTTATGTGTCTTTAACAAAGACGTATGTCGTGTCAGCTTTCTGAGCGTCAAAGTCGAACGTTGCCAATCGATATCGGGTGGCGCGGCGCGTCGATCGAATGTCGGGTATCAAGGGAAAGGCAATGATTTTCAATTTGAATTTATAACTAGAATAGTATTTCCTATCGCGGGAATATACGAGCAGTTTTTTACCTCGAGCGATCATACTACCAAGCAGCACATTTCGATCGGCGTCAAGCGAAGCTCGGGTATCGAGTGAAAGGTAATAAGTAACAAGTGACGATTTTCGCTTGAATTTATAACTCGAGCGATTGTTTTAATAATCGAGCGATGTCGGCTATTTCAATAATCGAGTACTCAAGCGGTTTTTCGCTCGAGCGATCACAACACTAGTTATTCTGATGACCGATTAATCGGTTATTCAAGCATCCGACTAACCGGTTACTCGGATAACCGATTATTAAATTAAAATATTCAAGTGGGAGAGTTTAAATACGATATGAAGTTAATAATTAATTGATAATTATTCAAAGACATTAATTTTTGTTGCAACCTGTATTTTCAATGTAAATTGATAATTTAAAGTCTTTGACTATTACTCCGCAAACAGGTTATTCGCATATTCGGATACCCGTTTCGAATAACCGGTTTTAACAACTATTGAGCTAATCGGTTTTATCCGAAACCGGGTTTTTACGACAACGGGTTCACTTTTTTTCAAACCCTATGGTGAACATGGCTGATAATTCCTACGGGTAACCTTCGACATACATAAAAAGTTAATCATTCAATTATTAAAGGAAAAAATGCAACAATAAGATCTGCAATACACGTGGATTAAATGCATATTAAAAACTTTATTAATGAAGCAATTTCCTTGTGTACCTAGTCTAAATAATAATACGAATCTCGTGCTTAAGGAAATTAAACGACGCAGTGTTCCATAAAATGAGAAAAAAATCCGGAATTGAAACAAAAAACGTTTTTATCAATGCATTGTTGATTTTTTGTAAATAGATACCTGGAAATTTTCTGAGCAACAATTAAATTTTCACAATATTATTGTAAACAACGGATAACTATTACGAAATAATTAATTGGCAAAAAGGTTTAATTAAACAACCAATGAAGGTCTTTATAGCATTCAGTCAGTTGCAGCCAGCATATACAGGGTGTCAATAAGAGTAAAAAATAAAAATGTTATACAAGATGTCAATTTGAAAATTCCACACCCTTAATATCTCGATTCCAATAAATAACATTACAAATCGGAAAGAGACGTCATTTTTATTGTGAAGAGGGACGTTTTCAAAGAATATTTGCAGCCCCCGTGGTGTAGCTTCTTGGGAGGGGTAAATGTTACCCTTAAAATCTTTAATGGGAAGAGGATGAAGTTGCACATCATTTTAAACGTCGTTTAAAAACATGCTGTTTTTTTCCAAGGAACCCGTCGTTCTGTCAAGAAGTTAACTGACTTTCTATAGTCGTTGCAGCGAACCCTCTCGCCAGATATGTCAAGTGTCACGTGACATTAATGACTTGCCTGCTTATTTCTGGTTATTTATCTCGCTTAGGTTTGTATGAAACTCCAGGATCTTCCAGGACCGTACTAAAATAGTACGTACGTTTATTTTAAAAATGAAACGAGTCTATTTATATTTTTAAATGCATTTTTTATTATTTATTATAGGAAATAAAACATATTGTATTTTTTTGTTATTTATTTATTCAAATATATAAAATAAAGTCATTATCTATAATTACATGTCTAGTAGGTACCTCTATCTTCACAAAAAGATAGGAAGTACGTATCTACATGTATGTCCATCTTTACCTACTGTAAACTTTATACAGTGTGTCTATACATGGACTTAACTGTACCTGTAAAAAATTGTATCATTAATTTTTCAAAAAAGTCATCCTTGATCATTTCTTTTCCCTGTTATATAAATACAAATCACTTTGAAAAATTTCCATGGTTTTGTAACGGATACATAAAAAAACAATTCTGAAAATAGCTATGGACCTTTTCTAACGAAAGGTTATTGTATTAAAAAACTAAATATACGGTTTGCTTAAAGGTTGTTCACTCTTGTTACCTCTGTTATAACTTTAACGTCCAATAGTAACTTATAAGTGTATAGTATCATAACAAGCAAATTATATATGCACCCTGCTTCTGTATACGTAGGCTACATATACTGCAAATACGTAGGTTACATAAGTCATATTATATCCAAAAAACTAATAAAATGGGTATTTCGGTCTTCCCCATTGGGATTTCCACCCAGATAAATAAAATATTAACCTATAAATTTTTCGTTACGTGATTAATACTTACTGTGGTTTACCAGATACACAAACAATTCAATATGTAGTTAATCAAAGTTTTCAAAACAAAATAAACTATACAAAAATGACGGAAATACACTTTTAAAACTTATTAGCACCAATCAAACTGAAAAAATATAAAAACGCAACACGCTCAATGCGGTTCGTATAAAACTGGGGTATTTGATTAAATCCCAAACAGCTGATCGATGACATGTTGCTGATGTCAACTGTCGAAAAAGCTTGAGGGTTCGCTGCAAAGATTATACTAGTGTTGTGATCGCTCGAGCGAAAAACCGCTCGAGTACTCGTTTATTGAAATAACCGACATCGGTCGATTATTAAAAAAACTTCTCCAGTTATAAATTCAAGCGAAAATTGTCGCTTGTTACTTATTACCTTTCACTCGCTTGACGCCGACCGAAATGTGCTGCTTGGTAGTGTGGTCGCTCGAGGTAAAAAAGTGCTCGTATATTCGAGCAGTTTTTCGCTCGATAGGAAATACTACTCTAGTTATAAATTCAGGCTGAAAATCGAATCATTGCCTTTCACTTGATACCCAATCTTCGGTCGATGCATCACGCCACCCGAAACGTGCCGATTGGCGACGTTCAGAAGGCTGACACGACATGCGTCTTTGTTAAAGGCACATAAACGAGAAGGTGCATATAAATGTTTTGACTGGCTAGCCAGCGGCGATTGTAAATTTTTAAAGAATGAAAGGATGTAATTTTTTAAAAAATCAGAATCAACTGTTCTTCCTTAATAAAAACTCTGGACACTTCTAAAACGTACAAAAACAACCTCTGGTGTTTTATCAACACATTCTTCTTAGTCATAAAAATTTCAAGTGATTAATCGCTCGAGCGATTCACTCGATTATTAAAATCGTTCGAGTATCAAGTACTCGATTATTAAAATCGTCGGTTTTGCCCAACACTACTTTCTACGTTTACAGAAAATTACTAATGGATGTCAAAAACTCTCTAGTATCGTTTATTATAGCGTTCATACTAATTATTATTATTTTATTATTAAAAACTAATTACTTTCTGTCGGTAGTTGCATTTGCGGTGAATAAATCAATGCGTTTCATTGAAAAATTAAAAATTCTGGCCTACAATAAATGGGAAATGTTCAACAAATCGACAAATATTGAGAAACGTTGGCGTTTTGTGACGAATTATCGCACTTGACTTAATTGTTAATAAAGTGTAACATTTGAATTATTCATATAATATATATGTATTGTATTGGGTTCTGCCAATAATATATGATTATATTTTAAATAGGATCGGCACGTGTTAAATAACGAGATATTAAAGATAATAAATACGAGAGAGGGGCGCTTTTAAAGAATATTTACAGGCTTCATGGTGTAACCCCCTGGGCGGGGTAGATATTTTAAAAAACCTTAAGGTAAGTTCTATGAAACACGATTTATTGCAAACTCTTACTAAAATAATAAATTATGGCTTTATTGGAAAGCGATTTAAATGAACTTTAAAATTATATGCTACATGACCAACTTCCCATTTAAGATTTTAGGGTAACATTATCCATCCCAGGGGGTTAAACCACGAAGGTTTCAAATACTCTTTTCCTATTTGGGTTTCATAATGGCTACATTATGAAATGCAAAAAAATTGTAATTAGTTTTCTAGGCATTATGGATTCGACGAAAATTTTTTATAGAAAACTTTAAAATAACCTTTAACCTTGCAAATAGATCATTATTACTAGATATTTATCTGAAAAACCTATTCTTGGAAATATACTTCATTCCTGACTCATTTTTATTAACTTTAATAATATATTTATTTTTAACTATGACGGATGGGAAGAAGCTTTGTTGTGTTCAATTGTTTCTATCATGGCATATTTGATACTTGTAACATTATATGAAATTGTAGAAGTATTGCCAACCCAAAAAGAAAATATTAATTTAAATGGAAAAAATCTCCTATATTTTTTTTAAAGTTTTTCAGACTCTAAAGACCCAAATAGAAAAAGTATTATAAAATACACGGTTAATGAGACAATTAGAGCACTTGTACTTTAGAAAACTCCCCGTTTCGCGGGTCGTTTTCGAGATTAAACGCGTGCACTACGATAATGTCTTATTTATTTATTTTTCTTTTTTTTATGATCTAACACAAGCACTATAGGAAAAACTCTTTAGGGCACTCTGGAAGTGGTGCGTGTGCGCAAAAAGCGATTCACGTTTGTTTTGAATCGTTGGAAAAAACGACCTCGGGAAGGCCGTTCCATAATGATGAAGTCCTCCAGATGAAAGAATTCTTAAATAATGAAGTTCGAGGAGTACTAAGCTTAACCACATATGTATGGCCGGCAGTGGCTCGGCGCGTATTTCTGCTATTCGCCGCTCTGGGCGGAATTAAGAGGGCAAGGTCAGCCGAGCACCTTCCATGAAAATATCTGTAAAAGAGAGTCAAATCCCAACCTGTCTTCGATGTATTAGGCTGTCGAGGTTCTTCGTCAGCTCGTGGTCTCCGATCAAACGAATGGCTTTCCTTTCTATGGAATCCAGTAGCCGAAGAGTATGTTTGGGTGCAGAGCTCCAGACATGAGAGCAGTTGAGTAGGACAAAATACAAGTTTATTCTTATAAATCAGCGCTCGACGAGGCCTACAACCCGAAGAATAGTCATTTAGCATTAATTATGGATTATTTATTGTATCAATTTGAAATTGAATAAATAAAAGAAAATATAAGTTCAGATGAAAGAAAAAAACTACATTTTTTAAAAGTACAAACATATTTTTTAATATTTTAATAAATAAATAAAATAACTAATATACTATTAAAAGCATGCCCTTGGCCATAAAATGGACGTATAATAATTTTTATTTAATTATTAGCAAAACCCAAATCGCATATAATAGAAAAAAATAAGTATATAACAGCGGGCTCAAGTTATTGCATGTTAAACACTAATATCATATATTACAAGTGTACACAAGAAGGAGCAGCATCGTTATAAAGTTTCTCCAAAGACATAAAGATTAATCATTATTTAAAAATTACACCAATTAACAAACTTTACGTCAGCTTATTAATTTTTTTATTGATTAGGTTAGAATTCAAAATTATGTGAGAATACGTCGCGAAACGGCTTCCAAGGAGCTCATTATGCCTTTTTTTTTTAATTTTCGATTTGTTTTTAATATTTTTATTATACCTACCTAGTTGTACTTATTAAGATACATCTGTTTTTTTAGTGTGGTCTCGGTTGGGGGGATGGTCGAAACGTTTGAATATTTTAACTTCTGTCAGAAACATATTATGACGATTGATTTTATGTCAATTATTTAAATCTGTTTTTAATAAATAGCAAATCGTGAGTTTTAGGAACGATGGATTTTAAACACGTGTCGAATGACTCTAAATAATTTTTTATGTTTGAATTAATACTGTGACAAATTTTGTTGTGTGCGTTTGTCCTTTTAAAATTTTTTGAAAAAATATGTTTTAATTTGCGTGAATCATAACAAATTTACCATGAAAGAGAATTTTTAAACAGAACAATAGATGCATATACAGAGTGTTATGGATATGACGTATTATATTTAAACCGGCAACTCCTGTGATAAAGACAAATTGAAGAAAAATAGCCATAAATTGCGCTTTCAATTCATTCAGCGGTAAAAGTGACTTGGCGTCAAACCAGAAAAACACCTGTGTGACACTGCGATACATGTAAGCAATCAAGAAATTCTGGCCGGTGTTGTCATATGTACACCTTAAACTCTTTATAAATAATCTTTGAATAGTGTTTTTATTGACGCGTTTCTTCTGGACGTCAAATTTCGTCGCGTGTAATAAAATCTAATAATCTGTAGTATAATCTGTATTATTGTATTTTCAAAAGCTAACTATCGGTTCTGTTTCACTATTACTGTGTGTACATAAAGTGTTTCCAGGAGTGTTCCCATGACTGTGTTTGTGCTTGGATTAGCTCAGAAATTTGGTGTACTCTTCAAAACCAAAAAGTTTTACATACCCCAACAACTTTTGATATTATACAAAGCCCAGACTCGACCATTACTAGAGTACTGCTCTCGTGTCTGGAGCTCTGCACCCAAACACTACTGGATTCCATCGAAAGGACGGCCATTCGTCTGATTGGAGACCACGAGCTGACGAAGAACCTCGACAGCCCAGAAGATCGAAGACAGGTTCCATATCCATATCCATATGTGGTTAAGGTTAGTACTCCTTAGTACTACTTAAGAATTCTTTTATCTGGAGGAGTTCATCCTTATGAAACGACCTTCCCAAGGTCGTTTTTCCCAACGAATATAACCTCCAACGATTCAAAAGCAACGTGAATCGCTTTATTGGTACACGCACCCCTTCCAGAGTGTCTTAAAGGATTTTTCCTATAGTGCTTGTGTTTGATAATAAACAAAAATATTGAACAATGAGACAACATAGCCATTCCAAGACACGACGAGCCAGCGCGCTGGCCGGCTGTATCGAGGGTGTAGGAGACGTTTTCCTTATTCGTCTGCCTTTGATCGCCCGAAGCGTTGCCAAATCACTTTAGATAGTTGCGATTTTAGATATTTTTCCTGAAAACCTCGGTGTGACTTTTTTTGCATTAAACCTAAACAATGAAATTAATTGAGATTATTGATAGTGCATGCAATACTTTCAAAATTGACTGTATAACCATATTTTTTCAATGATCAATGATTGAACTGATAAGTGCTCTTAAGACAGCTAGACAACCATGGCAGTACCATAGAATCGCAGTTTCCTTAGGAGTCCAGTTTCTGTTCAGAATTGACCCGTTTTAAATTCCAAATTCGTGAATACGAGTTTATGCGATAAATATATCTTAATTAGGAATCGATTTTTAACATTTTATATAATAATCTCGTGCTGATTGGCTTCAAGAATGTATTTTAATTTTCTTGTTTTAATCTACTTAATTTTCGATGATTTAAAAATATTAATTGTTAATATAAAACTAGTTTTAATGGGTCCCAACGCACCTGCTACCTGACTTAATACAGATACGGTGATACAGAATATCTTAAGTGGCCATAAAAATATTAATGCCTTAAGTTGCTTTTAATAATTAGAAATTATTTCGAAAATAAAATTCAATAAATTTTGGTAACGATTGCGCTTAAACGTGATGCCTATCAGTGGACTCCTCACTTTTAGACAAAGTAATAAATTTGATAAATTTAGTTTAATACAGATTTTATAGGTGTAGTTCTCCACAAAATATATTGCTAAATAAAAATATCACAGTTAGGCCATGCTTAGAAATATTGTAGATCATGTTTCAGGAACAGTTCACAATTTTATGTTTCTCCAACATCTCGATAAATTATGTTTATTTAAAGAGAGCTGTCATCAACTTTAAATACTAGAATGAATACGACATGCAATAAATAACTACAAATTTGAAACAATTAACGGGTAGGTTTAGCCGTATCCAAAGAAATTATTATATTAAACAACTTATTCCTTTAGTATATACAGCGTGTGTGCAAATATTGGTACCATATGCAAATCTTTTTATCTGTGATTATAGGGAAAAAACTATTCTTCATAAAAAGTTTTGCTTACCTTAAAAACTCCTAATCCCCGAAAAAAATCACAAATAAACGTACAGGGTGGTTAAAAAATACGAAAATGTGCGAAATTGCTAAGAGTAATGTAGGAGGACTTCATTCTTATGGAATTCCATAATACCATGAATTTACATGGTGTAAAAAAATGTATTAGAAAAAAGTTGTTAAGAATCAAATTTAATGTCAACATATAAAATAACAGCCATCTGCGAAAAAAATATATTTATTTACAATCATGCAATGTAATAATGACATTTCATCTATCTGTGAAAGGTGGAAAGTTGACGTTTTTTACTTTTACTTTCCACCCGGATGGGAAGTAAATTATTTTTTTGTAATTTTTTTAAAATTCGATATCTCAAAATAATATACGAACATACTTTTTTTAAAATGCTAATAGCCTTGCGTGATTAGATATGTCTACTTTTTCCCTAATTGATAGAATGGTCATCAGCATTGAATATTGCGACCAAATCGTTGATATCTTCTTTGTCTTGGCATTTTCACTGAAATAATCTAGTAGCGCCGACTCAGAACCAGGATTTTGAACTTTGTTTCCCGTACACCGTTCTTTGAAACAGTTATATGCCTTGTCATACCTCGTGCGGCTTTTAGTTGGCAGAAGATCTTCTTCCACTAATTTTGCTGCTTCTCGAATTTCTGGCGGAGTAGCAGCAAAATCAAATTCCTCATCTGATATCATTTTTCAGTTGTTAAAATAATATATTGGTTAGTGACATGGAAACTATATTCAAAAAATTATATTTGCCATCTTGATGTGTATTATTACCTACGTTATTTTACCACCTGCGGTTATTTGAAATTTCTATCTAATTTTTCAATGGAAAAGTCAAAATGACATTTATCTTTTATTAATAATATTAATTCAAAATAATAAGGAGTGGATGTTAGATGTGGTTGTAAATAAAATAGTATACAACCCTCGGGGAGAAGCCACCGACTCTCTCGACAGGAATGAAACACTTTCCACCTCGGTACGTAATATACTATTTCAACTATTTTTTCTTTTCCCAGACATTGAAAACATTTTATTAAAAGACAATTAAAAATATTTTTTTCTATTATTAGGCTCCAGTTTAGCCAGTGTAATTCTGTTTTCAATTCGTTATTGCCCACAATAAGCCCAATTTCTACTTTTTCTTGATTAATAAGTGTCATCTTTAAGGAATTAATTTTTAAGAATCAGGTTAGATGACCCTGTAAATTGACATATGAAGGGTTCCTGTTCTATCCGCCTGTTGATGTTTTTTCATATTTTCATTACAACTTCTTTTATGATATCCGGTTGGGCCGGATTTTGGACGGCATCCGGCGGAACTGCATTTAAAGAAATTTGTGATAGAAATTATGAACATAGAGCTGTTTTATTGAACGAAACCAATATAAAAACAAAGCCCAAACTCTGGAAGAAATGACAAAATTAATAAATAATATGATTATGGTGCAGAAAAATTAATTTTTCCCCGTTGCTTGCCGAGAATCTATTTCTATTTTTTTTCTTAAACATCATCGGCTTCCGTTTTTTAATATAAACACTGGATGCGGGCGCAGATGAGTAGTTTTTGCCTTTTTCGATGAAAATGGAAAATTTGCGTCCTGTTTTTAGCACCAGTAAAATCAATTTTCATCTCCTTTTAAAATGTTTTGTTGTAAATGCAGGATCCCGTTCTGGTCCGGAATCCGGCCAAAAATGGGCATTGGTTCCGGTATCCGGCATTTTTTAAAAGTGGATCAGTTGGCATCACTAATTATAGTTGTATCTCTTTCGTTACGACAAATGCGCAAATTCACAAAGCAATCAAAGTCCAACCGATTTTCCTCGACTGGAACCATTGAAGAATAAAATTACCTAACTAAACTTATCTAATGTCCCTAGTATTTCAGTTAGTTAAATATGGTTCCTATTCTAACTGCCTGTTAAATTATCATTGAAACAAACCCGAACAACCCCTTATCGAGCGTTGTTCGTGACCTCTTATTTATTGTAATTTACATATTTTAATACACCTCTTGCAAGGTTAAACACCCAATTAATAATTCACAACATTGTGGATTCGTTTTTATTATAAAAGTGAAAAGCATAGGCATTGTAATTATAAACAAAAGGCTTTCACTTATGTATTGTTTACATTTTTACAATAATATTATTAATTTCCATTTTTTTTATGTATATTCTTCGCACGAGGTTATCTTAATGAGTAATTCAAGAGTAAATTCTCTTTTTATATATAATTGCAAAGGGCACCAGAACAGTTTTCTTTCTTACAATGGAACAAATAAGGCTGCTAAAATTATATTTTTCAATGCATGATTCCACGCCTGTTAAACATTAAAATAAAATTAAAATGTTCCAAAAAATATTTAAATATACTTTGAATATCGAAGGTTAACAGGATTCTGGAGTATCTGTAAACGAGTTTTCTTCCCAAGCGTTTATTCCTGTTTTAGGAAAAAAATGTCAAAAGAAAAAAAAACTTTGTACTAGAACTAGAACTCGCGGAAAGTCTATATTTTTTTGTTTCGGAAGAATTTTTACGGCTCCATATAGAAAAAAATGATGGACTTTCCTCGAGTTGTTAACAAAATTTATATTTCGTTAAAAATAATTTTTCTTAAATGTACCGTTTTCATAGGAAGCGAAAACTCGTTTTTCAGCGTAGAAAATTGAAGTATAGATCCCGATCACGTGCAGTCTCTTTCTTCCGATTATTGTTATTTCTGTCGGCGTACCGATTACGGGCGAACGCTCGACGTATTCTTCTAATTGCAAGGGAAGATCCAATTCGCCTCGTGCCTTCAAAGCGCGAAACGATATTTCACTTGATATAATTAAATAAATTTTAAATATCATTTTAAAATTAAATTTTTGACTTTAGTGCGATAAAGAAGTTTTTTATATCTACGACCTTCATTTTGTTTAATGATCAAACACAAGCACTATAGGAAAATCTTTTAGGGCACTCTGGGAGTGGAACGTATGCGCAAAAAGCAAATCATGTTGGATTTGAATCGTTGGAGGGTATATTCGTTGGGAAAGACGACCTCGGGAAGGTCGTTCCATAAAGATGAAATAATTCTAAAATAATGAAGTTCGAGGATTACTAAGCGTAACCACATATGTATGGCCGGCAGTCGCTCGAGTCAAATTCACAACCCGTCTTCGATGTTCCAGGCTGTCAAGGCTCTTTCAGACGAATGACCCTCCTTTCGATGGAATCCAGTAGCCGAAGAGTATGTTTGGTTGCAGAGCTCCAGACATGAGAGCAGTACTCTAGTGATGGTGTGTACAACTTTCTTTGAGTTGATATAATTAAATAAATTTTAAATATCGTTTTAAAATTAAATTTTTGACTTTAGTACAATAAAGAAGTTTTTTATATCTACGACCTTAATTTTTTTATGATCAAACACAAGCACTATAGGAAGAGTCCTTTAGGGCACTTTGGGAGTGGTGCGTATGCGCAAAAAGCGATTCACGTTGGTTTTGAGTCGTTGGAGATATTTGTTGGGAAAGACGACCTCGGGAAGTTCGTTCCATAAGGATGAAGTCGTCCAGATGAAAGAATTCTTAAATAATGAAGTTCGAGGAGTACTAAGATTAACCACATATGGATGGGAGGCAGTGGTTCGTCGTGTAATTCTGCTATTCGCCGCTCTGGGCGGAGTTAAGAGGGCAAGGTCAGCCGAGCACTTTCCATGAAAATATCTGTAAAAGAGAGTCAAATCGCCAACCTGTCTTCGATGTTCCAGGCTGTCGAGGCTCTTTGTCAGCTCGTGGTCTCCGATCAGACGAATGGCTCTCCTTTCGATGGAATCCAGTAGCCGAAGAGTATGTTTGGGTGCAGAGCTCCAGACATGAGAGCAGTACTCTAGTGATGGTGGAATCTGGGCTTTGTATAATGTCAAAGGTTGTCGAGGTGTATACAACTTTCTGGTTCGGAAGAGTACACCAAGTTTCTAAGAAGCTATCTTGGCGATTGCTACAACGTGGTTATGACAAGATATATTTCCTCCCAGATTGACGCGTAGCAAATTAATAGATGAAGCCAGTGGGATTGCGTGTCCTGCCATGACTATATCCGGTTCTGTAATGTTAACCTTTTTAAAGGAAACTGCTGCCTGGGTTTTTTAGCGCTAAATTCGACTTGGTTACTGTCACCCTCAGCCATAATTTCTTCCAGGTCTTTATTAAGGCGTGATCTTCCTTGATCTTTACTTGAATGATACTGTTACAATGATACGCACGTTCATTTTCCCGATTCAACTGTATATATTAAATGATATTATCATAAAGAAAAAAATTGGCTATTGCGTTTTCATTTGATTTAATTTGCCACTAATTAACAAAAAAAAGCGTTAATTTTGCAAATTGGTACTTTGCTACACACGGTCTCAAAGACCAAAATTAACGACATTATCACAACATTAGCACTAATTATCACATCACATAATGTTCCACGTAATTACAAGAAAATACTTCACTCGCAAAATACTATTAATTGGGTTTTTTTTCTAAAACTAAAATGCTCAGATTTTAAATATGTCCGAACTGTGCGTAGAGTAAAAAAGGTAATTAAAATCATTTTTAATATAAAATATCAATCAAACACCTTGTTATAGACCGTTAATTAGATATAATAAGTTACTAATTTATTGCTTCTCGTGTAAATATCCAAATTTGTTTTTTCTAATAATTGCACTAAATACACCTGCCAGGCTATCAGTAATTAGCAGTATTTCCCTAAACAATTTCCATGGGAAATTTTGCAAACAAATAAAACAAAAATGAAGTGTTTTCACTATTCAAAGAATCATTTATATTAGTTGCCTCCGTCTTTTTACGAAACGGTATTAATTATTATTGCCGACAAAAAACACGCAAGACAAATTTCGATTAAGTTTGATAGATCCTATGGTATGCCCAGTCGATTCTGTGCATGGTTGTCTAGCTTTCTTAAGGGCCCCCCTCTCTGCAAGTAGCGATTGACGGATTTCTCTCAGACACCTTCACCATCAATGCCCGGTCCATATTGTCTCCCACTCTCTTCTTACTCTACATTAACGACCTTCTAGTGAAAACGAAAAATCCGATATTTAGTTTTGCTGACGATAGCACACTTATCTCATCTTTCTCTTTGAATGCGCAAACATCGGCTGCCGACGCACATCTTCGCAGACAGCATGAGGTATCACGCCTCAACAAAGACCTGGAAGAAATTGTGGCTTGGGGTGACAGTAACCAAGTCGAATTTAACGCTAAAAACCCCAGGCAACAGTTTTCTCTAAAAAGGTTAACATTACAGAACCGGATATAGTCATGGCCGGACACGCAATCCCACTGGCTTCTTCTATTAATTTGCTGGACGTCAATCTGGGAGGAAATATGACTTTTGACACTATACAAAGCCCAGATTCGGCCATCACTGGAGTACTGCTCTCATGTCTGGAGCTCTGCACCCAAACATACTCTTCGGCTACTGGATTCTATCGAGAGAAGGGCTATATGTCTGATCGGAGACCACGAGCTGACGAAGAACCTCGACAGCCTAGAACATCGAAGGCAGGTTGGGGATTTGACTCTCTTTTACAGATATTTTATGGAAGGTGCTCGGCTGACCTTGCCCTCTTAATTCCGCCCAGAGCGACGAATAGCAGAAATACACGACGAACCACTGCCGCCCATTCCTATGTGGTTAAGTTTAGTACTCCTCGAACTTCATTATTTAAGAATTCTTTCATCTGGAAGACTTCATACTTGAGGAACGACCTTCCCGAGGAAAGTAATTTCAACGAAATCGAAGTAAGCCTAAAATTCGAACCCTACTTGCTGCCAACATAAAACAATAAAATTTCAGTTTCATAAAGTGGCAGGTTATTCAATTTTTTTGCATTTCATAATGTAGCCATTATGAAACCCAAATAGAAAAATTTATTCTTCACACAGTAATTATTAATAGACATACTTTATTAAGGACAAAAACAACCCAGACCATGTAGTTGAACTATACGTATATGTTTTGTTTCATGTTTTATCTTCTTTTAAAACACTCGCGAGTCTTGACACGCACTCACGAGGCATTCTTGTCTAACGAATGAAGTGACCATAAAGAATGCAATAATTGATTTTCATTATGTCTTTTTCAGCTTTCTATAATTGTTTTTATTAATCTCGAGGAAACGGTTCTGGCTCACCATTTATTTACAATCATGCACAGTTCTACAGTTTCAAATAAATTAGAAGAAGATGGCTTTAAAAAATGGCAACGCTGTAATAGATACGCGTTTAGATAATTTCGATCTAGCATTAGGCTTATCCCATAGTGCTTGTGTTTGATCATATAAAAAAAAGGCAGATAATATTAAGAAATAATCCATATACTTGCAATATTTACTTAAAATATAGAATTAGCTACAACACTGCTTTACCTAAAAACAATATAACCTCATTATTCTCTCTTACCGACGAAATATTGATCCGGGGTTAGAATAGGTGAATTTCTTACATACCACGCACTGACGAACCGTCGTAGATAGCTAATAAATAGCTCTAAATATCCAGAAACATAATAGATCACAAACAATCACAAGATCAGTAGCGAATAAGCGTGAACAACACCGTCGTCGAGAAATCAATGAGAATCCTAAACTTCAGGGTCATGTATACTATGTGATTTGCCTTAAAACATTGCAATTTGATGTTGTTGGGAAACTATAAATCACTTTTTCTATTTGGCTACATTATGAATTGCAAAAACCTGCCACTTTATGAAACTGAAATTTATTATTAAAATTTTTTTATGTTGGCAGCAAGTAGGGTTCGAATTTAAGTCTTACTTCGATTTCGTTGAAATTAGTTTTCTTGCCATTATGGATTCGACAACAATTTTTTATACAAAACTTTAAAATACTAACCTTTAACCTTGCAAATAGATCATTTTTACTAGATATTTGTCTGAAATACCTATACTCGGAAATATATAACAAGCTGACGGTGTGATAAAAATATCTTCCAGTTTATGCTCTATTTCTAAAGTTTTATTCAATAAAGTACTATTTTTATTTTTAATTCAATATAGTATTATACATATTACTTTATATACATATTTATAGTTACTGTATACATTTCTTGGACATTAATTGTTATTCCTGTCAGATTCTATGTCGACACAATATTTTGTTCAATAGTATTATTTATTATCTTGTTCAATATTTTGAACTTTGTTCTGCTCGCATCATAACTCAAAGTTTTGCATATTCTTTTTAAAAGTTTTTCTAGATAATTTTCTGCAATTTCTTACGCAGTACAATTTTATTAACTTTAATAATATATTTATTTTTAATTATGACGGATGGGAAGAAACTTTGTTGTGTTCAATTGTTTCTATCATGGTATAATTGATACTTGTAACATTTTATGAAGTTGTAAAAGTGTTGCAAACCCAAAAAGAAAATATTAATTCAAATGGAAAACATCAACTATATTTTTTAAGTTTTTCAGACTTTAAAGACCCAAATAGAAAAAGTATTATAAATACACGGTTCATAAGACAATTAGAGCACTTGTACTTTAGAAAACTCCCCGCCTCGCTAAATTAAACGCGTGCTCTAAGATAATGTCTTATGAAACTTGTATCTTAATATACTATTATAGTTATACTAAAAATGTTTGTTCATATTATGTTAATTTCATGAAAAAGCTATATTACCACCTAAAGTATATGGATATAAGCATTCCTCTGGGAAACTACTCCACAGTATACCAAGCGGAAGTTCATGCCATACAAGCATGCGTACTACAAAATCTTGAAAAGGGCTACCACAGCCAAAAGATTTACATCCTGTCGGACAGCCAAGCTGCTCTTAAGGCTCTGAACTCCAATCGGTTTACTTCAAAACTTACACTGGAGTGCCATACCAACCTAAAAGTACTGGCGGCCAGGGGGAACAAGATAGAGCTCTTGTGGGTCCCTGGTCACTCTGGGATATTAGAAAATGAAAAAGCGGATGAGCTAGCGAGAGTGGAATCTGCTCAAAATCTCAGGGACCCCGAACCAGCCTTTGGAATATCAAAACAGGCAACGAAAACAACATTAGATAGATGGTCGAAAAAACAACACCTATCTCGATGGCAAGGGTTACCTGGTCAAATACACGCACGGGCCGTAATTGAAAAACCATCGAAAATACTATCGAATAGGATGCTAGCCCTAACACGGCCCCAGTTGAAACAAGTGATGGGTCTACTAACAGGCCACTTGCGAGAACACCTTCAACGGATAGGGATAAACAACGGATTCATTGAATGCAGACTCTGCGGCGAAGAGGATGAAACCGCCTCACACATAATATACCGCTGCGTATCACTGTCTCGTAGAAGACAAAATATCTTCGGGAACATACAACGTGGTGACAACCTCCCGCATGACAAGCTTGGTAGAAGGTTACTGGACCTCATACAAGGAACAAACTTCTTCTAACAAGATCGGGGTACACAATAAGCCGAAAGGCTGCAGTGATTTGAAGTTCGGGCCTTTAAACCGACCCCCGCCTTTAACCAACCAACCACCACCTAAAGTTATAAATGTGAATAGAAAATGTGAAGTCCTGCCCTGACCAAAGTTTGTAAGTTGCGTAAACAGAATATCACTAGAAATGACATGTGTCAAGGGCGCCATTAAAGTCTAAGTACAAATAAACTATATAACCTGTTACACCTGAACAAATTATACATCGATAGGGCTTATAAACATACTGATTATAAAACACAACAGTATAAAGAAATGATTCAGTCCCACCCTTTAACGTTTCTCAAGACGCTCGGTGCGTCGGATTTTCAATTAAAATTGCTTTGTTTACATCCTGTCCAATTAAAAACCCAATTAAATTCAACTGTTTTTATGATTTATGTACTCGATAATGTTACAGGACTTTATCCGTTTTGTAAAAAACTTGTTTGTTTTCATGCAACAATGCGCATGACGGACGAGTACGATTACGGAGTCATACATCGCCTTGAATTCGTTATTGATTATTTTCGAGATTCGATATAATTGATTGATATGTCTTTTATGCAGCTTAAAGAGTTTTAATTAATTAGCACCAACTAATTGATATCTACTTACTCCAATGATGAATTTCATTTCTTATTTCATTAAAAACAGTGAATTATTTGCGAACGGTTTCGAACTGAGGCTAGTAAAGTTAAATTTTTCTTCTTCTTCGATCATCGAATTCTTGGTCAGCGATCACATATTTTGCTCCTTTTACACTTTAAATCAACTGCGTATGCCTCGGGGAGTTTTCTGACTATTTTGTGGATAAACCTATAATTTTTACGAGGAACTCTAAAGAATCCGTTGACGCAGTCGCGTGGCTACACCGCTACCACCAGACTAAAATACGGCGTAGTTGCCTAAAATAAGGCGTAGTTGACTAGCTAAAAATATGTACAGGTAGCTAAAAATATGCGCAGGTAGCTGAAATAAGGTGTAGTTGACTAAAATAAGGCGTAGCTAGCTAAAAATATGAGCAGCTAACTCAAATAAGGTGTAGTTGACTAAAATTTGGTAGAGTTGACTAAGATAAGGCGTAGTTGACTAAAATAAGGGGTAGTTGACAAAAAATATGCCCAGCAACCTAGAAATATGTGCAGGTAGCTAAAAATATGCACAACTAGCTGAAATAAGGTGTAGTTGACTAAAATAAGGCGTAGCTAGCTAAAAATATGAACAGCTAACTGAAATAAGGTGTAGTTGACTAAAATTTGGTAGAGTTGACTAAGATAAGGCGTAGTTGACTAAAATAAGGGGTAGTTGACAAAAAATATGCCCAGCAAGCTAAAAATATACTCAAAAATATGTGCAGGTAGCTAAAAATATGCGCAACTAGCTGAAATAAGGTGTAGTTGACTAAAATAAGGCGTAGCTAGCTAAAAATAAGAGCAGCTAACTGAAATAAGGTGTAGTTGACTAAGATTTGGTAGAGGTGACTAAGATAAGGCGTAGTTAACTACAAAAAAATGGGGTAGTTGACAAAAAATATGCCCAGTAAGCTAAATATATGCGCAGCTAGCTAAAAATATGCGCAGATAGCTAAAAATATGCGCAGCTAGCTGAATTAAGGTGTAGTTGACTAAAATAAGGCGTAGCTAGCTAAAAATATGAGCAGCTAACTGAAATAAGGTGTAGTTGACTAAAATTTGGTAGAGTTGACTAAGATGTAGTTGACTAAAATAAGGGGTAGTTGACAATAAATATGCCCAGTAAGCTAGAAATATGCGCAGCTAGCTAAAAATATGCGCAGGTAGCTAAAAATATGCGCAGCTAACTGAATTAAGGTGTAGTTGACTAAAATAAGGCGTAGCTAGCTAAAAATTTGCGCAGCTAGCTGAAATAAGGTGTAGTTGACTAAAATTTGGTAGAGTTGACTAAGATAAGGCGTAGTTGACTAAAATAAGGGGTAGTTGACAAAAAATATGCCCAGTAAGCTAGAAATATGCGCAGCTAGTTAAAAATATGCGCAGGTAGCTAAAAATATGCGCAGCTAGCTGAATTAAGGTGTTGTTGACTAAAATAAGGCCTAGCTAGCTAAAAACCCGAACAAACCCGAACAAACCCGAACAAACCCGATAGCGGAAATAAGGTGTAGTTGACTAAGATAAGGTGTAGTTGGCTAAAATAAGGGGTAGTTGACAAAAAATAGGCCCAGCAAGCTAAAAATATGCGCAGCTAGCTCAAATCAGGTGTACTTGACTAAAATAATTTGACAAAAAATATTGCTCATGCCAAAAATTAACTTCCAGCAACAAAATGGCAAAAGTAATGCAGAGTCTAATGCGGCCTCTAAAGAGAGCGTTTATTTCTATTAAAAATTTAATCAAGAATAAAGCTAGAACTTTACAATCGCTTTAATTAAGATAATAAAAATGATATATCTGCATTAAAGTATTTAAAGATATATCGTTATTTCATATAAAAGGCAGGTGATGAAATTATTACAATTATACACAGTTAAGAACAAGAATTTCGCGTTTCCGATTCACAAGAAACACAAATATGCATAAAACATTACCCGGTAGACACAAAATAATTATCCTTATTTAATTTAATCAGCTGATATTAATTAAACATATTTATACGGGAGCTGGACTGACTGCATTTTTCAGTTTTCTCATATCTATAATCAACGGATTGCAGATTCTCGAGCTCATTGCAGCAATATTAATCAAATAGATGTACCTTAATATCTATAAATTTCCTTGTCTCTCATTACGGTTTTAAATGGTATTTGGATGAATGTGCACGTGCTTCTTTTCCATCCGCAGTAATTAAAATGATTTGTTAAGTAGCTGTGTTGCGAAGTTTTGCATGCAACATTTAACAGAATTACCATATAAGTAGTTTAGTAACTGTCACGCCCAAAGTTTTTCGAAAATTCATCCTATTACCATCTGATTTCGTAAATTAAATTTGATTTAACGGTTTGACGGATCAATTTGAAAATTTTTAAAAATATTTTCATCCGTGCAGTGCTGCCGCGTCTTCTAGAAATTATAATCAACTTTGATAATTTAAATAGAACATCCCATGTAGTATTTTTTTTTAGAATCCCTATTAATTTCTTAATTCCCATTACATGTTCCTATACCTACAGGGTGTTATGGAAATGACTTATTCTATTTAAATGGGTGACTCCTTGGGTGTCCTAGAGAAAGACTTTTTTAAATCGAATATCTAAATACTAAGGTAAAACCTCTTTTTACCCACATACTGTCGCGCCGTTCCATCTGGATTCATTTAGCAACAATGTGGGTCTCTAGAGTATGCTAACAGTGATGTCAGATCACACCGCGCGTCTCGCCCTTGTTGCTTCAGTATGTTTCGAGACTCGGGGATGAAATGATGATGTCGAGGGTTCCACTTGCTTGACGTATACGAATTTTAAACGTTTTGTTATACCCGAGTATGTACGTTAAAAGTGTAGTTTTATTTTTCTAAAAAGTTTGAAAAAGAAGTGATAACGCGCGTCAAAGAAGTCTTGTTGTCAAAAACTGAACACGGGCTTTTACAATTCTATGTTGCAATATGACAACACCGCCTATAATGCGCTAACCTCTTTTGAACCTCGAGACTGCCTCAATAAACAATTGATTGCGAAAGTCCTCAGGAGCGGCCACGTAAATTTTGAGATTTCATATGAAGTGTATAATTTCGCTTAATAATTCAAAGCGCCATTTATGGTTATTTATTTTCATCTCAGGATTTGTCGGTTTAAATATAATAAGTAATTTCCATAACACCCTGTATCTGTTATCATTCTCGAGATAATAATTAATTTAACTTTTTTTGTCCTTCGAAAAGGGCAAAATAGCGAATTGAAATTTATTATTTTTTGAATAGGAGATCGTTTTGCAAACATTATAATAAAATCAACGTATTTTTCCGATATTTAATATTAAGGATGAGAAATTTTTAAATTGACACTCTGTATATTAAGAAAAAAAACTGTGATCTTCATTTTTTGGTATCTACTGCAAACATCCACCGATTATAAGAAGAAGAATTTTCTATTTGGTGATATAAAGCCGATATGCCATATTTTAAAACTTAATAGATAATAAAAAAAATAATAGACTAGCTCGATTTTGTTAATTGGTACATTTTCTTAGAGATAAATATTTTTTATGACTTTTAAGAAGTTTTAAGGTGATTCTTCTTACACTTTAAATATAATTTATTAAAGTTTAACATGCAACACCTCCAGCTTGTTCGTAAAAACATTAGACGAATAAATATGGATATTCTTTTCAATTTATAAAAAAATATTATGGCTCTCATTCGTAATAAAATATATCGGTGAATTAAGTTATAGACATTTGTCTGATTAACTTTTATAACTCAATTAAAACGATACTATAGTTTTTAATTTTATGATAATGGCCCTGAATATTATATTCCTAGTTTTGTTTTTAGAGACAGAAGAATTTATTATTAATATGGGAATATTATGGCGTGACGGAATATATAGAAAATAAATATTTATCGCAAAATATGCGTAAAAATAATTTTTTTTTTAATATACAAATTTCACTAACAGAAAATAAAATAGGTTAATAGCAAGGATTTTAAATCAAGGATTATACGGCTTTAGTTCACAGTCTTTGAAGAATGAACAATTCACATTCTTAGGTTGGTTGTAATCGACTTTCCAGAAAAACAATCGGGAAGCTCTGAAAATTAGTATAATTTTTCTTTGTCGTTTTCTGTTAATTCGACAAAGACATTGATGAAGACTTTCGAGCGTTCGGAAAGTACTTTTTATAAAGCGCTTGTTGGAACTGCTGTTTTTCATACCTGCTTTCACGTTTGCCACTACCGGATTAACAACTGTCATATTTGTCATTATTGTTTAATAAAATTCTTTGTTGTTTTTCAGTGCTTATGTGTTAAATTGTTCGTGTAAAAAATAGTAATTCTTAACTCTATATGGTAAGACCACATATATATTAACAATATATTGGCAATACCATCTGCAATTATGTCCCTGTTATGGGCATCGAAGGGCGCGTTGTGAGTTTGCGCAGTTCCGAAATTTCCTTTTGAAAGTAAACATTTGACAGGACCGGATTTCAACTTTTTTAATATAAATTTTACTGGTTAGTTAGAGAAAAATTTCGATTAGTTCGATTTAAGACAGCGTTCCATGTATACGATATGATGATCCGACGGTGCCCTGATTGGTGTATACTTTTGGTGCCACATTCCGTCCGAATATTTGTAATAATCGACACGATGAGCTTTATTTTAACTTTCATCGGACGTCGTATGTTCCTTAAGCTCACTTTTTTCTAAACCAAAAATGAAGAATGAATGACTATATTGACTAATTTGGGAATTATTATCAGCTACTAATGCACCAAATTAAAAATACATTAATTTTAAGGTTAGGTAGTGACCACATATATATTATATTGTATACGAGTGACACATTCTTCTTTTTTTACAAGCTTTTTAGTGAAATTCGGTTCCGAAGATCGGATAATGTGATAAGCAAAATATTTTCGTATATATGTACCTACATACCTGAAATACTTTATACCTGATATTGATCCACGACTTTTGCAAAAAAGCACCATGCAGTTGTGCCCTTTCATCTTAAACTAAACAAGCCACTAACCTACCAAACAGCGAATCGAATCACCACAAATTAAAAACTCCTTTACAAAAATTCTTGTTTGTAATGAAAGTTTATAAGCACTAATATACCAACAACAATGTGGATGAACCACTTTTTATTCTGTAATTTGAAAAAAGCATCCAGAACCAAAGATGGCGACGAATAACAACAAACAAATAAGGCCGGGCCGGCTCTGACGCGATTGATAAAATTTCCACCCTACTGCGTAAACTCAATAGGCCCGCGCCATCTCCCATAGGTGGGACACTTTTTGTTTTTTGGAACGTTCCCATTGGCAATATACTGTTTATATATATATGTGTGTGAGACTGCCGCAAGCAGGATAAGAATATAGACTTTTGAGTCACGTCCGTCGATTATTTGTTTTTCCTAACCAAGATATATTAAACCGATCAACTATCATAATGAAAACAGAAACAGACAGAAGATAAAAGAGATTGGGATTCTACAGATAAAATCGCTATATTGTTGTTTTTATTTTCGTAATAACAACAGGCATCACATTGACAGATACAAAACTGCATTGGCGATTGACACAACGTAAATATGCCGAGACATATTTCCTCCAAGAGTGACGCTCAGCAACTTAATCGACGACCTGCCGTGACCATATCCGGACCTGAAATGTCCTTTTTAGAGAAAAATGGGTTTTCTGAGACTTACACCCCAAGACAAAATTTTATCCAGGTCTTTGTTGAGACGTAATACATCATGCTGTCTGCGAAAATGTGAGTCGACAGCCAACGTTTGAGGCTTCCAACTGAAAGTTGAGACAAGTATGCTTTAGCCAGAAAAGCTATATATCGGATTTTTGGTTTCACTAGGTCTATCAAATTTATGTAAATGAAGAATAATAAAAAGGGTTATGCATAATTCCGCTTACAATATTTAGAACCAAAGTATTCCAATATTTAGAACCAAAATAAGAATTTTTTTACAATTCTCACATGAACATTCTTTTCCAATCCTCGTCCTTCAGTCCATACAGTTTCTCACATATTTTAAAATTTAATATAATCAATAACAAAAAATTAATGAGCTGACGCAGTTTTGTTAATTGGTGAATTTTTCAATAATAAATTATTTTATCTGCTTTCAAAATTAAATTGATGTGCTCCTTACTCGTATAATACATATATATATATATATATACAGGGTGGCCCATGGAAAACAGTCCAGCAAGGTTTACGGCTGTGTAAGTGAAATTAAAAAAAAAACTCGGACCCGTAAACTTGTGTTTTCAGGGGGACACGTTTCACTATTAATTTCATCCCTGTAACCTCAACCCCCCTAGCGGGGGCGGCTACTGCCCTTGTTTTTTCAAATGGGAATGGGTATGTTGTGATACATCTTTTTAAAGTGCATTAAATTCTCTTTAAAATGGCGCTTTGATTTGTAAATTTGAGCTACGCACGCTCGTGCAGCTTAGATCTTTCATCAGTTATTATATTATTTCCTGTAATGGAAAACAATATTTTTCTCTTCATGTTTTCTTCAGCATTAACTTCTTTTAAAATATTATCAATGTTTCAATTATTTCAAATCTGTACTTGCCTGTTGGAGTGATTTAGACTATATCAGACCGCCGTACCATGCAGGTGTCATTCAACGCAAGCTCATATCGTCGCTATTATCGATTATTGCAGCTGCAACATAAACGCACTATAAGAAACGTGAAGTTTTTTTAAATCAGTACTATAAATAATATTTAATTATTATATTATTTGACAATATTGACCGTTAAAACATGACTATTCTAGGCGCCACTGTACTCTGATCCTCTTATAGACCAATATATTTATAAAGATTTATAAAATTAAGTATATATACCCATGTAAGGCTTATAAAATGCCCTCCAATTTTTGTGATATTTTTTAATGGATCTATAGTCTTAGCAGAGTAGACAGTAATTAGCTTTTGGCGGTTTGAATTCCATTCAGGATTTTAATGAATGGGTTCGAAAAGCAGGAAGTGAGAATATTATTCGAGAGAGATGATGATTTATTCGTTGAATTAAAGGCAACACATCACAGATGAATGGGACTATATTTGATACGTACTGTTAAAACACCATTAAGTCATGCGTTCAGGGGCGGCACTTCATAGGATTTGATACCCGGCAATATATTATAGTATTAAATTAAGAAGAGTACGTTTTCGTGATTAAATAAATGATAATAAAAAATAATAACTACGCATGCCAAGAACCACATTGTATGTACATATTCACGAAATTTTTTTTTATTTGGGCTTATCCTTCACCAATAATCACAGTTTAGTACAAGACAGAGAAAAAGAGTATTAAAACTTGATTCTCGCACGGTTTTGATTGTCTTTCTCATGGTGATTATTGGTGAAGGATGGGCCCAAATAAAAAACATTTTTCAGGCAAAAGATGTTTATTTTTGGTCGGAGAACACGATACGCCAATAAAAAATATGGGGTTCAATTTTAAAATCTTAACTTACCCCCACCCGCGCCCTGGTGTTGAGGGTGGTTAAAATTGCAAACTATTCCTCCTTCAAAACCAAACAACTTTTCCCCTAGACATTTTCCGCTGCAATGCGATGCGCCGGAGTTATTCCGGGGTACCGACCTTTTTTCAACACCGTGTATATATGAACGCTGCTTCCTGATGGATGACCAGTCCGGGTCTGTCCGTCTGGTGTGATAAATATCTAATCAATGAAATTTACGAAGGGTTATTATTATCATATACCCTCTGGTGGCACACCTATTTAACTAAAATGACAGACTTCATAAAATTTGTTCAAGTTACATTTTACAATACGTTGAAATAGATCTGGCATAGGTTGTATCATCGTTTTTGGCATATGAAGAAAAGTCACAGGAACATTATCGGACCTGGTACAACTACTAAGAAAATAATATCATGTGGTCTTAATTTTGTGGTTTTTCCGTGTTTTTCGTGTTTTGTATCGTCTCTGGTAGGTACATTAAGTAAAAAACTAACACTTGTTTTGCAAAAATGCTTGCTAGGACGACATGTGGATATATTAGAGAACCCCCGTGTTACTAGTGATAACTGTTATGTTTACTTCATTACTAAGAATCTACATGTTATATTCACGGTGAGATTGTTGAAATTTTGCGGGCATTTGCCTTGCCAATATAAGTTACCAATTCTTGTTTTCAATGACCTGGGAATTTTTTTGGACGATATAAAATTTTTTGTATTTTCTGTTTTGCTATGTTCGAAATACATTAATAATCGATACTTTGGTATATGAATGTGTTATATTATATAAAAAAACAGTTTATCACTTTAATGGCCATAAAATACCTATAAATTTAAAAGTTTTTAAATTTTGTAAAAATAATTTTATCTATCGATTTAGTTTTATTTGTTTTTAATACAATCTCCGCTGGGAATATTCTTCTTAGCTTAATTAATTTTTTTTTATAATAACAGTAATGGTATCTTCCAATGACCCTGCAGTGGTGGTTTTATATTTACCCTGCTGCACTGGATATTTCTAAAGCCTTTGATCGTGTTTGGCATGAGGGACTTCTAAGTAAACTGCGATCATATGTTATGCTAAGTAGATTCTGTGCATGGTTGACTAGCTTTCTTCGATTGACGGATTTCTCTAAGACACCTTCACTATCAATGCCGGTGTTCCTCAAGGGTCCGTATTGTCTCCCACTCTCTTCTCACTCTACATTAACGACCTTCTAGTGAAAACGAAAAATCCGATATTTAGTTTTGCTGACGATAGCACATTTATCTCATCTTTCTCTTTTTTTTTTATATATATAATAATATAATTTAACAAATATCGGCTGCCGACGCACATCTTCGCAGACAGCATGAAGTATCACGCCTCAACAAAGACTTGGAAGAAATTTTCGCTTGGGGTGACAGTAACCAAGTCGAATTTAACGCTAAAAAACCCAGGCAGCAGTTTTCTCTAAAAAGGTTAACATTACAGAACCGGATATAGTCATGGACGGACACGCAATCCCACTGGCTTCATCTATTAATTTGCTGGGCGTCAATCTGGGAGGAAATATGTCTTCTCATAACTACGTTGTGGCAATCGCCAAGATAGCTTCTCAGAAACTTGCTATACTCTTCCAAACCACAAAGTTGTACACACCTCAACAGCAGCTCAGCACCCAAACATACTCTTCGGCTACTGGATTCCATCAAAAGGAGGACTATTCGTCTGATTGGAGACCACGAGCTGACGCAGAACTTCGACAGCCTAGAACATCGAAGACAGGTTGGGGATTTGACTCTCTTGTACAGATATTTTCATGGAAAGTGCTCGGCCGACCTTGCCCTCTTAATTTCGCCCAGAGCGGCGAATAGCAGAAATACACGACGAACCATTGCCGCCCATCCATATGTGGTTAAGCTTAGTACTCCTCGAACGTCATTATTTAAGAATTCTTTCATCTGGAGGACTTCATCCTTATGGAACGACCTTCCCGAGGTCTTTTTTCCCAACGAATCTAACCTCCAACGATTCAAAACCAACGTGAATCGCTTTTTGCGCACACGCACCACTCCCAGAGTGCCCTAAAGGATTTTTCCTATAGTGCTTGTGTTTGATCATAAAAAAAATACGACCAATAAAACTAGAAACATTAAAACTACAAATATTATTTCTTAAATACCTTCCTACCGCAATTCTACTGTACAGTACTCAAGGCAAATCATTTAATTCCACAACTGTCGATTTTCGCCGGTTCAGCCAATACTCTTTGCACTATTAATAATAATTAAAAAACCTCATTAAACTCGCAAACAGCTGATGGCTGCCTGTGCCCTCTCTCACCTGCCGAGCAGAGGCATATCTTTTAATTAGTGATGCCATTGGATGTATTTTTTGAAAATGTCGGTTACCGCAACCAACGCTAACAATTACTTATAAATTTAACCGATTACTATCCAACATATTTTGCGTGTGAGATTGCTCGTAAAATAGTTGATTGCACAATTTGCTACCTATTGCCAACTATTTGCCAAAGAGCACAGTTATGGAAAAAAATGTTGGATAGTTTAATCCATTTAAATTTATAAGTCGAGTGATATATATAGTAGAAATTATTTTAATAGACAGAAACCCCAATAAAACGTGCAACAGAGAACGCTATAGGGTCTAATCCTCTTTCTTTCTTCTAAACAAATCATACACATGAAATCAGCAAGTACCAAGCCTCATTTGGCTATCTTTATCCGATATGAGAAATTAAAGCGGAACAAAGAACCTTTTTCAGGTACCCCAAAATTGCAGGTACGGCCGAGGAATTTTGGGGTTTATTCGACATTAGACTGCAATATTTGGTGCAAACTGTTCAACACTGAGACACGAAAAACTATTTTAAAACGAAATTTTCAAAACGAAAAAGAAAATAGCCTTCAGCCAATTTCAGCTGTGAAATGCACTGCAGCAACCTGTAAGATTAATGAGACAAGTGCTTCAACCAGAAAACAAGGGCGGATCCAGAACTTCGGTTTGGGGGGGGTAAAATTTCGTTTGGGGGGGGTCATGCATGAAAAAATTACGAAAAGTAATACGCTGCCGCGTTAGTTAAACCGGTATATATGGTATTTTTCGTGTTAAATTGATGATTAGGGGGGGTCATGACCCCATGACCACCCCCTGGATCCACGCTTGCCAGAAAAGCTGATATAATTTCCTGGCTAAAAAGCAAAAATATCAATGTTATGGAGAACGCATTCAAACCCGAATTGCTACAAATAGTAAAACAATTAACAACAATTAAACGTTTCTGAAATAATACATTCCGGATCTGACCACAGATACTCATCAGGATACAAAATACACCCTCATATTCCATTAGGTCTCTCTTCCTCAGGTACACGTTTGGGTACCTGGTAAAAGATAGAACACTAAGACTTATGTCATTTATTATTTTACTGTTTTTGAAGGGCGTCAACTGGACATTCCCTTTAATTTATTCTTGCTTGTGATTTGTATGAAACCAAAGAATACCCTGTAGCGTTCTCTGTTGCACGTTTTATTGGGGTTTCTGTCTTTTTCCAATAATTCCTACTATAGCTAGATTATTTTCTGAATAGCTTGAATGACAGCCACAAGAAAGAATTTTATTGAATAACATTGACATTTTGAAATGTATTTGCGATTAAACGGGTCTTGGGATTTAACCACTTATCTAAACAAAATTTATTTAAAAAAATGGTGATGTCTGATTGGTCTATTTTACAATGAGGGAAATAATCATGGTAATTTTCACTTTTAGGCCCGGTACTTTTGTGCAACTAGCCGGATTTATTCTGCTGAGTAAATTTTAGCTAAGGTAGATGTACCAGTACCTGACCTTTTAAGGAGAGTTATCCATGTTTATGCTTCACACATAAATATTTTAGACTTTCATTATAGAAATTTCGGTTTGTTTACGCCTTTCTACTGTTATCCATAATTAAAAGCCTTAAAAATGATATTCTAGATTGTTTTTCAAAAATAATAGCATAAATTTGTCATGTTGGCAGGTACGCCTATAGATGATCCTCAAAATTGAAGGGGGATCTAAAGCTGACCTGTGTGGTTCCAGTAGGTGACCGTAATTAAAACTACCTAAAAGTTAGTAAAACCTAAAGATTTTTTTAAATACGAAATCTTACAAAATGTAATCTAAGGTACTAATATTTATAAAAATTGAGCAAAAATAATTAGATACAACTGTAAAAAAATACAATGAAAAATCAACAAATTCCCATTTAAAAAAAAAGTTGCCGTGCGCAGGGCACCACCTGAACACCGCAAGTGAAAAAACCTGCGCCATTCGATTTCCCCCTCAAAACTACGAAAATGATCTGAGGAGGTCGAAATCAAAAAAATGCAATCTGGTGTTCGGGGTTTAAAAAGACACCCTGTATACACTTTTAGTTTAGTTACTGTAGACATTTCCTGGGCATTAATTGTTATTCCTGCCAGATTCTGTGTCGACACAATATTTTGTTCAATAGTACCTATTATTTATTATTTTGTTCAATATTTTGAACTTTGTTCTACCCGCACCATAACTCAAGTTTTGCATATTCTTTTTAAAAGTTTTTCTAGATTATTTTCTGCAATTTCTCGTATTTCTGACGGAGTACAACTTTCTTCCTGACTCATTTTTATTAACTTTTTATGAAATTATAAAAGTATTGCCAACCCCAAAAGAAAATATTAATTCAAATGGAAAAAATGTACTATATTTTCAGACTTTAAAGACCCAAATAGAAAAGTATTATAAAATATATGGTTCATAAGACAATTCGAGCATTTATTTTGTACTTGCCTCGCGGGTCGTTTTCCAAATTAAACGCGTGTCTTATGAAACTTTTACCTTAATATACTATTTGCTTGCATTGTGCTTTTTTTCACGCCGTAATTTTCTACTTTATAGGTGTTGGGAGATTTGAATTCATCATCTGATGATATTGACAATATCAACAAAAAAAATTGTATTTATGACTACTGCCACAACATTTAAATTATTATCTGCCAGATAACTTTACTTGAAAATACCCAAATAAGTTATTTTTCAGATTGCAAATGCTTATTTATATCTAACAAATTGTTATCAGATAGTGAAAATGTATATGAAAGTGAAAGAACCGGGCCTTAACGGTATTATCAATAGAGTCATGGTAATTTTACAATAAATATTTTCCTGTCCATGACAGAGACCGTTATACATCCTCATTTACCTTTTCCGAATTCTAATACGGTTATTAATGAGTTCCTCTTAATGACCATATTTAGATAAGTAAAATAATTAAATTCCTAATATTAATTTGCATGGGCACGCGCTTCCTCTCCATAAAATTGGTCCAAGACTGCTATGGCTTCCTGCAGACGTCTTTGCAAATACAGTTACTGCAGGAAATATTAATCTAATGCGATTTAATTATTATTAGTCAAATTTGAATAATTTTACATCTGTTACGTACTTAATTTTTAAGTAATCAATTAGAATAATAATTTATTTAGTTTCTAATGATTTATTTACGTTCCTTTTGTACAGAACATATACTTATGTATTTATTATTACTCGTAAGAACTAGGATATTTCTCTTATATTCGACACGACATCGTCATTCCAATCAGGCATGAAATTATTTGTCATTAGTTTTATGTTTAACTTCTTGGGGGTTTCAAGTGGTATGTGAATGATTAATTGTATAATACTATTTCAATATATGTCGATATAAATGCAATTGTTAATAATGGCAACGTTGTAAAGCATCTTTACTAGTGTTGTTTGTTATTGAAATAACCGACATCGCTCGATTATTAAAAAAACCGCTCGAGTTATCTATTCAGGCGAAAACCGTCGCTCGTCACTTATTATCTTTCACTCGATACCGGCGGTTCGCTTGACGCCGACGGAAATGCACCGCTGTAGTGTGATCGTATATTCGAACATTTTTTCGCTGGATAGGAAATACTCTAGTTATAAATTCAGGCAAAAAAACGACAAATATCGCCTGTCACTTGATACCCGACCTTCGTTCTACGAGCCGCGCCATCCGATGTGGCGACGTTCGAGTTTGACGCTGAGCAGGTAACACGACATACGTCTTTCTTAAAGGCACATAAACGAGAAGGTGCATATAAAAAAGTATGCCAAATCCCTTAGCGGAGTCATTGCGACATGGGTTTTGTAAAGTTTTGTTTTAACTGGCTAGCCAGCGGCGTAGTTTAGGTCTCCGATTGTAAATATTAAAAATTTAAAGGATATAATTTAAAATTTTTTATTTACTATAAACTCGAGAAACCTTCTCAAAAATAACATAATAATAGAAATTGTTAATGAAAAATAACAAAACGAACAAAATGGTTAACAAAATATAAGTATAGGAAAATTCGTTGGTAATCTTATAGTAAACATTTTTAAATCTAAACAGCTATTAAGCTCAAGAAGACTTCTTAAAAATAACATACATTATATAAAATGTTAATGGAAAATAAGAAAACGAGCAAAATAGTTAACAAAACATAGGTATCGACAAATTTTTTGGTAACGAAAAGTAAACATTCGTAAACATTAATAACTATGAACAGGAATTTAAAAAAATAATAACCAATTTTCTTATTTTGCCAGTCGCGTAACTAAGCCTAAATTTTTGAAGGGCATACAGTGGGCACCTGATAATTTAAAGTGAAAGAATTTAACAAGCTATTTTAAATATCTACTTATTTTATGCTCGTAGATTGAGAAAGATGTGAAGAAAAATATCTCTTGGTAATAATTTTTGTTCGGGTTCAAAAGCACAATAATAATAAACCCGGACAATAAATACATATTTGGGTGATTATTTGCAGTTTTTTTGTTTGGTATCGAGACACATCGTAAAAATTCATTATTCACAAATAAATAAATTTCTGGAATTTTTTTGGTGGCTACTACAATTTTTTAGCTAAACCTGTTAAGTCAAGTTAAGTGACAGCAATTATCACACATCAGATTGCTAGATGAGCTCCGACTAGAATCTAAATACTGGTTCAATTACTTAATAACAAGAACAAAAATTAGTCGCAAGAACCGCCAAACATTTCAAAATAACCACTAGACTGTACACGCAGTAAAAATATCTAGAAGGTCTGACTTTATTCAAGCTCAACAATAGGTTGTGCAAATTTGATAAGTCCGACAAAACTTAAAACTAAATTTTGCGCACGCAAGCTGTAATGTAAAGCCCGGTTTACACGCAACATTTTATAGTAAGATTTGTTGGTGTCGACAAATCATCGCAAACAAAATGTTGCAAATAAAGCGTGTCTACACTGCAACGATTTCTTGTTTTCGTATATTCTGGTCGTTCTGATTCTCATCATGGCCAATTCTTTTATGTAAACAGTTCTTTTTTTAATTACCATGTCTCTTGTCGCTGCGGAGTCTACTTCTTTGAATTTGGCAATAAAAATTTCGTAAGCCTGATTTTTTATAACGGTCACTGTATTCTTTTGACTTTACTCGGCACAAGCACGGAAATCTCTTGTATATTTCAATATACTTGGAGAGAAACTCACGTGAACATTGCCAAAGGTCTGACATTACTGAAATAGTCCGCAGACAAATCGAGCAGAAGTGTTCACACGTTACGACTTGACTGTGTAAACCTCCTATGTCTATGCACAAAAGCTCAGTCTTTCAACTCCGTTTTTTGATATTTGTGCAGTTCTAAAATTCGCTCAAATGTGCCATCTACCGCACATCGGTTTGCTTGCAACGTTTTGCTGACGCCAACAAATCGTACTATAACATATTGCGTGTAAACCGGGCTTAAGACGGGGCGCGTCTATATGGGCCTTAATATCATTTGAAAAACATTGTTGCCAACTGTAAACTTGACATTAATTTCAATCGACTCAATTGTAAGTCAAATGTCGTTACTGTCTAACCAACTTTTTCCAATATTGATATGAAAATCAATGTTTAATCCAATTATTTCAACATTGACTTCAAACTAATGACATTGCAATACACAAATATATAGATTGAATAATTGCGCATGCATAAATTAAATTAATACATAAAAACAAGAAGTCCACATACGATTAGCTGCAAAATTAAAATAAATAATAAATAAACGCAACTAACTGCCCACGATATGAGCTAAAAACTATATTACATTCCGTGTAAATGGATTTATTAACACGTTAGAAATTTTTAAACACGTCGATTATCAATATTAAAAGATATCTACATAACATTTATAACAAAAAAAAACTATTTAGAATTCAACGAATTATTTATAGCGGCTTTCTTTTTAATATATTCTATAGATAATCTCAATTTGACACAAATGGTGAAAGATGATATCAAATTCAGAAATAGACCATATCTTTTATGTAAATAAATCCGAAGTGATACAAGGTGTGTCATAAATAGTGAAATTGTGAATGCTTGATAAGACTCTGTTAATTAAATTTTAATCAATTATTCAAATTTTAATCAATATACACTTTGATTTGTATGATGTAAATTAGGAACCGTCATAACTTTCGAACAGTACTTCGATAGATTTTTCTGTGACATTTTCTATAAAAAATAATAAAACTACAAATAGAAAAATGTACATTTCTAACCTACGACTGCAAACAGTCTTTCCCACCTCTTTCGGTCAGTATTGCAGCATAGCCAGATTGACATATTTATCGCAAAGGTACCTTGCAAAATCCCAATTAAAAATTTGTTAATTTGACAATTACAACTGATTTAAGGTTAATCCGCAATTGCTCTTAAAATAAATTTATTTAACAATAATTTTACTATAAACTGTGAAAAGACGATGAGAGATTCTTTAAAAAAATATTATTATACTTAAAAGTATCAAACGAATCTTTTATTTCGTTTCAAAGTAATAAAGTGTAAATAAATCGCCTAGGAAACCAATATCATCCATGGTGTGTTATATATTTAAAAAAAAATTTTAGATTAAAATATACAGGGTGTTCCATTTAAAAAAAATGAGGTTAGGTCTGATAACTTTTTTACCTGACCTCGTATACTTATTCTGAAAACGACAGATTATTCAACAATCAATATAAAGAAACTTTTGTATACAATATTTTTCTGTATCTCTTTTAACTAAGAAAATATAGGGTAATTTTGAAATTGTCAATTTTTTCATTTTCCCCCGTATCTTTTAAGCGAGCGAAAATTTTCAAATTTTGATTTTACCATTTTAAGTTTGACCCAAAATGACACCTACATTACTTTTTTGATAGCACTAACAATTACGGAGATGCCATATAAAAGTGTCGAAAATGGGACATCCTGTATATGAAATGTTTTTGTAAAATTTACTAAAAACTTTTGTAAAATTTACTACAATCTTTGACGCACGCGGTCTCCCAAACGGCCACTCATTCAAGTGGTGCATTTAATGTAGGAGAAATATTATTTCTCCTAATATTGGATTTTAATTGGTGCCATATTAGTTCAATAAGATTGAATATACAATAGTACGGAGGAAGACGCAACACTGTATGTCCATTTTCTGCTGCAAGTTTGTCACACTCGTATTCCTTATTTATTTTAAAAGCTTTTAATACTTCTAGCAGTTCTCGTTTTTTGTAAGTTTCTTCAAAATATAAATCATTTTCAATCATAAAATTTTGAATTTCTGCTTTTGTATTATTAGAATTGGGAATGATTTTTGCTTGCCGACTATGATAACTAGCATTGTCCATTACAATGGCGCTATTTTCAAGTATATTTTTAAGGAGTTTATGTTTAAACCAATCTTCAAAAAGTTGTGCGTCGGTATCTTGATGGTAATCTAAAGAAGAATCTGCTATGTTATTAGCTGATGCTTCTAAATGTGCCAGAATAACCCCGATTTTTTCTAGGATTAACAGGTTTAAGTACTATGTCTCTTACCGAAGATTAAGGAGTTTTTGTCAAAGTAGACGTCTCTGCTAAAGCATCCATCGAATTAAAATTTCAACTCAACAACGATTGATACACATTTTTAATTATTAGTTTCGAATCGGTAAATAAATGCTTTCTTTTAAACATGACACTTGAAGATGTCCCCCTATCAGCACAATTCCAAGGACGCCACATTCTACCACTAATAAGCCTAACTAAAAATTGCTCGCCGGAAAACCACCAAAGATTAAAATTATTAAAAATCACTTTGTATTTATATATGCATCAGGCATAGATATAAATTGAATTTGTATACCTGGTCCGGCTCTGCTCGAAAAGGTTTTAAAATTTGGGATTTCCTTATTTATTTTATGGTCCAAGGGATAATGAGGTTTTATTGCAGTCAAAAGATCAACGGTATAATTCTGCAAAAACTATAACCTCGCGTTGCATAGCTTGTCTGTTTCGATCGAGGTTATGTTCACTGTATAAGTTCTCTACCGATTATTTGGTACGATGATCGAAATCCCAAGGATCCGTTGCATCTGATTTAAGCCTTCTTGTAAAAAGCATTTTTACAACACGTCATTTAAACATGGTCATTTTTACAATAAAGTTACTTGAAAGTACAATAATAGTCGAAAATAAGATATTAATGAATAATTTGAATACCAGGTGACGCAAGCTCAACTTCGTTGTTCGAGCGTGAACTCTAAAAATTGATTTTTTTGTACTAAATGACATACGTCACGCCGAAACAGAATTAAACTAAGTTGTAATTGATTCAAATAAATATGTGTCATTTTCAGAGCTCAATTTTTCCGCAACGTTACCCAGGTAGTATCACCCCCTAGGTGGTAAAGCACCGTACCATGACCTGGTACCATAAAAACCCACCTAGATGGGATTACTATGCTTAGCTGCCCGTGTAAACTGCTGTGATATACCTGCACAACGTGTTCGTAGAGTGGAACGGATTGTTTTAAGATTAGTTTTTGATTTATTTATTTATAGTGTTTGTGAATATTTATATAGAAACAAGAATGCGATGAAAGCTTCTTCTTTGCCTTTCGACAATATGGTAATTATTGGTTAATTGACCGAGAGTAATTTAGAATTTAGCAGGAGTTAAGTTTTTGATTAAAACCACTAATTTCTTGCTGAATGAAATTATCGGTACATCAGCTACTGCTATATCAATTATTAATTTTTAGCCCAGATAACCGTAATATTTAAGCAAGAAGATAATAAAGCAGCATACCTAAAACATGAACGCTAAGCCAGTAGCGTCAATTTCAAAATAATTGTGAAGTTATCTGACAATCACTCGACATATACATCCCGGATGTGATCCGAGCTTGATTGAAGCAAAGACAAAAAGAAGAACGGCACGTTGTGCAGAGAGGAAGACCGAGAAGAAGTGAAGCACAAAGCCGAGGTCACGAAGAATCATGGCTCACGTGCCACCCAGGCACGTGCAAATAGTGTTTGTTCGTTGCACAATGGGTTTGGTTAAGCGTTAAGATCAACATTGGGTGCGATATTTGTAGTTTTTGCTTTATTTGTAAACGGTTTCTTTAATTGCATTTCACGGAAAAAGATTAATTGGTTAGTGCGATACCTCGCAGTTATTGCTCTGTGGTTTCATCAATTTTATTTCAATTACAAAAAGTTGGTGTTTACGGAACAAGGATTATGAACATGAAGGTTGTAATTTGTTTGCGGCAAATACAGGGTATCCGGTAAGTTAGGAGGTACTCTCGAGATCATACAGAGCAGGTCAAAATAACCTAATTCGTCATAGAAAAAATTCCAAAAGTGATTTATGGACAGATAAGAACTCATTGGAAGCTAGAAATTTGCAGATGGTAGTATGATACAATATCTGGGCGATAAAGAAGAAGAGTAATTTTATAGATTACCATTATAATAAATAATAGACGGAGAAGGTTGCACCACTGTCTTAAAGGAAGATTGTGTCAAACCAGGGCTGTGATTTTGCCTTACCACAACAGTACATCTTTGTCTGGATATAACAACACAACTCAGTGGGGCGAATCCCCTTCGCAGAAAATTATCGTTATTTGATTAATGGACTTTTCATCCTCTTCCAAACACCAATTCTGACTCGACATTGCCTCCAATAACTGTAGACTGTTCAGCAGCTCTCTCATTTTAAAGATATACACCCTATCGGACAGCCAAGCTTCCCTTAAGGCTCTGAACTCCGATCGGTTTACATCAAAACTCACACTGCAATGCCAATAACCTAAAGGAACTGGCGGCCAGGGATAATAAGGTAGAACTCTTGTGGGTTCCTGGCCACTCTTGTCTAATAGGCAATGTAAAAACAGACGAACTAGCGGGGTTTCGCTCAAAATCCCAGAGGCCTTGAACCCGCCTTCGGGATATCAAAACAGTCAGCGAAAACAACATTAGATAGATGGGCGATAGAAGAACATCTTTCTCGATGCCAAGGGTTACCTCGTCAAATACATGCACATTGAAAAAACATCGAAGAAGCTATCGAATGGGATGCTACTCCTGAAGCGGTCCCAGTTGAAACAAGTGACTGGCTTGCTAACAGACATCTTCAACGTATACGAATCTACAATGGACCCATTGAATGCAGACTCTGCGGCGAGGAGGATGAAACTGAATGAATGAATGAATACCTTCGGGAATATTGAACGTGGCGACAACCTCCCGCATAACAGACTTGGTAGAAGGATATTGGACCTCATAGAACGAACAAATATTTTCTAACGATATCGAGGTACACAATAAGCCAGGAGGCTGCAGTAACTAACCAGCCATGGTGGTGAACATATCCCATTTTTCACAAAACTTGACTTATCCACTTATTCATGGACGGTACAGAAATGTTTCAAAGCCGAGTAGAACATAAAATAATAGATTAAAAGGTTTCAAAACCACTTTAAAAGTTGTTGTATTGTAAAATAGTTTTAAATAAGCTTTACTTATTACTAGAGAATACCATAACAAAGAGAAAAATTGGTTATCTTATTTAACGAAACTACTGGACTTGAATTACCTACGTAACCTATTATTCACAGAACAAACATATAATCATCAATCGAATTGTATGTTTAGTAGAAATGGTATTGAAACCACAATCACTAAGTGATCTTACGGTATCCGATATTGGGTGGCTATATCAGATATATAGGAATGTTGCAATCAAAACATATTGTGTAAGATATAAGCCGATAAATTGGACAAAATCCGATCTCGATTGATCTACATATAAGTACACCAAACATACGCAATCATTTTAAATTGCTTCTTTAAATGTCTGTTGTGTTTTATAGTTTGTTATTACCGGATAATTCGTATAATTTTAAGTGCAAACATGGGCAAAGATATTTTCTTTCATCTCATGATATCGTTACTGTTTTAAATAATACCTAACATTTGTGAAGGTAGCAGATGGGATTAAGTGAAAAGACGGAAATCAACAATAATGCGGAGAATTCCTTCTTGAGATATTAAGCTGTATTTTTTTATAATAAAAAGGTCAGCCAAACGATTGTGTTGGGGTTTTTTGTTGTTTCTAGTAACGAGCACATTATAAAATAGAAAGACTCCAAAAATACAACTATCTGGGTACCTGGATAACATAAAATAATGATCAAATAACAGTTTTCAACGTAAAAACAATTTTCCGTAACAAAACATGCTAGAACTAAGAGTGAGAGGGGGCGAAAACCTGGAAAAACTAAAGGAATGGGGAACATATGGGTAGAAGAACTTCATGGCTGAGAAATCTAAGGAACTGATTAAACTGCAATCTAATAGAACTTTTACGACCAGCGGCAAATAAAGTACATATAGGAGATGGCACTTGAACAAGAAGATTTCACATTGGTAAACAACAAGTGACCATTGTTTAGCTCCTGTACTTGCTTAGAGGTTTATTAATTTCAATTCTCTTTTCCTTGTTGAAAGGTGTTTACACTTTGACATTGATAATAAATAAATTTGATGAGCCATCAATCTCAGTGACCGTAATCACAGAAGTCTTAATATAAAATCTCCCGTTGAAACGATAGATATCAGGTCGCTAAGAACTAGTAGTAGATATAAAGAAAAATTAATACCAGGTTTATAATATCGCTGGATGAGGAACAGAAGGAAGATAGGAACGAAAAATTGCCGCAAAGGCCTCTATGCCATTAGAAAAGGTAATTCCCATAGACCTCAAAATTGGTTATCAATATCAAGCTCATTTTAAACATTTAAGTTAGTAAATAAGATCACATATTTCCAAAAGAACGAAAACATTACTCCGGCCGCTTCCCATAGCAAGCCCGCTCCAAAACCGTCTATGTATCCATTCTCCTTTCTTCTCTTCTTAATCTTCGTTCAGAAGCACCAGCATCTTCGGCTCCCCTCGGGCGGACTTGTATTGCTTCAGAAACCGCGCGGATGGTGCTCTGTTTTATTTTGTAACGATCGCGACCGGTTGGGTGTGGCCCCGGGCCCTGCGGGCTCGCATACAGGGCTACTGAAGAGTTAACTTATGGACAGAGAGGTACTGAGGGAATTTAAATTGGCCAGATATTTATAGGAATCTTCTTCGATTTATGTAAGTGGAATGGGGAAAATATTGAGAGATAATCGGCATGATTATCGAATGTAATACCACAAGATGTGTCGGGATTACCGAATAATACTTTTACCTGACACGAAACGCGTTTCGTGTCAGGTAAAAGTATTATTCGGTAATCCCGAAACATCGAGTTGTATTCAAAGGATTATACAACGAAATAAAGTACATATATCTTTCTGAGTTAAACATTTTTATTACAGTAATTATTGTTAATTACGAAATTACAATTATTATAGTTAAAACTTGAACTATTGGATAAATTATTATCATAGGTTGGAGGTGTTTGAAATTGGGCTTCAGCATCAGAAGTAGATGACGATGTATTTTCGGCTCTCATTTGCGACAAAATCTTCAGATGATGCTGCTCGCTGAGCTGGAGATAGGGAGTAACAGAATTTATAGAACTATGGCCCGTTATTTTGATAACTTCCTGGAGATTAGCACCTGAACTGCTAAGGGCACTTACTGTTGAAGCTCTATTAGAGTGATTCGTAATCTTTTTATTTTTCGTATCTAGGCCGATGTTGATTGCTCCCATTTTTGTCCAGTTTCTTATAATGTTAATACCTGCTGGACAATTCTTAAACCATGGGAAATTATCATTCTGTTTCCATTTCTGATTGACCGTCAAAACGAATCGATTAGTTTTAATGTTTTCGCCTCTTTTGGACATTAGCTTAAAATATAACCGTATTGGACATAAATCCGGATTCACAAGATTTTTTACAAGCCACTTACTTTCGCATGTTCGACTTGCTCCTCCTTGCGCCGTTTTAGAAAATATTGGGTTGTATTCCAGACGACCGGTACTAGACCCGTTATTATATTTTTCCTCCTTAAAATATTCCAACCAATAGCAAAAAAACTGCTTCATTTCCCCTCCATGCTAGTTCGGATGCAGCTATGTGGAAAAATTTCCGTTGAAGCCCATCTGGGGTATTTTCATCCAAACTAAAGGCCATTTTTTCTATTTCCTGTCTCGTCAAACCCGTGGAACTCTCCTTTCGTGCACCAGGTACCGCCTGCAACTCTTTTCGTTTTGCATTACGGGCAAAACGGGCGCTTTGAAAAACCATGTCATTGAATGGATCTATGTGGCGATTATATTTTTCAAAATATAGTTCCTGGAGCATTTTGGCCGTTTTGTTCCATAAAAGCTTGACCACACCTTCTTTATAATCGCTTCCGTCGTATTTTCGCATATTATATGCCCAGTCTTTTAATATGTTGCACAAATCCTTGTCTGTTGACATTTTCTCAATTTCGAAACTTCGCGCAAGGCAAAACTCAGTAAACTGCTTCCATACATATTTGTCGGAACGCTCGGTATTTTTGGGCTTCACATTTTTAATAGCATCGTCGACTTTAGACAACAAAATTTTACCAAATCTTTCTTTTGCCATTTTGTAACAAGAACTGACAGAAATTACTTCTGAAGTAATTTGTCAAAAAATGACAATTACAACAATGTGACCACCAAGTGATAATCACTTAAATGATTATCACTTATTAATCACATCCTTCTATATGGGAAAAATATACATGGAGTTGTATAATCGAATGTAATACCACAAGATGTGTCGGGATTACCGAATAATACTTTTACCTGACACGAAACGCGTTACTCGGCAACAACACTACGACTCCGAAGGAGGAGTAGTGTTGCCGGGTAACGCGTTGAGTGTCAGGTAAAAGTATTAGGTAATACCGAAACATCGAGTTGTATTCAAAGGATTATACAACGAAATAAAGTACATATATCTTTCTGAGTTAAACATTTTTATTACAGTAATTATTGTTAATTACGAAATTACAATTATTATAGTTAAAACTTGAACTATTGGATAAATTATTATCATAGGTTGGAGGTGTTTGAAATTGGGCTTCAGCATCAGAAGTAGATGACGATGTATTTTCGGCTCTCATTTGCGACAAAATCTTCAGATGATGCTGCTCGCTGAGCTGGAGATAGGGAGTAACAGAATTTATAGAACTATGGCCCGTTATTTTGATAACTTCCTGGAGATTAGCACCTGAACTGCTAAGGGCACTTACTGTTGAAGCTCTATTAGAGTGATTCGTAATCTTTTTATTTTTCGTATCTAGGCCGATGTTGATTGCTCCCATTTTTGTCCAGTTTCTTATAATGTTAATACCTGCTGGACAATTCTTAAACCATGGGAAATTATCATTCTGTTTCCATTTCTGATTGACCGTCAAAAAGAATCGATTAGTTTTAATGTTTTCGCCTCTTTTGGACATTAGCTTAAAATATAACCGTATTGGACATAAATCCGGATTCACAAGATTTTTTACAAGCCACTTACTTTCGCATGTTCGACTTGCTCCTCCTTGCGCCGTTTTAGAAAATATTGGGTTGTATTCCAGACGACCGGTACTAGACCCGTTATTATATTTTTCCTCCTTAAAATATTCCAATAGCAAAAAAACTGCTTCATTTCCCCTCCATGCTAGTTCGGATGCAGCTATGTGGAAAAATTTCCGTTGTAGCCCATCTGGGGTATTTTCATCCAAACTAAAGGCCATTTTTTCTATTTCCTGTCTCGTCAAACCCGTGGAACTCTCCTTTCGTGCACCAGGTACCGCCTGCAACTCTTTTCGTTTTGCATTACGGGCAAAACGGGCGCTTTGAAAAACCATGTCATTGAATGGATCTATGTGGCGATTATATTTTTCAAAATATAGTTCCTGGAGCATTTTGGCCGTTTTGTTCCATAAAAGCTTGACCACACCTTCTTTATAATCGCTTCCGTCGGATGTTCGCATATTATATGCCCAGTCTTTTAAAATGTTGCACAAATCCTTGTCTGTTGACATTTTCTCAATTTCGAAACTTCGCGCAAGGCAAAACTCAGTAAACTGCTTCCATACATATTTGTCGGAACGCTCGGTATTTTTGGGCTTCACATTTTTAATAGCATCGTCGACTTTAGACAACAAAATTTTACCAAATCTTTCTTTTGCCATTTTGTAACAAGAACTGACAGAAATTACTTCTGAAGTAATTTGTCAAAAAATGACAATTACAACAATGTGACCACCAAGTGATAATCACTTAAATGATTATCACTTATTAATCACATCCTTCTATATGGGAAAAATATACATGGAGTTGTATAATCGATATAGTAAGGCGATTGCTGGATTATGTCCGATCTTCTCTTATTTGAAATTTAATATCTCCAGTTGTACTGGTCGGATCAATATCGGTATTTTTTTATTTTACCCTTGTTTCGTTAGCTTTCGAAGTGTATTGAAAAAATTTGTCATTTTGCACAAATTAAAAATAATAAGACTTTATTTGTTTAAATATTTTAAACATGCACTGAACCCATCCGAAATTATATACCATACCATTTTATTCTTCATCCTCTTATCTACAAACCCCATTTTACGAAAAAGTGGTACTTCTTTTAGTTCGGAAGTTATTACATATTTTCAATCGCAAGTCGCGCAGAGTGTGGGGATTGCATAAGCGCGACGCGACGGACCTAGGCGTGTACAATCGAGCTCGATGCAGTGTGAATCATTAATATTTCCATCCTTTGAGTCGCTCAAAAGCATAGTTTTGCCGACTCGTCGCGCGCTTAGTGACTTGCGATCGAAAATATTTAATAACTTCCGAACTAAAAGTCGTACTACATTTTCGTAAAATCCGTTTTGTAGATAAGAGGATGAAGAATAAAATTGTATTTTTTAAAATTAATTTAAGATGGGTTAAGAGTGTGTTAAAACTATTTAAACAATTAAATTGTTATTATTTTTCAGAAATACAATTTATTTTTAATACAATTTGAAAGCTAACGTACCAAGGAGTAAAATAAACAATAATTATATTGATCCGACCAGTACAACTGGCGATATTAAATTTCAAATATGAGAAGATTGGAGAAAATCCAGCAAATTATCAAAAATTTACGTGAATATTTTCGAAAAAAAATTTTGTTCAGCAAAATCCTTAAATACTTGTCAACTAATTTTATGGATATAAGTTGTAAAAAAAATTTCGGACGATTCTAAAATAACGTGAAACCTGCAATAAATTGAATCAATTAACTTTGATGTTAGAGATTATAGACAATGATCGATTCATTATGCAATATTGTAATTTTAAATAGAAATTATAACAAATATTACAAATTATTCATAAGGCAATATAAATTATCCATTAAACATATGTGGATCAATTTGTTTTTTTACAGTCAACTTTCAGTAAATCGGATTTTAAATTATACTATCTAATTAGAGGAATTATATATGTCCGCGCAAAAGATCACCGTCACAAAGATCGTGGGTCTATAGCATCGATTTTTTAATAATTTAACGCCCGTCACATGGCTAATTTTACTCTTCTGTATCATGTAACGCCAATATTTGGAACTGAGTTATTTTAATCAGTCACTATAACCATTTTCATATTATTTATAACAGCCCTGTCTTATATTGGCTTAAAGTTTTGGATCGTTCCTTATAGAATGTTGTCATATTTTTAATCTACCTAAGGTGTAAACGAAGCTTGCACATCAAAATATAGTTTTCCTTAATGGTTTATAAATGGTTAATGAAAAAATATTGTATATAGCTTCGGATAACAAACCGTCACATCAATGTACCTCCGGTAACATTTTCATGCGTGACCGGCGATACAAAAATGCACAAATTCGTGGATAACAGCTAATACAAGCTATTTCTTAAACTTTTTTAGACTGAAATGCGTACTTGTACTCAAAAGAATGGCTTCGTGTAGTATTTTTCCCTTAATTAAGACTACTAGGTCTGAGTTAACCCTGTGACCGGCGATACAACATAAAAACGTACGCCTGGTAAAAAGTAGGCAATGTTCTAGTTTATACCTAAATGAATATAATAAGGAACTTACCTAAACAGAAGCACGCTTTACACAAATTCAAACTCATACCGTCATATTTGTAAAACTATTAGGCCGACCTGTAGTGACGTTTTTTTATAAGGAATTTCTGCCGTGACCGGCGATACATGCAGCTGCGGGGACGGAACTTCTGGTTAATAATTGCGTTAGAGAAACTAAACTGTTGATCTTTGAACATTATTTTTTCAATACAAATTGTAGTAAGGAGTGTAAATTATTTATATATAAAAGTAACTTTAGTAAAATGACGTGAAATATAAAAGGGTAAAGTAAGAAATTATTGACTGGGGACACGTGACCGGCGATACATTTTTAAATTCAAATTTGAATACTGCAGCTATAATCTAAAAAAATACTTTTAAAATTGCTTTCTAATGCAGGAAATCCAGGAAATAACATATATTTCACAAATTATCATCGCTTCTACAGGCAAATAGTTTAATTTAGTAAGTTATATGCTAATGACTGACCCATGTTCCATTCGAGCAAAGTGTGTCCTGTACAATCTGTATTCTAAATTTTACCAAAGTTGTTATATATTTCCAGTGGATATCACGACTGTGCGTCCATCAAACATTAATCGAATTCAATACTGTGAAACAACGAAATGACCGAGTAAAGTTTAAAAATACGAAATGATCGCGTATAGTTTAAAAAAACTGAAAACTCTTATAAGTGTTTTCAATTTTCTCCATAAACACTTGGCTTCCAGTAAATGATTACTTGGTCTTCGGGTTAAAGCAGCAGGTACGTTTTTCTCATCTTGTAATTATGTAAACCATCAGCCGTTTGGCTCTGATGGGATGTGCGTGTAAGTATGATGCGGTAGCTGAATGTCCGCCCCGGGCCAGATTGAAAATGTTCACTACCATCCGAGAAGGTTTACTATGTAAGAGAAGGCCGGAAAAAATTCTAAAGATACAAAGATTCTTCCACGCTAAAAGCCGTTTTTCGACCCCAAAAAAAAGAGAAGCCATAAATTTGAAAATCTTTCTATTCCGTTTCAATAAAACCATTTTTTCAACAGTAATATTCACAAATTTGTCTTAATTTGAATTAATATGAGTTATAGCCAAAGATATTACAACCTACAGATAGAAAAATGTACATTTCTAGCTAATATTATGAAAAACAATGAAACTACGTTAGTAGTTTTCAAATGGCCCCATAGAAAAAAGTCTAATGGCGTCAAGTCAGGAGATCTAGCAGGCCATTCTATAGGCCCTCTTCGCCCTATTCATTTATCTGGAAACTCGTCGTCCAGCCATTGTCGAACCGGAAGAATATAGTGAGGAGGAGCGCCGTCTTGCTGGAAATATATTTCAGCCTCATCAAGTATAGGGTTTCCATCGTCTTCGATTTGGTTTTCAATAGTTTCAGTGATAAGCGGATTGATGGTATTTTCCAACATATCTAAATAATGCCTCCATTTAAATTCCCACTAATAAACAATGGCCCAATCACTTTGTTTCCTAAAATGCCTGCGCATACATTAATTTTTTTGGGGGTACTGAGTATGCCCTTCTACAAAAGCATGAGGATTTTCATTGCTCCAATACCTGCAGTTATGCTTATTAACAAATCCATTTAGATAAATTGTGCATTCATCACTGAAGCAGATATTCTTTACATGAATGGTATTATCATTAATCGCTGCAGTCATTTGTTCACAAAACTCAACTCGCCTATCGAAATCATCTTCGGTTAACTCTTGCAATATTTTCATTTTGAATGGATGAAATTTATGTAATTTAGTATACGTATATTTCTTTTCCACTATATTCTTAAAAATTACATGTTTTGCTATCACTTGTTTCATGGCTTTTTTATACCTATTTCGTTTAAACAACTTTTTTTTTATATTTAAAATGAGATTATTATATTTTTCTTTGATGAGTTTTATACAATATGTTTCTTAATCATATTAGATTTTATTTGAAACTAGAATATCGATTAATTAAATTAAAAATATTAAATCCCTACCCATCTACCATTCCAAATGCAGGACAAAAATTCTAAAAAAATACTATAATCAAACAAAAATTGTCAGAATTTTGTAGATTTAATTTGTCGGTTAAAAATATTTAAAATTAGTTTATTTGAATAAAAATAACTTACGCACTGTCCCGAACAAACCTGAAATATACACACTTGTTGATAAGAAGCAGATGGCTTATAATATACAATTATTATCGTGTCCTTATTCAAGGCTCTATAACAGAAATTATATATCTTACCATTACAAATTTTAATATTAATTGTTTACAACGGGCATGTGCCGCAATATAATTTAAATACCTACATTTTCCATAACATAAACAATAAATTATTTACAATAGAAGTAATTTTACTGTAAATCGAACAATATAGCCTAATAAATTGAGCGCTCGTGGCATTGATTTAAGTATAAAGCGGGACATCTAAATTATTTATTAATACGCTCAGGAAATGAGGATTAAAATCTCCTGCAGTAACTGTATCGTTGAATACGGCCGCAAGATGCCTGCCATCTTGGATCATTTTTGCGGAAATGGAGCACGTGTCTTTATTTATCTAAATTATTAATTAAAGATGTTTGTTCATTGGAAAATGTAAAGTTTGCATTACAAACATTTTAAAAATAAATTCAGCCGTATGCAGCACACACAAAAATGTCATTGCCGAGAAGAGTAAACAAACAAACGCGTCGCGGGTTATTTTTATTTGATTTCGTCATAATAGTTTCGTGCATGTATCGTGGTTTCCCGCATTTGGCGTTTTCTTTTTAATAATAAATAACTCTTTTTTTGTATGTACATTCATTGTCTTTGAAGTCAATGTATTGAACAATAATTTCAGCAGATTAAATATAAAGTATTAAGCATATAGAAACAAAGCAAAATAATTAGAGAGACGGTGAGACGGTGTAATTTCGTTTTTCGTGGAGTTTAGGTCCCCCTCTACAACTTCTTTATCTGATGAAATGCCGTAGAGCGTTGCTGAGAGGCGCTGTACCGCTTTAGATAGGAAATTCTCAATAAATTCAAAATTATATCGAGCCATGTCTAAAAATGAATTTACAGCATCTGCGTGACCCCTAAAGTCGGGAAACACATTTTCTGACAAGTCAACCCTTGCATATACTTTTCTGAGCGTGTCAAAAAAAATTAATGGAAAAACTATAAAGTCTCAAGTGACATGGGTCCAAGTGGGCTTAATCGATTTGTATTCCCATGGAGATGAGTCGTAAACAATTTTCTGATAAAAAGAATATTGCGAAATTTTTCTAAAATATTCCCCTTGGACAATTATTTCTAGGTTTATCTGATTCCCTCATCTTTTCCGAACATTTTGATATATATATATATAAAGTTACCAGAAACATGTTCTATCTTGCAGAAAATTAAGAGAATTCGTAACGGTGATAGCAAAATTTCTAAACTTCGCTCGAAATGCATGAAAGGCGCGGCTTTTACTGTACTTAGTGAAAAGTAGACAAGGGCAAATGTTTAAATTCATCAGATTCGAATAAATTATACACACCTTATGGAAAAATAGGCTTAATTTGGTAATATTGCGAATATAATATCCCGTCAAACAACTGAGCGATACCTGCCTTCCGGTAACTATACGTAATATTGTCAGAATTCCGCCTAACTAGGTGCCATTCGTCTTAAATTGTTTTTTCACAATATTTGGGTGTCAAGGAATGTAGTGTGACAATTTTCTGACATGTCACGATCGTTTTCCGAATTTCCTCCGAGGAGATTTTTAAAAAATTCCAATATTGAAATGGCGAGACCTGGATCGATAAATTTTTTTTAACCCTAATCTTTAACATATAATGTTCCATTCTAGAAAGTTTCAACTTGAAATTCGCATTTTTTATTTTTTTTGACACGCTCGGTAGTAGTAGGTAAAAGTAGATGCAAGGGTTGACTTGTCAGAAAATGTGTTTCCAGTGACTTTGGGGGTCACGCAGATGCTGTAATAGTACATTACGTATCAAGGGCCGAAAAGGGGCTTTTACGGACGAGATGCGGAGATGGATGACCGAGCCGAAGGTGAGGGAGAGCACTGCACGAGACCGAAAAAGCCTCCGACGGCCCGAGATATGTACCGTATTTTTTTTTACAAGTGCTCCGAAGCTTTGATGCCAAATAAATAAAGAAATTCTTCAGACAGTTTTCCTATCTACATGACATGAAAACACTCGCGCATGGAGAATGTATTTATTATTTTTATTTATGTATTTAGTATTTATTTTCTATTTATTATTTTTGCCAAATAGGCTCGGTGGCCTAGTGGTATAGCGTACGCCTTGTGATCTGAGAGTCGCGGGTTCAAATCCCGCACTCGGCATCTCTGGTTTTATTTATTTTTTTACAAGTGCCCGAGTCTTTGAGGCCATATAAATAAAGAAATTCTTCACACATTTTTCTAAAACTTCTTTAAAAAATTAACTGCCAATTTAATTTATATATAATCCGCTATTTATTATCGCTTGTAGTATGGCTTGGTGGGTAGAGTGTCCGCCTGGTGATCTGAGGGTCGCGGGTTCAAATCCCGCACGGACCATTCTGGTTTTATTTATTTATGAGCACATGGTGACTCGAAGCGGGCGGGAAAAATCTTTCCCGCCCGCTTCGATACTTTCCCGCCCGCTCTCTTGGAAAACTCCACTTTCGGTGAAGAGAACATGCATGTAAAGAGGCACTTTCGGGTCACATGTAAAAAAAATTCATTTTCAGACATGGCTCGATATAATTTTGAATTTATTGAGAATTTCCTATCTATAGTAAAGTGGTAAAGCGCTTCTCAGCAACGCTCTACGGCATTTCATCAGATATAAAAGTTGTAGAGGGGGGCCTAAACTCCACGAAAAACCAAATTACTGATATTCCACTTCACGGACTCCCTATTGTCACCGTTCACCCGAACAAACTCGAACAAAAGAGAAAAAAGAAAATCCATTTTTTTATGAAACTATAATCGGTGACTTTGGATTGATCAATATTTCTTATGCAAATATAAAAAATATATATGTAGAATAGACAGGCTCATCCTTTCGACCGGTTTTCAATGTCATTTTCTAATGGCCATGTCTCATCCGTTAATCACCGTAACGACTGAAATAAATGAGCTTATATTTGTTTTCAAGAGGCATTTAAATTAATTGCTGAACTAAGAAGAGGGATTATTCTAATTTATAAAGTTTTAATTGGAGAGGTGGGTCATTCTTATAAATAAGAACAATATGGCACAAAAAGTGTAACATAATTCAAAATGGCTGTCATGTTTACCAGCAATAAAATTATTAATTCACGCCTGGAAGGCTTCAACATTATCAGCGATCATCGATAGTCCAGATCAACTGCCTATGTCACCCATCTTTGGAACAACGCAATCGAACATCATGGGGAGTCTCGAGCTGTTGCACTGGATATTTCTAAAGCTTTTGATCGTGTTTGGCACAAGGGGCTTCTAAGTAAACTGCGATCCTATGGTATGCCCAGTCGATTCTGTGCATGGTTGTCTAGCTTTCTTAAGGACCGCTCTCTGCAAGTGGCGATTGACGGATTTCTCTCAGACACTTTCACCATCAATGCCGGTGTTCCTCAAGGGTCCATATTGTCTCCCACTCTGTTCTTACTCTACATTAACGACCTTCTAGTGAAAACTAAAAATCCGATATTTAGCTTTGCTGACACACTTATCTCATATTTCTCTATGAATGCACAAACATCGGCTGCCGACGCACATCTTTGCAGACAGCATGAAGTATCACGCCTTAACAAAGATATGGAAGAAATTTTGGCTTGGGGTGACAGTAATCAAGTCGAATGTAACGCTAAAAAACACAGTTTTCTCTAAGAAGGTTAGAACCGGATATAGTCATTGCAGGACACGTAATCTCACTGGCTTCTTCTATTAATTTGCTGGGCGTCAATCTGGGAGGAAATATGTCGTGGCATAACCACGTTGTGGTAATCGCCAAGATAGGTTCTCAGAATGTTGGTGTACTCTTCCGAACCTCAATAACTTTTGACACTCTACAATGCTCAGAGTCGACCATCACTTGGGTACTGCTTTCATGTCTGGAGCTCTACATACAAACATACTCTTCGCCTACTGGATTCCATCGAAAGGAGGGCCATTCGTCTGATCGGAGACCACGAGCTGACGAAGAACCTCGACATGCTAGAAATCGAAGACAGGTTGGGGATTTGACCCTTTTTACAGATATTTTCATGGAAAGTGCTCGGCTGACCCAGAACAAGCCCAGAGCGGCGAATAGCAGAAATACACATACACTTCATTATTTAAGAATTCTTTCATCTGGAGGACTTCATCCTTATGAAACGACCTTTCCGAGGTCGTTTTTCCCAACGAATATAACCTCCAACGATTCAAAACCAACAAATAATTTGACAGTGACAGTTCCTAACATAAACGATACTCTTTATATATTGGGCAACGAGGATGAAACATCCTCCTCCCCCTCCATTTTTACTTTGATCTTCTTGATGCATTGTGATGTTGGAAATGGAAATATCTCGAAAACGGTTAGAGATACTAAAATCGAGCCAAGTATAACTTTTTAGTTTAGAAATTGCCCTTCCTTAAGAATCTTGGATTAAAAATACTTATAACAGTTAAGAAAACAATCAGCCCAGTATATGTAACGCTCTCTAATGTGAAATATCTACAAATTCTCATTTCTTAACCATATAAACATCATTCCGCCAACTTTCAATCCGATACATTGAACCGTTTTCAAATTATGGCTTATTTTCGAAAATAAACTTTCACTTTCAACACCCCGTATTTCTAGAACGAGAAAGATTTCGAAAAAACTTATACGGCTTAATCGGTCTAGTTTGATGTTTAGTATCTCCGGTTGCTCTATGACCCATAAGTTATGGGACACCCTATATATATTTTATATATTTATGACTTTTAGTGTTCAATTATTATTTTTAAAGAACCGGAACATAGCAACTCATCAATAATAATTGGTTATGTTTCCAATCTCCTCTTTTAATTTCGATGGCGTAGCGGAGTTAAATAAAAGGCGTTAGCTATGCTATGGCCATAGAGTAATAATAGGACGGCTCTGTCTATCTAAATCTTAATTACGTATATTTTTTTCCGAAATAGTCGTTAAAAAAATACAGTAGTCTACTCCCCCATAACGACGCGTATGACTTATTATACTCGCAAACTAATAACGGGTCGCTTGTGAATAATTTACTAATCGTCCATGTTTCGTTCTTATTTGGCAAAATGACCCAGATGGACTTTATTCAGTGGTGGTTCTTCCACAGGAGCACGTGCACCCCCAAAACAAAACGAATAAAAAATATTAGTTTATATTCATTGAATATTATTTATCGTATAAAGTCCTACCCTCCCTAATATTTTATCGTACCGTCAATTATCGTATAATGTCCGACCCTCCCTAACATTTTATCGTACCGTCAACCAAACTGTATATTATAGGCTCTCGATCCGGCAACCGTGCCTCGGTCGAGATTAATGACGATTATGACGAGACTTGATAGCATGTGCGATTAAGTAGGCGGGGCATAATGCTGTTTCTCTGTAGTGACAGGTGGTGGGAGACAGGGGGGGGGGGGGGGATAGCGGGGCTATGGCGATTTAACATGGTAAAGACGCACAATTTTAGTGTGCGCCGCGCCGTTGTCTGTTCGTTCATCTAGTTAGAAATTCGAGCGTGTATGTTTTAATATTTTAATATTATATATTTATTAAGTTAAATTAATGAATAGTTTGACGGTGGACTATTTAAAAAATAACTTTAGCTCTTTGAGTTTGAAGCAAAAAATTGAAGTGAAGAATGCGGGAACACCTAAACCCGAAATTAATTTAACGCAGACCACAAAGGGTAAATCTAGGGACTTTGTTAGAAAGTTTGAAAATTAAATATATGAAAAAAAAATTATAGATGGGGTTATTCCAAACTTTAATGTGGCTGTTATTGATCAATTTTCTACAATTAGGAACCGAAGAACGGACTTTACGTTTAAGCACTATACATACTAAGAAAACCTTTCTTATTTTCCAAAAGTTGTATTTCCTTGTGTAAAATTCAAAAATAAATAAAAATATGTTTTACCTAACGCATTTTCTTATTACTTCTTTTCTTCCTACATTTAAAACGCCTCGAAAGTAATTGTTTGGTCGTTCCACAAAAATAAAATTTTACAAATAATTTCACCATACTTGTAAACCCCCTCTATCATAGGTCACGAGCCGCCACTGACTTTATTATTTCTCGATGCATTGTATATGATTTACGAAACTATAAAATCTATAATGCAGTAATATGTCGCCCCTGCTGCTGGACCAAAGGAAGTGTCGCAACGTGCCACTAAATTATTTTTGTGAAACTATAATATTTCCGGCGACTAATAATTTGATCTTAAAACTGGATTTTATTGATATATTAACATAATTTACAAATAATGCTAAATCGATTTCCGATTTAATTACCAGTCGATGGTTATTAAAATAATTATTCAATCGATTATTATAATTTCGTCTTGGCACACAAGCGATGCACATTTTATAAAATCTTGAACATCTAAACATGGAAAAATAATTACATCATGTATTTGGCGTATCTCAGTAAGAGACATCTTTGTTCCTATCAAATGTTGAACCTCAAAATCTGCTTTTTCATATTTAACAAAAAAACAATACAAAAGTAGACAAAATGACGTTTTCTCGAAAATAGTTTCTAGTCAATAGTTAAAGGTATGTAAAAAACCGTTGTCCAAAGGTCATCATACAGGGCGTTAGAAAAAAGGGGCCATGAGTGTCACAGCTGTTAGTAATTCACAACACTTTCTTGGATAGTATCTTGAAGGGTCTTACCTGGTATACATCATATTAAAACAAATTAAATATACCTGGTGGTTCACAATTATGTGTAAAAAACTTAATTCCAGTGGAACTCTTAGGGAGCCCATATCTCCGAAGAGGAGGCCTATAGGAAAAAAGTTTATATGAACTTGTAGTACTCCTTTCACTGATCCGGGAGATTTCCCGCATTTTCCCGGACACCCAGTATAGATACGTAGTATACAGGGTGTCCCAGAATATATGGGCAATCTCCCGGGTTCAGATAGAACGCTTAAAAATAATAGGAGAAGTTCTTATAAATCTTTCTTCCTAGGTCCTCCCCTACGGTGATACGGGCCCATAATTGACGTCCTTGGAAATCGTTGATCTTTAAATAATTTATATTAAATACTAGTTGTAATTTAATAATTTTTTAGTATAATGGTTAGTAGAGGAGTCTCCTTAATATTCGCCCTTTTAAACACATTTGGCTTATTTAGTTTGCCAGGGACGGACTAGGCGTAACACAAAAATGTTTTTTTTGTACACCTTGTATGTTGAAGGAACGACAATAATATTTTTGGATACTCTAATCCTTAAGCTGAAAAAAAGGTACTCTTGATCAATGTTGATAAAGTGAACTGCTTTCGAAAACAATTTTTTTGTTCAATATGGTTTTTGCATTAGTTGTTTTATGTTCATAAAATTTCCTCATTGTTGTTATGGTTTTTTTCACATGTACCGATTTAAATAAGAATATTTATGCCAGTGTCAGTTTATGGTAGTGTCTTGAAATTTGCGGTTTTTCTCCTTTGTCTTATTAGTTACTAACTGAGTAATGGAAGTTACGTATTATATTAAAAATAAAAAGTCTATACTTTTCAGGTGGTATTAATGTCAAATACCAATGTATGGAAGAACTATTAGTTTCCAGACCACCCGTTGATACCTTATACAATAAGGGCGTATTTAGTCTACACAGTAGCACTTTAAATACTATTTCAGATTGAATGATACTACCAAGAAAAGGAAGCCTGTTCCATTGATAGGAGGTAACCACCTGCAAACCGGTTTCGAACTCATTTGTTCTCGTCAGTACAGCCGAAACCGGTCTGCAGGTAGTTACATCCTATCAATGGAAAAGGCTTCCTTTTGTTGGCAGTACCATTAAATCCGAAATAGTATTTAAAGGGCTACTGTGTAGACTAAATACGCCCTTATTGTATAAGGTATCATCGGGTGAGCTGGAAAATAATAATTTTTCCATACATTGGTATTTGATAAATTAAATTGAACAAAATATATTTTTTTTCGAAACCAGTTCATTTTACCGACATTGATCAAGAGTATAAGGTTTACAGTATAAAAAAATATTATTGTCGTTCCTTCAACATACAAGGTGTACAAAAAAAAAAACATTTTTGTGTTACGTCTAGTCCGTCCCTGGCAAACTAAATAAGCCAAATGTATTTAAGATGGCGAATATTAAGGAGACTAATCTATTAACCATTATACTAAAAAATTATTAAATTACACATAGTACTTTATAAATTATTTTTAAGTGTTCTATTTGAACCCAGGAGATTGCCCACATATTCTGGGACACCCTGTATGTTACTACATATTTCCTATTTAAAATTATCACTATACCGTTAAAATAGAAATACTGACCAACATTAATTATAAACTGCTAAATACCTTAACAACTTTATAAAAGGTATCATCTATCTACACCATAATTTCGTCATGGTAAGTTAAGTGCCACCCCAAGAGTGAAAGATTGCACTCAACATAGCGGAACACCCTGGATAAACTAATTAAATTAAACGGACTATGTTAACGCTAACTTGATAATTGCTATAATATATTTTTTCTATTTATACTATACAGTTTTTTTTGTATATTTTAATCATATTTTTTCACATTTTAAGCATATTCTTGCATTTTTTTTAAATATAATGTGCTTTTTTTCCGCCTTTTAATTATTATAAATAATTTAGTAGTTTATGATGATGAAGCTGATCGTACCGTTTATCGGTAAAAGACGAGCCAGCTGCTGTGTCATTGCGATCTGAAATTTCTTAAATCATTTTATCCATTAAAGTATGGTGTTATTATTGAGATAACAGTGATTATTTAATTTCATTCCACGTATTTGTGAGACGAATAAGTACGGTGTAAGAACTCTCTGAAGACAGATCGGCAACCAACCAATGGCGTATGCGTGGCACCGCGAAAGTACTTCGCTGAATGAAGGTATGTGTGATTTCCCGACAGCAGTCCGCCGTTTATTTGTGAGTTGTAAGGTTAAAATTCTAAACAATGGCACAAAAATGTCGCGTTTTGAGTCTGAAAGGGAATATTGATGTTGTGGAAGTGTGTAATTTGATAACAATGATTTGGACAAGTTCATTAACATTGATAGCAATGTACTATTAGATGATGATAGTGACCCCATTCCTACCGATTATGTAGTCCAAACTGAACCCACATCACTATCTGACGATTCTGATGAAGAAGTTGAATGCAGTAATCAAACAAATATCACCAATTATTATCAACAAGCCATTAGTATGGCAAAGGAATTATAAGAGTATGCAAAGAATAGAGGTGACTCTACAGCAATGGAATTGTTATCAGACTTGGAGTTACATTTTCTAGATTGCAAGTATAAAACGCAAACACATCAAACTACTTTATTAGATTTTTTAGTACTACATCCTAACTAAAACTAGTGTATTTTTGTTATGTCTATCGTGAATATAAACTCGATAAAAATTTGCTCAATTCGTACTAGTTCGTTCGACTAAAATTCGCTAAAAAACGTCGCTGCTGAAAACTTATTTAAATTTACAGCAACAAAAACGAGATACTGTTCGACATACTTTCTTAATCTACATTAAATCTATTGTATTGTCTATAATCGTCTAATTTGACACAAAATTCGGTTTCCCACGAAAATAATCATTACCCATCATCATAATAAACCAATTTCATCAAATTTAAAGTTTTTAACACTACTTGTACGTCCATATCAAACCATCAACAATTTTTTTGCTCATCATCCAAATAAACGACAATTTCAATCAAAACCGAGGTGAATTTTTTTGTTACGCGTTCTAAAACAAACACTCTGTCGAATCGAAGAATCGAATATTTGGTAAAAAGTACCTCCCAGAAAGATATTTTATTTAAGAGCAATATCATGTTGTCTTTTTCCATTCACCTTGATTAGAAAAAGATGTAATGGGCATCGATTGAATTACTTGCTGAAGTGATTGTAATTTTAGGCAGGTCTGGATTTATGCCGATTTATTTAGATTTTGCAAAAAATGTCTAGAATTTATTTAGAGACTGTGTGCATTGAGAATTTCGCCTTTACTTTTCGTACCGAACGAGATCAAACATTTTTTAGATGTAAATGATTTGCAAACTGAAATTTCGGGCGTCGTTTTCTTATATAATAAGTAATACTCGTTTATAAAAACTTTACGTGACGTAGAAGAAATGTTGACCTTAAGATCCTTGACATATCACTTGATGCACCAACCGCCAAGTTGCCTTGACTCTAATTGGGCAAACAAAATTACGCAATGATATAATGTTGTTTCCTGTTACGATTGCCTCTATATTGTAAAATTACTGAGATAGTTCGTCAGAAGCAAGGGGGATTTTCTTCGTCCATCGTCTATCTCTGACCCCGACTACATAACTTGCCCAGTTCCATATCAGCGTTGTAATTCTTTCAACGGCGTCCGTAACTCCGGTTCTTTCCCGGATGTCTCTGAGGGATATATTCAGCATTGATCTCTCCATTGCTCTCTGTGCCACTTAGATTTTGTTCATGGCCTTACTGGTAAAAGTCAGTGTTTCTGCTTCATATGTTAGAACCGGAAGTACGTATTGATCAAAGACCTTCCTTTTTAAGCACATGGAAATATTTGATTGAAAAATATCCCTCAGTTTTCCGTAAGCTGCCCATGTCAATCTTATCCTCCTGTTTAATTCGGTGGTCCCAATTTAATCTCATGACCTAAGTATTTACACTTGTTCTATTTGCTTGCCATTCGTTGAAATGTTTTTAGCCAGCACCAGGTAGGTCATGTATTGTGTTGTAGAGAAGTTAATTTTAAGCTCGTGCACAAGGTCCTGGAGAAGCGTACATGCACGATCTACCCGGTTTGTAATAAGCACTTTGTCACCTGCAAGCCTCAGGTTGTTCAGATACTCCCCATTGTTCTCGACACCAATATTGTCAAAATTGTTGTTCTTTATGGCGCTCTGCAGCACAACGGTGAATAGTTTAGGATATATGGTGTCTCCTTGTCTAATACCCTTCTCCAAGGGGAATTTGTTGGTGTCGTCATAATACATTCTGACTGCAGCTGTTGCACTATTATATATACATATATACAGTTTCATTAAATTTAAATACAAGATTATAAGAATAACAGAAAATATTGATTGGTCGACGAACATATCTTAAAACTCTTTTTACGGAAGTTTGTTTCTTAATGCAGCCCTGCAATAAACAAGTAATCTTCCTCGTATTTATAGCGTAAAACAAAGAATTCGATTCGGTTTTCGTTTAAATTGAGAAAAATACAGCTATCTATGCGATTTCATAAATTCAACGTGGTAGATCGGTAATCTTATGGTTTCTTAAATTGCCGAACGAAAAAAAAACAACACCGTGACGAAATACAAGCGATGATTGACTGAAGTAGTTAGGTATTTGAAGATTTTAATTAAGACCCCAAAAAAATAATTGAAGTAGTATTGTAGCTATTGAAGAGTAGAAAGGTGATTCTTGTAAAAAAAATGATAAAGGAATAAAAAATGTGGGAAAATATTCTTATAGAATTTTTCATATATTCTATTTAGCTTTGTTGTGGTTTGATAGGAGGAAGAAATTTAACTTTGTCTTTACATAATTTTACTTTATGAGCAAATACTAAAACCTATGTTAATGCTGCTTGAAATGTGATAAATTGTGGCCTCTATCGAGACTTGGGAATGATGATTGAGGAATTTAGAAGATTTCCCAGAAATTTGTGGAAAAATGATTAGAACCTAAACTCCTAGATGACACTAGATAAGAACTCGTATTATTCGGCTACAGGATTCCATCGCCATTTGTCTGATCGGAGACTACAAGCTGGCCCAGAACCTGGACAGCCTCGAACATCGAAGAGAGGTTGGTGGTTTGACTCTCTTTTATAGATACTGACATTGCCCGCCTGATTCCACCTAGAGCGACAACCACTACCGCCACGACCACCCATTTATATATATGGTTCAGGTTAGTACTCCTCGAACTTAACTGTTTAAGAATTCCTACATCTGGAGGACGTCATCCTTGTGGAACGCCCTTCCTGAGGTCGTGTTTGTCAACGAATATAACCTCCAACGATTCTAAACCAACGTGAATCGGTCTATTCGCATACGCACCACTCCCAGAGTGCCTCAAAGGGGGTTTTCTACGAACGTTATAAGAACTATATTAATTTTTAACAAAGAAAATAATTTGGGGTTAAAAAAAGTGTCATCATCAAATCATGTCATCTTTCCACTTCTCTTTGAGTGACTATAATATCAAGTTGCCGCGAAAACAGCAGCCGCATCGTTCGTTGTCTGGGCTCCGCATTGTTATTCGTTACCTTACAAACATCAATGCTATTTGAAAACATCAAAAAATGGAAAGAAATAATTATAAAACAATAAGGTGTCATAATAAAAAAAGCTTGGTGCTCTTTTCATAAATTTAAACTGATTTATTATCTCAACAAACCACAAAAACCATTAAAATAACAAAACATATTTATAATCCGCCCCGAAACCCAGATATACATATATAACTTCAATTAAACTGCAATCAGCGTGTCATTTGTTAACGCTTCTTCGCTTGCTTTTTGCCGAAGATGAAGATACCCGTATCTGTTGATTCACTGCATGGAAAGACATTAAATTCACCGTATCTCTAAATTAGTTCATCAATTGCGAGCGATGACAGGCTTCGATGTAATTTTTCAATGAATCGTAATTAATATTTCTTATTTTGATTCTATCGATTTATTGATTTATACATATATATATGTCTTGCAGATATACTGATGGAGACATATAAAAGCGTAACGAGGAAGATCGATTTCGGACAGTTGACCCCAATAATAGGAACTTGTAGTGAACCGATTTCAGTCGATGTAAATTTCAGTCACTATTTTCACTCGCATAACAGAATGTAAGAACCGATTGGACATCTTGTTGAATATGTCCAGGATTAACCAGGAATTTCAAAATCAGTACAAATAAACCAAAAAAGAATATGATGTTTTATTAGCTCAATCACGCAAACATTTTAATGAATTTATAATTCGGATAACAAAATGAAATCTATGTGGTCAATGTGTAATGACATTACTGGCAAAAATGGGAAGCTGTCAAGTTGTGACATTGCTATTGAGGGAACCCCGGAGCAGATAGCGAGCGGTTATAATGATCATCTAATTTCAGCCATACCAGAACTCTTTAAAGATATGCAACAGGTCAATTTTAGTACTGACATTATATATAACAATAATTCCATGTACTTACAACCAACAACGCCAAGGGAAATAGCCAAAAAAATAAAAAATAAGAACAGTTTTGGAATCCCCACTAGTATAGTTAAAATCTCGATAGGCGAATGTAAAAATATTTCATCATATGTAATAAATAACTCATTAAAATATGGAATCTTCCCGGACCAGCTAAAAATAGCGTCAATAAAGCCACTCTATAAAAAAGGAAATCCTAAATTGTTTGAAAATTATAGACCGATTAGTCTGCTTCCGGGCTTCTCAAAGCTTTTCGAAATGGTAATGCATGGGCGAATTCTGTACTTTATCTGAACTCAAGGTTACTATCTGAAAATCAGCATGAATTTCTGAGTGGAAGGTCTACTCAAACAGCTATTTTCCAACTAATCAGAACCGTGTTGGAATATTTAGAGGATGGATGCCTGGCTATTGGTATGTTTCTCGACCTATCAAAGGCGTATGACTGTTTTGATAAGGAAATACTTGTAAAAAACTAAACCTCTATGGTATTAGGGGAAATGCTCTAAAATGGTTACAATCATATTTAAATGATAGCATACAGTATGTAAGTGTTGAGAAGGAGGGGTTTACGGGTAGGTCAGAGCCGCTGGGATCACAATACGGATACAATTGCACAGACAGGCCCCTCATTTTTGTTATTTTTGTAAATGATTTAATTAACTTGATGGATCCCTCGAAAAGGATTTTAAAGTATGCCGATGATACTTCTTTATTGACAGGAAAAACTAATCTTCCCGAATTATTGGATGCTATTAAAATGTTCTTCAATGAAGTAAACTTATGAGTTACGGAATAATTTTTTGGGGGGCACACTCCCAAACTCAGAATTTATTTGTAATACAAAAAAGAGTAATTAGGATTGTCAAAAAAATGAAGTACCTAGAGACTTGTAGAACGACTTTTAAGAACAGTGGGATCCTAACGGTGTATAGCCTATACATTTACGAATGCCTATTATTTTTCTTCTATTTGGTATCTCATCTGAACATAAGTATAACACAAGAACCCAAAATATAAATTACCCTAGGCATCGTCTAACATTAAGTGAAAGAAGCCCACATTATATGCCTTTGAGATTATTTAATAAGCTTTCCGATAATCTAAAGATAATACAGACCGAGAAGAAGTTGTTCAAAAAAATAAAAAATGTATTGATTAGTCTGGAAACATATAGTGTGGACGAGTTTCTGGACATGTAGGGTTTTGGTTTTAAATAGTTTTGAAATTATATTTTGCGATGTATAACTTACTAATGTAGGAATTGTAACTTTGTGATTAATGACGTAACATCAGTGGCGTGTGTATTGTATACATGTGTCATGTGAGATTTAATTTGATAAATAAATAAATAAAAATATTTTTATATATAAAAATATTACCATCCCTGTATATCTATCCAAAAAAAAAATCAATCCATTATGCAGTATACCTCAGATTGTTGCCCATCACTATTCCTTACCGGGTTGATTTATTGGGCAGAGTGCGACCATTGTCTGAAGCTGATAATGGCCCGATCAATATGTGATCAAAAGGACCGCATCGAGTCGCACATTGATGGGACAATGGTGAATCGGTGATGGTGCCGCGCGATTCTGTATACTTATTGGTCAATGTTATGCTACTGAAATGTTTTTTGGTGGATATACAGGGACGTCATGATTTTCACACGGATTGAAATCGGGTTTTACGTAACAACTGACACTGATTCAAATATTTCGGCAACTATCTGAAAAATAACACTGCCCGGACGAGTTCGAGATAATTGTTATGACACTAATGTTAATAACCAATAATATCTCCTTTAATTTAAAAAATCAGATGAGCTGATATCTTATTTAACACATTACTTTTATTTAAATAAAACATTTATCTATCAATTCCATTTTCACCAGATACCATACCCTAAGACAAAACTTTTAGACCTCTCATCCTTGCTTAATATCAAGATTTACCGCTTTACCGGTTTTTGATCAAAACGCGTGATTCGAAGCGACTTTGAACCAGTCTTTGCAGGCGGTGCCGGTCTCATACAAAGCGCCTTATCTTTCCCATATCTTACAGTTCATATCTTGCGCTGGTATTCTATGGATTCTGTTTTCTGTGTACCATTCCGATGTTCTATTTAATCTGATCTCGGTTATTGCCTTTTCTTTAGTTTATCGGTCTGTTTTATTGAGGAAAGTATTCGATAGCTTTGTTTCTTGTAGAGTTATCAGACAGAACTTTACAGTTTACACTGATTCCGGAGTTGCTTATCGATCTGGTTGCTAGATTTATCAATGTGTTTAACGTCACAATTAAGACTTTAAAATTTGAAAGGGTAGAGTGCTTCACATCACTGTTCATAACATTATCTAGGACAAGAACCAACCTGCAAACTGCTGCCTATACGTCTCATCATATAGTCAATGAGAATCTACAAAAAGTGTGTAAAACCTGTCAGGCATGTAATCTGGTTGCGAAATGTACATAGGGTGTTCATTTGAAAACTTCCCACCACGGATTTATCGAAAACCACTGATTAAAAGAAAAAACGCCTAGACACGTCAAAGGATTTGCCAAAGTTGACAACTTTTTAACCAAAAACTACTTCACCCCCTTTTACCCTCTGGCCCCCGGGGTCATCCCCTTAAAAATTTTAAATGACAAGGGGTAGCAAGTAATAGTTTGTTTGGTCTTTCAAAGTCCTTTATTTTGACGTTTGATTTTTTAAAATCGGTCGATTCGTTTTCGAGAAAATTAGAAAAAATTTTACCGCCTTCTTTTTATCAACACAGATAACATGGGCGAACTGTTTTTATTCTTATACCTGTTTAGTTTTTTATAGTTGCTAAGGGAAAGAAACAATTTAATTTGCTGTCAGTTACCTTTGTGACAATCTTGGGACAGTGAAAATTAATTTATTGATTCAGATTTTACTTCCAAAATGGTTTACACACTAGCGGAAAGAGTGGAAATAATTCTAATTTATGGTGCCCAAAATCAATGTGCTCGGCAAACTGCCGTTACATTTAACGCCAGACAACCGGAAAAGATAACTTCGCATAGGTATGTTTTGGACCTTGTTACTAAATTTACTCAAACTGGATCTGTTGCAAATAAAAAACGTAATCATCGCAGAGTTTTGGATGAGAAGTCTTGGGTCATTTTGCCATAAATCCTAATACTTCATTACGCAAAACTGTTGATGCGACTGGTATTTCATTAGGCTCTGTACACACAGTTACTAAATTACATAAATTTCATTCATTCAAAATGAAAATATTGCAAGAGTTAACCGAAGATGATTTCGATAGGCGAGTTGAGTTTTGTGAACAAATGACTGCAGCGATTAATGATAATACCATTCATGTAAAGAATATCTGCTTCAGTGATGAATGCACATTTTAGCTAAATGGATTTGTTAATAAGCATAACTGCAGGTATTGGAGCAATGAAAATCCTCATGCTTTTGTAGAAGGGCATACTCAGTACCCCCAAAAAATTAATGTATGGGCAGGCATTTTAGGAAACGAAGTGATTGGGCCATTGTTTATTAATGGGAATTTAAATGGAGGCATTTATTTAGATATGTTGGAAAATACCATCAATCCGCTTATCACTGAAACCATTGAAAACCAAATCGAAGACGATGGAAACCATATATTTGATTAGGCTGAAATATATTTCCAGCAAGACGGCGCTCCTCCTCACTATGTTTTATGGATAGGGCGAAGAGGGCCTATAGAATGGCCTGCTAGATCTCCTGAGTTGACGCCATTAGACTTTTTTCTATGGAGCAATTTGAAAACTATTGTGTTCACTCCCCAACCTAACAGTTTGGATGAACTTCGTCAACGCATCACCGAAAGTTGCCATGATCTCCCACAACATATTTTTGAAAATGTCCGTCTGGAATTTGAAAAACGCCTATATCATTGTTTGGCCAATAACGGGTTTGATGATGATAGATTGATGTTCAGTTCATCAGTGATGGACCGTGTCAACTTGAAGAAAATCGTGCAGTAGGCAAGGTTATAGCGCTAGATGATATTGTGTTTACGATAGTATCAATTAGTAGTAAATAAGTACGATTTGTGATAAAAATCATGAATTTTCATTTATCATCATGAGTATAAAACATACAATAGTTTATTCTTAAAAGAAACACATTAAATCAAACAATTAAAACAATTAAGAAGTATCATATAGCTCGGATATGGCGTATAGAAACTATGCATCCCCTAACAATATCCTTGGACTCAAATTTGTATTCCATCCTACATATCGAGCAAAAAATTATACTAACAAATTATCGAATCATTAAACAAGAAGATCGCGAATTTCCGGCAATTTACAGTCGATCATTCAAATTTTTCCGCCATTTTAATTCGCGACCATTAGAGAAAAACTAAATCCGAAGTGCTCATTATCGACCAGACAGCTCGTCGGCACAACTAATAATTTATAAGCAAAAATATATGCACATGTCCAATTGGCCTACAGGTATTAACAATTCCTGATACGAATGTTGACAAGACTTTATAATGTGATGGGTACAAGGTGCTGCGTTCTGAAATTAAATATGTGTGTGTGTGTGTGTGTGTGTGTGTGAAGAATAGAAGTGTAAGTATAGAGCTAGCAGGATGCAATTCGCAATGACATCTATCAATACGATCTGAAGATGTACAGTTCTTTATCTTCTTGTTCAAATATGTATGGAGAGTATGGAAAGTCTCTTTTTCAGAAGCCCTAACCGATCATAGACATTTTGCGTCAACAGTCAGACCAATGGCGATAGAGGTCAATAATTCCTAGTATTCAACCATATTTTTAGTATGAATTATGAGGTACAGTACGTTTCACGAAAATTGGATACGACTTAATGATTTCCTGGGGCGGTCCCATTGTGTGGACAAGAGCTTGATAATAAACAAGTGAAGTATGAAGGGACGGACTAAGGAAAACAAGTAGTCATATTTATTTACATTTATAATGTCATTCTATAGATAGTTCTGTTTCGCTATCGCTATCCTCATCAAAATTAATTATAATTGGATTAATTATACGATCCAGATTAATATACGAATTTTCTACAGTTATTACGTGACGGACTGAATTTTTTCAACTACCTGGGGGAATATCATTAAAGCATTTTCGTATTAATTCTACAACACTAGAACTTAAAGTCGGAGAAATATTTTCAGACCTAACCAGTGATTTTAACTGGTGCCACATATGCTCTATGGGGTTAAAAATGCAATAATAGGGTGGGAGCCGTAGCACTGTATGTCCAATTTCTTCTGCCAATGTGTCACAAACATATACTTTTTTTATACAAAATGTCTTTTAAACTTCTAAAAGATCACTTTCTTCAAAATATATATCATTCGCCGCCATGTAGTTCTGAATCTCCAATTTTGTATTATTTGAGCTTGGAGCTTTATGTAATTGGCGACTGTGATAGCTCGCATTGTCCATTACTATCACGCTATTCTGAGGAATGTTTGGTAAAAGACACTTCTTGAACCATTCCTCAAAAACTAACAAATTTTACCACAAAAAGATATTTAAATATAAATTAAACAACCTAACCTACCTGATGTGCCTATATTTAATTATAATTATTACAATCCGGTCCTTTACTCATAATAATAACAAACGGTCATAAATAATGGGAGTCATTAAGTTATATCCATTTTTCATGAAACAATCTTTACTACCAGTTGAGGAAGCACATGTCATTGATGGGTTAACGTCGCCCTGAGTGTCAGAAAATAGGACATTGAGAATTCAAGTTGGCGGGTATTCAAAGAGAGGAGGTTATCACCCTCGTTTGGAACGATATCCAGACCTTGATAGTAATATTTAAAAGGTTCAGTCTATGGGCTAAACCAGGGATTATTCAGGGAAAACAATCAAATGGGAACAAGAATCGTCTTGTATTACTTTACTTGTCAGGCGTGTGAGAATTTCCATCTACTGCTGGTGATTTTTATCCATGGATATAAATAAAGCAGTCGATTCCAGAACACACTCTAATCACTCCTTCATTAACGAGTAAATCTCGACTAGCTAAATATCGAACGCAGCTAATAAATTCCGTATCAATGTTAGTTGACAACTAGTAACGTTCTCTTCTCCAGACCAGTTTTTAATTTTTGCAGGATGTGGATTGTGGAAGCACTTATTTCTTAATTGAACATGAAATCTTCAAGTCATATATCTTAGTCATGTCTCGTGTTCTGATTTTAATAAGGCTGAAAGAAAAGAATTATGAAGTTATGAACTTTATCATATCTATTTACGTTCGATGACAGGCCGACTAATTTTTTTAGTTTTAAATGGAACAGTTATCATTAGTAGTTAGTTGTAATATTTATTATATCTTCATAAATCATATTATTATATACACAATAATAAGTAAATGTATAAATATTTAATCAATTAAGCAATAATTTTCAATACAATTGAATATGGGCATTGGTTGCACTGTGGACATGTATGTTTTACAAGATCTCCACAGCGGACAGCTCCATCTATTAATTACATCCAATTTCTTTTTATTCAATTACTTTATTACATGGAAATCATGATCAAAAGAATATTCCTCATAAATCACATGCAACAAACTTACAAAACCCATAAAATGCTTTTAAGTAGAGCTTAACAAATGGTCTTTAGTTACACCATGATTTTAAGCTGCATTAAAACATGATTCATATGCTTTTAAATACAATAAAGGTGTCGTGAATAGGTTTAATGTTTTATCAGAACGCTTTATTAATGTTTTAACGGGAACAAACAGTGTATTAATGAGATATAATGAAGTTAAAATCTTAGAAGCGGTAGTAAACCAGATAACTTTGACATTAATGATTCAGTCACAATCAAAGTTGTCCTTTTTTTTATGATCAAATACTGTCACTATAGGAAAAATCCTTTAAGGCACTTTGGGAGTGATGCATGTGCGGATAAAGCGATTCACGTTGGTTTTGAACAGTTGGAGGTTATATTCATTGGGGAACATGACAGATGCAGGAATTCTTAAATAATGACGTTCTGTAAAAGAGAGTCTGATCACTAACCTGTCTTCGATGTTGTAGGCTGTCGACGTTTTTGGCCAGTTTCGATAGAATCCAGTACCCGAAAAGAGCAGATATAGACATGAAAGCAGCCTCTAGTGATGGAATCTGCGCTTTATAGAGGAAATATGTCTTGGCATAACCACGTTGTGGCAATCGCCAAGATAGCTTCTCAGAAACTTGGTGTACTCTTCCGAACCAGAAAGTTGTACACACCTCAACAACTTTTGACACTATACAAAGCCCAGATTCGACCCTCACTAGAGTACTGCTCTCATGTCTGGAGCTCTGCACCCAAACATACTCTTGGGCTACTGGATTCCATCGAAAGGAGGGCCATTCGTTTGATTGGAGACCACGAGCTGACGAAGAACCTCGACAGCCTAGAACATCGAAGACAAGTTGGGGATTTAACTCTCTTTTAAAGATAATTTCATTGAAAGTGCTGCGCTGACCTTGCCCTCTAAATTCCGCCCAGAGCGGCGAATATCAGAAATACACGACGAACCACTGCCGCCCATCCATATGTGGTTAAGCTTAGTACTCCTCGAACTTTATTATTTAAGAACTCTTTCATCTGGAGGACTTCATCCTTGTGGAAGACCTTCCCGAGGTCGTTCTTCCCAACGAATATAACCTCCAACGATTCAAAACCAACGTGAATCGGTTTTTGCGCACACGCACCACTCCCAGAGTGCCCCAAAGGATTTTTCCTATAGTGCTTGTGTTTGATCACAAAAAAAAAATCAATGTTGTTAAGGTGTTGACAGCTTTTTGGGCCGCAAAAGTACACCCAAGTTTCTGTGAAGCTGCCTTGGTGATTGCAACAATGTGGTTATGCCCAGGAAATTAATATACGAAGCCAGTGAAATTGCGTATCCTGTCACGACTCAATCCGGTTCTACAATGTTAACCTTCTTGTATATTGTTAGTAATGCTGTTCAACTAGAAACTCATATTCTGCTCAACTAGAAACTCATATTCTGCTAGAGAAATCCAGAACTATTATTAATTCTCACATTAAACAAAAAAAAATGACTGAAAAGGAAACATAATTTTCATAATAACGTTACCTGACCCGAACAAAAACCCTACAGGTGCATCATTAAAGCCTTAAAGACAATATGGATCCAGTGTGTGTGTTATATTATGTGTGTTTATGACGTGAGAAAGAAATGATTATTAAGGAATCGGAGGTTGGGTAATATACCTGCTGCACCCGATAGTCGTTAAAAAAGCGTCTCGAGAATCCGACTTTATTGTCTGATGATTTGGAATTAATATTTTTTAACAGTGACGTCCCAAGCGGTTAAATCATATTATATACGTCTTGGTGAGGCCTGATCTACAGGTAGCGTAGAACTATCCGAGAATGAAATCTGTAACGGAATATCCTTGAGTAAACTATTGCTGTTAAGTATTATTTTGTACAAATGTCTCAACCGATCAGCCAAATAGCATTGTTATTGTTAGCTGATAAATGTCAAAAATGGAAGGAAATAATTTCGATTCCGAAGAAGAAACCTCATTTCAATGCGCTCAACGACAAAATAATTAATAAATCCAATGAGGCAATACAAAATTGAATGCCTGAAAATTCGATAGAAGCTTAGAAGAAGGAATTTAATACGTTTATTAAATGGCATTGGACCCAGAGCAAGTGAAGAGGTTCAGCGAACGGGGATTGTTAACGTATTTTCAAGAAAGGTAAAACATTTTGAAATCTTCGATTTTATGATCATGCTATTCCAAGCTAAAATCAACATTAGTTCTGAATAATCAAGTTGATATAAGCAAATATCCCAAATAACAATGACTTAGTTTTACTCCAATATTTTTTTTTTTATGATCAAACACAAGCACTATAGGAAAAATCCTTTAGGGCACTCTGGGAGTGGTGCGTGTGCGCAAAAAGCGATTCACGTTGGTTTTGAATCGTTGGAGGTTATATTCGTTGGGAAAAACGACCTCGGGAAGGTCGTTCCACAAGGATGTAGTCCTCCAGATGAAAGAATTCTTAAGTAATGAAGTTCGAGGAGTATTAAGCTTAACCACATATTGATGGGCGGCAGTTGTTCGTCGTGTATTTCTGCTATTCGTCGCTCTGGGCGGAATTAAGAGGGCAAGGTCAGCCGAGCACCTTCCATGAAAATATCTGTAAAAGAGAGTCAAGTCCCCAACCTGTCTTCGATGTTCTAGGCTGTCGAGGTTCTTCGTCAGCTCGTAGTCTCCGATCAGACGAATAGCCCTCCTTTCGATGGAATCCAGTAGCCGAAGAGTATGTTTGGGTGCAGAGCTCCAGACATTCGAGCAGTATTCTAGTGATGGTCGAATCTGGGCTTTGTATAGTGTCAAAAGTTGTTGAGGTGTGTACAACTTTCTGGTTCGGAAGAGTACCCCAAGCTTCTGAGAAGCTATCTTGGCGATTGCCACAACGTGGTTATGCCAAGACATATTTCCTCCCAGATTGACGCCCAGCAAATTAATAGATGAAGCCAGTGGGATTGCGTGTCCGGCCATGGCTATTTCCGGTTCTTTAATGTTAACCTTTTTAGAGAAAACTGCCGCCTGGGTTTTTTTGGCATTAAATTCGACTTGGTTACTGTCACCCCAAGCCAAAATTTCTTCTAGGTCTTTGTTGAGGCGTGATACTTCATGCTGTCTGCGAAGATGTGCGTCGGCAGCCGATGTTTGCGCATTCAAAGATATATACATTTTTATTTGTTATGCATAAAGTTTCTGTTAAATAAAAAAGGGTGTTAGGCAGGGTTGTATCCTGTCGCCAATGTTGTTTAATCTATTTGCAGAAAGAGCTTCAAGTTCTAGATAGTCCTATAGGTACTAAAATTAATGGATTCCCCATTAACAATATAAGATATGCGGATGATACGGCAATACTCGCAGATAATGCAAACGATCTCCAGACATTATTAGACCAGGTCAGTGAAGCTGGTAGAAGAATGGGCTTGAAAATTAATACTAGCAAAACCAAATTCATGGTCGTCAGTAGAACCAACGTTCAGAACTCAAGGATTCTAGTAAATGGTGAAAACATTGAGCGAGTTGCGAAATTTAAATCTTTGGAATGTACACTAAACGAAAACTGGGACCCAGAGCAAGAAATAAAATGCAGAATAGAACAAGCAAGAACCATATTCCTAAAGCTTCGGAAGTTCCTCATAGATAGGAAGTTGAGTTTCAATATCAGATACAGAATGGTAGAGGCATGAACCTTAAAAACTACTTCACTAAACAAAATTGAAGCATTCGAAATGTGGACTCTGCGTAGAATGCTTAGAATATCATGGATTGATCACGTAAGAAATGAAGCAGTAGTCCAGAGGGCAGAATTGACAGATCGTGAACTTCTTGAAGCCATAGAAAGAAGGAAAATATCGTACCTAGGACATATTATACGTGGAGAACGTTATGAGTTTCAACGTCTTATCCTGCAGGGCAAAATTGAAGGAGGAAAAAGGGGGTTAGGGAGAAATAAATTATCCTGGTTTAGAAACATTCGACAATGGACAGGGATACGGGACTTCCAAATACTCCAAAGAGCTGCAACAAACAGACAAATCCGATAAGGATCAAAGGATGGACACCTGCATGACACCTTAAGAAGAAGAATAAAGTTACTTTTTTCACATATGGGTTGCGACACTCGCCTTCGGCTCGTGCATTCAAATTTCCCGTTCCTGAAAAAAGTAATATTTTATGCCATTGTTAAATAAATAACTATTTTCGAGGTAGTTTTATTTATCACAGTGTCGATTGTTGAACAATACGAAGCTATTAATATTAACATACACACTTCATTTATTAATTCGGTACTTGTATCGAATTTACTTTATTGCTTCCGCCACTGTGCTAGATCATCCTCTGCCTCACTCTGCAGGCGCCTCCATTCACTAGATCTTCATTAATATCTCTTTGATTATGTCGGTCTGTCTTTTATTTTCCTTCGCATTAAATTCATTTTAAGTGATTTACCTGAATCTGGTATTCAGACCCGAGGCGACAATTATGTTTGGTTTTATAGAAGCAGGATGTTTTTCAGAGAAAACTTATGATTTAGAGGAAATAGTCATCCGTAGTCATTTTTAGTTCGAAAACGGTGGAAAGGATATTAGTCGTTATTAATGTCGGATTTTTGTAATAAAGATTATTTATAAGTTTATTAATATTTATACGTAAAAGTTTATGAATAGGACAACTTCTGAACCGTCCTGATGAAATTTATGTGTACTATAACGGATCGAAGGTAAGTTAGGCTCAAGTCCACACCTCATATACAAGTTATCGCCATATAAGGAAAAAATATGTTAAATTTTCGAATTATGCGGGACTAACTTGACTAACCGAATCTTTAATTCTTTACCAAAACGTTAGGACAACTAAAAATTAAGAAAAATGTTATTGGCTCATGTCTCTGATACTCAAAAATTTGGAGTTTACCTTTTTGTACCTACATACGTACACTGCGAAAAGCTCTATCTAATAGAACATTAAGATACAAGTTTCATAAGATATTATCTAAGAGTACGCGTTTAATTTAGAAAACGACGCGCGAAGCGGGGAGTTTTCTAAAGTACAAGTGCTCTAATTGTCTTATGAACCGTGTATTTTATAATACTTTTTCTATTTGGGTCTTTAAAGTCTGAAATATTTAAAAAAATATAGTTGATGTTTTCCATTTGAATTAATATTTTCTTTTTGGGTTGGCAACACTTTTACAACTTCATAAAATGTTACAAGTATCAAATATGACATGATAGAAACAATTGAACACAACAAAGCTTCTTCCCATCCGTCATAATTAAAAATAAATATATTATTAAAGTTAATAAAAATAAGTCAGGAAGAAAGTTGTACTCCGTCAGAAATACGAGAAATTGCAGAAAATAAACTAGAAAACCTTTTAAAAAGAATATGCAAAACTTTGAATTATGGTGCGAGCAGAACAAAGTTCAAAATATTGAACAAAATAATAAATAATACTATTGAACAAAAGATTGTGTCGACACAGAATCTGGCAGGAATAACAATTACAGTAACTATAAATATGTATAGGTATATAAAGTAACATGTATAATACTATATTGAATTAAAAATAAACATAGTACTTTATTGAATAAAACTTTAGGAATAGAGCATAAACTAAGATATTTCTATTATTTTTAGGTTTTGTTGTTTTATAGTTGTGACTAAAAATTAGTTGACGGACACCGTCAGCATGTTATATATTTCCGAGTATAGGTATTTCAGATAAATATCTAGTAAAAATGATCTATTTGCATGGTTAAAGGTTAGTATTTTAAAGTTTTCTATAAACAATTTTTGTCGAATCCATAATACCTTGAAAACTAATTTCAACGAAATCGAAGTAAGCCTAAAATTCGACGACGGCAGCAAGTAGCCAACATAAAAAAAATCAAATTTCAGTTTCATAAAGTGGCAGGTTATTCAATTTTTTTGCATTTCATAATGTAGCCATTATGAAACCCAAATAGAAAAACAATCTTTGCAAGGATTATTTAAGCTGAGATAAAATATTTTCTAACTTTAATAGCAAAATTGTTTTCTTGTGACAGTAGGAAACCATTTTTCCGGATATTTTTTATTCCTAGAAGAAACTTATTTATACTGTATGTTCCCAACAACTACTACTGTGTCAATTGAACACAGATATATTTTTTTCATTTAATTCATATACTTTTATTTCTTTACATAACTGGGATGAAATTAACAGTTTAGTTATGTCATTTGCCTGAAGCTTAGCACAGGCGGCGACTTGACTTTAAAAGCTTGATGATTATAGCATCAAACATATGTTCGATGTAGCGAACGAAATTAAATTAAAATATAAAAATAATAATTTACATTTTAATATTGTGATATTGAATTATTGGTGCTTTGCGTTACCGGAAACTAGAAAATTACCTTCTTCCTTTTATAGAAAATAAAAAATTCTTTTAAAATCGTTAATAAATAGAATTTATCGTAATTAGTGCCAATATTTAAAACAGCAATAGAAGTGTTGTTAAATTCGCAATTTTTTACTAAAAACACACAAAAAGTTTTGTAAATAAAGCATATTTGCTTGTAAGATAGTCAATGTGTCCAGACTGGGTTTGTTCGTTGCTCAGATTGCATTGAACTACTACGAGATGGCGCTGAAAGTAACATTCTACTCATTGGGGTGGAACTTTTTGGGAACTTTTTGCCAGTGCTACCAGATCTACCGCTTTTACGGTAGATCTCTATCGTTTTGAGAGTCGATCTACAGCTCTACCGTCAAATGAAAAGCAGACTAGTATTAAAATGAATTTAGTAGGTTTTCCCTTTGAAATTATCATTATAATATCATTTTTTAAAAATAGTAATTTGCTTTTAGGTGTACCAGACGCCTACCGTTTTTTTATTTGTGTTTAATTTTATCTTTCTTTTTTAGAATTTTGGTTAAAAAAAATTCTAGGTTATGTGGTACCAGGCAGACAGTGTACCGTCTACCATAATCTACCATTTTTAACATTACACAAACTCTACCATCTTTGTCATTTTCGATCTGGCAGCACGCTTTTTGCTAGTCTCTGTTAGTGTTTCCAACAAAATTTTGTTTTCGTACTAAATTGGATAATTGGAATCAAACTTCGTAATAGATACTCGGTATATAAATATAAGAAAATAATATGCTTTTGGGTAGTTTGAGCACAATCAGGAATTTTTATGAAGAACAACTTTATTTGATAAACCCACAAATAAAAAAGTTTTCCCTCTTCGGAGGTCATTCCGTGGACACTGTATTATAAGTTTAGCTCTGTAACTATAAAACGTAATGTAACAAATACCCGAAAAATGCGAATTATTTAAAAACTAGCAACAACATTTTTAAAAGTGTATTATTTCAATATCTTCAATTTAATTATTTGCATCGATTCTATTGTTTCTGCCCTTCTCAAGCTGCAATCCCACAGATTCCTGCACCAGGCAGGCAGGCAAATAAGGCTCTGTTGGCGGCATCGATTGTTGTTCGGTGAATCTGTTTTATGTTGCCGCGAACGCGCTTATCTTCAATTGCTACTCTTTATTCGCAAAGACCCGCTCTTTAACATATTTTCGTATTCTTCGCCTTTTTTCTTCTTTGATTCCAGGCCTTTTATGGTTTCTTAAATGGCATGTTAGTATTGTTTTTTGCTTAACACAGATTGTACCGTATTTGAATTCGGGTTTGTTCGTAAGTAAGTAAGTCTCTCCAGTCTTTTTATTTCGGATTTATTTGTGAAAGATCCGCTATTAAAATTTGAACCAAATTCATTTCTATTCAACTTAAAAACCGCCAAAATCAACACAGTGAGTGAGTGTTTTCCCTGCAACTGCTGTAAGCCATCGAGTCAATTATCCCCGTTAAGAAAAGCAGATATACAAGGTGTCCCATTTTCGACACTTTTATAAGATATCTCCGTAATTGTTAGTGCTATCAAAAAAGTAATGTAGGTGTCATGTGCTCGTTTTGGGTCAAACTTAAATTGGTAAAATCAAAATTCGAAAATTTTCGCTATCTTAAGAGATACGGGGGAAAATCAACAAATTGACAATTTCTAAATTACCCTGTATTTTCTTAGTTAAAAGAGATACAGAAAAATGTTCTATACAGAAGTTTATTTATAATGATTGTTGAATAATCTGCCGTTTTCAGAATAAGTTTACGGGGTCAGGTAAGAAAGTTATCGGACCTAACCTCATTTTTTAAATGGAACATTATGTATATTTTAATCTAAAAAGATAGCATTTTAAATTCTCTTTTCAAATTTATAACACACCATGGATGACAGATAATATCAACTTTTTCAAAATGTTGATAAGTCATTTTCACAAATGAATATGTAAAAATGAAATTGACGTTAAATGTTAATAACAACTAGAATGTCAACATCGTTGTGTCTAGGATTCTAGCTTTTGTTACATGGTTTAAAGTAATAAAGTTTAATAAATCGCATAGGAAACCAATATCATCCATGGTGTGTTATATGTTTGAAAGGAGAATTTAAAATAATATCTTTTTAGATTAAAATATACAGGGTGTTCCATTTAAAAAAAATTAGGTTAGGATCGATAACTTTTTTACTTGACCCCGTATACTTATTCTGAAAACGGCAAATTATTCAACAATCAATATAAAGAAATTTCTGTATAAAACATTTTTCTGTATCTCTCTTAACAAATAAAATATAGGGTAATTTTGAAATTGTAATTTTTTTGATTATCCCCTATAAAAGTGCCGAAAATGGGACACCCTGTACTGTGGTATCTGTGTATATATCCAAATATTTTCTCGTATTTCTAAATTTTTGTAATCCAATCTTGATGGTCGTATATGTAATTGATGAAATTTGCTGACTTCTGAAATGAGCATTTCATAATCCTCAACTAAAAAAAACTTTGCTACTCATCGCATAACTGGAACTTTTTCAAACACAATCGAATAACAACATTAAAGGTTTTTAGAAGCAAATTTGGTTATACAATTTACATGCAAGCAGTCGGGTAGTCACGTCTAGACTGGTCTCGGAGCCAGTGATGCCAGAATGGTTCGTCGGGAAATCCGTAGAATACTGGGGAAAGGGGGGGAGGGGGGGAAGGCTTTCAAAAATCCGTAAAAATCCGTCTTGTGTAGAAATAGTTAAACTTATCTAATTTCATGCAAATTTGTTCTAAAAAGGTATTATTTTTCGTTTTCGCGTGAATTACGTACTTTATTCATAAAAAATTATTGGATAAATCGATTGAAAGTTGCGTTGTTACTGGTTGTTCAGAAGTAGCTGCGCCATGAACCCTACCTAGTAACCAATACGAGTATATAGAGATATAGGGGTCCGTGTTTCAACTTTCAACTGCGCTTCTGAACAGTCTTGCAGCATGCGAAATGTATCTGCAAATTCTGCAGGGACCCTATTATTGAACATTTTAAATCCAGGAAAAAAATAATGTCATACGTCATACCAACCCCAAGAAGAAAATTGGTTACATCGTTGACCAACTTGAGAAATGAAAACGCCCATCATGCTGGCCATCATTCATACAGTAACAACTATTTACGGTAACAAAACTAGCTGAATCAGGCATTAAGATTCTTCCATATTCAAAAATCCGCAAAATTTCGTCCGAAGTCTGAAATCCGTCGAAAATCCGTTTATTTTTCTCAGGGTAGCAAAAATCCGTCAAAAACGGATTAATTCGTCAATCTGGTAACACTGCTCGGAGCAGTAGGTACACAGCAGGCGACGTTCTAGATTTAGAGGAACCACATATTTTATTTTCCTATAGACCAGTACTCGACAGCCAGATGTCGCGGCCAGACGCTACTGCCAGCAGTTCTACCGAAACAATACCTTAAATCGGAATCAGAACAGCACACACACATTGAGACAGAAACTGTCGATATCTGTTTAATAACTAAATAAAGTTTGCGCTTGAAAGGGGGAGGCACTGCCTCCACTCTCGTCCACTCCTCCACGTTATCTACAGATATGATGATATTCTATATCCTACGCAATTATCAATCTCAGATAACTTTTCGGCTTGACTGCACATTCCGAAATACACCAGTAGCAAAGTCGATTTTTGCACCTAAAATTACGATAAATTATAGAGTGTTCCACTATGTAAATACGTTTTAGCCGAGAATGTGGCAAATAGCGGTTATTTCAAAGCTTTAGCTCTCGCTAGCGAAAAAAATCAAAAATAGCTGTGTAAGCATGCATGCGAAATTATAATCCTTTACCGGTGCAAAAAGATAGGATACAACGATTAGTTATGCATATTGCTTGATGTTATCTCTGGGCTTGCTAGCACCGCTTATTCCGATTCTAATACTTATATCTTATCTTTTGGCATTTTTGAAATTATTGATGTATGTATTGAGGATGGAAAAATGAATTTACAGCTTTATTTGAGCAATTAAGAATAATTATTGTGATTAGTTTTAAACAAAGGGTATCATTTAACTGGTTAGCAAAATATTGTTATTTTTGCGAACAAAAAAGTGTAATCGGTCAGCCAAAATGGCTAGTTGGTCAGCAACTTATGGACAGCGAACATTTCTGAATCGGTCAGTAATTAATGTCATACTAGAGTGCTGTAAATTATTTTGGTACGCAAATTAAATATATAAGCTGCTATGAGCGATCCACTTTTAATCAGATATTAGTAAGCAATCAGCGGGTAAGCAAAATATTTAATCTTTGTCATCAAAAAAAGTAATGAAACGTGAAATAGTGACAGTGCCCTGGGAAAACAAGTGGAAACCCGCCCCCGCGGGCCTTGATTGCTACACCGAATGAAAACACACGCACGCTAGCTACTCGTATCACGCGACTGCTTTCGCTTTGCCCATAATAACGAACTTTGCCGATTATTGAAAAGAAACGCAATCCAATGATTTATATTGATAACCATTCTTTTAATATTCAAACCTCTGAAGTAAACTACTTCTAGACATGTTTTTTTCTACTGACCATTTGTAAAATCTTGCTGACCAAGTAATCATTTTGCAGCTCGACTGTTAATTAAGCTAACACATGATATTACAAGCGGACTGATATCGGTTAAATTGTTGACAGTTTGTAGCATTTATTGCAAGCAAAATTTTTTTATGCTGATCAAATGATTTAATGGCTATTTTTTGCTGCGAACCAATTTTAATAACGGCAAACCATTTAATTATTTCTCTTAAACAAACTTCAAGGAAGGACGGGGGTTATCAATTACAGCTGTATTAGTGTATTAATGAATAACTTTAGTGGCGTACCATATTCTTTGTAGAAACTATCGGAGGACACATTTGCAGGGACGCCACTGGTGAATCGACAGAACAACTATTCCCTTTCGGAGGGAACAATTTTCAAGAAATTAACTTAACATGAATGTTCCTATCAAAAATGTCACCTACCTCTATAAAAAGGTTGTTTTAATTTCTTATTCTCTGAGAATCCTCTAGAACTGCTAAGTATGACACTTGAAAGGCCACGATCCCGAATGGACAAACCTGTGTAACCTTAAGATCTTCTGGAGTGGGGAAGGATTTACTGCCTAGACTGCATTTGTGTGGTTTATCCTCAAAAAATATACTTTCATAAATAATTTTAAAATACATGGTGTTATGGAAATGACTTATTAAATTTAAATGGGTGACTCCTTGAGTGTCCTAGAGAAAGTCTACATACTTTTTTTTTAAATTCGAATATCTAAATACTAAGGTAAAAATCCTTTTTACCCACTTACTGTCGCGCCGTTCCATCTGGATTCAGTGGGTCACTAGAGTATACTAACAGTGTTGTCAGATCACACAGTATGTTTCGAGACTCAGTGGTGGAATGACGCTGTCGAGGGTTCCACGTTCTTGATGTATAGGAATTTGAAACGTGTTTCTGTTGTGAAATAATTCATAATAAGAAATATTGTGATGTTATTTCAAATTTGTGTGATATTACCTATTGTTGGTTCTGTTGCAAAGCATACTTTTTGCGTTTAATTTTTTTATGGAATTTAATTATAAAACGGATTATAAGATCGAAGGTAAGAGAGTATGTACCTTAAAATTGTAGTGTTTTTTCTTTCTAAAAAGTTTGAAAAAGAAGTGATAACGCGGGTCAAAGGCGTCTTGTTGTCAAAAACTGAACACGTGCGTTTACAATTCTGTATTGCAATATATGACAACATCGCCTTAATAAACTATTGATTGCGAACGTCCTCAGTAGCGACCACGTAAATTTTCAGATTTCATATAAAGTGTATATTTTGTACCACAGCCATTTAAGGTTATTTTTCTTCAATTCATTTTCATCTCTGGATTTGCCTGTTTAAATACAATAAGTCATTTCCATAACACCCTGTATAAACAATACATTGAACGACTGAGAGCATGACAGATCCATGTTTAAGAATAATATTTTTAAATAAATTTTGAAAGATGGCCAGAAAGTTGGAAATTGAAATCAAAATTTAATATTAATGTTAATGAAAATAATGGGTTTCAATGTTCCGTTTCAAAATGCAAGGTAAGGTTTTCATGTAGAATAGACCAGGCTAATCAGAAAGAATATCCTCGATAAAAACCCGTATGGCGGGTGGACTTGGAATTTTGAAAATAATATATTTTTTTTGAAAAAAACGACATAAAGTATTATCACGAATAAGGTGGAATTATGCTCATTGAATCTGTATGAAAGTTTTATCATTATTTCGTTGATTTATATTAAATTTTTTGTCTCGAGTAACTTACATTTACGTACTTTCGGAAATATTAAACAATAACAATTTTTAAAAAACTCAAACCCTGTAGCAATATTAGTAGTAGTAGTAGTAAGAAATGCAACACCTGCTCCTTATTTTAATAATGTAGTAGTCAGTAAATCGAAAACATCTCACAAAGCATCAATGGAGACGTGAGATCTCATTAAATTTTCTTGGGGAAAATATATAATTTTACAGCTACTGCCAGGTACTTACAGCCTCTCAAAATAGCAAATTAAATTATATTCAAATGAGTAGGAGTTAAATCCAGCAGCACTAGTAGTTAATGAAACCTGCAAATAACATGGAACAAACCAGAACAAACCTGCAAATAATATGGAATGAGCGCAACCGAGAGCAAAATTTGTTGATATAACTAGCGATATTTATTTGATTAGATATAGGTTTTATAATCAGATATGCGAGGACAGATAGTTTCGTAATTATAGGAAATCGAACGTGAAATAAGCTACTGGGTAATAACGATATTGCAGACAGCTCGCCACTATATTATTATTTCTGCTGCTTCGAATTTTTGCAGCGGGAAATTTTTTCCTTTTAGGGCGATCTTCGTGCCGATACAGGTCGATCGAAAGATGCATTATTCAGTAGCAAATCGATTAAGCAAATTATTTGTTATAAGAGTGCAACAAGGTGCTCTCGCCAGGGTTATGTTATAAGAATGTTTTGCCAGTAGCGCATCAGGCACATGCTTATGATTAGAGGTAATATGGAGCAGCCGTTCTCAAATTACGTGCCCAGAAACAGGGACACTAAGTCCCCTTACTTCTCACGGGTTAAATATGAAAAAGTGGAATTATGAAGGTTGAACCTTTGATCGGAACAAAGATATATGTTCAATTGAAATACGCCAAATACATGATGTATAGGATGTCGTCTAATTGAGAAAAAAACACAAAATAATTTTTTTCAAGCGGAACGTACGTACATTATGCCATGATATGAGTGGAGTACGTAGCCCGAAACGTCCGTCCGTTTTGCGCTTAATAAATGATAGGTAACTCAAAACGTTCTCCTTATCTGCGCGTTTCACGTAAGACGTTTCTTGATAACCCCCCGTATAACCAAGTTTCCCCTTAAGTTTTATTTGAATTTAATTAAATCAGATTGTTAAGTAGACGGCTATTTTTTGGAAATTTAATTTTGTCCCCATTTTTGAATTCTATCCAGAGGTGAATTTCCCACCCAGAAATTATGTATTTAGAGCCAATCTACTTTCTTAAACTTTTTAAATTTTGAAAATGTATGATTGCTGGTCGACTATCACTTATGTCGCCAGTCTTGATAATTAATGAAAAAGTCATGGCAACCGAAGACGTTCCTACTTAATTAGTTTTACGGACGCTTATCTTGGTCGATTACGATTTTTCGTTGTTTATTGGTCAGGGATGCCAGACATAATGTCATTGCCGAATTGACACGCACGTGTCAGTCGGTCTTGGGTGGGCCCACCATCCTTTCCCCGCCAACTGGAAGCTGTCAGCAGTCCACCAGAGCGCATGAAGAAATGAGGGCAATAATTTTGTCTAAGAAGCAAATGACTGATTTTAATTTGAAGTATAGTTGTTTGAACGTAGGACGAGGCCTAACTTTTGTTCAAACTATACTTTGTATTTTGGTATGGGCTCAGGCATGTCCAATGAAACAATGCAAGTTATTATATTGAACACGGAGGGCTTTTACTTATTTAATTTTACTGTCGGTTGTCAATGTCGAGTAATGCGACCCGAAGTACTCGTAGTTAATTATGTACAATTTATATACAATTAACCTGAACTATCATTCAATTGTTTCAACCAACCTATCATTCATCTGTCACGTACTCTGCTTAAATTTAGATTTATTTTCATTATTTACAATATAAAATAAACCTAAGCTAGCATTTTGTTCCCAACTAAAGGGATCTCAACTACCCTAATAATTTCCACGCGGTAGTGACTGCTAATACTAACTTAAGATATTTTAGCACTTACTTTTGATGTCACGATCGGGTAATTTTTTATTTCGAAAATTATTCTAGGCTTTTGGCACAAATTCTTTATAGAATAATTTTCCTCGCACTTAAGATTTATTTATACTCGTACCAAAAACGAGTGTTCGAAGATCAATTTTAGGTGTTATTTATACTCGCACCAACTACACGAGTGTTTGAAGAGACAGAGTCAGCGTTATTTATACTCGCACTGAAACATACGAGTGTTTGAAAATATTGAGAGAAAGATCCGCGCTTTGACTTTTCTCGGAATTTTCGGTGATAAACACTCTATAACCTGTAGCCGACAATACGTAAAAATTAATAAAAAAAAACTAAATTGCGTTTGAGTACGACTCTGGGAATCCCCCAATCGACGGTATACCGCGTAGTTGGAGAATCCGAAATCGACTAAAATTACTGCCTCCTCCAGAATTTTTTTTGTCCGTCTGTTTTAACGTTACATTGCGTCATCATGACCGATTTAATCTACCGGTGACGAAGCGGTCGTTACAACAAGAGAAAGCGGGAACCGAACCGCTGACACTGTAAAACTATAGAAGCCCGTCTAATGTTGCATGTGGAATTATTTAGAAGAATTTAACGGAAAAAGTAAATTCATTAACTTTCTGGAACTGGAAAAAAAGTATTTTTACAACAAGGAGTCAATTCGGGGACACACTGTATGTGTAAATCGTGAGACCGTGACGTACAATTTATTTTCTTGATATTTATTAAACATGTCTCTTGGAGAAAATGGACGATGCATTTTTTTGAAGTTTCTTGTTGTCACCATTTACTTACCGTTAAATTCAGATATAACGGTTTTCTAAAACGTCTAAAACATTTTTTATTGAAATAATATCAGTAACAAGTTAATTGCGTTAATAATTTCAAATTTTATTTTCAGATTCGACACAGGTTCGGCTGTTACGACGAAATATCCACAAACAACGGACACAAAGTCAGGCATTGTAACTGGGTTAGATTCGTCAGGGTGGCCACCGCTTTCAACCCATCAGTTAATTTCGTTGCAACCAAAGTTAGAGGTGAACCAGTATATGAAGCAGTCAAACCTATTTCTCCCGACACGGAATTGTCTGTATATTACCTCCCTGAGCGGCCTGAGGAGTTGTTTTTCGTCAGGATGAGGGCGAGTTTATATAGGCAGACCATGGATTCAATTTTAGAAGGTAAGAATGGAACGTAATAAAACAGTCAGTTTTTCAAACAGATATAATGATGATATACAATAGTTTATATAACGTGTCCAAGATAAGGAGGGCCAGTACAGGGATCTCGGAAACCGTAAGAGATTCGAAGTCGGTTAAATGGAGGTAAAGTTGCGCATTCACGTGCCTAATAATATGCCGTTTAGAAAGTTTTAAAATTCCTAGTAGTTCCGGAGATATCCGGAAAAAAACGAAATTCTGAAAAATCGTTTCATTGTTTTCGTGGGTTTTTTTGAGATCGAATTCTAAAGTAAATTGCACTTTTGCATTGCCACTTTTTCCGCTCTATCTAACAGCATTAATCGTTTTGTAATCCGACTAGTCGTCTTCAAAGGGTCATTATCAACTTTCTTTTTTTCAATACGGTCCTGTTTTCTGATATTGGCTTTTTTTCTTCCGAATACAACGATGTATGACACATGGTGGTTTAATGACGTTTCGAGGGTTTTTTGAACAACATCAGGAAATTTTGGGATACGGTCCTGTATTTTTCCAAATTTTATAAATAGTATCTCATAAGTAAGTTCTAAATTTTTTACTTATGTTGGACTAGTTCAATAAATTTAATAACAAATAATTTAATAATAAACCACAAATAAGTGAACAAAAATCATTCCAAACCAGTAATAAAACTAACAACGAAAAAAGTAAGGAACTACATAATCAGGTGTTCAAAATGATTTCCGTTATTCTTTAAGCACAAATAACATCTTCTAACTGCCACATAACAGTTTTTTTCAGATAAAATAAAACATGCGATAGAATATCAAACTTTTCAGCATTTGCAAATTTATGTTCCATATTTTCTAGAAAATAGAAAATCTCTCTCAAACGATCACAATGGGAATGTCAAGTGAAACAAATCAAGCGTCACCATATCAATTTTTTGTTTCAAGCGCCTACTTTTCTTTTAAATCCCGAATCAACAGCAGTTTGAAATAATGTTTCTGTATTTTGTTCACTTATTTGTGGTTTCTTATTAAATTATTTGTTATTTATTGAACTAGTCCAACATAAATAAAAATTTAGAGCTTACTTATGAGATATTATTTATAAAATTAGGAGAAATACAGGACCGTATCCCAAAATTTCCTGATGTTGTTCAAAAAACCCTCGAAACGTCATTAAACCATAATGTGTTATAAATTGTTGCATTCGGAAGAAAAACCTTTCAAATTCCAATATCAGGAAAACAGGACCGTATTTAAAAAAAGAAAGTTGATAATGGCCCTTCGAAGATGACTCGTCGGATTACAAAACAATTAACGCTGTTAGATACAGCGGAAAAAGTGGTAATGCAAAAGTGCAATTTACTTTAGAATTCGATCTCAAAAAAACCAATGAAATCAATAAAACGATTTTTCAGAATTTCGTTTTTTTCCGGATATCTCCGGAACTACTCGGAATTTTAAAACTTTCTAAACGGCATATTATTAGGCACATAAATGTGCAACTTTACCTCCATTTAACCGACTTCGTATCTCTTACGGTTTCCGAGATGCCTGTACTGGCCCTCCTTAACTTGGGCACGTTGTATTATACCCAACTATTTAATTTCGCTCTGTTTCGGTTTAAATTGTGGACAGAGGAAACAAACGATAGAAGCGACAATCGGTGTTTAAATTTTGCTAAAGTAACGTCATTTTGCGATTTGGAAACACTGTTCCATGTTAGGGCGAGATCTTTTCTAGCTGCCCCTTGTATTTGAGATATATGGTAATGATCGTATTTAAAAATCCCAAGGACTCGCTAGACCATAAACAACGGACCATTTAAAATACAAAAAACAGTCGACATCAGTCGGACAATCGCTGGGAGCTTAAAAGAACAAAGGCCAATTTGATTGGTCGCCTTGACAGATTTATTGGGCGTTCGGCACAAGTTAGCATTTTGATTGGCTTTAATTGAAAACGGTAGTTTAATTATCGACTGCGTAGTGTGTATTACCGTTGTGTAGCGTTTAATTGCATCTTTTACTGTATTCGGAAATTGTATCTTTCAAATACATACAGGGCGATGCATCGTTGAATTGAACATAGGAAATCCCATGTAATTTTGGAGCTGGCTGAGTATTGGCTCCCCTGGACATTGTCTGGAGAAACTGCATTATAATTTCTTGAAGAGGCCGACATGGTAAACCCATGTGTCGAGTTTGAATACATTTTGGTGAGCCAATCCTTAGCTTTCAATTGAACGTGATGGTAAAAATGCCCCAGGAGCTTCATATTGAAGAGTTCGCACTTAATAGGGAATTAAATAATCTCACTGAATTCTCAGGAAAACATAATTTTGGAGGTAAAAAATATTGATGATGAAAGTTAGCAGTTACAGACGTGTACAAATCCTTGGCTGTATTGTTAGACAATAAGTGTAAATTCGGTGAACAGATTCATGCATTGGTTAGAATATAAATTAAATTCCGCTCATACTGATCGTGAAGCAATTCAGATTGCTAATTTATTAAATTGATTGTTTTCGTTCCAGATTCTCCCCTCGATCTCTCAATGTCCCTACTTTCAAGAGCGCTCTCCAGTTCGCCCCCCTCCGAGCAAGATGAAAGAAAGTCAGTTTCCGGTGATTCTTCGGCAGCATCTTCTCAAGGCGACCTTCCAGAAATGACGGTACCTACTCCAAGGGCGAGGCCGAGAGAGCGGACATTGCTTCCTTGCGGGGTGTGTAGTAAAGCTTTTGATCGACCGTCGTTGTTGAAAAGGCATATGAGGACGCATACAGGTAAGCAAATCGATGACAATTAACTGTATCTTCTAGATAACTAACCCTTTATATTCGATACGTTTAAAAAAATAATATACTTACGGGTTTAAATACAGTACGAGTTACACTATCTTTATTGTTTTGGTTAAAACAGTAACTTTAATATTATGCAGGGTGTTGTCAATCTCTTGTGTTTTCTTAGGAAAATTAAAGATACCTTGTGGAATATACCAGGCATTCCAAGTTATTGTAAATACAGCCAAGTGAAAGCCTTTACATTTTCTTTTTGGATGCATTTGTTTATCTATGTTATGTTCATGAAATAAACAATTTTTATTAAATGTGTCTAGATTTTGTTGGTAGGTTGTTACAATATCAAGAACGACAATCTCAAAACTTAAGCCGCGTTCTCAGAGCTTCGACGTGTCGCAGCGACAGTCCCCCCACTCCTTTTGTAGGGGGTGGCGTCTGTCACTCGGATTCATACTGACTTGAGACTTTGATAATGAAGAAAATGAAATCGGCGAAGCAATGAAATCTTTGAATAATGTCTGGCAGTGTATTTTAATATGATTACTCTTCAAGACTAAAGAGCTAATTTCGTTAAAACATGTTACAAGCCAAAAAAACAGACTAAATTAACTAACTAATTTGTGCATTTTAGAGCTCAAAATATAAATGTAATGAAAACAGCCCAGTTTTATTCCTATATTTATTTTATCATAAACTTGAAATAGTAGAGCACCACACGCATGCACTATATCGAGACTCTATTGTATTTAGGACTACGATGCACTAGAAAAACAAACACATTTACAGATCTTATTAGGTAGTTTTTATTAACCACTGTTAAGTAGGTAGGTAGGAGAACCATTTCATTCTAATATAATTTCCTCCAATAAGGAAGTCTAAAATCATAGACATGGTCCTTCTGACAGTGTCTCCTCATCATTCATATTCCACACTCTAGGTCTCATGGTACTAATTGTAATAAGCAGGCTTTCGATAGCTTCGCTACTATCCTCACTAGCTTGTGTCTCCTCTATATCTTCATTCCAAGCAGATACAAAGCCATCTTCGTGCAGAGCATACTTGCCCTTTGTAATCTGGTATCTACAATAATTTAAAAATATTTATATTATAAGATTTAGGGATCTATAGAGCTACAAAACTAATTTTTAGATAACATTACGAAAATGTAAACAGAAGGCTAACAAAATACCTTTTCCCCTTTCGGAGGTTATAGGTTTGTTTTTTTAAAAGATGTTTTCTATGACAGCGTCAAATTTGATTTTTATTTTCGTATTCAACTCCTGAAATATGTATATTTATTCTCGTTAGTAAAAAATGAACCAATGTAATTAAAAAGACCAATGTAATTAAAAATTATTTAAATATTTTGTGAGATTTGGGTAGTTAATGATCAAATAAACTTTTAAAAGCAAAAGTACATACTATTCACAATTTTTTAGGACAAAATAATTTACCTTTGTTCGGAAACAACTAATACTGATTTCGAAAAACTGAGGTTTAAATTTCAAAACAAAATAAAAAATTGATACTACAGCGCAGTGTTGCCAGGTATCTCATGAAATGTCACCAGATCTGTTGATTTTTTTGTGATTTTGTGAATAATCTGGTGGTCCATGAAAAACAATTTGAAAAAGTTCGGTTTCTGGTGTTACCAGCTTCGTTTGGGGGGGGGGTATATTTTATAAATTACAAAAAATCACCAGATACTTGGCAACACCGCTACTTCTGCACCGCTCGATGGTGGGGATAAGGGGTAATGACGTAAACGGTTCTGATTGGTTAGGTTGGGGTCGCGGGCGACAGTACGTAGCTCTGAGAACGCGGCTTTAGAAGAATTGGGCAAATGGCTCATTGAATTATGGAATGGGTTAGATTAGAATGAAATTTATAGATCTTCTTAAGAAAAAAACCTTCAATAAGAAAAAGAATCATATGAAACGACAAATAAAGTTCGCGAATACATAATATCAAAGTTAAGGCAAATTTTGTTTGGGCATTAAATAAGTTGCGCAGTGACAATATAAGATAAGACGAGAAATAAGTCCCTCGTATCGATCGGTTATAATTTTATATCTCCTTGTCAAATATTTACTATCCATTTTTCAGGAGAAAAACCGCACGTGTGTATGGTCTGCGGTAAAGGATTCAGCACTTCGTCGTCTCTCAACACACATCGAAGAATTCATAGCGGTGAGAAGCCTCATCAGTGTCCTGTCTGTCTGAAGAGGTTCACTGCGTCGAGTAACCTTTACTACCATCGTATGACTCACATCAAGGTAAGAACAATATAAACGATGTATTTGGTTTAAAAATGCAATTATTCCGCAAGACAATACAGGCCTTTTTTTTGTTCAAAAAGGCACATTTTAATGTATAGATTTAAGAGTTAAAGTGCTGCAGGAAATTACCCGTAAGTCTTGAATTCGTTGACGTTGTAAATTTAAATAACTCGACCACAAGTTATGTCAGACTGCTCCGATCAGTCTGAATCGTTTTTTATTTAGTCCGGATGTCGAGGAGGTAATCTGGATCGTTTTTTAGTTATGTCTTTTTTTTTATGATCAAACACAAGCACTATAGGAAAAATCCTTTAAGGCACTATGGGAGTGGTGCGTGTGCGCAAAAAGCGACTCACGTTGGCTTTGAATCATTGGAGGTTATATTCGTTGGGAAAACGACCTCGGGAAGGTCCTTCCATAAGGATGAAGTCCTCCAGATGAAAACATTCTTAAATAATGAAGTTCGAGGAGTACAAAGCTTCACCACATATGGATGGGCGGTAGTTGTTCAACGTGTATTTCGTGCTATTCGCCACTCTGAGCGGAATTAAGAGGGCAAGGTCATCCGAGCACTTTCCATGGAAATATATGTAAAAGAGAGTCAACTCTCCAACCTGTCTTCGATGTTCTAGGCTGTCGAGGCTCTTCGTCAGCTCGTGGTCTCCGATCAGACGAATGGTCCTCTTTTCGATGGAATACAGTAGCCCAGTTTGTTTGGGTGCAGAGCTCCAGACATGAGAGCAGTACTCTAGTGATGGTCGAATCTGGGCTTTGTATAATGTCAAAAGATGTTGAGGTGTGTACAACTCTTTGGTTCGGAAGAGTACACCAAGTTTCTGAGAAGCTATCTTGCCGATTGCCACAACGTGGTTATGCCAAGACTTATTTCCTCCCAGAGTGACGCCCAGCAAATTAATAGATGATGCTAGTGGGATTGCGTGTCCTGCCATGACTATATCCGGTTCTGTTCTGTTAATATTTTTAGAGAAAACTGCTGCCTGGGTTTTCTTAGCGTTAAATTCGACTTGGATACTGTCACTGTCATCTAGACTTAACAGATCAATCTCGATTTTCTCGAACCTTTTGAACCGACGACTGCGAGCGATCTGAAAATAAGGTTAGGGTTATAACCTTAAATTGTGTACCAGTTTGTTTATTTCGGTTTATTTTGAATATTTGCTTTAAAAAACTGATTGAAATATACATTTTGGACGCAGAGACAACGGCAGCAACCAGTTAGAAGCTCGTTCACCACCGAACATGCGCAGAACTAAATTAACATTTTGAATGTTACTTTTAATGAGTTTTCAAGCAGTAAGATTCATAGACCACCAAACGTGGCTAATTTATGTGAGAATTTTTTAAGCTGGTTCGATACGGGTCAAAAAATACCATAGCGCTAACAATGTTAAGGTTAAATGTACTCAACCATTATAAATTTGAATTGTTTAAACTTGGTACCCTATAATTTTATTGTTGTTGGTATTTTTCTTCCAAATTCTTAGCGTAATTAAATATCTATTTGTGAGCATAGCGACGTTGTATTTAATCCTGTTCATTTTTTACTTGTTAAAGATTTATCAGTGACGCGTTTGGTATTCTATATCTTGTTTTTTTCATCCAAAGGCCTTCAGAAAGTACGAGCGGCAACGAAAAAGTTTTCTTCTAGAGACAAAGGATGTATAGAGGTCTATTTTTTTTAAGATCAAACACACGCACTATAGGAAAAATCCTTTAGGGCACTCTGGTAGTGGTGCGTGTGCGCAAAAAGCGATTCACGTTGGTTTTGAATCGTTGGAGGTTATATTCGTTGGGAAAAATGACCTCGGGAAGGTCGTTCCATAAGGGTGAAATCCTCCAGATGAAAGAATTCTTAAATAATGAAGTTCGAGGAGTACTAAGCTTAACCACATATGGATGGGCCGCAGTAGTTCGTCGTGTATTTCTGATATTCGCCGCTCTAGGCGGAATTAAGACGGCAAGGTCAGCTGAGCACTTTCCATGAAAATATCTGTAAAAGAGAGTCAAATCCCCAACCTGTCTTCGATGTTCTAGGTTGTCGAGGTTCTTTGTCAGCTCATGGTCTCCAATCAGACGAATGGCCCTCCTTTCGATGGAATCCAGTAGCCGAAGAGTATGTTTGGGGGCAGAGCTCCAGACATGAGAGCAGTACTCTAATGATGGTCGAATCTGGGCTTTGTATATTGTCAAAAGTTGTTGATGCGTGTACAACTTTCTGGTTCGGAAGAGTACACCAAGTTTCTGAGAAGCTATCTTGGCGATTGCCACAACGTGCCAAGACATATATCCTCCCAGATTGACGCCCAGCAAATTAATGGATGAAGCCAGTGGGATTGCGTGTCCGTCCAGGACTATATCCGGTTCTGTAATGTTAATCTTTTTAGAGAAAACTGCTGCCTGGGTTTTTTAGCGTTACATTCGACTTGGTTACTATCACCCCAAGCTAGAATTTCTTCTATGTCTTTGTTGATGCGTGATACTTCATGCTGTCTGCGAAGATGTGCGTCGGCAGCCGATGTTTGTGCATTCAAAGAGATCGAAATAATATGTTGACAATAAAATTAATCTTAACATATATTTGACGGTCCAAATAATTAAATAAGCACATTAAATATATCCGGTCCAATTTTGCAGAAATTGTAAAATATTTACTGAAATTTATACAGGGTGTTCGCAGTGCATCAGGATATTCGGAGAGGCGATTGTACATGTTACAAATCCGATATTTAGTGATCTTGCTGACGATAGCACACTTGTCTGATCTTTCCCTTTGAATGAACAAATATCGGCTGCCGACGCACATCTTCGCAGACAGCGTGAAGTATCACGCCTCAACAAAGACCTGGGCCAAATTTTGGCTTGGGGGTGACAGTAACCAAGTCGAATTTAATGCTAAGAAATCCCAGGCAGCAGTTTTCTCTAAGAAGATGAACATTACAGAGCCGGATATAGTCATGGAAGGACACGCAATTCCTCTGACTTCATCTATCAATTTGCTGGGCGTAACTCTGAGAGAAAATATGTCTTGGCATAATCACGTTGTGGCAATCGCCAAGATAGCTTCTCAGAAACTTGGTGTATTCTTCCGAACCAGTTGTACACACCTCAACAACTTTTGACACTATACAAAGCCTAGATTCGACCATCAGTAAAGTACTGCTCTCATGTCTGGAGCTCTGCACCCAAACCTACTCTTCGGCTACTGGATTCCATCGAAAGGAGAGCCTTTTGTCTGAGCGGAGACCACGAGCTAACAAAGAGCTTCGACAGCCTGGAACATCGAAGACAGGTTGGTCATTTTACTCTCTTTTACAGATATTTCCACGGAAAGTGCTCGGCTGATCTTGCCCTCTTAATTCCGCCTAGAGCGGCGAATAGCAGAAATACCCGTCGAACCACTGACGTCCATCCATATGTTGTTAAGCTTTGTACTCCTCAAACTTTATTAATTAGTAAATTCTTTCATCTGGAGGACTTCATCCTTATGGAACGACCTTCCCTAGGTCGTGTTTTCTAACGAATATAAGCTCCAATGATTCAAAAGGAACGTGAATCGCTTTATGCGCACAAGCAGAGTGCCTTAAAGGTTATATAGTGCTTGTGTTTGATCATAAGAAAAAAAAAGGTAGTAAGCCATATAACAAGTCGAAAACTAGATACTTTTCGAGTTATAGCCTGCTAAAGTTTGTTTTTTTCTTACTTTAAACATCTTGCGGTTACTACCAAGTTGATATTTGGCACACTATGCTTAACGACTTCTATCGTTATATTATAAAAATATTTCACTATAGGTACTGTGCCACCAGAGGTCACGTTACCTGAAATTGAAATTTAATTTTTGACTTATCTTTTTTGTTTTGATAGTTTATTGGAGAAAAGAATACCTAATGAAAAAGGTACTCTTCATTCGAGTAGCAGTAAAATCAGTTCTTCAAATGGAAGACAAAAAAAAATTGCATTTTTGACTTTTTGTTATATGGCTTACTTTACTTTACTTTACTTTAACGTGTATAATCCCCTCTCCAAGTATCCTGATTCGAACACCCTGTATTTATAAGAAAATATTTGCATGTTCATGCATAAACATTTTTGTACTGGTTAATAAAATTATTCTATTCCTGTCAAATTCGAACGGATTTAATACGTTTCCTATACATAAAAATATTTTTTTGAAATTTTTGATCATTATAAAATTTTGCTTTTAAGAAATTTATTACCCTCATAATTAACTGGTGCAAACAACTTAATTGGTGACTTTTATTTAATAAATTCTTTTTATCGAAATTTCTAAATTAGTTCTGGTATTTTAAATGTCAGAGATCACATCAGATCAGCCACTGTATTGCCGAGGAAGTGACGTTGAATCAGATAAAGTAAATAAAATATTTAATAGATGCCGGGGTTCCCACCATATTTAAGTTACTATTACAAAACAATATGATGGAAATTATATTGTAATCGCTGTTTATTTTATACCGTCAGGTATACGTACAATGGCTCTACGTCAAATTACATACAGGGGAGGTCAAAACATATCAAATTCACTTAAGATTAACGTACTTTTATTTCGAAAAATGTTATAAAGAATAATTGTCGAGAATGAAAAGATATCTACCCAAATATAAAGTTGTAGACTTCTATTCTAAGAACAAATGTTTAAATTTTAAATTGCAACAATTAATATACAATCAGAAATAAATGCGTATTGTGTTTTTTCCATGACTATTCGATATAATTTTAGTACGTCTTTTTCTAATATTTTAATAAAAAAATTATGTTGCATATTAATATTAATATAATATTATAGGTACAGGGTGTCCCATTTTCGACACTTTTATAGGGTTTGTTTGCTCTTTTTGGGTCAAACTTAAAATGGTAAAATCAAAATTTGAAAGTTTTCACTCGCTTAAAAGATACGGGGGGAAATCATTGACAATTTCAAAATTAGCCTATTTTTCTTAGTTAAAAGAGATACAGAAAAATGATTTATACACAAGTTTCTTTATAATGATTGTTGAATAATCTGCCGTTTTAAGAGTAAGTATACGGAGTCAGGTAAAAAAGTTATCGGACCTAACCTAATTTTTTTAAAATGGAACACCCTGTATATTTTAATCTAAAAAGATACCATTTTAAATTGTCTTTTCAAATATATAACACATATTAGTTTCCTAGGCGATTTATTTGAACTTTATTACTTTGAAACGAAATAAAAGATTCAGATTAAGGTAAAAAATAACGGGAATCATCGCAAATGCTCAGGTTATGTCCTTAAATGGTTGCTGCCTTTCTGGATTGCGAACCAAATATGAATTATTGCGCCATTTATTCGTTTTTCCGTTCTCAATATAAACTGATATCATATCAAATTTTTCAAAATGTCGATCAGTCCTTTTCACAAATGAATATGTAAAAATGAAATTGACGTTGAATGTTGATAACAACTAGAAAGTCAACATAATTGTTCCTATGATATTAGCCTTTGTTTCATGGTCTACTGTGGTTTAAAGTCATAAAGTTTAAATAAATCGCTTAGGAAACCAATGTCATCCATGGTGTGTTATATATTTGAAAAGAGAATTTAAAATGCTATCGTTTTAGTTAAAACGGTGTTCCATTTAAAAAACTGAGGTTAGGTCCGATAACTTCTTTATCTGACCCCTTATACTTAGTCTGAACTGCAGATTATTCAACAATCATCATAAAGAAACTTCTGTTTAAAACATTTTTCTGTATCTCTTTTAACTAAGAAAATATAGGGTAATTTTGAAATTGACAATTTTTTTATTTTCCCCATTATCTTTACCATTTTAAGTTTGACCCAAAAAGAGCACATGACACCTACATTACTTTTTTGATAGCACTAACAATCACGGAGATACCCTATAAAAGTGTCGAAAATATAAATATTTATCTAAATAATTTGATTTTTTTTTAAAACCACTTACTTTAGACATAGGTTGTGATAAATGAATGTGATCACAATTTTGTAGTATAAATGTAGAAAATTAAATAAAAAATGGAGCTTTCAATTTAAAAAAATTGAAGTTACATTAAATCATTTTTTTTAGTCACCTTGTATAAATGAAAATAAGGTAATACGTAATCTTTTTCAGTTCCCGAAATCCTTTAAGAGGCCAGTAACCGTGTATATAAATATGTATATCCTCTATATAGCTGCTGCCATTTGTTGTAGGTATTTACATATGTTCTGCTTGTTATTTATTTAAGAAACATTAAAAATAGAATCAAAATGACTAATGTGGTCAACGTACGTAATAAACAGTTAATACTGTTATCTATTAGAAGCAAATACAAAAATACCAATATTTATTATTGTTAAATAAACTAGATTATTGATATAAATCTTATATAATTAGGAGAAAAGATTGCTTGTGGTTAAGGCAGTTATTTAAATAAAGCAGTTTTTAAATCCTTTGATTAATTGGAAAGTTAATTTTACAAATCTTAATTAGAGCTAAAAGCGTTATACATATATATTACGTTTGTCGTAAAACTTAATTTTATTAAAAAAAATAAAATAAGGCTTGCAATAAAATTTTTGTTACATAAAAAATTTATTTCGGCTTTAAAGTTTCCTGGTTCTGCTGGGAATCGATCTCAGGTAGAACTTTCGGGGCCCGTAGAGGGAATTGAGGTGCGCTGGGTGGGGCAAAGGTCACTAGAGCAATACTGCAAATTAAAAAAAGTATATACATGTGTATTTGTATTCTTCTTTATAATTATGGGGACCTTTTTAGGTTTTTTTTTATGATAAATATAAAATAATAAGTAACAGAGATTTGTTAACAAACCCGAACAAGCCCATTGACTACAATAACTTCTTGGGTAAAGTAGAACTGGGACAAATATCGATTTATTTTTTATATCTATAATTATCAAGGATATTATAATATTAATATAGGGTAAGTAAACGGGATTTATGTAATTATATTTGTTTCAATAATAATTTGAATATTATTTTAAAAAATTTCATAATTAACAAATTAACGATATATAACTCCATCTCTATAAATATTGAGGTTAGGTCATGAGTTTTATTATTTTCTTGGAACGATGTATTTATTCAAAGTTAAGATTAGTTTAATTTTGTTTTTTTAGGTATTAATCTAATTAAAGAATCAGAACCTATAAAGTTTTATACACTGCACATACTAATTAGGGTAAGCAAATAAGAGAATAGTATATTAAGATACAAGTTTCATAAGACATTATCTTAGAGCACGCATTTAATTTAGGAAACGACCCGCGAAGCTGGGAGTTTTCTAAAGTACAAGTGCTCTAATTGTCATATGAACCGTGTATTTTATAATACTTTTCTATTTGGGTCTTTAAAGTCTAAAAAGATTTAAAAAAGTTAATAAAAATGAGTGAGAAAGAAAGTTGTACTCCGTTAGAAATACGAGAAATTGCAGAAAATAATCTAGAAAATCTTTTAAAAAGAAACTTTGAGTTATGGTGCGAGCAGAACAAAGTTCAAAATATTGAACAAAATAATAAATTGAACAAAATATTGTGTCGACACAGAATCAGACAGGAATATCAATTAATGCCCAGGAAATGTCTACAGTAACTATAAATATGTATACTGGGTGGCCCATCGAAAACAGTCCAGCAGGGTTTACGGATGTGTACGTGAAAATTAAAAAAAAACTCGGACCCGTAAACTTGTGTTTTCAGGGGAACACGTTTCACTATTAATTTCATCCCGGTAAACTCAACCCCCCTAGCGGAGGCGGCTACTGCTCTTGTTTTTTCAAATGGGAATGGGAATGGGTATGTTGTGATACATCTTTTTAAAGAGCATTAAATTCTCCTTAAAATGGCGCTTTGTTTTGTAAACTTGAGCTACGCGTCGCCGAGAAATTGCGTTTTAAAAAATGTAATTTTATTGAGTAAAACTTACATGTTATCTTATTAAATGTTGAAAATGTTCGCTATTCACCTCCATACAATAGTACAACAACTGTTCAAAATGTTCTTGGACATTGTGAAGAACATCTGGTAGTTATTACTTAAAAAAAAATTGTTTACGCACAAACCTGTGTACTTGATAAGAGGTGCAGTGAAATGTTCCAAATTCCGTTGCTTGGCGGCGCGTAGCTCAAATTTACAAAACGAAGCGCCATTGTAAAGAGAATTTAATGCCCTTTAAAAAGATGTATCACAACATACCAATTCCCATTTGAAAAAACAAGGGCAGTAGCCGCCCCCGCTAGTGGGGTTGAGGTTACAGGGATGAAATTAATAATGAAACGTGTCCCCCTGAAAACACAAGTTTACGGGTCCGAGCTCTTTTTTTAATTTTCACGTACACAGCCGTAAACCTTGCTGGACTGTTTTCGATGGGCCACCCTGTATATAAAGTAATATGTATATAATACTATATTGATTTAAAAATAAAAATAGTACTTTATTGAATAAAACTTTAGAAATAGAGCATAAACTGGAAGATATTTCTATTATTTTTAGGTTATGTTGTTTTATAGTTGTGACTAGAAATTAGTTGACGGACACCGTCAGCATGATATATATTTCCGAGTATAGGTATTTCAGATAAATATCTAGTAAAAATGATCTATTTGCAAGGTTAAAGGTTAGTATTTAAAAGTTTTCAATAAAAAATTTTTGTCGAATCCATAATGCCTAGAAAACTAATTTCAACGAAATCGAAGTAAGCCTAAAATTCGAACCCTACTTGCTGCCAACATAAAAAAAAATTTCGGTTTCATAAAGTGGCAGGTTATTAAATTTTTTTGCACTTCATAATGTAGCCATTATGAAACCCAAATAGCAAGAAGCTATTATTATTACTAGTTACAACCAGGTAAAAATGTTCAAATAATTGAGTATTGTATTTGCCATGGTAGGAAAAATTCTATCCATTACTTGTGTGAAAGTGATTTTCTCAAAATCTACCACAGTGTTAAACTGTAGTGTATGTAATAAACTATTTTATCACCTTCGTACAGGCCTATAATTTCGAAACAGTGCCACAAAATTCAAACATCGTTCTCGTAGTTTAATTTTAGGATATCTCACGGACTTAATCTTAGCTCTTCAATATTGTACAGAGTTCCACAGAATGTAGTGCAAAAAATTAGACATTTCGTTAGCATTGTTTTTAAGTCAATGGCAACCGTCAAAAATTTCCGCATGTCTTTGCATACTGTCCTATCCCATAATATTTTATATCAATGTCCAAAAATTCACCATAAAGATCAATATCAGAAACACCGGATGTCTTACAAGGTATATTGCATGTTCAAGCAGATGGCATATCGTTTCTTAGTTCCCACAATACTTGGCTGATTTTTCTTTTACTTTTAAAACCAGATCTAGTCAGAAGTAAAAGCGGTTATTAAATGTTACTTACTCCTGTGTTGTATGGATTTGATACAGACTACAGATCGGGTGATAATGGAAATATTATCGCACGAATAAACCGATGAGGCTCCTCAGGATGTCCTTTTGAATGGCTTTAGTATTTTATATTTGAAAATTTGGTTTGGTTTATGAGATTCAACAGGTTGTAGAATCTCAAACTCAACTCAACTCAAAGAATTGTTAGAATGAGAGCCGATCCTTGTCATTTATTTTGTTATGTATGTTTGTGTATGTACCAAACTCCAGGAGTGTATTGTACAAAATAATGTAAAAACATAACAAAGTCCCATACAATGTTAATCATAGCGTTGTTTTAATAAATGTTCAATAATATCGCAACAAGACAGCAAAACATTTTTACGAAGGGCATCTGTTGCTATCCTGATTGCTTCATCATCATCATCATCATCATCATCATCATCATCATCATTATCGTCATCATCATCAATCAGGTATAAGGACGTCCACTGCTGGACATAAGCCTCCCGTAAATGTTTCCATCTATCCCTATCCCGCGCCGCATTCATCCAGTTCGTGTGAGTGCGCTTCAGATCGTCTGACCATCGTGTGGGCGGTCTGCCATTGTTGCGAACTGCTTGATCTCTAGGTCTCCATTCGATTATTTTTCTTGTCCATCTGCCATCGTTCAATCTAGCCAGGTGACCCGTCCAGTTCCATTTGAGATTCGATATTCTTTCGATGGCATCCGTGACTCCGCTTCTTCTTCTCACCGCTATATTTGGAATTCTATCTCTCAGAGAAAGACCTAACATTGCTCTTTCCATGCCTCTCTGTGCTATTCTTATTTTGTTTGCCGTTTCTTTTGTTAGAATTAGTGTTTCGGCTCCATATGTTAGCACGGGTAGAACACATTGGTTATAAACCCTTCTTTTTTGATACATGGGGATATTTGACCTTAAGATGTAGTTCAGTCGTCCAAAGGCTGACCATGTGAGACCTATTCTTCTGCTGATTTCACAGGTCTGATTGTCTCTGGCTAATCAAATTTCGTGGCCCAGATAGTTATACGACCATACTTGCAGGATATTTAAATTATTTACCGATACGTTTTCAGTGGTGACCAGATTTGTCATAAACTTTGTCTTGCTGATGTTGATATTATGATTGCTTCATGCCTTTCATTAATATCGGCTGCAGTACCAAAATTATTATTGGATCCCCAGTGTCGACTTTTACTTTGTAAACTTCATTTTTGACCCAGCCCCATCAACAAAAGTCTAGTGGTGTGAGATCTGGAGATCTTGGAGGCCAACTGCAAATGTTTCTTAATCTGATGAGCGAAATGTACAAGAAGCTCCATCGTGATACTACAATTGCATTCTGATGTTTTCAGGCACATCCTTTGGTAGTCTTTGTAATTCATTTTGTAAAAAATTAAGTAGTGCTCCACCGTGATGCCATTATCCAAATTGAAAGGGCCAATTAAAAAAATTATGGACTAATTCAACCATTTACCAGAACGCTATATAACATTGTTTAATTGCGCTATAACGATAATTACAGAGCCATCAGAGGCGTTACGATTTTTTAATTTGCTATTTCAGTTTAAATTTCTTTTCTTGATTTTATTTAGTAAAAATATGTTTTATAAGGTAAGACTTTAGAGCGCCACGAATATGCCAAATTAAAAAAAGAGAAATAATTAAATGGTTTGCCGTTATTAACAGTCGACCTGCGAAATGATTACTTGGTCAGCAAGAGTTTACAATTGGTCAGTAGACACAAACATGTCTAGAAGCAGTTTACTTCAGAGGTCCCAGGGCACTGTCAATTTATGTAACTTTCTTGTGTTTTTTTTTTTTTATTTTTTTTTATGATCTAATACAAGCACTATAGGAAAAATCCTGTAGGGCACTCTGGGAGTGGTGCGTGTGCGCAAAAAGCGATTCACGTTGGTTTTGAATCGTTGGAGGTTATATTCGTTGGGAAAAGCGATCTCGGGAAGGTCGTTTTACAAGGATGAAGCCCTCCAGATGAAAGAATTCTTAAATAAGGAAGTTCGAGGAGTACTAAGTTTAACCACATATGGATGGGCGGCAGTGGTTCGTCGTGTAGCTCTGCTATTCGTCGCTCTGGGCGGAATTAAGAGGGCAAGGTCAGCCGAGCACCTTCCATGAAAATATCTGTAAAAGTCAAATCTCCAACCTGTCTTCAATGTTCTAGGCTGTCGAGGTTCTTCGTCAGCTCGTGGTCTCCGATCAGACGAATAGCCCTCCTTTCGATGGAATCCAGTAGCCGAATAGTATGTTTGGGTGCAGAGTTCCAGACATGAGAGCAGTACTCTAGTGATGGTCGAATCTGGGCTTTGCATAGTGTCAAAAGTTGTTGAGGTGTGTATAACTTTCTGGTTCGGAAGAGTACCCCAAGCGTCTGAGAAGCTATCTTGGCGATTGCCACAACGTGGTTATGCCAAGACATATTTCCTCCCAGATTGACGCCCAGCAAATTAATAGATGAAGCCAGTGGGATTGCGTGTCCGGCCATGACTATGCCGAATACAGAAGGAAATCGGCTACAAAAGGTGTAGCGGGGGAGGGTTTCCACTTGTTTTCCCAGGGCACTGTCACAATTCAGAAATGTTTGCTGTCCATAAGTTGCTGACCAACTAGCCATTTTGGCTGACCGATTACATTTTTCTGTCCGCAAAAATAAGAATATTTTGCTAACCAGTTAAATGATACGGAAGGGAACTGAAATACCCTCAAAGCAACAGTAAGTCTTTCCTAGCAAAAAAAATCATTATCTAATAGTACATACTAATCTACACGAAACTGATGGTTTACAATAAAGAGCAGTAAAGTTTAAGTGTAGCAATTTTCAAGACCGATGAAGATATGAATCACGATTTATAGCATAATTAGCGATAAAATACCTTAATTGATTCGCTATTGTTATGTTAAATATTAAGAAGAAGCGATCATGATCATGTCAGTTATGTAAAAAACGTATATAGTGTATTCAAAGATGCCGATAATTTAAAAATATGCCCACAGACGTATTAAAACTTTGAATTTTTTAGCTATAAGTTTTATAATCAGTGGCAACTCGTGAGTTTTAGAGAGTATAAATAGTATATTACATAACGAATGTTCAACGTGGTAGGAAACCACTTTCAGACAAGTAATGTACATAAGAGTTATTTATGTATCAAGGGTAATAAGTAGATGATTATGCCCTGAGGGCGACAGTCTTACAAAGCCGAGGGCCTCTGGCCCGAGGGTTCGTAAGTCGCCCGAGGGTATATATCTATTGTATGGTGCATACAAACTTATATGTCATACCAATTCCTTTTTAATAATAAATATTTTTTTAAAATTTAATTTGATTTACCAATTTTTTATTTTTACCTGCGACATTACCTTGACATTATTATAGCCTGCGTTTTTGTTGCTAGGGGGATAAATATTCAAATATTTAATGTGTCAAAGTCAAAAATAGAGGTTTTGAAATTTCCGACGAAATTGAAAAAAGGCTGAAAAGGCAACGCGAAACCTACAGACAAGGTCGCTGTACTGTACAACCTGTTGGAAAAAACACATTTGGGAAAATTCCCTATATTATCGCAAAATATTTGGATTTGAAGAACCCCGAAAAGTACCCTGGTCATTGTTTACATCGAACGTCGGCAACTCTTTTAGCAGAAGCTGGAGCAAGTATGACTAGCCTGAAACGCCATGGTGGATGGAAGAGTACCACAGTTGCTGAAGGATATTTCGAGGATAGCATATCCTCAAGAAATGAGGTTTCAAGGATGTTGACAGGCGTTCCATCTGGATCTCGCATTTCCTTACAGAAACTAGAGACCCAGACAATGAATCATGCGTCCACCTTTGCTGCAGGAAATTTAGCTATCAGCGGACCCTTATATTTTTTTTTCGAAAAGAGTTCATTTTATCGACATTGATCAAGAGTACCTTTTTTTCAGCTTAAGGTTTATATTATTGTCATCCCTTCATCATACAGGGTGTAAAAAAAAGCATTTTTGTGTTACGTCTAGTCCGTCCCTGTCAAACTAAATAAGCCAAATGTGATTAAAAGGGCGAATTTCAAGGAGACTCATCTAGTAAACATTATACTAAAAAATTATTAAATTACACATAGTACTTAAAAATTTATTTAAAAATCAACGATTCCCAGAGACGTCAGTTATGGGCCCGTATCTCGGTAGGGGGGGGGGCCGTCGGAAGAAAAATTTATATGAAGTTCTCCTGTTATTTTTAAGTGTTCTATCTGAAACCGGGAGATTGCCCACATATTCTCGGACACCCTGTATACAATATCAGACAATAAAAAATACGAAAAAACTGTTATTTTTAAATTCGTTAAATTTTTATTTAATATGGTACCTGCTCATACTAGTTCGTACCCACATCATCCTAAAATGACAAATCCGATCATTATAAATCCAATTCAACCTTTTCACCGTGCCACTTGCCCCGATGACGTCTTATTGTCCCAAATGAGGCTCCCATATGCCCCTTTTGATCGAGTTAAAAACGGAATTATTGTAATTATGATGTAACACATGGCTTGCGCCCGTTTTAGGTATATGTATGGTACAAGGTGGTTGTGGCGGGATTTTTTATTTGAAGAAGGACGGACGGGTTGATGGTATGCGATAGGAAGCACCTGCTCTGGTCAACCGAAAATGCATTAATATGAAATATACAGGAATGCGAATAAACAGGGTGTTTCAAAAAATATGTGTCATCACACACTTTTATTGTGTCTGTGATATCAGTTAGAGATACATTACGAGCAATTCTTCGGCTCGAGCGGGCTTCAAGTATAATCCTGACTATTTTTAAAAATACACTGAAACCTCTCATAACGGACACCTCTAATAAGCGGACATCTCTATTAAGCGGACATTTTTTCATAGTCCGGAACTAGGTATATGAAATTCCATGAAAATCAACCCCTCTTGGACGGACTCTCCTTTGGGCGGACGCCGACAGGCTGTTTTCATACAAAGAGTGCGAAAACCCTCCTTCAAACAGACAAACAAATTTTTTAAGTATTTGGGAGACGAATAAGTACGGAAAGGACTTCGCCGAATAAAAGTATGTGTGATTCCCCGACAGCAGTCCACCGTTTATTTGTGAGTTGTAAAGTTAAAATCGTAAACAATGGCAGTAAAATTAGTCTGAAAGAGAAAATTGATGTTGTGGAAGTTTTAAATTTGATAACAATGATTTGGGCGAGTTCATTAACATTGATAGCAATGTGCTATTAGAAGATGATAGTGACCCCATTCCTACCGATTATATAGCCCAAACTGAAACCACATCACTATCTGACGCCTCTGATGAAGAAGTTGAATGCAAATGTCACCAATTATCAGCAAGCCATTAGTATGGTAAAAGAATTATAAGAGTATGCAATAATGGAATTGTTATCAGACTTGGAATTATATTTTCTAGATAGCAGTTTAAAACGCAAACACGTCAAAGTACGTTATTAGATTTTTTTAGTACTACATCCTAACTAAAACTAGCGTATTTTTGTTATGTTATATTTATTTGTACATACATATACATAGTAATAATTTTGCATTTACATATTACCTAATAACAAATTTCCCATGGGCGGACACCTTTATTAAGCGGACACATTTAGACGGTCCCGTTGGTGTCCGCCTAAGAGAGGTTTCACTGTACTTATTTTTCGTGAAATTTTCTTAGAAATTGCATAAAAACCACAGATTAACGGACCGCATTGGCTGGCTTGCAGTCAATTAAAAATACACATTCAATTGAAAAAAATTACAAAATGGGGGGGAGAGGGGGATTAACCATAACTGTAAGTTTAAATTTCCATAAGACATGTATTTAATCAATAAAGTCGCATTAAGTAATTCGTTGACATCTTAAGTACATCCACCCCAAGAAAAAGATGTTTTCCCATGATTGTCTCGCCTTAAGGGATTTATCGAGTTAAGTCCTTCATTTAACGGATTATGCTCATCAGGGATAAACGTCACACACCTGTCACGTGAGACTTTAATACTGTTATATTGGTTATTATCAGTGTGTAAAGGACATAAAGCAGATGATGCCAGTTTTTTTTAGAGAATATTATTTTATTCATGTGTATGGTAATTAGAATTTCTTGGAGATTGGATATAGTTAATAATTTGTTTCTTTCTACGAAAACAAACAATATTACATAATTTTGAGAAACTACAGGGTGTCCTATAAGTTATGGATTATAGAGCAACTGGAGATACTAAACATCAAAAAAGACCGATTAAGGCATATAAGTTTTCTAGTTAAAAAATTAAATTTCCAGAATATTCGTTCGTTTCATTGTGACAGTGTGTTTGAAATAAATCCAGATATTCACTAGTTTTGATGCTGAGGAGTCTTGTGTTAAATGGTGGGCCCTCCTTGGGAAAATATTGTAACAAAATTCCATCGTAACCATATTTCAACTGTATACATACCACATTTCTATACGTTTCTGGTAATGCATGTCTATTTCCAACGTTTTCTGTCTGTTATCATTTTTAATGGGAAAAAAATGAAACGACCATCACAGGTCGCATATAATTTAGATTTACGCATTAACTGTAACAAAACCACACAAAGACGTGAAATTTTCCTTATTCAAACACAGGGTAACCACTCAAGTCGAACGCTGTAGATACATCAGTTTTATGTTTAACCGCCTAAAACGATATACCAGGGGAATGTTATCCTTATTTCTTCTTTGTGCCTATTTAGATGGCTATTAATTTGCTAGGCGTCAATCTGGGAGGATATATGTCTTGGCATAACCACGTTGTGGAAATCGCCATCTTCGTCGCATTCGCAGAAACTGGGTGTACATCATATCTGGAGCTCTGCACCCAAACATACTCTTCGGCTCCTGGATTCCATCGAAAGGACGGCCATTCATCTGAACGCACATCGTGAGTTGATCAGGAACCTCGAAAGCCTAGAACACGAACAACGAAGACAGTTTACAGATATTTCCATTGCATATTGGACTAGCATAAGCTTAGTGCCACTTGAACTTCAATGTTTAAGAATTCTGTCATCTGGATCGACCTTCCAGAGGCCGTGTTTCCCAACGAATATAACCTCCAATGATTCAAAACCAACGTGAATAGTTTCATTCCACACGCACCACGAGTGCATTAAAGGATTTTTATATCGTGCTAGTGTTTCAACCATCTTCATTTAGAATTGATCATACCTATCAGAAATAATATCCACATGGAAAAATGTCAGTGTTATACCTGTCTTTTTGTAAAAAATATTAGAGAACGCTAATATGAATATCTCTTATAAAATGACATATATAATATCTTGTATCATATTTATATTTACGAAATATGATTATTTGTCTTCCGCCAAATGTTTGATATTATAGTACGAATTGATGACTATGCGAATGTTCTATGTGGTCATCTACAGAGAGGTAACCAGGCCTAATAGCAACGTAATTTCCGTTATTTGCTGGTATAAAAAAAAATCTAAGAAAAAAATTACTGAATTTACATTTGTTCTCAATGTATATATTACTATATTGTTGCCACGGTATATACTATCCAACACCACCTCGTATAATATAGTCCTAATGGGCCCTAGCAAGGTCGTACCCGATGACATGTAGAGAAGGCACCTTAGCAGACACAATAAGAAGGAACTTCGAGCTTTGAACCATGAACCTCGCAAGAGGTTCACACGAAGTTCACAAGGCGTGGAGCACCCAGTGCCCCATATAATCGTTTTTCTGAATTTAAATCACTAATTACGGTTCTGAAGCAGAACAAATGCAGTACAACAAGTGCCTTTATGGGAAAATCGGAAGATGATACTTTTATCTTGATGGAAGTGGGTATATATGAGGAAAAAGGTCGTTTATTGCGCTTTAAAATATTTAACTATGAAGAGGTAATAGTCGATAAAGAAAATAATGATATCAGCATGTACAATAATACTTTCCGACCCAGTAATAATACGTTTGGAGGAACACAGGTATTAAATCACAACAGCCAATGAATTCCTTCTTATCGAGTCCAACAGCAGCTGGAGAATTATTTGTTTCCCATTCAAGCCAACAACATGAATCCACAACAAATCAACCCAATCAGAACGAGGTGTAAAATGAACCCTTTCCGACCACATCCATTGATACTGATAACGTACAAACATCTGAACATCGTTCCTTAGCAACGTCTAAACCCGGTGCATTTGTCTCGGATTTTCAAGCTAGAGTGACAGGTGACGGAATGAGTGACGTAACATCAAGAAAAAAAAGAAGAACATATGAAAAAGGCGAAGGAAGAAGCAGAGTAGCGGCATTAAACGGATTGTGAAGACGCGGATTGACACCTGATGGACGTTTTAAATGGTCGAGACTGGGTGCCAGTGGCTATTTATGATCAATCACATTCATTCTCCGTGCAAGATTGGATATTAAGATTCTTAGAACGATACAGTAGCTGCGAGTAGTCACAAGCCAGTGCCGGAGGATTATGATTTCTCACGTTTTTCTATTACTGCCGGTCTTTATACGAGGGATATTAGTAAACTCTTCTTTTTGCTGATTTTAATTCACGCATTCACATGTAGAAGGATGATATACTTGTTGGACAAAGCAGGAATTTTTAATCAATACTTATATCCCTAAAGTTATCCTTTAGCAACAGCGCACACTTTCAAACGATGACTCTCGAGAATCATTGAAAACAGTTTGAAGAAAAAAATACATACATGGTATTCGGATTTGTTCGCAGTGCCGCTAGAACCCGCGTTAAAGCAACTAAACGCGGACGCGATATGGTGGTTCCATTAAAATCGCCTATGTATTAAGGAAAAAATTGTTGATGTGCAAACTTCCATTTTTTGTTCTAAAGTTTGGACTTAAAATGTCTAAAATTAACGGTTAAAATTGACAACACCGCTGATCAGTCAGCGTTGTTGTTGGATTGTTTATAAAATTTCAGTAGTGCACGCAGCAATTTATGGCAATGACATAAGGTGATTCATTCGAAAAGCCATTAAGATGAGGATCCCAAACAATCCCAAATTAGCAATCAGAGCCATCTATGTTGCATCAATTTAATTTAAAAATATGCCGCTTTTTGACAGGTTAGAAAGAGACGAGATTCATCAGCTGATCAATATTTATTTTCGTGAAGTTTTAGCCGTTAATAATAAAGTTTTTTAGTTAATTTATTGATATTTAGATTGTCTGACATGTCGATTGGGGTATCAACAAGTTTCAGGAAGATCTGTGACAAAAATTTGAAATTTGTTCATATTTGAAATTGTTTTTATTATTCTTATATCATTGTATTTTTAACGCAATTGTTTCATACCGTTTTCCAATCCTTTAACTTTACGAATCCAATTTAGATTAGAAAAAAATTAAGTATATTTGGCTTAACGTTCGCATAAAATAGTGCATGCGATTAAACGCAGCTCTTAAGGTTATTTGTCTGCAATTTGTTTCCATTTCAGGATTTGTTGGTTCAAATATAATAAGGTAAATTGATAGCGCCCTGTATATACCCCAAACGAGCAAGAAGAAAAATCTACCATAACTGATCTTGAACTGAAAGAAACGAATCAAGTGACACGAAGGCAATCGACTTTAATAACCGTGCAAAAATATGACAAATTGTTTACAAAACAGAATTAGGCAGCTCATTCATTATTTGTAACCGCTTCAGCTATCACAATGATCCCAATTTATCCGGACAATATATATCGATTTTTAATGCACCTGTTTCGTTACATACCTGAATTTGAGCTGTACTATGTTGCCAAACATTAGGTTCGTTCTCAGATCAGTCAAAAATACTTACAAACTGCCCGAGGCATGAGCAGTTGCTTTAAAGTGTTCACAGGAGCAGAATCGGTGACCGTTGACCACAAATTGGTTATTCGTAGAGTCAAATGTATCGATTCCCAGCTGATTTGCAACCGCCAGAATAATTCGTGCCGTAATTTTAAGTAAGTAATTTTAATTTGGGTGATTCTAAGACGAAAAGTTCATATGAACATGGGTACGCAAATGCTTCGTTTTTAAGATACATGGTCTTAAAATAATTTTATTAATCGGTTTTTCGTAAATATCTTAAATATCCTTGTGTCGATATTGTTGAAATTTCGCAGTTTTATTTGTAGTAGTAGTAGATTGAATTTATTGAGTCCAGTGGCGTCCCGGGCGGCACCTTAACGAATATTATTGAAAAAAAAGTAAGCCACTGGCTTTTTTTGGAATTTTTATATTTTTCTCGAATTAAGCAACTAAAAATACAACACTTTCGTCTCTCGAATTTTTTTCCTATATTATTTTGTTTTCGAGAAAAAAATAGAAACCACTTTGATGCATGTCCCTGGAGATGCATGGACGTTTTCTTTTTTCACATACCAATATGGAAAATTATTATTTCCAGACCACCCGATGATCCTTATACAATAAGGGCGTATTTTTGTCTACACAGTAGCACTTTAAAATACTATTTCAGATTGGATGGTACTACCAAGAAAAGGAAGCCCTCTCCATTGATAGGATGCAACCACCTGTAGATGTTCTGTTCAGATTGCGTGGGACTACTAAGAGATGGCGCTGCGCGCTGTATTTTGTCGACTACCGTCGATAGTACGGCGTTAAGTTAAAGTCCTCTCTGATGATGGGTATGTACACCTACCCTGTACTGACGAGAACAAATAAGTTCGAAGCCGGTCTACAGGTGGTTGCATCCTATCAATGGAGATGGCTTCCTTTTCTTGGTTCAATCTGAAATAGTATTTTAAAGTGCTACTGTGTAGACAAAAATACGCCCTTATTGTATCAGGATCATCAGGTGGTCTGGAAATAATAATTTTCCATATTGGTATTTGATATTAATACCACCTGACAAGCATAGACTTTTTATTTCTTGAATAGGGTTATCTTTTTTAATCAAGTTTTGCTTTGGAAAATAATTGCAGCATTTAACTTAACAGTTGTCATTAAAAAATTTCTTTTAACACCCTGTATCTTGAAAACGAAGCACTTGCGGACCCATGTTATAGGAACTTTTCGTCTTAGAACCACCCAACGAAACGTCTCTTAAAATTACTGCCCATACTTAATTAACACCACATAGAAAATCTGTAAAAATAATAAAACGCCGGCATCATGGCAACAAGGCTATATGGTAGTCCCAAAATTCTTAACGAAAGAAAAATGTGGTATATATTTTTTTAACGAACTATTTCAGACGTGGAACAAATTTAATTTTGTAAGAAGAACAAAAACCAACACATGATTAATTTAAAGGGTGTCTTTTTTAATTATTTTTTGGACGAGTAGGCGTTTCTAATTTATAGCGAGAAAAAATCCCAGAACTAATAGTGTTACAGGTGGTATTTGGTTGTAATATTCATTAGCTGTTTTAGTTCAGATACAATTTAATTAACTCAGGTTTCTGTAGAAGGAAACTATGAATTAATGTTAAGGGGGCGTGGGTCAAATTTAGTAGGTTTTTTTGATACGAATCTAAAGAACATGGTCTTAATTTTTAGAAACACGTTTAACAATTAAACGAAAGTATCTACGGTGTCACCACGATCGCGTCAGAGCCTGCCCGACATTATTTGTTTGTTGTTATTCGTCGCCATCTTTGGTTCTGGATGCTTTTTCAAATTACAGAATAAAAAGTGGTTCATCCACATTGTTGTCGGTATATTAGTGCTTATAAACTTTTATTATGAAAAATCACGATATCGCTCACATGTGGCATTTGTAACGTGTCAAATTTGATATTTTCTCCATAAAATGTCGAAAATGGCATTTATGTCAATGGCAAAATCGATAAGATCGCATATGAGCTTATTAAAATTATTTTCGTAAAATTTTTGTTAAACTCATCTCCTAGAGTTTGGTCCATTCCTCCCTACACCCTGTATACTGAATATGTTCAATATTTTATTTTTCTTATAGTGTTTTCTTAATTGAACAAAAGTAATGTTTTAAATCATTATACCATTTCGAAATTTATGCTGCAGAGCTATAAAAAAATTTCGTCCCATATTAACTAAAATTTATATTTTCCGATCTACATTAATATTTAAATTTATTTTTTCTATTTTCACTTTTTCACAATGCATTATTTATGTTATTATTATTCTTAATTAGTATACACATCCATAAATATTTTTTCTTTGGTCGGCCATCTGGAAAATAAATAAAAATCAGTATCGTAAATATTGTTAATTGAAAGCTTCCTTAGGCATCGGTGAATTTCAACATCTACCAATTTACGGAATATTTGATTACTTTTTTCTATTAGGCCAAAATTTTTGATTATGCTTATTAATTTGTTGTTTAACTTATAATGAAAAACATCTAGTGTTCAAATTTGTTGGATATTTACATTTACTGAGAACATAGCATAATTATTATACATGGTGTCCCAGAATATGTGGGCCATCTCCCGGATTCAGATAGAACACTTAAAAATAATAGGAGAAGTTCCTATAAATTTCTCTTCCTACGGCCTCCCCTACGGAGATACGGGCCCGTAACGGACGTCCCTGGAAATCGTTGTTTTTTAAATAATTTTCTAAGATATAATTAATTTGAGTTGGACTATGTTCTTGGTGAAACCGGATTTCCAATATGTAGAGAAGAAATATAACTGCTTGTAGTGTTTCACAATTTTTATTCAGTTTGTACTCCTTCGAAAAAGACTAGTAGACTTTGTACTCCTTCGAAAATGACCTGAAAAGGTCGAAACACGTGTCAGGAAATTGAATAAAAATTGTAAAACACTACAAGCAGTTATATTTCTTCTCTACATAATTTTTTAAGTACTAAATTAGTGGTTTTTTAGTATAATGGTTACTAGATGAGGCTCCTTAAAATTAGCCCTTTTAAGTACATTTGGCTTATTTAGTTTGCCAGGGACGGACTAGACGTAACACCCTGTATGATGAAGGAACGACAATAATATTTTTGGATACTCTAAACCTTAAGCTGAGGAAAAGGCATTCTTGATCAATGTCGATAAAATGAACTGTTTTCGAGAAAAAGATATTTTTGTTCAATATGATCTATATTCAGTATACGTTAACGTTACGTTAGTAACTAATAAGACAAAGGAGAAAAACCGCAAATTTCAAGACACTACCATAAACTGACACTGGCATAAATATTCTTATTTAAATCGGTACATGTGAAAAAATCCATAGCAACAATGAGGGAATTCACTATAGTGAAAATTAATAAGTTCAACTTTGTGTTTTACTTTTAAACCCATAAATACTAATTATGGATTTTCACCAAGTAACGGCTGACTCAATTAATTTGCAAGAATATTGCGAAAAAAAATCATCTGGCTATTTAATGCGCATGCCTGTCTTCCTTTAAGTTTATTGCAATTGCAGAAATCCTTGCCGACTGTAATCCGACTCTAACATTTACATTTTTTTGGAATTTCGCGATCGATTCTTTAATAATAACAAAAAGCCTCACCTACGAAGACGCCCCAGTCAGCCGGAAGTTCATATTATGGTTTGTTCTACACAACCCGTCAAATATCAACACGCTCTTCTGTTGGTTCCCACAGAAAGACGTCATATTTTAATTTAGGAAATAAGTAATGGTCAATTTATATGGATATTATTCTTGAACTACTTGGGTTTTTGTGGTGCAATATCCTTAATCGTTGGTGTAAATTAATTAAACGGAATCTGATTAGACGAATCTTCGTCGACCGGAAAAGTAATATGAGAACAAATCGCACCTACGGAAGAACGACGTAGGTACAGGGTCGTCCAACCTAGACTGAACAGAGGTTTATTTTTGACTGTATTTTTTTTTAAGAAATATAGATATCTTGTTTGTTTTCCCAGGATTTAAAACACTCTGTATATTTTTAACTTTTATGATAGGTCTTTCTTTTCTCATTCCAAAAATATATCGTTTGTCTATATTAGCTTAAACCATTTATTAGATACAAGCTTAGATGTATTTATTTTATAGTAATTTATTTTTTTATTTTTCCAGGATAAACCACACAAATGCAGCCTATGCAGTAAATCCTTCCCCACTCCAGGAGATCTAAGGTCGCACATGTATGTGCATTCGGGATCGTGGCCCTTCAAATGTCATATTTGTTCTAGGGGATTCTCGAAGCATACGAATTTAAAGAACCACTTGTTCCTTCATACAGGTAGGTTACAATTTTGATAGGAACATTAATATTGGGTGACATATTGTATACTTATCAATAATTTGTTTTTACTTATTTAACCGTATTTCTTTCTACATAACAGAGAGTACATGTTATTTTATAACCTAACTAAGGATTCCAATCAAAATATTATTTTTTTTTATACAACGTGTCCAAGATAAGGAGGGCAAGTGCAGGGATCTCGGAAACCGTAAGAGATACGAAGTCGATTTAAAGTTGCGCATTTACGTGCCTAATAATATGCCGTTTAGAAAGCTTTAAAATTCCGAGTAGTTCCGGAGATATCCGGAAAAATATTCTGAAAAATCGTTTTATTGTTTTCCTGGGTTTTTTTTTAGATCGAATTCTAAAGTAAATTGCACTTTTACATTGCCACTTTTCTGCTCTATCTAACAGCGTTAATTGTTTTGTAATCCGACCAGTCGGCTTCGAAGGGCCATTATCAACTTTCTTTTTTTAAATACGGTCTTGTTTTACTGATATTAGAATTTAAGAGCTTTTTTTCTTCCGAATGCAACGATGTATGACACATTGTGGTTTAATGGCGTTTCGAGGGTTTTTTTGAACAATATCAGGAAATTTTGGGATACGGTCCTGTATTTCTCCTAATTTTATAAATAATATCTCATAAGTAAGCTCTAAATTTTTTACTTATGTTGGACTAGTTGAATAAATAACAAATAATTTAATAATAAATCACAAATAAGTGAACAAAAATCATACCAAAACAGTAATAAAACGAACAACGAAAAAAGTAAGGAACTACATAATCAGGTGTTCAAAATGATTTCCGTTATTCTCTAAGCACAAATAACATCTTCTAACTGCCACATAACAGTTTTTTTTTGAGATAAAATAAAACACGATAGAATATCAAACTTTTCAGCATTTGTAAAATTATCTTCCATATTTTCTGGAAAATAGAAAACCTCTTAAAACGCTCTCAACGATCACAATGGGAATGTCAAGTGAAACAAATCACGCGTCTACATCTTAATTTTTTGTTCCAAACGCTTACTTTTCTTTTAAATCCCGAATCAACAGAAGTTTGAAATAACATTTCTGTATTTTGTTCACTTATTTGTGGTTTATTATTACATTATTTGTTATTTATTCAACTAGTCCAACATAAGTAAAAAATTTAGAGCTTACTTATGAGATATTATTTATAAAATTATGAGAAATACAGGGCCGTATCCAAAAATTTCCTGATGTTCAAAAAACCCTCGAAACGTCATTAAACCACAATGTGTCATAAATCGTTGCATTGGGAAGAAAAAAAGCTATCAAATTGCAATATCAGGAAAACAAGACATTATTTAAAAAAAGAAAGTTGATAAGGGCCCTTCGAAGACGACTCGTCGGATTACAAAACAATCCTAGTAATTTAAGAGTACAAACCTGAATTAAAATTACTGTTTATGCAATTTAACCTGATTTTCGGTAAAAACTTAACGAAAGAGCGTGAAATGGACTATACAGACTAATTATCATCCATATACCTAAATCTTAGATTTACCATAGACCTTCCATCAGACAATATTCAAAAGCAAATTACTTAATTCTTTTCGAAAATTTAAAACTGACATTAAAAACAGTGCCCTTTTGACCATAATAGCATAATTACACGAAATATATTCAAAAATGTTAGACACAGGCCTATTATGAACAGCCTTTGGCCTGAATTATTTAAATATTATTTATATTCGTACCCGAATATTTAAAATTCGTTATAAACTATAAATATTTAATAGGTAGAGCTTTGATTTTGAAATAGTGGGAATTCCATGGGTTTAATATTAATTTGCATTTGGCGTGTTTTGAAAAATTCATAAAGGGCATTCATAAGTTTGCGTGAGATAAATTAGTAGAAAAACTCATAGTCGTTTTGGCTGCTTTTTCAAGTCAAATTAGAACCCGAGACATGCACAGGTGAAATATTAATCATTACTTCAAAATATATGTTTTCAAAATGCTATTATCTATTCATTTACCTGACATAAAATACATCATAATCATTAGATACATAAGCCGCATTCGAGTCGTTCGTTGCATGGGCGCTACATTGTTATTATCACCTTATAAACGTCAATAATATTTGAAACATCAAAACTACCGATTCCGAAAAAGAAAACTCATTTCAATGCGCTCCAGACGAAATAATTAATAAAGCCAATGAAGCAACACAAAATTTATTGCCTGAAAAATCGATAGAAGCTTATAAAATGGAATATAATCCGTTTATTAAATTGCAGGTATTGTTGCCGTAAATTCAAAGAACGTAAATAATTTTTAAGTCTTTGATTTTATGGTCATGCTATTCCAAGCTTAAATTCTATTCTGCATCATCAAGTCGATATAAGCAAATATCCCAAACTTATTGTATTTCTAAGTGACCGTGTGTTAGTGATATATCAATATGTATTTTTTAATTTCGAAAAAAAAACTGATACGACCGTAGAAAAATATTATATGAAACTTATGCATTTAGTATATTAAGATACAAGTTTCATAAGACATTATTTCAGAGCACGTGTTTAATTCAGAAAAGGACCCGCGAAGCGGGGAGTTTTCTAAAGTACAAATGCTCTGATTGTCCTATGAACCGTGTATTTTATAATACTTTTTCTATTTGGGAAAAACTTTTAAAAATATAGTCGATTTTTTCCATTTGAATTAATATTTTCTTTTTGGGTTGGCAATACTTTTAAAATTTAATAAAATGTTACAAGTTTCAAATCTACCATGATAGAAACAATTGAACACAGCAAAGATTCTTCCGATCTGTCATAATTAAAAATAAACATATTATTAAAGTTAATAAAAATGCGTCAGGAAGAAAGTTGTACTCCGTCAGAAATACGAGAAATTACAGAAAATAATCTAGATGAACCTTTAAGAAGAATATGCAAAACTTTGAGTTATGGTGCGAGCAGAACAAAGTTCAAAATATTGAACAAAATAATAAATAATACTATTGAACAAAATATTGTGTCGACACAGAATCTGACAGGAATAACGATTAATGCCCTGGAAATGTCTATAGTATATGTATACATAAAGTAATAATATGTATAATACTATATTCAATTAAAAATAAAAATAGTACTTTATTGAATAAAACTTTAGAAATAGAGCATAAACTGTAAGAGATTTCTCTTATTTTTTTAGGTCATGTTGTTTTATAGTTGTGACTAGAAATTAGTTAATGGACACCGTCAGCCTGTTATATATTTCCGAGTATAAGTATTTCAGATAAATAGCTAGTAAAAATGATCTATTTGCAATGTTAAATGTTAAAGGTATTGCATTTCATAATGTAGCCATTATGAAACCCAAATAGGAAAAGTTACTTTATGCATTTGTTAAATAAATAAGTATTGGAAGGAAAGGTATGCTGACTAGATACACAGTTATGTTTTCTTCCTCATACCAAAAACTTGTACCGGTATACCAATACAATGTATAAGGTAAATTGCCCGTCATCTGATCTTCCTTTTTCACCTTCATTTATCACCCCTTTTTCATCCAATAAAGTTAAAATTTCCAGTCACTACTCAATCAGGCTACAGTTTTATTAAACCTCATAACGAATTCATCAAAATCGCCTTCAGAGTGACGTACTTTTATTACTTTTCCAAGGTCCATTAGGTTTACCGAGAATCATCCCATGCATTAAATCATTTTAATAACATATTACTTTTTTATGAGGCGTTACATTATTAATTTAATCTAAAAACAAATACTTTTAAATTGCCTTTAAGGTATTATTTACTTGGCATGAGAAGTATATTACGGATATCAGGGGATTCAATCAGGATTTTTTTTCGTCCTTGTGATAGTTACTATAGTCACCAGAAGATGATGTTTATTGTTAATTATTTGTGCATTCCGGAATCATATATAATCTAATTCTAGAGTCAAATTTAAACTTGGAAGACTTAATTAATTTCGGAAAAATTTGTATATTTTGTATTCTATACTGCGCCAATTAATTATCGAATTTTAATAAATGCTCAACAACGTATCACCCAAGTAGCATTTTTAGACACATTACGGTAAATGTATCGCAACTATCGTTTCTGTTTCCGATCAAAATTGGAAACTGTTGGCAACAAAAATGGAAATATTTTCGAAACGTATACATTTTAAATAGCACATTTGCACGTGTTTCCAAGTGGTTGGTACTAGCTGTGACTTTCGCTGCTTCGATGCACAATCGAAACTTTTATCGAAAATGTTTCGGAAATGTTCGAAAATGTTACTTTATCTGTTTCAATTACAGTATAAAGGGACGGGGCTATGTTAGAGCATGCGCAGTAGAATTGTTTGGTTGATATTGTATGTGAACATGTCAAAATGGATAAAATAAGGAAACAAATAATTAGGATACCTTCACTGTTGTAAAATAAAAGAAAAACAATAATTTCGCCATGATGAATTCGTTATATGTATATTTTATTTCATATACCTAGTTATTGCATATAAGAACCAAAAAATCAGTGTTGCAGTAAATTTTATCGTGAAGTTTAGTAATTTGGCTTTATATTTTTAACGTCCCTTCGATTTATTTGCATTTACAGAAAAAAATATATTTTGTCAAAAAAATAAAAATTTAAATATTTTCAAAATTTTATTAATTTCTTTTATAAATCGACTTCGCTAGGAAAATGGAACTTATGTAACAACGTTTGGCTTTTCAGAAGATGCAGGAATTTCATTAAAACTCATTTTAACAAAATTCAAATTCATTTGACAAAATGGCCGCTAGAAAGCAATAAATTATTCTGGTCCAAAATGGACTCAAGACACAATTTCTAATCCTTGACTTCTATAATGTCTCGTACATCAAATTTTACCGTCACGTTTGTTCGGGCGTTTAACATTTCTTCGGTATACATACATAACGTAAAAACAAAATTCATATATATTTTTAACTGTTTCTGTTCTGAACCGAAACTAAAAATGTACTCCGTAGTTGAAACTAAAGAAAAAAATCTGTTTGTGTTAACAGGTTATTAATGCAAATGCAAAAATTATAGGTTATTATAGTAAGGTGATGCACAGAAAAAGAAAAGGTTTATAGGTGATGGTGCCACAGAAAAAAAAAGGTTTGTTCTAATGCACAGGAAACAAAGGTTGGTTATTTGTTTCTGGAAGTTTTGAAAAATATTTTCGTCACAAGTTTCGTAAATGAATGAATAAAATTGTTTGGTAAATATTTCGAAAAAAAAAATATCAATTTGTTTTGATCAACTTAATTCGAAAATGTATCGTTACAATTTGGAAGCGCAGGTGTGTTACCCAAACTTTATAATTTTAACTAAAAATGTTTCGAAAAATATTTATCTTCGCGTGTCGTTAATGTATTGACACTATGGTTTGTAAAATATTTCGAAACAAGCACGTCTTTAGTGTTTCTATTAACTGAATTCGAAAATGTGTTGCAAGTTTCGTAACACATGTGTCTCGATACAATTTTAATCGAAAATGTTTCGAAACGTTTCTCAGCATAGGATGTGTCCAATTTGTGTCTAAAAATGCTACTTAGGCAGGACGTAAACTACTCTGGTCTAAACTCTAGAATCGGGTTTCTCAGTTAAAAAAATGTATTAAAATTGGTTCATTATTAACGCAATAACCAGCTTATCAATTTGAATTTGCATTTTTGAATATTCGATAATTAATTGGGGTAGCGTATTTTTGCGTGTAAAATTGATTGTCGTTAAAAGTCAATTAGCCGTAAGTCAATAAGACAGTAAACATGTCCGTCAACCAGGGAATCGACGATCTCGCTCCAAAATTGAAATCTGCTGTTGCTAACCCCATCCTCAATATTTGATAATTGTTATACGCTTCATATTCATATTCAATCCGCCCCCAAGCTTCAAGTCCGCATAGCAGCTCTCCAGCCAGCATTCTCCACCGACTATTTAAATTTTTAATTTCCCATTTTAAATTAAAAATTAAAATTTTCGCCGAAAGTCGTTCAAAATTCACCTCTCGTGCAAGACCGCCGCAATTTTCTCTCAAATTAAATCCCGAAACAAAAGAAGAGCGGGCTGCAGCAGGACAACGTATAATTATTTGCGGACAGTAGTTGGCCGTGCAATCAGGCCTGCTACCGTCCTGCGACCGCGGGCAGGAGCTCATTAATTGGCCCATCAGGCCATCAGGATGTGCCGAGGATGGTATGATGTAGGGTGTTATTTGAAAGACAGTGCCGTACGAACGTTATTTGTGTTATACAGGGTGTTGCTCAATATGACGTGATAATATTTCTGAAGGAGACATAAAGGTAAAACAGTGTTTTAAAGATTAGGTAAATATCTGAAAACAAGTTTGTTGTTGTTGGAAACAGTTTTTTGTTTATGTGGCGAATTTATAAAAAAACTACTCTTTTTGGGCCAAGAAAATTTTCGCTCGGTTAAGAGGTACAGGGGAAAATCAAAAAATTAACAATTTCAAAATTACCCCATATTTTCTTAGTTAAAAGAAATACAGAAAAGTGTTTTATACAGAAACTTCTTTATAATGATTGTTGAATAATCTGCCGTTTTCAGAATAAGTATACGGGGTCAGGTAAAAAGTTATCGTAGCTAACCTCATTTTTTGAATGGAACACCCTGTATATTTTAATTTAAAAATATTACATTTTAAATTATCTTTTCAAATATATATCACATCATGGATGATATTGGTTTCCTATGCGATTTATTTAAACTTTATTACTATAAACGACATGAAACAAAAGCTAATTTCCTAGAAACAACTCTGTTGAAATTCTAGTTGATATTAACATTTAACGTCAATTTCCTTTTTACATATTCATTTGCGAAAATGACTTGTCAACATTTTGAAAAATTTGATATGATATCAGTTTATATTAAAATTGGAAAGAACGAAGAAATGGAGCAAAGTTTATATTTTGTTCGCTATTCGAAAAGACGGCAACCATTTAAGGACATATTCCGACGACTGGAACATAATTTAAACATACACGGCGATGATTCCCGTTATTTTTTACCTTAATCTGAATCTTCATATTTCGTTTCAAAGTAATAAAGTTTAAATAAATCGCCTAGGGAACCAATATCATCCATGGTGTGTTTTACATTTGAAAAGAGAATTTAAAATGCTATCTTTTTAGATTAAAATATACAGGGTGTTCTATTTAAAAAAATGAGGTTAGGTCCGATAACTTTTTTATCTGACCTCGTATACTTATTCGAAAAACGGCAGATTATTTAACAGCATTATAAAGAAACTTCTTTATAAAAAATTTTCCTGTATCTCTTTTAACTAAGAATATATAGGGTAATTTTGAAATTGTCAATTTTTTGATTTTCCCCCGTATCTCTTATGCTAGCGAAAATTTTCATATTTTGATTTAACCATTTTAAGTTTGACCCAAAAAGATCACGTGACACTAACAATTATGGAGATACGCTATAAAAGTGTCGAAAATGGCACACCCTGTACAGCGTTATTTATATTCTAAACACTTTTCATGCTTTATCATTGAATAAGTTATTTTAAAAATAATCATTTAATTGATTCGGGTGTAGCAAAATATGACCAAAATGCAGAATACTTTCCTCATGGCAAAAACTTACTGAATAAAAAGCATTTGTAGACTAAATTTAGTGTTTTCACTGCTTCTTAAATCATATAGGGCATATTAGAAATGCCGCACTTACTTGCTATAGAACTTGTCGCCTCTCAAAAATATTACTTACACATATCAGTATTTTTAAAAAATTTTGGAAACATAATTTTTAGAGATCAAATTTGTTTCTAACTTGAAACATATAATTTAAACGTTAATAAACGGATAAATTTAGGCGACGATGACTTTTTATTGAACTTATAGTTAAAGTAAAATATTGTGGTCTATTTTTCCAGTAGAACGTAGTCTGCATAGTTTGGGACACCCGGTTAAAAAAGCATTTCCTTCGAGCTATATACTTTTAAAAATAAGTTATTAGGTCAATAGTTTGAATGTATACTTTCTGTGTGCCGTGGTGAACATCGAATTTGTACCACCCCGTATAAAAATATTTTACCTAAGCCGCTGTTGATTAAAAGTAACTTCCGAAGAGCCCGGACGAGCAGGAATTTCACAAATAATAAATTGCTGCCGCCGCTGCGGCGATGATCGTCTTATCTCAGTCGGTCTCGACCAGTCGTGGGTTACTCGCCTAATCGGTAATAATTGTAGTTTTGCATGCCTAGCCTGGCTTGATTGGACGCGAAGGAGCAGCCTTTTAATTAATATAAATTACCCTTAACTATAAGCTAACCTAAGCTGATGTGTGTTAACTTACGTTTGAAGGTTATAACGTACGGTACTAGATTACCGAGTACTTAATATGGGTTGGTCTGCACGCGAATTAATACCTATCTGCCTTATTATTAAACTAAAATAAAACAGAAGGAATTAGTGTTTTTTAAAGGGCGAGCCATTGGCGATGAACACTTAACTCATGCGTTTATATTTATGGTTACCGTAAAAAAGAGAATCCTTTTCATATTGCTGGTCTCCATTTCTTTCTATGTATCGAGGTCGGAACCTCCGTTATTATTTTTTAATGGAAAGAAGGAAACAAATTTGAATTCAATAGATAAGGGTCATTCTTTTACGAACAATTTTAAGTAACACCGTTTTATTCTTTATCCACTTATCTACATTTTACGAAAAAGTGGTACCTCTATTAGATTGGTAGTTATAAAATATTTTCGATCGCAAGTCACCCAGCGAGCGAAGAGCGAAGCTCGCGACGGTTTAAAGCGTCTAGGGGAGACCGAGGAGATTTGTGACATAGTAGAGTTGTGACAAAGACGATTTCTCGGAATATATGGCCGTTAGCGAGCTGACAACAGCGCACGATTGTTTGTTTATAGACGCGCTACTTGACGCAGTACGCGTCAATGGCCCACGACAAGCGGTTGCGTGATTACGACGTCTGCATGGAAAAACAACCGAAAAGTAAACTTTTTATAAAATTTGTATTTATTTGTATTCACGTGTTTATGCTATTTTTTCTTATATGGTGTGGGTTTGGAGTTTCGAAGCGTGGCATTGTCTTGTTGTGTTTGCACTTGTTCCGAAATTACGCATTATTATTCTGACCCCATCGCGATTTTTGGCACCTAGGAGAGTTGTGACAGCGTGTCACAACTCTCCTATTAAAGGTTATTTTCTGATTAGCTTATTTTACACACTTTTTGCAATGTTTTTACTGTTAATTTCTGTTCCTGTTCGTTTGCTTTCGCCAATTCTTACAGCCTAAGTTTGATATAATGATTACATAGTTACTTATAAAAGATTTACTGTTATGTTAATGTTTCATGTTATTGTAGTTCCTACAGTTATGCTTAATGATAATAATTAAAGTAATTTTATGCAAAAAAATCGTGTGTTTTGTGTATAATTCATATAAAAGTAATTTTATCTATTAAAATTAGTCTAGATACACAGCTGTCACAACTTACCTTGGTACCTGTCACAATTTACCTCGGTGTTAGGAGAGTTGTGACAAAGGGAGTAGTTTCAGTTTTCGTAAATTTTCTCAGAAACCTTATAACTTTTATTGAGTTTGATGACTGTTTTGAAAAGAGCAAGGATTGAGCTACATTGCGGCATACAATTCATAATGGTGTTATGTTTGTTTATTGATATACAGGGTGTTTCGGGAGGAAAGGGAAATATTTTGGGAACATATTGAGAAGGTCAAAATAAGAGAAATTAACCCATATGTTTTAATCCGATTCTTAACCGTCTCTGAAATAATCGGTTCTAAAGTTTTTTTTGTAACTATTTTTTATTTCAAAAGCAACACCAATAGATACTAGTAAAACAACAAAATTCCACTAATTTAGAATGTTTTCGAAAATACCCCCACCAACTTCAATACAAGCTGCACCACGTCTGTTAATCGCTCGTGTTGCGCGTTGAATTGCTTGGGGATTGTTTATAATGATATTTGCAGCATTAAAAATTCGATTGTGGAGTCCTTCCACGGTTTCTACTCGTGTTTCGTATACTAGTGATTTCATCCACCCCCAGAGGCAATAATCCAGTGGGTTTAGGTCTGGTGACCTCGGTGGCCAAGCTTGAGGTCCTCCTCTGCCAATCCAACGATCAGGAAAACGATTATTCCAGAAATTACGCACCCGGCGACTAAAATGAGGTGGGGCTCCATCGTGCTGAAAGAACATTCGGTGTCGAACAACTTTAGAACCGATTATTTCAGAGACGGTTAGGAATCGGATTAAAACATATGGGTTAATTTCTCTTATTTTGACCTTCTGAACATGTTCCCAAAATATTTCCCTTTCCTCCCGAAACACCCTGTATGTTCTTTTAATTAAAAATTGTCACAACCCCCCTCGGTTTCCCCTATTTACATATCATTCTAATGTTTATTTCCTTTGTTTCAGGCAAACCAAATGGATCGACGAAAAAGGGATAAAAATCTCGACCAAGAATATTCTCAAAAAAAGTCAAAACGAATTTCAAGTCAACATGTAAAGAAAAAATATTATTTGATCCATTTTTTAGTTGTAATTTACAGTGTGGATTATTATTTTCGTCCATTATTAAGCGAGTGATAGAGGCTTAATTTTAGTGATTCGGTTTTGCAAATAAAAAATGGATATTGTAGGGTATGCTTGCAGTGACGAATTTAGGAATATAATTAAGATTGTGAAAATAGTCAATCTCGCAGCGGGGTGGACGTATAGGAGAGAAAGTAGAACGCGGTATGCTCCACAAACCTGAACAAACCTGTGAAAACCGACCAAAGACTAAAAAAGGAAGAAATTAGTTTGATATTATTAAATTAATAATTATTATTAAATAAAACATTCGTGACGCACTTGCCATGTAATTTTTTGATTCAATATTCCAAGGTCTATATTGTTTGGCACATTAGTCTGAAACAGTGAAAAGAATGAGGCCAAAAAAAAAACCTAAAAGCGAGATTGTTGTCTTGTTGCCTTTTTTTTCGAATTTCATTCGTATTTATTAATAAAATACCGAATATGTATATTTTATATTAACATTAATTTTTTAATTGCAAAATTATTATCACACGCCGGCACAAAATTCCGCCACCCTGATATTGTGTTTTCCCTTAATTATTTTATAAAGTAAGATAAAGTATCGATTAGGCTATATTATACAGGAGTAAATCAAACTGTTATTTTTGTCGTAATGTCAAAACACCCTGTAGGAAAATTGAGGTGGATAATTTTATTTACATACTGTTTCTTGTCATCTTCGATGTATTCTAAACATTTCGTTTCTTGATTCATTCCATTATCTCATTTCTGCTGCGAGCTGCAAAATTTGAAATGAAACGATGTTATTTTTAGAAATTGTTACATTAAGATGGGGATCCCAAACAATCCCAAATTAGCAATCAGAGCCATCTATGTTGCATCAATTTAATTTAAAAATATGCTGCTTTTTAGCAGGTTAGAAAGAGACGAGAGCCATTAGCTGATCAATATTTCTTCTCGTGAAGTTTTAGCCGTTAATAATAAGGTTTTTTAGTTAATTTATTGATATTTGGATTGTCTGACATGTCGATTAGGATATCAACAAGTTTCAGGAAGATCTGTGACAAATATTTGAGAGTTGTTCATATTTGAAATTGTTATTATTATTCTTATAACATTATATTTTTTAATGCAATTTTTTCATAGCGTTTCCCAATCCTTTAACTTTAGGTATCCAGTTTTACATTAGAAAAAAACCAAGTATATTTGGCTAAACGTTCGCATAAAATAGTGCCTGCTTGGTAACCTGTGATTAAACGCAGCTCTGAATACTTGATAATGCTAGACCTCACGTTGCACATGTAGTGAGCGAATATCTGGATGAACTTGGACTTCCAAGATGTTCCGCATGTAGGCCGGCTCTCAACCCAATCGAACATCTTTGGTGTCAACTTAAAACAGCCGTTCGTCGTCGTCCTGTACAATCATAAACCTTGCAAGGCTTACGACTGGCTCTGACCGAAGAATATCAGGCTATTCCTCAAGAAAGGATACGTAACCTTATTCGTTCGATATCACGAAGACTGCAAGCTGTCATTGCTGTGAGAGGAGGAAATACACTATATTAAAATTGTTTTTGTTAATTAACTTTATGATAGCTCTTAATGACAACAGGCTTCAAATCAGCACTTCATTTAAGATTTTCCAGCTCGCAGCAGAAATGAGATAATGGAATGAATCAAAAAACGAAATGTTTAGAATACATCAAAGATTACTAGAAACAGTATGTGAATAAAATTAAGCACCTCAATTTTCCTTCAGGGTGTTTTGAAATTACGATAGACAACAGTTTGATTTACTCCTGTATAATATAGCCTAATCGAAGAATCTTACTTTATAAAATAATTAGGGAAACACACAATAAATTGATCTACAAACTGATAACAATATCATGAAAATCGCATAAAAAATAAAAAAGTTATAAAATATCAAACTTGACCAAAATTTCAGGGTGGCGGAATTTTGGCCCGGCGAGTGTATTTGAAACATTATTGTAAATGGTAAATTAATATGAGAGATCAAATAAGTATACATTTACGTATATGGTGTAGCCTTTGACTTTTATTACATATTTATGTAAATAAATATTAATCAAGAAATTAACTCTAGCGAGCGCAAAAAATTATAATTTTTTCCCTTTTAAATTGATCCTAAATTTGGCGGTGCGAGTATTGATTAGTTATTTTTTATCTAGTTAAGTTTAATTTATATTATTTTTGTTATCGAAATTTTTACTTATTTATATTTTTACATAGATGGTTTATTTTGTAACGCATACGTACTATGTCATATGTATAAATTGTAAATATATTTTTATATTAATAAAGTTATACTATTGTGTAAATTGTAGTTGCTTTTTTGAAGATATGGTAATACAGAAATATCATTCCTTAACTAGTCCGCATTTTGCAGGACGCTACAAAAGGTGCGGTACTCTGATCTGATCTTACTTATTAATCCCTCTTTTGCTGATGATTACCTGCCCTAAGGTCGAAACGTGTCCCTTCAATACTCTATTTGACGATCTTAAACTTTAATATGGAGATTTTCCCTTGAATAAAAATCTTTGCGGTTTAGATATTCCTATTATTAAAATACCTATTTTCCGCACGATACGTCTTGAACACACTGAAATTTCCATTGTGGTCCTAATAAATATCCTTATTTAAGTGGACTGCGTACACCTTTAAAACGAGATTTCTTCCCACGGGTTTATTAATCGATTAAGAAAATAAATGTTGTATATAAAAGTTTTTAGAAATTAAACAAAGAAGGTCGGAAAGTCCCTTCTTGTTCGCTAATTAATGGTACATGGAAAACCTACAGACTCCATACGTAAAAATATTAGGATTTAATTATACTTACCTATATCCGAAAGTTGATATTAACTGAGATACAGGGTGTTAAAGTTAAAACTTCATTTTTGTTTTTCTCTAATAACTTTGCAGGAAACCAAGGTTTTTTTAAAAAATTTGGCAGTTATGGTTTTTGTAGGACGAGAAATTACATTGTACATTAAAATTTTACAAAGAAATCAATTTCTCGTCCTAAAGAAACCATAACTGCCAAATTAAAAAAAAAAACTCAAAGTTATTAGATAAAAACAAAAATGAAGTTTTAACTTTAACACTTTGTATCTCAGTTAATATAAACTTTCGGATATAGGTAAGTACAATTAAATCCTAATATTTTTACGCAAGGAGTCTGTGGTTTTTCCATGTACCATTAATTAGCGGACACCATGTATATATATATATTTTTTTAAATCATTTGTTTTTTATTTTAGTAACAATATATTGACTTTTCAATATTCTATAATTAATTCTAAACAACTTTTGTTAAAAGAGTTTTACAAAATTAAGTAAATTCTTTATAAACCGAAACTTAGTTTTTCTTCTTCTAAGGGCAATTAATCCAGATCAGACGCCCACTGATGCTCTCTCTTTCCAACATCAGTAGCGAATTCTACTCTCGGAGACCCGCGCCGCATGGCGGAATAGCTAGAAATGTATTATGAAATGTAAATGTCGATAGCTACCTCTTAAGGGAATATCTTGCGAGGCTCTTAAATGATTTGAAAATCTCTAGATTTCACCAAACATATAATTCTGTTATTCCCACAGCTCAGTAATCGATGCATCAGCTGTGGCCAACAGCGCGGCCAAAAAGTCAAAGGGCTTTATCTGATTCTCAAGGTTGCAATATAAAAAGAAACCGAGAAATATGTAACATGCGTCCCGCGGTTCGCAGTATGGCCTCCTTCTTTCATCTCGAAGTCGATTTTTTTACCATTGTAATACGGAGGTGTCGACAGAAGTCAATAAAATAAATTTATAATCGCAGATAATATGTTAAAATTATATTAGTTCTTAGCGTCGGCAATGTAAGCCGCTTGTGTTGAATTAGAAGATTTCAGCTGATAAGAGTATTCAGTCGTATTCAGGCTAGTACTAAAGAAACTAGGCTACTACAAGTACACGGTGTCCCATTTTCGATACTTTTATATGGTATCTCCGTAATTGTCAGTGCTATCAAAAAAGTAATGTAGGTGTCATGTGCTCTTTTTGGGTTAAACTTAAATCAAAATTTGAAAATTTTCTCTCGCTTAAGAGATACGGGGGAAAATAAAAAAATTTACCATTTCAAAATTAATCTATATTTTCTTAGTTAAAAGAGAAACTGAAAAATGTTTTCCACAGAAGTTTCTTTATATTGCTTGTTGAATATCTGCCGTTTTCAGAATAAGTATACGGGGTCAGGTAAGAAAGTTATCGGACCTAACCTCACTTTTTTAAATGGAACACCCTGTATATTTTAATCTAAAAAGATACTATTTTAAAGTCTCCTTTCAAATATATAACACACCATGGTTGATATCGGATTTATTACTTTAAACCACAGTATCCTAGAAACAACTCTGTTGACTATTAACATTTAACGTCAATTTCATTTTTACATATTCATTTGCGAAAATGAATCAACATTTTGAAAAATGTCATATGATATCGGTTTATATTCAAAGTGGAAAAAGCGAAGAAATGGCGCAAAATGCATATTTTTTTTCTCTATCCGGAAAGACGGCAACCGTTTAAGGACATATTCCGAACATTTGCGATGTTTCCCGTTATTTTTTGCCTTAATCGGAATCTTTTATTTCTTTTCAAAGTAACAAAGTTTAAATAAATGGCCTAGGAAACCAATATCATCCATGGTATGTTATATATTTAAATGGAAAATTTAAAATACTATCTTTTTAGATTAAAATATACCATTTAAAAAAATGAGGTTAGGTCCGATAACTTTTTTACCTCACCCCGTATACTTATTCTGCAAACGGCAGATTATTCAACAATCAATATAAAGAAACGTCTGTATAACACATTTTTCTGTATTTCTTTTAACTAAGAAAATATAGGGTAATTTTGAAATTGTAATTTTTTTTGATTTTCCCCCGTATCTCTTAAGCGAGCGGAAATTTTCAAATTTTGATTTTATCATTTTAAGTTTGACCCGAAAAGAGCACATGACACTTACATTACTTTTTTGATAGCACTAACAATTACGGAGAGCCTATAAAAGTGTCGAAATTGGAACACCCTGTACATATAAGGAAAATTTCCAATCCATAATATCTTGCTTCCAGTCATTAATATTAAAAATCGAAAATACTAAACTATATCCAATTAATGAACGAAGCGCATCACAACAATATCACATAACCTATAAAAATTAGAATGTTTGTGCAGAGTTGCATTAAGGGCCGGCCGGAATTTTTAAAAATGTATAATTATTGTCGATTATATAACTTGTATGCATTTTTATAAAAATAAGAATATAAACGACATGCAAGTATGTAAAAATTAATGACAATTTGAGTCACAAATACGGAAACAAACGACTTTTACCTCGGTAGCATTCAACCTTGTCTAAGTGCCGCTCTTGTACTGTAGAGAAGAGCCGCACCCGCACATCTTCTGTTACAGCAGCCTCATTTAGACAGGATTGAAAGCTACCGACTGTAAGTTGTTTGTTTCCTTATTCGTGACTAATTAATATATACATTGCATGTCGTTCATATTCCTTTCCTTTTATAACAATATATTAAAGTAATATAATCAACAATTTTGCAGGTTATACATTTTCAAAAATTTAATAATGTTCTTCAGCTCTGCACAAACAGTCTGCCTTTGATATATCACGTGATATTTGTTTTGATGTCCGCCTAAAGGGTGAAATACTTTTAAAGACTATTTATATTACCCTTAAAATCTTAAATGGGAGAGGGGGGGGGGGGGGGCGGTCAAGTGGCACATCATTTTAAGAGTCGCTTAAATCTCTGTCCAATAAAAGGTTTTTTGAGTACCTAGTAGTTTGCACAAATGGATGTTATTAGAACTTACCTGCACTGAGATTTATGCTTTTTAGGCTACTACAGTGAAACCTCTCATAATAAACACCTCTAATAAGCGAACATCTCTATTAAGCGGACATTTTTTCATAGTCCGGAACTAGGTATATGAAATTCCATGAAAATCAACCTCTCTTGGGCGGACTCTCCTTTGGGCGGACGCGGACAGGCTGTTTTCATACAAAGAGTGCGAAAACCCTCCTTTAAACGAACAAAAAATTTTTAAAGTATTTGGGAGACGAATAAGTACGGTGTAAAAACTCTCTGAAGACAGACCGGCAACCAATCGCGTATGCGTGGCAGAGCGAAAGGACTTCGCCGAATGAAAATATGTGTGATTTCCCGACAGCAGTCCGCCGTTTATTTGTGAGTTGTAAGGTTAAAATCGTAAACAATGGCACAACAATGTCGCGTTTTGAGTCTGAAAGAGAATATTGATGTTGTGGAAGTTTGTAATTTGATAATAATAATTTGGGCGAGTTCATTAACATTGATAGCAATGTGCTATTAGAAGATGATAGTGACCCCCATTCCTACCGATTATGTAGTCCAAACTGAAACCACATCACTATCTGACGACTCTGATGAAGAATTTGAATGCAGTAATCAAACAAATGTCACCAATTATCAACAAGCCATTAGTATGGTAAAGGAATTATAAGAGTATACAAAGAATAGAAGTGACTCTATAGTAATGGAATTGTTATCAGACTTGGAATTATATTTTCTAGATTGCAAGTATAAAACGCAAACACGTCAAACTACGTTATTAGATTTTTTTAAGTACTACATCCTAACTAAAACTAGTGTATTTTTGTTATTGTTATGTTTATTTGTACATACATATGTCATAGTTATAATTTTGCATTTACATATCACCTAATAACAAACTTCATATGGGTGGACATCTCTATTAGGCGGACACATTTAGACAGTCCCGTAGGTATCCGCCTAAGAGAGGCTTCACTGTATTTAAAAAAACATAATTGTGTTGACTCCTATTTTAGTAGAAAAGTAGACGTCCGTAAGTAGTCACTCCGGGTGACACCCTCACCAATTCTTTACAAGGGGCAAAGCCACAGCCTAAAAAAGTTCTAGATTCCATGTCTGAAACGCGATTTTTTGGACGCGTTGTTATTGTTACCTTACAAATATCAATAGTATTTGAAAACATCAAAAATCGCAAGAAATAATTCCGATTCCAAAAAAGAAAACTCATTTCAATGCGCTCCAGACGAAATAATTAACGAAGCCAATGAAGCAACACAAAATTTATTTCCTGAAAAATCGAAAGAAGCTTGTATTTGTTACATAAATAACTACTAATGAAACTTGAAAGATATCAGCAAATTCTACTTTATAATCCTCCCAAAGCTCAAACGATGAACGTAGGTAGCCGTTCGGTTAACTTCTTCAGAAATGAATCTTTCAGCCCATAATGATATATTGGTTCGCCCGGAGAGTACTACTAGTATGTAAAATAGCCATCTATATGGAGCGGAGCGTATGTTATTAGCCCTCGGGCCGAATAGAAGCTATGTTGTGATGCGCTCCACTAACTCGCAGAAGCAAGTTATTTTAGATAATGATAAAGAATATGAAGTGTAAGAAAAGATCTGTAATTTATTTACATATATTGAATTGATAATCGCTCATTTAAACACCTATATTTTATCATTTTTATTAATTAGTCAGTTAATGAATTAGCCTTAAATAATTAAATTAAATCGCACCTTTTATTTGCGACATGAGTATTACACTCAAGTATTTCTTGTAGTTTTTTACATCACTATAGGTGAAGCATCTCCGTATCTCTTCAGCGAGCGAAAATTTTCCAATTTTGATTTTACCATTTTAAGTTTGAGCCAAGAAGAGCACATGATACCTACATTACTTTTTTGATAGCACTAACAATTACGGAGATACCATATAAAAGTGTCGAAAATGGGACACTCTGTATAATATCAATAAGTATGTATAAAATTAATTATTTTACTTACTAAATATACTGTTTGGTAAGAATTTAAAGTCTATATTATTTTTAACGTTCTCATCAAGTTTTCTTATGTCAAAATTAATTGAATTGTATTAAATATTAACATCCAAAAGTTTAAGGGAGTTAATTAATAATTGCATTACTCGAAAATCGATTATTTTCAATTAATCGGAAATAATCAATTATTTCAATTAATCAAAAATCGATTATCTCTTTCAATAATAACCCAGCTATACTAGGTTCGTTCCAACCACCCTAAAAATCGTACAATGTACGGTCACGCACATGCGTAGTAGTCGAAAGGCGTTCCAACCGACACAAAACGGTGTAGCTGGCGATCCCTTTGGTGTTCCAACCAAATTGTGATCGTTCGCAAACCAGTTCCTGAACGGTAAAAACGATACATGGTCAAGACCAGGAACCGCTTGTACTGACTTGCGCCCTAAGAATTTTAACCGTTGTTTTTGTATTCCTGGCATTCATGCAGTTCTTTTAGCCTTGTTTTGTAGGAGTTGTTGCTTAATATTTTGATTATTTAATTTATTCTTATTAAATTTGTATAATCCGGTTCCCAAACCTACAAGATATTCTTAACATTAAACGTTATTCTCTTTCATGATTATTAAATACAACAAAACGGAACGAAAAAAGATAATACTCAAGCTTAGACGAAGAAATCAAAACAACAAAAGTAGGGTTGTGATTTATGAATGTTATGATAATTAACTAATTACTAAACTTCTTTCCTAGAATCAGACAGGCGATCAGCTGAGATTTTTACACAGAATGGTCACAAAAACGTACCAACCTTGCCTCCCTTGTGCATCGGCAACAAACAGTGCAAAATTAACGCCTGCGCACAATATCGATTCCAACAGTTTCGTGACGGTTCTAGAACGATACAAAAATAGGGTGTTGGAACAAACCTACTATCATGTCATGTTTACACTCAAAAAGTGCACGATGAATTTGAATTAATATATCCTAGTATACTAACAGTGTTTATTGAATTAAAATAATACAATTACAGGTGTTATCAATTCAGCCTATACAGTATAAACCTTCAGATTTTACGTCAGTCTCGTCAATAAGCTATAATCTCGATACCGCATCGATTCACGAGAAGATAGCCGCAGGTACCGAACCCGTTGTTATACTTGGCCACAGGCCTTAAGGCTACTCACTGGTCTCTCATTTCTATGAACTGGACCTTAACACCAGAAGCAGTAAAATAACAACATGCAATGCAGGTTAATATCGGTGATTTTTCTTTTGCCTTTATTACGTTTGCTCGCGTTACTCCGTGCAGATGCCGTTTATAATTGGCATCGTAGCTACTGAGCCAAGACATTTTTTGTTAAAAATAAATTTAATATACTGTACTGTAGTGATTTAGCAGCTGGATCCTTGTAAAAAGGATATTATTCACGACGGATAATGACGGGTATTATTTATGAGGATAACATCTACGACTCGAATTCCGAGCGCGGAGCGAGTATCTTAAATGATCGGAGTAAATGGTAATCATTACCACGAGTATACTTCTTTCGTCATATAATTCCAAGACGATGAACCAAAGCCGGATCCTACTTGCTTTAAGATCCTTGGTTTGGCATTTGTACTCGTTCACACAGACAAAAAGTAGCAACCAGTTAGAAACTCGCCCACAACCAAACATGCATAGAACAAAATTCGCAACTGCTGGAAAATATCGCACTGCGAACGAACCTAATAACAGAAAATAGTATATTACGTACCGAGGTGGAAAGTGTTTCATTCGTGTCGAAAGTCCTCGAGACAGTAATGAAACTTTTCACCGAGGTTTGTATACTATTTTATTTACAACCACATCTAACATCCACTTCTTATTATTTTGAATTAAAATTATTAATAGAAGATAAATGTCATTTTGACTTTCTCATTGAAAAATTAGACAGAAATTTCAAATAACCGCAGGTGGTAAAATAACGTAGGTAATAATATACATCAAGATGGCAAATATCATTTTTTGAATATGGTTTCCATGTCACTAAACTAAATATTATTTTAACAACAGAAAAATGGTATCAGATGAGGAATTTGATTTTGCTGCTACTCCACCAGAAAATCTTCTGCCAACTAAAAGCCGCCCGAGATATCACAAGGCATATAACTAACTGTTTCAAAGAATGGTGTACCGGAAACAAAGCTTTAAGATATCGATTTTTTAAAAAATTATAAAAAAATAATTTACTTTTTCTACTACTGTATAAATAAATCAACTTTCGGGCCGTAGCAACACGAAAGAAAACGAAAGTAAATGTTACAGTTACCTGAATATTATCCGTTGCTAGCTACGAAAGTAGGTTGCTAGCTACGAAAGTAATACTTTCGGTGCCAGGACAAAAAAACAAGAATAAAATTTTTTATTGTATTTATTCAAGCGAATTAAAAAAAAATCTTACTTAATAATAAAAAGTTTATATTTATTGAAAAAACAAGTGGTATAATAACAATAATATAAAACTTAAATAACACTAATTTTTATTTATTGTCATTAAGGTTAATAGTGAAATATTAATTGATGGAATATTATTCAATTCAATACCTTCGCCGCTTCTTATTAGAGACTCGTTATTATCCTTGACTTGGATCATACAACTATTTGTCACTCTCGCGTCGTTAGATGGAATAAAAGTAGGAGATCTTTTTGGAAATTTCGATTTTATTTGTATACGAATCACCAATATATCCCTCCGCAACGGACGAAGATCTCCAACCGCCATGTCTTTTTAAATCCAAAATATCGATACCTGGAGCATTTGCAAGAACCTTGTTTTTGCTCTGGAGGATTTTAACAATAGCTACATCATCCTTGATTTCGATGTCGTTCAATTTCATTTTATAGATCTCATCTGTCCGGCATGCTCCAGCTATCCTCATTACTGCTATCACTTTCATAGATAAATAGCTATGATTAGGAGCGTCAAGTAAAAACTTTATTATTTCTTCTTTTATGAAAATTTTAGATTTTTTAGCTTCGTAACCATCATTTTTTCGTTTAATAAATGCAATAAGTTTCTTAAACTGCGAAATATCTATATTTTTGTTCACAGAAATAGTCAATTTAAGCATGGAATATTGTGACCATAAGGACGGAGGTGATAGGGCTTCAGATTTCTCTTGGAAGTACGCTAGCATTACATTTTCGTCAATTTGTGAAAGGTTTTTCTCCACGAACCATTCTAGAAACAGGTTGTACGTTTGACAGTACCTATCTTTCGACTTTACGGGTAAGAGTGAGGCACATGCCAACTCGGCCGCCTTCTGTATAGCTTCGTTTTGGTCTTGAAACAACATTTTCGACAATCGAAATTAAAAAATTCGAACTGACAGACTTTGACAGTACTCAAATAACTAGTTGTCATGGATTATTTTACAGGTGTATTTTATTATAATTTGAATAAAATCAAAGTTCATTACTTAATATTATAATTGATCAAAGAACAGTAGTAGAAAAAGTTTAATACATTACACGCTGCAAAAGCCCTTTCAGGTGCTCGGAGTTTTTTAAATAGCCTCGGCTTCGCTACGCTTCGCCTCGCCTATTTAAACACACCTCGCACCAAAAAGTAAACTTTCGCAGCTTGTAATGTAAATAACTATTACTTTCCACCCGGGTGGAAAGTAAAAGTAAAAAAAGTCAACTTTCCGTCTTTCAAAGATATGAAATGTCATTATTACATGCATGGTGGTCAATAATAGTACATTGCTTACCGAGTAGAAAATGCCGAACATTCCTGGACTACTGTGAAGATAGCAATACAGAGTTCAAGAATGTGGCTTTTCCTACGAGGTAAATACTATCCGAAAATCGACAGATATTGATTAATTTATTCACAACAAATGGAGCTTTGAAATTCGTAATAAAATTGGTTGCGTTACTATGGAAACGTATTAATGTTGAATTGTCAAACTTGACGCATATAAATTTAATTGTTGGTGTTTCCGAAAGCAAAACAGTATAATATGATAAGTGATGATGAACTTTCCATTTCTGGGGCTCCTCCAGAGCTGGCAGTGAATACTGCTTCATTAGAATTATTGCCAAAGAAATCAAGAGAAAAGTACGAATATGCATATAAACATTTTATGGACTATCGCAAGAGTAAAAGCAAGAGTTCTTTCACGGAAAATGTTGTAATGGCTTACTTCCTAGACATTTGTTTAAAGATGAAATCTTCAACATTATGAGCGAATTATTCAATGTTGAAGTCAACCCTTGCAATTAAACACAATGTAGATATATCTACATATTCAAAACTTCGTTCTTTATTGAAACGGCAAGCTCAAGGTTATAGGGCAAAGAAATATAAGATTTTAACGAAGGAAGAAATGGACAAATTTATACAGGAAGGTCCAGATAAAGAAAATTTAATGATTAAGGTAATTTACAAGGTTTTAGTTTCTATTTAGATTACACATTTATTTATTTTTTAGGTGGCTTTAATATTTAGTATTTCTGGGGCCTGTAGAATGGATGAGTTAGTCCGAATGACTCTACACGATGTAGAAGACCTAGAATCTAAGCTTTTAATTAGCATACCTGATTCGAAGACCAGCAAACCAAGATAATTTGTAGTTAATCAGATGTACTTGAATGTTTATCGAAAGTATGTTTCGTTAATACCAGAACATATGAACAGTGACCGATTTTGCTTTAAATATCAAAGAAGAAAGGGTTGTAGACAAGTGGTAGGAATACATCAATTTAGAAAAATGCCTAAAATAGTTGCTACTTATTTGAACTTGGTAAATCCGACAGAATAAACTGGTCACTGCTTTCGTCGGTCTTCTGCAACAATATTGGTTGACTCTGGTGCCAACATAACTAGTTTAAAGAGGCATGGCGGATGGAAGTCATCAAACGTTGCTGAAGGATATATTGAAGAATCTCATAACAATAAGGTTGAGGTGACAAATACAATTTTCACAGTACAAAATATTCAACAAAATAACTCTACTACCTCGCATGTTGTCCAAAATGTTTCTCATAGTTCTAATAATGTTCCTCCAATTTTCAATAATTGTACCAACTGTCAAATAACTGTGAATATAACAAACTAATTTCAAAATGTATTCTGCAATGCATTAAGGTTTTCAAAATATAAATTAATTTCTTATGAACAACGTGTTTTCAATCATTTATGTAGAACACTAACAACTGTAAGGAAATATAATTTCCTTACAGTATGGAGATGAACATTTCCTAACAGTTATTTTTCGTTGATTAGCAACGACTAAGTGTAGGGAAATATTGACTTTTTCTTTCAAAAATGTTATCAAAAATGTCAATATTTCCAAACGAGTTTCGGAAAAAATAGTTACTTTCTGGCAGTTTATGACAACCTGCTAAAGCCGGTCGAAATTCAATTGTTATGACATCGTTTTTATTTATCCAATCGCCGTTAAGATTTTATCACCGAAACATAAAACCATCCCCAACAGAATATGAACCCATCATAAACGATTCACATGGCGAATTTCAAAGTGTAAGTAAGAATTTAACAATTTGCCAAATCGGCGGTAAAATATTAAACGTTTTTATTGAACTTGTCAAGTTAAACGTTTTAGGAGGCTGTAAAAAGTTATGAAAAGATGGGTCATTATGGTTATGGGCGACTTTATGGGGTTTAACTTTACGAAATGATTTGATCCTGGGGACATTTATGGTTACTTTGGAATTAATTAGTTTTATGCATATTGAGGCATTAAAGTCCAGGGGATGCGACTTAAATCTTCTAGTTTAGGAGTTTCCAATTTTTGATAACATTTTAATTCGGTTTGGCGATACAATGTTGTTTTGTCATTATTTTTAAGAGTGCTTATAAAGTCCAATAAATGGGTTTACCGGAATCAAAGAAATTAAACATACCTAATACAGGGTGGTCAGTGGCGGCTCGTGGCCTATGATAGAGGGGAGGGGGTTCACAAGTATGGTGAAATTATTTTTATAATTTTATTTTTTTGTAACGACCAAACAATTACTTTCTAGGCGTTTTAAATGTAGAAAGAAAAAAAGTAATAAGAAAATGCGTTCGATAAAACACATTTTTATTTATTTTTTAATTTTACACAAGGAAATACAACTTTTGGAAAATAAGAAAGGTTCTTCGTGTGTATAGCTGTCGGATCTTAACGTCGTCGCATGTAACCCTCGTAACAATATTTATACAGTCCACTACTAATACTACTAAAGCCATCTACGAGCTATCAAGAAACCGAATGTTATCCAACACTACTACCGCCATCTACGAGTTATCAAGGAAACCGAATGATGTCTAATACCACTACGCCATCTACGGCTACGTCATTAGGCGCAATCAAGACAAGAACAATAGTTAACTGTTTTATGTCGATAACGAATCGAGCCACGAGACTGACAAGTTGGCATTCTTCATATTTTTAGTGTTTTTTAGTTTAAATCCTTAAATAAAATGGTTTAAAATCATATCGAGTATCATTTATCGAAATAGACAACATTTATCGACCCTACACAATAGTGTTTAAACGTAAAGTCCATTCTTCGGTTCTTAATTGTAGAAAATTGATCAATAACAGCCTCATTAAGTTTGGAATACCCTCTGCAAATTTTTTTCATATATTTAATTTTTAAACTTTCTAATAAAGTCCCTAGATTTACCCTTTGTGGTCTGCGTTAAATTAATTTCGGGTTTAGGTGTTCCCGCATTCTTCACGTCAATTTTTTGCTCCAAACTCAAAGAGCTAAAGTTATTTCTTAAATAGTCCACCGTCAACTATTTATTTTAACTTAATAAATATATAATATTAAAATATACACGCTCGAATTTCTAACTAGATGCATGAACAGACAACAGCGCGATGCACACAAAAACTGTGCGCCTTTCCCATGTTAAATCGCCATAGCCCCGCTGCCACCCGCCACCTGTCACTACAGAGAAACTGCACTACTTAATCGCACTTGCGAGCAAGTCTCGTCATAATCGTCATCTACCTCGACCGAGGCACGGTTGCCGGATCTAAACAGTTTGGTTTGACGGGATGATACAATATTAGGGAGGGTCGGACTTTTTTAGTTTGACGGTACGATAAAATATTAGGGAGGGTCGGACTTTATACGATAAATATTATTCAATAAATATAAATTTTGTTTTGGGGGTGCACGTGCGCATGTGCTCCTGTGGAAGAACCGCCACTGAGGGTGATCCTTAATGACATATTAATATTTCAGAATGTGATTCTTTCGGTCATCTAATGAAACAAAAGTCATGAACTTATGTCGAGAAACACCCAAACGATACCGGATTGAATACATTGTACACGATTTGTATACATGAATCTGAAAGATTAATTCACTCACGGTCCCGGGCGGGACAGCTGATCAGATCCAGATTGAAATCGCGATAAGACGAGACTCTGGGAAAAACAATCTCATTAATGCAGAGGGATCATGACGATACTGGTGCGGGCATGCGGCAGCAGGATGGACATAATGGCTATGCTGCGTGTAGATATTGACGTTTTGCAGGCAGTCGTAGGTACCATCGCGCCGAAATAAAACTGGGACAGCAAAATGTAGTTTAATCTCCCAGACTATTAGTTTGTTTTGAAGTTGATTTAATTTTGCGATTGAGAGGGTGTCCGGAAAAAAGCGCGCAGGAAATAATCGCACACGAAATATCCGCGAAGAAAAAAGCACACAATCATATAAACGCACGAGAAATACACGCACTTACGGACAAAACCGCACACGGAAAAAACCTCACGTGTATAAAAGCGCATTTGGAAAAAAACGCAAAATTGCCATTATTCGGTATTAATAAATATTTACTTAATTATTATAATCACTGCAAATTCGTATATATTTATATTATAAAATTTTAAGTAAAATAACGCAAAATGTTTTGAAGTGTATATTTATTTGATATTTATATTTCTCAAAAATAATAAAAATACAATAACAAAATATAAAAGATCAACATAGATTGAAAAATTATATTTTATCTTGAGTATACAGTTTGTTTCGATCATTTGTCAAAACCAAACAATCAATTTTATTCTGTTTTCCATATGTTAAAAATATCGAAACCTTTTAATTCCATCCATAATCATTTACAGCGAATTAATTCCTAACAAAAAGATATTCTCGAATTGATCACATGTAGATAATTATCTACGAATCGGTTGGAGGCTTTAGAATCGAAAAACGATTAGCAAATTGTATAGAAGTATCATAAGGGTTCACTGTTAGACTTTTTGCCGTTTGAATCAAAGCCCTTCAGTTATGGTTATATTGAATTAAAAATTATATAATACTTTTAAGCCATTTTTCATTTTTTACATAATACCCATATTTATAAGAGTAAATTCGGCATTGGTATTGGTTTGGTAATGGTTGCTTTACAGCAGCAGTCAGGTAGGTTGCCAGCGGCGGCGCCACCAGTTCCCTGTCAGTTGGACTGCAAAAATATGCATTATTTCGGGTAATAGCTACAGATTTTTGTATAATTTCTTCCATATTGTCTTGCTTAATTTAGCTGATTGGGCGGAACAATTTGGGTTGGGCACTCACCTAACCACTCTTCTTTTTTTGTTTTTTTTTTATGATCAAACACAATAGGAACAATCTTTTAGGGCACTCTGGGAGTGGGGCATGTGCGCAAAAAGCGATTCACGTTGGTGTTCAATCAATATTCGTTGGGAATAACGCCCTCGGAAAGGTCGTTCCATAAGGATGAAGTTCTCCAGATGAAAGAATTCTTAAATAATGAAGTTCGAGGAGTACTAAGGTTAAGTGCTTCGTCGTGTATTTCTGCTATTCGCCGCTCTGGGTGGAATTAAGAGGGCAAGGTCTGCCGAGCACTTTCTAAGAAAATATCTGTAAATGAGAGTCAAATCCCCAACCTGTCTTCGATGTTCTAGGTTGTCGAGGTTTTTCGTCAGCTCGTGGTCTCCAATCAGACGAATGGCCCTCCTTTCGATGGAATCCTGTAGCCGCAGTGTATGTTTGGGTGCAGAGCTCCAGACATGAGAGCAGTGCTCTAGTGATGATCAATTCTGGGCTTTGTATAGTGTCAAGAGGTGTGTACAACTTTCTGGTTCGGAAGAGTACACCAAGTTTCTGAGAAGCTATCTTGGCGATTGCCACAACGTGGTTATGCCAAGACATAGGAGTAGCCTATCACTTATTTTATTCCATTGTTTCCATTGCATATAGTTCCGCATATAGTTCAAATTGTAATTCATTGTCTTTCACCATCTGTTAAGGGCGGATTATAAGCTGTTGGACTTTACAGTACTTCTAGCTTTGGCTCATTCATCTGCTTTTTCATTGATCGTTGAAAGTGAATGTATTTTGCTCGAGCCGTTGTTCTCGTTCTACGTGTGGCTTCATCTGATGACCTCTATTTTGGTGGATATGTCTAGGGAAGTATGGAAAAATACCTGTATAGGCGCCATATTGAACCTTTAATGTACAGGCAGGACGGTATCTGCAGACTAGAGCCTAGCAGACCAGAGTAACTGTCATAGTTAGCCTATGTCGCCCATCTTTGGAACAACGCAATCGAACATCATGGGGAGTCTCGGGCTGTTGCACTGGATATTTCTAAAGCCTTTGATCTTGATCGTGTTTGGCATGAGGGACTTCTAAGTAAACTACGATCCTATGGTATGCCCAGTCGATTCTGTGCATGGTTGTTTAGCTTTCTTAAGGACCGCTCCCTGCAAGTGGCGATTGATGGATTTCTCTCAGACACCTTCACCATCAATGCCGGTGTTCCTCAAGGGTCCAAATTGTCTCCCAATTTCTTCTTACTCTACATTAACGACCTTCTAGTGAAAAGGAAAAATCCGATATTTAGTTTTGTTGATGATAGCACACTTATCGCATCTTTCTCTTTGAAAGCACAAACATCGGCTGCCGACGCACATCTTCGCAGACAGCATGAAGTATCACGCTTCATCAAAGACCTGGAAGAAATTCTGGCTTGGGGTGACAGTAACCAAGTCGAATTTAACGCTAAAAAAATCCAGGCAGCAGTTTTCTCTAAAAAGGTTAACATTACAGAACCGGATATAGTCATGGACGGACACGCAATCCCACTGGCTTCATCTATTAATTTGCTGGGCGTCAATCTGGGAGGAAATATGTCTTGGCATAACCACGTTGTGGCAATCGCCAAGGTAGCTTCTCAGAAACTTGGTGTACTCTTCCGAATCAGAAAGTTGTACACACCTCAACAACTTTTGACACTTCCCCCAGATTCGACCATCACTGCCGCCCATCCACATGTGGTTAAGCTTAGTACTCCTCGGACTTCATTATTTAGGAATTCTTTCATCTGGAGCACTTCATCCTTATGGAACGACCTTCCCGAGGTCGTTTTTCCCAACGAATATAACCTCCAACGATTCAAAACCAACGTGAATCGCTTTTTGCGCACACGAACCACTCCCCTAAAGGATTTTTCCTATAGTGCTTGTGTTTGATCATATAAAAAAAAATGTTTGCTGGGTTTTATGGCTAAAATAACAATTTTAATTTCAAAATATCGGCTCGTAACTGTTGCAAAAGGAAAATCAGTTCTCCTATATGAAGATGTAGCTCTGATTTGAATTCGGATTTTGTTTTATAAATTCTAAACTATTGTGTAATCAATTTTAAGTACTGACATATGAAATTTTTTATAGAATTAATTCAAATATAAATCTTCGCGTTAACGGTTTGATACGCTCGAAAGGTCTCCCACATTTAACCTAACACCTTCAACAAATAACAAACGCATTGTGGGTTACGCAACAACCCAGTGACTCAGTTGGCCGAATGAAAATTAATTTGAAATGATAATTACTAAATGAAACGCTATTGCTGTTTAATTATGGGGAAAAGAACAATTAATTGAATATGTTGGTGGATACAGAGCGCAAAGCACGTAACGTTACCGTTAATCATAGAATATTTGACTCGCACACAAAGAAATGTCCGCACTACACAAAGAGGGGCCGCACCACAAATGATGTAAGTGGCCTCTGGTGGCAAAGTAGAGAAACATTTTATAGCAGAATGATAGAAGCCTTAGGCGTAGTATCTGTGCCAAATATCAACTTAATAGTTTAAAAACTAACCGGAAGATACTAAAAATAAGAAAATAAATTGAACCTTGATAGGTTTAACTCGAAGCTTGAGTTTTCGCTTTTTTCTATATCACTTACTACCTTTAGTTTAATATGTAGAATTACCTTTCCAAGTCATCTGGTGCATTATCCAAACACCCTGTATATCTACTCAGCTTTCTGACTTTAGAAACGTTTAATATAAACTAAAGTATCACGCCTAAACAAAGACCTGGAAGAAATTTTGGCTTGGGGTGACAGTAACCAAGTCGAATTTAACGCTAAAAAAACCCAGGCAGCAGTTTTCTCTAAAAAGGTCAACATTACAGAACCGGATATAGTCATGTCCGGATACGCAATCCCACTGGCTTCATATATTAATTTGCTGGGCGTCAATCTGGAAGGAAATATATCTTGGCATAACCACGTTGTGGCAATCGCCAAGATAGCTTCTCAGAAACTTGGTATACTCTTACGAACCAGAAAGTTGTACATACCTCGACAACTTTTGACACTGTACAAAGCCCAGATTCGACCATCACTAGAGTACTGCTCTCATGTCTGGAGCTCTGCACCCAAACATACTCTTCGGCTACTGGATTCCATCGAAAGGAGGGCCATTCGTCTGATTGGAGACTACTAGCTGACGAGGAACCTCGACAGCCTAGAACATCGAAGACTTTTTGGGGATTTGACTCTCTTTTACAGATATTTTCATGGAAAGTGCTCGGCTGACCTTGCCCTAATAATTCCGCCTAGAGCGGCGAATAGCAGAAATACACGACGAACCACTGCCGCCCATCCATATGTGGTTAAGCTTAGTATTCCTCGAAGTGTGTGCTTGTGTTTTATCATAAAAAAAAAAAACAAAAAAAAACTAAGGTTATTTTATTTTAATAATTTCCTTGCGATACGAGTCCATTACCATAGTAAAGCAGCGTGTTACCTCATGGTACTTGTATCTATTACAGGTGCTTTACTACTAAAACCGCTGAATGATATTGTACTTTAATTGCTCTAGCAACAAGTGGTGATTTATAAGTCGTTATATTTTTACAAGTGTTACATGCTAATTAAATTATAATAGGCTTGCGGGAGTAGCACTCCTGTTGTATGTATGTGTATAAAATGTAATAATTTATAGAAACGTGGGTGTTTTGTACTGTATGGATATACAGTAACAATTCAACAAATTTTAAATTTACATCTAATATACAGGGTGTTATGGAAATGGCTTATTATAGTTAAATAGTTCTAGAGGAAGCCTACATACCTTTTTTTGGTTGTCTATAACAACTCGGCATCAGCTATGTCCCCATATTGCATTATTATTGATACACGTGCTGTGTTGACTGAAAACGGTTTTGCTGAAAAAATGCTTGTGTAAAAATGTCAGTTCATATTTTCCCCCCATTTTCCGAACTACAATTCACGATTTCTGCTTGAAAACGGACCAGGCGCGATAACTCGAACAGCCTTAAAAAAATTACATACCTAAGATCCAACACTGCGGTTGCGCGTCGATGAAAATGTTCGTTCTCATTTTGTTCCGGTCAGAAATATCGAAAAATAACATCCGACAAATAAAACGGACGAGGCGCGATACGTTGAATTCTCCTCTGTAAACAAATTTCGATTTTTCTCAAACCAAAACTATTCACCGCACGGAAAATGTCAGTTACTATTTTCATCTCCTCAAAAACATCACTCTGAGTCAAAAAATATGAAAAAAGAAAGGACGAGGTGCGATAACTATTACGACCACTTTTTTTACATATCGATACATGCATCGAATAACATTGTAATTGACCAATCTCAGAGTTCAAAATAAATTTCAATGTTTAAAAACTAAAATTTGGGTTTTTAGCTTCATTTTTTTTTAAATGCCTCTTTCATTCTATTTGTATCTGATTATTTTGGTATTTTGCCTATCACGGAAAAATAATATACCGAAACCTTTATGTCTTCTCCCCTAAGAATACGATTTGTCACTTACAATGTTATTCGATGCATGTATCGATATGTAAAGATGATTCTCAATGATTTCGCAACGTTGCCAATGTCCGTTCTTGTCAATTTCCTTCTCAAGTCCTTATTAAATCACCAAAAAACTCAAAAAACTTTAGGTCGTGATCAGTCTGAAATCCTGGTAACGGGCTGCCGTACTGATAGGTAAAAAAACCCTTTATCTAAAGTATTGCAGCGCAATACACATCTGTTTTCAGTTAACAAGTGGATGTAGGTCAGTTGGCGAGCAGTGATGCCAGATCGCAACGCGTGCCTCAACTTCGGCCGTTGGAAAACGTTGCTCAAACGCTACGCGGCGCGGTTACTTCAATATCAATTCAATCTCTTAAATTTTCACGTACTTGTATACGAATTTTAAACGTTTAGGTATTTCTGACTTAATAAACAAGGTGTTTAATTTGCCAGTTGTTACTTTTGTTCTGTTGTGAAATATTAAAAATATTAAATGCTGGTATAATTTTGTATAATTATTATCGAATTCCCATTTCGTTGTTTCAATTAAAACGTAATGCATCCACTACCAAATAAGTTGCAGGAAAATGTACTGCTGGCAAGACTGATTGATCTGAAGCCGACTTGGCTTATACGCTGCAGCAGTAGCAGGTAAGACAGGAGCTTGTTAATAGCAGCGCACTATCTGACGACCACTATCTCTGAAATCGATTTCGAGGTGGTCCCCATCCTTCTGTTGCAGGATTGGGAGTATGCTCTTTTTGAACCGAAGTAGTAGCTACTTAAATTTATTGATAGTTATTTTCATTAATCAAGCGTTTTAATGTGCTAAGCTCCGTGATTTATTCACCCAATCAATATTTTTTTATAAAGGTGGTAAGAATATGCTTACAGGAAATATTTGAGCTTCCAGATGTATCAATTTGACCTGATTGAGAATGTGCTTATACTTCCCTTAAAATAAATGTATAAAAACTCCAGATTTGTTAGGTACAGGGTGTCCCATTTTAGACACTTTTATAGGGTATCTCCGTAACTGTTAGTGCTATCAAAAAAGTAATGTAGGTGTCATGTGCTCTTTTTGGGTCAAACTTAAAATGGTGAAATCAAAATTTGAAAATTTTCGTTCTCTTAAGAGATAAGGGGGTTAAATCCAAAAATTGACAATTTCAAAATTACCCTATATTTTCTCAGTTAAAACAGATGAATCGTCTAGTTCCAAAAGCGGCCACCTCCAGATTTATGAAAAATGAGTTAATTACGCCAATATAGGTACTTACAATTTTCTTGGGTATCTGTCTATAATAATAATAGCAAAAACGTCATGTCCAATGGAAATAAAGCATTAAAGTTTTATGTTAGTTTCAATATCGGCCATCTCCAATACGGTTTTAAGTACAAAACCGTCCACCTCCCACTCAATCAATTTCAAAACCGGCCCACTTCATAAGGTATTTTCAAGTTTTTTTGCCTTTTTCTTAAAATAATCTTCAATGGAGATGGCTAGTTTTGCAACTACAGATACAGATACAGATACAGAAAAATGTTTTATACAGAAGTTTATTTATATTGATTTTTGAATAATCTGCCGTTTTCAGAATTAGTATACGGGGTCAGGTAAAAAAGTTATCGGACCTAACCTCATTTTTTTAAATGGAGCATCCTGTATATTTTAATCTAAAAAGATACTATTATAAATTGTCCTTTCACATGTAACACATCATGGATGATATTGGTTTCCTAGGCGATTTATTTAAACTTCATTATTTTGAAACGAAATTAAAGATTCAGATGTCCTTAAATGGTTACCGTCTTTCCGGATAGCGAACAAAATATACATTTTGCGCTATTTCTTCGTTTTTTTTCCACTTTCAATGTAAACTGATATCATATCAAATTTTTCAATATATTGATAGGTCATTTTCGCAAATGAATATGTAAAAATTAAATTGACGTTAAATGTTAATAGTCAACATAGTTGTTTCTAGGATATTAGTTTTGTTTCAGAGTCTACGTGGTTTAAAGTAATAAAGTTTAAATAAATCGCCTAGGAAACAAATATCATCTATGGTGTGGTATATATTTGAAAGGAGAATTTAAAATATTTTTAGATTAAAATATACAGGGTGTTCCATTTTAAAAAATGAGGTTAGGTCCGATAACTTTCTTACCTGACCCCGTATACTTATTCTGCAAACGGCAGATCATTCAACAATCATTATAAAGAAACTTCTGTATACGACATTTTTCTGTATCTCTTTTAACTAAGAAAATATAGGGTAATTTTGAAATCGTCAATTTTTTGATTTTCCCCTGTATTTCTTGCGAGCGAAAATTTTCAAATTTTGATTTTACCATTTTAAGTTTGACGCTACATTACTTTTTTGATAGCACTAACAATTACGGAGATACTCTATAAAAGTGTACATACAAGTTGTGTATAACAACGTTTAGAAAATATCAACAACAAAGTCTTATAATAAAAATGTATTTGCCCGTACAATTTTTAACGTTATTTCTGGCTTAATAAGGTTAAATTTATCCGTTCTTGCACTATCGTTTTTTGTTCTGTTGTGAAACAATTTAATATAAAACAATATGATTTTATTTGTTGTATTGCAAAATAGACATTTTGTGCTGTATTTTTTAAATAGAATATTGAAACGATTTGTTTTTAAATAAGACCGAAGGTAAGAGGGTATGTGTCTTAAAATTGTAGTATTTTCTAAAAAGTTTGAAAAATAACTGGTGAGGCTGGTAAATGATGGTCTGGATGACAAAAACTGACCACGTGTTTTTTCGCGATTACCATCTTTTGTGTTGCAAACAGTGGCGGTTCTTTCACAGGAGCACATGCGCACGTGCACCCCCAAAACGAATAAAAAAATATTTATTTATATCCATTCATTGAATATTATTTATCGTATAAAGTCCGACCCTCACTAATTTTATCGTACCGCAAACCAAACTGTATATTATAAGCTCTCGATTCATCCGACAAGGATAATGACGCGAATGACGCTATATACTCGCATATGCGAATAAGTGGGCGGGGCATAATGCAGTTTTTTTTTGGACAGCCGAGGAGAATCTGGCACAGGCACCTTACAGACGCGGCTGTAAGGTAGTGTCGGGATGGTAATTTTGTGAGGAAACTTATCAACCGACTAAACTCCCCATGTGAATCAGGTATAAAAATCTTTAACTCCTTTTCACTCAATGTGTTATTTTTGTCTATTTATTTTTTTTATTTTCTCTGTACTAACAGGTGGCGGGGGACAGCGGGGGATAGCGGGGCTATGGAAAAGGCGCACAATTTTAGTGTGCGCCGCGCTGTTGTCTGTTCGTGCATGTATTTAGAAATTCGAGCGTGTATGTTTTAATATTTTATATTTATTAAGTTAAAATGAATAATTTCACTGTGGACTATTTAAAAAATAACTTTAGCTCTTTGCGCTTGGAGCAAAAAAATTGAAGTGAAGAATGCGGGAAGACCTAATTTAACGTAGATCACAAGGGTAAATCTAGTGACTTCATTAAAAAGTTTAAAAATGAAACATATGAAAAAATTTGTATAGAGGGTATTCCAAACTTTAATGAGGCTGTTATTGATCAATTTCCTACAATTAAGAACCGAAGAATGGACTTCACCTTTCTTATTTTCCAAAAGTTGTATTTCCTTGTGTAAAATTAGAAAATAATTAAAAATATGTTTTACCTACCGCATGTTCTTATTACTTTTTTCTTTCTACGTTTAAAACGTCTAGAAAGTAATTGTTTAATTTAAATTTTAAAAATAATTTCATGATACTTGTGAACCCCTCTATCATAGATCACGAGCCGGTACTGGTTGCAAAACATTTTCCACCGTGATTGCTATAAAAAAATTGTTGAAAAGGGTATGATATTGTATAATTGAATTAACAAGTGGCTATTAATTGGGTACTTCTCGGCCAATGCCTTCCACGTGGCTTTTCGGGTTTGACATAAGGTTGCTTATGTCGCTTATTAATTCAAAGCGCCATTTATGGTTATTTTTCTTCAATTTCTTTTCAGTTCAGGATTTGTGGGTTTCAATATAATAAGTCATTTCTATAACACCCTGTATATTATTATAATTTATTATAAATTAAATATGCTACAAAATATTTAAATCAGCTTTATCTCAAATGGAATACAGTTTGCTGAACGTCTTTAAATGAAGCACACACCGCTAAATTTAATGTGGCTCGTTTTAAATGATTGTGCGTAATAAGTTATAATAATTAATATTATTTATTAATATTAGCTCGCGTAAATGTTTTTTATAGCAGGAAATGCCAGTATTATCCTTTATCTTACGCTCATTTTACGACTTACAATGTTTAATAGAAAATATACACTTGGCTGGCAGTTTACAGTAAACGCTAAATATGCCATGGGAGTTTTTACATTATGCACATACCGGGTATCTCAACAATAATAATAATAGTTACATATTACATATATTACATATTAAAAAGCTCCATACACTGAAAGAAAAACTTTTATAAAAATTTACTATAAAAATAGTAAAAGTAACCATACACGGTGTTGAAAAAAGGTCGGTACCCCGGAATAACTCCGGTGCATCGCAATGCAGCGGAAAATGTATAGGGAAAAAGTTGTTTGGTTTTGAAGGAGGAATAGTTTGCAATTTAAACCACCCACCCACCCCCCTCAACACCAGGGCGAGGGTGGGGTAAGTTAAGAGTTTCAAATGGAACTCCATATTTTTATTGGCGTATCGTGTTCTGCGACCTAAAATAAACATCCTTTGTCCGAAAAAATTTTTTATTCGGGCCCATCCTTCACCAATAATCACCATGAGAAAGACAAAATCTGAACAGTGCGAAAATCAAGTTTTATCTCTGTTTTGTACTAAAAAATGCCCGTGGAAAAAGTTGTTTGTATTCCACGGGCATATTTTAAAATCTTAACTTACCCACATCCGCGCCCGGTGGTTGAGGGTGAGGGGGGGGGGGGGGGGGGGTTAAATTGCAAACTATTCCGCCTTCAAAACCAAACAACTTTTTCCCCAGACATTTTCCGCTGCAATGCGATGCATCGGAGTTATTCCGGTGTACCGACTTTTTTTCAACACCCTATAAATTTCTTAGAAATCCTAACTATAATTTTTTGTAAATTGTGTTATAATATTATTTTGGTACGTATTACTAATAAAAAATGTAATTAATACTATATTTAATAATAAATTTTACAATGAAATCCTTTTTTTTTCGTGTAAAATGTGAATTTGATCATAATGTTGATTTCGTTATCTTTCAGCATAAGGAACTAATTTTACATATGCGTACCAAACAAGCGCGGATCCAGGGGGGTCAGGCGGGTCATGCCCCCCCCCCCCCCCCCCCCCCCCCCCCCAACCCATCAATTTAACATGAAAAATACCATATATACCGGTTTGACTAACGCGGCAGGGTATTACTTTTCGTAACTTTTCCATGTATAACCCCCCCCCCTCGAAACCAAACTAAATTTAACCCCCTCCCAAACCGAAGTTCTGGATACGCCCTTGGTACCAAATACTAACTACGGTATCGTAATATTCTAAGTTAAATAATATTAATAATAAAAATAATTGCCTTTTAATTCAATCAAATTCTTAGAAGTCTAACAATATACAGAGTGCCCATAGGTCAGCGTCAGCGTACAGGGAAGATCAAAATAATTTTAGTAGTTCAGATAAACAAAGAGATATCGTCATACCTCCCACCTGAGACACCCTATACGGGGTGTTATGGAAATGACTTATTATATTTAAATGGGTGACTCCTAGGGAGTCCTAGAGAAAGTCTACATACCTTTTTTTTAATCGAATATCTAAATACTAAGGTGAAAACCCTTTTTACCCACGCGCCGTTCCATCTGGATTCACTTAGCAACAATGTGGGTCACTAGAGTATACTAACAGTGTTGTCAGATCACACTGCGTGTCGCGCCCTTTGTTGAATACTGGCGGCGCGTCATTCATACTTCAGTATGTTTCGAGACTGGGGAATGGAAAGACGTCGTGTCGAGGGCTCCACGTGCTTGACGTATACGAATTTTAAACGTTTTGTTAGTTGTATTGCCCGATTTTTTATTGTTGTGAAGTAGTTCATAATAAGAAATGTTGTGATGTGATTTCAAATTTGTGTGATATTATCTACTGTTGATTCTGTTGAAAAACATACTTTTTGTGTTTTATTATTTTATGGAATTTAATTATAAAACGGATAATTTTAAAATAAGATCGAAAGTAAGAGAGTATGTACCTTAAAATTGTAGTTTTATTTGTCTAAAAAGTTAGAAAAAGAAGAACACGTGCGTTTAGAATTCTGTGTTGCAATATGACAACATCGCTATAATGCGCTAACCTCTTTTGAACCTCGAGACTGCCTCAATAAAATATTGATTGCGAAGGGCCTCAGGAGCGGCCACGTAAATTTTGAGATTTCATATAAAGTGTATATTTCGCTTAATAATTCAAAGCGCCATTTATGGTTATTTTTCTTCAATTTATTTTAGTCTCGGGATTTGCCGGTTAAAATATAATACGTCATTTCCATAACACCCTATATATCAAAGTTTTACCTAAAAAATGAGCAACTAAAATTATTAACTGACGCATCAGACCGTTAAAAAAAACAATTCTTCATGAATTTAAATTCAATTTGTGCAAGACTTTATGCAGGCACTATATAAACGACACTGAAGTTTATTGAACAAAAAAAAAGTAATTTAATAACATCCTATCACCAGCACACAAAATCCTGCTGTCTGGCAATATAAGTCGTACTCTCAATGGTTAAAGGCTCGGTTAAAGGTTTAACATTCTTTAAAAATTGCTGAAAATTATACAATTATTTTCGTATTCTTGTAAGTGTATAATACTAATTAAACTGACGGTATTCGGTAAAACCGACAAAAGGATCAATTTTCAACCGAAATAACTTGGGCAGGTGTATTTCCCAATAAATTCCCGCGCCTGGGGCACCGAGAAACACAATACCGTCTCACCCTTAACACACGCAATAAAATGTTTTTACTTTTTAGCCTTTTTAGCAGCTAATTCTAGGTGACAGTCAGGCATAGGCGGACCATAATAAAAAATGTAATTAATACTCTTCATTTTAAAGTTCCTTTAATATGTTCAAGCTCGTGCCATTAGTGATTTAAAGAAACGAATCTTAACCTTACAAATTGTAAGTTTGTTTCACGAAAAATGGATACAACTTAATGACTGCAGTAAAAGTACCTAAGCGATCCCATTATTTATGACCGTTTGTTATTATTATGTGGAAAGGACCGGATTGTAATAATTATAATTAAATATAGGCACATCAGGTAGGTTAGGTTGCTTAATTTATATTTAAATATCTTTTTGTGGTAAAATTTGTTAGTTTTTATTTCTTGCTGGAAGAGTTTAGTTGTTTACCGATATTATTTCACCAAACGTATAAAAAAAACAGCATGTGGCGTCCATGGAAAAACATTAATGGGGCTTCTTCTAGTGTTGCAGTGAAGAAAATGCATTTTTCTCTCGATGCTAGGGATATTGTAAAAAGAGTATATACTTCTTTACTCAACAGATGACTTTATGCTAGTGCTGCTGCGACTGAAACGTCTGATTTGACTAAGATTCCATTAAATCTAGAAAGAAGCGTAAAGATGCCGGTTTCACCAAATGTTTCGACGAAAGCGAAAAGGACTTGATAAGGCGAAAAATCTACACCATGTACGAAGAGTAACGCGTACCTACATTAGATTCTCTGAAGCAACGGCTCACCAATGATGAAACCCGAAAATTTAATATTATAAATTTAATACGAAAATGCTTTAATGATATTCCCCAGGTAGTTGGAAAAATTCAGTCCGTCACGTAATAACTGTAGAAAATTCGTATATTAGCCTGGATCGTATAATTAATGCAATTATAATTAATTTTGATGAGGATAGCGATAGCGCAACAGAACTATCTATAGAATGATATTATAAATGTAAATAAATATGACCGATCCAGGAAATCATTAAGTCGTATCCAAATTTCGAGAAACGTTTTCACCAAATTGACTAAATTAAAACCTTGGAGTTTTAAAATATTCTTAATGTACTCTTTAAAAAGTAAAAATCATATTTTTGAATTTAATGTGGCATTTCAATGAGCAAATAGGTTTAAGCAGTGGCGGTTCTTCCAAAGGAGCACATGCGAGCGTGCGCCCAAAAACGAATAAAAAAATATTAATTTATATTCATATAAAGTCCGACTCTCCCTAATTCTATCGTATAGTCAAACCAAATTGTATATTATAAGCTCTCGATTCGGCCGGCACGGATGATGACGCGAGATGCTCGCATATGCTAATAAATGGGCGGGGCATAAGGCAGTTTCTCTGTAGAGTACAGGTGGCATACAGGTGTAGTACAGAAGGGGATAGCGGGGCAATTTTAATGAGGCTGTTATTGATCAATTTTCTACAATTAAGAATCGAAGAATGGACTTTACGTTTAAGCACTATTGTGTAGGGTCGATAAATGTTGTGTATTTCGAAAAATGATACTCAATATGATTTTAAACCTATTTAAGGATTTAATCTAAAAAACACTGAAAAAATTAAGAATGCCACCTTGTCAGTCTCGTAGCTCGATTCGTTCTCGTCATAAAACAGTTAACTATTGTTCTCGTCTTGGTTGCGCCTAATGACATATCCGTAGATGGCGGTAGTAGTATTGGACATCATTCGGTTTTCTTGATAGGTCGTAGATGGCTTTAGTAGTATTAGTAGTGGACTGTAAAAATATTGTTACGAGGGTTGCATGCGACGGCGTTAACATCCGACAGCTATACACACTAAGAAAACCTTTTTTATTTTCCAAAAGTTGTATTTCTTGTGTAAAATTAAAAAATAAATAAAAATATGCTTTACCTAATGCATTTTCTTATCTCTTTCTACATTTAAACCATACTTGTGAACCCCCTCTATCATAGGTCATGAGTCGCCACTGCAAAGTTGCAACCCTAAGGATTTCGACGTATTTAGGGAAATATATTTTTTCATTGAAATTGTATACATTAAGCGATAATGACGATAAATCTAAATATTACACACACCACTGGTTTCTAATAAAACAACTAAAAAAACAACACGAGAGGGTCAAGTATTGAAGAATACACTAACAAACACCTGATACCTTTCCACCCCATGTCATGCCATAACGTCCTTTTAAAGGAATACAATAAGCCTCCTAATCAGTTCATGGTGTCCGGTGCTATTAGCTGCTAGTACAACAGTGTTGTCAGTTTTAAAAATATAATGAAATATTAATTACTTACATCCAAATTTCATATTAGTACGAAACGGGAAAATGGCGTGATTAATTTTATGAAGATCGTAGATATTTTAAATTTTATTTAATTATGTCAATTCAAATATAATTTTTGCTTAAGATAGAATTATATTTCTTGACAAAGGTAACAATTGCCTTTGAACCAGATTCACGTTTCACCTAGAAAAATAATTTCCAAATATTTTCGCAGAAATCAAGCTCTTAGAGATGAAATATTTTTCCTCACCGATGGAACATTAGACATTGCCGGTTCTCAGCTCGGCACTCATTGTTATAGATTGATTATTCAATAAACTGATTTTTATGATTAAATTCTATAAAGCTAATTAATGTCCTTGAAAAAAAATTGTGTACCGCACGAAACACAAAATTTAAATGTAAAGTTATGATTCTTGGCTTTTTGGCTTAGGGTCGGTTAGACAACACTCGTTTTTAAGTTAAAAGAAACTGCAAGATAATTTTTACAAAACGATAATTTTTTTTTTAATCTGACCTCTGCCAAATAATATAGCTCGAAAAAACTGGTTTCCACATATTTTACAAGAACGTTTCCTGTATTTTATTGGTAAATTCCAAAGATATTGCAAACTAGAGATAGAAAAATGTACATTTCTAGCTTATGCAACGAATACAAACAGTCTTTCCCACCTCTATCGGTAATTATTGCAGCATAGCCAGAATGACATATTTATCGCAAAGGTTTTATGCAAAATTCCAATTAAATATTTGTTAATTTGACAATTACAACTGGTTTAAGATTAATCCGCAATTGCTCTTAAAATAAATTTATTTTCCAAAAATTTGGCTTTTTGGATTAGAGTCGGTTATACAACTCTCGTTTTTAAGTTAAAAGAAACTGCAAGATAATATTTACAAAACGATAATTTTTTTTTTAATCTGACCTCTGCCAAATAATATAACTCGAAAAAACTGGTTTCCACATATTTTACAAGAACGTTTCCTGTATTTTATTGGTAAATTCCAAAGATATTGCAAACTAGAGATAGAAAAATGTACATTTCTAGCTTATGCAACGAATACAAACAGTCTTTCCCACCTCTATCGGTAATTATTGCAGCATAGCCAGAATGACATATTTATCGCAAAGGTTTTATGCAAAATTCCAATTAAATATTTGTTAATTTGACAATTACAACTGGTTTAAGATTAATCCGCAATTGCTCTTAAAATAAATTTATTTTCCAAAAATTTTACTATAAACTGTGAAAAGGCGATGAGAGATTTAAAAAAAAAAAATTATTATACTTAAAAGTATCAAACGAATATTAAATTAATCCACGATCCAGGAGCCAAAATATGAATGAATGCTAATCTCGTAAACACTACAACGTTTTTTTGGTTTTTTTTTTATGATCAAACACAAGCACTATAGGAAAAGTCCTTTAGGGCACTCTGGGAGTGATGCGTGTGCGCAAAAAGGGATTCACGTTGGTTTTGAATCGTTGGAGGTTATATGGATAGGATGAAGTCCTCCAGATGAAAGAGTTCTTAAATAATGAAGTTCGCGGAGTACTAAGCTTAACCACATATGAATGGGCGGCAGTGGTTCGTAGTGTATTTCTGATATTCGCCGCTCTGGGCGGAATTAAGAGGGAAAGGTCAGCCGAGCACTTTCCATGTAAATATCTGTAAAAGAGAGTCAAATCACCAACTTGCCGTCGATGTTCTAGCCTGTCGAGGTTCTTCGTCAGCTCGTGGTCTCCAATCAGATGAATGGCCCTCCTTTCGATGGAATCCAGTAGCCGAAGAGTATGTTTGGGTGCAGAGCTCCAGACATGGGAGCAGTACTCTAGTGATGGTCGAATCTAGGCTTTGTATAGTGTCAAAAGTTGTTGAGGTGTGTACAACTTTTTGGTTCGGAAGAGTACACCAAGTTTCTGAGAAGCTATCTTGGCGATTGCCACAACGTGGTTATGCCAAGACATATTTCCTCCCAGATTGACGCCCAGCAAACTAATAGATGAAGCCAATGGGATCGCGTGTCCGTCCATGACTATATCCGGTTCTGCAATGTTAACCTTTTTAGAGAAAACTGCTGCCTGGGTTCTTTTAGCGTTCAATTCGACTTGGTTACTGTTGTCGCTGTGATCTCATGGATTGTTTATATATTTTGGTTGATTTGTGTTTTTTTTTGTGATTATTGGTGAAAAATCGTCTTTATCATAAACAATCATGGTGCGTTCATGTGTAGTTTGTAAAAAAGCGGATCATTTAAATAAGGATTTATCTTTTCATCGGTAAGTATGGTTATGTTTTAATATTTAACCATCTGATATAATCAGACTTCAACATTGTTGCCATTCAGCCAACAAACATGTAGTTCCCTCTTCCACACATTACTGATTTTCAATAACATTTCACACAATGACAGCTTCACTTTCCAAGAGTTTTATGAATTGATTATGGGACCTGCTAAATTCATATTATGAAATTTTAATAAAAAAACATAAGTCGATTTCCTAGTAGGGACGATTTTTTACATATTATGAATATTCTATTTTACAGAAAAAAATATGTTAGGAATTTTTTTTTAGGATATCAACGTTGAAAAATAAACAATATATTATTATAAATTTAAATAAACGGCAACCATGGTCACTCTTCCTTCCACTAGACCTTCGTTTTCTTGGCGGGCACATACTTCCACCATACTCTACCTGCCTTGGCCGTTGCGACATATGCTTTACGAACAGGTGCCCGGGCACCTGCAGGGCACCCTCGGGAGCATCAAGATTTACCCGATCACTCTAAGAAACCGTTGGAAAACTGTATGGAGAAATATTTTTATTTATGCAACAAGTAAGGTAATATTTTTTTTTCTATTTGGGTTTCATAATGGCTACATTATGAAATGCAAAAAAATTGAATAACCTGCCACTTTATGAAACTGAAATTTAATTTTTTTTATATTGGCAGCAAGTAGGGTTCGAATTTTAGGCTTACTTCGATTTCGTTGAAATTAGTTTTCTAGGCATTATGGATCCAACAAAAATTTTTTTATAGAAAACTTTAAAATACTAACCTTTAACCTTGCAAATAGATCATTTTTACTAGATATTTATCTGAAATACCTATACTCGGAAATATATAACATGCTGACGGTGCCCGTCAACTAATTTCTAGTCACAACTATAAAACAACATAACCTAAAAATAATAGAAATATATTCCAGTTTATGCTCTGTTTCTAAAGTTTTATTCAATAAAGTACTATTTTTATTTTTAATTCAATATAGTATTATACATATTACTTTATATATATTTATACATAGTTACTGTAGACATTTCCTGGGCATTAATTGTTATTCCTGTCAGATTCTGTGTCGACACAATATTTTGTTCAATATTTTGAACTTTGTTCTGCTCGCACCATAACTCAAAGTTTTGCATATTCTTTTTAAAAGGTTTTCTAGATTATTTTCTGTAATTTCTCGTATTTCTGACGGAGTACAACTTTCTTCCTGACTCATTTTTATTAATTTTAATAATATATTTATTTTTAATTATGACGGATTTGAAGAAGCTTTGTTGCATTCAATTGTTGGCATATTTGATACTTGCAACATTTTATGAAATTGTAAAAGTATTGCAAACCCAAAATGAAAATATTAATTCAAATGGAAAAATGTACTATATTTTTTAAAGTTTTTCAGACTTTAAAGACCCAAATAGAAAAAGTATTATAAAATACACGGTTCATAAGACAATTAGAGCACTTGCACTTTAGAAAACTCCCCGCTTAGCGGGTCGTTTTTTAATTTAAACGCGTGCTCTAAGATAATGTCTTATGAAACTTGTATCTTAATATACTATTTTAAATAGAAGTTCCGCAGCGATAATCATTATGGTTTACGCAAATAAGAGTCTGATGTACATAGTACATATTTTCAAATGATACAGTGTCAATTTGAAAACTCCCCACCCTAAATATCCAGCTTCCAGTAGATGATATTAAAAATCGGAGCCTGCGTGGTTTAACCAGATGTTACCCTTAAAATCTTAAATAGGAAGAGGGTCAAGTGGCACATCATTTTAAAAGTTGTTTAAATCTCTTGCCAATAATCTATTATTTTTACTGAAAAAAATGACGTCTTCACTTAAATGCAAATTCTATTAAATGTATGTCATGTTCAAATCTTGAGTGCGATTCTAATAAAATAGTCATTAACTAATAATGGTACACTTTGCAGCCCCAGGCATCTAAAGCGCGGTTTCTATGCCCCGTGGAGCGTGCTATGGCACCGTTAAATACCCTGGAGGTTACCTGTAGACACTTCACGGGCGTGCGATGTGATTTAACTGAAGGAAAGGAATTTCTATATCTGCAAGATGTTCGGAAAAATGTAGAAAATCTCCCGGATATGAAGAAAACAAGTGAAAAGAGTACTACAAGTTAACTCTTCGGAGATATGGGCTTCCAAAGAGCTCCAATGGAATCAAGTTTTTACACATAATTATTGAACCACCAGGTATATTTCAATTTTTTTTTAATCTCTATACCAGGTAAGACCCTTCACAATACTCTCCAAGAAAGTGCTGTGAATTACTCACAGCTGCAGGGATGGACTAGCTGTGACACTCATGGCCCATTTTTTTAACCCCCTGTATAATAAGAACTCTGGATAATGGTTTTTACATACCTTCAACTATTGACTAAAAATTAAGTATTCTTCATTCATGTCGGTAATAATAACCGTTTTCGAGAAAACATTTTATTATTTAGACAGATAGCTCTCTTACCGAGATACGGAAAATACATGATGTACAGTACGTTTCACGAAAATTGGATACGACCTAATGATTTCCTGGGTCGGTCCCATTGTGTCGACAACAGCTTGGCAATAAACAAGTGAAGTATGAAGGGACGGACCAAGGAAAACAAGTAATGATATGATTATATTAATGTAATCAAATGAAATAACATTTTTTTTAAATAGTACTAGTCATATTTATTTACATTTATAATGTCATTCTATAGATAGTTCTGTTTCGCTATCGCTATCCTCATCAAAATTAATTATAATTGGATTAATTATACGATCCAGACTAATATACGAATTTTCTACAGTTATTACGTGACGGACTGAATTTTTCCAACTACCTGGCTGGGGGAATATCATTAAAGCATTTTCGTATTAATTCTACAACACTAGAATTTAAAGTCGGAGAAATATTTTCAGACCTAACCAGTGATTTTAACTGGTGCCATGCTCTATGGGGTTAAAAATGCAATAATAGGGTGGTAGCCGTAGCACTGTATGTCCAATTTCTTCTGCCAATGTGTCACAAACATATACTTTTTTTATACAAAATGTCTTTAAAACTTCTAAAAGATCACTTTTTTTATAACTTTCTTCAAAATATATATCATTCGCCGCCATATAGTTCTGAATCTCCAATTTTGTATTATTTGAGCTTGGAGCTTTATGTAATTGGCGACTGTGATAGCTCGCATTGTCCATTACTATCACGCTATTCTGAGGAATGTTTGGTAAAAGACAATTCTTGAACCATTCCTCAAAAACTAACAAATTTGATCACAAAAAGATATTTAAATATAAATTAAGCAACCTAACCTACCTGATGTGCCTATATTTAATTGTAATTATTACAATCCGGTCCTTTCCACATAATGATAACAAACGGTCATAAATAATGGGATGACCCAGGTACTTTTACTGCAGTCATTAAGTTATATCCATTTTTCGTGAAACAATCTTTAATCAGTGACTACTCGGGCAAGCAAATTGCTTCCACTGACCGCACGCACGCCCCTGTTGTACACTTTAAGTACTGCCCATTAGAACACATGGGCAATTATTCGGAATGAGAACTATTAGGCCATCAGATCTATTATTTTATATATATTTCATGTTTCGAAGGAATGTTAAATACATGAATATGCGCTAATTTGAGCGTATGGGCTTGTAAAACAAGAGTCGGAAGTCGTTCTGAGGCACAGGTGCGGTCAGAATAGTCCAAACGCTGCACTCATGCATCGGTAATCTTCCTGTAATATTTCTTTGCACTGATTTGTTCAACCCACTAATTCATTAGTGTATCTACCTACCGTTAGTGATCGGTCGATACGGTTTTCACATTCTTAAAAGATATGTAACTATTCAATATACAGGGTGTTCCACCGGGAACCGCCTCGATCTATATATGAAAAAACACTAAATAGATAGGAAAATTTTCCGGTTATACCGGAAATCGGTGTCAACTTGCTTATTTTAAACGGAACACCGTAGATAATATTACATTTGTGGATTCTACGCAAGATTCTAGGCAGATTTCATATACAGTGAAACCTCTCTTGGGCGGACACCTACGGGAACGTCTAAATGTGGCCCCATAATAGAGGTGGCCGCCCATGGGAAATTTGTTGTGTGTAATGTAAATGCAAAATTATTACTATGTATATGTATGTAGAAATAAACATAACAAACAAAAATACACAAGTTTTAGTTAGGATGTAGTACTAAACAAATCTAATGATGACATTTGTGTTTGATAGTGCATTCAACTTCTTCATCAGAATCGTCAGAAAGTGATCTGATTTCAGTTTGGACTACATAATCGGTAGGAATGGGGTCACTATCATCTTCTAATAGCACATTGCTATCAATGTTAATGAACTCGCCCAAATCATTGTTATTAAATTACAAACTTCCACAACTTCAATATTCTCTTTCAGACTCAAAACGCGACATGTTTGTGCAAGTGTTTACGATTTTAAGCTTACAACTCACAAATAAATGGCGGTCTGCTGTCGGGGAATCACACATACTTTCATTCGGCGAAGTCCTTTCGCTCTGCCACGCATACGCGATTGGTTGCCGGTCTGTCTTCAGAGAGTTTTTGCACCGTCTCCTAAATACTTTAAAAAATTTTGTTGTCCGATTAAAGGAGGGTTTTCGCACTCTGTATGAAAACAGCCTGTCCGCGTCCGCCCAAAATAGGTTGATTTTCATGGAATTTCATATACTTAGTTCCGGACTATGAAAGAAAGTCCGCTTAATAGAGATGTCCGCTTATTAGAGGTGTCCGTTATGAGAGGTTTCACTGTATAATGACTAAGTTAAAAAGGTAATAGTTAAGGTTCTATGTGTAAAATGACGTTAGCACAATTTAAATGAATTATTAATTTTTCCTATTAGGAAGCCTTCATAATTTAATTTCGGTAGGATATCTTGTTGAAAAGGACCTGCTTTAACAGATTTTTATAATATTTTTAAATTATTAATACAGGTCGTTCTGTCTGAATAAGATTAAAAATGAAATTGAGAAAACTGCAAAAATCTACATTTTTCGAATTGAAACCCCCCCAAATTTTATAATTTTTTTTATTTAGCATTAAAAATAAGGGTTATCTATTTCGAAAATTTGTAGATTTCGAAATATTGTCAATTTAGCGATTTTGCTGCGCATTTTAAGTTGTACCGTTAGTTGGTCATGACGGCATTGAAAAACAGTCAAATGCCCAAGAAACACGTTTAAATAAACTTCATTTGTATAATTATTAATATTTTTCAAATGACAGCTTCTTAAAAATGCCCATATAAATCGGCAAAATTTTGCTGATACCAATTATCGGCAAAATATGCCGATTTACCGATAAAATACCGATATTTATATCGGTATCGGCCAATCACTACCTACCGTACGAAAATTGGAATGACAGTAATTCGTTTTAAAAGATTATTTAACATAAATTGCTGATTTTTGACAATTTTATAGGAAAAACTTATTATAGACCTTGAATAAAGTCTAAGTCTAGTATAAACTTTGTGCCAAGTCTATATTATCTATTTAAAGTAAATGCTAGAGCTAGCAGCCACTTTAAATAGGTATATTATAGGTAGGATTTTTCTAAATAGCTTCGATAGACGATAGATCGATCTTGTATCTAAATACACAACAGTTAAGTATGCGATGTAATAAAACTATTAATGCAAGTAAGATATACTTGCAGATAGATGTTAATCGAGAGATAATATTAATTGTTCTCAAAGGCTACCGATTAAGAAGCCATAAGTGGTAGTTAGGCTGAACCAATATTTCGAACCGTCAACAGGGTTGGATCTAACTTATTTCTTTATTTCATAAACTGTTTTACAGTTATAAATAGTTATACAGGGTTTCTTAATAACACAACAACAACACAACAACCTTCATATGTCCTAAACGTCTTAACTATTGAGATACAGATACAAGATTTTCAAAAAAATCTCATTTTTTATTAATATCTGTGATACTGCTCTAGATATTTTTGTCAAATTTGGGACACACTTTCTATTCATCAAGAGGCTTTTTATGATATACAGGGTGTTATGGAAATGACTTATTATATTTAAACCGGCAAATCCTGAGATGAAAATAAATTGAAGAAAAATAACCTTAAATGGCGCTTTCAATTATTGTACGAAATACAGGGTGTTATGGAAATGACTTATTATATTTAAATGGATGACTCCTTGGGTGTCCTAGAGAAAGTCTACATACTAAGGTAAAAACCCTTTTTACCCACATACTGTCGCCCCGTTCCATCTGGATTCACTTAGCAACAATGTGGGTCACTACTAACAGTGTTGTCAGATCACACCGCATGTTTCGCCGTAGCTTGAATACCTGCCGCGCGCCGCTTCATACTTCAGTATGTTTCAAGACTCGGAAGTGGAACGACGTTGGTTCCATGACGTCGAGGGTGCCACGTGCTTGACGTATACGAATTTTAAACGTTTTGTCAGTTGTATTGCCCAATTTTATTTTGTTGTGAAATAATTCATAATAATAAATGTTGTGATGTGATTTCAAATTTGTGTGATATTATCTACTGTTGAATATGTTGAAAAACATACTTTTTGTGTTTTATTTTTTTATGGAATTTAATTATAAAACGGATTATTTTAAAATAAGATCGAATGTAAGAGAGTATGTACCTTAAAATTGTAGTTTTCTTTGTCTAAAAAGTTGGAAAAAGAAGTGATAGCGCGCCTTAAAGACGCCTTGTTGTAAAAAAACTGAACACGTGCGTTTAGAATTATGTGTTGCAATATGACAACATCGCATGTAATGCGCTAACCTCTTTTAAACCTGGAGACTGAATCAATAAAATATTGATTGCGAAGGGCCTCAGGAGCGGCCACGTAAATTTTTAGATTTCATATAAAGTGTATATTTCGCTTAATAATTCAAAGCGCCATTTATGGCTATTTTTTTTCAATTTATTTTCATCTCGGGATTTGCCGGTTTAAATATAATACATCATTTCCATAACACCCTGTATACACTTTATATGAAATCTGAAAATTTACGTGGCCGCTACTGAGGACGTTCGCAATCAATAGCTTATTGAGGCGGTGTTGTCATATATTGCAACACAGAATTGTAAACGCACGTGTTCAGTTTTTGACAACAATGCGTCTTTGACCCGCGTTATCACTCCTTTTCAAACTTTTTAGAAAAAAAATACTACAATTTTAAGGTACATACTCTCTTACCTTCGATCTTATAATCCGTTTTATAATTAAATTTCATAAAAAAATAAAGCACAAAAAGTATGTTTTGCAACAGAACCAACAGTAGGTAATACCACACAAATTTGAAATCACATCACAATATTATTACGAATTATTTCACAACAGAAAAAAAATCGGGTAATGCTACAATAACTAACAAAACGTTTAAAATTCGTATACATCAAGCACGTGGAACCCTCGACAGCGTCATCCCATTCCCGAGTCTCGAAACATACTGAAGCAACGATAGTCGCGCACGGCAGGTATCCAAGCAAGGGCGAAACATGCGGTGTGATTTGACAACACTGTTAGTATACTCTAGTAGCCCACATTGTTGCTAACTGAATCCGGATGGAACGGCGCGACAGTATGTGGGTAAAAAGGGTTTGTTCGTAGTATGTAGACTTTCTCTAGGACACCCTAGGAGTCACCCATTTAAATATAATAAGTCATTTCCATAACACCTTGTATAACATGTTTTATTAATTTAAACAATATTTATTAAACTATTAGAGCAGACTATGCGTTTTTTACCTCTTCATAATTTCACTCCGCTTAGGCCCCTTTTTGATCCGTTTTCGTCGCGGCGTTTCCGCCCATAAGAACAATATGTTTTGAAAACGCTTGTAAGCTAAGCAAACTTTCCCAATACAAACAATTCCGTCTAATCCGCTCCTGTATACCATAACTTTAAAAATGCTCCGCAGGAAATTAACCGGCTACCGATGCAATTCCGATTTAAAATTAATTTCGATAGCGATCTAAAATTCTACCAACAAATAACGCGTCTATTATATCGAAGCCGCGGCTGCTGCCAAACGGCCTCGTCCTTCCCTACTGGTTCGGCCACTGGTTTTAATCATGCAAATAAACATATATTTATTATTTGTTCATCTACTGCAGGAATGTATAGATTTGTTCACTGAAGTGTAAAGGTTTTTATAGGATTTCATTTTTACAGCTTAAAATTAATAAGAAAAAACGTTATAGGGTGATCATATAATGTCACTCCTTATTAACTTTTTTATTATTCATACTAAAATTAAAAAGATCGCTATCGAGGGTATGTTGATTTACGGGGGAGATGGAAACGTTATTTTTTTAATGAGACATCTTGAATATGTATGTACAACGTGTCCAAGATAAGGAGGACCAGTACAGGGATCTCGGAAACCGTAAGAGATACGAAGTCGGTTAAATGGAGGTAAAGTTGCGAATTTACATGCCTAATTATGCTGTTTAGAAAGTTTTAAAATTCCGAGTAGTTCCGGAGATATCCGGAAAAATCCGAAATTCTGAAAAATCGTTTTATTGTTTTCCTGGGTTTTTTTGAGAGCGAATTCTAAAGTAAATTGCACTTTTATATTGCCACTTTTTCCGCTCTATCTAACCGTTAATTGTTTTGTAATCCGACGAGTCGTCTTCGAAGGGCCATTATTAACTTTCTTTTTTTAAATACGGTTTTGTTTTTCTGATATTGGAATTTGAGAGCTTTTTTCTTCCGAATGCAACAATGTATGATACATTGTGGTTTAATGGCGTTTCGAGGGTTTTTTTGAACAACATCAGGAAATTTTTAGATACGGTCCTGTATTTCTCCTAATTTTATAAATAATATCTCGTAAGTAAGCTCTAAATTTTTTACTTATGTTGGACTAGTTCAATAAATAACAAATAATTTAATAATAAACCACAAATAAGTGAACAAAATACAGAAGCATTATTTCAAACTTCTGTTGATTCGGGATTTAAAAGAAAAGTAGGCGTTTGAAACAAAAAATTAAAGATGGCGACGCATGATTTGTTTCACTTAGCATTCCCATTGTGACCGTTGAGAGCATTTTAAGAGGTTTTCTATTTTCCTGAAAATATGGAACATAATTTTACCAATGCTGAAAAGTTCGATGTTTTATTTTATCTCAAAAAACTGTTATGTGGCAGTTAGAAGATGTTATTTGTGCTTAGAGAATAACGGAAATTATTTTGAACACCTGATTATATAGTTCCTTACTTTTTTCGTTGTTCGTTTTATTACTGTTTTGGAATGATTTTTATTCACTTATTTGTTGTTTATTATTAAATTATTTGTTATTTATTAAACCAGACCAACATAAGTCAAAAATTTAGAGCTTACTTATGAGATATTATTTATAAAATTAGGAGAAATACAGGACCATATCCCAAAAATTCCTGATGTTGTTCGAAAAACCCTTGAAACGTCATTAAACCACAATGTGCCATACATCGTTGCATTCGGGAGAAAAAAAGCTCTCAAATTCCAATATCAGGAAAACAGTATTTAAAAAAATAAAGTTGATAATGGCCCTTCGAAGACGACTCTTCGGACTACAAAACAATTAACGGTTAGATAGAGCGGAAAAAGTGGCAATATAAAAGTGCAATTTACTTTAGAATTCGCTCTCAAAAAAACCCAGGAAAACAATTAAACGATTTTTCAGAATTTCGGTTTTTTCCGGATATCTCCGGACCTACTCGGAATTTTAAAACTTTCTAAACAGCATATTATTAGGCACGTAAATGGGCAACTTTACCTCCATTTAACCGACTTCGTATCTCTTACGGTTTCTGAGATCCCTGTACTGGTCCTCCTTATCTTGGACACGTTGTATATTAACTGATTTCCCAATTCTACGTCATATTCTGAACGTAATAACAAACCCGAACAAACCCTCTTCGATATATTGACAATTGAAAATTGGCAATATCCTCTAAGCTAAGCATGTTTGACATGTCTAAGCATGTCTAAAATGACATTTGCTGAACTTAAACGAATTATTAATTCTTCCTATTTCCTCTTTTATTAATTTAATTTGAGGTGGATTTCTTATTGAAAACGACCTGCTTTAATCGATTTTTCATAATATTTTTAAACATTACTTACATTAATACAGGGTGTTCAAACAAAAAACGTTTGTATAAGGCGGTCTATTACGAAAATTTGTAGTTTTCGAATATTGCCAATTTAATACTATTTTTATCGATTTTACTACGTTCAGTTACTCCTAGTTGGCTGACCGCATTGAAAACCAGTCAATTGCAAAAGAAATAAATTTGTCACATTTGTTCAAATAATCTTCGTTTGTATAATTTAAGCGCCCTAGCATGATTAACAAAAATTTTCAAATGGTAAATGACAGGCTTCATACGTCTTAATATTGCCGATATACAGGGTGTTTTCTAACCTCTCTGAAATAATGAAGGAGGTGAATCCTACCCTTATTTGAAGACGAAAATGTGGTATAAAAGTTTTTTGCATATCGCTTCGTTTTCGAAATACAGGGTGTTAAAAAAATATTGTATTTTTCATTTTATTAATTAATGCTCATTTTTGATTTTGCATTTTTGATAATGTATATGATTTAAAAACTTTGAATAATGATCGTATATCAACATCAACACATCATGGCCTACTAAAAAAAAATGGTATATTTTTGAAAAAACGTATATTTCGGGCCTAGTACTAAGACTAAAAATAAAGTGTTATATATTCTTGAGAAGCTTGTTACACAAACTAAATTATATTATTAAAAAATATATAGGGTGAAACAAACCCGAACAAACCCTATTTAAAAAAAGCAAATTTGATTATTTTTCTTGAAAACTATTGAATGTAGAAGAAATATGAGTACGTCACTGGATTCTACATAATAAACTACAAAAATAACATTTTATTTCTTTTTGATACGTTACGGGCTAAACGAGATATGGGGGGGGGGGGGGGGGTTCCCAAAATGCACAATTCTCAAAAACATCCCGTATCTTAAAAACAAGGCGGCCTAGAAAAATTCTGATTACGGCATCTTCTGTTTGACAAAAAAGTAGCACAGTGCTGCGAAAACCGCATCTCTACTAATAACGGAGATACCCCGTAAAACTACCCAAAAATGGACACCCGGTACCTACACGACGTGCTAAATTGTCTCTTACGTGTTGAAAAATTTCGAAAATAACTAAAAAATTAAGGTCCCCTTTTACGCAGATCCCCGCAAATGAATTAATTGTAGAATTTAAAATTGATCCAATGTAAAGTGCTCTAATCCTTTATAATTAACAAATATCATTTAGCATTAATTAATAAAATGAAAAATACAATATCTTTTACCACCCTGTATTTCGAAAACGAAGCGACATGCGAAAAACTTTTATACCACATTTTCGTTTTAACATGAGGTGAGGATTCACCTCCTTCATTTTTTCAGAGAGGTTAGGAAACACCCTGTATGTATATCGACAAAATTTTACGGATACCGATTATCGACAAGATTTGCCGATATGTTGATACAATATCGATGTACTGATCGATATTTATATGGTGTGTGGCTTAATTTTAGGGATCCCTTCCCAAAGCGCTATACGATCTCAAGGATACCCGAGCGGTCACCCGTTTAAACCATTTCTTCTCACACCTTGTATAATCATGATATTTATGCCGTTTTATGTTTTTTAACGGTGATTTTTTTTTTAAATTCTAGATACATTTCTCACAATAAATCTATCAAACTCATGTATATCTAATACGTTTTTAATACCCTAAACGTTACATATGTATATGTCATAGAAGCCATTATTTATGGTCATTGAAATTCAACTCGGCATATAAAGATTAATTATAAGAGACGAAATCATAAGCACCCCATAAAAACGGCGGAATCTTAAAAATGTCACTTTGTTCGGATAAAAATTTTATGGCCCATTTTTAAAGTCTTAATAAACCCACCAGAATGTGACGATTGGGAAGAAAGATAATGATCTTTTAATAAAATAAGACATTGTAAATAACCGTGAAAATATGATTAAAATAAAGCAAATTTATTGGTTTGTCTCAGTTTTGAATTAAATTACTATACTTATTTTTAGATAATAAGCTATGTTCTTATTGTGACGTTGAACTTCTTTCCATCGAGTGTGATTATTTTATAGTTCCATTCTCAAAAGACATGTTAATTTTAAATTTCCAATGATAGGAATATATAAAGTAATAGGATTGCAAAGAATATACCCTATAAATATATTTTCTTGTTACACAAGGACAACCATATTGTTATAAATATGAAGGGCCGAAATAATGAACGAAAAATATCAAGTTGCCTTGGTAACGTAAACTTGTTTGACACCTTCACTTAACGTTGACAGTTCAGTTTTTAAATTGATTAAGTCGATATGGCTTACAAATATGGCTTACAAATTTTCAGGTTTTTGTTTTTATTCTATGGGAAAAGCTTTATGCTCATCACGTACCCTGATGATAAGGTGGAACTGCATAATAAGCTTATACCCACTAAACCCCATTCGGCCTCTTATTTCCAATCTCTCGGAACATTTGCACTAAATCACTTAAAGAAACATACAGACACCCACGAGTTTCAAATTAGTTTTTTTGAGGATATGCACCTATTATCAGATCACACGGAATCATTTCCCAATAGAAATAAGAAAAACGCTAATTTCTATGGGCTATTAACCCTTTACTAAAGATAAAATGAAGCACTTATATTGACATATAGGAACTACCCTTTGAAATAAATGGACGCGTCCACGGTCCAAGGTGCTTTCTTTGTGCCCATTCCGAGAACTAACTTGAACTAGCGCGGTTGCCATTTCCGAGACTATAATTATACAAGAAAGTAACATTATAGAAGGAAATTCCGCAAACTTATAAAACGTCGAAAGTGGCAACGCTGTATTTTTAAATATTAACCCCAGCCGGTGCCGTCGCGAAAAGAAGAGGCAACCCGCTCGATCGTCCAAAATCACCTGTTTAAAAAAGCCGGCCGATAAGTTATTTGTACTTTTCGCGACGGCAGTGCCCCAGCCCAGCAGTTCAATATCGATCGACGAAACCAACGTGTTATTTATTTTTAAAATTTTTAGATGTTAAATACATTATTTCCCAGACCACTCAGACAATAAGGGCGTATTTTTGTCTACACAGTAGCACTTTAAAATACTAATTCAGATTGAATGGTAGTTAGATGTGTTATGTGATTTTATTGTGCCGGTTTGTTCGGATTACCTAGGTACTTGGTGTTTTTTATAAATTAAGTTGGTTTTAAATAAGTCCGAAAAGCTAAATAAAATTGCATTTTTTTTTCTAAAGGGTAAGTGACATTTATAAACTTTTAAGTTATCTAGATCTGACGGGTGTCGTTCGAATTGAACAAATTAGAACATACCTGACCATTTATAAACTATGCGGAGGTTCGGTCGAGTCAGTTCAAGTTTATAAATCAGAGATTGTTTCCTAGCGAACTGAACTGAACGTAAAAGTTTATAATAATGTGCTTGCAATCTGTCAAACGGTTATTGACTTTCTAAAGAGTATACCCTGAAGATATGACAACACCCTTCAAGATTCAGTGACGTTTTTCGCCATATGTTGCTTTGTTTACCTTCCTGACATTGGCACCAGGGTGGTCATTTTTGGTTTGACATAAGGTCATGTACAGGGCATATTAAATTAAAGCGCCATTTTTGGATATTTTTCTTCAATTTGTTTCCATCTCAGGAATTGCCGGTTTAAATATAATACGTCATTTCCATAACACCCTGTATAGAAAAATCCGAGAAATCGATATAAATGCCGTCAAAAATCTAATGCTAGGTGTCCGCAGAAAGTTGCGTCTATAGTGGAAGACTTATATTTAATTTAAGTTCATAATCTTGTTTCGTATGAAACAATTAATTACTATGTATTACAAAACTTTATTTAAATATATTTTATTATTGGTTGACATTTGTGCCAAAACTTATGGGACGTACGTTAATGACCATAATACATTTTTACGTATTTGTTGTATTACTAATCTTACTTTTTCTATTTCCGGTACCACACCGTGCAATTATTACATGCTCAAGATGCATTTTGCCCAGTCAATGGATCGGAACCCGATGGTGGCCGTACGACCTTAGATTGGACGCTTTTTATGGTAAACACTTGTTGCACGCCGCACCATTCGTATTTTAATTCCGTAATTATGATTTATCATAATTGCACCGATTCGAAACTGTAATTATGTTGTTTTATTGCGCAATTGACGAATGAGAGTTTTGTCATATACGGGGTGTCCGGAAATAGAAGGTCAATCCGTTAACCATATAGGATATCAATTTGAAGTCTTCCCACAATTAATATTTCGCATCCAGTATATTATATTAAGAATCGGAAAAACACGTCAATTTTTTCGAGAAGGGGGGGCACTTTCAAGAATATTTGCAGCCTTCGTGGTTTAACCCCCTAAAAAAACCTTAAAATTATAAATGGGAAGGGGCCCATCATTTTAAAGCTCGTTTAAATCCCTTTTTCTATTTGGGTTTCATAATGGCTACATTATGAAATGCAAAAAAATTTAATAACCTGCCACTTTATGGAACAGAAATTTTATTTTTTTTATGTTGGCAGCAAGTAGGGTTCGAATTTTAGGCTTACTTCGATTTCGTTGAACTTAGTTTTCTAGGCATTATGGATTCGATAAAAAATTTTTATAGAAAACTTCTAAATACTAACCTTTAACCTTGCAAATAGATAATTTTTACTAGATATTTATCTGAAATACCTATAGTCGACGGTGTCCATCAACTAATTTCTAGTCACAACTATTAAACAACATAACCTAAAAATAATAGAAATATCTTCCAGTTTATGCTCTATTTCTAAAGTTTTATTCAATAAAGTACTATTTTTATTTTTAATTCAATATAGTACTATACATACTACTTTATATATACATATTTATAGTTACTGTAGACATTTCCTGGGCATTAATTGTTATTCCTGTCAGATTCTGTGTCAACACAATATTTTGTTCAATAGTACCTATTATTTATTATTTTGTTCAATATTTTGAACTTTGTTCTGCTCGCACCATAACTTAAAGTTTTGCATATTCATTTTAAAAGTTTTTCTAGATTATTTTCTGCAATTTCTCTTATTTCTGACGGAGTACAACTTTCTTCTTGACTAATTTTTATTAACTTTAATTAATTAGGACGGATGGGAAGAAGCTTTGTTGTGTTCAATTGTTTCTATCATGGCATATTTGATACTCGTAACATTTTATTAAATTGTAAAAGTATTGCCAGCCCAAAAAGAAAATATTAATTCAAATAGAAAAATCTACTATATTTTTTTAAGTTTTAGAAATAGAAAAACTATTATAAAATACACGGTTCATGAGACAATTAGAGCACTTGTACTTTAGAAAACCCCCGCTTCGGGGTCGTTTTCTAAAATTAAACGCGTGCTCTAAGATAATGTCTTATGAAACTTGTATCTTAATATACTATTCCTATGATACCAGAATTTATATTGTTTGAGTAGTAATTTCTATGAAATCGGGTCCCAAAATAACACGTAATTAGATTTTTTTAGATTATTTTTTAGGTTATTAATTACAAATACAATATTGTGTTGACTTCTTTTGTAGTAGAATGATTAGGGTTCCGTAAGTAGTCACTCCAGGTGATATCATTTCCAATTCTTTACCAGGGCCAAAAAAAGGTTCTAAGAACTTCCATTTTTGGAAAATACTACTAAAAAAAGTAGGGTATTATTGGAAAAAGATTTAAACGACCTTAAAAATGATGTAGTATCATTCGCCCCCCCCCCCCCTCTCCCCCTTTCTTATGTAAGACTTGAAGGGTAATATCTAGCCTTGCATCTATCCCTCCCTAGGGGTTACACCACGAGGGCTGAAATTATTCTATAAAAGCATCCCCCTTCACAATAAATCTGACGTGTCTTTCCGATTGTTAATATTATTTATCGGAAGCGAGATGCACTAATGGTGGGAAGTATTGAATATAGAATTTGAAATTTAAAACAGATTTTTTTTTAATAAATTCGGATGGATCACTGCTTTACCATAAAGAGTCACATCTTTTCAGAATAACAAACCAAATAACGATTGTCAGATAACCAAATGCTCTTTACTTTCAGCGTCAATGACCGTCAAGGTATCTTTTTTGGGATAATCATTAATTTTGGATTATTTTTTGTCTCTTTAAAAATTTCGATAAAATAATTCATTCTAATCTTTAGAGATAATTTGAAAAGGGTTGGTTCTTGATTGATTCCTACACTATTTGAATTACAAGGGCGGAAAGTATATTTTCCAGAATATACGCGTGAGCAGCAACATACAAGGGAGGAACGTTATTTTACTCCAGAGGAATGTATATGATTTTTCTACAATCATTAAACCCGGCCCAACCCCCAACTATAAACCCTGTATCTAACGATATAAACAGAACCAAATAATGTCAGAAGGAATCAGCGGACCAAACTTCAGGAATATATAAGTAAAAAAACTGATGTCCTTATACGATTTTCACTTGTTTTCAAGTTACTTATAGCGTAATTAATTATGTACTTTTATAAATTAACATATTTATAATTTAACAATTTAATAAATGTTCAGAAATATCACCATTGACATCTAAAAAGTTTCTGCTTCGTTCAGGAAAGGCGCCCTTCGCTCTTCTGATTGCTTCATGTCTTTCTTTAATATCGTCTGCTGGATTAATGCATTACGAGTATCCACTTTTACTTTGTAAAACAGTTAGTTTTTCCCAAATACATCTCATGACATGTACAGGGTGTCCCATTTTCGACATATTTATAGGGTATCTCCGTATTTGTTAGTGCTATCAAAAAATAATGTAGGTGTCATGTGTAGTATATTTTTATATTAAAATATACGAGGTGTTCCATTTAAAAAAATTATGTTATGTCCGATAACTTTTTTACCTGACCCCGTATACTTATTCTGAAAACGGCAGATTATTCAACAATCAATATAAAGAAACTTCTGTATAAAACATTTTTCCGTATCTCTTTTAACTAAGAAAATATAGGGTAATTTTGAAATTGTCAATTTTTTGATTTTCCCCCGTATCTCTTAAGCGCGCAAAAATTTTCGAAATTTGATTTAACTGTTTCGAGTTTGACCCAAAAAGAGCACATGACACCTACATTACTTTTTTGATAGCACTAACAATAACGGAGATACCCTATAAAAGTGTCGAAAATGGATAACAAAGACATAGAAGCATTGCAAAACCTCTTCGACATTGTTTCTGGTAGTTTATTAATATATTTTTACTAAGTCATAATTGTGTCCGATTGTCCGAGAAATGCATAATTATTATCGAGTCGTAAATCTGGTAAGTAGGAAAACCGTTTCTGTTTCATATCTGCCCTCGGGAGACCATTGTCTAATAAATGCGTGCTATTTTTTGCGCGCCAAGATTGATTTCAGCCATTTATAAACGTTTTATTGTTTTCGTTTTTTAGGCTTAGTTGGGAAAAATTAATTTATTATACTATTAATATAATACATTATGAAATGACGGTGATTAATATATCGAATAAGGAAGAACAGTTTTAATTTTATGTAGGAAATAGTTAGGAGAAAATAGAAATTATACCGAATAATTGTTTTGGAAAGCTCTTGTTCTCAAGAAAGACGGAAAAATCCAAATCCAAGATCCCCCGCGGGTATGTGATATGAGGGTTTCATATTACAGAGAAATTACAACTACACGTTAATAAAATTTAGTTAAATTTACTATAAAAATATAAATAACCATAATTTATGGCTGCATATGTGACTGGTATGAAATTACATTAAATTATAGTAAAATTCTAACCTAAATTTTGGCTAATAACTACAATAAAAAATTTACTAGAAGTTTTTGTAAAATTTACTAAAATCTACTAAATCTTTTCGTAAGAAATTTCATTATGACATCTTTTAATATCCGTTATTTTGAACCTATTGGTACCAATCTTCATTATAACATTTTATTATTTTGAACCTATTCGTATCAATTTTTATTATGACATCTTCTAATATCCGTTATTTTGAACCTTTTCGTAACAGTATTCATTGTGACATCTTCTAATATCCGTTACTTTGAACCATTTCGTAACAATTTTCATTGTGACATCTGTTAATATCCGTTATTTTGAACCTATTTGTACCAATTTTCATTGTTATATCTTTTAATATCCGTTTTTTTAACCTTTTCGTAACAGTATTCATTGTGAATCTTCTAATATCCGTTATTTTGAACCTTTTCGTAACAATTTTCTTTGTGACATCTTTTAATACCAGTTATTATGAACCCATTTTCATTATGACATATTTTAATATCCGTTATTTTGAACCAATTCGTACCAATTTTCATTATGGCATCTTTTAATACCCGTTATTTTGAACCCATTTTCTTTATAGCATCTTTCAATATCCGTTAGTTTGAACCTATTCGTACCAATCTTCATTATGACATCTTTTAATACCATTATTTTTAACCCATTTGTGCCCATTTTCATTATAGCATCTTTTAATATCCGTTATTTTGAACCTATTCGTACCAATCTTCATTATGACATCTTTTAATACCATTATTTTTAACCCATTTGTGCCCATTTTCATTATAGCATCTTTTAATATCCGTTATTTTGATCCACCCATTTGTATCAATTCCTATTATATTATCTTTTAATATCGGTTATTTTGAACCTATTCGTACCCATTTTGGTTATAGCATCTTTTAATATCCGTTATTTTGAACCAATTCTTGCCAATATTCATTATGCCATCTTTTAATATCCGTTCATTATGAGACAATAAATACCGATTTAAGTTTTTCAAAAGTTGTATTTTTAATTGAAGACATCCATTATAAAATCAATTACCTTTAAAATTAGTTTCAAGTAAGAGATTAGAATTATAGATAGTAAGATGCAACCTTCCTCCGTAATAAACTTTTTAATTGCGTTTAAATCAATAGGAAGCACCATTTAAATAACGTGAAGCAAGACGACAAATGCTATGATTTACTTTGATAAAAGTTGGAAGTAAATAATTTATTTTCGCCATTAGTTTATGTATAATTAAATTGATTTTTTTACACATAAAAGATAATTTAAAACCTCAGTAATAGCATTATTTTATTCAAAGCAGCATTCGGTCATCTGTTCAACAGTTGTTTGAAAAAATTTTTCAACGCGCGTGTGATATGTGATATTTTTTGGCCAAGTTAAGTACCTGAGCTTTTTTCTAATTTTCTTAGGTGGTCGCAAGGAAATTTCATTATATTACTAGTGCGGTAATGAATCATTTAGTAACGAAAACAACCCAAAATAATAGTATATTAAGATACAAGTTTCATAAGACATTATCTTAGAGCATGCGTTAATAAAATAAAATAAAATACAAGTCTTATGAACCGTGTATTTTATAATACTTTTTCTATTTGGGCCTTTAAAGTCTGAAAAACTTTAAAAAAATATAGTAGATTTTTTCCAATTTCAATTAATATTTTCTTTTTGGGTTGGCAATACTTTTTATTTATTTTATTAATTTAATAAAATGTCACAAGTATCAAATATGCCATGATAGAAATAATTGAACACAACAAGGCTTCTTCCCATCCGTCATAATTAATTATTAGTTGATAAAAATGAGTCAGGAAGAAAGTTGTACTCCGTCAGAAATACGAGAAATTGCAGAAAATAATCTAGAAAAACTTTTAAAAGAATATGCAAAACTTTGAGTTATGGTGCGAGCAGAACAAAGTTCAAAATATTGAACAAAATAATAGTACTATTAAACAAAATATTGTGTCGACACAGAATCTGACAGGAATAACAATTAATGCCCAGGAAATGTCTACAATAACTATAAATATGTATATACAGGGTGTCCGCTAAGTAATGGGACATGGAAAAACCACAGACTCCTTACGTAAAAATATTAGGATTTAATTATACTTGCCATGTCCCATTACTTAGCGGACACCCTGTATAAAGTAATATGTATAATACTATATTGAATTAAAAATAAAAATAGTACTTTATTGAATAACACTTTAGAAATAGAGCATAAGCTGGAAGATATTTTTATTATTTTTAGGTTATGTTGCTTTATAGTTGTGACTAGAAATTAGTTGAAGGACACTGTCAGCATGTTATATATTTCCGAGTATAGGTATTTCAGAAAAATATCTAGTAAAAATGATCTATTTGCAAGGTTAAAGTTAGTATTTTAAAGTTTTCTATAAAAATTTTTTGTCAAATCCATAAAGCCGAAGCAGAAAACGAAATCAAAGTAACCCTAAAATTCGAACCCTACTTGCTGCCAACATAAAAAAATAAAATTTCAGTTTCATAAAGTGTCAGGTTATTCAATTTTTTGCATTTCATAATGTAGCCATTATGAAACCCCCATAGAAAAATAACATTATAAGCTCTTATCCTACCGGTCGTAGACGAATCTTTATTATAATTACTTACCGTTCAATTCAATCAATCGTTTTGCATACAAATTATGTTGTTTTTAATATGATTTGTAAAAAATTTGGTAAACCACAGGTATTTGCATAAAAATTAATATTATAGAATTTACAAGGCAGATATCTTCCAATATAAGCAACGATGGCCCATTAAATCGAAAAGACCTGCCGCTTGATACGGCCATCAAAACCCGCTGAAAATAAAGATCGCGGGTTTATTAAGTCATACAGGTCACTTTTACTACCGATACGGGATTAGCACACCGAGAATATCGTTCTTGTTACATTTATTAATATTATTTTCTGGTATTATACGACCAGGCTTGGTTTTAAATTACTTAAGACGTCTTAAACTTATTTTCTTATAGACTTTACACTGACAAAAATGCATTTACCAATGTCGTGGGTTACAAAATGGGAGCTACCTCAACCCACCTCTCTATGTTGTTCTAACTGAGCCTACGAATTATCACAAATTATTTAAAAACGCTACAATAACTCAGGTTCTTTTGGTTCGCCTCAACCCAGAAAGAGATTTTTTATCAACATTTTAAACATATTTGGGATCACCACAATTCCTCATCTTGTAACTATTTTATGAGTTACCTGAACTCAGTTTCTGGGTTGGGAAAACTTACTAATTGATTATAAAGTGTCGTGCCGGACGTGCATTATTTTAACTCATTACCATGTGTAAATTATTTTGAGTTGGAATAATTCAGAAAACGAGCTTCAAAACCCCATATCGAGGGTAAAACGCAAGATAAGGTCACGGAAAGTTACGAATTCGTGCTCGTTCAGGTTTGTCGCGGTTCATTCCATTGTTATTCGTCAATTCTCCTTCGATCGCGCGTATAGACACGTGTTGGCCGTTGCGCTGTTTGCGGGATTTTTCATCTTTGTTCTCTGTGCTTGAAAATTTGTGTTTTGCACAATTTAGGGTCAATTGGCGTAAAATTGAGGGACAGGAGGGAGACGCATACAAATTGTTAATATTGGAATGGAGCCTTATTATTTATAAGCAATCGTCATCACTTCGTCCGCATGGTTTCTTAGCCGTAGTATGCTCTCCTGTCTATAATTCATTTGATTATTTTGTTTTTAAATATACAACAAAAACGTAATATCTTGAAAAAATCAAGAGGCAATTGAAGTCCACAATATGCAGATTGTAGGCGTTAAATCAAGTAAATATTTTGAGTTCCGATAGTCCACAATTTAGGTACTGGTAGTCCAAAATTTGGATTCTGGTAGCCCAAAGAGTGAGTTATTCCAGCCACAATCGTAAGCTAGAACAACTTAAATGTCAAGTTTTGATAGCTCGAATGATGAATTAATCTAGCCCGACTAGTAACGTAGCACAATTCACATACTGGTAGCTACGGTAACCTATCAATAATTTAAGACGGTGGGGTGTGAGCTATTCCAACGCATAAAATAACCCATCTTCTGTGCTATCATAACTTGTGAATAATGAGTTGATGCAATTTCTTCGATTTGGTTGCCGTAATTCAGAGGTCTGGGCTGTCCCCTATATATTAGCAACACGCTTCGGTCTAGGAGAACTCATATTTGAGTTATATCAAACCCAGGCAGCAGTTTTCTCTAAAAAGGTTATAATTACAGAACCGGATATAGTCATGGGCGGATACCCAATCCCACTGGCTTCAGCTATAAATTTGCTGGGAGTCAATCTGGGAGGAAATATGTCTTGGCATAACCACGTTGTGGCAATCGCCTTGGTGTACTCTTCCGAACCAGAAAGTTGTACACACTTCAACAACTTTTGACATTATACAAATCCCAGATTCGACCATCACTAGAGTACTGCTCTCATGTCTGGAACTCTGCACCCAAACATACGCTTCGGCTACTGGATTCCATCGAAAGGAGGTCCATGTGTCTGATTGGAGACCACTAGCTGACGAAGAACCTCGACAGCCTAGAACATCGGAGACAGGTTGGGGATTTGACTCTCTTTTACAGACATTTCATGGAAAGTGCTCGGCTGACATTGCCCTCTTAATTCCGCCCAAAGCGGCGAATAGCAGAAATACACGACGAACCACTGCCGCCATCCATATGTGGTTAAGCTTAGTACTCCTCGAACTTCATTATTTAAGAATTCTTTCATCTGGAGGACTTCATCCTTATGGAACGACCTTCCCGAGGCCGTTTCTCCCAACGAATATAACCTCCAACGATTTAAAACCAAGGTGAATCGCTTTTTGCGCGCACGCACCACTCCCAGAGTGCCCTAAAGGATTTTTCCTATAGTGCTTGTGTTTGATCATTAGAAAAAAAAAAGAAAACGATAAATTACTTTTTTAACTCATTAACAATGACCAATTTTATATATTCAATTGCGTAAAAAAATATAGCTTCTCTAAAATGAAAATAAAAAATCAGCATACTTTTTTGTTTAAAATTATAATTCAATTATCCACAACGAAGAAGAAATTGACTTGCCAAGCGTTCAGTCATTATTCCTCTATCTCCGTGTTGTACACACGAGGACTCTTAAGGCTTAACCATTTTATGAAACAAAAAACGTGCCATCGAAGAGTATCATTGTAGGAAGAGCGCGTCCCGCGTTTGAAAGGTTTTGTACCAAGTCCATCCGATCACGGGTTTATTGGAGAAGATTTGCAGTAAATTGAAGAAGAAATGTGTCATAAATTGAAGCAGGATGGTCGATTAAAAGGCCTGAACCTTACTCAATGAACGTGAATGAAGAATAAAAATGACATTTTACGAGGATTTTATTGGTCGTGTCCCCGATTGAAGAGAAGTGTTGTTCTGCAAGATTTTGTTGACTCTCGAACAACCATTTCTACAACTAGTAATGTATTTATTATAAATAAAGTTGTCACGTAACCCCATATTTGTTAAAACTGCAAATTTATAGTATAATTTTTGGTAATAATTAATAATTAATCTCTGGGAGTCCGCTTTTTCGCTATACTGATGGGGCTTTTTGTAGGGTAATTTTTAAATCACTATAGTGGAGTGTTTTTATGATCATGCACAAGCACTATAGGAAAAATCCTTTAGGGCACTCTAGGAGTGGTGCGTGTGCTCATAAAGCGATTCACGTTGGTTTTGAATCGTTGGAGGTTATATTCGTTGGGAAAAACGACCTCGGGAAGGTCGATCCATAAGGATGAAGTCCTCCAGATGAAAGAATTCTCAAATAATGAAGTTCGACGCGTACTAAGCTTAACCACATGTGGATGGGCGGCAGTGGTTCGTAGTGTATTTCTTCTATTCGCCGCTCTGGGCGGAATTAAGAATATCTGTAAAAGAGAGTCAAATCCCCAACCTGTCTTCGATGTTCTAGGCTGTCGAGGTTCTTCGTCAGCTCGTAGTCTCTAATAAGACGAATGACCCTCCTTTCGATGGAATCCAGTAGCCGAATAGTATGTTTGGGTGCAGAGCTCCAGACATGAGAGCAGTACTCCAGCGATGGTCGAATATGGGCCTTGTACAGTGTCAAAGGTTGTTGAGGTGTGTACAACTTTTTGGTTCGGAAGAGTACAACAAGTTTCTGAGAAGCTATCTTGGCGATTGCACAACGTAATTATGCCAGCAAATTAATAGATGAAGCCAGTGGGATTGCTTGTCCGTCCATGACTATGTCCGGTCCTGTAATGTTAACCTTTTTAGAGAAAACGGCTGCCTGGGCTTTTTTAGCATTAAATTCGACTTGGTTACTGTCACCCCAAGCCAAAATTTCTTCCAGGTCTTTGCTGAGGCGTGATACTTCATGCTGCCCGCGAAGATGTGCGTCGGCAGCCGATGTTTGTGCATTCAAAGAGAAGAATGAGATAAGTGTGCTATCGTCAGCAAAACTAAATATCGAAATTTTAGTTTTCACTAGAAGATCGTTAATATAGAGTAAGAAGAGAGTGGGAGACAATATGGACCCTTGAGGAACACCGGCATTGATGGTGAATGTGTCTGAGAGAAATCCGTCAATCGCCACTTGCAGAGAGCGGTCCTTAAGAAAGCTAGACAACCATGTACAGAATCGACTGGGCATACGATAGGATTGCAGTTTACTTAGAAGTCCCTCATGCCAAATACGAAAATACAAATATTTCTCTTTTGCTTCTAAAATTAGTAGTATTTTACCAAACTTTTTGAGCCAAACTACAAAAAAAACTACACGGAAAAAGACTATAGTAAAATTATTATGGTAAAGATTTTATTGCATACAGCAATGGAATTGTTAGCAGACTTAGAATTACATTTTCTAGATTGCAAGTATAAAACGCAAACACGTCAAACTACGTTATTAGATTTTTTAGTACTACATCCTAACTAAAACTAGTGCATTTTTGTTATGTTTATTTGTACATACATGTACATAGTAATAATTTTGCATTTACATATTACCTAATGACAAACCCATGGGCGGACACCTCTATTAGGCGGACACATTCAGACGGTCCCGTAGGTGTCCGCCTAAAAGAGGTTTCACTGTAGATGTTACCAGAGTGTAGTGGGATTAGTTTAGTTTGATACTTTTAAGTATAATAATATTTTTTTAAAGAATCTCTCATCGCCTTTCCACAGTTTATGGTAAAATTATTGGGAAATACATTTATTTTAAGAGCAATTGCGGATTAACCTTAAACCAGTTGTAATTGTCAAATTAACAAATTTTTAATAGGGATTTTTCAAGATACCTTTGCGATAAATATGTCAATCTGGCTATGGTGTAATAATGACCGGAAGAGGTCGGAAAGACTGTTTGCAGTCGTTGCGTATGCTAGAAATGTACATTCTTCCATCTGTAGTTTGTAATATCTTTGGTTCGGTCAGATTTTATGCAAGGGACCAATATTCAAAATTCCACCTTTATACAGTGGCTAGGTAGTTAAACCAATGAATGTAAAGTACCATCAGGTAGAACCCATTAAATCTCAAATGAGACCATAAATCGGCTTAGGGGGATAATTACTTCAATTTCGGTCCCAGGCGGGTGATTTTGCAGTAATGACGAAATAAACCCATGCATAAACCCTTTTATTATCGGTAGATATATGACCGTGGTGTGATGGTGCCTGCGAAACGTTATAGTGCCTACCTTTCGGCTGTAATCAGTGGCGCAAGAAAATATTTTTTTTAAGGCACCTTAAAACTGCAGACTTATTCCCGATCAAAAAATTTTTGTATACAAGGTGTTATGGAAATGACGTATTATATTTAAATGGGTGGCTCCTTGGGTGTCCTAGAGAAGCGCTAAAAAGTCGGGTAACAAACACTCTTACTCACAGGCCAGAGCCATAGGCAATGTTGCCAAACTTAATGTAAAACTGAAATTCCATATACAATTATAAAAATAAATTATTTTCTACCTACTTGTATTTATCTTTATACCTAAAGAGCGAGGAAATCCAGGCACATACACAATCAGCTTTTTTTTCTTTTTCATGGGAACACTCCTGGAACCACTTTATGTACACACAGTAATAGTGAAACAGAACCGATAGTTAGCTTTTGAAAATACAATAATTCAGATTATTAGATTTTATTGCACGCGCGAAATTTGACGTCCAGAAGAAACGCGTCAATAAAAACAATATTCAAAGATTATTTATGGACGGGCAAGAAACACGCGTAAACCGAAAAACAGGGCGGATTGCTGAGAGTGTGTTGGTGATCGACGAGACACAACTTATCCGGCCGCTGGTTGGTCTTCAACTAACAGACCGCAAGCGTGCGGCGCTATATGAAACTAATTCGCTCAGACGATGTAAGGCGTCAAGAAGTCATTCGCATTTGACCTAGTGACGCACGTGGCTATTACTATTCCATATGTTTTTTAGGGTTGTTTAAAACATAGTCCGTCGTAAATGTAATTAATTGTACAAAAAGGTATTACAGAATGGAAACGTGTTTAAATTATTTTATTTTGTCTAAAGACGTTAAGGTGTATATATGACAACACCGGCCAGAAATCCTTGATTGCTTACATGTATCGCAGTGCCACACAGGTGTTTTTCTGGTTTGGCGTCAGGTCACTTTTACCGCTGAGTGAACTGAAAGCGCCATTTATGGTTATTTTTCTTCAATTTGTCTTTATCTCAGGAATTGCCGGTTTAAATATAATACGTCATTTCCATAACACCCTGTATACTTCGAGTTTGCACTTACGGGTAAAATTGACAATATCGCTGACGACTGATGTTTTTTATTTAGGTAACATAATTTCTCTAACTTATTAACTCAAGCCATTTATGGTTGTTTGTGTATTTTGTGTCATGTGTTTTTAACTCAAGATTTGGGGGTTTAAATTAATATAATAGTGCAATTATTCTATAACACCCTGTATAGTATAGGGTGTCGCATTTTCGACACTTTCTTGATGAAATTTGAGTTATTATAATTATATCGTTACAATAAAAGTCTTCGCTTTGCGAATTAACTTACCAAAAAGGTAAAAACTGATCTTGTTAGAGATTTTCACGTAAAGTTCAGTGACGTAGCCAATTTTTTTTTGAGAAGTTTCGTTTCTGAGATATGAACAAAAATTTAAAAATGTACACCCTATCAGGCCCGTAGCCAGGGGCCAGGGGGGGGGGGGGGGGGGGGGGGGGGGCAGAAAAAGTTGCCCACTCTAGCAAAACCATGATAGTTGTATATTTATGTAATTTATTGGGATTCAGTCTCGGCAGAGAATGGCCAATCTGATATATTTAGCGTTTGAGAGTAAACAAACAAATAACATAAACTTTGAGGTGTTTTTACAAAAATTTAACGAAAGGAAGAACAGAAAACTTCAATTATATTAAAGGTATTTACCTACGTTGCGTTTTTTGGTGTTGTTTAAGTTTTATTTTTTGTAATTATATAGGTAGTTAATTCAATGTTGAAATCAACGATGTTTTTTTCTCTCTTGATCTTACGTGATCTGATCACAAAAATTATTTTCAAGTTTGCCCCCTCTAAAACTTTGACTGCCCACTCTAAAATCTAATCCTGGCTACGGGCCTGCACCCTATACAGGGTGTTCCTTAATGACGTGCTAATATTTCAGGGTGTGATTCCTTAGGTCATTTCATAAAGAAGTTCATATGAACATATGAACAGGGTGTTGAATTTTTATTCTTTAATTGGTTATTTTTTAATATCTCCGAAAGTACTTTAGATATTATTTTCAATTTCGATATGTGTTAATAGGATATAGAACCACAAATTTTAGTTAGAAAAGTTATTCAATTGTTCCATCAGTGGCGTCCCTGCAAACATGCCCTCTGATATTTGTTACAAAAAGATGGTATGCCACCTTTCCATTTGGATATTTTTCTGATTATCCTGGGCAATTCTACATGAAAACTGTCTCTTAAGTGTTTCTCGTCAGACGCACCGTTGTTGATTAAAACCACTAAATTCACATTGAAACTCATTATTATTAACATTGATAAAATAATTGATGATAAATTTTGTTATATAAAAATTGTTGGAAATGGCCACCTTCACTTAAAAGGCATGCTTCCGCCCGATCTTCGCATCGAATTGCTCACTCCAACATCTACTGAACACTTTTTTTATGATCATTTTCAAGATATACCTTTAGCTGATCGAGTAAAATTACACTTTCGACAAGACGGCTGCCCGCTCATTCCACGATAATTGTTCGTGATTGGCTAAATCATCAGTTTGGGAATAAATGGATTGGAAGGTATGGTCCAAATGAGTGGCCACCTAGGAGTCCCGATCTCACAATTATGGACTTTCATTTGTGGGGATATCTGAAGCAACATCTGTATAAAATCAATTTCAATAATAACTTGGATCTCTCGAAAGAAAAAATAAGAGAAGTAATTGTAAATATCCCAATACAGCAAATTAGGAACTGTTATCGGGAATTCAGATATCGAGTTGAACTATGCGCTGAACTCGGTGGTACCACGTTTGAATAGAACTTTATTTGTTTTAATATTTTATAATTTATAATTGAATGAATTAAAGAAATATGACATGTAATAATAAACATACAAATAAAAAATAGTTTTCTTACAACAAAATCGTTATTCGGCCAGATATAAAAAAAGCAACAATAGTTGTTTGTTTTTACGTAAATCTGTTTTAAACAGAATCCAAAAAGCTGAAAATGTTATTTCTGACTAACCCTGTATAGTAATCGTAAATTTGGTATTAGAAATTGTAGTTTCGACACAAGCAGACATTTTTGTGAAGAATGACTTTTTCTTCTAAATCTACAAAGAAAAAAGTTTTTCTTCTTCCGAACTCTATCCGTGTACACGTTCTATACATCTAAAAAAAAATTAAATCTTTATAGACTAACTGGCTACGCCACTGGACTTTGAGTGAAAATCTCTAACAAGGCCAGTTTTTTTGCCACCGGAATCTTTCGTTTCGTTAAAAAGTAGAAAACTATAGTGAAAACCGCAACATTTTATCTTTGATAATAACTCTAATACACCGAGAAAGTGTTGAAAATTGGTCACCCTGTACATATCACGTAAGTTACATGATATGTATGAGCATACAGGGTGTTATAGAATTACCTGAATAAACCCGCAAATCCTGAGCCCCCCCCCCCCCCCAGCAAGTGCTAAGAATGGAAACGTATGCATTGTTAGAATTTAAAATCTAAAATTTTATTTCGTCCAGAATATTCGTCACGACTACTAAATTCTTGCAATCGGTAGCACCCATGTAGTGATTTACGTGGGTTTCCCCCTAACAGCCTCCTTTAGACCGCAGCCCACGATTCATTATATTGCGTCGTTGCGATTGTTGTTTATGGTTGTGAAAGATCGCTGATAGCTGCAGCTTGTGATTCGCTTGTCTGGGACTGGATTTATATTATACAAAGAGAATTAACCAAAAATTACCAATTGATAGAAAATTCCGTTCCCGCGCATGTTCGTTCGTGGACGAATTTTTAGTTTGTGGTTTTTGTCTCTGTGGACGGGTACAAATACCAAACTGTCAAATCTGAGAATTGATGACATCTTAACTTAGCCTATAAATAGTAGTGTTGGGAAAAACCGATGATTTTAATAATCGAGTACTTGATACTCGAGCGATTTTAATAATGGAGTGAATCGCTTGAAATTCCAATTCACCAAGCGATGACGTCACCGACTGCTCGACGGCAGCCTAGCCGTTTACATGTGATCAGGTAGGGTATTTAGCAGGCACGCAACTACGGGTGGGCACAGGTTTGGCTAAAAATTATAGTAGCAACCAAAAAAATTCCAGAAATTTATTTATTTGTGAATAATGAATACTTACCACGTGTCTGGATACCAAACAAAAAAATTGCAAAAAATCACCCAAATATGTATTTATTGTTCGTTTTTAACCGGAACAAGAAGTATTACCAAGAGTTATTTTCCTTCACATCTTTCTCAATCTACGAGCATAAAATAAGTAGATATTTAAAATAGGTTGTCAAATTCTTCCACTTTAAATTTATCAGCTGCCCACTTCAAAAATTTAGGCTTAGTTACGCGACTGGCAAAATAAGAAAGTTGGTTATAATTTTTTTAAATTCATGTATTCATGTATTCATAGTTACCGAAAAGTTCCTGTTTAAATTTAAGAATGCTTACTTCTGGTTACCAAAAAATTTGTCGATACCTATGTTTTGTTAACTATTTTGCTCGTTTTCTTATTTTCCATTAACATTTTCTATAATGTATGTTATTTTTAAGAAGTCTTCTTGAGATTACTAATAAAAAGTTCCTGTTTAGATTTAAAAATGTTCACTATAAGATTACCAACGAATTTTTCTATATATTTTGTTAACCATTTTGTTCGTTTTATTATCTTCATTTACAATTTCTATTATTATGTTTTTTTTGAGAAGTTTTCTCGAGTTTATAGTAAATACAAATTTAAAAATTATATCCTTTAATTTTTTAATATTTACAATCGGAGACCTAAACTACGCCGCTGGCTAGCCAGTTAAAACAAAACTTTACAAAATGCATGTCGCGATGACTCCGCTAAGGGATTCGGCATACTTTTTTATATATGCACCTTCTCGTTTATAGTATTGGTCATCATTCGGTTTTCTTGATAGCTCGTAGATGGCTTTAGTAGTATTAGTAGTGGACTGTATAAATATTGTTACGAGGGTTGCATGCGACGACCTTAAAATCCGACAGCTATACACACTAAGAAAACCTTTCTTATTTTCCAAAAGTTGTATTTCCTTGTGTAAAATTAAAAAATAAATAAAAATATGTTTTACCTAACGCATTTTCTTATTACTTTTTTCTTTCTACATTTAAAACGCCTAGAAAGTAATTGATTGGTCGTTACACAAAAATAAAATTTTAAAAATAATTTCACCATACTTGTGAACCCCCTCTATCATAGGTCACGAGCCGCCACTGATTAGGAACCTTATCAAAATATTCATCAAAAACTCTAATTAAACAAAGTTCCCTTTAAAAGTTCCGATCAAATAAGTTTTAGTACAGTACGTTTCACGAAATTTGGATACGACTTAATGATTTCCTGGGTCGGTCCCATTGTGTCGACAAGAGCTTGGCAATAAACAAGTAAAATATGAAGGGACGGACTAAGGAAAACAAGTAATGTTATGATTATATTAATGTAATCAAATGAAATAACATTTTTTTTTTAAATTACTAGTCATATTTATTTACATTTATAATGTCATTCTATAGATAGTTCTGTTTCGCTATCCTCATCAAAAATTAATTATAATTGGATTAATTATACGATCCAGACTAATATAGGAATTTTCTACAGTTATTACGTGACGGACTGACCAGGGGGAATAACATTAAAGTATTTTCGTATTAATTCTACAACACTAGAACTTAAAGTCGGAGAAATATTTTCAGACCTAACCAGTGATTTTAACTGGTGCCACATATGCTCTATGGGGTTAAAAATGCAATAATAGGGTGGGAGCCGTAGCACTGTATGTCCAATTTCTTCTGCCAATGTGTCACAAACATATACTTTTTTTATACAAAATGTCTTTAAAACCTCTAAAAGATCACTTTTTTTATAACTTTCTTCAAAATATATATCATTCGCCGCCATGTAGATCTGAGTCTCCAATTTTGTATTATTTGAGCTTGGAGCTTTATGTAATTGGCGACTGTGATAGCTCGCATTGACCATTACTATCACGCTATTCTGAGGAATGTTTGGTAAAAGACAATTCTTGAACAGTTCCTCAAAAACTAACAAATTTTACCACAAAAAGATATTTAAATATAAATTAAGCAACCTAACCTACCTGATGTGCCTATATTTAATTATAATTATTACAATCCGGTCCTTTCCACATAATAATAACAAACGGTCATAAATAATGGGGTCTCCCCAGGTACTTTTACTGCAGTCATTAAGTTATATCCATTTTTCGTGAAACAATCTTTACCCCCGACATTTCCAAAAATAATTAGGCGATCGACCGTCGCTTGAGAAAGCGAATTTTAGAGCTTCTTTACTACGCAACTCGCCTTTATGTCCGCCATACCAATTTCCGATTTTATAGCCCGTAAAATCGAGCACTTAAATTTAACTGGAAGATAACACTTCGAGTTGGATGAAAAAAAAAATAAATGGCAACGTACAAGTACCAAACGATCGGTACTAGCTGGTCGAACGACAGTTAATCCTTTTTCTCCAAATTAAGTGATTAGAGAACGAGTGGGATAAGTAGTTCTTGTTAAAATTTTATGCAGGTTAATTCGCTGATAACGCGGTCGTAAAATCGATGGTATTTTCGATTTTATTCTCATCTTCATGGCCGTAATGCCTTTTGGAAGTTCGTAAATTTAAACTCCTGAATTGGGTATAAAGTAAGTAATAAAAGCGAGGGGGAAATTTCTCGGTAAAAGGTTACACAGGGCCTTCTGCAGTTGCTGTATTATATGTACAGTAGAGGGGGGAAACTATCTATAGTGTTAAAGTTCGATATATCGATAGTAAAATTGCTAAACTATCGGTGCGGTTGGCAGGGCGGCTCGTGACCTATGATAGAGGGGGTTCACAAGTATGGTGAAATTATTTTTAAAATTTTATTATTGTGTAACGACCAAACAATTACTTTCTAGGCGTTTTAAATGTAGAAAGAAAAGAAGTAATAAGAAAATGCGTTGGTAAAACATGTTTTTATTTATTTTTTAATTTAAACAAGGAAATACAACTTTTGGAAAATATTAAATAATATTCTTAGTGTGTACTTATAGTGCTTAAACGTAAAGTCCGTTCTTCGATTCTTAATTGTAGAAAATTGATCAATAACAGCCTCATTACAGTTTGGAATACCCCCTATACATTTTTTTTCATATAATAATTTTTAAACTTTCTAATAAAGTTCCTAGATTTACCCTTTGTGGTCTGCGTTAAATTAATTTCGAGTTTAGGTCATCCCGTATTCTTCACTTCAATTTCTTGCTCCACACTCAAAGAGCTAAAGTTATTTTTGAAATAGTCCACCGTCAAACTATTCATTTTAACTTAATAAATATATAATATTAAAATATTAAAACATACACGCTCGAATTTCGCACACTAAAATTGTGCGCCTTTCCCATGTTAAATCGCCATAGCCCCGCTATCCCCCGCTGTCACCCGCCACCTGATACTACAGAGAAACTGCATTATGCCCCGTCTACTTAATTGCACATGCTGAGCAGGTCTCGTTATAATCGTCATTAACCTCGACCGAGGCACGGTTGCCGGATCGAGAGCCTATAATATACAGTTTGGTTGACGGTACGGACGGACGGACGGACTTTATACGATAATTGACGGTACGATAAAATATTAGGGAGGGTCGGACTTTATACGATAAATAATATTCAATGAATATAAATTAATATTTTTTTATTCGTTTTGGGGGTGCACGTGCGCATGTGCTCCTCTGGAAGAATCTCCACTGGCGATTGGCCACCTCTGGTGTACATGAATATGATGTACAGGGTGTGCCATTATCGACACTTTTATGGGGTATCTCCGTGCTATCACAAAAGTAATGTAGGTGTCATGCACTATTTTTGGGTCAAACTTAAAATTGTAAAATGAAAATTTCCAAATTACCCTATATTTTCTTAGTTAAAAGAGATACAGAAAAATGTTTTATACAGAAGTTCCTTTACAGTGATTGTTGAATAGTTTGCCGTTTTCAGAATAAGTATACGGGGTCAGGTAAAAAAGTTATCGGACCTAAACTCATTTTATTAAATGGAACACCCTGTATATTTTAATAAAAATATATACCATTTAAATTTTTTTCAGGTATATAACACACCATAGATGATATTGGTTTCCTATGCGATTTATTTAAACTTTATTACTTTCAAAAGAAATAAAAGATTCAGATTATGGTAAAAAATAACGGGAATCATCACAAATGTTCGGAATATGTCCTTAAATGGTTGCCGTCTTTCCGGATGGCGAATAAAATATAAATTTTGCGTCATTTCTTCGTTTTTTCCACTTTTATATCATATCAAATTTTTCAAAATGTTGATAGGTCATTGAAGATCAGAAAAATGAAATTCACGTTAAATGTTAATAGCAACTAGAATGTCAACATAGTTGTTTCTATGATATTAGTTTTTGTTTCATGGTCTACTGTGGTTTAAAGTAATAAAGTTTAAATAAATCGCCTAGGAAACCAATATTATCCATATTATCCATGGAGTGTTATATATTTGAAAAGATAATCTAAAATTCTATATATTTATATTGAAATATACAGGGTGTTCCATTTTAAAAAGTGAGGTTAGGTCGATAACTTTTTTACCTGACCCCGTATACTTATTCTGAAAACGGCAGATTATTCAACAATCCCTATAAAGAAACTTCTGTATGAAACATTTTTCTGTATCTCTTTTAACTAAGAAAATATAGGGTAATTTTAAAATTGTAAATTTTTTTGATATTCCCCCGTATTTCTTAAGCGAGCGAAAATTGTGAAATTTATTTTACCATTTTAAGTTTGACCCGAGCATATGACACCTACATTGCTTTTTCGATAGCACTAAGAATTACGGAGATATCTTATAAAAGTGTCGAAAATGGGACACCTTGTACATAGAGGTGGAAAACTATCGATAGTATTAAAGTTCGATATATCGATAGTAACTATCCACCCCTGCTACACACGAATGTGATGTATAAATATCTAAAAACAAAGGTCTTACTTTGATTCGTCATGATACAGTTTTAACAAATTCTTAACTCAAAAAAATTTCTTCCACAAGTTAAAAAATTCGAGTTTGGCAACATTATATTCCGCCATATACACCCGAGACTTATCAAGTGGACACGTCCACCCACGGCGTACGCAGAAGCAGATTGTCGTCTTTCAATTGTCGTAAGTTGCTGGCCAATCCCAGCAGAACAAAAAAATTTCGATTTCGTTTAAAAAAAACCGGCGAGTAATTCCCATCCATCTCAAACATAAAAAGCGATTCGCCGTTAAAGAAGTCTTTCGATTTCGAAAAACAAAAAAAAATACGACGTGTAATAAAACCCGAAATCGCGTCCCTCTTAAATCACGTGATTTATCTTTTCGACAGTACCAAGATTAGTGCCGTACTGTCACACGGGGCCGTAAGAATGCAGAAAAATTAAGTAGCAGTTGTTTATGCGAGTCGGCAAGAAGAGAGCAGTAACTCACCATCGGCCTAACGAGCTGCGCCATATTTATTGTACGACTTCCAAAGAAGTTATAACGTTCCTGGATCGGTTATTGTCTGAATGCATTAATGGGGTGTTTTTGCACAATGGGTTTCTTATGCAAATAGATATTGAAATACTACACGAGGTTTGATGTAAATTTAGAAAAAAAATAGGAGTTGCACATCGTGAAAATCAATTCACGTTGCACAAATTTTTTTTTCTACTACTGTATAAATAAATCAACTTTCGGGCCGTAGCAACACGAAAGAAAACGAAAGTAAATGTTACAGTTACCTGAATATTATCCGTTGCTAGCTACGAAAGTAGGTTGCTAGCTACGAAAGTAATACTTTCGGTGCCAGGACAAAAAAACAAGAATAAAATTTTTTATTGTATTTATTCAAGCGAATTAAAAAAAAATCTTACTTAATAATAAAAAGTTTATATTTATTGAAAAAACAAGTGGTATAATAACAATAATATAAAACTTAAATAACACTAATTATTATTTATTGTCATTAAGGTTAATAGTGAAATTTGAACAGTTAGAAATATTAATTGATGGAATATTATTCAATTCAATACCTTCGCCGCTTCTTATTAGAGACTCGTTATTATCCTCGACTTGGACCATACAACTATTTGTCACTCTCGCGTCGTTAGATGGAATAAAAGTAGGAGATCGATTTAAGATCTTTTTGGAAATTTCGATTTTATTTGTATACGAATCACCAATATATCCCTCCGCAACGGACGAAGATCTCCAACCGCCATGTCTTTTTAAATCCAAAATATCGATACCTGGAGCATTTGCAAGAAAGGTAGTTGATGTTCTTCTAAAGGAGTGACCAGTGTATTTATTTATATCTTGAAGTTTCAAAAATTTGGCAATTTCTTTGGGAACATTTGAAATAGTGTGTTTTCCAATCACCTGATTCACACACCTACCTCGTTCATAGCGATATAACAAGCGTTCGTCTTGTGCATTATTTGGCCTAAGTTTAATATAATCTTGAAGTAACCTCATAAAAGAAACTGGACCTCCATCATCGGCTATCACAAAACTTCTTTGAACCTTGTTTTTGTTCTGGAGGATTTTAACAATAGCTACATCATCCTTGATTTCGATGTCGTTCAATTTCATTTTATAGATCTCATCTGTCCGGCATGCTCCAGCTATCCCCATTACTGCTATCACTTTCATAGATAAATAGCTATGATTAGGAGCGTCAAGTAAAAACTTTATTATTTCTTCTTCTGTGAAATTTTTAGATTTTTTAGCTTCGTAACCATTATTTTTTCGTTTAATAAATGCAATAAGTTTCTTAAACTGCGAAATATCTATATTTTTGTTCACAGAAATAGTAAATTTAAGCATGGAATATTGTGACCATAAGGACGGAGGTGATAGGGCTTCAGATTTCTCTTGGAAGTACGCTAGCATTACATTTTCGTCAATTTGTGAAAGGTTTTTCTCCACGAACCATTCTAGAAACAGGTTGTACGTTTGACAGTACCTATCTTTCGACTTTACGGGTAAGAGTGAGGCACATGCCAACTCGGCCGCCTTCTGTATAGCTTCGTTTTGGTCTTGAAACAACATTTTCGACAATCGAAATTAAAAAATTCGAACTGACAGACTTTGACAGTACTCAAATAACTAGTTGTCATGGATTATTTTACAGGTGTATTTTATTATAATTTGAATAAAATCAAAGTTCATTACTTAATAATATAATTGATCAAAGAACAGTAGTAGAAAAAGTTTAATACATTACACGCTGCAAAAGCCCTTTCAGGTGCTCGGAGTTTTTTAAATAGCCTCGGCTTCGCTACGCTTCGCCTCGCCTATTTAAACACACCTCGCACCAAAAAGTAAACTTTCGCAGCTTGTAATGTAAATAACTATTCCAATCTAAACCTACAAATACTATGTAATATTACAATGTAAAATGACATGTATTTTGTAATATGTAAATTAATTACAAAACACTGTTGGCTTTCAAAATAGACATCGATAGCATTTTTCAATTGGTTATCGTCGGTAAAATGACGGTCCTAGAGTTGCTTTTTCAAAATGGCGAATAAGAAGTCAGAAGGAGACAATTTCGGTCTACTATACGGCATGTGGTTCATCTAAGGAATGTTACACTTGCGGCAGATAGGTGGGTTTAGCACAGTGGCGGTTCTTCCACAGGAGCACATGCGCACGTGCACCCCCAAAATACAACGAACAAAAAATATTAATTTATATTCATTGAATATTATTTATCGTATAAAGTCCGACACTCCCTAATATTTTATCGTACCTTCAAACTAAAAAAAGTCCGACCCTCCCTAATATTTGATCATCCCGTCAAACCAAACTGTATAGATCCGGCAACCGTGCCTCGAGCGTGGTAAATGACGATCATGACGAGACTTGCTCGCACGTGCGATTAAGTAGAGCATTTTTTTTTGGACAACCGATGAGAATCTGCACACAGACACCTTACAGACGCGGCTGCAAGGTAGTGTCGGGTTAGCAACATTGTGGGGAAAGACCATCAATATCATCCTTTCTGGAGGAAAGGATCCGCCTCTGAAGGAAGACGAGCCGACCGACTAAACTCACCGTGTGAGTCAGTCAGGTAACTGACTGAACATTAACTCCTTTTCACTCGACGTGTTATTTTTGTCTATCATAAGTATGATTTTTGGGTTAAGCCTTTAGGCGTTGTTGATGATGTTTGGTGTCAGCTCTAGTATCTTTCTCATTTGAATTTAATCAAATGGGCAAGATATAAGAGCTTCTAACATGTTGGCGGTAGGTGTGTGGTAGGCGGTGTATTTTTACAATAGTCGTGTAGGTACTGTTTTGTGTATCGTGTGGTTGTATGCAGAACAAGTTCTCAAATAATTTAAGTAGTGCAGTTTCTCTGTAGTAACAGGTGGCGGATGGCAACGGGGGATAGCGGGGCTATGGCGATTTAACATGGAAAAGGCGCACAGTTTTTGTGTGTTCGTGCATCTAGTTAGAAATTCGAGCGTGTATATTTTAATATTATATATTTATTAAGTTAAAATGAATAGTTGACGGTGGACTATTTAAGAAAACTTTAGCTCTTTGAGTTTGGAGCAAGAAATTGAAGTGAAGAATGCCGGAACACCTAAACCCTAAATTAATTTAACGCAGACCACAAAGGGTTAATCTAGGGACTTTATTAGAAAGTTTAAAAATGAAATATATGGAAAAAAATTTATACAGGGTATTCCAAACTTAATGCGGCTGGTATTGATCAATTTTCTACAATTAAGAACCGAAGAATCGACTTGGCGTTTAAGCACTATTGTGTAGGGTCGATAAATGTTGTGTATTTCGATAACTGATACACGATATGATTTTATACCATTTTATTTAAGGATTTAAACTAAAAAAACAATGGAAATATGAAGAATGCCAACTTGTCAGTCTCGTGGTTCGATTCGTTCTCGTCATAAAACAGTTAACTATTGTTCTCGTCTTGGTTGCACCTAATGACGTAGCCGTAGATGGCGTAGTGGTATTAGACATCATTCGGTTTTCTTGATAACTCGTAGATGGCGGCAGTAGTATTGTACATCATTCGGTTTTCTTGATAGCTCGTAGATGGTTTTAGTAGTATTAGTAGGTAGTGGACTGTATAAATATTGTTACGAGTGTTGCATGCGACGACGTTAAAATCCGACTAAGAAAACCTTTCTTATTTTACAAAAGTTGTATTTTCTTGTGTAAAATTAAAAAATAAATAAAAATATGTTTTACCTAACGCATTTTCTTATTACTTTTTTTCTTTCTACATTTAAAACGCCTAGAAAGTAATTGTTTGGTCGTTACACAAAAATAAAATTTTAAAAATTATTTCACCCCCTCTGTCATAGGTCACGAGCCGACACTGGTTTAGCACATTGTCGTGAAGAAGCAGGACCTTTTTGTGACCCAAATCATGACGTGCTTGGTCAATAGCCTTACGTAATTTTGAGACCGTATTAACTGCGTTTTATTCAAGAAAAGCTCCTCTTTGGTTCTAAAAGACTGTTGGCAGAAGCTTTCCAACAGACGGAACGTCTTTTGGAGTTCAAATCGTACTGTTCTCTATTTAGGGCAAATTTTAACTTATAAAGTAGTTCGGACTTTTTTAAACTCCTTACTAAAACTCCCCTCACCGAATAAATTAATAGGCTTACCGGCGAAAAGTGACAATTAAAGATTCCGAATGGCCGAGGCGCCTCGTTCCTTCTCGTTACCATTTGAGAAATCATCGGCATAACTCAATAATTCTTTCTTATTTCTTTTTGCAGGTTGCCCAGTTGCAGATTTTATGCCCAATGCAAATAAACGAATAAATTTGTCATCACACTGGAACACGCACGCAAAGAAAGGAATAAGCTGTAAGAAGCAATAAAGAAAAATGGCTGTAAAGAATAAATATGTGTTATTTTATGGGTTCGGGGTTTTTTTTTGTTGGTCAAAGTATCACACATCTTGTTTCATTGAATCCTAATGACTGTGATGATTAGAATATTACACTGAAAGGAACACTTAGTTAAATTTCCTATAAAAATAGTAAAACTACCCATAATTTATGGCTTTATACTGGGTGTTATGGAAATGACGTATTATATTTAAATCGGCAATTCCTGAGATAAAGACAATTGAAGAAAAATAGCCATAAATGGCGCTTTCAATTCATTCACCGGTAAAAGTGACCCGACGTCAAACCAGAAAAACACCTGTAATACCTTTTTGTACAATTAATTGAAGAACATTTACGACGGACCTTGTTTTAAACAACCCGAAAAAACATATGGAATAATAATAGCTTCGCACGTCACTAGGTCAAATGCCAATGATCCCTTGACGCCTTACATCGGCTGAGCGAAGTAGTTTCATATAGCGCCACACGCTTGCGTCTGTTAGTTGAAGACCAACCAGCGGCCGGATACGTTTGGTCTCGTCGATCACCAACACACTCTCAGCAATCCGCTCTGTTTTTTCGGTTTATGCGTGTATCTTGCTCGTCCATAAATAATCTTTGAATATTGTTTTTATTTACGCGTTTCTTCTGGACGTCAAATTTCGTCGCGTGTAATAAAATCTAATAATCTGTAGTATAATCTGTATTATTGTATTTTCAAAAGCTAACTATCGGTTCTGTTTCACTATTACTGTGTGTACATAAAGCGTTTCCACTAGTGTTCCCATGATAAAGAAAAAAAACTGATTGTTTTTGTGCCTTGGTTTGACACGCATGAAACACCATCCAAAGGCCGGTCTGATTTTTCTGATAAGTGTAAAACAAAAGCTCCCGTCAAATAAAGGAAAAAGAATAAGCATTTTACATGCTGGGTCAGAAAACGGTTGGGTTCCAAATGCCTTGTGGTTTTCTGCAAAAAACATTAAAGACTCTTGTGTGGACTACCATGAAGATACAACGGCCGAACTTTTTGAGGAATGGTTCAAGAATTGTCCTTTACTAAACATTCCTCAGAATAGCGTGATAGGAATGGACAATGCGAGCTATCACAGTCGCCAATTACATAAAGCTCCAAGCTCAAATAATACAAAATTGGAGATTCAGAACTACATGGCGGCGAATGATATAAATTTTGAAGAAAGTTATAAAAAAGTGATCTTTTAGAAGTTTTAAAGACATTTTGTATAAAAAAAGTATATGTTTGTGACACATTGGCAGAATAAATTTGACATACAGTGCTACGGCTCCTACCCTATTATTGCATTTTTAACCCCATAGAGCATATGTGCCACCAGTTAAAATCACTGGTTAGGTCTGAAAATATTTCTCCAACTTTAAGTTCTAGTGTTGTAGAATTAATACGAAAATGCTTTAATGATATTCCCCCAGGTAATTTGAAAAATTCAGTCCGTCACGTAATAACTGTAGAAAATTCGTATATTAGTCTGGATCATATAATTAATCCAATTATAATTAATTTTGATGAGGATAGCGATAGCGAAACAGACCTATCTATAGAATGACATTATAAATGTAAATAAATATGACTAGTAATATTTAAAAAAAAAAAGTTATTTCATTTGATTACATTAATATAATCATATCATTACTTGTTTTCCTTTGTCCGTCCCTTCATACTTCACTTGTTTATTGCCAAGCTCTTGTCGACACAATGGGACCGATCCAGGAAATCATTAAGTCGTATCCAAATTTCGTGAAACGTACTTTACAAGTTTAGTAGAAATAATTACTATAGTTTCGGGTAAATTATGTATTATTATGGTACAGATTACTAATAAAAATGTAATTAATACTATATTTTATAGGAAATTTTACAATAAAATCTATACTATCTGTAAAAAGAAGGTAGGAAGGATGATTTTTCTTATTTTCTATTATCGCAGAGAAATGAAAGGATTTTTTTTTTATAAAATAGCAATATTCTACTGACAGTAGTGATTGCTGTTCATGACACATGCACATGCTTGCAGCTTTTACCCTCATAAATAATAACTCTCGTGATAATATGCTATAATTTCTCCTGTGTTTATCGGTAATTTTTTTTAATTACTTGCAGATTCAAGGCATTATATTACGAATAAATGAGAAATAGATAGTGGCTCCATAATTCCCTCGTCTCTTAATACATATTACTATCTATAAAAATAAACATATTATCCTTCTCAGAAATATATTAATGGTCCTCGCTGTCCAGAGGACAATCTGAGAAAAAGATAATGGTACCCAGTAGCTGGAGCAGTAATTGTCTGAAATGCAAAACGACGATTTATTTTCAGGTTCATTGATAAATGCATGACGTCAGGGAGCTGGTGGTCCGACATTTGAATTATAATGAAAGAATCGGAGACAAAAATCAGAGTGTGGGAACGTATACAGTAGCATACTATATTAGACGAGGAATACATTTATAATAACATGAAGCAGCGACAAAGATAACAAGAAAGGAGCACATATTGTACGAGGAATAATAATCCCTTTGTTTCAACGCATTTACGCACACATGTCCTTATACGACATTTCATCAGAAAAAACTATGTATTCCTTTTCCAAAATTGTACCTAGAACGAAATCAAACCTAACTAAATCAGGTAGATTAGGTGGGTGGTCCATCTACGGAAGGAATTGGTTTCACAGTATATCTAGTATAACTTATTTTATTTAGTAGAATAGAAAGATATCAACAAATTTTCACAATCCCCAAGTAGTATTTAAATAAGATACAAACATCTGCTACACGATGCGCTTTTGTCGGCGACGATGTTTCGCTGTTCTTAATTGGTATCATTAACATGCGCGACTCCATTGTTTCGCGAAAAGTCATTGATTGTACAGGAAACTCGGTTACCGACAAAGATTCCATGAAGAATGTTCTAAACTAATTCGTAAAATTGGCATTTAAAGGACTTTTATCATGCATGTCTTTTGATTCCATCAAAAATTCCCTATTTCATATAATTTAAATTCCCTACTCCAAATGTTGCCATTAGTTTGACGAAAAATGTAGTAAATCTATAGTAATACTAAAATTCCCCAAAAACTGAAAATTCCTTGCAGTTGAAAACACTATCCCCAACGAAACATATGCGTGCAATTCATCTAAAGGGTAGTTTATATACCGATGATGCATCGTTAAGTTGAACATAGGAAATCTCATGTAATTTTTAAGGTGGCTGAATATTGTATGTTGTTAATAAAATTGATTGATTTAGCCGATACTTGATGGAAATCCATTATAAATTTGAACAGAAACAAAAAGTTGTAAAACTTTTTGTTTCTGTTCAAATGTATGTTGTTAAAATCAACTATTCCACCTCTAACACGTCCCGATGGTACAATAGCATCCACAGCCGGAGACAAAGCAAACTTACTTGCTGAACTATTTTCTTCACATTCCACTGTAGATTTTCAGGGAAGAACACCACCCGACATTCCTGCAGTTCAATCCGAAATGACCGAAATCGTGTTCCGTCAGCGTCCCGTCAAACGAATCCTGAAAGGACTGGACGTAAAAAAGCTACTGGTTCAGACGAAATTCCTATTATAGTTCTCAAGAGATGCGCCGATGAACTAACACCAGTATTTTGTAGATTTTTCAACTTATCCTACAAAAAAGGAATATTTCCATCTTGCTGGAAGACGGCGCGAGTCCAGCCTATTCCAAAGAAAGGTAAGAGAACCCTGCCTAACAACTATCGACCAGTCGCATAGCTCTCAGTTATATCAAAAGTAATGGAGAAAGCTATTAACCAACATCTTCTAAAGTACCTGGAAGGCTTCAACATTATCAGCGATCATCAATATGGTTTTCGGAAGTCCAGATCAACTGGAGATCTTCTAGCCTATGTCACCCATATTTGGAACAACGCAATCGAACATCATGGGGAGTCTCGGGCTGTTGCACTGGATATTTCTAAAGCTTTTGATCGTGTTTGGCATCAGGGGCTTCTAAGTAAACTGCGATCCTATGGTATGCCCAGTCGATTCTGTGCATGGTTGTTTAGCTTTCTTAAGGACCGCTCTCTGCAAGTGGCGATTGACGGATTTCTGTCAGACACCTTCACCATCAATGCCGGTGTTCCTCAAGGGTCCATATTGTCTCCCACTCTCTTTTTACTCTACATTAACGACCTTCTAGTGAAAACGAAAAACCCGATAGTTAGTTTTGCTGATGATAGCACACTTTTATCATCTTTCTCTTTGAATGCATAAACATCGGCTGCCGACGCACATCTTCGCAGACAGCATGAAGTATCACGCCTCAACAAAGACCTGGAAGAAATTTTGTCTTGTGGTGACAGTAACCAAGTCGAATTTAATGCTAAAAAAACCCAGAAGCAGTTTTCTCTAAAAAGGTTAACATTAGAGAACCGGACGGACACGTAATCCCACTGGCTTCATCTATTAATTTGCTGGATTCCATCGAAAGGAGGGCCATTCGTCTGATTGGAGACCACGAGCTGACGAAGAACCTCGACAGCCTAGAACATCGGAGACAGGTTGGGGATTTGACTCTCTTTTACAGATATTTTCATGGAAAGTGCTCGGCTGACTTTGCCCTCTTAATTCCGCCCAGAGCGGCGAATAGCAGAAATACACGACGAACCACTGCGGCCCATCCATATGTGGTTAAGCCGAGTACTCCTCGAACTTCATTATTTAAGAATTCTTTCATCTGGACGACTTTATCCTTATGGAACGACCTTCCCGAGGTCGTTTTCCCAACGAATATAACCTCCAACGATTCAAAACCAACGTGAATCGCATTTTGCGCACACGCACCACTCCCGGAGTGCCCTAAAGAATTTTTCCTATAGTGCTTCAAAGCTTCAAGAAGTTATAATGCAGTTTTTCTATAAAATGTAGAGGGGACTCAATATTCAGCAACCTCAAACATCACATGGGATTGGATTGATGATAACTGATATTAATGATGAATAAGCTTAAATCTTATTTCATATAAATGCGAATAATGCTCTGATTGATGAATCTATGAAAAATATTTAAAATTGACCAATCAGTCATCATCAATCCAATATTCGCAATTCGCATCTATATGAACCACCCTTTAATCTTTACTGTTTATTCTATCCTTCCCCCATCATCTTAAGGTCAGGCATAATCAGTATTAATTACGATAAATACAAAAGAACATTATGGATACATTTCCTTGGCGTTAGAACTGTATTGAAAGGCGTCAAATATATTGCAAGCAATTAGGTTAGCAGAAAAAATAGAAAATGGTATTGCTCAATTTCTTAACCCAGACTATTCCCTTCTTCAATTTTATCGGTACTTAATCGGTGCAAACCAGGACCTTAATAAAAGCTAGTCACGCAAGGCTCCATTAAGAATTTAACGTTTGTCCTATGCAAATCGGGGGTCTGGGCACAGTTTTCCTCATATTTATTTCTCTTGTCCAGTATATTTTGTTTTCGCTCATATAGCCGACAAATATGTATCACAACTTAATTTTATACGGCCGTGCTGTACGACTTCGGGACCTGTTTTTAATCAGGTTTTATCGGTGTACTCTGAGGAATTAAAGCATCAGATGGTATTTAACTATTTTATAGGGATGCTAAAATATTCTAGTACTATGAAAAGTAATTTGTAAAGTATACTGGCACAATTTTTTGATAAAATTGAAATAGTATATTACGTACCGAGGTGGAAAGTGTCTCATTCCTGTCGAGAGAATCGGTAGTTTGTTCGCGAGACAGTAATGAAACGTTTCACCGAGGTTTGTATACTATTTTATTTACAACCACATATAACATCCACTTCTTATTATTTGGAATTAAAATTATTAATAATGATAATTGTCATTTTGACTATTCCATTGAAAAATTAGACAAAAATTTCAAATAACCGCAGGTGGTAAAATAACGTAGGTAATAATACACATCAAGATGGCAAATATCATTTTTTGAATATGGTTTCCATGTCACAAAACAATATATTATTTTAACAACAGAAAAAATCAGATGAGGAATTTGATTTTGCTGCTACTCCACCAGAAATTCGAGACGCAGCAAGAATAGTAGAAGAAGATCTTCTGCCAACTAAAAGCCGCCCGAGGTATGACAAGGCATATAACTGTTTCAAAGAATGGTGTACGGGAAACAAAGTTCAAAATCCTGGCTCTGAGTCGGTGCTATTAGCTTATTTCAGTGAAAATGCCGAGACAAAGAATATATCAACGATTTGGTCACAATATTCAATGCTGAGGACCACTCTATCAATTAGGGAAAAAGTAGACATATCTAAACACGCAAAGCTATTAGCATTTTAAAAAGTGTATTCGTAGATTATTTTAAGATATCGATTATTAAAAAAATTACAAAAACATAATTTACTTTCCATCCAGGTGGAAAGTAAAAGTAAAAACACGTAAACTTTCCACCTCCAACTACCTCCTCCTACCAATGTCATTAATACATGCATGGTTGTAAATTATTAACTCTTATACAGACATATCGAAAGGCAATTCTTTCATCTGGAGAACATTATCCTTGTGGAGCGACCTTCCTGAGGTCATGTTTCCTAACGAATCCAACGATGCAAAACCACTCACGGAAAGATTTTTCTTTTCCCTTTTCTTCCTAGACTAATCCATCAGTTATTTTTCTCCTTGTGTCCTTAAATTAAGAGTCCATACACGCATCATATGACATCTCTCTTTACACGCACGCATAGCATGTTCAGCAACAATTAATATATCCGTATCGGTTTTACTATCGTCGATGCGACATCGATCAAACCAAAGTAAGACGTTAGTTGTATTGCCCGTTGGTGATATCTTTTCGCATAAAGTCTTGTTGAGAATGGGTGGTACTACGTAAAAATTGATATTTCAAAACAGTATAAGTTTAAATTTTTTACCATTTTTTTTATGATCAAACACAAGCACTATAGGAAAAATCCTTTAGGGCACTCTGAGAGTGGTGCGTGTGCGCAAAAGCGATTCATGTTGATTTTGAATCGTTGGAGGTTATATTCGTTTGGAAAAACGACATCGGGAAGGTCGTTCCATAAGGATGAAGTCCTCCAGATGAAGGAATTCTGAAATAATGAAGTTCGAGGAGTACTAAGCTTAACCACATATGGATCGCCGGCAGTGGTTCGTCGTGTATTTCTGCTATTCGCCTCTCTGGTCGGAATTAAGAGGGCAAGGTCAGCCGAGCACTTTCCATGAAAATATCTGTAAAAGAGAGTCAAATCCCCAACCCGTCTTCGATGATCTAGGCTGTCGAGGTTCTTCGTCAGCTCGTGGTCTCCAATCAGACGAATGGCCTTCCTTTCGATGGAATGCAGTAGCCGAAGAGTATGTTTGGGTGCAGAGAGCTCCAGACATGAGAGCAGTACTCTAGTGATGGTCGAATCTGGGCTTTGAATAGTATCAAAAGTTGTTGAGATGTGTACAACTTTCTGGTTCGGAAGAGTACCCCAAGCTTCTGAGAAGCCATCCTGGCGATTGGCCCAACGTGGTTATGCCAAGACATATTTCCTCCCAGATTGACACCCAGCAAATGAATAGATGAAGCCAGTGGGATTGCGTGTCCGTCCTTGACTATACCATAGAAGGAATATCATATAAAAAAATTAGGATTGTGAATTCTACCCCCTAACTTCCGTTTAATTTATATTTTTTTTAAATAAAAAATGATTCACCTCCGTTATTGCGTCCAATATAATTTTATATCGGCTACCGATCATGTAACTACAAAGCCCTCGGGCGACATTGACTCTTCATGGTAAGAAATTGCAAACGGATGTTCAGCTGCGCCGCTGAATATTAAATGTCGATATTTATTTCCACAGCAGGGGCCATTAGTATTACTGCTGAAATTGTCTTAAGTGGCGGGGTTGTTCAATATACATCGGGATATTAATTAATTCAGAAGCATTATTTAAATTATTTCTGAAAACTATTCCATTTGGATAAAGAAAGAAAACTGACTTATCTTATAATAATTTTATTTATGTCATACCAGTGCATTATTGTGATTTTCTACCTTAGATACCATCTACATAATGGATTACTTTATGCCCGTGCGGTACACAATATAGCCCGCGCAGGCATTAAGACGCAATAAAACAGTATTCTTTATTAACAAAATATAAATTTACGTTTATAAATTATTTGGTTGTATTTACATAGAACTGGCAATTCTGGAAGGTTCCTGCAGCAAAGGTTGACTCATGATTCATTGTCTGGGTCTCTAGTTCCTGTAAGGAAAGGAGATCCAGATGGTACGCCTGTCAACATCCTTGGAACCTCATTTTTTGAGGATGTACTATCCTCTAAATATCGTTCAGCAACTGTGGTACTCTTCCATCCACCATGCCGCTTCAGCGTAGTCATACTTGCTCCAGCTTCTGCTCAAAGAGTTGCCGACGTTCGACGTAAACAATGACCAGTGTACTTTTCGGGGTTGTTCAAACCCAAATATTTTGCAATAATACAGGGAATTTTCCCAAATGTGTTTTTCCAACAGGTTGTACAGTACAGCAGCCTTGTTTGTAGCTTAAAAATAGAGCAGCCATGTGGCCACAAAGACATATAATCTCTTGTTTCAAACTATTCATTTTGTCTTCATCAATAATGGTGAAAACTCGTTTTTTTGTTAGTATTGGTTTCTGACACTGTTACAACAAAGACTGATTTTCTATCTTCTACATGTGTGACTAACATATTTACAAGTTCTTGCCGCTGACATCCACCAAATACACCAAATAATAATGCGACCTTGTTCATTAAAAACGTTTCATTTGGTGCCTCATGAATAAATTTTAGGACATTTTCTCTAGATAACACACTGGATTCTTTTGGTTGGTACCCTTTTCACCTTTGCTTTAAATACTCGTATAATTTGTGAAAATTACATATATTAATAATATTCTTATTTACCATTAAAGTCTTTTTTATCATCGAATATTTAGCCCACAGAGAGCTCGGAGAAATTTTTTCAGATAGATCATTAAAGTACCCCAACAGCACAGTTTCGTTAATGTTTTCTACAGCATTTTCCGACATCCACTTCAAAAATTGGTCATATTTTTTGTCGTATGAGTCTCTGCATTTCTCGGTAACAGGTTTTGCGTTGCCTTTTCAGCCATTCCTTCAATATCGTCGGGAATTTCAAAACCTTGTTCCATTTTTAATTTTTGACTTTGACACATTTAACATTTGAATACTTATCTCCCTAGCAACAAAAACGCAGGCTATAATAATGTCAAGGTAATGTCGCAGGAAAAATAAAAAATTGGTAAATCAAATTAAATAAAAAAAAATATTTATTATTTAAAACGAACTGGTATGGCCCTCGGCTTTGTAAGACTGTCGCCCCCAGGGCATAATCATCTACTTAGTACCCTTCATACATAAATAACTATTATGCACCCAAATAACTAGACAAACGTGATAGGAAGAAAAAACATTATTGGTTGTTTGTTTCCTGATACATCATACTTTAGAGTAACTACCGTTTAAAAAATGCGAGTAATTAATAATTAATACCACAAATATAGTTCTCGTTTCAGCATCGATGACAATTCCGTAAACAATCTCCGATATGTCCTTTACGCAACCCGCGCTCCGCTTTTTTCTTAACCGTTTCTCGTTTTTCGCATTTCTCATAATTAATCCGTCAACGGAGCGGCGTTTTCCATAACTCACCGTTGGTATTAATACCGAGTCTTCACATTTTTGCTGCTGAATACCGGCCAAACATTCTTTTGGTCTGCCATGTAAATACATGCTGCCGTTTCGCCATTGAATTTGTAGATTAGAGGACACACAAACTTTTCTGTATGTAGAAGAAGGACCAAGTTCAAACATCATGTGTATACATTTGTACATCTAAAATGTAAAATAGAACAATTACAGTGAAACCTATCTTAGGCGGACACCTACGGGACCGTCTAAATGTGCCCGCCTAAAAGAGGTGTCCGCCCATGGGAAATTTGTTATTAGGTAATATGTAAATGCAAAATTATTACTATGTGTATGTACAAATAAACATAATATAACAAAAATACACTAGTTTTAGTTAAGATGCAGTACTAAAAAAAATCTAATAACGTAGTTTGACGTGTTTGCACTTACTTATATACACTTACTTATACTTGCAATCTAGAAAATGTAATTCCAAGTCTGATAACAATTCCATTGCTGTAGACTCACCTCTGCTCTTATAAATCCTTTAACATACTAATAGCTTGTTGATAATTGGTGACATTTGTTTGATTACTGCATTCAACTTCATCATCAGAGTCGTCAGATAGTGATGTGGTTTCAGTTTGGACTGCATAATCGGTAGGAATGGGGTCACTATCATCTTCTAAAAGCACATTGCTATCAATGGTAATGAACTCGCCCAAATCATTGTTGTCAAGTTACAAACTTCCACAGCATTAATATTCTCTTTCAGACTTAAAACGCGACATTTTGGTGCCATTGTTTACGATTTTAACCTTACAACTCACAAATAAACGGCGGACTGCTGTCGGGGAATAACAGATACTTTCATTCGGCGAAGTCCTTTCTGCTACGCACACGCGATTGATTGCCGGTGTGTCTTCAGAGAGTTTTTGCACCGTACTTATTCGTCTCCCAAATACTTTAAAAAATTTTTTTGTCCGTTTAAAGCAGGGTTTTCGTACTCTTTGTATGAAAACAGCCTGCCCGCGTCCGCCCAAAGAAGAGTCCGCCCAAGAGAGGTTGATTTTCATGGAATTTCATATACCTAGTTCCGGACCAGGAAAAATGTCCGCTTAATAGAGATGCCCGCTTATCACATGTGTCCGTTATGAGAGATTTCAATGTATATATCATCGAACAAACCTACAAAATCTAAGATTATGGGAAAGTTGCAACCATATTTCGCCCTCAAACGTCTAGATCGCAATCCTGTATCATTTTCTAAAAAAGTCATCATTGTTCACTGGCACCACCAGTGTGTAATGACTATTATTTTTCAAATTGCATTTTGTGAGGACGCAACATTTATAAGTAAGTGTTGCTTATAGTAAGTATACCAAAACGAATGTACCTTTTGTTCGGGTTTCAAGTGGTCAATAACGAAAAATTATATTTGTCTATGGGTGGCTCAAAAAAGCGTTACGAAATTAAGTAGAACATTCTGTATAAGTATTTCTAATTCTAGGAATCAAGCTAAGACATTTTGTGCTACAACTTGAATGAAAGCACTTTCCTATCTTAGTTTTTCATTCTAGACCTTTCCAAAAACTAACCATTTTGCTCCAAATTGTAATGTTACAGTAAATTCCAGTAAAAGAAAATTGCTGGAAGTCAAGTCAGGGCTGTATGCTGTGGTAGTTTGGAAATTTGAGATGATTCAGTTAATGGTTTGATGAACAGTCAATAAGGAAATTGTCCTGATGTGATTGATCGCTGCCCATGACTAATAATGGATCATTGTTCACGGGCATAAACCACCAGTCTTTGAAAACATTACATGATAGTCGTTGAAATATTCGTTGAATAATGAATCACAATAAAATGAACGATTTGTAAATAAAATTCCGTTCTACTTCTCAGATTTCGTTAAACTTCTCTGAAACCGATGCTGAAATAATTAGCATTATGGTATGTACACTAGGGGTTCTCACAGTTATTTCTTTGCTGTTGACAGCATCGATGTGTTACAAAAATCCCTTTGAGGTATCTTTTTCAACCCAAGAAAGGTGATCTATAAATCTTTAATAAATAAAATATAAGTTTGTTAACCTTTTCTGCAATTGGATGGAGATTATTCAGAATATTATCGTGAAGTTAATGTTAGACTTGGGGCTTATAGGCAAGAAAATGTTTGTTAGCAGCAAAATCAGTTTTTCAAATGGAAGCAAAAAAGTATTGAATTTTCGACTTTTTGTTATACAATGTGTACATAAAGTAAGGAACAAATTCATTATCTAGGAATCTAAAAATATTTCGGAAAAATCCTCGGACACGTGTATAATAATTTTTAATGGCGCATTTTTTCCCATACAAACTTAATATACAAGGTGGCTCATGTAGTAGATATGACATTATCGACGATTTTTTTAAATGGGAACCCCTATATTTTAGTTCAGATCTGTAATCTCCAAGAACAGCTGATTTCAAAAACATAACACACTTAGGGCCTAAGATTTATAGTTTCGTTACTACAGGGTAAAACAAATAATTTTATTTAAGATATTTTTTTTTGGCTTGGGAGGCATCAATTAATTACGTGAGGCGTAAAGTAATAAATTTTATTTTAAAACATATTGAGTTACTATGCGTTTATCTTTAACACAAAGAATAGAAATTCTTATGATAATTGGATATGGTGATAGGATCCGTACTCAACAAGAAGTTTGCATTTTGTTTAACACTAAGTATCCAGCAAGACCAATTACTAGATCAACTGTGAGTAAACTTGAAATAAAATTTCGGGAAACGGGTTCAGTTGAAGATATTCCCAGAAAAGGCCGTCCAACTATTCCGGATGATAAGAAATTAGATATTTTATTGGCTATGGAAGAAGATCCCCACAACAGCGTCCGCCAGATTAGCATTGATCATGGGGCGGCTGCTATGACCGTTCATAACCTATTGACGGTAGAAAAATGGCACCCGTTTAAAATCCGATTGTTCATGAGTTGAATGAAGATGATCCAGATCGTAGGATGGAGTTTTGTCAAATATTAATGGAAAGATGTAACTTAGATCCTTTGTTTGTTGAAAATATCCTATTTTCGGATGAATCTACCTTTAAATTAAATGGAGAAGTGAACCGGCAAAACTGTAGATACTGGGCAAAAGAAAATCCCAGGTGGATGCGTGAGCACCATACTCAATATCCTCAAAAAATTAATGTTTGGGCTGGTATTGTGGAAAACAAAATTATTGGGCCATATTTTTTTGACAACAATGTAAACGGGCTAAATTATCTTCATTTTCTTCAGAACTTTCTTATCCCTACGCTAGTTAACTTATACCCTAGTAGAAATAATCCAGGAATTCTAGATGAAAATTTGTGGTACCAACAAGACGGCGCACCTCCACATTATGCAGCAGTAGTGCGCCATTACATAAACCAAGTTTTTCCGAACAAGTGGATTGGAAGACGTGGGCCTGTTGAATGGCCGCCTAGGTCTCCAGACCTTACACCACTGGACTTTTTCTTGTGGGGTCACCTGAAAAATGTTGTTTATAAAGTCAGACCTGCCAATATTGAAGATTTAAAAAATCGAATAACAACAGAATGCAGGAACATTTCAGAAGAAACCATAAGAAAAGTCCAACAAGAATTTATTGATCGCTTGGGGTACTGTCAGGCAACAGAAGGAGGATAATTTCGACACTTAATTAAATAGCTTATTTAATTTTTTTACATTTTTTAAATTAAAAATATCTTAAATAAAATTATTTGTTTTACCCTGTAGTAACGAAACTATGAATTTTAGGCCCTAAGTGTGTTATGTTTTTGAAATCAGCTGTTCTTGGAGATTACAGATCTGAACTAAAATATAGGGGTTCCCATTTAAAAAAATCGTCGATAATGTCATATCTACTACATGAGCGACCTTGTATATTAAGTTTGTATGGGAAAAAAAATGCGCCATTAAAAATTATTATACACGACACGTGTCCGAGGATTTTTCCGAAATATTTTTAGATTCCTAGATAATGAATTTGTTCCTTACTTTATGTACACACTGTATGATTTACTACATTCTTCTCTTTTCCAGAAATAAGAAATGGATATTATTTTTTTTATTGCACCATGAATGTCTAGATGACAAGAACAAACCCGAACAAAGACCTGGAAGATATTTGGGCTTGGGTGACAGTAATCAAGTCGAATTTAACGCTAAGAAAACCCAGGCAGCAGTTTTCTCTAAAAAGGTTAATATTACAGAACCGGATATAGTCATGGCAGGACACGCAATTCCACTGGCTTCATCTATTAATTTGCTGGGCGTCAATTTGGGAGGAAATATGTCTTGGCATAACCACGTTGTAGCAATCGCCAAGGTAGCTTCTCAGAAACTTGGTGTACTCTTCCGGACCAAAAAGTTGTACATAGCTCAACAACTTTTTATACTATACAAAACCAAGATTCGACCTCTCTCTCTCTCTCTCATGTCTGGAGCTCTGCACCCAAACATACTCTTCGGCTACTGGCTTGGCTCTCCTTTCGATGGGAAAGAAGAGCCATTCGTCTGATCGGAGATCACGAGCTGACAAAGAGCCTCGGCAGCCTGGAACATCGAAGAGAGGTTGGTGATTTGACTCTTCTTTTACAAATATTTCCATGGAAACTGATCGGCTGACCTTGCCCTATTAATTCCGCGCAGAACGACCTTCCCGAGGTCGTGTTTCCCAACGAGTATAACCTCGTGAAACGATTTTTGCGCACACGCACCACTCACAGTGCCTTAAAGGATTTTCCTATAGTGCCTGTGTTTGGTCATAAAAAAGAGCTTGAACTCCTGATGATGAAAGGTTTCATCTTCAAAACACGTCCAGTTAAAGTTTAATTTTTGATTAAATTAGTGGAGCAGACTGTGAGTTTCACTTTCCTTTCTAACTATTTTCTACATATCATATGGTAAGAACCATCGTTCTATATGTCGAAGCAATTATCATGGTACAATTTAGCGAAGATTTCTACACCTTTACTTTACTACAAATATATTTATTTTTAGCATTTATTTAGTTTGTATTGTATTCTTTGATCTTATTGGCTCCAGTGGCCATATAAGTAATGACTTTCATCATGTCATGACCCATGAATAAGTTGTATGTGGCGATGTCTAACAGTTCTTACACCACTGACTAGAATAACGAAACTAAAGCATACCTAATTAAAACTTAAAATTAACCTCCTAATAATCTAGAACCGTCTGACTTGCAAGAGTTCTTGTTAACTCATTTAGAATGAAATTCATTAAATGTTCCTTTTACAGTAAGACCCATCCATACGACTACTCGAACTGCCATTTATGTCATTTTGTCAAATGTTTGTAATTATGAAGCCATGTGGCTATATTTGTCAACAACAGGAATTTTATCGGTTCTTGGCAGCTATTTTTTTTAAATGTTTGTTTATGTAGCAGTGGTGTAGCAAAGCAACTACATGTTCGACTATTTTACTCCTTCAACTATAAATAAACAAACCCAAACAAACCTTGTGATGTCCTATGATGTAAACTACACATAGATTCAAAAGTTTTGCATCACTCTGATTTTGGAATGTTAAGATAATTTGAGGAATAATTTTTTTTTCTAAATGTTAATTTATGTTTATCAGTTAAAACGATACCATTTTTTGCAGCAAAACAATATATTGTCAATACATTTGTTTAAGATAACATTTTTAGTGTTATATTTTGTTGGCGCTGGCCAGTTAAATTTTTCGGTTCAGTGTGTAAAAATGAGTCGCCGAGTAATATCTGAAATTGATCGTGCAAGAATAGTAGCTTTAGTTGAAGAAGGTCATTCCCAAAGGTTTGTTGCTGAAACAATAGGGGTTTTTCAAAGTGATGTCTCCTCATATGGAATCGCTATCTAGAGACCAATGCTGTGCGAGACAGACAACGAAGTTGTAGAAGGCGTGTTACTAACTAACAGTAGAACCGCTATATTAGGTTAACAATTCGGAGAAATCATACTATGCCAGTCTCACAACTTCAGAGAGATGTTACGCATGCAATTGGAGTTCACGTATCCGTCTCTACACTAAGAAGACGAAATCTTGAATCCGGTTTAAGATGTTAGCGACCAGTATGAGTTCCACAAATACAATATTACCACCGAATTCTGTCCTATTTTCCGACGAGACCAGGATTTGTCTGGTAAACGATAGTCGCTGGATTCGTGTTTGGAGGGAACCAACAAGAGCCGCTCAACTTGCTCATTCTCGCACCTTGCCTCCATTCGCCGGAGGAAGCACCATGTTTTGGGCAGGTATTAGGTCTGACGAGCGTACTAAGTTAGTCAACGTTCACGGCACAATGACTGGCGACAGGTACATTAGGGACATTCTACATCCTTATGTTATAACGTGGAGAGGGGCTGTTGGTAACAATTTTGCGTTTATGGACGACAACGCCCGGCCCCATCATACTAGAGCTCTGGATGAATATCTAGCAAGTGAGGGAATCAATCGCTTGGAGTCGCCTGCTTTGTCCCCTGACATGAACCCGATAGAACATGCTTGGGACATGCTCTCTAGGGCAGTTCGCGTTAGAAGAAATCCCCCTAGAACTCTCCAGGAGCTTGTCATCGCTGCTTCCGAAGAATGGCAGGCTATTCCACAAGAACAGATTGCTGACCTTACGCACAGCATGCGACGACGTCTTCAAGCTTCCATTGAGGCCAGAGGAGGAAATACACTTTATTAGAAGCAAATTTTTTTTTCAGAAATCATAAAATATAAATAAATTTTACTCTTGTTTTTTTGAAAGGTTTAAAATGTTGATTTTTATTTTAGACTTATCAATGCTCTAATATTTAGTCTATATTCACCATGACGTAATTACTTATTCGAGAATCAGAGTGATGCAAAACTTTTGAATCTATGTGTATTTTAACAAAGGGAAACATATAAGGGAAGCAATTAGACGATCCCGGGTTATCGAAGTCTACTTATCACCCCATGAGTTATATTTATAAATTTTAATAAAACTAGAATCTAACTATCAATCTAAGCAAAATTACCATGAAAGGGCTGCTTCACACGAGTTAAGACTGTGACTTATTTTTTACTAAGCCCGTAAAAAATCTCAAATCGAATGTGTTAAACCAAGCGGAAGAAACCAGTGAAATGAAGAAGATTCTAACATACATCCAGTTATGTTCTGTGTCCATTTTATAGGTAGGTATATCACTACCATGTATATCACTGCAAGTATACCTTAACTTGATATTGTAATCCGCTACAAGAAATGGAGACACCAGAGAATTGCGGTCAAGTGCATTGATGGGTTAACTGGAATATCCCTTTTCAGATCTTAGTCGAGAATTCGATACCATCATTGATATGGGTGTATAATTGGCAAACCACTTGGCTAAGTTCGCAAGGAGAATCAAGGATCATCTATGTAAATAATTACTTAGTCGTAGTAGTAGTATGCTATTAATTTTTGGATATTTGTTCATGCTACTCGATAAAATGATGTAATATTGTGAATTGTGAATAAAATTGAAAAACTGCAAGAACTTCTTTCAAAATATGTATCTTCTTTTAAAAAGCAGATAATGCCATAAACTAAGAAACATTTTGTTAAGGAAAAGGTCACACTTTAAAATTAAATATAATGAAACTAAATTCATCCACTCAATTCTTCCACAGGGCGTTAAAAAAATAAAGGGTAAAAAAGTGACTACAACAATTACCTGTACAGGGTGTCCATTTTTGGGTAGTTTTACGGGGTATCTCCGTTATTAGTAAAGATAGAAGGATGCGGTTTTTGCAGCACTGTGCTACTTTTTTGTCAAACAGAAGATGCCGTAATCAGAATTTTTCTAGGGCGCCTTGTTTTTGATATACGGGATGTTTTTGAGAATTGTGCATTTTGGGACACCCCCCCCCATATCTCGGTTACCCCGTAACGTATCAAAAATAAATAAAATGTTCTTTTTTGTAGTTTTTACGTAGAATCAGTGACGTACTCAGATGTTTTCTACATTCAATAGTTTTCAAGGAAAATAAACAAATTTGCTTTTTTTAAATGGGTCACCCTATATATTTTTTAATAATATAATTTAGTTTGTAACAAGCTTCTCAAAAATATATAATACTTTATTTTTAGTCTTAGTATTAGGCCCGAAATATACGTTTTTCAAAAATATACCATTTTTTTTTTAGTAGGCGATGACGGATATTAAAAAAATACTGGTGTGATTAAATATTAGACACAAAAATTGAAAATTTATTGAACTCCCTCATAAGTATTGCTCAAATTGTTCTCCATTATGCCTTAAACATGTTTCACACATGGTTCTTATTTAATGAATTAAAAATAACTGGACTGGACTGAGTACGTCACTGGATTCTACGTAAAAAACTACAAAAAGAACATTTTATTTCTTTTTGATACATTACGGGGTAACCGAGATATGGGGGGGGGGGGGGGGGGGATATCCCAAAATGCACAATTCTCAAAAACATCCCGTATATCAAGAACATATCGGCCTAGAAAAATTCTGATTACGGCATCTTGTTTGATAAGAAAGTAGCACCGTGCTGCGAAAAACGCATCCTTCTATCTTTACTAATAACGGATATACCCCGTAAAACTACCCAAAAATGGACACCCTGTACACTGCAGATCATTTCTATTACATATTTGTGTTTGTCAAGATCGCCAGAAATGGACACCCTGTATAATGGTCAAGACATCAATATTTTTGAAAACTAATATTCAGGATATCATTCCGAGACACAAGTCTACAGTGTGCTAGAAATTTCACCAAGATCGAAAAAATATTTAAAAAGTTACAGGACTATAAACAAAGTCTACAGCACAACTCTATGATGATTTTTCTTGAAAAAATGCCAGGTTCCGCCAGAAATTTAATTCATTGGAAGATTTCGTAAGCGCGCTGTGGTATGGGAAAGATCAACGCTGTCAAAGGTAAATCACGTAAAACAGTAGCATTACTCCAACTTTTTCCTTTCACCTCTCCAATTCTTCTTTTCTTCTCGAACAATGGCTCATCCCAACCTTGAAAAACGACAAATCCGTAAAGATGCCGCTCTGTGTTTCGATATTTATGCGTTTCGTCTGTCGAATCGACAACGCTCGGTCTGGTTTTCCACGTAAAAAGAGGACGTGATTTTCGGCGACCGCAAAGAAACGTCGATTGAATTTAAGGCACTATGAAATATGCGGGGTACGCGTTTGCATGGCGATCGCTTTTGAAAATAACGTGGCTTTCTCTAATGGGATTAAGTTTACTTACAAATTACTTCTTTGACTTGCAAATCTCCAGACAATCCTTCTACTTCATCATCTGGTCCACGTCAATTTTATTTTGAAGCTTTTGAAGAATATTTGCAGCCTTCGTGGTTTCACCCTCTGGGAAGGGTAGATATTACCCTTAAAATAGTAAATGGGAAGTGACACATCATCTTAAAGAACGTTTAAATCTTTTTCCAAAATAACACCAATGCCAATGAAAAATAATTTATGATTTTTGAGGAGTAGTTTCCAAGAATTCGCATGTCAAAAATGGATTTATGGCTATTAGTTTATTATTTATAAAAACAAACAAACCGTTCTTTTTTACAGGTTGTAAATACGGCCATGTATGGTTGGTTGCAGTAATAATTACTAAACTATATAATCTTACAAGCTTGCTTATTTTTTAAACCTGAACACAGCATTTAATATTTTACAAATACAGTGAAACCTCTCATAACGGACACCTCTAATAAGCGGACATCTCTATTAAGCGGACTTTTCTCATAGTCCGGAACTAGGTATATGAAATTCCATGAAAATCAACCTCTCTTGGGCGGACTCTCCTTTGGGCGGACGCGGACAGGCTGTTTTCATACAAAGAGTGCAAAAGAGAGTACGGTGCAAAAACTCTCTGAGGACAGCCCGGCAACCAATGGCGTATGTGAGTCAGAGCGAAAGGACTTCGCTGAATGAAAGTATGTGTGATTCCCCGACAGCAGTCCGCCGTTTATTTGTGAGTTGTAAGCTTAAAATCGTAAACAATTGCACAAAAATGTCGCGTTTTAAGGCTGAAAGAGAATATTGATGTCGTGGAAGTTTGTAATTTGATAACAATGATTTGGGCGAGTTCATTAACATTGATAGCAATGTGCTATTAGAAGATGATAGTGACCCCATTCCTACCGATTATGTAGTCCAAACTGAAATCACATCACTATCTGACGACTCTGATGAAGAAGTTGAATGCAGTAATCAAACAAATGTCACCAATTATCAACAAGTCAGTTGTATGGTAAAGGATAAGAGTATGCAAAGAATAGAGGAGACTCTACAGTAATGGAATTGTTGTCAGACTTGGAACTACATTTTCTAGATTGCAAGTATAAAACGCAAACACGTCAAACTACGTTATTAGATTACTACATCCTAACTAAAACTAGTGTATTTTTGTTAAGTTATGTTTATTTGTACAGACATATACAATACATAGTAATAATTTTGCATTTACATATTACCTAATAACAAATTTCCCATGGGCGGACACCTCTATTAGGCGGTCACCTCATTTAGACGGTCCCGTATAGGTGTCCGCCTCAGAGAGGTTTCACTGTATATCAATTTAATGTTTTGCAATTTCCCTTAACTCAGGAGGAAGTAATCTTCATTGTGTCGCGTTCAGAAGATTTCTTCCCTTGAAAGGTAAAAAAAAACATCAATGATTTATAATTTCCGCTTATTTAAATAGAGATTTTTTTTTAAAACTTTTAACAGTTGCCATTTTGAAATAGCTTGACAGAATCGCGCTAAAATTTATGAGCATACTGTACGAGATATTAGCTTTCAAATGATGTATCACAAGCTGTATGTTTGTATTTAAAAAAAAGATCGATGTCGTCATATCTTTGACAAATGTCTATAAAAAAAACAAACGAATAACGTCAAAATGTGAGCATATATGAAACTAAATTGACGTGTCCGAGCGTTTTCCCCAAAATATAGAGGTTACGGCTATATTAATTTTATTCCGGACTTCTGGGCAACCCTGTATATAAAGTGTTATTAAAAACTCAATTGTCTTCAGGAAAGCTTTTTCTAAATCTTTATTTGAAATATTTTCTTAACAAAATAATGGTGTATAGTTCTTGGGCACATCGAGCACGTCACTGTATATGACTTGGAACAATTTTTACAACGAAAGTGATCTTAAAAAGTGAATCCATTCAAAAAAAAGTTCCATATTCCTTCGATCACGATGATCCGTACCTAAAACAGAAGCCAACAACCGGCCGAAATTTATCGGTTTTGTCTGCCGTTCGGACAGATGCATTCCGGTTCGTAGGACCGCTGTAGCCGGGCAAAAAAACCGCCCGTGATTTTCGAACACTTAACAACACTATGAAATATTTATGCTACGTGATGCCGTGTCTTATCTAGAGCAATTTAGAGCGAGCCTTATGAGGCCAATTAAAGCAAATATATTTTTTGCTGTTGTGCCGACCAGCAATTTGAAACTAAATAATATACAGGATGTTGCCTATGGTCATAAGTACGGGGTACGTCAGGGTATACAGGGTGATTCACGACGAGCGTGCATTTAAATATTATGGAGAACTACTGAATATATGTTCCTGAAACTTTGGGGATTTGGGTTTATCGATATGCTATCTTTAACTAAAATATTGACATGTTTCTGTCATTTCCGGTTATACCGGAAGTAGCTGCCAACTTTCGTTTTTTAAATACAACATGGTAATTTTTATTACATTTTTCGATTAAGCATTAAATACTAAGCACATTTTATAGAAAATGTTTTTGTCAGACTCTATTAGTTTTTGAGATATCTGGACTTTTTGTAATTATTTGGCAAATGCATGACGATGAAATATTCCATATAATTTTTTTACCTTAGCGCTTGGACTAAAAATTTTTTCTCACCGAATAGCTAGAAGATCATCAAGTCTCAAAAACATTTCAAATTCGGCATAAAATGTACAGGGTGGTCACAATTCAAGCCTCATTGTGAAAGAATTCAACCATTAAAAACTTTCTTATTTTAAATGGAACACCCTGTATATTTTTATTTAATTTGATGACAAATTAGTTGTTCTTTATAAATAGTATTTACTGTCCTATACCTATATCAAAGCGTTTTCTCAAAAAATCCAATTTTATTCCGAAAATACTATTTGTTCAAGTGTGCTCTGAAAACAATTGTACTTAGGGGCTATATACTGATGTCTATACGGAGGAAAAGTGATTGATTGCTTGAAAATACAATATTCTAAAGTGATTCTTAATAATTTATAAATAAAATGCAGTTGATTGTTTTAAATTTAATGGTTTAAATGTTATTTTTTTAAAAATAGCAAGGAAACAAGTTTATAAACTTTAAATTCTTTAATTAAAAATGTGCTTGAAAATTATACCTAATATCTTTTGATTATATTTTTAAAATATGTTCGAAATGATTGCCATGTACTTCCAAGCATTTATGTATTCTTTTCATCATGTTATTTCTTGTAGCGTTCCTAATTTCTTGTGAGAGATTGAAATGCTGCCTTCACCCTTTCAATTAGATTTTCCTTCGTGGTGATGGGACGCGCGTAAACTTTATCTTTAATGGTTCCCCAGATGAAAAGTCCAGTGGAGTTAAGTCTGGCGAACGAGCTGGCCAGTGGAAGGGACCTTGGTTTGCAATCCACTGGTCATGAAAAAGTCTGTTTAGGGCAGTCTTAACAACTTGGACGTTGTGTGCTGGAGCCCCATCGTTTTGATACCAATCACTAATCCTCCGTATAGACATCAGTATACAGCCCCTAAGTACAATTGTTTTCAGAGCACACTTGAACAAATAGTATTTTCGGAATAAAATTGGATTTTTTGAGAAAACGCTTTGATATAGGTATAGGACAGTAAATACTATTTATAAAGAACAACTAATTTGCCATCAAATTAAATAAAAATATACAGGGTGTTTCATTTAAAATAAGAAAGTTTTTAATGGTTGAATTCTTTCACAATGAGGCTTGAATTGTGACCACCCTGTACATTTTATGCCGAATTTGAAATGTTTTTGAGACTTGATGATCTTCTAGCTATTCGGTGAGAAAAAATTTTTAGTCCAAGCGCTAAGGTAAAAAAATTATATGGATTATTTCATCGTCATGCATTTGCCAAATAAAATAATTACAAAAAGTCCAGATATCTCAAAAACTAATAGAGTCTGACAAAAAAGATTTTCTATAAAATGTGCTTAGTATTTAATGCTTAATCGAAAAATGTAATAAAAATTACCATGTTGTATTTAAAAAACGAAAGTTGGCAGCTACTTCCGGTATAACCGGAAATGACAGAAACATGTCAATATTTTAGTTAAAGAGAGCATATCGATAAACCCAAATCCCCAAAGTTTCAGGAACATATATTCAGTAGTTCTCCATAAAGTTCTAATGCACGCTCGTCGTGAATCACCCTGTATATTCTTACGATATTTCAAGAAAAAGTTTCTACACGAAAAAAAGACTATAGTAAAATTATTATTGTAAAATTTCCTAGAAAATATAGCATTAATTACATTTTTTATTGGCAATCGATACCAAAATAATATTGTAAACATAATTTACAAAAACCTATAGTTAGGATCTAATAAATTTAGTAAAATCAAGTAAATACTAAAATATATTGTAAATTTTACAAGGAAAGTATCTGCATGGAACAAACACTATAGTAAAATTATTGTACGATTTCCTATAAAATATTGTATTACACGGCTATAATATTTACTGGTAAAGATTGGGAAGAAGTTAAAAATAAGACAATATAAGGTTTTAAATTGGTTAAGAGTTGGTTGGAAACTTATAAACTATCAATTAATCTAAATAAAACAAATTATATAGCTTTTTCATTAACAAGGGCTGGTCATTCCAATTTTACAGATATCACTATCGGTAATGATAGAATTGCTGAAGTAACCCACACAAAATATCTTGGTGTGCTGGTTGAATAATTTAAGAAGTCGAGTCCACATATTGACTATGTTTCTAATAAAATACGTAGACTCATACACATAATTTACATATTAAGGGAATTTCTAAATGAGAAAACATTGGTGATGGTTTATAAAGCATTTGTGGAGTCGCTAATACGATATGGAATAATTGTCTGGGGTGGTGCCTATGGCACAGTACTTAATAAGTTAAATATAACACAAAAATATATTCTTAAAATTATATTTTTTAAAAATAAGAGATTTCCAACAAATTTATTGTTTTCGGAGGAAAGTTAAACTATGTAGATCACTCTACCGAAACAAGGACTAAATCTAATAACAAATTTAAATTACCAAAAAATGTAACAACCGCCAATAAAAAGTTTATGGATTATACAAACCCAGATAATATAAAATCAATTATAAATATAAAAACTTTTAGTAAAAAGTGTAATCAGTACGTTTATCGGAATATAGAAAAGTTTTCAATACTTTTTCAGTAATTCACTAAATCAATAAGGATTGTGGGCATGTTTCAGTAACGTGTGTCACATAGAATTATAATATAGATAATATAAATAAAAATACAATATAATATATGCCTAATTTTAGATTTCGACACATACGGGTGTTTTGCACCTAGGTGTCTATTATTGGTTTTTGCTATTCATAATATTATAAAGACTGTTTCACGAAAAATGGATATAACTTAATGACTGCAGTAAAAGTACCTGTGGCCATCCCATTATTTATGACCGTTTGTTATTATTATGTGGAAAGGACCGGCTTGTAATAATTATAATTAAATATAGGCACATCAGGTAGGTTAGGTTGCTTAATTTATATTTAAATATATTTTTGTGGTAAAATTTGTTAGTTTTTGAGGAATGGTTCAAGAATTGTCTTTTACCAAACATTCCTCAGAATAGCGTGATAGTAATGGACAATGCGAGCTATCACAGTCGCCAATTACATAAAGCTCCAAGCTCAAATAATACAAAATTGGAGATTCAGAACTACATGGCGGCGAATGATATATATTTTGAAGAAAGTTATAAAAAAAAGTGATCTTTTAGACGTATTAAAGACATTTTGTATAAAAAAAAGTATATGTTTGTGACACATTAGCAGAAGAAATTGGACATACAGTGCTACGGCTACCACCCTATTATTGCATTTTTAACCCCATAGAGCATGGCACCAGTTAAAATCACTGGTTAGGTCTGAAAATATTTCTTCGACTTTAAGTTCTAGTGTTGTAGAATTAATACGAAAATGCTTTAATGATATTCCACCAGGTAGTTGAAAAAATTCAGTACGTCACGTAATAACTATAGAAAATTATAATTAATTTTGATGAGGATAGCGATAGCGAAACAGAACTATCTATAGAATGACATTATAAATGTAAATAAATATGACTAGTAATATATTTCATTTGATTACATTAATATAATCATATCATTACTTGTTTTCCTTAGTCCGTCCCTTCATACTTCACTTGTTTATTGCCAAGCTCTTGTCGACACAATGGGACCGACCCAGGAAATCATTAAGTCGTATCTAAATTTTGTGAAACGTACTGTACACGGTATTGAAAAAAGTTCGGTACCCCGGAATAACTCCGGTGCATCGCATTGCAGCGGAAAATATCTGGGGAAAATCAAGTTTTATCCCGGAAATACTCTTTTTCTCTGTCTTGTACTAAAAAATGCCCGTGGAAAAAGTTGGTTGTATTCCATTTGAAAATCTTAACTTATCCCCACCCGCGCCCGGGTGTTGATGGAGTGTGGGGTGGTTTAAATTGCAAACTATTCCTCCTTCAAAACCAAACAACTTTTTCCCTAAACATTTTCCGCTGCAATGCGATGCACCGGAGTTATTCCGGGGTACCGACCTTTTTTCAACACCCTATATATTAAAAATGTTAAAATGTTAAAAAATAAATGTTAAATGTTATTAATTACAATTAACATTTTATTAAATTTTACAAAAAGTTCTAGTAAATTGTACAAAAATTGTCATATAAATAATTTACTAAATATTTTTGTAATTTTTACTAAAAATTTAGGTTAAAATTTTGGTCCTTCTTAATAAAAGTTATTCCAGTCATATATCGAGACATTACTGTTATTATTCCTTTTACTATTTTTATAGTAAACTTAACTAAGTTTTTCTTTCCGTATAGCGAACTTTTTTATTGTTAAATTATGTTGGCAATCGTTTCTGCATCGTCTAAAGTCCCAAAAACCATTAAATAGTGGCTCTGGTCAAAAAAAATTACAAAATGTCTAAAACTTCCGATATAACCCTCGTTTCGCATCATTATGTAAGTTTTGTAAAACTTCGGCAGGTAGATAGATACAGACAATGTAATTTAATTGAAATATTACGCAGAAGGAATTAACATTTTGGAAATTTAGCAATTCCTAATTAAAGTTCTATTTAGCACCTAACTGTTGTTGGTATATTAATGAAATAAAGTAGCCCCTAAAGGCTTAAAATAAAAATTATCCAAAAGTAAATTAAATTACAATTGCGAAATCCCGATGTAAGAATGGCTAGCCCTAAGAAACATTAAGATTGCGTTAAAATTGTTCTGTTTTAAGGGATAAGTTACCCACAGCTGTATTCATTAATGGGTTTAAATTTTCAATGGAGGGCTTAAAATTGCAAAACTGTAAGAATAAGTACTTTTCTTTCAAATTTATAAATTAAAAAGTTTTTATAGAACTAAACTTATTTTTCCAACATCATCAACAAAAGAATATATTTTTTGAAATATTAGTACTCGCTATTAAATATCCTTTTAATGAAGTTATCTATTATTTCCAGAAGTTAAACTTAACATTGCTATTTTAAATAGAAAGCCCTGTATCTTTGCCGTTTTTCGGTTCTACGTAGTAATCTAAGTAACTCTTGTTAACAATTTCCCTCGCAATTTCCTATACAGACCTAACAACCCCGAACAAACCAGAATATGTCGGCAATCTGCCGGGTTCAGATAGAACACTTAAAAATAACAGGATAAGTCCTTATACATACCTTCTCTAAATTTTCTCAAATTTTTAAGTCTTTAATTGTAGTAGTCACAAAGTAAGGTCAAATTACCTTCGACATGTTTGTTTATATAAAATTCCTTTGATGAATTTTATCGCAGAAACTGTTGGAGATGGGTATATGAAATTATTAACAAAAGTCACTTGAAAAATATACAGGGCACTCTATTTAAAATAACAATGTTAAGACTACTTTCGGGGTATAACGGGAAGTGTCATAATATCCTCATTAAAAAATTCGACATCTTCTATAGCAAGTAGGTATCAATAATTCAAATACAAAATATCCTTGCCATGAATGACCCTGTTTAAGAGCACTTATCCTCCTCCACTAAGGTAAGAAGCTGTGACAAACTACATTGGATAGAATTTGTTACAATTTTAAATTTACCGTCGAACTATACTAGACTATATACATATCATCTAGAATTTTTCGAAAAAGAATTTTATTTTTGAAAAAATATACAGTCATTCTTGGAAGTATTGCATACACTATGAATAATCTTACTTAATTTCATAGCCTAAATGCAAAAAAATGTCACACACAGGTTTTCAGGAAAAATATCTAAAATCGCAACTATCTAAAGTGAATTGGGAACGTTTTGGATGATCAAAGGCAGATGAATAAGAAAAACGTCTTCTACTCCCTCGATGCAGCCGGCCAGCGCGCTGTCTCGTCGTGTCTTGGAATGGCGATGTTGTCTCATTGTTCAATAACAATGACTTATGCTTTTCCTCGGCGAAATTTCAAATCGGATCACGCGGTCCACTGATAAATAAAATGATAAAAGTTGTGACAGTTAATCAAACTTATTGAAAATTATCTAATATTACTTTTTTTCTTTAATTTAGGAACACGAAATTTTTCATATTCATTATGCTGAAAAATTTGCCTCTTTGTATAAAATAATATAAGGTAATTTTTGATTTACCTGTCGACCAGCCAAATAGACTGCTAACCCCCCCCCCCCCCCCCCCCCAATTCAGGACGTCCGAGTCCTTAGGAAATTTTAATACCTTTATAATTTTCTTCGTATTCTGCTATTCAGACATTTTATGGTAGAAAAATAAGTTTTAAATAATAGTTTAATAATGCCCTAAATATGCAGGTTGGGTACCTTTCCCCTGAAAATGGTACTATTAATTATTGTTGCCATGGATGACATGGATTAGGTATAGGATTAAGAGGATTACAATTTGCATTTTGGGGTTATTAAAATTTTGGTCATTAAACTATGAATATCTCTGAGATCTCCATCACTTTTATATGAATTGTACGAGACAGAGTAAAGTCTAGTCTCGGGATTTTAAAAATGCAATTTGCTGGTAGTTTTTATATTAATGGGATATTTCAAGCTAATACGAGATTCGATGTATCCGTTTGTATTTCTCGTTATACAGGGAGGAACAGAAAATCCAGGCGTGCATTACACAAGTGAAAGTAATGTAAAACAACTGATATGTCCTTATACGATTTTCATTTGTTAGCGTAATTACAAATAATCAATGTTTGATACATTCACGTTTTTTTATCATATCGTTCTTTTAATGAATGTCCAAAAATATCGCCATTGACCTCTAATAGTATATTATGATACAAGTTTCATAATACATTATCTTAGAGCACGCGTTTAATTTAGAAAACGATCCGCGAAGCTGGGAGTTTTCTAAAGTACAAGTGCTCTAATTATCTTATGAACCGTGTATTTTAGAACACTTTTCCATTTGGGTCTTTATCTGAAAAATTTTAAAAAATATAGTAGATTTTTTCCATTTGAATTAATATTTTCCTTTTGGGTTGGCAATACTTTTACAATTTAATAAAATGTTACAAGTATCAAATATGCCATGATAGAAACAATTGAACATTAAAAATAAATATATTATTAAAGTTAATAAAGATGAGTCAGGAAGAAAGTTGTACTCCGTCAGAAATACGAGAAATTGCAGAAAATAATCTAGAAAAACTTTTAAAAAGAATGTGCAAAAGTTATGGTGCGAGCAGAACAAAGTTCAAAATATTGAACAAAATAATAAATAATACTATGGAACAAAATATTGTGTCGACACAGAATCTGACAGGAATAACAATTAATGCCCAGGAAATGTTTACAGTAACTATAAATATGTATCATACTATATTGAATTAAAAATAAAAATAGTATTTATTGAATAAAACTTTAGAAATAGAGCATAAACTGGAAGATATGTCTATAATTTTTAGGTTATGTTGTTTTATAGTTGTGACTAGAAATTAGTTGACGGACACCGTCAGCATGTTATATATTTTCGAGTATAGGTAGTTCAGATAAATATCTAATAAAAATGATTTATTTGCAAGGTTAAAGGTTAGTATTTTAAAGTTTTCTATAAAAAATTCCTGTCGAATTCATAATGCCTAGAAAACTAATTTCAACGAATTCGAACCCTACTTGTTGCCAACATGAAAAAAATTAAATTTCAGTTTTATAAAGTGGCAAGTTATTCAAATTTTTTGCATTTCATAATGTAGCCATGATGAAACCCAAATAGAAAAACATTATCTGCTTCGTCTACGATGGACGCCTGTTGCTCTCCTGATTGCTTCATGTCTTTTTTAATATATCTATTGTTCCTTATACGTCGAATTAGTGCAAATTAACGACTTTTACTTTTAAAACTTCATTTTCAACCAGCCATATAAATAAAAGTCATTATGTTTGTTGTTTGATGAGTTGAAGGTGTTCCATCCTGTTGATAATACAAACCCGAACATGTAATTTTTTAATACGATGATTACTAGATAAGTCAAAAATGACGCATTTTAAACACATTATATTGCACACAATAATGCTAATATTTTTACGCCCTGTATAATAAAGGCAGAACAATACTATTTTTAGATAGCTGAAAAAGAAGTTTTTTTTGATCGACGTCGATAGCATGTTTATGAATAAAAAAAGATTGAATAAATACATTACTAATTTACGAACAAAAACAAAAAGAAAAATTCACAGGTTTAATAATCTCCTTATCGTCAACTGAAACTGTCATAAATATTCTAATTTGTCAAAAAAAAAACAACAATATGGGAATAACAACCAATGCAAAAAAGCCTTATTGAACAAAAATACTGTACTGTATCGAGGTGGAAAGTGTATTAGACAGAAATGTCAAATAACCGGAGGTGGTAAAATAACGTAGGTAATAATACACATCGAGGTGGCAAATATCATTTTTTGAATATAGTTTTAATGCCACTAAACAATATATTAGTTTAACAACAGAAACAAAAAAGAAAAATGAAAAATCAGATGAGGAATTTGATTTTGCTGCTACTCCACCAGAAATTTGAGAAGCAGCAAAAATAATAGAAGAAGATCTTCTGCCAACTAAAAGCCGCCCGAGATATGACAAGGCATATAACTGTTTCAAAGAATGGTGTACGGGAAACAAAGTTCAAAATCCTGGTTCTGAGTCGGCGCTATTAGCTTATTTTAGTCAAAATGCCAAGACAAAGAAGTATCAACGATTTGGTCACAATATTCAATACTGAGGACTACTTTATCAATTAGGGAAAAAGTAGACATGCATATTTAAACACGCAAAGATATTAGCATTTTTAAAAAAGTGTGTCAACTTTCCACCTTTCAAAGATAGATGAAATGTCATTATTACATGCATGGTTGTAAATAAACATAATTTTTTATGCGATTGTGTCAAAAAATTACGTTCTATAGATTAGATATTTGGACGAAAAGGTTACCTTTTCGATAAGTTATTGATTATTGCGCTGTTAGCTAGGCAACACTTTTCGTCCCAGGCCAAAAAGAGTTTTTCGGACGCTTCTATTGTTATATCCATTGATACGCATATGACAGGTTTCATTGTTAGCTGAAGAGCGACAAATTATTGTGCAAGAAGAAATATATTTGCTACTTTATTTCTAGATTATTTTAGAACTGGCAATCGGATAAAAAATAATGTATGCCATACGGACAAAAAATGTTTTTCGGGCTATGCGGGTTGCCGGCCGGAATACTACATTTTTCGTCCTTATAACATAATATACTGTTATTATGAAAATAACAAATTCTTTATTTATCAATCATAAAGTCTGTAAATGCCAGTTTTAAAATAAAATTATTTTATAGTAATTCGCAATTACTAATTATCCAAATATAAACTGTAAATATTTCCTAAAATTGTTAAAATTCTACCATAATAACCACGTGCACCAATCAAAGGGATTAAAATAATTTAACCATCTTCTATCCAGGTAAGCTATACAAGAGACAACAATAAAATACCATTTAAATAATTACATGACCTGTCTCGACCCCTGATTAAGGATGTTATTAATTACAATGTAGGTACTTTCGGGTAGAAAAAATAAAGGTCCAACATTTTAATAGAAATAACTCAGTTCTGTTTCAAAGTCAGTGGAAAACGGTTTACGCGAAAAAACTTTTGACTGTTATTTAAAAAAAGTTTTTCTATATAATTTTTGGAGATACGTCTTATGTTTATAGCTTGAACAAATTGCTCTACCTATTAGGATACTGAACTAATATTTTCAATATTCCATACTTGAAAATACATATTGTCTAGTGATACCAATTCGTGATAAGTGTATTTGTTTTGTGATAAGTGGCAAGAAGTAATTAACTATGGGCAGTTACGTGACGAATGTGCTAAAGAAAAAGGCCAAGCAGATGCATATTGGATACGTGAAATTAAAAAGGGACAAAACAAGTAAAAAATGGAGAAAAAATGAGAACTGTGATAAGTCGGGTTTATATGAAGGTAAGTTTATTTTAATAATGAATAGTCATTAAATATTGCGGCTATACATATATGGTGTTAAGGAAATGCTTCATATTGAATAAACTACTCAAAAATTAATAGGGGACTGAAATTTTTTTAAATCATTTTGAGGATAAATATTTTATACCACACATATGGATAGAGAATTCTGTCGACTTTGATATGGCCCTAATTTATTATTAAAAAAGGGCATGTTTCGGTGTTATACGGGGGTGTTTTAGAAAGCATTGTAAATTTCAAAAATCTTTCATGTGCTACAAGATTTGGTAATATGATTTCTGACTTAAATCAAAGTCAACAAAATTCTGTATCCAGCCCTGGAAGTAACCCTCAATGATTTCTATGTAATAAAACGTGTATCCTCAAAAATATTCAGTTCAGTTCTTTTTTGAGTAGTTTAAACCGGTAAATCCTGATATGAGAACAAATCTGCTGAAAAATAATCATAAGCGGACTACTGAATGCGTTTTGTGTATGGGATTTTTTTGTGAACACCCATGACGTCAATTTATTTTTTTTAAATTTTTATCATGATATTTATTGTTAGATCGATTTTAAAAATCTCTAGCCATTCAATGGTTTTTTTTGCGGTTTATAAATATCGTTGTGTAATGCATTTTGAAGCAAGAGTGTAATATACAGTATGTCCACGGATTATTGAGTTAACAAGAAGGCACCTTTTTATTCCATATTTTTGTAGTACAAAATAGGACTGGCGTCGACTAATTGTGTTTAAAATAGCGAGTTTCATTCAGGGTGTTGCAAAAAAGGAAAAAACCAAAAAATTGCAAAAATAAATACACCCAGCAAAGGATGAACGTAAAATATTTTTTATTTTAACTGAAAGTTCATCAAAACTGTTTCGTACGTCATTCGGAAGGATTTGTGTTATTTTAGACACCCTTTATGTTGAAACCCAAATTAGTTGACGCCATTCATATTTTTATTACAAGCAAACATTTTTATGAAGAATAACATTTTGTCGAAAAATACAAAATAAAAAAAGTTTTTAATCTTGTTAATCAATCCGTGGACATACTGTATATATTATTGTTAGATTTCAATAAAAAAATACAACGCAAAAAAAAGGCAGAATTTATTATTCAATTATTAATTTCATTGAACAATACTAATTCTCTTAATTTAAAAGGCAACTAGAACGTAAACTTTTAGAGAACCGTGATTTGAAGCGACTGTTTTAGTTTAGTTAATAGTATTTTACACTAAAAATTGCCTTATGAAAAATATTTGTTAGTTTTCATTCAATTGTTTTCAAATATTGAAAATTTCTTTCTGAACAACATTTTTGCTATATATATTTTTCAATTTCTGGCCAACCCCCTAAAGAGGAGCGTCACTGTTTAATGATTTTTGGGATTTCCGATGATGCAGAAACGATTGCCAACATCTGAAAAAATGACAAATATTTGTTCGGATTTTTTAATCAATATTTTCAAAAGAACATTTCTTTTAAATAATGGATATAATGTCATTTTTGCTATATACAGGGTGTTCCTAAATGACGTGCTGAAATTTCAGAGTGGGATTCCTTAGGTCATTTTAAAAAGAAAAGTTCATATGAACATAATAATATGTGTGAACAAGGTGATGAATTTTAATTTTTTGAAATGGTTATTTTTTAATATCTCCGAAAGTACTTTAGAGTATTTTCAATTTTGGCATGTGTTAATAGGATATAGAACCACAAATTTTAGTTAGAAAAGTTATTCAATTGTCCATTTTTTTTTCATTGTATTCATTCAATTGTTCCACCAGTGGCGTCCCTGCAAACATGTCCTTTGATATTTTTTACAAAAAAGATGGTACGCCACTGACATTTTTCCATGTGGATATTTTGTTTATATTTTTTGTGATTGGCCTGGTCAATTCTACATGATCTCTCTTGAATTTTTCTCGTCAGACAACGTTCTTGATTAAAACCACTAAATTCATATAGAAACTCTTAGTTTATCATTAATTATTTTATCAATGTTAATAATAATGAGTTTCAATGTGAATTTAGTGGTTTTAATGAAGAACTGTGCGTCTGACGAGAAAAACTCAAGAGACCGTTTTCATGTAGAAGTGACCAGGATAATCGGAAAAATGTCAGTGTCGTACCATCTTTTTTGTAAAAAATATCAAAGGACATGTTTGCAGGGACGCCACTGGTGGAACAACTGAATAACTTTTCTAACTAAAATTTGTGGTTCTATATCCTATTAACACATGCCAAAATTGAAAATACTCTAAAGTACTTTCGGAGATATTAAAAAATAACCATTTAAAAAATAAAAATTCAACACCCTGTAGCAAAAAATGTAAGCCGTTGCGGACATATGTTGATATTCTTTTTAAAATGACCTAAAGAATCACATCCTGAAATATTAGCACGGTATTAAGGAACACCCTGTATAATTTTTAATTTCTGGCCAACCCCCTAAAGACGAAAGCAACTGTTTAATGATGGGATTTCCGATGATACAGAAACGATTGCCAACAACTTTTTATGAAAAATGGCAAATATTTGTTATTTTTTATTTAATTGTTTTCAAAAATTGATAATTTATTTCTAAAGGACATTTATTTTTAAAAAATGGATACTAAGGTCATTTTTTATATATATTTTTTTAATTTCCGGCCAACCCCCTAAAGACGAACGCTACTGTTTAAATGGTTTTTGGGTTTGTTTGGGTATTGTTGAATAATAAAAAGAAAAATTTAACAGTCAATTATTTTCTTCATGTCAAATGGTTTAATACGGTTAACTGGTGACACTTTGGAATTTTTAAAATCTTTTCTCCACGTTTTCAGTACGTATCAAACTGCAAAGTTGGAATTTCATTCTTTTTACCCTTAAAACCTTAAATGGGAAGGGCGGGTCAAGTGGCCCAAAATTTTAGAGGTCGTAAATTACTTTCCTATAATACCACAATTCATTTTGTTGTTTGGTTCATGTCAATACATGGATTTAATCTCACACAAATAAGAAATGATCCTGGTTATCAACTATTTAAATTTTTCTAATTTGCAATTAATTTTTGTAAAAAATGTATTGTGGATCACTTTAATATCCATCGTCTTATAATAGGTATTCCTAAAAACTTTATCTTCACAAAAAGACACTTAATCAAATCATAAATATTTATTGGTTTATGGCTTTGATAAATATTGTAAATTTATTTAAAAGGTCCAATATCGATTATTAATTTAAGAAACTAATAAATAATAATAATAAACCATAGAATATTAAAAAATATTGAATATCCGTGAATTCAAAAGTTCCAGTTTTTCCGACATTTTCCTAACTTTAATTTTAAACTGATATTAACAGGATTCCGGTGTAACTGTAAACGAGTTCTCTTCCCAAGCGTTTATTCTTGTTTTAGGAAAAATGTCGAAGGAAAAAATACTTTGTAATAGAACTAGATCTCGCGGAAAGTCTATATTTTTTGTTTCGGAGGATTTTTAGATTTAATTTTTTTTACTGCTCCATATAGATAAATGATGGACTTTCCTCGAGTTGTTAAAATTTAGTCTTTCGTTAAAAAAACATTTTTTTAAATGTACCGTTTTCATAGGAAGCGAAAACTCCGTTTTTCAGCGTAGAGAATTGCAGTATAGACCCCGATTACGTGCAGTCTCTTTCTTCCGATTATCGTTGTTTCTGTCGGCGTACCGATTACGGGCGGACGCTCGACGTATTCTTCTAACTGCAAGGGAAGATTCAATTCGCCTCGTGCCTTCAAAGCGCGAAACGAACAGGGGTCAAATCGTAGATTTCGAGTGACTCCGGCATCCTCTTAAGTTTGGGCGTCTAAATAATTACATTCAGTGCGCCTCAACATATTTCCTGTGGTCTTTCATTTATTTTTTAATTGCAGCTGAGCCATCTGAAGAACTGTATGAAAACTTAGCCTTCATTCCTGACTGCGAAATAGATAGCAACGACAGTGACTTCAACCGCAAGAAACCCAACAAATTTTCGTTATCCATCCCATGCTCTTCGAAGAATTCCTCAAATGATTCCCACGACAATTTATTGGAGTCGCCTTGTAGCTCGTTAGACAGTGGTATATCCAGCACACCTCCAGGTTTTAAAAAGCTGAAGAAACTGCAGTTTTCAGCCGATTCAGATGAAATTTACGTATTTGAACCGAACACTTTAGAAAAAAGTTCTTACCGGGAACCTTCGTTAAGTGGACAGCAAATGGATCCCCGATTGTATAAAACGAAAGTTTACGAAGGCCCTACAGCTGAAAAAGTGAAAATTGTTAATCAAGCCTTAACAGACCGAAGTAATATCAGCGAGTCAACCACTAAAATCCCTTTCAATCACCTAAGACTTAAACAATCAATAGTATCTCCTAAAACTTACCAGAGAACTTCTAAAAGGACGTATAAAACGGCTGGCTCAAATAGCTTCCTGGGAAATTTTGCTCAAAGAAGTAGTCAATGTGCAACGCCTAAAAAATCAGCTTATGTTAAGAAGCAAAACTTGGATAAATCAGATATTTCTTTACGTCCTCTTCTAAAGAGTCCTCCAGAGAAGCCGCCAAGGACTGCCAGGGATTTGAGGAAAGTTTCTCAAGATTTGCCGCGTGTGAACGCATCGCAAAATAACGCTAATAACAATGAAGCCAAGTGGACTTCTCTTAGTTACGATTTAAGGGTCCCCAAAATTGATGAAAATGGGTATTCCATTCCGTTTGACATGAAAAAGAACCATCAAGAGATGTCAAGTAGTCCATTTAGGGTAAGATTTATTCGGTAGTTAGCTTATTTCTTTTCTCTTGGATATTTTGTTGGAAGAAATTCTTTCTTACCTACCTAAGAAATGAGGACAGTACGTGATTATTCATTTTTCTTTACAGAAACTCTCTTCAGGGAGCCAGGAACCTGTATATGCCGAAGTTGTTAAAAGATCTTCGAGAAATGCAGAAAAAATTGTATCATCCTCATCTACAGACGTTACTAAACATGTTTACTCCCTAGCGACACCAAGAAACGTCAAAAATATACACATGACTTCTACAGAAATTCAATCTCTAAGTACCACTGAGAATTCATACGCAGAAAATATACAAAACTCAGAACATCTAACCAGTTCCTCAGTATCTCCTATTGCTGCAGTTGAATCTCCAAGCAATAACGACATTTTGTTAGAAGTATTTAAAGAACTCAATATGACCCACAAAACCAATAGATCCTTTAAAAAGGGAGATATAACTCACGAACATGAATGTCATAATAAGAACAAAACGCCCGAAGAAGTTTGCCTAGAGGAGAAGTTTGTGGTTAACATGTTTCAAAGTAGACCGTCAAAAAGGTGGGAGAAGCATATTAGAAATATGGACAGACACAGTGGTAATCAAGATGAAAATTTTAATAGAAACGTATCTACTAGGCTAAGTCTTGATTCAAGGAAAGGTAAAGCCAAATGTTTTGAGAACAACGTGCGAATTATTAAGAATAATTTCATGGATGTAGACAAGGAGATTGAAAAGTTGGAGAAAGAGGCTAAGGATTTAGAACGTGTTAGCAAGGTAAGAAATTCCTGTCATTGATAATAATTTTTTAGATAATAACAGTTCTAGTTCTTCATTCTTTATGGAAGAATGTCAACGTCCAGTTTTACTGTGAAGCCGGTTCTACAGATTTAACAGTTAGACCAGAAGTTAGGAATGTGCAAACCGTTTTCAGTCAGGAAGAAAACTCGAACAAAAATTCTTCTTTTCTTCACTAATTCCCCGCTCTCTATTTCGCGTTGCACGACGTCGATCTATTCTATATTTTTAATTACAGAAAATCGAAAAAGAACTTCAACGCATGGACCAACAAGACAACGAAGCCTACTCCAGAACACTCGAAAGAGAAAAACTACGAATCGAGAAAGAGATGAACAAGTTAAACAATAACGTAGACGAAACCTCAATAAAACTAACAAATAAATCAAAACGGATTGAAAAGGAACTCGAGCAAATCAAGTCGGATAGTACAGAAGACTACAACAAATATAAAATGTTGAAAAAATCTAGAGATATTGAATGTTCTAGAATGACCCAGGCGTCAAGAGCATTGGAGGAAATTAAGAATAGGAGGGGTAGGAAGGACTGGTTGGAGGTGTTGGTTGCTGAGAGGACTTTGTTAGAGACAAGTAAGTTCATTTCAAGATCCTTTTGTAAGATTAATGTATCATTACCTGAACTATTTTTAATATTAATTTGTTTTCAGGTGAAAAAGTTCATGTTCTAACCCAACAAATTCGAGACAGCACTTATACTACTATTCCAGAACCACCCCTACACAAGGGAACTATCCACCTTTCGGATATCAAATTCCCCTTTGCCAAAGAATTTCGAGGAAACACCAAACGGGAGAAACACCACACGGATTTCTTCGTGATGACTCTTTCATACGGAACTCAGATTTTCGTTTCTGAATTTATCACTGGCGAAAGTGATCCTCTAAGTTTCTCGAGGAATCATATTTTCAAAAATGTGAAGCCCGATTTTGAGATTAAGGTTAAGCTGTTCCACGTGAGGTTGAGAACATCTGATGAATATTTTTGGGTAAGCATCTTATTGTTAATAACTGATTATTGTGCTTGTTTACAAAATTCTACATCATTTCATAGATATTAACAGGCAAAAAGATCTAGTACCGGTGTGAAAACATAAAATAATATTGTTTTTTTTTTTTGTTTTAAGGAGAAGTTCCATTACTACCATCTCTGCCCCACATCCCAAATCATCTACGAAGACCTTCTCACACACCAATTCCAGGAGAAAACAGTCTACATGACCTCCTTCAAGCTTTGTGCAGAAACCACTCTTACCAGGACGCACATCAATGACGTTACTGCCCGATTAGATACTAAACCCGAGGCCTTTGGCAAGTTGGATACCCAAATCGAGTTCAGTTTGAAATGTGAAGATGTCGACATAGTTGCCCGATTATCTGGTTTTCTCGATCTGGGTACTCTGTGCAGGGAAACGTATTTTTGGGAGAAGAAATGGTGCGTTCTCGATGGACCGAATTTGATGCTGTATAATTATCCCCAGGAAGCGGATTTTGGAAAACCGTTTGAACAAATTAATTTGGAGTATTGTTTTGGACCAATCATTACGAAGGTAAATAAGAATTAGTTCAAGTATTTTTGTATGGCATGGTGCTAGATGTTTCAGGTATTATGGAACAGTTCAACGTTGATTTAAAATATTTTTCATATTAAGAGATTTTTATATTAACAGAAAATTGTTTTTAAGAAGCGGCCTTCCAATAATCTTGGAAGAAGCAACATTTCAATAGATTCAGTTCATTATTCCATTGCTGCCAAATATACAGGATGATTTTTCTTGAATTCAATCTACACTACCATATTGTCCTACCATTTTTGTTCCATTTTGTCTAATATACTGTTTTCCTAGGTTGATAATTGCCCAAAAAGACGAAGCTTCCATCTAAAGACCGGACGACCGAATGACCTCACGAACATCGAAGACTCTAAACACACCCTCAAAACAAAGCCTAACTTTACATTAAGGAAGTTTTACTTTGCCGCCACAAATATGGAAGAATACCTGTCGTGGACGGTGGAAGTGGAAAAAATTTTAAACTCTTTGAGTGATTTTAAACAGTTAGCGTTCGGTGAGGAATATGCAGAGTATTTAAGGCATTGAGTGTAGTAACTTGTATATTTTGTATGTATATTTTCGTATCGTGACAATATGTAATTCTGATGGAGCTTTATCGAGTGCTTTAAAACATATTTAAACTGATTTTTAATGAATAATTATGTTTCTAGTATAAGGAATATAATTGTCACGTAAATTAATTTTCATTATTAAAAACTATCTAAGTACTGTACTTTAAAGTCATTATGGTGTAATTTATTGGATAATTTTGTATATCTTTAGTCTCGGCTGAATAGAAGGTGCTGTGTTTCTATATTCATTTTTATAAGTTTAACTTAACTTTTTGTTCTCAAAATCACTGTAAATTTGTATATCGCTATACAACCGATTTAACCTCAAATTCAAGATTTTATAGTTTATTTCAGCTCTTTATGACCTCTTTGTCAATATCAACATTGTTCATGAATTTATTAGATTTTAATTAGGACATTAATATTTATGTTTTATTTAATTGTGATTAAGTATATTTCGATTTAAATTTAGTCAATAGTTATGTAGTAATATTAATACGATGCCAAAATACATTTATTATAATATTTAGCTTAGGTATATTGTTTTTAAAATAATGTCACAGCGAAATTATAGGAAAAGTGCACTAATTCTACAATAGGCATGAAATATGAATAGGGGAAAAGTAAGGAATGTTTGAAAAAACATGTTTATTTCATAGTTGCTGCATGTACATATTAGTATATTTAAAATGTTATTTTCATTATGTAAATTGTAAATTTTTAAGATGCTCAGTTAATTAAGTAATAATAGTATCGTATATTTTAAAAATTATTGTATAAAATGGCAAGGGAATAAATATATTTAAAATTTAACACTGCATGTCATTTAATATAATCGAGACATGTTTGTTGCAATGCCCGTGACGCATGCTCATTACCCAATAAACTACATATTTGTTACTTTGGAATAACATCGTTTTATGGTATCTTATAAATTATAAAAATATTTGCATTTGTTTCTAATAAATTGTCCATGGCCTAATGTTATAAGGAATGTAAATTATTAAAAATATCGCATTTTTAGGTTCTCTTTGAAGATCAATATAAATAACTATCTATTTTTGTAAAGCCCAAAATATGCTTAATTAATTTAAAAAATAATATATAGGGTCTCCCATTAAATTTTAATATCTCAAAAACGAAACTTTTTAGAGAGAAGAGAAGAACTTTACGTGAAAATCTCTACCATGGTCAGTTTTTACCATTTTTATAAGTTAATGCGAAACGCGAACATTTTCATTATACAGGGTGTCAGCTAATTAATGGTACATGGAAAAACCGCAGACTCCTTACATTAAAATATTAGGATTTAATTATACTTACCTATATCCGCCAGTTGATATTAACTGAGATACAGGGTGTTAAAGCTAAAACTTCATTTTTGTTTTCTCTAAGAACCTTGTGAGGCACTAACGTTTTTTTACAAAATTTTGCAATTACGGTTTTTTAGAACGAGAAATTGATTTTTTTATGAAACTTTAATGTACAGTGTAGGGGGCGCTGTCTGCGGCATTATTTGCACATTTATTAGGTCATAACTTTTTGGTGCCTCCGTGTATTTTAATTTTTAATGAAATTAATACTTTTCTCACATTTATTACGTACGAAAGGTATACTAAGTTCAGGTCGACCAGAGTTACCGTTTCGGAGATATTTGCATTTAAATTGTTAGCGCGTATCTCAGTTAATATCAACTTTAGGATATAGGTAAGTATAATTAAATCCTAACATTTTTGGGTAAGGAGTCTGTGGTTTTTCCATGTACCATTACTTAGCGCACACCCTGTAATAATAACTAATATAACTTTAATTACCCCCCCCCCCCCCCCCCCCCCGTTTTCGAGGATGCTGAACACGGTGCTGGTGGATATTGCGTTCGACCCCTTCCAACCCCTCCACCGGCCAATACTCGCCCTTGAAAGGGGTGATTTTTTTTTCAAGTATCAGCGGCAAATATACATTTCCCCCCGTTTTCGACGACGCTGAACACGATGGCGACGTCAGAATTTCTCTTTGGGGTTGCGAAACCCCTCAAAACGGCCAAAAACCACCCCCCAGAGTTAAACGCGCTTCGAGAGGTTTCCCTGCAGAGAAGCACACTTTCCCCCCGTTTTCAAGGATGCTGAGAACAGTCGTGGTGTTGGATATCGCGTCCGACCCCTTCCAACCCCTCCCCCGTCCAATACTAGCCCCCGAAAGTGTCGAAAAATGGGAGACCCCGTACTTTCTATTTAAATCGCTAGTAATCAGCTCAAATCGAAGGTTCGCTACTTACTTTGACGCCACATCTTCCTCAACAAGGTGGCAATACATTATTAAAGTTGTATGTATTCCTTGCATCTTTTACTTCAATATTCAATATATTGGCTATTTTTTCACGTGTCTTTTTGTCATATCTTTATTTTTTTTATAATAAATTCTATAATCTTTGATTCTTCTTCAACATCAGTCTAGTTTGGCATAATAACTTTATTACAGGCTTCATTTCAAGCATTCAAGCAATACTGATTGTTTAGCTTGCTAGTCGGTTTGCATGCAAATAAACTTGATCTTGAGGTAACCTCGTCCATTCGATGCAGTTGTGGTTTATTATTAATTAGAACCCAGCCAGATAGGTACTGTCACTTCCTGTAATTTACCTGTTATTACGAAAACAGTGGCGTAGGTTGAAACAGACGTTGATATCATATCATTAAAAAGTGGTACAAATGTCAAACCTTCAACCGTCAAATCTGAGAATTGACATTTTAACTTAACCTATAAATATTCTTGCTCATTTCGGCCTTGATTAGGTCTAGCCTCTCGTTTCGGAATGGATATTTAAAGAACAATGGTAAGTTTAATGAATTATGTTATGTCAAAATTAAAGAAACAGCCGCTGATGGAGTATTCTGGCGGTTGAAAATCAGTTGGCAATCGATACCTTCTGCTCTACAAACATCGAATTCTTGGTCAGATGTCACATATTTTGCTTCTGTGAATACTTTAAACTAACCGCGCATGCCTCGGGCGGAACTATTTCTGCCCAAGTAGCATTTTTAGACACATTACGGTAAATGTAACGTAACTATCGTTTCTGTTTCCGATCAAAATTGGAAACTGTTGGCAACAAAAATGGAAATATTTTCGAAACGTATACATTTTAAATGGCACATTTGTACGTGTTTCCAAGTGGTTGGTACTACCTCGCTGTTTCGATGCACAATCGGAACTTTTATCGAAAATGTTTCGAAAATGTTCGAAAATATTTCGAAACTGTTACTTTATCTGTTTAAATGACAGCATAAAGGGGCGGGGCTATGTTAAAGCATGCGCAACAAAATTGTTTCCAAGTGTGGCTGATATTGTATATGAACATGTCAAAATGGACAAAATAAGGAAACAAATAATTAGGATACCTTCACTGTTGTAAAATAAAAGGAAAACAATAATTTTGCCATGATGAATTCGTTATAAGTATATTTTATTTCATATACCTAGCACATAAGAACCAAAAAATCATTGTCGCAGTAAATTTTGTCGTGCAGTTTAGTAATTTGGCTTTATATTTTTAACGTACCCTCCATTTATTTGCATTTACAGAAAAAATTATAATTTGTCAAAAAAAATAAAAATTAAAATATTTTCAAAATTTTATTTATATCTTTTATAAATCGACTTAGCTAGGAAAATTGACCTTATGTAACAACTTTTGGCTTCCCAAAAGACGCAAATTCATTTCACAAAATGAAAGCAATATATTATTCTGGTCCGAAATCCAACACACAATTTCTAGTCTTTGGCTCCTATAATGTTTTGTACATCATGTACAATGTGTCGAAACATAAACACTGTTTCGATAATGTATCGACCGAGTGCGAAACAAACGTAGCTAAAGTAAATTTTACCGTCACGTTCGTTCGGGCGCTAAACATTTCTTCGGTGTACTTACATAACCTAAATATAAAATTCATATATTTTTTGAACCGTTTCTGTTCTGAACCCAAAACTAAAAATGTACTCCGTAGTTAAAACAAAGAAAAATATCGATTGGTGTTAACAGCTGTGCAAAAATTATTATGGCTATTATTATGGTTATTATCGTTATTATGGCAAAGTGATACACAGAAAAATTAAAGGGTTATTACGTGATGGTGAATGACAGAAAAAAATTATTATCTAATATCTAATCTTTACTTTAATAACTATTAAAGTTATATTCGTTGGACAAAACGACCTCGGGAAGGTCGTTCCACAAGGATGAAGTCCTCCAGATGAAAAAATTTTTAAATAATGAAGTTCGAGGAGTACTAAGCTTAACCACATATGGATGGGCGGCAGTGGTTCGTCGTGTATTTCTGCTATTCGTCGCTCTGAGATTGACGCCCAGCAAATTAATAGATGAAGCCAGTGGGATTGCGTGTCCGGCCATGACTATATCCGGTTCTGTAATTTTAACCTTTTTAGAGAAAACTGGATACCATTGTTTGGTAAATATTTCGAAGCAAAAAAAATCCCAATTTGTTTTGATCAACTTAATTCGAAAATGTATCCCTACAATTTGGAAGCGCATGTGTGTTACCAAAACTTTATAATTTTAACTAAAAATGTTTCGAAAAATATTTATCTTCGCTTGTCGTTAATGTATCGACACTATCGTTTGTTTAATATTTCGAAACAAGCACGTCTTTAGTGTTTCTAGTAACTGGATTCGAAAATGTGTCGCAAAAGTTTCGTAACATATATGTCTCGACACAACTTTATAATTTTAATCGAAAATGTTTCGAAACATTTCTCAGCAAAGAGTGTGTGTCGAATTTGTGTCTAAAAATGCTACTTGGGTGCAGCAGATTCTTTTATATTTATTCCATATCCCTACGCCATTGTCCTAATTAAAATAATAATAATATTTATTGCGCAACAACTTCAGAATGAGAAAAAAAGCGAGATGAATCAGATAAATGCAAAATAGGAATAATTTTCGCGGACTAATCGCTATCTAATTACCTGTTGTTTATACATTATTAGAAATATGCGTGAAAATCCAGTATGACTTGGTAAAAAGGTATCATGAATAAATTAACAGACGTCAAAATGTTATACAAGGACAAGCAACAACAGATTTTATACTACTTTATACAAAATTCCACGGTAAGAGATACGAAGTCGGTTAAATTGGGGTAAAGTTGCGTAATTAAGGGCCCAATAATATGCCCCAAATAAATCAAAAATACAGGCGCTTTCAAAATATTTGAAATATTTCCTATTTCTTACCGTTCCCGAAATCCCAATGGTGAAGATCGAATTTGTTACACCCTATATATCATTACATACTAAAAGTACTTTTTTTACTCGGAATTTTGCATTCGCTCGACTGTAAAATTGTAAAAAATAATTAATTTCTAATCCTTGTTATACAGTGTGTCCCAGAATATGTGAGCAATTTCCCGGGTTCAGATAGAACATTTAAAAATAAAAAGAGAAGTTCATATACATTTTTCTTCCTACGGCCCCCCTACGGAGATACGGGCCCATAACGAACGTCCTTGGAAATCGTTGAGTTTTAAATAATTTTTTAAGTACTAGGTGAAATTTAATAATTTTTTAGTATAATGTTTACTAGATGAGTCGACATTGAGTACCTTTTTTTCAGCTTAAGGTTTAGAGTATCAAAAAAATATATTATTGTCGTTCCTTCATCATACAGGGTGTAAAAAAGCATTTTTGTGTTACGTCTAGTCCGTCCCTGTCAAACTAAATATGCCAAATGTGTTTAAAAGGGCGAATTTTAAGGAGACTCATCTAGTATACATTATACTGAAAAATTATTAAATTACACCTAGTACAGGGTCTCCCATTTTCGATACTTTTATAGGGTTGTTAGTGCTATCAAAAAAGTAATGTACGTGTCATGTACTCTTTTTGGGCCAAACTTAAAATGATGAAATCAAAATTTGAAAATTTTCTCTCGTTTAAGAGATACGGGGGAAAATCAAAAAATTGACAATTTCAAAATTACCTTATATTTTCTTAGTTAAAAGAGATATGGAAAAATGTTTTATACAGAAGTTTCTTTATATTGATTGTTGAATAATTTGCCGTATTCAGAATAAGTATACGGGGGCAGGTAAAAAAGTTATCGGACCTATCCTAATTTTTTTTAAACAGGAACACCCTGTTTATTTTAATCTAAAAATATACTATTTTAATTTCTCCATTCAAATATACCGCGTGGTGCATCGTGGTTGGAAACATAGGAAATCCCATGCAAGTTTTAGACTGTCCAAATATTTGCTCCCCTGTTGACTTTAGAGCGGGGTTGTAAGGAGAATTTTTTAGGGTCTCTGTGTGGTGAGTGCACATGCGAAGTTTGAACAATTTTGGACAAGCCGATCTTAACTTATTTGAATAGTGTTGCGGCTGGGTTTTCATTGAAATTATTCAACAGGTAATTCTGCGACACCAGCATTGTGACTTGTCAACCTGTGATTTGTCATTGTCAAACGTAATTTGCAAACGGTAGGCTCTTTAAAAATCTTTGACAGATTCATTTTACACTGGAACTAACATTTTCGAATAAAACGAACATTATTTTCTAAACGGATCTTTTAATAGAAAACGAATTATTTTACTTACAATAGAACATATTAAATAGTATTAAAATCATCAAGAATTGCTAAAAGGGGAAGGAAATAAGAGGACGTTTAAAAATAAACAAATCGTTTGGAATATTGTTAATGCTTAATTAAATGTTCAAATAAACCGCCATTTGCTGCTAAACAATATCCTAAACGATCGTAAAATGCTCTCCGAACATTAGCGAGTTGGTACTGGGTAATTCTTTCAGATTGCATTAAAATTGAATTTTTTAACTGTTCTAAATTTTCAAACCTAACACTTTGATAAAGAAAATTTTTTAAATGCCCCCAGAGGAAGAAGTCGTTTGGTGAGAGGTCAGGAGACCTAGCTGGCCAATTAATTGTTGAATTTGGACCGACAACATGCCCATTAAAGGCATTATTTAGATATTCGCGTACCATAAGCGAATTGTGGGCCGGGCAACCATCCATTTGGAACCAAATCTCCTGATTTTCATCAGCGACTTCCTCCAATGCGGGTCCAATTTGATTTTGAAGAAGATCTAAATATGTTTGACCCGTCAGATTTCCATCAATAAAAAATGGTCCAATGATGCGATGTCCAAAAATTCCTGCCCAAACATTAACTTTCTGAGGGTATTGGGTTCGAGTGCATGCAAGACGATGTTCATTTTGTAGGCTCCAGTACCGATAATTTTGTATATTCGGCTCATTATTTAATGTAAATGTGCATTCGTCTGAGAAGCAAATATTTTGTAAAAAATATCTGTTGTTGTTAGCTCGCTCCATCATTTCAAAACAAAAAAGTGATCTTCGCTCTTCATCCCCTTCTAGCAATTCTTGATGATTTTGATACTTATATGAATGATATTTATGCTTTGTCAAAGTTCGCAGTACTGTGGTGTGATGTTTTTCTACCACTTGCCCGAGAGTTCTAGTGCTGATATTTTTATTTTCTTCGACGTGAAGTAAAATATTAAGTTCTCTATTATCGTTTTCTTCAGCTCTTTCATGATTCTGTGCTGTGCATTTGCAGTTGTTTATTACAGTGCCTCTCGCCTCAAACTTAGTAATAACTTTTTGTATTGTCGACTTGGTAGGAATGGGCCTATCAGGGAAATAAACGGAAAACATATCAGATACAATACTTAAGCTATTCCCCGCATAGTACCATTTTATCATAGTGACTTTTTCTTCTACTGTGTAACTCATAATAATTACCTAATAAAATTATTACTAGTAAAAAATATAAACTTTCAAATTACGTTTGACAATGACAAATCACAGGTTGACAAGTCACAATGCTGGTGTCGCAGAATTACCTGTTGAATAATTTCAATGAAAACCCAGCCGCAACACTATTCAAATAAGTTAAGATCGGCTTGTCCAAAATTGTTCAAACTTCGCATGTGCACTCACCACACAGAGACCCTAAAAAATTCTCCTTACAACCCCGCTCTAAAGTCAACAGGGGAGCAAATATTTGGACAGTCTAAAACTTGCATGGGATTTCCTATGTTTCCAACCACGATGCACCACGCGGTATAACACACCATGGATCACATTGGTTTACTAGGCGATTTATTAAACTTTATTACTTTAAACGAAAGTAGGCCATGAAACGAAAACTAATATCCTAGAGACAACTATATTGATTCTAGTTGTTATTAACATTTAACGTCAATTTCATTTTTTACATATTCATTTGTGAAAAATACTTATCAACATTTTGAAAAATTTAATGATATCATCCATGGTGTGTTATAAATTTGAAAAGAGAATTTAAAATGCTATGTTTTTAGATTAAAATATACAGGGTGTTCCATTTAAAAAATGAGGTTAGATCCGATAACTTTCTTACCTGACCCCGTATACTTATTCTGAAAACGGTAGATTATTCAACAATCATTATAAATAAACTTATGTATGAAACATTTTTCTGTATCTCTCTTAACTAAGAAATTATAGGGTAATTTAGGAATTGTCAATTTGTTGATTTTCCCCCGTATCTCTTACGCGAGCGAAAATTTTCAAATTTTGATTTTAACATCTTAAGTTTGACCCAAAAAGAGAACATGACACCTACATTACTTTTTTGATAGCACTAACAATAACGGAGATACCCTATAAAAGTGTCGAAAATGGGAACAAACCTGTACTTAAAAAATTATTTAAAAATCAACGATTTCCAGGGACGTCCGTTATGGGCCCGTATCTCCGTAGGGGGGGCCGTAGGAAGAAAAAATTATATGAACTTCTCCTGTTATTTTTAAGTGTTCTATCTGAACCTGGGAGATTGCCCACATATTCTGGGACACCCTGTATAACATACTATTATCCAAAGAGGACCGCAGAAAATTTTGAGTGAAGTATGACCATTTAAAAGAAAAATTGGGCACAAAACGTGGACTAAACTGTTCTGATATATCGGCCGGTAAAAAAATATACAGCCTCGGGCGCGGACGAACCTGTTCCTCCATTCTGCTAATCACTAATTAATATAACGTTAAAAATTTTAAATAACACTAAAATTCCATTAATTAACGAACACGACCGATGCATCCGCTCTATAAGTTTTAATAAATCCATATTCCATATCGCAGCATTCCGCTCTTAACCAGTTATGTCCTTGTCGAGTGCACAAAAACCGATATCAATTAAAATAAGCATTTTTGGTCTTTTGAATCCGACTCGAGCCAAAACGACTTCGAAAGGATGTTATGGTTCTTCTGTCTAACGAGCACCTTGCGTGTCCTGTATTATACAGGGTGACCAATCTGCGAGAATCGCTTCTACGATGTAAATCTCTACCAAGCACATATGTATTTTATTTTAGCAAATATTTTAGGCTTCAGTAACTTTTCTCTACGCCCACGTGTATATTTTCCTTTTCCTTCACAATCTACAGAATTGAAATAAATGCTATTTCAGTTACCCGATTGGATACAATCTCATATCTAGCCTAGTTAGGATATAAAATTTACCAATCACAGTCAGCTCTACGTACACAGGTAAAGATTGTTCCACGAAAAATGGATATAACTTAATGACGGCAGTAAAAGTACCTGGCGCGATCCCATTATTTATGACCGTTTGTTATTATTATGTGGAAAGGACCTGATTGTAATAATTATTATAATTAAATATAGGCACATCAGGTAGGTTAGGTTGCTTAATTTATATCTTTTTGTGGTAAAATTTGTTAGTTTTTATTTATATATAAAAAAACAGTATGTGGCGTCCATGGAAAAACATTGATGGTGCTTCTTCTAGTGTTGCAGTGAAGAAAATGTATTTATCTCTCGATGCTAGGGAAATTGTAAAAAGAGTATATACTTCTTTACTCAACAGAGGACTTTATGCTAGTGCTGCTGCGACTGAAACGTCTGATTTGACTAAGATACCTCTGACTACAGTGAAAAGAATCGCGCCAAATCCCATTAAATCTAGAAAGAAGCGTAAAGATGCCGGTTTCACCAAATGTTTCGACGAAAGCCACAAGGACTTGGTACGGCGAAAAATCTACACCATGTACGAAGAGCAACGCGTACCTACATTAGATTCTCTGAAGCAACGGCTCACCAATGATGAAACCCAAATAAGTGGTAGCCGCACTAGCCTTTGGAGAGTTTTGTCGGAAATGGGATTCAGATACCGCAAAATTGACAAAAGGCAAGTACTCATGGAATCCCACCGTTTACAAAAATGGCGTCATGAGTATATAACTTCTGTAAGGAAATCCCGTTCAAAAAACCGTCCTATAATTTACCTCGACGAGACTTGGTTTGACACGCATGAAACACCATCCAAAGCTCCGTCAAATAAAGGAAAAAGAATAAGCATTTTACATGCTGGGTCAGAAAACGGTTGGGTTCCAAATGCGTTGTGGCTTTCTGCAAAAAACATTAAAGACTCTTGTGTGGACTACCAATTAATTTTGATGAGGATAGCAATAGCGAAACAGAACTATCTATAGAATGACATTATAAATGTAAATAAATATGACTAGTAATTTTTTAAAAAAATGTCATTTCATTTGATTACATTAATATAATCATATCATTACTTGTTTTCCTTAGTCCGTCCCTTCATACTTCACTTGTTTATTGCCAAGCTCTTGTCGACACAATGGCACCGACCCAGGAAATCATTAAGTCGTATCCATTTTTTGTGAAACAATCTTTACTTAAATTAGCAGTTCACATTCGTTATTAAGCTTATGGACTGCTAATTCGTGCCAACTTTTTTGACCTCCTATTTGTAAATAGCAGTAGCTGCTTTAACTTTTAATCAAAACGAATTGGTTTGCCCATCTCTAATTCTGGGGGTATTTTAGGGATTTCGACAGTATCAACTGCTGTTCTGACTGTTGACAATGCTCCAGCTGATCGAGAACGGTTTACTGCGCATTAATACGTGCAATTATAATTGCCATTGCAGGCGCAAGAGACAAAAATTGCCGACTCTAATACGGCTTTTAGTACATTTAGTAGTTCATCACTTACTACTCTTGCTGTTACTCTGCCGATGTTTAACTTCGACACCGTTAGATGTCGCCGCTAGTTGCACCCTACTACCTGCTTACAGGGCTCTGCAGATGTTTAACTTCGACACCGTTAGATGTTGCCGCTGGTTGCATCCTACTACCTGCTTACAGATTTTGTCCTTTGTTCTATTTGTATACAATACAATAAACCCATCCAATACTATCTGAACGACGACACCCTGTAAATTATAGAATCCAGATCAATAATGCATGAGAGTCCATTAATTATTTATGATTGATCGTTCATTACGGGCGAACGCCGCCGTTGCTGCTTCGGCTCATTTTAATAATAAAATGAGCATAAAAGATCGATCAGGTGGTATCTGACTTTGGACAAGACGCTTTTGTAGAAAATAAAGCACATAATGGGTAAGCGGAATTTTCATTCTTAGGGTGCAAGGTAAGACTGGTTGACAGGAACTAAGAAAAGTCTGAATATTTTTTTTTTGCATGAAATTGGTAATTTTTTAACAAGAAGGTAATTTAGCTCTAAAAATTTGCCGTAACGTGTAATTGTGTTTTCACTTCTCTTCTTCTTATGGATCAAAAGAGGTTAGCGCATTATATGCGATGTTGTCATAGTGTAACACATAATTCTAAACGCACGTGTTCAGTTTTTGGCAACAAGTCGTCTTTGACGCGCGCCATCACTTCTTTTTCAAACTTTTTAGACAAAGAAAACTACAATTATAAGGTACATACTCTCTTCCCTTCGATCTTATTTTAAAAGGATCCGTTTTATAATTCCATAAAAAATAAAACACAAAAAGTATGTTTTTCATCAGAACCAACAGTAGATAATATCACACAAATTTGAAATCACATCACAACATTTATTATTATGAATTATTTCACAACAAAAAAAAATCGGGCAATACAACTAACAAAATGTTTAAAATTCGTATACGTCAAGCACGTGGCACCCTCGACGTCGTGGTAAAGATCGTGAACACGATCATCCAGTTTATACACAAACACATCCACTAATTGAAGTTTTATTGGAAAACCCTTTCATGTCATGTACCTCAAAACTAAGAGCTTTTTAAAACTTGTTCTGGTTTGTTCGGGTTTGTTCACTATATTATGTCCTATACCAATGGCAAGAATGGCAGCCAGGGGGAATAAATTGGATGTGGATTTCTTTTAACACTCCTTTGAGTCCTTCAAGTATCAAGCGGCGCGCGGGCGGTATTCAAGCTACGGCGAGACATGCGGTGTGATCTGACAACACTGTTAGTATATTCTAGTGACCCTGCACATTGTTGCTAAGTGAATCCAGATGGAACGGGGCGACAGTATGTGGGTAAAAAGGGTTTTTACCTTAGTATTTCGATATTCGATTTAAAAAACAAAAGTATGTAGACTTTCTCTAGGACACCCAAGGAATCACTTATTTAAATATAATAAGTCATTTCCATAACACCCTGTATAACCCTACAAATGTCAATAATATTTGAAAACATCAACAATGGAAAGAAATTATTTCGATTCGGAAGAAGAAAACTCAATTCAATGCACTCCAGGCGAAATAATTAAGCCAAGGAAGCAACACAAAATTTATTGTCTGAAAAATCGAAAGAAGCTTACAAAAAGGAATATAATACGTTTATTAAATTACAAGCAACCAAAAGCAAGTGAAAAACATTTTTAAACCTAGTTTCATGGTATTCCAAGCACAAATCAACATTAATTCTGAATAGTCGATATAAGCAAATACCTATTGCATTCCTAAGTAACAGTGAGTTGGTTTGGATTGGATATACCAATTCGTATATAATTTCGAAAAAGAAAACTGATACGATCGTAGAAAAAATATTGTATGAAACTTATTCATAAAGTTCATTTTTTTCACATACGGGATAGCGGCACTCGCCTTCGGCTCATTCACTTGAATTCCCGTTCTAAAAAAGGAATACTTTAGGCATTTGCAACATAAATAATTATTAATTATCCCTAACGATTTTGAAAAATATTTAAAAACCCAAAAATTCCTGATGCATCTTTTTTTGTTTTTTTTTTTGTATAATTTGAGCCCTCAGGTACACTGTAGGATCAATTTTTAATGCATTAACCTTGACATTAGCACGATCCAACGAAAGAATGTAGAGAATCCGAATCATATGATCAAAAATGAGTCTTGATATTATAATTGGTCAAATTATCTACTTTACCATGCAAGAAATAATAGAAATACTTCGTGAGTAAACATTAAAAACGTTTAATGGGAAATAAAACACAAAACTGGAAACTCTAAGCCGACAGTTCGTAGGCGCAAACCCCACGGCCGGTAAACCGATTGGCACTAGGTGAATTTTAGTGGTATAAGTTACTATTTTTCAGCTTGCTTTGAAAAATTGTTTCAAAATCACTTAGCCCTAAGAATAGGGGAGAGAGGGGATAGTTGATCAGAAGGGATACATGATCAAATTAGCTTCATTTATAATATATTTGCTATACTATACTATATAATAATATATACTATATGGCAACACTGGAATGTCAAAGTCATTTTAATGCAGACCGTTCCAGAGGTTAGAATAATCTAGTTTATTGACAACCACTAGTACTCCTTCCCCAATGATTAACATAGGCGTAACTTGGGGGGGGGTCTGGCAGGTGGCCTATGCCCAGCCCAGAATTTCCGAAGTTCGAAGCCATACATACGTCATAGTGACACTTGCCATTAAAATCCTACGAGACTAGGGGCCAGCCCCCCCCCCCCCCCCCCACAAAATCATTCTAGTTACGCCAATGCTGATCAAGTATCCCCTTCTAAGGGGGATGCTTGTGCATGTTCTTATTTTTTAAATTATTTAATTTCTAAATTATACATAATTTTTTGTTGATGGAATATGTGAAAACGTATTTAAAATACCGAAATACATATTATGTAACAAAGAAACACAGATGAAATAGAAATTGATTATAATTTATCAAAAAAAAAACTGTGATCAACTATCCCCCGCTCCCCTAAAAACGCCATGTTAAGCTTACAACATGATTAATATTTTTCTTTTAAAATACACAATACATTTAATTGGGGACAGATTTAAAAATGAAGATACGTCAATTCACGTTGCGGATAAAGTCATAACATTTTTCCTCAAGAAGATTAAATTTTGAATGTCTTAAGTCATCAGTAATTGGTATTATTTCTTTTTTAAATTGGCATCAAAGTGGATGATACGAAATTGTCTGCTTGTATTTATTGAACCCATTGTTGGTATAGGTAATAAAAATTAGTGTTGTGATCGCTCGAGCGAAAAACCGCTTGATCACTCGATTATTGAAATAACCGACATCGCTCGATTATTAAAAAAACCGCTCGAGTTATCTATTCAGGCGAAAACCGTCGCTCGTCACTTATTATCTTTCACTCGCTTCGCTTGACGCCGACGGAAATGTACCGCTGTAGTGTGATCGAGTTAAAAAACTGCTCGTATATTCGAACAGTTTTTCGCTCGATAGGAAATACTCTAGTTATAAATTCAGGCGAAAAACCGAAAAAATATCGCCTGTCACTTGATACCCGACCTTCGTTCTACGCGCGATCCGAAATATGGCGACGTTCGAGTTTGACGCTGAGCAGGTAACACGACATATGTCTTTCTTAAAGGCTCATAAACGAGAAGGTGCATAAAAAAAGTATGCCAAATCCCTTAGGGGAGTCATCGCGACATGGGTTTTGTAAAGTTTTGTTTTTTAACTGGCAAGCCAGCGGCGTAGTTTAGGTCTCTGCTTGTAAATATTAAAAAATTAAAAGATATAATTTTTTAATTTTTATTTACTATAAACTCGAGAAAACTTCTTAAAAATAACATAATAATAGAAATTGTTAATGAAAAATAACAAAACGAACAAAATGGTTAACGAAATATATAGAAAAATTCGTTGGTAATCGTATACTTAGTAAACATTTTTAAACCTATACAGAAACTTTTTATTATTAAACTCAAGAAGATTTCTTAAAAATAACCTACCTATAATGTTAATGTTAAATAGTTAACAAAACATAGGTATCGACATATTTTTTAGTAACCGAAAGTAAACATTCTTAAATTTAAACAGAAACTTTTAGGTAACTATAAATATGAATTTAAAAAATAATCACCTATTTTCTTATTTTGCCAGTCGCGTAACTAAGCCTAAATTTTTGAAGGGAACACAGTGGATACCTGATAATTTATAGTGGAAGAATTTGACAAACCATTTTAAATATCTACTTATTTTATGCTCCTAGATTGAGAAAGATGTGAAGAAAAATAACTCTTGGTAATACTTTATGTTTTAAAAAAGCACAAGAATAAACCCGAACAATAAATACATATTTGGGTGATTTTTTGTGTGGTTTCGAGACACGTGGTAAAAATTCATTATTCACAAATAAATAAATTTCTGTGATTTTTTTGGTGGCTACTACAATTTTTTAAGCTAAACCCGTGCCCACCCGTAGTTACGTGCCTGCTAAATACCCTACCTGATCACATGTAAACGGCTAGGCTGCGGGTCGAGCAGTCGGTGACGTCATCGCTTGGAAATTGGAATTTCAAGCGATTCTCTCGAGCGATTCACTCGATTATTATAATCGCTCGAGTATCAAGTACTCGATTATTAAAATCATCGGTTTTTCCCAACACTACTAAAAATAATAAAGAAAGTTATTAGGATTTTTAAAAATAAATTGATCGAACTATTTTTGTCCAAGATTCTCCTTCAGATGACAAGCAAATGAAACAGAACTGATCATTATTTAAATCACAAAGTCATGATTGTTTATAATACATGCGGATTCAGATATATGTTCTGTTAAAAATTCGTTGGCCTTAAATTAAATTCTAAATAAGTCTCCCGAGTCTGTAGCAAACTATGTTCAAACTATAGCAAAAATCTTTTAAGGCACTCTGGCAGTAGCGTCGATTCATGCGGGTTTTGAATTGTTGGAGGTTATATTCGGTGGGAAACAGGACCTCATGAAGGTCTGTTCCACAAGGATGACGTCCTCCAGATGAAAGGATTCTTAAACAATGAAGTTTGAGGAGTATTAAGCTGAACCACATATGGATGGGCGGCAGCCTTGGCGATTGCCACAATGTGGTTATACCAAGATATATTTCCTCGCATAGAGGTAGATTTAAATGATTCCCGTTGCGTACTGCATAGAAGAATTGCGGTAGGAATTATGAAATAATAATTTGTGCTCTTTGTGTTAATTTTTTTGTTTGCTCAAACCGGTAAACGTTCCGCCACTTGTAGATATAGTTTGAGAAAATACATTTTATGTTTCTAAGAAAAATCGTTTTCCTACCTTAGGCTCCAATTGGCTTGTCAATAACGAGAGCTATTGAAATGTTATATATTTTCAACTACCTACGATACTGTGAGGAATCGGCAATAAAATACAGCCTATTTCTTTTAATTAAAAAATCAAAGAATACGATTTATAAATAGAACAAACGACATTCTCTTAAAAATAATACGGCTCCATCATCTCATATTTATCTCGATACACCTTATTTGTTTTAAAGGTCGAGCCGATCCATCAATTTTGTCGAAAATGGTAATCAGAGCCTGTCATCCACGAATATGTCACAACAATATGGTTTCATGGTTTCAAAGTTATCGAAAGTATCATCGACTTGTATCAAGTTTCCAGCCTACCTGGGATAAAACTTATTTCAAAAACAGTTCAATAATTTGCTCGTCGTAAAAATTTTAACGGATTTGAACGTGATGTAATATCGCATAGATCATGAAATATTATGTTACATAACAAGTGTTGAAAGTGGTATATTTCAACCGATAAGGTATTTAGCCGAGTGTCGAAACACGTAAAAAGGCCATGGAAGTGATGCTAAGCCTACTCTGCTGCATACGCTCACAAGTAAACTACGTTTATCTTTATATATTAGTATGCATTAAGTGTCAATAACAGACTTACGTAGTTATATCTGGAAGCCATAAAGTGGGCGTGTTTAATGAAGGCGACTTGATCTTGGCCATATCTGTCTCACTTTACCGAATCGGGAAAAGTTGATGCAGACAGACATAAAACGCGAACAAGCCTAGTTGTTAAATAATTTCACAAGTAAATTTTCGTCCTCTGGCATGGAATATAATCAAGCAACATATGCATGATAAACTGTTTTATGTGTAAAGTGAATGAAAATGGCGAAAGCGAAGCGTCCTTAAATTCTAAAATAATTTTTAATTTTCTAATCTTTTCACGAGGAACGTCGTTTCCTTTTTGGTGCAAGTGAGTAATTTGTAATTGAAATATTCATTGAGGCATCTTTACTGAGAGTAAGCATCAATAATAATTTCTTTTCATAAATCATATGGGGCCCAAAAATATGCTAGGACTTGAAGCCTGAAATATTTGCTAGGGCCTAGAGCCCAGTTGAAGATGGTAAAATATTTTATGTAAATTATGATTTACTTCCTATTTTTTAATAAAACTACTTACAAGCTTATTTCTGAAGTGTAATTTTTCATTTGTAGTTACGTTACTAGTTCAATAAATGATATAAGAGTGTGTAAGGATTATTTTAAAGTGATTTACAGCTTAAAACATGTCAGAATCCTAATATTTGATTTTCACCACTTAGTAAATCAAGTAAAAGGGGGTTTGAATGTTTTTTGTTGGTTAAATGTCACTTTAAAATATTGACAGTAATAAAAATTTGGACAAAAGTGACATTTGAAAAGTACGTGCGTTTGTCAGCTGATGCCATACTTAATGGATGCCGGGTTTGTTCGTTTGTTCATGCCTGCTTCGATTTTTTAACACGGCTGTTTGTCTTCTTCCTGTTTATAAGTATTCGTTGATATTTATAGTGAGGCAGTTAGATATCGTTGTGTTAATTATGAAAGATTACAAATACAGTTGTTTGAGAAATATTTTTCAACACACGTGTGATATAAGTTACTTCCTAGCCAAATTAGCAGTGCCATTCTCGTGGCTGGTCGTAAGAACACATAAATTTTAAATAAAATAAATACAAATATGCCATCTTATTAAAAAGAAGGCCCTTATTGCTGTTCTTCTTAAACATATCGCTAAATATATGCCTCTATTATTATACAAGCCAATTAATAGCGTTTCTAATTTATTATCTACCGAAACAATAACAACATCGAACCAGAAATAGTCATGTTATCTTTCGGTAGCATCAATTACTTATGTCGTTAACCTCAAATCATTAATCAAACGTTTTAATCATTTGAATCGCCGATCGAAAATCAAAGACATGCCATGTACTGAGAAGTTTTCGAGATGTTTCGTAAACTTATACACACTGGACCCAGGAATTGATTTTATTCTGTAATAATAGAAAGCATTAAGTTTATGTAATAGTTGTGTATTTTACAGTTTTACAAGGAAGGTTTTATATAAGGTGTTTCATAACTTATGAGCAATAGAGCAACTGGAGCTACTAAACATTAAACTAGGCCGATTCTTGTGTCTGTTTCTGTTTTCAATCTAACAGGTAAGAGATTTGACATATCTTTGTTAGGAAAAACAAACAATCGACGGACGTGACTCAAAAATTTATATTATTTATCCGGTTTACGGCAGACTTATTGACACAGTCTTACCATATTGAGTTAAGAATTATTTTTCCACAATCAAGCAACATCTGATGTGATTTAAAATGGTGGAGAAGACGCAGCATCTTTAAATTTTAAAATAAATTTTAATTTATTTTTCACGAAAAACGTCGTTTCTTTTTTGGTACAAGTGAGTAATTTGTAATTGAAATATTCATTTAGTCATCTTTACTGAGAATAAGCATCAATAATAATTTCTTTTCCTAAATCATATGGGGCCCAAAAATATGCTTGGACTTGAAGCTTGAAATATTTGCTAGGACCTAGAGCCCAGTTGAAGATGGTAAAATATTTTATGTAAATTATGATTTACTTCCTATTTTTTAATAAAACTACTTACAAGCTTATTTCTGAAGTTTAATTTTTCATTTGTAGTTACGTTACTAGTTCAAAAAATGATATAAGAGTGTGTAAGGATTATTTTAAAGTGATATTTACAGCTTAAAACATGTCAGAATCCTAATATTGATTATCACCACTTAGTAAATCAAGTAAAAGGGTTTTGAATGTTTTTTGTTGGTTAAATGCCACTTTAAAATATTGACAGTAATTAATTGCGTTTGTCAGCTGATGCCAGACGTAATGGATGCCGGGTTTGTTCGTTTGTTCATACTTGCTTCGATTTGATAACACGGCTGTTTGTCTTCTTCCTGTTTATAAGTATTCGTTGGTAATGTCTTTGTCTAATTAACGGAAAACGTCAAAGATAAATTAGGTAGGTATACTAATTTTCAAAGCTCCCCGATTGTTTTTCTGGAAAGTTGTGTATAATCCATCGAATAATGTGAATTGTTTATTATTCAAAGACTGTGAACTAAAGTCGTATCCTGCTTGATATAAAATCCTTAGGTATTAATTATTTATTGGTGTAAACTTTGTGTAAATTAAAAAAATTGTATTTTGGTAACTGGTGTTGAGTAAAAGGAAAAGTACACTTAATAACTAGGGTAAAACTAAAAAGTTTAGTGTAAATAATTGTTAAGATTTTCTGACATGTGGTAAAACTCCCCAAAATATTCAAACGGCTACCGCTTTGCTAAGAAGATAACAATCGCTGGTCTAGTAGCCAAGAGCAATACTATTTCTCGTCTACAGATACTAGTTCTATAAGACAATAGGTCTTTATTGGCCACATTTTATTTTAAATTAAGATTTGTATGGTATAACCATTGGCGTTTCATTTTATATTAATATAGGGTGTTGTGGGAATGACTTATTTTATTTAAATGACTCCGTGGGTGACTTAGAGAAACAGTTATACAGATTTTCTTTAGCGATCAATCTAAAACTGGGATAACGCCCTCTAAAGAGGGCATATGGGGCGGGGCCCAATACTCCATTCCATTCTACATGAGTCAAAACATAGAGCAGTAATTAATGTGGTCAAACTCACGTGTCAAACAACGAGTGTCAAACTTCAATTTTAGATTAGAGGTCAATGAAAAATAGACAGAGTGCTTACCCACCACTGTGGCTTGGCTTACCTTGTTAATTTACTTATCCTTTATACATATAAATAGCCAACAAATATTGTGCTTCATCCGGTCATTGTTTCCATTATTATTAGAACTTCAGACTTCAATCCACACTTCGATCAGAGTACACAAAACACTGTATAATTACAAGTATTACAACAAATCACTTTAAAACATCAAAAATATACACGCTTTTTCGGGAATACGCGGTAGCGTCTTTGAAACTGTAATCACAAAACAATTAAATAGTTAGAAATGAAAAGTGTGTGGAAAACCAGAGAAACACTGATTTAGTTCGAATGCTCCTACTAGATGGCGCCACAGTAAATACTTTCCGGTGGCGGCCCTTTTAAAAATTAATTCTTACAGTTTTGAACCATCAAGTGTACATTTAAGACGGTTGAAAATTAAAATCCTGTAGTGTAGTGGCTTTTCTATGGCTATAAAACGTTTTAGAATATTTTTTGCAATGGCGGCTATTCAGAGAAAATAGGACAAGTGCCACTTCCTCGCTAGTTTGGCTTTTTCTCTATATTTTCGCCCACGAGCTCAAGGTTTTTTTGGAAACATTTGTATGCATTTTTTTTTTTAAATTAAATTTTATAAAGTTATATATTTTGTCCCGCCCGCCACTGTGAACCCTGAAATCAAAATCTTGACCAGAAGTATAATTAGTCATTCCATTGCGATCTGATTAACATAACAACAAAGAACCCATTTGGGTACTCGACGATGGGAACCGTACTCGACTGGCCCGCATCAGTACCACACCTTGAAGAGAAAATATAATAAAATATGACCATGCTACTGACTCTACTGAATTCGATAGGAACTTTATAGATTTTTATTTGAGGTAGAGTAGATCAAGTATCAAATATTCGTTAAAATCTAATTTTATTTTATTTTCTGTAGTTATTAAATTATACTGAAGGGGAACTAACAGTGTTTATTTAAATACCTGTACTACCAGTTTATTCGGCGAAATATGATCGAAAACAGACAAACGTTATCAAGGAGGAGGAATTAAATTCCAAAAATTATAGGTCTTTATTTTTGAAACTATTATATTGTCGTCACCGTAAATATAAAGTTTCTGTTCAATTTTACCGGAATGTGCTGCTATCTCTGCAATTGCTTACAGATTACAGAGAGACAGTTTTTACAAGAACAGAAATTTTTGTAATACAGGAAACTGTAACAAAAATGTATTCAATTACAGCAAACTGTAGCGACAGTGTTTTCACCTACAGGAAACTATATAATATTTACATGATGCCGACCTTGACCATCATTGCCAAATCTTTGATGGTTCCTTATCCAATTCAATTGGCAACATCGTAATTCGTAATACTTGTCATGATGACATCTCGAAGAAGATAAGCGTTTATTATGTAGTTGTAAAAGAAAAAAATAGTTTTATTAGTTAAATTAAGCCAAAGAAAATGCAGTTTGTCAAAGAACATAGCCAAAATCTTTGTCCGCACGATGCCAGTGTACATGTCGTGAGTTAACAAAGGATTCTTGAGAGGAAAGTTGGCGTATATTTCAAGGTACCTATGCCATTTCGTAAGGGAATAACCTTGGCCCTTTTATTTATTTACATAATAAAACATAACGAAAATATACGAATCTTGCGTCTTTTGAAGGTGCCTCGTCAATTAATAGATTTTGTAAGGAAAGAAATACATGGTGTTAGTAAAGTCTTTGTTACTGGCACCCTAAAAGACAATCTATTGCGTTTAAGAGAGCATTATTTGCTATTTATAGCAAAGTATAAAAAGACAATATTCTATTTGAGACGAGAGCATTTAACTGGCCAAACCCTCGCTTTACATATTATTTTTGCTACAGTAAAAAAGTTGTAATGATATGTAAATGAAACAAATCTTCATATTTATATTACTTATTAAAATATTGACCTACCTTTGGTAGTAGATTCTATGTTATGTTTAGTTATAGATTTAATTTAGCCAAGGGTATTTATTCTCCCCATTTTTATTTCTACATTGTTCTCAAATTTTTATGTTTTAATTTTTTCCAGTGTAGTTTATAGAGAAGTAGTTATCTAAAAAACTAAAAGACAACTGGGGCCTTTGGACAACGAATACCTAGAAACATGGGCTGTGTGAACAGCAAAGCTGATATCAACGATACACATCCTAATATTTTCCATGTAATAAATGTGAACGATCGAGGAAGGCCCGTTAGTAGAGGAAAATTGGAGGTAAGGATACTGAAATTACATTATAGTACTAAGTAACAGAACCGAGTAAAATATTTTCAGAGCATTTATTATTTGTTTTACTTCCTTAAAAAAATACAGGAAACATAATTTCTTTTAGGTTACTGACACTGAGCTTATTCTACACCAAAAAGGCAAAAACCCCATAAAATGGCCTCTCAGATCGTTGAGAAAATATGGATGGGATGTAGATACAGATGTGTTTAGTATAGAATGTGGAAGACGTAGCCCTACTGGCCCAGGGTACTATGCCTTTAAATGTAAAAAAGCTGAGCAGTTATTTAATATGGTGCAGCAGCATATTATTGGTAAGAAACTACAGCTTCTATTGATTTATTAAATAGCTAGAACTTGGTTTTGGATTTAGTAAGAGAGTAGAAAAATTTCGTTCCTATCTAAAGACTTTATTTTTTTTTAATAAACTTGATAATACTCATGTTTAAAAAACTCCACTATCCACAAATCTTTAGGTGAATTGTTGCTTATTTATTATTTTTAGGAAATCACATAATCAATCATTTTTCTTGACAGTCTTAAGTGCATTATTTTGGTACTACTTCCTGATATTATGTTATGAAATTTGAATTTTAACTCCATGAGTGGAATATATTTATAAAATAATCAGATATTAGTAAAACCACCAAGTGGCTAATATATTACTAATCTTATGTAGGTACCTATACTGGATCTTCGATTAAGTTTGAACCAAATTGAAAATATATTATATTTTTAAGTAGAGAATAATTTCCTGTCAATTTACTGGGTTTGTTGACAGGGAAAAGAAGAATACTTTGGGGTTACACAATATTATTATTGTTTTTACTACAGGAGGTGTGCAAGAAAGCCTAAATATTGATAATTCCAATGTGCTAAACTCCGTCAATCAGAACAATGCTGACTTTTCCGTCCCGGCAGTGTCTACAGGGCCTCTCGTACAGCGACGACCCGATACTCATCCCGTTGGAGTCCCTACAGATCCCAGTTACTTGAATCCGGTACAGCCCATATCCAGGTGCGATAAAATATGTACAGTAAAAAAAGTTTTCCATCAAACAGCATTTATAAAACTTATAAATCATAGTCAAAATCATAAATTTCTAATACAATAAGGGAAGTTGATAATGGTGCTGTTACTTAGATGCATCTCTCGCAAGCATACAGAGGAGGTCAATGTCAATATAAACCTAATTTATCATAAAAAAAATACGAGTATAGTTATTGCAGAATTATACGGTTGAATCTTACTGCCATAAATAAACTACCTGATTAAACCCTATTGTATACGCCTCAACCTCTTCAAAGCTCAATAAATGGGATCAGGGCCGGCTTGAAAATGTATACCACACCACATGATTTATTTTTATAATTTAAAATAAATAGATAGGTATTTTTAGTTTTAGGTACCTATAATAAATGTAAAATAATGATAACAATTAATGATAATTGAAAATAATATAATTTAAAAGTATAACTATTAGGATAACAAGTACAATAAAAATTAATTAAATTCTAAGAGACTATTGATAATTTATTCAAAATTTAACTCTGTGTCACTATCTTCATCTAAGCCTAAACTTATAATTAAGGGTTGAACATTTGTAATCATACAATTGTAAGAATTTTCCACCTTAAGTATATGCTGTACACAGTCTTTCCAGCTGTCTGCAGAAATTTTTCTCACTTCGTTTTTAATTATTTCTACTACAGATGCATTTAATGTAGGAGAAATATTATTTCTCCTAATATTGGATTTTAATTGGTGCCATATTAGCTCAATAGGATTGAATATACAATAGTACGGAGGAAGACGGCAACACTGCATGTCCATTTTCTGCTGCAAGTTTGTCACACTCGTATTCCTTATTTATTTTAAAAGCTTTTAATACTTCTAGCAGTTTTCGTTTTTCGTAAGTTTCTTCAAAATATAAATCATTTTCAATCATAAAATTTTGAATTTCTGCTTCTGTATTATTAGAATTGGGAATGATTTTTGCTTGCCGACTATGAAAACTAGCATTGTCCATTACAATGACGCTATTTTCAGGTATATTTTTAAGGAGTTTATGTTTAAACCAATGGTAATCTAAAGAAGAATCTGCTATGTTTTTAGCTGAAAGCAACAGACAATTTGGAACAAACCCGTTCTCTGAACCAGTATGTAATATTGTGATTCTTTTGCCTTTATTTGATGGTGCCTTGGTTTGATATTTTTTGGAAGAATCATCCCAACCTTTTCTTGGAGTGTCATGGGTATCGACCCATGTTTCGTCAAGGTAAATAATTGGACGATTTTCCTGTAAACGTTGAGATTCCATTAATGTTTGTCTTTTATCAGTGCTTCGGTATTGACCGGTACAAACCCATTTTACGCAATATTTTCCTAAGGCTTGAAAGACTACAAGAGATATTTGTTTCGTCTTTAATCAGCCGCTCTTTGAGGGAAATCAAAGTGGGTACAGTTTGTGCCTCATACATTTGGTAAATCTTTCTTCTTGATAAATCCATGTCATTTTCGTCAATGCTTCTAAATGTGCCAGAATCACTCCGATTTTTTCTAGGATTAACAGGTTTAAGTACTATGTCTCTTACCGAAGATAAAGGCGTTTTTGTCAAAGTAGACGTCTCTGCTAAAGCATCCATCGAATTAAAATTTCTACTCGACAACGATTGATACACATTTTTGATTATTAGTTTGGCATCGGTAGATAAATGCTTTCTTTTAAAAATTACACTTGAAGATGCCCCCCCTATCAGCACAATTCCAAGGACGCCACATTCTACCACTAATAAGCCTAACTAAAAATTACTCGCCGGAAAACCACTAAAGATTAAAATTATTAAAAATCACTTTGTATTTATATATGCATCAGGCATAGGTATAAATTGAATTTGCATACCTGGTCCGGCTCTGCTCGAAAAGGTTTTAAAATTTGGGATTTCCTTATTTATTTTATGGTCGAAGGGATAATGAGGTTTTATTGCTGTCAAAAGATCAACGGTATAATTCTGCAAATACTTACTGGATACCCTGTATAATAGTTTGAGTGTAAAATAGCAATGTTATTAATACTGCTCATGTGACCTCTCCTTATACCTGCTATCTTTTTAGGAGTTTTTCTTGTGTTACTTCTTAAACTTTTTGATTTAGGTCTCACACGGGGATACTGAGCCGACCAGGATCTGTCTCAAGGTAAAATGTTTTTCTAGTATTTACACATTGTTGTGTTTTTTACCAATATTATATCATTATTTTGAAGATTTTAAAGCGTTGACAAAATTTCTTTATAACATTTATTTAAATTTTTCCTTCTAACTTTAGTAATGGAGGTCAATTGAGTCCAACGACAATATCTCCACCACCGGTGATAACTGAAATTCCTCCGCTCGAACACAACAATAACAAAAGGACCATTTCGATAGTTGAAAATGGTACAGGTCCTCCCAATTATGCAAACCTCGGTCCTGGTGATATAGGTAAGTGAACATTTATGGTGTCTTTAATTTTCTTACCGAACTTTGTTAACATTTTAGGGGAACCTTTGTGCCATGTTTACATGAACGTCGATGCCAAAGAAATAGTTAATAGCTTAAGTCAAAATAATTTTATAGAGCCTAGAGAGAACCAAAGAGAGTTGAGTGAAGATGTGCACTGTTATGCCAATATTGACAGTCGGGATATGGAAAGCATACAGTTGTTGCAGGTAATTTAAGCTTCTAGTAGGTTTAACAGACCAAGTAATATTTTTGTTTTAATTATTAATTAAAATTTGATTTTTTTAATAGAAATCATTGATTTTCGATTTTTTGTTAAATATATTTTCATTTTAGCAACAACATAGCTCTATTACCCCAATACAGTTACCGAACAGTGAGATAGTGCAGATGTACATGAGCAACAGTGTACCTTGCACCCCCACCCTGTATAATGAAACCGATTACAACATGATGGTTAGAGAAGTGAACTATGCAGAACTGGATTTGGATTCAACGAAACGTGACAATAGAAATTTTTCCAATTCAGGTAACTAGTATGCCTTGACTTGAAACAAATATGGACCCGTTATTTCTATCCGCCTTGTACAGGGTGTGTCATTTTCGACTCTTTTATAGAGTAATTGTTAGTGCTATCAAAAAAGTAATGTAGGTGTCATGTGCTCTTTTTGAGTCAAACTTAAAATGGTAAAATCAAGATTTGAAAATATTCGCTCGCTTAAGATATACGGGGGAAAATCAAAAAATTGACAATTTCCAAATAATTGTATAATATGTTAATATGTTCTTAGTTAAAAGAGATACAGAAAAATGTTTTATACAGAAGTTTCTCTATATTGATTGTTGAATAATCTGCTGTTTTCAGAATAAGTATACGGGGTCAGGTAAAAAAGTTATCGGACCTAACCTCATTTTTTTAAATGGAACACCCTGTATATTTTAATCTAAGAAGATACTATTTTAAATTCTCCTTTCAAATATATAACACACTATGGATGATATTGGTTTCGTAGGCGATGTATTTAAACTTTATTACTTTAAACCACAGTAGACCATGAAACAAATGCAAATATCCTAGAAACAACTATGTTGACTATTAACATTTAACGTCAATTTCATTTTTACATATTAATTTGCGAAAATAACCTATGAACATTTTGAAAAATTTGATATGATATCAGTTTATATTCAAAGTGGAAAAAACGAAGAAATGGCGCAAAATGTATATCTTGCTCGCTATCCGGAAAGACGTTAACCATTTAAGGACATATTTCGAACATTTGCGATAATTCCCGTTATTTTTTAACTTAATAATAATAATAATAATAATAATAATAAACGTCTTTTATTTCAAAATAACATCAGAAATTATAGCAGAATACAAAACAAAAAAAATATATAATAGTAAAAAATACTGCAAGAAAAAAAATAAATATATGAGGCAGCATAAAAGCCTGGCGCAGTCTAGCTACGATAGCTACTCCACTGAACCAGTCAGATACGCATACTTTAAGTAGCTAAGTTGATTTTATTGATTATTAATAATTAAATAAAAATTTTCATGTTCGTAACTAATTACTAAAAAAAATTAAATAACACATACTTATTAGTCATTAATAATTAGATAATAATAGACTTCATAACCAACATTAAAAAAAAAAAAAAAAATACATAACAGCAAACAACGATAAAGAGCCAAATTTAAATTGATCCTAATACATTCACAACAACAAAAAGAAAAACAAAAAAAAAGAAAAAGAAAAATGCATTAAATATAAATTTCAGTGATTCTGTATGTGCAAAAGATATTTTTTGTATTTTACTCGAAATAAATCCGCATTCAAAAGCAACATTTCAGTGGGCAACGAGTTATAGTATTTGACAGCATTAAAAGAAAATGAACGCTGGAACATGGCACTCTGATGATGAAGCATGGTCAACTTACCCCTCCCCCTGACCCCCCTATCATGAATGTCATGACGAAAAAGCAAACGCTCACGAATCGAGAGAGGGGAATCTGCGTTATTCATTATTTTGATGAGGAATGTGCAAAAATGAAGGATCCTACGCTCATCCATCCTTAGCCAATTAATAACCCTATATAAATGCGAAATATGATCAAACTTTCGCACACCATACACAAAACGTAAACAGGCATTCTGAACTTTCTGTATTCGAGATCTACTTTCAGCATCCAGGCAAAAACCATAAACGAAGTCACAATAATTGAATTTGGACAGAACGAGAGACTCGCACAGATCCTTTCTTAGTTTGAAACTTAACACGTGTCTATTGTTATATAACATTTTTAAAGAAAGAAATGTATGCTGAAATATTTTCTTAAGATGTTCTTTAAACCTTAATTCAGTATCAAGAAATAAACCCAAATTATTTGCACAATCAAGAATGTTCAACCTTGAGCCATTTATGGATATATTTAATGTGTCTTTTAGGATGGAAACCTTATTCTTATTACCGAAAATTAGCATACAGGACTTAGAAGGATTTAAATGTAAATTGTGGCTCCGAGAATGTGTACTTAATGTTTTTAGATCGTGATTTATGTAAAATTCAGTCTCCATACAATATTCAGCATCAAAACAAAAATATATTTGGGTATCGTCAGCGAAAGCCTGAACTTTACAATATTTTAACGACTTAAGTATATCCGAAGTATATATAAGGAAGAGTAAGGGACCCAAAATTGAGCCCTGAGGCACACCAGAAAGTATGTTGACTTGGTCAGAATAGCTATTGTTAGAAAAAATTGTTTGAAATCGGTTAAATAAGTATGACTTTATAAGAAGAGATGATTCATTGCTAAAACCATAATATTTTAATTTAGAAACAAGAAGTTCATGATTAATCGTATCGAAAGCTTTCGAAAAGTCCAAAAGTATTAGTATACTGTTCATTTTCTTATCATTGGCACGTATGATATCATCAATTACGTTAGTTAAAAAATCTGAATATTTTATTTCGTTTCAAAGTAATAAAGTTTAAATAAATCGCTTAGGAAACCAATATCATCCATGGGGTGTTATATATTTGAAAGGAGAATTTAAAATAATATCTTTTTAGATTAAAATATACAGGGTGTGCCATTTAAAAAAATGAGGTTAGGTCCGATAACTTTTTTACTTGACCCCCGTATACTTATTCTCAAAACTGCAAATTATTCAACAATCAATATAAAGAAACTTCTGTATAAAATATTTCTCTATATCTCTTTTAACTAACAAAATATAGGGTAATTTGGGAATTGTCAATTTTTTGATTATCCCCCGTATCTCTTAAGCGAACGAAAATTTTCGAATTTTGATTTTACCATTTTAAGTTTGACCCAAAAAGAGCACATGACACCTACATTACTTTTTTGATAGCACTAACAATTACGGAGATACAATATAAAAGTGTCGAAAATGGTACACCCTGTACACGTCAATGTGACGCCAACGAAATTCTATAGCTAGAATCTCCGTTTCTTTTTAATCTTCAGTCTGTTCCTGTTTTCGTTCTAATAGCTGATCGCTTTAATATGTCTTGGTTAGAAACAACAAACGATCTACGGACGTGACTCAAAAGTGTATGTTTATATCTTGTTTACGGCAGACATGGCACAGTTTTTAAAATACAAACATTGAAAAAGCACAACGAATTTTATTCAACAATAATGACAAATATGACAGTTGTTAATCCGGTACTGTCAAACGTGACAACAGGTATGAAAAACGACCGTTTCAATAACCTACCTGCCTAAGAATGTGAATTGTTTAATCTTCGAAGACTGTAAACCAAAGCTGTGTATCCTCCTTGTTTTAGGATCCTTGTTAATATGCAAAACATAATTACAGTGAAACCTCTCTTAACGGACACCTCTAATAAGCGGTCATCTCTATTAATCGGACATTTTTTCATAGTCCGGAACTAGGTATATGAAATGCCATGAAAATAAACCTCTCTTGGACGGACTCTCCTTTGGGTGGACGCGGTCAGACTGTTTTCATACAAAGAGTGCGAAAACCCTCTTTTAAACGGACACAAATTTTTTAAAGTATTCGGGAGTGTGTGATTTCCCGACAGCAGTCCGCCGTTTATTTGCGAGTTGTAAGTTAAAATCGTAAACAATGGCACAAACATGTCGCGTTTTGAGTCTGAAAGAGAATATTGATGTTGTGAAAGTTTGTAAGCATTGATAGCAATGTGCTATTAGAAGATGATAGTGACCCCATTCTTACCGATCATGTAGTCCATACTGAAACCACATCACTATCTGACAACTCTGATGACGAAGTTGAATGCAGTAATCAAACAAATGTCACCAATTATCAACAAGCCATTAGTATGGTAAAGGAATTATAAGAGTATGCAAAGAATAGAAGTGACTCTACCGCTATGGAATTGTTATCAGACTTGGAATTACATTTTCTAGATTGCAAGTATAAAACGCAAACACGTCAAACTACATTATTAGATTTTTTAGTACTACATCCTAACTAAAACTAGTGTATTTTTGTTATGTTATGTTTATTTGTACATACATATACATAGTAATAATTTTGCATTTACATATTACCTAATAACAAATTTCCCATGGCCGGACACATTTAGACGGTCCCGCAGGTGTCCGCCTAAGAGAGGTGTCACTGTATTTTGCTTCGCCTCTGATAAACACTGTTTTACGGGTATTGACGACATTTTTTTTAGGGGCAGCTACACAGAAACACAACTCAAACATGTTATCGTGCTTGCAAGAAAGTCCGAGCCTAAAAAAGAAAAGCTACGCGACGATCGATTTTCCCAAAACGATTGCTTTAAGCCAAAGTATTAACCCCAAGGCGGACCTGGAAGAGGGCAGCCGAAAAACTAGACATAACTCTACGATTAACTCCTTCAGCGACTAAGTTGGTGAGCGATTTTAATTTGTCGACTTATTTGTCATTTTTTGGGATAATCTAAATATGTTTTGCATTGAGCTTTTTAAGTACCGTTCGACCTAAATAAACTGCTGGCCATTTGCTTTCGAGCAAGAAAAATTTTGCCTAAATTTAAAAGTTAATATTTTCTGAACCACATATGACATCGATCTCCGGTTTTTAATTGTTGATAGATTTGTCCCTTAGGAAACAATTGCCAAAGTTGGATTGTCTTAAACTGTCAGAAAATTTTATATACAGGGTGTTAAAGAGGACGATGATTTTTGCTCCAATTTCAATAGCATGTAACTTTCACAATAATATTTTTAAATTTTATCACTGTACGTCAATTGAATCACTGGTTCATAGCAAAGAAAGTAATCTGTCAAATTTTTGATATCTGCTATATTTTAAGAGATACCGATTTTTTTGAAAAACTTTGCTTTTTTTCAACTTTTTCTTAGCTAGATCCCACTGTGCGTTGTATCGTGCAAACTTTGCAAGTGATTATTATACCTTATTAAAAGCTTGTTTATGTTCAGTAATAACAATTGTACCTAAATGTTGTGATGTGCAGTGGCGTACTTATAATCACTTATATGTCTATGCTTTATGAGTATATCACAATTTTTTTGAATTGGAAAGTACTCGTCCCTAGATTAGGCAACTTCTTCCTTATTTTTTAGTTTTTCATATCGCGCTACAGGTATATTATACAGTGTCTACAAAATTTTAAAAAAGATATTTTTTTTATTTAATTGTTTGAAAAAATTTATTTATTAATTTCTATCTTTCTAACACGACACTATTCCTAAAATTAAACTTACATTGAAAGGCACTTTAATATTAAATATCACTAGCTGCCGTCAAACCAAACCACGTCCATCCGAGTGTATTAATTTGAATCGAGATTATCACGAAAAAAAAAACAATATCAAGTCACCCATGCTAATGCGTTTAGCAACAAAGCTAACCATGTGTTAGAAAGTTAGAAATTTTTCTTGCTCGAAAGCAAATGGCCAGCAGTTTATAACCAAATTTTCTCTATCTGATGACAAAATTTTGTAAAAAAATTGAATCCATACTTTTCTTGTAAAGTACTACGCAAAACATAATAAATTATTGTTTAGAGATTAGTGGAAAGAAATTTAAGCAACCTTTAAGCTGATGTGCCCCCTTCCAATTTAAGACTTTCAGCGGCGGAAAAATTGGAATTACAATTTTTATTAGCAATAAAATCAGTTTTTCAGGAACCAAAAAAAGTTATCGAGTTTTTGTCATATAACTCACTACCTTTATTTTAACATGCAGAATACCCTGTATATTAACTTTTACACTATTTCTAAATCAGGTTTTGAAAATTTTGAAAATTTGGATACAAGGCGTATTTAGATTCTCCCCTTTTCTTTTTGATACGAAACAGTAGTGGTTTAAAGTAATTTTTATGGAAAAAATACATCTATATTTTATTAGTGTTACTAAGAAATGTACCATCACACACCCCATAGGATTTAAAAATGATAAATAATGACAATAAATACTTCCATATTCTTTTGGTTATAAATTTAATTCACTACTGTTTAATAGATTTTTATAGCGTGTTCCAAGAAGTTTATCAATATAGTTATGGCGTTTAATCGTTCTCTATCTCTGTTAGTACGTCTCGAAATTTATACAGGGTGTTCGTTAATGTTGTGCCAATATTTTGGAGTGTGATTTCTTAGATAATTATCAAGAAAACTTCATAATATGACAATATTTTAAATTTCTAGCTTGTTTTGAATGTTTCTTTAAATCGGTATTTTTTAATATCTCTGAAAGTTCTTTAGATATTATTGTCAATTTTGGTATGCATTAATAGTAGGTATATAAAACCATATACAGGGTGTTATGGAAATGACTTATTATATTTAAATGGGTGACTCCTAGGGTATCCTAGAGAAAGTCTACATACTTTTTTTTTAATCGAATATCTAAATACTAAGGTAAAAACCCTTTTTTACCCACATACTGTCGCGCCGTTCCATCTGGATTCAGTTGGCAACAATGTGGGTCACTACAGTATACTAACAGTGTTGTCAGATCACACCGCATGTTTCGCTCTTGCTTGGATACCTGCCGCGCGACTATCGTTACTTCAGTATGTTTCGAGACTCGGGAATGGGATGACGCTGGCGAGGGTTCCACGTGCTTGATGTATACGAATTTTAAACGTTTTGTTAATTGAACAAAGCCGATTTTTTTCTGTTGTGAAATAATTCATAATAAGAAATATTGTGATGTGATTTCAAATTTGTGTGTTATTACCTATTGTTGGTTCTGTTGCAAAACATACTTTTTGTGTTTTATTTTTTTATGGAATTTAATTATAAAACGGATAAGAGAGTATGTACCTACCTTAAAATTGTAGTATTTTTTTTCTAAAAAGTTTGAAAAAGAAGTGATAACGCGGGTCAAAGACGTCTTGTTGTGTTGTCAAAAACTGAACACGTGCGTTTATAATTCTGTGTTGCAATATATGACAACACGGCCTCAATAAACTATTGATTGCGAACGTCCTCAGTAGCGGCCACGTAAATTTTCAGATTTCATATAAAGTGTATATTTCGTACAATAATTCAAAGCGCCATTTAAGGTTATTTTTCTTCAATTTATTTTCATCTCAGGATTTGCCGGTTTAAATATAATAAGTCATTTCCATAACAACCTGTATTTTAACTAGAAAAGTTATTCTCTTCATTCACCAGTGGCGTCCCTGCAAACATGTGACTTATATTTTTGACAAAAAAAATTGTTATTTTTTTTAAGTGAAGGAGGCCTTTTCGAACATCTTTTATAAAACAAAAATTATCGTTATCAACGTTAATAAACTTTTTTCCTAATAGCACATACCAATATTCGAAATAATATCTAAAGTACTTTCGGAGCTATTAAATTAATTAAGTTAGAAAAAAAATCATCATCCCATAAAATCAGCTGAGAAATCACACTCTGATGTATTATCAGGTGATTCGGGTATACCCTGTATATTTTGTTTATTAATTTTATTTTCTAAATATACATAGAGGCCTAAAATAGCACTTTTCCTGCCCAGGCAGGGAGAAAAATAAAATTAACAAATATGAACAAATTAATGTGAACTTTTTGGAACATACATGTGTACCGGGTGTCCCACTAAGAATGGCTCTCGGCCGTATCTCTGAAAGTGTTAGTCGTATGGCTTGCGGAAAATTTTTTTAATAGGAAAAGTGATCATAAGAAATTGCTGGAAATTATTTTCAAGTTTCTCAGTCGAGCGCTAGAGGGCGCAACCGTAACGGTAAATCCGTAAAGTTCAGTTTTTTCAAAAGTTGCCGCGTTAAGGTATATTGAAAATAGCATTTTCGTATACTTTAAGGTTTTATGAAGAAAATTTACTTATAACATATTTTTGTCACTTTTAAAATAAAGTGGTGGGGGAAGGTTGAACATTATTTTAAATAAATGCCTACAACTTCGGGTTGGCTCAACAGAATTTAGTGAACTTTGTTTTGTTAAAAAGAGGTTCCCTTACCCTATACTTTACTGTATAAACTATGACAATATGACTTTTAAACTAGGCGCTAGAGGGAGCTATTTTACAACTTAACAAACATTGCGCATTTTTTCAAAAATTTTAAATACAACATTATATGTAATTTTACTTCATCACAAAGATTAATAAAAGCCTAAAAAACTGGCGAAAACCACAACTTGATATCTTTTTTCAAACCGGAGATATTAACAAGAACAAAAATAAACACGGAAAAATATGATTATATTTAAGTTTCAACGGTACAGGTATTTTCAAAAGTCAAATAGGCCTTGGAAAAACAAAATATAATTTAAAATTAGGTGCTTTCACGTCAAGGTTTTTATTACGTAAAATTTTCATCGTGTCCAAAGTATTGTGCCGTTGTATTTATTGTTGTGCCGTTGTATTAATTTTTGAAAATGCCTATTTTACTTGAAGAAGCGGTTGATATCATCGCGGTGTATTTTGAATGTTTAAGCAATTCAAGTATTGCTGCAAGGGTTTATGCAATGCGATACCCCAAAGGCGTCGATATGACAGTAGAATGTTTAATCGTTTAGCCCAACGTTTTCGTACTACGGGAAGTATTCTTCGCCCTATATATCGCAGACGAAGTCGAGGTCCAACCGAAGAGAACATAATTAACGTTTTGGCATATGTGGAACTTAATCCACAAATTGGTATTAGGGGAATTGTCCGAGAATTGGGAGTTACTCGCACTACTGTGAATAGGATTTTACTAGAAGAAAAGTAAGTAATAAGTATTAACTTTCAAATAATTTAGAAAAATCCCAATATAGCTTATACTAGTAGCTATCAAGTCAAAATAATGGGTATTTTGTTTTTCTTTAGGCTACATCCCTACCATGTTGTGCTCCATCAGGCCTTGAACGTACCGTTGAAACTTAAATATAATCATATTTTTCCGTGTTTATTTTTGTTCTTGTTAATATCTCCGGTTTGAAAAAAGATATCAAGTTGTGGTTTCCGCCAGTTTTTAGGCTTTTATTAATCTTTGTGATGAAGTAAAATTAAACATACTGCTGTATTTAAAATTTTTGAAAAAATGCGCAATGTTTGTTAAGTTGTAAAATAGCTCCCTCTAGCGCCTACTTTAAAAGTCATATTGTCATAGTTTATAGAGTAAAGTATAGAGTAAGGGAACCTCTTTTTAACAAAACAAAGTTCACTAAATTCTGTTGAGCCAACCCGGAGTTGTAGGCATTTATTTAAAATAATGTTGAACCTTCCCCCACCACTTTATTTTAAAAGTGACAAAAATATGTCATAAGTAAATTTTCTTCATAAAACCTTAAAGTATACGAAAATGCTATTTTCAACATACCTTAACGCGGTAACTTTTGAAAAAAACTGAGCTTTAAGGATTTACCGTTACGGTTGCGCCCTCTAGCGCTCGACTAAGAAACTTGAAAATAATTTCCAGCAATTTCTTATGATCACTTTTCCTATTAAAAAATTTTTCCGCGAGCCATACGACTAACACTTTCAGAGATACGGCCGAGAGCCATTCTTAGTGGGACACCCGGTATATTAATTTAAGCACTTCTCGCTTTAGAAGTTTTGCCAAAGACATGTTTTTACCGAGATTATTTTAGTTAATGAATAGGTGTGATAAATATATGTATATTACTACGTTTTGGGTAGGTGTAGTATGTTTGATAAAAACAAAGCTGTATATACATACCTCCATAAGGTTTTGCACAAATTGATTTAAAATTCAAGGATTTGTTTTTTTAACACTCGGACAGGGCAATTTTTATTTTTAGTTGCGTATTTTTTTTAGAGAAAAGGTTGGTATACACCGTATCCAAGATAAGGAGGGCCAGTACAGGGATCTCGGAAACCGTAAGAGATACGAAGTCGGTTAAATGGAGGTAAAGTTGCGCATTTACGTGCCTAATAATATGCCGTTTAGAAAGTTTTAAAATTCCGAGTAGTTCCGGAACAAACCCGAAAAAACCGAAATTATGAAAAATCGATTTATTTTTTCCTGGGTTTTTTTGAGATCGAATTCTAAAGATAATTGCACTTTTAAATTTCCACTTTGTCCGCTCTATCTAACAGCGTTAATTGTTTTGTAATCCGACGAGTCGTCTTCGAAGGGTTTGTTAGTTTTCCGGATATTGGACTTTGAGATTTTTTTTCCGAATGCAACGATGCATGACACATTGTGGTTTAATGACGTTTCGAGGGTTTTTTGAACAACATCAGGAGATTTTGGGATACGGTACTGTATTTTTCCAAATTTTAACGCTGTTAGATAGAGCGGAAAAAGTGGCAATGTAAAAGTGCAATTTACTTTAGAATTCGATTCGACCAAAAAACACAGGAAAAAAATAAAACGATTTTTCAGAATCTCGTTTTTTTTCCGAATATCTCCGGAACTACTTGGAATTTTAAAACTTTCTAAACGGCATATTATTAGGCACGTAAATGCGCAACTTTACCTCCATTTCCGGAGATCCCTGTACTGGCCCTCCTTATCTGAGACACGGTGTATACTAGTTGTCCGAGGCCCAGTATATTATGTCAATTTCGAATCGACTTGCTGACATCTTAATTATTATAATTTTCAAACATCAATATTTCGGAAACCCGTATTTCCACAGGTATGGTTGGTTTTTTCTGCCGTCGTCAACCTTTTTTGATTGATCAACAAGATTTGAAATATCTGATTTATTTGTCGTTTTGCTCCCTTGGGTATTTTTTACATTCTTGTACTTTTTCAGAACACTGTATAACATAATACCTTTTTTTCTTCCTAAATCTTAATTTCTTCTTAGAAAGCGCCACTTTTTTTTCATAAAACGCATAATAAAAGAGTTTCCCATTTGTGCAGAACTTCTTTGGACACGTTTTATTTCTATTTATCGACGTAATTACCATTTTGTCGAAAGACAGCGATAGAGCGCGACACGTATTTTAGAAATACCGTCGGCATGGTGCAATTGGCAGTATGTTGATGTTTGTGATGTAATTTTGTAGCTAATTGTTCTAATTTTAAGACAATTAAGATGAAATGTCTTTTCCTAAAGCTTATATACATACATAATGCTCAAAATTTGCCAAATGTCCATTATAATTAGAATTTAGCCAGTAACGTGCAAACTTTTTCGTGGCGCTTTTCGTAACTCCGTTATTATAGAGCTACAATATCGGTATCGGCAAACAAATCCGTATCGGCCGATCACTAATTAAAATGGCAGAACCGGACAGTTAACCCAAGTATCATTTTTAGACACATTGTGGTACATGTATCGTAACTATCGTTTCTGTTTCCGATCAAAATTGAAAACTGTTGGCAACAAGAATGGAAATATTTTCGAAACGTATACATTTTAAATGGGACATTTACACGTGTGTCCAAGTGGTTGGTACTAGCTGTTACTTTCGCTGTTTCAATGCACAATCGAAAATGTTACTTATTTGTATTTAAAAATGACAGTTAAAGGGGCGGGGCTATGTTAAACCATGCGCAAAACAATTAGGATCCCTTCACTGTTGTAAAATAAAAGAAAAATAATATGAAACAATAATTTCACCATGATGAATTCGTTATAAGTATATTTCCTATAAGATATTTTATTTCATATACCTAGTTATTTCATATTAGAACCAAAAAATCATTGTCGCAGTAAATTTTATCGTGCAGTTTAGTAATTTGGCTTTATATTTTTAACGTGCCCTCGATTTATTTGCATTTACAGAAAAAAATATACTTTGTCAAAAAAATAAAAATTAAAATATTATCAATATTTTATTTATTTCTTTTATAAATCGACTTAGCTAGGAAAATGGACCTTATCTAACAAATTTTGGCTTTGCAAGAGATGCAGGAATTTCATTAAAACTCATTTTAACAAAATTAAAACTCATTTCCTAAAATGGCCGCTAGAAAGCAAGAAATGATTCTGGTCCAAAATGCACTTGACACACAATTTTTACTCTTTGGCTTCTATAATGTTTCCATGATGCACAGAAGAATAAAAGGTTTGTAAGGTGAATGCCACAGAAAAAAAAGGTTTGCTTGCATGCACAGAAAAGAAAGGTTGGGTTTGTTCGGGTTTCCTTTCCAAACTAAAATTATAAGGGATAAATAAGCAATTTCCTGGTATTATTTGTATATTAGATGTTATTATTGATTCATTTTCAGAAACAGATTGACGTAAGTGTTTTTTTGAAGATTTTTAATCAACATCTTGTTTTGAGGTTATGTTATTATTGTTTGCATAGGGAGATTTAAATTGTTATTTTTCTGTTAAAAACAGCTTATTGCACTGTATTTATCAACATAGAGTATACCCACCCTATAGCCATACTTTATGTTGATAAATCCAGTACAGTAAGCTTTTTATTACAGAAAAATAACAATTTAAATCTCGCTAAACAATAACATAACCTCAAACTTGTTCAGATGGTGATGTAATGTACCTTAACTAAACATTTTTCGAAAAATATTTATCTTCGCGTGTCGTTAATATATCGACACCACGATGTGTAAAATATTTCGAAACAAGCACGTCTTTAAGTGTTTCTAGTAACTGGATTCGAAAATGTGTCGCAGAAGTTTCGTAACACATATGTCTCGATACAAGTTTCTAATTCGAATCGAAAATGTGTCGAAACGTTTCTCAGCAAAGAATGTGTGTCCAATTTGTGTCTAAAAATGCTACTTGGGAAACAATGCATTTCTGCATTATTGCAAAAAATGCACTTTTTTTAAACAACCCGTGCAAACACCCTGTATACTTCTCTATATGTCGGTTATTACCATATAACAGCACACAGGGTCGTATTAAGAACAATATAACAGTAGACCTGAAATAATAGCTTACATTGAATAACGACTGTTAGAAATGCAGCGACCCCGGCATCGGGAATTCTATCGCTGAATGACCAATAGCAATAAGTTTATGCATCGATCACTTGGTTATCACACGCTGATGTTTGTTTATTCTGCAGGTAAAATGAATAGAGCATAGTTTACTAATTTAAGGAATAAAATCTTTTGTTGTCAAAATTAGTGGATTAAAAATGTAATGTTGTGTTTGTGGAACTGGGTCTCATTGAAGTCGGAAAATTTACACTTCAGATGCCGGGGTCTGCGGGAATGAGTTTGCACGCCTCTGAAATTTAGCACCAAAATAGTAAATATAATACGCTTAAGAATACGCCTAAAATCGAAGGATATATTTTTTGCTGACGTATTTTTTCTCAATGTTTAAAGTGGACTTTTTAAATAGATGAACATGTAGGATATAGATTATGTAGAAAGCACGTTGTTAAAAAAATCGTTGCGGTGTGCCAAAAACGATATATTTTACAATATTTTCTAAAAAATGTACACTGTTCCCTTTTTTACAAATTTTTTGGTATTTTTCTAACAACCTGTAAGTAAATGTGATTTTGATAAAGGCGATAGAGCATATGGGTCATTCTTTTACATATCGCACGCTTTTTAATCATTTTAGAACCGTTCGAAATTGTTTTTACGACTTATAGTATACATAAAATTAGTTGACACGTATTTCATGATTTTGCTGAAATTTTTTTTTTAACGAAAATATCCACATAAATTTTTGATAATTTGCTGGATTTTCTCCAATCTTCTCATATTTGAAATTTAATATCTCCAGTTGTACTGATCGGTTTTTCTTTATTTTACATTTTGTTACGTTAGCCTGTATTAAAAAGAAATTGTCATTGTGAACAAATGAAAAACAATAACAATTTAATTTTTTAAATAGTTTTAACAGGTTCTTAACTCATCTTAAATTAATTTAAAAAAACCATTTTGTTCTTTATTCTTTTATCTACAAAACCCATTTTACGAAAAAGTGGCACCTCTTTTAGTTTGGAAGTTATTAAATATTTTCAAGCGCGACGGGCCGATGCCTCTTTCTCTTTGTTTTGTTTCTCACGACGAAAATAAGTGTCTTGATCACATGATCGGAAACTTTAACCGACCAGATTTTTTTATTTTCAGTTTTATAAGCGACATGATTTTTATAGAACTAAATATTTTTCAATGCCAAAGATATAATTTATGTTCGTATAGATGCTTTAGTTTTATTGGTATACATATTATAAGTAAGTATATGTCATTCCGGTTAAGTACACAGTGGTTTTCTTAAAAAAAGATCCATGTTTCAGTTTACCTTTAGTTACATCACATTTAAAGCAAGTTTACCTCTAATACACTGCTCTCCTTATTCACTAAAGAAGTTTAAATTTAGATCATATACTTATAGTCGCCCAGTTGTCGTGTCATTATGTTTACGGGCACAATCAACACAAGGTAAGATATCTAGCGTGCTGGTGCGCGCAGTGGCCCAAATTTGACGTCAATAAGCCACGCCTCCTTCACGATATCATACCTTGTGTTTACTTGATCATGGTTTATGGTGATGCTGTTGCCAAAAGAGTTATATTAATGACAACGACACAACTGAAATACTTTTCTCTTGATGAATTTGAAGGAAAACTAAAAAATGTAATTATAATACATCGACTTATTCTTATAGTTGCCGTTTCAAAATCCAGTCGACTGTCAGGTTAAACCCATATATATTATACATTATATAGCCAATACGAACGTTCCAAATTACAAGAAGTGTCCCCGCTATGGGAGATGGCTTGGCACCATTGAGTTTGCGCAGTAGGGTGGAAATTTTATCGATCGCGTCAGAGCCGGTCCGACATTATTTGTTTGTGGTTATTCGTCGCCATCTTTGGTTCTGGATGCTTTTTCAAATTACAGAATAAAAAGTGGTTCATTCACATTGTTGTCGGTATATTAGTGCTTATAAACTTTCATTACCTAACAACGATTTTTGTAAAGGAGTTTTTAATTTGTGGCGATTCGATTCGCTGTTTGGTAGGTTAGTGGCTTGTTTTGTTTGATGAGATGAAAGGACACAAGTGCATGGTGCTTTTTTGCAAAAGTCGTGGATCAATTCCAGGTATAAAGTATTTCACATATATACGAAAATATTTTGCTTATCACAATATCCGATCTTCGGAACCGAATTTCACTAAAAAGCTTGTAAAAAAAGAAGAGAGTGTCACTCGTATACAATATAATATATTTGTGGTCACTACCTAACCATAAAATTAATGTATTTTAAATTTGGTGCATTAGTAGCTGATAATAATTCCCAAAATGGTCAATATAGTCATTTATTCTTAATTTTTGGTTTAGAAAAAGCGTGGTTAAGAAACATACGACGACGGATGAAAGTTAAAATAAAGCTCATCGTGTCGATTGTGACAAATATTCGGACGGAAATTGGCACCAAAAGTCACATCAATTAAGGCACCGTCGGATCATCCTATCGTCAGAAATCGTGTGCATGGAACGCTGTCTTAAATCGAACTAATCGAAATTTTGATTGCAATATTTTTCCTAACCGACCAGTGAAATTTGCATTAAAAAAGTTGAAATCCGGTCCTGGCGAATGTTTACTTTCACAAGGAAATTTCCGAACTGCGCACACTCACTATTACCCGTTCGATGCCCATAGCGGGGACATAATTGCAGATGGTATTAGCAATATAATGGTTATATATATATGTGGTTAAAAACGGCCGTGATAATTTTTGTAGATGTGTAGGTTTGGATCCATGGATCTTGATACATTTAAACCAATGCAATCTTAACTTAAATGTTTAGCAGCTACTAGTTGCTATTTTTTTTTGTAAATGTTTACAAAACAGAGGGCTAAACGTGATGTTCTGGTTTCTGATGAGTTATTAATTCCTTTCATGCATAATCAGACATATAGCCCAAAAGACGTAATTGTTTTCTGATAGAAATAAGTCTTTTGTATAATTTAGGCAGAGTGTGCTGCCCATAGGGTAGCCTTTAGTAGACCAAAGAGGAATGTAAATAATGCACCGTACCAACAAACTATGCATAAAAAGTATCGACTAACATAATATACGAGGGGTACTTGTTACATAAAAAAGGTTTTATGTTTGCATGCAAACTAGACATCGATAATCGTTATTTCGATCGATCGATATTGTTATTTTTATGGCACCGGTTTCCACCACGGTGCATCTCCCATCGACAGCGAAAAAAGCAGAAAAATTTAAAATTCAGTCGGAAGGCGGCATACTGAGCCGGATCCGATGCAGCGTTTGTTTCGCGATACTTAATATTTTCTTATTATTAGGATATGGGCGGACAACAAATTTCCATACCTACAAATTGTTTTAGTCTCCTGTATATTTTTAAAAAAAATTATATTTTGAAAATATTTTTTATGCATAGTCTGTTGCCATACTCGTTAAAAACGAAAACCTTTAGATATAAAACGTATATTGTACCAAAGTAAAAAAAAGTGTGTCCATGCCAAAAAATAGACTAGAGTAGAACAGAGTATATAGAAGATTAAACAGAGTTATACATATTGTATTGATTTTTAAATAAAAGACGTTTTATTATAAAACATGCATTTTAATAAAATTATAAAATATACAGTATGTTCCATTGAAAGCCGTGTGCGGTACTGCCTAGGTTTATAGACAAACCGTGGCGTGCGGCATATTGATTCGAGGGGGCCTTCAACCAATTTTTTATAGTCGATTTACGAAAAAAAGGAAGTATGGAGTCTCTAGGACAGTCAAGAAGTCTATGTAAGTACCTGCCTATACAGGGTATCCCATTTGCGACACTTTTATAGGGTATCTCCGTAATTGTTAGTGCTATCAGAAAAGTAATGTAGGTGTCATGTGCTCTTTTTGGGTCAAACTTAAAATGACAAAAATTTAAAAATTTCCTTATATTTTCTTAGTTGAAAGAGATACAGAAAAATGTTTCATACATAAGTTTCCTTATTATGATTGTTGAATAATCTGCCGTTTTCAGAATAAGTATACGGGGTCAGGTAAAAAAAAAGTTATCGGACCTAACCTCATTTTTTTTAAATGGAACACCCTGTATATTTTAATCTAAAATTATACTATTTTAAATTCTCCTTTCAAATATATAACACACCACGGATGATATTGGTTTCCTAGGCGATTTATTTAAACTTTATTACTTTGAAACGAAATAAAAGATGCAGATTACGGTAAAAAATAACGGGAATCATCGCAAATGTTCGGAATATTATGTCCTTAAATGGTTACCGTCTTTCCGGATAGCGAACAAAATATACATTTTTCGCCATTTCTTTGATTTTTTCCACTTTCAATATAAATTGATATCATATCAATTTTTGCAAAATGTTGATAGGTCATTTTCGCAAATGAATATGTAGAAATGAAATTGACGTTAAATGTTAATGTCAACATAGTTGTTTCTAGGATATTAGCTTTTGTTTCATGGTCTACTGTGGTTTAAAGAAATAAAGTTTAATAAATCGCCTAGGAAACCAATATCATCCATGGCCTCTGTTATATATTTAAAGGTTAATTTAAAATAGTATCTTCTTAGATTAAAATATACAGTGTGTTCCATTTATAAAAATGTGGTTAGGTCCGATACCTTTTTTACCTAACCCCGTATACTTATTCTGAAAACGGCAGATTATTTAACAATCAATATAAAGAAACTTCTGTATTCTGTATTCTGTATGAAACGTATTTCTGTCTCGTTTAACTTGCCTTTTTTAACTAATTTTGCCATTTTAAGCTTGACCCAAAAAGAGCACATGACACCTATAGCTTGTCGTTTGGATCTGCGGCTACGCGGTATCCGTAAGGGGAAGGGAAGGTAACAGGCCGAAGGACAATCCATGGTCGTGCTTATATTGTAAAATTAAATATAAAAATATTAAAATGTTAATTTTTTTGTGAATATAAAGGAGTAAGTAGGTACTAAATGTTAAAATAATAAGAACGAAAAGTATTGGGAGAAACAGGAATGCAACAATTTATTTCTGAGAAACTCCCAAATTTCAACGTCATAAAGTAGGTATAAAATAACAAAAAAAAAACGATATTATAATCATTGATCTCTACTCTATGTCGTTATCGTCTTCACTATCAGACTCACTATCTTCAGAGTCGGACTCAATGTAATCATTGCCGAGTGTAATTATGATGGGTTCTATTTCTTCCATCATGTAATCTGTCTCCCAAAATTTATTTTCAATACTAATAACATGCTGGCAAAATTTCTCACAGTCAGATGGTGTAACTGACCTTATGGCCTCATCTAAGACCTCTTTCAGCTTGGTTAAACTGAAATCCCCTGATGTGTTTAGGTTCCGTATGTACCTTTTGACTTGAGCCCACGCCAACTCAATTGGGTTTAGCTCACACATGTAGGGGGGAGTTATAAGGGGAATATGGCCAGCCTGTTTTATGATATTGTCAATGACATAGCTTTTTTTATCACCTCGAGGCTTGTGCAATTTTACAAGTTCAAAAAGGTCAAATTTCCTAATACCACATACCTATATCTCATATGTAAAATATTTGGTTTTTCAACCAACAATTTTCGTTTATTTTGGCATTTGCGAAAATAAAACCCATTGGCTTTTAAAAGTTTATGCAAAGCGTCTCTTCCATATTATGGAAAATCATTTTTTTACTATTTGCCCTATTAATTATACTATACGTGTAACATCCACAACGCGCTGTCGCTGGTCAAAAATCAAAGCGTGTCTGGAGCATGGCAGTGCCATGTGTCTGGAGAATGTCTGCGGAGGCGTGTCCAAATCAATCGCATATTATATTTTCATCTCTGTTTAATGCCGTGAAACAAAATAGAGACGGAAGTGATCGTATTAATCGACTAAATGTTTGGAGTAAATGGATATTCACATGTTGTCAGATTTGCTAGGAAATAGATAATTCAATTAATATTTTAATTTTGTCCGGCAATTAAAATTAAGCAGGTATGAACATATTACTTAAAACTCAAAATACGTCTAAGTTTTTCAGTCTGAATAATAATATTTTCTAACTTTTTAACGATTAGGTTAAATTCTGTATTCAAAGGAGGTATAAATAATAAATTTCATAAAACCTACTAGATTTTTGGTAAGTAATTTGACAACATCGATAATATTTCGTCTGCATTCTTTAAATAGTTTTGGTAGCCGCAGAACGAAACGACAAGCCGTATATTATTTGATAGCCGTAACAATTACGGAGATACCCTATAAAAGTGTCGCAAATGGGACACCCTGGACATTTCCTTTAAATTATAAACTGTTTATTAATAATAATAAAAACACGTTTTCATACATATTATATTTATTAGAATTCATATAAATTAATGCTATACAAATAAATAAAAAATACGGTAACATCACAGAATTAATGAAACTATGCAAAATAAAATGTATTAATTATAATTAATCTACAACGAACAAGTACTGCGGAGAGAGATGCGGACGAATTTACCGACGTTTGAAAGAAGAAATGTTTTAAACAGCACGAGATTCCCAATTAGAAATTACTGCAAGTGAAATATCGACTGTGCAAATAAAGCAAATCTGACGAGCGCCCCTTACAGATCAATACGACTGGGCAACTGTGGAGTAGCTTCGCGCAGTCCCGTTATAATCTAAAAGCAGCGCAGGGATGCGTTCAAGTGCTTTTTTAAATGGTCGCTATTCCACTGGAAATAATTTCTTCAAACTGTCATGGATCTCGTTTCAAGCGTTGATATAATAAGTACAGACCTAACGTCAAAAAAACGTCCCACCCTGTATATTTCCACAATCCTTATTAATCAGTCTTAATATGTCTCGATCGTATCATCCGCTTCTCTGTGCGCTTATCATTTTGGGATACCTACGACACTAACACATCATAAACAACTCGGTATATTACAAATTGTAATTAAAATAACATTGACAGGCATGTTTATTTTTTTTAACCGTCGATCTAAAATATTGCAGTAATATTTGCACTGCACCCAGATAGGATTTTAGAGTTTATTTTTCATGTCATGTCAATAATTGTTACCAGTCTGGTCATGTGGTTAAGAATTGATAGAATAATCGCATAATTATTATAAACAATAAAGCGTGCACTATTGCAACCTTGTAAAGGAACCATATGATCCATGAATAGACGTCAATCGCCCTTTTGACTATTCTTGTCTACGACGATGTAGTCAATTGTATCCCTTATTTTTCCCGTAATTCGAACTCTAGAAAATAACCTTAACTTTAAATCAAAAGGATATCGTTATCTTTTTTATTAATTCAGAAGGGTAATTTTGAATCCAACAGTGCAGTGTGAAGTTAAATAAAAAAAAGTTTAGTTGAAAAACAAAGACCCAATTAAAAGACATAATATGTCGACGTCAGTTAGTGAAATCCGTCATTCCCTGAAATGCCTAGTCATTTCGCGTATTGCCGGCACATAGTGTAACTCTATGTTTGGTACACCGTTTGCCTAAGAGTATCGGGCATTCCCTGTAATGACGGAATTCTTTCAGTCAAACGCAACTAAATGATTTAAGTTACCCGGTTTGCCGGTTTTGGTCGAACGCTGTAATTGTTGTTAACATTTGTGTAGTTACTTTTCCTTTGAAATTGAAATGTCGAAGCATTCAGAATTGTTTTATAAGAAGTTAGATGACTAGTTTATGATTTAAATTTAATACTTAATACCGACATACATCATATTTCAAGACATTCAATTTTAAGGAATTCATTTAATGTAAAATGCCTTATTTTCATGCACTACTGGCAACACTGTCGTAATTACAATAATCGGCTAAAACCGGTAAACGGTATAGCTTTTGCAGAATTATATCGTTGATCTCTTGACTGCAATAAAACCTCATTATCTATTCGACCATAAAATAAATAAGGAAATCCCAAATTTTAAAACCTTTTCGAGCAGAGCCGGACCAGGTATACAAATTCAATTTATACCTACCTATGCCTGATGCATATATAAATACAAAGTGATTTTTAATAATTTTAATCTTTAGTGGTTTTCTGGCGAGTAATTTTTAGTTAGGTTTATTAGTGGTAGAATGTGGCGTTCTTGGAATTGTGCTGATAGGGGGGAATCTTCAAGTGTCGGGAATGGAGACTTAAATATTTAACAGCTGTTAAACAATTTAGAAGAAAATCGTTACATGGTTCGATACCCATGACACTCCAAGAAAAGGTTGGCATGATTCTTCCAAAAAAATGTCAAACAAGGCACCATCAAATAATGGCAAAAGAATCACAATATTACCTGCTGGTTCAGAGAACGGGTTTGTTTCAAATTGTCTGTTGCTTTCAGCTAAAAACATAGCAGATTCTTCTTTAGATTACCATCAAGATACCGACGCACAACTTTTTGAAGATTGGTTTAAACATAAACTTCTTAAAAATATACCTGAAAATAGCGTCATTGTAATGGACAATGCTAGTTATCATAGTCGGCAAGCAAAAATCATTTCCAATTCTAATAATACAAAAGCAGAAATTCAAAAATTTATGATTGAAAATGATTTATATTTTCAAGAAACTTACAAAAAACGAGAACTGCTAGAAGTAATAAAAGCTTTTAAAATAAATAAGGAATACGAGTGTGACAAACTTGCAGCAGAAAATGGACATACAGTGTTGCGTCTTCCTCCGTAATGTTGTATATTCAATCCTATTGAGCTCATATGGCACCAGTTAAAATCCAATATTAAGAGAAATAATATTTCTCCTACATTAAATGCATCTATACTTAGTAGAATTAATTAAAAACGAAGTAAGACAAATTTCTGCAGACAGCTGAAAAAACTGTGCACAGCATGTACTTAAGGTGGAAAATTCTTACAATTGTATGATTACAAATGTTCAACCCTTAATTATAAGTTTAGGCTTAGATGAAGATAGTGATAGTGATACAGAGTTAAATTTTGAATAAATTATCAATAGTTTCTTAGAATTTAATTAATTTTGATTGTACTTGTTATCCTAATAGTTATACTTTTAAGTTATATTATTTTCAATTATCATTAATTGTTATCATTATTTTACATTTATTATAGGTACCTAAAACTAAAAATACCTATCTATTTATTTTAAATTATAAAAATAAATCGTGGTGTGGTATACATTTTCAAGTCGGCCCTGATCCCATTTATTGAGCTTTGAAGAGGTTCAGGCGTATACAATAGGGTTTAATCAGGTAGTTTATTTATGGCAGTAGGAATCAACGGTATAATTCTGCAACAACTATAACTTAAATCAGGGAATGCCTGACATTATTAGGCAAATGGTGTACCAAACGTAGAGTTACACTATTTGCCGGCAACACGTGAAATGACTAGGCATTTCAGGGAATGACGGATTTCACTAATTGACGCCGACATATATCAATTGCTTAAATTTCATCCTATAGAAGAGTATAGATTGCTAAAAACATCAATCATTCCTACTATACACCTAAGTTACAAAATTGATACATAGTGTAAAAATAGAGTGGTAATGTTACATTGTTTTAGGAGCATACGTTATTTTTTTAGCATTTAGTTTATTAATGGGGCACTTTTATTGATAATTTTTATCGGCTCTTTACTCTCATTTGCAGAGGTCTAGTTAGAATTAACCACCAACATTTTAAGCGGCAAGAGGGGTGAAGTAGCACTACATTTTAAGATTTTTTCCATTTACTAACTCAACCAAGGTTTTAAGCCGCCCTCAGTAGTGATAGATGGTATATTGCACGCCACCCCTTACCTGGGTGCATATTTCTAACTTCATAGGCCCTTGGGATATTGTCGAGTCGCCAGATTCTACGTGGGTGTGGCTTAGGTCGGTAAAAATGCCGACAAGTTGTCATTTTCAATATTAAACAGAACTGTTGTTGTGATTGTTCCTGCCTTTGAGGCATTTTAAACAAATTTTAAGCTTTCTGGTTACTTAGCGTATGCACTACGTTTACATTCACTACTTGAAACCGATTTAAGTTCAAGGCTTCAAACGATAGAAAATATATTAAATCATTCAAGTCGAGGATATAAACCAAAGATATTACAAACTACAGATGGAAAATGTACATTTCTAGCCTACGCAACGACTGCAAACAGTCTTTCCCACCTCTTTCCGTCATTATTGCGGCATAGCCAGCTTCACATATTTATCGCAAAGGTATCTTGCAAAATCCCAATTAAAAATATGTTTATTTGCCAAATACAACTGGTTTAAGATTAAGCCGTAATTGCACTTAAAATAAATGTATTTCCCAATAATTTTACTATACAGGGTGTTATGGAAATGACGTATTATATTTAAACCGGCAATTCCTGAGATGAAAACAAATTGAAGAAAAATATCCAAAAATGGCGCTTTAATTTCATATCCCTGTACATGACCTTATGTCAAACCAAAAATGATCACGTGGTGCCCCTGCCAGGAAGGTAAACAAAGCAACATATGGCGAAAAACGTCAATGAATGTTGAGCAGTGTTGTCATATCTTCAGGGTAAACTCTTTAGAAAGTCTAACCGTTTGACAGATTCGAAGTTGTTTATTTTTCTGGATACATTATTATCAACTTTTACGTTCAGTTCAGTTCACTGGGAAACAATCTCAGATTTATAAACTTGAACTGACCCGAACAAACCGCCACGGAGCTTGTTCTCAGGTATGTTCTCGCTTGTTCAATTCGAACACCGGTCGGACAACTGAAATGCCACTTTACCCTTTAGAAGAAAAAAATGCAAATTTATTTACCTTTTCGGCCTTATTTAAAAACAACTTAATTTACAAAAAAACACCGGTAACCCGAACAGAAACCGTTACAAAACACCAAAACAAAGTCACATAAATTCACATTAGTTATTGCGGATCTCATGAACACATCTCAGTACCATTCAATCTGAATTAGTATTTTAAAGTGCTACTGTGTAGATAAAAATACACCCTTATTGTATAAGATTTCATTAGCTGATGGTCTGGGAAATAATATAATCTTTCCACAGATTTGTTTGACATCTAAATAACACCTTTGAGCCTGTTCGTGTCTGTTCAAGCTCATCCGTAAAAATACAGCGTTGCCACTTTCGATGTTTTATAGGATTATATTCATAAATTACGGAATTTCCTTCTATAATATTACTTTGCTGTATAATTATAGTCTCGGAAATGGCAACCGCGCTAGCAGTTTTCGGAGAAAGAAAGCACCTTGGACTCGACCATTTATTTCAAAGGGTGGTTCCTATGTCCACATAATTGTTCCAGTTTATGTTTAGTAAAGGGTTTGGTTGGTTTTAGGTGCATATCTTCAAAAAAAACTAATTTGAAACTCGTGGGTGTCTGTGCGTTTCTTTAAGTGATTTAGTGCAATTTGTTGTGTTTCACTATGTGTTTCTTTCTTTCGACGATATGCCAGTTACGTTCCGAGCGATTGGAAAGAATAGGCCGAATGGGGTTTAGTTATCATCAGGGCAAATAACTGAAAATGTCTGGATGTCTTACTCAGCGGGGATTTACTTTCTAAGTAAGCTAAATATTTATTTTTATAAGAAACTATAGTTTTACATTTTTTACACAGTTTGGCAACACTGCACGTAACACCTGTTTTCTGATATGCCACTACAGGGTGACATGACGAACAAACCCGAACAAACGCCGGATGAGGTGTGGGTCTATGGGGGCTGGACCCCACTTTTAAAACGGTCGATTTGAAAAAAAATATGTAGCGCTTCTCATTTAAATATAATACGTCATTTCCATAACACCCTGTAAACTGTGAAAAGGCGATGAGAGATTCTTCAAAAAAATATTATCCAACTGCACTCTGGCAACATGTATTTCTATTTTACTACGATTCGGACCTAAAAGATGAGCAAGATGAATGAATAATCTCATAAACATTGCGATGTTTGTCTTTTGATCTAACGTATTGTTATTTATTATTGGTGAAAAATCGTTTTTATTATAAACAATCATGGTGCATGCATGTGTAGTTTGTAAAAGAGTGGATCATTTAAATAAGGATTTATCTTTTCATCAGTAAGTATGGTTATGTTTTAATGTTTAACCATGCGATATAACCAGACTTCAACATTGTTGCCATTCAGCCGACAAACATGTAGTTCTCTCTTCCACCCATTACGGATTTTCAATAACATTTCAAACAATCACAGCTTCACTTTCCAAGAGTTTTATGAATGTATTATGGGATCTGTAGTGTACAATACCTTTGATATAAACGAAGTGATAGATTCACACTTTATTCGTCATGCATTGACGATTAGTCGCATGAAGTCTGCTGTCTAGAAACACTTAACCATGAGGAAATAACACAGATGGAAATGACATTGAGGTTTGTTCGTCAAGAAAATTGAGTTTAGAAGAGATATACGTTTTCCTTTATCTGTACCCTTTCCTCTTGTTCACTATATACATTAGGACCATATGGGACACCATTACTTTCCTCTAACTCTCATCGCTTCGAAATTTTGACGAGCACGTGACTACTATTGCGATTTTAACGGCCGATCACGTTCTCGTCACATTCCGGAGCAGAAAGCGTTACACAAGAGCGAGCGTCCCGAACAAAATAATTACATACCTACACACTCTTCGTCAGTGGCGGGTTGACGGGCGGGAAGAAAACGCACGCGGGAACCAACAACGTACAACACAACACACTAACGGCATAAAAGCGGCGACGGCTGCGGCAGCACTGGGGTGTGAGCGGGCGGTGAAACAGGGCGGAGGGCGGGTGCGGTGTTGGGCAACGGGAAGCCGGGCTCAGTTCACCGCTGAAACACATATAGAGGGGGGCGCGGTCAGCCGACGACAATGAATACATTCAAATGAGTACGGTTACTACACACACATTGTATTGTGGTCAAAAAATAGCAATACGTTAATCTTAAAAGGGATTACGTTTAACAATGAATGTTAAAAAGAAGATAAGAGTCGTGGAACGTCAAAAATAAGCAGGCATAACAGTTTCGTCCAAAGAAAACTAAGTAAAGCAATAGAAGAGGGTTGTATTCCTAATAAAGTAATCCGAGTTTATTTCCTATACAACGTGTCCAAGATAAGGAGGGCCAGTACAGGGATCTCGGAAACCGTAAGAGATACGCAGTCGGTTAAATGGAGATAAAGTTGTGTATTTACGTGCCTAATAATATGCCGTTTAGAAAGTATTAAAATTCCGAGTAGTTCCGGAGATATCCGGAAAAAACCGAAATTCTGAAAAATAGTTTTATTATTTTTTTGAGTAAATTGTACTTTTGCATTGTCACTTTTTCCGCTCTATCTAACAGCGTTAATTGTTTTGTAATCCGACGAGTCGTCTTCGAAGGGCCATTATCAACTTTCTTTTTTTAAATACGGTCCTGTTTTTCCGATATTGGAATTTCAGAGCTTTTTTCTCCCGAATGCAACGATGTATGACACATTGTGGTTTAATGACGTTTCGAGGGTTTTTTGAACAACATCAGGAAATTTTGGGATACGGTCCTGTATTTCTCCTAATTTTATAAATAATATCTCATAAGTAAGTTCTAAACTTTTACTTATGCTGGACTAGTTCAATAAATAACAAATAATAAACCACAAATAAGTGAACAATATTTCTGTTGATTCGGGATTTAAAAGAAAAGTAGGCGCTTGAAACAAAAAAATGAAGATGGTGACGTGTGATTTGGTTCAGTTGACATTCCCATTGTGATCGTTTGAGAGCGTTTTCTATTTTCCAGAAAATATGGAACATAAATTTACAAATGCTGAAATCGCATGTTTTATTTTATCTGAAAAAAAACTGTTATGTGGCAGTTAGAAGATGTTATTTGTTCTTAGAGAATAACGAAAATCATTTTGAACACCTGATTATCTAGTTCCTTACTTTTTTCGTTGTTCGTTTTAATACTGTTTTGGAATGATTTTTGTTCACTTATTTGTGGTTTATTATTAAATTATTTGTTATTTATTGAATTAATCCAACATAAGTTAAAAATTTAGAGCTTGCTTATGAGATATTATTTATAAAATTAGGAGAAATACAGGACCGTATCCCAAAATTTCCTGATGTTGTTCAAAAAAACCCACGAAACGTCATTAAGCCACAATGTGTCATACCATCGTTGCATTCGGGAGAAAAAAGCTCTCAAATTCCAATATCAGGAAAACAGGACCGTATTTAAAAAAAGAAAGTTGATAATGACCCTTCGAAGACGAAGATTCGGATTACAAAACAATTAACGCTGTTAGATACAGCGGAAAAAGTGGCAATACAAAAGTGCAATTTACTTTAGAATTCGATCTAAAAAAAACCCAGGTCCTGTATTTCTCCTAATTTTATAAATACTATCTCATAAGTAAGCTCTAAATTTTTTACTTATGTTGGACTAGTTCAATAAATAACAAATAATTTAATAATAAACCATAAATAAGTTAACAAAAATTATTCCAAAACAGTAATAAAACGAACAACGAAGAAAGTAAGGAACTACATAATCGGGTGTTCAAAATGATTTCTGTTATTCTCTAAGCACAAATAACATTTTCTAACTGCCACATAACAGTTTTTTTGAGATAAAATAAAACATGCGATAGAATATCAAACTTTTCAGCATTTGTAAATTTATGTTCAATATTTTCTAGAAAATAGAAAACCTCTTAAAACGTTCTCAAACGATCACAATGGGAATGTCAAGTGAAACAAATCACGCGTCACCATCTTAATTTTTTGTTTCAAGCGCCTACTTTTCTTTTAAATCCCGAATCAACAGAAGTTTGAAATAATGTTTCTGTATTTTGTTCACTTATTTGTGGTTTATTATTAAATTATTTGTTATTTATTGAACTAATACAACATAAGTAAAAATATACAGCTTACTTATGAGATATTATTTATAAAATTAGGAGAAATACAGGACCGTATCCCAAAATTTCCTGATGTTGTTCAAAAAATCCTCGAAACGTCATTAAATCACAATGTGTCATACATCGTTGCATTCGAAAGAAAAAAGCTATCAAATTCTAATATCAGAAAAATAGGACCGTATTTAAAAAAAAGAAAGTTGATAATAGCCATTCGAAGACGACGGGTTACAAAACAATTAACGCTGTTAGATAGAGCGGAAAAAGTGGCAATGCAAAAGGGCAATTTATTTTAGAATTTGATCTCATAAAAACCAAGGAAAATAATAAAACGATTTTTCAGAATTTCGGTTTTTTTCGGATATCTCGGGAACTGCTAGGAATTTTAAAACTTTCTAAACGGCATATTATTAGGCACGTAAATGCGTAACTTTACCTCCATTTAACCGACTTCGTATCTCTTACGGTTTCCGAGATCCCTGTACTGGCCCTCCTTATCTTGGACACGTTGTATAATATCACCATCAATAAATTCCATTTTTCGACATTTGGTGGAGCAAATGTCAAATTTGTTACAAAAACCGCAAGGTCCCATTTAATTATGTCATTTTTGAGTACAGTTTTGGCATCGTCACTTCCTTGTCAAGTGGCATGTTACCTTAAATAGTTTTGACATAAGCTTTACCTAACTTTGACAGAACTTCTACCAAATTGACGTCCCGCAACACTATAGTATTTTCAGCATTAAAAAAGTTTATTAACTTTTTGACCACAACATTTTTTTGAATATAAAGACAATTTTGGCAAGTATTTCATTTTTATGACTTTCCTCGGTTTCAAAATTCTTCGAAATAAGCTTCACTCCGTTCTTCGTTAACGTGAGCGGTAAAGATCGTTTCATGAAAAATGGATATAACTTAATGACTGCAGTAAAAGTACCTGGGCCATCCCATTATTTATGACCGTTTGTTATTATTATGTGGAAAGGACCGGATTGTAATAATTATAATTACATATAGGCACATCAGGTAGGTTAGGTTGCTTAATTTATATTTAAATATCTTTTTGTGGTAAAATTTGTTAGTTTTTGAGGAATGGTTCAAGAATTGTCTTTTACCAAACATTCCTCAGAATAGCGTGATAGTAATGGACAATGCGAGCTATCACAGTCGCCAATTACATAAAGCTCCAAGCTCAAATAATACAAAATTGGAGATTCAGAACTACATGGCGGCGAATGATATATATTTTGAAGAAAGTTATAAAAAAAGTGATCTTTTAGAAGTTTTAAAGAGATTTTGTATAAAAAAAGTATATGTTTGTGACACATTGGCAGAAGAAATTGGACATACAGTGCTACGGCCCCACCCTATTATTGCATTTTTAACCCCATAGAGCATATGTGGCACCAGTTCAAATCACTGGTTAGGTCTGAAAATATTTCTCCGACTTTAAGTTCTAGTGTTGTAGAATTAATACGAAAACGCTTTAATGATATTCCCCCAGGTAGTTGGAAAAATTCAGTCCATCACGTAATAACTGTAGAAAATTCGTATATTAGTCTGGATCGTATAATTAATCCAATTATAATTAATTTTGATGAGGATAGCGATAGCGAAACAGAACTATCTATAGAATAACATTATAAATGTAAATAAATATGACTAGTAATATTTAAAAATGTTATTTCATTTGATTACATTAATATAATCATATCATTACTTGTTTTCCTTAGTCCGTCCCTTCATACTTCACTAGTTTATTGCCAAGCTCTTATCGACACAATGGGACCGACCCAGGAAATCATTAAGTCGTATCCAATTTTCGTGAAACGTACTGTATGTTTTGCTGGTCGCAGTAGAAAACGAATATACTTACCAAAATTGTCTTCATTTTTTTTTAACATACCGTGCAACAAACATACTCAATTTACAGCAGAGGAATTACCAATTTTTATTATTTATTATCCTATTATTGTAAGAAGAAATAATACAAGTGAAAATAAGCAAAAATTCTTAATATTTTTAATTTTTAAATTATGAAATAAAATATTACCGGAAAATACAAGATTAATTATATTTTTTCATAATATCTGTTATTAGTTTTATAAAATGTTTTCACAGTTTCGGGTTCTCGTTACCCGGCCTGTTTAAAAACACTTCCCAATTCATCCCTAGTTATAAACATGTAAAAATGTAATTACATATTTAATATTATGATAAAATAATAAACAATGACAATTCCTGCATTTTATGCTATTCAGAACATAATAATCACCACAACGACTAACAGTCACAAAGAAATGTAAAAAAATAAACCACCAGAATTTGCAATGTGAATTAAGCCGCAAACACACTATTATCGCGTCACGGAATTCACGTATTGTCATATCGGCAAAATAACACATGCTGTCACGGCTTAGAAACAGACTATGTACCGGGTGGTCATATAAGCAAGGAAGCCGGCCATATCTCGGTAACCATCAATCGTACAGCTTCCAAAAAAAGTTTTTTTATAGGAAAAGTAGTCAAGAGAAATCGCTGGAAATAATTTTTAAGTTTAACAGTTGGCCGCTAGAGGGCGTAATACCAATACCAAACTGGGAAATCGAGATTTTCTCTTTAATACGCCCACTTATGCCTTATTAAAAATATATGTGTAGTAATCCTGGGGGAAGTATGAGCAACTTCGGTTTTATACTTATTACTTCAACTCATCAAATAAAGTGGTGGGGGAAGGACAAACATTTATTTGCAAAAAACTAAGTAACTCCGGTTAAGGTAAACGAAATTTATCAAACACAGCCTCGTTAGAAAGAGATTTTATTGCTTTATCCATTGCATTATAAATTACGCCCTTTTAGTTTTAGCGGTAACCGCTAGAGAGCGCTTTTGGAAACAAACCCGAAATTTGCTGTTTTTCTTCAAAATTGTAAATGGAAGCATATGTTGGGTTTCACATAGTTAAAAGGAGAACTAAATTTTCAAGAACTCAGTGAAAACCGCTAGTTGCTATGTCTTCTCGAACTAAAGATATCAACAAAACATTGTGAAAAAAAATTATTCAGACTACTATTATGTTGGATAAAAATAGTCTGAATAATTTTTTTTCACAATGTTTTGTTGATATCTTTAGTTCGAGAAGACATAGCAACTAGCGGTTTTCACTGAGATCTTGAAAATTTAGTTCTCCTTTTAACTATGTGAAAACCAACATATGCTTCCATTTACAATTTTGAAGAAAATCTCTTTCTAACGAGACTATGTTTGATAAATTTCGTTTACCTTAACCGGAGTTACTTAGTTTTTTGCAAATAAATGTTTGTCCTTCCCCCACCACTTTATTTGATGAGTTGAAGCAATAAGTATAAAACCGAAGTTGCTCATACTTCCCCCAGGATTACTACACATATATTTTTAATAAGACATAAGTGGGCGTATTAAAGAGAAAACCTCGATTTCCCAGTTGGATATTGGTATTACGCCCTCTAGCGGCCAACTGGTAAACTTCAAAATTATTTCCAGCGATTTCTCTTCACCACTTTTCCTATAAAAAAACTTTTTTGAAAGCTGTACGATTGATGGTTACCGAGATATAGCCGGCTTCCTCGCTTATATGACCACCCGGTACACTGCAGATCATTTTTATTACATATTTTGTGTTTGTCAAGATCGCAAGTGAATCTTGTAGCCTTCTAGCGTTAAACTCTGACACAGTGTTATCACGCGTGCCGAATACGTAAATTTGCAGAAATAAAATTGTGCTGTCAAGTATGACTTGAAGTGAGCTGCATGAGGTGACTATAGTGTACTTCTAAACCTATTTATAAGCACGCATAAACCGCCTTGCAGATATTTCGGATATGCCGTGACATTACCTGATAGCATGTGATCTCACGTGACGTGATAATAATGTGTTTCCGGCTTTAGGGAATAATATAAGTGACAATTTAAAAGATGTTTTGTTAAAACCACTGTAACATGGTAGTAATTTGTAATTTTTTTTCATAACTTAATTTTTTCAATCCAGCCTCTAAAAACTAAACTGCTGGCCATTTGCTTTCGAGCAAGAAAAATTTCGCCTAAATTTAAAAGTTAATATTTTCTGAACCAGATATGACATCGATCTCCGGTTTTTAATGATTGATAGATTTGTCCCTTAGGAAACAATTGCCAAAGTTGGATTGTCTTAAACTGTCAGAAAATTTTATATACAGGGTGTTAAAGAGGACGATGATTTTTGCTCCAATTTCAATAGCATGTAACTTTGACAATAATATTTTTAAATTTTATCACTGTACGTCAATTGAATCACTGGTTCATAGCAAAGAAAGTAATTTGTCAAATTTTTGATATCTGCTATATTTTAAGAGATACCGATTTTTTTTTAAAACTTTGCTTTTTTTCAACTTTTTGTTAGCTAGATCCCACTGTGCGTTGTATCGTGCAAACTTTGCAAGTGATTATTATACCTTATGAAAAGCTTGTTTATGTTCAGTAACAACAATTGTACCTAAATGTTGTGATGTGCAGTGGCGTACTTATAATCACTTATATGTCTATGCTTTATGAGTATCTCAGAATTTTTTTGTATTGGAAAGTACGCGCACCTAGATTAGGCAAGTTTTTCCTTATTTTTTAGTTTTTCATATCGCGCTACAGGTATATTATACAGTGTCTACAAAATTTTAAAAAAGATAATTTTTTTATTTAATTGTTTGAAAAAATTTATTTAGTTTAATGTTAGGAATAGTGTCGTGTTAGAAAGTTAGAAATTAATAAATACATTTTTTCAAACAATTAAATAAAAAAAATTGTCTTTTTAAATTTTGTAGACACTGTATAATATACCTGTAGCGCGATATGAAAAACTAAAAAATAAGGAAAAACTTGCATAATCTAGGGGCGCGTACTTTCCAATACAAAAAAATTGTGAGATACTCATAAAGCATAGACATATAAGTGATTATAAGTACGCCACTGCACATCACAACATTTAGGTACAATTGTTGTTACTGAACATAAACAAGCTTTTCATAAGGTATAATAATCACTTGCAAAGTTTGCACGATACAACGCACAGTGGGATCTAGCTAACAAAAAGTTGAAAAAAAGCAAAGTTTTAAAAAAAAATCGGTATCTCTTAAAATATAGCAGATATCAAAAATTTGACAAATTACTTTCTTTGCTATGAACCAGTGATTCAATTGATGTACAGTGATAAAATTTAAAAATATTATTGTCAAAGTTACATGCTATTGAAATTGGAGCAAAAATCATCGTCCTCTTTAACACCCTGTATATAAAATTTTCTGACAGTTTAAGACAATCCAACTTTGGCAATTGTTTCCTAAGGGACAAATCTATCAACCATTAAAAACCGGAGATCGATGTCATATCTGGTTCAGAAAATATTAACTTTTAAATTTAGGCGAATTTTTTCTTGCTCGAAAGCAAATGGCCAGCAGTTTAGATAGAAATTCCTGAATTTTTGAATAAATAAATTTTGTCCTCAAAAAAATGAAGGACCCCCAAATATTCTAATAACCTCTAAAGTAAATGTTATCTAGTACATAACACATAACTGGGTCTCAAAAATAATTCTTATGTTATCTATTTTTCAGAATATGTTAATTTCTATGAAAATTGGCATTCTTACCATTATTATGCCTAAATGAAAATAATTTTTAGTTACCTATCAAGAAAATTAATACATAATATGCCATGTTACGTATGACGTTATACCAATAGAAAAAGATATAAAAATATTTTATGTTTATTCTATTCTCGACTAGAAATATGTAAAAATTACATTTGACGGTTATTCTAAATAGGAAATGTGTATAAAAACACCCTGTATATCTTAAGCAGACCATACATAATCAGCATCAATTCCATTGTCATAAGTAGCAATAGTAAAGGCTCTGCTCTTGATTATAAAATATTAATGAACAATTGTGACAATTATGGATGCTTACAAGATGTTACAATCACTGGCTTGTTAAGTTTGAAGGTGCCTCACCTACCTTATCATCTTTTGGACAAGCTCTAGACTAACATATTGTAAGTAGAGCATAGCATAGTCATTAGATTAATGTTAAATTTGGAACTTAGTGGCTTCCTAACTAATAGCAACTTTTAAGTCTTTTTACTTTTCCGAAACGTCCTCGTTTTCATAAATCAACTAGTGTTGCTACTCTTATTTGACCTCAATCGTTCTATACCTGACCGTTCCTCTTCTTCATCACTAGTGTAGGATGACATTCCGCTAACTGCTGCCCTCGTTGACGTCGCCTGCATCAACTCCTGATTTGGGGCATTTCTGTTTTCATAGAGCAAGATATTGAGGGTTTCCTCATAGATACGAGCTTCCGGACATTCAACTTTCGTGTGCTTCTTGTCAGTTGCATAAACAATTGATGTACAGCAAACTTCCGAGACCTGTATACATTTGTAAGTAAACACATGTCCAAAATGTAACCTGGTAAAGTAAGTACATCTTACCTTCTTTCCATGTCCATAAAATACCCAACAACAAATTTCACCAGTACTTATGACATCCTTTAGGAACATGATTCGGGTACTGTACCAAAGTGACAGCTTGTCAAATAATTCAATGTTCTTAAGCAAATTGTCATCTGACGTTGAGGTGTACGAATATTTGTTATTATGCCTATTAATGAGGAGTTTAATTGCGGGTTTTGTTGAATTAGAGCTGATTAACATGTCTTCTTCTTTGAGAGAAGTTATTAGTGGAACCTACAATTAAAATACATAATTTGTTTGCCACAAAAATAGCCGTCTAGACAGCATTAGATAAAATTGTGTAAAAAGCTTCGTTATAAACCTGAAAATACATACATAGGTTTATTATAACTAGAGATTAATATAAGTAAAATAAAACTGACTTGATATTTTGTAAGAAATAATTCTTATTAAAAATGGCTTATTGCGGCTTCAAAAAAAAGGCAGAAGTAGGTGAGAGGGGGGCGGTTTTAGATAATTTGAATCGTTGTTTTATTTTTGATTTTATTTTAATAGAAAGTCATGAAAATAAATCACTTACCATACATATTGGGTCATGCTCTCCTCTCTCCTTTTTATGTAGAGCTTTATTACAAGATTCTGCTAATTCTTCAATACAATAATATTTGGCCTCTGCTAATAACTCTGCTATATCTCTACTTGATTCTGGTAAAGACACACTGCCATCTCGTAAAAAGTTTAGAATTGTTCCAAAATGTTTACCGCATCTATCAATTAGAATCCAACCTAATGGACAAAATATATTAAAGTGAATAGGTATTCACTGAAAGGTTAGAATACAATATTTTACCACTTCCGATCAGATATCAAAGTACTCTCCTCCTCCACATGTTTTCTTAAATAACTGCCCTATTTTCTTACTTGCCGGGCAAATTCTTAAACAGAAAATACTGATGCACAGATCAATTTAAGAGCAGATCCAGAACTTCGGTTTGGGGGGCGTCATACAAGGAAAAGTTACAAAAAGTAATACGCAGTCATGTTTGTTAAACCGGTACCTACATGTAATTTTTCATGTTCCACTGCTGGTTTGGGGAAGGGGGAGGGTCATGACCCCCTGGATCCGCGCTTGGATCATTTGTAGTTGATAGAAATATGTAAGTAAATGGCATAACATGTACCTCTAGATATTGGATGTATTATGTAAAACAAGTTTTAAAATACTCACCATCAGAATCAGATAAGACTTCCATGCGACCACTAAACATAGCCCTGAGCATTGTATCATGCTTCGTAAGGGTCCCAATGGTGGTGTAATGCAAAGATCCACCTACATTCAATTTTACATACTGCGACGGGTTTCCTTTAATCGTCGTCTTACCCGACATGGTGTTCGGTTCAGTTTCAAACATATAAACAGACGTCTTGAAAGGCTTTGAGAACGAGTTTAAAATGAAAATGCAGTTTAAACCGGCCAAATATGCCCTTTATACTTTAGTTTTGTTTAGGATTCGGAATGACTCACCATAGGATCGACATTTTTAGGAGAATTTTTAAGGTTAGGCTGACACTTGACAGCTGCTATGACAGCTGCTCACCTCTTCTATTTCTTTAAGCGTTAATTTCAAGTGGGAAGTGGTGATTTAGTATAGTTGAACAGTAAGTACAGGTTCAAAGAGATAAGTACGCTGAATAACTACAATCTACAAATACCACCATTTATTTAATTTTCTTCTGCCATTATTCAGATCAAAAATGTTAAGAACCTCACCTTTCCTCTGTGATTAGCTTAAGTAAATTAGTTTAATGAAGCTTCAAAGATGGCGCTGCCAACGGGTGCAGGATAGGCAACCAATAATTACCAAATATACCAAGGAAATTCCAAAAATTATGATGAACTAATCATATGATGACAGAATGTATGTGCGATATGTATTTAATGAGGATGTGCAATGATTTTAAAGACAAAACAACCACTTTTCTTTTAAAAAAATATATTTCTTTAAAATAAAATAGTAGACTAGATATACAACAATACACAATACACAATTTATTTATTTTTTTGTAAATATTTCAAGTTAAAAAGGCATATATAGAAATTATTGATGAACGCTTTATTTGGGTTTTATCAAGTGATTGACAATTGATTTAATTGAGTAATGAACCGTCGCAGAGATTCACTCTACGATTTTCTGTATATTTACATACTTATAAATCTTTAGGAGAAGGAAACGCTCTCTGATGGATCTTGCTCATACGCCTGATTATCAAAATGGTGTTGAACAGGTCGAGATTGGTCTTCTTTCGTTTGATTTAAACTGTTCTGGTACGCATTGTAGTTGAATGGTACCATTTGGGATTTTCTCTTCATTATGGTTGTTGCCCTGCGATTGATGGCATTTAAGGTTTGTCTGGGTAAGGCTACATCAGCTAAAATTTAATAAAATAGGCATCAATATCTTGTGTGTCGGTGCTTAGGTTTGATAAGGTGCGTTTTTATTGCAAATTATCAAAGCAATTGGACTGGAAAAGCCGCGAAGGGGGAAGGGGGGAGGCTTCTTTAAAGAATACTTGTAGCTTTTGTGGTTTATCCCCCTTGGAGGGGTATACAGAGTCCGCAAACGAAGCGGGGGCGGAAGATTAAATCGTTATCGAAAAACTTATCAAAGATACTAAAACAGCTTGCGATATTGGATTAAAAGCGGCATGTTTTAAAAATATTTTACATTATACAGGGTCGCCCAAAAAAGTGAGACAGCATAAAGTTATATTTTTTTAAATGGGACACCCAGTATTTTATTGCATATGTAGGTTCGTATTAGTATCGTTTATAAGTGCCTCAAATTTCATTTAATTTGGTTTCGTAGTTTCGGAGAAACTTGAGAGAAATTATTTTAAAATGTGGCGTTCTTGAAAGCGCTTATTATGAACACCCTGTATAAAATAAATTAACGCAATTAGATTAATAGCATCTCTAGACCTTTTGTCGTAAATTTCACCCAATGCTGAGGTTAAAAAAATTGTTCTGGATTGTCTTTTTGATTTTTTTAGTTTTTAGTTTATTTCTCCGAAACTACAAAATCAAATTAAATAAAATTTTAAGCATTTATAAACGATACTAATACAAACCTAAATATGCAATAAAATAATGTGTGTCCATTTAAAAAAATATAACTTTATGCTGTCGCACTTTTTTGGGCCACCCTGTATAATGTAAAATATTTTTAAAACATGCCGTTTTTAATCCAATATCTCAAGCTGTTTTAGTATTGTTGATAAGTTCTTCGATAAGGATTTAATCTTTCGTCCGCGCTTCGTTTGCGGACCCGGTATAGATGTTACCCTTAAAATTTTAAATGGGAAAGGGGTCAAGTGGTACATTAATTTAAATGTCTTTCCACTAATACGATCATTTATTATTTTTTGTATAGCAGTTTCTAATACATCGCGTTCCAAAAATGGAGCTCTATAATTTATTTTTTTACTATTAACTACATTTAAAATGATGTGCCACTTGAGTCTCCTTCCCATTTAAGATGTTAAGGGCAACGTCTACCCCTCTCAGAGGGTTAAATCACAAATTCTGTAAATATTCTTTAAAGGCGTACCAGTTCACAATAAAATTGAGGAGATTTTTAATATTATTTATTGGAAGCGGGATTTTAAGGGTTGGAAGTTCTCGATTGATGCCCTGTATAACTTATTCGTTCCTTTAATGAATATTGTTCTGTTCTTTGCAGACACGTTAGTTAGTTATATATAAAAACAATATGAATGTCAAATTAAATTCCTAAATCATTCAATAAGTACCTTCAAAATCCCTTAGAATTTATTCATTTCATTATAGGTTTACTTTAAAACCTTTTCCGGGAAAACTTCGGGATCTTTTTAATTTGAGCCGCCGCGTGAAAAATTCCTTTCATAAAGTCCAAAAGTTTAAATTCGGCACAAATAAAGAATAATTATTGCTGTTCACTGTTAAAAAGTTACTTAAGATATGGGGATTAAGACGACTGTATTAGGTATAAAAAGCAGTGGCGGAAGGGCGACTTTTCTTTCGAGATTACGAAAAGGAAATATAGTTTCTAGGAAATATTTTTATTCATTCACCAGTGGTAGCTAGACGAAAATAGAGAGGAAGAGCCAAACAGGTCCACGTTCCCCATCAAACAATTGTCCACGAAATAAAATTAATAATAATTAAGACAATAAGCTAACACTAATAGGTAAATAATTAAATAATGCACTATAACGCAAAAATATTCTTAAACACTTACAGGGTCTCCCATTTTCGTCACTTTTCGACGTAATTGCTATCAAAAAAGTAATTTAGGTGTCATGTGTTCTTTTTGGGCCAAACTTAAAATGGTAAAATCAAAATTTCAAAATTTTCGCTTGCTTAAGAGCTACGGGAGAAAATCAAAAAATTGACAATTTATAAATTACCCTATAGTTTCTTAGTTAATAGAGATACAGATAAATGTTTTATACAGAAGTTTGTTGAGTAATCTGCCGTTTTCAGAATAAGTATACGGGGTCAGGTTAAAAAGTTATCGGGGCTAATCTTATTTTTTTTAAACGGAACACCCTATATGTTTTAATCTAAAAAGATAGCATTTTAAATTCTCTTTCCAAATATAACACACCATGGATGATATTGGTTTTCTAGGCGATTTATTTAAACTTTATTCCTTTAAACCACAGTATAGACCATGAAACAAAAGCTATAATATCATAGAAACAACTATGTTGACATTCTAGTTGTTATCAACATTTAACGTCAATTTCATTTTTACATATTCTCTTGGAAAATGACATATCAACATTTTGAAAAATTTGATATGATATCAATTATATTGAAAGTGGAAAAAACGAAGAAATGGAGCAAATTTTATATTTTCTTCGCTATCCGGAAAGACGGCAATCATTTAAGGACATATTCCGAACATATCCGATGATTCCCGTTATTTGTTACCTTAATCTGAATCATTTATTTCGTTTCAAAATAATAACGTTTAAATAAATCGCCTAGGAAACCATTACCATCCATGGTGTGTTATATATATTAGAAAAGAGAATTTAAAATGCTATCTTTCTAGATCAAAATATACAGGGTGTTTCATTTAAAAAAATGAGGTTAGGTCCGATAACTTTTTTACCTGACCCCGTATACTTATTCTGAAAACGGCAGATTTTTCAACAAGCAATATAAAGAAACTTCTGTATAAAACACTTTTCTGTACCTCTCTTAACTAAGAAAATATAGGGTAATTTTTAAATTGTCAATTTTTTTATTTCCCCCCGATCTCTTAAGCAAGCGAAAAATTTCAAATTTTGATTTTACCATTTTAAGTTAGATCGAAAAAGAGCCCATGACACCTATATTACTTTTTGATAGCACTAACAGTTACCCTTCTTTTTAATAGCTGTTAAACATGCTTTTTTTCGCATTTAAGTAACTTAAGTTTTTAAGAAGAAAGCTTATATGGGTAAGTATATTTTTTCTCTCTGTACCATCAATTTTAATGTCTATCCAAGGTCTTCGGCGTCTCAACCAAGTTAGATAAGTAGTGAGATGCACTTCTTATAGTAAGGCAGCCCGTTACCATAATGTCCTGTTATCACGTCTTCATCTAGTCAATGACTAATCGCTAGATTAATAAAAAATAGGAAAGTTTTACTCGAGCAAAAAAGTTCGGCAACGCTGCGCTTACCCGTCAGAGTGATTTCAGTCCGTAAGAAAGCGGATAGTCTTTTTGTTACTACACCTTGTCCGTTCTTGATGAAGTCATATTAAAAATATAAAAAAAAACGTGAATTCATCGACAACGGACGTTTTGAGAGCAAAAATTCCATAGTTTTAATAAAAGATGTAAAGAAAAGGGGTATCAAAAAGTTACAGCGCCCGGGTCAATTTTTTTTTTAAATTATTGATAACTCTCTAAAAAATAGTAAATCGAGTCGTACGAACATTTTCTGTGTTGCGCAGCTGCAGGGAGAGAAGCGGGTCGTATCTCGTATCTCGTATCTGTATAATTCATGATCGCGGTAGACGGCGGCGCGTGCATGGAACGGCTTGGCTGTATATAACAACTCGGCTTCAGCTCTGTCCCCATGTGTTGACTGAAAACGGTTATGCTAAAAAATGCGTGTGTAAAAATATCAGTTCATATTTTCCCCCCATTTTCCGAGCCACAATACACGATTTCTGCTTGAAAACGGACGAGGCGCGATAACTCGAACAGCGTTAAAAAATGACATACCTAAGATCCAACACTGCGGTTGCTCGTCGATGAAAATGTCCGTTCTCATTTTTTTCCGGTCACGAAGAACAAAAAATAACATGCGACCAGTAAAACGGGTTTGTTCGGGTTAAGTTGAATTCTCCGCTGTAAAGAAATTTCGATTTTTCTCAAACCAAAACTATTCACCGCACGGAAAATGTCAGTTACTATTTTCATCTCTTCAAAAACATCACTCTGAGTCAAAAAATAACTTTTTTTACATATGTAAAGATGATTCTCAATGATTTCGCAACGTTGCCAATGTCCGTTCTGGTTAATTTCCTTCTCAAGTCCTTATTAAATCACCAAAAAACTCAAAAAACTTTAGGTCGTAATCTGAAATCCTGGTAACGGGCTGCCGTACTATTACTTCCGTAAAATTATGGTACCTATTATTGAAAAGAGATTTAAACGATCTTTAGGAAGTAAATTTGTATTCTTCAAATCATCGGAAACCCGACCAAACTTTCTTTCCCCAAAAATGTCTACCGACACTTTATTTTGTTAACTAAACTTTGTTTTTTATTAGGCAATAAAATTATTTTATAAACATTCTTTTAAAAAAACCTTCATTAAAAATCTCATTTTAACTTTTATTATTAGGGCAACCATTAAAAGTTTTGTGTATTAAAAATGTAGGAAGTTAAGATTGTTATAAATCCTGATAAAAATTAATTTTTCCTTTATATTGTTATTTATACCGGTTGGTGTATTAGCAAAAAAAAAAGCAACAGAAAATTCAAATTATCAATGTTAATAATAACGAATTTGTTCGGGTTTATTTTTTATAGCTATTTATGTACAGTACGTTTCACGAAATTTGGATACGACTAAATGATTTCCTGGGTCGGTCCCATTGTGTCGACAAGAGCTTGGCAATAAACAAGTGAAGTATGAAGGGACGGACTAAGGAAAACAAGTAATGTTATATATTATATAATGATATATGATTATATTAATGTAATCAAATGAAATAACATTTTTTTTAAATATTACTAGTCATTTTTATTTACATTTATAATGTCATTCTATAGATATTTCTGTTTCGCTATCGCTATCCTCATCAAAATTAATTATAATTGGATTAATTATACGATCCACACTAATATACGAATTCTCTACAGTTATTACGTGACGGACTGAATTTTTCCAACTACCGGGTGGAATATCATTAAAGCATTTTCGTATTAACTCTACAACACTAGAACTTAAAGTCGGAGAAATATTTTCAGACCTAACCAGTGATTTTAACTGGTGCCACATATGCTCTATGGGGTTAAAAATACAATAATAGGGTGGGAGCCGTAGCACTGTATGTCCAATTTTTTCTGCCAATGTGTCACAAACATATACTTTTTTTATACAAAATGTCTCTAAAACTTCTAAAAGATCACTTTTTTTATAACTTTCTTCAAAATATATATCATTCACCGCCATGTAGTTCTGAATCTCCAATTTTGTATTATTTGAGCTTGGAGCTTTATGTAATTGGCAACTGTGATAGCTCGCATTATCCATTACTAACACGCTATTCTGAGGAATGTTTGGTAAAAGACAATTCTTGAACCATTCCTCAAAAACTAACAAATTTTACCACAAAAAGATATTTAAATATAAATTAAGCAACCTAACCTACCTGATGTGCCTATAATTAATTATAATTATTACAGTCAGGTCCTTTCCACATAATAATAACAAACGGTCATAAATAATGGGATGGCCCCAGGTACTTTTACTGCAGTCATTAAGTTATATCCATTTTTCGTGAAACAATCTTTACCAAGGACGTTAAGTAGACTATAATGCCCGGAAGGTGAAAGCAACTACCCCGAGGGCCTTTGGCCAGAGCTTCTTGACCATGTTAATCCGAAAAAATAACCACATGGAAAAATGTTAGTGCTGTACCATTTTTTTTTGTAAAAATATCACAGACCATGTTTGCAGTCACGTCAATAACTAAAAGATGTAGCTTTGTATCTTATTAGCCCATACCAAAAATAATATAGCACTTTCGAAAATATAAAAATTACGATTATTTCCATTCAACACCCTGTAGCAAAAAAATTATATGTTCATATGAACTTTTCTTCATAAAACTACCTAAGGGAATATTAGCACCTCATTAAGGAACACCCTGTATCTCCTCACGGACAATGCAGCAACTTTTACGAATAATAAAATACATACATGTTTCTCCATTTCGGATTTTTCTCATCCTAACGGCAAAAGCGGCGTCAAGATCGTTAATAACCGCCCGTTTTTTGTCCTTGTTTTTCGCAAGTGTTGCCACAGTGTTCCTTCTTGACACGTGCGAATTTTCATCCTCCTCTTTTTCGTCATCTCCATTCACCCCTTTCAGTTTTATTAACTTCTTAAAAAGTTTAATTGGATCTTTTTCAAGGATCTCATCTTCGGTAAGATTTTCAATCTATAAAAAGACGTAAACAGAATGTTAAAAAATATAATTGTCATTGCGCCCGGCACTGTTTAGTAGCTGAAAGCAAATTTTTAAATTACACGAAATAAATGAATGAAGAAAGTACAGGTTGTCCCATTTTCGACACTTTTATAGGGTATCTCCGTAACTGTTAATGCTATCAAAAAAGTAATGTAGGTGTCATGTACTCTTTTCAAGTCAAACTTTTTATGATAAAATCAAAATTTGAAAATTTTCGCTCGCTGAAGAGATACGGGGGAAAATCAAAAAATTTACATTTTCAAAATTACCCCATATTTTCTTAGTTAAAAGAGATACAGAAAAATGTTTCATAGTTTCTTTATATTGATTGTTGAATAATCAGCTGTTTTCAGAATAAGTATACGGGGTCAGGTAAAAAAGTTATCGGTCCTAACCTCATTTTTTTAAACGGAACATCCTGTATATTTTAATATAAAAATATAGCATTTTAAATTATCTTTACAAATATATACACACCATGCATGACATTGGTTTCCTAGGCGATTTATTGAAACTTTATTACTTTAAACCACAGTAGGCCATGAAACAAAAGCTAATATCCTAGAGACAACTATGTTGACATTCTAGTTATTATTAACATTTAACGTAAATTTCAGTTTTACATATTCATTTGCGAAAATAACTTATCAACCTTTTGAAAAATTTGATATGGTATCTATCATCCATGTTGTGTTATAAACTTGAAAAGAGAGTTTAAAATGATATTAGATTAAAATGTACAGGATGTTCCATTTAATAAAGTGGGGTTAGGTCCGATAACTTTCTTACCTGACCCCGTATACTTATTCTGAAAACGGCCGATTATTCAACAATCATTATAAATAAACTTCTGTATAAAACATTTTTCTGTATCTCTTTTAATTAAGCAAATATAGGGTAATTTTGAAATTGTCAATTTTTTGATTTTCCCCCGTATCTCTTAAGCGAGCGAAAATTTTCGAAGTTTGATTTTACCATTTTAAGTTTGACCCAAAAAGGGCACATGATACCTAGATACATTACTTTTTTTTTATAGTTCTGACAATAACGGAGATACCCTATAAAAGTGTCGAAAATGGCACACCCTGGACATTCAAAAGACAGTGGCTTCGTAAATAAATCTATAAATTTTCCCTGAGAACTCCTTACAACCATTTATAGAGATCTATATGTAACCCTATATCTAAGTGTAAAAACACAGATTTGTGACATAAAGTTGTGAGGTATTTTATTGGCACCTCGAGTGACATGGCGATACTTTTGATCCAGTTATCTAATCCAGATATATCTCTAATTGGTTCAGTTCAAAAATTATTAATGAATCCTATTAAGCTAATTTATATTTACCTGTGTTTCAAACAAGTCAAAATCTAAGTCCGTATTAGCCAAAATTTGTGAATAAGTTCCAAATCTGTGGAACATCATGGCGATAAACTGAATGACCATTAAGAGGAAGAAAAATACTAAGAATACAAAACCGATAGGTTCCAGCTGCAAATGTGTTTTATTTACCACTATCTAGAAATTAAAAAAAAAAAACATTTTTCTCAAATTTAACCTCAAAGCATAGAAATAATAAACATTATTAGAGAAAAGAGGATAAAGCATATATTGTTTGCATGCTCTCTGGCTGAGTTCGCCAAAAGTGTCTGTATTCATGTCTGTTGTAATAAGTAGTTGTTATTTTTTATACATACTATAGATATCATTATTCTTGTAAATAAGACCTTAGAAAATGCTTACCTCGTTAACATGTGTAGTCCCGGTGTAAGTGAAGTTAATTTTTGGATTAAAGGGCCAGTTCAGATGCAAGACATCCTTTTTCAATGTCAGCAAAAATATCACCAAGACGAAAAGAGTATTGATTGCAAAGAAGGTCAATACCATTTTATCTCTGAGATCTTTAAGGTCCCTTGCGACTTTTTCCTAAAAATATATATATATATATAAATACCTAGTAGAGTAAAAGAAAGCTATTTTGAACATTTACTTTAGTTTACAATTATTAGTCTAGTCGCCTATAACAAAATTTCCCAATAAAAACTCTATTTAAACAACATAATTATTTATGATATTTACAATTATTTCGAAAATGGCTAGATATAACTTATATGCTTGTATTACAAAAAAAATTGTCTATGAATTCTACGTCAAATAGCAAAAGAATATACAGGGTGTTCCATTTGAAAAACTTTATTTTAAAATATGGCGTTTTTGGAAGCTTATTATGAACACCCTGTATAAAATAGATAAACGCAATTAGATTCATAGTATCTCTAGACATCTTGTCACAAACCCGATGTCGAGGTTATAAAAATACTTCTGGATTGTTTTTTTTTGATTTTTTTATTTAGGACGCAAAACTTTTTTTTAATTTTTAATTTATTTCTCCGAAACTACAAGACCCAATTAAATAAAATTTGAGGCACTTATAAACGATACTACTACGAGCCTAAATATGCAATAAAATACTGGGGGTCCCATTTAAAAAAATATAACTTTATATTGTCACACTTTCTTGGGCCACCCTGTATAATGTAAAATATTTTTAAAACATGCCGCTTTTAATCCAAGACCTCAAGCTGATTTAGTATTGTTGATAAGGTCTTCGATAACGATTTAATCTGCTGTCCCCGCTTCGCTTGCGGACCCTGTATAAAAGTATTTTTAAACAATTGTAAGGAATGAGTTATTTTTCAGAAATAAATAGTTAATCCGCCATTTTGGAATAAATAAGCATTTATTAGAAGATACTAAATTTAGTTTATGGTCAATAAACGAAGTGAGCCCTTGAATTTTGTATAGTTTATATACAATGTGTCCACGGATAGAGTTCGGAAGAGGAAAAACTTTTTTATTTGTAGATTTAGAAGAAAAAGTCATTCTTCATAAAAACGCCTGCTTGTGTCGAAACTACAATTTCTCCAAATTTACGATTACTATACAGGATTAGTCAGAAATAACATTTTTAATTTTTTGGATTTTGTTTAAAACAGATTTACGTAAAAACAAACAACTATTGTTGCTTCCTTATTAAAATATAATTTTATATCTGGCCGAATAACGATTTTGTTGTAAGAAAACTATTTTTTATTTGCATTTTTATTATTACATGTCATATTTCTGTTATAAATTATAAAATATTAAAATAAATGAAGTTCTATTCAAACGTTGTAGTTCAACTCGATATCTGAATTCCCGATAACAGTTCCTAATTTGCTGTATTGGGATATTTACAATTACTTCTCTTATTTTTTGTTTCAAGAGATCCAAGTTATTATTGAAATTGGTTTTATACACATATTGCTTCAGATATCCCCACAAATGAAAGTCCATAGTTGTGAGGTCGGGACTCCTAGGTGGCCACTCATTTGGACCATACCTTCCAATCCTTTTATTCCCAAACTGATTATTTAGCCAATCACGAACAATTATCGTGGAATGAGCGGGACAGCTGTCTTGTTGAAAGTGTAATTTTATTCAATCAGCTAAAGGTATATCTTGCAAATGATCATAAAAAAAGTGTTCTGAAGATGGAAATAAGTGTGTTGATTTAAATTGTTTTCTATAAAATATGACCCAATTATTCCATTGTAAGAAATAGCACACCACACGTTAACTTTTTTGAATACTGTCTTCTAGAGCGAATACTAAAATTAGGGTTGTCACGGCTCCAATAGTGACAGTTTTGCGAACTGACTACCCCGTTTGTGTTAAAAGTGGCCTCGTCCGAGAAAATAAGATTATTAACAAAACTTCTTTGTCTAAGAATATTTTCCCCTATCCACAAACAAAAATCCAAACGCTTCATGTCGTCATTTTCTTCCAGAAAATGAATAAATTTAGGTTTGTACGGACGAATTTGATTGAATTTTAATATCTCTTCTACTAGAGATTTACTAACATTACCAATTTGAGAAGATCTTTTTCTTAAAGACAGTTTGTGAAAATTTCTAACCGACAGTTACAGCATCATCTTCATCATACTTTTTCTTCTCCCTTTTTTTTATTCAAAACACTACCAGTTCTCATGAATTTCATAACAAATTTTTTTAATCCCACGTCCGTGAGAGGACCATCAGGCCCATATCTCATGGAATTGTCGGAGAACTGTCAATAGCTTTTTTCATGTCCTAAACCATAACTTCGGACAATATAAATTCTTTGTTCTAACGTAAGCATTTTCTGTTTTCACTATTATGCAGATTTATGAGAGAGGCATGACACAACCGTCAATAATTTGAAACATACAAAGAAATTAAACATTTCATTTATTTAGAACAGGCTACTTCATATTTTATTATTTTAGTATTAGCTGTAAAATTAACCATTTCAAAAAAATGTTTATTAGGTTTTCTGCACAATTTTCTGACTAACCCTGTATAGTAATCGTAAATTTGGTATTAGAAATTGTAGTTTCGATACAAGCAGACGTTTTTATGAAGAATAACTTTTTCTTCTAAATCTAAAAATAAAAAAGTTTTCCCTCTTCCGAACACTATCCGTGGACACATTGTATATATTTTTTTATCTATACCTTGTCATCTTCAATCGGGTGCAAATATTTATCTTGTAAGTCTTTCCAAAAGTTTTCCTCTTTTTTGTCCAAATATGTTACGTGACCCCTTATCAGATCGCCATCATAAAACCAGCTGTTTGTTTGGAGATCATCGGAAGGAGAACCTTCGGAATCATCATCACCATAGTCATATTCTTCGATAGAACCGTTTTGGAACCCACCTGGATATACATTTTTAGATCATTTTTTTATTACTTTAGTAGAGAATAAAATACAGTGCGGTTCTTTAATGTCTCCCTGCTAACTTTTGATCCGCTTATTTCTTGACGTCTGGGAAACCGGACATTTCCATCTTTTTTGAGAATTTACGAACTCCGTTCGGCCTTTTCTTTTCGTCCGGCTTTCCTTAGTAGCCGTTTTGACAGTTCATTATGAAATTAAATGTAAACAAGTAACTTTTGCCTCTGCCTGTACAATGATCAAGACATAATTATTTTTTGAAAACTGAAACTCATGCTAACATTCCGAGACATCAGTCTACAGTTTGCAAAACATTTCACCAAGATTGGAAAATAATTTGAAAAGTTACGACTACAGTGTGTTATGGAAATGACGTATCATATTTACACCGGCAATTCCTGAGATGAAAACAAATGATGAAAAATATCCAAAAATGGCCCTTTAATTTTAATATGCCCTATACATGACCTGACGTCAAACCAAAATTAAGCAATTGGTGACACTGGGAGGAAGATAAACAAAACAACATATGGCGGATAACGCCAGTGAATTTTCAGCAGTGTTGTCACTCTTTAGAAAGTCAATAACCGTTCGACAGATTGGAAGTTGTTTATTTTTTAGGGTACATTATTATAAACTTTTACGTTCAGTTCAGTTCGCTGGGAAACAATCTCTGTAAACTTGAACTGACTCAAACCAACCGCCGCGGCGTTTATATATGGTCAGGTATGTTCTCATTTGTTCAATTCGAACGACACCCGTCGGAACTAAACAACTTAAATGACACTTTACCTTTTAGAAAAAAACTGCAATTCTATTTACCTTTTCGGCCTTATTTAAAACCAACTTAATTTATAAAAAAAACACCAAGTAGGTAATCCAAACAAAAACCGCCACAATAATCTCACAAAACACAAAAACAAAAGCACAAATTCACATTAGTTTTCGCGTAAATTTGTATGCATCTCATGAACACATCTAAGTACCATTCAATCTGAATTAGTATTTTAAAGTGCTACTGTGTACAAGAATACGCCTTTATTGTATAAAGTTTCATCCGGTGGTCTGGGAAATAATATAATTTTTTCATACATTGGTATTTAACATCTAAAAATTTCTAGTAACTACTCGTTTCAGTCTGTTTCGGGTTTATTCGCTATTGCGTTATTTGGAAATATCTAAAAATACAGCGTTGCCACTTTCAATGTTTTATAAGATTATATTCATAAATTGTGGAATTTCCTTCTGAATATTACTTTCCTGTATAATTATTGTCTCGGAAATGACAACCGCGCTATTTTTCCGAATATGTACGAAGCATTCGACCCTTGGTTGGACCCGTCTATGTTAAACTGAAGGGGAGGTCCTGTTGTTGTCAATATAATTATTTCATCATTGTTCATAAGATTAAAAATTGTTTTAGGCCCATTAGAAATTAGCGTTTTTATTATTTCTGACTTTCTATTGCGAAATAATTTGTATCCTCTATCTTCTGTGTGTGCTGTTGTTCTATGTGTACGATAGTGTAATTATGCGTTAGTGTTTAGTGCTTTTGTGTAATCTGATAATAGGTGCATATCTTCAACAAAACTAATTTGAAACTCGTGGGTGTCTGTGTGTTTCTTTAAGTGATTTAGTGTAATTTGTTGTGTTTCACTATGTTTTTTTTTTGCTCTCGACGATATGCCGGTTATGTTCCGAGATTGGAAATAAGAGGCCGAATGGGGTTTAGTGGGTATAAGCTTATTATGCAGTCCCATAGAAAAAGGTCTGAAGGTGTCTGTGCCCTGGATTCCTTACTCGTGTCGGCGGCCTGGATTTAATTTCTAAGTAAGCTAAATATTTATTTTTATAAGAATCTAAAGTTTTACACTTTTCCACAGTTTGGCAACATTACGTCAGAACATGTGCTTATTACACAGCTGGGCAGTGTAATATGATTGTGCCGCGGAGTGACCTGTGGGTTTATGGGTAAATTACCCCACTTTTTAAACGTTCGATTTAAAAAAAATATATAGCGCTTCTCTAGGACACCCCAGGAGTCATCCATTTAAATATAATACGTTATTTCAATAAGACCCTGTATAAACCTGACTAACAATATTGGAATATCGGAATTGATTGGCGGAGAATGTACCTACATAATAGTTTTCTAAAATGATTTTCAAAAATATAAGGAAGTAGAAAAATGTATACTCTTTAATATCTCACCTGGTTGGTCTAAGGTAGATTTTCTATGGGCCGAAGGACGTGGGCGCATTGAAAGCCTTGAGCCTCTGGAGCCTAAAATACAAGAAAAATAGGTCTTCAAATTAGGTACAATAATATCAAAGACAAAGACAAGGAAGTGAGAAAATATTTCTTTTTAGATATTTTAATTTGCAAATCATACCAGCTTTAAACTCTTCTGTTACCTTTCATATTCTCTGAAATATTAGATTATATCAAAGTACCTTCAATTATGGTCGTTTTTCGCTTGATTGTTGTTTTTCTAATCTCGACGGAATCAGGATCTAAAGTGATCCTTTCCAGATCATCAACTTTGTGTTCGATATGATCCACTTTTTCCTGTATATGCGACAATGAGTTACTAATCATAACCATATGGGCCTTGTCACTACAGCAAGCGGCGAAGAAGTCTCTTACGCCATACAGCCACTCTATCACCACCGATTGTTTCTTCTCTTCTTTTTTCACCTCTGGTACTCCATTATCCTTAAAAATCATAGTACTATATCTATTACAAGATCTATAAAACTGGAAAAAATTTACGGTTTCTGCAAACGGGAACAGAAACTGTAAAAATGGATTTTCTTACCGGCTTTTTAGCAGTTACTGTGACTTCTCTGGTACCCCAACTGACGTTGTTCATGTTGAATACAGAATAGATTACCAACAACATATACATGCTGGGAACCGTTACGAAATATATGATACTATATTTTAGGCAGTAAAACTCTTTCGGATGAACTAAGGCTGCCACTACATATTCACCTAAAATAATTGCCCTTATTAATAGACACTCCAGTCCAGTTGTTTATTATAATTAAGAATAGTAAAACAAGAACTTTGTATTTAAGTGCAAGATTTGAAAAGTTGTTGTTTTACTATTCTACCTGAAGTGAATTGCACACAGCCACATCGAAACTTCTATTAGAATTAAACCCCCCGTTATTGATACTCACCCATCATGAGCAAGAAGAACATGGACGATGGGGCTAAAAGACCATCTTCGGTAATTTGCATCGCAACACCAATGAGCACAGCCATCATTACCAAGCCGTATATTGCACTCAGCACTCCAGCAACTGTTAACTAAAGAAGAAATAACTTGTAATAAACTAATCACTTTATCGACTTAATACGCGTTATGTTTTATTAAATACCTGAGTGTCTGATTTACACATTATACAAGTCAAGATAAAGACCATAAGAGGGACCATGTTGAACCAGAGGGCTGCCCATTGACTTAGTTTGAAGGCTGTAACGAAAGCACCTATCAACATAAGGAAAATTGTTCCTGGACCGATCGCTGTGCCAATCAATAAAATTATCTGAAAGAGAAAGTTGATGTTAGTCCATTAAACCCAATAATTGCTATCGCAATGCGTCATTTTAGCAGTTCTCTTGCGTCTCCGTGAATTGTTGAGTCGGAACGTTTCAGTTCCTGTAAGCCTGATTTATTGAGAATTAGCTACGGGGCTTGTACGCTTTTGACCTAATATACTCATTGTAATAATATTCAGGGTTGAGAAGCACATCATGTAAGATATTTATTCATTTTACCAGAATCCGTTCGGTAACATAAATAATATGTATATTGTTTACCTGATAAAAAATATAGAGCGTGGAAATATCATCATTCACTTCCTTAACATGTTTCGAATCTGTAAGCAAATCCAAGATGTTGGCCATGGTGGAAGGCATCCATCTTCTCCTTTGGTTGTAAAATTCGTTAAATCCTTCTGGGCAATGAGTGTAGGCATCTGATGCTGCTGAGTATTCTACCCTATATCCTCTTTGCAGAAGAAGAGTACAGAGCCATCTGTCTTCACCTAAATGGTTCAAATTTCATGAATAATCTTTCTACCAATGAACTTATGAACTACTCTCCTTAAATCAGTCTAGTAGTCTATATTATTAAAATTAAATCCTTTTTACCTTGATCGTATTGCACATAATGTCTAGCCTCCGAAGATCTAGTTGTATACCTGGCCATTACATTGTGATCCATAAGGGCACTAGCCCTGAAGAGGGAGAAGCAACCAGGGGAACAGAGAACACAGCCAATGACGTGCTCTGTTGCCTTTTGCATCCAATGTCCAACGGCGTACTCAAATATTTGATACCAGGCCATAGCTCCAGAACCTAAAGAAATAAAATACATTAATGAGAAAAATTAATGCATATACATATATCCACGGATGGGGTTTACAAGAGGACAAATGGACTAAAAATTGAAAGATACGAAAAAAAGTCACTCTTAATAAACGTTTTTACTTGAATAATGAATAGGTGATACTTGTTGTCAATGTATTTATTTAATGAAGTAATTATAATAATAATAATACGAACATTTTTATTAACATACGATAACGATTTCGTAATTCAAAAACTCCACCCCCATACTCGACACATTTTTCTAATTGCTTCCTCAAATAAGTGAAAGAATTTCTGATTTCTTCCTAAGATATTGATTGAACAGCCTGGATAATTCTGCCCTTCAGCATTTCAATATCATTTGGTATTGTTGTATTAAACGGCCCCATAAAAACATATCGGCAAAGGTTAAGTCGGGACTTCTTGGGGGGCCACAAAACTGGGCCATTACTGCCAATCCACCTTGGACCTTGGTCAAGCCATTCTATAATATTATGGGAAGAAGTAAAACAGAGTTGAACTTGTAAATTCTCTAACCTGCCGAGCGAAATGGGCCGGACAACCATCTTGCTGAAAATACATATTTTCTCGAAAATTTAATGGTAGATTTTCGAGTTCATCATTCAAAAATGTATCCAGCATTTCTATGATAATCTATTGCACGTGTTATCAAAAAAATATGGCCCAATAATGCCATGTATGGATATCGCACACCACACGTTCACTTTTGTGAAATATTGTCTTCTCGTCATAATTCTGAATTTTCTGAAGACCAGTACCTAACGTGCTGGGTTTCAACGGTTCCATTTCTTGAAAATGTACTTTCATCAGAAAACATGATACATTTATAAAAATCAACGTTTCCACTTAAAAATTTGTCTCCTATTCACAGGCAAAAATCAAGTCGTTTCGCGTCGTCTCCCTCTTCCAATCTTTGATTAAAGTGCGGTTTATACGGATACAATTTATTTGCTTTAAGGATCTTCTGAATTTCCAACACACACAACTTCCAACTGAGTAACACGATTTCTAAGGGACGTCATAGGCTTTTCTTCAACAGAATGAAGAACTAAGACTGTAGCAGCATCATCATGGTCGTATTTCTTCTTTTTTTTTTTGAGGTCCAAACCCGAACCAGTTCTCTTGAACTTTTTTATTAACTTGCAGATTGCCATCCTAGTTATCGGGATTCCTACAAATTTCTCGGTAAATTGTTCCATGACGTAGCGGTATGAAACTTGAACATCCCCATAACACTGAATTATAAAAACTCTTTGTTCAGTAGATAGCATTTCTACTTAAATAATAACTGATAATAACTTCATTAAATAAAGACATTGACAACAAGTACCTATCACCTTAAGTGTCATTATTATTTTAACTAGGTTCACCAGTCAGAGGTGTGCCAGAGAGTACTTTTTGGGAAATAATTTTTACATAGGTAAATCTTTTAATGAATTGCTCTACTTCGGTTTGTTTTGTAGAAAACACATTCATTAAGAGTGACTTTTTTTCGTGTCTTTCAAAATAAAGTATGTTTACTGTTAAGCAAAATAATATTTTTACAGTTTTTACCCACCCTGTATAAAAAAATTGAAGTTTCTTATGATGAATCGTATTTTCTAGACAAGCAAAAACCTTTATTAAGAGTGACTTTTTTTCGTATCTTTTGATTTTTAGTTCATTTGTCCTCTTGTAAACCCCATCCGTGGACATACTGTATATAAAATGGCCAAAAGTCCTGACGCCGTCGTCCAGTATTATTATTTCTTCAGAAGGGATTCATATTTTTGGTTGCTCAAATGGTATTATAAAGTTAATAGTTTAGAGCTTGAGTTTCGTGAATATTTATAAACATACCTACAGGATGAATTCTTCCGCAACAAGCTCCTACGTTATCTTTTTTCTTCATATATTGTATTAATAAGTGTACTGCTTCTGGTTGAAAATCAATATCTCCATCCAATGCCAATAGGAAAGTGTTCTTTGCTCTAAGCTTTGCTCTTTCGTCGGTAAATTCTTCATTATCCATTATTCTATAAATGAAATTATTAAAAAATTAATAATCTGGTACCTGACAGGCAGGTGTTTTTTCTATCTTTTTTATTAAAGTACGTAGGGACCGATAAAAATAATGTACAGGTAGACAATGAGGGACGCTAGAAGTCCTTCCATATCCTAAACTAATTCCACCACGGTGCCTTGCTAGCTCGCCATTAAAAGGTTATTTAAATATTCCAAATATAAATATTCTAACTTTATATTTTATTTCTATTTCAACCAGCATACCTATGCCCTAGAAGGTAATACATGTACATAACTTGCGACCATCTCTTTTTAGCTCTGATTTTTGCCTTGTCTTTTAAGTGAGTGACTATTTTAGTTTTTCCTGGTAGCGTCCATACCAACCGACCTCCGTAAGGTGTAGGGTAGATTATTGGAGGACGAATTTTGACTAAAAAAAATATCAAAGAATAAAAAAATTGGAAAAAGATTCGAATAATGGGGATCTGGATCAGTTAGCAACAATGTGGTATACTAACAGTGTTGTCAGATCACACCGCATGATTCGCCCTTGCTTGGATACCTGCCGCTCGCGACTATCGTTGCTTCAGTATGTTTTGAGACTCGGGGGTGAAATGACGCTGTCGAGGATTCTGGTGCTTGATGTATACGAATTTTAAACGTTTTGTTAGTTGTAGCATTTTTTTTCTGTTGTGAAATAATTCATAATAAGAAATATTGTGATGTGATCAAATTTCTGTGATATTACCTATTGTTGGTTCTGTTGTAAAAAATACTTTTTGTGTTTTATTTTTTTATGGAATTTAATTATAAAACGAATTATAAGATCGAAGGTAAGGGAGTATGTACCTTAAAATTGTAGCATTTTTTTCTAAAAAGTTTGAAAAAGCAGTGATAACGCGGGTCAAAGACGTCTTGTTGTCACGTGCGTTCACAATTCTGTGTTGCAATATATGACAACACCGCCTCAATAAACTATTGATTGCGAACGTCCTCAGTAGCGGCCACATACATTTTCAGATTTCATATAAAGTGTATATCTCGTACAATAATTCAAAACGCCATTTAAGTATATACAGGGTGTATTAGAAATGACTTATTATATTTAAATTGGCAGATCCTGAGATGAAAATAAATTGAAGAAAAATAACCATAAATGGCAGTTTGTACAAATAAGCGAGATAAGCTTCCCGAACAAACCCGAGAAATCCGAAAAACAACGTGGACGGCACTGCGAGAGATGTACACAATCAATTGCCGTATGCCAAGCCTTAAAATATGTTAGTGAGTGTTGGACGGTGTTGTCATATTTACACCTCAAGCACTTCATTATAATTTAAACACTTTTTCATTCTGATATTCCCTTTTGGAACAATTCATTTCACAACAATGACGGCACAAAATGTTTCGTAACATAAAGAATTGTAAACACGAACAAACATGTACTTCTAACTTCTTCGTTTTATAATTACCTTTTATAAAACTACTCTAAAAGTTATATATTAGTTCATTACTTCGCAGATCTGTGTTGTTTATTTAGAAACAATTCTATTAATATTATTATACCTGTTGTTTTATGGACTTCAGAAGCAGCATCCCCAATTATACTAACTAAATCCTGCACATAAGAATTAATATTGGGATCATTGTCATCTTTAGATTGTCTCACAAATGCGTCATCGAAGAAAATATGGGCTAAAAATACAATTTTTATTTTTATATTTGGAGAAAAGTAAATTATCATGTCAGATTTATATGATTATGATAACAGTAACATTTATAACATTTCAGAACAGTCACTGTATGAAAGGAAGTAAAATATAAAGATATTTGGAAATCACCAGGTAATCTCTTGTTTTATTAAGCATTAGGAGAAAACTTCTCTGGTGTCCCATATACAAGAGTAGAAGATAATCTAATATAATTACTTTCTAGTTCGTAATATGCGTCATTAGTAATGCCCATGTGTTGTCTCACAATTCTGTGGGCCGCTTGATCTTCATCCATTCTCACAACCGATTTCAAGAATTCCATCATCTCTTCGGGAGTTTCATGCCACATGGTAGCACAAGCATAGATCCTCGTAATCTTGTCTTCATCGACTTTACTTGCGCCGGAATAGGGGTCGTCAACGTCGTCCATAACTAATTATAAGAAATTGTAAATTTTTGAAAATTTTCTCCTTTGAAACTTTATGAGAACAGTTTCAGATAAGAGCAAAATTCATTATACAACGTGTCCAAGATAAGGAGGGCCAATACAGGGATCTCGGAAACCGTAAGAAATACGAAGTCGGTTAAATAGAGGTAAAGTTGCGCATTTACGTACCTAATAATATGCCGTTTAGAAAGTTTTAAAATTCCTAGTAGTTCCGGAGATATACGAAAAAAAACCGAAATTCTGAAAAATCGTTTTATTGTTTTCCTGGATTTTTTTGAGATCGAAATCTAAAGTAAATTGCACTTTTGCATTGCCACTTTTTCCGCTCTATCTAACAGCGTTAATGGTTTTGTAATCCGACGAGTCGTCTTCGAAGGGCCATTATCAACTTTCTTTTTTTAAATACGATCCTGTTTTTCTGATATCTGATATTGAAATTTGATAGCTTTTTTCTTCCGAAGACAACGATGTATGACACATTGTGGTTTAATGACGTTTCGAGGGTTTTTGAACAACATCAGGAAATTTTGGGATACGGTCCTGTATTTCTCCTAATTTTATAAATAATATCTCATAAGTAGCTCTAAATTTGTTACTTATGTTGGACTAGTTCAATAAATAACAAATAATTTAATAATAAACCACAAATAAGTGAACAAAATACAGTAACATTACTTCAAACTTCTGTTGATTCGGGATTTAAAAGAAAAGTAGGCGCTTGAAACAAAAATATTAAGATGGTGACGCGTAATTTCTTTGACTTGACATTCCCATTGTGATCGTTTGGGAGCGTTTTAACAGGTTTTCTATTTTCCAGAAAATATGGAACATAAATTTACAAATGCGGAAAAGTTTCATACTCTATCGCATGATTTATTTTATCTCAAAAAACTGTTATGTGGCAGTTAGAAAATGTTATTTGTGCTTAGAGAATAACGGAAATCATTTTGAACACCCGATTATGTAGTTCCTTACTTTTTTCGTTGTTCGTTTTATTACTGTTTTGGAATGATTTTTGTTCACTTATTTGTGGTTTATTATTAAATTATTTGTTATTTATTGAACTATGTACATATCCTATTGTGCTCTGGATCAACCGTTTTAAAATTGGTTCAAAACCTTTTGGTAAAATCGAATCATAATTAAAACTTACTTCCATCATGTACAATTAATTTATCCATAACATTTCTCCTATTCATGGCAATTGACTGATCAATTAAAAATGCATCGTATAGTGGTCTCATAAAGAGACTTTCCGTTGAGGCTAGCTTGGCGTTTTTATTTTTCCAAATATGTTGTGTTATCCAGATCTATATCGAAACAAAATTAGCACGTTATATAAGAAAAAGATTCTCGTTTCAACTTCTTCAACATTCATTGCATTGGCGATGTGTGCCTTAAAAAAGCCGTTCTCATGTAGAATTGATCAGGCTTGTCAGAAAAAATATCTACATGGAGAAATGTCAGTGGCGTACAACTTTTTTTGTGAAAAATATCAGAGGTCATGTTTTCAGGGACCCAATCGGTGGATCGATAGAATAACTTTCCTAATAATTAAAAAAATGTAATATATCCTATTAATTCATACCATAATTAAAAATATTTAAAGTAGTGTTGGGAAAAACCGATAATTTTAATAGTCGAGTACTTGATACTCGAGCGATTTTAATAATCGAGTGAATCGCTTGAAATTCCAATTCACCAAGCGATGGCGTCACCGACTGCTCGACCGGCATCCTAGCCGTTTACATGTGATTAGGTAGGGTAATTAGCAGGCACATAACTACGGGTGGGCACAGGTTTAGCTAAAAAATTGTAGTAGCCACCAAAAAAATTCCAGAAATTTATTTATTTGTGAATAATGAATTTTTACCACGTGTCTCGATACCAAACAAAAAAACTGCAAAAAATCACCCAAATATGTATTTATTGTTCGGGTTTATTATTGTGCGTTTTTAACCCCAACAGAAAGTATTACCAAGAGTTATTTTTCTTCACATCTTTCTCAATCTACGATCATAAAATAAGTAGATATTTAAAATAGCTTGTCAAATTTTTCCACTTTAAAATATCAGGTGCCCACTGTGTGCCTTTCAAAAATTTAGGCTTAGTTACGCGACTGACAAAATAAGAAAATTGGTTTTTATTTTTCTAAATTCATGTACTCATGTATTCATAGTTACCTAAAAGTTCCTGTTTAAATTTAAGAATGCTTACTTTTTGTTACCAGAGAATTTGTCGATACCTATGTTTTGTTAACTATTTTGCTCGTTTTCTTATTTCCATTAACATTTTCTATAATGTGTGTTATTTTAAGAAGTCTTCTTGAGTTTAATAATAAAAAATTCCTGTTTAGATTTAAAAATGTTTACTATAAGATTACCAACGAATTTTTATCATTAACCATTTTGTTCGTTTTGTTATTTTTCATTATCAATTTCTATTACTATGTTATTTTTGAGAAGTTTTCTCATTTTTATAGTAATTAAAAATTTTAAAATTATATCCTTTAATTTTTTAATATTTACAAACGGAGACCTAAACTACTCCGCTGGCTAGCCAGTTAAAACAAAACTTTACAAAATGCATGTCGCGATGACTCCGCTAAGGGATTCGGCATACTTTTTTCCATACACCTTCTCGTTTATGTGCCTTTAATGTCGTATACCTGCTCAGCGTCAAACTCGAACGTCGCCAATCGGATGGCGCGGCGCGTAGACCGATGGTCGTCCATCAAGTGACCGGCGATATTTTTCGGTTTTTCGCCTGAATTTATAACTAGAGTATTTCCTATCGAGCGAAAAACTGTTCGAATATACGAGTTTAACTCGATCACACTACAGCGGTATATTTATATTTCCGCCGGCGTCAAGCGAAGCTCGGGTATCAAGTGAAAGATAAGTGACGAGCGACGGTTTTCGACTGAATAGATAACTCGAGCGGTTTTTTAATAATCGAGCCATGTCGGTTATTTCAATAATCGAGTGATCAAGCTGTTTTTCGCTCGAGCGATCACAACACTAATCTGAAGTACTTTCGGAGATTAAAACGGTACGTACCTGAGAAAGTAACCAAATTAACCACACCCAAGCGTATTGATGTCCAACGAAATCTTCTAAATATGTCAGAGATGGAGAGTTAAAGAATAGGTATTCTGGAATTTCGTTATAATAAGCACACTCATCTTTGGCATAGTATCCACACATAATGACTAGTGCTGAAATGAGAACTGGAACGGAGAGGCCGATAGGAAATGCGAAGCTAGCTCCTAAAATAATAAACAGAAGAGTGTGTACATGGTAATTTATTTGAAGTTGTCATTGCGTTATTAATATGAGTATGGGAAATGATTTATTTAAATTACAAGACCGGATAGTGATGTTAGCGACACTTTTCGGTTATGGGGAGCTCACCTCATGGTATTGTATTGTTAAAGTCAGTTGAAAGTGCGAAAATACCTATCGTCGGCACATATCAAACAAATTCCTGATATGGGCGTAATACATTTATAAAAAAGTGGAAATAGGACAATAGGATTTTGAGCAAAATTCACCGTAATATTTTTAAAAGGTAATATTTACAAAAGAAACAAGTTTTATTATAATTCATAAGCCATCATCATCACCAAAACTACAGTCACTATCGGATTGAATAATGATTGAAGCGACACGCGGTAGGATGGGATACTCGTTTTCTTTTTGAATGACATGAGCTAAACAGTAGCGTAAAATACAAATGATTTAAATAAAAAATAAATTGCCTAAGTAAACTTTACTAAATTAATAATAACATCGAATTATTTAACAAACGGATATTGATCGAGAAATAATTGGTTGCCTGATACCTGCGCGCCTGATACATTGATTTCTAAAAAAAAGGTTTAGCTTGCTATTGCTACCTGCCTCATGCCGGTCCAAAAGGCTATGGCTAGGCAACGCCGCATTTATGTTTGGCTTGCTGTTGATATGTTTCTGTTTCTTCGGTCTCTCTTTCTCAGTTATTCGAAATGTTACAGGGTCTAGTCAAGCATAATGGATAAAGATTATCGTTTATTATTTTGAACAGTCCTTCTATAAGCGAGATTTTCAACTGACTTTAAAAATACAATACGTCCTGAAGTGACATTCGTATACATACCTTGTATCATAATTTTGCAAGCAAATTTTCCAAATGCGTAACAGACATACGTGCAAAGTACGTTGACACACCAAATGATGAGTTGAGTGTCTACACTGCTATAAATTTTAAAAGTATGGCCGGTGCTCATAGCATCATCGATATTGATGTTTGAACCACTGACTTGGGGCACCACCTGCAAGAAAAACACCAAAAAATAAATTTTGCAAATAAAGTGACCGAAAAATGTTTTTTTATAGAAAAAATCTAAATGACTTCAAAATTGATCTAAAAGTACGAAATTATATTATTTTAAGCTAATGTTGATGGCAGCAGCTCGGCTAAAATATTGTCAATAGGGTGGCACTTCCGGTTATACCGGAAGTAGGTCTCAACTTGCTTATTTTAAACATTCTATATATTTTATTCATTTTTGGATTCTACGTAAGAATCTAGGCAGATTTCGTATATCATGTCCTATACCTAAGTCGAATCTAAATGACGTTTGCAGACCTTAAAATAATTAATAATTTTTCCTATAAGGAAGCCTTTATTATTTAATTTAGATATCTTCCTTGTTGAAAAGGACCTGCTATGATAGATGTTTTCATAATATTTTAACTATTAATACAGGGTATTCAAAAATAAGATTAAATTGAAAGTGAGAAAACTGAAAAAATCTATATTTCCAAATGGTAACCCCCAAATTTTAAAAATATTTTCTATTTAGTATGAAACATAATGGTACGTTTGTGTAAGTTTTCGAAATATTTCCAATTTAATATTGTTATATGGTGATTTTGCTGCGGATTTTAAGTTCAGTTGAAATACGAATTACACTGGGGAACAGCAAAAATGTTTCCGAGACCAAAATAGCAAAATCTTACATATTTTATTATACTAATTAACAATCTGTCTTGCAAAAGGCTCAGTTGGCTCCGGTTTTATAGATCCATCCCAATTATGATAATTTACCTACCTGCCCTTAATATATGGGAAAATTTCACCATTAAATGAGAAATACCTGGATTTATTATAACAGGTGTACTTTATAAGGGGTTTAAATACATATAATATAAATCCTAAATTGTTAGTTAGTTGTATTTCAACCACCAGTTGATCGAGAGCTGTTCGTATTTGAGAAATTAGAGAGTTTTGAGCAACATGTCGCGAGTTTGTGTAAATAAGCCGGATCATTTTTGTTATATATGTGGTGAAATGACTTTTGTGAAACAAAAACGTACGCTTAGCCCTTTAATAAAAAAGGCTTACCACTTGTATTTTGGCTGCAAAGTTGGAGACCAGGATAAAAATTGGGCTCCCCATATCTGCTGCTACAAATGTGCGTCCAACATTCGCGGCTGGCTAAGTGGAAAAAACCGTAAGATGCCCTTCGCTGTTCCTATGATCTGGCGAGAACCGAAAGACCACGTTACTGACTGTTACTTTTGTTTGACACCTCCCATCAAAAAAGGCTTTTCAGAGAAAAAAAGGTCTGCGATACAGTATCCAAATTTACAATCCGCCATACGCCCGGTGCCTCATAGTGACGAGTTGCCTATACCTAATCCACCTCAGGAATATACCCTTCATTCTGATGATGATCAAGAGGATTCAAACGGTAGTGTACCGGAAAATGTCGCCGGCCCATCAACCTCGCAAGACTCCGATTTTGTCTGTGAACTTCCAAGTAAAAAGCCTCACAAAATAAGTCAAAGTGAATTAAGTGACCTTATAAGGGATTTGGAACTGCCCAAGACAAAAGCAGAACTATTGGCCTCTCGATTGCAACAATGGAATTTACTTGAAGATGAAGTAAAAGTTTCTGTGTACCGAAGCCGTCAGAAAAACCTAACACCATTTTTTAACATGGATAACAATTTGGTAGCCTGTAGGGACATTGAGGGATTAATGGCAGCTTTAAATCTGGACTATGATCCAAAAGACTGGAGACTTTTCATTGATTCCTCAAAAGTAAGTCTTAAAGCTGTGTTACTCCATAATGGAAACAAATTGCCTTCAGTCCCAATTGGTCATGCAGTCCATATGAAAGAAACATATAGCAATTTGAAATTGTTACTTGAGACCATACAATATGAAAGATATAAATGGCAAATTTGTGGGGATTTAAAAGTTGTGGCGATCTTGCTTGGAATGCAGCTAGGTTATACCAAATACTGCTGCTTCCTCTGCGAATGGGACAGTCGAGCACGATCGGATCACTACAGAAAGAAAATTTGGCCACCGAGAGAGTCTTTTGAGCCAGGAAAGAAAAATGTGACCAGCGCGCCATTAGTTGCCCCAGAAAAGATTTTACTACCGCCACTTCATATAAAATTGGGACTTATGAAAAATTTTGTGAAGGCAATGGACAAAGAAGGCCGTGCTTTTAGTTATTTAAAAGAAAAGTTCCCTAGAATCAGTGACGCTAAAATTAAAGAGGGAATATTTGTGGGTCCCCAGATTAGGAAACTTTTCGGAGATGCGCAATTCGATTCCATACTTGAAGGCAAGGAAAAAGACGCTTGGGATGCCTTTAAAATGGTTGCAAAAAATTTCTTGGGAAACATAAAAGCAGAAAATTATAAAGACCTGGTTGCCCAACTTCTTTTGTGTTACCAAAACCTAGGGTGTAATATGTCGTTGAAAATTCATTTCCTGGATTCTCATCTGGATTACTTTCCGGAAAATTGTGGTGCTGTAAGTGACGAACACGGTGAGAGGTTCCACCAGGATATTTCGAACATGGAAAGAAGATATCAGGGAAAATGGAACTGTGAGATGTTAGCCGACTACTGCTGGACTATTACGAGAGATGCCCCAGAGGCTGCTTTCAAAAGGCAAGCTAAGAAGCGCAAAATGAGTGTCTAAACTTTGGATTCAATGATAAAAATGTGCTATTTAGTTGCTTTTGTTGAACCAACAATATATTGTTATCTGTATTTTGTATGTCCATTGTATATGCCTATGAATTAAAATTTTGTAACAAATAATTGAGATTTTTTTTTTTGCGAGCCAACTAAAATCTTTAATAGGTATTTTTTAGTTACTTGGGTACAGTTGAATCCAAAAAAATAGGTTTTGTTCAGGAAACAAAAAAAAAGTTGAAATTTGTTTCCCAGTGTTATTAATACTTTTGTATAGTTTTTCATATACAGTGAGGACGTAAAGTAAGGAATAAATTCATTATCTCGCTCGGACCCTTCGATTTTGTTTTTCGAACGCGCATATTCTGACATAAAATGTGTACAAGGTGTTGCAAATAAGAGTGACACAAAATATTTTTTTTCTTAAATAGAACCCACTGTATATTATTGCATGTACGGATTCTTCGGAAAATCCTAAACATTTTTCATGTAGTATGTGCTATACCTTAGCCCAAGCGTTTTGGAGTTATTCTCATTTAAAATTTGAAAAGTGGAAAAAGTCATGGAGAAAACAAAGAATAAAATTATTTTAAAAATGTCTTATTTATCGAAAAAACAGTTAGGTGAACTTAAAAATAATTTTTCTAAAGTAAATGTTCGAAGTGTCTTCCGTTGGTCAACTGACAATAGCCTAACCGATCTACAAATTCTCGCTGAACATTTCGGGTTTGTTCGGGGTGTAATGTGCCGAATTTCTTGCCGGATGCGATCTTTTAAATCATCTAAATTTGCAGGCTGGCTTTTGAATACTTTTCCCTTAAGGTATCCCCATAAAAAAAAGTCGAGTGGTGTTAAATCGGGTGACCTTGACGGCCACTCAATAAAACCACCTCTTCCAATCCACCTGTTTGGGAAAGTATCGTCCAAATATGTACGAACTCCCACAGCGAAATGTGGGGGAGCACCATCTTGTTGCAACCAGATATTATGATGTGGCAAATCGGGACGTTCTAACTCAGGAAAAAGGGTGGCCAGGGCTGGAACAAGTTCTTGTTCTAAAAAACTCAAGTATCTCTCGCCTGTTAAATTTCCGTCAAAAAAGAAAGGCCCTATAATAATGTCCAACGCCAGCCCACACATTGATCTTTTGATTAAATTGTGTGTGTCCTTCCCTCTTCCAGTGTGGATTTACATCGGACCAATATCGATAATTTTGGGTATTTACGTCACCATTCAAGCAAAATGTGGACTCATCGGAAAAAAAATTATATTTTTTACAAAATTTCTGTTTACGAAACACATATCCTGTAAACGCTCACAAAATTCAAGGCGCCTCTCAAAGTCCCTTTCCAAAAGTTCTTGGAGAACTTGCATTTTATAAGGATGGTATTTATTTGTATGTAGTATTTCAAGAACTGTTGTTTTTCCAATATCCACGTCACTTGCTACCTGCCTAGACACCACATGCTGGTTATCTTGAACTGCCAGTGAGACTTCTAATTGTTGATTTTCATCAACTTGAGGACGACCAAATCTAGGGACATCTCTTACATGACCGAATGGCCTAAACTTGTACTCAATTTTGCTTACTGTTGATTGTGATATTGGCGGACGATTGGGGTATTTTTGATTAAATAACTCACAAGTTTCTTGCTGTGTTCTAACCCTATCACCGTAGCCCATCATCATCATCAAAACCTCTATGCGCAGTGAGCCGCATTTTAATTTAATTTAGTTATGAAAAAACGAAATTAGTCTTTTGAAAACTAGTAAAACGTTAGGAAAATACACATAAAACTGACAATAACAGTAACTATTGACATTAATTCTTTTGGTTCTTGCATCATAACTCCAAAGCCTACTTGACTTTTCTTGCGCTTCGCGCATGCTGACTACAGGTTTTCCTCAGCGTGCATGAATCAATGCAAGTCTTGATTGATTGCGAAATATCTGATTTTCAAATTTTGAATGAGAATAACTCCAAAACGCTTGGGCTAAGGTATAGCACATGCTACATGAAAAATGTTTAGGATTTTCCGAAAAATCCGTACATGCAATAATATACAGTGGGTTCTATTTAAGAAAAAATTTTTTTGTGTCACTCTTATTTGCAACGCCCTGTATATCTACATTTTATGTCAGAATATGCGCGTTCGAAAAACAAAATCGAAGGGTCCGAGCGATTTTCTTAAAAAATTGTAGTTTGGAAGATAATGAATTTATTCCTTACTTTACTGTATAGATCGAGGTGTTTCTCTGGGAATCTGCAGGGTTCTCAATAATAATACTTAACTGCTAATTGCTACGCTAAATTGCATACTTTGAGATGATACAGATAAATAATATTTATCTTTAAATATTACATTTTAATTAATATTAAAATATTTTTTTTACCTCGGTAACTGACATGTTATGTTGTTGAAAAGCATCTCCCAAGTTATTGAACAGGAACGAGACATCTCCTTCTCTAATGGCGAAACTTGCAACGGCAGTGGAAAAAAAGAGCAGACATTTTATTATTGAAACAATTGCGTAGCTGACATATTTGCTGTTTGGAAACTCTGCTTTTGATTTGGCCAATTGTCTCCAGAATTGAATCTAAAATGGAACAAATGAATTTGCGAATAAAGAGCTTCCATAAAAATGTCATAAATCACAAATCCCTTGTAATTGAATCAAAAATAAATCAAAAAATTTATTACGGAATGTTTGAGCAATGTAGCTAAATTTGTACTAATTTTATATTTTATTTTTATTTATTTATTTATTAATTTATTCAGGATAACAAACAAGCAAAGCCCAATATAGTATCCACGTAATATATTATGTGGCTAATTGAGTTAACAAAAAGATATTATTAATAAATTAATAATTAAATTAATAAATTTTAAGGTATAATTTATAAAAACTACAATAACTATAATCTATTTGAATAATAGAAAAGTTTTGGACTTGCATTGTCTTTATTTGTTATATATCACAACGTATAATCTATTTACTTTGATAGTACAGAAAAAAAAAACCTTAAAAAATAACTCCTTTATTGCTCTCCTTATCACGGCTTGTGACTAATAAAAAACAATATCAGGATTGCTACAATATAAGTTTGATAATCTCATAATTCCGCATAAAGGGGAATACTGAGCATTATTTGTGTATCTAAAGGGTATACTGAAGAGAGTACCAGATCTAAGTTGACGAGGAGAAACATTGAAAGGAACTTTACTCAACAAATTAGGTGAATCCACCTGATTACAAAGAATTATACTCAAGAACATAACTTCCGACAGTTTTTTTCTATTTTCCAAAGTCATAATTCCAAAATGATGTCTTATAAAACTATGATGATAGACTTTGACTGAGAGAGTCCTTAGAAATTTATTCTGTACGGATTCTAATCTATTTATATAAACTGAATAGAAAGAGTTCCAAACAATCAAAGCAAAATTCAATCTGCTATGCACAAAAGCATAATATAAAGCTAAATATGATTTTGGATTTTTGAAATATCTTGCTTGCCTATTAATAAAACCTAACATTCGAAAGGTCTTACAAACTAATGAATTAATATGGCTATCGAAGATCAGCTTACTGTAAAAAAATTACTCCCAAATCCTTCACTTCAGAAACTCGATTCAGCTCAGAATTGCTGATCGAGTAAGTAAATGATATAGAGTCACGATTCCTAGTAAAAGAGATTATACAGCATTTTTTTATATTAAGAAATAAGCTATTGCGCTTACAATAGGTTTCAAGGAGCGTCAGATCTTCTTGAATAAGCACACAATCAAGTAGAGTTCTAATTTGTCTATAAAATTTGAGATCATCCGCATATAGTAAGAATTTACAATTAAGAAAACATTTATTGATATCGTTAATATATATAATGAATATCAATGGTCCCAAATGGGAACCCTGCGGAACACCTGATGTGGCAGAGAATGTATTAGAAGTAAACCCATTTATGATAACATTAAATTTGCTGTTTCTGAGATAGGAATGAATCCAAGTTAAAATAGGGCCATCTACACCCACGGCTCTAAGTTTATTCAGAATATTTAGATGATTAACTTTATCAAACGCTTTACTGAAGTCGGTGTAGATTGAATCTATTTGAGTGCGCTTAGCAAGATGTACTTTAATATCTTCTGTGTAAGTTAAAATATTACTTTCGATTGATCTTCCTGAAAAGAAACCACATTGTTCAGTAATAGTTTGTCCTCTGACTAATTGAAAAAGGTATTTATATAACTCAAGGAGGAATAAAGGTAGAAATGTGATGTAATAGGAACAAATCCTGGATTGTAACCTCACAAATAAATAACGTAAACTTACCGGTGAATTTTCGGGAAGGAAATTTTCCCACCAACCAAAAGAAATCAGGACTATAGATATTGGTGTGAGCCACAGTACTGGTTTGTTTTCAACCAAAGGCCATGCTATAAATGCTGTAACTTGTGCGCCGACAGCTGCGAGGTCCAGTACGCTTGTGTAAAGACATTCTTTTTTCCAGCTTCGGAAATTTTTCATTAGGAAAACTTAAACAGAATTTCAATGTGACAACTATTGGACCGGTAAAAGGTATTAGAATTTAAGCAGCGTATGGGAAAATTTTTTATTGTTAGGCCGCGTCTACACCAAACCAACAAGACAAAAACAAAACAGCAACACGATGTTTTTCAACAATTTAGAACAAATCGGCAATATTTTATCAATTGTTATGTTTTATTTCGGTTTTTAGCAACTTTTTGTCTTCCTGTCGCGTAGCGGTAAACATCAAAGGGTTTCTGCTTTGTTCTTATTTCCGGCAACACTGCATGTGCGGTGTGTATAGTAGTGGCGTCTGTGAGTCGGAAAAATCCCGAAAAATCGAAATATTTTCAGCCGGAATAAGAGAACCCTCCTCCCATGTTCGAGGATGCTGAACATGATGGTGGCGTCAGCATTTCTCATTTGGGTTGCGCAACCCTTCAAAACGGCTAAAAACGACCTCCCAGAGGGGTCAAACGCGCTTCAAGACGTTTCCATGCAGAGAAACACACTTTACCCCCGTTTTCGAGGATGCTGAGCATGATGGTGGTGTTGGATATCGCGTCCTACCCCTTCCAACCACTCCACCGGCCAATACTCGCCCCTGAAAGGCGTGAATTTTTTTTCAAGTATCAGCGGCAAATATATATATATTGGTGCACGGTATGTTGTCGCCTCCGGTATACAGAAGAGGCGACCTGGCCTCCGGGTGTTCCCAGGGGTTTACATCGAAAAAAAAAGTATATATGGGGTGTTGAAATGACAACCAATCCAGATTCCTTGAGAGGGGAAAAGATTTTTTAATTTTTAACGGGTCATATATGGGGAACACAGAAAGTACTATGTGGCCTCCGAAGATTGTATATGCGCATATATCCTGGTGCCGTTATTACCTCCGACAGTGTTGCCACATTGTCGGAGGTCATATAGACACCTCTGTATCCGCATGCTGGGTTTTAAATATAAATATTTATATAGGCGGACAGTTTCTACCATATTTTTGGCAGACTGAAAGGCGCATTTTATATTTCGGTGTCAAATGTGAATGTAAATCTGAAACATGAAAACAATAAAAAAATGTAGAATGAAAGGATGTTTAGATTGTAATGGCAAGGATATTACAAATTAATAATTGCATTGTTAAACATTAACAATTAATAATTTAATATCTAGATGCAAGTGAATATCAAGACGAATGGAAGATTATTCAGACGCTGTGTGACAGTATAATTAAATATTTTAAATAGTGTGATATAATATATAGTGCCCCCTAGGAATTCCTATGGTCGATTATCGGTAAACTATAATTAGTACAATTTTGGATATTTCGTCGTATGCTAAGGTCGATAGGGCGGCTAAAATATTTTCAAGAATCAAGTAAATGTCAAGTTGCTTATTTTACAATTCTAAATAAATTTAATATCCTACCTATAACTAAGTTTAACCGTTTTTGACATATTTCAAATTTTATGTAAAAATGTCGTTTGGAGGCCGGCAAATATTTATCAATTTTCCTTCATTAGTTAATTTGAGCTAATTTATTTGTAAAAAGGAACCTAGGTTAGTACACCGTATAAATTTTGTTATTATGTTATTATGTTATTACACGGCACTCAAAATAGAAGATAAAAATTAAATTAAGAAAACTGTGAAAAGTCACTTTTTTTTCCAATTGTATTTTTATAATTTTATAGTAACTATGATTAAATTTATTTAAAACACGGTTAACTTCTTATAGTTATATATATTCCGAAAATTTGTAGTTTTCAAAATACATTTTTATTTTTTTTTTATTTTTTTTTTAAATGATCAAACACAAGAACTATAGGAAAAATCCTTTAGGGCACTCTGGGAGTGGTGCGTGTGCGCAAAAAGCGATTCACGTTGGTTTTGAATCGTTGGAGGTTATATTCGTTGGGAAAAACGACCTCGGGAAGGTCGTTCCACAAGGATGAAGTCCTCCAGATGAAAGAGTTCTTAAATAGTGTAGTTCGAGGAGTACTAAGCTTAACCACATATGGGTGGGCGGCAGTGGTTCGTCGTGTATTTCTGCTATTCGTCGCTCTGGGCAGAATTAAGAGGGCAAGGCAAGCATATATTGACAATTTAACATTTTTCTGTTGGTTAGGGGGTTAGTAAACAATCAAGTGCTAAATAAATCAAGAACAAGTGATACTATATTGCGATTATGATTTGTAGCTTTGTAAAGCCATCCTGACTAACTAGGTAAATTTGGCTTAAATGGGAAGCAGGGTCATGTGCCACACCATTTTAAAGGTAGTTATATCTGTTTCCAGTAATAACAATAATTTGTTATTCTTTGAGTAGTAGTTTCGTAGAAATCGCGTTACAAAATTGGACGTAAGTAGAACGGCCTCCACTAAGATTTATGGCTATAAGATATTATTTAAAAAACATTATTATGTTCACTCCTCTTTTAGCAGGATGATTTGAGGATACGTAGGTAGTTACTACACCCTTTCCAATTCTTTACCAGCAAACTCTTCGACTAAAGCATTACATAAATAAATCTATTTTTGGAACTCGATTTCTTGGAAACTACTACTCAAAAAATACTAATAATTGGAGAGAGATTTAAACGACCTCTAAAATGATGTACCACTTACCCATTTAAGATTTTAAGGGTGACATCTACGCTTCCCAGAGGGTTAAACCACGAAAGCTGCAAATAGTCTCCCTTTACAATAACATTCACGTGTCTTCTCACTTTTAATTATTTATTTGAAACGATATATTAAGGGCGGGAAATAAGTAAGAAGTAAGATTTTCATATTTTTCCCAGTTATAGTTTTTGGATATATACCCTGTAGACAAATAAAAGTTCAATTTGTGGTCCAATAATAATTAAAGGTTTAGCAGTTTTTCAGTACTGGATGACATCATTATCAGATTGTACTGAACTTATTCACTAGGGTGGGCTGTAAAAATGTTTTATTAAATTTTGTTCGGTATACCGCCCAACAGACAGACAGTGAAATAAAGGAAAGAAATAAGAAATCGGTTAATATCTTCAGGTCGCGCATATGCTCGAAAATCGAAAAAAATTAATCAAATTTAACATTTTTGCGTAACTAACAAAAACAGTTTTTTCATGTTAGTTAAATGCTATGGTTTAGATAAGTAAGAAATAACAGAGAATTAAATTAAAAGATATTTCAGTAAGTATTGGTCGTGCATTGGATTTTAAAAATAAATTATTAACTCTGTAACATCAAAATTGCAAAATGATAAATGTTACAAACTATATATAGCATTATGTCACTAGTCAATTAAGTCTCTTACTCATTCTTTTTGGTGCTACTTTTAAACTCCGATTTGTGCGAAAAACGTTATCGAGAAAGAAGCGTTGTTCTGATGAACACATTCCTAAACTCGGCACTAGCAACTCTTCTGACACCATGCAACTTCACAAATCGCTCTACTGCTTGAGTATGACATGAAAACTTGTCGAAATTTCATTCAGACTGTTCCTGATTTTAATAAAGATAAATTCCCTCATCGCTTAGTATGGGTGGTAGCGAAAGATAGCAGGTACTCCAATTCATCTTAATTGTTGTGAAAAACTTCCAGTGGTAAGTTTTGATAACGTTCAGCGAGGGATTCCTGAAATTGATCTAAAAGTGTTAATTAAAGATGTTCAATATCTCCTGGACTTTAATACTGTAATACAATCAGGTAATTGTCCAGAATAATTGGCTGTTCATGATCCAGGCCCACTGTCACACTTTAACATTGTTAACTGCGGCAAACAGAGGTCGCAGATTGTACTTAGTTGTGATAAATTCTTTAGATGAATATAATGTATCAGTTTCTTTCATCCTAAAGTCCTATTTGCCTGTCTGATTTAATATCAAGAAACGCAAATATTTTACAAATGGCCCTAAGCATGTATTTGAAGTTATAGAACCATCAAGATTCCTACTTGAAAATATACTTAAAGTAGTAGATCCTGTGATCGAGCGTCTTATGTTTGCTCATCTCATTTGATTTGGAGCATGTTTTTGATGATGGAAGAAAAAACATCAGAGAATTAAGTATTAGAAGAATAATGAAGGCGCGAAACAAAACTCGTACGAATGGGCCAATTAGAAAGTTTGTGACACCAAAACAAAATTTATTTTAGACAGTAACTTCATTAGACACACATTAGACGTAGACATTAACTTCACCGAAATGATAGATTGGAGTACCTTTAATCTTCCGCCGCCCATGTTGCAAATAGTAAGCGATGGAGGAATTTTATCTTTAATAAAGTCAAGAATAGGAGCTGAATGGAATTGATGTCCATGTCATACTCAAGTAGTAGAGCGATGTGTGAACAGTTGGTGTCAAAAGCGTCACAAATACCAAGGTTTCCTCACAAATCGGAGTTTAGAAGTAGTACCAAAAAGAATTAGTAAAACACTATAACAATTGACGTAATGTTATAGTTTCTAACATTTTTCAACTTTGTTGTTACAAACAGGGTTAATAATTTATTTTTTAAACCCAATTGTTATAGTTTTTAAATTTAATTATCACCTCTGTGCTATTTATTAGTTAGGTATCTAAACTTGTAACGTTTCACTAACATGGACAACATTTTTTTGTTAATTACGAAAAAATGTGAAATTTGATAATGCTTTTTTGTATTTTCGAGGATGATAATGATGATATTAATATTTCTTTGCTTTATTTTACTTATTTAGGAGAAAGACACGTTTTCCGCGTTATAGCGAATCAAAATTTAAAAAAAATATTTTTTTGGGACCATTCCATTATACACTACCACGCCTTTAATTGGCGAACTGCAAATATGGTATGAAATGATACGAAAGCGTCTTTATCACCTCCTCACCGACGTTGCCATTTAGCGGAGGCGGGAAAGTTACGTACGTCAACCGTATGTGACGCAAACATGCGATTTATATGATCGGAGGCGTCATCGTGCCTTCCGTAAACTTTTTATGCAGCACTAGCGCCGGTGATCTATACCGGAACTAAAAACTTTTTTTGGGGGTATGGTGGGTACGTTGTGACCTCCGACAAAAATTTTGCTGTTAGCATGTTAAAGGTCATCTGAGGTCAGAACTACTGAAAATATGGAAAAAACGTTGTCGCCTCCGAAATCGAACAAATCCCCCACCCCCTGCGCAGAGAACACACACTTTCCCCTGTTTTCGAATCCGACCCTTCCACCGGCCAATACCCACCCCTGAAAGAGTGATTTTTTTTTTCAAGTATCAGCGGCAAATATATATTCCCCCCCGTTTTCGAGGATGCTGAGCACGTTTGTATTCACTCCTTTCGAGTATTGGCCGATGGAGGGGTTGGAAGGAGTCGGACGCGAGATCCAACACCACCATCGTGCTCAGCATCCTCGAAAATGGGGGGAAAGTGTGTTTCTCTGCAGGGAAACCTCTTGAAGCGCGTTTAACCCCTCTGGGAGGTGGTTTTTGGCCGTTTTGAGGGGTTGCGCAACCCAAAAGAGAAATTCTGACGCCGCCATCGTGTTCAGCGTCCTCGAGAACGGGGGTGAGGGAGTATTCTTGTTCCGGCTGAAAATATTTCGAAGTTCGTCCGACTCACAGACGCCACTATAGTTGATATTCAACTCTGTGATCAATTCTCATTAATTAAATTTAATTAATTGAAAATTAATACATTTGCGAGCAGATATAACGAAGCCGACGGCGCCTCCTGAACTAACGCAGAGTGAAATTTGCAACCGAATGGAAATTTCGCTTTGAGAACGGACCTATTATTATTATTCACTTACAGATTCCTGGTACAAAGCACATTGCATTGGTCAACATAGCCCCCTTAATCACATCTATTTCAGGCAGGATTTGAAATACCAACAGACTACTTCCGATGGCTGGTAACGATTCGGTGACTAACACGGACAGGAAGTCGGTAAAAAGTGGATAATTCCAGGATTTGAAGAACATAATACGAATAGATCTAAAATAAGATTATAATATTACTAGGTAGTATTTAAATAAAAAAATCCAAAAGCGACTGATTCCAAATACCTCCTTACAATATTATATGGGTAATTTGCCAAAAAAATCGATTAGACGCTTGTTTTCCCTTTAAAATATGCGGAGTTGACTATGCCCGACCTTTGACAATTAAAGATCGAAAGGGAAGAGGTTGTAAAACCTCAAACTGTAATGTAGCTTTGTTTGTATGCTTTGCGGTCAAAGCTGTTCATATTGAGCTTGTCTCCGACCCTACAACTAACACGTTTCTTCTGGTAGTAACTTCCAAGGCGCAAATACCAGATGAAAGCTTTAAATCAGTTTATTAATGGAAACGAAGACAAAATTACAGAGTCGTGCGCATCTCAAAATATAGAGTGGCATTTTATCCCAGCGTATTCAACCCATTTCGGTGGAATACATTATATGAATGCCGGTCTTCACGCAACAATAAAACATTCAGTACTATCACAAAAATTGACAAGACCTACCTTATAAAGGTTCCCACCTCTGGTACAAAATACGTCAACATAAGTAGCCATATCCATGTGGTTCGTTCCATTTCTGGCATAGAAAAGATGTATTGTCTAGATGGATCTAAAAAAATAATTTTAACAGATGTTTTTATAAATAAGTTTCAAGGCATATTTTATCCATATACAGAAAGAGCTTTTAGAGGCATGTAGATAAGAACTCTCTATAATCACGAATAATGTACAAGGTGTCCCATTTTCGACACTTTTATAGGGTATCTATTTTTGTTGTCAGTGCTATCAAAAAAGTAAAGTAGGTGTCATGTGCTCGCTTTGGGTCAACCCTAAAATGGTAAAATCAAAATTTGAAAATTTTCGTTCGCTTAAGAGATACGAGGGTAAATCAAAAAATTGACAATTTCAAAATTAACCTAAATTATCTTAGTTAAAAGAGATATAGAAAAATGTCATATACAGAAGTTTATTTATAATGATTGTTGAATAATCTGCCGTTTTCCGAATAAGTATACGGGGTCAGGTAAAAAAGTTATCGGACCTAATCTCACTTTCTTAAATGGAACACGGTATAAATTTAAATCTTAAAAGATAGCATTTTAAATGTTCTTTTCAAATATATAACAAACCATGGATGATGCTGGTTTCCTAGGCGATTTATTTAAACTTTATTACTTTAAACCACAGCAGACCATGAAACAAAAGCTAATATCATAGAAACAACTATGACTATTGACATACTAGTTGTTATTACATTTAACATCAATTTAATTTTGACATATTCATTTGTAAAAATAACTTCTCAACATTTTGAAAAAATTGATATGATATCAGTTTATATTGAAAGTGGAACAAACGAAGAAATGGCGCAAAATTTATATTTTGTTCGCTATCCGAAAAGATGGCAACCATTTAAGGACATATTCCGAACATTTGCGATGATTCCCCTTATTTTTTTACCTTAATCTGAATCTTTTATTTCGATTCAAAGTAATAAAGTTTAAATAAATCGTCTAGGCAACCAATATCATCCATGGTGTATTATATATTTGAGAAGAGAATTTAAAATGGTATCTTTTTAGATTAAAATATCACCCATATTTGGAACAGCGCAATCGAACATCATGGGGAGTCTCGGGCTGTTGCACTGGATATTTCTAAAGCTTTTGATCGTGTTTGGCATGAGGGGCTTCTAAGTAAACTGCGATCCTATGGTATGCCAGTCGATTCTGTACATGGTTGTCTAGCTTTCTTAAGGACCGCTCTCTGCAAGTGGCGATTGACGGATTTCTCTCAGACACCTTCACCATCAATGCCGGTGTTCCTCAAGGGTCCATATTGTCTCCCACTCTCTTCTTACTCTACATTAACGACCTTCTGGTGAAAACGAAAAACCCGATAGTTAGTTTTGCTGATGATAGCACACTTTTATCATCTTTCTCTTTGAATGCACAAACATCCGCTGCCGACGCAGATCTTCGCAGACAGCATGAAGTATCACGCCTCAACAAAGACCTGGAAGAAATTTTGGCTTGGGGTGACAGTAACCAAGTCGAATTTAACGCTAAAAAAACCCAGGCAGCAGTTTTCTCTAAAAAGGTTAACATTACAGAACCGGATATAGTCATGGACGGACACGCAATCCCACTGGCTTCATCTATTAGTTTGCTGGGCGTCAATCTGGAAGGAAATATGTCTTGGCATAACCACGTTGTGGCAATCGCCAAGATAGCCTCTCAGAAGCTTGGTGTACTCTTCCGAACCAGAAAGTTGTACACACCTCAACAACTTTTGACACTATACAAAGCCCAGATTCGACCATCAGTACTGCTCTCATGTCTGGAGCTCTGCACCCAAACATGCTCTTCGGCTACTGGATTCCATCGAAAGGAGGGCCATTCGTCTGATTGAAGACCACGAGCTGACGAAGAACCTCGACAGCCTAGAACATCGAAGGCAAGTTGGTGATTTGACTCTCTTTCATGGAAAGTGTTCGGCTGACCTTTCCCTTTTAATTCCGCCCAGAGCGGCGAATATCAGAAATACACGACGAACCACTGCCGCCTATCCATATGTGGTTAAGCTTAGTACTCCTCGAACTTCATTATTTAAGAACTCTTTCATCTGGAGGACTTCATCATTGTGGAACGATCTTCCCGAGGTCGTTTTTCCCAACGAATATAACCTCCAACGATTCAAAACCAACGTGAATCGCTGTTTGCGCACACGCACCACTACCAGAGTGCCCTAAAGGATTTTTCCTATAGTGCTTGTGTTTGATCATAAAAAAAAAAAATAGGGTGTTACATTTTAAAAAATTAGATTAGATCCGATAACTTCTTTACCTGACCCCGTATACTTATTCTGAAAACGGAAGATTATTCAACAATCTTTATAAAGAAACTTCCGTATAAAACATTTTTCTGTATCTCTTTTAGCTAAGAAAATATAGGGTAATTTTGACCTTCTCAATTTTTTGGTTTTCCCCCGTATCTCTTAAGCCAGCGAAAATTTTCAAATTTTGAATCTAAAATTTTAAATTTAACCCAAAAACAGATTACTTTTTTGAGATTACTAACAATTAGAACAAACCTGTCAAGTGTCGAAAACGGGACACCCTGTACAACATTCTTCAACGTCTACAAACTATGAGCGATTATTAATAAAGTATTATCAAAAAATACCTAATCCCTTGTTACAATAAGGCCGGGTAACATTTTTCTTAATCTGGGACGTCATAAGGAACAAGGACATTTTTGAGGTTACCGCCGTTCCCAGAACCACCAGAAACACTAAGATTATTGTGGTAACTTTCAGAACTTTCACTCCGTTATCTATAAATGCTGATTCTACTGTAGAGCCGACTTCTGGCTTCCGATGAAGTATTTTGAAGGAATCCCATGGTTTCACCTCTTCTCCTTGTCTGAAATAAAAACGATAAATATCAATTCAAATAGGATTTATTGTTTAAAATATAATAATATTTCTTGCCAAAGGGAACCAATTGCTTACAAAACATGTCAAGAACATGTTACGACTACCATTGCGATTTTCAAAGTTCAAGTTTCATAGAGACAAAACTCTTTGAGGCTAAATGTTTGTCATTACCGATGGGACACACATAAATCTCATGATTCCCAGCAGTGTTATTCAAACAAAATATCATTTTCTCTAACTAAAAATACAATATTTAACACTACTTATAAAAAAGACCTTATCATACAGGGCGTTAAAAAATTTGGTAATGAGTGTAGCAGCTGTGAGTAATTCACAACAGTTTCTTGGATACTAGTTTGATAGGTCTTACCTGGTACTTATACCTCATAGTAAAGAGAAATTGAAATATACCTGGTGGTAAAGATTGTTTCACGAAAAATGGATATTACTTAATGACTGCAGTAAAAGTACCTGTGGCCATCCCATTATTTATGACCGTTTGTTATTATTATGTGGAAAGGACCGGATTGTAATAATTATAATTAAATATAGGCACATCAGATAGGTTAGGTTGCTTAATTTATAATTAAATATCTTTTTGTGGTAAAATTTGTTAGTTTTCGAGGAATGGTTCAAGAATTGTCTTTTACCAAACATTCCTCAGAATAGCGTGATAGTAATGGACAATGCGAGCTATCACAGTCGCCAATTACATAAAGCTCCAAGCTCAAAGAATACAAAATTGGAGATTCAGAACTACATGGCGGCGAATGATATATGTTTTGAAGAAAGTTATAAAAAAAGTGATCTTTTAGAAGTGTTAAAGACATTTTGTATAAAAAAAGTATATGTTTGTGACACATTGGCAGAAGAAATTGGACATACAGTGCTACGGCTCCCACCCTATTATTGCATTTTTAACCCCATCGAGCATATGTGGCACCAGTTAAAATCACTGGTTATATCTGAAATTATTTCTCCGACTTTAAGTTCTAGTGTTGTAGAGTTAATACCAAAATTATTTAATGATATTCCCCCCGGTAGTTGGGAAAATTCAGTCCGTCACGTAATAACTGTAGAAAATTCGTATATTAGTCTGGATCGTATAATTAATCCAATTATAATTAATTTTGATGAGGATAGCGATAGCGAAACAGAACTATCTATAGAATGACATTATAAATGTAAATAAATATGACTAGTAATATTTAAAAAAAATGTTATTCCATTTGATTACATTGATATAATCATATCATTACTTGTTTTCCTTAGTCCGTCCCTTCATACTTCACTTGTTTGTTGCCAAGCTCTTGTCGACACAATGGGACCGATCTTTAATTATGTGTAAAAAAACCTAATTCCATTGCAACTTTTGGGGAACCCATATCGCCGAAGAGCAACAGAATACGAAAAAGTTTATTTTTTTCGGACACCTTGTATATTACTGAATACATATATATTTATCCTCCATTTTAATTAAAAATTCCAGGGAATGACTATGTTGTCGATAATGGAAGCGATCGCATTCATACATTTTTTTAACTTTGTTATTACTTTGTTTTGCCATTTAATAATAATACCTTAGGAATTCGTTCTTTATTGGGTTCTTTTAACTTAAAAGAAATTAAATTAATTTGACAACAAATCTCCTCGTCTGACAGACAACTTAATTTAAATCGAGTTTAATAAAAATTAATGTTTTTAAGTTGCGAAAAAAAGTAATTCCGAGTAAATGGTAAAGGGCAATTGGATTTTGTAAATTCATTTAATTTTTCACCCTTGAGTATAATACACAGTGTTGAAATAATATAACGATTACATTTTCCAATGAGCTTAAACGCAGTGGTCTCACTAAAGTTCAGGTGAGGTCAACACTGTTTAATATTAAAAACAGCAAAAATCTTTGTTGTTATCTTTAAAAATGACTAAATTCTGTTAAAAGATCAAGGAGTAACGTTAGGTAAATATTCTCTATTTAGCGAAAAAAGCATAATTATTGTCTGCCTTCTACAGCTTCTACCTCAACTGATGCGACCGTAAGAGAAACTAAGAGGATTTTACAAAAAATGGTTGATGTTTTATGCGTTTGTGATGCTGAGTTAGTTGGGACTTATCTCAGTTTAATATCAGGTGATAGATGCGTACTATAATACTAAAAAATAAATTTAAAAATATAGATACATTCATTTCATTTTAAAATAGTACAGTCATGGAGAACGTGAGGCGTTGTATGCTCCATGTCCATCGAACAAACCATCGAAAATACAATCCAATGGGATGCTAACCCTGACGCGGCCCCAGCTGAAACAGGTGATGGGTCTGCTAACAGGCCAATGCCGCCTGCGAAACCACCTTCAACGGATAGGTATACACAACGGGTATATTGAATGCAGACTCTGCGGCGAAGAGGATGAAACCGTCTCACATATAATATACCGCTGTGTAGCGCTGTCTCGTATATATAGATATAAGTTCGGGCTTTTAAACCGACCCCCGCCTTTAACCAACCAATGGTCCATCTAGTTATTCGACTGGCCCTTTGATTTTGGAGTATCGCCTCACGGGAGAGCACGACTTAAGTTTGCCATATCAACCTGAAAGAACTGGCGGCCAGGGGGAACAAGGTAGAGCTCTTGTGGGTCCCAGGTCACTCTGGGATATTAATTAGGTAATGAGAAAGCGGATGAACTAGCGAGAGCCGGATCTGCCTAAAGTCTCAGGGGCCCCGAACCGGCCTTTGGAATATCAAAACAGGCAACAAAATCAACATTATATGGATGGTCGAAAAAACAACACCTATCTCGATGGCAAGAGTTACCTAGTCAAATACACGCACGGACCGTAATTGGAAGACCATCGAAAATACTATTGAATGGAATGCTAACCCTAACGCGGCCCCAGCTGAAACAGGTGATGGGTTTACTAACAGGCGACTGCCACCTAAAACACCTTCAACCGATAGGTATAAACAACGGATCTATTGAATGCCGACTCTGCGGCGAAGAGGATGAAACCGCCTCACACATAATTTCCCGCTGCGTAGCGCTGTCTCGTAGAAGACAAAATATCTTCGGGAACACACAACGTGATGACAACCTCCCACATGACAAGCTTGGTAGAAGGTTACTGGGCCTCATAACAAGATCGGGGTACACAATAAGCCGGTAGGCTACAGTGATAGAAGTTCATGCCTTTAAACCGACCCCCAACTTTAACCAACCAATGGTCCATCTAGTTATTCGACTGGCCCTTTGATTTTGGAGTATCGCCTCACGAGAGAGCACTACTTAAGTTTTTAACAAAATGAATTATAAGGACTATTAGAGGATGTTTCTGTAAGGAGCGATGGAACTACTGAGTATTTCGCTCATCAGGTCACTCAACATTTTGACGAAAGGTTTCTAGGGCTTGGTCATGGTGGTCCTGTCAGTTGGCCCACCATATCACCAGACCTCACCACTATGTGACTTTTGATTATGGGGCTGGTTCAAAAACGAAGTTTACAAAAAAAAAGTCGACACTCCGAATGCACTAATTCGACGTATTAGAAATACCGCACCCGATGTTGAATAAGGAAAGACATGAAGCAATCAGAAGACCAACATGTATACTTTGTAGACGAAGCAGACCTTTTTTTAGAGGTCAAAGATGTTTTCGAACATTTTTAAAAAGAACGCTATGATTACAAACATGATAATGTATGAAATGTTGTTCATTGCTAATGATGCTATAATAGGAAAACAAATGAAATTCAGATAAGTTATTATTATTTTCACTTGTAGAATACACTCCTGGTCTTTACATACACTCTGGTCCTTATTTTGTACGTTTATCCCGACTCACCCTGTATAAAATTAACAGCCCGGAAATACATTTCTTTTTAAAATCGGGGTATTGTTTCCATCGACATGCTTCGAATGACACGTTTCCACTGTAAATTTAAAGCTTTCGTTCTTAGCTCCTTGTTTTTGCTTAATATTTAAACCATTCTGTGTACCTCGAAAATAGACATGAAACCTAATTTAGGGTCTTTTCAGTGCCCTGCGTGGCTCTTTTGTTCCGGAAACATCTCGAGAACGAAATGATTTACTGAATGGCAGGTAATCAGTTTAAAATATGGCTGATGAGGCATTTATTTGAAAATGGCGGCGGCTCGAGCATTGTTATCGCGTTCGCACTCGAGACAGGCTAAATTTTCTCTATTTAAGATGAAGTATTAGTCATTGCTTGACATTTTCAATGGTAATATTAAGCCTTGATGTACAGGGTTAGCTCTACAGGGTAGGCCCATGAATACTAAACAAGCCCGATTTTGAAAAATTATCACATTTAGCTTTAAACTGATCATTAAAGATAACATAGTCTAACTTATTTTGGCGCTTTGTGTCACCAGCTTTAGTTTTGATGTTAAAAGCACTTATCAGTGACTTCCATCAAGGTAAAAAGGTGTGACAAACTATAAGAAAACTATTGGATAGAATTTATTCAAATTTTAAATTTAGCTTCAAAAAATGGTACTACATGACTATATTATCTTGAATTTTTCGAAAAAGAATTTTTTTTTTTCAAAACGGTAAATAACGTTTAAATTCAAAAAATATGGTTATACTGCAAAAAAAAGTCACACCGAAGTTTTCAGGAAAAATATCCAAAAGCGCAACTATCTAAAGTGATTTTGGAACGCTTCGGGTGATCAAAGGCAGAAAAATAAGGAAAACATATCCTACTACATCGATACAGCCGGTCACCGCGCTGGCTCGTCGTGTCTTGGAATAGCGATTTTTATTGTAATATAGCAAATGATCTGACAAAGAATTTATCATCTAACTCCGACCCACTGTCTTATCTTAAAAATTTTCACAACAGTGGCTCATTTTGCTTTTTTGAAACTGACAAACAAGAAATTAAAGATATTATTTCTGAGATAAAAAACAAAAAGTGTAGTGGAGATGATGGGATCTCTGCTGAGGTGCTTTTGCGGCTGCCTGATGGGGCTTTGGATGCTCTCTCGGTCTCTATTAATGCGTCTTGGTCACAGGGTACATTTCCTGCTTGTCTGAAGTCTGCAACGGTAATCCCCTTATTCAAGGGTGGTGACTCTGAAGAGCCATCTAACTTTCGCCCAATCTCTTTACTGCCTACTCTGTCTAAAGTTATCGAGAAACTTGTCAAAAGAAGGGTCTGGAACTATCTTCAGTCGTTTAACCTGATAACTGTAAGGCAGTTTGGATTTCAGTCATCAAAGGGAACTCATGATGCCATCTACAGTTTTCTTGAGGGGGTCTATTTCGGGGTGAATCAGGGCAACACATCGGCGGCGGTGTTTTGTGATCTGTCCAAGGCATTCGATTGTGTGGATCATGGAATACTGTTGTCTAAGCTGGAGAGATATGGCTTTAGGGGCTTGGCTCATTCCTGGTTTAGATCCTATCTTGAGGGTCGATCTCAAGCTGTGGTGCATTTAGGAACAAGGTCCTCGGCATTAAGAGTTAACTGTGGAGTTCCACAAGGCTCAGTTTTGGGACCAATCTTGTTCCTAATCTATATTAATGACCTTGTTAACTTAAACATCTCTGGAAACTTCACCCTTTTCGCTGATGATACGTCGATATTGTGGCAAGACAGGGATATTGTGCAGCTGAGACAAACCATTTCAAATGACCTAAAAATCATTAAAGAGTGGTTCGACTCAAACCGCCTTTGTTTAAACTTGAGCAAAACCCACATTGTTGGGTTTAGGTGTAATGTAGCGGATTTAGCTTTGGATGGAGCTCGCCTTTCGGAGATGGGAGCGACTAGGTTTCTGGGGATCCTGATTGACGGTGATTTGCATTTTGAGGAGCACATATTAACATTAAGTAAGAAACTCTCATCTGGATGTTTTGCTGTGAGAGCAGTTAGAGAGGAACTGGGCCAACAACTAGCCCGAACAGTGTATTTCTCCTTATTTGAGTCGCACCTTAGTTATGGTATACCATTTTGGGGTGTGACCAATCAGGGCCTATTGAATATGCTTTTCGTCCTTCAAAAGAAAGCAGTTCGGTTTATTGTGAATGTAAATCAGAGGGAGCATTGTAGACCACATTTCATAGCGCAGCGAATTTTAACCCTTACGTCTCTCTTTATCTTGGAGACATCGTCCCTCATTTTTAAAAACCGTGCTGTGCTTCAGGGTCCTACCCCACAGCATGAGACTCGTCAAGTACTCAATTTGCCTCTGCCACTGCCGAGAAGCGCTTTGGTAAAAAGGTCACTCATTTATGGGGGTCGAAGGATTTTCAATCATTTACCAACTAATATCAGAACGGTTAATTCACTAAAAACCTTTCGTCGTTTGCTTAAAAGATTGCTTCTGAGTAGAGCATATTATGGTCTGGATGAATTCTATCGGGATGCTCTTGAGAATGTTGAGTTTTAGTGCTGTTCATTGTGCATTTTTATACTGTATACGTTTTTTTTTTTTGTTAAATATCAAGGCTTATGTTTGGCCTGTACAATTATTAATTTCAGCTTACCCCTAATTTTATTTGAAAACTGTTTATTGTACATTTATTGTTTTGTACCCAAATTATGTTCTTTAGTTAGTGTTTTTGTGTTATTGACTGTATGTTTAAATTTTTAATAATTTTTTACTAAGCTTGCTACTATTTATAATTTTTTTGTTTCTCTCTTCATTTTGAATGTTATTTTAGGAGTATTAGATCATGCTTTGTCAACAAAAATTTATGTTTTTTGACTAATAAAGTACTTTTTGATTTGATTTTGATTTGATGTTGTCTCATTGTTCAATAACAATGAATTATGCTGTTCCGCGGCGAAATTTCAAATCGGACCACGCGGTCCACTGATAAATACTCGTAACGCATAACTGAAGGTACGGTAAGGTTGAAGGTATGAGGGCCAGACAGCATGAAGGATCACGCCTCAACAAAGACCTGGAAGAAATTTTGGCCTGGGGTGACAGTAACCAAGTCGAATTTAACGCTAAAAAACCCAGGCAGCAGTCTCCTCTAAAAATGTTAACATTACAGAACCGGATGTAGTCATGGACGGACACGCAATCCCACTGGCTTCATCTATTAATTTGCTGGGCGTCAATCTGGGAGGAAATGTGTCTTGGCATAACCACGTTGTGGGAATCGCCAAGATAGCTTCTCAGAAACTTGGTGTACTCTTCCGAACCAGAAAGTTGGACACACCTCAACAACTTTTGACACTATACAAAGCCCAGATTCGACCATCACTAGAGGTACTGCTCTCATGTCTGGAGCTCTGCACCCAAACATACTCTTCGGCTACTGGATTCCATCGAAAGGAGGGTCATTCGTTTGATTGGAGATCACGAGCTGACGAAGAACCTCGACACCCTAGAACATCGAAGACAGGTTGGGGATTTAATTTCTTTACAGATATTTTCATGCCAAGTGCTCGGCTGACCTTGCCCTCTTAATTTCGCCCAGAACGGCGAATATCAGAAATACACGACGAACCATCCATCTGTGGTTAAGCTTAGTCTTCCTCGAACTTCATTATGTAAGAATTCTTTCATCTGGAGGACTTCATCCTTACGGAACGACCTTCCCGAGGGCGTTATTCCCAACGAATATAGCCTCCAACGATTCAAAACCAACGTGAATCGCTTTTTGCTCACACGCACCACTCCTTTTTTCCTATAGTGCTCGTGTTTGATCATAAAAACTGCTTTCCCAAAGACATAAAACTAAGGAAGTGCACCATTTGTGGACCAACATAAATTTCCCACTAATAACTATTGATATTGTTTCGAAATCACCAATGGGTATTGACGTGCATGTTACGGTTGATCAAAAGAATACATTTTAAACAACATTTTGAATTGTTAACTTTTGAACCATTGTATCTTCGAAACAGTTAAAAATAAGTGATCACAATAATATATTTTTAAAAAATATTCAATATATTTGAGAGGTAAAATTATTTTTGATATAAAATTTGGATTCTGTACGAAAAATTATATAGAATTACGCTAGTGACTTTTTACTATTGCATGTAGTAAAGTTGCCAATACTTGGAGATACTTACACAAAATTAAATTTTAAAATAATGCAGTAAAAACTAACAAATTAAAAATGTCTTATAAGAAATATAATCTCGGGACAGTCCACAGACATAACCTACCTCTCATCAACTCCCAAAAGAGAGTCGTCCTCGTCAAAATCATCGTTGTCCTCGTTATTAAAATACTCGTTTCGTCGCATTTTCGATAGATTTTAGTATAACTCACAGTAATATAACACAGTCCAGATCTTAAGCAACAACAACTATTTTAAAATCATTAGAGGTGCCAAAAATCACCTCTAAAAAGAGGTGCACCGTAAAAAGATTATTATTTAATGAAGTGCAAGTGGCTACTATGCATAAAATTAGAAATCACTTTATTTGATATCTTGTATGCGCACAACTACTCTTATGAAGTAAAACCTTTGTTTGACAAGGGTATTACCAGAAATAAACGTTTGATCATTAATATAAAACGATAAGTATTATTGAAAGCATAATACCTTTAAGATAAGATAAGGTTTGTAGTTTTTTTCGATAATCAATTTCTAAAATCTCTCGAAAGGGATTAAAACATATTGGGAATTATTTAAATAGTAACAGGAGCTGTCATAAAATACTTTGGACGATTATTGATTGGGTTGACGGGCAGTGGCAAACAATAGTTTTGATTTTTCATTATCTTGTAGAGAGATTTGAAAAATATTTGGTGAGTAATTTGATATTAGTTGATATGATAAAAAAAAACATTTCTGAATGCTAGTAATAAATCTTTGGGATCGACTGTAAGCGGAAACGGTACTTCCAAGTTTTCGAAGCAATAAAATTGAAATTAATAAAAAATACTTTTTTTAAATAGATATTTTTAAAAAATATTAAAATACAGTGAAACATCTCTTATGCGGACACCTACGGGACCGTCTAAATGTATCCGCCTAATAGAGGTGTCCGCCTATGGGAAATTCTTCATTAGGTAATATGTAAATGCAAAATTATTACTATGTATATGTATGTACAAATAAACATAACATAACAAAAATACACTAGTTTTAGTTAGGATATAGTACTAACAAATCTAATAACGTAGTTTGGCGTGTTTGCGTTCTACACTTGCAATCTAGAAAATGTAATTCTAAGTCTGATAACAATTTCATTGCTGTATTCTTTGCATACTCTTATAATTCCTTTACCATACTAATGGCTTGTTGATAATTGGTGACATTTGCTTGATTACTGGATTCAACTTTTTCATCAGAGTAGTCAGATAGTGATGTGATTTCAGTTTGGACTACATAATCGGTAGGAATGGGGTCACTATCATCTTCTAATATCATATTGCTATGAATGTTAATGAACTCGCCCAAATCATTGTTATCAAATTACAAACTTCCACAACATCAATATGCTCATTCAGACTCAAAACGCGATATTTTTGTGCCATTGTTTACGATTTTATCCTTACAACTCACAAATAAACGGCTGTCGGGGAATCACACATACTTTCATTCGGCGAAGTCCTTTCGATCTGCCACGGATACGCGATTGGTTGCCGGTCTGTCTTCAGAGAGTTTTGCGACCGTACTAATTCATCTCCCAAATACTTTAACAATTTGTTGGTCCGTTTAAAGGAGGGTTTTTGCACTCTTTATATGGAAACAGCCTGTTCGCGTCCGCCAAGAGAGGTTGATTTTAATGGAATTTCGCATATCTAGTTCCGGACTATGAAAAAATGTCCGATTATGAGAGGTTACACTGTATATTAACTGTATGCCTGAATGCGGCTATTGTCAAAACCATCACGAAATACCATACTAAGGCTAACATTGCCAACAATAGCACGATCGCTGCTTCACACATACATTGACAACCTAACGCTACATACAAACTACCGAAAGACTGGCTCACGCGCAACCGCGTCTGAGTCCAAAACAATCAAAATACAAAAAACAATAAAGATTGCCTTGCTTTGCACAACCTGCAAAAACCAGGTGTAACATGACGACTACGCCTACCCTACTACCCACTACCTTATACGTTCGGAGCTCTCGAAATTTGTTCACTCGATTAACTTCGAGTGAAAAAATCTCTAGAGCTGGCACCCAACATAAATGTATAGCATAGCTAAATCAAAATCAGAATATGCAGTTAACCAGTCATATAGCGAAATCGAGTTATAGGTATGATACCTAACTCAGACGGTGAGTTTTAGTCAGTCGGCTCGTCTACCTCGTAGGCGAAACTTACACTCTGTAAGTTGACATTGGTCTGGTCTTTCCCCGCAATGTTGCTAACCTGACACTACCTGACCCCCGCGAGGGTCTGGTGTCTGTAAGCAAATTTCTCACCGTGTGTCAAAAAAAAAAAAAAAAAAAAAATTGTGAAATATATAATATTTGAATAAAGTGCCACATTATGGTAACCAAATAAAAACAAACATCATAGATGTATGTAACTTTGACACATATATTTTGCCATAAGTTAGTAATACTTTTCTTAATATAAAAAAATATGTAGATATAGTAGGAATATACGGCTCTGATAGATACAGCGTCAACAGAACGTGCGTCCTCATCGTCTGTATCAGTATGATTCAAATCGAGATTATGTAGATCAAATAAGACCAAACCACTAAAGCAGCTTGTGATTAACAATTATGAAGTCCGTAGATATAAAACACTCCTTTATTGCACTAAAGTTACACTAAAATTAAATTTCAAAATGATTGTTGGTGCATTATACTTCTTTTAAATTTTATGTAACTGTATGAATTAAAATCTGATTTATTATTTAAAAGATAATAATATTTCTTAATAAAGGTAATCAGTTGCTTACAAAACATGCCATGAAAATGATTCGTTGCCCTTGGAATAGATCCACGTTTTATATAGAAACATAATTGCACGTTTATGAATAGTATTGCGATTTTCAAAATATTTTCGTAAAGATTAAATGTTTGTCCTTAACGATGGAAGATTATACAGTCCAGGTTTTGAACACTAGTTGTTACAGGTTATCCACACAAAATACAATTTTCATAAGTAAATATAATAGTATATTAAGATACAAGTTTCATAAGACATTATCTTAGAGTACGCGTTTGATTTAAAAAACGACCCGCGAAGCGGGGTGTTTTCTAAAGTACAAGTGCTCTAATTGTCTTAAGAACTGTGTATTTTATAATACTTTTTCTATTTGGGTCTTTAAAGTCTGAAAAACTTTAAAAAATATAGTAGATTTCTGCAATTTGAATTAATATTTTCTTTTTGGGTCGGCAATACTTTTACAATTTAATAAAATGTTACAAGTATCAAATATTCCATGATAGAAACAATTGAATACAACAAAGCTTCTTCCCATCCGTCATAATTAAAAATAAATATATTATTAAAGTTAATAAAAATGAGCCATGAAGAAAGTTGTACTCCCTCAGAAATACGAGAAATTGCAGAAAAGAACATAGAAAAACTTTTAAAAAGAATATGCAAAACTTTGAGTTATGGTGCGAGCAGAACAACGTTCAAAATATTGAACAAAATATTGTGTCGACATAGAATCTGACAGGAATAAAAATTAATACCCAGGAAATGTCTACAGTAACTATATATGTATGTATGTATGTATATACAGGGTCCGCAAACGAAGCGTGGACGGAAGATTAAATCGTTATCGAAGAACTTATCAACAATACTAAAACAGCTTGAGATATTGGATTAAAAGCGGCATGTTTTAAAAATATTTTACATTATACAGGGTGGCCCAAAAAAGTGTGACAGCATAAAGTTATATTTTTTTAAATGGGACACCCAGTATTTTATTGCATATTTAGGTTAGTATTACTATCGTTTATATGTGCCTCAAATTTTATTTAATTTGGTTTTGTAGTTTCGGAGAAATAAATTAAAAACTAAAAAAAAAAGTTTTGCAGTCCTGAATAAAAAAATCAAAAAAAATTATCCAGAACTATTTTTTTAACCTCGGCATTGAGTGGAATTTATGACAAGAGGTCTAGAGATACTATGAATGTAATTGCGTTTATTTATTTTATACAGGGTGTTCATAATAAGCTTTCAAAAACCTCACATTTTAAAATAATTTTTCTCAAGTTTTTCAAATGGAACACCCTGTATATTATTTAGCTATTTGACGTAGAATTCATAGACAATTTTTTTTTGTAATAAAAGCATATAAGTTATATCCAGCCGTTTTCGAAATAATTATAAATATCATAAATTATGTTGTTTAAATAGTTTTTATTGGGAAATTTTGTTATAGGCGACTAGACTAATAATTGTAAACTAAAGTAAATGTTCAAAATAGCTTCCTTTTACTCTTAGAGTTTACCGTATTTTAGTTATTTCGACATAAATTTTAAAAGCCTACATTTTTGCTACTTTTATTTATTTAATTTAATTTTTTATTCTTAATCGAGTTGCCATGATTTTTTTTTGTTTAGATTGTCACTATGACAGACAAATAAAATTATTTACATTCGTAGAAATTAAGTACTAGCTTACACAAATTTTACAACTTTAGAAATGGTAAATATGATTTTTATACTGGGTGAATATGCAAGAAATTGCCTCCTCGCGAGCCGAGTGTATGCTGAAAGATATCCAGATATTGAGAGAAAGCCGGGAAACCTTCGAGAAGTTATTGCAAAGATTTGTAGCAACAGGAAGCGTTGCGTACACAAAAAGGATGATAATCAATAAACCCGTTATTAATAAAGAAAATGAATTAAGAGTTCTGTTGGCAGTAGAGGAAAATCATTAAATTAAGTAAAATGAAGTTATTTTGAACATTTACTTTAGTTTACAATTATTAGTCTAGTCGCCTATAACAAAATTTCCCAATAAAAACTATTTAAACAACATAATCTATTATATTTATAATTATTTCGAAAACGGCTGGATATAACTTATATGCTTGTATTACAAAAAAAAATTGTCTATGAATTCTACGTCAAATAGCTAAATAATATACAGGGTGTTCCATTTGAAAAACTTGAGAAAAATTATTTTAAAATGTGAGGTTTTTGAAAGCTTATTATGAACACCCTGTATAAAATAAATAAACGCAATTACATTCATAGTATCTCTAGACCTCTTGTCATAAATTCCACTCAATGCCGAGGTTAAAAAAATAGTTCTGGATAATTTTTTTTGATTTTTTTATTCAGGACTGCAAAACTTTTTTTTTTAGTTTTTAATTTATTTCTCCGAAACTACAAAACCAAATTAAATAAAATTTGAGGCACATATAAACGATAGTAATATTAACCTAAATATGCAATAAAATACTGGGTGTCCCATTTAAAAAAATATAACTTTATGCTGTCACACTTTTTTGGGCCACCCTGTATAATGTAAAATATTTTTAAAACATGCCGCTTTTAATCCAATATCTCAAGCTGTTTTAGTATTGTTGATAAGTTCTTCGATAACGATTTAATCTTCCGTCCACGCTTCGTTTGCGGACCCTGTATAAAGTAATATGTATAATACTATATTGAATTAAAAATAAAAATAGTACTTTATTGGATAAAACTTTAGAAATAGAGCATAAACTGGAAGATATTTATATTATGTTTAGATTATGTTGTTTTATAGTTGCGACTAGAAATTAGTTGACCGACACCGTCAGCATGTTATATATTTCCGAGTATAGGTATTTCAGATAAATATCTAGTAAAAATGATCTATTTGCAAAGTTAAAGGTTAGTATTTTAAAGTTTTCTATAAAATTATTTTTGTCGAATTCATAATGCCTAGAAAACTAATTTCAACGAAATCGAAATAAACAAACCCGAACAAACCCGAACAAACCTGTTATTGTTTTAAGTGGAATAATACCCGCTGTAACCAATGTAAAACTAAAATTTTACCAAATTTACTCTACGATAATAAATAACTCGGAGATTCCTAAAAGCTGTTTACGTTAAACCACCCGCTGTGTTGTTAGCGTATAGTTTCGCCCATAAAAGGAAGCTACCCCATGTTGGCACGGGCAACATATTAGCAGTTTGATGTACTTTAGAGTTTCAAAGGCTTAAAGGGTCGGATTAAGTTATTGAAATTAATATTTATGCAAAAAAAATGTAGAAAATATAGTTTTAAAGAACACTGGATATGCATGCGATTTATTTGTTCATGTATTAATTTGAAACACCTTTCGTATTCTACTGCTTTTTCACGGTCATGTCCCAAATACTATATATGTAGATTCTATTAATTATTGTATTCGTACTAGATTTCTGTTTCACAAAGAAAAACTTATAATTTCATAATTTTATTCATACATATATTAGAGTCTCATTGCTGATTGGTCTAAAACCATCGTCAGAGGTGCCGATTTTCAAGTAAAATTGATAAGAACAATAATTAATCTTCGGTTTATTTCTGAAGATATTTAGATAATTTTTAGTGCTGTGAAAATGGGGAATTTCGTTCATTTCCGGTATTTTAGTGATTTTTAGATTCAATTGTTTTTCTTTGGGAAGTGGTCATAATTATGTCAATAAGGGAACCCAATTTTTGTATTTCTTTTAACAATTCCTTTGTCCACGGGATTTTTTAAAGTAATTATTCATCATGGGATTTTCTCTAAGTACATTTCCCTCCAAATTTTTGTTGTAAACATTTAAATGTTCTAAATTTTGGGGTTTTAATTCTTTGGGAACCGCTAGGTAATCTTTATGGTGGTGATAAAAATCAGTATAAATTCGAAAAACGGGTTTATTTCTCAACAAGTTAGCTTAAATAAAAAAACAAAGACCAAATATACCTAATAATTTATTTGAAAGTAATAAAAATGAAACAAAGTACAGGAAACTTTATCTAGCCGAAGCCAAAACAAACACACGAAGTCATTTCAGTCTAGCAATTAAAACACCTTCTTCCTAGTTTATAAGAAAATATTAATTTTTCCCAAAATTTCCGTCCTTTTCCAATTTCTTTGAGAAAAAAATCCGGTTTTTTTACTAACTTTTTTTGAGGAAATTTTAAATCGTTAATAGCCATAAATCTCTTAGAGCGAGAGTCAACATCAGGGAGATACAACAACAGCAACCTATAAAGGCTATTAGTAAATGTGGCTAACATATTTAATGAATTAGTAAGCTATCTGCTTACCAAAGGAAAGGACTTTTTAAAAGTGTATATTTATCTATCAAGATAGCAGACAGGAGTAGCTTAAATGTTATTTTAAGTAATGCAATCTAAAAATTAATTTAACTAATGCAAAATCCCCGTTTTTTGACAGCTTATCTAATATGACGAATTTCCGGGAACATGATTCTTATTTATAATTATAATCTAATCTTAAAATTTAATATTTTGTTTGATTACATTTTTCTTATGGGCAGGAACGCTGCGACAAGAAACGCGTGCATAAAAGGGGCATTATAGATCATTGTGTTTAGAAAACGCAGCAACAAGAAGCGCGTGCATAAAAGAGGCCTAAGTGCGGTGTTACATTGTCCAGCAAACCGGGAGACGTCACACTCTCCGCAAAAACGCATTATTTTTACTAGTTCTCCGAGGGGTTTCCGCAAATCGGGACCTGCAAAAAAACGGGACAGTGTAACACCACTGTGATATATACTCACCGGCACAAAATTCCGCCACCCTGAAATTTTGGTCATGTTTGATATTTTATAACTTTTTAATTTTTTATGCGATTTTCATGATTTTGTTATCAGTTTGTAGATAAATTTATTGTGTTTTTAATTAATTATTTTCTTAAGTAACATTTTTCGATTAGGCTATATTATACAGAAGTAAATATCAAACTGTTGTTTTTTGTCGTAATTTCAAAACACCATGTAGAAAAAAAATTGAAGTGGATAATTTTATTTACATATTATTTCTTCTTGTCATCTTTGATGTATTCTATAAACATTTCGTTTCTTGATTCATTCAATTATTTCATTTCTGCTGCGAGCTGCAAAATTTTAAATGAAACGATGTTATTTTTAGAAAATGGATGTCAAGGGTATTTCTAGTGAACGAATATCTGGCTAAAGTTGGACTTACAAGATTGGAATGGCCCGCATGTAGCCCGGATTTCAACCCAATCGAACATCTTTTGGATCAACTTAAAAGGGTCGTTCGTCGTCGTCCTGATGTCCAACCATAAACCCTGCAAGACTAACGACTGGCGCTGACCGAAGAATATGAGGCTATAAGTAACCTTATTCATTCGATATCACGAAGACTGCAAGCTGTCATTGCTGCGAGAGGAGAAAATACACGATATTAAAATTGTTTTTGTCAATTAACTTTATGATATACCTAGTGTTTGCTTTTCTTAATGAAAATAGGCTTCAAATCAGAGTTTCATTTAAAATTTCGCAGCTCGCAGCAGAAATGAGATAACGGAATGAATCAAAAATCGAATTGTTTAGAATACATCAAAGGTTACAAAAAACAGTATGTAAACAAAATTATCCACCTCAATTTTCCTACAGGGTGTTTTGAAATTACGATAAAAAAACAACAGTTTGATTTACTCCTGTATAATATAACCTAATCGAAAAACTTACTTCATAAAATAATTAAGGAAAAACACAATAAACGGATCTATAAACTGATAACAAAATCATGAAAATCGCATAAAAAATAAAAAAGTTATAACAGCCGGCGAGTGTATATATCTCTGTGTACGAGGTATGATTTAAATCAAGAAATTTGAAAAACTACTTCACGGAATGTCATTTTACAGAGGCTAGGCAATTGCAAGAAAATACTGACTATGAATGCCAATACGAATGATGTAATCAAGTCATTGGTTCAGCATTGAAGTGAGAAAATTATCGCGTTTCATTATCAGTGCAAGATTTAAAAAAAAAAACTCTCGTAGAGATCAATTAATTAATTTTCGAATAAATTTACCTTTTATTGCGGATCTATGCCAGTAAAGTTTTACGCACGATTATGCCAGTAAAGTTTTACGCATGATTATGAAAGTAAAGTTTTACGCACGATTATGCCAGTAAAGTTGTAGATTTTTTAAATAACCATTCAACTTCAACTAACTTTGATGGTATCCTTACTAACTTGACAGTTCGTGTACTAACTTTATATTTTTCAATACTACTTATCCTTTGAAATATATTATTTATTGACCATAATATATTTTAAAATATTGTTATTTGTGAGAGACAGTCGTTTAAATATTCATCGCTTTAACTTCCTTGAAGGAGTCCCTCCCCGTTCTTATTCTTAATTATTGCTAAACCTTTACTTAAAACCTGCGTGCTTAAGGCAAACAGTCGTAATTACCTGTGCCTTGATTAAAACAGTTTTCTTAGTTTGCAGAAGTTTTAATTTGTTTACCATGTCATCTCTAATCATATGCCTGGATAGATTTTGCTTTAAGGCTTCCCCTATACAAGATAATGAGAATATTATGATATTTTTGAGGATAATTTAAAATGTCACCTACAAAAATATTTTTTTATTATGTGTGTTAATCTAATTTAGTATTTCACTAACCAACTTCATTATTTAAGAATTCTTTCATCTGGAGAACGTCATCCTTATCGAACGACCTTCCACGTGTCGCGTTTCCCAACGAATATAAAATTGTTGAAAATGGCCAGCTTGAGTTCCAATGTGAATTCAATTGTTTTAGTCAAGAACTGTGCGTCTGACGCAAGATACCATTTTCACTAGTGTTGGGACAAACCGATGATTTCAATAATCGAGTACTTGATACTCGAGCGATTTTAATAATCGAGTGAATCGCTCGAGCGATTAAGCACTTGAAATTTTAATGACTAAGAAGAATGTGTTGATAAAACACAAGGGGTTTGGCATACTTTTTTTTGTATGCACCTCGTTTATGTACCTCTTTAACAAAGACGTATGTCGTGTCTTCTGAGCGTCAAAGTCGAACGTCGCCAGTCGGCACGTTTCGGGTGGCGTGCGGCGTACGAGCGAAGATCGGGTATCAAGTGAAAGGCGACAATTTTCGATTTTTCGCCTGAATTTATACCTAAAGTAGTATTTCCTATCGAGCGAAAAACTGCTCGAATACGAGCCCTGTCTCAGCGAAGTTGGCCCAACGCCCCAAAACATGATATTTGTGAATTTATTTGAGGGCATTTCAAATATAATATTTTTGGTTCCTTTAAATGTTTATATTTATATAATATTTTACGTTGCTAAGAAGCCGATTTTGACGTTGAAATCAACTTTCAATGCATTGATGTTGTTGTTAACAATTAAAAATGGCTCGTGGTAAAGCTGTTTCTGACGAAATAAGAAAAGTGATTATTCACTTGCATTTAAAAGGCCAAAATGCTTCCCATATCGCTGACAGTGTTAACAAATTGAGGTATACAGTTCGAAATATTATTAAATTGTACAAAACAACTGGATCTGTGGCTCAAAAACCCAGAACTGGAAGTCGTCCGCGATATTCCAATACCAACTTAAGAGCCTTAAAACGGATTATCAAGGAAATCGGCGTGCTAATTATAACGAATTGAAAATATTATGGAATCAGGCAACCACAAGCTACGCAAAGATGGAGATTTAAAACTTACAAGGTAAGCTTAAATAATTTTTTTAATTATTATTCGTTTTCACTCAATAATTCTAGGCAAAAGAGAAGCCCTTACTGACAAAGATTCAGAAGAAAAACAGACTAGCGTGGGCCAAAGAACACAAATTATGATCTCCGAACCAATGGAACTCCATTATTTGGAGCGATGAAGCCAGATTTGAAGTATGCGTTGGTGATAGTAGGAGTCGAGTCATATGAACTAAAGAAGAAGCAATTCAGAATGACTGTCTTACAAAAAAAGTTAAGTTTTCGGCTTATGTTATGATTTGGGGATCTATGTCAGTAAGTGGAGTGGTAAACTTACATCTTGTGGAAGGTGTTATGAATGGTAATAAGTACATTAATGTGCTTCAAAATAACTTAACACCCCAAATTGAACAAATTCGTTTAAACAATATTGAATGTAACTTCCAACAAGATAGTGCCGCTTGCCATACGGCTAAAAAAGTGAAAGATTGGATGTTTGGAAAATAATATTCCAGTTTTAAAATGGACGTCGAGTAGTCCAGATCTATCGCCGATTGAAACCTTGTGGCATATCATGAAGAAAAAGCTCCGATCGAATTCCACAAGAACTGTTGCAGAATTGCGAACCCGCATCGTCTCCAAGAAATTTGGAACAGTTTTACACCAGATGACTGCCAAACATTAGTTGGCACTATGCCAAGATGTGTCGAAGCAGTAATCAGTGGAAAAGGCGATGTAACGCAGTGATGAGTTGCTGCTATTTAGTTTCGTTGATTTTTATTAATCGACAGTTTTTTTTGGATTTGTAAGATATTTTAGTCTCTGTTACAAAAAATGTAGCATTTTAGACTAATATTAATTTTTTTTTATGATCAAACACTATAGGAAAAATCCTTTAGGGCACTCTGGGAGTGGTGCGTGTGCGCAAAAAGCGATTCAGGTTGGTTTTGAATCGTTGGAGGTTATATTCGTTGGGAAAAACGACCTCGGGAAGGTCGTTCCACAAGGATGAAGTCCTCCAGATGAAAGAATTCTTAAATATTAAAGTTCGAGGAGTACTAAGCTTAACCACATAAAGATGGGCGGCAGTGGTTCATCGTGTACTTCTGCTATTCGTCGCTCTGGGCGGAATTAAGAGGGCAAGGTCAGCCGAGCACCTTCCATGAAAATATCTGTAAAAGAGAGTCAAATCCCCAACCTGTCTTCGATGTTCTAAGCTGTCGAGGTTCTACGTCAGCTCGTGGTCTCCGATCAGACGAATAGCCCTGCTTTCGATGGAATCCAGTAGCCGAAGAGTATGTTTGGGTGCAGAGCTCCAGACATGAGAGCCGTATTCTAGTGATGGTCGAATCTGGGCTTTGTATAGTGTCAAAAGTTGATGAGGTATGTACAACTTTCTAGTTCGGAAGAGTACCCCAAGCTTCTGAGAAGCTATCTTGGCGATTGCAACAACGTTGTTATGCCAAGACTTATTTCCTCCCAGATTGACGCCCAGCAAATTAATAGATGAAGCCAGTGGGATTGCGTGCCCGTCCATGAGTATATCCGGTTCTGTAATATTAACCTTTTTAGAGAAAACTGCTGCCTGGGTTTTTTAGCGTTAAATTCGACTTGGTTACTGTCACCCCAAGCCAAAATTTCTTCCAGGTCTTTGTTGAGGCCTGATACTTCATGCTGTCTGCGAAGATGTGCGTCGGCAGCCGATGTTTGCGCATTCAAAGAGAAAGATGAGATAAGTGTGCTATCTATTGAATTTATAACTCGAGCAGTTATTTCAATAATCGAACACTCAAACAGTTTTTCGCTCGAGCGATCACAACACGCATTTTGACGTAAAATTTTCCAGAGTTATCAGAAAAAAATTCCATGAAAAAATGTCAGTGACGTATCACTTTTCTTGTAATAAATATCAGAAGACATACAAAAATTTAAAAAAAAAATGTATTATTAACTTAATCGAAAAATTTATAAGGAACACTTATGGAAAGTCGTAATTAACATTGATTTATAATTCTTAGGTCCTTTCAAATAGAGTCCGTAACTTTGGCGACTTTATCGCTCGGGAATATAAATATTACGAGCACAAACCCTCAAATTACTGTCCTGCCGAAACTTTACAAAATTTTACTTTATGCCCGCAATGGCACAACACCGACATTTCCACAGAATTTATCTCTTAATATCCTCATATTTTCTTGTCAATGGTCCAGGCGACCATCTATTCATTATTTTATCTTATCCCTAATCAAATTTAAGCCCTCTCAACATGTTTACATTGGACCCTTGGGACTTAGGGTTCGTGCATATATTAGGGGCCGCCAGCCGCCCGGATGGTAAATCCAAAGAATTAATTTTGGGAAATCATAACGTGCGCTGGCAGTAAGTTAGTAAGTCACTTTTGGTGCAAAGAGTATGTTTGTAAATAGGGGATGTCATTTTACACTGAAAATTTTGTATGGAAAGCCCATGATATCTTTTTTTAATGATTAAACGCTACTAGCACTATAGCAAAAATCCTGTAAGGAACTTTGTGAGTGGTGAGTCTGAGAATAAAGCGATCTACGTTAGTTTCGAATCATTGGAGGTTGGGAAACACGGCCTCAGGAAAGTCATTCCACAAGGATAATAATGTTTTCCAGATGAGGGAACTCTTAAACAATGAAAGTCGAGGAGTGAGACTAAACTGAATCACGGCAGTGATTCGTAGTGTATTTTTTCTATTCGTCGCTCTAGGTGGAATTAAGTGGTCTATGTCATTCTAACATTTTCCACGCAAATTCTGTAAAAGGGAGTCAAATCACCAACCTGTCTTCGATCAGACGAATGGCTCTGGTTTCCATGGAATCCAGTAGCCAAACCAACGAATACTTATAACCAGGAAGAAGACAAACTGCCGTGTTAAATAATCGAAGCAGGCATGATACGGCGACATCCATTATGCCTTGCGCGCACGTGCTTTTCAAATGTCACTTTTGTCCAAATTTTTATTACTGTCAATATTTTAAAGTGACATTTAAGCAAAGAAAACATCAAAACCCTTTCATTTGATTTACTAAGTAGAGAAAATCAAATATTAGGATTTTGACATAGGTTTTCAGCTGTAAATATCGCTTTAAAATTGTCCTTACATACTTTTATATGATTATTGAGCTAGCAACGAAACTAGAAATAAAGAATTCAGAGATTGAAGGTTGTAATTAGTTTTATTAAAAAATAGGAAATAAATCATAATTTACATAAAATATTTTACCATCTTCAACTTCAAACAAATCAAGGTAAATACAATACTATATGTACAGCTACTAAGCAAGTAAATATATCCACCATCATTATGATTATGGGCTTCCAATTTGTTTGTTTCGTAGCATACTCCTGGAAACATTAGTGATCGAAGTCCTCTGCTCAGTCATTATGGGATTCTCAATTAAACTATGAAAAGAAAGAATTATTATAATAATATATTACCGGACTTATCAAAATTCTGGCTACGGGTTAATATAACTAAGCTGTAATTATTATGTTGTAGCTTTTGACTTCTGGATTGTAAAATTTAAGTAAATTTCTTTAAAAATGTGTTTGTTGCTAGTTTGCGTGACAAGTTTGGGACATAATGGGACAATTTTATAATGTAAAATAACAATAACGAATAAAAATTAGTTAAAAAATATTTCAATCATAAATTACTTACCTGCAACAAAACGAAAACGTCCGTTTTCGTGAAAAGAATAGAAAATTAAAAATTATTTTAGAATTTAATGACGCTTCCTCCACCATTTTCAATCACATTGTAAATCATATGTTACTTGATTTTATCCCCTTCCAGACGAAGGATGTTCGGTTGTGAAATAATTTAATAACGTGTGCTGCTCGCATTCTATGTCTGTCTCTGTCTGCATCAACCTTCTCCGATTCAATAAAGGGAGACAAATATGGCCTAGATTAAATCGAACAAACCCAAAGACTGATATTGACACAGAACGATCGACACAAAAGGATAAACGTATGGAGTAACCTGCCTGGCTGTGACGTCACTTGCACGGCCTACTTATATGCTTCGATCCCCGCCATAAGCGGTCTCACCTGGCTGAGCCAAACAGTATGCTTGGGTGCAGAGCTTCAGATATGAGAGAAGTACGTGATGGATGAATCTGGGCTTTATAAAATGTCCAAAGTTGTTGAGCTGTATACAACTTTTTGGGCTTGAAAAGTACACCAAGCTCCTGCGAAGCTGCATTGGCGATTGTCACAACGTGGTTATGCCAAGACATATTTCCTTCCAGATTGACGCCCAGCAAATTAATAGACGAGGAATTGCGTGTCCTGCCAGGACTATATCCGGTTATACAATGTTTTTAGAGGAAATTGCTGCCCGAATTTCCTTAGCGTTAAATTCGACTTGGTTACTATCATCCCAAGACAAAATTTGTTCCAGGTATTTTTTGGGGCATGATGTGAGTCGGCAGCCGATGTTTGTGAATTCACAGTTGAAGATGAGACAAGAGTGCTGTCGTCAGCAAAGCTACATATATATTGGATCTTCGGTTTTCCTAGAATGTCGTTAATTTACAGTAAGAAGAGGATGGGAGATAATATGGACCTTTAAGGAACACCTGCATTGATGGTGAAGGTGTGGGGGAGCAACCCGTGAAGCAGCTCGGTGAGACTGCTTATGGGGGGGTGATCGAAACACGTTAGAAGGCCATGGAAGTGATGCTAAGCCTACTCTGCTCCATACGCTCACAAGTAAGCTACGTTAATATTTATATATTAGTATGCATTAAGTGTCAATATCAGACAGACTGATCTTGGTCATATTTGTCTCACTTTACAGAATCGGGAAAGGTTGATGCAGACAGAGACAGACATAAAACGCGAACAGATCGAGTTGTGAAATAATTTTACAAGTCAGTTTTCTTCGTCTGGCATGGAATATAATCAAGCAACATATGAATGATATGTAAAGTATGTGTAAAGTGAATGAAAATGGCGAAAGCGAAGCGTCCTTAAATTCTAAAATAATTTTTAATTTCCTAATCTTTTCACGAGAAACGTCGTTTCCTTTTTCGGTGCAAGTAAGTAATTTGTAATAGAAATATTCATTTAGTCATCTTTACTGAGAGTAAGCATCAATAATAATTTCTTTTCCTAAATCATATGGGGCCCAAAAATATGCTTGGACTTGAAGCTTGAAATATTTGCTAGGACCTAGAGCCCAGTTGAAGATGGTAAAATATTTTATGTAATTTATGATTTACTTCCTATTTCTTAATTAAACTATTTATAAGCTTATTTCTGAAGTTTAATTTTTCATTTGTAGTTACGTTACTAGTTCAATAAATGATATAAGATTGTGTAAGGATTATTTTAAACTGAAATTTACAGCTTAAAACATGTCAGAATCCTAATATTTGATTTTCACCACTTAGTAAATCAAATAAAAGGGTTTTGAATGTTTTTTGTTGGTTAAATGTCACTTTAAAATATTGACAGTAATAAAAATTTGGACAAAAGTGACATTTGAAAAGCACGTGCGTTTGTCAGCTGATGCCATACTTAATGGATGTCGTGTTTGTTCGTTTGTTCATGCCTGCTTCGATTTTTTAACACGGCTGTTTGTCTTCTTCCTGTTTATAAGTATTCGCTGCCGTGAACTATTATTTTGATCTGCCCATCTCAAATGTCCTTATGTCAGGTTGGCTTTTAATTACCTAAGATTTCCACCATTCTTATTTTATTCGGGTTGCATATTTTCTCCGCTGCGAGATGGGATATTTTCGCAAAATTTAGAAATAAGTTCCAACTTTTTCTGCTGATATTTTATACCACCAGTAAAATAACGATAATGCATCTGGATAGGTATAATTATAAAATCAAGCATATGTAAAACAACTCTTGATTTATTTTATCCCAACCTACATCAAATATCTATCTGCACGTCTACTTAGATCCCTGTAAAGTCCAAAAATAATCGCATCCAAACATGCGGACAGTAAATCTAAAGAATTAATTAAGGGCAGGGAAACCGTGACGTGTGGCTGGTGTCAGCTGGCATGTCACTTTTCGCGTGAAGGGTACAATTTTGATAAGTTTCCTCGCCCTTCTGGACGGATGTTGGTGATTTAGGAAAGTTATGTATTAATTAAAATGAAATTAGGTCCGTTTTATTGGTATAAGAGCCTTACTTATATGATGGATGGAAATAAAAAATAATATTTATCGTACGGTTTTTTTTTCTCTTTATTAATATGTCAACATACACAAAGAAAAGAAATTTACTTTAAAAATATAATATTCAAATAGAATAATAGGCAAAGAAATACAGGGTTGCCCAGAAGTCCGGAATAACGTTAATATAGTCTTAACCTGTAACTTTTGTGCAAAACGCTCGGACACGTCAATTTAGTTTTATATATGCTCACATTTTAGCGTTATTCGTTTGGTTTTTTATAGGCATTTGTTAAAGATATGACGACATGAATCGTTTTTTTAAATAGAAACATACAGCTTGTGATACAGTATGCTCATAAATTTTAGCGCGATTCTGTCAAGCTATTTCAAAATGGCGACTGCTAAAAGTTTTTTGCAAATCTCTATTTTATAAACGGAAATGATAAATCATTGATGGTTTTTTACCGCAAAATGTCAGAACGTGAAACAATGAAGATTTCTTACCTTGAAAGGTAAAAAACATCAATGATTTATCATTTCCGCTTATTTAAATAGAGATTTTTTAAAAACTTTTAACAGTCGCCATTTTGAAATAGCTTGACAGAATCGCGCTAAAATTTATGAGGATACTGTACGAGATATTAGCTTTCAAATGATATATCACAAGCTGTATGTTTCTATTTAAAAAAAAAAAGATCGATGTGGTGATATCTTTGACAAATGTCTATAACAAAACAAACGAATAACGTCAAAATGTGAGCATACATAAAACTAAATTGACGTGTCCGAGCGTTTTTCCCAAAAGTTACAGGTTAAGGCTATATTAATTTTATTCCGGACTTCTGGGCAACCCTGTATTTCTCTGTCTAAGATTTATTCTATTTGAATAGATATTATATTTTTAAAGTAAATCTCTTTTCTTTTGTGTATCCTGACATATGACTTCTGGGCAACCCAGTATATTTTCAAAACGTACTTAAATTACTGTTGGGAAAGAATCGTTATTGTCGGAATCGAGTACACAAGAATCGAGAACTTTCGAAGCGAGTATTTATTCGAGTACCTAGTACGACACTTTTATAGGATATCTCCGTAAATGTTAGTGCTATCAAAAAAGTAATGTAGGTGTAATGTGCTCCTTTTGGGCCAAACTTAAAATGGTAAAATCAAAACTAGAGAACTTTCGCTCGCTTAAGAGATACGGGGGAAAACCAAAAATAATCTCCCATTTTCAGAATAAGTATACGGGGTCAGGTAAAAAAGTTATCGGACCTAACCTCATTTTTTTAAATGGAACACCCTGTATATTTTAATCTAAAACGAGTTTTTCTGGTTTGACGTCAGGTCACTTTTACCGCTGAATGAATTGAAAGCGCCATTTATGGCTATTTTTCTTCAATTTGTCTTTATCTCAGGAATTGCCGGTTTAAATATAATACGTCATTTCCATAACACCCTGTATAAATAATAAATAACAATCTTATTAAATGATTATCATTACAACTTATTTTAACTTTTTATCTCATTGGCTTATAAATTTAATTCTGGTTTAATTCCCTATTTGATGCTTTCTGATAAATTTTGTGCTTTTTTAGCACTTTTTGTTTGATATTTTTATACTTTTTTACGCTTCTATTCACTCGGTTGTTCCGAAGTTATTAATGAAAATTTGCTGTAAATAAATGTAAATCTAACTTTTCACCTCGGATTTGTTTTCAATTAGGAAAATTAAAAAACTTTTCATAATTTACGAAGTTAGTGCCAACATGGATAATGGGTTACGTAGAATAAGTTGTATAAACTAAGTCAACCAGGGAACTTGTAGCCTGAGTAAAGTTTCATTTTAAACAACTAATAAAGTTGAATTTGATAGTAACTAGGTCAGGAGATACTTTTAGAAATTCAATCGAATGAGCAGATATGTTTAAAATCAATTTAGTGTTATGCATCTATGAGCGGCATTGGAAAAAAGTTGTCTTTCTAACACTGAAACAAAGGACTTCCGATAGGCCTACGAAATAGGGATCAGTATGCTCTTTCAATTGTTATCATCGATAAAACATCCTTTTATCTGATAATTTTAAACGAAAAGAAAAACTTAGTTCAATTTTCTATAAAAATAATAGAATTTTTCATTTATCATAAATGAACTCCTTGGGTGTCTTAGAGCAAGCTGACGATACCACACTTATCTCACCTTTCTCTTTGAATGCACAAACATCGGCTGCCGACGCACATTTTCGTAGATAGCATGAAGTATCACGCCTTAACAAAATATCTTGGCTTGGGATGACAGTAAGTCGAATGTAACGCACAAACCCAGGCAGCAGTCTTCTGTAAAAAGTTAAATTACAGAACCGGATATAGTCATGGCAGGACACGCAATCCCACTGGCTTCATCTGTTAATTTGCTTGGCGTTAATCTGGGAGGAAATCTGTCTTGGCATAACCACGTTGTGGCAATCGCCAAGATAGCTTCTCAGAAACTTGGTGTACTCTTCTGAAACAAAAAGGTGTACACACCTAAACAACTTTTGAGACTATACAAAGCCCAGATTCGACCATCACTAGAGCACCTAAACATCGGCTACTGGATTCCATCGAAAGGAGGGCCATTCATCTGATCGGAGACCACGAGCTGACGAAGAACCTCGAAGACAGATTGGGGATTTGACTCTGTTTTTCAGATATTGTGAATGGAAAGTGCTCGGCTGACCTCGGCATCCATATGTGGATAAGCTTAGTATTCCTTGAATTTCATTATTTAAGAATTATTTCATCTGGAGGACTTCATCCTTATGGAACGACCTTCTCGAGGTCGTTTTTCCCAACGAATATAACCTCCAACGATTCAAAACCAACGTGAATCGCTTTATTCGCACACGCACCACTCCCAGAGTGTCCTAAAGAATTTTTCCTATAGTGCTTGTATTTGATAATTAATTTAAAAAAAAACAGTTTGAGTTAATATTGAAAAATACGTTGTGAGCAAATTACATACCTAATTATACAAAAAAAGGTTATTATCCTGTAGTCTTCTACTGTTTAAATTCCCTGCTAAAAATTTGTTAAAATGAGCCGTCAGAAAAATCAAAAACCGAATTTCACACTTCACAAATTTTCGCTGTGTTTTGTTTTTCCGCATTTGTGTGATGCCGAAATTTCCTTTGTATATTGTTTCAAAATATTTTACAAATATTAACCTCTATGACGCTGAAGTTAATTAACTTTTTTATCATTTGGCCTGCGGATTTAAATTCCCATTCGCAATTACATGGATATCATTTACCGAAATTGGGGAATTGAAAACTGAACGAAAAAATATATTTCAGAATTATGTTTCCTGTAACATTTGTAAGTCCAATTATCCATTAGAATTAAGTAATTTGTTCTAATTTCCTTTTAAAGAAAGAATGGTGATAAAAAATGAATAATTTTAAGACCAATATAGAAATAATACACTGCCCCAATTAATTATCGAATGTTCAATAATGCCCGTCCAAATTAATATGTTGTTAAATACCAATGTATGGATTAATTACTATTTTCCAGACCACCCGTTAGCGTTAAATTCGACTTGGTTACTGTCACCCCAAGTCAAAATCTCTTCCAGGTCTTTGTTGAGGCGTGATACTTCATGCTGTCGGCGAAGATGTGCGTCGGCAGCCGATGTTTGTGCATTCAAAGAGAAAGATGAGATAAGTGTGCTATCATCAGCAAAACTAAGTATCGGATTTTTCGTTTTCACTAGAAGGTCGTTAATGTAGATTAAGAAGAGAGTGGGAGACAATATGGACCCTTGAGGAACACCGGCTGATAGTGAATGTATCTGAGAGAAATCCGTTAATCGCTACTTGCAGAGAGCTGTCCTTAAAAAAGCTAGACAACCATGCACAGAATCGACTGGGCATACCATAGGATCGCAGTTTACTTTGAAGTCCCTCATGCCAAACACGATCAAAGGCTTTAGAAATATCCAGTGCAACAGCCCGAGACTCCCCATGATGTTCGATTGCATTGTTCCAAAGATGGGTGACATAGGCATAGATCTCCAGTTGATCTGGAGTTCCGAAAACTATATTGATGATCGCTGATAATGTTGAAGCCTTCCAGGTACTTTAGAAGATGTTGGCTAATAGCTTTCTCCATTACTTTTGATATAACTGAAAGCAATGCGACTGGTCGATAGTTGCTAGGCAGAGGTCTCTTACCTTTCTTTGGTACAGGCTGGACTCGCGCCGTCTTCCAGCACGATGGAAATATTCCTTGTTTTTAGGATAAGTTAAAAAGTCAACAAAATACTGGTGTTAGTATATCGGCGCATCTCTTGGGAACTATAACAGTAATTTCGTCTGGAATAATGAAATTGAAAATACTAATTCAGATTGAATGATACTAACAATAAAAGGAAGCCTTTTCCATTGATAGGATGTCAGAATTAGTATTTTGAAGTGCTACTGTTTAGAAAAAATACGCCCTTATTGTATAAGGTATTATCGGGTGGTCTGGGAAATAATAATTTTTCCATACATTGATATTTGATATTAACGAAATAACGGTTTATTAGTTTGAACGTGCATCGTTAAATATTCGATAATAAATTGAGGTACTGTATAAAATAATAGTCCAACTACCGAATCTCCTGAAATATCGACTTTAGCCAGCAGACTACAATATATTCTTAGTCGACCCTTAATTGACAAACATTGTAAACACCACATCTTAATAGAATAGACTTTCATAAAAATTGAATAAAGAAAATTGAGATGTTCTATACGAAAAAATATGATCCAATAAAGATTGATCGGGTCAATCAAGAAAATGAAATTTCTTGGTCTACGTCATCATTTATTGTCTAAATGATGTTTTATTATTTCCTATGTTTTAGCACTGAAAAATAATTTTATCAATAGTCCATTTCGTACTGTAAATTTAATTTTGTTTAGAATGACAATAAATTCCTGACATGTCACTTTTTTAATTATTTTCCGATCTTTGTGACATTTTAGCAAAGTGTAGACTTATATCTCGGAATATTAGCCTTAGTTTTAGTTTCCAAAAAATACTGACGTTTTTATTATTATACAGGCAGAAACGACATTTACTGTTTTACTCTTAATTTCTTAACGCACTGTGGAAAAATTGAGTAGTAGAACTTATCTTCCGTATAGTTTGTTTTGAAGTGTGACCTTTCCTTAACATAATGTTTTTTGGTTCACGTCATTATCTACTTGTTAAAGGAAGATACAAATTTTTAAAATAAGTATTGCAGTTTTTAAAATTTTATCACTAGCGTACTGCTCTCATGTCTGGAGCTCTGCACCCAAACATACTCTTCGGCCACTGGATTCCATCGAAAGGAGGGCCATTCGTCTGATCGGATACCATGAGCTGACGAGGAACTTCGACAACCTAGAACATCGAAGAGAGGTTTGGGATTTGGCTCTCTTTTACAGATATTTTCATGGAAAGTGCTCGGCTGACCTTGCCCTCTTAATTCCGCCCAAAGCGGCGAATTGAAAAAAAAAATACACGACGAACCACTGGCGCCCATCCATTTGTGGTTAAGCTTAGTACTCCTCGAACTTCATTATTTAAGAATTCTTTCACCTGGAGGACTTCATCCTTATGGAACGACCTTCCCGAGGTCGTTTTTCCCAACGAATATAACCTCCAAAAATTCAAAACCTGCGTGAATCGCTTTATTCGCACACGCACCACTCTCAGAGTGCCTTAAAGGATTTATAGTGCTTATGTTTGATCATTTAAAAAAACACAATTCAACGAATAGAAAAAAAATTGTTTAAGTTTTTAATAGTTGCGAAGGTCAGTCCAATCAGCATCAATCAAATAAAATAAAAAAATAAACATTGATTATATTAATAAAACAACAGAAACCAACAAAAATAATGCATTTATTTCGTGTTCGGAAAGTGTGAAAACTCTCTATGCATCTGTAACTGTCGAACAGCTCGATTTTCGTGGATTCCTCCAGAGATTATCGTTATCTGTTCGAGCAAAAAATCTGGAAAGGGAAAGACTAACATCCCAAGAATTGATGCGTTTGATTTTCTATGACGATTTTTTGATATAACCGATATGTCTGCGTTTCCTCCGAGTTTTCGGACTCTTGGGAGCAAAATACAAAATATACAATACTATTTAAGTATTATTTTTGCCGGTTCATATTAATTCCGATTCAAAATTTACGTTTATTAGGTTTTATATTAAAAAAATAGATAGAATAGTGTTTTTTCATAATATTAAAAGACGCATTTAGAAGAAATAGTAATTTTTTTGTTATCTAGTGTAATCCAGATATATATCTAATTGGTTTAGTTTAAGAATAAATAGAATGTAATTTTTTTGTGAAATGTCTTTCGATGAAATCCTGTAGCCGAAGAGTATGTTTGGGTGAGAGCAGTACTCTATTTATGGTCGTATCTGGGCTTTGTATAGTGTCAAAAGTTGTTGAGGTATGTACAACTTTGTGGTTCGGAAGAGTACACCAAGTCTCTTAGAAGCTATCTTGGCGATTGCCACAACGTGGTTATGCCAAGACATATTTCCTCCCAGATTGACGCCCAGCAAATTAATAGATGAAGCCAGTGGGATTGCGTGTCCTCCATGACTATATCCGGTTCTGTAATATTAACCTTTTTAGAGAAAACTGCTGTCTGGGATCTTTTACCGTTAAATTTTGATTACTGTCACCCCAAGCCAAAATTTCTTCCAGGTCTTTGTTAAGGCATGATACTTCATGCTGAATGTGAAGATAAGCGTCGGCAGCCGATGTTTGTGCATTCAAAGAGAAAGATGAGATAAGTGTGCTATCGTCAGCAAAGCTAAATATCGGATATTTAGTTTTCACTAGAAGGTCGTTAATGTAGAGTAAGAAGAGAGTGGGAGATAATATGAACCCTTGAGAAACACCGGCATTGATGGTGAAGGTGTCTGAGAGAAATCCGTCAATCGCCACTTGCAGAGAGCGGTCCTTAAGAAAGCTAGACAACCATGCACAGAATCGACTGGGCATACCATAGGATCGCAGTTTACTTAGAAGCTCCTCATGCCAAACACGATGAAAAGCTTTGGAAATATCCAGTGCAACAGCCCGAGACTCCCCATGATGTCCGATTGCGTTGTTCCAAAGATGGGTGACATAGACTAGAAGATCTCCAATTGATCTGGACAAGGTAATTACTCAGTACCTTCGCGTTTTTAGAAAGAAACTGCTCAGTGGGGAGCTTTTAATATTAAAATTCAACGTTCACTTACAAAACATATAGACAGAACAAAATTGACTACCTATTCCTTTTTAACATCGGCTATAAATCTAAATTTAAACGAGTAACCTATAAAATTTACTTCCCTAAAAATATAGCATCGTTTATGGATTAAATACAATCCATTAAAACGATTTATTAAATTTTAAAGCCCAAATAGACGTAGGTAGGAATTTCTGCAAGCTAAAACTAATACAGATAAGTCCCATTCATAAAGATATTTATAGATTTTCTACGCTAAGCTTTTAAATAAACCTCTCTGAATGTCTCGAAAGTTTTTATACGGCCCCCGGAATTATGACAAAACTAAGAAAGCCTTTCAGATATCTTCGCTACAAATGGAAATCAAAACTGCTTGGAATTTCTATGAGGCAATAGGGCGCTGCTTTATTCTAAATAACTGTATAAGTTAGCTTTGTCTCGGCTGTATATATTGAACAAAAATCATTTTTCTGTATTATAAGTTTTGTAAAGAATAGATGTCTAACAATAAGGTATTGTTTCGGGATATAATTTCATTAAAAGCAACGTCACGTTTTGTGTTGTTGGTGACTAAAGTTATCATGAAAACGATATTCGTTATTAGATTTCCTATAGCATTTAATTTAAGTTTTATATTATTTTCGAATAATTTAATATTATTTCTTTTATACTCGACTGATTCCGTGGTTCGTTCTTTATGAAACATTTTTTAAAATAATTTAATATAAAGAAAGAAGAAATTTGCTTTAAATGTTTCAATATATTGAGACGATTACTCTACATGTTTCGGCTTTCAGGCCTTTTTCAAGAGCACTGCAAGATGAATACTGAAGTTAAAAATTATTTTACGGGTCACTAATAAACTTTTTTATTGAATAAGAATTAGGTTTTTTCCCCAGATTCGTGTAGGTAGTCTAGAGAAAGTTGTATATCGCGGGCGTGTTTACGAAATTTTGTTGATCATTAGTTGTGAGGGGATTATTTTTTATAGATTTTTTAATTTCGTACTGTTCTAGAAGATCTAAACGTTGGCCATTTCTTTTGTTATGCAATAGTTTAATGTTGTCCGTATCTATAAAATTGCTATTTTCTATACAATGTGTGGAGATTCCGGAATTTTTTATGTTATTCAAAATAGAATTGCGATGTTCTTTTAATCTTATGTTGATGTTTCTATCGAATTGCCCAACAGACAGCTTCACAATCTTTATATTTAATCCTATATACTCCAGATTTGTTAAGATTACGCATTTTGTCTTTATGGTGTCTATGTTGGTGAATACTAAAGACAAAATAGGTAATCTTATCAAATCTGGAGTATATAGGATTAAATGTAAATATTATGAATTGAGTGGTTTTAATCCAGAACGGTGCATCTGACGAGAAAATCTCAAGAGACCGTTTTCATGTAGAATTGACTAGGCTATCATAAAAAATATCCACATGGAAAAATATCAGTTGTGTACCATCTTTCTTGTAAAAAATATCAATGGACATGTTTGCAGGGACGCCACTGGTGGAAAAATTGATTAACTTTTCTAACTAAAATTTGTGGTTCTATATTCCATTAACACATACCAAATTTGGAAATAATATCTAAATGCCCATTTCTTGCATGCCGCGTCAAGCGCGCATTTGGGAAAACAAAATTTTTTCGCCAATCCCCCCTCGATCCCCCCTCGTAGCTGATAAAAAAAATGAACAAATTGAATCCAGCCTGATCCCCGTAGCTCGACTACTGATTAGCATTTATGTAATATCCCCCCCCCCCCATTACTCCCCTTCTAATTGCTCCACCAACCCCAGCGTCCGGCCCATCAAAGCACTCGGTGTCACCCGTTGATTCGCGAAAAATTGATGCCCCCAACTCTGCCCTTTCTCGGGATACAATTAATTAAATTTTATTGTTTTTTGCAGTTGAAAATCGCGATAATTCGCGAACTCATTGAGATATCGGGATCAGGTTTGTTCGAGCTTACACGCTCTGTCAAGCTCTTCAATTTTGCCCTTCGCATTTTTTTTTTGTAGCATCAAAACCGGCTGAGTTATTTTCCATTTCCCGTTGTAGGTTAGATTTACGGGGCGTGCCCCCCTCCCCCCGCATGCGGCGCCCCCTACAAATCATGTCAGAATGTCGAGGGGATCCTACTGTATCGATTGGAAAAAATAATTACTCGATTTCGTCAACGTCAACGACTCCACTATGTATGAAGACACGTAAAATAATTTTTAACTTTAGTATTCATCTTGCTGTGCTCTTGAAAAAGGCATAAAAAAATGCCGAAGCATGTATCCTCTTAATATATTGAAACATTTAAAAGCAAATTTCTTCTTTCTTTACATTAAATAATTTTTTTAATTTGCAAGGCAATTCAATATAACGATAGGTTTTTGAAACAACATCGTAATATTAGCATGTTATTAAGAAACACCCTGTATAAGGTTTTTCTCCTTTCCTAGAGATAAAAAAAACAATTGAATGGATATATGTTTTAGGAACTTTCATGCTTTAAATTGGTTCAAGACTAAGCACTTAAAAATTGCCCTCCCTTATTTAAAAACGACCCCGTATTATAATGTAAGTTTTGTTAGACTTTTATACGTTTAACTAGGTAGTATTTTAACTGCTTTTAGCTTTAGTCTATGTTGTATATTTATGAAATAAATTACCTAATTACAATAATAGTATTCTTTCTGCTCGCGCCCAAAGAAATTGGAACGGCTACATATCATACCTTGTGTTTGTTGTATCATGGAAAAATATACTAGTCTAGAAGGAGAAGAAGGTTTCGATGCCACGTTACTCGCACCGAACTGTGTATACTCCTGGCGCAGTGGCGGTTCGTGACCTATGCTAGAGGGGGTTCACAAGTATGGTGAAATTATTTTTAAAATTTTATTTTTGTGTAACGACCAAACAATTGATACGACTTGGAGTTGCTTTGGCGCAATAATTCGTTGAAGAGCTAGGGGTATTATGACGAATACCCCCAGAGCAACCGCTGTTGGTAAAATTACTGAAAAAAATAGAAGGACGAAGACAATGGGCGACAGTTTTTCCAAGCTAAGGGGATGGTTAAGAGGCGCGCAGCAGCCAGCTAACTCCCTGCGGCAGAAGGTCCCTTTGCGCCACCAGCTTATGCCAGATTTAAGCTGGAAATCTCCCGGATATTATGGGATCCCCTTAACTTGCACCCACTGGTCGACACCACTGTATAATAAAAAAAAGAAATGCAGCGAACTAAATGAAACACATAAGATAAATTAATTGACTTGGCATTTATTTAGAAAAATATAGATAGAAATGACGGTAATTTATAAAGCCCAGTACTGCACTTTAAACATAATGGTTAGGGAAAACAAAAATAAACTTATTATCTAAAACGATACCATATGTGTGGATGATGACTACTCTTGTTGATGATGAAAACCGGGTGGATGGTAACCCAGTAGTACAAAACAGGTGGCGTTAACCTGGTTGGCAAAACAACAGGTAAGTTTTTGACCCCGGTCGGAGGAACGGGTTATCGTGACCCGGTAGGAAGACCCTAGGAATATAAACACTCTCTAGTTATAATGATAACAAAAAAATACAAATCAAAGCAAAGCAAAGTGATTAAATGAAAGCCAAAAGCATTTAAAATATTGTTACAAAATCCTGAAGGGAAGCAAAGAGCCTGAAATATTATTAATCAAAATATAAAGCAAAGAAAGAATTCAAAGTAAAAAGTACCATCCATCACTGACCATCATTGAGACATCTGACATGGCATAAGCAATAAAACTTTATAAATGCAAACAGAATAATTAATCTTAACACATTATCAAATTTAAAATAAATTAAACGAGGATTGTTATCAATCCAGGTATCAACAATCAAAATGGAAATCATTAAATAAACTACTGAGCAATATTAACGTAAGTCAATTAAAGAAAAATCAGATACAAAATATTAATTAAAATATAATTACAGAAATTAATTAAGGTAATCAAAGCAAATAATTGACAACTAATATACACAATCCTGAAACAGCATTTTATCAAAAATAAAAAAAAATAAGTGAATTTACAGCCAGGTACTTGAATGGTGTCTTTTAATACTAGGTGGTAATGACTATTAAAATTATAGAACTGAACCTGAATGACCCATTCAAATAAGTAAGAACTACTGCAGTTCATTCTATTATAAAATACCATGATTAAGAATAAAAGTCCTTATGGGACCTCGGAGGCTCGTAACCATTCTAATACCCCATTAATAAAGTAAGAATTAAAAGTAATAACAACAATATTAGTGCTGTTTCAAAACGGCATACCAAACACTGTAATAACTGACGCAGAGATAAAACTATATACATATGTACGATGGGTAATAAGGCCAATATTTATTTAAAATCTAACACAACAAAATTCAGCAAAGCAAAGAACTAGTCATAATGAATTGATAAATTACTATTACTTCAAAGCTACAAAATATCGTCACTGTTAATTAAAAATCTAAACTTAAGAACTTAAAACAAAAATCTTGGCCCCATCCGCCTTCGTAACATAAATCACAATTAATACCCTGGCCCACATGGTCATTGCTCACTATACAAATTTTTGCTTAATAAAGGAAACCTTAATTTTATACTTAAAAAGAAAAGTTCAAATTGAGACATATCTATTAGAATTTATTATTTTTAATAATTAGTCTGTTTAGAGACCTAATAGACAAAATGAAATTAATATCCGAGTATTGAAAAATAACGAAACTAGCATTAAATTTTAGCCAGAGAGAATTTTACAGTAAAGCACGTGGCGTGCGAATTTAAGAAAATTGATAATAATTTTAATGAAATTTAATAAAACCCGAAATTAAGAAAGCTAAAACCGTCGCTGATTTACTAGTGAATTTAGTAGAAAGTATTATGCTGGACCAATGAACCATTATTTAAAGCAAAATAAAATGCAAAATATAATATACCTTATAAGGTGGTCAAGGGTTCTTTATACGGTTCCAAAGTTCCAAGATGGCCTCTGCCCGGAAATGGCGTTTCCACAGTCAAGTTTCAGCTACTATGAAAGAAAACAAGGTTTCACAACCAACCCTTCAACACACATGAAAAAGTTCACAACTTACCCACGCAGATCCCAATATGGGGAAAAATAAGTGCCACTGACACTAATTAAACACTTTTTTCGAAAAACTCAAATCGCCTCTCGGCAGGGAATGTTTCCCAGGTGTTCCTCGAAAAACTAAGGTTACTAGTGAACTTGCTGACACTCGACTCTGAAAGGGACGACTTATCGAATTTTCCCGACTAATATACTGGCCAAAATGAACAAAAAATGACAAGACGACCATTTTTTTTTTAATATCTCTATGCTTCCTGCCTGCAGGTAACAACGGTTTCTCTAATGCCGATCCGGAGGCACAAAGCAGAAAGTAAACCAGTACAGGGCACATACCAAACTAAAGAAAATAGAAAGCAACCGTGTTCATAGACACCCGATGTTGCGGATAAACTATAGTCGCAGCTATAACAAATTATCGATACTCTAACCATATAAGAATAACAGCGAAGGGGAATGAAATTGTAACAGTACCATGCATCACACCAAGAACGAAAAACCCTCTCTTTTGTATGTTACAACAAAATCACGATCTACTTTAGGCCGTACAGCACTTAAGAGCGGTGAAAGGAATGCAGCTAATCGGGTAGGTAAAAATATCTAACCTCTGACCGCAATCAGCTGATTGTCATCTGAAATAAACAATGCACCCTGAGAGATGAAATTCCCAAAAACCAAAACCAAAACACCAACCGCAGGCCGGAATCTCACGGAAAAGATGCAGGTGAGTCTAAATCATAGCTGTGCGAAGGCCTACTGAGAGAGATGGCCTTCAAATCAGAGAAACAATACATACAGAATCAACGGTACATTTTCAGAGATGGTTTTAAAGCTTTTAGATGCCTATAACTGGGGAAATCAGTCCTGGGAACCCAAGATGAACTCAGAATGAAGTCCTACAACTAGTGCAGACTCTTCCCAAAAAGTGTTACGCTAGACACGGCATGTGAGAGATACCTATCAGGTTTTACGAAGCATACTGGAGACAAAACCCCATAAAGTCAAGGCACAACAGGCGGTAACGTCAGGATGTAAGGTTAGTACTGCAAGCCTGTCACTGTATAGCTATAAAACTCAAAAGTGTCTCAGTGACCAAATCAAACCGTTACAACTCCCCCTCTCCTTCAACAGGAGGGAAATTTTCTAAAGGAAAATTAACCGACGATAAGAAAATACAATCTGAAGGGAAAAAAAAAACAAAAAAACAAGTTCCTCATTAAGCAAAGCAAGGAAACATCTAGACGATGCTCACCAAAGAGAGCCAAAATACAACCAAAATATATACAAGTTAATTTACCAATAACAGGCGTCATAGATATGGACGCACCCAAATAAACAGATCAAAAAAAAAACAGACGCTACTGACGTAGCAGCTAAGCAAAATAGTTCAGAAAATCAAAAATACTAATCGTAAGAAAACCAAAAATATTTTAGTCACTGCCCTGCGGTCGGGAACCCCTGGAGACCTCGGGAGGGAAGGGAGTAATCATGAGCTGCTTGGATGGAACCAGGTTCTAAGATTAAGATGAAAATCGAACTGGAGTCAATAGTGCGTTACAACCAACTGCGGCTTGGTGAACCTCGTGTACCAACCTCATTCAAGCAGACTCATGACACGACCAACCGTTCCAAAGAGAAACAAAAAATCACCGAACACTTGACAATTCCTAAAAAGTGGAAAACCAAAAATAACAGATCAAGCAAAGAAAATAAATAACGTAATTGTAACCCAAATGTTCCACCAATCAAAAGGGAGTGCATTATAGCACACACTAAGCTAAAAGATACACCCGTGTTCCAAGAACATCAAAGTGTACCGCAACCTCCAAAATAAACTTAATGAAAAAGGTACTCCGAGATACGCCACTGTTCCCGGTCTGTCGAATTATTATGGCCCAGCGCAACGAGGTCATAATCAGTAACTTGGCCCTCTCTTGAGCTACATTGCGTAGACTGGTCCTAAAAAAGGCTACAAGAGTCAGGCTTCCGCCCCCCAAAATATAACTCTGCTGGCTGAGCTGCATCCGCAATTAAGCCGGAAAAGATGCAATCAAACGCCCATCCGAGGACACCCAAGGTAACTCGGCCAATATATATAAACAAAGAGAAAGAGGCTGCAAAGACATAATAGGTAAGATAAAGTCAAAATCGGTAAATAATCAAAAGTCAAAATCAGTAAGTAAGCTAGTAATGGGAAATTCCCAAACTAAGACACAATCAGTAAAATATAAACGTCCCAAGGACAAACGCAATCAAATCAAAGGTAAAAGTTGTCTCGTGTTTTTCTACTCGGACCTTCTGTAGTCATAAATCCCATATCCTGGATATGGTTATACTCTTCTCCAAACAAAATCAAAGCAAAGCAAAATCAACGATTCCTCTGGAACACGTTACCCAGTAGGAATACCCAAGCAATAAAGCAAAGCAAACGAATAAGAGAAAAATAATTAAGTATTTCCTGTAAATATCCCAATAATTGGCTTATAAACATTACAAGGAAAACTCGACTAACAGATCCTAAAGAAAACAGAAACAAAGGTAAAAGTCAAAATCAATGAGTGGTATAGTACCACTACCAAAAAGGTAAAGTCTAAGTGATAAATCCAGTAAGCACTGAAAAAGGAAACATACGGCAACACAGCCAAGTCCGCACTTAGACCAACGAAGGTAAGGTAAGGTAAGGTAAGGTAAGGTAACCAAAAACGTAAGGTAAAGTCAGGTAATGTACTCTTGGTCCTATAAAACCAGTAACACTGAAAAGCAAAGACTAACACAGGCTCTAGCCAAGTCTTGCCAGAACTCAAGAGTAACTAAGCAAAGTCAAAATCAAAGGTAATCAAGTCACAATCAAAGGTAAGCAAATCAAATCAAAGGTAAGGGATCTAAATCCAAAAGTCAAATCAAGGTAACAGTTCGCTCTAGGTATTCATAACCAGTAACACTGACAAGGCAGAAAGCTCTTGCAACGAAAGCTCTACCTAAACCTAGACGAACCAGACAAAATCAAGGTAAGTATTAAATCGAAATCAAGGTAATAAGGTAATAAGATACAAATCAATCCGAACGATAGAAATGGTTGGGCCGATTATAAGAAAAACAGTAAAGGACAAGGTAAGATAGAAACAAAAGAAACAAGGTAAGGTAAGGTAAGATAAGATAAGGTAAGGTAAAGGTAAGGTAAGGTAAGATAAAGGGAAGATAAAGGGAAGATAGGGTAGAACGTACTGCCAATTGATAAGGAAGGGAAACTGAAGGTTTACCCCGCCAGATGCAAATAAAATAAGGTAGCTGATGGCTTGCCTTATCATAAAATAGAGAAGTCGCTGAAGGCTTACTTCCCTATCCAAGAGACAACTAACAATGCGCGCACTCGAAATGTTTCGCGCCAAGACGACCACATGCACAGTTAGAACTTTTCTAAGATAATGATAGGGCAACTGAAGGTTTATCCACTACCACAAGAAATAGATCAGCTGATGGCTACGATCTATTCCAGCTCCATCCAGCATCCATCCGAATTCGTCAAGTTACGCGCCGAGACGAAGTCGAATTTAGTTGGAACCCCACCACTAAAAGGGGAAGGGTAAGACAAAGACAAGGAAAGATAAGGGAAGAATCAAGTAAAACAGAGAAGTACTGAAGGTTACTCCGCTGAAGTGAGGGGAAGGTAACTGAAGGTTAGCCTTACACTCGCAACGTAGTAAACAACTGAAGGTTTCGTCTACTACGGCAAGAAATAGATCAGCTGAGGGCTTTGATCTATTCCAGCTCTCGGTAGATTTCTACTACCACTGGTTCTCAGTGCAGGGCTTTTCTAACCAACTCCATCCGAACTCGTCAAGTTACGCGCCAGGACGAAGTCGAATTTCGTTGGAACCCCACCACTGCAAGGGGGAAGGGTAAGATAAAGGTAAAGGTAAGGGATAAGGTAAGAGAGAGAAACAAAGATTAATCGGCCAACACACAAGCAAACAAAAAGAAGGGAAAAACAAAATAAAAATAATAAAGAAAGTACCAAAATAACGCAGAAAATGAACGTAATCAAACCTGTCTAAGCAACAACAAGGAAAGTCAAGATATTAATTAAATCAAGAATTTACTGATAGCAAAAACGAAAACTGTAGAGAGCAAATAGAAATAATACGAATGAGATACTACTTATTCTGAATTTAAGGTAAGTTATATGATCAACAAAAAAAAAGGAAAGATATCATTACATAATTTAAAAGTTAAGTTGCTTATACAATATTAACTTATTCAGTCGGATTACGTAGCAGAGTCGGATTCAACGTGCACTGGTTTCAAGTCTTGAACGTGCCACACACCTTTACTAACTCCATTTTCGTCTTCGAGTTCGTAAGTACAAGTGCCGGTCTTCTTTTTAATTTTAAACGGACCTATGAATTGCGGAGCTAATTTCGCGTTGTAATAATTAACAGCGTCGGACAAACTTTTATTTTTACGCCAAACCATTTGACCACGAATGAAGTTTAAAGGTCGTCTGCGCAAGTTATAATGATGTTGGTTTTTAACGTGCGAGGATTGAATTTTATCGCGAATCTGTTGGTACAGCGATTTGAAAGCTTCAATTTTTCCTTTGACATAGTTTTGAGGTTCTGTTTCTACCGAAGGAATTCCATTAGAGTAGTCTTGACCAAACAGCTTATGTTCTCTACCAAAGTTAACGAAGTAAGGCGAGTAACCAGTGGTTTCGTGACGAGCAGTACGAATTGCGCAACCAATCGAGGGTAAATTGTCTTCCCAAGTCCTATGATTAGTCTGTTGAACATAGGTGCGTAACATAGTTTTAATTACTCGATTTACACGTTCTGTATGATCAGCTCTAGGGTAATAAGAAGCTGTATAAAAATTCTTGACCTTATACTTGTCACAAAGGTTTCGAAATTCTTTCGATTTCATGGCAGATCCATTGTCAGTAGTTAAAAATTGTGGTGCTCCATATACTAAGAAGATATCTTCCTCCACACGCTTGACCAATGTTTTCGCTGAAACTGAACGACATGGAAATAATACGGCGTATTTACTGAAATAATCGGTGACAACTAGGATGTTCGTATTTCCAGATTTAGATCGTGGTAATGGTCCAATAAAATCAAGGCTGATGGCTTGCCAAGGTTCCGTTATGTCGGGGCGATTTCCCATTAAACCAGCAGGACACTTTTGTTCAACTTTATTTTGTGCACACGGTGTACAAGCACGAACATATCTCGCAACATCGGATCTCATCTTCGGCCAATAATAACGCTCAGCAACCTTCAAATATGTTTTGAAAACTCCTACATGACCTGCAGCTGGAATGTCATGACAACGAACCAAAATATCTTTTCGTCCATCTTTCGGCACTACAATCTTCCAACAGCTAGAATGATTAGGAAAGTTAGGATTGGTTGATTTAATAAATTTGAACAGGTTTCCATTTTCTACTCGCCAACAGGAGAATTTGTCAGGACGTTCTTCTAATCTTCGAATCATATTTTTGTACCATTTATCAGAGGTGGAAGAATATGATACTGTTTCTTCAATAAGAGCTACGACAGCGTCGGTAGAAACAGGCACTGCCCTTGAAAGAAAGTCTGGTACAATATGTTCTCGACCTTTGCGGTGAATTAATTCAAAGTCGTATGGTTGTAAACGAAGTGCCCAACGAGCAAGTCTTCCTTGTGGATCCTTAAGGTTATGTAGCCACAAAAGTGAGTGATGATCGGTGATAACTTGGAAATGCACGCCTTCCAAATAATGCCGAAGTTTTTCCACACTCCATATAACTGCCAAACATTCCTTTTCGGTCACAGTCAACTTCATTTCCTGTTTAGTAAGTGAACGGGATAGGAAACATATCACCTTCTCTCCATCATCAAAAGTTTGCGATAAAACTGCTCCAAGGCCATATGAGCTCGCATCAGTCTGCAAAATGAAGGGACGATTGAAGTCAGGACAGGTAAGAATAGGTGCCGTCACTAAAGCTTCCTTGATTAGTCTGAAGGCGTTGTCGCAGTCCGGTGTCCAAGACCACTTGACATTTTTCTTAGTGAGGTTAGTTAATGGTGAGATTATTGATGAGAAATTTGGGATGAAACGTCTGTACCAAGATGCGGTGCCTACAAAACGACGAATCTCGGTGACACTTTTCGCTGGTGGTATATTTATGATGGCTTCTACTTTGGATAAATCTGGGCGAAGACCTTGACGATCCACAACATATCCTAAATATTTGAGTTCTGGCCTGCAAAACTGGCACTTATCCAGGGACACAATCAGTCCGGCTTCAAGAAGTCGATCGAATATTATGCCCAGAAGACGTAGATGTTCGTGAAAGTCTTGAGAGATTAGGATTATATCATCCAGATATACCATTACAAAAGGCTCGAGGTCAGCACCAAGTACAGTATCCACTATACGTTGCCAAGTTGCGGGTGAATTCGTCAGTCCAAAAGGCATTCGTCGAAACTGAAATAGTCCTCTTCCAGGAATTGTAAAAGCTGTTAGTTCTCGAGAAGACTCACTGAGTGGTACCTGCCAAAACGCTGATTTGATATCTATTGAACTGATGAAGCGTGCGTCTCTAAGGCGATCCAAAATGGACGATATGTAAGGAATGGGATATGCGTCTTTCTTCGTGATTCCATTCAATTTCCTGAAATCGATGCAAAAGCGATAACTGTCATCTTTCTTTTTCACCAAACACACAGGGCTTGACCAGGGACTTTTTGATGGTTCTATAACACCAAGTTTTAACATTTCATCCATTTCTTTGTCAATTATTTTCTGCTTGAAGGGAGAAACTGGGTAATAACGTTGCTTGATTGGCTTACTGTCTGGCTCAATCTCTATAGAATGTTCTGCAACCTTGCACAAACCAAGGCCGGTACCCATTTGAGAAACTTTCTCATTCACTAAGGCATTCAATGCATTTTTGTTGGTTTTCGACAAAGACTCTCCGTCAGTTAAACTGCAAATAACAGCGGTGGAATCACTATTAGAGAAATGCCAAACATCTTGTTTCAAGTCAGGAATAATATCCATAGTCCTCCAAAAATCAATTCCTAAAATTAGCTGGTGAGACAGTTCAGGAAGTACCAAAATGTCGATCATCCGTGTCTTATTCAACAGAGTTACAGGTGCCTGAAAATAACCTATACTGGAACATCGTTGACCATTAGCTACAGTGCAATTTGTCTGTTGTTCGACAAGCTTCAATCCTAAGTTCTTTAAAATTTCCAATCCAGGTCTTCCGACGAGAGTGCGAGTGGCGCCGGAGTCAAGCAAGCCTATCATGGCGTAACCAGAGATGGAAATTTCTAAGTAGGGACGTTCATCGCCGTGTGCATGAGCAATGATGAAATCTAAAAGGTTCTGGTTGTGAAATGTGAGCTTTTTATCATCGGTCGAAGAGAAGGATGTGATGGGAGGCATCGTACGACCTATCGATTCTCCCGGGATCCGTTTCCCGAAGTCGTACACTTCTGACAGCTTCTCACCGTTACATCAGGCGTTCCACATCTGAAGCAATGAATTTTGCGGCGTTCTGTGCAATCGCGATTCATGTGACCTGTTTTCTGACAGTTCCAACAAGTTATGGATCTAGTGTTGGAGTGAGTAGGTCTCGCCTGTTGAAATCGAACTTCATGGACATGAGGTAATGTTCGAACTTCATCAGCAGGAGGCAATGTTCTTTCGCTTGCTGAGACGGATGCTTCAGAGCCCAAAAAGGCAAAGTCGGGTTCCACCAAACCATGACGTTTTCGTGAGGGTGGAATGTAGTGTTCGGCTCTATATTTCTTCGCTTCCAACTTCAGACATTCTGTCTCTAACTCTTCCAGAGTATGCACTTCAGTTAGTTGACTGGTATAGAACGGTGATAAATTTCGGGTCAGCACATCAAGTTGTACATCGATGGACATTGATCCATGTCGTCGGAATAAAGCGCTCATGCTCGAGATGTAATCCACTATGCTTTCGGTGGGATCTTGTGTTCTTTCCAAAATTTCTTTAAATAATCTTGGGCGATAATCTGGAGCTTCGTAGTGCTTAACCAACAGATCTGACAGACCATTCCAATCAATGAATCTATGACGATTTGCTCTAAACCACAATAACGCTTTCCCAGAAAACAAATCTATTGCCGAGTCAAACAGTTCTAGTTCAGAAATACCACGAGCAACACGTAATTCAGATACACGTTCTAAAAAATTATGAACCGAGAGTTGTTTATTCTCGCCAGTAAACTTAATGCCCCATTTTTCGACACGTTGAGTTTTACTACCTGAAGGGTATCCGGACGAGGATGAATTATTTAGTCGAGTCGCCTTCGGCGTTGATCGAATAGGGTTACTTTTCTTACCGCTACTAGTCTGTGACGCGACAGAAGATACGGAACCAGAATCAGAATCTGTATCACTCAATTTAGTCCGTTCCAACAAGGTACTTAAATCGCGATCATGTTTTAGTCGTTCATCTAAAATATTCAAGTTGTTCACGATTTGGAATAATAGGCCAGTGTGAGTCTGCGACTCAGCATCACTTAAACCGATTACTGGTATACGGCCTGTGCGAGAGTATAAATGAACGAGACGCGACTGGATACGTAAAAAGTTATTACGAGCGCGTTTCCCAGAGATGAGTTTCATCTCGCTCTCGAGTTCTTTTAAATTTAAGTCCACGTAATTAAGTTCTTCTTGACAATCTAAATTGTATTTAGGAACGGGTAGTTGTTTTCCTCGTTTTTCTAAACGTATGACAGGGCGTAGCGCCGATCGTAACTGAGCAACAGTTTTTGTGTCATCAGCTGGTAAACCACGAACCGTCAACTCATAAATGAGCATGTCTTTCTTTAAGTACACAATCTGCATTTTGTAATCCATCTTGAATTATTTAAAACGAAAGCAAAAAAAAAAATATCACAAAAGGTAGTAAGTCAAAATTAAGTAGTATCACAATATTCACCAAATCTGTCTCCTATGAGACCTGTACCAAAGTAAATTAATGATATCGATCGATACTCAAAAATATTCAAAATCAATAAAAACAATACACCCAATTGCTAGACAAGGTAAGAAAATCAATTGTAGTAATCAATATACCTACACGAAGTCAAGGTAACAAAATCAAAAGTAATAAAATCAAAAATAAATTAATTATCAGCAAAGATAAGTAAGTTAGTCAGGTACTAATCATGAAAACTAAATTGTTCGGATTGAATTGAGCAAATCAAACAAAATAAAAAAAAATTAAATCAAATCAAATCAACAACCGGGTCAAAGAGAGTCAATATGTATCACGCATCAAATATTAAAGTTGATTAAAATTGAAAAATAGATATGTCTGATATCGAGCAAAATACAGTAATAGCAATAAGTCAATAAAATATACGCACTATCAGGTAAATCAATAAATCAGAAATATCACAATAAAATCAATCAATAAATCACAATATGGGGTTAGTAAAAAAAAATGCACTGGGGAAAAAAAAATTCAAAGTTTCATTTAGTTCACTGCTCACTGTTACCAAAATTACCAATTAATGAAAAATTAAGCAAAGAAAAGCGGTTTAAAATCAGGCCCCACGTTACGGGCGCAACTGATACGACTTGGAGTTGCTTTGGCGCAATAATTCGTTGAAGAGCTAGGGGTATTATGACGAATACCCCCAGAGCAACCGCTGTTGGTAAAATTACTGAAAAAAATAGAAGGACGAAGACAATGGGCGACAGTTTTTCCAAGCTAAGGGGATGGTTAAGAGGCGCGCAGCAGCCAGCTAACTCCCTGCGGCAGAAGGTCCCTTTGCGCCACCAGCTTATGCCAGATTTAAGCTGGAAATCTCCCGGATATTATGGGATCCCCTTAACTTGCACCCACTGGTCGACACCACTGTATAATAAAAAAAAGAAATGCAGCGAACTAAATGAAACACATAAGATAAATTAATTGACTTGGCATTTATTTAGAAAAATATAGATAGAAATGACGGTAATTTATAAAGCCCAGTACTGCACTTTAAACATAATGGTTAGGGAAAACAAAAATAAACTTATTATCTAAAACGATACCATATGTGTGGATGATGACTACTCTTGTTGATGATGAAAACCGGGTGGATGGTAACCCAGTAGTACAAAACAGGTGGCGTTAACCTGGTTGGCAAAACAACAGGTAAGTTTTTGACCCCGGTCGGAGGAACGGGTTATCGTGACCCGGTAGGAAGACCCTAGGAATATAAACACTCTCTAGTTATAATGATAACAAAAAAATACAAATCAAAGCAAAGCAAAGTGATTAAATGAAAGCCAAAAGCATTTAAAATATTGTTACAAAATCCTGAAGGGAAGCAAAGAGCCTGAAATATTATTAATCAAAATATAAAGCAAAGAAAGAATTCAAAGTAAAAAGTACCATCCATCACTGACCATCATTGATACATCTGACATGGCATAAGCAATAAAACTTTATAAATGCAAACAGAATAATTAATCTTAACACATTATCAAATTTAAAATAAATTAAACGAGGATTGTTATCAATCCAGGTATCAACAATCAAAATGGAAATCATTAAATAAACTACTGAGCAATATTAACGTAAGTCAATTAAAGAAAAATCAGATACAAAATATTAATTAAAATATAATTACAGAAATTAATTAAGGTAATCAAAGCAAATAATTGACAACTAATATACACAATCCTGAAACAGCATTTTATCAAAAATAAAAAAAAATAAGTGAATTTACAGCCAGGTACTTGAATGGTGTCTTTTAATACTAGGTGGTAATGACTATTAAAATTATAGAACTGAACCTGAATGACCCATTCAAATAAGTAAGAACTACTGCAGTTCATTCTATTATAAAATACCATGATTAAGAATAAAAGTCCTTATGGGACCTCGGAGGCTCGTAACCATTCTAATACCCCATTAATAAAGTAAGAATTAAAAGTAATAACAACAATATTAGTGCTGTTTCAAAACGGCATACCAAACACTGTAATAACTGACGCAGAGATAAAACTATATACATATGTACGATGGGTAATAAGGCCAATATTTATTTAAAATCTAACACAACAAAATTCAGCAAAGCAAAGAACTAGTCATAATGAATTGATAAATTACTATTACTTCAAAGCTACAAAATATCGTCACTGTTAATTAAAAATCTAAACTTAAGAACTTAAAACAAAAATCTTGGCCCCATCCGCCTTCGTAACATAAATCACAATTAATACCCTGGCCCACATGGTCATTGCTCACTATACAAATTTTTGCTTAATAAAGGAAACCTTAATTTTATACTTAAAAAGAAAAGTTCAAATTGAGACATATCTATTAGAATTTATTATTTTTAATAATTAGTCTGTTTAGAGACCTAATAGACAAAATGAAATTAATATCCGAGTATTGAAAAATAACGAAACTAGCATTAAATTTTAGCCAGAGAGAATTTTACAGTAAAGCACGTGGCGTGCGAATTTAAGAAAATTGATAATAATTTTAATGAAATTTAATAAAACCCGAAATTAAGAAAGCTAAAACCGTCGCTGATTTACTAGTGAATTTAGTAGAAAGTATTATGCTGGACCAATGAACCATTATTTAAAGCAAAATAAAATGCAAAATATAATATACCTTATAAGGTGGTCAAGGGTTCTTTATACGGTTCCAAAGTTCCAAGATGGCCTCTGCCCGGAAATGGCGTTTCCACAGTCAAGTTTCAGCTACTATGAAAGAAAACAAGGTTTCACAACCAACCCTTCAACACACATGAAAAAGTTCACAACTTACCCACGCAGATCCCAATATGGGGAAAAATAAGTGCCACTGACACTAATTAAACACTTTTTTCGAAAAACTCAAATCGCCTCTCGGCAGGGAATGTTTCCCAGGTGTTCCTCGAAAAACTAAGGTTACTAGTGAACTTGCTGACACTCGACTCTGAAAGGGACGACTTATCGAATTTTCCCGACTAATATACTGGCCAAAATGAACAAAAAATGACAAGACGACCATTTTTTTTTTAATATCTCTATGCTTCCTGCCTGCAGGTAACAACGGTTTCTCTAATGCCGATCCGGAGGCACAAAGCAGAAAGTAAACCAGTACAGGGCACATACCAAACTAAAGAAAATAGAAAGCAACCGTGTTCATAGACACCCGATGTTGCGGATAAACTATAGTCGCAGCTATAACAAATTATCGATACTCTAACCATATAAGAATAACAGCGAAGGGGAATGAAATTGTAACAGTACCATGCATCACACCAAGAACGAAAAACCCTCTCTTTTGTATGTTACAACAAAATCACGATCTACTTTAGGCCGTACAGCACTTAAGAGCGGTGAAAGGAATGCAGCTAATCGGGTAGGTAAAAATATCTAACCTCTGACCGCAATCAGCTGATTGTCATCTGAAATAAACAATGCACCCTGAGAGATGAAATTCCCAAAAACCAAAACCAAAACACCAACCGCAGGCCGGAATCTCACGGAAAAGATGCAGGTGAGTCTAAATCATAGCTGTGCGAAGGCCTACTGAGAGAGATGGCCTTCAAATCAGAGAAACAATACATACAGAATCAACGGTACATTTTCAGAGATGGTTTTAAAGCTTTTAGATGCCTATAACTGGGGAAATCAGTCCTGGGAACCCAAGATGAACTCAGAATGAAGTCCTACAACTAGTGCAGACTCTTCCCAAAAAGTGTTACGCTAGACACGGCATGTGAGAGATACCTATCAGGTTTTACGAAGCATACTGGAGACAAAACCCCATAAAGTCAAGGCACAACAGGCGGTAACGTCAGGATGTAAGGTTAGTACTGCAAGCCTGTCACTGTATAGCTATAAAACTCAAAAGTGTCTCAGTGACCAAATCAAACCGTTACACAATAACTTTTTAGGCGCTTTAAATGTAGAAAGAAAAAAAGTAATAAGAAAATGCGTTAGTAAAACATATTTTTATTTATTTTTTAATTTTACACAAGGAAATATAACTTTTGGAAAATAAGAAAGGTTTTCTTATTTCGTCGTCGCATGCAACCCTCGTAACAATATTTATACGAGCTATCAAGAAAACCGAATGATGTCCAATACGACTACCGCCATCTACGAGTTATCAAGGAAACCGAATGATGTCTAATACCACTACGCCATCTACGGATACGTTATTAGGCGCAACCAAGACAAGAACAATAGTTAACTGCTTTAGGACGAGAAAGAATCGAGCCACGAGACTGACAAGTTGGCATTCTTCATATTTTCAATGTTTTTTAGTTTAAATTCTTAAATAAAATGGATTAAAATCATATCGGGTATGATTTATCGAAATACACAACATTTATAGACCCTACACAATAGTGCTTAAACGTAAAGTCAATTCTTCCGTTCTTAACTCTAGAAAATTGATCAATAGCAGCCTCATTAAGTTTGGAATACCCTCTATAAATTTTTTTCATATATTTCATTTTTAAACTTTCTAATAAAGTCCCTAGATTTACCCTTTGTGGTCTGCGTTAAATTAATTTCGAGTTTAGGTGTTCCCGAATTCTTCACTTCAATTTTTTGCTCCAAACTAAAAGAGCTAAAGTTATTTCTTAAATAGTCCACGTCAACTATTCATTTTAACTTAATAAATATATAATATTAAAACATTAAAACATACACGCTCGGACGCTGGTTTGACGGGATGATTAAATTTTTAGGGATGGTCGGACTTTTTTAGTTTGACGGTACGATAAAATATTAGGGAGGGTCGCACTTTATACGATAAATAATATTCAATGAATATAAATTAATATTTTTTATTCGTTTTGTTTTGGGGGTGCACGTGCGCATGTGCTTCTGTGGAAGAACCGCCTGTCCTAGCGTCTAAACAGCTCTAGAACCATGTCTGGATACTAAACAACCTTCAAAGCATATCTAGAAACAATTCCGGAGCCAGTGCAAATTACTTCCTAGACTTATAACAACTTCAAGAACTATTATCATGAAGCACATCGAGCTTTTATTCAAAGCATGTGTTCTTTGCAGTTTTCATCACTGGCATTTTTACCATACAATTTTTCCAGGAAGCATTAACGAAGTTTAAAGTTAACTTTATAGAGCAATTGCTCTAAAACTGAATGCACGAAAAATGTCGGCACGACATCAAAAGCTTTGAACAGTCACGGAAATAGGTCGGATTGTAAAGGCTATTAAGAGCCCATAAACGCGCATGAAATAAAATAAATAAACTTTGAACACTCCTAAGCTCTAAAAGAAAAAATTTTAAATTCCCAAAATTTTGAAATTTTAAATTCCCAAAATTTTGAAAATTTTTTAACTCATTTTGTCATATTTTTCTGTGCGAATTACAGTAATTCCATTTATTATTTTGTAATACAGGGAGTTATAAGGCCATATCTCAAATATAAATTTTCTGTGTCAGTCAATAACAGTATAAGAAGAACCAATTTCCGTTCTCGGACATCTCCGAATGTGAAAATAAATATCAGCCCGGCAAAATGCAACACAAGCCGAGAGGTCAATTTGTGTTTTGCGCTCCTGTTTTGAAATTAATTTTCCAGATACTTCCAGCAAGCCCGGGTGCTTGTTATCATGCAAATTCTCGAAATTAGGCTGCTTTGTTTGGAAATTCGAAAGAAAAGTCATTATACAGGGTGTCCGCTAATTAATTGTACAGGCTCTTTACGTCAAAATATTAGGATTTAATTATACTTACCTATATCCGAAAGTTGATATTAACTGAGATAGATTGTGTTAAAGTTGAAACTTCATTTTTGTTTTTCTCGAATAACACTGACGTTTTTTTATAAAATTTGGCAATTATGATTTTTTTAAGACGAGAAATTGATTTCTTTGTGAAATTGTAATGTATAATGTAGGGGGCGCTGTCTACGGGATTTTTCAAACATTCATAAGGTCATAAATTTCTTGTGCCTCAACGTATGTAAGTTTCTAATGAAAATAATACTTTTGTCATATTTATTACGTAAAATAGGTATACTAAGTTCGGGTCGCCCAGAGTTACCATTTCGGAGATATTTGCATTTAAATTGTTTAGTGCGTTAGCTTAGGCAAGCAAACATATTTTGTTACTTCTTACCAATTAACTTTTACATGATAATTAATGTTCTAGTAATGGTAATTGGGAATAATAAATACAACAATTGGATTGTTCTTTAACTTACTCTAATTAAAATAACTTTGACCCTAGAAAATATCGTGTCGAAAGGAACCTTACGATAAACTCACCCGGACAAACCCAATTATTATTAATTTTCAAACAAAATTTTTTCTTAAAGTAACCTATGAGGAAACAAATGAAATTTAGGGATGTAGTTGCAATGAAACCTCCATGTTGTTATTTGTTTGTTGATTATTGCAAGATTTGTCAGAAAATGTTTCATTTTTGAGTTTATGGTAAGTTTGTGTTTTCATTGCTGTTGGTTTCTTTCGACACGATATTTTGTAGGGTCAAAGTTATTTTAATTAAAGTAAGTTAAAAAACAATCCAATTGTTGTATTGATTATTCCCAATTACCATTACTAGAACATTAATAATCATGTAAAAGTTAATTGGTAAGAAGTAACAACATATTATTTGCTTGTCTGAGCTAACGCACTAAACAATTTAAATGCAAATATCTCCGAAACTGCAACTCTGGGCGACCTGAACCTAGTATACCTTTTTTACGTAATAAATATGAGAAAAGTATTATTTTTATTAAAAACTTAAATACACTAAGGCACAAAACAGTTATAACCTAATTAATGTGCGAAAAATGCCGCAGACAGCGCCCCCTACATTGTAAATTAAAATTTAATAAAGAAATCAATTTCTCGTCATAAAAAAAACATAATTGCTAAATTTTGTAAAAGAACGTTAGTTTCTCTCAAAGTTATTAGAGAAAAACAAAAATGTAGTTTTAAATTTAACACCCTGTATATCAGTTAATATCAACGTATAGTATAATTAAATCCTAATATTTGTCCTATGTTTGTCGTTGTAAGGAGTATGTGGTTTTTCCATGTACCATTAATTAGCGGACACCCTGTATATAAAAATTAATTTAAAAAATTTAGTTATGCAAGCAAAATTAATAACAAATTCGGGGTGACATCATTTCCAATTTTTCACTACGGGTAAGAAAAACTTCTATTTTTTAACGCGATTTCTTAGAAAGTTCTACTAAAAAAATAATGAATTATGCTATTATTACAAAGAGATTAAAGCGACCTTTAAAATGATTATCAAATCAACATTCTGTGTGACTACATATTGCACTGCGTAATTTATACAACTACCACCATAATTGCATCAAGGGGACGCGCTCTCTGTAGTTTGTCAGTTTGACATTGTCGCTTTGCTTAGGACGCGAACATACGTGCTCAGCATTTATACAACATTTAAATAGGTGGGTTTTGTACAAATGCCTGGATTCTTTTTAATAGAATTACCGAATCGAGAGATATCTTTAGTAGGTTTACCTATTTTTTTTTGATGTTACTACTGAAAATACTGACTTTGTAAACTGTTCTTTTAGAACCTGAAAATGGTTTTTTAATAGGCCGAAAGCGACAGGCACGGGTAAATTAAATTACTACTTACAAATATATCCTTAAATATAATGACATTATTCTTTCATTTCACCTACTATTAAATTCGTAAAACTTTTTAATACTTTTAAAAGGGGAGGAAAACCGCTAACAGCAATGCAAATCTCCATAAGCAATTTAAAAATCACTCTCACCCTGACGTCACTGCGCGCTAGATGAAATTGGAACCGTTGGATATCTTACCTGTCGTCACTTGTACCATGACCAGACCTGTCAACACTAGTTATGTACTATTATACTACTGTCTCACTGTTATGAAGAAAACTGCTCTACAGTCTATTCATTTTTAAAATTCAGTAGAGCAAAACTCCTACACGCGACTAGCACAGCACAGGGTCGCATTAAGTACAATATAATAGTACAATCTCGAACCACGCATAAATAGACCTGAAATAATAGCCTAAACCAGTGGCGGTTCTTCCACAGGAGCACATGCGCACGTGCACCCCTAAAATAAAACGAATAAAAAATATTACTTTATATTCATTGAATATTATTTATCGTAGTCCGACCCTCCATAATATTTTATCGTACCGTCAAACTAAAAAAGTCCGACCCTCCCTAATATTTTATCATCCCGTCAAACCTGTATAGATCCGGCAACCATGCCTCGGTCGAGGTAAATGACGATTATGACGAGACTTGCTCGCACGTGCGATTAAGTAGTGCAGTTTCTCTGTAGTAACAGGTGGCGGGTGGCAGCGGGAGATAGCGGGGCTATGGCGATTTAACATGGAAAAGTGTTCGTGTATCTAGTTAGAGATTCGAGCGTGTATGTTTTAATATTATATATTTATGAAGTTAAAATGAATAGTTGACGGTGGACTATTTAAGAAATAACTTTAGCTCTTTGAGTTTGTAGCAAAATATAGGGTGTTAGCGTATCGCCTATACCAAAGAAAGGTAAGAGAACCCTGCCTAGCAACTATCGACCAGTCGCATTGCTTCCAGTTATATCAAAAGTAATGGAGAAAGCTATTAACCAACATCTTCTAAAATACCTGGAAGGCTTCAACATTATCAGCGATCATCAATATGGTTTTCGGAGGTCCAGATCAACTGGAGATCTTCTAGCCTATATCACCCATCTTTGGAACAACCCAATCGAACATCATGGGGAGTCTCGGGCTGTTGCACTGGATATTTCTAAAGCCTTTGATCGTGTTTGGCACGAGGGACTGACTGACAAAAAATTGAAGTGAAGAATGCGGGAACACCTAAACCCGAAATTAATTTAACGCAAACCACAAAGGGTAAATCTAGGGACTTTATTATAAAGTTTAAAAATGAAATATATGAAAAAAAAATTATAGAGGGTGTTCCAAACTTAATGAGGCTGTTATTGATCAATTTTTTACAATTAATAACCGAAGAATGGACTTATGACTCGATATGATTTTAAACCATTTTATTTAAGGATTTAAACTAAAAAACACTGAAAATATGAAGAATGACAACTTGTCAGTCTCGTGGCTCGATTCATTCTCGTCATAAAACAAGAAACGATTGTTCTCGTCTTGGTTGAGCCTAATGACGTAGCCCGTAGATGGCGAAGTGGTATTAGACATCATTCGGTTTTCTTGATAACTCGTAGATGGCGGTAGTAGTATTGGATATCATTCGGTTTTCTTGATAGCTCGTAGATGGCTTTACTAGTATTAGTAGTGGACTGTATAAATATTGTTACGAGGGTTGCATGCGACGACGTTAAGATTCATCCGACAGCTATACACACTAAGAAAACCTTCCTTATTTTCCAAAAGTTGTATTTCCTTGTGTAAAATTAAAAAATAAATAAAAATATGTTTTATCTAACTCATTTTCTTATTACTTTTTTTCTTTCTGCATTCAAAACGCCTAGAAAAATTTCACCATACTTGTGAACTCTCTCTATCATAGGTAACGAGCCGCCACTTGCCTACGCTGAACAATGACTCTGTTAGAAATGCAGCGGCCCCGCATCGGGAGTTTTATCGCCGATTGACCAATAGCAATAAGTTTATGCATCGAGCACCTGACTATCACGCGCGGATGTTTGTTTATTCTCCTGAATTTGTCAAATGACTTGAATATAGTTTCTATCGGGCCAAAAAATACGTTACTTGTGCTAGGAAATCCCAGCCTCGTCGCTATATGACTAATTATGATGCATAGTAACTTTAATTTACCCGCACTTGATCCAATAACAATGACAACAGACACATACAGTTTCTCCATAAGGAGGACATAGATCTCCCACTGTCTGATCCCGACATAAAGCAGTAATTATGGCGGAGCGCTGTTAATTAATATCCAATGTTGCTTTGCGCTACGACCTGTCAATACCAGTGGGTGATGATTAGTGTGTATTTGGTGACAACGTGGCGCCAATCGAAAGTGCAATTGAGGCAGATGGAGTGTGACGGCGTCTATTTATTTGGGTCATCATATTTCTATGCAGAGCCGGATTGGTATTTTTTTTTAAACCGGGTTTCCAACTAGCCATGACACCAGAATTCTTAGAATTTTTATAACTCAACGTGATTTGTATTAAAATATAGGGTGTTAGCGTACAGCCTATACCAAAGAAAGGTCGGAGAACCCTGCCTAGCAACTATCGACCAGCCAGTGAAAACGAAAAATCCGATATTTAGTTTTGCTGCACACTTATCTCGTCTTTCTCTTTGGATGCACAAACATCAGCTGCCGATGCACATCGTCGCAGACAGCATGAAGTAGCACGCCTCAACAAAGACCTGGAAGAAATTTTGGCTTGGGGTGAAAGTAACCAAGTCGAATTTAACGCTAAAAAAAACCCAGGCAGCAGTTTCCTCTAAAAAGGTTAACATTACAGAACCGGATATAGTCATGGACGGACACGCAATTCCACTGGCTTCATCTATTAATTTGCTGGGCGTCAATCTGGGAGGAAATATGTCTTGGCATAACCACGTTGTGGCAATGGCCAAGATAGCTTCTCAGAAACTTGGTGTACTCTTCCGAACCAGAATGTTGTATACACCTCAACAACTTTTGACACTATACAAAGCCCAGATTCTACCATCACTAGAGTACTGCTCTCATATCCGGAGCTCTGCACCCAAACATACTCTTCGGCTACTGGATTCCATCGAAAGGAGGGCCATTCGTCTGATTGGAGACCACGAGCTGACGAAGAACCTCGACAGCCTAGAACATCGAAGACAGGTTGGTGATTTGACTCTCTTTTACAGATAGTTTAATGGTAAGTGATCCGCTGACCTTGCCCTCTTAATTCCGCCCAGAGCGGCGAATAGCAGAAATACACGACGAACCACTGCCACCCATCTATATGTGGTTAAGCTTAGTACTCCTCGAACTTCATTATTTAAGAATTCTTTCATCTGGAAGACTTCATCCTTATGGAACGACCTTTCCGAGGTCATTTTTCCCAACGAATATAACCTCCAACGATTCAAAACCAACGTGAATCGCATTTTCGGACACGCACCACTCCCAGAGTGCCCTAAAGGATTTTTCCTATAGTGCTTGTGTTTGAACATAAAAAAAAATCCTTTTTTAAAATCGAATGTCTAGAAACCCCTTTATCCCACGTTTTTTCAGTTAACAACTGTGTATGTATGTCAGTAGGCGAACAGTGATGCCAGATCAAAACACGTGCCTCGTTCATGATCTTCTGAAACCGTTGCTGAAACGGAACAACGCCCTTTCAGTCTTTCGGCAAAATGGGCAGGCCGCGCGGGTCATTCCCGTCCATTATCACATTCTTGTATACGAATTTTAAGCGTTAAGGTATTTTTGGCTTCTTAAATAAAATGTTATTTATAATAATAAATGTGATTTGATTTCAACTTTGTGTGATATTACTATTGTTGTGTTGCAAAACATACACTTTGTGCTGTATTTTTTATGAAACGAATTATCTTTAAATAAATTCGAAAATTATTTTTTTCAAAATAACGGACATGTTGTTGCAAAACATTTCTTGCCAACAAAATAATTGTTCAAAAAGAAGCCTAAAGACTAAAAAGTGTTAAAATTATAATATTTTTTGTGTTGTGTTTGACGTGTAAATATGACAACATCGACCAACATTTACTGACTTTTTGATACTTGACCTACGACAAATGATTGTGGTCAGTCAAGTCACTTAGGTTTTCGCATTTGGTCTCTAGTGAGAGCCTTCCACGTGATTTTTCGGGCTTGATATAAAGTGGTTTATTTCGCCTATTAATTCAAACTGTTATTTATACTTTTTCTATTTAGGTTTCATAATGGCTACATTTTGAGAAGTAAAAAAATTGAATAACCTGCCACTTTATGAAACTGAAATTTTATTTTTTTTTATGTTGGCAGCAAGTAGGGTTCGAATTTTAGGCTTACTTTGGTTTCGTTGAAATTAGTTTTCTTGACATTATGGATTCGGCAAACATTTTTTATAGAAAACTTTAAAATACTCACCTTTAACCTTGCAAATAGATCATTTTTACTAGATATTTATCTGGGAAATATATAACATGCTGACGGTGTCCGTCAACTAATTTCTAGTCACAACTATAAAACAATATAACCTAAAAATAATAGAAATATCTTCCAGTTTATGCTATTTCTAAAGTTTTATTCAATAAAGTACTATTTTTATTTTTAATTCAATATAGTATTATACATATTACTTTATATATACATATTTATAGTTACTGTAGACATTTCCTGGGCATTAATGGTTATTCCTGTCAGATTTTGTATCGACACAATATTTTGTTCAATAGTATTGTTTATTATTTTGTTCAATATTTTGAACTTTGTTCTACTCGCACAATAACTCAAGTTTTGCATATTCTTCTTAAAAGTTTTTCTAGATTATTTTCTGCAATTTCTCGTATTTCTGACGCAGTACAACTTTCTTCCTAACTCATTTTTATTAACTTTAGTAATATATTTATTTTTAATTATGACGGGTGGGAAGAAGCTTTGTCGTGTTCAATTGTTTCTATCGTGGCATATTTGATACTTGTACCATATTATTAAATTATAAAAGTATTGCCAACCCAAAAAGAAAATATTAATTCAAATGGAAAAAATCTACTATATTTTTTTAAGTTTTTTAGACTTTAAAGACCCAAATAGAAAAAGTATTATAAAATACACGGTTCATAAGACAATTAGAGCACTTGTACTTTAGAAAACAACCCGCTTCGCGGGTCGTTTTTAAATTAAACGCATGCTCTAAGATGCTGTCTTATGAAACTTGTATCTTAATACACTATTTTCTTCAATTTGTTTTCATCTCAGGATTGGCGGGTTTAAATATAATAAGTCCTTTCCATGGCACCCTATATATCACGGTTGATGGAAAAGTTCTGGTGAAAATCGATTTAACATCAAAACGGCCTTCCAGTAATTGCCCCGTTGCGGTTTCACGCGAAAACTCTGTCGGAAATCAAGACTGTTGAAAAATTGCCCTGCCAGAAAAATATTTCCCCGACGTACAGAACTAATCTGGACTGAAGAAAATCCCACGACCGGAGAGACAATTAAATTTCACTTGTCGGATCGGAAACTTTTTACTTATTTCTGTCGCGTTGTTTGAAACTTGAGATGTATGATATAAAAGTGACGTTTCACTAATTGCCGAAGCTATTCTGTAGTCGATAAGTGCGAAATAAAAATATGTAGGTACTTATTTGGAAGGCTTACTTTAAATTCAAGTCTGGTGTAATTCATGTCGAGCAAAAGTACCAACTTTTATTCGTATAATATTTATTCCGGCAATTTTAAAATAAATATACGTCGATTTGTAGTAATAGGTTATTAATAGAAATTAGAACGGTATTAGTATCCAATTTATTTTGTAGTAGGTGATATCGTTCTCGGTCACTTCTTTAATTGTATTCGATACTCGATACTCGAATAACTCGATTCTTGTGTACTCGATTCTAAAAATAATGATTATTATTAAACAACACTATACAATAAGTTAAAATAACCTAAGTATGATTATTTAGGGAAATCTTACAGTGCATTATAAACACTTTTACAAATGTTCCTGCCATATTAAAGTAAATTTCATTTTAGAATTTTTAAATGATTAACTTAATTAAATATTTCCGTATTTTCTCTTCCAGTTTCCGCATATAAATTGTATTCTTTATCCTTATTTTTTTATTTCAGCTATAATTCTTTTCACTTTCATGGCAACGGCAGCATTATTCTAATATCATGCTTAACGGGAAAATGAATACACCGCATCTCTTCCGGATTTCTTTTTCGTTCAGTTGTGGATATTAAATAATTTTTGCATGGTAAAACGATAACAATTTACTGTAATATGGACAATATTCTCAAGTAAAAATATATAAAAACCATGTTTGAAAGCGTGTTACCATAAGCGTGCTCAAACATTATTTTATTAAGAAAATAAATACAATGTGTTCATTCCTTTCATTCAAAACTTTTTTTTTCTTAAAAGACCTTCTGTCTTACCAATATTTTTAAGGATATATAAAATTTACCGCGCCGCTTCAGCGATTTTTCTCTATTTCTCGCAGAATGGTCAAATGGAATCTACTCGTCAAATCCGACCCTATAAAATCTACTGTGCAGCCATAGCTGTTAGCTAATAAGATCAGTTTTAGTTATTTATGCGCAGTGAGGTATACAGGGTGTTATTTAAATGACGTATTATATTTAAACCTGCAAATCCTGAGATGAAAATAAATTGAAGAAAAATACCCATAAATGGCGCTTTCAATTAATGACCGGATTATATCATCTTATGTCAAATCAGACAAGTACATGCGGGGCACTGGCGTAATATGTAAACAATCAATACTGAGGTCTACAGGGTCAAAATACGTCTGGTCATATAGGCCGGTGTTGTCATATCTACACGGCAAACTCTTAAAAAAAAATGTATAATTTTAACAATTCATCACAATCATTTATGAACAAATATGATTCCAGAAAACCGACGGCGAAAGATGTTTTGCAAAACAAATAATGGTAATATCACACACAAATTCTAAATTCGTTACAAGCACAGTAAATAGGTCAAACGTCATTGACCTTTTAAATAATAATTATCCTTCAAACTCTTTAAAAAAAATGCAATTTTATTTAAGACACATGCTTTCTTACCTGTACTTATTTAAATACAATTGTTAGTTTCATAATTTTACACAAACCACACAGAATCTAAGTTTTAGAAAAAAACCTCTCATATAACCTCACAAATAGCAGTTATTCACATGGAAGAATACACGCGAACGCTGTTTTAATTTTGGTCCTTTTTTTCTCGAGTAGATTTACTTATTTAATTTTAAATACACACAATGCAATACTTCAATTTAAAAATGACATTTTATCTACGAACCATAAAACAGTTAACCTACGAACGAACGAAATAGATACCATCAAAACTCGGAATAGAGATGGGCAATATTTGACAGTTTGATATTTCACGAGATTCCTCTCTATTACTTGCCTATTTACCGCGAGATCTCTTGCAAGGCGTTTAATTGATATGGCGTTAATGGAATTTCGACCAAATAAAATGATAGTGGTAGCTGATAATACTGTGACTGTACTTTTTCTTTTGAGAAGCTTAAAAAATTAAATTAGCTCTACTCCAAATGACAAGACCGACGAAGATTTTATTTTCTTTCTCACGCGGCCATCTCTTTCACACAATCCACTCGGCGCCGGGCCGACGTAGGTATATTGGTACAAGCGTGCGACTTGCAATTGTCTGTAATAAAAGAACAGAGTTAGGGTGCGGTCGCTTCTGTTGATAACCATTTACATTATTGGCTATCCGCTTTGTGTTCAGAAGGTACGCGTGTAATAGTTTTAATGATATTCGGGTTACGCGTCCAAACTTTGTATATTATTTGACATTGTTTTTATAGACGAACCTAAGTTGCTCAGTTAAAACGAGTAGTTTGTTTTGGACGCTTGACTTGACAGAAAAATGGAATGTCGCCGACGAATAAGTCAAATTTCGTCGCGTCGCGTGTAATAAATTCTAATGATCTGATATGAGTGTATTTTTAAAAAACTTGTGCCTGGAGGTATAAAGATAAATACAAGTAGGTAGATAAATAATTTATTTTTATAATTTTCTATGGAATTTCAGTTTTGCATTAAGTTTGGCAACATTGCACGTAACCCCTGTTTCCTGATATGCCACCACAGGGTGACATGGCGAACAAACGCCGGATGAGGTGTGGGTTTATGGGGCTGGACTTCTCTAGGACACCCAAGGTGTTACCCATTTAAATATAATACGTCATTTCCACAACACCCTATATATAGGTTTGTTGAGGTTCGTATTTTTATTCAATTAAATACGGCCAGACATTTAAGCAAAATAAATGTGACTATGAACGTTTATCAATAATGAGATCATAACATGCCTAGTTAATTGGAAGTCGATTATATCTACGCTGTTACTGTATTTCTAAATATTAGGCTGTACATTCAATTTGTATATAATTTTTACAATTTACTATTTTACAGTTTTAAATTGTTGCCTAAATCAAGAGCGCGCCAGCTGTCGATCGATTGAGCGCGTCCCAGGCCCGATGGTCAACGAGAGCATTTCCGGAAAATGATACCCATCACACAGGCATTACAATGGTATCAAATGATTTGGTTAGTAAAATTATAGAGAAGTATTGATGAAACATTATTGCTATCTTTTTTGCCGTGATAGAAAGCTCTAAATTATATATACATTAGTACATAATCGTCGGACTTGTTCCGGTTTAATACAGATCATTTTAGAGAAACCATTGTGATATTTTAACATTTTTTAAAAATCGGGACAACAATTGACAACGTTTGACTCAAGAAATAAGAAAATTTCACTACACATGAAGTTATGACCGGCATTTTATATTAATCTTGAGAAGTGTTCAGTACTTACAAAGATATGATATACTTTTCATGTTATGAATGTTCCTTCTAGCGCTTCTAAGAAAAGTTATTATAACTCGACAATTGCCTGATTTATTTAATGTAAGAGATTTATTTTCGATTTCCGTCCATAATTATTATATAAATTAAAAATAACATGTCTTCTGAGAATATAAAATGATTCGATGGTCAATGAGGGCCTTTTCGGAAAACTCTATCAATCGAATTAATAATGAAATTATAAAAGGTTTTAAGTTTGTCAACTTGAGTGCGGAATTAGACAAATACAAAATGTATATTTGTGCCCTTAAACGAACACGAACCGCCTATGTTATATAATATACAATAAACAAAAAAGAAAAGGACAAATTTAAACTAAATATTTACAGACCCTTTGTACGTTTAAATTTCGCTTTACTGCAGATTCCTTGACGCATCTTTTCTTTTCCGCTGATTTTCCACCCTTCCGAATAGCCGAAAGAGAATTTTTACGATGCAATCAAGAAGGCCGTCGTTTAAGGGGCTGCTTTTTCGGGTCAAAAGAAAATTTCATATACTTACAAGCATTAAAGTTAGAGCCTGTCCCGAACTATTATGGGTTTTGTTGTCTGACTGGAATACTAATGAATTATACATTAATATTATTAGGCAAAAAACGCCTCTGGTGTTTAAAGGGGTGGTCGCTTGGAACTTTAGGACAAGAGTTCCTGTATTCACACCCCACGGCTAGGTGGATTTTAATGAAATAAGTCATGGCGTTACTGTCGGGCTTCATGCAGAAAAATAGAAAAGAATAAAAAAATATCGTTATCCCTACCACGTTAATGCCAGGTCCCCTTGTTCTTAGCAGGAGAACGCAGAGAGAACAATTGAGGAAAAAAATTAGGCAAAACTAATTAAATAATATCATAATATGTAGAAAGTGCAGGAAATTCTTGCGGAGACGCTGAAAATACAACGTACTATTCTTTTTTGAGTCAATAATAGGTGCTAAATGAAAAAGAGTCCCCCTTAAAGCATATTCCATATACCATATACCCAGAATACCTCTAAGATTTGCCAATATACCACAAAAATATTCAATTATTGATATTTCATACAAAATATATCGAATTACCCATACTCTAATTAAATGTCTGTTTAATTCTCTTGTTCGCAATTATTATTAGTAAAATTATAATAATAAATTAAACGTAATCAAACAGGTAGCAATAAATATCAACTCAATATGATAAATAGTTTATTAAAACAATTTTATGAAGCGATCCATATATCCGATATTAAATCAAAAGTTACCTTAACTTTAAGCTCCTCACCTATGCCGGAAACATCTAGATCAAATTAAAAAATACTGAAAAGAACATCGGCTTTAAAGTTGCTTATAATATAACTGATAACAAATTTGGGTAAATTTAGTAAAATGTGGAAAACTAAAACGAACAAAAATGTGAGATATATGAACTTAAATGTAGAAGTTCGTCAAAAGGGCAATTAGGCCGAATTTCAGATATAAGACTTGGGGAACACCAACCTCATTTCATATATACAAGGTGTCAATCAGTGGCGGTTCTTCCACAGGAGCACATGCGCACGTGAACCCCCAAAAGAAAACGAATAAAGAATATTAATTTATATACATTGAATATTATTTATCGTATAAAGTCCGACCCTCCCTAATATTTTATCGTACCGTCAAACTAAAAAAGTCCGACCCTCCCTAATATTTTATCATCCCGTCAAACCAAACTGTATAGATCCGGCAACCATGCCTCGATCGAGGTAAATGACGATTATGACGAGACTTGCTCGCACGTGCGATTAAGTAATGCATTTTTTTTTTTTTTTTTTTTTTTTGGACATCCGATGAGAATCTGCACACAGACACCTTACAGACGCGGCTGCAAGGTAGTGTCGGGCTTAGCAACTTGTGGGGATTATACCTCCATCAACATCATCTTTTCTGAGGGAAAAGATCCGCCTCTGAGAGGCGGGCCGACCGACTAAACTCACCGTTTGAGTCAGGTATAAAGCCTTTAACTCCTTTCACTCGACGTGTTATTTTTGTCTATCATAAGTATGATTTTTGGGTTAAGCCTTTAGGCGTTGTTGATGATGTTTGGTGTCAGCTCTAGTATCTTTCTAATTTGAATTTAATCAAATGAGCAAGATATAAGGGCTCCTAACATGTTGGCGGTAGGTGTGTGGTAGGCGGTGTATTTTTACAATAGTCGTGTAGTGTTTTATGTATAGTATGATTGTATGAAGAACAAGTTCTTAAATAATTTTGAGTTTGGATTTTAGTGAGTGATCCAGTCTTTAGGCATTTTGTGTTTGTGGTGTGGTAGTTTAGGAATGTGCGATGCGGCTATCTTCTCGTTATTGGTCAGATTCGCCTTAGTATGATATTTTATGATTAGTTTGTCGAGAAACTCCGAAATTGTATCAATTTGGAGATCTCGGTGTATAATGTCATTTCTAGTGTATCTAGGTATATTCAGTATTATTTTAAGTATCTTGTTCTGCATTACTTGTATCTTCTTTAAGTCAGGTCTACTCAGTGTGCACCATGACGCTGTCCCGTATGATAGCAGCGGCCTGATGAACACCTTGTACATCGTGACTTTCGTCCTTGTGCTTAACTTGCTTCTTTTGTTAAGCATCGGGTATATAGCGCCAAGTTGTGCATTGGCTTTCTTCAGTATTTTGGCTGTATTTACTTTCCAGTTGAGGCGTTTGTCGAAATGAAGTCCCAAGTATTTTACGCTCGGGCTCCAGTCGATCAGTTTGTTTCCAACAGTGACTCTGCCTTCCGGTCTTCTGAACCTTGAACAGTTCTTGGTAAAGTAAATTGCCTGGGTCTTGTCTGGATTGATTTTTATTTTCCATTTGCTGAGCCATTTTTCCAGAGTGATGATGTTTTGTTTTAGCTTCAGCATTATTTCTTTCGGGTCTCTTGCCGTTGTTGTTATCGCTGTGTCGTCTGCGTATATGTATTCTTCACTAGACGGATGCGTTGGGATATCTGAAGTAAAGATATTGAAAAGTAGGGGTGCTATTGCCGAACCTTGTGGGACTCCGGCCCTGATTATTTTAGATGTTGAATAATGTTCTTCAACATATGTTTTAAAAGATCGGTTTTCAAGATAGGAGGCTATAAGCTTTATTATATAGTTTGGTACTCCCATCCTGATCATTTTGACAATTAAGCCGTTATGCCATACTTTATCAAAAGCCTTACTGATATCAAATAGGACGGCTCCTGTGTCCCTCCGTCTATTGAATCCATTGATTATGTTAGAGGCCAGTCTTGTCGTTTGCCTTACTGTGCACAAGTTAGCTCTAAAGCCGAATTGCTCCACTGGTAGACAGTTGTTAGTTTCGACAAAGGCTGAAAGCCTACCCGAAATTAACCGTTCCACTATCTTGCTTATGTTAGACAAAAGACTGATTGGCCTGTAGCTGCTCAATTTTCGTCTGTTTTGGCCTGTTTTTCCTATCATGATGATTTTTGCCTGTTTCCATGGGGCAGGAAAGTGTCCAATTTTCATCATAGCATTTGCGATGTTTACTATGTCCATTATTGTTTTCTCCGGTAGATTTTTCAGTGACAGGTTGGTTATTCCGTCTAGCCCGGGAGCTTTTTTGACCTTCACATAATGTATGATCTTTTTGACGTCCTCTGCTGTGATTTCTTGCAGGTTTGGTTCGGGAGGATGATCCATGCTTTTATATATGTCGGCAGTCCTGTTAATCCGATTTTCTAGGGCTTTATCTGTAGCCGGATTTTCGCTGAATTGCTCGTAGAGCGCTTCAGCGAATTTTTCCGCTTTTTCTTGAGGCTCTGTTATTACAGTGTTGTCGCCTGTTGTTATGGGCGGCATTGGTGTCTTGCTGCCATTAATAAGCGAGCTTGCCATCCGGAAGAGGCTATTATCTTGTATATTTAGGCTTTCTACCTTTCTTTCCCATCTTTCGGACTCCAAGTCGCTTATTAACTGCTTTACCTTCTGGGTTGCCTGGTTTGCCTGTTGTTTGATCCTCGGATCTCCAGTTCTGTATGCTCTATTCTTGAGACGGTTCTTCGCTCTTATTTCGTTTTTGAGATCTTGACTAAAGTTACCATATTTCGAGTAATCAGCTGTTTTAGTTGATGTTGCTCTAGCATGTGCTTGCTGTATGTTCTTTGTGAGCACATTCACAGCCTCATCGACGTCCGGTTTGCCTACAAGGGGAGCGATAACGTCGCAACCCTCCAGCTGTGCCTGGAATTTTTTCCAGTCAGTTTTGGTTTTGGTTATGACGCTAATACCCCTCCTGCGTGGGTCACCATATTCGATTATCACTGGGAGATGATCAGATGTTAGATCATTGATTACTTTCGGCTGTGATATACGATCTGTGTTCTTGATCACGAATATATCTAGTAGTTCCGGTAAACCGTTAGCGCTTAGGTGTGTGTGGCCCTCTGGTAGTAATATATGGTAATCAAAAACATCAGAATTATTGTATAGCACCAGCCCTCTGGGGTTGGTCATTCTGCAGTTCCAGTTTCGATTTTTTGCATTCAGATCTCCTCCGATTATAGTTGTTTTGTCATTGTCGAATATATTGCGAAGACACTCCCTGTTAATATCGTTTTGAAGGCGGTGGCCACAGTAAACGGATCCGATCACCATGGACCCGCGATTCAATCCGATCTTAACGTATGTACCTTCTATCACATTGCTACTATCCGGATTTGGCATAGAGGTTGCTTGGATGTGTTTCTTAACAAGAATCATGGTTCCGCCAAGAGGTCTGTTTTCGCGATCGTTTCTGAATATATTATAATTTGGGAAGGAAAATCTTGTTCCTTTTAACCATGTTTCTTGTATCAGGATCACATCAAGGCAATGTTCTTCTGAAAAGTTGATTAGTTCTAATTTTTTGCCTTTAATCCCATTAATGTTTATAGTTGCAATTTTTAGAAAGTGCACAGGGTGTGGGGTCACTATGGGTTATTGTTGTTATTTGCTCTCATCAGGGGTGCCAAGGCTAACAGTTGTTGCTGCATTGCTTTGGTAAATTGAGCCATCAGTGACGTCATTGTGCTCTGAAGCATATCAGTCGTCACTACTTGTGGAGCTCCTACCTGTGGAGCTACGGGATTAGATTGTTGCTGTTGATTTTGCAACAGTTTGTTGTTATTTTGTTGCCCCCATCTAAAGTTGCCAGGGCTTGCTGCTTTCCGGATGGCAGCTGCCTCTTGCAATTTTAGAGGGTGGCGCGCGCAACCCCTGTAGTTGGAGGTATGCTCCCCATCACAGTTGACGCATTTTGGCTTTTGTTCAGCCGTTATTACACAATCGCGCGAATTGTGATTCCCGGCGCATTTCATGCACTTGACCGGTGCAGTGCATTTTACTTGTGAGTGTCCATAGATTTCTTCTTCTCTGTAGTAACAGGTGGCGGTGAAAATGAATAGTTGACGGTGGACTACTTAAGAAATAACTCTTTGAGTTTGGAGCAAAAAATTCAAGTGACGAATGCGAGAACACCTAAACCCGAAATTAATTTAACGCAGACCACAAAGGGTAAATCTAGGGACTTTATTAGAAAGTTTAAAAATTAAATATATGATAAAAAGTTTATAGAGGGTATTCCAAACTTAATGAGGCTGTTATTGATCAATTTTCTACAATTAAGAACCGAAGAATGGACTTTACGTTTAAGCACTATTGTGTAGGGTCGATAAATGTTGTGTATTTCGATAAATGATACCCGATATGATTTTAAACCATTTTATTTAAGGATTTAAACTAAAAAACACTGAAAATATGAAGAATGCCAGCTAGTCAGTCTTGTGGCTCGATTCGTTCTCTTCATAAAACAGTTAACTATTGTTCTCGTCTTAGTTGCGCCTAATGACCTAGCCCGTAGATGGCGTAGTGGTATTATACATTATTCGGTTTTCTTGATAACTCGTAGATGGCGGTAGTAGTATTGGACATCATTCGGTTTTCTTGATAGCTCGTAGATGGCTTTAGAAGTATTAGTAGTGGACTGTATAAATATTGTTACGAGGGTTGCATGCGACGACGTTAAGATTCGATAGCTATACATACTAAGAAACCCTTTCTTATTTGTTTAGCTTAGTTGTATTTCCTTGTGTAACATTAAATCTATAAATAAAAATATGTTTTACCTAACGCATTTTCTTATTACTTTTTTTCTTCCTACATTTAAAATGCCTAGAAAAATTTCACCATACTTGTGAACCCCCTCCCCTCTATCATAGGTAACGAGCCGCCACTGGTGTCAATATCTCGATTTCAGTAAATCAAAGGAAATAGCACAAATCCATATGTGGTTAAGCTTAGTACTCCTTGAACTTTATTATTTAAGAATTCTTTCTTCTGGAGGACGTCATCCTTATGGATCGACCTTCCCGAGGTTGTGTTTCCCAACGAGGATAACGTCCAATGATTCAAAACTAACGTGGCTTTTTGCGCACACTCACCACACTGAGTGCCTTAAAGGATTTTCCTATAGTGCTTGTGTTTGATCATAAAAAAACAGTAAAAATTGGAAAATACGTCAATTTTATTGTGAAAATTTGACACTATTGAATAGTATTTTCCACCTCTTGGGAAGGGTAGATGTTACCCTTATAATCTTAAATGGGAAGGGGGTCAAGTGGCATACCAGTGGCTTTTTAAGGGTCACTTAAATCCAATATCATAATTTGTTATTTTTTTAAATAGTAGCTCACAAGTAATCGAATAGTTACTTTTATAATCGTTCGTTATCAAATAAGGGCTGCTGCAATCGAATACATATTAAAAACTTTTCTCCCGAATAATGAAACAGGGGCTTGTTAACTTATTAAATGCATGCCATGAGGTACAATAATAAAATAAGTTACAGACAGTAATGCGTTTAACAAAATTACATATTTACATGTAAATTTGAAATAACATGTCTGAAAAGTTTGCTAATGCTGTGTTTTTCTTCATAAATTCCGTTTAAATTGAGGCAAATTGGTTCAAATATATTAAAAAGTTTTAAAATTGCCGCTAAATGTTCTAAATAAGCTTCGAATGTCGAAAGTTTAACGACCAATGTGCTTAAACTTTCAAATGTGCTTAATCTGCCTTCAAATAGAAATACGAGTAAATTAAAGTGGCATTTTGAAATGTTCACAGATTTAATGGACGATTGGAATATAGACATTTAATTTTATATGTATTAAAGGAAACAAAAATTGTTTTCCAAAAATCGATAAGAAATTAGACATTTTTGATAACATTTTTGAAAAAAGAAGGCAATATTTTCATACACTAGTCGTTGCCAGGCAAGGGAAAATAACTGTAAGAAAATGTTATTATTGAACTGTAGTAGTTCATACAACAAGAGTGGTATGAATAAAATAAAGGGTATCATTGTACTGGTGAGCAAAATATTCTTATTTTTGCGAACAGAAAAATGTAATCGGTCAGCCAAAATGGCTAATTGGTCGGCAACTTATGGACAGCAAACATTTCAGAATCGTGACAGTGCCCTGGGAAAACGAGTGAAAACCCGCCCCCGCTACACCTTTTGTAACCGATTTCCTTCTGTATTCGGCAGAAGAAAACACAAGAAAGTTACATAAATTGACAGTGCCCTGGAACCTCTGAAGTAAACTGCTTCTAGACATGTTTGTTTCTACTTACAAATTGTAAACTCTTGCTGACCAAGTAATCATTTTGCAGCTCGACTGTTAATAACGGCAAATCATTTAATTACTTCTCTAAAATAAATAATGCTTATTTCAAAATTTTTACAAAGATTTTTTGTGCACGATAAACATGCGATGCTATTACGTCACATTCCCGCAGGAACACATTTGCCGATGACCTTTGGATTGACCAATTAAATTCAAAGTTAAATTAGTAATTGTGTGTTCGGTTGCATATTTCGTCAACAGGGTATGGGTTCCAGTGATGATACCGTTATTTGAGGTTATACGGCAGAATACGGTTGGCTGGACCAATTTATGAGGAAGGTTTAAATTGTGGTGTATACTAATATTGGAGATTACGCTACACGGGAGATTTGGCAATAATTATAATTAATTATTTAGGTGTCAGCTTGGCCTCTGCCTAGATTGCGTCTTTTAAATTTTAGATTAAAAAAATACTCGTACTTTTAGTTGCCTATCTACTTGTCGCTTGTTTTATTGTTCGGGCGAAAACTTTACAATGTCCCTGTAGATTTACGGAAACAAAAAAGGCGACGCATTATTTTGCAGTAAATATTTACCCTCCCATTGAAAGTTTAACGTTCTTTTTACGGCAGATTTCTTGACACATCTTTTCGTTTCCCCGATTTTCTACACTTCCAATTTGGCGAACGAGAATTTTTACTAGGCAACTAAGGACGCCGTCGGATTACAGGCTTCTTTTTCTTGGTCAAAAGTCAAGTTTATACAGGGTGTTATGGAAATGACGTATTATGTTTAAACCGGCAATTCCTGAGATGAAAACAAATTGAAGAAAAATATTCAAAAATGGCGCTTTAATTTAATATGCCCTGTACATGACCTGACGTCAAACCCAAATTAAGCACGTGTGACACTGGGAGAAAGATAAACAAAACAACATATGGCGGAAAACGTCAGTGAATTTTGAGCAGTGTTGTCACTCTTTAGAAAGTCAATAACCGTTTGACAGATTGGAAGTTCTTTATTTTTCAGGGTACAATATTATAAACTTTTACGTTCAGTTCAGTTCGCTGGGAAACAATCTCTGACTTATAAACTTGAACTGACTCGAACCAACCGCCGCGGCATTTATAAATGGTCAGGTATGTTCTCATTTGTTCAATTCGAACGACACCCGCCGGAACTGAACAACTTAAATGCCACTTTACCCTTTAGAAAAAAAATTGCAATTGTATTTACCTTTTCGGCCTTATTTAAAACCAACTTAATTTATAAAAAAACACCAAGTAGGTAATCCAAATAAAAACCGACACAATAACCTCGCAAAATACAAAAACACATGATCACATCTAAGTACCATTCAATCTGAATTAGTATTTTAAAGTGTTACTGTGGAGACAGAAATACGCCCTTATTGTATAAAGTTTTATCCGCTGGTCTGGGAAATAATATATAGTTTTTCATATTTATTTAACATCTAAAAATTTCTAGTAACTACACGATTCAGTGTGTTTCGGGTTTATTCGGTCGATCGATATTGCGTTATTCGGAAATATCTAAAAATACAGCGTTGCCACTTTCGATGTTTTATAAGATTATATTCATAAATTGCGGAATTTCCTTCTGTAATATTACTTTCCTATACAGGGTGTAACTAAATAAGTGTAAAACATTTAAGGGGGTCATTCCTCATCGAAAAAAGATAGGATCTTTCATATAAAGAAACTTCATTGGAGCATCCCTTGTTAAGATACAGTCCCTTAAAGGGGGTACATAAAATGTTTTTAACAATTTTTTTCACAAGCACTAAAAAAGTTACAATATTGAAATTAACCTGACATTTTCTACTACCAAAAAGACACTTAGCCAGTAATTTATTTGGTTTACCCCATGGTTGTAAGGGGTGGAAAACGCAACCCCTAAAATTTATTTCCAATGTAAGTTTTTGTCTTATTATTTGTTTACCATCAAAAAATTTATTTCCGATAGCCTGTTTCATTCTAAACAAAAAATGTCTCTTGAATTTTTTGCCCAAAATAAACCAGTTCGCAGCAAAAAATTATTTTACGAACAAGATACATATCGCCATAAAACGAAAATACGAAACTAATTTATCCAGTAGGCCGCTATTAGCGATAGTGACAATTAAATTGGTCTGAAGGTAGACATATTGAACATTTACTATGATTTCTAGATGTTGTATGTTTTGTTATTAATAAATTAGTTTTGTATATTTATAAATTTTATGTACCCCCTTTAAGGGGCTGTATCTTAACAAGGGATGCTCCAATGAAGTTTCTTTATATGAAAGATCCTATCTTTTTTTCGATGAGGAATCACCCCCTTAAATGTTTTACACTTATTTAGTTACACCCTGTATAATTATTGTCTCGGAAATGGCAACCGCGATATTTTTCCGAATATGAACAAACCCGAACAAACCCTTGGTTGGACTCGTCTATGTTAAGACTGAAGGGGAGGTGCTCTTGTTGTCAACATAATTATATCATTCTTCATTAAAGGATTAAAAATTGTTTTGGGCACATTAGAAATTAACGTTTTTATTATTTCTGACTTTCTATTGTGAAATAATTTGTATCCTATCTTCTGTGTATGGTCTTGTTCTGTGTAGGATAGTGTAATTATGCGTTAGTGTTTAGTGCTTTTGTGTAATCTGATATATCTATATATGCATATCTTCAAAAAAACTAATTTGAAGCTCGTGGGTGTCTGTGTGTTTCTTTAAGTGATTTAGTGTAATTTGTTCTGTTTCACTATGTATTTTTTTCTCTCAACGAAATGCCGGTTGCCGGTTATGTTCCGAGATTGGAAATAAGAGGCCGAATGGGGTTTAGTGGGTATAAGCTTATTATGCAGTCCCACACTATCATCAGGGCACGTGATGAGCATAAACCTCTTCCCATGGAAAAAAGAACTGAAGGTGTCTGTGCTCTGGATTCCTTACTCGTGTCGGCGGCCTGCATTTAATTTCTAAGTAAGCTAAATATTTATTTTTATAAGAATCTAAAGTTTTATACTTTTCCACAATTTGGCAACATTGCGCCAGAATATGTGTTTATTACACAGCTGGGCAGTGTAATATGATTGTGCCGCGGAGTGACCTGTGGGTTTATGGGTAAATTATCCCACTTTTTAAACGTTCGATTTAAAAAAAAATATGTAGCGCTTCTCTAGGACACCACAGGAGTCACCCATTTAAATATAATACGTCATATCCATAATACCCTGTATAAACATTGAAGTATGTCCCGAATGATTATGAGTCTGTATTAGCTATATAACATTTATTTTATTTACAACCAGGTATGTAATAATGACATTTCATCTATCTTTGAAACATGTAAAGTTGACGTTTTTTTACTTTACTTTACTTTTTTAAAGTGAGCACTTTCCACCCGGGTGGAAAGTAAATTATTTTTTTGTAATTTAAAAAAAAATCAATATCTCAAAATAATATACGAACACCTGTATACAACTCATTACACAAATTTAAGGACAATAAATTTTTATTTTATTTTTTAAAATAAACCTAATGACATTTATAAGAAATAAAAAATTAACATGGTTTCTGTATTACTTATTTACATTAAATATTACATTGGCATTATTGTAGGCAGTTGTTTAGTTCATGATTATTTAAAGTTAAAGTAGTGTTAGTAAAATTTGAACTTGGCTTTAAAATCAAATTTGCCGTATTAACTTGAGTAGAGACAGAACTATCTATGTATCCCTCAGCTACTGTACTAGATTTCCAGCCTTCTAACCGCTTAATTTGCATGAGGTCGCCACCGTCATTTGCGAGAAAAGTAGCCGCTCTTCTTCGGAAACAGTGGCCAGTAAAACCTTCAGTATTCAGCTTCAGAAAGGCTGCAATTTTTTTGGAAACTGACTTAAAGCGTGGTGCTCAATACATTGTTTTGTAATTTTTCCATATCTTATTTGCATAAAAAGCTTTCCATCCTGTATATTTTTCCGAAAAGTTATGTACTCCTTAAGTGGTGCAATCCATTTCTTATCAGTTATCATAAATGTTCGTGGCTGGTACGTTTTGCTATTTGATATTTCAATCGCGACCGTTTCTTCTAAAAAGTGAACGTCTGTTATTTTCATTTTGTATAATTCATCTGATCGGCAGGCGCCTGAGACGCCAATAAGCCATGCGACCCACAAATGTATAAAATAACAAGTTGATATAGAAATGGTCAACCTTTTCGCCTAAAATACCTTTTCAACAAGAAATTCCATCGGTGCTTGTTCCAAAAAAGTTTCAATATTCTCCACTGTGTTCGATTTTCTCGGCTTATATCCTTTGTTTTGCTTTTCTAAGAATGCTAATAGTTTTGCGTCCTTAGATATGTTTACTTTTTCCCTAATTGATAGAGTGGTCCTCAGTATTGAATATTGTGACCAAAGCGTTGATATCTTCGTTGTCTTGGCATTTTCACTGAAATAAGTTAGTAGCGCCGACTCAGAACCAGGATTTTGAACTTTGTTTCCCGTATGCCATTCTTTGAAACAGTTATATGCCTTGTCATATCTTGGGCGGCTTTTAGTTGGCAGAAGATCTTCTTCTACTATTTTTGCTGCTTCTCCAATTTCTGGTGGAGAAGCAGCATTTTTCTGTTATTGAAATAATATATTATTTAGTGACATGGAAACTATATTCAAAAAATGATAGTTGCCATCTTTATGTATATTATTACCTACGTGTAAATAAAATAGTATACAAACCTCGGTGAAAAGTATTTCATTACTGTCTTGAGATTTAGTTACTACCGACTCTCTCGACAGAAATGAAACACTTTCTACCTCGGTACGTAATATACTATTACAAACCAGTGATTTGGACATATAATATTTCGGAATTTTTTTAAAAATTACTTTTTCCGATTTTTAATATTATTTAATGGAATGGTAGCAAATGAACACCCTGTATAGATAATACCCAATTATTCTTTGGCATTTTAAATTTCCGCTTTATTGCAAATTTTTCCACACTTTAATCCTTCCCAGATTGTCAAAGGAGAATTTTTACGATCCCCAGCAAGGACAAAGTCGTTTACGAGAGACGGTTTTTCGGGTCTAAAGAAATTTCATAAACAGGAATAAAACTTGATGTCTGACCCAAGCTATTATAGGCCGTGTAAGCTGAATGGAATTTTGAGACGAAAACAAAGGTCAGGATATTGACATGGATAGGCTCTATAAGTTTATTTGTTTTTTGAAACTTTCAAGGCATATATATCACATTGGGATACGAAAAATCCAACAAAGAAGAATTATCCTTTGGTTCTTAGATATAAGTTAAATAGTGCACAAGAATCACTACAGTTCTACTACGGTAACATCGATAGTACCAACGTATAATTTAATTCGCAATCTAAAGAATATAAAATATAGGAGCGATGGGAGAAAATCTATAAAAACTATACTAGAAAGTGTATTTTCTATTAGTCTGATCTTCTTTGCATACGTTGTAAATATTTATTTTGTTTAATATTAGAGAAATGCTAACGCCGGTATGATTAACAAACGGCGTTTCACGCAAATTCAAACAAATTTCCGTGCATTTTAACGGCCCTACGAAGAGCGGAACTTCATAAGAAATAAAATTAAATCAATCAACTTTTGGTTAATGATTCTGATTAATGATATACAGGGTATTATAGAAATGACTTAGTATATTTAAATGGGGTGACTCCTAGGGTGTCCTAGAGAAAGTTTACATACTTTTTTTTTAAATCGAATATCTAAATATTAAGGTAAAAAATCCTTTTTACCCACATACTGTCGCGCCGTTCCATCTGGATAGTTAGCAACAATGCTCACTAGAGTATACTAACAGTGTTGTTAGATCACACCGCATGTTTCGCCCTTGCTTGGATACCTGCCGCCCGCGACTATCGTTGCTTCAGTATGTTTCGAGACTCGGGGGTGAAATGACGCTGTCGAGGGTTCCACGTGCTTGATGCATACGAATTTTAAGCGTTTTGTTAGTTGTAGCATTACCCGATTTCTTTTCTGTTGTGAAATAATTCATAATAATAAATATTGTGATGTGATTTCAAATTTGTGTGATATTACCTATTGTTGGTTCTGTTGCAAAACATACTTTTTGTGGTTTATTTTTTTATGGAATTTAATTATAAAACGGATTATAAGATCGAAGGTAAGATGGTATGTGCCTTAAAATTCTTGTATTTTTTTTCTAAAAAGTTTGAAAAAGACGTGATAACGCGGGTTAAAGACGTCTTGTTATCAAAAACAGAAGACGCATGTTGCAATATCTGAAAATACCGCCTCAATAAACTATTGATTGCGAATGTCCTTAGTAGCGGTCACGTAAATTTTTAGATTTCATATATGTGTATATTTGCAATAATTCAAAGCGCCATTTAAGGTTAATTTTCTTCAATTTATTTTCATCTCAGGATTTGCCGGTTTAAATTTAATAAGTAATTTTTCATAACACCCTGTATTTTATGAAACGTTTAATGACTCGGTATAACAATTTATCTTGAATTTATATACATTTGAGTTAATTTTGACCTAATTATTTCCCTTTTAGCTTAATGAAAGGCTATGGAAAAACCTTGCATGGTTTCGCCCCTTAGCAAAAAACATACCGCGGTGACAACGTTGCCATATGTCTGAAGACAATGAATGGAGATTTATTTTATTCATTTAAATATTGTAGAAACTGCTCGTTTTTTTATTTGATAACACTATGCATAACAATATATTAAAATTTATTATATTACTGAAGAAGCAGTGACGTGGTTACAGAGGGGGAATTGAACCCTCACCCCACACAACTTCCACGTCCCTTGACATGGCTCTCCTTCTTCCTGTATCTTTTAAATACCCAACAAAGCACAGACTGGCAAAAAATCAAAATGTGTATTTAAAAATATAGGCGCCCACCAAAAGGACTTCGCAGCAAACCGAGAATACAGCTTGTCGTTTCGTTCTGCGGCTACCAAAACTATTTAAAGAATGCAGATGAAATATTATCGATGTTGTCAAATTACTTACCAAAAATCTAGTAGGTTTTATGAAATTTATTATTTATACCTCCTTTGAATACAGAATTTAACCTAATCGTTAAAATGTTAGAAAATATTATTATTCAGACTGAAAAACTGAGAGGTATTTTGAGTTTTAAGTAATATGTTCACACCTGCTTAATTTTAATTGCCGATTGATTTGGACACGCCTCCGCTGATATTCGCCAGACACATGGCACTGCCATGCTCCAGACACGCTTTGATTTTTGACCAGCGACAGCGCGTTGTGGATGTTACACGTACCTATAGTATAATTAATAGGGCAAATAGTAAAAAAATGATTTTCCATATGGAAAAGACGCGTTGTATAAACTTTTAAAAGCCAATGGGTTTTATTTTCGCAAATGCCAAAATAAAGGAAAATTGTTGGTGTGTGGTATGTGGTATTAGGAAATTTGACCTTTTTGAACTTGTAAAATTGCACAAGCCTCGAGGTGATAAAAAAAGCTATGTCATTGACAATATCATAAAACAGGCTGGCCATATTCCCCTTATAACTTCCCCCTACATGTGTGAGCTAAACCCAATTGAGTTGGCATGGGCTCAAGTCAAAAGGTACATACGGAACCTAAACACATCAGGGGATTTCAGTTTAACCAAGCTGAAAGAGGTCTTAAATGAGGCCATAAGGTCAGTTACACCATCTGACTGGGAGAAATTTTGCCAGCATGTTATTAGTATTGAAAATAAATTTTGGGAGACAGATTACATGATGGAAGAAATAGAACCCATCATAATTACACTCGGCAATGATGACATTGAGTCCGACTCTGAAAATAGTGAGTCTGATAGTGAAGACGATAACGACGTAGAGTAGAGATCAATGATTATTTGGTTTTTTTTTGTTATTTTATACCTACTTTATGACGTTGAAATTTGGGAGTTTCTCAGAAATAAATTGTTGCATTCCTGTTTCTCCCAATACTTTTCGTTCTTATTATTTTAACATTTAGTACCTACTTACTCCTTTATATTCACAAAAAAATTAACATTTTAATATTTTTATATTTAATTTTACAATATAAGCACGACCATGGATTGTCCTTGCGGCCTGTTACCTTCCCTTCCCCTTACGGATACCGCGTAGCCGCAGATCCAAACGACAAGCTGTACATAATATACACTATAAATATAAATAGGTGAAAAAATTTAATCATATCATATAATAAATGGAACGTAAAAGTTTAGAGATACGGTCCTGTGCAAATAAACACTTTAAGTTAACCATGATTAATTGATTTGCCAGTAAAGTTAAGCTCTTGGGAAGCTGTGTGTGACCCTTTGAACAACTTAAAGGGTTGTTTGTAATCTTTTAGGGACTTTAAGGAGTTTATATAAGGACTAAATCAACTTTGTGGCAGACGTCTTTTAAGGGATCATGTCATTGTACTCGGAAACGTTGATCTTGGATAATATACGGCCATTATAACTTTGAGTAAACAGAAATTTGATATATAATTGATGCATTTAGGGGTGTACGTTATTACCCTTATATTTATCGGGGGATTTAATTTTATTTAAAAATTCAATGCCCGCAAAAAAGAATGTTCATGTTTCAAGAACATCAGTTTTCTGCCGATAATAAAAATAAGTTTAAATGCTACCGTAGTTTGTTCGTCCAATACACCGACTCAATTTAAGTATACTACCAGTGCCTCCTATAACTCCGGGCCGCGAAGAGTAGTCACTCCGGTATTACTGTCGTGGGACGTTTGCGCCATTTTAGAACTGTCAAATCTCGTTGTCCGCCGGTTACAAATTTTATTTTGCAGTTCATTTTAATGATATTACGAACAGTTATTTATTAAAACATTAACAGGGTGTTTCCTGGGTTTGTGTAGAGGATATTAAAAGTGTTTGTGATAATATACTTCATATATTTCGTCCATAATCGTGTGCTAACCGGATCGGCTCTCTCGTAAGGAAATTCCGCCGTCTGTAACAATTTTTCAGCGTTTTAGTGCTTATTTGCGTTAGAATTTCAGTTGAATACCGCAAAGCCGGTAATTTAAAAAGCAGTGTGTGCTCTTCTAGTTTGTCACATTTTAGAGTTTAAAATTGGATGTATAGGATTACTTACGTAAACTAGTAACAAGGTAAGTTTTTGAACATTCTACATAATGACAAAAACGTGTTGTGTTCCTGGGTGCAAATCGAATTATCCGAGTACAATAAAAGCCGGTGGATCTATGCTATCGACTTTTGGTTTCCCAAAAGATGAAATTTTGAAAAATATTTGGCTAAAAGCTATTCCCCGAGATAGTTGGTCACCTACCCAACATTCTGTAGTTTGTAGTAATTATTTTGCAGAAAGTGATATCATTAGGGAAGAGATTTATAATTTACCAGACGGAACTGTGAAAAGAATTCCAACAAAGACTAGGCTTAAATGTGGTTCATTTCCTTCTATTTTTCCAAATTTACCAAATTTACTAAAAAGTACCTGTGCCAAGAAAATCTCCCGATGAAAGACATAATGAAAATCTAGCTCGTCATAATGAATTAAATGAATCATTTGAAAACTCAGATAAAATTCATAGTTTTCAAGACTTACTTTTAAACTATTTTAAAAAAATTAATATTTGTGAGTCTTGGACAGTAAAAGTAGAAGAAGATAGAAAAATTTATTTTTATATTCTAAATTTAACAGAGGACAGCATTGTAAGTCAAATTTCAATTGATACAAATATGTTTGTTAAGGTATTTATAAATAATACAGAATTAACTTTTAAGAACTTAAATTGGATTTTACCTTTTAATTTGAAACTAACTAGATGGTCCCAACTAGAAAATTTATTAGTTAGATACAAAAATAAAATATCTATCGACAAATCATTCACTTTTTTAATAGAAAGGAGTGTATATTTTTTGAACGAAGCTTATAACAAACTGGTTTCAGAATCAGACATATTGCAGGAGGAGAATGATTCAAAAGACAATAATAATTTAAATTATATGTTACCAATTTTAATTAATCAAGTACAATTACTCATTTTGAAAAAAAAGCGACAAAAGCTGACACTACCCTGACAACAGGGTGTCTATGAAAGATTCTCCTCGATAACAAAAAAAAAAAAACTTTGGGACAAAAGATACTGTTCATACATGTTATGATTTTAAATTCCATTCCATTTTAAACTTCCCACCAAACACCATTTGGCAACAGCGCATCGCTGCTCTGTACACGGCCTGTCTGAAGTTGGCCGTGATACTACTTACAGGGTGGCCAATTAGTGCGACAAAGGTCAATATCTCTTTTACCGCTAGGGATACCGGAAAACTTTTTTCACGAAAGTTATTAAGCGTTAAGGGTGCAAAACATGGTTCAATGAAATGTGTAATATTTCTTAACTTATAATAATTTGAAATAAAATAGTTTTATGTCGGAAAGAGGAATGTTGACAGAAGTCCCCTATGATAACACATATCAATATTCTTATACAGGGTATTTTTTATGGATATGCCAACATTACGAACTTGAAACCTGAGATTCGTAAGTTTTTTAAATGAAACACCCTGCATATGATTACTTTATCTTGTAGATATTTTAATCCTCTCTAATTTTTATTAAGGTCTTCCTATGCCTATCTCAATCAATCTTGGTGGTATATAAAATATCAAACTTGACCAAAATATCAGGGTGTCGGATTTTTGTGTCGGCGAGTTTATGTTTCTTGCAGTAGAATTAAATATTTTCTATTGAAATGGATGCCCAGAATTGTATTTAAATCAAGAAATCTCTCTAATATTTTGTATTAGGGTAGATGGTATTTATTTTAATAATATTAGTAGGTACTTAAAACATGAAATTCCTAATTTAATTAGGCGAAATACTTATTTTAAGCAGTAGTATTTTATAATAAGTACGTATAACAACTAATTTTCTCCCCCCCCCCTCCCCCCCCGCGCTTGTTAATTACCACAATAGAAATACCTAAACTTGAACTTTTGCGAATCTTTTACGAAGCTTAGAACTCTCCAACTATCATAAACATAACTGAGAAGTTGTTAATTCAAGTAAGATAACTAAGCAAGATATCTTACAATAGAAGCATATTTTAATTAAAACGGTAAATTATAATATTTCTGAGGATGATGAAACAATTTACTTAAGAGAAAACTCTTGTTCCGTACTTTGAATCATAATAGGGTTTTAAATTCTTATAGACTGGTGCCGTTATTTGTGTTGCAAACATCGTTAACAGAAAAGAATCATGAATTTCCAATTAGAACAACTAAACATACCAGTAATATAATACATTTTTTCTATTTGGGTTTCATAATGGCTACATTATGAAATGCAAAAAATTGAATAACCAGCCACTTTATGGAACTGAAATTTTATTTTTTTTATGTTGGCAGCAAGTAGGGTTCGAATTTTACGCTTACTTTGATTTCGTTGAAATTAGTTTTCTTGACATTACGGATTCGACAAAAAATTTTTATAGGAAACTTTAAAATACTAACCTTTAACCTTGCAAATAGATCATTTTTACTAGAAATTTATCTGAAATACCTATACTCGGAAATGTATAGGGTGTTATGGAAATGACGTATTATATTTAAATGGGTGACTCCTTTGGTGTCCTAGAGAAGCGCTACATATTTTTTTTTAAATTCGACCATTTTAAAAGTGGGGTTACAAACACTCTTACTCACAGGTCAGTCCGCGCTACTGTACAACATTTCACCCAGAGCCAATGGCAATGTTGCCAAACTTAATGTAAAACTGAAATTCCATATAAAATTATAATATAAATTATTCTCTACCTACTTGTATTTATCTTTATACCTAAAGAGCGAGGAAATCCAGGCACAAGCACAATCAGTTCTTTTTCTTTTTCATGGGAACACTCCTGGAAACACTTTATGTATACACAGTAATAGTGACACAGAACAGATAGTTAGCTTTTGAAAATACAATAATACAGATTATTAGATTTTATTACACGCGAGAAATTTGACGTCCAGAGAAACGCGTCAATAAAAACAATATTCAAAGATTATGTATGGACGGGCAAGATACACTCGTAAACCGAAAAAATAGAGCGGATTGCTGAGAGTGTGTTGGTGATCGACGAGACAGCCGATGTAAGGCGTCAAAAGGTCATTGGCATTTGACCTAGTGACGTACGTGGCTATTACTATTCCATATATTTTTTCGGGTTGTTTAAAACATAGTCCGTCGTAAATGTTCTTCAATTAATTGTACAACAAGATATAACAGAATGGAAAAGTGTTTAAATTATTTTATTTTGTCTAAATAGTTGAAGGTGTACATATGACAACACCGCCAGAATTCCTTGATTGCTTACATGTATCGCAGTGCCACACAGGTATTTTTCTGGTTTGACGTCAGGTCACTTTCATCGCTGAATGAATTGAAAGCGCCATTTATGGCTATTTTTCTTCAATTTGTCTTTATCTCAGGAATTGCCGGTTTAAATATAATACGTCATTTCCATAATACCCTGTATACATATTTATAGTTACTGTAGACATTTCCTGGGAATTAATTGTTATTCCTGTCATATTCTGTGTCGACATAATATTTTGTTCAATAGTATTATTTATTATTTTGCTCAATATTTTGAACTTTGTTCTGCTCGCACCATAACTCAAAGTTTTGCATATTATTTTTAAAGGTTTCTCTAGATTATTTTCTGCAATTTCTCGTATTTCTGACGGAGTTCAACTTTCTTCCTGACTCATTTTTATTAACTTTAATTTTATAATTATTTTTAATTATGACGGGTGGGAAGTAGCTTTGCTGTGTTCAATTGTTTCTATCATGGCATATTTGATACTTGTAACATTTTATGAAATTGTAAAAGTATTGCCAACCCAAAAGAAAATATTAATTCAAATGGAAAAAATCTACTATATTTTTAAAAGTTTTTCAGACTTTAAGACTCAAATAGAAAAAGTATTATAAAATACACTGTCATAAGACAATTAGAGCACTTGTACTTTAGAAAACTCCCCGCTTCGCGTGCTCTAAGATAATGTAATGAAACTTGTATCTTAATATACTATTAAATGTATTTTATCAACTTTGATATCCAACACTAAAACAAAAACTTCATTGCATTAATTTTATTTCTTATGTAGTTCCGCTCTTCGTAGAGCCGTTGAAATATACAGAAATCTGTGTCTACAGTGGCGTGAAACGCGGGGAGGAATTTTTTGTGTGTGTTTATTATAACGGCGTTGGCGTTTTGTTACTATATTTTTCTATCAATTACGTGATGGATCAGATAACAATTAGCATGGTTCGTCATACATTGTGAAGCGCGAAGCGACGTTCGTTCCATTCATCAATAGTTCGTAGTATTACTACTACTACTACTACTACTACTACTACGAACTACTGAATCGCACCAGTGTTGCCAGACGCCGAATAGAGAATTATCGTTTCAACCCTTGAATATTAGCGTACATTATCGTGCCCACCAGCTCTGGCATTGATTTTGCTATTGTATTAGCGCAAATCTCTAAAAAGAAAATAAAGTAATACCACCGATACCCATGGATAATTGACAGTCTCTGTCTTAAAAAAAAATTCAACTCGTAAATCATCTGGCATCCATTAAAATCGCTTAGTTTATGTGGTTAGTTCCTTATATCCAAAATTATCGTACAAAACGCCATTATTGTACATTCACTATCGTATATCGTACACTTTAAGAGCACAAGTCCCTATTCACAAATTGCCCACGAATCACGCATCGCGCTTCACGAATGGCGAATCGACGCATAGTCTGTGGCCACCTTAGACAACCACCTTAAGACCTGACCTACCGTATTTAAAATGAGACATATTCGCAAGTTAAGAGACCTGTATGGTAAATTGTTATCGACAACTTTATGCTCATATCTAGTGACCCCAATGACCCTTCCACCAATACAACACAAAGTTCAAAACGGTCCATTTTGGCGGTGTTTTGTCGCTTCTGTCCCTTTGTGCTGCGCTGTCATAAAGTGGGCGTCCCGCAGAATGGCTTTTTGTTTTGCTCGAGACAGCTAAAATGTTGTAAAGTCGTTAATATCTGACACCGACAGGCCTTATATTAGATTTCTTTTGATTTACTCTCTTTTCCAAATTATCTTTTTTAGAAGTCTCGTGTACTTTTTCCAGCTGTTAAAAAATAGAGGCTAATGATGGCTGAGCTTAAGATTAGATGTTTATATGGAAATAAAGAAAATAATGTCTATGAAATAATAGTTCATATCATCCAGAGGCGGACTGAGAGAGGAGATCACTTTATATGTTTAATATCTATTACACAGAGTGTCAAAAAGTCTGGAGTATTTCAAGAACATCTGAATATTATTATATTTTTTTGAAAATTATCAAATCTATACAGAGTTTCCTTAATGACGTGTTAATATTTCAGATTATGTTCTCTTAGGTCACCAAGCGATCACCCATCCAAGTAGACACCTCGCGTTGTGTCGCTGGAATTCAATCGAAGATATGTTTCCTGTATAAGTTCTCCACCCATTATTTGTTACGAAGATCGAGATCCCAGGTATCCGTTTCATCAGATTTAAGCTTTTTATTCTTTCCTTTTTTCTTTTACAAATGGAAGACGTTGGCCCACCCGCCATCGCCCGGTGAGATACCATTGCATCGGTTTCGGCGGAGTGAAGTTTGCTCCTTGAGTTAACGTTTGCTCATTGAGTTGACGTTTCGTCGCTGTACCGATGTTTTCGGTTACCAGGGTGGGACTCCAAAAATAGCATGATGGAAGCTCCGGGTTTGTTGACAAACCAAAATACTACAGAGGTAAACTCGCCCCCCATTCTCTCATCTCCGGGCGGGGGCTGGTCTTGGGGCTCCATCAAGCGAAGTTCATCAAACAACAACCATTTCCAACAATTTACTGGGTTCCTCTAACAACACTCAACGACGAAATGGTGTTGCACCTGGGAGGAGATATGTCTTGGAATATCCACGTTGTGGCAATCGCCAAGATAGCTTCTCAGAAACTTGGTGTACTCTTCAGAACCAAAAAGTTGTACACACCTCAACAACTTTTGACACTATACAAAGCCCAGATTCGACCATCACTGGAGTACTGCTCTTATGTCTGGAGCTCTGCACCCAAACATACTCTTCGGCTACTTACTGGATTCCATCGAAAGGAGGGCTATTCGTCTGATCGGAGACCACGAGCTAACGAAGAACCTCGACAGCCTAGCACATTTGACTCTCTTTTACAGATATTTTCATGGAAGGGGCTTGGCAGACCTTGCCCTCTTGAGTCTCCGTCCAGAGCGACGAATAGCAGAAATACACGACGAACCACTGCCGCCCATCCATATGTGGTTAAGCTTAGTACTCTTTGAACTTCATTATTTAAGAATTCTTTCATCTGGAGAACTTCATCCTTGTGGAACGACCTTCCCGAGGTCGTTTTTCTCAACGAATATAACCTCCAACGATTCAAAACGAACGTGAATCGCTTCTTGCGCACACACACCACTCCCAGAGTGCTCTAAAGGATTTTTCCTATTGTGCTCGTGTTTTTGATCATAAAGAAAAATAATATATTTTTGTTAATGAAAAATGTAATTAATACTATAGGAAAACGTACAATAGAATCTTTACTATAATATAATTTTACTACCGTATATTTTCCGTATGCAAATTCTCTTAATGCGGTTCTGGACTTGCATTTGTGGACGCATAACATCAACAGTTAATATTAAATGTAAAACTGAGGAAAACCAGTCTCATAAAACTGTCAGAAACTTTAGGGGTCTTAACTAATTTACTTTCGTAAAATTTATGAATGTTTTCGGTAATTTCGGAAGGGGTGCACAGATAATTTAATTCGTTCTATGATGCCAAATTTTCTCTACTAAGGTAACCAATGGAAACGAGGTAAGTTTTAAGTTAACACATTTTTAGCATGTACACTAAACAAAAAAGTTTCTACCAATCAGAATTATGTTTAATTTTTGTTTGTAGGATTGCAATTGTTTGGAATGGATATATAATATAACACTAAAGAAAATTAAAGGAATCGATAAAAACAAGTCAGAAGTAAACAAATAGATGATCGAGCAAATGCCCAGAATCAAAACCGACAATTATCTATTCAACGGTTGCAAATCAGTTAGCAATCGATACCTTTTGGTCTACGAGCACCGAGTTTTTGGTCAGCAGTTACAGATCTTGCTCCTGTGAACAATTTAAACCAAGTATGCATTTCTCTGGTAGTTTGTAACTATTTCTGACTCCTGTTCGAATGAATATAATAGTATACAGGGTGTCCGCTAATTAATGATACATGGAAAAACCACAGACTCCTTACGTAAAAATATTAGGATTTAATTATAATTACCTATATCCGAAAGTTGATATTAACTGAGATACGGGCTGTTAAAGTTAAAACTTAATTTCTGTTTTTCTCTAATTAACTAACGTTCTTTTACAAAATTTGGCAATTATGATTTTGAGGACGAGAAATTGATTTCTTTGTGAAATTTTAATGTACAATGTAGGGGCGCTGCCTGTGGCATTTTTTGTACATTTATAAGGTCTTAACTTTTTTGTGCCTCAGTGGATTTGAGTTTTTAATAAAAATAATACTTTTCTCATATTTATTACGAAAAATTGGTATAAGTTTAGGTCGCCCAGAGTTACCGTTTCGGAGATATTGGCATTTAAATTGTTTAGCGCGCTAGCTCAGGCAAGCAAATAATATGTTGTTACTTCTTAGCAATTAACTTTTACATGATTATTAATGTTCTAGTAATGGTAATTGGGAATAATCAATACAACAATTGGTTTGTTCTTTAACTTACTTTAATTAAAATAACTTTGAGCCTAGAAATTATCGTAATGAAAACACAAACTTACGATAAACTCAAATGTGAAACATTTTCTGTTCCAAAGCATATAATTTTATTTGTTCTCTAATTTGTTAAAATAATAATCGGGCAGGGTGCACTAAACAATTTAAATGCAAATATCTCCGGAACGGTAACTCTGGGCGACTTGAACTTAGTATACCTTTTTTACGTAATAAATATGAGAAAAGTATTATTTTTATTAAAAACTTAAATACACTCAGGCACAAATGTGCGAAAAATGCCGCATACAGCGCCCCCTATATTTTACATTAAAATTTCACAAAGAAATCAATTTATCGTCCTAAAAACATAATTGCCAAATTTGGTAAAAATACATTTTCTCTCAAAGTTATTAGAGAAAAACAGAAATGAAGTTTTAACTTTAACACCCTGTATCTCAGTTAATATCAACTTTCGGATATAGGTAAGTATAATTAAATCCTAATATTTTTACGTAAGGAGTCTGTGGTTTTTCCATGTACCATTAATTAGCGGACACCCTGTATAGTCCCTATTAGTAATGACAGTTATTATTCACAAAGGTGAAATTTGCGGCATGAGCTGCAAGCGATTATCTTAAATAATCGGACTCATCCTTGACCACTCCTTTTCGACTACTTTTTATTGACAAAATTTGCAGATGATTACCGGAAATTCCGTTCGCTTAAATCTGCTTCCGTATAGACACTATATTAAATTTATCAGGCAAGTAAGCAGGCCGTCTCCTTATCTACACTAACAATTATACGGCCAAAATTGTACACCTTGGCATTCCCAGATATTCCCATGAATCCTGTTCTCCTACAGTTCACTGACGTGACTAAACCTTTCGATGACAGCGTTTTGAATTCCTCGTTGATGCAAAATCTGTCTAGCTAGAAACGAAAGTTGTAGTTGAGGAGATATAAAGTCTGTTCGTTTTATGAAGTCCGATATCGGATTAAATCATTAAAGGTTGTTAAACAGTAAGACCGTTAAGTTAACAATACCTTCGCTATACTTGATCGTACCGAACATTCCACTGGTTCACTGTAGTCGGCTGAGCAAAATCAGCGGTTCCAAAACAAAATTATCTTTGAATTATGTACCGCGATAAATAGTTTTATGTAGTTTATTTTTCACTAGTTAGTTTTTTTTATTTATCAAATGAAAAAGATTTTGCGTCAATGAGTTAAAGATGTTCTCAGGTTCTTTTTCCTAGAATTTAGTTATTTAGGGATCATTATAGTTAAATCTATATAATAATCACTATTTTCCAAGAATTAATTAAAATTTGCTCAAGTGCAGGATGGTATGTTCTATTTTAAATAAGTAGTTATGCTTTTTGCTTTTAGTTTCTTTCTCATTATTATGTGTGAATTAATAGCAGTTATAAAGCAAAGTTATGGAAAATGTTCAGCAAGGTAACCCAACGCCTAGAAGGTGTATATCTCCAGGTGAACGCCGGTATTACAAGTGCAACGTTATTTTACTTTAGAAAAAGATAACTCGGGCCCGTTAGTGTCTGCTTTGGCAGTGCAAAAACGAACGTCTGATGCTTGCGGCATTTCAGATAAGACCTTAAGAAGACTTCGAACACAGAGTGAAGAGGAATTGGACAGACCATATAAAAGGGTTCGACGCCATTCTAAAACCTTTGATTTATCACAAGGGATAAAACTATCGATTAGGAATATTGTTTATGATATGTATAAAGCCAAGGAATATGTTACCCTCAAAGCTATTCGTGAAAAGATAACGAAGAAGGAACTTTGCGATATTGGAACTACCAGTTTGTCCATCATTTTAAAAGATCTGGGCTTCAAATACAAAAAAACGAACAACAGAAAAGTGCTTTGCGAGCTGTCCAATAATGTTTCAAAAAGATGGCAATTTTTAAAGGAATATTTAAGAAACAAAAAAATCGGAATTGTCAAGGCAAGTTGTTTTTCTTGACGAAATATAGATATATGCAAACGGAACTTCAACAAAATCGTCTTGGCAGGATGACTCGAAACATTGCTATTCCAGTACTCGTGCCAGTAATGGAAAAAGGTATATAAAAATACATGCTGGCAATGAAGAAGGGTTTGTTTCAAATGCCAGTGCCATATTTTCATCAACAAAAAATACTGATGATTATCACGGCAATATGGATGCTGAAATTTTTGAGTATTGGTTCGAGGAAACACTTTTAAAAAGCTTAGAAAACCCTTCCTTAATTGTTTTAGACAATGCCTCTTACCATACGAGACTCGAAGAGAAATTTCCTACAAGCAGCTGAAAAAAGGAAGAATTAAGAGAGTGGTTGTCAAAGGAAAACATGAACCATGAAGATTTATTTTTAAAAAGTAATCTTTTAAGCAAGTTAAAAAAAAAATTTTGTTTACGAATTAGCTCTCAAATATGGACATCAAGTTTTGAGATTATCGCCCTACCATTGCTATTACAATGCAATTGAATTGATATGGGGTATTAGCAAAAATTATTATGACAAACATGCCTGTAAAGATGTCATTATGCATAGCGATATGAAGTTATGGGAGGAGGCGCTTAGCCAAGTGGGCTAAGAAGAATGGCGGAAATGCATTGAACACTCGGAAAAAATTATTTTTGAATCTTATGAGACAGAACAGGTTATAGACGAAGTAAGGCCGTTAATTATTAGGGATGATGATAATGATTCTGATGAGTCTGAAAGCATGGATAAAATTTCAGATGCAGAGGAAGACTGTTTTTAGTAAAGTACGGGTTTGTTCGTTCGTTCGTTCTACAAGTAGGTACGTTCTATCGCAAGACTACAACATCGGTTCTTTTTAGAACCAAAACTTTATAAAAAAAATAATTCGTAAAACTAATTTGACTAAATACTATAAAAGCTAAAAAATAATTATTTTTCTTTACCTATACTAATTTTTTATTTACATTAAATTATTTTATTTAGAAAATACCTAAAATAGAATTTATTGTTTGAGAGCCCTGCTCGAGAGGTTTTATTGCTTAACGGACTTCATACACCGTACCGACTTTATCGTTGGATTCACAATTTAAAGTGGAGTCATAATCATTAGATATTACTACTATTTAGGAAACAAAAGTTGACGATGGTTGTGATAAAACGAAACGTCTGATTGAAAATATAATTAAATTATCGTAAAGAGGATCAAAGGTGGTTAAATTTGTAAACATGGCAACTCACTAATGCCTAACTCTTATCTAATTTAATCATTTCTATGTCCTATGGTTAAGTGTAGAGTACATTCTTATCCGCGACACCCTGTATATGCCGACACCTTTAATAGAATAATTTCAGTTAAAAATTGTTTTACTCCAAATATTCTACCTTGTTTTCCGTGCTCCCTCGGCAGGGAATTTTGCTGCACTGTACCCGCCACTATACATTCGTTTCCTTAGTCCTGAAGTCCTTCTCGAGTGTCCCCAACCTCGCAGGTCCTCATTTGAATATGTCATCCCGGAATCGTTGCAGGAATTTCTGATTTAGGGGATAAATTAAACATTGTGTGTGTGTGTCATTTTATGAAGACACGATTCAAAAACAGTAAATTAATAATTTTAAAGGATAGGGAATATAATAAAATCCCTTATGCATATCATAATAATAATAATATTAATAACACTTATTTATTTCAAATTACAAGTTACTAGGTAATTACAAACTACAAGGCAACTATAAAGTGAAATGACGTCACAAAAACCAATAACGACAAGAACTCACTGAAGTCAAAAGTCCCAATCAAAAAAGTCTCTCAAGGTATATATGTCAATTAATAACCTCTTTATTGACCATTTCCACACTCTTATATTACTTATCCCTTTAATGTTAATAGGTAATCTATTATATAATTTTACGCACATGTAATATGGGCATCTTTCAGAAATTGTTAAATGGTGACGTGGATACAAAAAATTTAAAGTTCGAGTACCGTAGCTATGCTCATTAAGTTCCTGGAAAATTTCTTTGTTTTTGAATAAGAACATTAAACTCGTAAATGTAAAGTGCATGTATTGTCATTATATTTAGCTTCTAAAAACCGCCTCTACAGGTCTCGAGGTACTGTAATCCCTGCATCAAGGTCACCACTCTTTTTTGCATTACAAATACTCTTTGTACTTCCAAACTACTTCCCCAAAAAAGTATACCGTATCTTAAAATCGACTCTAAATTTGCATGATACAAAGTCTTAATTGTTTGAAAATTAATTAATTTTTACTAAACCAATCGTTAATCTCCCCAAAGGCCACCTCAGCTTCATGAATCAGTTCTGCAAAATCTAAACCACCAACAAGCATGTTGGTATCATCACAATACTTTGTTAAGTAAACATTATTTTCATTTACAGTTAAATCATTTATAAAAATTATAAACAATATAGGCCCCAAAATGCTACCCTGAGCTATCCCCATCAAGTTTTCCCTGAAAGCCGATTTATCTCTATCTATCTGAAAGGTAGGACCGCATCCACCTCTGCGCATTTCCTCTGATGCCGTACTTATTTAATTTATAGAGGAGCAATTCTCTGTCAATGCAGTCATATGCTTTACTAAGATCCAAGAACATCCCTACTGCTAGATTTTTATTTTCAAGGTGTTCCAAAACTATTTTCGTAAACTGAAAAATCGCAGACATGGTCGACCTACCTCCCAGATATCCATGTTTCGTCTTAGCAAAGAGCTGACCCTCTTAGAAAAATTCCAACAGTCTCGAACATATCACCATCTCAAAAACCTTTGAGAAACTCGACAACAAGCTTATGGGTCTGTAATTGTTCATATCTGTTGGACTGCCCTTTTGTATAAAGGCTTAATATTTGCAAATTTAAATTTATCTGGGAAACTTCCAAATTTCATAGAATTGTTAATAATATACGCAAGAATTCCAGCCACATCTTTAATAGACAATTTAACTATGCTAGTTGGGATCTCATCTTCACCACTGCTATATTTATTTTTTAGTTTGCTGGATATTTCTAACAATTCTTTTATACAGGCAGGTTTGAGGTCCTGCCATTTATTTCATTACATATTACCCACATACTTTTGTTTTTATTGTCTATCTTCCCTTAGATCTTTATAAAGGTGATAAAATTCCCCATAGAATCTTCGCTTTGCGATAATAGGATGCACTGATAATCTTGATTTATGTTTGTTATATAGCGTCTAAAATAATAAAATCTTCATCGGAAGAAGATGACAACGCACAGTCCATGTTTATATCTCGATATCGAGAGACAAACTGATCGACAGGCAAGGCAATGAGCTAGGCTCGGTGTGCCGTTGTGGACACTACTGTGTGGTTCTATGGTGCCAGGCTATGAGCGAGGGCGCTGTGCTGTGGACATACACTTAGACTGTCTTAAACGGAGAAAAACTTTTTCTTTCTTCTCGAGTGCACGTTGCACAGTTTGTATGTTGGGACAGTGATTTTATATAGCCCTGAAGATGATCCAAATTAATTGAAAATGTTGTTCTTTACAAGTCCAGTGCCGCTCCCAACAAATTTAACAATACAAATAAGCAATATTGCAATATAAAAGTAATTTATTTACCTGATAAAGCTGATGAACTGTTGAAAAGAATGCAATCGCGCTTTTCCGGGAAAAACATATAAATCTCCCGAATCGGCTGGAAAATGTCCAATATTATGCGATTTAACAGTCCGCCAAAGAACAAACAAGTCTACTAGGGTTGCCAAACGTCATTAAATAATTGTACTACATTAAATATCGTCAAGTACAGAAACTAAAAAAAAAAATGGGGACACCTTCCTATCCTTTTGACTCTATTTTGTAACATAATCCCACGACTTCAACGCCATTAGGCTATTGCTCTGCAACGCATTTGTTTCATCGGGACAAATATTTTTGATACCTTCAAAATAGTCATGGTTGGTTGGTTATTGCCTTTTTGAACCAATCAGGAGACATTCTTAGTGAATACATTTTTTTTTCATGATCAAACACAAGCACTATAGGAAATATCCTTTAGGGCACTATGGGAGTGGTGCGTGTGCGCAAAAAGCGATTTACGTTGGCTTTGAATCGTTGGAGGTTATATTCGTTGGGAAAAACGACCTAGGGAAGATCGTTCCATAAGGATGAAGTCCTCCAAATGAAAGAATGGCCCTCCTTTCGATGGAATCCCGTAGCCGAAGAGTATGCTTGGGTGAGAGCTCCAGATATGAGAGCAGTACTCTAGTGATGGTAGAATCTGGGCTTTGTATAGTGTCAAAAGATGTTGAGGTGTGTACAACTTTTTGCTTCGGAAGAGTACACCAAGTTTCTGATAAGCTATCCTGGCGATTGCCACAACGTGGTCATGACAAGACATATTTTCTAACACATTGACTCCCAGCAAATTAATAGATGAGGCCAATGGGATTGCGTGTCCGGCCATAACTATATCCGGTTCTGTAATATTAACCTTTTTAGAGAAAACTGCTGTCTGGGTTTTTTAGCGTCAAATTCGACTTGGTTACTGTCACCCCAAGCCATACCAAAACACCATACACATACCAAAAAATGCACCTCCTTCTATATGACAGTGCGCGAGCTCACAAAGCAGCCAAAATTCAACCTATTCTCGCGAGTGTAGCCGAATCACTCGCATTACAGTCAATGATAGAAATGTATTCAGATATTTGAGAGCACCTCATTTTGCAAAAAATGATATTGATGCCTGTAGAACTGAGCAAGATATCGGGCATTTATAAATAAGCAAAGTAATCACAATCACATAGTTGCCAGATGAAAATGTGCCTAATTTAATTGTACCAAGAACGGTACAATTCTTTCACGGAACAACATTCAAAATTATGAATAATGCTGCCGTCGCGAATTTTGGATGAAATGCTTGATAAATTTTTCCATGGCCAGGGGAAAATAGGTCACGTTAAGGAAACCATGAAGAAACAGATTTGTAATTATATTTCGACCATCAACTAAGCCAAACGGCTTTGGTGGCTCTGTGACTAAAGCGGAAGTCGTTGAAAATTCTAGGAGGAGAGTTCGTTGGTTCAAACCCCACCTACCGCATCTACTCGGTGCGTATACATTTAAGAGGTCCGCCATATGAAATTTTTATTAAATCATATTATTTAAAAGTTATTTAAGAAGAGAAGTAATTAAATGGTTTGCAGTTATTAAAATTGGTTCGCAGCAAAAATTAGCCATTAAATCATTTGATCAGCATAAGAAGATTTTGCTTGCAAGAAATAAAAATCGGGCTGCAACACTTGTTCTGCAAAAAATGATACAAACTGTCAACAATTTAACCGATATGAGTCCGCAAGATTTTACAATTGGCCGGTAGAAAAAAACATGCCTAGAAGCAGTTTACTTCGGAGGTTTGCATATTAAAAGAATGGTTGGTTATCAATACAATCAATTGGATTGCGTTTGTTTTGAATAATCGGCAAAGTTTGTTATTGTGGGTAGAGCGAAATCAGTCCCGTGATACGAGTAGCTAATTGCGTGCGTGTGTTTTCATTCGGTGTAGCAGTCAAGGCCCAAAAGGTAGCAGGGGCGGGTTTTCACTTGTTTTGCCAGGGCACTGTCAATTTATGTCACTTTTTTGTGTTTTTTTGCCGAATACAAAAAGGTGTAGCGGGGGCGGGTTTTCACTTTTTTTCCCAGACCACTGTCACTATTTCACGTTTTATTTCTTTTTGTTTTGATGACCAAGATTAAATATTTTGCTTACATGCGGTGATTGCTTTCCAATATCTGATTAAAAGTGGATCGCTCATAGCAACTTATATATTTAATTTGCTTATCAAAATAATTTAGAACACTCTAGTACAGGGGTCGGCAACCTTTTGAGACAGAAGAGCCAAAAGTTAAAATTTATACAATTTCTTAGTTTTTAAAAAGCCACTAACGGCCTCAATTTGATATCGAAAGAGACACAACTTGACATCGAAAGAGCCGTATGCGGTTCGCAAGCCGTAGGTTGCCAACCCCTGGTCACAGACAAAGCACTGGTGAAGACGCCAAATTGTCTTGCGTGGAAAACGAATTAAAACCTACATAGAAACATCCGACGACGGCGTTATTCGAGAGCTTCCGACGGCCTGACGACAGTAACGACGCGTGGCACGGGGGAGGGGTGCTGTGAAAAGTGAGTACAAGTGGCTGAAAGATAGAATCGGTGCCTAATCTTCGTTAATCAATTCAGAACGAATTTTTAATGTTTTTTTTTCGATAAAATAAATAATATTTGCATATGGAACTAAAGATCCGCAGCTTCACTTCCAAAGAGCGAGCCGCAGGTTGCCGACTCCTGCTCTAGTATGACATTAATTACTGACCGTTTCAGACATGCTTGCTGTCCATAAGCTGCTAGCCATTTTGGCTGACCGATTACATTTTTCTGTTCGCAAAAATAAGAATATTTTGCTAATCAGTTAAATGATCCATCCATTTAAGAAAAAAACTTCCAGAGGCGTCCCTTAGGGTGGCATATCTCGGCAGGGAGGGCCTCTAGGAAAAAACATTATAGGAACTTATTATCTTATATTTTAATGTTCTACCTGAAACCGAGAGATTTCCCACATTTTCCCGGATACCCTGTATAATTTATCCCGAGATTTGAGGACTTAATCCCGGGATTTTAGAGATTGATTCTTCATCGAGATCATCCATACTATAGAATTTGGCCGGAGGCCGTTCTCCGCAATACTGGTAACTTAATCAAAATAAAGTTTAAATTTTGAATTTAAACTAATTCGTGCACCATCCGCCTCAAAGTGATAAATATTATTCCTTGTGGACGGCCGGACTGTTTGTGGTTAATTAAGCAACGTCTCGGTTGAAACGCCTCGGGCCTCCAATAAATTTCTAGAGGTTAGTTATATGCAATCCTGGTAAAGTTCCTGCTATCTTACATGGTTGCGAAAACACGTAATTGATCCAGAGAATTTAATTAAAACAACAACTTTACCCGTAGGAAGTACGGCATGCTGCCGTTAGCACTTGAGGTGCTGGAAGTGCTTTCAAAGGGACAATAAAGAAGCTTTGGAGCAAAACCGAATACAACGTGTCCAAGATAAGGAGGGCCAGTACAGGGATCTCGAAAACCGTAAGAGATACGAAGTCGGTTAAATGGAGGTAAAGTTGCGCATTTACGTGCCTAATAATATGCCGTTTAGGAAGTTTTAAAATTCCGAGTAGTTCCGGAGATATACGTAAAAAAACGAAATTCTGAAAAATCGTTTTATTGTTTTCCTGGGTTTTTTTGAGATCGAATTCTAAAGTAAAATGCACTTTTTCATTGCCACTTTTTCCGCTCTATCTAACAGCGTTAGTTGATTTGTAATCCGACGAGTCGTCTTCGAAGGGCCATTATCAACTTTCTTTGTTTTAAATACGATCCTGTTTTTTGATATTGGAATTTGATAGCTGGTTTTCTTCCGAATATAACGATGTATGAGACATTGTGGATTAATGACGTTTCAAGGGTTTCTTGAACAACATCAGGAAATTTTGGGATACTTGGACATACTTTCATTCGGCGAAGTCCATTGGCTCTGCCACGCATACGCGATTGGTTGCCAGTCTGCCTTCAGAGAGATTTTGCACCGTACTTTTTCGCCTCCCAAATACATAAAAATTTTTTTTTGTGCGTTTAAAGGGGGGTATTCGAACTTTGTATGAAAACAGCCTGTCCGCGTCCGCCCAAAAGAGGTTGATTTTCATGGAATTTCATATACCTAGTTCCGGACTATGAAAAAATGTCCGCTTATTAGAGGTGTCCGTTATGAGAGGTTTCGTTGTATATTGTTGAGATTTCTCGCCAGTCTCTGCCACGAGGGTTTTCGGGTTACATAGAAGGTGACTTGTCTCGCTAATTAATTCAAAGTACCATTTATGATTATTTTGCTTCAATTTATATTCAGTTCTGGGTTTGCGTGCTTAAACATTTCCGTAACACCCTGTATGTATATTCACGCAAAATTTTGTAAAATTGTCCTAGGATCTATAAGAAATATCTAAATAAACCCGGCGACCCAGCTTCGATCGGTGCGGTTGCATCGATCAAACGACCGCGACCGCATTTTATTTCGGCTCTGGGCGTAGCTGCAGTTAACATGCACCTGCAGTTCGCAGTTCCTGTGAACTTCCCCGCTGATGCTAGCGTGAATGCCATTAATTCCCTTACTTCTAACCAATATTCGACAAGTAACTTTGTTCCAAAAATTAATTTATTCGGTTGAGTATTGAGCTGAAAACTTAGTTACAACCAATGGGATTATAATTTCTTATCTATGGAACTTATTCGCCCAATTAATTTTAAAAAGTGTAACAAAATGTTTATTTATGTTTGTCTGCCTGCATGAAGTTGCGACGCGTAATTTGCTACTCAAAAAATCGATTAGCACTGTTGTTAGTCTAGTACTGGATGAGAGCTTCTTAGATCAGGTTATATTTTCCTTATAGTACTAAGGTCAAAACCCTTTTTGGTGGTGGTTTCAGTCAGCAACAATGTAGGTCACTGGAGTAAACTATGGTGATGCCAGATCACTCCGAGTGCTTCGCTCTGGCTTGGATAACCGCCTCGCGCATGTTTATATATTTAACCTTAGGTATCGTTGCTTCAGTATGTTTCGATACTCGGTGTTGGGATGACGTTGCCGAGGGTTTCACCCGCTTGATGTATACGAATTTTAAACGTTATGTTAGTTGTAGCATTACCCGATTTTTTTTCTGTTATGAAATAATTCATAATAATAAATGTTGTGATGTGATTTGAATTTGTCTGATATTATTTACTGTTGGTTCTGTTGCAAGACATACTTTTTGTGTTTTATTTTTTTTTGGAATTTAATTATAAATCGGATTATTTTAAAATAAGATCGAAGGTAAGAGAGTATGTACCATAAATTTGTAGTTTTTTTCTCTAAAGAGTTTGAAAAAGAAGTGATAACGCGGGTCAAAGATGTCTTGTTGTCAAAAACTGAACACGTGCGTTTACAATTCTATGTTACAATATTACAACACCGCCTACAATGCGCTGACCTTTTTTGAGACTTAAGACTGCCCCAATAAATTATTGATTTCGAACATCGTCAGTAGCGGCCACGTAAATTTTCAAATTTCGCTTCATAATTCAAAACGCCATTTATGATTATTTTCCTTCAATTTATTTTCATCTCAGGATTTACCCGTTTAAATATAATAAGTCATCTCCACAACACCCTGTATATGGCGTTAATTTGAAAGCTTTCCATCCTTAATATTTGGCTTCTAGAAAATAATATGAAAGACATGTCAATTTTATTGATAAGAAAGATACAAATAAAGAATATTTGCCATCGCTGTATAACTCGGAGGGGTAGATGTTACCCTTAAAATCTTAAATGGGAAGGGGCACATAATTCGAAAAGGCATTTAAATATGTATCCAATAATACCACAATTTGTAATTTTTTGAGTTATACTTTCGCGTTCGAAATGGAAGTAACTAGAACCTTTTTTAGACCGTGTCCTTGCCCCTGGTAAAGAATTGGAGAGGATGCGACCCGAAGTGACTGCCTATGGGCCCCTAAACATTTTACTCAATGAGGAGTTGATGATTTTTAAAACATAACCTAAAAACCATAGATGTCTTGGAAACTACTCAATAATGTAGATATTATTGGAAAGAGATTTATACGACCTTTTAAATGATGTGCCACTAACCCCTCTTCCTATTTAGGATTTAAGGGCACATCAAACAAATATTTGATGATTACAACCGTCATAAAGATAGCAGGGTTAGTTGGGATTTCTTGCCTTTTAAGCAAGTACTTAACCTTTTAAACATAGCTTCGATAAAATAAAGTGGTATTTAAGAAACCAAGAAAGTGGCGGAAAATCCAAAAGAAATCACTATAACATGACTACAGATGAAAATTGAATTGGCCATCGGTAAAATGTTAAAAAAATAATAGACACAAAACAAAATATAAAGGTCAAGGATTAATTTCAAAATGGACTTAATGAAAAAACTGTTCTGGTTTCAAAAACAATTATAAAATCATAATATCCTTTATAAAGAATTCGTTTGGAGGTATACAACAACCGTTTAATATGATGTTGTTATTGTTATTGAACGTCGACACAAAGAATGTGTTTCCAAAAAAATATTAATCCAACGTAACCGCATTTTGACCCATTGTCTTCCGTTAATCTGTTATTAATTAACTTAAGTTAATTAAGTTTAACAATTGTAATTCATAAACTTCCTTAAGAGGGCTCCTTATAGTACGGCAGCCCCTTACCAGGATTTCACTGATCACGATCACGACCAAGTTTTTTGAGTTTTTTTGGTGATTTAATAAGGACTTGAGAAGGAAATTAACAAGAACGAACATTGGCAACGTTGCGAAATCATTGAGAATGATCTTTAGATATGTAAAAAAGTGGTCGTAATAGTTATCGCGCCTCGTCCGTTCTTTTTATTATTTGAGTGATTTAGAGTGATGTTTTGAGGAGATGAAAATAGTAACTGACATTTTCCGTGCGGTGAATAGTTTTTCACGCCTCGTCCATTTTACTTGTCGGATGTTATTTTTCGTTATTCGTGACCGAAAAAAAATGAGAACGGACATTTTCATTGACGCGCAACCGCAGTGTTGGATCTTAGGTATGTCATTTTTTTTAACGCTGTTCGAGTTATCGTGCCTCGTCCGTTTTCAAGCAGAAAAATATGAATTGACATTTTTACATACGCATTTTTTAGCAAAACCGTTTTGAGTCAACACAGCACGTGTATCAATAATAATGCAATATGGGGACATAGCTGATGCTGAGTTGTTATAGATAACCAAGCCACATAGCAAGCCACACGGCCGCGCCGTTTACCGCGATCATGATTTATAGAGATACGAGATCCGACTCCGCTGCCCTCCCTGCAGCTGCGCAACACGAAAAATGTCCGTTCGACTCGATTTACTATTTTTTAGAGTGTTATCAACAATTAAAAAAAAATTGACCCGGGCGCTGTAACTTTTTGATACCTCTTTTCTTTACATCTTTTATTTGAACTATGGCATTTTTTCAACACTCAAATCGTCCGTTGTCGATGAATTCACGTTTTTTTTTATATTTTTAATATGATTTCATCAAGAACGGACAAGTTGTATTAAAAAAAAACGATCTGCTTTCTTACTGACTGAAATCACTCTGACGGGTAAGCGCAGCGTTGCCGAAATGTTTCGCTCGAGTAAAACTTTCTTAATTTTTAATAATCTAGCGATTAGTCATTGACTAGATGAAGGCGTGATACCAGGACATTTTGGTAACGGACTGCCTATTAGTACCTTATTTATTCGTTAACGTGCACAAATAAAAATTACAAACGTGACCGCACCTGTCAGAATTCTACATTCTTAAATGGGATTGACCACAGTACACACAATATCAACGAAATAGCTGATTGGTGTTTAAATCTATACAAAGTTTGCACTTGATCTTGCAACCTATGACCTCTTTATGGATCGAACATACACGAACAAACTGGATCAAGTTTGAACTTGATCTTGAACCTATAGCAGCTTTATGGATTGTAATGAATCGAGACGTTACATATATGCGCGTAATTTAACCGATTGGTTTGCAGTTTGAGTTTTTTGTTTGTTGTAATTTGGGGTTAGAAACTAGCAAACCCTATAAATTGGAATACTGTGTGTTTAGGTAATTTATCAGGATATTTGGACAGGTGATTTATCATGTTAAAATCATGGAGGTAAGTCTTATACCAAGAAATTATTACTTCTTTTTTGCTTCCATTTGAAAAATTGATTTTACTGTTCAATATAGTCCGACACCGCTAAGGCGGCACCGTTCCAGTTATTTTACGACTATCCGTCGTCGGCTTTTTTATATCTGCTCGCAAAAAATAATATATAATAGCTCAGCTCCACGTAAACGCCAACCGGAGCCCTCTTAATATTATTTATTTAATTGATGCTAATAAATTCACATGACGTAGATAATTGATTATTTATTTTTATTAGGGAATCTATGGGTAAGAATAATTCTGCAAAAGACGTAGTACATAGTAGACGCAGTAGCAATAGATACTCGTCCAGCTCATCGAATTTTAAAAAATCAGTTCTAGTTTCTTCGGGCTTTTTTCGTCAAAAAAGCCCAAAAAATAAAATAAAATACTTTGTTACCCCCCTCCCTATACAGGGTGCTCGGATCATATATTATGATAGCAAGAGAGGTGATTCTACATGTTAAAACAAAGGTAATTAGCCATACAAAAAATAATCGAAAACTCAATGCTTTTGCTGCCAACAAAAGCTGTAATTCCAGTCATGCGCCTAAACGGTATGGTTTATCGATTCGAATAAAGAATACCATTTTTAATAAGTATTCTTTCGTCTTTCAATTGACATATCCATTTTTCCAATAGCTGCTAAAACAAAATTATGGATTTGTACATTTAAAAAAGTCTGGCATCTATCTACACCACACACTCCATGTGGTGTCCACATGACCTGAAACCTAAAGCCTATTGTGTCTCTGTTTTCATTGGTACATTCGTAATTTTTTCAGGTTTTTTTTTTATGATCAAACACAAGCACTATAGGAAAAATCCTTTAGAGCACTCTGGGAGTGGTGCATGTGCGCAAAAAGCGATTCACGTTGGTTTTGAATCGTTGGAGGTTATATTCGTTGGGAAAAACGACCTCGGGAAGGTCGTTTCATAAGAATGAAGTCCTCCAGATGAAGAATTCTTAAATAATGAAGTTCGAGGAATACTAAGCTTAACCACATATGGATGGGAAGCAGTGGTTCGTCGTGTATTTCTGCCATTCGCCGCTTTGGGCGTAAGCCGAGCACTTTCCATGAAAATATCTGTAAGAGAGAGTCAAATCCCTCCCCAACTTGTCTTCGATGTTCTAGGCCAGGGATGGCGAACCGGTTTTGATGTCACAATAAAATTTCATTGGAAATATTAGCGTGGTGAAATTAAATAAACAAATAAAAGCAATTCTTCTTTAAGCAATTTTTTATTAATCAATGTTTTACAAAAAGCAATATATGCTATATGCAAGAAACAAAATTCACGTTAAAACAATTGATTCTAATGTGATTTTTGTTGCTGTACACAAGATGATAAAGATTTAATATCTGGTTCATATTTAGTTAATTTCAACAGTACGCATGCAGAGAGAAAACTGAAAATAGAGATACACATGCCCACGTCGATGAAAATATTGATAAAATTGCCTTTGCTAATATTTTTAAACGATTAAACGTGTCAGGAATTGTATTCCATGTAGTTAGAATTTCATCTTCTGCAATTTTATTTATTTTATCCAATAATCGATTACTTTCAATAATTTCTAAATCATAGTGCGGTCTCAGTGACCGCAGCTGATATTCATTCCTATATATCTTATCCCCACATTAATGTAACTCATCCATATTTTCGGTACCTTCAAGTGGCCACATGTTCAGTATATTGCAGAAAATTGGAAGTTGTACTTGTATTGGTTTGCAATTAAAAGACGGCTCAAGTTACGATGCGGTCACAGGGACCGCACTACGGTGTTTGTGTTAGTATTTCGGTTGTGCGTTTTCAATAGTTAGTGACTTCTATTTGGAATTTTTCTGACTGATTTGTGTCTTAATTAACTATTAATGATGAGTGAGAATCCAACCACATCCAAAAGAGTTCGGTATGGTGATCCAGACTTTGAAAGCACTTTACTATAAAGGGATGAAGAGGTGGAAGATGATGGAGACATTAGTGATCAAGAGGATGTTTATGAGGACTATTATGAAGAAATTGAACATAATACAGACTCGGAGATTGAACTTAGTGATCGGGAGGAAACAGAGAAAATGAGTGAACCTACTTGTTGGGGTTTGGGAATGCGCATCTAAATTTTGTAAAAGTTGTAGTCATAATATTTGACTATTTTGCCCATTGTAGTTTCTTGCTTCTTTAATTTTAAAACACAAACTAATTAGTTTTTTTTTGAAGAATAACATGTTTATTTTTAGAATTTGTTACCAATTTCAGTTCAAATAATGTTTACCGTTAATAAAAAAAAAATTGCCGTTCTTATACAATATTTAATAAATTTATGATACTCTTCATATTTTTTAAAGTTCTTACTGGAAAAATAAATTTAGAGTCAAAATTTAAATCTTGAGTTTTATTTTGGGGTACCTTAATCCCATAAAATTGTTTACAGGGAGTTAAACACTTATTTTTTAAAAATGAAGGCTCTTAAAGATTTGCGGTCACCGAGACCGCACCACGGCGACGACGTTAGTGTTCTTGCATTACGGCGGTTAAGGGTTAAATCAACAAATTTTTGGTTCCATATAGTACTTGACTGAAATTCAACTAATTTCATTTCTAATTCATTAAAATTTAACCACTCAAGGACTTTTAAATTTAATTTTTCAAATGGTATTGTATCAGGATATAAAAAGTATTTTAAAGTTTCTTCAAATTCTTTAAACTGCGTAAATCTTGCAGAAAATTCCTAAATCAGGGATTGAATTACCATTGAAAACTCTTTCTTAATGACTCTTTATTTGGCTTTTTGTGACATTCACTTTCAGAATTTTTTTTTTTTATTATTCAGAAAATATTTATATGAATTTGAAAGAATATCACGATTAAAAATCTGTAACTTGACTTCGAACGCTTTGATTAAGTCAAACATTATAATGACTGTTTTATTAACACCTTGTAGTTTTATATTTAATTCATTTAAGTGAGCATAAATCAGTGAAAAAATATAACTTTGCTAGCCATTCTGCATCCAATAATTGATTGTATTGGTCAATAATGTTCTCATTATTTAGAAATAATCTCATTTCCTCCAAACAATGTACAAATCTTTGCAAAACATTTCCGCGGCTTAACCAGCTTATAAAAAAATAATTTTGTTTTTGTGCGTGCCATCAAAATTTTCAAACGTGCCACTTGTGGCACGCGTGCCATTGGTTCGCCATCCCTGTTCTAGGCTGTCGAGGTTCTTCGTCAGCTCGTGGTCTCCAATCAGACGAATGGAACTCCTTTCGATGGAATCCAGTAGCCGAAGAGTATGTTTGGGTACAGCGCTCCAGACATGAGAGCACACACCAAGTTTCTGAGAAGCTATCTTTTTGGATTAGGTATCCGGAAGTGATCTGCATCTTAACATGTTAAGGTTCGTACCAGCCCGGTGAGACCGCTTATGGCGGGGATCGAGGCATATAAGTAGGCCGTGCAAGTGACATCACAGCCAGGCGGGTTACTCCATACGTCTATCCTTCTGTGTCAATCTTCTGTGTCAATATCAGACTTACGTAGCTATATCTGAAAGTCAAAAACTTTAGTGTATTTATTCGGGTTTGTTCGATTTGATCTAGGCTATATTTGTCTCCCTATCTGAAGCGGGGAAGGCTGATGCTGACATAGACAGACATAGAATGCGAGCAGCACACGTTCTTAAATAATTTCACAACCGAAAATTCTTCGTCTGGAATGGAATAAAATCAAGTAACATATGATTTATAATGTGATTGAAAATGGTGGAGGAAGCGTCATTAAATTCTAATATAATTTTTAATTTTCTATTCCATTCGCGAAAACGGACCTTTTCGTTTTGTTGCAGGTAAGTAATTTTTTATTGAAATATTTTTTTACTAATTTTTATTCGTTATTGTTATTTTACATTATAAAATTATCCCATTATGTCTCAAACTTGTCACGCAAACTAGCAACAAACACATTTTTAAAGAATTTTACTTATATTTTACAATCTACAAGTCAAAAGCTACAACATAATATTTAAAGCTTAGTTATATTAACCCGTAGTCAGAATTTTGATCTGGAATATATTATTATAATAATTCTTTCTTTTCATAGTTTAATTGAGAATCCCGTAATGACTGGACATTAAAGAGGACTTCGATCACTTATGTTGCCAGGAGTATGCTACGAAACAAACAAATTGGAAGCCCATAATCATAATGATGGTGTATATATTTACTTGGTTAGGAGCTGTACATATAGTATTGTATTTACCTTGATTTGTTTGAAGTTGAAGATGGTAAAATATTTTATGTAAATTATGATTTATTTCCTTTTTTTTTATAAAACTAATTACAACCTTCAATCTCTGAATTCTTTATTTCTAGTTTCGTTACTAGTTCAATAATAATATAAAAGTATGTAAGGACAATTTTAAAGCGATATTTACAGCTGAAAACCTATGTCAAAATCCTAATATTTGATTTTCTCTACTTAGTAAATCAAATGAAAGGGTTTTGATGTTTTCTTTGCTTAAATATCACTTAAGTTAAATATGGACAGTATAAAAGTTGGGACAAAAAATGACATTTAAATAGCACGTGCGCGCCAGGCATAATGGATGCCGCCGTATCATGCCTGCTTCGATTATTTAACACGGCAGTTTGTCTTCTTCCTGGTTATAAGTATTCGTTGGTTCGTACATTACCCAGTGCCTGGCGCCCAGGATAAGATATCATCAATTAAAAATTGCCTTACAAAGCTCATTCAACATTCAAAAAAGAAATAGACACCATCCAGTAATTAACAATAAATCTTTGAGACGTCCGACCTTTATCAGTGGACCATCCTGCGGCGCGTATCAAAATCAAGCAGGAGCGAGCGCCGCGTCGCGATACGCCGGCCGCGGCAGTCTCAGGACGCGCGTCGTGCCACCAGCTCATCCTGCTGTACTATATTCGAACGTTTCAAGATAATCACGCAGGCTGCATATTCGCCACTTTTTAACAAATTTTTTTGGCGGGTGTTTTAAATTTGAACAAATTAAAAATATTCCGAAAAACTTGTAGATAGAAAATTATTTAACGCAGTTCAGTGTTATCTTCGTAGTGTTTGACAGTGATTGGTGATTGTTGAGTGAACGATTAACGCCGCTACATGTTGATTTCGTTTGTTGTTATTGGTGACTCTTAATTAGCTGATAGAAAGCACAGTCGGGGAGATAATTAATGTAAGGTTAGTATTTGGGACTCAAATTAATAACAGCAACTGAGCGTCGATTGTCGTTGAAATCGTCACGACCATTATTAGGTTTAACGTTTTATGGCTTCCTTTTATAAAGTTTGAATATTGTGTCTATTTATAATCTATGCCCGGCCGCAAGGTTTTAAATAAAATATGGGCCCGCAAAGGATAAATGCCGGCGTCCCAGGATATTTTAAGACGACCAGTTTTTTTACCCTATTAGCTCTTATCCAGTGGCATTGTTCCGTATATTTCCTGGAACACCTGAAATTTATGTTTTTTATTTCAAACAAAAATCTACTCGAAATCATATTTGTATTTTGTTACCGAACAAACCCGACACTCTCTTTGCAGGTTCGTTCGTGGATTCGTACTCGACGACCGCGGCTAAGCGGTTCGAGCTAGGTTGATTTTTGTGGTATAAATCATGGAGTTTATCAAATAACGTCTATGGCCGGACACGCAATCCCACTGGCTTCATCTATTAATTTGCTGGGCGTCAATCTGGGAGGAAATAGGTCTTGGCGATTGCCACAACGTGGTCATCGTTGTGGCAATCGCCAAGATAGCTTCTCAAAAGCTTGGGGTACTCTTGGTCTCTCCCGAACCAGAAAGTTGTACACACCTCAACAACTTGTGACACTATATAAAGCCCAGATTCGACCATCACTAGAGTACTGCTCTCATGTCTGGAGCTCTGCACCCAAACATACTCTTCGGCTACTGGATTCCATCGAAAGGAGGGCTATTCGTCTGATCGGAGACCACAAGCTGACGAAGAGCCTCGACAGCCTAGGACATCGAAGACAGGTTGGGGATTTGACTCTCTTTTACAGATATTTTCATGGAAGTTGCTCGGCTGACCTTGCCCTCTTAATTCCGCCCAGAGCGATGAATAGCAGAAATACACGACGAACCACTGCCGCCCATCCATATGTAGTTAAGCTTAGTACTCCTCGAATTTCATTATTTAAGAATTCTTTCATCTGGAGGACTTCATCCTTGTGGAACAACCTTCCCGGGGTCGTTTTTCCTAACGAATATAACCTCCAACGATTCAAAACCAACGTGAATCGCTTTTTGCACACACGCACCACTCCCAGAGTGCCCTAAAGGATTTTTCCTATAGTGCTTGTGTTTGATCATAAAAAAAAAGAAAAATCAGATTGTGTGGGACTACTAAGAGATGGCGCTGCGCGCTGTATTTTGTCGACTATCGTCGATAGTACGGCGTTAAGTTAAAGTCCTCTCTGATGATGAGTATGTACACCTACCCTGTACTGACGAGAACAAATAAGTTCGAAACCGGTCTGCAGGTGGTTGCATCCTATCAATGGAGAAGGCTTCCTTTTCTTGGTAGTACCATTCAATCTGAAATAGTATTTTAAAGTGCTACTGTGTAGACAAAAATACGCCCTTATTGTATAAGGATCATCGGGTGGTCTGGGAAATAATAATTTTTCCATATTGGTGTTTGATATTAATACCACCTGACAAGCATAGACTTTTCATTTCTTAAATACATGGAGTTGCTGTCCAGCGTCATGACAGAGATAGGGTAGAGTGCGAAATTTATCATTCCTCATTAATACTCCGGTATCCAGCCAGGCCAGATGGGAGTACTGTACATACTCCCTAAACGGTAGGTCATCCCATGGTGTGTGGAACCAAACACTGATATTCCTTGAAGGAAGGCATCGTATAACGGAGGATCACGGTTTAAATCCCACGTTAAGCTGTGGATTTTTCCTGTCAACGAATTTGTATAGTACTATATAGTAAAAGTTTTTTTTAAATTCTAGTTTGCGACACCTTCGTCTACTTTCCCATATTCTTTTGACGGATGGTTACTCTTGAGGGGCATAAAAATGGTTTCTTTACAGATAATTGCCAAAATAACTAAAATAATTAAGTTTTCTTCTTATCGACTAAAAATTTACACGTTAAAATCGTTCAATTTTGACGGAAAATTGAAAAATAAAAATAGATTTTTATTAGAAATTTTAATTCTTTCCGTAAAGGAAACTCCCCAGAGTTTAGTGCGAGTTAAAAGAAACATTTACAAGAATATCGAGGAACCAAATTAATAATTTCAAAAAATATACAGGGGGTTCTGAATGTAGAAAATTATTTTTTACTTATGATAGAAGAAAGTATCTTTCGTTTTAAGAATACGTCGATTTTATGGGTCAGAAGGATGATGCCTTTAAAGAATAATCGCAGGCTCCGTGGTTTAACTCCCTGGGAGTGGTAGATGTTACCCATAAAATCTTAAATTAGAAGGGAATCATCATGGTTTTTAGGTTTTTATTTAAAAAAACATTATTGTGTTGACTCTTCTTGTAGTAGAATGATTAGGGATCGGTAGGTGGTCACTCCGAGTGATACACTAACCAATTATTTACCAGGGACCAAGTCACCGCTTAAAAAGTCTAATTACGTCAATTTTTTGGGGTCTTCCTAATTTTTAATATTATTTACCAGAAGCAAGACATTACGGGTGAGAAGTTGTCATGTTGACACCCTATATATATGTAATTATAAAACTTTTTTTTAAATAGCTGTAAGAGTAACAGGGTGTCCAATTTTCGATACTTTTATAGGGTATCTCCGTAACTGTTAGTGCTATCAAAAAAGTAATGTAGGTGTCATGTACTCTTTTTGGACCAAACTTAAAATGATAAAATCAAAATTTTAATAATTTGAGCTCGTTTAAGAGATACGGGGGAATATCAAAAAATTTACAATTTCAAAATTACCCTATATTTTCTTAGTTAAAAGAGATATGGAAAAATGTTTTATACAGAAGTTTCTTTATATTGATTGTTGAATAATCTGCCGTTTTCAGAATAAGTATACGGGGTCAGTTATCGGGCCTATCATCTTTTTTTTAAATGGAACACCCTGTATATTTTAATCTAAAAATATACTATTTTAAATTCTCCTTTCAAATATATAACACACCATGGATGATATTGGTTTCCTAGGCGATTTATTAAACTTTATTATTTTATACCAAAGTAGGCCATGAAACAAAAACTAGTATCCTAGAGACAATTACGTTGATATTCTAGTTGTGTGTGTCTAGTAACATTTAACGTCAATTTCATTTTTTACATATTCATTTGTGAAAAATACTTATCAACATTTTGAAAAATTTGATGATATCTATCATCCATGGTGTGTTATAAATTTGAAAAGATAGTTTAAAATGCCATATTTTTAGATTAAAGTATCCAGGGTGTTCCAGTTAAAAAAGTGAGGTTAGGTTCGATAACTTTCTTAGCTGACCCCATATTTATACTTATTCTGAAAACGGTAGATTATTCAACAATCAATATAAACAAACTTCTGTATAAAACTTTTTTTGTATCTCTTTTAGCTAACAAAACATAGGGTAATTTAGAAATTGTCAATTTGTTGATTTTCCCCCAAAATTTTCGAATTTTGATTTTACCATTTTAAACTTGACCCAAAAAGAGCACATGATACCTACATTACTTTTTTGAGAGAACTAACAATAACGGAGATACCCTATAAAAAGTATCGAAAATGGGACACCCTGTACAGGGTGGATTTCACGTAAAGTTGAGTCGCGTTGCACGAAGTTGATGAGAACTTCCTTACGTAAGCCCAATAAAATTTACTTTTTACTTGTCACTTTTTTTTCGTAACTTAGGCGAGTTTTCCTATAAAAAAAAACCAATAAAAATGTAAGTAAAACAGGTGCGTTATAAATTAGTTCACTATACATTTTCCATCGCAAAATGCCCGTTAAATTACATTTTACGATTGGGTATTACAATAAAACAAGAAATGCATCGTTTCGACTTTATTTGATGTTCTGCAATTTTATAACAAACTGCATTTAAATAAAAACAATATGAGGTAATTTCCTACAAGTTCTTTTCGTATTTTTAGACTTATGTGCGGTCATGAAGTGCATCTAATGAAAACCAACCTGTTTATATTTTTTTATTTGTTCAATTTGTTCAAATTTATTTATTTATTTTTTCCTCTTCTTGAATCATTTTCATTGCTACAATAGTTATAATCGTAACAAGTGCGAAAAGTGATTTTCCGCGTATCTCACTTTGTACCGAAATGAAAGATTCCGGTGTCAAATCTGTCATGACTCATGGTTTTAATCTACAGGGTGATTATGAAAATACTCCGTTTTTAACTATGCGTTAACTTATCAAAAAGGTCAAAACTGATCTTGCTAGAGATTTCTACGATAAGTTTAGTGGCGTAGCCAGTCTTTCTCTGAACAGGTTAGTTTTTGAGATATTAACAAAATTTAAAAAATGTAAATATGACACCCTATATATTATTTTTTAAATTAATTAAGCATATATTGGACGTTACAAAATAGCATGCTTGCTCATGCTCAAAGATAACCTAAAAATCGTTTACGTGAATTTGTTACTAATAAATTGACCATGGCCTACTATTACAAGGAGCGCAAATTATTAATTAAAAATATCGCATTTTTAGGTTTCTTTTGAATATGAATGTAAACAACTATTCATTATTGTAAAGCCAAAGTATGCTCAATTAATTAAAAATTATTATTTTTACTTATAATATAAACTTTTTACAGGAAAATTGTCTGCGCCACTGAACATTATGTCAACATGTCCAACAAGATCAGTTTGTACCCTTCGGATAAGTTAATTCGCCGGAGGATTGTTAAAAAAGATTTTCAAAATCACCCTGTAGATTAAAAACTAATAGAGCTATGACAAAGGACCCCACACGGAACATATGGGAATCGGTCCTCGGTTAAAAACTTTGATATTCGGGGATATTATCAAAAAAATGGATGCTGATCAAAAGTCTCCATGGGACCGAGCTAACTTCATCGTAATAAAAATAGTAAAAATAAGCAAATGCCCTGTTGTGATTATCCATTGTACATATATCTATATCATATACAATATATATGGTATGATATACATATCATATATATGATATATACAGGGTCCTGGCAATAGTGTGTCAGACTTCCATAGTTCCTATACTAATTAACTTAGGAATTTCATTCATATGCCGATTTATTCTGTATTATTGGGTGCATTTCAGGAAGATATTTTCCAATATACAGGGTGGCCCAAAAAAGTATCTCTAGACCTTTTGTCTTAAATGTCACCCAATGCCTCGGTTAGAAAAGTTATTTTAGGTACTTTTTTCTAAGACTGTAAAACTTTTTTTTTTAGTTTCTAATTTATTACTCTTAAACTACATAACCAAATGAAATAAAACTTTGGTCAATTATAAAGGACACTAATACGAACCTAAATATGCAATAAAATACTGGGTGTCCCATTTAAAAAATACAGTATTATGTTGCCACCCTATATATTTTCGGACCTCGGGCCCATGGAGACTTTTGATCAGCATCGATTTTTGGATAATTACTCCGAGTATTAAAGTTATGAACCGAGGGCTGATTAACATATGTTCCGTGTGGGGTCATTTGACTCCGGAACCTTCCGTTTAGTAGGACACTAAAGTGAAAACCGCAACATTGTATCTTTAATACCCCCCAGAAAGTGTCGAAAATAGGACAACCTGTATTGCCTCGTACACTAGTTTTCGAGCAAAATCCAGTTTTTATAAACTATTCTGGATATTTATTATTTACTTATTATTACTATTATTATGAAAGTAAAATTAGTCGCATTATGTAGGTTTATTACGTAAGACATACATACCAAAAAAGATGATTGCTTCATAGTTTTAATAGAGCTATATTACTATTAATATAAATTACCTGAACATTTGCTCTCTAAACCCATATTTAACGGCAGAATAATACAAGCACTTATGGTTGCGTGCGGGAAAAGCAAAAATTTGATGGTGCCTTGGTTTGACATTTCTTGGAAGAATCATCCCAACCTTTTCTTGGAGTGTCATGGGTATCGAACCATGTTTCGTCAAGGTAAATATTTGGACGATTTTCTTCTCTAAATTGTTTAACAGCTGTTAAATATTTAAGTCTCCATTCCCGTAAACGTTGAGATTCCATTAATGTTTGTCTTTTATCAATGCTTCGGTATTTAAAACCCATTTTACGTAATATTTTCCTAAGGCTTGAAAGGCTACAAGAGATATTTGTTTCGTCTTTAATCAGCCGCTCTTTGAGGGAAATCAAAGTGGGTACAGTTTGTGCCTCATACATTTGGTAAATCTTTCTTCTTAATAAATCCATGTCATTTTCGTCAATGCTTCTAAATTTGCCAGAATCACTCCGATTTTTTCTAGGATTAACAGGTTTAAGTGCTATGTCTCTTACCGAAGATAAAGGAGTTTTTGTCAAAGTAGACGTATCTGCTAAAGCATCCATCGAATTAAAAATTCTACTCAACAACGATTGATACACATTTTTAATTATTAGTTTGGCATCGGTACATAAATGCTTTCTTTTAAAAATGACACTTGAAGATGCCCCCCTATCAGCACAATTCCAAGGACGCCACATTCTACCACTAATAAGCCTAACTAAAAATTACTCGCCGGAAAACCACTAAAGATTAAAATTATTAAAAATCACTTTGTATTTATATATGCATCAGGCATAGGTATAAATTGAATTTGTATACCTGGTCCGACTCTGCTCGAAAAGGTTTTAAAATTTGGGATTTCCTTATTTATTTTATGGTCGAAGGGATAATGACGTTTCATTGCAGTCAATTATACAAGCACTTATGCGTGCGGGAAAGGAAAAAATTCCGCACCGTGTGGAAAAGTGAATCTTTTCACACTAAAATACATGCGAAATAAAAGGTAAATCGCGAACTCTTCTAGAAAAAAAGTTGTTTTCTATCTTACAGCTCGATCCGGAACTTTACCGCCACATAATGAGCTTTCCACTTTTCGCCTTCGGCGAGGAAAAATATTTGCCCACGGTTTTCCAACAAGTGTATGTGGATGAGGGAAACGATGAGAAAACACCGCCACTCCGCCTTTATTTTAATGTTTATTTTTCTCAAAAGGTTGTTACACACTTGGGCCGTATGTTTTACACATCAGAAGAATTCCTAATGCAAGGTATATACAATTTTCTATATACAAATAATAAAAGCACATGTTTGTATTTTGGAAATGGGTGAATCTATTTTTGATTTAGGCTCAATTAATTAAAAATTAGCTTTATGAAGGGGACGCTTTAATAGAATATTTATAGCTTTCGTGGCTTAACCCTCCGGGTGGGGGGTGATGTTCCCCTTAAAATCATAAATGGGAAGTGGGGGTCAAAGAGCACATCTTTTTAAAGGTCTAGAGGGTTAAACCACTAAGGCTGCAAATATTCTTTTTCTATTTGGGTTTCATAATGGCTACATTATGAAATGCAAAAAAATTGAATAACCTGCCACTTTATGAGACTGAAATTTAATTTTTTTATGCTGGCAGCATGTAGGGTTCGAATTTTAGGCTTACTTCGATTTCCTTGAAATTAGTTTTCTAGGCATTATGGATTCGCCAAAAATTTTTTATAGAAAACTTTAAAATACTAACCTTTAACCTTGCAAATAGATCATTTTTACTAGATATTTATCTGAAATACCTATACTCGGAAATATATAACATGCTGACGGTGTCCCTCAACTAATTTCTAGTCACAACTATAAAACAACATAACCTAAAAATAATAGAAATATCTTCCAGTTTAAGCTCTATTTCTAAAGTTTTATTCATTAAAATACTATTTATATTTTTAATTCAATATAGTATTACATATATATTACTTTATATATAGATATTTATAGTTACTGTAGAGATTTACTGGGCATTAATTGTTATTCCTGTCAGATTCTGTGTTGACACAATATTTTGTTCAATAGTATTATTTATTATTTTGTTCAATATTTTGAATTTTGTTCTGCTCGCACTATAACTCAGAGTTTTGCATATTCTTTTTAAAAGCTTTTCTAGATTATTTTCTGCAATTTCTTGTATTTCTATGTTCTAAAGTTTTATTCAATAAAGTACTATTTATATTTTTAATTCAATATAGTATTATATATATTACTTTATATATACATATTTATAGTTACTGTAGACATTTTCTGGGCATTAATTGATATTCCTGTCAGATTCTGTGTTGACACAATATTTTGTTCAATAGCATTATTTATTATTTGGTTCAATATTTTGAACTTTGTTCTGCTCGCACTATAACTCAAAGTTTTGCATATTCTTTTTAAAAGTTTTTCTAGATTATTTTCTGCAATTTCTCATATTTCTGACGGAGTACAACTTTCCTCCTGACCCATTTTTATTAACTCTAATAATATATTTATTTTTAATTAATTATGACGGATGGGAAGAAGCTTTGTTGTATTCAATTGTTTCTATCATGGCATATTTGATACTTGCAACATTTTATTAAATTGTAAAAGTATTGCCAACCCAAAAAGAAAATATTAATTCAAATGGAAAAAAATCTACTATATTTTATAAAGTTTTTTAGACTTTAAAGACCCAAATAGAAAAAGTATTATAAAATACACGGTTCATAAGACAATTAGAGTACTTGTACTTTAAAAAACTCCCCGCCTTGCGGGTCTTTTCCTGAATTAAACGCGTGCTCTAAGATAATGTCTTATGAAACTTGTATCTTAATATACTATTAAAGCTTCCCCTTCACAATAAAATTTCCGTGTCTTTCCGATTAATAATATTATTTATGGGGAAGTTTTCAAATTTACACCTTGTATAATATATGGTTTTTACCTTCAAAAATTCCATAAAAGTCGGTATCAAATATACCACTCGTTGACATTTTTGTTGACGGTATTAGAAGAAAAATTGACATGTAACGCTACAAACTCCAAATAAACCGCCTCGCCAAAATTCAAATAGAGTCACTTATTCTGAAAGTTTCTTGACGTATTTCGAAATACAAAGCTTTTTGAATAATAAATATACACGGTTCATCCATAGATGTAAGAGGATTTCTAAAACGCATTACCCCCAAAAGACACGCGAACATTTTTTTTTGTTCTTTTGTATTTGTTTGAAAATGTTGTAAATAAGGTTTCATAGTTCGGAAGATAATGGATTTTTATTTTTATCGTCTTAAAAGATTCCTTGATTGTTTATGTACAAGGTGTTCCATTTTCGACACTTTCTGGGGGGTATTAGAGTTATTATCAAAGATATAGTGGGGCGATTTTCACTTTAGTGTCCTACATTTTAACTAACCGGAAGATTCCGGTGTTAGTTTTTAATCTACAGGGTGATTTTGTAAATCTTTGCTGTTTAGCAATGCATTAACTTATCAAACAGGACGAAACTGATCTTGTTCTTGACATCGGAAGCTAATTATTAATAATTATTAATAATAATTAATTTCGTTAAAAAGTAGGATCTAAAGCAACATTCTAGCTTTGACAATATCTCTAATACCCCTAGGAAGTGTCGAAAGTGGAACACCCTGTACTTTAATGCAAATGCACAATACACGCTCTTTAACAATAAAACCCCTCCTCCTTACTGGGGATAATTTTCAACCGTTTAACCAATAAGCAATAAATACAATAAATAGTTTGGTATTATTTGAAATAAACTATGTGTATTTAACATCAAATACCTATTAAATTTTAATTTATAGGTCGTATGTCATTTTGCCAAAGGCATTTGTCTTTAAAAATGGAAATTTTGCCGGTAAATGAAAAATAGCTGTTATTTTGTCGTTTGTTGTCTATGAAAATATTCTTAATAATTTAAATATAAATAGATATTAAAAAACCAGATTCATGGAGTCAGTCTAAGTTAAAAATTTAAGCGTTTCAAATACCACGTGAAAGAGTATGGTACATACAAGGTACATCCATATCTCGATTTCAGGAAAATAATATTAAAAATCGGATAGACAAGTCAATCTTATTGTGAAGAGGGACGCTTTTAAAGAATATTTACAGCTATCGTGGTTTAACCCCCCTGAGAGGTGTATATATTATCCCTAAAATCTTAAATGGGAAGGGAGTCAAGAGCTAATACAGGTTGGTCATGTAAACATCAGAATGGATTATCAGCTCGATGGAGCTCCTTTACATTCCTCTGATCAGGTGAATAATGAACATTTTTTGGGTTTCTATCAAAAACATTTAATTAATAAATATACAGAATTGTTTTTATTCTGTCAGAATCATACAAAGATTTAAACAGTAATCGATGATGCCAAGTCTATATTGAGGGTCCTATATCTACCGCCTGAGTTTAAAACCGAAAAGTATAATATTAATTATATTGAATGCATTTGTCACCTATTAAGTAAAAATATTGTACTAAATATGTGAGTATTTTTAAATTTTCCACTCGTAAAGTCAGTTATCAACAAACAACAAACCCCACCAACATCAAATTCCAATGTTTTAGGAAAATCACCGTGGCAACGTTGTACGCACGTGTTACCAACTATAGTACGTGTGTAACCCTGAAGTTTAGGGCTTTCATTTTTCGAGCACGGTGTTTCTCTACGGCGATTGTGATTTTTGAATTAATTTTTAGTGTTTTTTCGAACTAGAACTATTTAGGGCTATTTATCAGCTATCTACAATGGTTCTTCAGTGCGCGGTGTGTAAGAAATTCGACCATTCTAACCCCGGATTGATCTTTCGTCGCAAATGAGATTAATAAGGTTATGTTGTTTTAGTTTAAGCAATGGTGTAGCTAATTCTATATTTTAAGTAAATATTACAAAAATATACAATGTAGAGAAGATAAGGAGGGCCAGTACAGGGATCTCGGAAACTGTAAGAGATACGAAGTCTGTTGATTATATAGTTCCTTACCTTTTTCGTTGTTTGTTTTATTACTGTTTTGGGATGATATTTGTTCACTTATTTGTGGTTCATTATTAAATTATTTGTTATTTATTGAACTAGTCCAACATAAGTAAAAAATTTAGAGCTTACTTATGAGATATTATTTATAAAATTAGGAGATATACAGGACCGTACCCCAAAATTTCCTGATGTTGTTCAAAAAACCCTCGAAACGTCATTAAACCACAATGTGTCATACATCGTTGCATTCGGAAGAAAAATAGCTTTCAAATTACAATATCAGGAAAACAGGACCGTATTTAAAAAAATAAAGTTGATAATGGCCCTTCGAAGACGACTCGTCGGATTACAAAACAATTAACGGTGTTAGATAGAGCGGAAAAAGTGGCAATGTAAAAGTGCAATTTACTTTAGAATTCGATGTCAAAAAAAAACCAGGAAAACAATAAAACGATTTTTCAGAATTTCGTTTTTTTCCGGATATCTCCGGAACTACTCGGAATTTTAAAACTTTCTAAACGGCATATTATTAGGCACGTAAATCCGCAACTTTACCTCCATTTAACCGACTTCGTATCTCTTTTACGGTTTCCGAGATCCCTGTACTGGCCCTCCTTATCTTGGACACGTTGTATATAAAAAAATCATGCTATTTGAATTTCTGTAGAATATACCTAAAACGATTATCTATTTATGACTAAAGCTAGATCGAAATTACCTAAAAGCGTACCTGATTACACCGTTGCCATTTTTTTTTTTTTTTTTTTTTTTTTTTTTATTTTTCGTCGGTCTAATTTCCGCGACTAAGGCCAATCACCGACGCCAGGGAATTTGTCACACCCTATCTGGGAATTTTGCCGAATCCCTCTTTGTCGAGGGTAGGGTTCTTTAACGTGCCCAACATCCATGGACACGGGACCCACAGTTTAACGTCCCTTCCGAAAGACGGTGCAACTTGCTTAAAACCAAATTCCAAATTTTAACGTCGACGCTTGTATGACCGGGGAACGAACCCGGGTCGCCACGGTACAAGGCCGCTGCACTGACCATTGCACCACGAGCGCCGATTGCCATTTTTTAAAACCATTATCTAACTTATTTGAAACTATGGAACTGAGCATTATTGTAAATAAATGGTGTTTTATGAATGGAATGTTTTGTCTCCCCTTTTATATTATATATTTATGGTTTCTACCTATTGAGAGATCAACTTCAAAAGAATTATCTTAGGTCTTACTGCAAGAGCTATAAAAAAAACTTTAAAAAGTTCTGTAAAATGTTAGCTTAAGCAATTTTAAATGTTAATAAATTCGTTTCTTCATAAATTTAAATGAGCAGATGTATTTTCTGGAAAAACAGGGAAGGAGGGAGCCAAATATTCGTTTTGTCCCAGGCGCCAGAAACTCTAGGGTCGGCTATGGTTACTGAGATCCTTGTAAAGTGCATTCTTATCTGGGACACCCTGTATATCGTCAAATTAATATGTTCTATTTTTTTCAACCTAATAAAACAAACATTGCTTAAAATTAAATTTGCTTCTACGTTCTTCCATTTCCATATTTTATTGGTATTCCTTGGGTCAACACTTTCCCCCCGAACAAAACCGTACGTACATATATAACCTGTTTACGCAAATACAACACACAAAGGTATGGGTAATTAAATAAAGGTGATATCGAAAAAATCTTTGTTTACAATAATTATGAAGTCGCCTGTAAAAAACGTCGTAAAAATACAATAAACCATTAATTTTATGGGAATTTGTTTGAAATTACAAATAATGATAAAACAAAAACGAAACATGATTTATCGTTGTTAATAATGTGTAATTTGTGTGGGGGCAACCAATAGGATTATAGTAAATGTTGCAGGCAAATAAAAACATCGAAACAGGTCTAATTTGAATTGTTTAAATATTCTAAATATAAGAACAAGTCGGTTCGGTTCTCTAATATTAATAAATTTAGAATTTGTTTCGATAATTTCTATTAATTATACAATATGAGCCTGTTCTATACAGGGTGAACCATTGTTAAGTTGATCATATGCAATTTGATGTAATTTTTTCGGCGGCTGAATCCCCTGTATATTTTATAAAAAAAACTGCATTGTAACTTCTTGAAGAGGCCGACAAGGTAAACCCATTTGCCGAGTTTGAATCCATTTTGGTGAGCCAATCCTAAGCTATTGAATTAAACCTGATGGCAAAACCACGAAACTCTCATAGTTCAGTTAACACAGCAACCACCAGCAAATAATTTCTATGACGCTATAAAAATTGACGTAACATAGTGAACAATGACAATATTGTTACTGACACTAATTTTTCGTTTCGTCAATGTCAATATTTAGTTTGCTATATTACCTGAACTATGAGAGTTGCGTGGTTTAGCTATCGCATTTAATTGTATAGCTTAGGATGGGCTCAGCAAAAAGTATTGATACTCGGCACATGGGTTTAGCATGTTGGCCTCCTCAAGAAGTTATAATGCAGATTTTCTATAAAATAGGGGTGTCGATATTCAGCCAGCTCAAAAATTACATGTGATTTCCTATGTTCAACTCAACGAGGCATCACCAGGTTATCAGCTAGTAAATGTAGAAATATTGTGCCCATTGTATAACGTGCAAGTTTTATATTGTCAAACAGTGTTTTTTTCCAAGAAATCTCGTTCCAAAAACAGATTTCAAATTGATACCCTGTATATACAAGGTGTCCCAGAATATGTGGGCAATCTTCCGGGTTCAGATAGAACCCTTAAAAATAACAGGAGAAGTACCTATAAATTTTTTTTCCTACGAACAAACCCGGACGTCCCTGGAAATCGTTGTTTTTTAAATAATTTTTTAAGTACTAGGTGTAATTTAATAATTTCTTAGTATAATGGTTACTAGATGAGTCTCCTTAAAATTCGCCCTTTTAAACACATTTGGCTTATTTAGTTTGCCAGGGACGGACTAGACGTAACACAAAAATGCTTTTTTTATGTACATCTTGTATGATGAAGGAACGACAATAATATTTTTGGATACTCTATACCTTAAGCTGGAAAAAAGGTACTCTTGATCAATGTCGATAAAATGAACTGTTTTCGAGAAAAATATATTTTTGTTCAATATGGTTTATATTCAGTATAAGTAAATTCCATTACTTAGTTAGTAACTAATAAGACAAAGGAGAGAAACCGCAAATTTCAAGACACTACCATAACTGACACTGGCATAAATATTCTTATTTAAATCGGTACATGTGAAAAAAAAACCATAGGCAACAATGAAGGAATTTTATGAACATATTATAAAACAACAACTAATGCATATTGAACAAAAATATGTTTTTTCCAAAAACAGTTCACTTTATCGACATTGATCAAGAGTACCTTTTCATCTTAAGGTTTAGAGTATCCAAAAATATTATTGTCGTTGCTTCATCATACAAGGTGTACAAAAAAATTTTTGTGTTACGTCTAGTACGTCCCTGGCAAACTAAATAAGCCAAATGTGTTTAAAAGGGCGAATTTTAAGGAGACTCATTTACTAACTATTATACTAAAAAATTATTAAATTACACCTAGTACTTAATAAATTATTTAAAAAACAACGATTTCCAGGGACGTCCGTTATGGGCCCATATAAGGCCGTATAAGAACTTCTCCTGTTATTTTTAAGTGTTCTATCTGAACCCGGGCGATTACCCGCATGACACCCTGTATATTATCAGCAAGTAGAGTGCTGTATTGTACCGTTATTTAACTTGGTAAAATGGTAGAGTGTATTTAGATAAATCGAAAAAATTTTTGATTAATTGATCAAAAAGTTATGGACTAAATTCTCAAGACAATTAAATATTATGCATTTTTAAATTATTCTCTTTAATGACATCACGTAATGATATAAAAATAGAAGACAGTAAAGACAGTTTAGAATATTTTTGTCGCCGATACTATTTTAAGGAAAATTTAAATGATATTTAATTGATTATGTGAAAGAATTTTTAATCAGGTTGGTATGTATTTTGCATAAGTCTGTGACCTCCAAAAAGTGTGACGTACAAATACAATCGAGCTCTTATATTACAGACTTTATTGTGATTTAATACCATAATTATCAAACTATTTTAATAGACCACCGAAATCAAATTATTTAAATTACGTACCGGACAGTGGCAGTCCAACCTTTTTTTTAGTTTGCTCTTGATAAAAAGACTGAAATTACTATGCTTTATTTTTGTTTGTGATTTTTGTTTTGAATTAATAAGCAAGACCTAGCTCCTTCTATGAACTGCCAGAAACCGTGGGGGGGGGGATACTGCTACCTTTATAAACAACAATGTGCTAGGTCAGTTATTCCTGCACTGACCTTTTGAGTAAATCGACGTTGCCAGTTAATTTTCACACTCTTTAGAATAAAAGCTTCTTGTCTTATTTAAGCCATAAAACTTACTACAAAAAATTCGAAAACAAACCTAATTGTTTTATCCTCAATCACGTTCTTGTAACAAAGTACTAGAGCTATCCGTACACCCTTAATTGCACGATTTGACTGACTGCTCAACAACAGCTTATCCGGGTAAACCGAAATGTAAAAATCTAAAAATAAATAGGAATTTATGATATTCCTATATAAATGATATGATATTATAAATATATATATCATCATGGGGAGTCTCGGGCTGTTGCACTGGATATTTCTAAAGCTTTTGATCGTGTTTGGCATGAGGGGCTTCTAAGTAAACTGCGATCCTATGGTATGCCCAGTCGATTCTGTGCATGGTTGTCTAGCTTTCTTAAGGACCGCTCTCTACAAGTGGCGATTGACGGATTTCTCTCAGACACCTTCACCATCAATGCCGGTGTTCCTCAAGGGTCCATATTGTCTCCCACTCTCTTCTTACTCTACATTAACGACCTTCTAGTGAAAACTAAAAATCCGATATTAAGTTTTGCTGACGATAGCACACTTATCTCATCTTTCTCTTTGAATGCGCAAACATCGACTGCCGACGCCCATCTTCGCAGACAGCATGAAGTATCACGCCTCAACAAAGACCTGGAAGAAATTTTGGCTTGGGGTGACAGTAACCAAGTCGAATTTAACCCTAAAAAAACCCAGGCAGCAGTTTTCTCTAAAAAGGTTAACATTACCGAACCGGAAATAGTCATGGCCGGACACGCAATCCCACTGGCTTCATCTATTAATTTGCTGGGCGTCAATCTGGGAGGAAATATGTCTTGGCATAACCACGTTGTGGCAATCGCCAAGATAGCTTCTCAGAACTTGGTGTACTCTTCCGAACCAGAAAGTTGTACACACCTGAACAACTTTTGACACTATTCAAAGCCCAGATTCGACCATCACTAGAGTACTGCTCTCATGTCTGGAGCTCTGCACCCAAACATACTATATATGATATTATAAATATATAAAATTGTATTGGATGAGACAATAATAAGAAATAATCATTTGAAGAGCCGAGCAGAAGAAATCGTCGCAATCGAACACACCCGAGCAACGTATGGAAGAGGGGACTAATTCAGAAGGACATTTTGAAATTACGAAGTGAATGACAATTTTTTTTTCTAAAAATAAAAATCATTGTCAACATCGAGCTGACGAACTTAAATTATCAACACATTTAATTAAAAACTAATTACAAAATTTAGTCCTAAAAATAGTTTCAATTTGTAAAAGATAAAATGAAAAAGTAATCTTTTGTCAATGGATTTCACATGGAAATAATTTACCGCCGAGCATCCGGGATGCCACGGTTAAGGTCACGAAAAAATCGTTAGTTTTTATTTTATTGTTGGAAATTGTTTTAAATTATCTGTGAAATATAAATATATAATAGCTGCATTAATGAATTTCATCGTTTATATTTATTAATTATAGACTTCTCGTCTACGTTACGTGATTTATAATAAAATTTATTCTAGCTTTGGTAAATCAACATTTCTACTTGACACACTGTCAGGGACGCGCCAAGTATTATCGCCTAATTGAGAAAAAGACCCGAAGGAATTTTTTCAAGCGGAACGTACGTACATTATACTATGATATGAGTGGAGTACGTAGCCCGAAACGTCCGTCCGTCTTGCGCTTAGTAATTGATAGGTAACTCTAACGTTCTCCTTATCTGCGCGTTTTTACGTGGGACGTTTTTTGATAACCCCTGTATAACCAATTTCCCCCTTAAGAATTTTAGCTTTGAATCTTATTTGACCAGAATTTTGTTAGATGGCAATATGGAAATTTTAATGTTGTTCCATTATTATAAATATAAGAACTGATCGACACTATGAGTAAAGTGGCCAGTCTGAAGGCGTGCTTACTTATTAGCTTGTACGAACGCTGTTCTTTACGATTACGATTTCGATTATTTTTGTAATGTCAGGGATGCCAGGCGTAATGCCATTGCCGACATGACAGGCATATGTCAGTCGGTCTTGGGTGGGCCCACCATCCTTTCCCCGCTAACTGGAAGTTGTCAGCAGTCCACCAGAGCAATTGAAGAGATGGGGGCAAATTTGTCATAAGAAAGAATGAATGATTTTAATTTAAACGTATAGTTAGTTGAACGTAGGACGAGGCCTAACTGATGTTCAGACTATACTTTTGATTGTATTGGCTCGGGCGCGTTCAATGAATATAATAACAATGCACATTATTATATTGGAACACGGAGGGCTTTTATTTATTTAATTTTAATTGTCTTTGTCTCTGAGGGTTGTTTAAGGGTTAGTCCTTTCGTCAGTTGAGTAACGCGACCCGAAATACTCGTAGTTAATTATTTACATTTTTATATACAATGAAAATTAACCTAGACTAGTAAGGGGTTCTCAACTTAGGAGAAATCAACCAGCCTGTCACTCATCTTCTATCACGTACTCTCACTTTAACTTTGATATTTACATTTTTGTACAATAGAAAACTACCCTAAGCTAATATTTTGGGCACTGTCAATTTATGAGACGTGTTTTCTTTTGCCGAATACAGAAGGAAATCGGCTATAAAAGGTGTAGCGGTGGCGGATTTTCACTTGTTTTCCCAGGGCACTGTCACGATTCAAAAATGTTTGCTGTCCATAAGTTGCTGATCAACTAGCCATTTTGGCTGACCGGTTACATTTTTCTGTTCGCAAAAATAAGAATATTTTGCTAACCAGTTAAATGACACCAATTTTTTAATATCTCCGAAACCACATACATTTAAGTTTGGAAAAGTTATTTAATCCTCTATGATCCTATGATATATTTTTTAAAAACGCCAAGCAGTTGACATTTTTCTATGTGGATATTCTTTCTAATCAGCCTGGTCAATTATACATGAAAACGGACTTGCGTTTATATTATCACGAATAAAACAATTAATTTCTATTTGAAATTCATTGTTATTAATATTGACGATAAATTATGTTTTATAAAAATTGTTGTACTCGCCGATTCGGTCGCGGTGATGCAATTTGTTCCGTATTTTGTCTGTCTCTCCCTATGATAATTTCTAAATTATTAAACCGATTTGGTTCAAATTTACCATACTTATGTACAATGAGTGCCCAAATACGAGACAAATATTTGTACCCGCCAATTCGCTCGCGGTGATCCCTTTTGTTGCGTATCAAAATTATAATCCATCGAAAAGTGAAATAAAGGATGTTTTGTCTGTCTCTCCCTATGATAATTTCTAAATTATTCAACCGATTTGGTTCAAATATACCATACTTATGTACAATAAGTACTCAAATACGAGACAAATATTTGTACCCGCCTATTCGCTCGCGGTGATCCCTTTTGTTTCGTATCAAAATTAAAATCCATCAAAAAGTGAAATAAAGGTTGTTTTGTTTGTCTCTCCCTATGATAATTCCAAAATTATTCAACCAATTTGGTTCAAATTTGCCATATTTATATAAAATGAGTGTCCAAATACGAGAAAAATATTTGTACCTGCCGATTCGCTCGCGGTGATCCCTTTTGTATCAAGATTAAAATCCATCAAAAAGTGAAATATAAGATGTTTTGTTTGTCTCTCCCTAGTACGCAAATGTAGGTGTGTTCAATTAGTTGTTTTTACCGACTGGGTTTAGTTTCTTTAGTTTTGGCATGTTTTGGTGAAACACTTATTTTCAATTATTCCATAATTCTTTAAATATGTATTTCAAAGACTTGTCGATTAAGTTACGAAGTAAATTCTCCAGATTTGACAGTTGTTGTTCATCTTTATAAAAAAGAAAGCGTTATCTGAAGTATTAGCACATCATTAAGGAACACTCTGTATAATCGCACCTGATTTTTATAATACTTAATAACACCAGATTTTTTTTTCAAATTCTTCAAAAGTCTTTTGAAACTCAAGCCTAACAATTGATAAAATAAATATGAAAGGGTATAGTATATCTGTCTCTTTTTTATTTACCGTGGAATTAATATCTGTCAGGTTTCTCACCAACCTGTTATTTTAAAGAATTGATGGTAAAAAATTGATATATGTAGTTAGATATTGGGAAAATTAGTAATTTTGTATCGACAATAATGGGTAGAAGCAAGGCATAATTTATTTCTATAATTTAATACTATAAATAAGAAAAATCCTTAAATAAATAGCATAAAGAATGAACGGACACATTTTAATTGGGCAGAAATAGCATAAATTACCGCTAAGTTATATTGTTTTTAGTTTTGTTGATATAATTTGTTTTGGTGTAAAGGACATGAAATATGGAAATCCCTGTGTTTATTTTCAACTTATTTGTTCAAAAATATATAATAGCAGACAACAAATAATTTATTTCCGGTTTGTTTGTAGGTAGGAAGGGTAATGAGAACTAGAGAGGTAACCAGTTGTCGACGAAAATACAAGAATAAATAAATTAGAAAAAATCATATATAATATCCACAATGGGCCATGCATAGAATAATTCATATAATACTGATATATATAAATATATATATACAGTGAAAACTCTCTTAGGCGGACATCTAAATGGCTGTCTAAACGTGGCCGCCTAATAGAGGTGTCCGCCAATGGGGAATTTGTTATTAGGTAATACGTAAATGCAAAATTATTACTATGTATATGTATGTACAAATAAACATAATATAATAAAAATACACTTTTAGTTAAGATGTAGTATGTACTAAAAAATCTAATAACGTAGTTTGACGTGTTTGCGTTTTAAACTTGCAATCTAGAAAATGTAATTCCAAGTCTGATAACAATTCCATTGCCGTAGAGTCACCTCTATTCGTTGCATACTCTTATAATTCCTTTACCATACTAATGGCTTGTTGATAATTGGTGACATTTGTTTGATTACTGCATTCAACTTCGTCATCAGAGTCTTCAGATAGTGATGTGGACAGTTTGGACTATATAATCGGTAGGAATGGGGTCACTATCATCTTCTAATAGCACATTGCCATCAATATTAATGAACTCGCCCAAATCATTGTTATCAAATTATAAACTTCCATAATATCATCAATATTCTCGTTCAGACTCAAAACACGACATTTTTGTGCCATTGTTTACGTGTTTAACCTTACAACTCACAAATAAACGGCGGAATGCTGTCGGGGAATCACACATACTTTCATTCGCCGAAATCCTTTCGCTCTGCCACGCATACGCGATTGGTTGCCGGTCTGTCTTCAGAGAGTTTTGCACCGTACTTATTCGTCTCCCAAATATTTAAAAAAAATTGTTTGTTCCGTTTAAAGGAGGGGTTTTCGCACTCTTTGTATGAAAGTAGCCTGTCCGCTTCCGCCTAAGTTCGCCTAAGAGAGGTTGATTTTCATGGAATTTCATATACCTAGTTCCGGACTATGAAAAAATGTCCTCTTAATAGGGATGTCCGCTTATTAGTAGTGTCCGTTATGAGAGGTTTCACTGTATTTCTGATATCAGATAATAAATACTCCTATGACAGACAGATAAGAGACATGTATGTTGTGAGCAATTAGATAAATAATGTGATTCTACAAATAATAGCAAATTCAAAATATACCGAGTTTTCCATTTAAAAAATTCTAGGATGAAATAATACCTACCTTCCCTAAGTGATAAAGTTATTTATGCAATTGTTATATTATCTCAGAAATGGTTGGAAACGAGACCCGAACAAATATTTTTTTTAGTTCCCAGATATTTTAATAGGCCACTCACCGTGGATGACCCTGTATAGAATGAATGTTGAAAAAAAAATGACCTTTTCAGCATTATTATGTAACTATGAGACGCCTAATTAAAAATTTTAACAATGCTGCATGTACATTTTGTATTTTTTAAAATTATTTCGAGAGTCAAATAATGTCTTACCTGCATTACCTTGACATTGTGTGTTTAATTACTTCGCGTTAACATTTTTTAATTAAATAGTCCCGAATTTACATTTAAAATAAATTGGGCCAATGTCGTGAGTAAGGCAATATTTTTAAATTACACATTACAGAATTTACTTTACATATACAGGGTGTTATGGAAATGACGTATTATATTTAAACCGGCAATTCCTGAGATGAAAAGAAATTGAAAAAAAATAACCAAAAATGGCGCTTTCAATTAATAACCGAATTATAACACCTTATGTCAAACCAAATAAACCTATCTGTTACTACTGACCAAACATAAACAAACCTTAACCATACCTAAACAAAACAATATTGAGATAGGTTATGGCCAAAAACGTCACTGAAATTTGAGCAATGTTGTCGGTTAAAATCTTTAGAAGGCCAATAACCGGTTGACAGAAGATGTTTATTTTTCAAGGTACATTTCTAAACTTTTACCTTGAGTTGTTCGCTGGGAAAATTTTTTTTTATTTAAGCTCTGTTATCTTTTCGGTATTATTTAAAACAGCACATAATTAACGCACACACAACACTTTTGCTGCTTAGAAAACACTTCCATCTTAAGTTTTTTACATGGATGAAGGTTTTATGAACATAACATTTTTTGCAACTACTTTCAATAATGTTCTAATGGTAAATAACAGATAACAAGTTGATGAAGGTAATATGTACTGATGCCAGACAAAAAACTTTAAACTACTCAATTTTCTCTAAATAAATAAACAAACAGACCATTCAACCACTTAAACGTATCAAAACGTTCGGGGGCGGGCCCGATTTGACATTTTCGTTCTTCTTCTTCTTTTTCTGTATGGCATCACTACACAACAACACTACAATGTTGCCACCTGCTGGCGTATTTTTTATAAGATGCTGTTTTATAAGATTATATCCATAAATTATGTCATTTGCTTTTGAATATTACTTCACCGTATAATTTTAATTCATGCTTTAGGACAAAATTCATATTTTTTAATCGAATTTTCAATTTAATGTTTTGGCGCGAAAAATTTCGACATTACAGTTTCAAAACTGGCAACAGCGCAATAGTTGTGGTATTTTCCCGATAGAGGGATATAAATTATTTTCTAATATTATAAATTTGCTATTCAAACTCAAAATGCCAAGAACTTCAATCGAACTAACGGACATGGTCTTATGCTATGGAGCAGCACAGGAAAATGCCCTATACATGGAGCTTCGCATTACCCGAGATAGAGGAGAGAGAAACCCAAACACGTTAGCCGCTGTACTACAAAAGTTAAAAAGTTGAGACTACAAGACTTCCTTTACTTTACAAGAAGGTTACAACAGTGGTACATACAGTCAAGTCGAAGTACCTGACTAATTCCGAAGGATAGTTCACAGATGAGGTTGGCTTTACCCGAGATGGAATATTTAATCAGCGAGTTATAGAGGAGAGAGAGAGAAACCCAAACACGTTAGCCACTGTACTACAAAAGTTAAAAAATTGAGACTACAAGACTTCCTTTACTTTACAAGAAGGTTACAACAGTGGTACATACAGTCAAGTCGAAGTACCTGACTAATTCCGAAGGATAGTTCACAGATGAGGTTGGCTTTACCCGAGATGGAATATTTTATTTAGCGAGACCAATAGCCAGATAAGGTTTTTCTTGAACATATCGGCAGGTATTATTGATAATCACCTAATACGACCACATATCCTGCAAAACGACCTGCCAGAACTTTTAGAAAATGTTCCTTTAGGTCGGATAAGGGACATGTGGCTTCAGCAAGCATAGTTTACGGATTGTCACTGAAATTTGGACATCCTATGTGCGTTTATTCTAGCGTACGGTAGTGTTTATAGTGGTTTTGTGGGTGTCTGTCTGTTTCTTTAAGTGATTTAGTTAGTTTTGATATGCCGGTCACGTCCCGAGATTGGAAAGAAGAGGACAAAGCAGTTTTAGAAGGTATAAGCAAGCAAGGAGTAGACTGTGACTTTGAGTTTACTTCTTAATAGCTATTAGGCAGTCCCACACTATTATCAGGGCACGTATAGAGCATAAAGTGTGAGCATAGAGTATCCTCGATTTACTTCCCTTGTATCCTAAGGTAAGCTAAATAATTAATTTTATAAGAAACTAAAAGTTCTACCGTTTTACAAAGTTTGGCAACATTGTAGGAACATGTGTTTGTCAGACAGCTCCGCCGGATAATATCATATGGTGCCGCGGAGTCACCGGTAGGTTTAGGGGTGAATTACCCCACTTTTTAAACGTTCGATTTAAAAAAAATAAAATATGTAGCGCTTCTCTAGGACACCCCAGGAGTCACCCATTTAAATATAATACGTCATTTCCATAACACCCTGTATACATATACCCAATATATAGCCAATACGAACGTTCCAAAATACAAAAAGTGTCCTCGCTACGGCGTGGTACTATTGAGTTTGCGCAGTAGGGTGGACATTTTATCGATCGCGTCAGAGCCGGCCCGACATTATTTGTTTGTTGTTATTCGTCGCCATCTTTGTTTCTGGATGCTTTTTAAAATTACAGAATAAAAAGTTGTTCATCCACATTGCTGTCGGTATATTAGGGCTTATAAACTTTCATGGCCTAACAACAATTTTTGTGAAGGAGTTTTTAATTTGTGGTGATTCGCTGTTTGGTAGGTTAGTGGCTTGTTTTGTTTAAGATGAAAGGGCACAAGTGCATGGTACTTTCTTGCAAATGTCGTTACTTAATTAATACCAGGCATAAAGTATTTCAGGTATGTACATACATATACAGGGTGTTATGGAAATGACGTATTATATTTAAATGGGTGACTCCTGGGGTGTCCTAGAGAAGCGCTACATATTTTTTTTTTTTTAAATCGAACGTTTAAAAAGTGGGGTAATTCACCCATAAACCCACCCGGTTACTCCTCAGCACATTCATATACGATCATAATTACATTGCCAAGCTGTGTAATCAACAGATGTTCAAGCCCAATGTTGCCAACTGTGTAGAAAATAACTATAGATTCTTATAAAAATAATATTTAGTTTACCTAGTATCCAAATAGAAGTGAATCCAGGTGCCAGTACACTAGCAAATAATCCAGGGCACAGACATCTTCAGATTTTTGTTTTTTTTTCTATGGGAAAAGCTTCATGCTCATCACGTACCCTGATGAAAATGTGGAACTGCATAATAAGCTTATATCCACTAAACCCCATTCGGCCTCTTATTTCCAATCTCTCGGAACATTTGCACTAAATCACTTAAAGAAACACACAAACACGCACGAGTTTCCAATTATTTTTTTGAAGAGATACACTTATTATTAGATTACACAAAAGCAATAAATACTAACGCATAATTACACTTTACAATAACCTACCGTACACATAAAACAACAGCACTATAGGATACAAATTATTTCGCAATAGAAATTCAGAAATAATAAAAACGCTAATTTATTAATCCTTTACTGAAGAAGAATGACGACATAATTATGTTGATAGCCCTTCAGTCTAAGCTAGCTACTACCCCTTTAAAATAAATATGGACTCGCCCAGACAAATATGCAATAGTGCTGGGCTGGGACATCGAAAGGGAACATCGATGTTGACCATCGATGGCGTAGAAACATCGGTTGTAAAACATCGACATTTAAAAAAGTATATTTGCGATTAGGAATAAATTAGATTATAAAAAATAAAAATAAACTTGTTATTAGAAAGAATTGAAAAATTATGAAACGTCAAAAAACAAAATAACAAAAATTTTAAAAAATAATATAAACAAAAAAATAAAGCAATAATTAAAACATAATATTTTAAAACTGCATGAATTCCAGTCACTAACAACTTGTAAACTATTTTTTTTTTGTAAAACTAGATTAATGATGATTCCTTGCAAGCTATTTCGTTTTTGGGGCCATAGTTTCGCCGGCTTTGGAAAAAAAATTTCGTTCTCGCAAGTGCGCCGCGAGAATGGAATCCGTATTACAGTCGGCAATTCTAGCCTTCTGTCAATTAAAATTGCACGGATTCATGCGCAGTACACCGTTCTCAGCTGTCTCGCATTGCCAGAAATGGGGCACGCGCCACTTTCATTGCCATTGCCGGTGCAAGTCTGGGTAGAGATGGATTATTCTGTTACTTTTAAATGTTTATTAATTGGACGAAGCACCTATGAACAGCTAATGGCTACTGCCATTTGTAAGTAGCAGTAGCTGCTTTAACTGCCAGTCAAAACGACTGTTAGCAAGGCGCCAGTTGATGGAAAACGATTTACTGCGCATGAATTCGTGCAATTATAATTGCCATTGCACCGGAAATTTTTATTGTCGACTCTAATAAGGCTTTTAGCAAATGAAATCAAAAGTTTTCGCTCTTATTTTCTTGTGCTGGGAAAATTGAGTTTAAGATTACAACCTAGTTTTCTTGTTTTGTTATAACATTGAACATCGAAAGGTAAACATCGATGTCGACATCGATGTTTGACCTCTAACATCGATGTCGAAAACATCGAACATCGGTACCAGAACATCGATGTTTCAAAAACATCGATGAACATCGCCCAGCACTAATATGCAATCGTTTTGCAGATGAGGTTAATAATACGTCATTCCCATGTTCTTCCAAAATTAGACCGCCATTTTCATACTGAACGACGGAACATTTTCTTTGGACGGAACCAACGTGTTATGTAGACAATAAGGGCGTACTTTTGTCTACACAGTAGCACTTTAAAATATTAATTCAGATTGAACGGTACTTAGATGTGTTGTGACGCGAAAACTATGTGATTTTGTATTGTGAGTACTTGGTGTTTTTTATAAATTAAGTTGGTTTTAAATAAGTCCGAAAAGGTAAATAAAATTGCATTTTTTTTCTAAAGGGTAAGTGGCATTTATAAACTCAGTCAGTTCAAGTTTATAAATCAGAGATTGTTTCCCAGCGAACTGAACTGAACGTAAAAGTTTATAATAATGTATTCTGAAAAATAAACAACTTGCAATCTGTCAAACGGTTATTGACTTTCTAAAGAGTTTACCCTGAAGATGTGACAACACTGTTGACATATGTTGCTTTGTTTACCTTCCTGACAGGGGCACAATGTGCTTATTTTTGGTTTGACATAAGGTCATGTACAGGGCATATTAAATTAAAGCGCCATTTTTGGATATTTTTCTTCAATTTGTTTTCATCTCAGGAATTGCCGATTTAAATATAATACGTCATTTCCATAACACCCTGTATACTTATATTTTGCTTATCACATTATCCGATCTTCGGAACCGAATTCCACTAAAAAGTTGTCAAAAAAAGAAGAGAGTGTCACTCGTATACAATATGTGGTCACTACCTAACCTTAAAATTAATGTATTTTTAATTTGGTGCATTAGTAGCTGATAATAATTCTCAAAATAAGTCAATATAGTCATTCGTTCTTAATGTTTGGTTTAGAAAAAAGTGAGGTTAGGAAATATACGACGTCGGATTAAAGTTAAAATAATTCGGACGGAACTTGCCACCAAAAGTTTACACCAATCAGGGCACCGTCGGATCATCATATCGTCAGAAATCGTATGTACGGAACGCTGTCTTAAATCGAACTAATCGAAATTTTGATTGCAATATTTTTCCTAACTAACCAGTGAAATTTATATTAAAAAAGTTGAAATCCGGTCCTCTCGAATGTTTACTTTCACAAGGAGATTTCCGAACTGCGCAAACTCACAACATACATAATTGCAGATGGTATTAGCAATATACTGTTTATACAGGGTGTCGGGGTACATGTGGGAAATCTCCCGGATATGAAGAAAACACGTGAAAAGAATACTATAGGTTCGTATAAACTTCTTTCGAATCGGCCTCCTCTTCGGAGATATGGGCTCCCAATGAGCACCAATGGAATCAAGTTTTTTACACATAATTATTGAACCACCTGGTATATTTCAATTATCTTTTAATATGATGTATACCAGGTAAGACCCGTCAAATTACTACCCAAAAAAAAAGTGAATTACTCTCAGCTGCAGGGACGGACTAGCTGTAACACTCATGGGCCCATATTTTTTACGCCCTGTATGATGAGAACTTTGGACAATGTTTTTTACATACCTTTAACTATTGGCTAAAAATTAAGTACTCTTCATTCATGTCGCCAATCCTAACCGTTTTCGAAAAAACGTCATTTTATTTAAACTGAGCCCCCTAACTTCTCACGGGTTAAATATGAAAAAGCGGAAGTTTGAAATTTGAACATTTGGTTGTAACAAAGATGCATCTTTTATTGAAATACGTCAACTACATGATGTATATGAAATGACGTTTTTTCGAAAACGGTTAGGATTAGCGACATGAATGAAGATACTTAATTTTTAGCAAATAGTTAAAGGTATGTAAAAAACATTGTCCAAAGTTCTCATCATACAGGGCGTAAAAAAATGGGCCCATGAGTGTTACAGCTAGTCTGTCCCTGCAGCTGTGAGTAATTCACAACAGTTTCTTGGGTAGTAATTTGACGGGTCTTACCTGGTATACATCATATTAAAAAATAATTGAAATATACCAGGTGGTTCAATAATTATGTGTAAAAAACTTGATTCCATTGGTGCTCTTTGGGAGCCCATATCTCCGAAGATTAGGCCGATACGAAAGAAGTTTATATGAACCTATAGTATTCTTTTCACGTGTTTTCTTCATATCCGGGAGATTTCCCACATGTTCCCGGACACCCTGTATATGTGATTTACTTGCATAAATATGTTATTATTTAATTAGACTGATTTTAAATGTTTGTCATTGATTAAATTTTTAAAATTTAATAATATTTTCCTTCATATGTTTAAGTATTTTAGGCTACAGGGTTCTTATATAGCCGCTGTTCGTAGTGCCGCAGGCTTAGATCCCAAATGGTCGAATTTGAATTAGGAAATTTTTTGTAATTTTTGTCAGGTTCGCTTATGTGACACACTGTATATTGTATTTAATTTTTTTTTAATTCTATTTTTTAAGTGGATTCATTACAAGAGAATAGGTGAAAATTGAATGTTTTGTAAATTAATTTAATTATTATTTTATATTTTTTATCCATTCAGTTTTTTAATGGTTGCCCGAAAAATATCAACAAAGTGCTAATGGTATCACATAACATAAACCAGTTATAGTAAAATTTCACACCTTTTTTTAAATAAGGACGCTAATTACTACGTTGCTCGTAAAAATCAAGAAGTTGAATGACAGAAGCTAATGATAATATTACATAAACACTAATTTACATACGATTAAAATTTGTTTACAATATAATTAACACTAGAAATTGAGTAATAATAAGCGGGTAACTATGATTGAAAAATTGTTTTTATATAGTAAAATAATCATTATAATGTAATTTTTAAGTAATTCATATAATCCTTATTCATCCGTAGTTGGTAATGATTGATTACTAACGGGCTGTGACCAATCACATCAAAGATTTATTACACTTTCGGACAAGTAATGTACACAATTGTTCCTATGACCACAAATACACGGCGCAATTACTTGATCATTTTATCTTACCTGGTTATAATTAAAAATAATAACATTCCTCGTATTTGCTTACACTAATTATTATGCGCTGTATAAAAACCTTAATGGTTTCTGATTTTTTAATTAGATTAATACCTAAAAAAATCTTAACTTTGACTAAATATATCGTTCCAAGAAAATAATAAAACTCATAACATAACCTTAATATTTATAAAGAACCTCAATATTAATGGAGATGGAGTTCGATATCGTTAATTTTTTAATTATGAAAGATATACAGGGTGTTATGGAAATGACTTATTATATTTAAATGGGTGACTCCTTTGGTGTCCTAGAGAAAGTCTACATACTTTTTTTTTTAAATCGAATATCTAAATACTAAGGTAAAAACCCTTTTTACCCACATACTGTCGCGCCGTTCCATCTGGATTCACTTAGCAACAATGTGTGTCACTAGAGTATACTAACAGTGTTGTCAGATCACACCGCATGTTTCGGCCTTGCTTGGATATCGGCCGCGCGCCACTTCATACTTCAGTATGTTTCGAGACTCGGGAGTGGAACGACGTTGTCGAGGGTTCCACGTGCTTGACGTGTACGAATTTTAAACGTTTTGTTAGTTGTATTGCCCGATTTTTTTTTTGTGAAATAGTGCATAATAATAAATGTTGTGATCTGATTTCAAATTTGTGTGATATTATCTACTATTGGTTCTGTTGCAAAACATACTTTTTGTGTTTTATTTTTTTATGGAATTTAATTAGAAAATGGATTATTTTAAAATAAGATCGAAGGTAAGAGAGTATGTACCTTAAAATTGTAGTTTTCCTGGTCTAAAAAGTTTGAAAAAGTAGTGATAAGGCGCGTCAAAGACGTCTTGTTGTCAAAAACTGAACACGTGCGTTTAGAATTCTGTGTCGCAATATGACAACATCGCCTATAATGCGCTAACCTCTTTCGAACCTGGAGACTGCATCAACAAAATATTGATTGCGAAGGGCCTCAGGAGCACCCACGTAAATTTTGAGATTTCATATAAAGTGTATATTTCGCTTAATAATTCAAAGGGCCATTTATGGTTATTTTTCTTCAATTTATTTTCATCTCGGGATTTGCCGGTTTAAATATAATAAGTCATTTCCATAACACCCTGTATAAGGGATTTGCTTCAAACAATATTCAAATCAGTAGCGTAATCAGATATTCTCTCCTTAATAGTTGTAAATAACGAAAATAAATCTGTATTTATCCCATTTCTACTTTACCCGAGCAGTTATTATGTTTATTATAAAATTTGTACACCTACCGCCGATTGCTGACTGCCGGTGACTGCCGCTACATTATGAACAAATAATACAAATATGTAGATAATCAAGTAACACATTTAATTATTTATGTTTTTATTTAATCCTAATCAAGTAAGATCGATTCAGATTAAAAGAATGAGTAGCCTGCATACTTTCTTGAGTTTGTAGGTGGTAAGGATTTTCTCGATCAATAGATTATACTTTTTTGACATGTTGGGTTTGCTCGAACATACTCAGGTACTCACTTTTTACTATAAAACTCACGCGATTTCCAGAAAGACGACTCAGAATGACAATAGCTACAAATGATTTATTAAGCTGTGTTAATCTAAATGACGCATTAATTCGTATTTTTGGCACTTGGGGCCGCCTGATTGTGTCGCAAAAATACGCGTTCTTATTGGTCGGATTAAAATACTGGCTATTAAGTGCCGTTAACTGTTTCTAGACTGCCAGCGATTTCCGATTACTGTCAATGATTGCTAGTGACTGCCAGTGATTACCGATGACTGCCATTGAGTGATAGTCATTTGTACATCGACTGCCTGTGAGTGAAACACCTCTCGTCTCTGTCCGTTAGGCATTTGGAGGGGCAGGTCGTCGCCCCCACCATAGAGACCCCCTAGTCCAGGGTAAAATTAATTTCTATCAGAATCGTTTCCCAAAGCTTATTTGCCTGGTTTTATTATGCGTAAGTTAAATAAAGTTACTATTGAAAGGTCAAAATCCATGTCAGCGTATTGTTTCGAAGTTCGGTAAAAAGTATCGAACAACAACACAGTATGTTTATAGTAATACAGTTGATAGGAACAAACAGGTGACGACCAGGTCATTATTATGAATAGACTGAAATAATAATACAAATGCTGGTGGTTTAACGAAGCAAAGTACAATAGATACGTATGTGCAAGGTACAGGGGCATCACTATTGGGGGACGGGGAGGGGGGAACACCCCCTCCATCCAATATTCACCGAACTTTACACAGTAGAAAAGGGTACTGATGAGAACAAAATAGCCCAGAAACAGGTGTGTAGGTGGTGATATTTTACCAATAGAAGAATCATCCATTTCTAGCTAGTACAGTTCAATCTGAATCAATGGATTTGTATCTATCTGCGTTAGACACAATAAGATCAATTTTTGGTTTGTAATTCAGCGCTTGACGGGGCCTAATAGCCCGTTTAGCATTAATCGATTATTCCTTATTGTATCCCAAGTAGCATTTTTAGACACAAATTGGACACACATTCTTTGCTGAGAAACGTTTCGAAATATTTTCGATTAAAATGACAAAGTGATATCGAGACATATGTGTTACGAAACTTTTGCGACACTTTTTCGAATCCAGTTACTAGGAACACGTAAAGACGTGCTTGGTTCGAAATATTTTACAAACCATAGTGTCGATACATTAACGACACGCGAAGATAAATATTTTTCAAAATTTTTTTAACGTTTTGGTAAGACACAAGATTGCATTGAATTTCCCATAAGAGATTTTTTATAGCATCGGTGTACGTTTATTAGCGATAAATAAGCAACTTCTTAATATTATTTATATTTTACCTGTTATTATTGATCCATTTTCAACCACATATTGAAGTAAGTGTTTTAAGTAGATTTTTGATCACCATCTGAACAAGTTTGAGGTTATGTTATTGTTTAGCGAGATTTCGATTGTTATTTTCTGTAAAAAAAGCTTACTGTACTGTATTTATCAACATAAAATATGGCTATAGGGTGGGTATACTCTATGTTGATAAATACAGTGCAATAAGCTGTTTCTAACAGAAAAATAACAATTTAAATCTCCCTATGCAAACAATAATAACATAACCTCAAACAAGACGTTGATTAAAAATCTTCAAAAAACACTTACGTCAATCTGTTTCTGAAAATGAATCAATAATAACATCTAATATACAAATAATATCAGGAAATTGCTTATTTATCCCTTATAAACGTGTACCGATGCTTTAAAAAATCTCTTATGGGATTTTCAATGTAATTTTAGTTTGGAAAGGTTTTTGAAACCACGCTTCTCGTGACGTCAGACTTAGGCTGTTCATACCCAACCTTTGTTTTCTGTGCATACAAGCAAACCTTTTTTTTTGTGGCATTCTCCATCACCTTAATAAACCTTTTATTTTTCTGTGCATCATGGAAACATTATAGAAGCCAAAGACTAGAAATTGTGTGTTGAGTCCATTTTGGACCAGAATAATTTATTGCTTTCTAGCGGCCAATTTGGGAAATGAATTTTTATTTTTGTTAAAATGAGTTTTAATGAAATTTCTGCATCTTGTGCAAAGCCAAAAGTTGTTAGATAAGTTCCATTTTCCTAGCTAACTCGATTTATAAAAGAAATAAATAAAATATTGAAAATATTTTAATTTTTTTTTTGACAAAGTATATTTTTTTCTGTAAATGAAAATAAATCGAGGGCACGTTAAAAATATAAAGCCAAATTACTAAACTGCACGATAAAATTTACTGCTACAATGATTTTTTTGGTTCTTATGTGCAATATCTAGGAATATGAAATAAAATAACTTATAGGAAATATACTTTCTAACGAATTCATTATGGCGAAATTATTGTTTCATATTGTATTTCTTTTATTTTACAACAGTGAAGGTAGGTATCCTAATTGTTTTGCGCATGATTTAACATAGCCCCGCCCCTTTATGCTGTCATTTTTGAAAAACATAAGTAACAGTTTAGAAATATTTCCGAAAGATTTTCGATAAAAGTCTCGTAGGGCATCGAAACAGAGAAAGTCACAGTTAGTACCAACAACTTGGAAACACGTGCAAATGTCCCATTTAAAATGTATACGTTTCGAAAATATTTCCATTTTTGTTGCCAACAGTTTTCAATTTTGATCGGAAACAGAAACGATCGTTACGATACATGTACCATAATGTGTCTAAAAATGGTACTTGGGATGTTCGACTGGATTCCATCGAACAGAGATCATTCGTCTGATAGGAAATCACGAACTTACCTTACTTCGACTGATATTGTCTCCTAAATTCAATCTAGACAGACTAATAGCAGAACTACACGACGAACCACTACCGCCCATCCATATATTGGCCTGCTTAGTACTCCTCGAACTTGATTGTTTAAGAATTCTTTCAACTGGAGGTCGTCTTCCCCAACGCGAATCGCTTTATTCGCACAGGCACCACTGCCAGAGTGCCTTAAGCGATATTTCCTATAATAGTGTTAAAAATAAAAATAGAAATGTAAAAAAGAACTAATTTTCATTTTATTTTTAGACTACGTTTACTATTGGTAGGTATATTAATAATAAAACAATACAATTTTTAAAACCGTTGTTGTTTCTATGCATTTAAAATATACACTTACTCATTATCGTTGCGGGTCATAAAATAACAAATTTTATTGTTTTTCCTTGAACATTTAAGTTAGTACTCGAATAATAGTCAATAAATAAAAAACTTAGGCGCACCGGTTGCAACTAAATATCGATGGGTTTTTGACGTCAATGGTTGATTCTAGACGTGACCAGCTCCAAAATATTATGCGGAATTATTTTACAGCCCGTGTTAAACATCATAGTAACCGGAAGAATTGACAAGTGTCGGTGACGTGGTCTGGTGAAAATCGCCAATATCTAAGCATAAATGAAGCCCACAGCGTTAATTGGTAGTGTTCCTCCTGTTCGTTTCACGCTTTGAAAGCACGAGGCCAATTGGATCTTCCCTTGCAATTAGAAGAATACGTCGAGCGTCCGCCCGTAATCGCTACGCCGACAAAAACAACGATACTCGGAAGAAAGAGACTGCACGTGATAGGGGTCTATACTTTCATTTTCGACGCTGAAAAACGGAGATTTCGCGTCCTATGAAAACGGTACATTTAAAAAAAAATTTTTAACGAAAGATGTCTAAATTTTGTTAAAGTATGCGAAGCGTAAGATGTTTGGTCAAAGATATATTTACGTTTTAGTTTATCATACGCAACAATTTGCAGTAAAAAAATCATTTTCGAGAAATTTAACGATTTCGATGTTTTGTTAAAAACCCATGGATATGTATATTTTACCAATACGATCTGTTTTTCTACTCTTATATTAGTAAGCATCAACTTACGTACGGTCTACTTTATCAGTATACGAGCCCTGACTCAGTGAAGTTGGCCCAACTGTCAAAACTACGTCTTTTTATGAAATTTGTCATATTAGCGAAAACGTATTAAAAACTAAAATGTATTTCTGATAACATACGATATTTTTATTTAATTTATTAACCTAAAATACTACATTTTTTTGTAACAGAGAAAAAAAATCTTATAAATCAAAAAAAAACTGTCGATTAATAAAAATCAACTTAACGAAATAGCAACAAACCACCAAGACACGTCTTGGCATAGTGTCAACTAATGTTTGGCAGTCATCTGATGTAAATCTGTTCTAAATTTCTTGGAGAAGGGTTCGCAATTCTGGAACGGTTCTTGCGGGATTCGATGGGAGCTTTCCCTTCATATGATTATAGCGTCACTCTATATTATACAGCCTAACTTAAAAAACGATGTTTTTAATTTATTAAAATTATTATTTAATTTTCTTAATCCAAGTCAATACGTTCGTGTTCAAAGGTCAAGCCAGTAAATAATTAATCTACTCTCAATGGATGATCATCTGCAAAATGCGTCCCCCGAGGCCGAGCTCGGCAGGACTACCGAATGCTCCAGGGGCGTGCAAGTGCACGGCTTCTGCTGTTTTTTTCATTTTTTTATGATCAAATACAAGTACTATAGGAAAAATTCTTTAGGGCACTCTGGGAGTGGTGCGTGTGCGCAACAAGCGATTGACGTCGATTTTGAATCGTTGGAGATTATATTCGTTGGAAAAAACGATCTCGGGAATTCGGGTCATTTCATAAGGATGAAGTTCTTCAGATGAAAGAATTCGTAAATAATGAAGTTCGAATAGTACAAAGCTTAACCACATATGGATGGACGGCAGTGGTTGGTCGTGTAATTCTGCTATTCGCCGCTCTGGGCGGAATTAAGAGGGCAAGGTCAGCCGAGCACTTTCCATGAAAATATCTTTAAAAGAGAGCCAAATCCCCAACCTGTCTTCGATGTTCTAGGCTATCGAGGTTCTTCGTCAACTCGTGGTCTCCGATCAGACGAATGGCCCTCCTTTCGATGGAATCCAGTAGCCGAAGAGTATGTTTGGGTGCGGAGCTCCAGACATGAGATCAGTACTCTAGCGATGGTCGAATCTGGGCTTTGTATAGTGTCAAAGTTGTTGAGGTGTGTACAACTTTCTGGTTCGGAAGAGTATACCAAGTTTCTGAGAAGCTATCTTGGCCGTTGCCCCAACGTTGTTATGCCACGACATATTTCCTCTCAGATTGACGCTCAGGAAATTAATAGATAAAGCCAGTAGGATTCGAGTCCTTTAATTTTTTAATTGAATATCTATATGCAATGGTTTGGTCATTTGTACATGAACAAAGGCTTGAAAGCCCCTTAAAGCAAATTGATGTGCTTCTACACCCTATACAGGGTGTCCCTGGATAGGGTTACCTATACCACGAATAGACCGAATTCTCAGCTTCTCGACAAAAAATCAATCTCTATAAAAAATTGTGCTTGTAATAAAATTAAGATTTGTTAGAATTACCTATGTCGTAATAATTCAAGATTAAAAAAATATATTTTTTGTCTAATAAATCAACTAATGAAATATTCTGGTTATAGAGAGTATAGAAGGTGGCCAGAAAAGTGTGTAGAAGTTAGGGGGTTATTTTTCATCTTGCGGTTAGTTTCAAAACTATCAAGTTGATATTTGACATAGGAACTACACATACCAACTTCTATCATTCCGTTATAAAAATGTTGATATCATACCGTATGTTTATTGTATCAAGTACATACCCTATTATTTTAGTTTATATTATTTAGAAATTACAAAAGTAAGAAGGTCAAAATAGAGTAAACAATGTCGTTACACTAATTTACTTAATTCTAACAGATAATATATTTAATTTCTGTTGACGACAGTGTTTATTTTGGTAGACAGAAAGACCTTCCCCAACGCAATTTAAGTTAATTACTGCTGGCGACATGTGCTTTTTTCTAGCTTAGTCAAGTTTAAATCTCTCTGTACAAAATAACAACACAGACTTATTGATCCTTTCAGATAAGCTGTTGACATAAGTGAGTTTTTGCTGCCGCTAACCCAGGCGAATAGAAAAGTCGTACTTGGGCTAATAGAAAATACGACTTTCTTACAGCAAGTAGCGCATATCGGCACGAAAAGTGTTATAACTTACCAGATGTACCTCTTTGTTAGTTTAACTACGTTCTTATACAGGTTGTCAATTTGTCAAATTTTGTCCCTTTCAGTAAATAATATAGTATATAAACTCGGAAAGACAAAAAATCAATTTTTTCTATTTGGGTTTCATAATGGCTACATTATGAAATGCAAAAAAAATTGATAACCTGCTACGTTATGGAACTGAAATCTTATTTTTTTATGTTGGCAGCAAGTAGGGTTCGAATTTTATTCTTACTTCGACTCCGTTGAAATTACTTATCTAGGCATTATGGATTCGACCGAAATTTTTTATCGAAAACTTTAAAATACTAACCTTTAACCTTGCAAATAGATTATTTTTACTATATATTTATCTGAAATACCTATACTCGGAAATATATAACATGCTGACCGTGTCCGTCAACTAATTTCTAGTCACAACTATAAAACAACATAACCTAAATATAATAGAAATATCTTCCAGTTTATGTCCTATTTCTAAAGTTTTATTCAATAATGTACTATTTTTATTTTTTATTCAATATAGTATTATACATATTACTTTATATATACAATATACATATTTATAGTTACTGTAGATATTTCCTGGGCATTAATTGTTACTCAATACGATAGTAAAACAACTAATGCCAAATCAGACTAATGTTAAATAAACAAAGGGGAGGGGGTTGAAAACCCTCCTCCCTAAATACGGCCCTACATCTCTGACGTCAAAAATAAATTAATTTAATTTATTTGTTAAGAAATAAAATTTTATATATAAGTTTGGATGATGTTTATTCTCGGAGTTTGTTAAGAGACATTTTACCAATTTTTTATCTTCCTAAAATAAATTTGTTTGTTTGTGGTTATTGCAATAAAGATATGAAAAATGATAATTGAATGAGAGATTAAATTGCCGAATTCTTTCTGAAATTAGAATTAATTTATCATAAGACGATGAACCCACACTGTTACCGGAGTAATTTGATAATTTTGGCTAGCATTTAAGGGGTACTGAAAAGAAGGAAGAATTTCTTTTGAATGCTTAAAACGTATTGGATCTGCTTATTGTTAATTCTTAAAGTCTTTCTATACCTTGGACATTGTTCTCCCCTCGATAACCAGGGGTTTCATACGGGGAGACCCCCCCCCCCCCGAAGTTTATTGCTTTTGTCTTAGACATTTTTAACCCGTAAGTAGGGTTTGACTGACCCGTAGAAGGGTAAAACCCTTTCCCGTATTGCCGGATGTTGCAAGTTGCAATGCGAGTCTTAGGCTGGGTGGCCATCTCTCAGAGACATAGCAAAGGACTGGAAGGATCCAATGTGTTCCTCACACACATCACCATGTGTCGTTATTTTAATAACGAAAATATATTTGTTAAATCAAGTATATTGATGTCAAAGACCTATCGCTATATTGCTTTTCCAAATAAACCATAAACTCACGAAATTCAGCTATGTTGATTTTGAAGTCCAATTAGTGAAGTTTGCTGACTTCGAACGGACTGGCCAAAATAGTAGTCAACCAACTGAATCTCTTGGAATTTTTATTTTGGTCCTATAAGAAAATTGATTTTTTGTTAAATCTCGCATTTAAAACATATGTCGAAAAACCCCCGTACGGAGTCGTTAATTAATTTTAATATTTCTTTACATATCTTCTGTTATTTAACTGAACATTTAAATGATTATACCTATATAATATAAGCAAAGTTCAAGTAAATATTTCGAAAATACTTATATGTCCCTAAAGGATTGACAGTAGTAAATTTTGGAAACTATCTTTGGAACCATAAAGATAGGAGGTGACCTCAAATAATTTTTGAAAAATATGATGTATGTATGTACATTTGTGATATATAGATAGGAAACAACTGTAATTGTATATTTAATTCAGGGTGGAGCGTCTTTAATTTCGAATATTTGATCTACCTAATTCAAAATTATACAAACCCGATTTGACTATCTGCTTTGTATAAGCCAATTTGATTTGAAGATTAGCCACATCTCTAGTATAAATCGACAGGTTAGAAGTTCACATTTGCTTGACAACAAGCGGCTTCGCGCGAAAGAGTTTTTTCGGGATATTTAATCAACTGTAAAGTGCGAATAAGTGGGAAAATGTTTAGTACATACAGAAAAATCAAGTCGAAGGCATATTAGAAAATGTTCCTTTAGTAAGAGACTGGAAATCGCAAGGTCACCGGATCTTACATCATGCAATTTTTTTCTATGGGGTACGATGAATAAAGAAATAGTTGAAAAAGTCGAAGATATGGATCAATTGCGATATAAGATATTGGATGCAGCAAATTAAATAATTGCTGAACGTTTTAGTTTATAAAGTGCCAATTGTGTCCTATTTGTGTGTTTGTTAAAGAATGCATTAGTGTGTAGCGATTTTGTGTGACAAGGGCCTATCTTAAAAAAACTAATTTGAAACATGTGTGTTTCTTTAAGTGATTTATGGTAATTTGTTCAGTGTTTCACTATTTGTTCTGTGTCTCTGACGATATACAGGGTCATGTTCTGAGATTGGAAGAAAAACGCCGAAGGGGTTTTAGTGGGGTATAAGCTTTACCCACTAAAACCAAAAAAACTAAAGATTTATGTACCCTGGATTACCTGCTAGTATACTGGCACCTGGATTCACTTCTATTTGGATACTAGGTAGCTAAATATTTATTTTTATAAGAATCTAAAGTTTTACACTAACAGTTTGGCAACATTGCGCCAGAACATCTGTTTATTACACAGCTGCTCAGTGTAATGTGACTGTGCCGAGGAGTTGTGTGTGGGTTTATGGGTGAATTACCCCACTTTTTAAATGTTCGATTTGAAAAAAAAAAATATGTAGCGCTTCTCTAGGACACCCCAGGAGTCACCCATTTAAATATAATACGTCATTTCCATAACACCCTGTATATGACAGTTGTTAATTCGGTAGTGTCAAACGTGAAAGCAGGTATGAAAGATGGACGTTGAAATAAGGTCGTTATGTAACGTACGTTTCGAACGCTCGAAAGCTACGTACGTATTGTCTATTCTTCAAAGATTGTGAACCAACCTCCTTTGTTTTTGTTTTAAGACCCTAAAGAAACTGAAACACAATTAATACCATTATCTATATTAATCATCCTTTAAATGGCTACAAATGCTCTACTCCAACAAATGATCTGCAAAAGAAACATATAAAATTCTAAATAAGGAACTGATTACAATAGCGAGAAGTTGGAGTTTTCACAGGTCTTCGGCACACGGAAGATATATTTTCTTCACACACTGGATACAAATTGGCTTAATGCATGAATGACAAAGATATTTCGTAATTCTTCTTTTTCTGCTAGGACAAATGGAGCAAATTTTTCGCTTTTCTAGAATCTGTTCAGGAGCAGGATCCAAAATAGGTTCCTCTTCAACGCCAAGATATATAGGGTGTTATGGAAATGACGTATTATATTTAAATGGATGACTCCTGGGGTGTCCTAGAGAAGCGCTACATATTTTTTTAAAAATTAAAGTTTAGAAAGTGGGGTAATTCACCCCCTAAACCCACACACAACTCCTCGGCACATTCATATATGAACATATTACATTGCCCAGGTGGGTATTCAACAGATGTTCAGGCACAATGTTGCCAAATGGTGTAAAAAATGTAACACTTTAGATTCTTATAAAAATAATATTTAGTTTACCTAGCATCCAAATAGAAGTGAATCCAGGTGCCAATACACTAGCAAGTAATCCAGTGCACAAACATCTTTAGGTTTTTGTATTTTTTTCTATGGGAAAAGCTTTATGCTCATCACGTACCCTGATGATAATGTGGAACTGCATAATAAGCTTATACCCACTAAACCCCATTCGGCCTCATATTTCCAATCTCTCGGTACATTTGCCTTAAATCACTTAAAGAAACACACAGACACCGACGAGTTTCAAATTAATTTTTTTGAAGATATGCACCCATTATCAGCACTTAATTATTTCGCCATAGAAATAATAAAAACGCTAATTTCTATGGGCTATTAACCCTTTACTAAAGATAAAATGAAGCAATTATGTTGACAGGAATTACCCGTTGAAATAACTGGTCGCGCCCAAGAGGTTTCTTTGTGCACATTCAGAGAACTAACTTGAGCTAGCGCGGTTGCCATTTCCGAGACTATAATTATACAGGAAAGTAATATTATAGAAGGAAATTCCGCAACGCTGTATTTTTAACTATTAACCCCAGCCGGCGAAAAGAACAGGCAACCAGCTGGATTGTCCAAAATCAGCTGTTTAAAGAAGCCGGCCGATTTTCACACGCGTTATCAGTTTCCTACTATTTTTTACCAAGTTTCAAGCATATTTGTGTGTAAATACTTAAACCCGAGTTTAAATTATTAGTTATTTGTTCTTCTCGCGACGGCAGTGCCCAGCCCAGCAGTTCAATATCGATCGACGGAACCAACATGTTATTTATTTTTAAAATTTTTAGATGTTAAATACATTATTTCCCAGACCACTCAGACAATAAGGGCGTATTTTTGTCTACACAGTAGCACTTTAAAATACTAATTCAGATTGAATGGTACTTAGATGTGTTATGTGATGTTATTGTGCCGGTTTGTTTTTGTTCAAGTTACCTAGGTACTTGGTGTTTTTTTTATAAATTAAGTTGGTTTTAAATAAGTGCGAAGAGCTAAATAAAATTGAATTTTTTTTTCTAAAGGATAAGTGGCATTTATAAACTTTTAAGTTGTCCAGATCTGACGGGTGTCGTCGAATTGAACAAATGAGAACATACCTGACCATTTAAAAACTCCGCGGCGGTTCGTTCGAGTCAGTTCAAGTTTATAAATCAGAGATTGTTTCCCAGCGAACTGAACGTAAAAGTTTATAATAATGTACCCTGAGAAATAAACAACTTGTAATCTGTCAAACGGTTATTGAATTTCTAAAGAGTTTACCCTGAAGATATGACAACACTGTTCAAGACACCTTCGTGACAGGGGCACCACGTGGTCATTTTTGGTTTAACATAAGGTCATGTACAGGGCATATTAAATTAAAGCGCCATTTTTTGAATATTTTTCTTCAATTTGCTTTCATCTCAGGAATTACCGGTTTAAATATAATACGTCATTTCCATAACACCCTGTAGTTACATTCGTACTGACGCGTAGTCTACTGGATGGCGCTGCATTTTCTAAGTCGGAAAATTTCGGTTACACTCGACTTGACTAACCTCTAATTGAGAGGTGACAGAAAATTATTAAACGTAATAAATAACCGAAATATCGGATTTTAAAATTACGAGTAGTCTGCTGGACGACACGGCAGTATTTAATGGTTAAGAGACAGAAAGCATTTATTACTTATAAGCATCGGCGTTTATCGAATTAATGTTTTCCAAATTTTTAACTATAAATTTAATGTTATAGACAACTTTTATTAGAAAGAAAATAATAATTAACTCATGCATGTACCATTAATTAATTATTGTATTAATTAATACATAATGGGTTATGTAAATACAACTAACAATAATTAATAGTAAGTATAATCGTACGTGTTCTCAGATAATTTAAATTAAAAAAATATTATTTTGAAGGTATTTGGTCCTTGGAAGGTATTGACTGCTTCCTGTCTGGTGCATAAAAAATATTTTTTTACATTTCCGCTGTAAAAAGGTCTACTAATTGGATTAAATTTATTTTAATTATTTTATTTTTACAACTGTACAACTAAATATACACAATTTAGTTCATTGAAAATGTTTTGAAATATTTGGATTTATGTGAACCCTACCCTTCCTCGTAAAATTGGTTTTGTAGACAAGAGGATAAAGAACAAAGTGGTATTCTTTAAAATTAATTTAAGATGACTTAACAGTATGTTAAAAATATTTAAACAATTAAATTATTATTATTCTTTATTTGTTCACAAAGACAATTATTTTTTTATTATATTTCGAAAGCTAACATAATAAAGTATAAAATAAAAAAGATCAACATTGATCCGATCAGTAGGTACAACTGGAGATATTAAATTTCAAACATGAGAAGATTGGAGAAAATATGGCTATTTTCGAAAAAAGAGATTTTTTCGGCAAAATCCTGAAATAAGTGTCAACTAATTTTATGTACCATTTTTATAGGGTATCTCCGTAATTGCTAGTGCTACCAAAAAAGTAATGTAGGTGTCATGTGCTCTTTTTGGGTCAAACTTAAAATGGTAAAATCAAAATTTGAAAATTTTCTCTCGCTTAAGAGATACGGGGGGAAAATAAAAAAATTTACAATTTCAAAATTACCCTATATTTTCTTAGTTAAAAGAGATACAGAAAAATGTTTTATACAGAAGTTTCTTTATATTAATTGTTGAATAATCTGCCGTCTTCAGAATTAGTATACGGGGCCAGGTAAAAAAGTTATCGGATGTAACCTCATTTTTTAAACGGAACACCATGTATATTTTAATCTAAAAAGATACTGTGTTAAATTCTGCTGTCAAATAAATAACACACCATGGATCATATTGGTTTCCTAGCGATTTATTTAAACTTTATTACTTTAAAACGAAATAAAAGATTCAGATTAAGGTAAAAAATAACGGGAATCATCGAAAATGTTCGGAATATGTCCTTAAATGATTACCGTCTTTTCGGATAGCGAACAATATATACATTCTGTGCCATTTCTTTGTTTTTCCACTTTCAATATATACTGATATCATATAAAAGTTTTCAAAATGTTGATAGGTCATAAAGTTTAAATAAATCGCCTAGGAAACCACTATCATCCATGGTGTTATATATTTGAAAGGAGAATTTAAAATAGTATTTTCTTAGATTAAAATATACAGGGTGTTCCATTTAAAAAAATGTGGTTAGGTCCGATAACTTTTTTACCTGACACCGTATACTTATTCTGAAAACGGCAGAATTCAACAATCAATATAAAAGAACTTCTGTATATAACATTTTTCTGTATCTCTTTTAACTAAGAAAATATAGGGTCATTTTGAAATTGTCCATTTTTTGATTTTCCCCGTATCTCTTAAGCGAGCGAAAATTTTCAAATTTTGATTTTACCATTTTAAGTTTGACCCAAAAAGAGCACATGACACCTACATTACTTTTTTGATAGCACTAACAATAACGGAGATACTCCATAAAAGTATCTAAAATGGGACACGCTGTTCAAGAAAAATGTCGGACCATTGTAATACGTCAAAATTGAAAAGTGTGCAGTTTGTGAAAAAGTTACCCATATGTAAATTTTCCTTGTATCAATTATCTGTTAGTTCATTCAAAACAAATACAATCACGTCCTATAAATCTTAAAACATAACTTCCATATTGCAAATATTCAATCGCATGTGCATGTGCATGTGACCGCACTATCCATTTTACAACCAAACAACAAAGGCCATAGCAAACTCTTTAATATGTTCACAGCTCCCAGCCAGGGCACTGTCGTATGGCGTGAATGGACGGTCTATCTGGAACATATAATTCTGCTAGTGACAGGCCTTTTTGCCAGCCAGCACTTTATTGTTAACATGTTCACGGAAATAATGCAAACAGGCAGCTTTCTGTTTGTTTTCGTTCTGTCGAGTGCGGCTGGTGTTCCTCAATAATTTGAACTTTTGATGAAGACTATAAAGTTTTAGACACATCAGATATGGAGAGACTAGGAGAAATAATTTGTTGTTTTAATAATAGCTTTGAATTTAGAACTATAAGAAAGACGGATAGATATGACCAATTCTTAATGCGATGAACTCCCAAATCGACGTGAGTTCAGCGGGCGTTTCGTTTTGTAGCGCACGGATATCCAACGCGGTATGTCTTAGATAGACCGTAATCCGTATAAACCAGACATTTGTCTCCCAATATAAGTTGTTAGATTTTTACATTGATCCGTTTTTCTTCAACCTTCGATATTCAAAGGCAATAGTCTTTATATTACTGCATATACAGCCTCTTGGAATATATGCTATTTCCTATGGTGCTTGTGTTTGATCATAAAAAAACGATTTAAAAAATAAGTAGATATTATGCTTCTCTAGGGTACCAAAGGAATCATCTATTTAAATACAAGGTGTTATGGAAATGACTTATTATATTTAAACCGGCAAATCCTGAGATGAAAATAAATTGAAAAAAATAAATTGCGTTTTGAATTATTAAGCGAAATATACACTTTATATGAAATCTGAAAACTTACATCGCCGCTACTGACGACGTTCGCAATCCATAATTTATTGAGGCAGTCTCAAATCTCAAAAGAGGTCAGCGCATTGTAGGCGGTGTTGTCATATGGCATTTGGCCCGCGTTATCACTTCTTTCTCAAACTTTTTAGGAACAAAAAACTACAATTTTAAGGTACATACTCTCTTACCTACGATCTTATTTTAAAATAATCCGGTTTTTAATTATTTGATAAGAAAATAACACACAAAAAGTATGTTTTGCAACAGAACCACCAGTAGATAATACCACACAAATTTGAAATCACATCATCACAACATTTATTATTATGAATTATTTCACAACAGAAAAAAATCGGTTAATGCTACAACTAATAAAACGTTTAAAATTCGTATACATCAAGTACGTGGAACCCTCGGCAACGTCGTTCCAACACCGAGTAATGAGACATACTGAAGCACCGATACTGAAGGTTAAACATACCAATACGCGCGCGGCGGTTATCGAAGCAAGGGCGAGACACGCGGTGTAATCTGGCATCACTGTAGTGACCTACATTGTTGCTAACTGAAACCAGATGGAGCGGCGCGACATCATATAGGCAAAAAAGGTTTTTACCTAAGTACAGTGAAACCTCTCATAACGGACACATCTGATAAGCGGACATCTCTATTAAGCGGACATTTTTTCATAGTCCGGAACTAGGTATATGAAATTCCATGAAAATTAACCTCTCTTCGGCGGACGCGGACAGGCTGTTTTCATACAAAGATTGCAAAAGCCCTCCTTTAAACGGACAAAAAAATATTTAAGGTATTTAGGAGACGAATAAGTACGGTGCAAAAACTCACTGAAGACAGACCGGCAACCAATCGCGTATGCGTGGCAGCGCCGAATGAAAGTATGTGTGATTCCCCGACAACAGTCCGCCGTTTATTGTGAGTTAAAATCGTAAACAATGGCACAAAAATGTCGAAAAGAGAGTATTGATGTTGGGGAAGTTTGTAATTTGATAACAATGATTTGGACGAGTTCATTAATATTGATAGCAATGTGCTATTAGAAGATGATAGTGACCCCATTCCTACCCATTATGTAGTCCAAACTGAAACCACTACACTATTTGACGACTCTGATGAAGAAGTTGAATGCAGTAATCAAACATATGTCACCAATTATCAACAAGCCATTAGTATGGTACAGGAATTATAATAGTATGCAAAGAATAGAGGTAATTGTACAGCAATGGAATTGTTATCAGACTTGGAATTACATTTTCTAGATTGCAAATATAAAACGAAAACATGTCAAACTACGTTATTAGATTTTTTTAGTACTACATCATATCTAAAGCTAGTGTATTTTTGTTATGTTATGTTTATTTGTACATACATATACATAGTAATAATTTTGCATTTACATACATTTAAATATAACAAGGCATTTCCATAACACCCCGTATAAGAAACCATTTTCGTAACACACTGTATCATCTAGCATATAACATGAGTTTAAAAATGACTTTTTATATTAATTACGAAAAAAAAAAAAAAATTCCATTTTCCAAGTTCAATCTTAATTTCTATCGGAAAATTTACAAGAGGGCCAGAAACACTGAGACCGAATCACTAACTAAACTAATGATGAGAATGAACCACGGCCTCACGGCATTTAATTGCAATCATCACTGATCGATAAGGACCGTAATAACCTTTTTCCCCTGTCTTCCCTTTTTCTCCCTTTTTTAACAATGCCGTTATTGGATATATCTTTGATGGGTCTCCGTGCCTTTGGAGTTCATTATGTTTAGTATTATTAATAATAAAAATTTTTACTACTGGAATCGAATTTCATTACATTTATTGGTTTTATGAGAAATATTTACTTGAGTTTATTAAGGATTTGGTAGTTAATAGGGTTCTAACGGCAGGTTCTTCAGTATTCCCTGACGTTACCAATGAGATAAGAATGTTACAGCTGAAACCGATATCAGCAGGATTAAATTTCACATTCCATTTTGACTTTGACGGTTCATGTGACCTATTATTGAATTGCTATCTTAACTTTTCGGTGTTCTGCAGTGGAAACCGATTATTAGTTTTCGTCCAGTCCGATGTAACAGTAGCAGTGTCCAGTGTTCCAGTCGCTCTCAAGGTGCATTGCAATTTCTTAAAGTCGTATTAGAGTCGGCAATTTTTGTTGCGCCAGCAATGGCAATTATAAATTGCAAGGATTCATGTACAGTACACCGTTCCCGATCAGCTGTCTCTCATTGCCAGAAATGGGGCACGCGCCATTTTAATTGCCATTGCCGGTGCAATTGGGTAGAGATGGATTATTCTGTTATTTTTTAATGTTTATTAGTTGGTCGAAGCAGCTACGAACAGATAATTGCTATTTAAACTCACTGGTACTTAAATTAGCAGGTCACATTCTTTATTAAGCATATGTACTGCTAATTCGCCGCAACTTCTTTGACCTTCTATTTGTAAATAGCTGTGGCTGCTTTAACTGGTAATCAAAACGAACAGGTTTGCCCATCTCTAATTCTGGGGGTATTTTAGGGATTTCGACAGTACCAACGGCGGTTCTGACCGTTGACAATGCTCCAGCTGATCCAGAACGGTTTACTGCGCATGAATATGTGCCATTATAATTGCCGGCGCAAGAGAAAAAATTGCCGAGTCTAATACGGCTTTTACGTTCTCAGGGTTAAGGTTGGAAAATGTCGCTGTTGTATATTATTTTACAAGACCAGAAATTTAAAGTTTGTCTTTAAAATGGCCTATCCTTCTTCTGTGACTTTTATAAGAGGGTTAGCCAGCAATAGCATTCCTCTGTGATAGGAATCTTATGGCAATTTATTATTTCTCTGTGTTTATTTATAATTAGCAAGGCTTTGGATTATACAGGGTGTCCCATAACTAATGGTACACAGGAAAACTGCAGATTCCTTGAGTAAAAATACTGCGATTTGGCCATACTTAGTTTAGTTCAATAGCTGGTAATAACCGAGATACACGGTGTCCAAATAAAAATTTAATTTTCAATATTCTAAATAACTTATTTCTGAATCAATATTTTTGCACAAAATTTTGTAACTAGGGTTTTTTGGGGGGAACGAATTTGAATTTGTTAATACTTTTGATGTAGATTATAGGGGGCGCTCTCTGCGGTACTCTGGATACATAAAAAGAAGTGTAACTTTCTTGAGCCTTAGTATAATTATATTTTTATTAAAAATATCAGTTTTTCCGTCATTTTTAAGCAATAAAGGTATACTTTGTAAATATCGCTCCGACTAACCGTTTTCGAGATATTTTCAATTACAATTTCTAATGAGCCCGTTTAAATTTTGATTTGTAAATGTGAAATTTGTCACAGTAGGCTTTGGTAAAAACAAATACAATGAAAGCACTTTGAAACCTCATTTCTGTCAATGTTTATTTTCATTTGTCAGCATTGTGTGTGTTTTTAAGGAGTTTTTGAAGATACTGTTATCAAAAATTAAACTAAAAATGCTGCACATCGGCGGTATTTGGAAATGTATCCAAAAATATTTAAAAGCCTATACGACAGACTGGAAGGAACAGGATCCTCAACTATTACGTTTTGGACGCAAGGATCCTGTTTATCCCAGTTTGTCGTATAGGCTTTTAAAAATTTTAAAATCTGGCTACCTTCTATTTGGATACATTTCCAAATACCGCCGATGTGCCCCGCGTCTGTTAAAATTTTCTTGTGCGTATAAACATACCATGTCTCGCATTTTTCCGTTAGAAAACAGTTATGTCGCGGCATTTTTAGTTTAATTTTTGATAACAGTATCTTCAAAAACTCTTTTAAAACACCCACAATGCTGACAAATGAAAATAAACTTTGACAGAAATGAGGTTTCAAAGTGCTTTCATTGTATTTGTTTTTACCAAAGCCTACTGTGACAAATTTCACATTTACAAATCAAAATTTAGACGGGTGCATTAGAAATTGTAATTGAAAATATCTCGAAAACGGTTAGTCGGAGCGACATTTACAAAGCATACCTTTATTGCTTAAAAATGACGGAGAAACTGATATTTTTAATAAAAATATAATTATACTGAGGCACAAAAAAGTTAGATTTATTTTTATGTATCCAGAGTACCGCAGAGAGCGCCCCCTATAATCTACATCAAAATTATTAACAAATTCAAATTCCTTTCCCCAAGAAAACCCTAGTCACAAAATTTTGTGTAAAAATATTGATTCAGAAATAAGTTATTTAGGAAAATTGAAAATTAAATTTTTACTTGGACACCCTGTATCTCGGTTATTACCAGCTATTGAACAAAACTAAGTATGGCCAAATCGCAGTATTTTTACCCAAGGAATCTGCAGTTTTCCTGTGTACTATTAGTTATGGGACACCCTGTATATATAATCTGATTTTTTTCTGTTTCGCCCGTAATTACCAATTCAAACAAAAAATATCGCTAGTGGACTATTAGGTTTATACTTCCTTGGCCAGGTACAATAACGGAACGTTATGGTAGTCCGTAGATCTCTAATAAGAATGTAATAAAATGAATTTTATACCTTTTTGAATTTTTCATTTATTAATAAATTTATCAACAGATTTTACAACTGTGAAGTTTTTCCTATATACAGGGTGTCCGTTTAATTAATGGTACATGGCAAAACCACAGACTCCTTACGTAAAAATATTTGGATTTAATTATACTTACCTATATCCGAAAGTTGATATTAACTGTGATACAGGGTGTAAAAGTTAAAACTTCATTTTTGTTTTTCTCTAATAACCTTGCAGGAAACCAACATTTTTTACAAAATTTGGCAATTATGTTTCTTTAGGGCGATAAATAGATTTCTTTTTGAAATTTTAATGTTTTAATGAACAATATAGGGGGCGCTGTCTGCGGCATTTTTTGCATATTTATTAGGTCATAACTTTTTTGCGCCTCAGTGTATTTAAGTTTTTAATAGAAATAATACTTTTCTCATATTTATTACGTACTAAGTTCAGGTCGCCCAGAGTTACCGTTTCGGAGATATTTGCATTTAAATTGTTTAGCGCATTAGCTCAGGCAAGCAAATAAGATTTTGTTACTTCTTACCAATTCACTTTTACATGATAATTAATGTTCTAGTAATGGTAATTGGGAATAATAAATACAACAATTGGATTGTTCTGTAAACTGGTTTCCTGCAAAGTTATTAGAGAAAAACAAAAATGAAGTTTCAACTTTAACACCCTGCATCTCAGTTAATATCAACTTTCGGATGTAGGTAAAGTTAAGTATAATTAAATCCTAATATTTTTACGTAAGGAGTCTGTGGTTTTGCCATGTACCATTAATTAGCGGACACCCTGTATATAAGGAAAACAAAAAAAATGTCATTACAACGATTATCAAATTATCGTTTATACTATTATAAAAACCAGATTTTCAATATTTAATTATAATATGTATGTGTTCCGAAACTGGCCATATAAATGTAAATAAAACACAATTAAAATTAAATATGAAAATTTTATTAAAATGTTTTGTAATAATAAATTGAAAGGGAAACTACAGAGTGTGTTATATAATATTATTATACAGGGTGTATCTTAATGACGTGCTAATATTTCAGGGTTCCTTAGGTCATTTTATAAAGAAACGTTCATATGAACATATGTCCGAAATGGCTTACATTTTTGCTACAGGGTGTTGAATTTTTATTTTTTAAATGGTTATTTTTTAATATCTCCGAAAGTACTTTACATATTATTTTCAATTTTGGTATGTGTTAATAGGATATAGAACCACAAATTTTAGTTAGAAAAGTTATTCAATTGTTCCACCAGTGGCGTCCCTGCAAACATGTCCTCTGATATTTTTTTACAAAAAAGATGGTACGCCATTGACTTTTTTCCATGTGAATATATTTCTGATTAATTCTTCTGGTTAATTCTTCATGAAAACGGTCTCTTGAGTTTTTCTCGTTAGACATTTCTTGATAAAACCCACTAAATTCATATTGAAACTCAATTGTTGGAGTGGGCAATTCGATGTGAAGACAGGCGGAAGCATGCGTTTTAAGTGAAGGGGACGAGAAAAACTCAAGAGACCGTTTTCATGCAGAATTGAGCAGGCTAATCAGAAAAAATATCCACATGGAAAAATGTCAGTGGTGTACCATCTTTTTTGTAAAAAATATGAGAGGACATGTTTGCACTGACGCCACTGGTGGAACAATTGAATAACTCTTTTAACCAAAATTTATGGTTTTATATCCTATTAACACATACCAAAATTGAAAATAATATCTAAAGTACTTTCGGAGATATTAAAAAATAACCATTTAAAAAATAAAAATTCAACACCCTGTAGGAAAAGATTTAAGCCGTTGCGGACATATATTCATATGAACTTTTCTTTATAAAATAACCTAAGGAATCACACCCTGAAATATTAGCACGTCATTAAGGAACACCCTGTATATAGAAAACTTCGCACCCTTAATATTGCGCTTAAACCTTCGACGTTTCACCGCCTGGGAGGGGTAGATAGTACCCCTAAAATCTTAAATAGGACTAAACGACCTTTGCCACTTGACCACCTTCCTCATTTAAAATTTTAAAGGTAACATATACCCCCAGATTAAGTAACTATGTAAAATAATTTTATTAATTTAGCCTTGATACACTAAGGCTGTATTAGAGTAGGAAATTTTTTCTCTTGCGCCGGCAATTATAATGGCACGTATTCATGCGCAGTAAACCGTTCTCGATCAGCTGGAGCATTGTCAGTGGCCAGAAGAGCAGTTGGTACTGTCGAAATCCCTAAAATACCCCCAGAATTAGAGATTGGCAAACCTGTTCGTTTTGATTACCAGTTAAAGCAGCTACTGCTATTTACAAATAGGAGGTGCAAAATGTTGCTGAATTAGCAGTCCATAAGTTTAATAAAGAACATAAAACTTAAGTACCAGTGGGTTTAAATGGCCATTACCTGTTCATACCTGGTTCGGCCAAATAATAAACAGTTAAAAATAACAGAAAAATCCATGTCTACCCAATTGCGCCGGCAATGACAATTCAAATGGCGCGTGCCCCATTTCTGGTAATGAGAGACAGCTGATCGGGAACGGTGTACTGCGCATGAATCGGTGTCATTTTAATTGTCAGAAGAGTAGAATTTCCGACTGTAATACGGAGAACGGTGTACTGCGCATGAATCCGTGTCATTTTAATTGTCAGAAGAGTAGAATTTCCGACTGTAGTACGGAGAATGGTGTACTGCGCATGAATCCTTGAATTATAATTGCCATTGCTGGCGCCATAAATATTCCCGACTGTAATACGGCTTTTATATTATAACACATTATGTGGCTTTATTAGAAGAGTAATAAAGGTGTCCACAAATAAAGTTTACTTCAATAATGATATTATTAATAAAATCTGTCTAAAGCACTTACCCGACAATCGTAAACAGCAGTAGAACATTTATAACAGATTACATTATTTAATACTCGTTATTGTACGTTGAAAAGCTGTAAACACTAATACGAGATTGTTATGTAATGAAATTACCGACACAGTCAAGAAAATCCGCCGATAAAACCCAAATATTTAGGTTTCGGCTTTCAACGGTTTTGTTAGGTACTTATTTTGAGTGTGCTCTGCGATAATATAATATTAATATTTGATAGTTTCATTGAGTGGAGTTTTCAAAGTATTTTGTAAATGGAAACTTGTCTATAGTACCTTTATTTTTAAGTATAATTTAGATGAGGCAGATCCAGTACTTGGTTGGTTGGTTGGTTGGTTAAAGGCGGGGGTCGGTTTAAAGGCACGAACTTCTATCACTGCAGCCCTTCGGCTTATTGTGTACCCCGATCTTGTTAGAAGATGTTTGTTCCTTCTATGAGCTCCAGTAACCTTCTACCAAGCTTGTCATGTGGAAGGTTATCACCACGTTGTATGTTCCCGAAGATATTTTGTCTTCTTCGAGACAGCGCTACGCAGCGGTATATTATGTGTGAGGCGCTACGCAGCGGTATATTATGTGCTTCGCCGTAGAGTCTGCTTTCAATGGATCCGTTGTTTATACCTATCCGTTGAAGGTGTTTTCGCAGGTGGCAGTGGCCTGTTAGCAAACCCATCACTTGTTTCAGCTGGGGCCGCGTCAGGGTTAGCTTCCCATTCGATAGTATTTTCGATGGTTTTCCAATTACGGCCCGTGCGTGTATTTGACCTGGTCAAACCCGAACAAACCCTTGCCATCGAGATAGCTGTGGTTTTTTCGACCATCTATCTAATTTTGATTTTGCTGCCTGTTTTGATATCCCCAAGGCCGGTTCCAGTACTTACAGGAAACTAAGTAAACTGTTTATTTTATGGATTGCAGGCACACAGTATGGTGTCTGTTAGCCTTTTTGATCAGTATAAAATTTCAGGCATCCATTCCGCCACCTTAACGAAATTTACAAAACTTGACATAGATTAAAAATGTAATCGCTTCTATTTCTAAAAATTCAATATAAAATTAATTAGTTACGAAAAAAAAGTGGAGAACACTAAAAAGTGTTCCAAATGTATCAAAATTCTGTAAATCGCATAAAGTAGAGAGGGGGGAGGGGGCAAGATATACAGGGTGTTTCTTAATATCATGCCAATATCTAAGGAGGTTATCTTCTTCTTCCAGTGCCCTGTCTATTTTCAGACGTTGATGATCATCGTGGTGATGACATTTTGGTACCTGTTCACTTTATTGCTAAAATAAGTGCTATTTTAGGAACTTTTCATAACCGAAATTACACTAAAATTACTAAAGCCGTTTCCGAAATTTTAAAAAATTTTTTTGTATTTGGATTTCATAATGGCTACATTATGAAATACAAAAAAAATTTAATAACTTGCCACTTTATGAAACTGAAATTTTATTTTTTTCATGCTGGCAACAAGTAGGGTTTGAATTTTAGGCCTACTTCGATTTCGTTGAAATTAGTTTTCTAGGCCATTCTGGATTCGACAGAAATTTTTTATAGGAAACTTTAAAATACTAACCTTTAACCTTGCAAATAGATCATTTTGACTAGATATTTATCCGAAATACCTATACTCGGAAATATATGACATACTGATGGTGTCCGTCAACTAACTTCTAGTCACAACTGTAAAACAACATAACCTAAAAATAATATAATTTATTCAATAAAGTACTATTTTTATTTTTAATTCAATATAGTATTATACATATTACTTTATATATACATATTTATAGTTACTGTAGACATTTCCTGGGCATTGTCATTCCTGTCAGATTCTGTGTCGACACAATATTTTGTTCAAATTTATTATTTTGTTCAATATTTTGAACTTTGTTCTGCTCGCACCATAACTCAAAGTTTTGCATATTCTTCTTAAAAGTTTTTCTAGATTATTTTCTGCAATTTCTCGCATTTCTGACGGAGTACAACTTTCTTCCTGACTCATTTTTATTAACTTTAATTATATATTTATTTTTAATTATGGCGGATTGGAAGAAGCTTTGTTGTGTTCAATTGTTTCTATCATGGCATATTTGATACTTGTAACATTTTATCAAATTGTAAAAGTATTGCCAACCCAAAAAGAAAATATTAATTCAAATGGAAAAAATCTACTATATTTTTTAAAGTTTTTCAGACTTTAAAGACCCAAATAGAAAAAGTATTCTAAAATACACGGTTCATAAGACAATTAGAGCACTTGTACTTTAGAAAACTCCCCGCTTCGCCGGTCGATTTCTAAATTAAACGCGTGTTCTAAGATAATATCTTATGAAACTTGTAAATATCTTAATATACCATTAACATCCTGTATCCTGTACAAAAGATCTGCGGGTCCATGTTCATAGGAACTATTTGTCTTATTTTTAGATAAGGAATTACCACACGAGCGATGACACATGTTTTTTGAATCACCCTGTATACTTTTAGTTTTTTTCACCTCAAGATTGTACCTCTTGGCTTCTGACCCCTCCCCCCCCCCCCCCCCCTTCCTCCCTCCCTAAAAAATGCTGGTTCGGCAAACAATCGCAAAGGTTGCTTTGCTTCGCACTTGATATTTGAGAAAACATTGAAATTATTGCTAAAGGCCGTATTAGAGTCGGCAATTTTTTCTCGTGCGCCGGCAATTATAATGGCACGTATTCATGCGCAGTAAACCGTTCTCGATCAGCTGGAGCATTGTCAACAGTCAGAACAGCAGTTGGTACTGTCGAAATCCCTAAAATACCCCCAGAATTAGAGATAGGCAAACCTGTTCGTTTTGATTACCAGTTAAAGCAGCTACTGCTATTTACAAATAGGAGGTGCAAAAAGTTGCTGAATTAGCAGTCCTTAAGTTTAATAAAAAATGTAAACTGCTAATTTAAGTACCAAGGGGTGTAAATGGCCATTACCTGTTCATACCTGGTTCGGCCAAATAATAAACCGTTAAAAATAACAGAATAATCCATGTCTACCCAATTGCGCCGGCAATAGCAATTAAAATGGCGCCTGCCCCATTTCTGGTAATGAGAGACAGCTGATCGGGAACGGTGTACTGCGCATGAATCCTTGAATTATAATTGCCATTGCTGGCGCCATAAAAATTCCCGACTGTAATACTGCTTTAAGAAAAAACTGTCGATACTAATATCGACCATGTTAATAACAAACGCATTTACGCAATTATCTAATGAACTCAACCAGTGATCAAATGATTGAAATCCAGCTTTTTGTAGATAATTAACAACTATTTAGCTGTTCGTTTGCACTCTCCTCCCCTATTTTTTTTGGGTGAATAATAGAACTCAAAAAAATTATTCTCAATATTTTATACCACCGGCCAAAAAAACTAACAAGTAGCATTTGGTGACTTAATATTTTAGACCGAGACAACAATGGTGTGCGAAGTTTTAAATAGAACTTGGCAGAGGAAACCGAAAAGTTTTTAATATTGGGCGCCGGGCGGTAAGATTCATAATAAAAAAGATACTAAGTGGTAAATTTTGCTTTTATTCCTTTAAAATATTTAGATTGACACGTTCCAATCGTAAAAACTGGTTTATATTGTTATCCCACAAAATTGATGTTATGTGAGGCTGTAAACTTTTTTCTGTGCTTTACAGAAGTTTCAATTTTGTTTAAGCGCCTACAACTTCTCGCACCTGTTTTATGTGTTTATCAATCAAACCAGGGGTTGGCATTTTTGAAAAATAAAACTTACGGAATAAATGTCAAGGGAACAGCCATTTTTTCCGCGCTATTTATTTTTTGTTTGCGTAGTACCGCTCATGCAGAACAAAGCATTGCGATTTTGTAATACAACGTGTCCAAGATAATGAGGACCAGTGCAGAGATCTCGGAAACCGTAAGAGATACGAAGTCGAGAACGATTTTTCAAAATTTCGTTTTTTCCGGATATCTCCGGAACTACTCGGAATTCTAAATCTTTCTAAACGGCATATTATTAGGCACGTAAATGCGCAACTTTATCTCCATTTAACCGACTTCGTATCTCTTCCAGTTTCCGAGATCCCTGTACTGGTCCTACTTATCTTGGACATGTTGTATAACGTAATTGTGTAATAGTCCTGGTACTGCTCCTCTATACAGTATGCCCCTTAACTAATTGGCAATTGAGCAAATGGAGATACTAAACATCACATCATATACGATTTTTCCAATGTTTCTCGTTCTAAATATACAGGGTCTGGAAAGTACCATAATAGTTGCCTAGATTTTAAATCTCTAACAGTTTTCGAGATATTTCCCTTTAAACATCACAATGCAACAAAAAAATCACAGTAAAAACAGCGGGGTAGAGATTTAAGATCGAGCAAGTATACCATTTAGTTTGCCCTCTTTAAGAATCTTGAATGAATAAAATCATAGATTTATTAAACCCAGTATATTTGACTGGCACCCACTAAACTTGGAGAAGTTCTCATTTCTTGCTCATAAAAACATCAACTTTCAATGCGATACATTGAACCGTTTTTAAATTTATGGTTTATTTTCGAAAATTAACTTTAACTTTCAATTATCCTGTGTTTCTAGAACGAGAAACATTTCGAAAAAAACGTATATGAATTAATCGGTTTAGTTTGATGTTTAGTATCTCCAGTTGCTCTATGGCCTATAAGTTATGGGACACCCTGTATAAATAATACATATTTCAACCAATAACCACCACATGTATATTGGGATGATGGTATTTATATTATATCTATGGCATATAATTCTGGCGTACTACACGTTTAGCTATGCATATAAAAATAATAAGGTCAGGTAAACATTGCTCAACCGTTTATTATTAAAAATATCTTTGAAAGCTGTAATTTTTTATAAATAATGTGTAGGTTTTAAGGAATTTGTATGGTACCCCATATACATATGGTAGGGACCTCAAATCGTTTATACTAAAAAAGTTATCAACACAATACTCAGTGCAGGCAAATTACATCCATTTTTGAAATTTTTGAATTTCTCGGAAAATACTTTTAAACATTTATAAATAAGTATAGCATGGGCTTTGATTTCATGTTATTGGACCATGTTATAAAGATACGCAAACCTACAACGTTATTTCGCAACAATTTTTATATGACGTCAATTTTAACAATTAATTACCTTTTTTTAAGCTTCCTGAACCCATGTTTCACTTTTAAATTGTTTACTTTTCCTTAAAATAAAATACTAAATTTTCAAATTCGTTACAACGGTAATCGAGGAGAAAAAAGTATGTCACATATCCGAAAGGTGCCAAAGTCACATTGGATATTTATAAGAACTTGGCAAACGAGACCGATCTTTTTATAAAATTATATTTATATCTAAATAACTTCTATTTTATATCTTGGTATTTTTGTAACAGGTTTATGCATACTTTTTGTCAACAAAACATTCAGGCAGTAGTTTCTATATTAAAGATGAAATATTTATTTTTAATTTTAAAAATTATAAGTTAATACTAAAAACTCGTTTTTAAATATAATAACCTTTTTAGTTCCCTGTTTGCTTTAATGTGAAAGACAGTACAAACATTATTCGGTTAGCTACTATTCCATTTTTCTTTTTTTTTATGATCAAATACAAGCACTATAGGAAAATCCTTTAAGGCAATCTGAGAGTGGTGCTGCTGCGCATAAAGCGATTCACGTGAGTTTGGAATCGTTGGAGGTTATTCTCGTTGGGAAACACGAGCTCGGGAAGGTCGTTCCATTAGGATGACGTTCTCTAGATGAAAGAATTATTAAATAATGAAGTTCGAGGAGTACTAAGCTTAACCTCATATGGATGGGCGGCTATTCGTCGCTCTGGACAGCCGAGCACTTTCCATGGAAATATCTGAAAAAGGGAGTCAAATCCCCAACCTGTCTTCGATGTTCTAGGCTGTCGATGTTCTTCGTCAGCTCGTGGTCTCCGATCAAACGAATGGCCTCCTTTCGATTGAATCCAGTAACCGAGTGTATGTTTTGGGTGGAGAGCTTCAGACATGAGAGCAGTACTCTAGTGATGGTGGAATCTGGGCTTTGTATAGTGTCAAAAGTTGTTGAGGTGTGTACAACTTTTTGGTCTGGAAGAGTACACCAACATTCTATCAAGCTACCTTGGCGATTGCTACAACCTGGTTATGTCAAAACATATTTCCTCCCAGATTGACGCCCGGAAAACTAATAGATAAAGCTAGTGGAATTGCGTCGGTAGCCGATGTTTGTGCCTTCAAGGAGAAAGATGAGACAGCAAAGCTAAATATCGGATTTTTAGTTTCCACTAGAAGGTCGTTAATGTAGAGTAAGGTGAGCAATATGGACCCTTGAGGAACACCGGCATTGATGGCGAAGGTATCTGAGAGAAATCCGTCCAAATCGCGACTTGCAGAGAGCGGTCCTTAAGAAAGCTAGACAACCATGCACAGAATCGACTGGATATAACACATTATTAACATTTAGCATCCGAGATGTTATTTTTTCTACATATTACCAGTACTCGCATATACACTGTAAAAATATAATGCCAGCCCAGTGAAATATACTCATAACAGTCATAACCTTACTTTTATCGACTGTCATAAAAAGTCGAGTAAATTTTAACCATGGTGGTAAAAATGGTCTATGGAAAGGAAATTCCAGTATACTAAAATGTAAAGATTGTCCGAAAACATACATTGGCCAAACAGGGAGACATTTTGGAAAAGGAATGCAAGAACATTATAACAGTTACATAATAGATAAAACAGATTCTAATTATCCCTACCATTTAAAAGAAAACCAACATAACTTTGATTCAAATTTTAAAATCTTACATAAATACAGGCATAAAAAGTAATCTGTTAGAATCCATGGCAATAAATAAACTTAAAAATACCGATGTTTTACTGAATGATCAAATAGACCTTAACAATTCTCCTTTGTTAAATTTATTTCACTAATCCGCTATTACATGTATAAATAAATCTATAAAATAATTTATATAATCACTACACTGACAATTTGGAAAATCCCACTGTTACTATTATACCCCCCTTCACCCTACATCATCTTTATACCTGTAATAATATTTTAAGATTGTACATTTTGTGAGATATATAAAAATATTCATTCATTCTCAATCTGAAGAAGCTACAGTGATAGCGAAACATGTCATTTTTAAGAATATAGTGGAAAAGAAATATAACGTAGTTTTATTGTTTCTCATAAACGGAAATGACAAAATTAAATCATTGACATATTTTGTGTTTCGTCTGGTTCACATATTTTTAATTAAACGAAAGTACTTTGCTATACAGTGTCACCATTAAAGTCCGCACCATATGGAACTTTTTTTTATTAATGAGGTTAGTTAAAATTAAATTTCGGCAATCGTTTTTGCTTCAAATTAGACTAAAAATTATATAATCAAATGTCACCATCTGTCATTCGGTATCTGTCAAAAATTACATTATAATCAAAAAATGCTGAAAAATGGCATTGTTTTACCGAATTTCAAAAAATTTTATTAGAAAAAGTTGTTTCTAGTACCTACAATTCTTGGCCTAAATACAAAGTTTCAGTTTTCTAGCTCAAAGTTGATTTTTTTGCCATTTTTTCTAATTAACTTTTTTTTTATTTAATGTAAGTTCGCTTAATGGATATTAAACTATTTGCTTATACCATACTCAATATTTTATTTAGTTTGTATGAGCTTTTTTTTACTAGAATGCCATTTTTTTTCGAAATTTAAAATTAGAGGCAAAAAAATTTGACACAGGTGGTGCAAAGTTATCCTAATTTAAAAATTTTAACATATAGACGTCAGATGTTTCGTTTTTCAAATGACAAATACATCTAAATATTTGATAAAAATTTTATTTTATACTTAAAACTATCATTATTATTAAAAGGAACAAAAAGGAACTTTAATCATTTTAAATAGGTAACACAAAAGCAATATAAATTTCACATTTCAGTGTGACGTCCTTCTCGCTCTATACAAACACCCGTCCGTCTATAAACGTCTTTGACAGCATTTTGTAAAAAGCTTGGTCTTATATCGGCACAACACTGTCCTATCGTTTGTTCCAAATGCTCGATATTTCTAAACGGTCGATTCTTATAAACTTTCTGCTTAAGATAACCCCACAGAAAAAAGTCTAGTGGGGTTATGTCAGGCGACCTGGGTGGCCAGTGACATTCTCTATCACGCCCTATAACTCTGTTTTGAAATAATTGGTTTATGCGTTCTTTCACTGCTACAGTTTGATGTATGGGTGCACCATCAAGCTGATACCATAAGTTATGTCTATGGTGTAAGGGCATGTTATCCAAAACTTCGGTAATCTCGTTATCAAGAAAATTCAGGTACCTTTCACCAGTTAAGTTTGCTCTAAAGAAGTATGGTCCAATAAGCTCATCTTTCAAAATTCCACACCAAACATTGGTTTTAAAATGATACTGGTCGCGATATTCAATTGTGAAGTTAGGATTTTCTTGGGACCACCATCGGCAATTTTGTGAGCTCACGGTACCATTCGAAGAGAAAGTGGCTTCATCTGTCCATAATATCTTGTATGGAAAAAGAATATTCTCCTCATATTGTCCCTGATACCAAAACGAAAAATCAAGTCGGATATCAAAATCGCGTTCTTTTAATGTGTTTATAAACTTGGGTTTATATGCCCGAAATCGATTTTTCTGAAGAATTTTTCTAACGCTTTCCCTCTTGCACCCTGTTGCATCACTTATCTTGGTTACACTAGTTTCACCGTGGTCAATAACAGTTAAACAAACATCAAGTTGTGCTGCTTCATCGTATTTACTTGCCGCGTGAGGTTTCTTAAAATTATTTCGAACAGATCCAGTTTCTCTAAATTTTGACATTATTCTTGAAACAGTGCTATGCTGCAAATTTTTTTCTGGATGCCTCTCATTAAAAATGGCAGATACTTGCCGGTGAGGCATATTCTCTCCACAAATTAAGACAATTTCTATTTTTTTTTGAATGGACAACATTGGTGCTTAATATAATGCTATAACTTGCGAAAATATTCACATTTATGACATTTCTTTTATTTATTCGGCACTCTAATTCGTTTTTTTCCATAGCCTACTTATAAAATTCAAAATTGCCTTGATATTTTATTGTGGATAAAAAGAAAATGTGTCTAAATTTTGAACTAATCTGATATCTGGGAATATTATTATAAGTTTTTTAAACTTCTTAGGTGTATGTACTATCAAAAAAATGGAATATCTGACGTCTATCTGTTAAAATTTTTAAATTAGGATAACTTTGCACCACCTGTGTCAAATTTTTTTGCCTCTAATTTTAAATGTCGAAAAAAAATGGCATTCTAGTAAAAAAAAGCTCATACAAACTAAATAAAATATTGAGTATGGTATAAGCAAATAGTTTAATATCCATTAAGCGAACTTACATTAAATAAAAAAAAAGTTAATTAGAAAAAATGGCAAAAAAATCAACTTTGAGCTAGAAAACTGAAACTTTGTATTTAGACCAAGAATTGTACTAGAAACAACTTTTTCTAATAAAATTTTTTGAAATTCGGTAAAACAATGCCATTTTTCAGCATTTTTTGATTAGAATGTAATTTTTGACAGATACCGAATGACAGATGGTGACATTTGATTATATAATTTTTAGTCTAATTTGAAGCAAAAACGATTGCCGAAATTTAATTTTAACTAACCTCATTAATAAAAAAAAGTTCCATATGGTGCGGACTTTAATGGTGACACTGTATATAAAATCAGTTTATAAAAATTATCAGTTTCAAATTTGTTCAATGCTGGGAACCGGAAGTGGTGTAATGTCCCATCGGTAAGGACAAGCATTTCATCTCTAAAAGCTCGTTTTCTACGACAATATTTTGAAAATCGCAATAGTGTTCACAAATATGAAATCATTTTTCTAGATGAAACGTGGATGTAGTCCAAGGGTGACGAAACATTTTCTTGGCATGTTTTGTGAGCAATTGATTACTGTTGTCAAGAATTATTATTATATTTTTAACAAATCATATTTTGAATTGATATAATTAAATAAAATTTAAAATAAGTATAATGCATCAACTACCATTTTAAAATGTAGTTTCTGACTAAAAAAGTTTTTGTATCTACCACCTTCATAGTGTTTATCAAGTACCTTACACACACGCACACACTAACGTGGTCTTATGTGATCTATACAGGGTGTCCGCTAATTAATGGTACATGGAAAAACCACAGACTACTTACCTTAATTATACTTACCTATATCCGAAAGTTGATATTAACTGAGATACAAGGTGTTAAAGTTAAAACTTCATTTTTGCTTCTCTCTAATAACTTTGAGAGAAACTAACGTTTTTTTACAAAATTTGGCAATTATGGTTTTTTTAGGACGACAAATTGATTTTTTTATGAAATAGTGGCAATGGCAATATTTGCACATTTATTAGGTCATAACTTTCTTGTGCCTCAGTGTATTTAAGATTTTAATGAAAATAATACCTTCCTCATATTTATTACTTAAAAAGGGCACACTAAGTTCAGGTCGCCCAGAGTTACCGTTTCGGAGATAATTGCATTTACATTGTTTAGTGCACCATGCCCAATTATTATTAATTTGCAAACAGCATTTTCTTCTTAAAATAACATAATATGAGAAATCAAATGAAATTTAGATATGCAGTTGCTATGAAACCTCCATGTTGTTATTTGTTTGTTTATTGTTGTAAAATAGCTTTGTGAGAAAATGTTTCATTTTGGAGTTTATCGTAAGTTAAGTAACAATGCCGAGACACAATTTGTTTTCAAACCCTTAAATGTAAAAGTGAATGGACTCTTAAGTGTATTGAATTGAATTGAACACATTTTGAACATTTTTTGTCAAATCTTTGTCAAATTTTTGTACGTATTATTCCCAATTACTATTTTTAGAACATTAATCATCATACAAAAGTTATGGTAAGAAGTATTAGAGCTAGCGCACTAAACAATTTATTTATTTATTTATTTATTTATTTAAATGCAAATATCTCCGAAACGGTACCTCTGGGCGACGTGAGCTTAGTACACCTTTTTTACGTAATAAATATGAGAAAAGTATTATTTTCATTAAAAACTTAAATACACTGACGCACAAGAAAGTTGTGATGTAATAAATGTGCGAAAAATACCATAGACAGCGCCCTGCCCTCTACATTGCACATTAAAATTTCATACAGAAATCAATTTCTCGTCCCAAAAAAAAATTCACAAATATTGTAAAAAAACCGTTAGTTTCTCTCAAAGTTATTGGAGAGAAGCAAAAATGAAGTTTTAACTTTAACACCCTGTATCTCAGTTAATATCAACTTTCGGGTATAGGTAAGTATAATTAAATCCTAATATTTTTACATAAGGAGTCTGTGCGTTCCATGTACCATTAATTAGCCGACACCTTGTATAAGGTTATTTAAAAAAATTATATATTTTTTCTTTGCGTTTATTTGAGCCACCTTGTACAGCCAATAAAATAATTAAATGTAGTTATTCCTGGCAAACACAGATCGACAAAATCAGATTATTAGACAGATTAAAATGAATTTCTCGTCCTAAAAAACCATAATTGCCAAATTTTGTAAAAAAGCGTTGGTTTCTTGCAAAGTTATTAGAGAGGAACAAAAATTAAGTTTTAACTTTAACACCCTGTATCTCAGTTAATATCAGCTTTCGAATATAGGTAAGTATAATTAAATGCTAATATTTTTACGTCTGTGATTTTTCCATGTGCCATTAATTAGCGGATAATTTCGATTTGCATCATAGTTTTACAGGTGATAATGCATGTTCCTTCTTTCCACGGCTCAACTGTAAGTAGCGATAAGCAAATAGAATCAGCTCCTTCCTTATGTTAATACATATTATCTGGATCTTAGTAGTAAAGTTATGTAGACATTAATTTCCGGTACTAACAATAAGGAAAATGCCACTAGAACTACACCGATGTCGTTTAAGTCACAATTATCTGCTGCAATGGAGTCAAATTGGTAATAATTCACTTGACACAACCACATTGTTGAACTCGTGTTGCCTTATATTATGTACTTTCGCAAATTTAATTTAATTTAAGTTCATTTTTTAATACGATCAAAGAATAAAAAGCTAGGTTGTGATTCTACCACAACTAAAAGTATGCACGTTTCTTGCCGAATTATTCTCCTATTTGGGTCATTCGTACACTTTTTAACCTTGACAATTAGAATCGTTGACATTCATTTCATGGCTGAAAAATTTTATTTACAAAAATATCCATTTTTGATAATTTGATGGAATTTCTCCAATCTTCTCATATTTGAAATTTAATATCTCCAGTTGTATTGATTGTATCAATGTAAGTCTTTTTTTTATTTAACACTTTGTTACGCTAGCTTTCGAAGGGCATTAAAAAAAATTTGTCATTGTGAACAAATGCAAAATAATAACAATTTAATTGTTTAAACAGTAATATTCGTCACCCACCTTAAATTAATTTTGGCGTAGTGTTAATCATTATAATTTCCATGCTTTCCATCGTTCGCAAGCGTAGTTTTGTCACTGGTCGACTCGGCGCTCTCTTCGCGCGTTGGGTGACTTGCGATAGAAATTATTTAATAACTACCGATCTAATAGAGGTGCTACTTTTTCGTAAAATGAGGTCTTGGAGATAAGAGGATAAAGAACAAAATGGTATTTTTAAAAATTAATTTAAGGTGGGAGACGAACATGTTTAAACTATTTAAACAATTAAATTGTTATTATTTGTTCACAATGACAATTTTTTTTAATGTATGTACTTCGAGAGCTAACATAACAAAGTGTTTAATATAAAAAGACCGACATGATCAGCAAAATCCTGAATTACGTCAACTAATTGTATGTAAGTATACAGAGAGAAAGTCTACATACTTTTTTTAATCGAATATCAAAATACTAAGGTAAAAACACCTTTTTACTCACATAGTGTCGCGCCGTTCCATCTGGATTCAGTTAGCAATAATGTGGGTCACTAGAGTATACTAACAGTGTTGTCACATCACACTGCATGTCTCGCCCTTGCTTGCATACCTGCCGCGCGCGACTATCGTTGCTTCAGTATGTTTTGAGACTCGGCGATGGAATGACGCTGTCGAGGGTTCCACGTGCTTGATGTATACGAATTTAAACGTTTTGTTAGTTGTAGCATTACCCGATTTTTTTTCTGTTGTGAAATAATTCATAATAAGAAATATTGTGATGTGATTTCAAATTTGTGTAATATTACCTACTGTTGGTTCTGTTGCAAAACATACTTTTGGTGTTTTATTTTTTTAAGGAATTTAATTATAAAACGGATTATAAGATCGAAGGTAAGAGAGAATGTACCTTAAATTTGTAGTTTTTTTTTTCTAAAAAGTTTGAAAAAGAAGTGATAACGCGGATCAAAAAGTCTTGTTGTCAAAAACTGAACACGTGCCTTTACAATTCTGTGTTGCAATATGACAACACCGCCTCAATAAACTATTGATTGCGAGCGTCCTCAGTAGCGGCCACGTAAATTTTGATATTTCATATAAAGTATATATTTCGTACAATAATTTCAAGCGCCATTTATGGTTATTTTTCTTCAATTTATTTTCATCTCAGGATTTGCCGGTTTAAATATAATAAGTCATTTCTATAACACCCTGTATAAGTGGTAAACATTTTTTGGATGATTTTGAAATGTCAACGTTAAAAAGTGTGCGGTTTGTATGACCCATTTACCAAAAAAAAAACAGTTAAAATGTACTATATAATTTATTATTATTATTATTATCATTTATCATCTTTCTCTTTGAATGCACAAACATCGGCTGCCGACGCACATCTTCGCAGACAGCATGAAGTATCACGCCTCAACAAAGACCTGGAAGAAACTTTGGCTTGGGGTGACAGTAACCCAGTCGAATTTAACGCTAAAAAAACCCAGGCAGCAGTTTTCTCTAAAAAGGTTAACATTACAGAACCGGATATAGTCATGGACGGACACGCAATCCCACTGGCTTCATCTATTAGTTTGCTGGGCGTCAATCTGGGAGGAAATATGTCTTGGCATAACCACGTTGTGGCAATCGCCAAGATAGCCTCTCAGAAGCTTGATGTACTCTTCCGTACCAGAAAGTTGTACACACCTCAACAACTTTTGACACTCTACAAAGCCCAGATTCGACCATCACTAGAGTACTGCTCTCATGTCTGGAGCTCTGCACCCAAACATACCCTTCGGCTACTGGATTCCATCGAAAGGAGGGCCATTCGTCTGATTGGAGACCACGAGCTGACGAAGAACCTCGACAGCCTAGAACATCGAAGGCAAGTTGGTGATTTGACTCTCTTTTACAGATAATTTCATGGAAAATGCTCGGCTGACCTTGCCCTCTTAATTCCGCCCAGAGCGGCGAATATCAGAAATACACGACGAACCACTACCGCCCATCCATATGTGGTTAAGCTTAGTACTCCTCGAACTTCATTATTTAAGAACTCTTTCATCTGGAGGACTTCATCATTGTGGAACGATCTTCCCGAGGTCGTTTTTCCCAACGAATATAACCTCCAACGATTCAAAACCAACGTGAACCGCTTTTTGTGCACACGCACCACTCCCAGAGTGCCCTAAAGGATTTTTCCTATAGTGCTTGTGCTTGATCATAAAAAAAAAAAAAAAAATTATTTATTCCTATTTAAATAAAATCTAGACAAGTAAACAATAAAAGATATCTCTGCTGCCGCTCCACGAATTCACCATTATTTATCGTACCTACGAACAAGAGTAATAATTTAATACAATTAAATCCACAATGGCTGTAAAGTTGATTGTATAAAAGCCTTTGCTTTGTTAACCGACTTGGGCGATGAAAGCATAGTAATTAAGTGTGGTTATTTGTTGAGAGGTGTTGCCGCCTATTAAAACGATTAGGAAATTAAAACGGAGCCGAGAAACATCATTAGCGGAAGAACTTGTAAGTGGCGAAACAGAAAATTTTTAATTGCATGGCTTGTTTAAAGTAGCGTCTTATTTTAAACTGCCCTGTATGATTTTTCTAAATCGATCTTATTAGTTTTAAGTCAATTGATGAAGGTTGTCAAACCGACGTAATTTATTTGGACTTTACTAGAACATTCCACCGAGATGACCATAGGTTTTTTTTTATACAGAAATTGAATAATTGGCTTCTCTAATCATATACAGGGGAAAACGCTCGGACACGTCAAGTTAGTTTATATATGCTCACATTTTGACGTTATTCGTTTGTTTTTTTATAGACATTTGTCAAAGATATGACGATATCGATCTTTTTTTTTAAATAGAAACATACAGCTTGTGATACATCATTTGAAAGCTAATATCTCGTACAGTATGCTCATAAATTTTAGCGCGATTCTGTCAAGCTATTTCAAAATGGCGACTGTTACAAGTTTTTAAAAAATCTCTATTTAAATAAGAGGAAATGGTAAATCATTGATGGTTTTTTACCTTCCAAGGTAAGAACCGCTTATTTAAATAGAGATTTTTTAAAAACTTTTAATAGTCGCCATTTTGAAATAGCTTAATAGAATCGCGCTAAAATTTATTAGCATACTGTACGAGATATTAGCTTTCAAATGATGTATCACAAGCTGTATGTTTCTATTTAAGAAAATATTGATGTCGTCATATTTTTGACAAATGTCTATAAAGGAACAAATGAATAACGTCAACATGTGAACATATATAAAACTAAATGGACGTGTCCGAGGGTTTTCCCCAAAAGTTACAGGTTAAGGCTATATTAATTTTATTCGGGACTTCTGGGCAACCCTGTATATATAAACAGTATATTGCCACTACGAATGTTCCAAAATACAAAAGTGTCACCGCTATGTCGCGGGCCTATTAAGTTTGCGCAGTAGGGTGGAAATTTTATCGATCGCGTCAGAGCCGGCCCGACATTATTTGTTTGTAGTTGTTCGTCGCCATGTTTGATTCTGGATGCTTTTTCAAATTACAGAATTAAAAGTGGTTCATCCACATTGTTGTCGGTATATTAATGCTTATAAACTTTCATTACCTAACAACAATTTTTGTAAAGGAGTTTTTAATTTGTGGTGATTCGATTCGCTGTTTGGTAGGTTAGTGACTTGTTTTGTTTAAGATGAAAGGACACAAGTGCATGGTGCTTTTTTGCAAAAGTCGTAGATCAATACCAGGTATTAAGTATCTCAAGTATATACATATATACGAAAATATTTTGCTTATCACATTATCCGATTTTCGGAACCGAATTTCACTAAGAAGCTTCTAAAAAAAGAAGAGAGTGTCACTCGTATAAGATATAATATATATGTGGTCACTACTTAACCTTAAAATTAATGTATTTTTAATTTGGTGCATTAGTAGCTGATAATAATTCCCAAAATAGTCAATGTAGTCATTCATTTTTAATTATTCGTTTAGAAAAAAGGGAGGTAAGAAACATCCGACGTCGGATGAAAGTTAAAATAAAGCTCATCGTGTCTATTCTTACAAATATTCGGACGGAATTTGGCACCAAAATTTTATACCAATCGGGGCACCGTCGGATCATCATATCGTCAGAAATCGTATGCATGGAACGCTGTCTTAAATCGAACTAATCGAGATTTTGATTGCATTATTTTTCCTAACTAACCAGTAAAATTTATATTAAAAAAGTTGAAATCCGATCCTGTCGAATGTTTACTTTCAAAATTAAATTTCCGAATTGCGCAAACTCACAACGCCCCAGATGGTATTAGCAATATACTGCTTATATATATGTGTGTCTTTCATTCACTAATTTCGTTATTTAAATCATATTTAACGGATGAAAAGCAATATGTTGAAATTTATGGCCTTAAATCATCACAATACTTCAGGTGTTCCCCAAGATTCGGTTTTGGGAGCGTTACTGTTTATTATTTTTATCAGTGATATTGAGTTCAAACTCACTGATAATGAAAATCAAAGAAAAAGTCCATTTTCTCCAAAAGACCTGTTTGGTAACTTGGTAAATTTTTTCCTTTTAACAACTCTTTTCCCAATCTTCAATATTCTGATTGATTGTTCAAGCAAGCATTCTTTTCATCCGTCGTCATAACTGTTTTTATTTGGCCACATCGGGTACAATATTTTGAGGTTTTCCACATCGTACAATATTCGACCAAACATTTCATTATTTTATATTTGTTGAGTCGTGAATAAAAAAAAGTGCAATACTTCCTTTAAAAGTTTATATCTTCTTTTAAAAAGTATATAATGACGTGAACCAAAAAACATTGTGTTAGGAAAGGGTCACACTTCAAAACAAAACATACCGGAGCTAAATTCTATTGCTATTTTTCGACTGGGCATTAAGAAATTATGGGTAAAAAAGTAAGTTTTGTTTGTGCCTGTATAATGATCAAGATATTAGTATTTTTTGAAAACTAAAATTCCGAAACACAAGTCTACGCATAGTTAAAAATTTCACCAAGATCGGATAACAATTTAAAAGGTTACGTGACTATAAACCCGACTAACAATATCTTTATCCGGATTTTTTTGTCGGGGAGTGTGGATAAATAAATAATCTTATACTTTTGTAAATATTTCCTGAGGGCCCAAAAGGTCTTAATCCGCCCCCTGTTCTTAGTCCGTTCCGCTGACGCCTAATCCAAATGCAACTTATCGAAACTTCGATAATTCAACTATGAACTTTACGAACTTGCCTTTTGTCGTGTATGGAAACAAAAACAGGGGCAAGTTAATACGACAAAGTTCTTCGAGGGCCGCGCCCTTCCCAGATGAAAATACTTCTCCAGTTCCCAGTTTGAATAATGAATAACGAAAATCTAAATTAATTTTTAATCAAAGATTTCGATAGAACGATATAAATAGAAGTATATAATTTGCATATATTATTAACTATTAATTTTCTCATAATTTTCAAATGCTAAATATGTTACGTTAGTGCTCTGGTGTCTCCCTGGTTAAAGCTGTAGTCACTGGGAACTCTAAGCCGAGAGTTTGTAGGTTCAAACCCCACGTCTAGTAAACCGATTCGCACTCGGTGGATTTTGGTAGTATAAGTCATGGTGTTACTGTCCGGCGGTATGTCAAAAATAGGGAAAAGTGAACAATGTGTCAATCCCTGCGACAGCAACCATTGGATGAGAGTTTGGAGCCCACGTTAAGCGGTAGATTGAAAATGGCCTTATCAGATGAACAAGGCGATAATTTTAAAAAATCTACATAACCATTTAAATCAATTATTACTAATTACAAACTTTGTATTTATCTGCTTATTAGATATTATTTTCCGAAAATCGTTCAGAAATATTAGCATTTTTGAAAGAAAAAGTCAATATTTCCCTAAACCTAGTCGTTGCTAGGCAACGGAAAATACCTGTTAGGAAATATTAATTTCCTTACTGTAAGGAAATGATATTTCCTTACAGTTGTTAGTGTTCTACATAAATGATTGAAAACAATTTTGTCAAGTTTGACAATTCAACATTAATACGTTTCCATAGTAACGCAACCAATTTTATTACGAATTTCAAAGCACCATTTATTTGTGAATAAAATTATTCGCGAATTTTTCAAAATTAATCAATATCAGGCGATTTTTAAACGATTTTTGGGAAAAATAGTATATTTACCTCGTAGGAAAAGCCACATTCATGGACTATGTGTTGAACAAACCCAATCTTCACAGTCGTCCAGGAATGTTAGGCATTTCCTACTCGGTAAACAATGATGTACTATTATTCTAATTTAGAACCCATCCAAATAATTACACACATATTTATTTTATTAAATTTCATCTATTCAGTGACCAACTCCAATTCATTATTTATATCAGGAGGCAGTTTTGAAATTCAGGTAAATAAATTATCATATCATCAGCAAATAAATAAAAAATTAAATATGTAAAATAAATAATAAAGGACCCAACACAGGCCCTTGAGGAACCCCATCATTTACAGCGGTGCGAAAATATTGGTATCATATGGAAAACTTTTTTATTCGTGATTTTTATAGGATATATGTTTTTTCCCTTAGTATATTGTATAAACTTTATCTAAAACAAATTTCAATAAAGGAGACTTTACTAAATCAAGTCACGTTCAGCCGAATTTCCATCCCAGTGCACCAAAACAAAAAATAGCACAACTAAATCGTAACTTCAAAAGTTTAGGAACGACTTCTTTTTCGTGTCATACAAACAGAAACAAAGGCAATCTAATAAGGCGAAGGTTTCCACAGCTCCGTGCCTGCTTTCATGAACTACTTACGTTTCTTTGTATGTTAGTTTACTGGGTACTTTTACTACAGTTTTATACTGAACATCAAAAGATTTATGGTGCACCTTATACAAAAAATACTTAGTTTTCTTTACCCAACTAGCATCAAAGTTTTACACACAGTGACTGATTGACAATGCTGGTAAAAACGTATTAATTGGCACCAAATTAATTACTATAAACTTTAAACTACTACTAAATTAAAAATTATTACTAGAATTTACGTAACACTTATTTGGTATAGTGACTTTATGGTGTCCTTACTTTATGATCGGTATAATATTTCGCAATAAAGGTAATCAATTGTTTATAAAACATGCCAATAAAATGTTCCGTTACCCTCAAATTAGATCCACGTTTCATCTAGAAAAATATTTTCACGTCTATGAATACCATTGCGATTTTGAAAATATTTTCAAAGAAAACAATCTCAGAGATGAAATGTTTGTCCATACCGATTGGACATTAGACACTCGCAGCTCCCAACACTGGTTGCTATAGGTTATTTAAAGGAAATGGTTTTTTTATAGCTAAATGATAAAGCAATATTTAACATTATTACAGGAGAGGAAACAAAATTGTGAAGCTAATAGTGTAATAGTGTATTAAGATACAAGATTCATAAGACATTATCTTAGAGCACGCGTTTAAAGTAGAAAACGACCCGCAAAGCGTGTAGTTTTCTAAAGTACAAGTGCTCTAATTGTCGTATGAATCGTGTATTTTATAATACTTTTTCTATTTGGGTCTTTAAAGTCTGAGAAACTTTCCATTTGAAATAATATTTTCTTTTTGGGTTGGCAATACTTTTACAATTTAATAAAATGTTACAAGTATCAAATATGACATGATAGAAACAATTGAACACAACAAAGCTTATTCCCAACCGTCATAATTAAAAATAAATATACCTATTATTAAAGTTAATAAAAATGAGTCAGGAAGAAAGTTGTACTCAGTCAGAAATACGAGAAATTGCAGAAAATAATCTAGAAAAACTTTTAAAAAGAATATGCAAAACTTTGAGTTATGGTGAGAGCAGAACAAAGTTCAAAATATTGAACAAAATAATAAATAATACTATTGAATAAAATATTGTGTCGACACAGAATCTGACAGGAATATCAATTAATGAATGCCTACAGTAACTATAAATATGTGTATATAAAGTAATATGTATAATACTATATTGAATTAAAAATAAAAATAGTACTTTATTGAATAAAACTTTAGAAATAGAGCATAAACTGGAAGATATTTCTATTATTTTTATGTTATGTTGTTTTTGTTTTTGTGGTTATGTTGTTTTATCGTTGTGACTAGAAATTAGTTGCCGGACACCGTCAGCATGTTATACATATTCGAGTATAGGTATTTCAGATAAATATCTAGTAAAAATTATCTATTTGCAAGGTTAAAGGTTAGTATTTTAAAGTTTTCTGTAAAATAATTTTGTCGAATTCATAATGCCTAGAAAACTAATTTCAACGAAATCGAAGTAAGCCTAAAATTCGAACCCTACTTGCTACCAAAATAAAAATATATAATTTCAGTTCCATAAAGTGGCAGGTTATTCAATTTTTTTGCATTTCATAATGTAGTCATTATGAAATCCAAATAGGAAAACTGATTTTGAGGATTAAAACCAAAGTACTTTCGTTTCGAAAATTCAAAAATTTGTGAATCACAAGAAACACAAAATATAAGTAAGTATTTACCTGAAGACGACTGGAGATACTTACCAGTTGAAACGTTGTGATATAGAAAAATAAGGACAATGCAACTCCAAAACTTTTCTATCACTCACAAATTATAAATGTTAACAATTTAATATTTTAATTTTGCTATTTTTTTAAATCATTATTATTTAATACATCCTAAAGTGCTGTTGGTAATAGAATATGGAATAGATATAAAAATTTGATCGTTATAGAATTATTAAGCCAATATTCGGGTATTATTTTTAACTTTAGGCCGATAGTGACTGGAAACTTTTTTGTGCACATATTTATTTGCGACCCACATATAGAGAAGTATACAAAGTATATAATAAAAAACTAAAAATGTATAAAGTTTATGTAAGATACCCTTGTTTTCTCACCAAAGTTTCAAGGAACACACTAAAATTTTAACAACTCTATTTAGCAAGTTCTGGAACTACTTATAAAACTAGGTGCGACCTACAAATCAGAAATTTCATTAAAATTCTAAAAATGCTTCCTTGTTTCCTATAAACTTTATACTTTGTTTCGTGAGTGATTTTTGTATTCTGGACACTGGAAATGCTTTAAACAGTTTCCAAAAGTTTTAAGGTGGCTTAGAGTAGAAAAGAATTAAGTTAAGTAGCAATCATAAATGCTTTGAATACAAACAGATTTAAGGTTTTAAAACTCGAGAAGGACAACAAAGTTTCGAATAAATTAAGAAGAATTTAATTTAATAAGGGATAAGCCATAAATGTGAAAGCAATAAAAACTTTTCTAATATTTGAAGATTATGAAAAATTGCTCCCCTTATACGAGGGACCAGAGATTTTACAATTTTATAAAAATAACAGAAACAATTGGAAATAGCTTTTCTTTTCTTGTTTATTTCTCTCGAACATTGGCATTTGGAAAATGTGGAAATTCAAGAAAAACGCTTACCCGTAAACTTGTGTTTTCAGGGGGACACGTTTCACTATTAATTTCATTCCTGTAACCTCAACCAACCTAGCGGGGGCGGCTACTGCCCTTGTTTTTTCAAACGGGAATGGGTATGTTGTGATACATCTTTTTAACGGGCATTAAATTTTCTTTAAAATGGCGCTTTGTTTTGTAAATTTGAGCTACGCGCCGCCGAGAAATTGCGTTTTAAAAAATGTAATTTTATTGAGTAATACTTGCATGTTATCTTATTAAATGTTGAAAATGTCCGCCATTCACCTCCATACAATAGTACAACAACTGTTCAAAGTGTTCTCGGACATTGTAAAGAACATCTGGTGTAATTTGTTGTCATTCATTAGTAATGCGGTTCCGTAAATCTTCTAAGGATTCGGGTTGGGTGGCATAAATTTTGGATTTTAGATGTCCCCACAAAAAGAAATCAAGGGGAGATAAATCGGGCGATCTCGCGGACCATTCAATAGCACCCCTCCTCCCAATCCATCTACCAGGAAACGTTTCATCCAAAAAGTGGCGTACGGGTAATGCATAATGGGGGGGGGGGGGAGTCCCGTCTTGTTGAAATATTGGATTATCTTCCTGGTAACGTTAGTCGTTTTCCATAATTTCCATCAGCGCTGGGTTGACAGCATTCTCCAACAAGTCTAAATAAGTATCTCCATTTAATTTTCCCGGTAAGAAAAATGGTCCAATTATGTGATCACCGAAAATACCAGCCCAAATGTTTAATTTCTGAGGATTTTAAGTATGAACCTCGTGGCAAATCCTTGGATTCGTATCGGACCAGTAACGACAGTTATGTCGATTAACAGTGCCATTAAGAAAAAAAGAACATTCGTCTGAGAAGCAAACGTTAAAAAGGTAGTTTTTTAAACGGATAATTTAATACTTGTTCTGACATTCCCGTTACATCAGACATTTTTCTGATACTTAATGTTGGATTCATACTGACTTGACCCAGAACAGCTACTTTCACTGCTTCATTTCTTACCGGATTTTCAATGATCCTCTTTTTTATTTGCCACTGAACCAGTTTGCCGAAATTTTGCCACTAATTCTAGGATATAACCATGATGTACGTGTCTATCTGGATGTCTAACATTAAACAAAGTTGCTGTTACTCTTGCACATTGATTGTTTATAAAATACAATTCAATAATTTCCACTCTCTCCTCAACAGAATAAACCATTTTTTATGTCACGATCAAATCAAAAGAAAATAATAGCGCAGAAATAACGTATGTAGATCTGAATCAACCACTTTACTGAAGATAAAGTAGAATTGACTAATACTTATTACTTAAAAAAAAAAATTACGCACAACCTGTGTACTTGATAAGAGGTGCAGCGAAATGTTTCAAATTCCGTTGCTCGGCGGCGCGTAGCTCAAATTTACAAAACGAAGCGCCATTTTAAAGAGAATTTATAGACTACCATTTGAAAAAAACAAGGGCAGTAGCCGCCCCCGCTAGGGGGGTTGAGGTTACAGGGATGAAATTAATAGTGAAACGTGTCCCCCTGAAAACACAAGTTTACGGGTCCTAGCTTTTTTTTTTATTTTTACGTACACAGCCGTAAACCTTGCTGGACTGTTTTCGATGGGCCACCCTGCAATGTGCATGTTATATGAGTTAAAATTTCATAAATATATTTTCGCAGCAGCTATCTTTAAGGTTAATCAAAAAAAAACAAAGGCCAAATATACCTAATATTTTATTGTAAATTAAAGAAACGAAACTTTACTCTTTGAAATCGAGGTTATAAGAAAACATTAATTTTTCCAAAAATTTCTGTTTCTTCTAATTTTTCTGGAAAATTTACTTAAGCGTATCATCACTACTACATACCAGAAGTTGTCACGGACTCTAATTTTCCAGTGTCCCTCGTAATTTTATTGCAAGTGTATTTTCAAAATATTAAAATAAATTAATTTATACATTTAAAAATATTAGGATTTAATTGTTTTCAGCATAATTTTTATGTTCCTTGTAATTTACGCCTCTGGTTGATGCTGGCTGAAGAGGTTGCCTGTATTTATCAGAATTTATTGAAATCAACAAAGATTTCGCTGTATTTTTAAGCGGAAACATAATATCAACAAAACTGTCCTGTTTATAAATATTCGATACAGTAAAGTAAGGAAAACGAACGGTTTATGAGGGTGTAAGAAAAAGGGGTTGCTTTTACTGGATAGTAATTACGCAGGGTAAATAATTTGATACGGGCGGAAATATCTAAATTTAGCCCAAATATGTATATGAGAGTGCTTGTTATTATGAGGGCTTATTTCGGAAATATGATGATCATGGGGGAGTAAGCAACAAAAATGTGTTTATGTTGCTTTGGTTCTGTTTGCATGAATTAATGAAATGTACAAGGGCTATAAGAAAAGATTTCATCCTAATAAAATGACAGATTTGCATTTTTTTATTGTTTAATTTTAATGTCGTATCTGGTCACGAAAAGAAATAAACAAATAATAGTAAATAGCTATTCTACGGGCTATAGGCCCCGTCAAGCGCTGAATTTTAGATCTTAAGTACCGTCGACACATAAGGTTGACGTTTTATTTATTCAAGTAAAACGTATCCGTAAAAACATTAGCTGTGGACGGGGTCTAATATAATATATAATATATATTTTACCTGACGTCTTAATTGTTCAAACAAAACGGTAAAACAGGACAGGACGTTTTACTTGAACGAAATGAAGACGGACGGCCAGTGAGAAAACTGAAGGGCGCGGGTTTTGTTGTCTTTTCAATTTCACTACTAATAGTACGGCATCCCATTGCCAAAATGTTCTGTTATCACGCCTTCATCTAGTCAATGACTAATCGCTAGATTAATAAAAAATAAGAAAGGTTTACTCGAGCGAAAAGTTCGGCAACGCTGCGCTTATCCGTCAGAGTAAATCGAGTCTAACGGACATTTTCCGTGTTGCGCAGCTGCAGGGAGGGCAGCGGAGTCGGACCTCGTATCTGTATAATTCATGATCGCGGTACACGGCGCGTGCATGGGACGGCTTGATGTGTGACTTGATTGTCTATAACAACTCAGCATCAGCTATGTCCCCATATTGCATTATTATTGATACACGTGCTGTGTTGACCGACAGTTCATATTTTTCCCCCATTTTCTGAGCCATAATACACGATTTCTGCTTGAAAACGGACGAGGCGCGATAACGCGAACAGCGTTAAAAAAATGACATATCTAAGAACCAACACTGCGGTTGCGCGTAGATGAAAATGTCCGTTTTAATTTTTTTCGCAACGTTGCCAATGTCCGTTTTTGTTAATTTCCTTCTCAAATCCTTTTTAAATCACCGAAAAACTCAAAAACCTTTAGGTCGTGATCAGTCTAAAATCCTGGTAACGGGCTGCCATACTATAAGCACAAAAAAATGTTTCTACTAAAAAATTAATATTACATTTTTTTGGTTAACGTTTCCTCATTAAAATCTATAACTACTTTTTAAACAGATGAATATTTTAATTTATACTTGAAGCTCTTCGAGCAATTATTTTCTTCCACTTGAGCAAAATGGATTCCTTTGAATTTTTCTTTGAAAGGACGATGCTATAAGATTAAAAGTTGTATAAAAGGTCTATTGTTAACGTTTTAAACGGATTTTTAAAGTTAGTTCCTTTAGTAGGAATAAAGTTTGAGAGAATTGTAAAGAAGTAATATTATTATCGATATGTGAATCCAAGGAATGAACAATTCCATGTACATGAAATAAGTGAACAGACTTATTTATTTATATGCATCAGTTAGTTTCATATTTTATTTTGATGAGCCCCACCAAAATAAGTACTGATAATTCGTAGGAGGATCGGATCTAATTAAAAACGGCATCCAAAAAATGTGCTCATTTCCTTGCTGCAAATTATAAAAAAAATTGAGTTGTCTTTTCCACAGACTGAGAAAACGATATTTATGTGGATGTGTGAACGTTATTTTTATACAGAGAACAAGTCCAAGACAATTAGAATAACGAGCCCCCTTCATTGTCATGTAACAAACACTCAATAAATTTTGGAGTGTTAAAATGGCGGATGATTGCCATCTTGGTAAATAAAATTAATTAGTAAGAGGGGTCTTGGGATACAACATTTTGAAGGTCCTATCGAGTACTTTACGATGCCAAAACATTATTTCTCTATTCTCATCCCAAACAAGATGACGACCAACGAATACTTATAAACAGGAAGAAGACAAACAGCCATGTTAAAAATCCAAGCAGGCATGAACAAACGAACAAACCCGGCATCCATTAATTATGGCATCAGCTGACAAACGCACGTGCTTTTCAAATGTCACTTTTGTCAAAATTGTTATTACTGTCAATATTTTAAAGTGACATTTAACCAACAAAAAACGTTCAAAACCCTTTTATTTGATTATATTACTAATTGGTGAAAATCAAATATTCGGATTTTGATATGTTTTAAGCTGTAAATATCACTTTAAAATAATCCTTACACGCTCTTATATCATTTATTGAACTAGTAACGTAACTACAAATGAAAAATAAACTTCAAAAATAAGCTTATACATAGTTTAATTAAAAAATAGGAAGTAAATCATAATTTACATAAAATATTTTACCATCTTCAACTGGGCACTAGGTCCTAGTCCTTATTTTTGGGCCCCATATGATTTATGAACAAAAATTATTATTGATGCTTACTCGTAGTAAAGATGACTAAATGAATATTTCAATTACAAATTACTCACTTGCACCAAAAAGGAAACTGCGTTTCTCGTGAAAAGATTAGAAAATTAAAAATTATTTTAGAATTTGAGGACTCTTCGCTTTCGGCATTTTCATTCACTTTACATATCGTTCATATGTTGCTTGATTATATTCCATGGCAGACGAAGAAAATTGACTTGTAAAATTATTTAACAACTCGGCCTGTTCGCATTTTGTGTCTGTCTCTGTCCGCATCAACCTTTCTCGATTCGGTAAAGTGAGACAAATATGGCCAAGATCAAATCGCCTTCATTAAACATGCCCACTTTACGGCTTCCAGATATAACTACGTAAGTCTGATATTGACACTTAATGCATACTAATATATGAAGATTAACGTAGTTTACTTGTGAGAGTATGGAGCAGAGTATGCTTAGCATCACTTCCATGGCCTTCTTACGTGTTTCGATCCCCCCATAAGCAGTCTTACCGTTTTAAAAACTGCATAAATATTTTATTTTTGACACTGACGTTAATGCGCAAACATTGTCATTTTTTGACGGTTTTAGAAAAATAACTATTAACGACTGTGTGGTCGTAGAAAAAGTATAGTATTCAACTCGTACGAAATGGGCATTTCGCATCTCTGATGCTTGTTGAACAATATAATATTTTAAAATAAGTAAATCTTTTCTTGTGTAGCAATGCGTTATGTTGCAAGAAATACTCTTGAGTAATGACTCACGCCTAAATATCATGAATGTTTCTCCTCTCATGCTCCTTTTGTCATTGGTTATTATTAATATAATACGAATGCATTCATATTCTTAATAAAAATATCGTGATGTGCTTAATTAATTTGTTCATTAATTATATGAGTATTGCAATTTTAAATTTCTAACTATGAATTTTATTATTAACTGCCATTGAATGAACATCAACATTGCCTTCATTAACCATATGTGTTTTGTTATAATTAAAATTGAATTTCGTTTGTTTTACCGGTTATGTATATGTGTGTAATTAATGCAATGTTATAATAATTAATAATTTAGACCGAAAATTATTGTCATTTAATTAAATTTCCCTCTTCAATGAATTAATGCATTATTACTCACAGGCATTAGCTACCAATACTGAAGCAATGAAAACTAATTGCTGGGAAATAACCGTAAATGGCGCTGGAAGTCAATAAGGGACAAAAATCACATTATGTCATTTGTCATAAAAAGCCGCATTAATTGGTAAATAAATCCAGATGATTAGTCAAGAGAGGTCAGGCAGCGATGTTGTCATTTTTATCCGTATGTTGAAAGTTCTTACCTCAACAATTCCTCCGTTTCAAAAAATTTTTGTTTTGCAAACGTACACAAATAGTGGCGTCTGTGAATCGGACGAACAACGAAATATTTTCAGCCGGAACAAGATTACCCCCCCCCCCGTTTTCTAGGATGCTGAAGAACACGATGGCGGCGTCAGAATTTCTCTTTGTGGTTGCGCAATCTCTCAAAACGGCCAAAAACCACCCCCCAGAGGGGTTAAACGCGCTTCAAGAGGTTTCCCTGCAGAGAAACACACTGTCCCCCCGCTTTCTAGGATGCTGAGCACGGTTGTGGTGTTGGATATCGCGTCCGACCCGCTTTCTAGGATGCTGAGCACAGTTGTGGTGTTGGATATCGCGTCCAACCCCTTCCAACCTCTCCATCGGCTAATACTCGCCCCTGAAAGGGGTGTTTTTTTTTTTCAAGTATCAGCGGTAAATATATATTCCCCCCCGTTTTCGAGGATGCTGAGCACGTTGGTTGTGCTTGATATCGCGTCCGACCCCCCCCCCCCCCCCGTTTTCGAGGATGTTGAGAATGTGGAATAGTTGTACTTCTCTTTTTGGTTGTTGTGGTTTCTCATTTCGGTCCAACTGAAAAAATATAATCAATTAGTTTGCGCGAAAGAACGCCAAGGCGGAAAAACATTTTTTGTTCTGATTTAAAATTGTTTTAAAATTTCAATTAAATAAAAAAATCATAAAACAGGAAGAGCAATTTAAAAAAAAAATTTTCATAATTTTTTTCGAAATTTTTTGTTATTAAAAGGTAATGTCGTAATACACATACCTAAAATGGAACTGGGCCGGTCACGTTGGAAGAATGTCGGACAACAGATAGACGAGGAGAATACTGGAATGGCGCCCCAGAGATGATGCATACAGAAACAGAGGACGACCGCCGACCCGATGGACAGACGATCTAAAAAGGATTTCCCCGAACTGGATCCAGGATGCCCACGATCGAGCTAAATGTTCTAGGTTGAGAGGGGCTTATGTCCAGCAGTGGACGAGACAAGCTGCTATATGATGATGATGAATGTCGTTCCATAATTCTTGTACCGGCTGAAAATATTTCGATTTTTCTAGGTTGTTTCCCACTCACAGACGCCACTAAAAGTTTAGCAACTGGTAAATTTTAGAATTTATTCATTTAGCGAAGGCATCTTAACCGTTTAAGACCAATACTTTCTCGATTTTAAGGGAACCAGCCTACGGTAATGATTGGGCAACAATAACAATGAACACATATGTTTATGGCATGATGATTTTAGGGCTATTTATACTGTCGATTGAAACCTGTATAGTTCTAAAAAAATAAATTTTAAAGAATTATTCAAATATCTGTAAGTACTTTGTGTTTATTTAACTGGCCAAATTTAAAATAAAATTGTATTTAATTTGTTCGATTTAATTTTTAACGGCCATGCCAATATTTATTTTGCATTAAAGGTTTACGAATATCGTTTATACCTATAACGCCAAATTAAATTCGAACTATATAGGACGTGAAATTTAAAATAATAATTTTGCCGTAAAATTGAAAAATATGATTTTAAATATCGCAATACTTTATTTTTTTTATGTGTGTGGCTGCAAAATAGCATAATTGAGCTCCAATTTTGCCTTGTTCATATGAGATTGAACCGTTAGCTTTTTTCTAAACACAAGGTGTCAATTTGAAAGCTGTTCACCCTTAACTTGCTCAAAGTAAATAATGTTAAAAATCGGAGATTTTATTATAACGGGGAACGTTTTTGAAGAATATTTCTGCAGCATTCTTGGTTTAATACCCTGAGAGGGGTAGATGTTACCCTTAAAATCTTAAATAGGATGGGGGGGGGGGGGGGGTCAAGTGACACATTATTTTAAAGTTCGTCTAATTATAGCATCGTCAAATTATAGCATAATTTATTATTGTTTGAGTAGTTGTTTCCAAGAATTAGAAAAATTAACTCCTCTTTTAGTAGAATGATTAGAGGTCCATAGACACCCTTTTCAATTTTTTATTAGGGTCACAGTGACCGCCTAAGAATTTATATGAGCAAGTTCATCTTTCGAACGCGATTTCTTGGGAAGTAAGGGTGTCCCATTTGCGACCCTTTTATAGAGTAATTATATCCGTAATTGCTAGTGCTACAAAAAAAGTAATGTAGGTGTCATGTGCTCTTTTTGGGTCAAACTTAAAATGATAAAATCAAAATTTGAAAATTCTCGCTCGCTTAAGAGATACCGGGGAAAATAAAAATTGACAATTTCAAAATTACCCTATATTTTCGTAGTTAAAAGAGATACAGAAAAATGTTCTATATAAAAGTTTCTTTATATTGATCATTGAATAATCTGCCGGTTTCAGAATAAGTATACGGGGTCAGGTAAAAAAGTTATCGGACCTATCCTAATTTTTTTTAAATGGAACACCCTGTATATTTTAATCTAAAAAGATAGCATTTTAAATTCTCTTTTCAAATATGTAACATACCATGGATACTATTGGTTTCCTAGGTGATTTATTCAAAGTTTATTACTTTAAACCACACTAGGCCATGAAAGAGAAGCTATTATCCTAGAAACAACTATGTTGACATTCTAGTTGTTATTAACATTTAACGTCAATTTCATTTTTACATATGCATTGGTGCAAATGACCTATCCACAATTTGAAAAATTTGATATGATATCAGATTATATTGACAATGGAAAAAACGAAGAAATGTCTCAAAATTTATATTTTGTTCGCTATCCGGAAAGACGGCAACCATTTAAGGACATATTCCGACCACTGGAACATAATTTGAAAATATACGGCTCTTCTGCTATGCCGAGATCAAAAACTTATAATAAAGAAAACAAGGAAAATGGAGCCAAGTTTAAATAAATCGCCTAGGAAACCAATATCATCCATCATGTGTTATAAATTTGAAAAGAGAATTTAAAATACTATCTTTTTAGATTAAAATATACAAAAATGATGTTAGGTCAGATAACTTTGTTACCTGACCCCGTATACTTATTCTGAAACCGGCAGATTATTCAACGATCATTATAAAGAAACTTTTATATAGAAAATTTTTCTGTATCTCTTTTAACTAAGAAAATATAGGGTAATTTTGAAATTGTAAATTTTTTGGTTTTCCCCCGTATCTATTAAGCGAGCGGAACATTTCAAATTTTGATTTTACCATTTTAAGTTTGACCCAAAAAGATTACATGACACCTACATACACACACCGTGTACTATTCAAAGATAGGAGATTTAAATGACCTTCAAAATGCTTATGTTAGTTGTGGCCCCTTCCCATTTAAGCTTTTAAGGGTAGCATCTACCCCTCCTAGGAGGTTAACTACGAAGGCATGTTCTTCACAATATAGTTGACGTGTATTTCCGATTTTTAATATTATTTAAGGAACCGAGTTATTGAGGGGGGAAGAAGCTCTTGAATTGACACCCTGTACAAATAAATAAATTTTAGATGAAAATATACCTCTATGTAATTTAGTCATTCTTATAATAAAACATCTAACTTTTAACTTATTTGCTTTGTTTCTGCTGGGAATGTAATAAATAAATAACTTAATCACTGCGAAGACTGACAATATTTATGTTAGATTTTATAGACGGGTTTTAAGGATATTAACAGACGACACTAATATCACAGTCGTATATTTAACAAGCTGTAAGCGTATGTTATACAGGGTCTTTTCTAAGTACGGTCTATAATTTCAGGGAGTAAAGAAAGAGAAAAGTTCCTATGTACAGGGTGTCCCCTTTTTCGACACTTTTATAGATTATCTCCGTAATTGTTGTTGCTATTAAAAGAGTAATATAGGTGTCATGTACTCTTTTTGGGTCAAACTTAAAATGATAAAATTAAAATTTGAAAATTTTCGCTCGCTTAAGAGATACGGGGAAAAACAAAAAATTGACAATTTCAAAATTAACATATATTTTCTTAGTTAAAAGAAATACAGAAAAATGTTTTATAAAAAAGTTTCTTTATAATGATTTTTGAATAATCTGCCGTATTTAGAATAAGTATACGCGGTCGGGTTATCCGACCTAACCCCATTTTCTTAAATGGTGTACCCTGTATATTTTAATCTAAGAAGATTGCATTTTAAATTATATTTTCGAATATATAACACACGATGGATAATATTGGTTAACTAGGCGATTTATTTAAACTTTATTACGTTAAACCACAGTAGACCATGAAACAAAAGCTAATATCCTAGAAACAACTATGTTGACTATTAACATTATTTTAAGGTTTTTCATTTTTACATATTCATTTGCGAAAATGACCTATCAACATTTTGAAAAATTTGATATGATATCTATCATCCATGGTGTGTTATAAATTTGAAAAGAGAGTTTAAAATGCTGCCTTTTTAGATTAAAATATACAGGGTGTTCCATTTAAAAAAAAATGAGGTTAGGTCCGATAACTTTCTTACTTACCCCGTATACTTATTCTGAAAATGGCAGATTATTCAACAATCATTATAAATATACTTCTGTATAAAACATTTTTCTGTATATCTTTTATTAACTAAGAAAATATAGGGTAATTTAGAAATTGTCAATTTGTTGATTTTTCTCCGTATCTCTAAGCGAGCGAAATTTTTCGAATTTTAATTTTGACCCAAAAAGAGAACATAACACCTACATTACTTATTTGATAGCACTAGCAATAACGGAGATACAATATAAAAGTATCGAAAAGGAGACACTCTGTACATGTGCCCCGAAACACTTCCCAGATTTAGGGTGATGAAAATTTAAACAAAAATTTAGGCAAAAATGCAAGAAAAGCACCTTTTAGTAGTAAAAAAAAAACAGCCTTACGCATATAAATTGACTGGGCGGCCTGATAATATACTGCCCAGGGTTATGGCTTTTTTATTTAATTCTTTAATTTTTGTTCCAACTAACTTTGAAAAGACTATTAGAAAATTCTTAATAAATTATTTTTCTTTTGCAGGTATGTACGTATCTAAAGGAACATATCATCAAACAACAAAATGAACAGGTAACATACAGTTGAATCGGTGAAAGAATGCGTGCGTCATCACCTGTAATAGTACGATTCACATCGAGATATGTAGATGAAACGAGCCTCGTCAGTAGCTACTGGACGTGATTAACATTATAACGGTCGTAGATATAAAGAACGTCTTTATAGTACTAAAGTAAAAAATTTAATTTTAAAATACCAGTTGAAGCATTATACGTATTTAAAATTTAGTTTAATTATATCAATTCAAATTCAAATATGATTTATTGTTTAAAATACATAATATAATAATATTTCTTGAGGAAGGTCATCAGTCATCCTAAATATGCAAAGAAAATTTTTCGTTACGTTGGAATAGATCCACGTTGGGTCCTTACCCATGGGACATTAAAATAGGAAATTAGCTAGATTTAGCTATTCTAACCTAAAAAAACATAACCTCATTAATCTCTCTTACCGACGAAATATTAATTCGTGGTTAGAATAGTCGCACGAAAAAATGAATGAAAATCCTAAACTTCATAGCATGTGTGTACAGCGTTGCCATGGTGGTTTCCCTAAAACATTGGAATTTGATGTTGATGGGAAACTATGAATAACTTCACGAGTAGAAAATTTAAAAAATACACACATATTTAGTACAATATTTACTTAACATATGGCAAATACATTCAATATAATTAATATTATACTTTTCGGTTTCAAACACAGGCGGTAGATTTTGGACCCTCAGTACAGACTTGGCATCATTGATTACTGTTTAAAACTTTGTATGATTCTGACAGAATAAGAACAATTCTGTCTATTTATTAATTAAATGTTGTGTGTAACTGTTTTTGGACGGTGTTATTATGGTGATGTGGCTTAGACGAGGTTTTCAGATTTAATGATCTTATATAAGTTATTTAATATATTTGCCTTTCTATCCAAACACCCAGGAAAATATCTCAATATTTATTTCTAAATTCTATTCATATTTACATTATATTAATTTTATGGATTTGGTGGCACAATGCCACAGTTTAAATGCCAAAACTAAAATGAAAACTCCCGCCATCATGGAATGTATTTATTGTTTCTAAGGAGAACACTGGGATTGATTTTTTAGTATATTCAGTCATTATAATGTGGAACGCTAAGAAGCCAAATAATTACTTATTATTTCAAATGCATTGACATAGATGGGGGCCAAAATAGTTCAAGTAAACCAAATTAATCAGGAAGTTCGACGAAATAAATCTCAAACTACGGCAGCAATTGGATCAACATTGAAATATGAGTTAATATTTTGCATTTTATTTCTAGAAAAATGCAGCTTTAGACCCCTTATTTTTTAGTTAGAATAAAATGCGAGCGATTATATTTAGCTACATTTTGACCTATTTTAACACAGAAATACTACATCATTAGACAAAAATATGTCTTGTTATCGAATAAAATTCAAAATTCAGCTCAGTGGCAAGGTTCAAAAGAGCAGTAGAACAACAAAGACACGTGTGTATTGTCTGTATACAGGGTGTTATGGTTGTCCTAGAGGAAAAATATACCATCGTTGAATTGAACATAGGAAATCTCATATAATTTTTGAGGTGGCTGAATATTTGCTCCCCTGAAAATTTTACAGGAAAACTTCCTGATAACTTCTTGAAGAGGTTGACAAGGTAAACCGAGTTTAAATCCATTTTGATGAGCCAATCCTAAGCTATTCAATTAAACGTGATGGCAAAACCACAAAACTCTCATAGTACAGATAATAAAGCAAACACCAACAAACAATTTCTATGACGCCATTTCCTAAAATTCACGTAAATATGAACATAACGAATAATGAAAATATTGTCACCGACACTAGTTTTAGTTCTGTCAATGTCAAAATTTAATTTTTTTTAATTTTTTTTTATGTTTTTTTATGATCAAACACAAGCACTATAGGAAAAATCCTTTAGGGCACTCTGGGAGTGGTGCGTGTGCGCAAAAAGCGATTCACGTTGGTTCTGAATCGTTGGAGGTTATATTCGTTGGGAAAAACGACCTCGGGAAGGTCGTTCCATAAGGATGAAGTCCTCCAGATGAAAGAATTCTTAAATAATTAAGTTCGAGGAGCACTAAGCTTAACCACATATGGATGGGCGGCAGTGGTTCGTCGTGTATTTCTGCTATTCGCCGCTCTGGGCGGAATTAATAGGGCAAGGTCAGCCGAGCACTTTCCATGAAAATATCTGAAAAAGAGAGTCAAATCCCCAACCTGTCTTCGATGTTCTAGGCTGTCGAGGTTCTTCGTCATCTCGTGATCTCCAATCAGACAGTGTCAAAATTTGTTGAGGTGTGTAAAACTTTCTGGTTCGGAAGAGTACACCAAGTTTCTGAGAAGCTATCTTGGCGATTGCTGCAACGTGGTTATGCCAAGAGATATTTCCTCCCAGATTGACGCCCAGCAAATTAATAGATGAATCCAGTGGGATTGCGTGTCCGCCCATGACTATATTCGGTTCTGTAATGTTAACCTTTTTAGAGAAAACTGCTGCATGTTTTTTTTTAGCGTTAAATTCGACTTGGTTACTGCCACCCCAAGCCAAAATTTCTTCCATGTCTTTGTTGAGGCGTGATAATTCATGCTGTCTGCGAAGATGTGCGTCGACAGCCGATGTTTGTGCATTCAAAGAGAAAGATGAGATAAATGTGCTATCGTCAGCAAAACTAAATATCGGATTTTTCGTTCTTACGAGAAGGTCGTTAATGTGGAGTAAGAAGAGAGTGAGAGACAATATGGACCCTTGAGGAACACCGGCATTGATAGTGAAGGTGTCTGAGAGAAATCCGTCAATCGCCACTTGCAGAGAGCGGTCCTTAAGAAAGCTAGACAACCATACACAGAATCGACCTGGCATACCATAACATCGCAGTTTACTTAGAAGTCCCTCATGCCAAACACGATCAAAGGTTTTAGAAATATCCAGTGCAACAGCCCGAGACTCCCCATGATGTTCGATTGCGTTGTTCCAAAGATGGGTGACATAGGCTAGAAGATATCCAGTTGATCTGGACTTCCGAAAACCATATTGATGATCGTTGATAATGTTGAAGCCTTCCAGGTACTTGAAGCCTTCCAGGTACTTAATTTACTGCTCTTTGCTGTATTACCTGAACTATGAGAGTTTCGTGGTTTTGCCATCACGTTAATTGAATAACGTAGGATTGGCTCACCAAAATGTATTCTCTCTCTTCAAGAAGTTATAATGCAGTCTTCCTATGAAATGTACAGGGTAGCAAATATTCAGCCACTTCAAAAATTACATGTTCACTATGTTCAACTCACCTATGCATCACCCTGTATACTTTTCTTTTTAATCGACCGTCTAAAAACTTAAGTAATCATCCCATCGTAGAAACACACGTCGTTTCGACTACTATCGTAAAGTTGTGTTGTGAAATTTGCTTCCGTATATTTGGACTTGAAATTTCTATGTTTATTTCGAATTAGAAAGGAATTATTAAACACTCTGGACTGAATACAGTCCTGATTTAAGTACTTGTCTTTCCTTATCCACAACTAACAGAAGCTCGGAAAATTAAACGAAACTGATTAAATTAGGCGCGTCCTAAAACCGAATTAGAAGACATTGGTAAATTGGGGTTAATATCGGGGTTTAACTCAGTCTTACCCGTAGCAAGACACTAATTTTATTAAACTTAGCGTCCCTGGATACAATTATGAAGACAAGATTTCCACATTGTCAAGTAGAAAATGGGACATTTAAATTCAAGCTTTTAAAGCTGTCAAATGGTTAGGATGGAGGCTAAGCTGGAGTTAATTAGAGATAGTATTAACACCCTTGTACAGGAATTACCTGTATTTAGTTGTTTTATTATTTTTTGTTAACTACTTTGTACCACAAGAGTGGGTATGATGTCCATACATCATATCTACTCATCAAAATCAAGCGATTGACTACTCCTTCGTCGTCATGCTCAACTTACGTCATCGTGCGATATCCACATTCCACTTGAGTTGTACAGTAGGTATACTTTTTTAAGACAAAAGATAAAAAATTGTTTTAACCTTTACAAAGAATAACAAAATTTTTAAGAAGCTTTCCCTTCATTGAGGTTTGAACCAAGGACCTTGTTAGTGAAAACCGTGAGCTACACAACTACCCTTCTGAGTTAAATCAACCTTGCAAAATGTCAATGTCCATTAAGTATCTCAAATTCGATCAGTTTTTGATATAAGAACATTACAGCAGCAACCGGTGTGGTTTAATTCCTCGAATTTAAAATCCTGTCAAATAGAGTAGATCTAAATTTTCGAAAATCACATTAATTTTGAAATCCTATTTCTCGCAAGCTACAAAAAACTGCCACTTCGGAAATCGATCAGTAATTTTTCCAAATCCCCGTCTATGGCCTTACTCTCCAAGTCCTCGTTTAATTTTGAAGATGGCTGTGTGTGTTCGCCTTCACTGTTGGCATAAATGTCCCATCTCTAAAATCCGGAGATTTCGTCTCAAAAATATTACTTCCTCCGGGAAACAGCCTATGAGACGTAAATCCAGAAATAAGAGTATTCTTTTAGGGCGAAGTGACATCGTATATGGGTTATTCTCTGAGACTATTCGTAATATATTTATTTGTTTTATTATTATATTATTTAATATATTTAAAAGTATGTAGTTATAATTTACCGGGATGAAATCTGCAACTGCAAGCGAATAGTGCGGTAGGATTCTCTTAAGTTAGGGCACTCATCTTCCTTAATTTGTGCCTGAAATGCAATGCGAGGCAGGAGAAATATACCATGCTCCTGTAGTGTATTATACATGTCAGGCAACAGTCTTCTCTAAAAAGGTTTATATTACAGAACCGGATATAGTCATGGCAGGACACGCAATCCCACTGGCTTCACTTATTAATTTGCTGGGCATAAATCTGGGAGGAAATACGACTTGGCATAACCACGTTGTGGCAATCGCCAAGATAGCTTCTAAGTAACTTGGTGTACTCTTCCGAACCAAAAAGTTGTACACACCTCAACAACTTTTGATACTATACAAAGCCCAGATTCGACCATCAATAGAGTACTGCTCTCATGTCTAGAGCTCTGCACTCACGGCATACTTTTCGGCTACTGGATTACATCGAGGAGGGCTATTCAGCTGATGGGAGACCATGAGCTAACGAAGAGCCTCGACAGCCTAGAACATCGAAGAAAGGTTGGGGATTTGACTCTCTTTTTACAGATATTTCCATGGAAAGTGCTTGTCTGACCTAGCCCTCTTAATTCCGCCCAGAGCGGCGAACAGCAGAAATACATGACGAGCCACTGCCGCCAATCCATATGTGGTTAAGACTTTTACTTTGTAAGATTCATTTTTGGACCAGCCCCATTAACAAAATTCTAGTTGTGTGAGGTCTGGAGATCTTGCAGGCCAACTAATAGGACTACCGCGACAAATCCAAAGCCATAGAACTCTTCCATCCAAATGTTGCTTAACCTGATGTGCAGGAGCTCCATCCTGCTGATAATACAGTTGCATTTTGATGTTTACAGGAACATCCTCTAGTAGTTCTTGTACCTCATTTTGTAAAAAATGTAAGTAGTGCTCACCGTGAGGCGATTCTCCAAAATGAAATGGTCAATTAAATAACTATGGAAAGTACCACACCACACGTTTACCGAAAATTTGTTTTTTCAATTATGGTGACATAATATCAGTTTATTTCCATGTATGGAATGCGCTCCTGCAGTTTGGTCTGTTCCTCTCCGAGGTTAACTGAAAAGTGTGAAACGTTCTGTCCAACTATCAATGTCTAATGCTACGTGGGACTGTAAAGACTACAATTCTATAGAATGTTTCAACTAGACTTTATTGTGCAAATAAATTCGTAGAGAGAACGACAGGAATGAAAAATCGACAGAGATTTAAAAGTAGGAGGACTATTAAATGGGATATAAAAAAGTAAGGACGAAGGGGTAGTCGATTTAAAAGATTTTATGGTTTTACATACGTAATATTTATTTTTGTAGGGGAAAAGAATCTTTATTGCACTAATTTTTTTTCTTAATTCTTAAATTTTAAATATGAATTTTGTGTTTTTCATACATTTTTATGAAAAAGAGTCCCTCCACAGAATTAACCTTTTTTGAGCAAATTCATAATAATATTGGCTGAAAACCTGGAAGATCTACAAACGCAACTCAGTGCACGAGGCGAGCAAAATTATTGGCCTCAAGATAAAGGTTGGTAAGACAAAATGAATGGTTGCAGAAAAAATAGATGTGGGACAATGTCAGCTTCTATTAGATGGTAGACCTCTCGAAAGAGTTAGCCATTTCAAATACTTAGGTGGCTGGATCAACGAAACTGGACGCTCTGATGAGGATATACACGCATTGCACTAGCTCGACGAACATTTACATCCTGGAAACCTGTACTATGCAATAGAAATCTCTCCATGCACCTTCGAAAACGAGTCCTCAAATGTTATGTCTGGTCCGTATTACTTTATGGCAATGAAACATGGACCCTGAAGACATCAACAACAAATATGCCGGAAGCATTGGAACTGTGGCGCTATCGCCGAATGCTGAAGATCTCCTGGATTACCCACACCTCCAACGAGGAAGTACTTCTTATGATGAATACCAACAGAGAACTTATAAACACCATAAAGACAAGAAAAACCGAATATTTCATCAGAGGACCCAACTACTCTCTACTCCGCCTTATTGTTCAAGGATAAGTGGAGGGCACACGTTGGATTGGACGTAAAAAACTACCATGGCTTCGAAACATAAGACAGTGGACAGCCAGACTGCAACCTGAACAACTTTTCAAAGCAACCGCCGATCGTAACACCTTTCAAAATGTTATCACTATGATGATCGCCAACGTCTGAAGACAGACAGGGCACTGGAAGAAGAAGAAGAAGAAGAGCAAAGTAAGTCACATGATTGTGAAAAAATTTTATTTTAAAATGTTAAATATTTTTGTTTATTTTACCGTTATCATATCAATTTATATCTTAATTTCCATGCCGTAGAAGGCATATATTATTGTCATCTTCCAAAAGTATACGTCTTTTCCATTAAAAATCATGACATCCCCGCTATCCCCCGCTGCCTGATCGTAAAGGAAAACTGCATTACAACGAATACTTATAACCAGGAAGAAGACAAACTGCCGTGTTAAAAAATCGAAGCAGGCATGATACGGCGGCATCCATTATGCCTGGCGCGCACGTGCTTTTCAAATGTCACTTTCGTCCAAATCTTTATTACTGTCAATATTTTAAAGTGACATTTGAGCAAAGAAAACATCAAAAACCTTTCATTTGATTTACTAAGTAGAGAAAATCAAATATTAGGATTTTCACATAGGTTTTCAGCTGTAAATATCGCTTTAAAATTGTCCTTACATACTTTTATATTATTATTGAACTAGCAACGAAACTAGAAATAAAGAATTCAGAGATTGAAGGTTGTAATTAGTTTTATTAAAACATAGGAAATAAATCATAATTTACATAAAATATTTTACCATCTTCAACTTCAAACAAATCAAGGTAAATACAATACTATATGTACAGTTACTAACCAATTAAATATATGCACCATCATTATGATTATGGGCTTCCAATTTGTTTGTTTCGTAGCATACTCCTGGCAACATTACTGATCGAAGTCCTCTTTAATGTTCAGTCATTATGGGATTCTCAATTAAACTATGAAAAGAAAGAATTATTATAATAATATATTACCGGACTTATCAAAATTCTGACTACGGGTTAATATAACTAAGCTGTAAATATTATGTTGTAGCTTTTGACTTGTAGATTGTAAAATTTAAGTAAAATTCTTTAAAAATGTGTTTGTTGCTAGTTTGCGTGACAAGTTTGGGACATAATGGGACAAATTTTTAATGTTAAATAACAATAACGAATAAAAATACAAATATTTCAATCATAAATTACTTACCTGCAACAAAACGAAATGTTACTTGATTTTATTCCATTCCATACGAAGGATGTTCGGTTGTGAAATAATTTAAGAACTTGCGCTGCTCGCATTCTATGTCCGTCTGCATCAACCTTCTCCGATTCATTAAGGGGAGACAAATATGGCCTATATCAAATCGAACAAACCCGAACAAATACACTCACGTCTTTGACTTTCAGATATAGCTACGTAAGTCTGATATTGACACAGAACGATCGACACTAAAGGATAAACGTATGGAGTAACCAGCCTGGCGACCTGGGCCTGTGACGTCACTTGCATGGCCTTCTTAGGCGTTTCGATCTCCCCCATAAGCAGTTTCACCGGGCTGCTGAATTACGTCCCGTCTACATGAGCGCATATGCGACCATTCCTCGTCATCAATCTAACGATCGGCACGCGGATCACGCCACGGTATGTTTGGTTTGACGGTACGATAAAATATTAGGAAGGTTCCGACTTTATACGATAAATAATATTAAATGAAAATAAATTACTATTTTCTTATTTTTGGGGGTGCATGTGCTCATGTGCTCTTATGGACGAACCGCCACTGCACTGGTCTATGATAACAATACCCCTCTAAATATATACATTGTATTGTTTCGTAGATAATAATCGAGTTTATTTATGTAGACCGATCCTCGGCATAATATCCATAATTCGATAACTCAAACTAATCAAACATCCGACTTGAGTTGTTCGAAAATATTTAGTAGGGTGAATAATCAGTCTAAAGCCGATAAATCTGTGTGAATTGGCCTTGAGCACATATTGAGGGTGTCAACAAGGCCTATCAGCGACCCTTTACATTATAATATTCCCCTTAACAAGACTAATGTCTTAATAGGACCCACGCTTTCAATGACAATAGGTTCTGATGGTATTTATTAACAAATTTCTATGTGTGAGTGGCGGCTTAATAAAATGGTGATATTGCTTGTGATAAGTGACAATCCATATACATTAGATATGCTTCTGAGGATTCTTAAGTCCTATAACGTTGGCTAAATAATAAATTTTAAAATTGATGTCTTTGAAAATATAAAAAACTGCATTGTAATGTTTTTTATAACTAACGAAAAAATCCATGTAAATACAATCCTGTGGTTATTATCTATTAATTTTATAATACAGAGTGTTATGGAAATGACGTATTATATTTAAACCGGCAATTCCTAAGATGAAAACAAATTGAAGAAAAATATCCGAAAATGGTGCTTTAATTTAATATGCCCTGTACATGACCTTATGTCAAACCAAAAATTACCACGTGGTGCCCCTGTCCGGACGGCAAACACAGCAAGATATGGCAGTGAATCTTGAACAATGTTGTCATATCTTCAGGGTAAACTATTTAGAAAGTCAATAACCGTTTGACAGATTTCAAGCTGTTTATTTTTCAGGGTACATTATTATAAACTTTTACGTTCAGTTCACTGGGAAACAATCTCTGATTTATAATCTTGAACTGACTCGAACGAACCGCCGCGGAGTTTATAAATGGTCAGGTATGTTCTCATTTGTTCAATTCGAACGACACCCGTCAGATCTGGACAACTTAAAAGTTTATAAATGCCACTTACCCTTTAGAAAAAAAATGCAATTTTATTTAACTTTTCGGACTTATTTAAAACCAACTTAATTTATAAAAAACACCAAGTACCTAGGTAACCCGAACAAAAACTGGCACAATAATCTCACAAAATCACATTAATTTTCGCACACGTTGGTTCTGTCGATCGATATCGGCCGGCTTCTTTAAACAGCTGATTTTGGAAAATCGGGCTTGACGGCCTGTTCTTTTCGCGGCAGCGGTTAATATTTAAAAATGCAGCGTTGCCACTTTCGATGTTTTATAAGCGACTATCATAAATTGCCGAATTTCTTTCTATAATATTATTTTCCTGTATAATAATTATAGTAGCGGAAATGGCAACCGCGCTACCACCAGTTTTTGGAGAAAGGAAGCATCTTGAAGTTTGGACTGGCCCATTATTATTTGAAAGGGTAATCCTTTGTGAACATAATTCTTTCATTTCTTTAGTAAAGGGTTAATTGCCCATAGAAATTAGCGTTTTTATTATTTCTATTGCGAAATGATTACGTGCTCTTGTTCTATGTGTGTTATTGTAAAGTGTGATTATGCGTTAGTATTTAGTGCTTTCGTTTAATCTGATAATAGGTGCATATCTTCAAAAAACTAATTTGAAACTCGTGGATGTCTGTGTGTTTCTTTAAGTGATTTAGTGCAATTTGTTCTGTTTCACTGTGTTTTTTTCTTTCAGCGATATACCGGTTATGTTAAGAGATTGGAAATAAGAGGACAAATAGGGTAGTGGTAAGCTTATTATATCTCCCACACTATTATCAGGACACGTGGTGAGCATAAAGTTTTTCCCATAGAAAAAAGAAGTGAAGGTGTCTGTGCCCTGGATTCCTTAATCGGGTCCTGGACTTACTTTCTAAGTAAGCTAAATATTTATTTTTATAAAAAACTAAACAGTTTGGCAACATTGTGCCTGAACATCTGTTGATTACCCAGCTGGGCAATGTAATATGTTCATATATGAATGTGCCGAGGAGTTGTGTGTGGGTTAAGGGGTGAATTACCCCACTTTTTAAACGTTCGATTTAAAAAAAAATATGTAGCGTTTCTCTAGGACAATCCAGGAGTCACCCATTTAAATATAATACGTCATTTCCATAACACCCTGAACTTAAAAATTAAATAATTAAATTGGATAAAAAAATACACCAGAAGCTGCTTTTCTCCTTAGCATTAATTAGAATCGAATAAATCAGCTTTATCAGTATTTCGATACATCAACTTCTCATCCCGAAAATCTTTATCCCCCAAGAAAAAAAATCCTCATGGAATAAAGTTACACTTTTTAAACCCGAATTTGATTAACTTGATCCAAGGCAAACCAATTTATACTTTGAGGGAGCGATTTTTTCAGATCTAATAAAAGAATTTCTGGCAATTTGTGAAGTAATCGCAAAAACGCGCCGATATTTTGGACGAATATGTGACAGATGCGCCCGAGGAGAAGATGTGTTCAGTAGGAAACAAACTGGTTTCGTGAATATATTGAGTATAGGCTTTAACGAATATACAGGGAGTGTCGAGAGGAAAGGGACTTATTTGAATGGGTTAAGGTTAACAGGATTCCGGAGTACCTGTAAACGAGTTTTCTTCCCAAGCGTTTATTCCTGTTTTAGGAAATAAATGTCAATGGAAAAAAAATTTGTAATAGAACTAGAGCTCGCGGAAAGTCTATATCTTTTTGTTTCGGAAGATGTTTAGATTTAATTTTTTACTGCTCCATATAGAAAAAAGTGGACTTTCCTCGAGTTGTTCACAAAATTTAGACATTTTCCGTTAAAATTTTTTTTTTTAAATGTACCTACCGTTTTCATAAGAAGCGAAAACTCCGTTTTTCAGCGTAGAAAATTGAAGTATAGACCCCGATCACGTGCAGTCTCTTTCTTCCGATTATCGTTGTTTCTGTCGGCGTACCGATTACGGGCGGGCGCTCGACGTATTCTTCTAACTGCAAGGGAAGATCCAATTCGCCTCGTGCCTTCAAAGCGTGAAACGAACATGGGTTAAATCGGCGATTTCGACTGACTCCGGCATCCTCTTAATATAAGAAAAAATGGTTAATGGTTTCTTTTCGAGATACGCGGAGTAAAAAAAAGTTATATAATTTTTCTTTAATGTTCCATAATAACTCGAAAAAAAGATATTTTTACAACCAAATTATAAAGTTGTTTTATAGAAGTTTTTTTATAGTTATAAGAACATCAATAAAACTTACATTATGTAGAAGATAATTCTGTAAGCTTATTTGCTATACAGGGTATAGCAAACTGGTCCTTCACCATTTCGGAAACGGTAAGAGATGAAGTCTGTTAAATTAGGGTAAAGTTGCGTAATTATGGACTCAATAATAGGCCGCAAGAAAATCAAAATTAATATCAGGGGCTATCAAAGTATTTAGAAAAATCTAAAGTTTTGCGTTCCGGTTTTTATTTTTTTCTGACTTTGTCCAAAATTAAATTTGACTTTCTCATTGCTACTTTTTGTTCTCCACATTATGAAAGAGGAACTAAATCTACTACGTTAAGCGGTATACAACACTTACCGGTTTTCCAACGTTTTGTTCCTTAAATTGACCATATTCAATAAAATACCCTCCTGGTGCGTTCCTGTAAGTTACCTTTGTTTAAAAAAATTCGGTTTTGATTCGTAACTGTAAAATTCAATGGTCAATTTAAGGAGCAAAGCGTCGTCTAAGTTCCTCTTTCATATTTTGAACAAAAAAAATCCAGGCCCGTATTTAAAAAAGATAAGTTGATGCTGGTGACCCAAAGACGAAACGTCGTATTAAAGATCTAATGATGCTATCTTGCAGAAAATAAAAAGTAGCAACGAGGAAGTAAATTTCATTTTTAGACATCGCTTCGATCAGAGTCAGGAGGAAATAAAAACCGAAACACAAATTTTAGATTTTTCCAATTATTTTGAAAGCCCATAATTACCCAATTTCATCTCTTACCGTTCCCAAAATCCCAATGGTGAAGGAATAATTTGATACACCTTGTATAACTTGCTTGTTGATGTGTCCTAATTGCTATTATAGAATTTGTATGTAGCCATCTGGGGTTCTTATACTTACAGATCTCTTTTAACAGTTTTAAGTAGTGTTGTGATCGCTCGAGCGAAAAACCGCTTGATTACTCGATTATTGAAATAACCGACATCTCTTGATTATTAAAAAAACCGCTCGAGTTATATATTCAGTTTGAACAATCGCTTGTCACTCGATACCCGAGGTTCGCTTGATGCCCGTGGAAATGTGCCGCTGTAGTGTGATCGAATTAAAAAACTGCTCGTATATTCGAACAGTTTTCCGCTCGATAGGAAATACTCTAGTTATAAATTCAAGCGAAATAACCGAAAATCATCGCCTTTCACTTGATACCCGATCTCCGTGACGTCGCGCGCCACCCGAAATCTGCTGATTGGCGTTCAGAATGCTGGCGCGACATACGTCTTTATTAAAGACACATAAACGAGAAGGTGCATACAAAAAGGTATGCCAAATCCCTTAGTGAATTCATCGCGACATGGGTTTTGTTTTGACTGGGACTAGCTAGCCAGCGGCGATTGTAAATTCTTAAAAAATTAAAGAATATAATTTAAAAAAAAAATCAGAATCAACTGTTCTTCCTTAATAAAAACTCTAAACTAAACTGCTAAAATATACAAGAACAGCCCCTGGTGTTTTATCAACACATTCTTCTGAATCATAAAAATTTCAAGTAATTAATCGCTCGAGCGATTCACTCGATTATTAAAATCGCTCAAGTATCAAGTACTCGATTATTAAAATCATTGTTTTTCCCAATACTAGTTTAAAGATTTGAACAGAAACAAAAAGTTATAAAATTTCCACAATTTGTTTCTGTTCAAATTTATAATGGATTTCCATCAAGTATCGACTAAATCAATCAATTTTACTAGTTTAAAGAACTACTCAATAAAGTATAGTAATTGCACATACAACAAAATATCTTTTTTCTCTATTATGAAAAGTTTTTTTTTGCAAATATAATTTGTAACTTAGTGGATTTTTGATAAATTTCAGTCTCATATAATAATATTTTTGCAATTTATTAAGTAATCCCAGAAACGCGAACCTATCGTCGAAAAATATGTGAAGGCTCCGTCGATAAATGGGTCTGACCAAAAATAAGCGCTCAATGGACAAGAAAATTAACTGCTATACGGTTGATTAAGGAAGGTGTGGGGCAATTTATGAGTTCGTTTCTTTAATTCGCTTTCTTCGTATTTATTTTTTAATTGTGGGTTTCTTTTTAGCTAAAATCAGAGGTTACTAGTGGTCAGGCGGGAGCAGACACTTTGTTAAATCCTCTTTTCCAACCATGATCATCGTTCATGCTGCTCCGCCAAGGGCTAGCAAGCCTTGGTTGCTCGCATTGCGGTATGACCTACCGATTGGGGAGTTCGTACCATTTCCCGTACCCTACGAGATCTTATCCGGCCAGGTTACCGGCGTGAATAGGGTAGGAATGGGGCATGATATATTTTTCACTTTTCCCTGACGCCATGACTTATACCAGTAAAATCCACCTAGTTATCTGCCGTGTGGTTTGAATCTACGAACTCTCGTCCTAGGGTTACCATTGACCGCTGTTTTAACCACGGAGTAACCAGAGCTGTTAGATTTGTTAATAACGACGTTGTTTGTACGATTTCCTGTAAAATATTGTATTAATTACAAATTCGTACCAATATTGTAAACATGATTTACAAAAAACTATTGTTAGTATTTCTAATAAATTTAGCAAAGTCAACTAAAATACAGGGTGTTATGGAAATGACGTATTATTATTTTTCAAATCGACCGTTTTAAAAGTGGGGTCACAAACCCACTTACTCCCATGTAACTCCGCGGTAATGAATCACAGCACCCTGTGGCAGTGTATCACAAATACCTGTTACGCGCAATGTTACCAAACTGTGTAAAAATGTAAAACTTTAGTTTCTTATAAAAATAAATATTTAGCTTACTTAGAAAGTAAATCCAGGACGCTGTAAGGAATCCAGGACGCAGATACCTTCAGTTCTTTTTCTATGGGAAAAGCTTTATGCTCATCAGGTGTCCTGATGATAGTGTGGGACTGCATAATAAGCTTATACCCACTAAACGAGCGAACTGAACTGAACGTAAAAGTTTAGAAATGTACCTCTAAAAATAAACTTCTTCTTCTGTCAACCGGTTATTGACCTTCTAAAGAGTTTAACGACTAACACCGACAACACCGCTCAAAATTCACTGACGTTTTTGGCCATAACCTATCTCAATATTGCTTTGTTTACATAATTTACATTTACATCTGTCACAAAGTTGTTTATCTTTCTTCTAGTGCTATGACGTGTAATAGGGTTTAATCAGGTAGGTTATTTATGACAGTAAGAATCAACGGTATAATTCTGCAACAACTATACTTGGATGGGTGATCGCTTAGGAATACCATGTGTCGAAATTTTTACAAAATATTTTAGTAAATTTTATAAAAGATTTTAGTAAATTTTACAAAACATTTTATAGTAATGTTTCTCGTTGCGTGATAATTTCTTGTGTACCTGTATATTAATTTATAATATTCCTCTGTACAAGAAAAAGTTTTCTCGCGTAAATTGTTATTCTCTCAAAAAAAAATTCTTCAAAGAAAAACAGGGTACAAAGTTGCCTTTCTGTAAACCCAAATTTAAATAAGTTAATCCTCGAAAACAAAATTATTTTTGAATGGCGTTCCTAAAGTAAAAATTTTAAGACGCTAATAAAAAGTATAATGAAAAAATCTTTGGCAATTTGTAAAAGCAATCGATAAAAAGTAAATTTAATCTCGGTAGAATATATTAACTTCGTCAATAAATTATTTTCGGGGAGAAAGATTGCGATTTAAATTTAAGGGAAAAGATTTCGAGCAGATTAGCTCAGAAAATCGGATATTTTTTTTAGAACTGCGATTATTCAGATGCTTGTTATTCGGTTCTACTGCGCTACTTATTCTAAGAACAAGTATCTCTATTGCTAGTGGAAAATGGCCACTTTTTAATAAACTCAAATAAGAATCACTGATTGATAATAACTTTAAAATCATTTAATTTTCCTTCCTTACAGAAAATAATTGTACACTGAGAAAAAATTCCAATACCTCATATAAAAAATATTATATCAGTTATTGGATTTCCATATACGTATTTGGACAGCGCGACAGTTGGCTACTGTAATAATCTCGCTTTTCTAAACTGTGGTTATAGTGGCAATATCTTACTTCTAATAGTAGTTATAATCTATAATAGTTGGAGGTAATAATTATATTACAGCAGCGGTTATTCGTTTTATACCCAATATAAATATATTTTAATAACAGTTAGTGGCTGGATTGTAAGTATTATAATACTGATACTAGTATACCGTTTATGAGAATTTCTAATACCAGTGATAATATAGAATAATACTGAATATCATACTGTTTCTTTCCACATAAAAGATAGCTTATACCCAATATATGAAAGGTTCTAATACCTATTACAAGAATCTTCTAATAGTGTATATTACACTATATCTGATATACTAAATGGTCCACTTAAACAAGAATATATGGCATATATAAGCATCGGGTACTTTTTACACTAATATTAATATTCTATATTATAAAAAAATATATATATTTATATATTACGAACATTTTTTTATTAAAGCTTAGATTTATATAACCATATTTTTAAAAAAATAACATAATGCCTCTTATAATAGTATACATTTTTAATGATACGTATAACATATACATAATTCTCTCACTTATTATAAATGTCGAACAACGTAAGTTTTACGAACTATATGATTTTATACATTTAAACACAATTCGTATGGATTAATTTGTGTTTCCTACCACATTAAACAAAAAGAACAGGAAAAATGTTAATGCCGTGTGCATGGATGGTGAAATGAAACCCAGAGATCTACTAAAATGATTTAAAATATTACAGTATTATATTATACTACTTTATTATAGGTTATAGTGTATAGAATGCCTACTTACTATGAATGATACACAGCCTGAGCCTTGAATGTCTTTAATTCTCACTTTTTTCAATATACAATTACACGTCAATAAAAACACTTGCGACCACGGCGGTGAGTCTTCGAGATTAAAATGGTGGGCGTGATTCGGACTAGCTCGGAGAAGGAATGTCATTCGGCTAATTTCGCAATATAAGATTTCTAATAACACCTTATCGACTGAGCGCTGCGAGTATTATGCTGAATTCTAAATATGCCTGTAATATAAGTGCGGGGAACAGATTTGCTAAACGTCTAAACATGACCAATTCCGAATATAAGAAATGTTTAATTGTAATAGAAAATATTTGATTACTCTAATAGTATTAAGCGAAAATTTTGATGCCGATGCGATTTAGGGATTTACACCAACTTTCTAATGGTTTAATTATTCTCAGTGTAAATATAAATACAACTATACGTCCAGTGTTGGTTGCGTAATTGCTAGAGACACTAGAATTGTTTTCTCATTAACAATGCAACAAGAGTACAGGGTGACGCATTTTCGACACTTTCTGGATGCTATTAGAGTTATTATAAAAGATAGAACGCTATGGTTTCCACTTTAGTGTCCCAATTTTTAACGAAACGAAAGATTCCGATGTCTAATTTGTCATGGCTCTCTTAGTTTTATTCTACAGGATAATTTTTGAAAATATTTGCATTACTCGTGAACTTATCAAAAACGTAAAAACTGATTTTGTTATAAAATTTTACGTAAAAGCTTTTCTCTAAAAAGCTTAGTTTTTATGATATTAATACAAGTATTTTTTCAAATGTGACACTCTGTTTATCATATTTTTAATTAATTGATCATACTTTGGGCTTTACAAAAATGTATAGTTTATATTTTTCGTCAAAAACAAGTATGCGATATTTTTAATAATTTAAGTTACTTATAACAGTAGGCGATGATCAATTTATTAGAAGAATGTCCATGCCATGCCCATGTCTAAACTGGATAGATCTATCATATTCTTATTATCTGTGAAATACCTAATACGTAAGAGTTCCTATAATATGCTTTTTAGTTATTTATTCTTAAGATGAGGATCCCAAACAATCTCAAATTATCAATCAGAGCCATCTATGTTGCATCAATTTAATTAAAAAATATTCCGCTTTTTGGCAGGTTAGAAAGAGACGAGATTTATCAGCTGATCAATATTTATTTTCGTGAAGTTTTAGCCGTTATTAATAAAGTTTTTCAGTTAATTTATTGATATTTAGATCGTCTGACATGTCGATTGGGGGGTATCAACAAGTTTCAGGAATATCTGTGACAAAAATTTCAAAATTGTTCATATTTGGAATTGTTATTATTATTCTTATAACATTATATTTTTTAACGCAATTTTTTCATAGCGTTTTCCAATCCTTTAACTTTACGAATCCAGTTTTAGATTAGGAAAAATTAAGTATATTTGCTAAACGCTCGCATAAAATAGTGCCTGCTTGGCAACCTGTGATTAAACGTTATTATGAAAAGTATGATATTTTGGTATGTTTTATACAATCCATGGAAACATATTTTGGATATTTTAATTTGTTTCTAGTAAATTGACCATTGCCTACTGTTATAAACAAAGTAAATTGTTATAAATATCGCCTTTTTAGCTAGTTCCTGAAGATAAATATAAACAACTATATTATATTGTAAAGCCCAAAGTAAGCTCAATTAAATAAAAATGTAATAATGTAATTTAAAATTTTTACTTTTGTTAATATCTCAAAAACTAAACTTTTTAGATTAAATCTGGCTTACCAATTGAACTTTACGAAAAATTGTCTAAAAAGATCAGTTTTTACCTTTTTGATAATTCATTTGACACCGAAATCTTTCAGTTCATTAAAAAGTAGGACGCTAAAGTGAAAACTGCAACATTCTATCTTTGATTAATAACTCTAATATCCCCAGAAAGTATCGAAAATGGGACACGCTGTACATATACAGGGTGGTATGGAAATGACGTATTATATTTAAATGGGTGACTCCTGGGGTGTCCTAGAGAAGCGCTACATATTTTATTATTTTTAAATCGAAAGTGGGGTAACAAACACTCTTACTCACAGGTCAGTCCCCGCTACTGTACAATATTTCACCCAGAGTCAATGGCAATGTTGCCAAACTTAATGTAAAACAGAAATTCCATATAAAATTATAAAAATAAATTATTTTCTACCTACTTGTATTTATCTTTATACCTAAAGAGCGAGGAAATCCAGGCACAAACACAATCAGTTTTTTTTCTTTTTCATGGGAACACTCCTGGAAACACTTTATGTACACACAGTAATAGTGAAACAGAACCGATAGTTAGCTTTTGAAAATACAATAATACAGATTATACTACAGATTATTAGATTTTATTACATGCGACGAAATTTGACGTCTAGAAGAAACGCGTCAATAAAAATAATATTCAAAGATTATTTATGGACGGGCAAGATACACGCGTAAACCGAAAAAACAGGGCGGATTGCTGAGAGTGTGTTGGCGATCGACGAGACACCGTATTCGGCCGCTGCTACTTCGCTCAGCCGATGTAAGCCGTCAGGAGGTCATTGGCATTTGACCTAGTGACGTACGTGGCTATTACTATTCCATATGTTTTTTCGGGTTGTTTAAAACATAATCCGTCGTAAATGTTCTTCAATTAATTGTACAAAAAGGTATTACAGAATGGAAAAGTGTTTAAATTATTTTACTTTGTCTAAAGAGTTTAATGTGTACATATGACAACACCGACCAGAATTCCTTGATTGCTTACGCATATCGCAGTGCCACACAGGTGTTTTTCTGGTTTCACGTCAGGTCGCCTTTACCGCTGAATGAATTGAGAGCGCCATTTATGGCTATTTTTCTTCAATTTGTCTTTATCTCAGGAATTGCCGGTTTAAATATAATACGTCATTTCCATAACACCCTGTATAATAATAATATTACGATATATTTATGATAATTTTATTCCTCATATACAGGGTGTTCCTTAATGAAGTGAACATTTCATAGTTTGATTTCTTAGGTTATTTTGAAGAAAAGTTCATGTGTCCGTACCGGCTTAATTTTTTTGCTATGTTGCTTTATTTGCTAATCGCGCTCGTATTTTACAGCCTTGCAACAGGTATTTTATTATTTTATTAAAGCAAACAGAATCCAACAATCGATCACTATCCAATGTTTGATAAGTTACTGTAAACAAACCTCGAACGAAATCAGAACTAAATAGCCTCGTTTTGGGCTACAATGCAACAAAACAAACAGAAATCCCCCTATCTTGTCGCTACAGCCCCTTGCCTTCATAACCCTAGGCATTTTATAGGTTAAGGGTAGCAATATTCTTCGCTTTTATTACGAAAAAGTTGCGAGTGTCTAAAACTAAGTAAAGATAATATTTTTGTGTGGTATTTTTAAAGAAAAGTTTCCTCGTAAAGATGGAGATTGGCGTCACACGGGTGGGTGTTTTAGGATAATACCATTTTTTTTCCTCTTAAGAAAAAAGATTTTTTTTGTGTATTTTTATGGTGGCTCCAATTTTTTTTAGTTTAACCGGCAATTTATGTCAATATTAATGGAACAGAATTCGTGTATAAGAGACGGCAGGACAAATAACTATTAAATTTTTGCGTCTTATCATTAAGCTTACGTCGTATTCGTGATCAACTTATTTTGCGAATAAATTTTTGCGTTGTCAACTTTTTTTACTAGGCACACTAAAATAACTATTTTTATCTCACACTGTACAAGGTCACTCTTCACGTAAATGAACTAGCGCCACCTAAAGATTTAATGGTATGAAAAAATTCCGGAAAAGCGGTTTTTTCTGTTTTTTTTCTCGAGCATTGGAAGAATTTTAGAAAATTATAAAATAAAACCGAAAACCTGACCATATGTATGTATTATACAGGGTGTTATGGAAATCACGTATTATATTTAAACCGGCAATTCCTGAGATAAAGACAAATTGAAGAAAAATAGCCATAAATGGCACATTCAACGGTAATCTGACGTCAAACCAGAAAAACACCTATGTTGCACTGCAATACCTGTAAGCAATCAAGGAATTCTAGCCGGTGTTGTCATATGTACACCTTAAACTCTTTAGACAAAATAAAATAATTTAAACACTTTTCCATTCTGTAATACCTTTTGTACAATGACTATGTTTTAAACAACCCGAAAAAACATATGGAATAGTAATAGCCACGTACGTCACTAGGTCAAATGCCAATGATCTCTTGACGCCTTACATCGATTGTGCGAAGTAGTTTCATAAAGCGTCGCACGCGTGCGTCTGTTAGTTCAAGACCAACCAGCGGCCGGATACGTTGTGACTCGTCGATCACCAACACACTCTCAGCGATCCGCTCTATTTTTTCGGTTTACGCGTGTATCTTGCCCGTCCATAAATAATCTTTGAATATTGTTGTTATTGACGCGTTTCTTCTGGACGTCAAATTTTGTGGCGTGTAATAAAATCTAATAATCTGTAGTATAATCTGTATTATTGTATTTTCAAAAGCTAACTATCGGTTCTGTTTCACTATTACTGTGTGTACATAAAGTATTTCCAGGAGTGTTCCCATGAAAAAGAAAAAAGACTGATTGTGTTTGTGTCTGGATTTCCTCGCTCTTTAGGTATAATGATAAATACAAGTAGGTAGAAAATAATTTATTTTTATAATTTTATATAGAATTTCAGTTTTACATTAAGTTTGGCAACATTGCCATTGGATCTGGGTGAAATGTTGTACAGTAGCGCGGATTGACCTGTGAGTAAGAGTGTTTATTACCCCACTTTTAAATCGGTCGATTTAAAAAAAAAATTATGTAGCGCTTCTCTAGGACATCCAAGGAGTCACCCATTTAAATATAATACGTAATTTCCATAACACCCTGTATATATTAAATTACATAAATATATTTTTCAGCACCTTTAAGTTAGTTTACTAAATATAAAGCAAACAATAAATATACCTATATATTAAATACAAAAATATGGTTAGTTTAAAAACAATTATGTAAGATTTACCAAAGGGCATAGAGGCCGCAGAGGCCTGGCCTGTTGATGGCATGCATTTTTTAATAAAAATAATTTCTAAGTATTATTTGAAATACTTATATTTAATATCACAAAATTAAAATAAAACACCTTTATACTAGTTTATAACGAAATATTTTTCCCAAAATATCCGTTTTTATAAATTTTTCTGGAAAAAACGTTTCTTTCCCACAATGAATTTTTCCGGAAATTTTAAATCTCTAGTGCCACCTGTGCTGTAACTACTTACCTATCAGAAAATAAATATTCTTGTATGCCACGCCATAAAACAGGCATCAATAGCAGGTGAAAACTCATTTATCACCTATCACAAACCATCAACGCAATACTTGGCCACCCTGTATCCATAAAGAGAACCAAACAATTAACCTAAAAACATCCTAAACTCCATCCCCTCTTTGAAGTACTTAGCATGTCGGTTTCATATACATAAACTCAAAAAGCCATTCCTAAAAGTTTAAAACCATCTTGTTGTAACTCCAGCTCTCGAAAATTTGAAGGGCTAACAAACACTTTTACGCAAACCCATAACATCAAAGATACAAAAAACAGTGCAAGTTGAGAGTTTTCTTGTTAAAGAGTAGGGGAACAAATGAAATAATTGAGTGTTATCCACGTAAAAAATTTCGTAGTCTTCTATTTATTTTAATTCCAATAAATATCTTATACGGGATGTTATTGAAATTATTTATTATATTTAATCTCGCTAATCTTGAAAATTGAAAACAAATTGAAGAAAAAGAACCCTAAATACCGTTTTGAATTAATGAGCTTAATAAGTCACCTTATGTCAAACCCGAAACGCTTGCGAGATATGTATACTGCTTAGCATAGATTTAGGTGCTCTTTCATAATTTAAACAAAAAAATCCAGGCTCGTATTTAATAACAATTAAGTTGATGATGGTGGCCCAAAGATGAAACATCGCATTAAAGATAGTGGCGGTTCTTCCAAAGGAGCACATGCGCACGTGCACCCGAATAAAAAATATTAATTTATATTCATTGAATATTATTTATCGTATAAAGTCCGACCCGCCCTAATATTTTATCGTACCGTCAAACTAAAAAAGTCGGACCCTCCCGAATATTTTATCATCCCGTCCAACCAAACTGTATAGATCCGGCAAACCGTGCCTCGGTCGAGGTAAATGACCATTATGGCTAGACTTGCTCGCACGTGCGATTAAGTAGTGCAGTTTTTCTGTAGTAACAGGTGGCGGGTGGCAGCGGGGGATAGCGGGGCTATGGCGATTTAACATGGAAAAGGCGCACAGTTGTTGTGTGCACCGCGGCGTTGTTGCCTGTTCGTGCATCTAGTTAGAAATTCGAGCGTGTATGTTTTAATATTTTAATAATATATATTTATTAAGTCAAAATGAATAGTTGACGGTGGACTATTTAAGAAATAACTTTAGCTCTTTGAGTTTGGAGCAAAAAATTGAAGTGAAGAATGCGGGAACACCTAAACGAGAAATTAATTTAACGCAGACCACAAAGGGTAAATCTAGGTACTTTATTAGAAAGTTTAAAAATTAAATATAGGAAAAAAAATAAAGGCTATTCCAAACTTAATGAGGATGTTATTGATCAATTTTCTACAATTAAGAACCGAAGAATGGACTTTACGTTTAAGCATTATTGTGTAGGGCCGATAAATGTTGTATATTTCGATAAATGATACTCGATATGATTTTAAACCATTTTATTTAAGGATTTAAACTAAAAAACACTGAAAATATGAAGAATGCCAACTTGTCAGTCTCGTGGCTCGATTCGTTTTCGTCATAAAACAGTTAACTATTGTTCTCGTCTTGGTTGCGCCTAATGACATAGCCGTAGAGGGCGTCTTAGTATGGCGTGGACATCATTCGGTTTTCTTGATAACTCGTAGATGGCGGTAGTAGTATTGGACATCATTCGGTTTTCTTGATAGCTCGTGGATGGCTTCAGTAGTATTAGTAGTGGACTGTATAAATATTGTTACGAGGGTTGCATGCGACGACGTTAAGATCCGACAGCTATACACACTAAGGAAACCTTTCTTATTTTCCAAAAGTTGTATTTCCTTGTGTAAAATAAAAAAATAAATAAAAATATGTTTTACCTAACGCATTTTCTTATTACTTTTTTTCTTTCTACATTTAAAACGCCTAGAAAGTAATTGTTTGATCGTTACACAAAAATAAAATTTTAAAAATAATTTCACCATACATGTGAACCCCCTCTATCATAGGTCACGAGCCGCCACTGATTAAAGATCTGCTGATGCCATCTTGTGGAGAATAAAAAGTAGCAAATGAGCAAGTTAATTTATTTTTGGACATCTCTCCGGACAAAGTCAGGAAAAAATAAAAACCGAAACTCAAAATTTTATATTTTTCCAAATATTTTGAAATCTCCTGAAATTATTATTGATTTTTTTGCGACATATTATTGGACCCATAATTACGCAATTTGTTACACGCTATATACCGGTCCAATAAGTTCAAAATAGAACCAAAATGTTTCTGTATGTATTAATTTACTTCTGACCACACATAGGAGCACTATAAAAGACACCGGGCTCCGCTCTTAATTTCCCCGTTTTAACCCTAATTTGCCCGTTATCCTCCTTCGCCAACCCCTTATACGAAGGAATTTGCTGTCTGCTATTTGGGTTTATGGAAATGGCGCGGGTTGTTGTATAAGTTTTCCTTCCAAGAAAATTTGCTATAAGTCAGTTTTATAGCTTTGTTTTGGACAACTTTTAAACCAGTTTAAGCCAATGATGTTTCATTAGATTAGAGTGGCTTGTAGTCTCGGTTCGAAACTGTTTGTAAACGATACTTTTTAAGTTATATTAAATTCTGTTCTTGATCATCGGCGTAAGCAGTGTTGCCAGATGAGAAAATATAAAATCATCAGAAATGGTAACGAGAAATTATTAGAAATCACCAGATTTAAAATATAAGTAAAAAAGAGGGTAACGCATATGTTTATGACCGTATTAGCAAAAATAAGAAAAAGGCCAATATATTATTATGTCATCGTACCCCAAAATAGTTTGCTGAGCAAAGAAAAAGGTAATCCCATCCTATTCCTATTAAAAAAATATTCAAATGAATTAAAAAATAATTAGAATTCACCGAAAAATTAGCGGTCTTTTTTAAAAACCTTTTCACCAATCACCAGATTACTAAAAAATAACCAGATATAGTGAAATTTCGCCAGACCTGGCAACACTGGACATAAGCCCGCGGTTTCGAAACTATTAAGTATCTTAAGGATATGTTTCCGGTTTTTTTCTCAGACATTCGCCGCGATTTCGAGTGCTTCTTAACTCATTTTTGAAAGAACAAGAATTAAGTATACAGGGTGTTATGGAAATGACTTATTATATTTAAATGGGTGACTCCTAGGCTATATTAGAGAAAGTCTACATAGTTTTTTTTCGAATATCTAAATACCTACTAAGGTAAAAACCATTTTTACCCCCGTTTTATCTGGATTCAGTTAGCAACAATATGGGTCACTAACAGTGTTGTCAGATCACACCGCATATTTCGCCCTTGCTTGGATACCTGCCGCGCGCGACTATCGTTACTTCAGTATGTTTCGAGACCCGTGTTTACTATTTTTTCCACAAACAATAATTAAATTTAACACACAATCGCTGAAAAACAAAGAATTTTATTTAATAATAATGACAAATATGACAGTTCAGTTGCTAATTCGGTAGTCGCAAATGTGAGAGCAGGTATGAAAGACGGCCGTTCCATTAAGGTATTTATAAAAAGTACGTTCCGAACGTCTTTGTTAAATTAACAGAAAACGACAAAGAAAAATAATACTAATTTTTAGAGCTCCCGGATTGTTTTTCTGGAAAGTTGCTTACAACCTACCTAAGAATGTGAATTGTTTATTCTTCCAAGACTGTGAACAAAAGCCGTATCCTCCTTAATTTAAAATCCTTGGGTATAACAAATATTCCAATTATACCACGTTATGCCTATTTCAAAAAAGGAAAATTTCCGTATATTAATTCAAGAACGAGGAGATTCGGTAAGAAAATTTCGCAATAAATTATTAATTTGAAGGTAGAAAAATTGAGGATTGCGTGATATTTTATGTTAATGGTTTTAAAATATGGAAAGAAGGCTTTGCTTGTCAATGAAAAGATTGACTTGTCAGTTATGTTGTCATGTCGCTTGCTGTTTATGTTTATGTATGTGTAGTGTTTTGAAGGGCATTAAGAGATGATGACTTATGCTAGTTGTTAGTTCGAAGAGCAATAATTTCCTATTTAGCAACTTTAGTTAAAGATTGTTTCACGAAAAATGGATACGACTTAATTATTTTCTGGGTCGGTCCCATTGTGTAGACAAGAGCTTGGCAATAAACAAGTGGAGTATGAAGGGACGGACTAAGGAAAACAAGTAATGCTATGATTATATTAATGTAATCAAATCAAATAACATTTATTTTAAATATTACTAGTCATATTTATTTACATTTATAATGTCATTCTATAGATAGTTCTATTTCGCTATCGCTATCCTCGTCAAAATTAATTATAATTGGATTAATTATACGATCCAGACTAATATACGAATTTTCTACAATTATTACGTGACGGAGTGAATTTTTCCAACTACCTGGGGAATATCATTAAACATTTTCGTTTTAATTCTACAACACTAGAACTTAAAGTCGGAGAAATATTTTCAGACCTAACCAGTGATTTTAACTGGTGCCACATATGCTCTATGGGGTTAAAAATGCAATAATAGGGTGGGAGCCGTAGCACTGTATGTCCAATTTCTTCTGCCAATGTGTCACAAACATATACTTTTTTTATACAAAATGTCTTTAAAACTTCTAAAAGATCACTTTTTTTATAACTTTCTTCAAAATATATATCATTCGCCCCCATGTAGTTCTGAATCTCCAATTTTGTATTATTTGAGCTTGGAGCTTTATGTAATTGGCGACTGTGATAGCTCGCATTGTCCATTACTATCACGCTATTCTGAGGAATGTTTGGTAAAAGATAATTCTTGAACCATTCCTCAAAAACTAACAAATTTTACCACAAAAAGATATTTAAATATATTATTGTGCCTATATTTAATTATAATTATTACAATCCGGTCTTTTCCACATAATAATAACAAACGGTCATAAATAATGGGATGGCCACAGGTACTTTTACTGCAGTCATTAAGTTATATCCATTTTTCGTGAAACAATCTTTACATGCAATTGTTATTAACTAATTAAAAATAGTTCAAATTTGTATTCTTATTTATATTTGATCTACTAAAGTTGGTAAAACATATTATTTAAAGAAAGAGTTGTGTTCTCATTTTAAGATCTGTTGACTTATAAATACAATAGTAGGTAGTTGTTAGTTCGAAGAGCAATAATATCCTATTTACCAACTTTGCTTCAACTTGTTATGGACAAAATAACAATGGTTCAAATTTTTATTTCCATATTTATTTAACTTACTAAAGTTGGTAGAAAATAAGTTTTTTTACCATATAAAGTTATTTTACACAGATAGTTTTAAAATAATTAAAATATCAGGTTCAGGTAAGCAAAATGTTATTCTATACACAAACGTCAAAAATTTTTAACTGTAATCACTTCCTGCTGCCTCGAGGAGGAGACAAATTTCCGGAAATTTTCTTAGTTGCCGTGGTAACGGAACAAAAAGCAAGCTCCTGATTGGCTAAAGCATGTTAGTGCGAAATTTTCACTTAAATTTGCACAAGGAAAAGTTCCAAACAGAACTTACCACCACGACCAAAACAAATTTTATCGATTAAATAACGAGCTATTGTTTATATTACCTTTGATTAAAATGGCAAAAATGAATAAAACCTCGAAAAAAAAAGGAGAACATCGCGTTTCTTGCATTATTGTTATTAAATTATTTTATTATTATTTTTTAAAAAATGGAAATATTGCGAATAATATTAATTTAGATAAAGAAGTAACCGGAATTAACATTTCTGCCAACTTGACAAAATATGAAACTAAATGCACCAGGCATAAAGTATGAAAATTATTCCGAAATTACCGTATCTACGAAATAAACGTTGTGTAACATTTAAAAAAAATTAGAACAATGGTTTCGTAAAACTACTACGAACCTTGTTACAATAATTGAAAACAATTAACAATTCGAATCGCCATTCGTACGTAAACTGACTGAAACAAAGGGAAAATCAGATTCATCACATTTTGATTAGTAAACTAATAAAAAGAAAATGGCTAATAAAAATCAAAAAAGTTTACTTTTAACGTCATCTCGTGCCGTTAACTTTCAGCAATAATATTATCATCGAATAAATTAAAATTTATTGCTTCTTGAGATAACGCGAACGGAATTATTCACTTTATATAAAGAATCGGAATAAAATTTGTGATGTAAAATTTCGTTGTTATTTTTTTAGGAGTTTGTTAATAAATAATGTATCTCTTGAGTTTCTCCTAGACTTTAAATATTTATTTAAAGTTGAAATTCGTGTGTTTCCTGATGTCAATTCGCCTTGACCGCTGTTATTACTGGAAAGATAGGCATTACAGCAAATCAGTGCTGAATATAGACATTTCTAGATGGGGACCCTGCAGGAGATGTGTCAAAGTGTCAAAAGAAAGGCAGTCCATAGTGTCTGACGAGAACTTCTGTTTCAAATATGAGCATTTATTTGATTTTCCATTTTTTTTGCATCATCAAATACTAGCTCTAAAAGAAACACAAGAAATAAATCCCTTAAGGCACAAGGTTGGTTTTTAGCCGTTGGAGGTTATATCCGTTAGGAAACATCGCCTCAGGAAGGTTGTTCCATAAGAATGACGTCCTCCAGCTCGTGGTCTCGGATCAGACGAAAGGCTCTCCTTTCGATGGAATCCCGTAGCCGCAGAGTATGTTTGGGTGCAGAGCTCCACACATGAGAGCAGTAGGTACTCTAGTGATAGTCGAATCTGGGCTTTGTATAGTGTCAAAAGTTGTTGAAATGTGTACAACTTTTTGGTCCAGAAAAATACACCAAGTCTTTGTGAAGCTGTGTTGGCGATTGCCACAACATGGTTATGCCAAGAATAAGTTTGGAACTAAGCGTATAAATCCAGTCAACTACCTACCTGGATACCAGGGTATGGACTCTTGACTATAGGTGTCCATACCTTTCTTAATGACCTGTATAGTTTGTAAATCGTTCTGAGAATAATATTATTGTAGATAAGGGAGTAACAAGGATTTAAATTTCTCCCAACTTGACAAAATATGCAAATAAATGCATCAGATATTAATAATATGCTAATTCTTCCAAGAGTCCCATCCTCCAAATGCATCCTTATATACAGGGTGTTATGGAAATGACTTATTATATTTAAATGGGTGACTCCTAGGGAGTCCTAGAGAAAGTCTACATACTTTTTTTTTAAATCGAACATCTAAATACTAAGGTAAAAACCCTTTTTTACCCACGCGCCGTTCCATCTGGATTCACTTAGCAACAATGTGGGTCACTAGAGTTACTAACAGTGTTGTCAGATCACACCGCATGTTTCGCCCTTGTTTGGATAACTGCCGCGCGCGACTATCGTTGCTTCAGTATGTTTCGAGATTCGGGGGTGGAATGACTCTGTGGAGGGTTCCACGTACTTGATGTATACGAATCTTAAACGTTATGTTAGATGTAGCATTACCCGATTTTTTTCTGTTGTGAAATAATTCATAATAAGAAATATTGTGATGTGATTTTAAATTTGTGTGATATTACCGATTGTTGATTCTGTTGCAAAACATCATTTTTGTGTTTTATATAACGGATTATAAAATTGAAGGTAAGAGAGTATGTACCTTAAAATTGTAGTATTAGTATTTTTTTTTTCAAAAAAGTTTGAAAAAGAAGTGATAACGCGGGTCAAAGACGTCTTGTTGTCAAAAACTGAACACGTGCGTTTACAATTCTGTGTTGCAATATATGACAATACCGCCTCAAATAAACTAATGATTGCGAACGTCCTCAGTAGCGGCCATGTAAATTTTCAGATTTCATATAAAGTGTATATTTCGTACAATAATTCAAAGCGCCATTTAAGGTTATTTTTCTTCAATTTATTTTCATCTCAGGATTTGCCGGTTTAAATATATCAAAACGAACAAACCCGAACAAATTTATAATGGAAGAACTGAGGAAACAACACTTCAGGGTCATTTTAAATTATTTCTCCTAATTTGTCTGTGTGAAATAATCGACATAGAGAGAAAAGAAATGATCTCATGTAACAGGTTGTTATTCTTTCCATAGACAGATAATAGGTAAAATAATATCAGGTGTTTTAGTATTTAAAATCTGCAAATTTTTAACTAAAATTTAGAATAAATTTAAAAACGACGCTAAAAGTTTAGCTACTAATATGGGATAATAATTATATAATGATGATGTACTATTAATAGTTACAAAATAGATGTTAAAATTACTTATCGTCAATAAATGACGAATCTTGCCATTAAGATACATGCAACCATTTTTCTTCTCATAAAAATATAATGAATCGTATGTTCGTATCTGTCTGTCTATGTCTAAATCTACCTATTTACAGAAAAGAGAGTCCAATATAGTCCAGAACAAATCACCTGCATTATTAAATAAGCTCATTTTCAGGTAACCGGAAATAATCATTTAGGTCTGAAATATTGACACAAAAATGATAGAGGTAAACGTAGGTAATAACTTAAGTGAATTATCTGAAATTCTAACGTAGGTCACGTGTTTCGATTCTCCCTATAATATACACCCTATCTCCCATATTATCGGGTTACTTACATGTTCCACGTCAGCCACCACGATGCGTTGTCAAAGTGGGAGAAAAGAAGCGTTGTCTGTTTAACTAACTAACAGCGATAATAGTTAATTCTCGCCATTATTCTTTAAAATATTTCTTACAGAGCTAGTTTAATGATTTCTAAGCCATTTTGCAACATTTTCAGAGTTAATTAAAAGTTACAAGCACTATGATTTTGCAATAAAAGCTTTTTATAGCTACACAATACCGGACGAGTTATTGTGAGCACGAAGTTGGTCGGTGAGAGTGTTTAAATTTTATATTTCTCAATGTAAGTTGTAATATTATTACCTACCACAGTCGCTGGCTCAAAGTAGGCATCAATATTCTCTTTCAAAATACACGTTATATGTAGCCTGCCAAAGTGTATAATGTTTAAGCATGAATGTCTTCAAAATATTTTATGAGGATCGTGCACCAAGATTCCTTTTATCCTATCTATAGGCGATGGATACAATCCCTCTTACTTTTCTGCCCTCTTTATACCTTACTTATTTTTATTTAATTTGGCAAAGTAGGTTGGGGGGTGGGAGGGTTACTTACAGTTTAATTGTTACTCAAAAACATCAAAAATAATAGTATTTATTATATTATACCATAACGGTATAATTTTTAACATACCCTGTATAAAAAGTTCATGATTTTTATGAAATAAAACCCACACATTTTCCAAATATTCTCATTTTTAAAATTTTCAAATGCATTAACTTGCAACATGTTTCTTAATTTTATCTTCGACGCGGCTGGAGATGGATAAAGGAAATTATTAACAAAAGTTACTTGAATATTTACATATAATAGAGAAATTCTAAAATATACAAGGTATTTAAAATTATAGTGTTAAGCCTAACTTCGGTTATAACCGGAAGTTATAGGTACGTCAAAACATCTTATGCAGGGTGTTATAGAAATGACGTATTATATATAAACCGGCAATTCCTGAGATGAAAATAAATTGAATAAAAATAAATTATGTAAAAAAGCAATATTGAGATAGGTTATGGCCAAAAACGTCAGTGAATTTTGAGCGGTGTTGTCGGTTAAACTCTTTAGAAGATCAATAACCGGTTGACAGAAGAAGTTTATTTTCAAGATACATTTTCAAGTTTTACGTTCAGTTCAGTTCGCTGGGAAACAATTTTTCGACTCGAACGAACGGCCGCGAAGTTTACAAATGGTCAGGTATGTTTTCATTTGTTCAATTCGAACGACACCGTCGAATCTGGCAACTTAAATGCCATTTTACCCTTTAGAAAAAAATGCAATTTTATTTACCTTTTCGGCCTTATTTAAAACCAACTTTATAAAAACATACCAAGTAAATAACGGGAACAAAAACCGACACAATAACCTCACAAAACACCAAAACATAGCCACATAAATTCACATTAGTTTTCGCGTAGGTATGCATCTCATGAACACATCTAAGTTTTTAGTATTTTAAAGTGCTACTATATAGACAAAAATTCGCCCTTATTGCTCTGGGAAATAATATAAATTTCCATACCTTGGTATTTGACATCTAAACATTTTGAAAGTAACCACGTTTGCCATATTCAGGTTTACTAGGTCGATCGATATTTAGCTATTTGTGCTGAAAATACAGCGTTGCCACTCTCGATGTTTTATAAGATTATATTCATAAATTGCGGAGTTTCCTTCTGTAATACTTTCCTGTATAATGATAGTTCGGAAATGCCAACCGCGCTAGTTAGACTAGACTATGTATTTTAAAGGGATGGAAGGATGGGATGGAAGGGTCTATCAACATAATTATTTCATCATTCTTCTGCAGTAAAGACTTAATAAATTTGATTAGCCCATTAGATATTAGCGGTTTTTATTATTTCTGAATTTCTATTGCGAAATAATTTGTATCCTATAGTACTGTGTACGGTAGTGTTATTAATTATGCGATAGTATTTAGCGCTTTTGTATAATCTAATAATAGGTGCATATCTTCAAAAAACCTGATTTGAAACTTGTGGGTGTCTGTGTGTTTCTTTAAGTGATTTAGTGTAATTTGTTCTGTGTTTTTTTTCGCTCAACGATATGCCGGTTATATTCTGAGATTGGAAAGAAGAGGCCGAATGGGGTTTAGTGGGTATAAGCTTATTATGCAGTCCCATACTATCATCAGGACACGTGATGAGCTTAAAGCTTTGCTCATAGAAAAAAAAAACTGAAGGTGTCTGCGTCCTGGATTTACTTTCTAAATAAGCTAAATATTTATTTTTATAAGGAAATAATGTTTTACATTTTACACAGTTTTGCAACATTGCGCGTAATAGGTGTTTGTGATACACTGGCCACAGGGTTACCGCGGAGTCACATGTGAGTAAGAGGGTTTGTTACCCCACTTTTAAAACGGTCGATTGGAAAAAAAAATATGTAGCGCTTCTCTAGGACACCCAAAGAGTCACCCATTTAAATATAATACGTCATTTCCATAACACCCTGTATAGCGAGTACCAATATTTCAAACAAATATCTTTTTTTGGTTCCCGAGATATTTTAATAGACCACTCACATGAATGACCCTTAGCAGTGGGCCACCCTGTATGTCTATGAGCTTCCTATAGTTAAAAAGTCTATAATATGTATGGTGGCAATAGTCTATAATATCTAACCGATACGATAATATCTAAAAGTGAACAATAAATTTCAATTTATTGAACGATAAAATTTTAACAGCGTTCTAATGGCCAGTCGTTGACGCTTTAGGTAAACTCCTTTAATTTTATTGGCTATATCATTTTTATCGGGTTTTTAATTAAAGTGTGATAAAGTTTTTGTAACTAACTGGCGATGTGGTTAAATAAAATACGAATACTAACCATGCTTGATGCATATTTTGAAGCCAATAAGAATTTTTATTTACAACCATGCATGTAATAATGACATTTCATCTATCTTAGAAAGGTGGAAAGTTGACGTTTTTTTTACTTTTAATTTCCACCCGGGTGGAAAGTAAATAATTTTTTTGGAATTTTTTTAAAAATCGATTTCTCAAAATAATATACGAACACACTTTTTTTAAAATGCTAATAGCTTTGCGTATTTAGATATGTCTACTTTTTCCCTAATTGATATAGTGGTTCTCAGCATTGAATATTGTGACTAAATCGTTGATATCTTTATTGTCTTGGCATTTTCACTGAAATAAGCTAGTAGCGCCGACTCAGAACCAGGATATTGAACTTTGTTTCCCGTACACCATTCTTTGAAACAGTTATATGCCTTGTCATATCCTGGGCGGCTTTTAGTTGGCAGAAGATCTTCTTCTACTATTTTTGCTGCTTCTCGAATTTCTGGTGGATTAGCAGCAAAATCAAATTTCTCATCTGATCATTTTGCTGTTGTTAAAATAATATATACTTTAGTGACATGGAAATCATATTCAAAAAATGATATTTGCCATCTTGATGTGTATTATTACCTACGTTATTTTACCACCTGCGGTTATTCGAAATTTCTGTCTAATTTTTCAATGGAAAAGTTAAAATGACATTTATCTTTTATTAATAATTTTAATTCAAAATAATAAGAAGTGGATGTTAGATGTGGTTGTAAATAAAATAGTATACAAACCTCGGTGAAAAGTTTCATTACTGTCTCGAGATTTAGTTAACCTCGTTAACCAGTTAACAAATGGCTCTCTCGACAGGAATGAAACACTTGCCACCTCAGTATGTAATACGAAATTTTCCAGAAATATCTACTGCATTAGTTATATTTCTGGTGGAAATTTGACTGAAAATTTTACCCGGAAATCTTCGAGAATTAACAAGTGGAAATTTTTGGAAATATCCCCAGGGAATTTTCACAATTGTCATTGTTTGGCATTGACGGTTTTACAACAATGAAAACGTCATCACCTGTCAAAATTTTGTGGTATAGTCGACTTATTGGACTGTTGCTATAGACGTCACTAGCTACCGTAAGGCTGGAGCTACACGAGCGTTTAAAACGGCGCGCGTTATGCCCCGCGTTTTGTACGCTGAAGTAAGACCTGTTCTTAATAAAGAATTACTGCTTTTTGCGGTTTTGTCGTCGTCTTGTGGTTCTTTTAATGAAAATGGCTCGTTTCGGTAGTTTTCCTCTAAGCGATATTGGCAATCTTTTACTCCAGTAAAATTTGTTATATCTTAACAACTTCTTTAAACTTTCATATAACATGTGCATAAAATATTTCCAAATGGAAATACATAGCACCAAAGGTGAATTTATTAAAAAATTTAGTTAGTTATATTTCTATTGGAGATATTTATGACATTTTAAACATGCAGTTCTCAACCGTTCTAGTAAAAAGTTTAAATGTGATTTCTTTTTTCTTTACAGGCCTATGAAAAATAAGAAATCGAAACTTCACCTAATTAAAGAAAGCGTTTCCCAAATAGGATAAACTCCAAATATCCAGTCTCCAAAAATAATACCAAATTAGAACACGGAAAACGTACGCACAGAAAATGACCGATGAAAATTAAAATATTGGCTGATCTTGAAAAACATTTGTTATCGTTCATCTAAATTAACTGCCGCGTCCACAGCAACTGTCGTCCATTTTTCATATTTGTCAACTAAATTCGTCGTGTAAAACGCGAATACGCACGTAGCAGTAAAACAGGAAAAGGTAAGTTTTTTGTTTTAAAGCAGTGTGACTGTGGTTAGATATCGTCGTTTTTTAATTTCAATCTGTACAAGAGCTGGACAAAGCCGTTGGCAAATGGTTCCATTCACCAAAGCTCTATTTTTTACGGAATCCCGGGATTGGATTTCATACTACCCATCGAACGTATGATATCTACACGAAAAGAAAAACTTAGTTAAATTTCTTATAAAAAGGGTAAAACTAACTATAACTTAGTACTCTAGCAATGGCCAGCAAGATCCCCGATTCTAATAGTTTAAATTTCTTCTTGTGGGGTCGTCTTTGAACTCTGGCGTATGAAACTCCCCCCATTAACACTTTAGAAGATTTAAAAGATCGAATAGTTGCCTCGTGTGAAACAATAAGGAATACGCTGGGAATGTTCGAACGAGTGGGCAGTTCGATGCGAAGACATGCCTTTTAAGAGAAGGTGGCCATTTCCAAGAATTTTTATGAAACCAAATTTATCATTAATTATTTTATCAATGTTAATAATAATGAGTTTCAATATGAATTTAGTGGTTTTAATCAAGAACGGTGCGTCTGACGAGAAAAACTGAATAACCGTTTTAAAGTAGAATTGACCAGGCTAATCAGAAAAAATATCCACATCGAAAAATATCAGTGGGGTACCATCTTTCTTGTAAAAAATATCAGAGGACATGTTTGCAGGAACGCCACTGGTGGAACAATTGAATAACTTTTCTATCCTATTAACACGTACCAAAATTGAAAATAATATCTAAAGCACTTTCGGAGATATTAAAAAATAACTATTTAAAAATTAAAAATTCAACACACTGTAGAAAAAATGTAAGCCGTTGTGGACATATTTTCATATGAACTTTCCTTTATAAAATAGCTTAAGGAATCACACCCTGAAATATTATCACATCATTAAGGAACCACCCTGTCTATGTGACTGGAATAACTGGTATTAAATTATAGCAAAATTTTAACCGACATATTTAGAAAAATTACTTTATTAAAATCTTTTGTAAAATTTACTGAAATCTTTTGTAAAAAATTTGACACATGGTATTCCCAAGCAGTCACCCATCCAAGTACTAACCGTGCCCAATGTCAATTGACTTCTTGATCGATGGTTGTTCTGTTAAGTTACCCAATGTTGTTGAAGGCGACATTCTAGGAACCAGTTGCATCAAGATTTATGTCTTTTATTCTTGTAAAAATATTTTTACAACACTTCATTTAAACTTAGCCATTTTTACAATAACAGTGAATGTTTTACAAATACAGTGAAACCTCTCATAATGGACACCTCTAATAAGCGGACATCTCTATTAAGCGGACATTTTTTCATAGTCCGGAACTAGGTATATGAAATTCCATGAAAATCAACCTCTCTTGGGCGGACTCTCCTTTGGGCGGACGCGGACAGGCTGTTTTCGTACAAAGAGTTGGAAAACCCTCCTTTAAAGGGACAAAAAAATTTTAAAAGTATTTGGGAGACGAATAAGTATGGTGCAAAAGCTCTCTGAAGACAGACAGGCGCGAAAGGACCTCTCCGAATGAAAGTCTGTAAGATTCCCCGACAGCAGTCCGCCGTTTATTGTGAGTTATAAGCTTAAAATCGTAAACAATGACAGAAAAATGTCGCGTTTTGAACCTGAAAGAGAATATTGATGTTGTGGAAGTTTGTAATTTGATAACAATGATTTTGGGCGAGTTCATTAACATTGATAGCAATGTGCTATTAGAAGATGATAGTGACCCCATTCTTACCGATTATGTAGCTCAAACTGAAACCACATCAATATCTGACGACTCTGATGAAGAAGTTGAATTCAAGAATCAAACAGATGTCAAAAACGAAAACACGTCAAACTACGTTATTAGATTTTTTTAGTACTACATCCTAACTAAAACTAGTGTATTTTTGTTATGTTATGTTTATTTGTACATACATATACATAGTAATAATTTTGCATTTACATATTACCTAATAACAAATTTCCCATGGGCCTCTATTAGGCGGACACATTTAGACGGTCCCGTAGGTGTCTGCCCAAGAGACGTATATTTGTTTTTATTAAATTTCTTAGAAATCCTAAATATGGTTATGTTTACAATATAATTTTCGTGCGGATTACTAATAAAAATGTAATAAATACTATATTTTATAGGAAATTTTATAATAAAATCATTATTATGATAATTTGACCATAGTCTTCTGGCCGTTTCTGTCCCGATTTTTGATACATCCGGTAGAGCCACACCAAATGGCCAACCCGTATGAACTACATTTCGCTGCATAAAATATAAACGTTCACTTTGAAATGCATCTCGGATAGAGCGAAATTCAACATAATTTTTATTTTAATGCTTTTAGTAGCACCTAAAAAGTTTTAATAAAATTTTAAAGCAACTTTCCTCTCGCAAATGCCCTTTTAGACAACTCAGAATGTTAATCGAAGTGTTTTCATTTCCATATAAAACGATTTTCGCAGCGTTCAGATAATCTGAAGATTAAACGAGTTTTGTCACACCAACTTTAAATCTATTATTTTCGGTTACTTTGTAAAAGGTTTAATTCAAGTTTCGAGTGGTTTATATAAAACGTCCTCTTGGTCGAAAATTTTGCGTCTAGATCGCAATACTAGTACAATTTTTTATTACACAAACAATAGAATCCTCTAATTGGTTTGGTCGCTGTAGTTCTATTAGTTGGCCTCCAAGATGTCCAGGCCATACATCACTAGACTCTGTTTAGGGGGCTGCTGGTTCAAAAATGAAGTTTACAAAGTAAAAGTCCAATCCACTATTTCAATGTATACACGGTGTAACTCCGGTGCATCGCATTGCAGCGGAAATGTCTAGGGAAAAAGTTGTTTGGTTTTGAAGGAGGAATAGTTTGCAATTTAAACCACTCCCCCACCCCCTCAACCCCCGGGCGTGGGTGGGAGTAAGTTAAGATTTTCAAATGGAACCCCATATTTTTTTTTGCGTGTCGTGTTCTGCGACCAAAAATAAACATCTTTTTACCGAAAAATTTTTTTATTCGGGCCCATCCATCACCAATAATCACCGTGCGAAAATCAAGTTTTATCCCGGAAATACTTTTCTCTGTCTTGTACTAAAAAATGCCCGTTGAAAAAGTTGTTTGTATTCCACGGGCATTTTTTAGTACAAGGCAGAGAAAAATAGTATTTCCGGGATAAAACTTGATTTTCGCACGGTTCTGATTTTGTCTTCCTCATGGTGATTATTGGTGAAGGATGGGTACGAATTCAAAAGACTGTTTATTTTTGGTCGGAGAACACGATACGCCAATGAAAAATACGGGTTCCATTTGAAAATCTTAACTTACCCCCAAACGCGCCCTGGGGTTGAGGGGGTGGTGGGTGGTTTAAATTGCAAACTATTCCTCCTTCAAAACCAAAAAACTTTTTCCCTAGACATTTTCCGCTGCAATGCGATGCACCGGAGTTATTCCGGGGTACCCACCTTTTTTCAACACGGTGTATCGGATGTTGAATTAGTGGATTGGACTTTTACTTTGTAAACTTCATTTTTGAACCAGCAGCCCCATAAACAGCCTATATATGCAGCCGATACTAAAGAAATACATGAAGCAATCAGGAGAGTAACAAGCGCCCTTCACGGATGAAGCGGAAAATGTTTAGGGATCACTGGCAGTTGCGGTTCTTCCACAGGAGCACATGCGCACGTGCACCCCCAAAACGAATAAAAAAAATATTAATTTATATTCATTTAATATTATTTATCGTATAAAGTCCGACCATCCCTAATATTTTATCGTAGCGTCAAACCAAACTGTATACAGGGTCCGCAAACGAAGCGTGGACGGAAGATTAAATCGTTATCGAAGAACTTATCAACAATACTAAAACAGCTTGAGATATTGGATTAAAAGCGGCATGTTTTAAAAATATTTTACATTATACAGGGTGGCCCAAAAAAGTGTGACAGCATAAAGTTATATTTTTTTAAATGGGACACCCAGTATTTTATTACATATTTAGGTTCGTATTACTATCGTTTATAATTGCCTCAAATTTTATTTAATTTGGTTTTGTAGTTTCGGAGAAATAAATTAAAAACTAAAAAAAAAAAGTTTTGCAGTCCTGAATAAAAAAATCAAAAAAAACAATCCAGAACAATTTTTTTAACCTCGGTATTCAGTGAAATTTATGACAAGAGGTCTAGAGATACTATGAATGTAATTGCATTTATTCATTTTATACAGGGTGTTCGTAATAAGCTTTCAAAAACCCCACATTTTAAAATAATTTTTCTCAAGTTTTTCAAATGGAACACCCTGTATATTATTTAGCTATTTGACGTAGAATTCATAGGCAATTTTTTTTTGTAATACAAGCATATAAGTTATATCCAGCCGTTTTCGAAATAATTATAAATATTATTATGTTGTTTAAATAGAGTTTTCATTGGGAAATTTTGTTATAGGCGACTAGACTAATAATTGTAAACTAAAGTAAATGTTCAAAATAGCTTCCTTTTACAATTTAATGATTTTCCTCTACTGCCAACAGAACTCTTAATTCATTTTTTTCATTAATAACGGGTTTATTGATTATCATCCTTTTTGTATACGCAGTGCTTCCTGTTGCTACAAATCTTTCCAACAACTTCTCGAAGGTTTTTCGTCTCGGCTTTCTCTCAATATCTGGATATCTTTCAGCATACACTCGGCTCGCGAGGAGGCAATTTCTTGCACATTCACCCAGTATAAAAATCATATTTACCATTTCTAAAGTTGTAAAATTCGACATTTTGTGTAAGTTAGTACTTAATTTCGACGACTTAATAAATGTAAATAATTTTATTTGGCTGTCATAGTAACAATCTAAATAAAAAGAAATCATGGCAACTCGATTAAGAATAAAAAATAAAATTAAATAATAAAAGTAGCAAAAATGTATGCTATTAAAATTTATATCGAAATAACTAAAATACGGTAAACTCTAAGAGTAAAAGTAAGCTATTTTGAACTTTTACTTTAGTTTACAATTATTAGTCTAGTCGCCTATAAGAAAATTTCGCAATAAAAACTTTATTTAAACAACATAATTTATGATATTTATAATTATTTCGAAAACGGCTGGATATAACTTATATGCTTGTATTACAAAAAAAAATTGCCTATGAATTCTACGTCAAATAGCCAAATAATATACAGGGTGTTCCATTTGAAAAACTTAAGAAAAATTATTTTAAAATGTGGGATTTTTGACAGCTTATTATGTACACCCTGTATAAAATGAATAAACGCAATTACATTCGTAGTATCTCTAGACCTCTTGTCATAAATTTCACTCAATACCGAGGTTAAAAAAATAGTTCTTTATTGTTTTTTTTGATTTTTTTATTCAGGACTGCAAAACTTTTTTTTTTAGTTTTTAATTTATTTCTCCGAAACTACGAAACCAAATTAAATAAAATTTGAGGCAATTATAAACGATAGTAATACGAACCTAAATATGTAATAAAATACTGGGTGTCCCATTTAAAAAAATATAACTTTATGCTGTCACACTTTTTTGGGCCACCCTGTATAATGTAAAATATTTTTAAAACATGCCGCTTTTAATCCAATATCTCAAGCTGTTTTAGTATTGTTGATAAGTTCTTCGATAACGATTTAATCTTCCGTCCACGCTTCGTTTGCGGACCCTGTATAGACGACTCTCACCCTGGCGCCGTCGTTAGATTGATGACGAGAAATGCTCGCATATGCGCTCAAATAGGCGGGACATAATGCAGTTTATCTTGAGTATCAGGTGGCGGAGGATAGCGGGGATATGGAGAAGTTTACATGGAAAAGTCGCACACGCCTTTATCTGTTTGTTAGCGCATGTATGTAGTAATTCGAGCGTGGATGTTTCAATATTACATATTTATTAAGTTAAAATAAATAGTTTGAGGGTGGACTATTTAAAAAATAACTTTAGCTCTTTGAGTTTAGAGCAAAAAAATTAAGTGAAGAATGCGAGAAAACCTAAACCCGAAATTAATTTAACGCAGACCACAAAGGGTAAATTTAGGGCCTTATTAGAAAGTTTAAAAATGAAATATACGAAAAAAATTAACTAAATTTATAAATTCAGCACAACTTACCCTTTAATTTTATTTTTCCTCTTTGTTGTTTGGTCGCGGCGTTGCGAGCCTGCCTGGACAAAAAATGGAATATAAAAAATAATCTTCAGAGCATATTTTTTGCAACCTCTACACTTTTACAAATAATTGTTATCATACCAATGACCACGGCCCAAGGGGAACGATATTTTTCAACATTAAAACCAATAAAAACATTTTTGCGAAGTTCTATGAATGAAGAAAGACTAACAGCCCTAGCAATGCTGTCTATTGAAAAAAGTGTATAGGGGGTATTCCAAACTTTAATGAGGCTGTTATTGATAAATTTTCAACAACTAAGAACCGAAGAATTGACTTTACGTTTAAGCACTATACACTAAAAAACCTTTCTTATTTTCCAAAAATTGTATTTGCTTGTATAAAATTAAAAAAACTAATAAAAATATGTTTTACCTAACGCATTTTCTTATCGCTTTTTTTCTTCCTAAGTTTAAAACGCCAAAGAATATAATTATTTGGTCGTTACAGAAAAATAAAATTTTAAAAATAATTTCACGATACTTGTGAACCAACTCTATCATAGGTCACGAGCCGCCACTGATCACTGGCGACTTTGAACACTTACGGCTTAAAACAACGCAATGATTAAAAAATGTAAATGCATTAAACTTTGTTTATGTATAACGTGGAAACAAATGAAAATCGTATTTGGACATATGAGTTTTTTACATTATTTTGTAATATACACTTCTGGAGTTTGGCCCGGTCCTTCCGACTTACCCTGTATAGGTATATCAATCATAAAATATAATATGTACAAACGTTCAAATAATAATATCTTATAAAATTATAGCGTTACTGCAGCTAAAAAACATCGTACAAGAACATGACATTCTTTCTTCAATTTAAACTCTTATAAAAATACACTTTTAACAAACTTTTATAGAACCTTATAACAAATATCACGTTCCAAAGTGTGCCAACGCCGATTCCTATATGAATTTACAAAATGTTTTAAAGCATAAATTCAGCTTGATAAAAATATAACATCGCGTGTGTCGCAAAGTATTTTTATGGGGGGAATCACCTTTGAGCAAATTACCAACAGAATATTGTAATTATATCCAGATTCTTTCGCCGAGCGGAACTTCTAACTAGTTGCTGTTTCTGTCTCTGTGAACTGGTGCAAATCACATATACTTACATATAAACAGTATATTGCTAATACCATCTGCAATTATGTCCCCGCCATGGGCATCGAAGGGGGCGTTGTGAGTTTGCGCAGTTCGGAAATTTCCTTGTGAAAGTAAACATTCGACAGGACCGGATTTCAACTTTTTTAATGTAAATTTCACTGGTTGGTTAGGAAAAATATTGCAATGAAAGTTTCGATTAGTTCGATTTAAGATAGTGTTCCATGCATACGATTTCTGACGATATGATGATCCGACGGTGCCCTGATGGGTGTAAACTTTTGGGGCCAAATTCCGTCCGAATATTTGTAGACGATGAGCTTTATTTTTACTCTCATCCGATGTCGTATGTTTCTTAACCTCACTTTTTTCTAAACCAAAAATTAAGAATGAATGACTATATTGACTATTTCGGGAATTATTATCAGCTACTAATGCACCAAATTAAAAATACATTAATTTTAAGGTTAGGTAGTGATCTGCACATATATATTATATTGTATACGAGTGATACTCTCTACTTTTTACAAGCTTTTTAGTGAAATTCGGTTCCGAAGATCGGATAATGTGATAAGCAAAATATTTTGGTATATATTTACATACCTGAAATACTTTACACCTGATATTGATCCACGACTTTTGCACAAAAGCACCATGCACTTTCATCTTAAACAAAACAAGCCACTAACCTACCAAACAGCGAATCGAATCACCACAAATTAAAAACTCCTTTACAAAAATCGTTGTTAGGTAATGAAAGTTTATACCTAAGCACTAGTATACCGACAACAATGTGGATGAACCACTTTTTATTCTGTAATTTGAAAAAACACCCAGAACCAAAGATGGCGACGAATTGCAACAAACCATAATATCGGGCCGGCTCTGACGCGATCGATATAATTTCCACCCTACTGCGCAAACTCAATAGTCAATTCTTGCTCATTTCTGTTTTGTTTAGAGCTAGCCTCTCATTTTGGAATGGATATTTAAAAAATGATGGAAAGTTTTAACCAAAACTGTTAAAACTAAAGCAAACAAAACGAATCGGTAAAACCCACCATTCAAAAGTAAACAAACAGTCGATGGAGCAAAGGCGCAGAATCCAAACCCACAATTCCTTACCAATACGCGGATTGTTCTGACGGTTGCAGATCAATTGGTAATCGGCACATTTTGCTCTACAAACAGCGAATTGTTGGTCACTTTGCACACTTTAAACCAATTCTGTGCATGGTTGTCTACCTTTCTTAAGGACCGCTCTCTGCAAGTGGCGATTGACGGATTTCTCTCAGACACCTTCACCATCAATGCCGGTGTTCCTCAAGGGTCCATATTGTCTCCCACTCTCTTTTGAATCTACATTAAGGACCTTCTAGTGAAAACGAAAAATCCGATATTTAGTTTTGCTGACGATAGCACACTTATCTCATCTTTCTCTTTGAATGCACAAACATCGACTGCCGACATACATCTTCGCAGACAGCATGAAGTATCACGCCTCAACAATGACGTGGAAGAAATTTTGGCTTGGGGTGACAGTAACCAAGTCGAATTTAACGCTAAAAAACCCAGCCAGCAGTTTTCTCTAAAAAGGTTAACATTACAGAACCGGATATAGTCATGGACGGACACGCAATCCTACTGGCTTCATCTATTAATTTGATGGGCGCCAATCTGGGAGGAAATATGTCTTGGCATAACCACGTTGTGGCAATCACCAAGATAGCTTCTCAGAAACTTGGTGTAGTCTTCCGAACCCGAAAGTTGTACACACCTCAACAACTTTTGACACTATACAAAGCCCAGATTCGACCATCACTAGAGTACTGCTCTTATGTCTGGAGTTCTGCATCTAAACATACTCTTCGGCTACTGGATTTCATCGAAAGGAGGGCCATTCGTCTGATTGGAGACCACGAGCTGACGAAGAACCTCGACAGTCTAGAACATCGAAGACAGGTTGGGGATTTGACTCTCTTTTACAGATATTTTCATGGTGTGTGCTCGGCTGACCTAGCCCTCTTAATTAATTAACGAACCATTGCCGCCCATCCATATGTGGTTAAGCTTAGTAATCCTCGAACTTCATTATTTAAGAATTCTTTCATCTGGAGGACTTCATCCTTATGGAACGACCTTCCCGAGGTCGTTCTTCCCAACGAATATATCCTCCAACGATTCAAAACCAACGTGAATCGCTTTTTGCGCACACGCACCACTCCCAGAGTGCCCTAAAGGATTTTTCCTATAGTGCTTGTGTTTTGATCATAAAAAAAAAAATTTTGCATGCCTCGGTCAGTCTTTAACTACTATTTCTGACTGCTCTGCCAACGAACCTAATAAACCGACAAAATATTTCAAATCTTGTCTAGCCAATTATTTGCATTTGATTTATTATACTAATCTGTGACTAGCAATTCTTAATAGTGATAATAAATAAAATTATAAAGATCTACACGAAATTCCCTAATTAAATTTAGAACTGGAAGCATTAATCTTAAGAAGTGGAGAAGGCTAAGATAAACCCTAATAATAAACGAGAGAAAAAGTTAAACTTAAATTAACTGAGAAAAATTTATTTAAAATGTTTTTTAAAATTTTTAATTCAATTGAGGTTTCCCCGTTTCTTCAGTACATCTGAATGAAAATTAGTTATTTTAGCATATTAATTGAGCTTCAATCAAGAGCCAACGTTTCGACCAGTAGCGGTTCTTCCACAGGAGCACATGCGCACGTGCACCCTCAAAACGTTCGTGCATCTAGTTAGAAATTCGAACGTGTACGTTTTAATATTTTAATATTATATATTTATTAAGTTAAAATGAATAGTTGATGGTGGACTATTTAAGAAATAATTTTAGCTCTTTGAGTTTGGAACAAAAAAAATTGAAGTGAAGAAGGCGGGAACACCTAAACCCGAAATTAATTTAACGCAGACCAGAAAGGGTAAATCTAGGGACTTTATTAAAAAGTTAAAAAATGAAATATATGAAAAAAAATTATAGAGGGTATTCCAAACTCGTCGACCCGGGTTCGTTCCCCGGCTCATACAAAGCGTCGACGTTAAAATTTGGAATTTGGTTTTAAGCAAGTTGCACCGTCCTTCGGAAGGGACGTTAAATTGTGGGTCCCGTGTCCATGGATGTTGGGCACGTTAAAGAACCCTACCCTCGACAAAGAGGGATTCGGCAAAATTCCCAGATAGGGTGTGACAAATTCCCTGGCGTCGGTGATTGGCCTTAGTCGCGGAAATAGACCGACGGAAAAATTAATAAAAAAAAAAAAATTATTAAAAAGTTAAAAAATGAAATATATGAAAAAAAATTATAGAGGGTATTCCAAACTTAATGAGGCTGTTATTGATCAATTTTCTACAATTAAGAACCGAAGAATGGACTTTACGTTTAAGCACTATTGTGTAAATGTTGTGTATTTCGATAAATGATACTCGATATGATTTTAAACCATTTTATTTAAGGATTTAAACTAAAAAGCACTGAAAATATGCAATATTCCAACTTGTCAGTCTCGTGGCTCGATTCGTTCTCGTCATAAAACAGTTAACTATTGTTCTCGTCTTGGTTGCGCCTAATGACGTAGCCGTAGATGGCGTAGTGGTATTAGACATCATTCGGTTTTCTTGATAACTCGTAGATGGCGGTAGTAGTATTGGACATCATTCGTTTTTCTTGATAGCTCGTAGATGGCTTTAGAAGTATTATTAGTGGACTGTATAAATATTGTTACGAGGGTTGCATGCGACGACGTTAAGATCCGACAGCTATACACACTAAGAAAACCTTTCTTATTTTCCAAAAGTTGTATTTCCTTGTGTAAAATTAGAAAATAAATAACTAACGCATTTTCTTATTACTTTTTTTCTTTCTACATTTAAATCGCCTAGAAAAATTTCACCAGGTCACGAGCCGCCACTGGTTTCGAACAAGTGCTTGAATCACCAGGGCCATATTATGCTTAGTGTTGGGAAAACCGATGATTTTAACAATCGAGTACTTGATACTCGAACGATTTTAATAATCAAGTGAATCGCTCGAGCGATTAACCACTTGAAATTTTTATGACTAAGAAGAATGTGTCGATAAAACACCAAGGGTTGTTCGAAGTTTAGTTTAGAGTTCTTATTAAATAAGACCAGTTAATTCTGATTTTAAAGAAAATAATATCCTTTAATTTTTTAAAAATTTACAATCGCCGCTGGCTAACCAGTCAAAACAAACCCCATTTCGCGATGAATCCATTAAGGGATTTGGCATACTTTTTTGTATGCACCTTCTCGTTTATGTGCCTTTAACAAAGACGTATGTCGTGTGAGCCTTCTGAGCGTCAAACTCGAATGTCGCCGCCAATCGGCACATTTCGGACGACGTCGAGCGAGAATCGGGTATCAAATGAAAGGCAACGATTGTTCGCTAAAATTTGTAAATAAAGTATTATTTCTTATCGAGCGAAAAACTGCTCAAATATAAGAGCTTTTTTTTAGCTCGAGCGATCACACTACCAAGCGGCACATTTCGTTCGGCGACAAGCGAAGCTCGGGTATCGAGTGAACGGTAATAAGTAACAAACGCTTGAATTTATACAGTTTTTTTAATAATCGAGCGATGTCGGTTATTTCAATAATCGAGTACTCGAGCGATCACAACACTAATTGTGCTTTCCAAATGTGTTATACTGTGACCGGCAGAAGTTACGCAGCATATTATGAGAAAATCATTTCTGTTGCAGTGACATTCGTCTTTAGGGGTTTGACGGGAAATTAAAAAAATATACACAGTATATTATTATATAGAAAGCAGAAATGCTCATAATTTCCTATTAGTATTATTTAAAAAGTTTCGTAAGTAGAATAACTTGTATTAATAAACATAGGCGTGTATGTCTTATTATTAATAATAAATTAAGTTGTTTGACTAATAAACTCTCATTTCTATCTCCAAACATTTTATTTCCAACACACTTTAAAACCTATTAAATTTTCTCAATTTCCCCAATTTCGAAAATTTCTGGTTTTTATTTTGGTAGAGCGAATACGCCCGATTGAATTATTACTTCCGTTTCGATTGATATTTGAGAAATATGTCAGACTCGTATCTTCGTTTTTATCGCTCTTCTCGGTATTTTTATATAGAATCAATTTCGCAACCGTACGGAAAGAAAAATTCGAGTTTTATGGTGTTAACAATTTATGTTCCATAATTTTTTTTTCTCTCGATGAAGTTTGGCAATTCGGTATTTGTTCATTTTATTTAAATGCCGTACATACAATTTTTTTAATTAGGTTCGATTGAATCAGCTGATAACGGCTGGAAACTACAAAGTTTTACGTAAATTTCCACTATTAAAAGTCACAATTATTTGAGAAAAGAAATTATTTTTGAAACTTGAATTAACTTTTTATTTTAGCCTGTCCTGTATGATGTTCTAATTCGATTTTATTTTACGAGAAACTGTAAATATTTCCTGCAAATTTCGTTAAATGGCTTTAACCGATAAAGTTACTCAGAAAATAATGATGTGGTCATTTTTTGGTCCAAGGTGTAGTGTGTTAATTTGCTATGGAATTTCTCAGTTGATGCTAAACTGAGTCATGTTTTCAGGGTACAAATTGTATAGCTTATTTTCTATATATATAAGTTTAAATTCTCGAGTAAGCTAAAATAATTTAATTTTTAAATTAAATGTTCCACGGGCATATGTGAGCTTTTCCATGTGTCAGTGCATGTTTTAAAATGTGCACGAGTTGAATATAATTTAAATGCTTCTTTACGATACATTTTTGTATTATTTTCTTAAATTCAGAATTTCAGTCTTTAGGAAACTAGGAAGCATTTTATAATATTTATTTGGTTAAGAAAGATTACAAAATGGAAATGATCCTCTAAATAAATAAGGTTGGTTAAATTAGAGAACATTTTCCTTCTCTTTATCAATGATATCTTAATACTTAAATAGAGTATTTTCTCAAAAATCGTTAAAGAAATCTTATTTAGATTAAATGAAGAAATAAAAATAGGAAGAAAAATTATGTAAAGTCTCACAAAGTGACGTATGGAGTGTAGTGAATTTAGAATGGTGGTCTGGAATCGATATAGCCAAAAATATACTGGATGTTCCATTTAAAAATCCAAAATTGAGGTCAATTTCGTTCATACCGGAAGTGATAAAATGAAGTCTGTCATGCGATAAAATGCAAAACAAACCACCAATTTTTATTTCAGTAATTTAAACAATAAAAAGTTATAGGGGTGAGCGTTCTTCCTGAAACACCCGGTATATACACACCACACGTTAGCCAAAAATGTGTTTTTTTGATTACGCTATAATTTCAAAAGAAATGAAAGTCGTTCAAATACATACGAGTATTTTACATTTATTTTCACGCATAGAATACGCTCCTGGAATTGAAACGTTATGACTGTATACAAAACAGTATACATATATTTAAACCGGCAAATTCTGAGATGAAAATAAATTGAAGAAAAATAACCATAAATGGCGCTTTGAATTATTAAGCGAAATATACACTTTATATGAAATCTCAAAATTTACGTGGCCACTCCTGAGGCCCTTCGCAATCAATATTTTATTGAGGCAGTCTCCAGGTTCAAAAGAGGTGAGCGCATTATATGCGATGTTGTCATATTGCAACACATAATTCTAAACGCACGTGTTCAGTTTTTGACAACAAGACGTCTTTGACGCGCGCTATCACTTCTTTTTCAAACTTTTTAGATAAAGAAAACTACAATTTTAAGGTACATACTCTCTTATCTTCGATCTTATTTTAAATTAATTCGTTTTATAATTAAATTCCATAAACAAATAAAACACAAAAAGTATGTTTTTCAACAGAACCAACAGTAGATAATATTACACAAATTTGAAATCACATCACAACATTTATTATTATGACTTATTACACAACAACAAAAAAATCTGGCAATACAACGAACAAAACGTTTAAAATTCGTATACGCCAAGCACGTGGCACCCTCGACGTCGTGGAACCAACGTCGTTCCATTCCCGAGTCTCGAAACATATTGAAGTATGAAGCGGCGCGCGGCCGGTATTCAAGCTACGGCGAGACACGCGGTTCGATCTGACAGCACTGTTAGTATACTCTAGTGACCCACATTGTTGCTAAGTGAATCTAGATGGAACGGGGCGACAGTATGTGGGTAAAAAGGGTTTTTACCTTAGTATTTTGATATTCGATTTAAAAAAAAAGTATGTAGACTTACTCTAGGACACCCAAGGAGTCACCCATTTAAATATAATTCATTTCCATAACACCCTGCATATACTTACCATTTATTTCAGCATTTTGAATTTCTGTAGTAGTGCATACTTCGTTATAGAATCGATTTTATCGCAGTAAACGAAGCATAATTAAATCATAAACTTTCGTATCTCTCGTATATTTCTGCTGACATTGGAGCTGCCGGCTTTATATTCTTTACTTCACATTCCTAGGCCTGGGGTATTTTTCCAATCACTCCTTTCAAACAAAAAGTATTAAACACAAAACAAAGAAGAACATCCAAATAAAACTATATCTAACAAACCGAGTAACGAATTTGATTATCCGCTCTTTCAAAGTGAAACTCGGTTTATAGGTCCTTTTGCGAACCACGTTCTGCTGATTAGGCAACTCACAATGTCCGTTTTGGCCCTGTAAAGGGGACTTTATTTGCCCTTCGGGGTTTATTATCTAATTTTACTGATTAGTGTGTGAGTGGTGAGCTAAAAGATTGAATTTCGGTTCCGAGATTGCGAATCTACGTTTTATGTAGTTAGATATGCATAATTGGTCGAATTCGAGGTAATCAAAGGATTGAATAAGACGATAAAGCAATGGTCTAAGTGGAAGGATTAACATAAGCTAGATAAAATCTATCGGTTTTAATTTGGCTACTGTTTTATTAGTTGATCTTCCAAATGGATATTAATATCATCTTTCAATTGATTAATACACGTTAGAATGACTTTCCGTGTAGTGGCGGTTCGTGACGAGGCGATATCTCGGAAGCTATATTACAACATGTTATTTATACATACCCATGACATTTTTATTTTTGTCTAGTAAGATTTTTTTGTCGTCAGATATCATATCGATAAAATTTCTGTCTTGGCGCCATCGCTTGACGTCGAGCAACTGCCGCGATGCGTAGTGTAACACGTCCGACCGTCTCATCCGTCGAAAAAGGTTTCCTGTTGTGAAATTATTTGTTTCCATGTGCTTTTGATTTGAAATTAGTGTAATGTTGTTTATGTGGTTCCTAAAAAATGAAAAGGCAGCTATATATAGTAAACTTATTATTGTGTAAAGATTTCCTATCAAAAAATATAGTATATATATGATACTTTTTATTAATAATCCGTACCAAAATAATATTATCGTTTTTCTTTCCGTGTAGGATATTTTCTAGAGTATGAACTTACGGGGAAACTAACGCGTAAAATTTACATTATCTGTCTGTACACTTATTATCTACAAATTTGATTCATATAAATAAATTTTATATACTTTAAATTTTATTAAATAAATAATTTACATGATATACCATAATTATTAATCAACGATTTGCATTCATCACGGCCATAAATCTTCCTTAATAAAATTTGTTTAAACAAATTCATTCGTTAATTGAATATAAATCTGAAATAAACAGTTTATTTATAAATATCATTTAAATGTAATTTTCTAAATTGAATATGACAGTAATTACTGGAACAAACAGATCGCGTGATATGAAAAAATATTTGAATAAGTTGGCAAGGTCAAGGATGTTAGCAATAAACAAAGTAAATGTATTGTAATAGAAGAAAGTAGTATTTTTTTCCTCAATTCAGCCTGACAGAGCCATTCCACAAGGGGACCTACAGATTAATGCTCGTCGGGCATACGCTGCTCCCCTAAGGGGTATCAACCGTTGGTTTCTCGAATTGCGGCATGACCTAGCGATTGGGGAGTGCGTACCGTCGCCCACGAGATATTCGATCTCATCCGGCCAGGTTATCGGCGTGAGTGGGGTAAAAGATGGGAGATGAAACATCTTATTATCCTTTGCCTGACTCCAGACAGTCACGCCATGATTTATACCACTAAAATCAACCTAGTGCGAATCAGTTTACCGGCCGTGGGGGTCTGAATCGTAGTATTAATGTACCTACATTAGTTAAGGCTGTATTGCAGTAGGCAAGTCTTTCTGCAATTGTACCAAACTTAAAACAAGACACGTCAATTTTATTGCGAAAGGGAACACATCCTTCATGGTTTGACACTATGTAACGGGTAGATGTTAATCTTAAATGGGGAGCGGGTCAAGTGGCACACATCGTTTAAATATTTTTACAATATTATCATAATTTATTGTTATTTTGAGCGGCCCTTTCTAAGAAATCACGTTCCAAAAATGAACTTATTCCTGTGAACGGTAAGGCTTTGTCCTGGTAAATAATTGGAAAGGATCTCACCCAGAGTGACTATACAGGGTGTTATGGAAATGACATATTATATTTAAACCGGCAATTCCTGAGATAAAGACAAATTGAAGAAAAATACCTATAAATGGCGCTTTAATTTAATATGTCCTGTACATGACCTTATGTCAAACCACCACGTGGTGCCCCTGTTTGGAAGGTAAACAAAGCAACATATGGCAGTGAATCTTGAACAGTGTTGTCATATGTTCATGGTAAACTCTTTAGGAAGTCTAACCGGTTGACAGATTCCAAGTTGTTTATTTTTCAGGGTACATTATTATAAATTTTACGTTCAGATCAGTTCACTGGGAAACAATATCTGATTTATAAACTTGAACTGACTCGAACAAACCGCCGCGGAGTTTATAATGGTCAGGTATGTTCTCACTTGTTCAAGACAACTGAAATGCCACTTTACCCTTTAAATTTATTTGCCTTTTCTGCCTTATTTAAAACCAACTTAATTTATAAAAAAAACACCAGGTAACCCGAACAAAAACCGTCACAAAACACCAAAACAAAGTCAGATAAATTCACATTAGTTATCGCGGATCTCATGAACATATCTAAGTACCATTCAATCTGAATTATTATTTGAAAGTGCTACTGTGTAGACAAAAATACACCCTTATTGTATAAGATTTCATAATTTATTTGACATCTAATAATGTTGAAACTAAATAACACCTTTGAGCCTATTCGTGTCTTGGACCTTGTCCGTTAGAGTTTATTATATTAAGCTCATCGGTAAAAATACAGCGTTGCCACTTTCGATGTTTTATAAGGTTATATTCATAAATTGCGGAAATTCCTTCTATAATATTACTTTCCTGTATAATTATAGTCTCGGAAATGGCAACCGCGCTGGGAGTTTTCGGAGAAAGAAACCACCTTGGACTTGACCATTTATTTCAAAGGGTAGTTCCTATGTCCACATAATTGTTTCATTTTATGTTTAGTAAAGGGTTAATGGCCCATAGAAATTAGCGTTTTTATTATTTCTATTGCGAAATAATTAAATGCTGTTGTTCTATGTGTGCGATAGTGTTATTGTAAAGTGTAATTATGCGTTGTGTTTAGTGCTTTCGTGTAATCTGATAATAAGTGCATGTCTTCAAAAAACTACGTTGAAACTCGTGGATGTCTTTGTGTTTCTTTAAGTGATTTAGTACAATTTGTTGTGTTTCACTATGTTTTCCTTTCTCTCGGCGATATGCCGGTTATGTTCCGAGCGATTGGAAAGAATAGGCCGAATGGGGTTTAGTGGGTATAAGCTTATTATGCAGTTCCACACTATCATCAGGGCACGTGATGAGCATAAAGCTTTTCCCATAGAAAAAGAACTGTGTCTGGATTTCTTACTCCTGTCAGGGTGGATTTACTTTCTAAGTAAGATAAATATTTATTTTTATAAGAAACCAAAGTTTTGCATTGTTACACAGTTTGGCAACATTGCACGTGACACCTGTTTTCTGATATGCCACTACAGGGTGACATGACGAACAAACCCGAATAAACGCCGAATGAGCTGTGGGTTTATGGGCCTGGACCCCACTTTTAAAACGGTCGATTTGAAAAAAAAATATATGTAGCGCTTCTCTAGGACACCCAAAGAGTCACCCATTTAAATATAATAAGTCATTTCCATAACACCCTGTATACGGATCCCTAATCATTCTACTAAAAGAGGAGTGGACAGAATAATTTACCAATTTAAATAAGTTCTAAATTACGTCCATTTTTGGAATGCGATTTTTTTGAAAACTACTTCTCAAAAAATAGTGAATTATGATATTATTGGAAAGAAATTTAAAATGCCATGAGACGTCCTACCCATTTAGGATTTTAACGGTGAGATTTAGCACTCCCAGAGGGTTAAACCACGAAGGCTGCAAACTATTCTCTAAAAGCAATAAAATTGACGTGTCTTCCTTAATTACATTTAATACTAGTATAGTATTTGCAGAATTATATTGATCTTTTGACTGCAATAAAGCCTCATTATCCCTTCGACCATAAAATTAATAAGGAAATCCCAAATTTTAAAACCTTTTCGAGCAGAGCCGGACCAGGTATACAAATTCAATTCGACCCTGATCCCATTTATTGAGCTTTGAAGTGGTTGAGGCGTATGCAATAGGGTTTAATCAGGTAGTTTATTTATGGCAGTAAGAGTCAACGGTATACTTCTGCAACAACTATACCTACCTATTTTTAAGTAATATTCTATATTTTAAACAAAACCTGTTTATATAGTAATATATGTATGTATACACTAACTACAACTAAAAGTCATCTATTATTATTAGCGGTGACATTAAATGATTACCTGCAGGTAAATGATGATATGGTATGTTATGTAACGTAAACCCATAATGATAGTACCCATCAATTTTATGGTATTTGTCATTACAATTTTTATAGTTCCGCGCTTTTTTTCACGTGGGTGGGTTCATATTGTATGCACCATATCTATTCTGAAAAAACAAATAAAACTGATGTGGTTTTATGATTTTTTTTTTAAATTGATCATTATCAGTATACTTCGTTTGAAATTATAAGCTCCTCAGGCACCGTGAATTGATAACTGCGGTTACGTAAACCAATAGCTTCGATCGTACAAGCAAATTGTCATCAGAGTGCTAATTTGTCTTTAGCGTGCGTAGTATTTCAATTGGTTGGATATTTTCTTCTCTGCGAACACGTCGCCTAACGGATGTACCAATCAGATGACAGAAACCTAACCTTATAAATTAATTGTTTTGTAATAACGATTAGAAATGGACATTTGTTCGGGTTAAAAGCACAAAAATTTGCAAAATGCAAATTGGACTAGGTAGGATGTGTTGCCATTAAAAATTCTAAAATAAAAGCCGTATATGAATTAAATAGATCGATAATTGCGTACCACCGTGTGTTATACTGACTTTATTGTTGAAATTATTTTTATTTTTGATTTAGCAAAAGCCAAAAGTGATAAAATTTTGCATTGTTGTGTACGAAAAGTTTGTTCGGCCATATAACATATTTAGAAGAAATTACATTTTTTTTTTGTTATCTCGAGGGGCATAGCGATGATCTTTGGCCAATGTCTAACCTGATATATACCTAATTAGTTTAGTTTTCTCATATTTATATAAAAAAATAACAAATTAAAAATTTTATGAAAATTACTTATATCCGAAAGTTGATATTAACTGAGATAGGTACAGTAAAAAGTTAAATAAGTTAAAACTTAATTTTTGTTTTTCTCTAATAACATTGCAGGAACTCAACTTTTTTTTACAAAATTTGGCAATAATTATCGTTTTTTTTTAGAATGAGAAATTGTTTTTTTATATGAAATTATAATGTAGTCTGTCTGCGACATTTTTTGCACATTTATTAGGTCAACTTAAAATAACCTATGAGAAAACAAATAAAATTTAGAGATGCAGTTGCTATGGAACAGAAAATGTTTAATTTTTGAGTTTATCGTAAGTTTGTGTTTTCATTGCTGTTGGTTTCTTTCGACACGATATTTTCTAGGGTCAAGATTATTTTAATTAAAGTAAGTTAAAGAACAATCCAATTGTTGTATTTATTATTACCAATTACCATTATTAGAACATAAATTATCATGTAGAAGTGAATTGGTAAGAAGTAACAAAGTATTATTTGCTTGCCTCAGCTAAGGCACTAACAATTTAAATTCAAATATCTCCGAAACGGTAACTCCGGGCGACCTGAACTTAGTATACCTTTTTTACGTAATAAATATGAGGAAAGTATTAGTTTTATTAAAAACTTATATACACTGAGGCACAAAAAGTTATGACCGTATGAATGTGCCAAAAATTAAAATTTCACAAAAAAATTAATATCTCGTCCTAGAAAAAACATAGTTGCCAAGTTTTGTAAAAAAACGTTAGTTTCTCTCAAAGATATTAGAGAAAAATAAAAAATGAAGTTTTATTAGTTAATATCAACTTTCGGATATAGGTAAGTATAATTAAATCCTAATATTTTTACGTAAGGAGTATCTGGCTTTTGCATGTACCATTAACTAGCCTCTAAAAGGTTATTTAAAAAAATTATATATTTTTTCTTTGCTTTTCTTTGACCCACCTTACAGAGCCAATAATAATTAAATGTAGTTATTCCTGGTAAAACACAGATAGACAAAATCAAATTATTAGACATCTTCCTTAATATAATTATGTACATCCGAGTGTATACCAAAACTACTGAGATTGATATGACGTAGATAAATGGGGCCGTTCGAAACAACATTTTTGTCAGGTCCATAATCTAATCTAAATATATTTTTATCAAAACAAAGTGCGTTGTTGATTCTACAGGAACTGTCACAGTTTCATTAAAAATACATCCATCATCTTGTTAGCTGCATTAACGAAATTATGGTATAGGGCAACGCCGATATCTCAATGACAAACTAATAAAAGAGGAACTTGACTTTTAATACGAATCTTGTGATTTTTTTGAGATGCCTGTTTATATTTGGTTTAAGCTAAACTACTCAACAAATGAAACGGCAAACTTATTTATGGTAATAATTTTGTTTTATTAAATGTTGCCATTCATTTCATCAAGAAATTTATAATAATTACCTAAATTAATTGTCAAAAATAAATGAAATTCCATGGAAATTGGTAAATTCAAATTGATAAAAGATATAAGTAAATATAAGATGTCTTTATGTTATCATTAAAGGTTTAATTTAGTGCTTGTAGCGAACCCACTCGCCACATAATATCAGTCTGACGTGATATTAATGACCTGCCTGTTTATTTCTGGTTATTTAATTTGTAGAGGTTGGTATGAATTCCAGGACCGTACTAAAAAAATAGTACATTTATATTGCAAAGTTTATTTTAAAATGAACGGAACTATTGGAAATGAAAACAAAAATTTATTTATCTTTCAGTTGATTCTGTTTTGTATTTTTTATTCAATACTTTGCTAGTTTATATTATATCTCATCCACTGGCTCACTTAGTGGGACAACTATGGTCCTGCAAACCCCCTTCCAACTCCGAAGACTTAAATAAATCTCTGCAAAGTCGTAAAAATAGTGAACTAAATAAACATTTTAATGCTTGGCATAACCACTTGGTGTACTCTTCCGAACCAAAAAGTGGTACACACCTCAACAACTTTTGATACTATACAAAGTCCAGATTCAACCATCACTACTGCTCTCATGTCTGGAGCTCTGCACCCAAACATACTCTCGGCTAGTGGATTCCATCGAATGGAGGGCAATTCGCCTGATCGGAGACCACGAGCTGTCCAAGAACCTCGACAGCCTGGAACATCGAAGACAGGTTGGGGATTCTGCTCTCTTTTACAGATATTTTCATGAAAAGTGCTCGACTCACCTTGCCCTCTTAATTCCGCCCAGAACGGCGCATAGCAGAAATACACGACGAACCACTCTTGCCCATCCATATGTGGTTAAGCTTAGTACTCCTCGAACTTCATTATTTAAGAATTATTTCATCTGGAGGACTTCAACCTTATGGAACGACCTTCTCGAGGTCGTTTTTCTCAACGAATATAACCTCCAACGATTCAAAACCAACGTGAATCGCTTTATTCGCACACGTACTACTAATTTTTTTAAAAATTCGGAAGCACCCTGATGTTCTACAAATCTTTATGCCAGTGTGCAATTATACCTTACACATTTAAAAGTGAATAAGCAATATAGTTTTTCTTCTTACAAACCTACTCGTATCGTTTGCAATTTTGTTACGAATACTTTTCAATTATTTCGCACTAAAAAAATTCTGAAAACCAAGAACTTACTTCATTCTTTCACCGCTTTACTTTCGAGGCATGCGCCTTATTTTTATATTAGCCACACATATGTGCCAGAAATCATTAGCGGCTGTTTATAAATAGAAAAATTTTGTCACTTGATCTATTAAAAGCTATTAAAAACAATTTTAATTTGTGCAAGGTTATAGTTTTTAGTTCGGGATTATCCGCCCACCAATAATTAAAAATATTATTTTAACGGAAAAATACCTAATTTACGCAAAAATTTATTCGCATGTGATTTTAGCAGAAAATGAAAATGTGTAAAGTTCAATTTCTATTTACCGTTAACTATTTTTCTAAATATTCTTTTGTATTACCTTTTTTCTTTTTTAATGATCAAACACAACACAAGCACTATAGAAAAAATCCTTTAGGGCACTCTGGGAGTGGTGCGTGTGCGCAAAAAGCGATTCACGTTGGTTTTGAATCGTTGGAGGTTATATTCGTTTGGAAAAACGACCTCGGGAAGGTCGTTCCATAAGGATGAAGTCCTCCAGATGAAAGATTTCTTAAATAATGAAGTTCGAGGAGTACTAAGCTTAACCACACATGGATGGGCGGCAGTGGTTCGTCGCGTATTTCTGCTATTCGCCGCTCTAGGCGGAATTAAGAGGGCAAGGTCAGCCGAGCACTTTCCATGAAAATATCTGTAAAAGAGAGTCAAATCCCCAACCTCCCCAAATCGAGGTTCTTCGTCAGCTCGTGGTCTCCAATCAGACGAATGGCCCCCCTTCGATGGAATCCAGTAGCCGAAGAGTATGTTTGGGTGCAGAGCTCCAGACATGAGAACAGTACTCTAGTGATGGTCGAATCTGGGCTTCGTATAGTGTCAAAAGTTGTTGAGGTGTGTACAACTTTCTGGTTCGGAAGAGTGCCACTGCGATTGCGTGTCCGTCAATGACTATATCCGGTTCTGTAATGTTAACCTTTTTAGAGAAAACTGCTGCCTGGGTTTTTAGCGTTAAATTCGACTTGGTTACTGTCACCTCAAGCCAAAATTTCTTCCAGGTCTTTGTTGAGGAGTGATACTTCATGCTGTCTGCGAAGATGTGCGTCGGCAGACGATGTTTGTGCATTCAAAGATGAGATAAGTGTGCTATCGTCAGCTAAACTAAATGTCGGGTTTTTCGTTTTCACTAGAAGGTGGTTAATGTGTTAATGTAGAGTAAGAAGAGAGTGGGAGACAATATGGACCTTTGAATAACACCGGCATTGATGGTGAAGGTGTCTGGGAGAAATCCGTCAGTCGCCACTTGCAGAGAGCGGTCCTTAAGAAAGCTAGACAACCATGCACAGAATCGACTAGGCATACCATAGGATTCATTATGAAACGACCTTCCCGAGGTCGTTTTTCCCAACGAATATGACCTCCAACGATTCAAAACCAACGTGAATCGCTTCGTGCGCACACGCACCACTCCCAGAGTGCCCTAAAGGATTTTTCCTATAGTGCTTGTGTTTCATCATAAAAAAAAAAATTTATTTAAATTATTTAACACCACAATTTTTTTTCTGTCGCCAAAAAAATCCGCGTGTTCATCAAGCTTTAAAACTGTTTCAAAAATTTGCATTCATTTACTTTATTGACTTCTACCGCCACTACCGCATTATTTTTGCTCGTTAAGCTGCTACATTTTTTAATTTTTGCGAACGTACAAACATCGTGAAATTTTGACGTCAATTTGTATGCTCTTTATTAAATCTTCTTGTCAATGTGTCAATTTAACGGATATTTAATGCATTCGTTGCTCGTCTGTATAGAGATCGTTATTTCGTTTTTAATAATTTGATTTTTCAAACATTTCGCATAATTTGATTTTAAAGACAAGTTTTCGTAAGTGTTTTTTGCTTGCATCTTTTTTTTTTTAAAAAGGGCATGTTAGGCCAGATTTAATTAAGATAATTTGCAATTGGAAATCAATCGTAGAATTTTCTCAACACACGATAATATTACAGTTAAAATTTAGTGTGTGTATATGTTCCGTCAAAACCCGATTTCAGCAGAATCAATTAAAACTGTCCTAGACTGACGATATCAATAAATCGGTTGTGTATATGTAGTATATGAACTGATAGAACTATAAACAATCTATGATTTATATTGGTTGTATCTACCACTTAATTTAACCTTCGTTAATTTAATTTTCGTTTATATGTTCATTATTGCAATAAATTTATTTTTAAAAGTGTATATGTAGGTAATGATATAACCATAAATAGGGAAAATGTATATTGCGCTGAATTTTGTATATATTGTAGAAGACATTTTGGATAAAACATTTAAAAAAGTTCCCACACATAACCTGGCGTTTTCTGTGCATAAGAAAATATCTTTATTGCAAGTGTAAAGTATCTTTTCAATCTGTGGTACTGTGGTAAGTGGCTTTGCAAGCATCAGAATTTTCCATTTCTGGGCTTAAGCCAAAAACATTGTGGTACCAGGAAAGTAGCTTTTCAATCGGTGATAAGTGGCTTTGCAAGCATCAGAATTTTCCATTTCTGGGTTTAAGCCAAAAACATTGTTGTACCAGGAAAGTAGCTTTTCAATCGGTGGGAAGTGCCTTTGTAACCATAAGAGCTTTCCAGTTCTGGGCATTAGAAAATATTTTTATTGTACCAGCAAAGTATATTTTCAAATGGTGGTAAGTGGCTTTGCAAGCATCAGAATTTTCCATTTCTGGGCGTAAGCAAAACTCATTGTTGTGCCAGGAAAGTAGCTTCACTATTTCTGTAACTGGAGGACAATATTTATAAAGCGACTTTACTACTACAGCGATGACCCACCCAGCAAAATCAATTGTACTATCACGGGTGCTGGTTTGTTCCGGTTTTTACAGGGTAAAAACTAATTTTGACTAAATTTGTTTAGTTTAAACTAGAATTAACCTTAGGAAAAATGTATAGTTTAAAGCTCAAAATATGCGCTATAATATTCTAACAACTTTTGTAGTTAAATTGGTGTTATTAATATCGATTTTTAATGATCTAAGTAATTAAGTACACACTCTTGCTGTTATTACCGATCGATGAATGACATTATACATTATAATAATATATTCGTTTTTCGAATTTTATTAAATCTTATTAACAGTTATCGCATCTAGCAATGACCGTACCATTTTTTTTAAAATTAAGTTTAAACAACCTAATTTTCAATTTGAAAATTCGAATATTAAACATTATTTGATAAATAAATGAATCGGATGTTTCGAATAAAGAGAAAATTAAATCTGTTAAATTTATACAGCTTAATGAGTAGAGTAAATTATTTGGCATTGCAAATTGTGTGTATTCTTTTTAATATAAATATTTGGATTAATCAAATTTTGTTTAAGGGTTGTATTGAGCATAAAATCTATTATTTAGTTTTATTTTTTTTAATATCTTGCACTTATCGGGTGGCCCAGTAAGAAAGGACGTCGACTCTATCACAGAAACCGTTAATCACACAGCTTTGGAAAAAAATTGTTTTTTTAAGAAAAGTTGCCCGGAGAAATAGCTGGAATAAATGGAAATTTTTAAGTTGCTTGGTTGGCCGCTAGGGGGCGTAATACTAATTAAAAATTAGAACAAGGAAGTTTCTCCTTAATTTCCCTAGTTAAGGTATATTTACAGAATTTCTATTTGAATCTCCGGAAAATTCCACATAATTTTAGTGCTGACAATTTTTCTCTAGTTCACCAAATAAAATGGTGTGGTGAGGGCAAACATTTATTTTTTTAAATTTTGATTTTACTCTGGTTTGGGTTAATAAAATTTACCGAATTTAGTCTCATTGTATAGAGCTTTTTTGTTTTATCATTTGTATTACAAGTCACGTCGTTTAAGTGTGTAATGTGGGGCACCCTAATTAAATGCGTTATCTTACAAATTTCAAATAAAATTGTATAGTTATATTGACATGGTTAAAAAGAGTGTATAAAACAAAGAATTCAGTAAAAACCGCAATTTGATATTTTACCTCCAGCCTAACATATTGACATATACAGGGTGTAATGCAAATGACTTATTATATTTAAATCCGCAAATCCTGAGATGAAAATAAATTGAAGAAAAATAACCAAAAATGGCGCTTTGATTTATTAAGCGAAATATACACTTCATATGAAATCCCAAAATTTACATGGCCGCTACTGAGGACGTTCGCAATCAATAGTTTATTCAGGCGGTGTTGTCATATAAGCAGAATTATAAACGCACGTGGTCAGTTCTTGCCAACAAGACGTCTTCGACCCGCGTTATCACTTCTTTTTCAAACTTTTTAGAAAAAAAAAACTACAATTTTAAGGTACATACTCTCTTACCTTCGATCTTATTTTAAAATAATCCATTTTATAATTATATTCGATAAAAAATAACACAACACAAAAAGTATGTTTTCCAACAGAACCAACAGTAGATAATATCACACAAATTTGAAATCACATCACAATATTTATTATTATGAATTATTTGACAACAGAAAAAAATGGGGCAATCTACAATTAACAAGTCGTTTAAAATTCGTATACGTCAAGCCCGTGGAACCCTCGATAGCGTTATTCCACCCCCGAGTCTCGAAACATACTGAAGCAACGATAGTGGCGCGCGACCGGTATCCAAGCAAGGGCGAGACCCACGTGGTGTGATCCGACATCACTGTTAGTATACTCTAGTGACCCACATTGTTGCTAAGTGAATCCAGATGGAACGGCGCGACTGTATGTGGGTAAAAAGGGTTTTTACCTTAGTATTTAGATATTCGATTAAAATTAAAAAAAAATATGTAGGCTTTCTCTAGGACACCCAAGGTGTCAACCATTTAAATATAATAAGTCATTTCCATAACATCCTGTATATAACTATTTAAACAAGATATTTAGAATGCTAATAAGTTGGTATTCAATATTGATGTCACTCGTCCTATCTTAGTGGGCCACTCGATACAGACTGGGGCCATTAAATTTATCCAGAATTCAAACTTAAATTGATAATTAACAATGCTTTTTCTCAGTTTTCGTCTTTCTTCAGTTGTTTTAAATTTTTTTTCAGTTTCTCTAATAATAATTTTAATCCGTTGAGAGGACTATTTTACCAAAAAAAAAAGGAAATAAAAATTATTGATAATTGCTATTCTTTCTTCTACCGTAATTCCTAAAATTTAAATTATAACTTATCCGTCTGACAAATTAAAAATGTGCATTGAACGCTGATTTCAGACAAATTAAAAGCGATTTAAAAATGAAATAAAATTTACATCGCATTAAAACTTTGAATTAAAAAGTCTAAATTGCCATCGCCATATGAATACAAAATTTGAAAAATCTTGTGTCATTAAAACAACTTTCGAAAGTCTTAATGAAATTTATTTTAACTTCTCTTCAATTTATTTCCTCTAAAGAATAAGATTTGGCACTGAAAAATTCCAACAAGCAAAAATCACAGTTATTTCTGAAAACGTATAGTCTGTAGCCACCTTAACAGGAATGGAAACAAATTTATAACTAATATTTCTTATAAAAACTGATTTTGATGATTCAATTTTATACAGCAAAGTACTATCGTCTAGAACAAGTAAATGACATGTTAATATTTTTCTCTACTCCTATATTAGTAAGAATCTACTTATGCACTGTCTACTCTTACGTAATGACTGCTACGTAATATACAGGGTGTTATGGAAATGACGTATTATATTTAAATCGGCAATTCCTGAGATGAAAACAAATTGAAGAAAAATATACAAAAATGGTGCTTTCATTTAATATGCCCTGTACATGACCTTATGTCAAACCAAAAATGACCACGTGGTGCCCCTGTCAGGAAGGTAAACAAAGCAACATATGGCGAAAAACGTCACTGAATCATGAACAGTAGGGTGTGATTTGGTATCACTGTAGTTTACTCTAGGGACCTACATTGTTGCCAACTGAAATCTGATGGAGCGGCGCGATAGCATGTAGGCAAAGAGGGTTTTTACCTTAGTATTTAAATATTCGATTAAAAAAAAGTATGTAGACTTTCTCTAGGACACCCAAGGAATCACCCATTTAAATATAATACGTAATTTCCATAACCCCTTGTATATACAGGGCTACGTATTTTATTTATTTTTAAATCGACCGTTTTAAAAGTGGGGTAACAAACACTCTTACTCACAGGTCAGTCCGCGCTACTGTACAACATTTCACCCAGACCCAATGGCAATGTTGCCAAACTTAATGTAAAACTGATATTTCATATAAAATTATAAAACCAAATTATTTTCTACCTACTTGTATTTACCTTTATACCTAAAGAGCGAGGAAATCCAGGCACAAACACAATCAGTTTTTTTTTCATGGGAATACTCCTGGAAACACTTTATGTACACACAGTAATAGTGAAACAGAACCGATAGTTAGCTTTTGAAAATACAATAATACAGGTTATACTACAGATTATTACATTTTATTACACGCGACGAAATTTGACGTCCAGAAGAGACGGGTCAATAAAAACAATATTCAAAGATTATTTATGGACGGGCAAGATAAAACCGTAAACCGAAAAAACAGAGCGGATTGCCGAGAGTGTATTGGTGATCGACGAGACACAACGCATCCGGTCGCTGGTTGGTCTTCAACTAACAGCCCGCAAGCGTGCAGCCCTATATGAACACTGCCGATGTAAGGCAACAAGAGGTCATTGACATTTGACCTAGTGACGTACATGACTATTTCAAATTTATTTAATACTATTCCATATGTTTTTTCGGGTTGTTTAAAACATAGTCCGTCGTAAATGTTTTTCAATTAATTGTACAAAAAGATATTATAGAATGGCAAAGTGTTTAAATTATTTTATTTTGTCTAAAGAGTTTAAGGTGTACATATGACAACACCGGCCAGAATTCCTTGATTGCTTACATGTATCGCAGTGCCACATAGGTGTTTTTCTGATTTGACGTCAGGTCACTTTTACCGCTGAATGAATTGAAACCGCCATTTATGGATATTTTTCTTCAATTTGTCTTTAAATATAATATGTCATTTCCGTAATACCCTGTATACGTATACTTATCAACCAAAGCACGCTTCCACCCTACATACTCATATTTTAATTTGCGTCTTTTCCTTTCAGTTTTCCACCGCGCTTGGCATATCTTTGTCTTTATTTATCCATAATTATGCTGAATTATCTTACGTTTGTCACCGCTCCTTTCCGACAGCAAAATAAAAGGAGCAGAAGCGACAGCCGCTCCAAGTTTTAATTCAAATTAAATTTCTAATTTGACTCCATTGTTATTTTGCTGAATATAAAAACTGAGTGTAAAGGTTTCTATTTGTTTTCTAAACTGAATTGTTTGAGTATCATTCCCCTCTGAGGATGTGTCCTAAGTATGACGTCTTTCTCTGTTTAACGATATTTAAGAGTTCCCTGTCTACTCTAGCGATTAGTAGAATATCGTTATTCGACACATGTTCGGCCCAGAAAAAAAGCATTCTTCGTAATGTCCACATTTCAAAGGCCTCAATTCGGTTTAATGTCCTGACCTTAAGCGACCAGGTTTCTACCCCATACAGTAAGATGGGCCACATATAACACCTGGCAACACGCAGCCGAAGCTCAACCGGTAGTGTTCTTTGACGAAATATGTTTTTCATTCTTAGAAAAGTAGCCTTTGCAATTCCAACACGTGCCTTAACTTCTTCATCGCAGTTCCATCTCTCATTAAGAATTGCTCCCAGATATTTGAACTTAGACACTCTTCCAATTATTTCACCATTCACTGTGAGATTGAAGTTGTTATGTTCTTGTCTACTGATGATCATCATTTTTGATTTTGTGATTTTGATTCGCAGTCCATAGCGTTCGCCAACCTCGGCAATTCTGTCCAGCAAGTTCTGTAGATCTTCAGGACTATCAGTGAAATTAGGGCTATGAAAAGAGTGAGAAGATCTTAACGTAGAAGACTGATTGCTTTTAATGAAGCTGCTGGTGGTCACTTTCAACAACACAGCTCATTTCAAATAAATATTAAGAGATTTCAGTAATTTAAATTTCTAACAAATTCTGCTATTGAAATGTGTTGTTGTTGTTAAAAAGTATTACCCCGAATAAACCTGTTTATTTTCTTTCTTAAAGGCATCGACAGCTTCAGCTCTGTCAAGTTGGTCACAATTGATCACAGGATAGACCAACTCTATACATATTCTGAATAAGAGATCAGACTCTGAATATGAGTGGTGGGAACCGCCCAGAGCGAAATTCTTATTTTTTTACCAGTAGTGATACCTGAATAAGTAAGAAATATTATTTTATTTAGTATTTTATTCTAAAAAAAGCAGAATGTATTATTTATCCAAGTAATCAGAAACAGGCCTATAATTCCGCACAACTTAGCTGTCCTGATTCCTTATATTTATTTACATTTTCCCGTTCTGAAATTCATTAATTACAGTTCTTCCCTGCCTGGGGGTACTCGACGGGGAATCTCCCGTCTCCTTATGCCCGAGGGGTGCCTTAATAAAGATGAACCCCTTCAGGATTTTCATAAGCTTTTCAAAAAAAATTCTGGGAAAAGTGAATTTAATTGGTTTTCGTTTCGATAAAGAAGATCAATATGTAAATTTTTCGACAGAATAAGGGCATGATTTTTGAACTCGGATAATGTTAATCATATCGGAACAAATTTGTTTTTTTTACGGAAGCCTTTGAGGAGAATATTTGTCTTTTTCAAGAAATTATTTTGTAGATTAAATATTTGGTTAATTGATTTAGAAAAATGGTATCTTAGGTTTGGGATGGTAGAAATACGCAAAATAAACAAATATAAAATACACGGTGGAGAAAAAGTTATTTTTCTACGATCGTTAATAAAATAAAGTTATAATTTTTTAACGAGTTAAAAAAGTAATTTAGCGTTAAAAAAAACTGTTATAACATGTCATTTTTGCAATTCTCTCTGAATGCTTATAATATCAAGTTGCCATGAAAACAGTATCTGCGTCGTTCGTTGCTTGGGCGCCCGCATTGTTATTGTTACCTTACATATGTCAATAATATTTGAAAACATCAAAAATGGAAAGAAACAATTCCGATTCCGAAAAAGAGCTCATTTCAATACACTCCAGATGAAATAATTAATAGAGCCAATGAAGCAACATATAATTTATTGCCTGAAAAATCGAAAGAAGCTTACAAAAAGGAATACAATACCTTTATTAAATGGCATATATTTTCAAGAAAGGTAAAACATTTTTAAAGTAAATATTCCAAACTTATTGCTTTCCTAAGTAACCGTGAGTTGGTTATACACCATTAAATACTCGTAATATATTTTTTCTATTTGGGTTTCATAATGGCTAGATTATGAAATGCAAAAAAATTTAATAACCTGTCACTTTATGAAACTGAAATTTTATTTTTTTATGCTGGCAGCAAGTAGGGTTCGAATTTTAGGTTTACTTTGATTTCGTTGAAATTAGTTTTCTTGGCATTATAGATTCGACATCAATTTTTTATAGAAAACTTTAAAATACTAACCTTTAACCTTGCAAATTTTACTAGATATTTATCTGAAATACCTATTCTCGGAAATATATAAAATGCTGACGGTGTCCGTCAACTAATTTCTAGTCACAACTATAAAACAACATAACCTAAAGATAATAGAAATATCTTCCAGTATATGCTCTATTTCTAAAGTTTTATTCAATAAAGTAGGTAGTATTTTTATTTTTAATTCAATATAGTATTATACATATTACTTTATATACAGGGTGTCCGGGAACATGTGGGAAATCTCCCGGATATGAAGAAAACACGTGAAGAGAATACTATAGGTTCATATAAACTTCTTTCGTATCGGCCTCCTCTTCGGAGATATGGGCTCCCAAAGAGCACCAATGGAATCAAGTTTTTTACACATAATTATTGAACCACCTGGTATATTTCAATTCTTTTTTAATATGATGTATACCAGGTAAGACCCGTCAAATTACTATCCAAGAAACTGTTGTGAATTACTCACAGCTGCAGGGACGGAGTAGCTGTAACACTGATGGGCCCATTTTTTTTACGCCCTGTATGATGAGAACTTTGGACAATGTTTTTTATATACCTTTAACTATTTGCTAAAAATTAAGTACTCTTCATTCATGTCGCTAATCCTAACCGTTTTCGAGAAAACGGCATTTCATATACATCATGTATTTGGCGTATTTCAGTAAAAGATACATCTTTGTTCCGATCAAATGTTCAACCTTCAAAATTCCGCTTTTTCATATTTATTTTAACCCGTGAGAATTTAGGGGACTGGTGTAAATAAAATGACGTTTTTTCCGAAAACGGTTAGGATGAGCGACATGAATGAAGAGTACTTAATTTTTAGCCAATAGTTAAAGATATGTAAAAACCATTGTCCAAAGTTCTCATCATACAGGGCGTAAAAAAAAATGGGCCCATGAGTGTTACAGCTAGTCCGTCCCTGCAGCTGTGAGTAATTCACAACAGTTTCCTGGGTAGTAATTTGACGGGTCTTACCTGGTATACATCATATTAAAAAATAATTGAAATATACCAGGTGGTTCAATAATTATGTGTAAAAAACTTGATTCCATTGGTGCTCTTTGGGAGCCCATATCTCCGAAGAGGAGGCCGATACGAAAGAAGTTTATATGAATATAGAATATAGTATTCTTTTCACGTGTTTTCTTCATATCTGGGAGATTTCCCACATGTTCCAGGACACCCTGTATATATATATATATATATATATATATTTATAGTTACTGTAGACATTTCCTGGGCATTAATTGTTATTCCTGTCAGATTCTGTGTCGACACAATATTTTGTTCAATAGTATTATTTATTATTTGGTTCAATATTTTGAACTTTGTTCTGCTCGCACCATAACTCAAAGGTTTGCATATTCTTTTTAAAAGTTTTTCTAGATTATTTTCTGCAATTTCTCGTATTTCTGACGGAGTACAACTTTCATCCTGACTAATTTTTATTAACTTTAATAATATATTTATTTTTTATTATGACGGATGGGAGAAGCTTTGTCGTGTTCAATTGTTTCTCTCATGGAACATTTGATACTTGTAACATTTTATTAAATTGTAAAACTATTGCCAACCCAGAAAGAAAATATTAAGTCAAATGGAAAAATATACTATATTTTTAAAAGTTTTTCAGACTTGAAAGACCCAAATAGAAAAAGTATTATAAATACACGGTTCATAAGACAATTAGAGTATTTGTACTTTAGAAAATTCCCCGCGGGTCGATTTCTGAATTAACCGCGTGCTCTAAGATAATGTCTTATGAAACTTGTATCTTAATATACTATGTCAATTTCGAAAAAAATACTAATGTATTAAGTTACTTCTTTCACATTCGGAATTGCATCATGCACCTTCGGCTCGTACGCTCGAATTTCCCGTTGGCCGGCTCAACTATATGTCTATTTACATCGCGGTTTATTTGAGAAATATTGCATTAATCCTCTTAAGATCCTCGTAAGTCTGTCTTACTAAACTAGCCAATACAGCTTAACAACTTATAACTATCCCAGAAGTTTCTTAGTATCAAGTTAGTCCAATGCAAATGAGCTAAACAATATACAACTCCTTCAACTATAAATCACCGAACTAAAACGGACATTGATCAATTAATAATGGAGATCGCAAGAAACTTAGGCTCGTTTCGAATCGGGAACATTTAATGTTACTGGCTGTTTGTATAGCTTATACTTTCAAAAGTAGGTGTTATTATCAGATAAACTGTTTATCGTGTGACTTAACGGTAAGAGCTGAGATAATGCCGGTCTAGTACATTTATAACAAAATAAAGTCAGATTCAAAATTGAAATACCGATGCAATTTCCTGTCGGACAGGGCTCTGAACTCCAATCGGTTAACTTCAAAACTTACACTGGAGTGCCTAAAAGCACTGACGGTACAAGGTAGAGCTTTTGTGGGCCCCTGATCACTCTGGGATATTAGGAAATGAAAAAGCGAGAGCCGGATCCGCACAAAGTCTCATGGGCCCCGAACCGGCCTTTGGAATATCAAAACAGGCAACAAAAACAACATTAGATAGATGGTCGAAAAAAAAACAACATCTATCTCGATGGCAAAGGTTACCTGGCAATTGGAAAACCATCTAAAATACTATCGAATGGAATGCTAACCCTGACGCGGCCCCAGTTGAAACAAGTGATGGGTCTGCTAACAGGCCACTGCCACTTGCGAAAACACATTCAACGGATGGGTATAAACAACAGATCCATTGAATGCAGACTCTGCGGCGAAGAGGATGAAACCGCCTCACACATAACATACCGCTGCGCAGCACTGTCTCGTAGAAGACAAAATATCTTCGGGAACATACAACGTGGTGACAACCTCCAACATGATAAACTTGGCAGAAGGTTACTGGACCTCATAGAAGGAACAAACATCTTCTAACAATATCGGGGTGCACAATAAGCCGGAAGGCTGCAGTGATAGAAGCTCGGGCCTTTAAACCCTCCGCCTTTAACCAACCAACCAACCATTTGAAAATTTTATTCTTGATTTCCATCTTTATGTTAAGAGACAAAACATATTCCTTTACCAAACTTCAATTTTTTAATTTCTTGAAAAAGTACGCAATAGAAATAAAGACAAATACTATAAGAAAAATCCATTAAGGCCGTTTGGAAACGTTGGAGTTTATAGTCGTTGAAAAACACAACCTCAGGAAGCTTGTTCCACAAGGATAACGTTCTTCAGATGAAATAATTCTTAAACAACACCTTTCGACGGGTACTAAGCTGAACCACAGATGGATGGGCGGCATTGTTTCGTCGTGTATTTCAGCTATTCGTCGCTCTAGGTGGAACTCAATGGCAGTCCAACATTTGCCATGGACATATCTGTAAAAGAGAGTCAATCAAATCAACAACCCGTCTTCTATGTTCTCGGCTGTCGAGGTTCCTGTTCAGCCAGTTGTCTCCGATCAGCCGAATGATTCTCCAAGCAATATTCTAGTGATGAACCAATCTGGACTTCGTTGAGTGTCGAAAGTTGTTGAGGTGGATACAACTTTTTGTTCCGGAAAAGTACACCAAGTTTCTACGAAGTTGTTTTGCGGTTTGTCACAACGTTGTTATGCCGAGACATATTTCCTCACAGATTCGTTCGGGTTGTTTGTTTCCTTAGTAGTTTCACTAAGTTATTTAGAAAAAACTAAATGTATTTAATAAATTAATGTTTTTGTTTTGTTCACGTCGGCAATAGCAATACAATTATAGTATTTGATGATATATTATATCTCCCGGGCTTATTTAATCTAAGAATCATATTTGTAATATTATTTATTATTTCCTGTAATTAATACTTCCTTATCCAACGAACTGTTTTGGTTACACCATCGACTGTAATACGGTTACACTCTGTATAGTCAATATTTATACAATAATAGCAATAAGTAGAAATGACGGGAAGTTAATTTGAGAACTTCCCATCGTCACTATCTCGCTTCTTTAGTAAATAATATTAATAATCGGACACATCAATTTTATTGTGAATGGGGAGGGGTAGATGCTACCCTTAAAATCTTAACTGGGAAGGGGTTCCTATTTGTAGTAGTAAAAAATCGCGTGACCAATATACAGGGTGTCCGCTAATTAATGGGACATGGAAAAACCACAGACTCCTTACGTACAAATATTAGGATTTAATTATACTTACCTATATCCAAAAGTTGATATTAACTGAGATACATGGTGTTAAAGTTAAAACTTCATTTTTGTTTTTCTCTAATAACTTTGACCGAAACCAACGGTTTTGCAATTATGGTTTTCTAGGACGAGAAACTGATTTTTTGGTGAAATTTTAATGTACAATGTAGGGGCGCTGTCTGCGGCATTATTTGCACATTATTAGGTCATTTTTGTGCCTTAAGTTTTCAATAAAAATAATACTTTTGTCATAGTAAAAAAGGTATACTAAGTTAAGGTCGCCCAGAGTTACCGTTTCGGATATATTTGCATTTAAATTGTTTAGTGCGTTAGCTCAGGCAAGCAAATAATATTTTGTTACTTCTTACCAATTAACTTTTACATGATAATTAATGTTCTAGTAATTGTAATTGGGAATAATAAATACAACAATTGGATTGTTCCTTAACTTACTTTATTTAAAATAACTTTGACCCTAGAAAATATCTTGTCGAAAGAAACCAACAGCAATGAAAATATAAACTTACGATAAACTCCAAAATGGAACAATTTCTGTTCCATAGCAACTGCATCTCTAAATCTTATTTGTTTTCTCATCTGACGACGTTACAGGCATTGTTGACACTTCCGGTTATTACATAACCGTAATACCATAATAAAACATGGGCGGACACGAAATCCCACTGGCTTCATCTATTAATTTGCTGGGCGTCAATCTGGGAGGAAATATGTCTTGGCACAGCCACGTTGTGGCAATCGCCAAGATAGCTTCTCAGAAACTTGATGTACTCTTCCGAACCAGAAAGTTGTACACATCTCAACAACTCTTGACACTATACAAAGCCCAGATTCGACCATCACTAGAGTACTGCTCTCATGTCTGGAGCTCTGTACCCAAACATACTCTTCGGCTACTGGATTCAATCGAAAGATGTCTGATTGGAGACTACGAGCTGACGAAGAACCTCGACAGCCTAGAACATCGGAGACAGGTTGGGGATTTGACTCTCTTTTACAGATATTTTCATGGAAAGTGCTCGGCTGACCTTGCCCTCTTAATTCCGCCCAGAGCGACGAATATCAGAAATACACGACGAACCACTGCAGCCCATTCATATGTGGTTAAGCTTAGTACTCCTTGAACTTCACTATTTATCGAAAGAAACCAACAGCAATGAAAATACAAACTTACGATAAACTCCAAAATGAAACAATTTCTGTTCCATAGCAACTGCATCTCTAAATCTTATTTGTTTTCTCATAGGCTACTTTAAGAAAAAAATTGTGTTGTTGATTAATAATAGTTGGGCAGGGTGCACTAAACAATTTAAATGCAAATATCTCCGAAACGGTAACTCTGGGCGACTTGAAGTATACCTTTTTTACGTAATAAATATGAGAAAAGTATTATTTTCATTAAAAACTTAAATATACCGAGGTACAAAAAAGTTATGACCACTATACATTGTACATTAAAATTTCACAAAAAATCAGTTTCTCGTTCTAAAAAAATAATAAATGCCAAATTTTGTAAAAAACCGTTGGTTTCTGTCGAAGAAGTGGTTTTTCCATGTCCCATTAATTAGCGGAAACCCTGTAGACTTACTCATGTAAATTTTGAGACGGTGACTTGTAAGAAATGTCGCCCTTGACTTCTTTTCCTAACTATTGAAGAATTCCCATCAAAATCGAGTTCGGAATTTTTTTTGCGCGATGGGAAACCACGAGCTGACCAAAAACCTCGGCAGCCTAGAATATCGAAGACAGGTTTGTTCATGGCAAATGTTCTATTGACCTTGCCTGGTTAATTCCACTTAGGGCTACGAAGAGCAGAAGTACACGATGAACCACTGCCGCCCATCCATGTGTGGTTCCGCTGAGTGCTCCTCGAACTTCATTATGTAAGAATTCTTTCATCAGAAATATGTCATGCTTGTGTAATAACCTTCCTGAGATCGTATTTTCCAACGAATACAATCTCCAAGGATTCAAAAGCAACGTGAATCGCTTTTTTCTATAGTGTTGATGTTTAATCATAAAAAAAATATAAAATAGATCTAGTTCATATTCGTAACATATAAGATTCGTTTTTAATTGATGTGTGATACCAAAATTTTTATCGTTAATACAATCTCCGATTCCAAAAACCGGTTGCACGTACCGCGCGGTCTGTTTGAGCTTAACTTAAACTAGTTTAAAAAACAATTAAACCGTACTATAAATAATCGGCACGATGTTTTTTGTATTACTTAAAAAAAAATTATTTATAGAATGTGTCTAAATTTAGAAGCGCCTTTTACGTTTAAGATAACGTGCAGTTGCGAGCGTCTCCTTCGTGACGGTCATAATATTACGCGTTGCCAAGTTGTGTTAAAATACTGCGACAAGGCACATTCAATTTCGTAAACATCCCTTTAGGTAGAAAAAATTCAGTGCCTGAATTAAGTGTAATTGATCTTGAAAATGCAGGTAAGAACACATATATTTTAAGTATTTGTGATTTGTTTATTATACAGGGTGTTATGGAAATGACGTATTATATTTAAACCGGCAAATCCCGAGATGAAAATAAATTGAAGAAAAATAACCATAAATGGCGCTTTGAATTATTAAACGACATATACACTTTATATGAAATCTCAAAATTTACGTGGCCGCTCCTGAGGCCCTTCGCAATCAATATTTTATTGAGGCAGTCTCGAGGTTCAAAAGAGGTTAGTGCATTATAGCGATGTTTTCATATTGCAATACAGAATTCTAAACGCACGTGTTCAGTTTTTGACAACAAGACGTCTTTGACGCGCGTTATCACTTCTTTTTCAAACTTTTTAGACAAATAAAACTACAATTTTAAGGTACATACTCTCTTACCTTCGATCTTATTTTAAAATAATCCGTTTTATAATTAAATTCCATAAAATAATAAAACACAAAAAGTATGTTTTTCAACAGAATCAACAGTAGATAATATCACACAAATTTGAAATCACACCACAACATTTCGTATTATGAATCATTTCACAACAAAAAAAAATCGGGCAATACAACTAACAAAACGTTTAAAATTCGTAAACGTCAAGCACGTGGAGCCCTCGACACGACGTCGTTCTACTCCCCAGTCTCGAAACATACTGAAGTATGAAGGGCGCGCCGCCAGTATTCAACAAAGGGGGAGACACGCGGTGTGATCTGACAACACTGTTAGTATACTCTAGTGACCCACATTGTTGCTAAGTAAATCCAGATGGAACTGCGCGTGGGTAAAAAGGGTTTTCACCTTAGTATTTAGAGTTTCGATTTAAAAAAAAAATATGTAGACTTTCTCTAGGACTCCCTAGGAGTCACCCATTTCAATATAATAAGTCATTTCCATAACATCCTGTATTTGTAATAATATTTTAGCGGCTTGAAAGTAATGGTATTTTTTGTCATTTCGAAAACCCTTTTTTGACAATAATAAAGGTATTTGTTGCTTTAATATAAAGATGAAAGGTCACGGATAGCCGCGGATGCCAATAATTTTTAGTCCTCAAATAAAATAGTATTGAATAATGAAAATTTTAGTTTGATATTATTTGGGTTAAAAATAGTTATAATTTATTTTAGGAGTACCGGGAAGCTCAGGCACTAGAATCGTGACTCTTGTTTGATTAAATGAAATAGCAAAATTTGCCTAGTTTTGAGGAAAAATTTGACTACCTCGAAAATTACCTTTTTATCATGTGAAGACTACTCAGAAGACCAAATGAAGGACATAAAGCGCCAGTTTTCATATATTAAATCACAATTCAAGGAAAGGTGGGTGAAAGCACACAAAAACGAAAACGTTTTCATTAAAAAAATTCTGAATGGCTCCAAGGAACATTCAAAACACCGAAAGTAGTGCAGCAGGTTCAGGTAGACCACCCAAGACATTTAGTGAGTCGAGCGAGAGGACTAAAAGAAAGAAGATAGGAAGCCTGCGCAATGCCTCTAATGAAGATGTACTAATGCATGCTGCGTACATAAAATTACGAACGTCTGGGAACAGAGATGTACTGAAAGAAATTACTAGTACACCCACGCGGGCAGGCAAGGTCAATCCTAACGACACAATAGGTTCATTCCAACCACCCTAAAAATCGTAGAATGTACGGTCACACACATGCGTAGTAGTCTGGCGATCCCGTTCGTGTTCCAACCAAATTTGTGATCGTTCGCAAACCAGTTCCTGAACGGTGAAAACGATACATGGACAAGAGCAGGAACCGTTTGTACTGACTTGCGTCGTAAGAAATTTAACAGATGTTTTTGTATTTGTATCATTCGTGCAGTTCCTTTAGCCTTGTTTTGTAGGAGTTGTTGCTTAACCCTTCTTTAATATTTTGATTATTTAATTTATTCTTATTACATTTGTATAATACGGTTCCCAAATCTACAAGATATTCGTACCATTAAACACGTTATTCTCTTCCATAATTATTAAATACAACAAAACGGAACGACAAAAGATAATACTCAAGATTAGACGAAGAAATTAAGCAACAAAAGTAGGGTTATGATTTATGATAATTAACTAATCTTCTTTCCTAGTTTAAGCACTAATCAGACAGGCGATCAGGATCAGCTGTGATTTTTACAGAGAATGGTCATGAAAACGTACCAACCATGCATTCCTTGTGCATCGGCAACAAACGGTGCAAAATTAACGCCTGCGCACAAAATCGATCCCAACAGTTTGGTGACGGTTTGTTTGTTTGAACGATACAAAAATAGGGTGTAGGAAGAAACCTAAAAAAACACAGCTGACGACGTTACAGGCATTGTTGACACTTCCGGTTATTACATAACCGTAATACCATAATAAAACATGGGCGGACACGAAATCCCACTGGCTTCATCTATTAATTTGCTGGGCGTCAATCTGGGAGGAAATATGTCTTGGCACAGCCACGTTGTGGCAATCGCCAAGATAACTCCTCAGAAACTTGGTGTACTCTTCCGAACCAGAAAGTTGTACATACCTCAACATCTTTTGACACTATTCAAAGCCCAGATTCGACCATCACTAGAGTACTACTCTCATGTCTGGAGCTCTGCACCCAAACATACTCTTCGGCTACTGGATTCCATCGAAAGGAGGGTCATACGTCTGATTGGAGACCACGAGCTGACGAAGAACCTCGACAGCCTAGAACATCGGAGACAGGTTGGGGATTTGACTCTCTTTTACAGATAGTTTCATGGAAAGTGCTCGGCTGACCTTGCCCTCTTAATTCCGCCCAGAGCGGCGAATATCAGAAATACACGACGAACCACTGCAGCCCATCCATATGTGGTTAAGCTTAGTACGCCTCGAACTTCACTATTTAAGAATACTCTCATCTGGAGAACTTCATCCTTATGGAACGACCTTCCCGAGGTCGTTTTTCCCAACGAATATAAGCTCCAACGATTCAAAACCAACGTGAATCGGTTTTTGCGCACACGCACCACTCCCAGAGTGTCCTAAAGTATTCTTCCTATAGTGCTTGTGTTTGATCATGAAAAAAAAACCCAAAACTTTACAAGAAAATTTTCTACGGAGTCATGCAACGTAGACTATAGGTATATTTAAGTTTCCTGGTTTCCCCTCTAAGCGTAGTAATACCTCAACGTAGCGGAGTCGGCAACATAGGGTCTCTCTTAGAATGGCAGCGTGACTGCCAAACCCTAGACGATAACACATGACAGTCTTGCATGGAATTTCAAGCAGTGTCCACAACACACGATATTAGCATATTTAAATTATATAATTACCACCTACGAAACGACAAATTATATCTAATAAAAGAAAGTCATTAAAATACCATAAATTTAACAGAGGAAGGATAATATAATTTGTGTCATCGTATCGTCAATAAAATGATTCGATAAGCAAATTTGATATTAATTACTGCGATATCTCATTGAATATCTAATTAAGAATTAAATCTTCATTGATATGTTGACCGTATAATAACACAGAGTAATGAAACCACAAAGACATGTACATCGAACTGCAGTGTGGAATTAAAATTAAAATTTGTGATTAAAATTCAAAGTCTTGTACCTACGATAATAAGTACTAAGGTCGACAGTAAACTAACCAGGAAATAAACAAACTATACAAGTGTCCCTCTGAACAAAGATACGAAGCATCTGAAGAGTTACAGTTTGAATTATCACTTTTAAGCAACTTGGCACCGCACTCGTAGTGTCAAAATTTTTAAGGGTGCGCGGAAAAAATACTATACTGAAATTATCACATTAAATATTTTATTGTACGATTTCCTATAAAATATAATAGTAATTACATTTTTCATTAATAATCCGCACCAAAATAAAACAAATGAGGAGAACCTTTTTAAAAAGAAATGCCAAAAGTATTTAAACAAATATTTCTTAATTTACACCTATAAAAATGCCCCCTCCCACTTTTATCTTGAAGGGAGAGAATATTTGGATCAGCACTATCCTCAAAGATGGATTGGCCGCGGCGGTTTTGTTGCATGGCCACCAAGGTCTTGTGATCTTACCCCGTTAGATTTTTTTCTATGGGGCTACGTAAAGGATAGGGTATATGTTACACCTCCTACGACAAAGCAGGACATGAATAATAGGATTAGGGATATATGTCCGAGAAAATATCATTAAAAGAAGTGACATGTGTATTGAACAAGAAGGACATATATTCGAACATGTATTAAGAAGAAGAAACTGATTGTTTCTTGTAATTTTAAAGTAACAAAAATTGTGTGTTAACCAAAAAAATCAAAATATTTTGAAAACTGATTAAACTGACATTTACATTTTTCAATTTGTTTTCCATGGCTACCTCGTTCGATTGACAAATTATTTAAAATGGTAAAAACCAGAAAAACCAAAATAGCTCGAAAACCATTAGAGATAGGAATTGGATACGTCCTACAAAAGTTGAAGAATATTATACTAGCTATAAGATGGCATAAAAATATACAGGGTGTTCCATTTGAAAATGTTGAGAAAAATGATTTTGAAATGTTTCGTTTTTGGAACCTTATTATGAACACACTGTATAAAATTCATAAACACTATTAATTGCATAGTATCTCTAGACCCCTTGTTATAAACCTCACCCAGTCCTGTGGTTAAACAAATAATTTTAGAATGTTTTTTTGATTTTTCTTTACTGGACTACAAAACTTTTTTTCTTTAGTTTTTAATTTATTGCTCTTAAACTACCCAAGCAAATTAAATAATATTTTAGATATTTATAGAGGGCACTAATACGAACCTAAATATATAATAAAATACTGGGTGTCCCATTAAAAATTTAACTTTCTGCCACCCTACTTTTTGAACGCACCCTGTATAATTGAAAATATTTTTAAAATGTGCAGAATATACAACCATACCTCAACACAATAGCTCATTATCGACAAATCTTATCTTCAATGCATAAACTTACTCCGCGCAATCGTTGACTAACCCTGTACAAGTACTAGTATCGAATTCAGGCCAGTATTCTCCGTTTTGCCAAAAAGCCAGCTTAACTTAAGCCCTCCTATTTCTTTAAGCTGTCTTAAATAAAATATGGCATGCTCCTTAGGAAATATTTGCGGACTTGTTTAAGCCTCATAAAGAGTTGGCAACATTGCGTTTTCTAACCTATTTTTCATAAGGTAATGGCTGCTGCAACATTTAAGAACTTAATATACTACTAATACTTTGATGTCTAACCTTAGTTTTTGGAAAATTCAACAGTCTAGTTGTGTGTCGAATTTAAATTTCTTTTTTCTGCACTCTGCTAAGGTCCGATATTTCAAAGTAACCTTAAGGTACAGAATGACGTAAATCACCCTTAACAAAAGTTTGACAGTATATTAAAGTTCCTTTTAACTCTCATCTAAAGGAATAGATTTGTAGGAACGAGGTAATCTTCCACTTAACGCGTCAGTTAACCAGCAAATTATTTTAAAACAGGGTTTTATTAAGGTTTAGCTTAATGTTAAGGCTACCTTAGCTCAGGTCTAACTTAAATATCGGCCCTAAGCTTAAAATATTGTTGGTTTAAGGTTAATTCAGCCTTTTTGCTACTGGGAATACGAACATGACTTTAAGCTGTCTGAACTTTTAAGCAGGCATAAAACATTATGGAGAATATCAGCATTAGTCCATATGGGCTAGATAAAGTTACGTTATTTTATTATATCTCAGGATTTGGGGGTTTAAATATATTAAAGCAAATAACATCCTTTCTTTCGACATCTTGTCCATTTTAGTCTGGATTTATTAGTCAATATACAAAATATATATTTTGGTTCCACAGCTGAATATAGGCACTGCGGACAGATTTTCTGAAGCTGCAGGCCCTTAATAAATCCATAATGATATGAAAATTTTTATTTGATATTTGAACAAACAAAATATACAAGGACACAAAGCTCCAATATATGGAGTTCTTTTTTCTAAATTTAAAACAAATAAAAGCGGAGAAGAAAAAACTTCATTTTAAATTCTGTTATTCCAGATCTAACCCAAAAAGCATAATTTATTATTTAAAAAATATTCAAATTGACTTTAATACGAGGAAACAAAAATAAATCACGAACAGTCTATCAAAAAAGTTTGAAACATAGGTACATAAAAATACATTCTGAAGGTTCTGAATTATTGATTAAAGTTGATTTTAACAACAAATAACTAATTGATCACTGTAATATTATAAATAAATAAATAATACAGGTTGAAGTAACGCCCTGATGGTTAGATATGTACAGGGTGTCCCATTTTCGACACTTTTATAGGGTTTGTTCGGGTTTCTCCGTAATTGTTAGTGCTATCAAAAAAGTAATATAGGTGTCATGTGCTCTTTTTGGGTCAAACTTGAAATGGTAAATTCAAAATTTGAAAATTTTCGCTCGCTAAGAGATACGGGGGAAAATCAAGAAATTGACAATTTCAAAATTACCCTGTATTTTCTTAGTTAAAAGAGATACAGAAAAATGTTTTATACAAAGGTTTATTTACATTGATTGTTGAATGATCTGCCGTTTTCAGAATAAGCATACGGGGCCAGGTAAAAAAGTTATCGGACCTAACCTTATTTAAAAAAATGGACCACACTGTATATTTTAATCTAAAAATATGCTATTTTGAATTATACTTTCAAATATATAACACACCATGGATGATATTGGTTTCGTAGGCGATTTATTTAAACTTTATTACTTTGAAACGAAATAAAAGATTCACATTAAGGTAAAAAATAACGGGAATCATCACAAATGTTGGGAATACGTCCTTACATGGTTGTCGTTTTTTCGGATAGCTAGCAAAATATACGTTTTGCGCCATTCCTTCGTTTCTTCCACTTTCAATATAAACTAATATCATATCAATTTATTCAAAATGTTGATAAGTCATTTTCAAATGAATATATAAAAATGAAATTGACGTTAAATGTTAATAGTCATCAATCATAGTTGTTTCTAGGATATTAGCTTTTGTTTCATGGTCTACTCTGATTTAACCCTTTCAGGCATGGTGGTTTCACTAGTAAACCATACCATCAAAAGTCAGTATTTTATCTATCAGTGGTTTTAATTCAAAACCAGCTAAACTACTAGCGTCATCTGTTAACGGGTAGTTATATTAAGCGTCAAGTCGAGCAAATTCGGCTAAATTCGCTTCATACTGAAGGTTTAATTATTGAATATGGCTTTGTTTTCAGTGCCGTTCGAACGTGCCGGTTTTTTTTATTAATATTATTGGTTTTTTTCAACAATATAGGTAAGTACAGAATTTATTTGTTACCTTGCATTGTTATAACTGTCGCAAAATGTAAATGTGTGGTAATTTTGGCAAACTGGTGATAACAGCAACGGTTTTTTATTATGGTTTCGTTGCGAAACCAGTATGATGTACTACCACTTTTCCGCTCGCCTAAAACTAATTTGCTCTGGTAAATAACAACTAATTTGCGCCATTATTTTTTATTGCTAAAATTATAAGAAAAATTGCAGTCAGAGTTTTTTTTGAAAAATTATTAAAAAAGTACCAATTTTTTTTTATGGTTTCACCCTGAAACCAGTGTGGAAAAAGACAAAATAAATTCTATTTCTATGGTTTTACTACGAAACCAGTGTGATACTGAACGAAATATTTTTTCTTTTTTGTCTAGATATGGAACGAGTTTTTTTAGACAAAATAACTTCATCTCAATGTTACGACTTACTAGACGAAATTCCTTCTGGGGGTGAGTCAGAGATCGAGTTTCCAGAGCTCTCTCAAATAGAGGAGGAGGATTTGGTGGAACAAGTCATATTAGATATAGATACTCCCGAGGAACCCTCTCAAAGAGATTCTGAACCTGAAGAGGATGTAAATGATAGAAACGTTGGTACTAATGAGTTTAGCGACGAAGATGACCTACCCCTTGCTGTTCTGGCAAATCAGTTGAATCTTGATAGATGGAAGAAGGTAGCATTCAAAAAAAATCCACATCGCACCAAATGGGCATGTAATACATGTAATGTAGGCTTGTGTCTAAATGCAGACAAAAACTGTTTTATGACATACCATAACACATAAACTTTGTATTATTTAGATTATATTATGTAAAGGGCTCTTAGTTAGTTATATTTTGAATATATCAATAATTATTATTATTATTATTTTTATTTATTATCTCATAGTGGTAACCATGGGAAACCATGTCCTGTAGGATTCCTCGCATTATATTTCAGTCGAAAATGTTATGTATTCTTATCATTAGAGTGTCAACTGTTCATCCAACATAAAAAAAATTCTGTTCGAAGAGTTTTTCTATTATGTGCCTGAAAGGGTTAAAATAATTAATTTTAATCAATCGCCTAGGATACCAATATCATCCATGGTGTGTTATATATTTGAAAGGAGAATTTAAAATAGTATCTTTTTAGATTAAAATATACAGGGTGTTCCATTTAAAAGAATGAGGTTAGGTGCGATAACCTTCTTAACTGACCCTGTATACTTATTCTGAAAACGGCAGATTATTCAACAATCAATATAAAGAAACTTCTGTATAAAACATTTTTCTGTATCTCTCTTAACTATAGGGTAATTTAGAAATTATCAATTTTTTGATTTTCCCCCGTATCTCTTAAGTGAGCGAAAATTTTCGAATTTTGATTTTACCAGTTTAAGTTTGACCCAAAAAGAGCACATGACACCTACATTACTTTATTGATAGCACTAACAATTACGGAGATACTCTATAAAAGTGTGGAAAATGGGACACCATGTAATCTACTCTATACTGACGAGAACAGAAGATTTCGAAATCAGTCTGTTTTCTGGAGAAAATTTCAAATTTGACAGTTAACAAAAGCCGCATGGTCCCATTTAATTACGTGATTTTTGGTCTTCATCGAAGCAGCGAATTTAAATTTTACCTAAATCAAAAAATAAATATTTTCCCCCATATCGTTCCAACTTTAATGGTGACACTGTAGAATTAACTAAAAACTCTATATTGTTTAAGTGTAAGTACCTAAATTTAGTAAAAATAGCCGCTTTTTCCACTTCATCAGACCTCTCTCTTTCTTTAAAAGAAACCAATGTATTGTATTTTCTTTACTTCATACATCCTATTTTTTGCGATGTCGGCTGTGTCCTATCCTCATTTATACGACGGCACCCTTGTCAGACTGAATAACCTCTATTAATTTTTTGCTAAGGCTCGAGTTTAGTCTTATGTTTCTTAAATAACCCACCGTATTTCGGACATTTTTAGGGCGCACTGGAAAGTGAAATTAGCTATTCCAAGTATTGCAACAAATCGAGAAATTGTAAAAATTACAAAAATATATTATCAAAATTGTATTTCAGTTTTCTTCAAACTGTAGTCTGTGGTAGTTAAATAACATATGATTTGTAGCACGATTTGAATCAACATACGCAATGGCTTACAAATGATTATTGTAACGTATGTCCCATAAGTTTTGGCAAACATTTCACATCTTAGAGCACGCGTTCAATTTAGAAAACGCCCCGCGAAGTGTTCTAACTGTGATACATCTTTTTAAAGGACATTAAATTCTCTTTAAAATGGCGCTTTGTTTTGTAAATTTGAGCTACGCGCCGCCGAGAAATTGCGTTTTAAAAAATGGCACAAACCTGTGTACTTGATAAGAGGTGCAGTGAAATGTTTCAAATTCCGTTGCTCGGCGGCGCGTAGCTCAAATTTATAAAACGAAGCGCCATTTTAAAGAGAATTTAATGCCCTTTAAAAAGATGTATCACAACATACCCATTCCCATTTGAAAAAATAAAGGCAGTAGCCGCCCCCGCTAGGGGGGTTGAGCTTACAGGGATGAAATTAATAGGGAAACGTGTCCCCCTGAAAACACAAGTTTACAGGTCCGAGGTTTTTTTTTTAATTTTCACGTACACAGCCGTAAACCTTGCTGGACTGTTTTCGATGGGCCACCCTGTATATGTGGTCGGATATGCCTTCATGCCAATTCAAACCTAGTAACGTGATTTCTAGAGAAGAATAAGGACTGACAAGGAATAGATAATGTGGTACAGTACGTTTCACGAAAATTGGATACGACTTAATGATTTCCTGGGTCGGTCCCATTGTGTCGACAAGAGCTTGGGAATAAACAAGTGAAGTATGAAGGGACGGACTAAGGAAAACAAGTAATGATTACATTTTTAATGTCATTCTATAGATAGTTCTGTTTCGCTATCGCTATCCTCATCAAAATTAATTATAATTGGATTAATTATACGATCCAGACTAATATACGAATTTTCTACAGTTATTACGTGACGGACTGAATTTTTCCAACTACCTGGGGGAATATCATTAAAGCATTTTCGTATTAATTCTACAACACTAGAACTTAAAGTAGGAGAAATATTTTCAGACCTAACCAGTGATTTTAACTGATACCACATATGCTCTATGGGGTTAAAAATGCAATAATAGGGTGGGAGCCGTAGCACTGTATGTCCAATTTCTTCTGCCAATGTGTCACAAACATATATTTTTTTTATACAAAATGTCTATAAAACTTCTAAAAGATCACTTTTTTTATAACTTTCTTCAAAATATATATCATTCGCCGCCATGTAGTTCTGAATCTTCAATTTTGTATTATTTGAGCTTTATGTAATTGGCGACTGTGATAGCTCGCATTGTCCATTACTATCACGCTATTCTGAGGAATATTTGGTAAAAGACAATTCTTGAACCATTCCTCAAAAACTAACAAATTTTACCACAAAAAGATATTTAAATACAAATTAAGCAACTTAACCTACCCGATGTGCCTATATTTAATTATAATTATTACAATCCGGTCCTTTCCACATAATAATAACAAACGGTCATAAATAATGGGATGGCCCAGGTACTTTTACGGCAGTCATTAAGTTATATCCATTTTTCTTGAAACAATCTTTACTAGGGAGCTAGTCAATTGAGCTAGAAATTCACTTTTCCGAATAATATTGAATGGGATAAAAATTAATTTATTGACCGAAAAGCTGATATTATACGAACAGTTTTAACTTAAACGGTTGAACTACTATACCATTAAAGGTCTGGGTCCAATTAATGTCCAATAAAACTAAATTAATGTCTAATAAAACTAAGCTAATATTAAGCGCCTCTAAATCTATAGAGCTTATTTTATTAGTTGTATACTACAATTTTCAAAATATTGTGGGTTTAAAAATAAAATTTTATGAATTCCTCATAAATAGATATTTTATTACTGTTTTCAGACTGTAATTATTATGATTGAATGTTAACCAATTTTTAAATTCAATTCCTTTTTTGGCCAACGGATTAATGAATGCCTCCCGAAATTCCTATTTGCTAGCTTGCAGCCTTTAATTAATTTTAAAGTAAAGTAATTAAAAAAGCTTAAACTTCTTTTCATCTGTTTCGTATCCTCTTTCCTACGTCTTTTAATTAAAAGTATACCCTACGTTTTCTTTAATTTAAAAAATTGAAATATATCGTGGAAAAAGGATTAGGAAGAACATGGTGGAAATATTTCTCTTTTAGGAAGCGATTTTTTAGTGGAATTATATATTTTAAAATGTATTTTCTTTATTTCGTATTTTATAAAATACATATACAGGGTGTCCCATAACTAATGGTACACAGGAAAACTGCAGATTCCTTGGGTAAAAATACTGCGATTTGGCCATACTTAGTTTAGTTCAATAGCTGGTAATAACCGAGATACAGGGTGTCCAAGTAAAAATTTAATTTTCAATTTTCCTAAATAACTTATTTCTGAATCAATATTTTTGCACAAAATTTGGTGGCTAGGATTTTTTTGAGGAAAGGAATTTTAATTTGTTAATAATTTTGATGTATATTCAAGGGGCAGCTCTCTGTGGTACTCTGGATACATAAAAAGAAGTGTAACTTTCTTAGGCCTTAGTATAATTATGTTTTTATTAAAAATATCAGTTTTTTCGTCACTTTTAAGCAATAAAGGTATACTTTGTAAATGTCGCTCCGACTAGCCATTTTCGAGATATTTTCAATTACAATTTCTAATGCGCCCGTTTAAATTTTGATTTGTAAATGTGAAATTTGTCACAGTAGGCTTTGGTAAAAACAAATACAATGACAGCACTTTGAAACCTCATTTCTGTCAAAGTTTATTTTCATTTGTCAGCATTGTGGGTGTTTTTAACGAGTTTTTGAAGATATTGTTATCAAAAATTAAATTAAAAGTGCCACGACATAACTGTTTTCTAACGATGAAATGCGAGACATGGTATGTTTATACGCACAAGAAAATTTTAACAGACGCGTTAAACATCGGCGGTATTTGGAAATCCAAATAGAAGGCAGCCAGATTTTAGAATTTTTAGAAGCCTATACGACAGACTTGGTGGAACAGGATCGTCCACTATTACGTTTTGGACGCAAGGATCCTGTTTCTCCCAGTCTGTCGTATAGGCTTATAATTTTCAAATCTGGCTGCCTTCTATCTGGATACATTTAAAAATACCGCCGATGTCTGTTAAAATTTTATTGTGCGTATAAACATACCATGTCTCGAATTTCTCCGTTAGAAAACAGTTATGTCGCGTTATTTTTAGTTTAATTTTTGATAACAGTATCTTCAAAAACTCCTTAAAAACACCCACAAATGAAAATAAACTTTGACAGAAATGAGGTTTCAAGTGCTTTCATTGTATTTGTTTTTACCAAAGCCTACTGTTTACCAAAGCCTACTGTGGCAAATTTCACATTTACGAATCAAAATTTAAACGGGCGCATTAGAAATTGTAATTGAAAATATCTCGAAAACGGTTAGTCGGAGCGACATTTACAAAGTATACCTTCATTGCTTAAAAATTATGGAAAAACTGATATTTTTAATAAAAATATACTATACTAAGGCACAAAAAGTTACATTTCTTTTTATGTGTTCAGAGTACCACAGAGAGCGCCCCCTATAATCTACATCAAAATTATTAACAAATTCAAATTCCTTTCCCCAAAAAAACTCTAGTCACAAAATTTTGTGCAAAAATATTGATTCAGAAATAAGTTATGTAGGAATATTTAAATTAAATTTTTACTTGGACACCCTGTATCTCGGTTATTACCAGCTATTGAACTAAACTTAGTATGGTCAAATCGCAGAATTTTTACCCAAGGAATCTGCAGTTTCCCTGTGTACCATTAGTTATGGGACACCCTGTATATATATGAGGACAATCTCCCGGGTTCAGATAGAACACTTAAAAATAACGAGAGAAGTTCATATAAATTTTTCATCCTACTGCCCCCCTAGGGAGATACGAGCCCATGACGGGCGTCTCTGAAAATCGTTGATTTTTTAAATAATTTTTTAAGTACTAGGTGTAATTTAATAATTTTTTAGTATAATGTTTACTAGATGCGTCTCCTTGAAATTCGCCATTTTAAACACATACGTACGATTTTCAGGGACGTCCGTTATGGGCCCGTATCTCCATAGGGGGGCCGTAGGAAGAAAAATTTATATGAACTTCTCCTGTTATTTTTAAGCGTTCTATCTGAATCCGGGAGATTGCACATTTGGATATCTCCGTAATTGTTAGTGCTATCAAAAAAGTAATGTAGTGTCATGTGCTCTTTTTGGGTTAAGCTTAAAATGGTACACTCGAAATTTGAAAATTCTCGCTTAAGAGATACGGGGGAAAATCAAAAAATTGACAATTTCAAAATTACCCTATATTTTCTTAGTTAAAAGAGATACAGAAAAATGTTTTATACAGAAGTTTCTTTATATTGATTGTTGAATAATCTTCCGTTTTCAGAATAAGTATACGGGGTCAGGTAAAAAAGTTATCGGACCTAACCTCATTTTTTAAATGGAACACCCTGTATATTTTAATCTAAAAATACATATCAAATTTTTCAAAATGTTGATAGGCCATTTTCGCAAATGAATATGTAAAAATGAAATTAACGTTAAATGTTAATAGTCAACATAGTTGTTTCTAGGATATTAGCTTTTGTTTCATGGTCTATTGTGGTTTAAAGTAATAAAGTTTAATAAATCGCCTGGTGTGATATATATTTGAAAGGAGAATTTAAAATAGTATCTTTTCAGATTAAAATATACAGGGTAAGATTCTAATGAGGTTAGGTCCGATTTTTTTTTTTACCTGATCCCGTATACTTAATCTGAAAACGGCAGATTATTCAACAACTTCTGTATAAAACATTTTTTAACTAATAAAATATAAGGCAATTTTGAAATTGTCAATTTTTTGATTTTCCCCCGTATCTCGTAAGCGAGCGAAAATTTTCAAATTTTGATTTTATCATTTTAAGTTTGACCCAAAAAGAGTACATGACACCTACATTACTTTTTTGATAGCACTAACAATTACAGAGATACCCTATAAAAGTGTCGAAAATGGGACACCCTGTACGTTTCGTAGGAGCGGTTCCAAAACCATATTTTATTTCTTACAAACGATCGGTGCATCAACTGATTTGTTTAAAATTATTTTTATTTCTTTTAAACTTCCAAACCCTTAAGGAAATCCATCACTTTCTTTCCCCTCATACATCTTATTTTTTTGTTAGCCCGTCTTTGCCCTGTCATCGTTTATATAACGTCACCCTTGTCACATCGGATAACCTCTATTAATTTTTTTCATAAGACATTTAGCTTGTATTAAATCTTATATCCGCTAAACGTTTTTCAGAAAAGAACCGAGTTGCGTGCGGTTATTGTCGGATAATCTGATGCTTTGCATTTTTGACGAGTTGATCAACAATTAATTTTTTCTTATCGTACAGTTTGTAGGTTATTTCCATCACCTGTCAAATATACTGTTTCGACCAATCAAATTGTTTCATTTATACCCGTCACATGTGATTATACTGATAAAATTTGCATGTTACTTATAAGTGATAAAACTGTCGCATTGGTCCACAATATTTTTACGAAGCGTAGGCCGAGTATTAGAGAATGAGTTTGTCAAGTTTGAACGACTTTTTCGTTTAATATATGCGTTATTCTTTTTAGATTTTCATTATTATTACTTATTATTGGGTATCATTTAACTGGTTAGCAAAATCTTCTTGTTATTGCGAACAGAAAAATGTAATCGGTCAGCCAAAATGGCTAGTTGGTCGGCAACTTATGGACAGCAAGCATTTCTGAATCGTGACAGTGCCCAGGGAAAACAAGTGAAAACACGCCCCCGCTACACCTTTTTGTAGCCGATTTCCTTCTGTATTCGGCAAAAGAAAACACAAGAAAGTTACATAAATTGACAGTGCCCTGGGACCTCTGAAGTAAACTGCTTCTAGACATGTTTGTTTCTACTGACCAATTGTAAACTCTTGCTGACCAAGTAATCATTTCGCAGCTCGACTGTTAATAACGGCAAACCATTTAATTACTTCTCCGTATTATTATTAGGGAGTATAAGCTAGTATCGATATCGATATTGTATACATGGTGTTTCCTAACCTCTCTGAGAAAATGAAGGATGTGAATCCTCACCTTATTTTAAGATGAAAATGTGATATAAAAGTTTTTCGCATGTCGCTTCGTTTTTGAAATACAGAGTGTAAAAAAAATACTGTATTTTTCATTTTATTAATTAATGCCAAACGATATTCTAATGATATTTGTTAAACATCACGGATTAGAACACTTTACTTCGAGTCAATTTTAAATTTTACAATTAATTCACTTGCGGGGATTTGGGTAAAAGAGTACGTTAATTTGTTCGGGTTTGTTATTTTCGTATTTTTATCGTCAAATTATACGAGTCGACTTTGCTTCGTTCCATGGCTCATGGAGGACATTTGCAGAAATTTATTTGACTTTTGTTCATGTGAGTTCATTATTCAAAGTTTTTAAATCATATGCATTATCAAATCATTGGCATTAATTAATAAAATTAAAAATACAATATTTTTTTAACACCCTGTATTTCGAAAACGAAGCGACACGCGAAAAACTTGTATACCACATTTTCGTCTTATAATAAGGTGAGGATTCACCTCCTTCATTTTTTCAGATAGGTTAGGAAACACCCTGTATATTAAAAGGATTTCTCGAATTATTATAATATATAATTTATGTTCTGGAAATAATCTTATCAAATATATCTCGAGCGTCGTTTTAATTATCGATTCAATTTTTCATTGTTACACTCAAAGTTTTTATTGTTTTTTGGAAACTTTACTCATGCTTCGCCCTCGGAAATGAACATGCCAGCGACATTTCGTAAAATTTCCAAAACAAAACTTATCGTGAACATGAAATTTTATCGATTTAAAAATTAGCTTTAGGTATAGTTATACGACGTGTCCAAGATAAGTAGGGCCAGTACAGGGATCTTGGAAACCGTAAGAGATACGAAGTCGGTTAAATGGAGGTAAAGTTGCGCATTTACGTGCCTAATAATATGCCGTTTAGAAAGTTTTAAAATTCCGAGTAGTTCCGGAGATATCCGGAAAAAAACGAAATTCTGAAAAATGGTTTTATTGTTTTCCTGGTTTTTTTTTTAGATCGAATTCTAAAGTAAATTGCACGTTTACATTGCCACTTTTTCCGCTCTATCTAACAGCGTTAATTATTTTGTAATCCGATGAGTCGTCTTCGAAGGGTCATTATCAACGTTTTTTTTTTAAATACGGTCGTGTTTTCCTGATATTTGAATTTTTTTCTTCCGAATGCAACGATGTATGACACATTGTGGTTTAATGACGTTTCGAGGGATTTTAAACAACATCAGGAAATTTTGGGATAGTCCTGTATTTCTCCTAATTTTATAAATAATGTCTCATGTGAGCTCTAAATTTTTTACTTATGTTGGACTAGTTCAATAAATATCAAATAATTTAATAATAATCGTTGCATTCGAAAGAAAAAAAGCTCTCAAATACCAATATCAGGAAAATAGGACCATATTTAAAAAAAGAAAGCTGATAATGGCCCTTCGAAGATGACTCGTGGGATTACAAAACAATTAACGCGGTTAGATAGAGCGGAAAAGTGGCAATGTAAAAGTGCAATTTACTTTAAAATTCGATCTCAAAAAAACCCAGGAAAACATTAAAACGATTTTTAAGAATTTCGTTTTTTTCCGGATATCTCCGGAACTACTCGGAATTTTAAAACTTTCTAAACGGCATATTATTAGGCACGTAAATCCGCAACTTTACCTTTATTAAACCGACTTTGTATCTCTTACGGTTTCCGAGATCCCTGTACTGGCCGTCCTTATCTTGGACACGTTACCTTCGAATTTGAGAGCAAATGTCATATATCTAATTATAAAATATAACCTACTCACTTTTATAGGTAACTAAAAACACCGTATTCATTGTTATGGATTGAGTCCACTCTCAAAAACAAGGTAGTCACAGTATTTTAACCAATCAAAAAATTGTTTATAAAAAGTGTTACAATTTACAAGCAAATCTGAAAAATAATTTTCGAAATAATTTCTATTTACGAGACAGCTTGGAACTCGTTTCGCAAATTTCATCCTCGTAAATAATAATAACTGTCATTACCACCCATAAATAAATTAATAAAAACATGACTTCCAGTATATTTGGTTAGGAGTTATATATTTATATATTATATTACGAAAATATCGATAAACAGGGAGAACAATTTTCAGTTTTAGCTCATAAAAGAAAATGGTCGGTATAAATAATAACTGCCTACTTTGTTATAAATGTAATAACAGGGCATTAAAATAGAAGTTGTTATAGAACCAGTCACAATCACCTTATAACCTTTACCTGTAAAATAATACCAGATCCTTGGTAACGGAGAGTCTGACAGGGGAAAAAACTGGGAGAGGAATTTTTGAATATTTAAAAAGAAGAACGTAATTTCTACTAATTCCAGACTGCCAATTGTACATAATCTCAATAGTTTTAATTCAAGAACACGAAAGGGATCCGGTGAGTAAAACAAATCCAATAAATTAATTACCTAATAAAGATCAACGATTGTGTCGAGTCTCAAAAGCATTACATTTATTTAATTTTCAGATAAATTAAAAAATACAGAACACAATCGTTGACAAAGTGATATGAAACTTTTTTTCTATTTAGGTTTCATAATGGCTACATTATGAAATGCAAAAAAATTTAATAACCTGCCACTTTATGAAACTGAAATTTAATTTTTTTCATACTGGCAACAAGTACGGTTCGAATTTTAAGCCTCCCTCGATTTCGTTGAAATTAGTTTTCTAGGCAATATGGATTTGACAAAAAAAAATTTTATACAAAACTTTAAAATACTAACCTTTCACCTTGCAAATAAATCATTTTTACTATATATTTATCTGAAATACTCGGAAATATATAACATGCTGACGGTTTCCGTCAACTAATTTCTAGTCACAACTATAAAATAATAGAAATCTTCCAGTTTATGCTCTATTTCTAAAGATTTATTCAATAAAGTACAATTTTTATTTTTAATTCAATATATTATTATACAAATTAATTTATATATACATATTTATAGTTACTGTAGACATTTCCTGGGCATTAATTATTATTATTATTCCTGTCAGATTTTGTGTCGACACAATATTTTGTTTAATAGTATTGTTTATTATTTTGTTCAATATTTTGAACTTTGTTCTGCTCGCACCATAACTCAAAGTTTTGCATAGTCTTTTAAAAGTTTTTCTAGATTATTTTCTGCAATTTCTCGTATTTCTGATGGAGTATAACTTTCTTCCTGACACATTTTTATTAACTTTAATAATATATTTATTTTTAATTATGACGGATGGAAAGAAGCTTTGTTGTGTTCAATTGTTTCTATCATGGCATATTTGATACTTGTAACATTTTATTAAATTGTAAAAGTATTGCCAACCCAAGAAGAAAGTATTAATTCAAATGGAAAAAATCTACTATATTTTAGTTTTCAGACTGTAAAGGCCCAAATAGCTTCGCGGGTCATTTCCTAAATTAAAAGCGTGCTCTAGGATAATGTATTATGAAACTTAATATACTATTAAAGCAAGTTCGATTAACGTTATTCCAATTAAAATCAATGCTTTTTTCTAAAACATCAATACCTACACGTTACATTATTCACTATATATTATTTTTAAAATAAATAGAAATAATGTCGATTTCAAGGTCGAATTTCACACCCATCTCGACCTCGTCCATTTTCTTGCTTTCAGCATCTTTTCATTACTACCTTTTCAGGTAAGTGAGTAAATTGAAAAAGACAAAGATAATCAATCAAGACGGTTAGAAGGTAAACGAGAACGACAAGAGTTCGATTGATTTAAATTTAAAATGACGAACTATGGTAGTAATGCTTAAAATTCTTCTTATAAATAAGTACAGGTGAAACCAAAAAAAAATCGAAACAAGCCATTAAGAAGAGAATGTTTGTTTATTTACAAGATATCAGAAGTGCATACGGTTTTCTATGCAACTGACATTATATGATTTTTCTCGCTTATTAGCTGAAAGTGCCATTTATGGTTATTTGTCTGCAATTTGTTCGGGATTGTTCATCTTCAGGTCCTCAGGATTTGCGGGTATATTGAGGCAATTCCAAAATACCCTGTATAATAAAATCTTAAGTAGGTCCAAGTCATATTAGTTAGAGAGACGGTGACAATAGAGTGTCCGTGAAGTGGAATATCAGTAATTTTTTCGTGGAGTTTAGATCCCCGTCTACAACTTTTATATCTGATGAAATGCCGTAGAGCGTTGCTGAGAGGCGCTGTACCGCTTTAGATAGGAAATTCTCAATAAATTCAAAATTATATCGAGCCATGTCTGAAAATGAATTTACAGCATCTGCGTGACCCCAAAGTCACGGGAAACACATTTTCTGATAAGTCAACCCTTGCATATACTTTTCCGAGCGTAAAAAAAATGAAAATAAAAAAAAAATTAAAAAAGCGAAACTTTCTAGAATGGAACATTATACAATGTGTACATAAAGTAAGGAACAAATAAAATTCATTATCTAGGAATCTAAAAATATTTCGGAAAAATCCTCGGACACGTGTATAATAATTTTTAATGGCGCATTTTTTCCCATACAAACTTAATATACAAGGTGGCTCATATAGTATTATCGACGATTTTTTTAAATGGGAACCCCTATATTTTAGTTCAGATCTATAATCTCCAAGAACAGCTGATTTCAAAAACATCTTAGGGCCTAAAATTCATAGTTTCGTTACTACAGGGTAAAACAAATAATTTTATTTAAGATATCTTTTTTTGGCTTGGGAGGCATCAATTAATTACATGAGGCGTTTTTAGCGATTTTTCAACCCCCCTTCCCCAAATAAAAGATTTCGTGACATTTGGCTCAATCCCTTCCGCCATCACCCAATTTTACCTGAAAGCTTTACGTAATTAATGGACGCACTATCATTTGCTGTTACTTATGTTTTTTCTCAAGTAGGCTTATTTGCTGTTATGTAACTATGGTATTTAGATAATGTCATTGTCATTACATTGTATTTCTCTAGTAAGTTTATTAGAAGTAGTAAATTTTATTTTAAAACATATTGAGTTACTATGCGTTTATCTTTAACACCAAGAATAGAAATTCTTATGATGATTGGATATGGTGATAGGATCCGTACTCAACAAGAAGTTTGCATTTTGTTTAACACTAAGTATCCAGCAAGACCAATTACTAGATCAACGGTGAGTAAACTTAAAATAAAATTTCGGGAAACGGGTTCAGTGGAAGATATTCCCAGAAAAGGCCGTCCAACTATTCCGGATGATAAGAAATTAGATATTTTATTGGCTATGGAAGAAGATCCCCACAACAGCGTCCGCCAGATTAGCATTGATCATGGGGCGGCTGCTATGACCGTTCATAACCTATTGACGGTAGAAAAATGGCACCCGTTTAAAATCCGATTGGTTCATGAGTTGAATGAAGATGATCCAGATCGTAGGATGGAGTTTTGTCAAATATTAATGGAAAGATGTAACTTAGATCCTTTGTTTGTTGAAAATATCCTATTTTCGGATGAATCTACCTTTAAATTAAATGGAGAAGTGAACCGGCAAAACTGTAGATACTAGATACACCATACTCAATATCTTCAAAAAATTAATGTTTGGGCTGGTATTGTGAAAAACAAAATTATTGGGCAATATTTTTTTGACAACAATGTAAACGGGGCTAAATTATCTTCATTTTCTTCAGAACTTTCTTATCCCTACGCTAGTTAACTTATACCCTAGTAGAAATAATCCAGGAATTCTAGATAAAAATTTGTGGTACCAACAAGACGGCGCACCTCCACATTATGCAGCAGTAGTGCGCCATTACATAAACCAAGTTTTTCCGTGTGGTGGATTGGAAGACGTGGGCCTGTTGAATGGCCGCCTAGGTCTCCAGACCGTACACCACTGGACTTTTTCTTGTGGGGTCACTTGAAAAATGTTGTTTATAAAGTCAGACCTGCCAATATTGAAGATTTAAAAAATCGAATAACAACAGAATGCAGGAACATTTCAGAAGAAACCATAAGAAAAGTCCAACAAGAATTTATTGATCGCTTGGGGTACTGTCAGGAAGCAGAATGAGGACAATTTCAACACTTAATTAAATAGCTTATTTAATTTTTTTACATTTTTTAAATTAAAAATATCTTAAATAAAATTATTTGTTTTACCCTGTAGTAACGAAACTATGAATTTTAGGCCCTAAGTGTGTTATGTTTTTGAAATCAGCTGTTCTTGGAGATTACAGATCTGAACTAAAATATAGGGGTTCCCATTTAAAAAAATCGTCGATAATGTCATATCTACTACATGAGCCACCTTGTATATTAAGTTTGTATGGGAAAAAAATGCGCCATTAAAAATTATTATATACGTGTCCGAGGATTTTTCCGAAATATTTTTAGATTCCTAGATAATGAATTTGTTCCTTACTTTATGTACACACTGTATGTTAACGATTATGTGGAAAAAAGTTTGTGGTTCCAGGTCTTGCCATTTCATTATTGGAATTTTTTAAAAATGTCCTCGAAGGAAATTCGAAAAACGATCGTGACATGTCAGAAAATTGTCATACTACATTCCTTGACACTCAAATATTGTGAAAACGAAGAATCGCACCTAGCTAGGAGGTATTCTGATAATTACGCAGAGATACCGGAAGGTATGACAGAGAGAAAGCGGGACTGGAGTAATCGGGTATTGCAAAACTTTCTCTAAATCTATTTTTTGAGAGGGCAATGCAGTCAGCAATTGTCCAAAAAGATCTCACTGCAGTCTTACCGACTTTCATAGTCTTCCTTTTAGCGATATCCTTGAAAGTATGCTGCACTTTCGCAATATTCTTTTTATCAGAAAATTGTTTACGAGTCATCTCCATGTGAATACAAATCGATTAAGCCCACTTGGACCCATGTCACTTGAGACTTTATAATTTTTCCATTCATTTTTTTTTTGACACGCTCGGAAAAGTATATGCAAGGGTTGAGTTGTCAGAAAATGTGTTTCCCGTGACTTTGGGGTCACGCAGATGCTGTAAATTCATTTTCAGACATGGCTCGATATAATTTTGAATTTATTGAGAATTTCCTATCTAAAGCTGTACAACGCCTCTCAGCAACGCTCTACGGCATTTCATCAGATATACAAGTTGTAGAGGTGGACCTAAACTCCACGAAAAACTAAAATTACTGATATTCCACTTTACGGACCCCCTATTGTCACCGTCTCTCTAACTACAACTACAGTAACATCTCATCTTGTTAACATAAATCCAATCATCAACTTATATAAAAAGAAGAAGGAACAATAAATCTCAGGAAAGGAAAAAATGGAAATCCTGCCAAGAACACCTGGATTAAGCGTGTGACACAGCGTGTTGTTTTATTCATATTTAAGATAAAGAAACATATTATTTGCTTACGGTTTTAGTCTTCTTCGCAAAAACATGTTACTAATATACATATGTGATTTCTTATAAATATATAATAATACTAATAATGCTTGTTTGAAGGTGAGAGACAATACTTATTGCTAAAAAATTAGTGTGAAACCAGGTACAAAGTTCTTTTCTACTTCTACAAGAAATGTGAAGTTATGTTGTCTGAAAGATGGCATTACATGGAGGCAGTTTCAAGATAAAATTGGTGAATATAAAATATTATTCTGAAAATTACACAACGGCATTTTTAAGCCAATCAGAGACTTGTTTTTTGTTTAGTTACCGTGGAAACCCAGAATATTATCCCGAGTCGAAGAGGAGGTATAATTTTTTCAATCACTAGGGAGATTACACGTGAATATTCTGTACTAGTTGGTATACTAATTTGGGACCAACAAAATCCATAGAAAAGCCAATATTTTTAACATGCAGGAAGTCATTCTTATCTCCACAATTATTGCAAAGTTTTTCGTCTGTGGCGGTTCTTTGTGTTGTCGGTACCCGGGCGTTAATAACAATATTGGCCCCAAAAAAAAGAGTCATCGGCAACATAAGAGAAAAGTTACCCGAATAGATAAAAAATAATAGACAGAGTAATAACGCAAGAATGTAAATCTGAAAGAAACTGGATTAATATATCTATTGTATGGTAATACGGCACTGCCTGTGAGAGGTTACAATTAAATTTTTCCTTTCTTTCTCATACCCCTTATTTAAAACGCTCTCCAGTGTAAGAAATGATAGGACAGTGGCAGACACTAATAAGAAAAAGAAACGTCTTCTGCCTCGTCTGGTCTGACAAAAGAAGGATAAAACAATAGATGCCCTAAAAAAGCCTCTTGTCTGGCTCTTAACAAACACTGGATTTTCAGGATTAATCTGGGATATCGGGTACCTCTATTCTTCAGATATTTATCCCCTTTTTATTATGTTTTTAGACCACGCTTAAATATACGTTATTTAGTTTTAGTTAGTGACTGTGCCCGAACCTCACCGATAAAATTCATGTAGATTTTAAAACTATATTTAATTTTTTTATTACCACGGAAAAGATTGTATCCAGGTGAGGAGAAGTAACTTTATGCGACCTAGTGTTATTTTAAATAATATTTATGCTACTTGAGCTTGCGGATGGCGAGAATGTTCATCTCAGTAGCGCTGTCAGTAAGTCCGGTATAGAATCTTCGAGAGGCACCAAAATATCATGCCCCAATATAAATTCTTCCCATATACATAAGGGTTGTATTTCTATGCGATCTAAAGGGATTATTATTCGTAAATAATGTTTGCATATATTTTAATATACAGGGTAGGGTGTCCGCTAATTAATGGGACAGGGAAAAACCACTACTTACGTAAAAATATTAGAACTTAATTATACTTACCTATATCCGAAAGTAGATATTAATTGAGATACAGGGTGTTAAAGTTAAAACTTCATTTTCCTTTTTCTCTAATAACTTTGCAGGAAACCAACGTTTTTCTACAAAATTTGGCAATTATGGTTTTTTTAGGATGATAAACTGATTTTTTTGGTGAAATTTTAATGCATAATGTAGAGGGCGCTGTCTGCGGCATTTTTGCAAATTTCTTAAGTCATAACTTTTTTGTGCCTCAGTGTATTTAAGTTTTTAATGAAAATAATACTTTTCTCATATTTATTACGTAAAAGAGGTATACTAAGTTCAGGTCGCCCAGAGTTATCGTTTCGAAGATATTTGCATTTAAATTGTTTAGTGCACACTGCCCAACTATTATTAATTAGCAAACAACATTTTTTTTTAAAGTAACCTATGAGAAAACAAATAAAATTTCGAGATGCAGTTGCTATGGAACAGAAAATGTGTCATTTTTGAGTTTATCGTAAGTTTGTGTTTTCATTACTGTTGGTTTCAAAGTTATTTTAATTAAAGTAAGTTAAAGAACAATCCAATTGTTGTATTTATTATTCCCAATTACCATTACTAGAACATTAATTATCATGTGAAAGTGAATTGGTAAAAAGTAACAAAACATTATTTGCTTGCCTGAGCTAACGCACTAAACAACTTAAATGCAAATATCTCTTAAACGGCAACTCTGGGCGACCTGAACTTAGTATACCTTTTTGCGTAATAACTATGAGGAAAGTTATTTGTATTAAAAACTTAAATACACTGAGACACAAAAAAGTTATGACGGTATGAATGTGCGAAAAATGCCGCACTCCCTAAATTGTACATTAAAATTTCACAAAGAAATCAATTTCTCCTAAAAAAACCATAATTGCCAAATTTTGTAAAAAAACGTTGGTTTTTCTCAAAGTTATTAGAGAAGAACGAAAATGAAGTTTTAACTTTAACACCCTGTATCTCAGTTAATATCAACTTTCGGATATAGGTAAGTATAATTAAATCCTATTATTTTTACGTCAGACTCATCGTCTGTACGTCTGTGGGTTTTCCATGTACCATTAATTAGCGGACTATATGTTAATAATAATAATAATAATAGCTTCGTTCGCAGAGCGAACTTTCCAACCAGTTGCAGATTTCGTTCTGCGCATGTTCGTTCATGGATGAGTTTTAGCTGTGCTTTTTGTCTGTGTGGATGGGTGCAAGTGCTAAACTTTCTGAGAGTTCACTTCTTAACTTAACCTACAAAGATTTCTTATTCTTGCTCCTTTTTGCTTGCTTGCTTTACTTAGAGCTAGCCTGTCGTTTTGGAATGGATATTTAAAGAATAATGGAAAGCAAGTTTAACCAAATCATGCCAAATCTGAAACAAATGAAACGAATCGAACGATAGACCAAATGCGCATAATCCAAACCCACAATTCCGACCAGTACATGGCTTATTCTGACGGTTGCAAATCAGTTTATAATCGATACATTTAGCTCTACGAACACAGATCACAGATATTGCTTCTGTGAACATTTTAAACCAGCTGCGCATGCCTTGGGCAGTTTGTAACTATGTCTGACTGCTCTGGCACGAACATAATAATTAGCAATTGTTTTTTGAACCTTCTAAGAATATGTAGAATGACGAGGATTTTTTTCTTGCTGAACATCAGGTGGCTTCCAATCGAACTTGACCGCTTTTATCGTTGTCGGTCGAGATAACGCTAGCTGGCCTAATCCCATTAATCCATTCGCGAGCTACATTTTTAGCAAGCAACCCTTTTCCGGCAAAATATTTTCTATCTGCAACAGCCATATTGGAAGAAGGCTTCGAAAGCCGTTTAAAGCCAGATAATAGAAGAGGGATTACAGAATTTTCAATTTGCAATAGAGATTTAGATTATTGCGAAATGATTTTCCGGGGCTTTCAAAATTATTTTTCGACCTAAATTCGTTCTGAACGGGGCGAAACGACGAGACAGTAAAATTAAATGGGAAGGGACGTTATCTAATCAGTAATAAACAACAAAAAATATTTTTAACCTATAATAAGATTGTTTCTACTGTGCAGAAGCGTGATAAAAAGGTTGGGATACGGGATGCTTGTGTGCAATTTCAGAGTACTTACCCCTTTAATGACAATGTAATGAAGTCATATCAAACATGGACCTGGATAGGTCCTCGCTTGTCTGATCCAACTAGTAAATCAGCCCTCTCTGTCTGGCTTTGGTTACGACGCAAGTACTGATCTAGAACTTCTTTTTTGGGGGAGGGAGGGGGGTAATTTAAAGAAACGTAATACGTTGCCGCATTAGTCAAAACATTAAATATATTATTATTTACAACCATGCATGCAATAATGACATTTCATCTATCTTTGAAAGGTGGAAAGTTGACGTTTTTTTACTTTTACTTTCCTCCCGGGTGGAAAGTAAATTATTATTTTTTATTTTTTAAAAATCGATATCTCATAATAACACATTTTTTAAAAATGCTAATAGCTTTGCGTATTTAGATATGTCTTTTTTCCTAATTGATCGAGTGGTCCTCAGCCTTGAATATTGTGACCAAATCGTTGATATCTTCTTTGTCTTGGCATTCTCACTGAAATAAGCTAGTAGCGCCGACTCAGAACCAGGATTGTGTTCGGGTTTGTTCGGATTTTGAACTTTGACACCATTCGTTGAAACAATTATATGCCTTGTCATATCTCGGGAGGCTTTTAGTTTGCAGAAGATCTTCTTCTACTATTTTTGCTGCTTCTCGAATTTCTGGTGGAGTAGGAGCAATATCAAATTCCTCATCTGATAGCGTTTTTCTGTTGTTAAAATAATATATTGTTTAGTGACATGGAGACCATATTCAAAAAATGATATTTGCCATCTTGATGTGTATTATTACCTACGTTATTTTACTATCTGCGGTTATTTGAAATTTCTGTCTAATTTTTCAATGGAAAAGTCAAAATGACATTTATCTTTCATTAATAATTTTAATTCAAAATAATAAGAAGTGGATGTTAGATGTGGTTATAAATAAAATAGTATACAAACCTCGGTAAAAAGTTTCATTACTGTCTCGAGATTTAGTTAACCTCGCCGCTTCGCGCCTCTACCGGCTATCTCGACTGGAATGAAACACTTTCCACCTCGGTACGTAATATACTATTTTTTCTATGATCTTCATAAAAACTATATTTTACGCAAAGAATGCATAAAATTGATTATTATCATGGAAACAGCATCCGCTGTTGCCTGGGCGCCGCATTGTTATTGATACCTTACAAATGTCAATAATATTTGAAAACATCAAAAATGGAAAGAAATAATTCCGATTCCGAAGAAGAAAACTTATTTCAATGCGCTCTAGGCGAAATGATTAATAAAGCCCATGAAGCAACACAAAATTTATTGCCGGAATATATATTTTTTAATTTCGAAAGAGGAAACTGTAGAAAAAATATTAAACTTATGCGTCAAGTAAAATACTTTGTGCATTTGTTACATACATAATTATTTTTGTGTTCCCTTGTTTGTTTTGGGGGCCATATCCGCGGGATCCGCGCTTGTCACGTCCACAAGGGCTGATTCCAGCAATAATCTCAGAAGTACAGTTATGTTGTTCCCACAGATAGGGGTGCAAATTAAGATAAGAACCTTTAAGGCGTACCACCACCTTAAGCACTTAAACACACAATTTGCATCTTTATGTATAATTTTCCAAAAATAAAACATTTCCAAAATTTCTAAATCGTATAGCAATGAAATAATAACACATAAAACGACAATAATGGGCCATTTCGCGATCCCATAAATAACACAAAAACCGCAAAGTTATACGTGTCATTTTATAATAAAACCAAACTATCTATGGCTGAATTTGCGGCAAAGCATACAACATGTATTTAATCGTTTTTGACCATCCGCAGTTAATTAATTATTTATTATTTTCTGTTTTTGTTATCTTTCTCATTATAACAAATATATTTCAATTATTTCAGACAAACGTTGTCAAAACTTTAGGATTTAGCAAAAGAATCAATTTGCTTTTTTGGAACAAAAATTTCCAACTTGTATATTTTTAAAAAACGTAAATTTCTGGCATAATATTAAGACTAAAATAAAGTATATATATTTCTGATGAACTTTTTAAAAAGTAAATTATATTATTAAGAAGTATACAGGGTGTTCCTTAATGACGAGCTAATATTTCAGGATGTGATTCCTTAGGTCATTTTAAAAAGAAAAGTTCATATGAACATATGTCCGCAACGGCTCTAATTTTTTGCTGGAGGGTGTTGAATTTTTATTTTTTAAATGGTTATTTTTTAATATCTCCGAAAGTACTTTATATATTATTTTCAATTTTGGTATGTGCTACTAGAACATAGAACCTCAAATTTTAGTTATAGAAGTTATTCAATTGTTCCACCAGTGGCGTCCCTGCAAACATGTCGTATGATATTTTTACAGAAAAGGTGGTACGCCACTGACATTTTTCCATGTGGATATTTTTTGATTATAGGGTGACATTTAAAAAAATAGCGAATTTGGTTTTCCTTGAAAACTATAGAACGTAGAAAAAATCTGAGTACGTCACTGGAGTCGACGTAAAAAACTACAACGAGAACATATATCTTTTTGTGAAGTTACAGGGTCATCGAAATATATGGAAAATTCTCACAAAATATCCCGTATATTAAAAACAAGGAGGACTAGAAAAATTCTTATTCAAGCATCTTTTAATTGACCAAAAAGTAGCACAATGCTGTGAAACCGCATCCTTCTATCTTTACTAATAACGGAGATACCCCATAAAACCATTAAATTGGATTTTCGAATTTTCAAGAAATTTCAAAATTTAACAATGTGAGAAAGCCGTCTAGCTAAGCAATAAATCTCATATTGTGTTGTTAATGTCATATTATTCAGTATATCCTAACGATTTTCTTGGCATTGTAAAAGTACCTACTCCTCTCTATATTATTTATCTATATTTACCGCTGATTTATGTGTATCTGTCTAATTCTTGAAACTTTGACTAAACTTAATAACGGTCGAAAAGTTTTTGACAAATTACCACAAGCTTTGCGGCAGTCTGCTCTCTGGAAAATTTATTAGGAAAATTTTCCGAGTTAGTTTTGCTTTATTGAATCGGACAACACAAAAAATATGCACCATTTAGGAAAAATTATGTGCAATTTGCTTTATTGCATTGCTGGAAAATCTTTTCAGTTTTATTTATTTTTAAATTATTACACCCTTTAAAAGGCTGTAACGTGTACATCAATTGATTTATAATAGGTGGAGTCAGTGAAGCGACGACTCAACTCATGTACATTAAATTAGAATATGTACAGGGTGTTATGGAAATAACGTATTATATTTAAACCGGCAATTCCTGAGATATAAACAAATTGAAGAAAATTATCCAAAAATGTAGCTTTAATTTAATATGCCCCGTACATGACCTGACGTCAAACCAAAATTAAGCACGTGGTGACACTGGGAGAATGATAAACAAAACAACATAATATGTCGGAAAACGTCAGTGAATTTTGAGCAGTGTTGTCACTCTTTAGAAAGTCAATAACCGTTTGACAGATTGGAAGTTGTTTATTTTTCAGGGTACATAATTATAAACTTTTACTTTCAGTTCAGTTCGCTGGGAAACAATCTCTGATTTATAAACTTGAACTGACTCGAACCAACCGCCGCGGCGTTTATAAATGGTCAGGTATGTTCTCATTTGTTCATTTCGAACGACACCCGTCGGAACTGAACAACTTAAATGCCACTTTACCCTTTAGAAAAAAAATGCAATTTTATTTTATTTACCTTTTCGGCCTTATTTAGAACCGACTTAATTTATAAAAAACACCAAGTAGGTAATCCAAACAAAAACCGCCACAACAATCTCACAAAACACAAAAACAAAAGCACAAATTCACATTAGTTTTCGCGTAAATTTGTATACATCTCATGAACACATCTAAGTGCGATTCAATCAGAATTAATATTTTAAAGTCCTAATGTGTAGACAAAAATACGCCCTTTTTGTATAAAGTTTCATCCGGTGGTCTAGAAAATAATATAATTTTTTCATACATTGGTATTTAACATCTAAAAATTTCTAGTGACTACACGTTTCAGTGTGTTTCGGGTTTAATCGGTCGATCGATATTGCGTTATTTGGAAATATCTAAAAATACAGCGTTGCCACTTTCGATGTTTTTAAAGATTATATTCATAAATTGCGGAATTTCCTTCTGTAATATTATTTTCCTGTATAATTATTTTCTCGGAAATGACAACCGCGCTATTTTTCCGAATATGTACGAAGCACTCGACCCTTGGTTGGACTCTTCTATGTTAAGACTGAAGGGGAGGTCCTGTTATTGTCAGTATAATTATTTCATCATTCTTCATTAAAGGATTAAACATTGTTTTAGGCCCATTAGAAATTAGCGTTTTCATTATTTCTGACTTTCTATTGCGAAATCATTTGTATCCTATCTTCTGTGTGTGCTGTTGTCCTATGTGTTCGATAGTGTAATTATGCGTTAGTGTTTAGTGCTTTTGTGTAATCTGATAATAGGTGCATATCTTCAAAAAAACTAATTTGAAACTCGTGGGAGTCTGTGTGATTCTTTAAGTGATTTAGTGTAATTTCACTATGTATTTTTTTCTCTCGACGATATGCCCGTTATGTTCCGAGATTGGAAATAAGGAGCCGAATGGGGTTTAGTGGGTATAAGCATATTATGCAGTCCCACACTATCATCACGGAACGTGATGAGCATAAACCTCTTCCCATAGATAAAAGAACTGAAGGTGTCTGTGCCCTAAATATTTATTTTTAAAAGAAACTAAAGTTTTACATTTTTACACAGTTGGCAACATTGCGCGTAACAGGTGTTTGTGATACACTGCCTCAGGGTGTTATGATTCATTATTGCGGAGTCACATGTGAGTAAGAGGGTTTGTTACCCTAGTTTTAAAACGGTCGATTTGAAAAAAAAACTATGTATCGCATCTCTAGGACACCCAAGGAGTCCATTTAAATATAATACGTCATTTCCATAACACCCTGTAAAGGGTGTCTCATAACGAGATATTAAACATCAAACAAGACCGATTAAGTCAGATATTATGTCTATTCAACAATAAATAATTATTGAAAATAGACTTAAGCGACCTTCCATTCCCATTTCAGACTTTAAGGATATCAGCTACCCCTCCCAGGGGGGTTAAACCACGAAGACTTAATAAACATAAAACATAAAACTTTCTGTAGTGCTACATGTTACGTGATGCACTGTTTAATTAATAACGATGCATGTGAGTAGGTAGTATTTTTATGCAAAAATAAAATAAGTTAGTGTTTTTACGAACTTTACGACTTTAAGCTTTAAGCAAGGACAACGTATTTCACATTATTTTTATCAATTAATGACTAATTTGGTCGAACCAAAATTAGTTTTACTTTCTGTATAGATTCTATTAATGGTATGATCGGTTGGCTCGTTTACAGGGTGTCCCATTTTCGACAACTTTTATAGGGAATCTTCGTAATTGTTAGTGCTATAAAAGAAGTAATAGACAAGTACAAGAATAGACGAGCGAGTCTATAGCTACGCGGTATCGGTAAGGGGGAAGCAATCTTCTAAAACATGGCCGAGTCATTGGCGTGCTATTATTATCTTAATAATGTAATAATATATATTTTTTCATGACATGAATATATTTGTATCACCAGCGCAATATATTAGGCCTTTCCATTAATATTTTTCGTTTATTTTGGCATTTTCGATAATAAAATCCATTTGATTTCAACATGCACTTCAAAGTTTCATGGGAAAACGAAGAGTTTATGTCACTTCTCAGCTGTTGTTGCAAGCTTTTTAAGGCTGGAACCACTTTTAGTTCCAAATAAAACGTTTATATTGTTCAACTAACAATGCCAAAGTCGAAGCCTTCGATTTTTTACGACAGCAGAGAGGCCCTTCTTTTGACAGGAGATGACGAGAATTTATCCGGGTTATTTTTTTTACTGCACCCACGCTTACTCCCGTTTACATTGCGACCCTTTCTAGCTTTCGCTTAAGTGGCAATTTAAATGTATTAATTTGTGATTCCTCTTCACACACCCTGTACACATTGGCAATCACTTCACGGGTTTGACTATTATTCATTATCACATATTACCACAAGCATATTGGACATCGCCGAATAACCACGCTGACACAATAGGCGTGTCACCAGACGCGTGTCGTCATCCTCTGTCTGGGATATAACCTATTAAATTAGCTCTAGCCACCGGTTACCCATGGTTACCGTTGATATTGCACCATGTTGCCCTATTTTTAGATTAGAAGTACTTTAATAAAAAAATATTTTATTTTGCATTTAAATATTAAAATAAATAGTATGAAAAGAAAGTTTTAAGAACAAGGAAACTATAATAGAATATTAGTTCCTTATATACTTATGACAATTTACTTTAAATGGGTAAATTTAATTTTAGGGTTTACATGGTAACATGTTATTAAATTAAAATTTAATATATGTTACAACATTGTTAACGCATGAAATTTTCTTGCCCGCATTCCTTTTGAAGCTACAGATAAAGTGGTCGACCGTAGGTGTCATGTGCTTTTTTTGAGTCAAACTTAAAATGGTAAAATCAAACTTTGAAAATTTTCACTTGCTTATGAGAGAGTGGGGAAAATAAAAAAAACTGTCAATTTCAAAATTACCCTATATTTTCTTAGTTAAAAGAGATACAGACAAATGTTTTATACTGAAGTTTCTTTATGATGATTTATGAATAATCTGCCGTTTTCAGAATAAGTATACGGGGTCAGGTAAAATAATTATCGGACCTAACCTCATTTTTTTAAATGAAACACCCTGTATATTTTAATCTAAAATGATAGCATTTCAAATTGTCTTCTCAATCATATAACACACCAGGGATGACGGTTTTCTAGGCGATTTATTTAAACTTTATGACTTTAAACCGCAGTAGACCATGAAACAAAAGCTAATATCATAGGAAATAGGGCATTCTAGTTGTTAATAACATCTAATGTCAATTTCATTTTTACATATTCATTTGTGAAAATGACTTTTTAACATTTTGAGAAATTTGATATCAGTTTGAATTGAAAGTGAAAGAAACGAAGAACTGGCTCAAAATTTATATTTTGTTCGCTATCCGGAAAGACGGCGACAATTTAAGGACATTTGCGATGATTCCCGATATTTTTACCATAATCTGAATCTTATATTTCGTTTCAAAGTAATAAAGTTTAAATAAATCGCCTAGGAAACCAATATGTGTTATATATTTGAAAAGACAATTTAAAAAGCTATCTTTTTAGATTAAAACATACAGGGTGTTCCTTAAAAAAAAATATGGGGGAGGTCCGATAATTTTTTACCTGACCCCCTATACTTACTCTGAAAATGGCAGATTATTCAACAATCATTATAAAGGAAGTTCTGTATAAAACATTTGTCTGTATCTCTTTAACTAAGAAAATGTAGGGCAATTTAGAAATTGTCAATTTTTCGATTTTCCCCCGTATCTCTTAATCGAGTGAAAGTTTTCAAATTTTGAATTTACCATTTTAAAATTGACCCAAAACGAGCACATGACATTTACATTACTTTTTTGATAGCACCAACAATTACGGAGATATCGTATAAAAGTGTCGAAAATGGGACACCCTGTACAGAGCTCATCTGAATATATCTCCACGAAGACGGTATTAATTTTTTGCCACAGGTTGTTGAAATTTTCATCAGTTACATATTTATTTCAAAATTTTTTAAAAGAGAGAATTGGGACAGCGTCGTATAGCGAATAAACTATCCAAATAACTTAAAAACAAATACAACGGAATCATGGCATCAGCTTTCGGTCGCGGAGGAATTTAATAAAAATTCTTGCTTTACACGGAAGCGACATCCATCTGGCCCAAAGGAATCAATAAAAAGGAATTTAAAAAGGATTGGAAAGCTTATCTTTGAGAATCTAGGCGACTACAAGCGATGCATATATAACACGTCAGTCAAAAATGTCATATAAATAATATGGTTTCAAGGAGAGGCGAAAGATCCGTTACCTCCGGGAATGAGAACGGGATAAGATGTAAATGTCACAGGTATACTTTGTATATACAGTGTCGTTCGCGGTGAGTGGCCTATACGATCTTGGGAACTATAAAAAGTATTTGCTTGCAATATTGATACTTGCTATAAATTAGGCCAATCTTTTAAAAGAATATTTTTGTCGTATCTATCACTTCCGATTATACCGGGAGTTATGCTTAATCTTGTTATCTTAATCCGTATATTTTGGCCTTCTTCAATTCTACAGTGTGTCCCATTGAATTTTTATAAGTTCACTTATCCTGGGACATACTGTATATAAAAATCCAATTAACTTTTGTTAACAATTTCCTATACCCATCTCCAACCGTTTCTGAAATTAAATACATTAAAACACAATAAAAAGTCTATTTACTTTTCAGGTGGTATTAATATCAAATACCAATGTATGGAAAAATTATTATTTCCCAGACCACCCGATGATACCTTATACAATAAGGGCGTATTATTGTCTACACAGTAGCACTTTAAAATACTAATTCAGATTGAATGGTGCTACCAAGAAAAGGAAGCCCTTTCTATTGATAGGATGTCACCACCTGCAGACCGATTTCGAATTCTCTTGTTCTCGTCAGTACAGGGTAGCAGGGTATACATACTTATCATCAGAGAAGGCTCTATACTTTTCCATACATTGGTATTGGATATTAATACCACCTGAAGAGTAAATAGACTTTTTATTTTTGATTTATTCTAATAACGTCTGTTCAGATTGTGTGGCACTGCTAAGAGATGGCACTACGGGTTGCATTTTCATTTTCTCGGCTACCGTTGATAATACAGCGGGAAGTATAGTCTCCTCTGATGATAGGTATGTACACCTACCCTGTACTGACGAGAATACAAGAGTTCGAAACCGGTCTGCAGGTGGTATCAATGGAAAGGGCTTCCTTTTCTTGGTAGTACCATTCAATGTGAATTAGTATTTTAAAGTGCTACTGTGTAGAGAAAAATACGCCCCTATTGTATAAGGTATCATCCAGTGGTCTGGGAAATAATAATTTTTCCATACATTGGTATTTGAAAAAATACATTGCAAATTAAAAATTGAAATTGAAATTTGAAAAAGTATAGGAAATACATGTTTTTTTTTATTTCATAATAATACTAGGCATTTTTTATACAGGCTGTTAAAAAAATTATACCTTCTCATATCAAGTCAAAGGAAAATAGCAATAATTTATACAAAAAGAGAACTTCCATTCGACATAGGCTAGTTCGGATAGACAAACAGGAAACCTAAAAATGTGGCATAAAACTTTTCATATCGTCAAAAATAAATGTCCGTCACATTTTTAACAATTACAGTGAAACCTCTCTTAGGCGAACACCTACGGGACCGTCTAAATGTGGCCGCCTAATAGAGGTGTCCGCCCATGGGAAAATTGTTATTAGGTAATATGTAAATGCAAAATTATTACTGTGTATATGTATGTACAAATAAACATAACATAACAAAAATACACTAGTTTTAGTTAGGATATAGTACTAAAAAAATCTAATAACGTGTTTGCGTTTTATACTTGCAATCTAGAAAATGTAATTCCAAGTCTGATAACAATTACATTGCTGTTTGATTACTGCATTCAACTTCTTCATCAGAGTCGTCAGATAGTGATGTGGTTTCAGTTTGGACTGCATAATCGGTAGGAATGGGGTCAATATCATCTTCTAATAGCACATTGCTATCAATGTTAATGAACTCGCCCAAATCATTGTTATCAAATTACAAAGTTCCACAACATCAATATTCTCTTTCAGACTCAATCGCGACATTTTTGTGCCATTCTTTACGATTTTATCTTACAACTCACAAATAAACGGCGGACTGCTGTCGGGGAATCACACATACTTTCATTCGGCGACGTTCTTTCGCTCTGCCATGCATACGCGATTGGTTGCCGGTCTGTCTTCAGAGAGTTCTTGCACCGTACTTATTCGTCTTCCAAATACTTTAAAAAAAATTTTGTCCGTTTAAAGGAGGGTTTTCGCACTCTTTGTATGAAAACAGCCTGTCAGCGTCCGCCCAAGAGAGGCTGATTTCATGGAATTTCATATACCTAGTTCCGGACAATAAAAAAATGTCCGCTCAATAGAGGTGTCCGTTATGAGAGGTTTCACTGTATTTTCATTCATGAAAATAATTTAAATAATTTTTGAGATATCGCTTAGTTACAATATCTCGTTTCCTGTAAACCCAAATATCCTGCCTCCTTTCCCTGTATATCTTGTCAATATTTACTTAAAATACCTTTAAAATAAAAAGTAAACATCTCTAACGCCAATAAATAATTAAAGACAAGATATACCCGCAAAAAGTTCAAATATTCTGTGAGCTCGCAACAAGCTACATAATGCTATAATAAATATTGGCACAATGTCGATTTTAACATTGTCTCGCCACCGGAATGTTGGCTTGTTTTAGCTGATAGCGCTGAAAATTTTACGCATCTGCTATGTCGATCAATCTTTTACTGATTACTTTTTAATTTGCTGTTTAAGGCGAACGCTATACACTAAATATTTATCGCGATATTTGGATCATGACATTACGGTATACAGGGTGTTTCTTAATAAAATGCTAACATTTAAAGAGGTTATTCAACGGTCCATTTTTTGAAAAAGGTTCATATGAACATATGTCCTAAACGTTGACATAAAAACTAAACTTTTGAGATACAAGAATTTCAAAAAAATATCCATTTTTATTAATATCTGTGATACTGCTCTAGATATTTTTGTCAAATTTGGTACAGACTTTCTATTCATCAAGAAGCATTGAGTGGTCATCTTCTAGCCTATGTCACCCATCTTTGGAACAACGCAATCATGGGGAGTCTCGGGCTGTTGCACTGGATATTTCTAAAGTATTTGATCGTGTTTGGCATGAGGGACTTCTAAGGAAACTGCGACCCTATGGTATGCCCAGTCGATTCTGTGCATGGTTGTCTCGCTTTCTTAAGGACCGCTCTCTGCAAGTGGCGATTGACGGATTTCGCTCAGACACCTTCATCATCAATGCCGGTGTTCCTCAAGGGGGTCCATATTGTCTCCCACTCTCTTCTTACTCTACATTAACGACCTTCTTTGCTGACGATAGCACACTTATCTCATCTTTCTCTTTGAATGCACAAACATCGACTGCCGACGCACATCTTCGCAGACAGCATGAAGTATCACGCCTCAACAAAGACCTGGAAGAAATTTTGGCTTTCGGTGACAGTAACCAAGTCGAATTTAACGCTAAAAAAAAGGCAGCAGTTTTCTCTAAAAAGGTTAACATTACAGAACCGGATATAGCCATGGACGGACACGCATAATCCCGCAATCTATTAATTTGCTGGGCGTCAATCTGGGAGGAAATATGTCTTGGGATAACTACGTTGTGGCAATCGCCAAAATAGCTTCTCAGAAACTTGATGAACTCTTCCGAACCAGAAAGTTGTACACACCTCAACAACTTTTGACACTATACAAAGCCCAGATTCGACCATCACTAGAGTACTGCTCTCATGTCTGAAGCTCTGCACCCAAACATACTCTTCGGCTACTGGATACCATCGAAAGGAGGGCCATTCATCTGATTGGAGACCACGAGCTGACGAAGAACCTCGACAGCCTAGAACATCGAAGACAGGTTTGGGATTTGACTCTCTTTTACAGATATTTTCATGGAAAGTGCTCGGCTGACCTTGGCCTCTTAATTCCGCCCAGAGCAGCGAATAGCAGAAATTCACGACGAACCACTGCCGCCCATCCATATGTGATTAAGCTTAGTACTCTTCGAACTTCATTATATAAGAATTCTTTCATCTGGAGACATCCTTATGGAACGACCTTCCCAAGGTCGTTATTCCCAAGGAATATAACCTCCAACGATTCAAAACCAACGTGAATCGCTTTTTGCGCACACGCACCACTCCCAGAGTACCCTAAAGTGCCTGTATTGCGTGATCATAAAAAAAAGAAAAAAAAAAAAAAAAAAAAGAATTAAAAAGAATCTAGTAGGTAAGAAGCAGATTTTGTTTTGTAAATATAAACAGATTTAGCAGTTGTCTGCCTAGTCTAGTTGTCACGGATTTAAGTCATTAACCGTAACAAATTATTATTAAAAAAAAATAGAAAACCTTTAACACCCTGTATCTCAAAATTTAAGACCTTTAGGACAGGTTCATATGAAGTTTTTTCTGAAATTGGCCCGAAGAATACCCTCCTTAAATATTAGCATGTTATTAAGAGATACCTGAATATTTCAAGATCCTAGCTCATCCTTTTTCCTAGAATTTTTGGAAGAAGCATGCTAGAAAGCATATGGTATATGTGGGCTGATATGCATGGTCAAGCAGTAATTTATTGAGTGGAGAATTATCATTTTAAATTGTTTCTAATAAAGGTAGTATAGTCGCTTTTACAATGAATGAAGAAGGTAAGTTAAAAAAATGCAGGCAAATTATATTACTAGTAGTAGTAGTTGTTATAATTGGAAATTACAGTATCCTTTTCTGTTAACGATTTAACAATACAACTAACGGTCGCCTAGCCTAATTTCTTACTCGCATTCGGAAGGAATGCGATCAAGAAATTTATTTGTAGAATTAGCCCTGCTTGTTTATACAATATTGTTGGAATATAATGCATTTAAAATGCATAAAGGCAAAAATAACTTAATCAGTGAGAACGCTGTAGTCTGGCTTGTATTTTGTTAGGGAAAGTGTAACCAAATATATCCATAAATATGTCCGTAAGTTAAGTGTCAATAAATCAGCCATATAGGGCGGTTTTGGGATTAGACCTTTCTTTAGAATAGGATTTTATATGCAGTGTCATACTGGCGTGCTTTCCGAGTGGTCTTAGTTTAAAAGACAAATAGACGGTTTTAAAACTTGAATCTTTCTTTAATTTTCCATAGCCCATTTTCCAATAGGTTATGGGCCCAGATTACGTCTCGTGTTATTTACGCATTACAGGGTGTTTATTTGTGTAGTGACTATGGAAAATTGTAAAGTAAAAGAAAAGAAAGATACAGTACTGCATCTAAGGAGGGAGCTATTCTCGTGACCAGTAATATGGTTATTTAACGGCTACTTGAGGATGTCCGTACTGTCCAGATGTTCTGTACAATTTGCTCTCAATCAGAAAAATGCAGGAAGCTCGGATGGCAATAAATTTTGGTTAAAAAGGAATAAGTATAAGTAACGATAGTAAAACCATAATGAAGGGTAAGTTTTTGAACAATAATAATTTGAGAGGAAGTGATTTTTTTTTCATTTAATAGTAAACTCTCTTGTTCAAATATACAGGAATATAATTACCCAATTATAAATTATGGCATGAACGTTTGAGACACATTAGTAAATTAAGTTTTTAGAGATGAAAAATAAACAAGTGGTCGAAGATCTGAGTTAAATCGATCAGGTAACATCGATAAATGATTTTTTTGAGAAGCGTGTATAAATGGTAAACAAACACGTCTACCTTTTCTTTCAAAAAGCTAAAAATCATATAAAACGACCATTATTTATTATTCATGACGTTTGCGGTCCTATCACTCCTACAACAGATGATGACAAAAAGTATTTTGTACTTTTTGGTGACAGACAACTGTGAAAATATTTAATAAAATATGGATCCGATGTGTTGTTTTCAATGTTTTGTGACTATGTTGCAAAAAGCGAAGCTCACTTAAATCTGAGTTGTTCATTTAATTGTGACAATGGAAGGGAATATTTATCTACTGAAGTGAAAGAGTTATTTGTTAAAAGGGCATTAGTTATCATTTGACAGTTTCACGTACTCCCCAGTTAAATGGTGTATCAGAGTTAATGGTAAGAACCATTACTGAAAAAGGTTGTGCACTTATATCTGGTGCTAAATTGGAAAATTATTTTTGGGGTAAGGCAGTGCTTACTGCTACGTTTCTAATAAAATTGACCCCTAGTAAGGCCTTAGAATAAATTAAAACACCATATGAATTGTGGCAGAGTAAAAAGCCGCAAATAAAATATTGAATGGTTTTCGGTTCTACTTTGATGAAAAATCCTGGAAAGCGATTCTAGTTGGGTATGAACCGAATGACTATAAACTGTGGGATGTGCAAACTGACAAGTTTAATGTAGTCAGAGATGTTATTGATTGTAGATGAAATACATTTTTTGATGTCTAGACCTACAATGAATCTTCAAGGGGTTAATTTGAAAACTCCCATATAAGCGAAGAAACTGATGCATCTGACGTTTCGTCAAAATCAGTAAGATAGTCTGACAACTCTGTAGGTAATAACCGATATAGAGAAAGAAGCCATCTAAGACGGACTCTATACCTTTATTTTTCCCTAAAAAATAATCAAGGTAAATTTCCTTTGTCTTCTGAACCGAGAAGGAGTGACAGGATCAAGAATCGTCCGCCTATTTATTATCATGACGATAGTTTATCGAATGATTATCTTATGTGCGCTCAATCTTTAGTATATATATAAAATTCCTACATCATATCACGAAATTAAATATAGATATGATAGAGTTAAGTGGGAAGAAGCTATTTGGGATGAAATTAATTCTTTGGTAATAAACAATACATGATTTTTAGTCTCAAAACCTGAAATCAAAAATATAGTAGATTGTAAATGGGTATTTGCTCTTAAAAATGATGAATTTGGAAACCCATCAATATATAAAGCTCGTCTATTATAACGAAACATTTGCTCCAGTTGCAAAAATTTCGATTTTTAGATTTTTGCCAATCAGTTTAATCTTTTATATACAGGGTGTATATGAAAAGAGGAAATCTTTATGAAAACTTGTGAAGGTGCACAAGATAAGCCAAGTATGTAAATTACATAAAGCATTATATGATTTGAAGCAGTCGGCAAGATGCTAGTTTGAAATATTTGAAAAGGCTATTAAAGAAAAGGGTTTTCGAAATTCCTCAGTGGATCATTGTATTTTTATTTTAGATTAAAAATATTTCTGAAAATATTTATGTAGTACCTACTTTAATTGGATGACCTAGTCATCGCTAGTAAAAATAATGAAACAATGACCAAATTTAAAGATTATTTAGGAAACAAATTGTCCATGGTGGATTTGAAAGACATTAAATTGTTTTGGGCATAAAAAAAAAAATTGAAAGAACAAATAATTCAATAACTTTAGATTAATGAGCATATATCAAAACAGTTTTTAAATAAGTTTAATATGAAAGATTGTAAATCTGTCAGCACTCCTCTCACAAGTAAAGTAGATTATAGAAGTTTAAAATCTGAGGAGAAATATGATACCCCTTTGTCGGAACCTAAAAGGTTAAAAAGTACAACAGTATATGTATTTAAATTATTCGATCAAAACATATCAGTAATAAATATCATTTCTCTTGAGAGCAGATATAGAAAGAAATACTAAAATTAGAATATCTTTCCACAGATAAACAGATAGCTGACGATTTTGACAAAGCCACTACCAGCAGCTAAATTTGAAGAATAGCAAGACTAATTTGTATATATAAGTAACTAAATGATCTGATTGGGTTTTTCTGGGTTTTCCCCAATCCTAGCAACAAATGTTGGGTCATTATTGTCATTACTCCCAGAAAACACAAGGAAAGCACGATTATTGAGATACTGCTATATGAAAAGTAGATTGATAAGTTTAATTTGATTTGTTCTTAGATATATAAGTTCAGATATTAATATTTGGTTCTTAAATAGATTAATTTTATTTTTGAGGAGGCGTGTTGGAATATAATGCATTTAAAATGCATAAAGGCAAAAATAACTTAATCAGTGAGAACGCTGTAGTCTGGCTTGTATTTTGTTAGGGAAAGTGTAACCAAATATATCCATAAATATGTCCGTAAGTTAAGTGTCAATAAATCAGCCATATAGGGCGGTTTTGGGATTAGACCTTTCTTTAGAATAGGATTTTATATGCAGTGTCATACTGGCGTGCTTTCCGAGTGGTCTTAGTTTAAAAGACAAATAGACGGTTTTAAAACTTGAATCTTTCTTTAATTTTCCATAGCCCATTTTCCAATAAATATATTCATTCTATTGGCTTAATTTTTTTAATATTCTAACACTCTTTTAATGGTTTTTTTACTCATAATCACCGGAACTCTTCGCGCGAAAATGACTTATTTCCTATAAAACTTAAAAATACCATCGAAATGTTTATTTAATTCGCGGTTAAAAGCGAATTACACACTCAAGGTTGCAGTAAAAAGTTCATTTAAGTCCGGCAGCAGCAGTTTTAATGACCGTAAATATTATTATTAAAATAGGGATCTCATATCATTTATATTTTTAAGGTGACGTTAAATGAAGGGACGCGATAAATGCCAGGGATGGAAAGCCAATAGTGGAACTGTCGAGTCACTTCGATTATAAAGTAATCCGGAAGAGCATTGGACTCGATACTGGAACTGATATTTGAGATTTTTTGGTCTGTGATTGGTTTGGGTTTGTTCGTATATACTCTAACCGATTTGCCCTAAATTTCGTATAAAATGTCACGTCTGTACGACCAAACACTAGCATTATAGAAAAAATCCTTTATGGCACTCTGAGATTGATGTATGTGCCAATAAAACGATTCATGTTGGCTTTGACTCGTTGGAACTTATATTCGTTGGGAAACAAGACCTCAATAAAGTCCTTCCACAAGGATGACGTTCTCCAGATGAAAGACCTCTTACACAATGTCTTACACAATGAAATTCAAGGAGTACTAAGCTTAGATTGGCGTGCAATATCAGTCAGACATTTGGCATGGAAACATCTGTAACAGAGAATCACTAACCTTGATACGATGTTCTAGGCCAGGTATCGGCAACCTGAGGTTCGCGAGCCCCATGCGGCTCTTTCAATGGCAAGTTGTGTCTCTTTCGATATCAAATTGCGGCCTCTACTGGCTCTTTAAAAACTGAGAAATTGTGTAAATTATAACTTTTGGCTCTTCCATCTCAAAAGGTTGCCGACCCATATTCTAGGCTATTGAGGTTCTTGGTCAGCTCACGGTATCCAATTAGACGCATGGCTCTTCTTTCGATGGAATCCAGTAGCCGAAGAGTATGCTTGGGTGCGGAGCTCCAGACATAAGAGCTGTATTTTAGTGATGGTCGAATGTGCTGTTTGTAGAGTGTCAAAAGTTGTTAAGGTTTATACAAAATTTTGGTCCGGTAGTGGAGACCGAGGAGATTTGTGAGAGAGTAGAGTTGTGACAAAGACGATTTCTCGGAATCTATGGCCGTTAGCGAGCTAACAACAGCGCACGATTATTTGTTTATAGACGCGCTGCTTGACACAGTACGCGCCAATGGCTCACGACAAGCGGTTACGTGATTACGACGTCTGCATGAAAAAACAACCGAAAAGTAAATTTTTTATAAAATTTTTGACTATATTTATATCATGATATATTACATTCATGTGGTTATGCTATTTTTACTTATATTGAGTTAATTTGGTGTTTCAAAGCGTGGCATTGTCTTGCCGTGTTTGCATCTTGTTTTGAAATTATGAATTATTATTCTAATCAGATCGCGATCTTTGGCACCTAGGAGAGTTGTGACATGGATGTTGTGACAGGGTGTCACAACTCTCCTATTAAAGGTTATTTTCTGGTTAGCTTATTTTACACGCTTCTTGCAATGTTTTTTCTGTTAATTTCTGTTCCTGTTCGTTTGCTTTGGTCAATTCTTACAATCTAAGTTTGATATAACGATGCCATAGCTACTTATAAAATATTTACTGTTATGTTAATGTTTCATGTTATTGTAGTTCCTACAATTATGCCTAATGATAATTAAAGTAATTTTATGCAAAAAAGCGTGTGTTTTGTTTATAATTCATATAAAAGTAATTTTATCTATTAAAATTAGTCTAGTTACATAGCTGTCACAGCTTACCTTGGAACCTGTGACAATTTACCTCGATATTAGGATAGTTGTGACAAAGGGAGTAGTTTCAGTTCTCGTAAATTTTGTCAAAAATCTTTTATTGACTTCGATGACTGTTTTTAAAAGAGCAAGGATTGAGTCACATTGCGGCATACAATTCGTAATGGTGTTATGTTTGTTTACTGAGATATGCTCTATTAAGTAAAAAAATTGTCACAACCCTCCTCGGTCTCCCCTAAAGTACTCCGAGTTTCAGGGCAGCAGCGATGGCGAGAGTTTGCTTGTTATGACAAGGTCCGTTTAGTCTAATTATTTTAAAGAAATGCGTTTCTACATGTGAAAAAATTGTGTGTAATAACTTTCTTTAAAAAATTTAAATAACACGGATGCACGAAAAATATATGTGTATCTTCAAAGAACTTTTTAATGAGGTATTGTTCCTGATTTTTGTACTTTAGTAGTTATAGTAGATCCCTTCTACGCAATAAATTTAGTAGATCTCTAATCATCAATCCTTATATTAGAAATTTAAAAACAAGTGTTTTTACAACAAATTATTGTTTTGACACATACTGCTAAATTAGAACTAATGTGGGAAACATTCTCGTTTCACGAATTGCCTTTAAATTAAATTATGTTTAATATGAGACACGAGCGTACAAAAGTGGTTTTTATCGAACAACGAGGTAGATTATTTTCGACCCAATAGAATTAATAATAATAATAATTGATTCTACGTATTTTGAAAAGAAACTACTAAAACTAAGTGTAGATTCATGAATTTGGTATTTTTTTTTATGATCAAACACAAGCACTATAGGAAAAGTCCTTTAGGACACTCTGGGAGTGGTGCGTGTACGCAAAAAGCGATTCCAATTAGTTTTGAATCGTTGGAGGTTACATTCGTTGGGGAAAACGACCTCGGGAAGGTCGTTTCATAAGCATGAAGTCCTCCAGATGAAAGAATTCTTAAATAATGAAGTTCGAGGAGTACTAAGCTTAACCATGTATGGACGGGCGGCAGTGGTTCGTCTTATATCGCTGATATTCGCCGCTGTGGGTGGAATTAAGAGGGCAAAGTCAGCCGAGCACTTTGCATCAAAATATCTGTAAAAGAGAGTCATATCCCCAACCAGTTTTCGATGTTCTAGGCTGTCGAGGTTCTTCATCAGCTCGTGGTCTCCAATCAGACGAATGGCCCTCCTTTCGATGGAATCCAGTAGCTGAAGAGTATGTTTGTGTGCAGAGCTCCAGACATGTGAGCAGTACTCTAGTCATGGTCGAATCTGGGCTTTGTATAGTGTACAAAAGTTGTTGACGTGTGTACAACTTTCTAGTTCGGAAGAGTACACCAAGTTTCTGAGAAGCTATCTTGGTGATTGCCACAACGTGGTTATGCCAAGACATATTTCCTCCCAGATTGACGCCCAGCCCAGCAAATTAATAGATGAAGCCAGTGGGATTGCGTGTCCGTCCATGAGTATATCCGGTTCTGTAATGTTAACTTTTTATAGAAAACTGATGTCTGGGTTTCTTTAGCGTTAAATTCGACTCGGTTACTGTCACTCCAAGCCAAAATTTCTTCCAGGTCATTGTTGAGACGTGATACTTCATGCTGTCTGCGATGATGAGCGTCGGCAACCGATGTTTGTGCATTCAAAGAGAAAGATGAGATACGTGTGCTATCGTCAGCAAAACTAAATATCGGATTTTTCATTTTCACTAAAAGGTCGTTAATGTAGAGTAAGAAGATTGTGGGTGACAATATGGACCTGGGTGACAATTTGGTGTCTGAGAGAAATCCGTCAATCGTTACTCACAGAGAGCGGTCCTTAAAGAAACTAGACAACCTTGCACATAATCGACTGGGCATACCATAGGATCGCAGTTTACTTAGAAGTCCCTCATGATCGAATTCCAATACAGGTAAAATCCAGTCTTAATACCACATATTATTTTGTGCCAGCATAAAGAGGCCGAGACGCTACATCGCAAAATAATTAGACCGATGCCGCCCTGGTAGTGTCGGACTGTAGAGCAGCCGGCGCTGGCAAAAAATAATATTTAAAACAAATAAGATAGAATTTTATTTCAATTGGAACTCGATCAGAGAATACAATATCAACTATATAGAACAATGATATATCATACAACTAACCGCCAAAAAGGATTGTTAGCAAAGTTTTGTAAAATTCGGTCAATAAATGCCATTTTTCGACATTTTGTGGATCAAATGTCAAATTTAAAAGTTAACAAAAGCCGCAGCAGAGTCCCATTGAATTATGTCATCTTTGGTCTTTACTAAAGCAAAATCGTATATGGTTCCCACTTTAATGGTGAAACTGTAGAAGCTCTAGCGATGCCATTGCCTGTTATTTTATTAGTTTCTCCCTCTTGAATAAATTACAAATTTCAGTTTATTAAAATCATTTAATACCGGCGAAATTAATGAAGCGTCAGTTATATCCACGCGTTTTAAGCGAAATTAGTCGACTGCCATTATCTTCAAAATTAAAATTGATGAGTAGAGAATACAACCGGAACCTAATTAAGTGTAATCCCAATCGGGCTTTTACGTCTGCATTAATTGGACATGCCGGACAAACAAGGGCCTAACACAATTACGGCCCTCTGTCGAGACCGATCGGTTCTGTTTTAGGTACAGTGTTAATTATTACTGCAATATAAACGCCGCATTAGATATATTTTCATGAGTATAGGATACAACACTTATGCGATCGATGCTGTTACCTACAGGTCGACAACTTTATCTGTAACTACTAAAGGAATGCGGACAAGAAAATTTCTGGGGTTAACAATGTTGTCACATATATTAATTTTAAATTTAATAACATGTTACCAAGTAAACCCTAGAATTAAATTTGCCCATTTAAAGTAAATTGTCATAAATATATAAGAAACTAACATTCTATTATAGTTTCAATGTTATTAAAACTTTCTTTTCATACTATTTATTTTAATATTTAAATGCAAAATAAAATATTTTTTTATTAAAGTACTTATAATCTAAAAATAGGGCAACATGGTGCAATATCAACGGTAACCATGGGTAACCGGTGGCTAGAGCTAATTTGATAGGTTATATCCCAGACAGAGGATGACGACACGCGTCTTGTGACACGCCTATTGTGCCAGTGTGCTTGTTCGGCGATGTCCGATATGCTTCATCTAGTTGCGTAGTGATAGGGTTTGTTTTCAAACTGTGATAATGAATTAATATACCCTGGTAAAACCCTTCATAGTCAAACCCGTTAAGTGATGGTTAATGTGTATAGGGTGTGTGAAGAGGAATCACAAATTAATACAATTAAATTGCCACTTAAGCGAAAGCTAGAAAGGGTCGCAATGTATACGAGAGTAAGCGTGGGTGCAGTCAAAAACATTCACAAAGAAGATACTGAAAGGAAAGAAAATAACCCGGATCAATTGTTGTCATCTCCTGTCAGAAAATGGCCCGTCTCTCTGCTGTCGAAAAAATCGAAGGCTTCGACTTTGGCATTGTTAGTTGAACAATACAAACGTTTTATTTGGAACTAAAAGTGGTTCCAACATTAAAAAAGTTGCTACAACAGCTGAGAAGTGACATAAACTGTTGAAATCAAAATGAATTTTATTGGCGAAAATAAGGGAAAAATATTAATGGAAAGGCCTAATATATTGCACTAATTTATTTATGCCATGAAAAAATATATATTATTACATTATTAAGATAATTATAGCACGCCCATGACTCGGCCATGTTTTAAAAGATATTGCTTTCCCCTTACCGATACCGCGTAGCTATAGACTCGCTTGTCGAGCTGTATGTTACATTTTTATTTGGCCATCGCGAAATCAAGGGATCGTGCCTAAATAGTCTTGTCAATAGGTGATTAAATGGTGTGGGGTGGAACAAACCCGAACAAACCCATTACTACCAAACGGGCAACCTTACATATTTTTTTAAGTCGATTTATTTTTTAAATATTTCAAGTATTCAGGAGAGTTTTTTTTGTCATCCGGAGTGACTACAAGTGGCGTAGCCACACGGCGGCGAAGGAGGGGCGGTCGCCCCTCCAACCCCCTTTATCTGGCGCCCATTCGCTTCGTAAATACCTAACAAAATGGACATACTAACAAAAAAATCAAATCACAAAGCCTATAAATGCCGGAGTCACCAAAATAATATTTTTTTAAATAATAACCTTAAAACCCTATAGCTTGGAATAGTTTTTTTATTAACTAGATTGAAATTCTGCAAAAACAATTGTGTTTCGTACCCGATTGTAACCATTTCTGCAGATTTCTAATCTATAATAAAAAATATTTCAAGCTATATGGTGAAAAATAACAATTTAAATCTCGCTAAACAATAACATAACCTCAATCTTGTTCAGATAGTGATTAAAAATCTACCTTAAACACTTACCTCAATCTGTTGTTGAAAATGCATCAATAATAACACCTAAAATATAAATAATATCAAGAAGTTGCTTATTTATCGCTAATAAGCGTACACCGATGCTAGAAAAAATCTCTTATGAGAAATTCAATGCAATCTTGTGTCTTACCAAAACTTTCTAATTTTAACTAAAAATGTTTGGAAAAATATTTATCTTCGCGTGTCGTTAATATATCGTCACTATGGTTTATAAAATATTTCGAAACAAACACGTCGTTAAGCGTTTCTAGTAACTGGATTGGATGTGTCGCAAAAGTTTCGTAACACATGTGTCTCGACACAACTTTATAATTTTAATCGAAAATGTTTCGAAACGTTTCTCAGCAAAGAATGTGTGTCCAATTTGTGTCTACAAGTGCTTCTTGGGTAGGGGATTAAATCACGAAGGCTTCTTTAAAATCGTCCCATTCGCAATAAAATTGACATCTTTAGATTTTTAATATTATTTACTTGAAGCCAGAAATAATTCACAAGTAATGTAGCAACACATTGTTTATTGAGAAAACTGATACGATTGTAGAAAAAATATTGTATGCGACTATTGCATTAAGTTACTTTTTTCCCCTACGGGATTGCGAAACTCGCCTTCGGCTCATGCGCTCAAATTTCCCGTTCGTGACAAAAGTAATACTTTATTCATTTGTTATATAAATAAGAAACATTGGAACTAAATGTTTTAATATTTTGACGAGATATATTAATTTATTCATGTATCATATTTAGTGCTTAGAGTTCCTCACAAAACATACTGAAAAACAGCTATATTAAAATGTTAAGATTTACAATTTTTTTAAAAGTAATGTGACACGAATATAAGAAAACTTTATCCACGAGGAAACATTGGCAAATAGAAAATAATCGAACTGCTTGCTAGCGAGTAAATACTTTGCAGCAAATGTGAAACAATAAACAGTGACCAAATACGTGAACTAACAAATAAAATGCTGCTAAGTAAACTTAATTTAGTCCTGCAATTCATGCCGACACCGAAAGCGAAAGAAATTTTCTTTTTAAAACGTATGTTTGCTGTGCAAATAAAAATGTTGAATAACAAAACATTAACTTTATATATTAACCTTTATTGTAGATGTAGAGTAGAATAGTGCAGATTTTTATGCATTTGCTTAAAATAGATACTTACAATTTAAATAACATCTAAATTAATTAATATTAACTTTTTATTACTAATAATACTGAAGTTAAAGCCGAAACTAAAATAAACTGCTATTCTCTGTTTCGAAGATAAGCCAGCCCAGCCTGGTGAGACTGCTTATGGGGGGGATCGAAACACGTAAGAAGGCCATGCAAGTGATGCTAAGCCTACTCTGCTCCATGCACACAAGTAAACTACGTTAATCTTTATATATTAGTATGCATTAAGTGTCAATATCAGACTTACGTAGGTTTGACGTTTGTTCCTGAAGTTTCTTCGCCTACTATTCAATGTTATATGATATTTAAATTTAAGATTCAAAATAAAATACAAAGCCTACTTTTATACGTGACCATAATCTTCTTTGACAAGCCCTTGTAATCCCTTGAAACTGGAGAATATATATTAGACCTCAGCGGAAGATTTCAGAGATATGGCAGGACTCCATTTAACGAACTTTCTTTTGTTTTAGGTATGTAACATGGTAGAGACACTTTTAGGAACTACACAATGAAATGTCGCAGTATTGGTAAGATAGCTATTTACCCTAAATTATTATTTTATTAATTTTGTACCTAAAATGGACGTAATTAAACCCTAGCTGTACTGAGTTTTGTGGTTATTAGGTTCTAAAATTTAGGTTAGAATGATTAGGGTGTCCGTAAGTAGTCACTCTGGGTGACACCCGTTTCAATTATTTACTAGGGGCAAAAAATGTACAGTACATTTTCGATATTTTTATAGGGTATCTCCGTAATTGTTAGTACTATCAAAATAGTGCTATCAAAAAAGTTATGAAGGTGTCATGTGCTCTTTTTGGGTCCAACTTAAAATGGTAAAATCAAAATTTGAAAATTTTCGCTCGCTTAAGAGATACGGGGGAAAATCAAAAAATTGACAATTTCAAAATTACCCTATATTTTCTTAGTTAAAAGATATACAGAAAAATGTTATATACAGAAGTTTCTTTATATTGATTGTTGAATAATCTGACGTTTTCAGAATTAGTATACGGGATCAGGGTAAGAAAGTTATCGGACATAACCTAATTTTTTTTAAATGGAAGAACCTGTATATTTTATTCTAAGACGATACTATTTTAAAAAATTCTCCTTTCAAATATATAACACACCATGGATGCTATTGGTTTCCTAGGCGATTTATTTAAACTTTATTACTTTGAAACGAAATAAAATATTCAGATTAAGGTAAAAAAAACGGGAATCATCGTAGATGTTCGGAATATGTCTTTAAATTGTTATCGTCTTTCCGGATAGCGAGCAAAATATACATTCTGCGCCATTTCTTCGTTTTTTCCATTTTGAATATAAACTGATATCATATCAAAATTTTCAAACTGTTGATAGACCATTTTCACAAATGAATCTGTAAAAATGAAATTGACGTCAAATGTTAATAGTCAACATAGTTGTTTCTAGGATATTAGCTTTTGCTACATGGTCTACTGTGGTTTAAAGTATTAAAGTTTAATAAATCGCCTGGTGATTTTTTGATTTTTTATATTTATGTTTTATTGGCGTCCCCCTTCCCAATAAACTTGACTCCGATTTTTAATATTAGTTACTGGAAGCGAAATATTAAGGGTAGGAAGCTTTCAAAGGCCAATAATTTCTAACTTAAAACATCATCAAGGGGAAGTTTCCTTACTCAGTGGGTTAGAAACTATTACGAAAACTTAAGGGCTAAATTACAATAGTACGGCTTCCCGGTTTAACATAGCGAACCTATAAATCCCTTTCATTGCAGAGTCTATAACGGAAATTAACATATCGATAAAAAGGTTTCTCATAAGAGGGATCGTTAAAAAAGCTGAGCAATATTTTTTATTTTTCAGCATAATCAGTTATTTTTCTATTAAGTGTTTTTAACGGGACATGAGAGCGATAACCTTTAAAAAAACAACATATTTTGTGCAATTACAGTGTGTCCAAGTATTAGTGAACCTATAGGTGTAAATAACAAAAAAATTCGAATTGAAATTTGATCATTTGATTGATTTTTATGAAATCAAGCCCGCCCACCTTGACCAGATTTCTTGTTTCAACTATAATTTTAGGATTCCATTGAAAATATGTCGAAATAGTTAATCCGACTACAAACGATAAAGTATTTCAAAAACATGCTTGCTTGCTCTTTTAGAAAATATCTAAAAACTTGTTTTGAAATAATTTTTCTTAAAATAATTTTTTAAAAAATTATTATACAGGGTGTTATGGAAATGACTTATTACATTTTATATTTATACCGGCACATCGTGAGATGAAAATAAATTGAAGAAAAATAACCATAAATGGCTCTTTGAATTATTGTTTTTTTTTTTGGACACACGATGAGAAATCTGCTTACAGACACCTGACCCTCGCGGGGGTCAGGTAGTGTCAGGTTAGCAACATTGCGGGGAAAGACCAGACCAATGTCAACTTACAGAGTGTAAGTTTCGCCTACGAGGTAGACGAGCCGACTGATTAAAACTCACCGTCTGAGTTAGGTATCATACCTATAACTCGATTTCGCTATATGACTGGTTAACTGCATATTCTGATTTTGATTTAGCTACGCTATACATTTATGTTGGGTGCCAGCTCTAGAGATTTTTTCACTCGAAGTTAATCGAGTGAACAAATTTCGAGAGCTCCGAACGTATAAGGTAGTGGGTAGTAGGGTAGGCGTAGTCGTCATATTACACCTGGTTTTTGCAGGTTGTGCAAAGCAAGGCAATCTTTATTGTTTTTTGTGTTTTGATTGTTTTGGACTCAGACGCGGTTGCGCGTGAGCCAGTCTTTCGGTAGTTTGCATGTAGCGTTAGGTCGTGAATGTATGTGTACGAAATATACACTTTATATGAAATATCAAAATTTACGTGGCCGCTACTGAGGACGTTCGCAATCAATAGTTTTTAGAGGTGGTGTTGTCATATTGTAATTTTGCATTGAATTGTAAACGCACGTGTTCAATTTTTGACAACAAGACGTCTTTGATCCGCGTTATCACTTCTTTTTCAAACTTTTAAAAATGTTTTTTTAAATTTTTAGGTACATACGGCGCGGAACGGCGCGACGGTGTGTGGGTAAAATGGATTTTTACCTTAGTATTTAGATATTCGATTAAAAAAAAAAGTATGTGGACTTTCTCTAGGACGCCCTAGGAGTCACCAATTTAAATATAATACTTCATTTCCTAACAGCCTGTATACTTAAATTAAACTTTATCGGCATAGACCAAATAACACTTATTTAAATAAACTGCGGTTATATTTAAACTAAATTGGCAAGAAAATATTTGTTCTTGAAACAAGAAATTATTTTTTCCGCGTAGTTTAATTTGAAACTAGAAAGTGTTTTGTCGAAATTGGAAACTTGAAATAGAAAACTTTAACTGTATATCTAACGCAGCAGTCGGGGACAGCTCTCTTACCCTAAATCACTCCCTTTCCTGCAAAATATATCGCTATCTGCAATGGATTTCTGCATTTAATAGCTTCTGGAACTCCGCCCTTCCGGAGTGTATACATGTGTTTATAATTAAGAGTTATTTATTGCTCTGGTGGTGTGCCCTTTTATCATTTAGGATCAGATATTTTAACTGAAATACGAAAAAACGACATATTGGTTTGGGCGAGCAAAGAGGAATACTAGGGTGTCTCTATCAAAACTATTTGTTTCTGGAAAATATAATTTTTTTAACTTTCGTAAGAATTAATTAATTTTCGCTTTTTCTGTATAGAGTCCATGGGTCGGTAAGTAACATTTTGGTACAATGGTATAAAGAATGAATTTAAACGATGTATTGTATAAATAAATAGATCTACGTTGGTAGGATCGACAATCAGTCAATCAATTAATGGCATTCTTCGACATTTGCTCTCATGTCTGGAGCTCTGCACCCATACATACTTTTCGGCTACTGGATTCCATCGAAAGGAGGGCCATTCGTCTGATCGGAGACCACGAACTGACGCAAGAACCTCGACAGCCTAGAACATCGAAGACAGGTTGGGGATTTGACTCTTTTTTACAGATATTTTGATGGAAAGTGCTCGGTTGACCTTGCCCTCTTAATTCCGCCCAGAGCGGTGAATAGCAGAAATACACGACGAACCACTACCACCAATCTATATGTGGTTAAGCTTAGTACTCCTCGAACTTCATTATTTAAGAATTCTCTCATCCTTATGGAACAACCTTCCCGAGATCGTTTTTGCTAACGAATATAACCTCCAACGATTCAAAACCAACGTGAATCGCTTTTTGCACACACGCACCACCCAGAGTGCCTTAAAGGATTTTTCCTATAGTGCTTGTGTTTGATCATAAACAAAAAATTGTGAAGAAAATATGAAATTTGACAGTGTTGTGCCGCATGGTCCCATTTAATTATGTCACTTTGGTCTTTATTGAAGCAAAATCCTTAAAGTAAATTTAAATTTTACCTAAATCAAAAAATACATTTTTTTTCCAATATGGTTCCAACTTTAACGGCTGGTATTTACATAATATGTAATATAACAACATGTTCTGTTTATTCTAATAATTAGATTAGTTCCTGTTAATTTGAATCCCACCAGATAGTATATCTGACAAAGTAGCTTCCAGCTAAGGGATCTAAGGTGTAATATCAGGCACGTTTTCTGCTAGCGAGCGCTGCGGTTAAATCTGACAGCAGTAAAGCTCGTATATTACAGCCGGCGAACCCCTGATATAGTCGAAATTTTGGTTTAATTTGAATTTTATCAGTACGACTTGTCTCTTGAGGCATTTAACCGAGTTAATTTTGTGATATTGCAAATAGTGTTATGACTGGGGGGAAGTCGGTTATCGGTTAGATACATTGGAAGGAATCGAATGTAATGCGTAAAAAAATTTCAAATAAATTCGTAAGAAGCTTTGAATGAGGATTGTTGTCAAAATAAAGCCGCAAAGGAAGCGATAGCAAGGCTGGTCCAAGATCTCTTGAAAACTCACGTGCATAAAAAAGCACTATTTTAGTTTATTTTACACCATTTCACAGTTACAATAAACTATTTAAAAAATGGGCTTGTTCGGGTTTGTTCGGACACACTACAGCTATTCAGAATAAATTGTTTGATGACCAAACACTGACCTTATAGAAATAATCCTTTGAGGCACTCGGGGAGTAATGCATGTGAGTCATTCACGTTGGTTTTAAACCTTTGAAGGTTATAATCCCTGTTAGACGCGACCTGAGAAAGGTCGTTCCACAAATATCACGTCCTCCAGATTCTGACATGGTCGAGGTTCTTGTTCAGCTCGTGGTCTCCGATCATACGAATGACTCTCTTTTTGATGGCATCCAGTAGCCGAAGCCTATGCTTTAATGCAGAGTTCCAGATATGAAAGCAATATTCTAGTGACAGTCGAATCTGCACTTCGTAGAGTGTCAAAAGTTGTTGAGGTGTATACAACTTTTTGGTCCCGAAAAGTACACCTAGTTTCTGCGAAGCTATCTTAGCGATTGCCACAACGTGGTTATGCCAGGTTAGATTGACGCCCAGCAAATTAAATGACGAAGCCAGTGGAATTGCATGTCCTGCCATGACTAAAACCGGTTCCCATATGCATTCGAAGTCGCAATTTACTTAAGTTGCTCTACAAATCCGGAATAGTACACCCTAGTAATAACAGTAGTAGATAAAAAGAAAGCCTATAGATAGAACATCTTAATAATTAAATAGGTATTATGTATTTTTTAATAAATTTTGAAATATTACCGAAAAGGTGACTTGCCCTATATAATAAATTAATAATATTGTTACTAGCAGCAGTAGATGCAGACGCTTGTATTAATGTATTTTCGAGGTTGGTAGATGACGATGCCCTGCTACAACTCAAATTATCATTAGTTGATAAAACTGGCCATTTTCCCCTCTCATCTTTGATCATGGTGATTTTCATCGCGGCTTAGTACAACTAAAGTGGAAATGTAGCTTAATAGAACTGGAGTGATCAGTTATTTTTATAAGTTGCTCTTCTATGAGCTAGACTTGAAACTACCGAAGCTTATAGGGTGTGTTTGGTAATTTCTTGGTTGATTGTAATGCTATTTGTTGTAACTGCAAAACTAAACTGACAAATTATTATAAAACATAAATTATAATGACGGTTGTAAGTTAAGTTTTTAAAATCACTTAGAGGAAAGTGTAATGGAATTCCCGTGATTAAATCCGAAGAGAAAATATTCAATTTATTTTCGCTTAATTCCATAATTAAAAATAAGCGATGCCTCGATAATTTTAGTAAGCTGATATGAGCTGCATGTACGTAGGGAGCTGAAGCTAATTGTTATCAATTTATTAGGATACCGTACACCTACTATTTATTTGGCATTTCGTATAATTTACTGTTTATTAATTTATCCTCGAGAAATTTAGGTTAAGAGGCTATTAGCAGAACTGTATTTCAGCATGATATTATTGGCGTCAGCTAATATGGAATATTATGTTACAAAATACTGAGTTATTATTGAGTATGTGGTTCTATCCTAAGAAGCTTATGCCTAGACAGCAGTAAATCATCGCTGAAACCTGAAGCTTTGGTTCAGCTTCTAGAAAACAAGTATTTTTTTGATATAACATTATAAGCAGCTTCATCGGATTAAGAGGTTGTATACACCTCGACAACTTTTGACACACTACAAAGCCCATATTTATCCATTATTAGAACACTTATCTCATGTATGGAGCTCTGCACCTAAGCATACTCTTCTGCTAATAGATTCATCCACATATATTTATAGATATTTTTACATTCTACCTAGACAGTGGCGGCTCGAGACCTATGATAGAGGGGGTTCACAAGTATCGTTAAATTATTTTTAAATTTTATTTTTGTGTAACGACCAAACAATTACTTTCTAGGCGTTTTAAACATAGAAAGAAAAAAAGTAATAAGAAAATGCGTTAGGTAAAACATATTTTTAACTATTTTCTAATTTTACAAAAGGAAATACCACTTTTTGGAAAATAAGAAAGGTTAACTCAGTATGGTTTAAACGTAAAGTCCATTCTTCGGTTCTTAATTGGAGAAAATTGATCAATAACAGCCTCATTAAGTTTGGAATACCCTCTATAAATTTCATTTCATATATTTCATTTTTAAACTTTCTAATAAAGTCCCTAGATTTACCCTTTGTGGTCTGCGTTAAATTAATTTCGGGTTTGTTCACTTCAATTTTTTTCTCCAAACTCAAAGAGCTAAAGTTATTTTTTAGACAGTCCACTGTGAAAGTATTCATTTTAAGTTAATAAATATATAAAATATTAAATTATTAAAACATACAAGCTCGAATTTCTAAATACATGCACGAACAGACAACAGAGCAGCGCACACTAAAATTGTGCGCCTTTTCCAGGTTAAATCGCCATAGCCCCCCTATCCCCCGCTGTCCCCCCCCACCTGTTACTACAGAGAAACTGCATTATGCCCTGTCCACTTATTCGCATATGCGAGGATATCGCGTCATTATCCTTGCCGGATGAATCGAGAGCTTATAATATACAGTGTGGTTTGACAGTACGATACAATTAGGGTGGTCGGACTTTATACGATAAATAATATTCAATGAACATAAATTAATATTTTTTTATTCGTTTTGGGGGTGCACGTGCGCATGTACTCCTGTGAAAGAACCGCCACTGCACCTAGAGCGACGAATAACACAACAATCCACTGCCGCCCACCAACGACAGTAACGACCTTACTGATATCATGCTTGCCAATCATGCTTGCCAACGAATATGACCTCCAACAATTCAAATTACATAAATTTCATCCATTCAAAATGAAAATATTGCAAGAGTTAACCGAAGATGATTTCGATAGGCGAGTTGAGTTTTGTGAACAAATGACTGCAGCGATTAATGATAATACCATTCATGTAAAAAATATCTGCTTCAGTGATGAATGCACATTTTATCTAAATGGATTTGTTAATAAGCATAACTGCAGGTATTGGAGCAATGAAAATCCTCATGCTTTTGTAGAAGGTCATACTCAGTACCCTCAAAAAATTAATGTATGGGCAGGCATTTTAGGAAACAAAGTGATTGGGCCATTGTTTATTAATGGGAATTTAAATGGAGGCATTTATGTAGATATGTTGGAAAATACCATCAATCCGCTTATCACTGAAACCATTGAAAACCAAATCAAAGACGATGGAAACCCTATACTTGATGAGGCTGAAATATATTTCCAGCAAGACGGCGCTCCTCCTCACTATGTTTTTCCGGTTCGGCAATGGCTAGACGACGAGTTTCCAGATAAATGGATAGGGCGAAGAGGGCCTATAGAATGGCCTGCTAGATCTCCTGACTTGACGCCATTAGACTTTTTTCTATGGGGCCATTTGAAAACTATTGTGTTCACTCCCCAACCTAACAGTTTGGATGAACTTCATCAACGCATCACCGAAAGCTGCCACGATCTCCCACAACATGTTTTTGAAAATGTCCGTCAGGAATTTGAAAATCGCGTATATCATTATTTTGCCAATAACGGGCAACATTTTGAACACTTATTGAAATAAAAAGTGATATTTTCGTGTGCTTTTTTTTCTATCTGAACAAATTAAGATAAATAAAGATTTTTCTAATTTTCTCGAAACCGAATCGACCGATTTAAAAAAATCAAACGTCAAAATAAAGCACTTTGAAAGACCTTTCAGACAAGCTATTACTTGCAACCCCTTGTCATTTAAAATTTTTAAGGGATGACCCCGGGGGCCAGAGGGTAAAAGGGGTGAAGTAGTTTTTGGTTAAAAAGTTGTCCCCTTTGGCAAATCTTTTGACGTGTCTCGGCGTTTTTTCTTTTAATCAGTGGTTTGTTCGTGGTGGGAAGTTTTCAAATGAACACCCTGTATACTTACCATAATTGAAAATGGAGCTTATTATGACTGTATAAAGTTTTTTAATTATCTGCCAGCGCAAATAAAAATGGATGACAATATTAAGTGTATAAAGAGAAATTTTTTTAATATGTTAGTAGATATAGAACCATACAATCTAACCGAACATTTGGAAGGTGTTAAAAGTTTTTAGATTTATGACCTTGTATGATTTGAGTAATATCACAACTTCCTCTTTCTAACTACACAGAAATGAAACCGGACGACACCATGTCGTGTGCAGCCTCCCTTAATAATACGACAAGCTTCCGGGACAAGCGACGCCACCGCTTTACAGCCGGTGGATAATGAAGAAAATTAAATTTGCTGCCATTTTGGGTAAATTAATTGGCTGGACCATTATCATTTCTGGATCGTTTTCACCGGTGTTAAGTGCAAGGATTGTAACCGCCAGCCGTAATAAAAGTTTAATATAAGTACGCTAACGCAGTGACATTTTATGCGAGAAAAGAACAGTTATATTTTGTTATCGTAAACGGAATGTCCCATTTATTTTAGTGGATTACAATTGGGAAATGTGGCAACAGCGCCGATATCATTGTTCAATTCCTCAGTCTAGAAACCCCTAAATGTGGAATGCTGTAAGTGCAGCTTTAGCAAGATATTTAGGCGTCCCGGTTCTTTTTTATTAACCCGGTGTAATATAAATAAAGATTTTTTGATCTATCCAAGACTTTTCCATGTTATACCGAATGACACAAAGTATCGGGCAATTTAATTGAGAAATGTTTGTTTGGTGATAAATAATAAATAAAAACTAGGTGTGTCACGCATTGATTGTTTATGAAAGGATTTTTCGTCAATATGACGATATGAAGAAATGGCAATTTCTTTGTTAGCTAAAATATCATGGCGATACTCTTGGGCCAGTAACTAACCCATCTCTCATTGGTTTAATTTAAAAAATGAATTAAATTACGTTTTTATGTAAGATATGTATAAATTCAAATATTAGGAAATTTACACGAATTTAGATTTTATGCACTACCCATATCAGGACATAAAATGCCCTGCGATAAACTCTAGAATCTATTTTCTATCAATTAAAAATAGTATATTACGTACCGAGGTGGAAAGTGTTTCATTCCTGCCGAGAGAGTCGTAATGAAACTTTTCACCGAGGTTTGTATACTATTTTATTTACAATCACATCTAACATCCACTTCTTATTATTTTGAATTAAAATTATTAATAGAAGAGAAATGTCATTTTGAATTTTCCATTGAATAATTAGACAGAAATTTCAAATAACCGCAGGTGGTAAAATAACGTAGGTAATAATCCGCACCAAGATGGCAAATATCATTTTTTGAATATGGTTTCCATATCACCAAACAATATATTATTTTAAGAACAAAAAAATGATCAGATGAGGAATTTGATTTTGCTGCTACTCCACAAGAAATTCGAGAAGCAGCAAAAATAGCAAAAGATCTTCTGCCAACTAAAAGCCGCCCGAGATATGACAATGCCTATAACTGTTTCAAAGAATGGTTTACGGGAAACAAAGTTCGAAATCGTGATTCTGAGTCGGCGCTACTAGCTTATTTCAGTGAAAATGCCAAGACAAAGAAGATATCAACGATTTGGTCACAATATTCAATGCTGAGGACCACTCTATCAATTAAGGAAAAATTAGACATATCTAAACACACAAAGCCATTAGCATAGAAAGTGAGTACTTTCCACCCGGGAGGAAAGTAAAGGTAAAAAAACATCAACTTTCCGCCTTTCAAAGATAGATGAAATGTCATTATTACATGCGTGTTTATAAATAAAATATATATCAAAATTGGTTCGTTATTACCGAAATAACAGCTTAATAATTAAGACGTGAATTTTTGAAGATTCGATAATTAATTGGTGTAGTGGATAATCTATTTCTAATTTTATTACCGACCAATAAAAGCCTGTGTCTCTGTAAATCAACAAACACAACTAGGCCATTCGATGTTAAAACAAAGTGGAATAAAGTACTCGACATGCAACACAAACAAAATATGCAAATGGCAATTCGCAGGTTGATTTTAATGCCCTTTTACAAACTCCGGCTACGAATGCATACTAATTATTCGACAGACCTGCTGGACTTTACAAGGGCAGTCTGCTTTATGACGTTTTCAAAATTTTATGAGCGTAGGTGCTTTAATAGGTTAAAATTAGTGATGTCGTCGGAACCAGATGTGGATCCGGTATTATACAGTGTGTACATAAAGTAAGGAACAAATTCATTACCTAGGAATCTAAAAATATTTCGGAAAAATCCTCGGACACGTGTATAATAATTTTTAATGGCGCATTTTTCCCATACAAACTTAATATACAAGGTGGCTCATGTAGTAGATATCACATTATCGACGATTTTTTTAAATGGGAACCCCTATATTTTAGTTCAGATCTGTAATCTCCAAGAACAGCTGATTTCAAAAACATCACACACTTAGGGCCTAAAATTCATAGTTTCGTTACTACAGGGTAAAACAAATAATTTTATTTAAGATATTTTTTTTGGCTTGGGAGGCATCAATTAATTACGTAAGGCGTTTTTAGCGATTTTTCAACCCCCCTTCCCCCAATAAAAGATTTCGTGATGGCTCAATCCCTTCCGCCATCACCCAATTTTACCTGAAAGCCTTACGTAATTAATGGACGCACCATCATTTGCTGTTACTTATGTTTTTTCTCAAGTAGGCTTATTTGCTGTTATGTAACTATGGTATTTAGATAATGTCATTGTCATTACATTGTATTTTTCTAGTAAGTTTATCAGAAGTAATAAATTTTATTTTAAAACATATTGAGTTACTATGCGTTTATCTTTAACACAAAGAATAGAAATTCTTATGATGATTGGATATGGTGATAGGATCCGTACTCAACAAGAAGTTTGCATTTTGTTTAACACTAAGTATCCAGCAAGACCAATTACTAGATCAACTGTGAGTAAACTTGAAATAAAATTTCGGGAAACGGGTTCAGCGGAAGATATTCCCAGAAAAGGCCGTCCAACTATTCCGGATGATAAGAAATTAGATATTTTATTGGCTATGGAAGAAGATCCCCACAACAGCGTCCGCCAGATTAGCATTGATCATGGGGCGGCTGCTATGACCGTTCATAACCTATTGACGGTAGAAAAATGGCACCCGTTTAAAATCCGATTGGTTCATGAGTTGAATGAAGATGATCCAGATCGTAGGATGGAGTTTTGTCAAATATTAATGGGAAGATGTAACTTAGATCCTTTGTTTGTTGAAAATATCCTATTTTCGGATGAATCTACCTTTAAATTAAATGGAGAAGTGAACCGGTGAACCGGCAAAACTGTAGATACTGGGCAAAAGAAAATCCCAGGTGGATGCGTGAGCACCATACTCAATATCCTCAAAAAATTAATGTTTGGGCTGGTATTGTGAAAAACAAAATTATTTGGCCATATTTTTTGGACAACAATGTAAACGGGCTAAATTATCTTCATTTTCTTCAGAACTTTCTTATCCCTACGCTAGTTAACTTATACCCTAGTAGAAATAATCCAGGAATTCTAGATGAAAATTTGTGGTACCAACAAGACGGCGCACCTCCACATTATGCAGCAGTAGTGCGCCATTACATAAACCAAGTTTTTTCGAACAAGTAGATTGGAAGACGTGGACCTGTTGAATGGCCGCCTAGATCTCCAGACCTTACACCACTGGACTGTTTCTTGTGGGGTCACCTGAAAAATGTTGTTTATAAAGTCAGACCTGCCAATATTGAAGATTTAAAAAATCGAATAACAACAGAAGCAGGAACATTTCAGAAGAAACCATAAGAAAAGTCCAACAAGAATTTATTGATCGCTTGGGGTACTGTCAGGCAGCAGAAGGAGGACAATTTCAACACTTAATTAAATAGCTTATTTAATTTTTTTACATTTTTTTAAATTAAAAATATCTTAAATAAAATTATTTGTTTTACCCTGTAGTAACGAAACTATGAATTTTAGGTCCTAAGTGTGTGATGTTTTTGAAATCAGCTGTTCTTGGAGATTACAGATCTGAACTAAAATATAGGGGTTCCCATTTAAAAAAATCGTCGATAATGTCATATCTACTACATGAGCCACCTTGTATATTAAGTTTGTATGGGAAAAAATGCGCCATTAAAAATTATTATACACGTGTCCGAAGATTTTTCCGAAATATTTTTAGATTCCTAGATAATGAATTTGTTCCTTAATTTATGTACACACTGTATGTACGTAGTACGCCCTTATATAAATATTATTTAAAAATACTGTTCCTAAAGGCCAATGTTTCCTTTTTATTTGCCGATGTTTCTTACCATTTATAAATTCTAATAGCCTGTATAAATAAAACCAGAAGACAAAGGTTCAATCATCAAAAATTATAAAATGAAAAATACAAGCTGAAGAAATTTAAACAGAATAAATAACCTTATTACGTTTTTCGTGATAATAATAATTGCCCTTCAGCAATTTTAGGTTTACTAATTTAATTCGCCAATAATTGCAATAACAATTGTTTGCATTTATATGGCAGTTTCAGCAAAGTATAATATTGACCAAAATTGAGGTAAAATAATGAGTTATATTTGTAATAATAAAGTGTGGGTAGTTGCAGTTGTTTAGGGATTTCGTAGGAAAGAAAATTGTTCACTTCACAAGTGGAGAAATACAGAGTGTCCCTTTGAAAACCTCCCACCTTTAATAGCTCCCTTCTAGTAAATAAAAATCGGAAACGTACACGTCAATTTTACTGTGAAGGGGAACATTTTGAAAGAATATTTGACTTCGTGGTTTAACCCAAGTAAGGGGTAATTGCGGAGAAACCTTAAAATCTTAAATGGGAAGGGGTCGTTTAAATCTCTTTCTAGTTATACCATAATTGGTTGGTTGGTTAAAGGCGGGGGTCGGTTTAAAAGCCCGAACTTCAAATCACTGCAGTCTTTCGGCTTATAGTGTACCCCGATCTTGTTAGAAGATGTTTGTTCCTTCTATGAGCTCCAGTAACCTTCTACCAAGCTTGTCATGTGGGAGATTGTCACCACGTTGTATGTTCCCGAAGATATTTTGTCTTCTACGAGACAGCGCTACGCAGTGGTATATTATGTGTGAGGCGGTTTCATCATCTTCGCCGCAGAGTCTACATTCAATGGATCCGTTGTTTATCCCTATCCGTTGAAGGTGTTTTCGCAAGTGGCAGTGGCCTGTTAGCAGACCCATCACTTGTTTCAACTGGGGCCGCGTCAGGGTTAGTATCCCATTCCATAGTATTTTCGATGGTTTTCCAATTACGGCCCGTGCGTGCATTTGACTAGGTAACTCTTGCCATCGAGATAGGTGTTGTTTTTTCGACCATCTATCTAATGTTGTTTTTGTTGCCTGTTTTGATATTCTAAAGGCCGGTTCGGGGCCCCTGAGACTTTGGGTAGATCCGGCTCTCGCTAGTTCATCCGCTTTTTCATTTCCTAATATCCCGGAGTGACCAGGGACCCACAAGAGTTCCACCTTGTTCCCCCTGGCCGCCAGTACTTTAAGGTTGGTATGGCACTCCAGTGTAAGTTTTGAAGTAAACCGATTGAAGTTCAGAGCCTTAAGAGCAGCTTGGCTGTCCGAAAGGATGTAAATTTTTTGGTCGTGGTAGCCCTTTTCAATATTTTGTAGCACACATGCTTGTATGGCATGAACTTCCGCTTGGTATACTGTGGCGTAGGTCCCCAAAGGAATGCTCATGTCCATCCGGGGCCTTTCCCCAAATATACCTGCGCCCACGCCGTTGGCGGTTTTTAATCCATCGGTGTACCAAACTAGACCCTTGTCAAACGACGGGGATGCACTGTTTGTCCATTTATCAAAGTTCCAGTCAATCTTGAAAGGCTTTGAGAAATCGTATGTTGCTTTCATACGATCAGTTTGCATATCCAGGAGCTCATAGTTGATTAGATCCGTGGCTCTTGTGTGTCCAATAGTAAAACCATACTTTATAACTCTTTTCAGTAGTAGTTTCCAAGAAATCTCGTTCTAGAAATGGGCTTACATGTAAATTTTTAGTCGGTGACTGGTCTTGGTAAAGAATTGGAAAAGTTGTCACCTGCAGTGACAAACTATGGAGCCTGAATCACTCTACTCAAGGAGGAGTCAGCAAAATAATGTTTTTTACATAATAATCTAAAAATTATAAATTTTCTTGCAGGAAATTTTTAATTTTATTTACTGGAAGTAAGATATTAAGGGTGGAAAGTTTTCAAATTGACACTGTATATTATATTTTTATTCGTTCAGGAATTTATTGTCGACACTATTGTTAGTAGTATGATTGACGCGATTTTTTATCATTATTAATGATAATATGATATGCATTTATTTCATTTCATCATTACTTTTAATCATATGACATACATTTTAATGTTTCTTTTTATTTAATTTATAGAATTTATTTCCATTCCAGTCCGTTTTTATGAACTCCAACCGGTGGTATGTTTACAGAATATAAAAATGTTTGATTGTTGTGAATTTGCATCTGCAGAGTCCATTTCGGTCCAAATATTCCATAAATATGCAAATTTAGCCAATACTTATTTAAATTAGGACTCCTAAAAATGATAAAGTCGTATCAGGTTATATGCTTGAAGGAATAAAATATCTGTAATTTAAATGAATCGTCTCGTATTGCAGTCAAGTCTTACTTCTATGACTATACTTTTAAGATATGAACTTTTCCTCTTAAAAAGGGCCTCTGAAATATGAACACGTCAACTAACACAATAATTGTGAAACAATGTAGACACAATTGTAAACAAATAACAAAATATATTTTAATACAGTTTATACGAAATAATTAATAAATAATCCAGTTTAAAATCTTAATGTAAAACACGTTAATTTTCATGATAGGGATCTGGGTTTGCATGTCGTACCAACATCGGCAAATTATTGCCTTCGTTAACATCTGGCACGTGGATTTCGTTTACAGTGACCTTTATGGTCTATACAATATATACAACACCGAATATACAATGTATTCTAATTGGCAGGAAATATTGTATAATGTTAAACATATATTTAATTTAATTCGATATACACCTTTAATCAAAGAGTTATTTTATTTGGATCAACTTACTGTTGTAGCGATAAAACTAGTTACTAGTAAGAATGACTGACTGATTTCTTTAGTTTGGTTAAAACTATTTCAAAAAGAAAAACACTGATTCGATATGGAAATTATTGCATTTGTTGATTCCCCTGACACAAGCTAGAAATTATTTTAGTTTTTTTATACTCTATATCTCGGAAGGACCGTATTTCCAAAATCCACGCCATTTCCAGATTCACATTTAGTGATCTTCCGTATATTGACCTCTAGAAAACCTAATTAAAATATTTCCCTTTCACCCCGAAACATCTTGTATATGTATAGTTTTATTACAAACGTGCTATTTTTATTATCCAATATAAATACAACTTTTTAACAACCTACGCGTGCTATCCAACGCGAAAAGGAAAAATTATTTAAAAATATGTTTTTGAATTATTATATAAATATAAAAGCTCTATTTCATTTTAGCAATGCTGACTCAATATTTATTGAACCTCCTACAAGTTTAACAAATTTAATTTTTAAAAACGGACAAGCCAAAATCCTATCATATTAACAATAAAATATTGATATGAAAGGATTTATTTCAAAAAGATCACAAAATCGCATTCACAATGAAATTATATTTATTTATTTAGTAAGCGAGAATTTAGTAGCGATAAAATTGCTTTAATTGGACCAAACAAACCAACTTCATAGGAAACGATAATTTATTTTTTATTACGTTGTACGTTTTTTCTAAATAAATGTAATTTATTTTGCATATGCAGCGAATAATTCATTATTAATCACTGATGTAAATAATGATTAATATTATTTTCCAACAATGATATAGGAATTTAAGGGGTACGCCATATTCCTGCAAGACAATTGACATTTAAAGATCAGTTTATGTCGGGCAGTATACTGCAATCAGTTTTAAACCGAAAATACGACAAGGATTGTACAATGTACATCCTGATAGCTCATTATTTTTTCTTTCAAAATTCCATCTCATGACGAGTTTCGCAGTATTACAGCTCGTTAGTACTGTAATCTAGTTTGAATTGGCGCTAGCAGGTATAGTTTGTTGTGTGTGTACCGTTTCAATTCGTCGCTATTGCTTGAAGTGATTAAAAGTAAGATCATAGCTTATTAGCTAATGTGAAAAATTATATAAATAATTATTATTAGTTTCCCGTTAAAATATAATATTTGTAAGAATATGCTGGCTTTATGGAAAATAAATATATTCTTGCAGCAACCGATGAACGAAAAGGTTTAATTTCTATAGCTACGAAATAATACTAAATGTTACACCCTTATTCATGAAGAAAAGGGTAATTATTGCTGCTGTAATCTCAGAAATAAACTTTTTAGCAAGGCTTACGGATGGTATTTTCCTGCTGTACGTGTCTAGAAAGAACAAAAGATTCTTAATACTTTGCCAAAACTTTACTTTTGGAAGTTTGCGAGGGCTTCTCTTAATGGTGTTATGAATAGTTAAACAGGGGAAAAGAATACATTTTTTTAAAAATCATAATTTTAGTTAGTAATGTCATGAATTAAAATATACAGCGAATATGTATAAGGATAAAGTACGTTTCACGAAATTTGGATACGACTTAATGATTTCCTGGGTCGGTCCCATTGTGTCGACAAGAGCTTGGCAATAAACAAGTGAAGTATGAAGGGACGGACTAAGGAAAACAAATAATGATATGATTATATTAATGTAATCAAATGAAATAACATTTTTTTTAAATATTACTAGTCATATTTATTTACATTTATAATGTCATTCTATAGATAGTTCTGTTTCGCTATCGCTATCCTCATCAAAATTAATTATAATTGAATTAATTATACGACTAATATACGAATTTTCTACAGTTATTACGCGACGGACTGAATTTTTTCAACTACCTGGGGGAATATCATTAAAGCATTTTCGTATTAATTCTACAAAATGTTTATTATTTTTCCTTTATTTAACGGAACTTTTGTTTTACACTTATCGGAAGAATCAAACCAGCCTTTGGATGGTGTTTCATGCGTGTCAAACCAAGTCTCGTCGAGGTAAATTATAGGATGATTTTCGGAACGGGATTTCCTTACAGAAGTTATATACTTATGACGCCATTTTTGTAAACAGTGGGATTCCATGAGTTCTTGCCTTTTGTCAATTTTGCGGTATCTGAATCCCATTTCCGACAAAACTCTCCAAAGGTTAGTGCGGCTAAAACTTATTTGGGTTTCATCATTGGTGAGCGGTTGCTTCAGAGAATCTAATGTAGGTACGCGTTGCTCTTCGTACATGGTGTAGATTTATCGCCTTATCAAGTCCTTGTCGCTTTCGTCGAAACATTTGGTGAAACCGGCATCTTTACGCTTCTTTCTAGATTTAATGGGATTTGACGCGAACCTTTTCACTTTAGTCAGAGGTATCTCTGTTGAGTAAATAAGTATATACTCTTTTTACAATTTCCCTAGCATCGAGAGATAAATGCATTTTCTTCACTGCAACACTGGAAGAAGCACCATCAATGTTTTTTTATACGTTTGGTAAAATAATATCGGTAATACAACTAAACTCTTCCAGCAAGAAATAAAAACTAACAAATTTTACCACAAAAAGATATTTAAATATAAATTAAGCAACTTAACCTACCTGATGTGCCTATATTTAATTATAATTATTACAATCCGGTCCTTTCCACATAATAATAACAAACGGTCATAAATAATGGGATCGCCCCAGGTACTTTTACTGCAGTCATTAAGTTATATCCATTTTTCGTGGAACAATCTTTAATTGAAATGGTGATTCTATATTTTATATTAAAATAAAAATAGCAAGTCATGTAATAAAAAGTGGAAAACTCATTACTTTTTGATCTAAAGAATGTTAAAGTTCAATTAGTTTCATATTTTTGACATTTTGTGGTTAGTTGATATTTGGCACAGCTAGGCTTAACGACTTCATAAAAATGTTTCTTACTGTACCATGAGTTTTTACTTGAAATTCAAATTTAATTTTTGGCATATCTTTTTCGTTTTTTTGACAGTTAGTGGAAAATTCACATGTCATTTTAAAAACAAAAGAATATCTAATAAAAAAAGTTACTCTTTATTCGAGTCGATAAACCACACGGTGCAGAACTGGAACTAAAGTTTATGTTAGCAGTAAAAACAGCTTTTCAAATGGAAGCAAAAGAAATAAGTTGAATTTTCGGCTTTTTGCTATTACTAGCTTTATATTAACAAGTAGAATTACTTCTCCCAGTATCCTGTTTCCTTATCTGGATAACATGTATTTGTTTGTTTGTTATCTTATTTTACTTAAATATTTCTTTTCAATTCACGATAACCATTTTTAGAAATATTCGCATGAGTATAAAGAAACAATTTCTTGATTTAAATCATATTTAACGTAATTTTTGGCTATTGCTCGGTGGTTCAAATACCTACACTCTTAACCTATTTTTTGAAATTACAAAACTTTTACTAAACTTTAAATTGCAAAATTTATGAAACGTTTAAGGATATAAAGTTCAATTTTAATTACTACGAGTAGTAAAGTTTCCAGTCGAGCTTTTTATCGTTCGCAGTTAATTTTGTTGTTAGAAAGCGAGGAAAAATTAATTTAAGAGCCTTGTTAATACTGGCTCTGATAATTACTCTTTTATTATTATTGTTTTCATCAAACATTTAGTGCAATGGATTTACAACTTTTAGGTAATTTAAAACGGTTAATTTTATGCGTCAAAAGTTATAAAAACTATATTTGCAGAACAAGGGGATATTAAAGTAACATAATAACATGACCACGAATAGTAGCAAATATTAAAAATATCATAAATATAAAAGTTAATAGTGAAGACCGAGTTAATTCAATTAATGATCGAATATTCGAAAATGCACGTCTAACGTAATAAGCTGTGATTGCGTTAATACCTAATCATCCAATTTTAATAAATTTTGGTTAAGCTGAGTTTGGACCGAGTAGTTTACGTTCTGATACGTCTATGCGACTTATTATTTCCCAGACCACCCGATGATCTTTATCCAATAAGGGCGTATTTTTGTCTAAACAGTAGTACTTTAAAATACTATTTCAGATTGAATGGAACTACCAAGAAAATCAATAGAGAGTGCTTTCTTTTCTTGGTAGTACCATTCAATCTGAAATAGTATTTTAAAGTGCTACTGGGTAGACAAAAATACGCCCTTATTGGATTAGGATCATTGGGTGGTCTGGGAAATAATAATTTTCCATATTGGTATTTGATAAGACAAATAGTTCCCATCAACATGGGTCCGTAGATGCTGTGTTTGAATGATACAGGATGTTAAAAATTTTGTTGGTGTTTTCAAGATTTTGTTTCAAGAAAAGTACCTGAAATAGCACCTTTTAGCAATAAAAATTAGAGAATAGCATACTAGATTTTTAAACTTATTTAAATTGGATATTTAACAGAGTTTGATAAATTTGCATTTATCGTATAAACGAAGCTGACTTCAAATAAATATTAGCTTTGGTAACTTTTACCTGAACCAAGGTTTAAGGGCATGTTTGTTCCTTTATACCTCATATAATTCCTTCTGTTAATATAATTATGACAATAATTGTAACTTTACTTGATGCTAAGCTTACCATTTTAATAAGATATCGTTGCTTTACACATTTTCTACTCGCGACGGCCTGTGAGACAAAGCTTAACATGCTAAGAAGAAATATAAATATTTAAATTGCATTTATCAATCCATTTTAGGTCCTTGATCAGATCGATAAACCATCGAATCCCATGTCAAAAAGGTATAAAACAGCCAAGACTTTCTTACTTTTATGTTTCTCGGTTATTTCTTTGATATTTTGGGGTCAAAAGCGATTTCATTCTATATCTCCTCGGCGGGGACTCGCTGGTCCCCAGGAAGAGATTTACCGATAATGGCGATCGAGGCAAACGGGAATATATCGGAAACCCAAGGCGAGCATGGAAAAGATTACTTTAGTCAAGATCGGAAATATTTAGCTGTCGATGCGGACTTTGTTTAAAAATGTTTATCATTCAGCGAATATAGACCTTTATATTTAACATAGATTTATGTGGATGAATAACTCGCATATCTTTATTAATGCTGAGTTTTTAACAAAAGGTTCATTCGCAGAGCTGTCAGAAATACAGGGTGTTATGGAAATTACGTATTATATTTAAACCGGCAATTCCTGAGATGAAAACAAATTGAAGAAAAATATCCAAAAATGGCGCTTTAATTTAATATGCCCTGTACATGACACTGTCAAACCAAAAATGACCATGTGGTGCCCCTGCCAGGAAGGCAAACAAAGCAACATATGGCGAGAAACGTCAATGAATCTTGAACAGTGAACAAATGCAAATTTATTTACCTTTCCGGCCTTATTTAAAACCAACTTAATTTATAAAAAAACAACAGGTAACCCGAACAAAAACCGTCACAAAACACCACAACAAAGTCACATAAATTCACATTAGTTATCGCGGATCTCATGAACACATCTAAATACCATTCAATCTGAATTAATATTTTAAAGTGCTATTGTATGGATAAAAATACGCCCATATTGTATTAGATTTCACCAGCTGATTTGACATCTAAGAGTGTTGAAAGTAAATAACACCTTTTGGGCCTGTTCGTGCCTTGACGTTGTCTGTTAAGGTTTATTATAAAGCTCATCGGTAAAAATACAGGGTTGTCAATTTCGATGTTTTATATCGTTATATTCATAAATTGCGGAATTTCCTTCTATTATATTACTTTCCTGTATAATTATAGTCTCGGAAATGGAAACCGCGCTAGCAGTTTTCGAAGAAAGAAAGCACCTTAGACTCGACCATTTACTTCAAAGGGTAGTTCCTATGTCCACTTAATTGTTTCATTTTATGTTTAGTAAAGAGTTAATGGCCCATGAAGAGAAAAGCAGTGACTAAAATTAAGCATACAATAGCATTTGCAAGCAAGGTGGGTTTTATTTTTTATGATCAAACACAAGCACTATAGGAAAAATTCTTTAGGGCACTCTGAGAGTGGTGCGTGTGCGCAAAAAGCGATTCACGTTGGTTTTGAATCGTTGGAGGTTATATTCGTTGGGAAAAACGACTTGGGGAAGGTCGTTCCATAAGAAGTCCTCCAGATGAAAGAATTCTTAAATAATGAAGTTCGAGGAGTAGCCGAGCCGAGCACTTTCCATGAAAATATCTGTAAAAGAGAGTCAAATCCACAACCTGTCTTCGATGTTCTAGGCTGTCGAAGTTCTTTGTCAGCTCGTGGTCTCCAATCAGACGAATGGCCCTCCTTTCGATGAAATCCAGCAGCCGAAGAGTATGTTTGGGTGAAGAGCTCCAGACATGAGAGCAGTACTCTAGTGATGGTCGAATCTGAGCTTTGTATAGTGTGAAAAGTTGTGTACAACTTTCTGATTCGGAAGAGTACACCAAGCTTCTGAGGAGCTATCTTGGCGATTGCCACAACGTGGTTATGCTAAGACATATTTCCTCCCAGATTGACGCCCAGTAAATTAATAGATGATGCCAGTGGGATTGCGTGTCCGTCCATGTCCGTGTGTGTAAGTTGTTATGTTTTTATACAATATTTGTCTTTTATACATATATTTTTCTTATTCAAAAACACGTAACAAAAATAATTTGGAGGAAGCATTTTTGGAGCTGGAACGGATTAATTTCATTTCAATTAATTTCAATCGGGCAAATTGCTTTGAGATACAAACAAATTGACATACGAGCAAGGTTACGGAAGGAATTAAACTCGTATCTCGAGGTATCACTGTATTTCGTTGATAATGAGCCAATTCTAATAATTTTTGTTTTAACCGATAGAAAACATATTCTAGAGTTTCTAGCGCATAAAACTAGATAATTATAAAATTCCTAAAATTTTAACTTGACATATCTTATATAAAAATTAATTTAATTTACTTTTTTAACTAAACCAATTAGATATACAGGGTGTTATGGAAATGGCTTATTATATTTAAATGGGTGTCCTAGCGAAACACTACATACTCTTTTTCTTTAACCGAATGTCTAAATACTTGGGTAATAAATCCGTACGTTACCCGATGTGCTATCCAGTGCGACGTCTTACTCATCCAACAAGCATTCTAGGTCGTTCGCCGAACCGGCGTTGTCGGTCATTCGCCACGTACGCCAGTACGTTGCAGTCCATCGTGGGTTTAAGTCGGGTGGAGTGAATTTCTCACATGTTTATACCAATTAAAATTATTATTGAGAAATAATTTATAATAATAATTAATGTGATGTGATTTCAAATTTGTGTGACATTGTGTGTGATTTGTGTTGCAAAACATAGATTTATTGCTGTATTTTTTTTTTATGAAAATTTTTAAATAATACTCTTAAGAGGTAAGAGAGCACTCTTAAAATTATCTTTTTCTTTTCTAAAGAGTTTGAAAAAGCCGACAATACGGGTCAAACACGTCTTGTTTGCAAACATTGACAAACTGTTTGTTAACATTTGCAATTTTTGTGTTGGAATAGGACAACATGCGCTGATCTCTTTTGGGACTGGGCCGACGCCAATAAATTATTGATTGTGCACGTCGTCAGTAACGACCACGTGAATCTTCAGATTTCACATAAAGTGTATATTTCGCTTATTAATTAAAAGCGCCATTTATGGATTTTTCTTTAATTTGTTTTCATCTCAGGGGTCACCTATTTAAGTATAATAAATAAATAAGTCATTTTCATCGCACTCTGTAAATCTGGGTTAGGCACCGAACCAAAATACGTTATATTATGACATTTCATCACTTTAGGCTTTTACTAAATAAAAAATAACAATAATTTCAACATTTAAAGTTTATAATATAGAGTGCTACGCTATTATATTCATATTACTTTAATTCTTAAAAATACAAGCTAGGTATGGTTTACGTATTTAATGATTTTTAATGTTAAGTAAACTATAGTGTATTTGTACACACTCTGTATTATAGCCTTTATGTGTGGAAATGATTTTTATTAGTGTAGTGGAGAAATGATAATATTTTTGTTACCTCCGGTGTCATTGCTATATTTTTCATTAGTTCTAATTTATTTAAACCTTCCTGTCTTTGTTGGTCGTTTCTATGTGTTTTTAGTGAGTTTTCTGTGAGTGAAATATTAATTTGATTGATTGGTTTAGTAAAAATGCATCTCTTGTATAGATGTGTGCTTAAAGCGACGTTGGTTTATCTAACATCTTAAATATTTTACATTTGATGATTTGATAATCTGCCAACAAAATTTCCGAAGCAATAAGTGAAATAAATATTTGAGTTGTATTTATCTACCAGTTTACGCCCTTGGTCAAATCGATAAACCCTTCAATCCCATGTCAAACAGGTATAAAAACATCTAGACTTTCTTACTTTTATATTTCTCGGTTATTCCTTTGATATTTCGGGGTCAAAAGCGATGCGGCTGTCACGATATTATCAATTCATTCCAAATCTCTCCCGCAGGGATCCCTTGGTCCCCAGGAAGAGCTTCGCGATAAGGGCGATCGGGGAAAAGGGACTATATTGGAAACCTCAGGCGAAAAAGGGAAAAGATGATTTTAGTCAGGAATTTTTGGATATCGATACGGCCTTTGTACCGGCCGTTTTTTACTCTAGATATATACAGGGTCCTGCAATAGTGTGTCATTCTTCCATAGCTCCTATACGAATTAACTTAGGAATTTCATTCATATGCCAATTTATACTGTATTATAAGGTGCATTTCAAGAAAATACTTTTATAAATACAGGGTGGCCCAATACTGCGGGGCAACATGGTAGGCATTTTGAACATTTACTGTAGTTTATAATTCTTAATCTAGTCGCCTATGCTTAATTTTCATAATAAAAACTGTATTTAAACAACATAATTTATGAAATTTGGAATTATTTTGAAAACGGCTAGAAATAACTTATATGCTTCCGTTACAAAAAAAGAATGCGAATGAATTCTACATCCAATAGACAAATAATATACAGGGTGTTCCATTTGAAAATCTGGAGAAAAATTATTTTGAAATGTGTCGTGTTTAAAACCTAATTATGAACACCCTGTATAAAATAGATAAACGCAATTATATTCACAGTATCTCTAGACCTTCGGTCTTAAATTCCACTCAATGCCTTGATTGAAAAAGTTATTTTAGGTAGTTTTTTTTTAATTTTTTCTAAGACTCCAAAACTTTTTTTTTAATTTTTAATTTATTACTCTTAAACTACATATCCAAATGAAATAAAACTTTAGGCATTTATAAAGGATACTAATAAAAACCTAATTATGTAATAAAATACTCGGTGTCCCATTTAAAAAAAGACAGCATTATGTTATCACACATTTTTGGGCCACCCTGTATATTTAAAAATATTTTCCTGAAATGCACCCTATAATACAGTATAAATCGGCATATGAATGAAATTCCTAAGTTAATTTGTATAGGAGCTATGGAAGCCCGACACACTAATGCAGGACCCTGTATAATCATATCTTTTAAACGTAGTACTATGAAGCTAAATACAGGGTGTCCCATAACTTATGGGCCATAGAGCAACTGGAGATTCTAAATATGATACTAACGGATTAAGTTAAATAAGTTTTTCGAAATGTTTCTCGTTCTAAAAGATTCTAAAGAAGGCCAATTTCTGAATTCTTTTAATTTATAGCTGGTATATTATTGTCATCTCTTTAATGTCCGTTAGGCATCTGATTATTGCCAAACCTGTATACATCATCATTATGTATTATATGCTTCTCACTTCCAAATACTACCCATAAAAACGTTTTATGGTTTCGTCAATACCAAAACCTGGGATATAATTTTAGATAAAAGAAAAGTATTTCCTCAGTTTTCCTCTTTTTCTTTGTGGGGCTATAAATAAAAGCTAAATCGACACTGTGTTTTTTGGTTAATATATATCATGAAGAATCGGACTTTATATGCTATTTGTAATGCCGCAGGCGTTTTCTGACTTAAGATGAAAGCTATTATTGGAGCAAAAGTTCGAAAACAGATGGGTTATACATAGAAATGCCTTTCCTTAATTTAAAAAAATGTTTTTTGAGCTAAAATACAAACAAGTTTCCCATTCAGGTTCTAAAATTCTATATTTTCATACGTTGTATTTATTGTAATTAATGTGATTGTGTCCAATGACCTGTAATTCGTTGGCTAGATACTGAAACGAACCTAGCCGTTTCTCTAAATAATTAAACTACTCTCGACTAAGTTAGTTACATTTTCTGCGAAATAATTCACTAAGTGCACAACTTTTGGTAATATTATGTAGTCGGTGATAGTTGTTAGTGCGCTGCATAAACCACCTAATCAGTGGTTAGCAAATTGTGGAGGGCACATTTTGCAGCTAATGTGGAATAATATTTAATTTAAAATACGGCACGTGCGCTGGCAGATTTACAGTTTTACCTTTTAACTAGTAAAATGAAAGAGCAACGTATGTATCATAGATTTTAGGAGAGTCAACCTAAAAAGAGTATTAGAAAGTTCTCTGCCATAATAGGTTAATAATAATCTTCTTCTTCATGTACCATCTCCATGTCGGAGGTTAGATATCATCATCAGACCCACATAATATTCTCACTTTGGAAGCCGCGGCCCTGAATAGATTGGAGGACGTGACACCGAACCACTCTCGTAAGTTCCTAAGCCAGGATATTCTTCTCCTTCCAACAGACCTTTTTCCCACGATCTTTCCCTGGATTATGAGTTGCAGAATCTCATACCTTTGATCTCTCATAACGTGTCCGAGATAATGTAGTTTCCTCTTTTTCACCTCGTGCAGGATATCCACGCCTTTCCCCATTCTTCTTAAGACTTCCACGTTTGTCACATGTTCCGTTCATGGTATTCTGAACATCCTACGAAATGACCACATCTCGAGGGCTTCCAATTTTTGCTCGCAATAGACGTTCAGGGTCCAAGTCTCAACACCATACAGAAGGACCGGGAATACATAGCATTTGAGCATCCGGGTTCTTAGCTCCAGGGTCAGATCACGACTACAGAGCAGCTTCCTGATCCTCATGAAGGATGCACGGGCCTTCTCAATGCGAATCTTTATCTCCGAACAATAGTCCACAGAACAGCTGACACTTGTCCCCAGGTGATCATACTTCTCGAGTCTCTCCAGCCTTTCGTCTTCCACATACAGATCTTCATTTGGCGCTTCCGTTTTGGTGACAATCATATAATATTTGGTCTTCATAACATTGAGTCTCAAACCATATTCTCGACTAACCGTGATGACGTTATTCAACATATTTTGAAGGTCAGTCCTCATAGCGCAGATTGTTTAGTAGGATGCCGTTTACTCGTATTCCACCCTCCTCATTTTCGAGGGCTTTAATGAAGATTTCCTCTGAATACAGATTGAAAGGCGAAAGAACACAACCCTGTCTGACTCCTCGTTTGATTTCTACTGCCTTAGTTAGTTCGGATTGGAAGCGGACAGACGCACTTTGGTTTAAGTACAGGTTCACTATTATTTGTATATCTCTTTTGTCGAGGTTTTTTCATTCCAGGGCTTCTATCAGTTGTTTGTGTCTCACTTTATCAACACTTATTATAGTCAATTAAGCAGGCGTAGACCTTTTGGTTGACATCCAGACACCGCTGCATCAAGTTTCTAAACCCAAACTGAGTGTCGGCGATATTTTCTTCCAGCGTCTTATAAATTCTACGGTGGATGACTTTAAGAAATATCTTTAGTGTGTGGCTCATTAGGCTGATTGTACGGTGATCATCGCATTTCTTGGCATTCTGCTTCTTAGGAATTGTGACAAACGTTGATCGAAGCCAATCTTGTGGTATTATTCCTGTTTCATAGATCTTATTAAACAGGATTGTCACAGGACCCAAATATTAATAATAATAATTTGACGAAACACCTGACATCGTCTGTAGACGATAACCATAAGCAATGATTATATTTCTTAATAAAAACAAAAATTGCAGTTAATTTTAAATATAAACCGAATATCTCCCTAAAAAGAGACAGTAAATTGTTACATTTTATCGACGTGAGTTATTACCTTACCGATAATAGTCACTTTAACTTTACATGAAATCTTTTTACAATAGATATAACAAAATCAATGAGAATCCATTATAAATTTAGTTAATTTCTTGGGGAAATCATTAAGGTTTCACACCCACCGCATTGCCAGTAATAATGTATTATTAACTAAGCATATATTTGGGAATTTATAGGTTGCTGTGCTATTGTGGAAAGCCACTCATTACGAATTCACACTTATTCAACAATGCGGATTTACCTACTGGCCTCTACTATTCAGTCACTCTATAAGTTGGCGAGAATTAATGGATTGTTCCCCAGACCATAAAATCTATTACGAGGTTGTTTAAAAGCCTGGATTGTACACATACTTTATCAAAAGTTAATCATACTTAAGTAGTATCTGCAACAGTTAGTACATACATTGGAGATTTCTTAAAATACAACGTGTCCAAGATAAGGAGGGCCAGTACAGGGATCTCGGAAACCGTAAGAGATACGAAGTCGGTTAAATGGAGGTAAAGTTGCGCATTTTCTTGCCTAATAATATGCCGTTTAGAAAGTTTTAAAATTTCGAGTAGTTCCGGAGATATCCGAAAAAATCCGAAATTCGGAAAAATCGTTTTATTGTTTTCCTGGGTTTTTTTGAGATCGAATTCTAAATTAAATTGCACCTTTGCATTGCCACTTTTTCCACTCTATCTTCTATCTAACAGCGTTAATTGCTTTGTAATCCGACGAGTCATCTTCGAAGGGCCATTATCAACTTTCTTTATTTAAATACGGTTTTGTTTTCCTGATATTGGGATTTGATAGCTCTTTTCTCCCGAATGCAACGATGTATGACACATTGTGGTTTAATGACGTTTCAAGGGTTTTTTGAACAACATCAGGAAATTTTGGGATACGGTCCTGTATTTCTCCTAATTTTATAAATAATATCTCATAAGTAAGCTCTAAATTTTTACTTATGTTGGACTAGTTCAATAAATAACAAATAATTTAATAATAAACCACAAATAAGTGAACAAAATACACAAACATTATTTCAAACTTCTGTTGATTCGGGATTTAAAAGAAAAGTAGGCGCTTGAAACAAAAAAAATTAAGATGGTGACGCGTGATTTGTTTCACTTTACATTCCCATTGTGATCGTTTGAGTGCGTTTTAAGAGGTTTTTTATTTTCCAGAAAATATGGAACATAAATTTACAAATGCTGAAAAGTCTGATATTCTATCGCATGTTTTATTTTATCTCAAAAGAGCTGTTATGTGGCAGTTAGAAGATGTTATTTGTGCTTAGAGAATAACGGAAATCATTTTGAACACCTGATTATGTAGTTCCTTACTTTTTTCGTTGTTCGTTTTATTACTGTTTTGGAATGATTTTTGTTCACTTATTTGTGGTTTATTATTAAATTATTTGTTATTTATTGAACTAGTCCAACATAAGTAAAAAAATGTAGAGCTTCAAATATTATTTATAAACTTAGGAGAAATACAGGACCGTATCCTGTTGTTGTTCAAAAAACCCTCGAAACGTCATTAAACCGCAATGTGTCATATAATATATCGTTGCATTCGGGAGAAAAGAAGCTCTCAAATTACAATATCAGGAAAACAGGACCGTATTTAAAAAAAGAAAATTGATATTGACCCTTCGAAGACGACTCGTCGGATTACAAAACAATTAGCTGTTAGATAGAGCGGAAAAATTTAAAACTTTCTAAACTTTAACGCCCTGTAGTTCGAAAGTTGATAGGTTAAGGATTTGAACTTTTCTTCTTAAAATCACCTAAGGATTCATAACGTTAAGGATCAGAATCTTATTCTGAAACACCCTGTATAGCTTTTCTAACGTAGAACAGAACAAATGCACTAACTACAAGAGGATCCCGCCATCAGAGATAAACTGTTCTTTAATGTTAAATTATTAATAATTTAATTTTAAAGCAAGTTTCTACTCCGTTTCTCTTCGTAAATTTACGCCACAAACCCTTTAATCTACTATTCTCCCGGCTACCACTTTGGACATAAAGTGCTAACTCTCGTTCAGACAAGTTTGCAGTTTTCCAAATGTTACAGTGTAATATTTTTAAAATGTATGAGAGCAGAGGGAACACTATTCCATAACTAGTGCCGCTGTGATGTAATAAATTTGCCAGAAAGAAGCCATTAGATGAGGTTTGATGCATTTCGTTGCATCGGAGAACGATAAGAAGAATATATTTCTAAATTTGCTAAGACTAGTTGTTGAAAAAAAGTGAGGTGGAAGTTTTTTTACCGCTAAGAAATATTTTGGAACTAGCGGAAACCAAAACCAAAAATCACCGAGCATATTTAAAAAAAAATTATCGACAATTTGCCATGAACTCGAGGTATGGTAACTAATCATATGGCTTTTCTAATTAAGACAACTGACAACAAAATAATTCTTATCAGAGATCACAATATTTGTTCTTTCCTCTTAAATTAGAGTTGTTCTACTCTGTCTTTTTGTTAATTTATTGATATTCTATGCGACAAATCCTTTTTAACATAATATTCTCCCGACTATCATTATGTAGATAGTGTCTCGTTTACGCAAGTGTGCAGTTGTGCAAGCTAAAGTGTATTATTTTAAAAATTCATTAGAGCAGAGCTATTCCGTAACTAGTGCAGCTATGAAGCATTATAAAGTTGCTAGAAGGAAGGCATTATAGATGAGGTTGATGCATTTTAAATTTAAATTTACTGAAACCTGTTTTTAAAAAGGTGGAAGTTATTTACCTCACACCTGCTGCAGCCAAATGGATCCAATACAAATGGATCTGGACAGAGAGTTTTTCAATCACAATTTTAACAAATACATTAAAACAATAGTTTTAAGGCTTGAAAAAAGTGTTTAAATTACTATTTTCCCAAGCGTATCAGCAACATTCTAGAAGGAAAGCACGGCAAATTTTAAAAATTGACTTTGAGCAGAACTTTTTCCTGAAAGAAGGCTGGTTTTATAATTAAGTGAGGTTGGATGAATTGTGTTACATTGGAGAGCGATAATAACATTTTTAAATCTACTTGCCTGTTTAACCTTCATCTTCCCTGGTGGGGTACAAACAACAAACCCGAGAAACAAGTTTCTGTGTACTTTTTTTTTTTCAGTAATTTATTTTGTGTCACTAAGGTCTTTGCAGATAATCCCTTGTGGTTAAAAAAAAATGGCTACTTACTTCACATCTGCATCTAAGAAATATACAACTTGATCTGGGCAGCGAGTTCTTTAATCATAATTTTAATAAATATATTAATACAACAGTTTTTATTCCTGAAAAACTGTTTAAAACTTTTTCTAGTTGGGTTTCATAATTTGCTACATTATAAAATGCAAAAAAATTGAATAACCTGCCACTTTATGAAACTTTATTTTTTTTATGTTGGCAGCAAGTAGGGTTCGAATTTTAGGCTTACTTTGATTTCGTTGAAATTAGTTTTCTTGGCATTATGGATTCGACAAAATTTTTCTATAGAAAACTTTAAAATACTAACCTTTAACCTTGCAAATAGATCATTTTTACTAGATATTTATCTGAAATAACTATACTCGGAAATATATAACATGCTGATGGTGTCCGTCAACTAATTTCTAGTCACAACTGTAAAACAACATAACCTAAAAATAATAGAAATATCTTCAAGTTCATGCTCTATTTCTAAAGTTTTATTCAATAAAGTACTATTTTTATTTTTAATTAGTATTATACATATTACTTTATATACACCTATTTATAGTTACTATAGACAATTTCCTGGGCATTAATTGTCATTCCTGTCAGATTCTGTGTGTTCAATAGTATTATTTATTATTTTGTTCAATATTTTGAACTTTGTTCTGCTCGCACCATAATCCAAAGTTTGGCATATTCTTTTTAAAAAGTTTTTCTAGATTTTTTCTGCAATTTTTCGTATTTCTGACGGAGTACAACTTTCGTCCTGAATCATTTTTATCAACTTTAATAATATTATATTTATTTTTAAGAAGCTTTGATGTGCTCAATTGTTTCTATCATGGCATATTTGATACTTGTAACATTTTATAAAATTGTAAAAGTGTTGCCACCCCAAGAAGAAAATATTAATTCAAATGGAAAAAATCTACTATATTTTTAAAAGTTTTTCAGACTTTAAAGACCCCAATAGAAAAAGGATTATAAAATACACGGTTCATAAGATAATTGGAGCACTCGTACTTTAGAAAACTCCCCGCTTCGCGGGTCGTTTTCTAGATTACACGCGTGCTCTAAGATACTGTCTTATGAAACTTGTATCTTAATATACTATTTTCTGTGTTCTAAGCAGCAAAACAATCATCTCGGACATCCAAGAAGGCCAGCATCGCAAATTCTAACAATGTACCTCGAGAAGGACTTTATCCTGCAGGAACACTAATTTTATAGAAAAAATCAGATTTTACTAATGTCCGATAATTATCTTATTATAGGACAGAACGCCCTTCATGGAGGTTCCTCAGAAACCTTATCTAGCTAGATAAATTCTTGTAGGTTCTATCTTTAAATATTAAATTTGATTTTAGCAGAATTTAAATAATTAGGTTGTTTCTATTTTCTTTAATATGTTCCTACTAGTGACAAAATGACATCTACTTACTCAGATTTTACAAAAATATTTAAATATGCTTACTTGTTACTCGGAAAATGCAAATGAACCAATTAAGGCATTGTAGAATCTGTCTTGTTTTTCATGCAATTATTTTTCCAATACAGAAAATTTAACAAAAAGTTTTCAGTTTACTTTTATTTCGAAAAGTTTTTGTTAACCATTCAAGGAGTATCTCAAAAGCGAAGTTTTAATTAAAAGGTCGCTTTCATTCACACGGAAAATTTTATTTCAGTCCGTTTTTTAATTTTTCGCTTGAGAAATATAAAACGTAAATTGTTTGTTTAGTTTATATTTTAGAATTAATTGAATTTCTTTGAGGTAAATTAACACGAAAATAAATAAATAAATGTATTAATTTTGCTAAATTTACTTCTTTAATTTACTTTACAGGATTATGTAGAACAAGCAGGTAATTAAACTAAATTTTTAAAGCGTTGTGTTTTATAACTCAAGAGTGGAAAGACGAGAGGGGGCATGATTTGCCGTCAACCATCAACCGCGATGCGCCTATATCGCTTGTGAATCGAACGAGCCGACAATATTTAAATGTTCGTGAAGCTGTATATTTTCTGTGAAATTATTTGTTTCCATGTGCACGTGTGTGAAAATTTGATTTAAAATTAGCGGTATTTTCTAGAGTTTGGACTTAAGGAAAAATTACTTATAAATTTGTCATCATGGCTAATGATTGACGTCTTTACAAAATACCAGGTGCAGTGCAGGTGGCTTCTTAAAACATCTTATAACACTTATTGGGATTTTCCTCGGTTATTAACTTCTCCAGTTTGTTTTCACGTTAGGATTCCATGTTCCCATAACCCCCTGTATAAGGAAACTATTTTATTTGAACCGAATTCAATTGTAACCAAGATCATAGTTGATAAAGTCGGTACGGTGTATGAAGTCCGCTAAGCAATAAAACCTCTCGAGCAGGGTAGTCGGTGGCTCTCAAACAATAAATTATATTTTAGGTATTTTCTAATTAAAATAATTTAAAGTAAATCAAAAATTAGTTTAGGTAAAGAAAAATAATTGTTTTTTAGCTTTTATAGTATTTAGTCAAATTAGTTTTACGAATTTTTGTTGATGAAAGTATGGCACTGGCATTTGAAGCAACCCCTTCTTCATCGCTACCTTTTTCCATTACTGGCACTGGAATAGCAATGTTTCGAATCATCCTGCCAAGACGATTTTGTTGAAGTTCCGTTTGCATATATCCATGTTTCGTCAAGAAAAACAACTTGCCTTGACAATTCCGATTTTTTGTTTCTTAAATATTTCCTTAAAGATTGCCATCTTTTTGAAACATTATTGGACAGCTCGCAAAGCACTTTTCTGTTGTTCGTTCTTTTCTATATTTGAAGCCCAGATCTTTTAAAATGATGGACAAACTGGTAGTTCCAATATCGCAAAGTTCTTTCTTCTTTATCTTTTCAAGAATAACTTTGAGGGTAACATATTCCTTGGCTTTATACATATTAAAAACAATATTCCTAATCGATAGTTTTATCCCTTGGGATAAATCAACGGTTTTAGAATGGAGTCGAACCCTTTTATATGATCTGTCCAATTCCTTCCTCTTCACTCTTTTTTCGAAGTCTTCTTAAGGCCATATCTGAAATGCCGCAAGCGTCAGACGTTCGTTTTTGCACTGCCAAAACAGACACTAACGGGCCCGAGTTATCTTTTTCTAAAGTAAAATAACGTTCCACTTGTAATACCAAACGGTGTTCAGCTGGACCTTCTATGCGCTGTGTCACCTTGCTGAACATTTTCCATAACTTTGCTTTATAACTGCTTTTAATTCACACACAATGAGAAACAAATTAAAAGCAAAAAGCATAACTACTAATTAAAATAGAACATACCATCCTGCACTTGAGCAAATTTTAATAATTTCTTCGAAAATAGTGATTATTATATAGATTTAACTATAATGATCCCAAAATAACTAAATTCTAGGAAAAAGTACCTGAGAAAATCTTTTGATAAATAAAAACAACTGAGTGAAAAATAAACAAGATTAAACTATTTATCGCGTTAAATATTTCCAAGATAATTTTGTTTTGGAACCGCTGATTTTGCCCAGCCGACTACAGTGAACCAGTGGAATGTTCGGTACGATCAAGTATAGCGAAGGTATTGTTAACTTAACCGTCTTACTGTTTAATAACCTTTAATGATTTAATTCGATATCGGACTTCATAAAACGGACCGACTTTAGTTGTAGCTACAGTTTTCTAAAAAATCACTAAAATGGATCTAAAAATAAATAAGTTCTCAATCCTAAAACTAAATTAAAATATTCTAATGACCGGTTTTTTGCACCTGAGTGTAGGTATATTTAAATATGTTATAAATATTGAGTGAAATAGGGCATTAAATTAAATTTTGTATATTGTATATTTTCCGGCGAAAGAAAGAGAAGCCTTCCATAAACTTTTAATTAGTTAAAACTCACCCCAGGAAAATAAAATAGCTATCAAGTGAGCAGAGAAACGACTCCGGAATTTATTATAACCTCCGCTTTAGCTTTCATTAAAGTGGTTAAAAGCCCGTAATTTTATTAAGTATGTAGATCGTTACTCTCTACTTAGCGACACTTGGGCGCTTATTATGCTCCTAAATTAAACATAGTTTAGAGCGCGGGGTTGTGCACTGACTATATTTTAAATTATTGCCCTATTTTCTTCTTAGGGGTTAAAGCAGATGTGTAAGCAGCCTGAAGCACTTTTCGTTTAGTATGCAGTCTGTTGGGTAACGAAGTATTGTTTTCTAGGCTTGGGAAAATTGATGTACAAAGAAACCTTTGTAAGCGAAGAACTTTTGAGGTACTGTAATAGGACGCATCCCTCTGCGCGCTGCTAAATTCTGGTGGGGTGATACCGGAACGTATTCCTGGTATTTTTCAACCCTTTTGTATACCGCACGCTGATACTTATATTGTTTGCCCAGATTTATATGAACGTTACTGTTCGAGCATGCGTTTTAACGGCGCTACGAAGAGCGGGATTATATAAGAAGTAAAATTAAAGCAATTAATTTTTTGTTTTAGTGTAGAATGTTAAATTTCATAAAAATATATTTTATTTTATTTTACACCATTTCACAGTTATAAATGAACCAATTAACAAATGGGTATCACAGATATACAATATAAAATAAGTAATCATAACAATACCAAAAAAATATTTGATAGGAAGAAATATTAAAGGTATTATATTAATATACAGGGTGATATGGAAATGATGTATTATATTTCATCCGGCAATTCTTGAGATAAAGACAAATTGAAGAAAAATACCCATAAACGGCGCTTTCAATTATTCATCCAGCGGTAAAAGTGACCTGACGTGAAACCAGAAACATATCTGTGGGGCACTGCGATACATATAAACAAAAAGCGAATTCTGGCCGGTGTTGTCATATGTACAACTTAAACTCCTTAGACAAAATAAATAATTCTGTAAAATATTGTAAACAACCAGATCAAACATAAAGAATAGTATTAAATAATTTGGAATAGGCACGTATGTCACTAGGTCAAATGCCAATGACCTCTTGACGGCTTACAACGGCTGAGCCGAAGTGTTCGTAGAGAGCCGCACGCCTGCGGGCTGTTAGTTGAAAACCAACCAGCGGCCGGGTACGTTGTATTTCGTCGATAACCAACACAGTCGCAGCAATCTGCTCTGTTATTTCGGTTTACGCGTGTATCTTGCCAATCAATAAATAATCTTTGAATATTGTTTTTATTGACGAAACTAATTTGCTCATTTAAGACCACATTTCAGTTTTACATTAAGTTTGGCAACATTGCCATTGGGCCGGGGTGATATATGTTTACAGTAGCGCGGACTGTCCTATGAGAGGGTTTGTTACCCCACTTTTAAAACGGTCGATTTAAAAATAATATATATGTTGCGCTCCATTTTTCCATAACACAGTGTATATGTACATATTAAACAGAGTAATTAGATGCCCAAAGAAAACACTAATTTAATCTTATACTGGATAGGCTACAGCTGAAAATGTCAAATTTATGTTGGTGTAGATTGTAAGTATTGCACAATCGATAAATGGGGGAATATTTACTGCTGGTATATAAAAAGTCTGGAAATTACGTGTTCTAGGAACGATAAATTGCAGGTGTCTCAATATATCACTGCATTCCACTCTATTATGCAAGATGTTATACAAATATTTAAGTTGAGCAATGGTCCGTCGATCCTCTAAGGAGCAAAACAAATGCCTACGCAATAGAACATCATCTGGTGGGATACTGACAATCAATTTTAAAACTCTGGAACTTTAGGAAACGCCGTTGGACGTTTTCGATGCGATTTAGATGCACGTGATAATATGGAGACCATACAACCGATGCGTATTCCAATTTTGATCTTACAAAGTATTTTTAGTGTATGACAATTTAAAAAATCACGAGAATTTCTTATTATAAAACCTAGGGACCTATAACAAGCTGCGATAAGCTTATTTTTGTGAGGAACAAAGATAGTTTAATGTCAAATGACACGCCCAAGTCGCGAAAAGTCTCAGCTCTGTTCAGTGTTACGTTGTTAATTTTGTAATCGTACACAAGGGCATGTCGTTTTAAAGCAAAGGTCATTACGTTACATTTACTTATATTTAACGGTAGTTTATTTTGAACACACCAGCTATATATCATGTCAATAGACACTTGAAGCTTTTCACAGTCCGCCAGGTTACGGATGCGAGCATAGATTTTCTTATCATCAGCATAAAGCAAACTATTAATGTCCAGAGAATTAACTATGTCATTAATGAATACAACAAACAGTAAAGGACCCGAAATAGACCCCTGAGGTACTCCTGATGTAGCATATATCTGCCCAGATGACTGACCACCACACTCCACTTCTTGTTGTCGTTCATGTAAGTAAGAAAAAATGATATAAGACCATCTGGAATTCAGAACGAACTGAGTTCACTAAGTAAAATTTTATAATCTAATCTATCAAATGCCTTTGAATAATCCGTGAAAACAACATCAATCTGGCAGTTCAGATCAATAAAACGTATAACAAGTCAGTATAACAAGTTATCTTGCATTTATTTACATTTGAGTCAATTTTGACCTAATGACTTCTTGTTAGCTTAATGAAAGATTATTGAAATATCTTGTATAATTTCGCCCCATAGCAAAAATTAGACCGCGGCTATATCGTTGCCATATATCTGAAGACAATAAATAAAGTTATAACTAACTTATTTTTTCATAGATTAATTTTGTCACCTCACTTACCCAAGTAGGTCAGTTCCGCCACTGCTTTGAATTCGAACAAATGAGTACGCAGCATAAAATATGCTTCAATTAGTATGTACACCACAGTATGTTTGGCAACAACGTTCCAGTTTTGAGATCTGCGAAAGTTAATATACAAGAGTAACCCTTGTCAAGCTATTTTGCCTTTTAAATGAACGTTGGAAGCTCAGCTGTCTTTTTCAGATTTATTTTCTTTTGTAAAACAATTACTTCGACTTCTAAGATAGATTGTTTGTTAACATTTTTAAAGTTTGTAATTAATTACTCAATTCGGTTCGTCAGCTAAATACTACAACGAACAAACCCCAGGGGACGTCATTTTTCAGATAATAACCAACCGAAATGTGTTATGAATTTTATTTGCAACATAGGTGATTGAAGAAGTTTCACTCCATGAGAATACTTATACAGGGTGAGTTTTTTAAAGTGTTACAAGGCGATATCTCGCAAACGGTTTAAAGTATTTTCTTGAAATTTTAATGAGGTAATAGTGAGATGGGGGACATATTCAAACATATTTTTGTTATCTACCCCCTTTCCCCATTTTGAGGGGTGGGGGGTAACTTTGAAATTTTAAATGGGAATATGTACTTTTGTTTATTAAATTCGGATCTACGTAAGAAACTACGTATTTGTAGAAAAAAAATTTTTGGTTAGCTCCACTGGTTACCGAATTATAATTAATTAGGTTATAAAAATTTAAAAAATATTATTTACCCCTTATCGCCTGTCATGTTTCAGAAGATGTTCGAAATGTCTCCCTTCAACTTCCAAACACTTTCTCACTCTTTTTTTTAACGAATTTCGTACCCGCTCTAACATTTCAGGTGTCACTAATAAGCAGGCAAAGCGGATTCGGTCTTTCATATTGTCTAAGTTGTAGGTGCAGTCGCCATCACTTTGTCTTTTATAAATCCCCAGAAGAAAAAGTCAAGAGGGGTCAAATCCGGAGACCTAGCAGGCCAATTGACCGGACCAGCTCGACCAATCCACCTGTTTTCAAACAATTCGTTTAAATGATTACGGGCCTGTATTGCATAATAATAATAATAATAATAATAATAATATTAATAATAATAATAATCGGTAACCAGTGGAGCTAACCAAAAATTTTTTTTGTACAAATACGTAGTTTTATACGTATATCCGAATTTAATAAACAAAAGTACATATTCCCATTTAAAATTTCAAAGTTACCCCCCACCCCTCAAAATGGGGAAAGGGGGTAGATAACAAAAATATGTTTAAATATGTCCCCCCATCTCACTATTACCTCATTAAAATTTCAAGAAAATATTTTAAACCGTTTGCGAGATATCGCCTTGTAACACTTTAAAAAACTCACCCATAGCAAAAAGTACATTAGTAACGCGTGTTCCCAACTATACTTCTAATGTATATTTTATATTTTTGCAGATAATTCGTTTTGCGATAAATAGTTTTTTAGTCTGCTCTGTTAATAATAATTCTTAAAGACTTTTTGCTTTATAAATTTGAAGAAAATCAAAAATATTAATTACAGTATAAAACTTGTTTAACTATTGGATATATCGAGAAATTGTAGTTTCTTAGAATCATCTTTTGGTTCTAATTTTCTTTCCTATCTCGGTTTTCGAGATAAAAAAATTGTTTATGCCTATTTTTGCGCAAAACATGTGTGTTTTAAATAAACACTTGTAAATTTGTTACCTGAATTCATGGAAAGTTGAAATTTTGATGATGGTTTAAACAAACCCGAACAAACCCAATGTAACTTTAATCCACAGAGGAAACTCGATATCATAAAGGGAGGATAAAATTGGTTAATTCGGGTACTTCTAAAAATCGGTCCATGGTTCTCTTTTTTAATGGAACCTCTGTATATTATTTTTCAAAATAAAACAAGTTTTCAAACGATAAATTACATTCTTCAGGTTTCCTTAAGTGAGCCAATTTTATGGAAAATTGTTATCTTTGAGGTTTTCTCATAAGTAACCAAAATCGAACAAACTCAGGAAATGTCCAAAATATGGTAAAAAATAGGGTTTGGTAAGGTAATCGTACGAATGTATCTGTCGTCCACTGTAAGTACATGGGTAACATTTCCTGTGACTTTTAGAAAAGAGTGTCATATTTTGCAGTTTATTATAAAACATGTCAAATTTGGAAGCTCTTGGCGTAATTTTCAAACCAGAATGAATAACAAAGTTACAATTGTTCTTAACCAGGTGCGTGTGGAATTTACCGATCTTCTCTATTTGTAAAGCCGGTCTCAGACTCCTGGTGTAGTTGGCCAATGTTTATAATGGCGTATACTTGCCAACTGTGATGTAAATTGTAGAATTGTCAATTGTTGTACAAGCACAGTCGTCTGAGTGAGCCCGACTTTACAAATATTTACCAAGTATACAAGCCGTCTGTACCCGGCTTAAGGAGAGCGTAAAAATTACGGATCTTTTTCTTGTTCCTAATATCTGTTCAAAATAACGAAAGGATATATTTTTTTACAGGAAAGCAATATCCTCGAGCCAAAGTAATTATTATTTTAGCAAAATAAAAAGCGAAATAAAGGAAGGTCGAATACTGACCGAAATGATCATTTTTTGATTTGGTTTTTCTTAAAAATATCGAGAGATTGAATGAGGAACAACGCAAATTAACTTTTCGATAATAGGAGTTATTTAGGGAAAAGAACCCAGAACCTATATTGTGTAATTTGTTAATTATTATTAATGGAAACGAAATTAAGTATGTAAAATCCGTAAAGTTTTTAGGCTTATATATAGACGAAAATTTAAATTGGAGAAAACATGTTGAAAATCTTCGAAAAAGCGTATCACCACTCATTGGAATATTATTTAAAATTAGAGACTTTATACCTTTAATACATTTAAAAAATATTTATTATTCATTAGTTTATTCAAAATTTCAATATTTAATATCAGTTTGTGGATCTGCATATGCCACAATATTAAACCCTTTAAAAAGACCACAGAACAAAATTATAAAATGTATTCATAAACTGAATTTTTTGGAACCGACAGCAAATTTATATAAACCAAGAGGATATCTAGATCTGAATAGTTTATATAAATTAAAAATCAGTATACTAATTCATGCAATTATTAATAAAAATAAAAAATCTTGTATAAAATTTGTAAAATTAACTGATATACACAATCATAATACCAGAAATATTGACCATTTAAAAAAAAATCAAATTAAAAGTAGAATAGGGATGAAATCTATTTTATTTGATGGAATAAATATTTATAATACATTACCTAAAGTATTAACAAAAAATTTTAATTTAAAACTGTTTAAAAAAAATGCAAAGAAATTTTTTCTGGAAAACATACAAATTACTTAAAAAAAAAACAAATTATAATAATTTTTATTTTTAATTTTTATATTGATTAATTACTTATTTATGTTCTATTTTATAATATTCCCTGTAATGGACTACAATAGCTCGTTGGGAATAAACATTATTATTATTATTATAAAAAAAAAAAAAATTCTTTTGCTAGATAAAGGTTTAATTTACTTATTTTATATAATATTCATTGTAGTTATTACTTAATGAAGTTACCTCTTTTTCTTTGGAATTCGTTTCTGACAACTTTGACACGTTCAAGTAAATCCCATCATTTAGTATGTTTGTATTATTTGTGTCAAGAAAACGTTTAAAAAGGAGCAGATTTTTAGAGAGGTCGAGTCCCCTTAATTATTACTTCACGAAATAAAAAGCTCATAAAAGGGAGACCGATTAATGATCCAAATGACCATATCATCCATTTATTTATTTGTTTTTCACAGGACCGAGCGTCATTAAATGAAAAACAGCGCAAATTGGCTTATCGTCAATAAAAGCAATTAAGTCGGGCTGATGGGGTTCAAATTCACTGAGTCCCGCCATTATAGCGTTTTGAATAGCGCACTAACGCTATAACATGGGCTTTTCAATTGGTCTAAAGAACTACGAACGAGACGGATAAGCACTCTTTGAAACAAAAGGAAGGAGTAAAAAACAATTTGTGTTCATTAATAGGAGGCGTTGAGTTTTGTTCTCAATAAAACGGTATTATTGTGGGAGTAAACACTATTTTATATTGTTAGGGAATGTTACCAACGAGTCGAAAATATTTAATAACTGCCGATCTAATAGAGGTGCCAATTTTTCATAAAATGAGTTTTGCAGATAAGAGGATAAAGAACAAAACGATATTTTTTAAAATTAATTTAAAGTGGGGGTCTAGCATGTTAAAGCTATTTAAATAATTAAATTGATATATATCTTGCATTTGTTCACAGTTACAACGTTTTTTAATACACAACGACATTAATACGATCAGTAAAACTGGAAATGTTAAATTTCAAGTATGAGAAGATCCAGCAAATTATTAAAAATTCATATGTGGATATTTTGGAAAATACAGGGTGTTATGGAAATGAGTTATTATATTTAAACGGGTGACTCCTTGGGTGCCTAGAGAAAGTCTACAGACTTTTCTTTTTAAATCGAATATCTAAATACTAAGGTAAAAACCCTTTTGTCGCGCCGTTCCATCTGGATTCACTTAGCAACAATGTGGGTCACTAGAGTATACTAACCGTGTTGTCAGATCACACCGAGTGTCTCGCCCTTGCTTGGATACCGGTCGCGCGCCACTATCGTTGCTTCAGTATGTTTCGAGACTGGGGAGTGGAGTGGCGCTGTCGAGGGTTCCACGTGCTTGACGTATACGAATTTTAAACGTTTTATTAGTTGTAGCAGTACCCGATTTTTTCTGTTGTGAAATAATTCATAATAATAAATGTTGTGATGTGATTTCAAATTTGTGTGATATTATCTACTGTTGAGCTGTTGAAAAACATACTTTTTGTGTTTTATTCTTTTATGGGATTTAATTATTAAACGGATTATTTTAAAATAAGATCGAAGGTAAGAGAGTATGTACCTTAAAATTGTAGTATTTTTTTTCTAAAAAGTTTGAAAAAAGACGTCTTGTTATCAAAAACTGAACACTTGTTCTGTGTTGCAATATGACAACACCGCCTATAATGCGCTGACCTCTTTTGAGACTCGAGACTGCTTCAATAAACTATTGATTGCGAACGTCGTCAGTAGCGGCCACGTAAATTTTCAGATTTCATATAAAGTGTATACAGGGTGTTATGGAAATGACGTATTATATTTAAATGGGTGACTCCTAGGGAGTCCTAGAGAAAGTATACATACTTTTTTTTTTTTAAATCGAATATCTAAATACTAAGGTAAAAACCCTTTTTACCCACATACTGTCGCGCCGTTACATCTGGATTCACTTAGCAACAATGTGGGTCACTAGAGTATACTACCAGTGTTGTCAGATCACGCCGCGTGTCTCGCCCTTACTTGAGTACTGGCCCTTTATAATTCAGTAGGCTTGGCGATTCGGGAGTGAAAGGACGTTGGTTCCACGACGTCGAGGGTGCCACGTGCTTGACGTATACGAATTTTAAACGTTTGGTTAGTTGTATTGCCAGATTTTTTTGTTGTTGTGAAATAATTCATAATAATAAATGTTGTGATGTGATTTCAAATTCGTGTGATATGATTTACTGTTGGTTCTCGTGAAAAGCAGACTTTTTGTGTTTTATTTTTTTATGGAATTTAATTATAAAACGGATTATTATAAAATAAGATCGAAGGTAAGAGAGAATGCCCCTTAAAATTGTAGTTTTCTTTGTCTAAAAAGCTTGAAAAAGAAGTGATAGCGCGCGTCAAAGACGTCTTGTTGTCAAAAACTGAACACGTGCAATGTGTTGCAATATGACAACATCGCATTTAATGCGTTAACCTCTTTTGAACCTGGAGACTGCCTCAATAAAATATTGATTGCGAAGGGCCTCAGGAGCGGCCACGTAAATTTTGAGATTTCATATAAAGTGTATATTTCGCTTAATAATTCAAAGCGCCATTTATGGTTATTTTTCTTCAATTTATTTTCATCTCGGGATTTGCCGGTTTAAATATAATACGTCATTTCCATAACACCCTGTATTTCACTTAATAATTCAAAGCGCCAATTATGGTTATTTTTTTTTCAAATCATCTCAGGATTTGACGGTTTAAATATAATAAGTCATTTCCATAACACCCTGTAGATTTTTTCAGCAAAATCCTAAAATGCGTGTCAACTAATTTAATGTAAAAAAAATTTCGGCTGATTCTAAAATGTCAAAGTTAAAAAGTGTGCTGATTGTAAAAGAAGAACCACATGTTCAAATGAGTGATGTATTCTCCTTCTCTTTGAGCAAATAAATCTCCTAGGGAAAATGCAGGACATGTACGGCATTTCGTATGGTAGACATAGTCAGCACAGTCCCAGTTCTAAGTAAACTTATTCTTCATCGACAAATAAGGTAAATTACCTTGCAAAAACCCACTTCCTCTAAAAGGCGTACGTGCCTCAAATTTTTATTTATCTATGCTTAGACGAAGTCTATTTATCTTCCGTTATAGTGCGGGTCTTAAATTTGATAACTGATGAATGTTCATTTTTAACATAGTTTTAGCGGGGGAAATATTTTTTTATCCATTCTTTAGTGTCCACGCGAGCGAGGAAAGTGGATTAGAGAAGCCTAAAGAAGATGTGTGATGGGTCAACAATCGCCCATCTTTAATAAATGACAGATGCTCTGGACATCCGGGAAAACAGGTTTTGTTACCTCACAATATTTCCACATTGTGTTGACGTGAAGCGTAGTTTCGCCATGCGAGAAATATACTATAGCCCAGGGAATAGCTGCTTAGTATTATTTGTTTATTCTTTATTATATACAGGGTGTTCCGTAAGTACCTTCTATTTAACAGAGCTGAAATCTGATTTTTTTTGCATAATTTGTTCATTTTAAAAAAAAAATTATTACGATAAATACAGTCTCCCCGACGATGTAAAACATCTACTGTAGTATGATTTATTACTCTTTATGGCGTCTATACAATATTAAAATCTCATTAAATTATACCTGTAGGTTCAAAAGTTAGAGTCAAAAGGTAAATCTTTGGGTTCTGTATCTCCTCCGTTAGGTGGCACTTTAGGATTTTTTTTTGTGATAAAGTATATTTATTTTGGCCTCCTATGTATGTTACCCGATACCCGATATAGAGGGTGTCCCATTTTCGACACTTTTATATCTCCGTAACTGTTAGTGCTATCAAAAAAGTAATGCAGGTGTCATGTGCTCTTTTTGGGTCAAACTTAAAATGGTTAAATCAAAATTAGAAAATTTTTGCTCGCTTAAGAGATACGGGGGGGAAATTAAAAAATTGATAATTTCAAAATTACCCTGTATTTTCTTGGTTAAAAGAGATACAGAAAAATGTTTTATACAGAAGTATATTTATAATGATTGTTGAATAATACGCCGTTTTCATAATAAGTATACGGGGTCAGGTAAGAAAGTTATCGGACCTAACCTCATTTTTTTAAATGGAACACCCTGTATATTTTAATTAAAAATATAGCATTTTAAATTCTCTTTACAAATATATACACACCATGCATGATATTGGTTTCCTAGGCGATTTATTTAAACTTTATTACTTTAAACTACAGTAGGCCATGAAACACAAGCTAATATCCTAGAGACAACTATGTTGACATTCTAGTTGTTATTAACATTTAACGTCAATTTCATATTTACATATTCATTTGTGAAAAAGATCAACATTTTGAAAAATTTTATATGATATCCATTATCCATGGTGTGTTATAAATTTGAAAAGAGAGTTTAAAATGCTATCTTTTTAGATTAAAATATATAGGGTGTTCCATTTAAAAAAGTGAGGTTAGGTCCGATAACTTTGTTACCTGACCTCCGTATACTTATTCTGAAAACGGCAGATTATTCAACAATCAATATAAATAAACTTCTTTAATATAAAACGTTTTCGTGTATCTCTTTTAACTAAGAAAATATTGGTTCATTTAGAAATTGTGCATTTTTTGGTTTTCCCGCGTATCTCCTAAGCGAGCGAAAATGTTTGAATTTTGATTTTTCCATTTTAAGTTTGACCCAAAAAGAGCACATGTCATCTATATTACTTTTTTGATAGCACTAACAATAACCGAGATACCCTATAAAAGGGCTGAAAATGGGACACCATGTACAGGTTTGGCAAATATCTATTACTATCATATAACTTATATCAAGAAGAATAAAATTGTCTGTGGTATCTTAATGCGGATTGATTGTTCTTTCCACCATCGACCAATATGGCGAGATGCAGTCATGTATTACGCTAGGAAAAAGTGAAATCCTGCAAGCGGCTCATGCTTATCGACGTATAAAATGAATAACCGAATAAAATATCAAAAAATTCCTATTGTTGTTTACTATATAAGAAGCTTTAACATATATTAAGTCCCAATTATTTTAAAAAAGAAAAAACTTATTTTTGCGACTAATTTAAAGTAACTTCAAATTTTAACCTGCCCTGTATGCTATTCCAATTCGATCTTATTACTTTTGATATTTCCTGCAAATTTGGTTTAAAAATATTTATAAATAATAAAGTCATTCAGGAAAGAATAATGTGGTCCCTTCTTTGAGCACACGGTGCCAAATTAACATTTAAATCAGAAGAAAGGAACGCAGTACGAAAAAATAAACATTATCCGTTTGGGCATTCTAACACAAAATATAAATGATGTAATTTGTGGTAATAGAGACGTGTTCCATAAAAGGATAACACGAAAAAAGGGGTAAAATAATTTATATGGTAAAAAGCGAGATAACGTAATTAAGAAGGTAATAAAACAAAAAGGGTAAAACATTAGCGTTATGACAAAGAAGTGATAAGGGCCCGGAAAAAGGAAAAAGTAATTAGGGAAAGTAATTTTAGCAAAAGTTTTCAAAGAAAATCCAACGTTAAGTGTCAGAGAGTAAAAGAAACTCGAACATTTTTTTCTTGAATAAAAATATGAAAAAGATATTAGAGGTTTATCGCTAGTTACATAATAGTGGAGTTGATCCGGTTTACGAAAATCCCTTGACGAAATCGAGTAATTTTTTCCCCCCAATCGATACAGTAGGATCCTCACGACATTCTGACATGATTTGTAGGGGGCGCCGTATTGGGAGGGGAGGGGGGCACGCCCCGTAAATCTAACCTACAACGGATTTTCCTAAATAACTCAGCCGGTTCCGATACTACAAAAAAAATGTGAAGGGCAAATTTGAAGAGCCTGACAGACGAGAAAAACTCAAGAGACCATTTTTATGTAGAATTGACCAGGCTATTCAGAAAAAATATCAACATGAAAAAATGTCAGTGGCGTACCATATTTTTTGTAAAAAATATCAGAGGACATGTTCGCAGGGACGCCACTGGTAAAACAATTGAATAACTTTTCTAACAAAAATGTGTGGTTCTATATCCTATTAACACGTACCAAAATTGAACATAATATCTAAAGTATTATCGGAGATATTAAATAGAAATATTGAATAGAATAAAAATGTCGCCAATCCCCCTCGTAGCTGATAAAAAATTAACAAATTGAATCTGGCCTGATCCCCGTAGCTTGATTAATAAACTATTTATTAGCATTTATGTAATATCCCCCTCCCCCTATAACTCTCCTCCTCATTGCCCCACCACACCCAGCCTTCGGCCCATCAAAGTACCGGTGTCACCCGTTGATTCGCGAAAAATTGATACCCCAACTCCGCCCCTTCTCAAGAAATAATTAATTAAATTTTATTGTTTTTGCAGTTAAAAATCGCGATAATTCGCGAACGCATTGAGTTTGTTCGAGCTTACGCGCTCTGTCAAGCTCTTCAATTTTACCCTTCACATTTTTTTTGTAGCATCAGAACCGGCTGAGATATTTAGGAAAATCCGTTGTAGGTTAGATTTACGGGGCGTGCCCCCCCCCCCCCCAATGCGGCGCTCCATACAAATCATGTCAGAATGTCGAGAGCATCCTACTGTATCGATTGGGAAAAAAATTACTCGATTTCGTCAAGTGATTTTCGAGCCGTTTATTTCGCCAGAACGAGTCCACTATAAATAATTACCAATTTTAAGATTCCTGTCATGGCTTGGCTATTTTTTTGTATGAGTATACAGTATGACTTACAGTGAAGAGTATTATACTTTTTCTACAATCACTAATCCTGGGACACAATGTATACAACACGCGCCTGAAATTTGGTTCTGTCCTCTGGACTCACCCTGTATATAGTAGGTATACTTAGAACTAAAATCCTTAAACAAAACGTTGGATAATTACGCGAAATCACCTTAAAACAACTACTTTTACGCACTTACGAGTTTCAGATTAATTTTTTGGAGATAACATATTAAAAATAAAAGTCTATACTTTTCAGGTGGTATTAATATCAAATACCAATGTATGGAAAAATTATTATTTCCCAGACTACCCGATGATACCTTATAAATTAAGGGCGTATTTTTGTCTACACAGTAGCACTTTAAAATACTATTTCAGATTGAATGGTACTACCAAGAAAAGGAAGCATTTTCCATTGATAGGATGTCACTAGCTGCAGACCGGTTTCGAACTCTTTTTTGTCGTCAGTACAGGGTACAAGTCGACAACTTTAACTGTAGCTACAAAAGGAATGCGGGCAATAAAATTTCTTGGGATAACAATGTTGTCACATATATTAAATTTTAATTTAATAACATGTTACCAAGTTAACCCTAAAATTAAATTTACCCATTTAAAGTAAATTGTCATAAGTATATAAGAAACTAATATTCTATTATAGTTTCAATGTTCTGAAAACTTCTTTTCATACTATTTATTTTAATATTTAAATGCAAAATAAAATATTTTTTTCATTAAAGTACTTCTAATCTAAAAATAGGGCAACATGGTACAATATCAACGGTAACCATGGGTAACTGGTGGCTAGAGCTAATTTGATAGGTTATATCCCAGACAGAGGATGACGTCACGCGCCTGGTGACACGCCTATAGTGCCAGCGTGCTTGTTCAGCGATGTCCAATATGCTTCATCCAGTTGCGTAGTGATAGGGTTTGTTTTAAAACTGTGATAATGAATGAATATACCCTGGTAAAACCCTTCATAGTCAAACCCGCGAAGTGATTGCCAATGTGTACAGGGTGTGTGAAGAGGAATCACAAATTAATACATTTAAATTGCCAATTAAGCGATAGCTAGAAAGGCTCGCAATGTATACGGGAGTAAGCGTGGGTGCAGTAAAACACACAAAGAAGATACTGAAAGGAAGAAAATAACCCGAATCAATTGTTGTCATCTCCTGTCAAAAAAGGGACCGTCTCTCTGCTGTCGAAAAAATCGAAGGCTTCGACTTTGGCATTGTTAAGAGAACAATACAAAAGTTTTATTTGGAACTAAAAGTATTTCCAACCTTAAAAGAGTTGCTACAACAGCTGAGAAGTGACATAAACTTTCCATTTTCCCGTGAAACTTTGAGGTGCATGTTGAAATCAAATGGATTTTATTGGCGAAAATGCCAAAATAAGCGAGGAATATTAATGAAAATGCCTAATATATTGCACTGGTGATACAAATATATTCATGCTATGAAAAAATATATATTATTACATTATTAAGATAATAATAGCACGCCCATGACTCGGCCATGTTTTAAAAGATATTGCTTCCCCCTTACCGATACCGCGTAGCTATAGACTTGCTTGTCGAACTGTAGGTGTACATAGCTATCATCAGAGAAGACTATATACTTCACGCTGTTCATTCTATCAATGGAAAAGGGTTCCTTTTCTTTGTAGTGCCATTTAATCTGAAATAGTATTTTAAATTGCTACTGTTTAGACAAAAATACGCCTTTATTGTATAAGGTATCATCGGGTGGTCTGAGAAATAATAATTTTTCCATACATTTGTATTTGATAACATATTAGTCGAAGCCTTCTGCAAATTTGGCACTATTGGAGTACACACACTACTGCACAATTACACTAAATTACTTTAAAACATTAAATGTTACAAGCGGTTTCGCAAACACGCCCGTATGCCGTATCATTGTCAGCTCTGTTTAAACTGCCATAATCTCAAGTGTTGAACTACTTATATTAATGAAGTAACGCTCTTCAATTCTTCACTAAAATCTCGTTACCTATTGTTAACTGTATGTTTCTCGCAAAGTGTTTTATGGCAGTAAAAACACAAAATACGTTCGGATAAAATTTAAGACTTTGCAGCCAGTTTGTGTTTTAAATTATGACGTGCCGGTTTTGGAACTTTCCAGATTTCCATTTAAAATTGTTGGAACGTAAGTTTCGAGTCGAATGCAAAATATTCTCTTTGAGATTAACAAGTACTTTTTGGACGCGAATTACATTGTTTGGAATGCCTTTACTCGCAAAGTAAAATGTATAATTTTCTGTATTCTAAAACAGTTATTTAGGGGCATAAATTCTTTAAAAATTATTAACATTTTTATGTATAATGTGAAATATTATATTAAATTTTTGTCACAAATACCGGGTTTTATCGAAATGACTTATTATACAGGATGTCCCATAACTTATAGGCCATGGAGCAACTGGAGTTACTAAACATGAAACGAGATCGATTAAGTCATATAAGTTTTTTTCGAAATGTTTCTCCTTCTAGAAATAGAGGGTTGTTGAAAGTGAAAGTTTATTTTCGAAAATAAGCCATAATTTCAAAACCGTTGAATGTATTGGATTGAAAGTTGGTGGTATGATGTTGTTATGAACAAGAAATGAGAATTTGTAATTCTTAAGTTGCACATTAGAGGGTGACAGATACACTTGGTTAATGCTATGTTTTTTTCTGACCTGTCATTAAGTATTTTTAAGTTTTAGTTTCTCAAAGAAGGCCAATTTCTAAACTAAAATGTACGTGTTTTCGAGATATTTTCCTGCAAACATCGGAATGCATCAAAAAATCAAAATAAAAATTGAAATATCTTGAAAACAGATGGAGATTTAAATTCGAGCAGCAATTGTTTTTCTTTGACTATCTTGGATTAAAAATACTTACAACAGGTAACAAAAACATAGATTTATTAAACTCAGTGTATATAACTAGCACCCTCTATTAGAGCCTCTAATGTGAAACTAAAACAAAAAATTCTACAAATTCTCATTTCTTACTCATAAAACATCATGTCGCCAACTTTCAATCAGATATATTGAACTGTTTTCAAATTATGGCTTATTATTGAAAATAAACAAAATCTCCAGTTGCTCTATGTGTCCAAGAGAACGGCCTTCTGTGTTCGTGCGAACTGGGTATTAGGTTGTGCAGGTACCAAATGATGTAACCTCAGATTTGTAGAGGTTATTACTAAAGATGCTGCCATCAATAGTCAGTTTTTTTTATTGTCACTTTCCTTAACATATTAAAAAATAATTTTTTGTTCTTTACAGATGTCTTCAAGAAGATTCTGCCGTATTTGAACAATGAGAAGAGATTCTAAAACAGGTAAAAAAGATGTTTCTGGCTTTAACTCTATCACAATTTCTATACATTTTCAATTAAACGAATACTTAAAATCAAAATCCCAGGTCATCACCCATCATCGTCATCACTTCGAATGTTATTAAAGTATTGGAAAATGGATGTTTTCATTTTCCCATTTTATTGCTCGTTATTATTGATCAGTGCTATATCTTAGCGATGTGATCATACCAGTGACGCTAGCGATTAAAAGATGGCAGTGATGGCACGGCGTTATATTTATACACTAGTTCTTCTTTTATATCGACTTAAATTCGCATAAAAGTTAAATTCCAGGAAGAAATTCGTACGGAATTCTCTTTATTTCGCAGCAAAAATATCGCTTTCCTTTTACCTTCGCAGGAAATCAAGCACCATATTTTCTGGCATTGTGTTTCAGTGATACAGTCGTTGAGCCTCGCCTTCCCCATTTTCAATTCAAGTGAAATGGATTTCACGGTTTTGTCCGGCAAAAATAACAAATTGCCCAAATGTTATTGCCTATAACTTTTATAGTATGGGCTGTAAAAATGAGTGATATTGTGGATAATTTTACTTTTTGTTTTTATAGTAAACAATGAAGCTATTTAAGTTAAAATTAGGTGAAAAAGTCTATATTTATTTATTTTTATTGCACACTTCTTTAGAAATTAAAATTGAAGTTTTTATTAGCAGTTTTTCAAGTGAAAAAAAGTATTTAGGCGCTGTATCATTCTCAACGATATATTTTATAAAATTTGTAACCTTATTCCATCGTCTCTAATACCAATAACAATTGATGGCTGATGAACTCCGGTTGGACGCTTGGTCTGTCATGCCCAGATTGTCAAATTTGAAGTTTTCCATTTTTGACGCAATCGATACCATCTTTTGCGATAAACCTTTCACTATATTGTAAACAGAGCCTTATTAACTATAACTTATCATAATATGGTCTTCCTATGGGTGCCGCATTGTATTATTACTATACAAATGCCAATAAAATTTGAAAACATCAAAAATAGAAACAAATTATTCCGATTCAGAAGAAGAAAACTTATTTCAATGCGCTCCGAAAGGAAATAATTAATAAAGCCAATGAAGCAACAGAAAATTTGTTGCCTGAAAAATCGAAAGAAGCTTACAACAAGAATAGAATATGTTTATTAAATTGCTTGGACCAAAAGAAAGTGAAGAGTTTCAGCGAACGCCTATTTAACGTATTTTCAAGGAAGGTAAACCATTTTTAAATCCTGGACCTTATGGTCATGCTATTACAAGCTAAAATCAACATTAATTCTGAATAATCAAGTCGATATAAGCAAATATCCCAACCTCATTGCATTCCTAAGGGGCAGTGAGTTATACACCAATCTATTTTTTTTTATTTCGAAAAATGAAACTGGTACGATCCTAGAAAAAAACATACGGGATTGCGGTAATTGCCGTCGGCTCGTGCGCGGAAATTTCTCGTTCATAAAAAAATAATACTTGTATGTATTTGTTACATAAATAACTATTTTGGAAACAGGTAGTCATTAAATTTTGGTGCACAACTCTATTTCCCTTCGGGTAAGCTTACGAGAGGCAATAAACTGCCGTAGAAACACTAAACAACCCAAAATCTCTCCAAGCTGTTACATTATAATTATTTTAGAATTTATAACCGGGAACTAGCGAACTATTTTGCAGATCGTAGAGGGAATTTTGTTGCAAAATTGTTAGATATAGGAATGCCATCCAACATTAGACGGAATTTCTTAAGAATTCGCATTGCACGTGGAAGGATGATGTGCTGTAAGATTTCTTTGTGCCTTGCAGACTTTCACAACTCGCCTCTGGTTTACTCCTTCAAAAACAATACTTTTTTGACTCGTAACGCAATATGCCATTATCAGACTCGCGTGGTCATCTTCGTATAAATTCTATTTAAGAAATAAGACGTCTATACCAACGAATACTTATAACCAGGAAGAAGACAAACTGCCGTGTTAAATAATCGAAGCAGGCATGATACGGCGACATCCATTATGCCTGGCGCGCACGTACTTTTCAAATGTCACTTTTGTCCAAATTTTTATTACTGTCAATATTTTAAAGTGACATTTAAGCAAAGAAAACATCAAAACCCTTTCATTTGATTTACTAAGTACAGAAAATCAAATATTAGGATTTTGACATAGGTTTTTTTCAGCTGTAAATATCGCTTTAAAATTGTCCTTACATACTTTTATATTATTATTGAACTAGTAACGAAACTAGAAATAAAGAATTCAGAGATTGAAGGTTGTAATTAGTTTTATTAAAAAATAGGAAATAAATTATAATTTACATAAAATATTTTACCATCTTCAACTTCAAACAAATCAAGGTAAATACAATACTATACAGGGTGTCCCATAACTAATGGTACACAGGAAAACTGCAGATTCCTTGGGTAAAAATACTGCGATTTGGCCATACTTAGTTTAGTTCAATAGCTGGTAATAACCGAGATACAGGGTGTCCAAGTAAAAATTTAATTTTCAATTTTCCTAAATAACTTATTTCTGAATGAATATTTATGCACAAAATTTTGTGACTAGGGTTTTTTTGGGGAAAGGAATTTGATTTTGTTAATAATTTTGATGTAGATTGTAGCGGAATTTTTAGTTTATTTTTTGATACCAGTATCTTCAAAAACTCCTTAAAACCCCCCACTGTGCTGACAAATGAAAATAAACTTTGACAGAAATGAGGTTTAAAAGTCCTTTCGTTATATTTGTTTTTACCAAAGCCTACTGTGACAAATTTTACATTTACAAATCAAAATTTAAACGGACGCATTAGAAATTGTAATTGAAAATATCTCGAAAACGGTTAGTCGGAGCGACATTTACAAAGTATACCTTTATTGCTTAAAAATAACGGAAAAATAGATATTTTTAATAAAAATATAATTATACTAAGGCACAAAAAAGTTACATTTCTTTTTATGTATCCAGAGTACCGCAGAGAGCGCCCCCTATAATCTACATCAAAATTATTAACAAATTCAAATTCCTTTCCCCAAAAAAACCCTAGTCACAATGTTTTCTGCAAAAATATTGATTCAGAAATAAGTTATTTAGGAAAATTGAAAATTAAATTTTTACTTGGACACCCTGTATCTCGGTTATTACCAGCTATTGAACTAAACTAAGTATGGCCAAATCGCAGTATTTTTACCCAAGGAATCTGCAGTTTTCCTGTGTACCATTAGTTATGGGACACCCTGTATATGTACAGCTACTAACTAAGTAAATATATGCACCATCATTAAGATTATGGGCTTCCAATTTGTTTGTTTCGTAGCATACTCCTGGCAACATTAGTGATCGAAGTCCTCTGTAATGTTCAGTCATTATGGGATTCTCAATTAAACTATGAAAAGAAAGAATTATTATAATAATATATTACCGGACTTATCAAAATTCTGACTACGGGTTAATATAACTAAGCTGTAAATATTATGTTGTAGCTTTTGACTTGTAGATTGTAAAATTTAAGTAAAATTCTTTAAAAATGTGTTTGTTGCTAGTTTGCGTGACAAGTTTGGGACATAATGGGACAATTTTATAATGTTTAATAACAATAACGAATAAAAATTAGTAAAAAAATATTTCAATCATAAATTACTTACCTGCAACAAAACGAGAAGGTCCGTTTTCGTGAAAAGAATAGAAAATTAAAAATTATTTTAGAATTTAATGACGCTTCCTCCACCATTTTCAATTACATTATAAATCATATGGTACTTGATTTTATTCCATTCCAGACGAAGGATGCTCGGTTGTGAAATAATTTAAGAACGTATGCTGCTCGCATTCTATGTCTGTCTCTGTCAGCAACAACCTTCCTCGCTTCATTAAAGAGAGACAAATATAGTCTAGATCAAATCGAACAAACCCGAACAAATACACTCACATTTTTGACTTTCAGATATAGCTACGTAAGTCTGATATTGACACAGAACGATTGACACAAAAGGATAAACGTATGGAGTAACCTGCCTGGCTGTGACGTCACTTGCACGGCCTACTTATATGCTTCGATCCCCGCCATAAGAGGTCTCACCGGGCTGGTATCATCGGGTGGTCTGGAAAAATAATATTTTTCCATACATTGGTATTCGTATAAATTGCCGATTTTTTAGCTAAAAACCGTGATAATTTGTTGGTAGGTTCAAATGAATAGTATAAAACACACCTGGTGTAAAGGGAAACGAGAAAATATATCACGTCGAATTCAAATTGAATCATCTGGAAACCGGTCTATTGGAATGTGTGGACAAAAGAATGTGTCTCCGATAATTTTCCAGTGGCGAGAATGTGAATTAAATTTACCTCGGTGTTATAAGTTTTGATGACCAACAGAATCCAGAATGTTAACGTTGACAAGGCAATTTGATTAATTATCTCCACGTCCATACCGTAAATTGGGTATTTTTGGCATCGGATATGAATAATTTTTTTCGTTTTTCTTAGACAGACATTTTTATGAATGATTTTATGAATTCCTATAGTAAGCACGTTATGACTAATGATATATTTGTGATTATGTCATTATGCAAAATGACTTTTCTGTTCAGAAATAGAACTAACGAATAAAATACAGACTTTATTATTATTTTTATGTTCGAAAATGATGCGTTTCTGAAAATGAAATATAATTTGTTACATTATTAGTATTGTAAATAATGTGAAATAATAGTTATTTATGTATCAAGGGTACTAAGTAGATGATTATGCCCCGAGGGTGAGAGTCTTACAAAGCCGAGGGCCTCTGGCCCGAGGGTTCGTAAATCGTCCGAGGATATATATCTATTAGTACCCGTGGTTCATACTTGTCATACCAGTTACCCTTTTAAATAATAAATATTTTTTTAAAATTTAATTTGATTTACCAATTTTTTATTTTTAACTGCGACATTACCTTGACATTATTATAGCCTGCATTTTGGTTGCTAGGGAGATAAGTATTCAAATGTTTAATGTGTCAAAGTCAAAAATCAAAAATGGAACAAGGTTTTGAAATTACCGATGAAATTGAAAAAAATGCTGAAAAGGCAACGCAACGTAACAGATAAGGCCGCTGTACTGTACAATATGTTGGAAAAAACACATTTGTGAAAATTCCCTGTATTATTGCAAAATATTTGGGTTCGAACAACTCCGAAAAGTACACTGGACATTGTTTACGTCGAATGTCGGCAACTCTTTTAGCAGAAGCTGGAGCAAGTATGGCCACGCTGAAGCGCCATGGTGGATGGAAGAGTACCACAGTTACTGAAGGATATTTAGAGGATAGCATATCCTCACAAAAAATGAGGTTTCAAGGATGTTGGCAGGCGTACCATCTGGATCTCGCATTTCCTTACAGAAATTAGAGACTCAGATAATGAGAGTCAACGTTTGCGGCAGGAAATTTAGCTATCAGCGGAACCTTCCAGAATTGCCATATCTATCTAAATATAATGAAATAATATATAAACGTAAATTTATACTTTGTTAATAAAGAATAAGTTAATCGGAAACTATTTTTGGGTCTTAATGGCAGCGCGGGCCATAATGTGTACATTATGCTCTTGCAGGCATAAAGTAATTTTTTTTATGGTCAAATACAAGAATTATAGGAAAAATCCTTTAGGGCACTCTGGGAGTGGTGCGTGTGCGCAAAAAGCGTTTCACGTTGGTTTTGAATCGTTTGAGGTTATATTCGTTGGGAAAAACGACCTCTGGAAGGTCGTTCCATAATGATGAAGTCCTCCAGATGAAATAATTCTTAAATAATGAAGTTCGAGGAGTACTAAGCTTAACCACATATGGATAGGCGGCAGTGGTTCGTCGCGTATTTCTAGGTCAGCCGAGCACTTTCCATGAAAATATCTGTAGAAGAGAGTCAAATCCCCAATCCGTCTTCGATGTTCTAGGCTATCGAGGTTCTTTGTCAGCTCGTGGTCTCCAATCAGACGAATGGCCCTCCTTTCGATGGAATCCAGTAGCCGAAGAGTATGTTTGGGTGCAGAGCTCCAGACATGAGAGCCGTACTCCAGTGATGGTCGAATCTGGGCTTTGTTGACGCCCAGCAAATTGATTGATGATGCCAGTGGGATTGCGTGTCCGTCCATGACTATATCCGGCTCAGTAATGTTAACCTTTTTAGAGAAAACTGCTGCTGCCTGGGTTTTTTTAGCGTTAAATTCAACTTGGTTACTGTCACCCCAAGCCAAAATTTCTTCCAGGTCTTTGTTGAGGCGTGATACTTCATGCTGTCTTCGACAGCCGATGTTTTTGCATTCAAAGAGAAAGATGAGATAAGTGTGCTATCGTTGTATTTATTATTGTATTGTATTGTAATTGTAATGTATTGTATTCATTATGTAGATGGTATCTAAGGTATAAAAATACAATAATGCACTGGTAGGACATTAAAAAAAATAGATTTTAAGCCTTTCTGAAAATGAAAAAATAATTTGTTACATTATTATTATTATTGTAAATAATGTAAACTAAAAAAATAGATTTTAATAAAAACTAGAGTATAAATACAACAATAAAAACAAAAAGAGTCCGAAGCGCTGAATAAATAATAGGTGTGATATATCGTTGGAATCACAATTTATAATTGAGTTCAGCATAAAATGAAAAGTTACTACTATTTAAAAAGCAAAGTTGATGATGGTTGCGAAGAAACTTAACTTAAGATTGAAAATTTAATTACATTATCTAATAGAGGAGAAAAAACAATAAGAACGATAGTGCAAAAATTGGGTTTTGCCCAAGGATCTTATATCGAGGAGGAGGAGGCTTTGGTTCACAGTCTTTGAAGAAGTTGAAGTTGTCCCCCATTTATATATGATAGAAGTAACAATATTCTTACAACCTTCATAAATAGAGAAATGTTTGGATGGGAAGACAAGGTGAATAAATGCATTGTTGGTTTGCTAGTAGTAAATTTTATAAAAATGTGAGCTTTTTATAAAGAACAACAACTAGCTAGAATGGCCAGCTTTAAAATACATGAATGCCCAGTTTTCCGCATATATGTAAATTATGAGCAACATTAAAAGTTTTCTCTTTGTTTAACTGGCTAGAAAATTGAAAATTATTTGCATATAACAGAAAAGGGTATGTTGTATGTTGCATATTATATGGACGCCATATATCATATGGATTTAAATAGAGTCAGTTTAACTTGCTTTGTTTTTCAAATATAATTTAACAAAATATACAATTGCGTTGTGCAGGAAATAATATTGTATACATTGTGTCATTATTACGCAGGGTTAAATTAACATTTACTTTCGGAAATTAGCAATTACATATTAATTTGTTTGACCCTGTTCTCAATTATACAAAATAACATCATATAAGGTAAAACACCCAATGATTGACAGGTCTGAGAAACATTTCTTACCAAATTGATCATCCTGAGAAAGTTTCTTATTTTATAAAGTATTTAATAACGGTATGCCAATCATAGAAGGTATTAAAATCGTAGAATGCTGAAAAACACCAATATTTAAAAAAAAATTTAATTAAAGAAAAAGGATTAGTTGGTGCTTTCTAAAATCCTTAAATTGACATGCCGAAAGAAGATTATCCCAAAAATTGATTGCTCTTTTTTACAAATTTATTCGTTATTTACAAAATACAATGAAACCTCTCTTACGCGGACACCTACGGAACCGTTTAAATGTTTCCGTCTAATAGAGGTGTCCGCCCATGGAAAATTTGTTATTAGGTAATATGTAAATGCAAAATTATTACTATGTATATGTATGTACAAATAAACATAATATAACAAAAATACATTAGTTTTAGCTAGGATGTAGTACCAAAAAAATTTAATAACATAGTTTAACGTGTTTTATACTTGCAATCTAGAAAGTATAATTCCAAGTCTGATAACAATTCCATTGCTGTAGAGTCACCTCTATTCTTTGCATAATCTTATAATTCCTTTACCATACTAATGGCTTGTTGATCATTGGTGACATTTGTTTGACTACTGCATTCAACTTCTTGATAAGAGTCGTCAGATAGTGATGTGGTTCATTGTTATCAAACAAACTTCCACAACATCAATATTCTCTTTTTCAGACTCAAAGCGCGACATTTTTGTGCCATTGTTTACGATTTTAACCTTACAACTCGAAAATAAACGGCGGACTGCTATCGGGGAATCACACATACTTTCATTCGGCGAAGTCCTTTCGCGCTGCCACGCATACGCGATTGGTTGCCGGTCTGTTTTTGCTCCGTACTTATTCGTCTCCCAAATACTTAAAAAAAATGTGTCCGTTTAAAGGAGAGTTTTCGCATTCTTTGTATGAAAACAGCCTGTCCGCGTCCGCCCAAAGGAGAGTCCGCCCAAGAGAGGTTGATTTTCATGGAATTTCATGTACCTAGTTCCGGACTATGAATAAATGTCCGCTTAATAGAGATTTCCGCTTATTAGAGGTGTCCCTTATGAGAGGTTTCACTGTATATAGAACTAGAATACTAAAGCTAGTAACCAAAGAAAAAGGGTGAATATTGGTAGTATAGTATATTATTTTTAATTTCTAATTTCTTCAATTGCCTCATCGTTTGTTATATTAGCATAGGAAATGAAATTTGATTATCCAATGTTATTTCAGAAATAATATTTTCTAATGAATGTATTCAATATCATGAACAAAATTTTTTCTCTATTCACCATGTTTATTGGAATAAAAGTAGTAAACAATATTTTTGCCAATAAATGGTTCCATCAAACAGTTAAAACCTCAATACCGGGTCACAAATCGTTTATTTAATTTCGCCTCAAAGTAGAAGTAATTTTTCGGTTCGTCACTTTTTTGTGGGCGAGTGTATTTAAATTATTACATTTATTATCTTCTTAGGATCAGATTCGGCCCTAAGAAGCGGCTTTAATTTCGCCCCTTCGCTTCATAATAAAGTGCATGTCACAGATTTCAGGGGCTTACGAACTAACGCTTCGGCACAAAAGAGCCGCGTAATTTGCTTATGTTGGATATTAATTAATTCTTAAGGCTTAAATGATTGTTTTGTCGAGTTGTTTTATTTGTTTCGCAGCTTTGTTATTAATAACGCAGAATATCAACAGGCATTAACTATACGAGGACATAGGACTGTAATTTAGATGTTTCGTAATCTACAATCGATACAAGGGAATAAGAACACCTGTGTGCTGGAATGAATTTCCTCCTAAAAATACTAATCAATTGGTCCCCTGAGGTGATTTTTAAAATTTCTGAGATTTTGGGATACGGTTCTGTATTTCACCTAGTTTCATAAATAATATCTCATAAGTAAGCTCTAAAATTCTACTTATGCTGGACTAGTTCAATAAATAACAAATAATTTAACAAACGCAGAAAACACGATAGAATATCAAACTTCTCAGCATTTGTAAAATTATGTTCAATATTTTCTGGGAAATACAAAAACCTCTTAAAACGCTATTAAATGTTGACAACGATCACAATGGGAGTGTCAAGTGCAACAAATCACGCGTCACCATCTTAATTTTTTTGTTTCGAACGCCTACTTTTCTTTTAAATCCCGAATCAACAGAAGTTTGAAATAATATTTCTGTATTTTGTTTACATATTTGTAGTTTATTAACGAATTATTTGTTATTTATTTAACTAGTCCAACATAAGTAAAAATTAAGAGTTTACTTATGAGATATTATTTATAAAATTAGGTGAAATACAGGACCATATCCCAAAATCTTCTGATGTTGTTCAAAAAAACCGTCGAAACGTCATTAAACCACAATGTGTCATACATCGTTGCATTCGGAAGGAAAAAGATCTCAAATTCCAATATCAGGAAAATAGGACCGTATTTAAAAAAAAGAAAGTTGATAATGGCCCTTCGAAGACGACTCGTCGGATTACAAAACAATTAACGCTGTTAGATAGAACAGAGAAAGTGGCAATGTAAAAGTGCAATTTACTTTAGAATTCGATCTTAAAAAAAGTCAGGAAAAATAAATTGAACGGCATATTATTAGGCACGCAAATGCGCATTTAACCGACTTCGTATGTCTTACGGTTTCCGAGATCCTGGCCCTCCTTATCTTGGACACGGTGTATTTATTTATGTTCCTTACATCTAAATGCACTTCCTGCTACAGATTTAATAGAAAAATTGAAATTTTTCAATTAGTTGACTAATAAAATATATTATTAAAGAGAAATAATGCGTCTTTTTTCGCTAAAAATATACAAGGTGTTCCATTTAAAATAAGAAAGTTAGACCCGAGAACTTCTTGACCTGACCCGATAGACACGGCATCCTATTCTACTTAGTACATTATGAAACTTTTATATGAAACATTTTGTTGTATTAAAAGGTATAGATGACAAGTCTAAAATCGCCAATTTTTCAATTTATCCTCGTATCTTTTAAATCAGCGAATTCCTCCAAATACATCTCATGACGTGTACAAGGTGTCCCATTTTCGACACTTTTATCTGGTATCTTCGTAATTGTTAGTGCTATCAAAAAGTAATGTAGGTGTCATGTGCTCTTTTTGGGTTAAACTTAAAATGGTAAACTCGAAATTAGAAAATTTTCGCTCGCTTAGGAGGTACGGGGAAAAATCAAAAAATTGACAATTTCAAAATTACCCTATATTTTCTTAGTTAAAAGAGATACGAAAAATGTTTTATACAGAAGTTTCTTTATATTGATTGCTAAATAATCTGCCGTTCAGAATAAGTATACGGTAACAGAGTTATCGGACCTAACCTTATTTTTTTAAATGGAATTCCCTGCATATTTTAATCTAAAAAGATACTATTTTAAATTCTCCTTTCAAATATATAACACACCAATATGGGTTTCCTAGGCGATTTATTTAAACTTTATTACTTTGAAACGAAATAAAAGATTCAGATTAAGGTAAAAAAATAATGAGAATCATCGCAAATTTTCGGAATATGTCCTTAAATGGTTACCGTCTTTCCGGATAGCGAACAAAATATACATTTTGCGTCATTTCCTCGTTTTTTCCATTTTGAATATAAACTGATATCATATCAAATTTTTCAAAATGTTGATAAGTCATTTTTATAAATGAATATGTAAAAATTAAATTGACGATAGACTGATGTTAATAGCCAACATAGTTGGTTCTAGGATATTAGCTTTTGTTTCATGGTCTCCTGTGGTTTAAAGTAATAAAGTTTAATAAATCGCGTAGGAAAGCAATATCATCCATAGTGAGTTATATATTTGAAAGGAGAATTTAAAATAGTAGCTTTTTAGATTAAAATATACACGGTGTTCCATTTAAAAATATGAGGTTAGCCAGATAACTTTTTACCTGACCCTGTATACTTATTTTGAAAACGGGAGCTTATTCAACAATCAATATAAAGAAACTTCTATATAAAACATTTTTCTCTATCTCTTTTAACTAAGAAATATAGAGTAATTTTGAAATTTTCGATTTTTTGACTTTGGTAGCACTAACAATTATATATCCCTATAAAAATGTCAAAAATGGATAACCCTGTACATGTAAATTTTCTTTTTGAAGTCAAGCACACGAACATATTAAATAAATTATTCATACAATGTTGCTAATTCGAAATGAGACAGTAATGCAATTTACAATTCACGCAAATGACATTTTTTTATTGAGTTATTCAAATTAGCGGCCCATCTGTATTCACATTGCGCGACGGAAATTGCCATATTTCCCATATGAAATATTATTTTGTTTGGGTTGGCCATTTAAACGCATATAAGCATGTATATTTTTAGAATTATTTTGCATTTTTGACTAATTCTCTCAAAAATAGAATTTTATTAATAAAATTAATTTGCATTTATATATTGCACTTCATAGTCGAAATGGCAACTCCTGATCGCACGATTCAAGTGTCAATTTATTTTGGAAGCGTGCAAGGGAAACGGAGACAATACATTAAAACTTCTGTGAAGGCCTTCTTTTGGCTCTTCTATTCTTTCTAGTAAAAATATTTCTTTTTGACGCTAAAAAAAATTTTCATTTTTTAAATCTCTCCCCGATATAAAAATCCACCACTTCGAAATTTTGGCTAAGTTTAAATGGTTCATAAATTTTTTATTCTTAATACGACTTTCGAGATTTTTTAACCAGTTTATAATAGTATATTAAGATACAAGTTTCATAAGACATTATCTTAGAGCACACGTTCAATTCAAAAAACGACTCGCGAAGCGGGGAGTTTTCTAAAGTACAAGTGCTCTAATTGTCTTATGAACCGTGTATTTTATAATACTTTTTCTAATTGGGTCTTTAAAATCTGAAATATTTTAAAAAATATAGTAGATTTTTTCCATTTGAATTTATATTTTCTTTTTGGGTTGGCAATACTTTTACAATTTAATAAAATGTTACAGTATCAACGATAGAAACAATTGAACACAACAAAGCTTCGTCCCATCCGTCATAATTAAAAATAAATATATTTTTAAAGTTAATAAAAATGAGCCAGGAAGAAAGTTGTACTCCTTCAGAAATACGAGAAATTGCAGAAAATAATCTAGAAAAACTTTTAAAAACAATATGCAAAACTTTGAGTTATGGTGCGAGCAGAACAAAGTTCAAACTATTGAACAAAATAATAAATAATACTACTAAACAAAATACTGTGTCGACACAGAATCTGACAGGAATAACAATCAATGTCCAGGAAATGTCTACAGTAACTATAAATATGTATATATAAAGGACAGCAACGCTATGACTTATACCATTAAAATTCACCGAGTGCGAGGGTGGATTTAAAAGAATTTCTGTTTCAAAAAAAAGAGCCAGGTCATCAATGGTTCCTTCAGTTGATACAATATTTCAAAAAAAATAGAAGAGGAATATATCCCCTATATCCCCCGTAAGTACGCCCTGAGCCCATGCAATTGCAGTGAAATTGAGTAACATTTTTTCAGTAGAAGTGTAGAAAAGTATTGTTCTTTATGTGCGAGCCCCTAATTGCGAAGTCAAAAATTCCCAAAAAAAAAATTTATTTTTAATTTTCCTCTACACTGAAAAAGTTTTACGCTATAAAAATAAGCATAATAGAATAAAAATGTAAATTTTAAAACAATTTTCAATTACGCTTATATTAAAAATAAATTGAAAACGAAATTAAATGTCAGCGTATCCATAAAAATTATTATTTCTACCCGGAAGTATCGTTTAACGCTTTAGAAAATTGCAGTTGATGCACAGCAAGACGATAAATTTAATGAAATACGATGCCCATTTTTCTTGTAATTGAAAATCATGGATAATGGATAAACCGTTTCTATGTAAAAAGTTTAATGCATTTTTCTTATATTCTTTTACGTATTTTCTTTAGCTTTCCGAGATTTTAGATTCCTTTCCTCGAAAAATTCAATTTCGTATTTACTAAAAAAAATCTAGTAATATTTTTGCACTTTGCTCGCGAACATATACAGGGTGTCAATTTGGAAACTTCCCACCTTTAACATCTCATTTCCAGTAAATAATATTAAAAATTCAAAAGACACGTCAATTCTATTGTGAATGTACTTTTAAAAAATACCTGCATAACCCTGGGTAGCTCTTATACTTAAAATCTTAAATTGGTCAAGTCATTTTAAATATGGTGTAAATCTTTTTCCAATGTAATAATAATAAACTACACTTCTCGTCAAAATTAGCGAATAATGTAAAATGTAACAAAAGTTCGTTGTTCAATATTTTTGGAAGTACTCAATCGATTTTGAAGATCTTTTTTAAAAATTGTAGACTAATATTGCGGAAATCTTACAAACATTCTAATGTTCTTTTATAAAACATTTGTGCAGCTATACATGGTGTTTTTTGTAACAATGATTTTTTTCCCAGATATTCAGAACACCCTGTAGAGTGAACTGGTGATCGCTGCAAATCCCGGAAGATGTACCATCCTAGTAGCATCCTTTATCAATATTTTCTTTTTTGATTCGCCTTTTTTTTTGAACGACCAAAAAAGCTACGTAAAGTTTGAAATTTACTTTTATTAAAGAGGTTTACAAAACCAAGAAAGACAAAAAACAAGTACAAACAGTGCATGAAAAAGAAATGATCGAACGGAGTTAGTGGTTTTAAATCATGGTAGATTAACAGCTGAGAGGTACATTACTGATGTCCTGGATCCTCAAGTTGTGCCATATGCGTTATTTATAGGGCAACAGTTCATGCTTATGCATGATAATGCCCGGCCTCATGTAGCTAGGGTAGTGCAAAACCATCTTCAAGAGGTCGGCATTGACACAATGGATTGGCCGCCACGGAGCCCGGACCTTAACCCCATTGAACATCTATGGGATATGATGGGTAGGAGGGTAAGAGCTCTACAACGTCAGCCTAGTGACTTACATCAGATGGCAGAAAGGCTTGATGAAATTTGGAGAGAGTTTGACGAAGAAGAAATCCGAAGGCTAATTATGAGCATGCCACGACGTTGCCAGGCTGTGATCTCCGCAAGAGGCGGAAATACTCATTATTAAGCGGACAATTTCTTTTTCATGCACTGTTTGTACTTGTTTTCTGTCTTTCTTGGTTTTGTAAACCTCTTTAATAAAAGTAAATTTCAAACCTTGCGTAGCTTTTTTGGTCGTTCAAAAACATGTACGGGCAAAAAGCCGTATATCTCCACTAAAAATGGCAATAAAAAGGCGAATCAAAAAAGAAAATATTAATAAAGGATGCTACTAGGATGGTACCTCTTCCGGGATTTGCAGCGATCACCAGTTCACTCTACAGGGTGTTCTGAATATCTGGGAAAAAAATCATTGTTACAAAAAACACCCTGTATAGCTGCACAAATGTTTTATAAAGGAACATTAGAATGTTTGTAAGATTTCCGCAATATTAGTCTTCCAAAAATATTGAACAACGAACTTTTGTTACATTTTGCATTATTCGCTAATTTTGACGAGAAGTGTATTTCCAAACAAAACCCTGTAGTATTTAAAGGAAGAAAGTAAAGAAAAAAAGTAAGAGAATGTGTACAAACCATAAACCCAACTTTTATTATTGTTCATATGATGAAAGAAATTTCACCAACTTTTGGCGATGTATTATTTCGTTTCGAATTGGTCCTTTTGCCTTTTATTCTTTAGAAAAAAAAATGTCAAAAAATATATAGTAAACTGCATACCCAACTGTTTCATTTTCTTTACCTTCTCCAGTAGAATAATTCAGAAAGGTTCAGGTTATTTAAAGATACGTATCCTTTAGTAGCCAAAAAAAAACTAAAGTACCTTCCATATTTAATGGAAAAAGGTCAACACCTTGGGAAACGTATATCCTTATTCATTTTTTTTCAAGTTGGCAAAAAACCATAATTTATTTTAAATACAATTTCCTCACCGTCTTATAACTAACTTATGAGTAGAAAACTGCTCTTTTATTCTACGAGTTTCTTGACCTGTATTGGGGTGCATATGTATCCAATTGGTTTGCATTCTGATTGCAATCAGCGGGCTTGATAGGCAGAGTATTGAATGAACCGGCGACGATCAACGGTGGTAAAATTAAATGATTTTCTTAAGTAGCGTATTAGTTGGCACATTAATCTGAAACATTAAAAATAATGCGAGTAAAAAATAAAAACCCAGAAGCGAGATTGACAGGTTGCCTTATTAAATTTATTAAAAAAGTTTCATTCGTATTTATTAGTAACATAAAATAGTTAATAAATAAATACTAGGCATTACAATGTATATTTTATATTCATATCAATTTTTTATTGCAAAATTATTATAGATAATGAATATTTGGTATATAGAGGTTCCTAAACTTTTTTGTGTCGTAGACCCCTTGCCATGTTTTTCAGTTTTTGGTGGAACGAACAAACCCTACTTACCTGATATTGATTTTTGCTTGTAACAAGATGATACTGGTATATCATTATGTGTAGGTTTTTACAAGTTCAAAATGTATTGCGACCACAAAGCGAATGCCTACATCCTACAAATTACACAATTTTATAAACATATATAATACATTTTTTACTTCATAGGTACTTTTATAAATAATGTATATGTCTTTATATCATAAGATTATATTTATTTATAAGTAGTTAGGTACTGTCAGAGGGTCAAATCCCCAACCTGTCTTCGATGTTCTAGGCTGTCGAGGTTCTTCGTCAGCTCGTAGTCTCCAATCAGACGAATGGCCCTCCTATCGATGGAATCCAGTAGCCGAAGAGTATGTTTGGGTGCAGAGCTCCAGAGATGAGAGCAGTACTCTAGTGATGGTCGAATCTGGGCTTTGTATAGTGTCAAAAGTTGTTGAGGTGTGTACAACTTTCTGGTTCGGAAGAGTACACCAAGTTTCTGAGAAGCTATCTTGGCGATTGCCAAGACATATTTCCTCTCAGATTGACGCCCAGCAAATTAATACATGAAACCAATGGGATTGCATGTCGGTCCATGACTATATCCGGTTCTGTAATGTTAACCTTTTTAGAGAAAACTGCTGCCTGGGTTTTTTTAGCGTTAAATTCGACTTGGTTACTGTCACCCCAAGCAAAAAATTTCTTCAAGGTCTTTATTGAGGCGTGATACTTCATACTGTCTGCGAAGATGTGTGTCGGCAGCCGATGTTTGTGCATGTATGTTGAGATCCACTATCGTGGACCCCTATTTTCATTTCATGGACCCCCAAATTTTTTTTTCGCTGACGCACACCCCTTGCAGGTTGTCATAGACCCCTGGGGGTCGATATAGACAACTTTGGGAATCACTGATCTAAACATATTTGAGACCTATTCTTAAATTGTAAGTGACACCACAGCGACAGTTCACCGTCGAAAGTGATAGCATCGATGCTTGTCTGAGTGTGATTGGTCAACGCCAGAGGAAAAAGATATGAAGTGCACACTGTAGTTAGGCGTGCGCCGGCACCGGGCACAACTGCTGTGAAACCACAGTGGCGTAGCGAAAACCTTTTATGTTTTAATACTGTATTTTGCTGTTAGTATTTGATGGAGAACACTGATCAGAAATGAATTTTAAAACGCCTATGCTTGAGAAGAAAATTTGACCTTGTTTTCCTTCCTGTCCTTGTGGATATCTTCTTCTTCTCTTGTGTGGTACACTACCCACTCCCCAATCAGTAGGTCACACCGCAATGCGAAAAACCTAGGATTGATGGCCGTTGGGGAGCAGCTGAAGATCGTGGTTTGGTGCCTACGTTAAGTTGAAAATCCTCTCAAGAATGGCTAGAAGAACGAAGAGGAAAATAATCGAGAAAAGCAGTTATTTTTTGTTGGTTGCGCAAAACCTAAGGGAAAGCCGTCTGATTTAAACATTTTTACACCCTTCGGTAAAAGGAACATTGTATGAAACATTGAACAAGATAAGGAATTTTCTTTTTAGCAATTTATTATCGGATTTAGTGAAGCCATAAAGCTGAAAAATTAAAAGCTATTTTATGAGCCTCAGCCGCGCCGCGGAATTTTAAAAAATGTGTATATTGATACGTCTTGCGGAAATTTGTCAGGATATTAGGGAATTTATGGAGGCTTCGCTTATAGAATATTCGATAAATTCAATCGAAATATTATAGGAACGTATGAAAACATAAGTTTTACGATGCCTCTGGATATGCGTTTAACGAAACAAAATTTTGATTAGATAGATAAATTTTATATTTATGATTATATTTCATTGTTAATGTCACCTCTCTGTTATAGTATATTACGTACCGAGGTGGAAAGTGTTTCATTCCTGTCGAGAGAGTAGGCGCGAAGCGGCGAGGTTAACTAAATCTCGAGACAGTAATGAAACTTTTCACCGAGGTTTGTATTCTATTTTATTTACAACCACATCTAACATCCACTTCTTATTATTTTGAATTATTATTATTTATAAAAGATAAATGTTATTTTGACTTTTCTATTGAAAAATTAGACAGCAATTTCAAATAGCCGCAGGTGGTAAAATAACGTAGGTAATAATGCACATCAATGGTTTCCATGTCACTAAACAATATATTATTTAAAAACAGAAAAATGCTATCAGATGAGGAATTTGATTTTGATTCTGCTCCACCAGAAATTCGAGAAGCAGCAAAAATAGTAGAAGAAGATCTTCTGCCAACTAAAAGCCGCTCGAGATATGACAAGTCATATAACTGTTTCAAAGAATGATGTACGGGAAACAAAGTTCAAAATCTTGGTTCTGAGTCGGCGCTACTAGCTTATTTCAGTGAAAATGTCAAGACAAAGAAGATATCAACGATTTGGTCACAATATTCAATGCTTTAACATATCAGTTCGAAACGAATGTAAATTACGGGAACGTATTGTGGGTATTTTAATCAAGATGGTCAATTTAAGGAACAAAACGTCGGAAACCCAGTAAGTGTTGTATACCGCTGAACGTTGATTTCGGTCATGTTTCATAATTTAAATAAAAAGATCCAGGTCCGTATTTAAAAAAATTAAGTTGATGATGGTGACCCAAGGACGAAGCGTCGCACGAAAAATCTGATGATGCCATCTTGCGGAGAATGGAAAGTAGCAATGGGAAATTGAAATTTATTTTTGGACATCTCTTCGTACAACGTCAGAAAAAACTATAAACCCAAACGCAAAATTTTAGATTTTTCCAAATATTTTGAAAGCCCCTGTATTTATTTTTGATTTGTTGCGGCATATTATTGGGCCCATAATTATGGAACTTTGCCCCAATTAAACCGACTTCTCTTACTTTTTCCGAAATCCCAATGGCGAAGGACGAATTTGTTACACCCTGTATATTTTTTTATGTTCAGCCGAGCACTTTCCATGAAAATATCTGTAAAAAAGATCAAATCTCCAACCTGTCTTCGATGTTCTAGGCTGCCGAGGTTCTTTGTCAGCTCGTGGTCTCCCATCAGACGATTGGCCCTACATTTCGATGGAATCCAGTAGCCAAAGAGTATGTTTGGTGCAGAGCTCCAAACATGAAAGCAGTACTCTAGTGATGGTCGAATCATGGCTTTGTATAGTGTCAAAAGTTGTTGAGGTGTGTACAACTTTTTGGTTCGGAAGAGTACACCAAGTTTCTGAGGAGCTATCTTGGCGATTGCCACAACGTGGTTATTTCAAGACATATTTCCTCCCAGACTGACGCTCAGTAAATTAATAGATGAAGCCAGTGGGTTTGGGTGTCCTGACATGACTATATCCGGTTCTGGAATGTTAACATTTTTAGAGAAAACTACTGCCTGGGTTTTTTAGCGTTAAATCCGACTTGGTTACTGTCACCCCAAGCCAAAATTTCTTCCAGGTCTTTGTTGAGGCGTGATACTTCAGGTTGTCTGCGAAGATGTGCGTCGGCATTCAAAGAGAAAGATGAGTTAAGTATGCAAATTTATATGATATTACCACCGGACAAGCTAAGAAAATTAATTTATTTTTACGATATTATTGATATGTTTTAACTGTATTGTAAACCGTACCATCAATTATTATAGATCGAGTGATTAAGACCTAGAACCAAAATTAATTTAATGATAATAACGACGATTACTATCGAATAAAACAAAACCCATATTATAAATCTTTGCTGCCGATAACCGATAAGTGGATTGTTCGGTGTTGCAAAAGACAAATTTACTGAGTGCGGTGCAACCGGACGATAATGGCTGACACCGCGCCGATTAGTTTAATGGCATCAATTGTTCATTGCTTCGCTCCTAAACGGCTTTGTTTTCCATTATGCCCGTTTATGGATGCTCTATTTAGAAAAAAAATGTCGCTGCTGAGGATAATGGTCTTTCATTAGAGAATGATCGATCTTTGATTCAGACCATCCAACCGACATTTCATTTTATAAAAGTTGTAAACATTTTCAAAAAGTAAATATTTTGAGCTTGAATCTGTATAAAATGTCTGAGAACCAGTGGCGGCTCGTGATCTATGATAGAGGAGGTTCACAAGTATGGTGAAATTATTTTTAAAATTTTATTTTTGACGACCAAACAATTACTTTCTAGGCGTTTTAAATGTAGAAAGAAAAGAAGTAATAAGAAAATGCGTTAGGTAAAACATATTTTTATTTATTTTTTAATTTTACACAAGGAAATACAACTTTTCGAAAATAAGAAAGATTTTTTTAATGTGTATAGTGCTGAAACGTACGTAAAGTCCGTTCTTCGGTTCTTAATTGTAGAAAATTGATCAATAACAGCCTCATTAAAGTTTGGAATCCCCTCTATAAATTTTTTTTATATATTTCATTTTTAAACTTTCTAATAAAGTCCCTAGATTTACCCTTTGTGGTTTGCGTTAAATTAATTTCGGATTTAGATCTTCCCGCATTCTTCACTTCAATTTTTTGCTCCAAACTCAAAGAGCTAAAGTTATTTTTTAAATAGTCCACCGTCAAACTATCCATTTTAACTTAATAAATATATAATATTAAATTATTAAAACATACACGCTCGAATTTCTAACTAAATTCATGAACAGACAACGGTGCGGTGCACACTAAAATTGTGCGCCTTTCCCATGTTAAATCGCCATAGCCCCGCTATCCCCCGCTGTCTCCCGCCACCTGTTACTACAGAGAAACTGCATTATACCCCGCATACTTAATTGCACATGCGAGCAAGTCTCGTCATAATCGTCATTAACCTCGACCGAGGCACGGTTGCCGGATCGAGAGCCTATAATATATAGTTTGGTTGACGGTACGATAAAATATTAGGGAGGGTCGGACTTTATACGATAACTAGTATTCAATGAATATAAATTAATATTGTTTTATTCGTTTTGGGGGTGCACGTGCGCATGTGCTCCTGTGGAAGAACCGCCCCTGTGAGAACGTTCCTATAACCGTTAAAATAGATATACAATGACCGGCAAAAGGTTGGACACATATGGAGAACTTTTTTTTATTATTAAATTATTGAAAAATGACCTTAAAAAACTATTTTGCCTGCTCGTTCGACTGGAAAATTGAAAAAAATATATTTTGTCACTGATTCCTAGTATTACATGATGAGATATCGAAAAAAGTTATTGGAAAAAAGTATTTAGATTTTAATCTTATCCTCGTTTGCAAAGTTTGGTGCAAATATTCCAAAAAATACATTTTTCAGAAAAATATCCAGTATACAGGGTGTTATGGAAATGACGTCATATATTTAAACCGGCAATTCCTGAGATGAAAACAAATTCAAGAAAAATATCCAAAAATGGCGCTTTAATTTAATATGCCCTGTACATGACCTAACGTGAAACCAAAATTAAGCACGTGGTGATACTGGGAGAAAGATAAACAAAACAAAATATGGCGGAAAACGTCAGTGAATTTTGAGCAGTCACTCTTTAGAAAGTCAATAACCGTTTGACAGATTGGAAGTTGTTTATTTTTCATTTAACAATATTATAAACTTTTACGTTCAGTTAAGTTCGCCGGGAAACAATCTCTGGTTTATAAACTTGATTGAACTGACTCGAACCAACCGCCGCGACGTTTATAAATGGTCAGGTATGTTCTTATTTGTTCAATTCGAATGACACCCGTCGTAATTGAATAACTTAAATGCCACTTTACCCTTTAGAAAAAAAACTGCAATTTTATTTACCTTTTCGGCCTTATTTAAAACCAATTTAATTTATAAAAAAACACCAAGTAGGTAATCCAAACAAAAACCGGCACAATAACCTCACAAAACACAAAAAAAAAATTTAAATTAGTTTTCGCGTAAATTTGTATGCATCTCATGAACACATCTAAGTACCATTCAATCTAAATTAGTATTTGTTTTCTCACAGGTTACTTTAAAAAAAAATTTTGTTTGCAAATTAATAATAGACACTAAACAATATAAATGCATATATCTCCGAAATGGTAACTCTGGGCGACCTGAAATTTGTGTACCTTTTTTACGTAATAAATATGAGAAAAGTATTATTTTCATTAAAAACTTAAATATACGGAGACAAAAAAAAGTTATGACCTAATAAATTTGCAAAAAATGCCGCAGGCAGCGCCCCCTACATTGTACATTAATATTTCACCAAAAAATCAGTTTCTCATCCTAAAAAAACCATAACTGCCAAATTTTGTAAAAAACCGTTGGTTTCTGTCAAAGTTATTAGAGAAAAACAAAAATGAAGTTTTAACTTTAACACCCTGTATCTCAGTTAATATCAACTTTTGGATATAAGTAAGTATAATTAAATCCTAATATTTTTACGTAAGGAGTCTGTGGTTTTTCCATGTCCCATTCCTTAGCAGACACCCTGTATATTCCCCTTTATTTAAATTGGCTTTTATAAAACTATTCAAAATCATAACGGTCTTTTAACCGAATCCTATATAATGACAATGAAAATTTGACAATATAATCGTAGAAAAGATGATTTGTTAAAGTAATAACTATTACTGCACCAGGTGGCAATCATCTCTACCTCAAATAATTTCGACTTTTAACTTTTACGTCGATAAATTCTTTGTGTACGTGACACAGGTGCAGGAAGGGAAATCTCTAAAGATATCGAGAAAAGAAATATGTGTCCATTACGATGTCGATCTAAGGGTGGGTATCCACGAATACTGGGTAATTTTGTAGATATTGCCTGATGTTGTGCGTTTCTTTCTGTATTTTATGCGTTTAGGTTCTTTTACTGAAATAAATTGTTATTTACGATACAAGGATCTGTATTTTTGTAGTAAGTACAAAAACCTTTGAGAACGTAAGAAAGTAAATTCTTTGTTTTTCTTTAGAAGTTCTGTCAATATACAGAAGCCGTTGAAAAGAAATATAGAATTATTTGTTAGAATATATACTCTCTCTGCACAAAATTTCGCCTCTTAAAAATTTTAGTCCTGCTTTCTATAACACAGAACCATTAGCTTTTTTTAATGATAAATTAGGGTCATATAAAGTCGAAAAATGTCTCTATTCAACCCTGGAAGAGCAATCCTTCTCTGATTTCTCCTATATAGCAAAGAATTTTCATTTGTTTACTAATTTTTTCTATTTGGGTTTCATAATGGCTACATTATGAATAACTTGCCACTTTATGAAACTGAAATTTTATTTTTTTCATGTTGGCAACAAGTAGAGTTCAAATTGTAGACCCACTTCGATTTCGTTGAAATTAGTTTTCTAGGCATTATGGATTCGACAGAAATTTTTTATAGAAAACTTTAAAATACTAACCTTTAACCTTGCAAATAGATAATTTTTGATAGATATTTATCCGAAATACCTATACTCGGAAATATATAACATACTGATGGTGTCCGTCAACTAATTTCTAGTCACTACTATAAAACAACATAACCTAAGTACTATTTTTATTTTTAATTCAATACAGTATTATACATATTACTTTATACGTACATATATTTATACTTGCTGTATATATTTCCTGGGCATTAATTGTTATTCCTGTCAGATTCTGTGTCGACACAATATTTTGTTCAATATTTTGAACTTTGTTCTGCTCGCAATGTAACTCAAACTTTTACATATTCTTTTTAAAAGTTTTTCTAGATTATTTTCTGCAATTTCTCGTATTTCTGACGGAGTACAACTTTCTTCCTGACTCATGTTTATTAACTTTAGTAATATATTTATTTTTAATTATGATGGATGGGAAGAAGCTTTGTTGTGTTCAATTGTTTCTATCATGGCATATTTGATACAAAAGTATTGCCTACTCAAAAAGAAAATATTAATTCAAATGAAAAAAATCTAGTATATTTTTAAAAGTTTTTCAGACTTTAAAGACCCAAATAGAAAAAGTATTATAAAATACACGGTTCATAAGACAATTAGAGCATTTGTACTTTAAAAAACTCCCCGCTTCGCGAGTCGTTTTCTAGATTTAACGCGTGCTCTAAGATAATGTCTTATGAAACTTGTATCTTAATATAATATTTGAGTAGTTTATTTTAAATATCTAAGTATAGCTCTTACAAGAAATGCCATAATGAAATAAGTCAAAAACAAAATGTTAGGAATATGTACATCTAAGAATATAGCAAAAAGATTATGAACAAAATTATCCGCATCAATTTTTCCAAAGGGTGGTTTGAAATTGTGACAAAAGACACAACACAAATTGTTAATTATAAAAAAAATGCATAATAATCCTAATAAATGTGTTTACAAACTGGTTAAAAAATCATGTAAGTCGAATAAAAAATAAAAAAGTTATATAACAACTTAGCCAACATAGCGAAACTTTTTGCCGAGGAGTGTAGTTAAAAAAAAATAAAAATCATGTTACGGACTCCCTAATCCAATAAATCTCAAGGGTTTAATCTATCTAAATACAATGTTTTGATTTATCTTTCGAAAGTCCAGCAAAAAACCCCAACCGGTGATTTATACATCGATATAGTATGCCTTTGGGGCTGGGGCTTAATCGAATAGCCATATTTTTCCTGTAAATGTTTGGCTATTGCTAAACGAGACGTTGGGATAAATTATGATTAAAAACGGAGCTTAAACGAAGTTGTTTAAAAACGCCATAGTTTAATTTGATAGAGCATAATTTTTAACATTTGTCTCCTCTTTCTCTCTATTTTTAATGATGGACATAACCCTCTGTAGACAAGGCCATGAACTAAGGCAGTTTGGCAACACGGCATGGTTGTCCACCGCAACAAGACCCGTCGTCGTCGCCCTTTTTTACCGATGTAAATAATCAGACCTGAATTACACTTTCCCAGTTATTTTACTTTATATTACCGTAAAGAAATCTCAAAAATTATAATAGTATCAGGGTCAAACTAGACGACTAACCTTTGGCAACAGCGTACAGCGTATCTGTTCATGTCCCGTCTAGAGAGGGCCGTGGTGGTGGGTAAATTTGGAATTCTAAATATGATGATATACTCTTGTTTATACAATGTGTACATAAAGTAAGGAACAAATTCATTATCTAGGAATCTAAAAATATTTCGGAAAAATCCTCGGACACGTGTATAATAATTTTTAATGGCGCATTTTTTCCCATACAAACTTAATATACAAGGTGGCTCATGTAGTAGATATGACATTATCGACGATTTTTTTAAATGGGAACCCCTATATTTTAGTTCAGATCTGTAATCTCCAAGAACAGCTGATTTCAAAAACGTAACACACTTAGGGCCTAAAATTCATAGTTTCGTTACTACAGGCTAAAACAAATAATTTTATTTAAGATATTTTTTTTGGCTTGGGAGGAATCAATTAATTACGTGAGGCGTTTTTAGCGATTTTTCAACCCCCCTTCCCCCAATAAAAGATTTCATGACATTTGGCTCACTCCCTTCCGCCATCACAAAATTTTACTTGAAAGCCTTACGTAATTAATGGACGCACCATCATTTGCTGTTACTTATGTTTTTTCTCAAGTAGGCTTATTTGCTGTTATGTAACTATGGTATTTAGATAATGTCATTGTCATTACATTGTATTTTTCTAGTAAGTTTATTAGAAGTAATAAATTTTATTTTAAAACATATTGAGTTACTATGCGTTTATCTTTAACACAAAGAATAGAAATTCTTATGATGATTGGATATGGTGATAGGATCCGTACTCAACAAGAAGTTTTCATTTTATTTAACACTAAGTATCCAGCAAGACCAATTACTAGATCAACTGTGAGTAAACTTGAAATAAAATTTCGGGAAACGGGTTCAGTGGAAGATATTCCCAGAAAAGGCCGTCCAACTATTCCGGATGATAAGAAATTAGATATTTTATTGGCTATGGAAGAAGATCCCCACAACAGCGTCAGCCAGATTAGCATTGATCATGGGGCGGCTGCTATGACCGTTCATAACCTATTGACGGTAGAAAAATGGCACCCGTTTAAAATCCGATTGGTTCATGAGTTGAATGAAGATGATCCAGATCGTAGGATGGAATTTTGTCAAATATTAATGGAAAGATGTAACTTAGATCCTTTGTTTGTTGAAAATATCCTATTTTCGGATGAATCTACCTTTAAATTAAATGGAGAAGTGAACCGGCAAAACTGTAGATACTGGGCAAAAGAAAATCCCAGGTGGATGCGTGAGCACCATACTCAATATCCTCAAAAAATTAATGTTTGGGCTGGTATTGTGAAAAACAAATTTATTGGGCCATATTTTGTTGACAACAATGTAAACGGGCTAAATTATCTTCATTTTCTTCAGAACTTTCTTATCCCTACGCTAGTTAACTTATACCCTAGTAGAAATAATCCAGGAATTCTAGATGAAAATTTGTGGTACCAACAAGACGGCGCACCTCCACATTATGCAGTAGTAGTGCGCCATTACATAAACGAAGTTTTTCCGAACAAGTGGATTGGAAGACGTGGGCCTGTTGAATGGCCGCCTAGGTCTCCAGACCTTACACCACTGGACTTTTTCTTGTGGGGTCACCTGAAAAATGTTGTTTATAAAGTCAGACCTGCCAATATTGAAGATTTAAAAAATCGAATAACAACAGAATGCAGGAACATTTCAGAAGAAACCATAAGAAAAGTCCAACAAGAATTTATTGATCGCTTGGGGTACTGTCAGGCAGCAGAAGGAGGACAATTTCAACACTTAATTAAATAGCTTATTTAATTTTTTTACATTTTTTTAAATTAAAAATATCTTAAATAAAATTATTTGTTTTACCCTGTAGTAACGAAACTATGAATTTTAGGCCCTAAGTGTGTTATGTTTTTAAAATCAGCTGTTCTTGGAGATTACAGATCTGAACTAAAATATAGGGGTTCCCATTTAAAAAAATCGTCGATAATGTCATATCTACTACATGAGCCACCTTGTATATTAAGTTTGTATGGGAAAAAATGCGCCATTAAAAATTATTATACACGTGTCTGAGGATTTTTCCGAAATATTTTTAGATTCCTAGATCATGAATTTGTTCCTTACTTAATGTACACACTGTATAAAAAAATAATGTGATTTCTTAGGTAATTTTTTGAAGAAAATTAAAGGTAATTTCCAACAATTTTTATAGAATTAAATTATCAATGTTAATAATAACCAACAGTAAAATAATACATGAAATTAACAAGATAACAAAGCTGCTCAATAAAAGTTTAAGATGCGAGCTAGATGGGCATTCTTGTTCACTATACGTTACCTATATTTACTTTAGTACTCAATTTGAATTGACGAAGTTAATTCGAAAACATCCCTTCCTCACAATTAACCACCGATTGTATTCAAAAATTGCGCGCGGAATTCATTTTGCGGAAGTCCCAATGCCCCGAAAGGCCGCTGTGTTTGATGTCCAAATGAAATTCCTTTCATTTAAATGTGTTCTACGTTCCAGGACAATACGAACAATTCTATTAATCTCATGGTCCTAAATGTATGTGTGGCGTGGGAATTTTTTGCTCGTTTTGCGTTCCACCTGAACGTGAAATTTAACATAACATATGAATGATGTACGACTTTACTCCCCCTTCTCATTTATGAGTATACCCCTACCTAGGGGGTTCAACCACGAAAGCTGGAAGTATTAGAAAAAAAGTATTAAAAACGGCCCCCTTCACAATTAAATTAAAGTGTCTTTCCGATTAAGACAGAGTGGGCCAAGGAGGATAGCTGCCCGCCAATATGGTAGTCCGTTCAGCTCAGAAAGGATTGTTATGATCAGTATCGCAACTTTATACGCCGCAATAAGAAGTAGCGATGCGCGCGCCGCGAAATAGTAGATAATTCAGCTTTTCCAAATGATCACAAATTTTCTCTTATCTTTTGCATATAAATGTACGACAAAGAAATTTCATTATTTACGAATATATGAATGAAATAACCGTAAAAACCTTCCCATTCTCTTCTGTTTCTTGGGGGCATCGAAGTGATAAAGAACCCTTAAAACGGGGGAACTTCTACGTAAAGCACAATATCTCTTTGGTAAACAAAAAACATTTTCTCGATAAATGTCTCGTTTCTCGGCATGAAAATATTGGAAGTCTCAATTTAGGCAATGCAGTATTATAAAATATAGGGCTCGCAGGTAGTTCGAGGAACACAATACGATTCTGCGTTTGATCAGGTAAATTAAATTTCTGCACTGGGCTATATAGTTGCGAAATGGTTTAAACGAAAATACGTATAGCATGCAAATTATGGAATAACTAGAGAATTGTGGTTTACTGGGAAGTTGATGTTTTATTCATTTAGACGCGTCTAATAAACAATTTGTTTGGTTTCGTAATCTTATTGGTGAACAAGGTTTTATAAATAATATTTATTTCATCTCATTGAGACTTTCCTATTCTAGATAAAAAAAAATGTTTATACCACTAGTGACAAAAAATCTGTTCTCTATAATTACGTGTAAATGAAATGTGAATGTAGACAAGATGCCTCAAATTAAGTCGGCACTATTGAAAACTCCGTTATTATTATAGCTTCATTGTTGGTTACATTTTTTCCGCTGATTAAAATGGCAATATTGAAAAAATAATTGAACATCGCGCTTTTGCACCAACCAAGATCGTTACCTATATTTATGATAGCATAATGTCAGAAGGAAAACACTATTAATAATTAAATTATTCTCATGTTTACGAAGTCTTTTATGGAAGCCTTTTCCCGTGAATTCATGACTCTCGTGTTTAATCCTTTGTTGGTTGGTTAAAGGTGAGGGTCGGATTAAAGACCTGAACTTCTATCACTTCTACCCCCATCTTGTTAGAAGTTGTTTGTTCCTTCTATGAGGTCCAGTAACCTTCTATCAAGCTTGTCATGTGGGAGGTTGTCACCACGTTGTATGTTCCCGAAGATATTTTGTCTTCTACGAGACAGCGCTACGCAGCGGTATATTATGTGCGAGGCGGTTTCATCCTCTTCGCCGCAGAGTCTACATTCAGTGGCAGTGGCGTGTTAGCAGACCCATCACCTGTTTTAGCTGGGGCCGCGTCAGAGTTAGCATCCCATTCGATAATATTTCCGTGTTTAATCCTTACACGATAGGAACTTCACATGCGCGCACGTTCATAGCCTATAGTCTATTCGTTTTCCCAATTCAGAAAAGCGAAAGAAATAGCAATAAGTTTATGCATCGAGCACGTGGCTATCACTCGCTGATGTTAGTTTATTCTCCTGAATTAGTAAAAAGAATAGAGTAAGGTAGATGTACCAGTACCTGACCTTTTAAGGAGAGTTATACATATATATGCTTTACACATAAATATTTTAGACTTTCTTTATAGAAATTTCGGTTTGTTTACATCTTTGTACTGTTACCCATAGTTAAAAGCCTTAAAAATGTTATTCTAGGTTGTTTTTAAAAAATAATAGCATAAATTTGTCATGTTGGCAAGTACACCTATAGATGACCCTCAAAATTTAAGAAGGATCTAATGCTGACCTGTGTGGTTCCAGTAGGTGACCGTAATTAAAACTACCTAAAAGTTAGTAAAACCTAAAGTTTTTTTTAATACGAAATCTTACAAAATATAATCTAAGATACTAATATTTATAAAAATTAAGCAAGAGTAATTAGATACATCTGAAAAAAAATAAAATGAAAAATCAACATTTATAGTAGTTTTCAAATTCTTTTACGAAACAAACGCCTCTTGAGTTGGTTACTTTTGGAGGGGAAATAACTTCTAGAACATTTTTGTTATTGTACCATATTTCATCTTTTATCTCCGGCCACCTCCATCCAGATGGTCCTGATGGTATCATAGCACTGACAAAATACTCACATTCTTGGTTGTGTGGCTTTCTAGAGATTTTTGTAACTTGGCCAGGAAAATATTTATCTTCATACTCGACAATCACATAGTCTCGTAATTCCGGGGTTTTCCTGATTTTTGTTTCCATTTGCTTCATTTTGTTTCTAACTTGGCTTTCTTCTTTTTAGTGGCCCTTATTTGTATCTTGACTCTTTTTGGATTTTCTTCATCTGACTTCGTTTCTGAGTCGGAAGATAACTCAATTTTTTTAACTCTCCTTTTAACTGTTTTCTTTTTTCACTAGCCATTTCTCGTTTTGTTTTCCTGTCCAATTTTTCTTTCTAGCTTTTTCTTTCTTCTCAATTTTCTTCCTGTTATATTCCTGCCACATTTCGCTCGTTACAACACTGGGGATTTTTTATTTTTTTTTATTAGATGTCTGAGTTGAAGGCTCTGGCCAAAATAATGCTCTTTTGAAGGGAATATTTGGGTCAGTACTTTTTAAGGGCGTTTTCTGTTGAAGACTGCTTAAGATATTAATCTTGTCGCTGATGGTGCCTAAATTATTTGCTTCATTTTGATGGTGAATCTTTGGAGTTTTGCTGTCGGCTGAAACATGGACTTCAGCCAATACTTGTATTTGGTTAGACATTTCTACTTGAATCAGTTCATCGCGTTCAGCATCATCTATTCTAGCTAGGACGATGTCGTTATTTAGATTATTGTCAAACGCAACTATTTTATTACGTATTTCTGCTCGAAGCAGTTGATCGCCTTCAGCATCATCTACTCCAAGTTGGACGATGTCGGTATTTAGATTATTGTCAAACACAACTATTTGGTTAGGTATTTCTACTTGAAGCAGTTCTTCGCGTTAAGCATCGTCTACGCTAGCTAGAACGTTGTCGTTATTTAGATCATTGTCAAACACAACTTTAGCTTCTTCAATAAGTTTTTCAAAATCTGTTTGATAAGATGGGCAGGTTGAAGCCTCCGAGTAAATTTAAATTGGAAAACATTATTTAATATAAGTAAATAATACTGATTGATTATGTAGTATTTTATCGGTCATATTTCATAGGTCACCTATACATACATGCTTGAATATACTTGTACCTATGTCTGACCTATAGGTCACTTATAGGTTCTTAGAGCATAAATGTCAAAAAAGAGAGAAAGGAAACTTTTTATACTGTAATCTACTGAAAAAGACAAAGATATCATAAACCGACGTTGTTCCAATGCCTGACCGCCAGGTCAGGCTTTGGAGTTCGAACATTAATGATGTACCTATAAGTGACCCATGCCAAATATTTATAATCTAAGGTTAGATCGATATTTTTTGCCAAAAACATTCAACCTTATTCCTAAATATTACATAATAACTGTATAAATTACTTTCAATCTTATAAAATAATCTTAAAACTCTTATTTTCTGTTCCTTACCTGCTTAAGAAAACTGTCTAATTTTATATGAAAACACCAACAAATGATACACTCCACATTTTAGACGTTTGCAGACCGAATACCGAAGCACTGTTGCCAAATCTTAAGATTACTTTACACCAGAGTAGAAGTTGTCAATAAGTAATTATAAAGGACCCAACACTGTTTTTTAGATAATTTCCTTAAAATTTAAGAACAAATTCAAGCGGTCACCTACTGGTACACGGTCAGGTACTGGTACGTCTACCTTATAGTGTTTAAATCATAATTTTAAGTAACTTATTTATACTTATATTTTGTGGTTTAATTGCCGAGTCACAGTCACACCATCCCTCTTTAGGAAACAAGACTATAAATAAGGCAAACATTTTTCATTAAAACTAAATAGATATGATATTCGCAAATCAGAGAAAAAATTCAATTTGATGCCCATAATTCAGTGCCTCGCCAAAACTGTACGTACATAAATATAACGAAATGATTTATGTCTCGAAAGCCAGGCCAAAACCATGATTTATTTTTGTATATACCCCTGGGCATTGGTCCATCTGGTTCTACGTCGACCAGTTGGGCGATTCGGAATTAATATAGTATTTAAATGTCTAACTAAAGTAAAATGTAAAAAAAAGTACTTCTATATGAGAGATTGTACACAACAAACTGTTGCCTAAGATATACAGGGTGTCCCATAACTAATGGTACACAGGAAAACTGCAGATTCCTTCGGTAAAAATACTGCGATTTGGCCATACTTAGTTTAGTTCAATAGCTGGCAATAACCGAGATACAGGGTGTCTAAGTAAAAATTTAATTTTCAATTTTCCTAAATAACTTATTTCTGAATCAATATTTTTGCACAAAATTATGTGACTAGGGTTTTATTGGGAAAAGGAATTTGAATTTGTTAATAATTTCGATGTAGGTACTCTGGATACATAAAAAGGAATGTAACTTTTTTGTGCCTTAGTATAATTATATTTTTATTAAAAATATCAGTTTTTCCGTCATTTTTAAGCAATAAAGGTATACTTGGTAAATGTCGCTCCGACTAACCGTTTTCGAGATATTTTCAATTATAATTTCTAATGCGCCCGTTTAAATTTTGATTTCTAAATGTGAAATTTGTCACAGTAGGCTTTGGTAAAAACAAATACAATGAAAGCACTTTGAAACCTCATTTCTGTCAAAGTTTATTTTCATTTGTCAGCATTGTGGGTATTTTTAAGGAGTTTTTGAAGATACTGTTATCAAAAATTAAACCAAAAATGCCATAACTGTTTTCTAACGGAGAAATGCGGGACATGGTATATTTATACGCACAAGAAAATTTTAACAGACTGGGAGAAACAGGATCCTTGCGTCCAAAACGTAATAGTGGAGGATCCTATTTCTCCCTGTCTGTCGTATAGGCTTCCAAGTTTTTATTTATTTTATGTAAACCAGAGCCCCCCCTCCCCTCCAGGGGACTGTATACAGGGTGGCCTATTATTCTCTAGTGTCAACAGAAATACCGAGAAATATTACATTCAAAAGCTATAGGATCAGTAGATATGCATATATTTTCTAGTATACAAGGTGCCCCCATAAAAGCAGAGCGGCAAAAGTACTTTTTTTAAATGGGAACCAAAATTTTTATTGCAAAAATTCTACTTATATTGCCGTACTTTAATTTGATGCGGTGTTGCAACCCTATTTATAATTTACCAGAAATCCAAGAAAAACGGCCTATTCAAAATGTCTTCAAAACATTAACTGATTTAAATTTAACAATACTGGGTTAAGGGTTTTCGTACCCCAAGGGATAACAGCATGATCTTAATAGAGAAAACTGGCCATAACTAATACATATTATTTTTTACGGTACCAATATTGCTCATTTTAAAGTAACAAATCTTCATTTTTTCAAATGGACTACTCTGTATATTAATGCGCTATGTTTTTAAATAGTTTATGCTCTATAAATTCGCAAGTATAACTTACATCCTAAAATCGACCGTTATTGCGACAATTTTAGATTTAACTACAAAACATAACATGCATGCTCGGAAAAAGCAAATATTTGTTGTTGAAACATGAATATATTTTTCTCGCGAATCTATTATCTGAGAATCACCCTTATCCATATGGGCCTAAATCGAATAGTTATCATTTTGGACCGATTGTCTGAACCTTTCCAAACGAGATTGCTGTGGTATAAAGCAAAAAGTGTACGAGTTCATAATAAATGGATCGTATCAGAAAAAGAATGAGTTTCTTAGAAGGGTCTTGCCATGTCCTTATACATCTGACCATAAAATATGTCAGCATTCTTATGGACTAAAATGGATTAGTTAATAATGAGGTTTGTGACCCTTTGCCAAGAAAATTATAACGATTTTACTGTTTTTTTTTTAGCGGGAAATTAATATTTTACCAATAAGAAAATTTCAAAATTTATAATGAAAAATATTAAATCGGTTTACCCTCCCCATTTATAATTACCAATATTTGCGATTTTAAATAAGTATCAGTATTACAAGCAAGAGGTACCTCGGATGTCAACGACGTCAAAATTTCCGAAAAGCGCAACCATACAACTTCATCGCAGGTTATTTTTATTTGGTGCACTCATAATAGTTTCGTGCATTCGTGGTTTTGCCTGTTTTACGGTTGTTTAGTTTTAGTGTGATGGATCAGCTAAGATATTAGCAAATAAATTGCTCAAAATGTGAAAAAAAAATGCTGCAGAAAATCATTGACTTAATATTTTTCATTTTTGTTTGCTTGTTTGTAATATTCAATACATGCGTGAAAAAGTGTCTTCTTTTGATCTCCTGCTGTAATCCATCTAAGAAATAAAAAGTCTATGCTTGTCAGATGGTATTAATATTAAATACCAATATGGAAAATTTTTATTTCAAGACCACCCGATGATCCTTATACAATAAGGGCGTATTTTTGTCTACACAGTAGCACTTTAAAATACTAATGCAGATTGAATGGTACTACCAAGAAAAGGAAGCCCTCTCCGTTGATAGGATGCAACCACCTGTAGACCGGTTTCGAACTTATTTGTTCTCGTCAGTACAGGGTAGGTGTACATACCCATCATCAGAGAGGACTTTAACTCAACGCCGTACTATCGATGGTTGCCGACAAAATACAGCGCTCAGCGCCATCTCTTAGTAGTCCCACACAGTCTGGAAATAATAATTTTCCATATTGGTGTTTGATATTAATACCACCTGACAAGCATAGACTTTTTATTTCTTAGATGGATTATTTTACATTTGATTTAATGAAATAACGTCTGTTCAGATTATGTGGGACTACTAACAGATGGCGCTGCGCGCTGTATTTTGTCGACTACCGTCGATAGTACGGCGTTAAGTTAAAAGTCCTCTCCGATAATGGGTATGTACACCTACAATGTACTGACGAGAACAAATAAGTTCGAAACCGGTCTACAGGTGGTTGCATCCTATCAATAGAGAGGGCTTCCTTTTCTTGGTAGTACCATTCAATCTGAAATAGTATTTTAAAGTGCTATTGTGTAGTATAAGGATCATCGGGTGGTCTGGAAATAATAATTTTCCATATTGGTATTTGATCCTGCTGTAATGATTTAAAATACTCATTTAGAAAATATATTCTTTGGCTAAAATATATTCAGGCTGAGTTTTTTATTTTTAAATTAATTAATTACTCTTTTTTGGCTGTAGGAGGTTATCAATTCGAAATTCTACCTATTTTTAGACTGGTTTAACTTTAAGTAAAATAATTGATGACCTTTGAACCACGATGGATTTCAATTCTGTCGGTCTTCTTGTCAAGGTCCTATTTCCAAGCCGACACATTACGTCTTAAAAATAGAGGTCTTATAAAATATTAAACCTTTCAAATTTTCAAGTTTCTTGGTTTAAAAATAAGGTGTCCGCTTTGTTACGCATGTCATCCCTTTTATTTATTAATAAGATGAATTTTAAATGGACTATACGATCGTCAGACAAAAATTTAAAATTTAAACGTACCCCAATTTGTAAAAAGGGAAAAAGGGTTGACACCCATCCTTTTAGCGGAAATTGAATTTCCAAATTGCTTACCCAAGCAAAAAAAATCTAATTTATCTTGCTGTATTAGGTCTTATTAATTTTTATTGTAAGATATTTTTAGAGATTTATATCTCAAATTAAAGAGGACATATTATAGGAGGCCCGACGACATCAATATTGATTCAGTTTTATTGTGGATTGTATTATTTGACAGTTCAGTTATAATTAGAAACGATTGGTTTGATATCTTTTTTCTGCGATCGTTATAAAAACTATATTTTTTTATGCAAATGAAGTTGAATTTTTTTAACGACTTAAAAATAGTATATTACGTACCGAGATGGAAAGTGTTTCACTCCTGTCGAGAGAGTCTTGAGATAGTAATGAAACTTTTCACCGAGGTTTGTATACTATTTTATTTACAACCACATCTAACATCCACTTCTTATTATTTTGAATTTAAATTATTAATAAAAGATGATGAATTTGACTTTTCCATTGAAAATTTAGACAGACATTTCAAATAACCGCAGGTGGTAAAATAACGTAGGTAATAATACACATCAAGATGCCAAATATCATTTTTTGAATATGGTTTCCATATTCCAATATATTATTTTAACAACAGAAAAATGAGAAGAGATGAGGAATTTGATTTTGCTGCTACTCCACCAGAAATTCGAGAAGCAGCAAAAAGAGTAGAAAAAGATCTTCTGCCAACTAAAAGCCGCCCGAGATATGACAAGGCATATACTCGTATATAACTGTTTCAAAGAATGGTATACGAGAAACAAAGTTGAAAATCCTAGTTCTGAGTCGGCGCTACTAGCTTATTTCAGTGAAAATGCGAAGACAAAGAAAATATCAACGATTTGGTCACAATATTTAATGCTGAGGACCACTCTATCAATTAGGGAAAAAAGACATACCTAAACACGCAAAGCTGTTAGCATTTTTTAAAAAGTGTGTTAGTATGTTATTTTGAGATATCGATTTTAAAAAAAATTACAAAAAAAAATTAAATAACCACACGGGTGAAAAGTAAAAGTAAAAAAAGTCAACTTTCCACCTTTTAAAGATAGATGAAATGTCATTATTACATGCATGGTTGTAAATAATAGTATATTACGTATCAAGGGCCGAAAAGCCTCCGACGGCCCGAGATATGTACCGTATTTTTTATTACAAGTGCTTCGAAGCTTTGATGCCAAATAAATAAAGAAATTCTTCAGACAGTTTTCCTGTCTACATGACAATATCTATTTATTATTTTTGATAAATATGCTCGGTGACCTAGTGGTATAGCGTACGCCTTGTGATCTGAGAGTCGCGGGTTCAAATCCCGCACTCGTCATCTCTGGTTTTATTTATTTTTTTACAAGTGACCGAGTCTTTGAGGCCATATAAATAAAGAAATTCTTCAGACATTTTTCTAAAACATCTTTGAAAAATTAACTGCCAATTTAATTAATATATAATCCGCTATTTATTATCGCTTGTAGTATGGCTCGGTGGTGTAGAGTGTCCGCTTGGCGATCTGAGGGTCGCGGGTTTAAATCCCGCACCGACAATTCTGGTTTCATTTATTTATGAGCACATGGTGACTCGAAGCGGACGGGAAAAATCTTTCCCGCCCGCTTCGATACTTTCCCGCCCGCTCTCTTTGAAAACGCCACTTTCGGTGAAGAGAACATGCATGAAAAGAGGCACTTTCGGGGCACATGTAAAAAAAAGTAATTTAGTGGTAAAAAAAGTGCCGCCACGTGTCATTTTTTCATTTCTGTCTCAGCATCTGAGTCGTTCTTTACCTGGGCGCAGGATTGTTGTATTTATTTCCTGAAAATTTGAAAGAATAAAAAGGAACATAATACGTTTATAAAATGGCATTGGTAAGTGAAAAGTAACTGACTTTATGTTTATGCTTTTCCAAATTAAAGTCAACTGATTCCGAATAATCATGCCGATATAAGTAAACATCGCAAATTTATTGCATTCCTTAATGACAGTGAGTTGGGTAAAGTTAGATATAAAAATTTGGGTAATTTACTAATCTCTTCCTGCAGCTTTATTTGAATGAAAGCAACTTTTACTAAATATTGCTATGCAAGAGCAGTCCTTATTTATAGAAAAGAATATAGAACAACAAGTTTGCTACCTTAGAGTAACTTATTTTATGATAGAATAAAAAGGATAGGATCGATAAAAATGTTCACATAATTTTAAAATAGGAGGTAAATTGTTCTGAACCTTTACTAGTAAATATCGGTAAAATGATAGTTAAACATTTTAACAACGTAGTATAACGAGGTGCTCATCTTTTGATGGTTCGTGTTCATGAAAACTTGTGTAATATCCTTGCTATGTACTAAATATGGCTATAATTTTGTGTAGACGTTTAGATTGTATTAGACAGAAAAAAAAACTTAGTTAAATTTATTATAAAAATAATAATTTATGGCTGTATATGTGACTGGATAAACTTTTATTAAGAAATGTCATTAAATTATAGCAAGATTTTAATCTAAATTTTTAGTAATATTTACAAAAAACAAAGCTTTTTAGGAATTTCATAAAATAGTATATTAAAGCACAAGTTTTATAAAGCATGATATTTGAGCACGTGTCCATGTTAGGAAACGAGTCGTGTTTTCTAAGTAGACAAGTGCTATAATAGCTTTATAAAACATGTACTTTATACTACTTTTTCTATTTTGTGTATTTTTTAATAAAAAAACACATAATTAAAACTAATAAATGCCATAAAAAATTTGTAAATTTGTAAAAATGTTTAATTTTATGTTGGCAATAGTCAAATTATTTATCAAGTGAGCTTTGATAAATTATACGTGTCCGCAATTTTGTCGCGAATATTGAAAGCTTTCTTAAAATTAATCAATAATGGATCAAGAAGATATTATTAATTTAACTCCTCCTGAGTTAAGGGAAATTGGATCAACTTTTACTAAAAGAGTCCAAGAAAGTATACGAAAAAGACTACAAGACCTTCACAACCTGGTGTACTGCGAAGGGTGTTTCTAGAAGTAGTGAATATGTTCTAATCCTTATACTTGTTCTGTCCTTATACTCAAAATTAAGAGCTTGCATTAGCATTTATGAAAACACAGATATAAGAAACTATGCAAGACTTCAAGCCTTTTGAAAAAGGCAATCTGAGAGCTACAAGCCCAAAAAAATTTCCATTTTAGATTTAGAGGATATCAATAAGTTTATAACTGAGGCTGAAAATAACATTTACTTAGGTTTAAAGGTAAAAAAATTGTACAGTACCTACCTATACATTAATTTTTTACAACCAGTTCTTAATAAAAGTGGAATATTGGATCCGCAAATAAGGATTAATCCTGAACAAAACATTTCAAACACACAAACTATGCCCAATTTTAAAATTAACGCTGCAGACACAAGTACGGTCACAATAAATGTTTATAACAACTGCAATTTTAATAATAAATAAGTATAATTAGTGTACAGTGTATTTATTAGCTTTAAATTGATATCTTTGTAAGAGAATATATTACGTGTTGATTTAAACTTGTGATTGTGAGGTTAGTTTAGGAATTGTTTATTATGCAACTAAACATACACAGCAGTACCACCAACCGTTTAAAATGAAAGAAACGGTATCGAAAAAAGCTTATTACGATACTGAACACGGTATCGAAAAAGCCTTCATATGAAACCAAAATAGAAATAAGTTACTTTACATTTGTGTATAACGTCCTACTTCCGAATAAACCCCTAATATGTTCCATTAAAAAAATTGATTCATAGAAGTAGCATTTTTACGATCCACTGAAATTATTATTTTCATATCATTTTGTTAAAATTTATCGCTCGAATTTTTGCACACAATACAGACATTTCCTTATAATCGCATAGAAAGACTGGACATTATCAACCATGTGTTAACTGACGACCTGAATACGTCAAAATAGAGAGAATTTACGAATGCAAAATCGAGAAGTAATATTCGTTCATATATTTTTGTTCTCGTTTTATGCAGAAACTAGTGGACCTTAGGAGTTACTGAAAAATCGAATGTCATATTTGCAATTTTGGGAACATCTGAATATGAAAATTTAATATGTAATCATCAATATTAAGGATAAAATCTGACAGATTTATTAAAAATGTATTTCTGCGATACATTCCTAGGCCAATCTACAGAGTGGATCGGGAGAGACGGACCAAACTCCAGGCGTTTATTATTCAATATCAAAGAAAAAGTCAATTTTCTCCAAGGAACCTGTTTGGCAACTACCAGCGCCAGGAAGAGCCCCGTTTGGCCTTGTGTCAATGAACTGTTTAATATTGAGCCCCATTTGATTTTTAATAACATAATTGATTAATGTTTGTTTGTAACCTCTAATTTATTTTGCCGCCTTTTTCTGACAGTCGTGATATTGCTTCTCGGTTTCTTCTTCTTTTTCGACATGAGCGCTGTTCAAATGGGCTATCATTTGTTGACCAATCACGGACTTGTGTTTGTAATTTTATTGTAAAAACGATTTTTTAGGAACAGCCGACATTTTAACATTCAATATTTATTTTATATTAAGTAACACATATTTATAATTTTTTTTTTAAATGTAACTGCTTGTTGTTTGTGCAGTTATCTGTGTTGTGGTGTAAATTTTTATTTTAAGGTAATTTAGTGACGTTTTTTCGTGTTTTTAACTTTTTACTGTTTTTTTAAATAAATTAAAAAGTTTAGGTCTGATGATGCCCAGATGGGCGAAACATGTAACCACACGTAAACTTTTCTAATATACTAAAGATAAGTTGTGAGACCGTGACTTTGAGTTCACCCCTTGTTTGTTTATTGTACAAATGAAAATAATTTAAAAACCCGAACAAACCCGACAAACCCTATTTTCACGTAAACAACGCTCCTGGAGTTTTGTTCGTTCCTTCCGACTTACCGACTCATTATCGGCGCAAGAGCAGAGCCCATCGGTAGTCCGTCCACTTGGCTGAAGAACCTATCTTTTTCTTGGAAATAAGAATTGTTGAGGCAACATTCTAATAGCACAGAGCTAGTATAAATAGAGCTGTAGTTACTTCCCTTATTTAGTATTCACCTGAAGACGACTGGAGATACTTACCAGTTGAAACGTTGTGATTTATAACAAATAAAGACAATGCAAGTCCAAAACTTTTCTGTCATTTAAGAAACGCCATTGTCTATAACCTTCAAACAGACAAAGTAAACTTTAGTTCCATTTTATGTATTAAAAATAGAAATATTTCAGGATTTCCCACTATAGTTAGCGTAAAATTTATACACATTGCGGTACATTGCCAACGTCATACGAGCTATAAATCGGCGGTCGAGCTATTATTTCAGAGCAAGTTTCATGTAATTATAGCACGAACAATGGCGATAGTATTGTTTGTCGTGTGTAGGAACAAGTACAAGTGTGTATTCACCACATAGCGAGCATACATTAAACGACTACGTATAACTCTGTAAACCCAGGTCCCCTATAATATAATAGAAATATATTTTATCACTGCGGCAACTTAGTCACGACGTTAATGGATTTCGTTATATCTTGTTTAATAATCTAAACTTTAATGCAGGCAGTTTAAATTTAAAAATGTTATCTACTGTAAAACAGTAGAGCGACATAAAATATGACGATAGTCTAATAACACCACGAGAGAACTACAAGCAAAAGTATTTATGGAAAATTACATACAATGACTTCATTAGGAAAAAAGGGATTTTTGTTTGCCTTTAACATAGGCATCAATAACTTCTTTCAAATTACTATAATCAACAAACTTACGTCCCCTAAGAATTTCCGGCGCTTCTCAAACTAACTGTTACTCAAATCATAATACATAAAGAATTATGCAATCAAACACTAATAAAAATTTGCCGGGCATCCTTCACATTCAATGTAATCTCTGTACTATTGTATTTAACATTTAACATTTAACATTTATTTTTTAACATTTTTAACGTTTTTACATTTTTAATATGTAATATAATATAATGAATAGCAAAAACTAATAATAGACACCTTTCTTTTTCTTTTCTTTTTATGATCAAACACAAGCACTATAGGAAAAATCCTTTGGGGCACTCTGGGAGTGGTGCGAAAACGTTCGAATAAACCTGGGCAAACTAAATCGCATTGTGACCAGAAAATAGTATATTAAGATACAAGTTTCATAAGACGTTATCTTAGAGCACGTTTTTATTTTAGTACAAGTGCTCTAATTGTCTTATAAACCGTATATTTTTATAATTCTTTTTCTATTTGGGTCTTTAAAGTCTGAAAAACTTTAAAAAATATAGTAGATTTTTTCCATTTGAATTAATATTTTCTTTTTGGGTTGCCAATACTTTTACAATTTCATAAAATGTTATAAGTATCAAATATGCCATGATAGAAACAATTGAACACAACAAGCTTGTTCCCATCCGTCATAATTAAAAATAAATATAGTATTAAAGAAATTAAAAAATGAGTCAGGAAGAAAGTTGTACTCCGTCAGAAGAGAAATTGCAGAAAATAATCTAGAAAACCTTTTAAAAAGAATATGCAAAACTTTGAGTTATGGTACGAACAGAATAAAGTTCAAAATATTGAACAAAATAATAAATAATACTATTGAACAAAATATTGTGTCGACTCAGAATCTGACAGGAATAACAATTAATGCCCAGGAAATGTCTATACAGTAACTATAAATATGTATATATAAAGTAATATGTATAATACTATACTGAATTACAAATAGAAATATTACTTTACTGAATAAAACTTGAGAAATAGAGCATAAACTGGAAGATATTTCTATTATTTTTAGGTTATGTTGTTTTATAGTTGTGACTAAAAATTAATTGACGGACACCATCAGTATGTTATATATTTCCGAGTATAGGTATTTCGGATAAATATCTAGTAAAAATGATCTATTTGCAAGGTTAGTATCTCAAAGTTTTCTATAAAGAAATTCTGTCGAATCCATAATGCCTAGAAAACTAATTTCAACGAAATCGAAGTAGGGCTAAAATTTGAACCCTACTTGTTGCCAACATGAAAAATATAAAATTTCAGTTTCATAAAGTGGCAAGTTATTCAATTTTTTTGCATTTCATAATGTAGCCATTATGAAACCCAAATAGAAAAATAATATTCCAAATCGCTGTGCAATTGTCTTTATATTAAGCCTACCTTCTAACGACACAGAACCTATATTTTATCAAACATCATCGGAACGTAAATCCGGGCTACATTTTCCTAATGAATTCTCAGTCACATCGAACTACCCACATTCTCCATTATTTCCGGGAATAATTTTTCCATTTTCCACGCCTCTGAACTGGAGATATCCCAAATCGTCGCAAGTCAGGCTATATAATATTTCACGGACCAAAATCGAATAAAACTACCGAACAAGAATTGGATTTTTTGATGGTAAAAAATTGTCTTCGGGAATTTAACGATTTAGATGATTTTGATTTTAACAAGAAATGATTTTCTCAGTGACGATTTTTTGGCTATAAATCTTAAGGTTATAATATTTTGTGACAAGCCATTAAGCGACCGTGCATCTTCATTTAACTTAGAAACCGCTGAAATGGATATGAAAAGCCTTTATGCTTCATCTAGTATGGCAGCCCGTTGCCAGGATTTCAGACTGATCACGACCTAAAGTTTTTTCAGTTTTTTGGTGATTTAATAAGGACTTGAGAAGGAAATTAACAAGAACGAACATTGGCAACGTTGCGAAATCATTGAGAATCATCTTTACATATGTAAAGAAAAGTTACCGCGCCTCGTCCGTTCTTTTTATTTTTTGACTCAGAGTGATGTTTTTGAGGAGATGAAAATACTAACTGACATTTTCCGTGCGGTGAATAGTTTTGGTTTGAGAAAAATCGAAATTTGTTTACAGCGGAGAATTAAACTTAACACGCCTCGTCCGTTTTACTTGTCGGATGTTATTTTTCATTATTCGTGACCGGAAAAAAATGAGAACGGACATTTTCTTAGACGCGCAAGCGCAGTGTTGGATCTTAGGTATGTAATTTTTTTAACGCTGATCGAGGTATCGCGCCTCGTCCGTTTTCAAGTAGAAATCGTGTATTGCGGCTCGGAAAATGGGGGGAAAAATATGAACTGACATTTCTACACACGCATTTTTTAGCAAAACCGTTTTCAGTCAACACAGCACGTGTATATTATAATTATGCAATATGGGGACATAGCTGATGCTGAGTTGTTATAGACAACCAAGCCACACAGCAAGCCGTCCCGTACCGCGATCATGAACTATACAGATACGAAATCCAACTCCGTTGCCCTCCCTGCAGCTACGCAACACGGAAAATGTCCGACTCGATTTACTATTTTTTAGAGTGTTATCAATAATTCAAAAAAAAATTGACCCGAAAGCTATATCTTTTTAATACCCCTATTCTTTACATCATTTATTTAAACTATGGAATTTTTGCAAACTCAAACTCAAAACGTCCGTTGTCGATGAATTCACATTTTTATTTATATTTTTAATATGATTTCATCAAGAACGGACAAGGTGCTCGATTAAAACTTTCTTATTTTTTATTAATCTAGCGATTAGTCAATGACTACATGAAGGCGTGATAACAGGACATCTTGGTAGCGGGCTGCCGTACTAATATGAATAGATGAAGTGAAAGCAAAACTCCCCGTTTATTTCACTTGTTTAATAAAAATCTAAAGCAGGTTTAAATCGGACTTGTACATTTTTCTCCAGCAGTGAAGCTTTAAATAATAATAAACATATTATTAAAAAGATTCGGCAATATCCTCTTAAAGAGAGTAGTTTCATAAATAACTTATATTCTTATATAGAAAATTCTCTAAAATCTGTTAAACATTGAGCGAAGTAAAATATGCGCGTCGTAAATCGCCATATTGAGGAAATAGCTTCGCCAATATTGAAAAGTTTATTTGTTTTACTACAACTTTGCATTCTTAAACTGAATGCAAGAACTTTGCATTCTTAAACTGAATTCCAGTAGCAGTATAAAACTGCTACTTTGTTACAAACTGATCGAAAATCGGTCATATTGTGTCGGTGGACATAAAACTCGTGTAATAGATTTGAAATGTTCAGATTAGATTTTTATTATTTTTAGTTTATTTCCGATTTTCGAAAAAGTTTTTGTAAATAGATACAAAGAAGTTTTAACCTTCTATAAAAAATTGGAAAACGTAGTTCTTGTAGAAAAAGAGCGTGTTTTTCAGTCTACATCAAGCAAACAAACCGGGCTTGTTCGGGCATTATTTATGAGAAAATTTCAGCAGAAGGTTTTGAGCTAATGTAAATGATCATAACGTTTATATATTTAGTTGATAAAGGGTAAGCTTTAAGAGGAAGTTGAAAGATACCTTTTTTGTTTAGAATTGATTGATAATTAACAATTAAATAATTATTTGGAAAATATTAGTGGCGTAACATATTTCTTATTATGGTATTATATTAACGGTACACGAGAAAACCACAGACTCCTTACGTAAAAATATTAGGATTTAATTATACTTACCTATATCCGAAAGTTGATATTAACTGAGATACAGGGTGTTAAAGTTAAAACTAAATTTTTTTTTTCTCAAATAACTTTGCAGGAAACCAACGTTTTTTACAAAATTTGGCAATTAGGGTTTTTAGGACGAGAAAATGTATTTTTTATGAAATTTTAATGTACGATGTGGGGGGCGCTGTCTGCGGCATTATTTGCACATTCATGCGGTCATAACTTTTTTGTGTCTCAGTGTATTTAAGTTTTTAATGAAAATAATAATTTTCTCGTATTTATTACGTAAAAAAGATATACCAAGTTCAGGTAGACCACAGTTACCGTCTTGGAGATATTTGCATTTGAATTGTTTAGTGCACCCTGCCCAATTATTATTAACCTGCAAACAAAATGATTTTCTTAAAGTAACCTATAAGGAAACAAAAAAAAATTAGAGATACAGTTGCTATGTTCCATAGCTAGAAAATGTTTCATTTTTGATTTTATCATAAGTTTGTGTTTTCATTGCTGTTGGTTTCTTTCGACACGATATTTTCTAGGGCAAAGTTATTTTAATTAAAGTAAGTTAAAGAACAATCCAATTGTTGTATTTATTATTCCCAATTAGCATTACTAGAACATTAATTATCATGTAAAAGTGAATTGGTAAGAAGTAACCAAATATTATTTGTTGCCTGAGCTAACGCACTAAATAATTTAAATGCAAATATCTCCGAAACGGTAACTCTGGGCGACCTGAACTTAGTATACCTTTTTCACGTAATAAATATGAGCAAAGTATTATTTTTATTAAAAACTTAAATACACTGAGGCACAAAAAAGTTATATTCGTATGAATGTGCGAAAAATGCCCAGTGTATAGTGTACATTAAAATTTCACAAAGAAATCAATTTCTCGTCTTAAAAAACCCTAATTACCAAATTTTGTAAAAAAACGTTGATTTCTCTCAAAGTTATTAGAGAAAAACACAAATTAAGTTTTAACTTTAACACCCTGAATCTCAGTTAATATCAACTTTTGGATATAGGTAAGTATAAATAAATCCTAATATTTTTATGTAAGAATTCTGTGGTTTTTCCATGTACCATTAATTAGCGGACACCCTGTTTATGGAAAACAAAGCATTTTATGACAATCATATATATGAACTTTTAAAAATGCCTTAACGTCAGTCAACCCTCTCTCACATCTTACAAATTTCTTATCACATAAACATGTTATTTCAGTAATAAAAGTGATAACATATCCGGTTTACAGAGAACATTACGGCACTGATAATAGTACGTATAAGTTATGAACATTATTGTGCCAGGTGCACGTTTAGTCGTTTTAAAGGATATTGCTAACTCTACCTCATAAAAGTGTTTGTTTAGGGCCAAATTTCCGGCTCTACTGAAAACACATTCCTTTTTATTACTATGTGTGTATATTTGGGATGATAATATATACAAGAAGAGCATTAATAGCAGGAATATGGTAGTCGAGTGTGTGTCGAAAATGGCTTTTTCTATTTGGGTTTCATAATGGCTACATTATGAAATCCAAAAAAAATTTAATAACCTGCCACTTTATGAAACTGAAATTTTCGGTAGGGTTCGAATTTTAGGCCTACTTCGACTTTGTTGAAATTAGTTTTCTAGGCATTATGGATTCGACGAAAATTTTTTATAAAAAACTTTAAAATACTAACATTTAACCTTGCAAATAGATCATTTTTACTAGATATTTATCCGAAAATATATTTAAATATATACAGGGTGTTATGGAAATGACACATTATTTTTAATGGGTGACTCCTGGGATGTCCTAGAGAAGCGCTACATATTTTTTTTTTAATCGAACGTTTAAAAAGTGGGGTGACCCCTAAACCCACCCGGTTACTCCTCGGCACATTCATATATGATCATATTACATTGCCAAGCTGTGTAATCAACAGATGTTCAAGCCCAATGTTGCCAACTGTGTAAAAAATGCAAAACTTTAGATTCTTATAAAAATAATATTTAGTTTACCTAGTATCCAAATAGAAGTGAACAGTGCCAGTACACTAGCAAGTCATCCAGGGCACAGACATCTTCAGGTTTTTGTTTTTTTTTCTATGGGAAAAGCTTTATGCTCATCACGTACCCTGATGATAATGTGGAACTGCATAATAAGCTTATACCCACTAAACCCTATTCGGCCTCATATTTCCAATCTCTCGGAACATTTGCACTAAATCACTTAAAGAAACACACAGACACCCACGAGTTTCCAATTATTTTTTTTGAAGATATGCATTTATTAGTAGATTACACACAAGCAGTAAATACTAACGCATAATTACACTTTACAATAACCTACCGTACACATACAACAACAGCACTATAGGATACAAATTATTTCGCAATAGAAATTCAGAAATAATAAAAACGCTAATTTCTAATGGGCTAATAAAATTTATTAATCCTTTACTGAAGAAGAATGATGAAATAATTATGTTGATAGACCCTTCCATCCCTGTAGAATAAATAGTCTCGTCTAACTAGCGCGGTTGCCATTTCCGAGACTATCATTATAAAGAAAAGTATTACAGAAGGAAATTCTCCATTTTATGAATATAACCTTATAAAATATCGAAAGTTGCAACGCTGTATTTTTAAGTATGAACCCCAGCCGCTGCAGTCGCGTAAAAATATGAACAAACCCGTTTCTCCAAGATCAGCTGTTTAAAATTAGTCGGCCGGTTCCCTAAGCAGATTTGTGTGTTAAATTGTATGTTAATACTTAAATCAGAGTTTAAATTATTAAGTTGTTTGTTCTTTTCGCGACGGCAGTTCTCCATTCCAGCAGTTCAATATCGATCGACGGAACCAACGTGTTATTTAGACAATAAGGGCGTACTTTTGTCTACACAGTAGCACTTTAAAATACTAATTCAGATTGAACGGTACTTAGATGTGTTGTGAAGCGAAAACTAATGTGATTTTGTGACGTGAGTACATTTATAAACTTTTAAGTTGTCCAGATCTGACGGGTGTCGTTCGAATTGAACAAATGAGAACATACCTGGCCATTTATAAACTCCGCGGCTGTTTCCTTCGAGTCAGTTCAAGTTTATAAATCAAAGATTGTTTCCGAGCGAACTGAACTGAACGTAAAAGTTTATAATAATGTACCCTGAAAAATAAACAACTTGCAATCTGTCAAACGGTTATTGACTTTCTAAAGAGTTTACCCTGAAGATATGACAATACTGTTGACATATGTTGTTGTGTTTACCTTCCTGACAGGGGCACCACGTGGTCATTTTTGGTTTTACATAAGGTCATGTACAGGGCATATTAAATTAAAGCGTCATTTTTGGATATTTTTCTTCAATTTGTTTTCATCTCAGGAATTGCCGATTTAAATATAATACGTCATTTCCATAACACCCTGTATTTAAGAAATCACCAAATAGTTAAATTTAAAAAGGTGTTTAATATCTTCTTGGGGTATGTTTCTTGTGTGCCTGGGGTAACTTTGACGAAGCCTTAGCCCTGATGATGGCCTTTTAATAGGCTGAAAGCGCTAGGCAATGGTAGGATTAAAAAAATTACGCTGAATATAGGTCGTTTTATTTTATTAATCCTTAAGTTTTCGATTCACCTCCTTGAGGATAAATCATACTTTTCTACACACCTTCAACAGAGCATTTATAAAAAAACAGCCCGCAATGTGAATAATTTGTAGGGTAGTGTTTTTAACGAATTGAAATATTGTACAGCATTACTTTATAATCTGACCACCAGTAACATAATAAGTCGAAAGTTGTAGGTTTTTGTTTAAATATTTATTTGCCATAAGCAAATTTTGCAACTTTAGCGTTAATGGTCGAACCCTTCTAACTCTGTTGGGAATGGACTATTTTATGAAACTAAAAGGGTATTGTTCGATAAACACCTGAGACTTGCTTTTCATAAATTCAATGGATAAGCTGAAGAGTTTCTATGTAAATGCCTTAGTTAGTACATAATGTAATATACCATTTAGTATGGCATTTTAAACTGGTTAGTATTGCGAACAATGAAGGCATTTTGCAATTTCCATCATCGAGATGAATTATTTTAATAGGATTTATTCATCCAGTTTTCATCCCAAATTTAAATTCACTAGTGCAACTCATTATTTTGTCTATTTGACAATTTCCAACAATTTTTATTAAAATAATTTAACTTTGTTGATAAATTACCAAATTAAAAATGAAAAAATTACCAAATTTTTTTAACGAGTTAAAAAATTTATGAAAATATTAACTTAGGTTGAATAGTACCAAAAAGTAAATAAATATTTTGACGCATTTAAAATCAGATATAGATGCATTACGACGGATATTTTACCACGCAAGCTTAATCCAGTCTGAAAATTTATTGTTTCCACCATCCGGCCGCGTTCAGCAAGAAATCCATCCGGCACGAAAAAACATCCAAGAGCGGATTTGTTTTCAGGAGCATTTCCTGGAAAGATGTATTATATTAATTTCTTGAAAACTTTTTATATTATTTTATCCGCAACAATGCTTTATTAGGTCAGGAGTTACAGCATTACAGCACTGGTATGGTAATAATTACATTAATGAATGAATAATATAGTAATACAAATTCTAGGTAAATAATATAATATGTCATTTCTTAGTTAGTTTTGGTTACATTTATGAATTTGATTATTAAAATAGCAAGCTGGCCGTTTAGATTACGTGGAAATAAAAAAGTTATTTATTGTTGTGATTATTAATTAATTAAAAATATAAAATTTAATTATTGAGGAGGTAGATAGATAAGATATACGAATCTCACCTCTCGTCTTATTAATTAGTTTAGGATTTTGATATTCAGGATTCAGGATTCAGGATAATATTTCCAAACTGAAACCACATCACTATCTGACGACTCTGATGAAGAAGTTGAATGCAGTAATCAAACAAATGTCACCAATTATCAACAAGCCATTAGTATGGTAAAGGAATTACAAGAGTATGCAAAGAATAGAGGTGACTCTACAGCAATGGAATTGTTATCAGACTTGGAATTACATTTTCTAGATTGCAAGTATAAAACGCAAACACGTCAAACTACGTTATTAGATTTTTTTAGTACTACATCCCAACTAAAACTAGTGTATTTTTGTTATGTTATGTTTATTTATACATACATATACATAGTAATAATTTTGTATTTACATATTACCTAATAACAAATTTCCCATGGGCGGATACCTTCATTAGGTGGACACATTTAGACGATCCCGTAGGTATCCGCCTAAGAGAGGCTTCACTGTATAGGGTGTTCCAAAAATGTGTGATGTCATATTTTTTTAGATTACATGCCATATATTTTGTTGCTTATTTGGGTGTCTTTTCTTACATATCACCAAAATTTGATTAAAATCGGATAAAACTAAAAAAATTATTTTTGCACGACTAGTGTTAAAAAGTAATAAATATAGAAACAGTGCATCGTTAATTAAAGGAAATTATTAAATAAAGTCAAATAGTCCCGCTAATAAAGTTTTTTTTTGGTTCAGATTGTACTGGGTGTCCAATGGACCCCGCAGTTTTTAAATGGAAATTGGGTTTCACTTTCACACATTTACTAAAAAGTATTGCATCATACGAATTGTATTATCCTGATAAAATGTCTCCATGGGCGCAATGAAAAATAATGACAGGATTTCGAGATACGAGCCATGCAAGGTGGTGATGTTTCAAGTCCAAGAGTCGTATCTGACCGGTACGTATTACGAATAATGATCAATATATTCACGTATGTTCTCATTATCGGGTGGCGTTGAATCCGAAAATCTCGTGTATGTGTGCATATACATGAAGAGGGTAGATATCTATCTATATTTATATGTACGATGTTTATGAGAATATACGTGAATATATTGATCATTATTCGTAATACGTACCGGTCAGATACGACTTTTGGACTTGAAACATCACCACCTTGCATGGCTCGTATCTCGAAATCCTGTCATTATTTTTCATTGCGCCCATGGAGACATTTTATCAGGATAATACAATTCGTATGATGCAATACTTTTTAGTAAATTTGAGTGAAACCCAATTTCCATTTAAAAACTGCGGGGTCCTTTTAATGTTAAACTCTTCGAATTCTAAAGCACTTTATTTTCCTTATTTTCCCTTGGTATATTCGTATATTCTTATGTTATTCTATGCGGAATTAAAAATCAAAGATTTTGCTAATTACAATTCTAGCGAACAAACCCGAACAAACCCATTAAGAGTTATTTACAAAAAACTCATTTTATCAACTATTCCTTAATCAATAAATGGTTTCTTTAAAGTCTTCGATTTTTATACATGAAAATTACCATTGGAGTACCTGTTAAAATTAGTTTTCTGCAAATAACTCCGAACTGGTTGGGATTTGAGTTGCGTTTTCTGATGGAACCATTTTATAATTTTTTCTATTTGGGTTTCATAATGGCTACATTATGAAATTTTTTTTATGTTGGCAACAAGTAGGGCTCGAATTTTAGGCTTACTTTGATTTCGTTGAAATTAGTTTTCTTGGCATTATGGATTCGACAAAAAATTTTTATAGAAAACTTTAAAATACTAACCTTTAACCTTGCAAATAGATCATTTTTACTAGATATTTATCTGAAATACCTATACTCGGAAATATATAACATGCTGACGGTGTCCGTAAACTAATTTCTAGTCACAACTATAAAACAACATAACCTAAAAATAATAGAAATATCTTCCAGTTTATGCTCTCTTTCTAAAATTTTATTCAATAAAGTACTATTATTATTTTTAATTCAATATATTATTATACATATTACTTTATGTATATATATATTTATAGTTACTGTAGACATTTCCTGGGCATTAATTGTTATTCCTGTCAGATTCTGTGTCGACACAATATTTTGTTCAATAGTACCTATTATTTAGTATTTTGTTCAATATTTTGAACTTTGTTCTGCTCGCACCATAACTCAAAGTTTTGCATATTCTTTTTAAAAGTTTTTGTAAATTATTTCCTACAATTTCTCGTATTTCTGACCGAGTACAACTAGACTCATTTTTATCAACTTTAATAATATATTTATTTTTAATTATGACGGATGGGAAGAAGCTTTGTTGTGTTCAATTATTTCTATCATGGCAAATTTGATACTTGTAACATTTTATTAAATTCTAAAAGTATTGCTATCGCGAAAAGAAAATATTAATTCAAATCGAAAAAATTTACTATATTTTTTCAGACTTTAAAGACCCAAATAGAAAAAGTATTATGAAATACACGGTTCATAATACAATTAGAGCACTTGTACTTTAGAAAACTTCCCTTTTTCGTGGGTCGTTTTCTAAATTAAACGCGTGCTCTAAGATAATGTCTTAATATACTATAATTAGAAAATGTAATAATTTTTCAAAAATAATAGAAAGTTTTAATACATCTATACCCATACCAGATATTTTTCGCGCGAGGCAAGTGGGTCCAATTTTCACCCTCGGTGCCTTTATAAAAAAAGATATAAAGGTCAAGTGGCCCATTTAGGACCTTAAAGTATTGGAAAAGAAAATGGAAAACCCCTTTTGATTGTCAAGGGTGTTTTTTTCTGAAGTTTTTTCTTTGGGAGATTTGGGATGTGAAGTAAGTAGCTCTTACTGAAACGAGGTTAACAAAGAAATGTATTCTTATTAAAGGTTAATCTGTTTTCTGGAGTTATCGTTCATCTGTTAAACTGGTTTTATTTTTTTCTCGCGCAAAAGAAATAGTATATTACGTATCTAGGTTGAAAGTGTTTCATTTCTGTCGAGAGAGTCGGTAGTTAACTAAATCTCGAGACAGTAATGAAACGATTCACCGAAATTTGTATACTATTTTATTTACAACCATATCTAACATCCACTTCTTATTATTTTCAATTAAAATTACTAATAAAAGATAAATGTCATTTTGACTTTTCCATTGAAAAATTAGACAGAAATTTCAAATAACCGCAGGTGGTAAAATAACGTAGGTAATAATACACATCAAGATGGCAAATATCATTTTTTGAATATGGTTTCCATGTCACTAAACAACATATTATTTTAACAACAGAAAAATCAGATGAGGAATTTGATTTTGCTGCTACCCCACCAGAAATTCGAGAAGCAGCAAAAATAGTAGAAGCAGATCCTCTGCCAACTAAAAGTCGTCCGAGATATGACAAGGCATGTAACTGTTTCAAAGAATGGTGTACGGGGAACAAAATTTAAAATCCTGGTTCTGCGTCGGCGCTACTAGCTTATTTCAGTGAAAATGCCACGTCAAAGAAGATATCAACGATTTGGTCACAATATTCAATGCTTCAACATATCAGTGACTGCCTACAATAATGCAAATGTAATATTTAATGTAAATAAGTGAAACAGAACCATGCTAATTTTTTTTTTATAAATGTCATTAGTTTTATTTTAAAAAATAAAAAGAAAATCATTTTCGTTAAATTTGTGTAATGAGTTGTATGTTGGTGTGTTCGTATATTATTTTGAGATATCAATTTTTTAATAATATAATAATATTAAAAAATAATTTACTTTCCACTCGGGTGGAAAGTGAGCACTTTGCATCCGGGTGGAAAGTAAAAGTAAAAAAACTTTCCACCGTTCAAAGATAGATGAAATGTCATTATTACATGCATTGTGGTAAATAAAAGTATATTACGAGTCCACAAAGTAGTATTTTTCGGTCGTTGTCATGTTAATAATCAGTTGCTTATTAAGTGTCATAATAATAATAATAATAATGGGACTTTCCCGGCAGTGCTATTGATTAATCGTATTTGGGATGTAGCTATTTTAATTTAATTTTAATTGCTGGTCATGAAAAGAGCTAGGTACTTTCTAAAGGGAAAAATATTAGAAACGTGGTTACTTCCAGGATGATTGTCGGAGAAAATATTGTAATCGTGGAATAAATTACTTTTTTTACAAAAATGCACGTCCAAACGGTCCAAATAAATCACCTCTTATTTCATTAATAATGAACCAATTTTAATAATTCTTGATTAACTGATAGAAAAAACATCCTACAGTTTAGAGCAGAATAGTTTACATCCTGATATGTCTTATTGTACTTGGTAGCCTTCCCTGAAGTTAAAATTTAACATATCTTACATAAAATAGGAGCATAATTGTTAAACTAAACCAAACAAATTTATTATTTCAAAATCATTAAATACAAAGTCATATAGGTTGTATTTTTAATGCTAAGTAGATGAATTAATTCGACAAATAATTGCGTAGCCTTCTATATTATAGATTTTATTTGTTGGAACGATTTTAATTTTTAATTTCGTAGAAGCTAAAAGTGATAAAACGTCGCATTGATTGTTTACGAAACGTTTTTCCGACAATTTAACGTATTTAGAAATGGCAATTTTTTTATTAAATGCAGTTACATGGGGATACTTTTAGGCCAGTGTCTAGCCCAGATATATCTCTAATTGATTTAGTTTAAAAAATAAATAAATAAAATCAATTTTTATGGATGATATTTCAGATTTAAACTTTAGTGCATCTATTTGTTATGCGCTACCCTATACAGGGTGTCCGCTAAGTAATGAGACATGGAAAAACCACAGACTCCTTACTTTAAATTATTAGGATTTAATTATACTTACCTATATACGAAAGTTGATATTACCTGAGATACAGGGTGTTAAAGCTAAACCTTTATTTTTGTTTTTCTCTAATAACTTTGACAGAAACCAACGTTTTTTTACAAAATTTGGCAATTGTGGTTTTTTTAGGATGAAAAACTGATTCTTTGGTAAAATTTTAATGTACGGGTTCTCCAATAAGAGGTGTTATTTTGATATTGAAAGGAAAATGCCATTTTTTGAGATAAATGATCGGATGTTTATTTCATTATACAGAGGAAGGTATGCCGTTAATAATGGAAAATAACATCTGCCGAATGACCACCACGACCACGCCTACAGGACCATATCCTTTTCATGAAATTTTCCATAACCAAGTCGCAAAGTGGCTGCCGTATGTCCTCCATAGCCTCACGAATTCCATCTTTGAGGTCTTGAATCGACGCTGGGCTGTTGGCGTAGACCTTCTCTTTCACGTGGCCCCAAAGGAAGAAGTCGCAAGGTGGCAAGTCACAAGATCTCGGTGGCCAATTGTGATCACCTCTTCGAGAGATAACACGGTCCGGAAACTTTTCCCGTAAAAGATCAATGGTTTCGTTGCTTGTGTGGTACGTAGCACCGTCTTGTTGAAAGTAAACGTTGTCCAGATCAATACCATCCAATTCCGGCAATAAAAAATCATTAATCATCTCTCGATAGCGCAATCCATTCACCGTAACTGGTGCTCCAGCCTCATTTTCGAAAAAGTAAGGTCCAATGACCCCGCCGGACCATAAACCGCACCAAACAGTCACACGTTGAGGATAGAGAGGCTTTTCAACAATAACTCTTGGGTTTTCCGAGCCCCAGATGCGACAATTTTGTTTGTTGACGAAGCCACCGAGGTGGAAATGGGCCTCATCAGTCCAGATGATTTTTCGATGGAATTCCGGATCATTTTCATGCATTTCAAGGACCCAATCGGCAAAGACACGCCGTTGTTGATGATCGGCCGGCTTGAGTTCTTGTGTTAACTGAACTTTATAAGCCTTAAGACCCAAATCTTTATGCAAAATACGGTGTAATGATGTTTGTGGAATGTTTAATTCCAAAGAACGACGAGGAATGGAAAAATCTGGGTTTTCTTCAACATTTTCGGCTACAGCAGCAATATTCTCGGCTGTTCACATCACTAACTTGTCCCAAAATCTCGAATTTTCCCACCAACTTCTGTATTGCGGTCCGACAAGGTGCTTCATGATGACCCAAAAATGTTCGAGTTTTACGAACCGTCTCAGCCAAATTTTCACCATTTTATATAGTGAATTTTAATAATTTCAATGCGTTATTGAAGCGTGTATCGTTCCATTTTTATTAATGGCGTAGTTTCTACTTGTCAAATGACAAAAAAATTACAGCTCCAAAAGTGACATCTACCGAAATAGCGGGCTATTCAAAATAACACCTCTTATTGGAAAACCCTTTACAATGTAGGGGGCGCTGCCTGCGGCATTTTTTGCACATTTATTAGGTTATAACTTTTTTGTGCCTCAGTGTATTTAAGTTTTCAATGAAAGTAATACTTTTCTCATATTTATTACGTAAAAAAGGTATACTAATTTCAGGTCCCCCAGAGTTACCGTTTCGGAGACTGACAAAAATATGTCATAAGTAAATTTTCTTCATAAAACCTTAAAGTATACGAAAATGCTATTTTCAATATACCTTAACGCGGCAACTTTTGAAGAAACTGAGCTTTACGGATTTACCGTTACGGTTGCGCCCTCTAGCGCTCGACTGAGAAACTTGAAAATAATTTCCAGCAATTTCTTATTATCACTTTTCCCATTAAAAAATTTTTCCGCAAGCCATACGACTAACACTTTCAGAGATACGGCCGAGAGCCATTCTTAGTGGGACACCCGGTACTTGTGTTGCCTTATTTAGTACGTATTTATCCATTAAAGGAGCCGACATTCTTCCTCACAGAAGTTAATATAAATAAAAATTTCTAATACAGGTTAGAACTCGAATTTCCGAAATATAACTCGGAATTTGGGTGTAAAAAACAAACTTTAAAATTGTCGGCTTTCTATGCCTTCGCATTTATTTCAGTTTAAAATGTTTTACTTTAAATTTCAATTTGATTAAGCCGGCCAGCGAAAAAGCCACAAATGGAGCCTAAAACTCGATACAAAGCTGTTAAGTAAAACTTTTTGGACTCTCGCTCTGTAATATTTTATTAAGCTGATTAATACTGGAAAGGGCAGTAAGTGGATTAAAACATGAATTTTTGTTCTTCGGCCTTTCTCGAAAATACTACTTTTAGCTTAAAGGGTTGTATGAGGGTTTCCCTAAAATAACTTTCAACTGTAATCTAAATATTGTTTTTTAAAATTATGGCCGTTAAGTGTGGCAAAGATAGGTATTTGCCACACTTACACTTTTAGAGTGGTAAAAAGTTTTTATGACTGACTTTTATGGCATTTTTTGGATCAAAGCAAGTAAAATTTTCTGTAACATTTCCTAGAAACAGGGTGTCACTTTAAGATTTACAAATATGAAAATTTCGCTTCCAGAAAAAAATATTGATACTGGATCCCATTCGTCTGATTGGAGACCACGACCTGACGAAGAACCTCGACAGCCTAGAACATCGGAGACAGGTTGGGGATTTGACTCTCTTTTACAAATATTTTCATGGAAAGTGTTCGGCTGACCTTGTCCTCTTAATTCCGCCCAGAGCGGCGAATATCAGAAATACACGACGAACCACTGCCGCCCATCCATATGTGGTTAAGCTTAGTAGTTCTCGAACTTCACTATTTAAGAATACTTTCATCTGGAGGACTTCATCCTCATGGAACGACCTTCCCGAAGACGTTTTCCTAACGAAATAACCTCCAACGATTCAAAACCAACGTGAATCGCTGTTTGTGCACACGAACCACTCCCCTAAAGGATTTTTCCTATTGTGCTTGTGTTTGATCATAAAAAAAAAAGAAAAAATTTAAAAACGAAAAGACATGTCAATTTTAGTATGAAGGGGCGGGGGGGGGGGGGGCGGGCGCTTTTTATGAATATTTGGAGCCATCGCGGTTTAACCCCCTGGATGGGGCAGAAGTTTTATATATTTATTTTTTATTTATTTATTTACTTACATATTACATATTATTTTAGAATACATATCAACTTAAATAACTTAGGATAATAATATGAATCATTATATTGTAAATACAATGCACCTAGGTGTTGCCACCTGTATATGCATATTAAAATAAACTGTATATTTAGCTCGTAGATATTAGTTTAAAGCTAAAAATATAAAAAATAAATAACCCATGAAGTAAAACAATTACATCAAAGAATACAAACACTAAAACTGCTTCATAACAGTTCCATATTTGAAAATAAAAAATTTCTTCTTTTTAATCTTTTAACATTTCTTATACTAGATGCAATTAAGTTAAATAATTTTTGTGCAAGATATGTCATGGAATGTCGATTTATATCTCTCTTTGCGGAAGGAATGTTCAGCATATGTGCAGCATTACCTCTGGTCATATAATTATGATGGATACAGTCCATTTTAAGTCTTACATTCGAATACACGTAACCACAAACCGCCAGGACATACAATGTTTTAATATTACATAGATTTGATGAATAGAGCATATTAGAAGAGAACAGTCTAGGTCTTTTTAGGATTACCTTCACAATATAATTTTGGGCAATATTTAGCTGTTCTAAATGACTGCTGTACATTCCTCAATAAGGGCCCAACTAGTGCTTTATAGATCATAAGAATACATTTTTTTTGTTTAATATTCCTCGAAGGATATAAAATTTATGGATTTTAAATGTTTATCTATTACAATACCCAAATACTTTACAAACGATTTTTCATGGAGAGGATCCGCGACATTTTCGTACATTATTTAATTAAAATCCGGCCTGTTGGCTGATGTTATTGAGAAAGCTCTATAATTTGATTTTTTAATAATTAAAGTTACTTTGGAAGTATCGAAGACAAGCTTTATTTTAGAAAACCCAGATTTCAGGCTTCCTCTTGTACTTTGCCACGTCCTGTCATTAAAACTCACTACAGTATCATCTGCATAGGCGATGATCACCCCACTTCAAGCTCACAAAGGCGGTTTATATAAATGTTAAACAAAATTGGCCCCTTCGCTGTACCCTGGGGCACGCCAAATTGCACAGTTGCAGGGTCGCTGATGACGTTACCAATCTTGACATGTTGGGTACGATCCGCAAGATAGTTCGCAAACAGATCCAACACCCCATATACCATTTAACTTCCGTTCCCATTTAAGATTTTAAGGGTAACTTTTTTTATCCCTTTCAGGGAGTTAAACCTCAACGACTACAAATACTGGAAGCGAAATATTGAGGATGGGAAGTTTACAAATTGACACCTTGTATAATGAACAGGGTTGACTTGAAATAATCGTATTGCTTTATGGTTCTGGTTAAAATGAAATGGCCTATATCTTTTATTCACTTAAAATAAATTATTAATTGTTTCTATTCATACCGATTGGTGTTTCTTCCAAAAATCCAAATTCAACGGACAACAATTGCAATTTAAATGTTTAATTTTATTATGCGTTTAAATCTAAAAACAAGTTAATACGACACGTTTCCAGCCAACATCACATAAATGTCGAGAAATTAAATAAATTTAAGTATTAAAACATGTGCTTAATATACCACTTCATTTTTTCGAATTATATCATCACTTCTCGAAATAGTGTCGAATATTCCGAAATAGATTTCTAGCGTATAAATAACTCGCAATATTTTGCGACAATAATATTTAGATAAATTTAGCAACGGGTTTTTTAGAATAAAGCGTATTAGGTATGCCAATTTTTATTTTCGTGATATAATGTTTTATGCGCGAATGCGAGCAAAAAATTAAGTTATGCTGTTGTTAGTTGAGTTGTAAAAATTGTTAACCGAAAAGAATAATGTAAGTTTCAAACAAACAACTAAACTTGCCAGTTATATAATAAAATTTAATATAATGTTACGCACAGTGTTATCAAATGAAGCTACACAAACGTGAAGATGTGGGAAAATAATCATTTTCAACAATATTTAAATGAAATTCTAAATAAACTGATTCACTTTTTTTTCAGATATATGGCAAGTTTTTCCATGGATTAAATGTAAATAAATTGAAGATAATTTGCTATACCGACTCTTTGTAGGTTTTATTGTTGTGTTTTTGTAAAATTTGGCATCCTACACTGAAACCAAAAATTCATTACTTTAATTTGATTTCTTATACAGGGTACACCAGTAAAGTGGCCTATTAGAAGTATCTCGAGAACTAAATGAGATTTTATTTCGAAAAATTTGGCTGTAGCTAAAAGAGATGGGTTTCTACGTTTATAAAATAATTTGGATGATGCCGGATCATACCGAAAGTGGTAGCAACTTCCGAATTTTAAATGAATTACCCTATATATTATATTTTTTTGGAATCTAGGTGGAAATCTAGAACAGTTTTCTGTATAAAATCATATACCTAACTTTAAGAGTTTTTGAATTATAAATAATCTTGTGATTATTTAACGCCTTATCGGGACCTGAAAAAAAAAACATATCTTTTTAGCGGTTACAGCTAGAAAGCTGAAATTTTGACAATAGTTTCACAAGACCATCGAAATTTTATAATTTTGAACAGTATTTAATAGTTGAGAGGAGATGAATTATTGCAAAAATCTTCTTTTTTTAAATGTGACAGCCTGTATTTGATATGTTTTTCTAATGGAGGATCGAATTTTTTATCCAATGATATTAAGTGTTCCTATACCTCTATATGTTCGGACTTATAGCGAAATTTAAAAATTATCCTTAAAAAAATATATTTTTTGGTAGTTGGCTGTGGAATGGATTCATAGCAACAAAATAATGAAAAATCCATTTCCATCCATCACATATGGTTCTGCGCAATCAGCAGATCTTTCGATATCTGTTCTAAAACCGTTCAAATAATTGAACCTGAATAAATCTTATATAATAATTAAATAGGTAATTGATTTAATATAGTCAAGGTCAACGGTATAATCTAAATTATACTATAACCACATACAGGGTGGTCCAGCGAAAACTTAACACCTCGATTTTCCTGCTTTAAAATGAAAATGTAGAAAATCGCTCGGATCCGGCGATTTCTGATTCGAGGGGGAATAACTTTTCCGCTTTTTTCATCTCCGTAACTTCAACCCCTAACGGGGGTGAACACAACCCCCTGATTTTGAATAGGGATGAGGGGACCATTCACTTCCATGCAGTAAAATAAATTTTGCTCAAAACGTTCACGGACATTACTCAACATTTGTGGTGTAATTTGACGGCATTCATTAATGATCCACATTCGCAAATCCTCCGGTGACTCAGGCTGGGTAGCGTAAATCTTAGATTTCAGGTGACCCCATAGAAAAAAGTCCAGTGGAGCCAGATCAGGTGATCTGGGTGGCCACTCAATATGTTCCCTTCTTCCAATCCAAGCCTAAGGAAAATTTTCATCTAAGAATTGACGCACAGGTTGAGCGAAATGAGGTGGTGCGCCACCTTGTTGAAAAATGATCGTTACATGGTCTTCTTCATTCTCCAATACTTGAACGAGGGCTGGATAAATAGCGTTCTCTAATAGTTCTAAATACATTTGGCCAGTAAGATTACCGGGTATAAAAAAAGGGCCGATTATGTGATTTCCATAAATACCCGCCAAAGCATTTAACTTTTGGGGATGCTGCGTATGCACTTCACGAAATAATCTTTGATTTTCATCTGACCAATACCGACAGTTATGCCTGTTTACAATGCTATTAAGGTAAAATGAACACTCGTCTGAGAAACATATATTGAACATGTAGTTAGGATTATTGTTAATAATTCCACTGACCACTTCACAGAACTGGAGTCGGCGATCGAAATCATCCTCATTCAGTTCCTGAACCAGTCGTATCTTTAAAGGATGGAACTTATATTGTTTAAGGATTCTCATGATTGTTGTGCGTGAAACACCAGATACATCGGACAATTTCCTAGTACTAAGGGTCGGATCCATTGCTACTTGACCTAAGATAGCCACTTCCCTCGCTTCGTCTCTGTCATACACCCTCTTTTTGTTTCCGACTGAGCTAGTAGCGTCAAGTCAGTAGCGGATAAATTTTTTTCAGGATGCCGTTCGTTAAATAAAGCCGCTGAGTCGTTATTTCTAAAAAATAATTTTATAATTTCCACCCTTTCTCCCTATACGGAATACACCATTTTAATTCTACTACAAAGGTACAATCGAATTGACACAGTTTTAACGTTCTTAAAAATTCACGATAGACTAAGGTAAATCAAAAACATGGTCTTTTTTGGACAAAAAATTAATAAATAAATAAATAAATTCAACTGCGCCTGATAAGAGTAATATCCTCGAGGTAAATTCCACATTCTCTACTCATACACCAGCGTTATTTACTGTATGGAAGTGAATGGTGGCCATTTTCAGCATTTAATAAACTAATCACAAAAGTAAGTAGTCTTCCACTATTTTAGCTGTCATTTCGTTAAAGATGAAAATTTTGAGGCGAAATTTTAGGGTCAGATAGTACTCGATAAGATCTTCAAAATGAGGTATCGCAACATCCCTCATCCCTATTCAAAATCAGGGGGTTGTATTCACCCCCGTTAGGGGGTTGAAGTTACGGAGATGAAAAAAGCGGAAAAGCCCCCCTCGAATCAGAAATCGACGGGTTCGAGCGATTTTCTACATTTTCATTTTAAAGCAGGAAAATCGAGGTGTTAAGTTTTCGCTGGACCACCCTGTATTTGAGTTAGAAAAGTAATTCTATAGATCCACCAGTGCAAATATATACTCTGATATTTTTTTACAAGAAAACTGACCATGTTCCATATAAACTAAATACTTTCAGTGGGTTTTTTTATTACCTACCTTCTTCATTCGTTGTCAAAATGACTATTCTGCCTTGATAGGTTAGTGCATTACAAACAATTTAAAATAATAATTCCCTTCACAGTTGCTACAATGCTAGATTAGTCCATTCGTACAATTGCGATAACTTTAAACTTCCTGGTGCGGTGGTGATTTCCATGCAAATAACGACTTTGGGTTTCAGGTTAGCCCGAATTAGCGCAATGCGGCAGTTTTCGTCCGACCAGGAACACTATTGCTATCCGTAATGGCCTGTTGAAATCCTAGAAAAGACGCTTAAAGAATATAAATTCACCGGTTTTGAGCACTTTGGAAAGTTCTAACACGTTTTACTACGGCCGAGCGTAAAGAATAAGGGTTGTTGCAGAAGCTACATATTTTATTGTCGATTTTTTTCTTGTTTCGAAGCCGTTTTAATTCGACTTTAAGGAGATGTTTTTACAACACACGAACAATGCAACAATTTTGATAATTTTATTTTTCAAAATAATCTTCCTATTATGTATTTCAGTGCCGGATTAAGGAGAAATGGTGCTCGGAGCTGAAAATCCTGGGGGGGGGGGTCTTCAAGGAGATAGTATACAGGGTGTTTGGATAATGCATCAGGACACTTAGTGCCTGTTCTCACCAAAGCAACTGGCAACGCAACATCAACGCGACTCAGCACTAATGTTTAAATACGCGTGTTCCCACTGACTTAACGCAACGCAACTAGTTGCTTATGAGTTGCCCGGCCTACCGCGTCGTCGTTGTCAGTCGCTTCCAATCGCCGGTGTCATGGCTGACGAGACAGCAAAATATTTAACTTTTGTGGCTTATTCGGTAAAATCTATGGAATTTAACCGGATCATTATTTAATTCCTGTGCCACTATATACGAACCATGTCTCAAATTTATGGTATAAAAGGAGTTAACCCCCAAAATTTGTTTTAATCTTTTTAACGAGCAAGTATGTTGCGGCTATATTTTCATCTGACGAAGACGTCAAAAGAGACTTCAAACCAGTTGATTCCGGTGGGAATGCAAGAGCAACTCAACTGAAGTTGCGGTCGCATTGCAGTTGCTTGCCAGTTGCTTTGGTGAGAACAAGCGAGCAACTCAACTGAAGTTGCGGTCGCGTTGCGGTTGCGTTTGCAGTTGCCAGTTGCTTTGGTGAGAACAGGCACTTAGAGAGATGTTGATATTTGGTACAGGGACTACGCTTACGACTTCTATCATTTTGTTATAAAAATGTTTCTCTATTCTCCACCAGAGGCTGCCTTACCTGAAATTCAAATCTCCATTTCGGCATATCATTCTTGACAGTTATTGGATATGTCATTTTAAAGAGAATAATACATAATAAAAAAATATACTCTCTATTCGACTCGATAAACCACACCGTTAAAGCGCAAAACTGGAATTAAAGTTATTGTTAGTAATTTTCAAATGAAAAAAAAAGCATATTGAGTTTTCGACTATTTGTTATAGTGTCGCTATTAAAGTTGTATTTAGGTTAAATTAGAATTTGCTATGAATTTTTGCTTCAATAAAGACCAAAAATTACATAATTAAATGGGACCATGTGGCTTCTATTAAGTGTCAAATTTGACATTTTCTCCACAAATTGTCGAAAAATGGCATTTATTGATCGACTTTAATAGTTATTTACGTATCAAGGGTACTAAGTAATGCCCTGAGGGCGACAGTCTTACAAAGCCGAGGGCCTCGGGTTTGTTCGGGTTTGTCTCCCGAGGGTATATATCTATTAGAACCCGTGGCGCATGCAAACTTTTATGTCATACCATTTCGATTTTAATAATAACTTTTTTTTTTTTAATTTAATTTGATTTACCAATTTTTTATTTTTACCTGCGACATTACCTTGACGTTATTATAGCCTGCGTTTTTGTTGCTGGGGCGATAAGTATTCAAATGTTTAATGTGTAAAAGTAAAAAATCAAAAATGACACAAGGTTTTGAAATTCCCGATGATATTGAAAAAAGGCTGAAAAGGCAAGGCAAAACCTGTTACCGAGAAAATCCAAAGACTCGTACGATAAAGAATATGACCAATTTTTGAAGTGGATGTCAGAAAATGCTGTAGAAAACATTAACGAAACTGTGCTGTTGGGGTACTTTAATGATCTATCTGAAAAAATTTACTTTGTTAATAAATAATAAGTTAATCGAAAACTGTTTTTTGCGTCTTAATGCCAGCTAGGGCCATAATTCATTATGTAGATGGTATCTAAGGTATAAAAACACAATAATGCACTGGTATGACATAAAAAAAATTATTTGAAAAAGTTGTTTGCATTGTAAATGTATGAATCACTTATGATGATTTTTGTTTTCTATCTATTTTTGGCCTATATCTATTTTCAATGAGAACGGAAGTCGACCTTGCCACCGTAAATCTATTTATTTATACAGTATTCATCGTCTAAATTCATAGTTTATACCAAAAATTTTACCAATATGTTCATTTTCCTCAAAAAAATAAATTGCAGTTACCATCTGTGGAGCTCATCACTTTAAAGATATAACCAACGAAGAGGATAGTCTTGTTTTTTTTTAAATAATAAATACGTCGAAAAGAATGGACCTATTAGAATAATAACGCCGTTATGTAGGTATAATTGCGGTGGTAGGGTTGACTTCCGTTTTCAATCAAAATATATATTGTCCGAAAATGGATAGAAAACTAAGGTTATCGTAAGTTTGACGTATGGGCATAAAATTACAATAGAATCAACTTTGTCAAATATATTTTTCTTAAATTACATCAATAATAGATATTAAGATACAAGTTTCATAAGACATTATCTTAGAGCACGCGTTCCATTTAGAAAAGTACTCTAATTATCTTATAAACCGTGTATGTTATAATACTTTTTCTATTTTTATCTTTAAAGTTTGAAAAACTTCTAAAATATAGTAGATTCTTTTCCATTTGAATTAATACTTTCTTGTTGGGTTGACAATACTTTTACAATTTAATAAAATGTTACAAGTGTCAAATATGTCTTGATAAAAACAATTGAACACAACAAAGCTTCTTCCCATCCGTCATAATTAAAAATAAATATATTATTAAAGTTAATAAAAATGAGTCAGGATGAAAGTAGTACTCCGTCAGAAATACGAGAAATTGCAGAAAATAATCTAGAAAAACTTTTAAAAAGAATATGCAAAACTTTGAGTTATGGTGCGAGCAGAACAAAGTTCAAAATATTGAACAAAATAATAAATAATACTATTGAACAAAATATTGTGTCGACACAGAATCTGACAGGAATAACAATTAATGCCCAGGAAATGTCTACAGTAACTATAAATATGTATAATATATAAAGTAATATGTATAATACTATATTGAATTAAAAATAAAAATAGTGCTTTATCGAATCAAACTAGAAATAGAGTATCAACTGGAAGATATTTTTATTATTTTTAGGCTATGTTGTTTTATAGTTTTGACTAGAAATTAGTTGACGGATACCATCAGCATGGTATATATTTCCGAGTATAGGTATTTCAGATAAATATCTGGTAAAAATGATCTATTTGCAAAGTTAAATGTTAGTATTTTAAGTTTTCTATAAAAAATTTTTATCGAATCCATAATGCCTAGAAAACTAGTCTAAAATTCGAACCCTACTTGCTGCCAACATAACAAAAATAAAATTTCAGTTTCATAAAGTGGCAGGTTATTAAATTTTTTTGCATTTCATAATGTAGCCATTATGAAACTCAAATAGAAAAATTCCACTTTTCGATATTTTGTGGAGAAAATGTCAAATTTGACAGTTAACAAAAGCCGCATGGTCCCATTTAATTACATCATTTTTGGTCTTTATCGAAGCAAAAACTTATGGTGACGTCAAATTTTATCTAAATCGAACAATACATTTTTTCTCCCATATGGTTCCAACTTTAATGCTGACACTGTATATGACTTACAACCTTTATTTTAACATGTAGAATCACCTCTTCAAGAATTCTGATGCATTATCCGAACACCCTGTATATACTTAAAATGGTTAATGATTAAAATTTCAATCTGTTCCATTTCGGGAAATTTATTATGGACAAATAAACCGTTCGGCATGTGTAACGGCTGTAAACGTAATATAATAACGAATTATACCGATAAAGACATGTAACATTCTGGGAGAACCTAAATTCGGAAGCTGTAACAGTTACTTTACCCCAAGATATCGTGGCATTTATTTCTAAAAAGGGCCAGTTCGACCTTTTTGTGTATTTTTAGACGCCGAATCAGGTGCCGTACATTCGAGTCCGCCGTACGATTTAGGTTATCGCGAAGCGATAGCACAGCCGAAGCGTGATTTCCTATCCACATTGTATTCCTTTTTTATGATCTCTGGGTTAAAAAATAGTTTAATTTAAGGGATTTTGATTGTTAGTTACTAACATTGATGGGTCGTTATTCCAATAACGTTATTAAATAACTTTATTATAAATAATTTTATTATAACGTAACGGAACGTTATCAACTTGGCATGTAACGCGTTATGAAATAACGATTATCTTCTGTTGGTAATTTTTTCGTACATATACCAATTAACCTATTTCTTCCAATTTTGAGAATTTTAAAAAATTACTTTTACGAACACAAAGTCAGTATAGCAAATTGAAAGTAACATTTCGTTAATTTAATAATTTTAATTATTTATCTAATAAAAATGTAATAAAATGGAAATCCGGCACGTTACAGCTCTTATAGTACGGCAGCCCGTTACCAGGATTTCAGACTGATCACGACCTGAATTTTTTTGAGTTTTTTGGTGATATAATAAGGACTTGAGAAGGAAATTAACAAGAACGGACATTGGCAACGTTGCGAAATCGTTGAGAATCATCATCAATCATTAAATATGTAAAAAAAAGTTGTCGTAATAGTTATCGCGCCTCGTCCGTTCTTTTTATTTTTTGATTGAAAGTGATGTTTTTGATGAGATGAAACTGACATTTCCGTGCGGTGAATAGTTTTGATCTGAGAAAAATCGAAAATTGTTTACAGCGGAGAATTAAACTTATCGCGCCTCGTTCCTTTTACTGGTCGGATGTTAGTTTTCGTTATTCGTTACCGGAAAAAAATGAGTACGGACATTTTCATCGACGCGCAACCGGTAGGTATGTTATTTCGCTGTTCGAGTTATCGCGCCTCGTCCGTTTTCAAGCAGACATCGTGTATTGTGGCTCGGAAAATGGGGGAAAATATGAACTTACATTTTCACACACGCATTTTTTAGCAAAACCGCTTTCATTCAAGAAAAAATGTGTATCAATAATAATGCAATATGGGGATATAGCTGACGCCGAGTTGTTTTAGACACCCAAGCTACACAGCAAGCCGTCTCATACGGGTGCCGTGTACCGCGATCATTTTCCAGATACGATCCAACTCCGCGGCCCTCCCTGCAGCTGCGCAACACGGAAATTGTCCGTTCGACTCGATTTACTATATTTTGGAGTATTATCAACAATTTTAAAAAAAATTGACCCGGGCGCTGTAACTTTTTTATACCCCTTTTCTTTTAATTAAACTATGGAATTTGTGCAACACTCAAAACGTCCGTTGTCGATGAATTCACGTTTTTTTTTAATATTTTTAATATGATTTCATCAAGAACGGACAAGTGTAGTAACAAAAAGACGATCTGCTTTCTTACGGACTGAAATCACTCTGACGGGTAAGCGCAGCGTTGCCGAACTTTTTCGCTCGAGTAAAACTTTCTTATTTTTTAATATTCTAGCGATTAGTCATTGACTAGATGATGGCGTGAGAGTCATTGACTAGATAAAGGCGTGATAACAGGACACGGGCTGCCGGACCATTAAAAAGTTTATAGTTTGTCTTTTCATCTTGTTTTGCTCAGTCTTGCCAAGCTACACCGATGTGTTCTGCAACAATTTGACGTTTTACTTATCATCGAATTCTCAAATTAAGATGATAATTCAATTTCAATTTTTTGATTTTTATGTGAAATATTGTTGAATAAAAGTAAAATTTAGAGGGTAAATCCCTAACATCCCGTATATTGGGGGAAGGATCATAACCCATGCTCCTGCCTGCAGTCCTGTTGAAATTTAATTCGCCCTAAGCATGAAAAGCGGGAAGTACGCAGGATTAGATGCAGCAGGAATTTGCACGAAAATTGTTTGCTTGATTTTATTCTATCTCGCGTATATTCAAGTACGTGAGGGTATTTCATATGTGGATTTACATACATTGTAAATAATGACTTTAAAGTAATTTGAAACGAGGTTTTAAAGTTGTTAAAAAGTGCTTAGAAAATACTTTTTAGTCAATTTTAATAATGTTTATTTAATTCCCAACGAACTTTTCAAACCCATTACAAGGAATATTGAATAATATGTAACATAAATAACAATTGTAACAATATAAATTGATTATATCATACAAACAAAGTTATTAAAATAGGTTTTTTTTATTAATCCCTATCTTTCCCACAAAAAAGAATAACATTTATTAAGAAATGCCAATAAATTAACCTAAACTAAATTTTAAAATTTTTAAATAGAGGAGTTATAAATAAATAATGGCATCTACAATATTATTTTGATACGAATTTTTAATGAAAGATGTAATTAATACATACTATACTTTATTGGAAATCGTACAATAAAATCTTTACTATAATATTAAAATACTTTTCCATATTTTACGAAGGTTTTATGTTCAATAAAGCAAATAAAGGGGGGAAATTTGAAATATATTTCGACCCAATTCAAATAATTCAATTCAACAGTTAACTTGTCATGTTAAATAGCTTACTGGCTATTATGGAAGACAGCAACTTCTTTTCAAAGGTTTTAAATGTATCATTTCTAAAATATAATTTATTTTATCATCTGTGCTTAATTATACTGAAATACCAAAATATATATATATATATCAGTTTGCTAAGAGAAAAGTTAAGCCAGTGACAAAATCTGGTTCTTAAAAAACTTTTTGGTACTTTAAATAAAGTTCAATTTAAATTACATCTACAATCACCTTTTGGTGTTGCAATGTTATGATTGGAGAGGTTGTACTATTCGGGATTACATCTATAATGAAATATCTCCAAACTGAGCCAGCTAATGAATGAAGTCGATTGATATGTTGAGGGAGAAGAGTTTCTTAATCTGTTGTATTGACAGTCTTGAGAAACCTATTCCTGACAAATATATACGGGGGGGGGGGGGGGGATCGGTTAAGAATTACACTCTACATGCTTTCACAATTTAATAAATTCGGAATATTTCCGAAGATTTTTGGACAAAGCCGAGTTTTTACGATTTCGTTCTCTTTGTTTCCTGATTCTATTTGAAGAGATGTGAAAATAAATTTTACATTCTCATTGCCACCTTTTTCTCCTCTATAAGATAATTTAACTAAATTTTCAAATTCGAGTGGATGTCTCATTCTTCTAGCATATTCAGGGGGGTTTTGAGAGAGGAAAGTATGTTGGGACAACATACTACGACTTATCGAAGGCCTTTGACTGCATTTCGCATTCTGTTCTCCTCGAGAAGCTTGGGTTCTATGGCCTAGACGGGGATAGTATAGCTCTACTGAGGAGTTACCTCTCTGGAAGAAGGCAGGTGACTTCTTTCAACCGTGCAGAGTCGGGCCAACGAACTCTGAGGCATGGTGTGCCTCAGGGCTCGATCTTGGGGCCCCTGCTGTTCCTAGTGTACATCAATGACCTGCCGGCAGCTTTAACTGAGGGTAGATTGATTCTGTACGCGGATGACACGACGGCTACCGACGAAGACTCTGACGTCGCTGCATTGCTGCTAAAAATGGAGGATAATCGCAGGTCGCTGAGTGACTGGTTCGCAGCAAACCGATTGAGCCTAAACGCCGACAAGACCGAAGACATGGTGTTTGGCCTTAGACCCCACAATATAGAGAACCCTGCGGCAGTGAAATTTCTTGGTGTGCAAATGGATCCCACATTAAGATTCGACATCCACATTGACTCGGTTTGTTCCAGGGTGTCGAGAGCGGTGCATTTATTAAAGCAACTTTCGAGAGTGGTGTGCCCTGGTGTGTGTATGATTGCCTTCCACGCTCTCGTACAGTCCCTCTGCTGCTATGCCTTGCTGATGTGGGGTCATTCTGCCCATATGGGCAGAGTGTTTGCGCTTCAGCGCAGAGCAGTAAGAGTTCTCGCGGGTCTTGATTACCGTGCTGATGTCAGGAACGTTTACAGAGATCTGGGGATACTTACCATTCCCTCCCGTTATATCTATGAATGCCTACTGCACGCTAAAAGCTCTGGTAACTATCGGCCGGTAGGTGACGGTCACAATTACAACACACGTGGCAGGGAAAATCTGCACGTGGGTTTCCTGCAATTGGGAAGATCATGGAATGCGACTCTGCACTACGCCCCGACCTTTTTTAATAAGCTCCCGGTGCCCATCAGGAACTTAGAGACGAACACGTTTAAGAGGACGGTAAAAAAATATCTAACTTCCCACCCGTTTTATTCCATTCAGGAGTTCTTAGACCATATATATGATGTTCCCTTGCCTTAACTGCCGGTCATAATTTTAAATTATTTTAAATTGTCTGCGCTGTACTGTATTGTTCTGACCTTTTTAAACTGGTTTTATGATTGATTTTATCTAGACTCTGTCAATTAGGCATACGAATTGTCCTGTTTATTGAATGTAGTATTTATGTAAACATTCTTATTAGGGATAGTTTTGATACTTTTAATATTGATAGTACCTATTTTATTCTTTTGTACCATATATTGACTTGTGTAAGCAAAACTTTTGTAATAACATGAATAAACGAAATTGAAATTGAAATTGAAATTGAAATTCTTCATTTAAATGTCGTGGATTCTCCGTAGTTTCACAAATCCTGGAAGAGTCATCGACTCCAATTTCAGTTTTGATGTGGTTCTCTTTTTCCAGAACATTTATGTGGTTTCGACTTTCTCAGAAGGAAATTCAACTCTACCTACTCAGGGGTTTTCCCTTACTGACAAATAGCAAATCTGACTACCGAAGGTTTTGCCGAATTGGGCATCCAAATGCGTCGCGAAGTTTGTGGAGATTTGCAAATGATTTTGTATTTGGCATTTTCGGTATTTGTCAAAGCGAATAGCGAATATCCCTTCCAGCCGACCAGAGAATGCTTCTGACAACAAAAGGATATCTTTACCCCAGTGCAATAGTGCTCCAGCTTTCGAATATACTCATGTTCTCATCGGTTAGGCAATGAAGCCTAAGAAGTATATTTAATCTTAATTGATAGTTTATTTTATGCATTATGAACTTTATATTCTGAATCCAACTGTACAGGGTGTCCCATTTTCGACACTTTTATAGGGTATCTTCGTAAATGTTAGTGCTATCAAAAAAGTAATGTAGGTGTCATGTGCTCTTTTTGGGTCAAATTTAAAACGGTAAAATCAAAATTTTAAAATTTTTGCTCGTTTAAGTGATAAGAGGGAAAGTAAAAAAATTGACAATTTCAAAATTACCCTATATTTTCTTAGTTAAAAGAGATACAGAAAAATGTTTTTTACAGAAGTTTACTTATATTGATTGTTGAATAACCTGCCGTTTTCAGAATAAGTATACGGAGTGAGGTAAAAAAATTATCGGACTTAACCTCATTTTTTTTAAATAGAACACTCTGTGTATTAATCTAAAAAAAAAAATTTTAATTCAATATACAGCATGTTCCATTTAAAAAATGAGGTTAGGTCCGATAACTTTTTTACCTGACCCCGTATACTTATTCTGAAATCGGCAGATTATTCAACAATAAATATGAAGAAACTTCTGTATAAAACATTTTTCTGTATCTCTTTTAACTAAGAAAATATAGGGTAATTTTGAAATTGACAATTTTTTGATTTTCCCCCGTATCTCTTAAGCGAGCAAAACTAATAGCAAATTTTGATTTTACCATTTTAAGTTTGACCCAAAAAGAGCACATCAATTATTTTTTAGGCGTTTCGGACTAAAAAAAAACTTATCTTTAATGCAAGTAAGCACCTTATTGAAAATATTTTCAATTGGGAAACATGACGTTACAGAACTTAGTAATGCGTAACTCACGTCTAATTTAATAATTTCTGTATATCCTACGGTTAATGAGATCCCTGAAGAGCGAATTCTTATCCAGGACACTCTGTATAGATATGGTTCAACATTCAAAGGCAATTTCTCTCAATTATATTGAACTAGTTTCATGTACAAGTAATTGAAACTCATGAGTGCCTGTCCATAAAACACGGAGGCAATCTTAAAACGTTCTATAAATTCAGAGTTTCTAGCCCATTAATTCAATTTCGATTTAATGGTTGTTGCAGTTTCCTTCTTTTTATTTGGTTTGCCCAGCTGCCAGCTCACACTTTTGTTCAACTTTTGGATTAATGTTGTTCTTGGATTTCTTTGTTGCAATGTTTTATGGCGTGGTTACGTTTTCCATTCATTGTAGCGTGGTAACATTTTTGGGATATTCGCCAATCCCCTTAGTGGGACACTCTAGAAAAACCTTTTTCTACGATCATTATGACAACTATATTTATTTAACGGGTTAAAAAATATAATTTAGCGTTTAAAAAGAGCCGATACGTGTCATTGGGGACATTAAAAATGAAACGAAATAATTCCGATTCCGAAGAAGAAAACGCATTCCAATGTGCTCCAGACGAAATACTTAATAAAGCCAATGAAGCAATATAAAATTTATTGCCTGAGAATTAAAAGTAGCTTACAGGTGTTTTGCACCTAGGTGTCTATTATTGGTTTTTACTATTCATTATATTATATTATATATTAAAAATGTTAAAATGTTAAAATAAATGTTAAATGTTAAATAAATGTTAAAAAAGCAATATAATACATTTATTGAATTTCATTGGACCAAAAGCAAGTGAATAGTTTCAGCGAACGGGTATTGTTAACGTATTTTCAAGGAAGATAAATTATTTTTAAAACTTTTAAAACGATTTTATGGCCATGCTTAGATCAACAGTAACTCTGAATAATCAAGTCGATATAAGGAAATATCTGAAACTTACTGCATTCCTACGTGACAGTGAGTGGGTTATACACCAATATACAGGGTGTTATGGAAATGACGTATTATATTTAAATGGGTGACTCCTGGGGTGTCCTAGAGAAGCGCTACATATTTTATTTTTACATCGAACGTTTAAAAAGTGGGGTAATTCACCCCTAAACCCACACACAACTCCTCGACACATTCATATATGAACATATTACATTGCCCACCTGGGTAATCAACAGATGTTCAGGCTCAATGTTGCCAAAATGTTTAAAAGTGTAAAGCTTTAGTTTCTTATAAAAATAAATATTTAGCTTACTTAGAAAGTAAATCACTCGATTAAGGAATCCAGGGCACAGACACTTTCCACTTTCAGTTCTTTTTTCTATGGGAAAAACTTTATGCTCATCACGTGTCCTGATGATAGTGTGGGAGTGCATAATAAGCTTATCACTAAACCCCAACACTAACGCATAATTACACTTTATGATAACACACATAGAACAAGAGCACTTAATCATTTCGCAATAGAAATAATAAAAACGCTAATTTCTATGGGCCATTAACCCTTTACTAAAGATAAAATGAAACAATTATGTTAACAATTGACAGGAACTACCCTTTGAAATGAATGGTGTGGTCCACCTTCGGACCAGTCGAACTTTCTTTCCGAGAACTCTCCGCCAGTAGAGCCAGCGCGGTTGTCATTTCCGAGACTATAATAATTATACAGGAAAGTAATATTATAAAAGGAAATTCGGCAATTTATGATAGTCGCATATAAAACATCGAAAGTGACAACGCTGTATTTTTAAATATTAGCCCGATTGTCCATAATCAGCTGATTAAAGTAGCCGACCGATATCGGTCGAGAGAACCAACGTGTTATTTATTTTTAAAATTTTGAGATGTGAAATACATTATTTCCGAGAAAATAAGTGCGTGTTTTTGTCTACACAGTAGCACTTTAAATTACTAATTCAGATTGAACGGTACTTAGATGTGTTGTGACGCGAAAACTAATGTGATTTTGTGATGTGAGTACTTGGTGTTTTTTATAAATTAAGTTGGTTTTAAATAAGTCCGAAAAGGTAAATAAAATTGCATTTTTTTTTCTAAATGGTAAGTGGTATTTATAAACTTTTAAGTTGTCCAGATCTGACGGGTGTCGTTCGAATTGAACAAATGAGAACATACCTGACCATTTATAAACTCCGCGGCGGTTCGTTCCGGCAGTTCAACTTTATAAATCAGAGATTGTTTCCCAGCGAACTGAACGTAAAAGTTTATAATAATGTACCCTGAAAAATAAACAGCTTGAAATCTGTCAAACGGTTATTGACTTTCTAAATAGTTTACCCGGAAGATATGACAACACTGTTCAAGATTCACTGCTATATGTTGCTGTGTTTACCTTCCGAACAGGGGCACCACGTGGTAATTTTTGGTTTGGCATAAGGTAATGTACAGGGCATATTATATTAAAGCACCATTTTTGGATATTTTTCTTCAATTTGTTTTCATCTCAGGAATTGCCGGTTTAAATATAATACGTCATTTCCATAACACCATGTATATTTATTAATTTCGAAAAAGACTGATACGATCGTGGAAAAAATATTATATGAAACTTATGCATAAAGTTATTTTTTTCGCTCGTGCGCTCAAATTTTCAGTTCGTGAATACAGTAAGACATTTCATTTATTATATAAATAAACATTTTTTAGTAGCCAGCCGTTTAACGAATCGATTATCTAGGTTCTTCAATATCTTCCAAAAATAGAATAACTACGTTTTTAATGCTTGAAAACGGCTTTTAAAGCTTAAGTAAAGCACAAAAAGACTCTACCTATAAATTGACATGTTGTGAATCATAAAACTTTTCAAAAGACGTTTCATTATAAAGTACTCTTTACTTTAACTTTTGATTGAGTCAGACTTTTCCTGCTACACCTAAAGTTACTTATTTCTTTCCTGAACAAGTTAACTCTGCTCTTTTCTGGTCATAAAGCGTGAAACTAATCTAAAAGTTTCTGGAAATTTGGAGCAATTGTCCCTATGTGCCCGATGCAATAAAATAACAACGTTTATGCGATTGCTTTTATTACCTCATTAAACTTTTTGCTAGTAGACTTAATTCTATACTAACACATAATATCACATATTTGGGTCATTCTTTTAGAGACCGCACGCTTTTTAGAATCGTCCGAAATTTTGTTTACAACTTATATACATGAAATTAGTTGACACGTATTTGAGAATTTTGATGAAAAACTATTTTTGGAAAATATCCACACATCAATTTTTGATAATTGCTGGATTTTCTCCAATGTTCTCATACTTAAAATTAAATATCTCTAGTTGTGCTGATCGCATCAATGTGGGTGTTCTTTTATTTAACACTTTGTTATGTTAGCTTTCGAAGTATTTAAAAAAAAATGTCATTGTGAACAAGTGAAAAATAATAACAATTTAATTGTTGAATAGTTTTTATTTACAACAATAAATGTAATAATGACATTTCATTTATCTTTGAAAGATGGAAAGTTGACGTTTTCTTACTTTAACTATCCACCCGGGGGAAAAGTAAATTATTTTTTTGTAGTTTTTTTAAAAATCGATATCTCAAAATACTATACGAACACACTTTTTTATAATAGCTTTGCGTGTTTAGATATGTCTACTCTTTCCCTAGAGTGGTCCACTGCATCGAATGTTGTGACCAAATCGTTGATATCTTCTTTGGCTTGGCATTTTCACTGAAATAAGCAAGTAGCGCCGACTCAGAACCAGGATTTGGAACTTTGTTTCCCGGACACCATTCGTTGAAACAGTTATATGCCTTGTCATATCTCGGGCGGCTTTTAGTTGGCAGAAGATCTCTTCTACTATTTCTGCTGCTTCTCGAATTTCTGGTGGAGTAGCAGCAAAATCAAATTCCTCATTTTTCTGTTGTTAAAATAATATATTGTTTAGTGACATGCAACCCATATTCAAAAAATGATATTTGCCATCTTGATGTGTATTATTACCTACGTTATTTTACCACCTGCGGTTATGTGAAATTTCTGTCTAATTTTTCAATGGAAAAGTCAAAATGACACTTATCTATTAATAATTTTAATTCAAAATAATAAAAAGTGGATGTTGGATATGGTTGTAAATAAAATAGTATACAAACATCGGTGAAAAGTTTCATTACTGTCTCGAGATTTAGTTACCTACCGACTCTCTCGACAGGAATGAAACACTTTCCACCTCGGTACGTAATATTATACTATAACATGCTCTTAACCCATATTAAATTAATAAAAAAAAATTTATAATTTTGTTTTATCCTCTTTCCTACACAACTCATTTTACGAATAAGTGGTACCTCTTTTAGTTCGGAAGTTATTCACTAATTTCTATCGCAAGTCATGCAATCCGCGGGGAATGCACCAGCGCGAGCCTTTTACCTCAGCAAAAGACATGCGCAAAACAGTTCGTCTAAACTGCTCAACGTTATTAAAAAAGGGTTTCTTACAATTAATTTTACTCATAAAATACCATGATAATTACTGCCCCATCAATAGTTACTGCAATAAGCCAAAAATGTGTACACACGTACACCATAGTACCTAAGTTTTATTATAGTATCTTATTTTTCCATTTGATTAGAAATGATTGTACCTACCAAACCTTTTTTTATCGTCCAATCTAAAAGGTCTTTACTAAACAAAGCGTGAAAACGAATTTAAAAAGTTTAGAAATTCCCCTCTTTGTATCGATGTCGATCGCAGTGACGATTGTTTTTATTTCTTCGCCTCGATTCTCCTTATTCGTTTTGCGTTCGGCGTGAAAATTTATAAATATTTGCCCAAATTAAAAAGTTTTACGAATACTTTCATAAACTGAGCGCCACAAGCTAGAAAAATTGATTTTTTACGAGTCTATAGGAGTGTAACGTCATGGTATATTTTCTAAAATACATACTATACAGGGTGTCCCATAATATGTGGACAATCTCCCGGGTTCAGATAGAACAGTTAAAAATAACAGGAGAAGTTCATATAAAGTTTTCTTCCTACGGCCTCCCCTACGGAGATACGGGCCCATAACGGACCTCCAGGGAAATCGTTGATTTTTAAATAATTTCTTAAGTGCTAGGTGTAATTTAATAATTTTTTAGCATAATGTTTACTAGATGAGTCTCCTTAAAATTCGCCCTTTTAAACGCATTTGGCTTATTTAGTTTGACAGGGACGGACTAGACGTATGATGAAGGAACGACAATAATATTTTTTTTGGATACTCTAAACCTTAAGCTGAAAAAAAGGTACTCTCGATCAATATCGATAAAGTGAACTGTTTTCGAAAATTTTTTTATTCAATATGGTTTTTTGCATTGGTTGTTGCTTTATGTTCATAAAATTCCCCCATTATTGCTATGGTATTTTTCACATGTACCGATTTAAATAAGGATATTTATACCAGTGTCAGTTTATGGTAGTGTCTTGAAATTTGTGGTATTTTCCCTTTGTCTTATTAGTTACTAACTTAGTAATGGAATTTACGTATACTGAATATGCAGACATGCATTTAATGTACGAACAAAAATATTTTTTTTTTCGAAAACAGTTAATTTTATTGACATTGATCAAAAGCACCTTTTTCAGCTTAAGGTTTAGAGCATCCAAAAAAAATGTTATAGTCGTTCCTTTATCATACAGGGTGTAAAAAAAGCATTTTTGTGTTACATCTAGTCCGTCCCTGTCAAACTAAATAAGCCAAATGTGCTTAAAAGGGCGAATTTTAAGGATACTGATCTAGTAAACATTATACTAAAAAATTATTAAATTACACCTAGTGCTTAAAAAATTATTTAAAAATCAACGATTTCCAGAGACGTCCGCTAGGGCCCGTATCTCCGTAGGGGCGGCCGTAGGAAGAAAGTTTTATATGAACGTCTCTTGTTATTTTTTAAGTGTTCTATCTGAACCCGGGAGATTGCCCACATATTCTGGGACGTCCTGTATATTTTATGGCTTATTTAGGTGTCTCTTATGGTCTATACATACTCCCAAAATTTGAATGAAATCAGTTTAGTGAGGAAAATAAGAACTAAAAAAAACAGTTTGCGACCATGTTATTTAAAATCTAATAAAAAATAGAAATTGTTAATAAAATTACAAGGTAGTTATTTAATAAGTCTTGTGAATCACGTTCGATTGATATGAATTGCACAGCACCTCACAAAAGTTATATGCAGAAAACTAATTTTAGCAGCTATTCCAGTAATTTTAATGAATACAATACAACATCAAACCAAACACATTGTATATTTGTTCAGAATGGATATCTTTACCAATCTAGGGGTTATAAATTAATTGAAGGAGGCTCTGATCCTTGTTAGTTTGTTCAAGTTGTTCCCTTTTTATCGTCCAATGAAAAGACCTCCAGCAAGCGAATCATGAAAACGGATTTGAAAAGTTTTCATAAGTTTAGAATTCTTTGTGTCGATTTCAATCAGGCTGACGATTGTTTTTATGCTTCTTATCTCGATTCCCCTATTCCTTCGCGCTAACATATCGGCTTGGAGTTAACAGTTTATTTTAACGGGTTGCTTTAATACAAAGAACCCCCAAGTTCTTTGAAAATTATGTTAAAATTTCTGAAATTATTAATATATTTTGAATAAACTTCTGAACTAAAATCTTTAAGGTCCATTCAGACATGTCAGTTACGGTTCAGTCCCGTGACGTCATAAAGTGTCAGTAGCGTCAAAACATAATATCGTTGCTTTTAATTTAAACTGCCATATTCAAACATATCCAGCGCCGTTAAGTATTTTATACAGGGTGTTATGGAAATGACGTATTATATTTAAACCGGCAAATCCTGGAATGAAAGTATATTGAAGAAAAATACCCATAAATGGGGCTTTCAACTAATGACCGGATTATATAACCTTATGTCTAATCAGACAAACACATGTGGGGCACTGGCGTAATATATAAACAATCAACACTGAGGTCTACAGGGTCAAAAGACCTCAGCGCATTTCGGCCGGTGTTGTCATATCTACACGGCAAACTCTTTAGAAAAAAATTTATGATTTTTCATCATTTATAAACAAATATGATTCCAGCAAACCGACGGCGAAAGATGTTTTGCAAAACAAATAATGGTAATATCACACACAAGTTTCAAATTCGTTACAAACACAGGAAAGTAAATAGGTCAAACGTCATTGACCTTTTAAATATTAATTATCGTTCAAACTTAAAAAAAAAGACACATGCTTTCTTACCTTTACTTATTTAAATACAATTGTTAGTTTCATAATTTCACACAAACCACACAGAATCTAAGTTTTAGGAAAAAACCTCTAACATAACCTCAAAAATAGCAGCTATTCACATGGAAGAATACACGCGAACGCTGTTTTAATTTTGGTCCTTTTTTTCTCGCGTAGATTTTATTATTTAACTAATTTAAAACACACACATTTTAAATAAACACAATGCAATCCTTCAATTTAAAAATTACATTTTATCTATGAACCATAAAATAGTTAACCTACGAACGAACGAAATATATAGCTTCAAAACTCGGAATAGAGATGGGCAATATTTGACAGTTTGTTATTTTACGAGATTCTTCTATATTACTTGGCTATTTACCGCGAGATCTCTTGCAAGGCGTTTAATTGCTATGGCGTTAATGGAATTTTGATCAAATACTGCGACTGTACTTTTTCTTTTGAGAAGCTTAAAAAATTAAAGTGGCTCAGCTCTACTCCAAATGACAAGACCGACGAAGATTTTATTTTCTTTAGTTCTTAGTTAAAACGAGTAGTTTGTTTTGGACGTTTGACTTGATAGAAAAATGGAATGTCGCCGACGAATAAGTGAAATTTCGTCGCGTCGAGTGTAATAAAATGTAATGATCTGATCTGAGTGTATTTTTAAAAAATTGTGCCTGGAAGTATAAAGATAAATACAAGTAGGTAGATAAATAATTTATTTTTATAATTTTATATGGAATTTCAGTTTTGAATTAAGTTTGACAACATTGCACGTAACATCTGTTTTCTGATATGCCACCACAGGATGACATGACGAACACACTTGAACAAACGCCGGATGAGGTGTGGGTTTATGGGGCTCGACCCCACTTTTAAAACGGTCGATTTGAAAAAAAAATATGTAGCGTTTCTCTAGGACACCCAAGGAGTCACCCATTTAAGTATAATGTCATTTTCATAACACCCTGTATACAAGTCTTATTGTTTCTTTATATAAAACTGACACACTTGACGGATATGCACGAATAGCCGTCACAGATGAATACTGACTGAGACGGAATCCTCGATTAGGTTCTGGTTCTCTGTGTGTCTTCGGGAATGTATTGACGTTCAATGTGGACATTAATACAAAGGGTAGTATACATACACTTGGCCAGTAGCAGCCGCTATCCCTTTTGTCGAATTATTTGATTTCATTAGTACTCCAGTGCCCCTTATATATTTAACCCTTTATAATCGTGAAAAAACGTCCAGTTTTATATCGTTCGGAGAAAAAATCGTTTATTTACCTCCGCGAATGATAAACAGAGAATTTTTCAATTACTTTAAAAGTACTAGCGTGTTGCATCCCGTTAAATAAACATTTTTCTAATTAGAGGGAAATAAATTCTACAACCGACCAGCAATCCATTTGTGTTTGCACGGAGAGTATTTGTAGTCCTTTTATGTACCTTAATATTTCATATTCCCGGCTTAATATTACGCGCGGATAGTTTCTCGTACCCAAATAATCTCGGTAATATTTTATCGATCAGGCAGATTTTTTGATTTTTAGATTCAGGGACGAACTTCTTTTATCCTTCAAAATTGACGTCGTCAATATAGTTTAAACCAGCGGGAAGCCGATGACATGAACGAAGTGAATGTCAAGTTTTTTTATAATCACTAGCACTATACGAAAAATTATTAAAGGCACTCTAGGAGTGGTGCGAATAGAGTCAGGCAAGTTGGTTTTAAATCGTTGGAGGTTATATTCGTTGGAAGATATGACATCAGGAAGGATGCCGTCCTCCAGATGAAAAATTCTTAAACAATAAAGTTCGAGAAGTACCAAGGTGAATCACATATGGATGGATGGCAGTGGTTCATCGTGTATTTCTGCTAGTCATTGCGCTAGGTGGTATTAAACGGGCAATGTCAGTAAAAGAGAGTCAAATCACCAACCTGTTCTCAAACATGAGGCTGTTGAGGTTCTTGGTCAGCTCGTGGTCTCTGATCAGATGAATGGCTCTCTTTTTGATGGGATCCAGTAGTCTTAGAGTATGCGTGGGTACAGCAGGTTCTGCGGAGCTGCCTTAGCGTTTGCCACAACGTGATTATGCCCAGACATATTTCTTTAAAGATTGGAAATTAATAGATGAGGCCAGTGAAATAGTGTGTCCTGCCATGACTATATTCGGTGCTGCAATGTTAACTATCTTAGAGAAAACTGCTGCCTAAGTTTTCTTAGCATTAATTAAATTAAATTAAACTGAAAATAATTACCTCACGTAATATCCTTAATTATTTTCGACATTTTGCCATAAAACATATATTACTTAACGAAAAAAGAAAGAGCACGTAGCACGCACACCCCTTTTTCAATTTCTTTGACAATGGGACTTCAGAGAATGTTGAAAAGAAGTATCTGACAATGCGGGAGAGGGTAAATTGACTGTGCCTGTAGACTTTCGCAAGATAAAGCGTGCGTGAGCCTAAATAACCCTAATTTATTTCCAGAACAAAGGCCCCGTTCTAATATAAACACTTCACTGTATACCCCGTGGATCAAACTAAGACGGATATTTTTTAATTTAAAATTTACCAGGTATCCTTTTGCATTGGGTTTTATCTTGAAATAAGTTGTTGTTTATAAAATGGAAATCTCTGTTCAATTATGAACTAGGAACAGCAGAAATGTTTTCGGCCTAACATTGACACAAATCATTTAACCATGAAGTAGAGGTGGATGTGGATGGTTACACACAGGCCCCCTAGACTTAGCAGCGTACAAATTATTCAATGAAATGTTATTCAATGATTAAAAAAATATCTTGTAATTAAATAATATGCATTTTTCCTTGTCGCAAAATATAAAACAAAAAACCAGTTACAGGAAAATGAAGACAAATGGGAAAATATAGTTAAATCAGCTTAGACAGACATTTCAAACTAAATTTGCAATTCTAACATTGATCCCGAGTTAAATCGGAAGCAATCACAGCTCAACGGATGCAAATAGCCTTCGATCGTTTGATGCCGTCTTGTGTTTTAATTGATTCCAATGTGATAAACAAAGAAAATTGAGTAAGTTAATGGATTCTTACGACGAGGCGAGGTTTGTTAACTTTGAAGGTAATCGATATCAAAATATGAACAAAAGTAAGTAAATTCAAGATAATTAATTTGTTATACCGACTTATTATAAGATTCATAAATTAATATATCATTAAATGTGATTTATCAAATTTTACATCCTACACTAAAATAAAAACTTGATTATTTAAATTTTATTTCTAATGTAGTTTCGATAATCGTAGCGCCGTTAAAACACACAGAAATGTATCTCTCCAGTTGCCTAAACCCGCGGGAGGAAGTTTTGTTTATTATACCGGCGTTTTGCTAATATTTTTTTAATTTATTTTTTATGATCAAACACAAGCACTATAGGAAAAATCCTTCAGGGCACTCTGGGAGTGGTGCGTGTGCGAATATAGCGATTCAAGTTGGTTTTGAATCGTTGGAGCATATATTCGTTGGGAAAAACGACCTAGGGAAGGTCGTTCTATAAGGATGAAGTCGTCCAGATGAAAGAGTTCTTAAATAATGAAGTTCGAGGCGTACTAAGCTTAACCACATATGGATGGGCGGCGTGGTTCGTCGTGTATTTCTGCTATTCGCAGCTCTGGATGGAATTAAGAGGGCAAGGTCAGCCGAGCATTTTCAATGAAAATATCTGTACAAGAGAGCCAAATCCCCAACATCTGTCTTCGATGTTCTAGGCTGTCGAGGCTCTTCGTCAGCTCGTGGTTTCCGATCAGACAAAGGGCCCTCCTCTCTATGGAATCCAGTAGCCGAAGAGTATGTTAGGGTGCAAAGCTCCAGACATGACAGTGATGGTCGAATCTGGGCTTTGTATAGTGTCAAAAGTTGTTGAGGTGTGTACAACTTTCTGGTTCGGAAGAGTACACCAAGTTTCTGAGAAGCTATCTTGGCGATTGCCACGTGGTTATGCCAAGACATATTTCCTCCCAGATTGACGCCCAGCAAATTAATAGATGAAGCCAGTGGAATTGCGTGTCCTGCCACGACTATATCCGGTTTTGTAATGTTAACCTTTTTAGAGCAAACTGCTGCCTGTTATCAATTACGTGATGGATCAGACAATAATTAGAAATAAACATTCGAAGAGTCAAGCAAAATAAACCATGCCGAAAGGACATTTTGGGAAAAAAAAAATAGTTTTGCTGCAGAATCAATACAGTGTACATATTTATTTTCTACTTAATAAATTATTGTTTAAGCAAGCCAATGGTAATACGCTGTCTAGCGTGGTTTTTATACATTTTCTCCCCTCGCTCTTCATACGGAAGTATTCAAATACTACTGGGCAAACTATACCGCGTGGTCGCAGCAATTCAAACTTTTTGCAGGTCATCTAAAATTAGTTTATTTAAATACGTGAAAATATGAACCTAACTCGTTGACGTTCTTATGCACCCCTTCTTCATAAAACATTCACCCGCGGAAAAAAATAGACCCATAAAACCTATTAGCCCACATTTAAGGCTGTTCTTATTAAGTCACAGAGACAGTATTATGCATAAGAAGTCCACGTTCCGGCCACATTTCATGCTCTATACGCCCATTTATCTTCTTTACGGCTTAAAATAGACTGGAATATTCTTTTAGTGAGCTAGAAATGAAATTCCTTACTCGGTAAACTATGTTGATGGGGATTTTTAAGACAAGATATGAACATTTATATGTTCATTAGAATGTCATGCATTGTCCTATTTCGGTTTGATTGTGTTTTCCGATTTGTTATAGAGAATTTGTTTTCGTAGATTTATTAAAAAAATAAATAGGTTAGGCCAGTTTTTTTTAAGCGAGGCAAAATAGTGGGACCCGCAATCTAAAAAATTCCCATCCTTAATACATTCCCTGATAATAAACCCAGGACAAAGATGTTAGTCTTATTTATAATCCTGTAACTTTTTTAATTGTCGTCCGATCTTGGTGAAATTTTTATCAAAATGTAGACTTGTGTCTTGGGATGATATCTTGAATTTTAGTTTTCAAAAAATACAGATGTCTTGATCATTATACAGGGTGTCCCAGAATATGTGGGCAATCTGCCGGGTTCAGATAGAACACTTACAAATAACCTATGAATTTTTCTTCCTATGAATTTAATAATTTTTTAGTATAATGGTTACTAGATGAGTCTCCTTGAAATTCGCCCTTTTAACCATATTTGGCTTATTTAGTTCACCAGGGACGGACTAGACGTAACACAAAAATGCTTTTTTTTGTACACCTTGTATGATGAAGGAACGGCAATAATATTTTTGGATACTCTAAACCTTAAGCTGAAAAAGGTACTCTTGATCGCTGCAAGTGGCGATTGACGGATTTCTGTCAGACACCTTCACCATCAATGCCGGTGTTCCTCAATGGTCCATATTGTCTCCCACTCTCTTCTTACTCTAACATTAACGACCTTCTAGTGAAAACTAAAAATCCGATATTTAGTTTTGCTGACGATAGCACACTTATCTCATCTTTCTCTTTGAATGCGCAAACATCGGCTCCCGACGCACATCTTCGCAGACAGCATGAAGTATCACGCCTCAACAAAGACCTGGAAGAAATTTTGACTTGGGGTGACAGTAACCAAGTCGAGTTTAACGCTAAAAAACCCGGGCAGCAGTTTTCTCTAAGAAGGTTAACATTACAGAATCGGAAATAGTCATGGCCGGACACGCAATCCCACCGGCTTCATCTATTAATTTGCTGGGCGTCAATCTGGAAGGAAATATGTCTTGGCATAACCACGTTGTGGCAATCGCCAAGATAGCTTCTCAACACCTCAGCAACTTTTGACACTATACAAAGTCCAGATTCGACCATCACTAGAGTACTGCTCTCATGTCTGGAGCTCTGCACCCAAACATACTATTCGGCTACTGGATTCCATCGAAAGGAGGGCCATTCATCTGATCCGAGACCATGAGCTGACGAAGAACCTCGACAGCCTAGAACATCGAAGACAGGTTTGGGATTTGACTCTCTTTTACAGATATTTTTATGGAAGGTGTTCGGCTGACCTTGCCCTAATTCCGCCCAGAGCGATAAATAGCAGAAATACACGACGAACCACCGCCGCCCATCCATATGTGGTTAAGCTTAGTACTCCTCGAACTTCATTATTTAAGAATTCTTTCATCTAGAGGACTTCATCCTTATGGAACGACCTTCCCGAGGTCGTTTTTCCCAACGAATATAACCTCCAACGATTCAAAACCAACGTGAATCGCTTTTTGCGCACACGCACCACTCCCAGAGTGCCCTAAAGGATTTTTCCTAAAGTGCTTGTGTTTGATCATAAAAAAAAACTTAAATTAAAAAAAAAATTATTTAAAAATCAACGATTTCCAGGGACGTCCGTTATGGGCCCATATCTCCGTATGGGGGGTTTGTTCGTAGGAAGAAAAATGTATAAGAACTTCTACTGTTATTTTTAAGTGTTCTATCTGAACCCGGGAGTTTGTCCACATATTCTGGGACACCCTGTACATTCACAAACAAAAGTTACTTTTTTACTATTAATTTCTTAACGCCCTGTGGAAAAATGTAGAAGTAGAATTTAGCTACATTGTATTTTGTCTTGAAGTGTGATCTTTTCTTAACACAATGTTTTTTGGTTCACGTCATTATCTGCTTTTTAAAAGAAGATACAAATTTTTAAAGGAAATGCCGCCGTTCCTCAATTTTAATCACAATTCATTCTGTAACTTTTTTAATTGTTCTCCGATCTTGGTGACATTTTTAGCAAAGTACAGTCTTGTGTCTTGGGATGATATTCTGAATTTTAGTTTTCCAAAAATAATACTGTATTTATCAATATACAGGCAGGAACAAAAGTAACTTTTTTACGCTTAATTTATTAACGCTCTGTAGAAAGATTGAGCGGTAGAATTTACCTTCATTATGTTTTGTTTTGAAGTGTGAAATACAATGTTTCCGAACAAACCCGAACAAAAAAATTATTATTTCTTTTAAATACGATTTAAACGGCCTTCCAAAGGCTGTAAATATTCATTAAAAGAGTCCTGCTTCCTACTTTTACTATTAGTTGCTGAAAGTGAGATATTAAGGGCAGGAATTTTTCAAATTCACACCCCGTATAAGCAAAGATTAAGCAACCTTAATTAAGGGTAGAAGTGCGCATTGACGTGTAAAAAATTTGCTTTAAAGGGGCCGATGATCGACCTTTCCGGTCTTTCGTCACGTAAAGGAATTAGTTTATAGAAGCAATAGTCCCTAAACGCTTAAGCTCTTAAGGGTTAATCCTTTATACAGTGTGTACATAAAGTAAGGAACAAATTCATTATCTAGGAATCTAAAAATATTTCGGAAAAATCCTCGGACACGTGTATAATAATTTTTAATGGCACATTTTTTCCCATACAAACTTAATATTCAAGGTGGCTCATGTAGTAGATATGACATTATCGACGATTTTTTTAAATGGGAACCCCTATATTTTAGTTCAGATCTGTAATCTCCAAGAACAGCTGATTTCAAAAACATAACACACTTAGGGCCTAAAATTCATAGTTTCGTTACTACAGGGCAAAACAAATAATTTTATTTAAGATATTTTTAATTTAAAAAAATGTAAAAAAATTAAATAAGCTATTTAATTAAGTGTTGAAATTGTCCTACTTCTGCTGCCTGACAGTACCCCAAGCGATCAATAAATTCTTGTTGGACTTTTCTTATGGCTTCTTCTGAAATGTTCCTGCATTCTGTTGTTATTCGATTTTTTAAATCTTCAATATTGGCAGGTCTGACTTTATAAACAACATTTTTCAGGTGACCCCACAAGAAAAAGTCCAGTGGTGTAAGGTCTGGAGACCTAGGCGGCCATTCAACAGGCCCACGTCTTCCAATCCACTTGTTCGGAAAAACTTGGTTTATGTAATGGCGCACTACTGCTGCATAATGTGGAGGTGCGCCGTCTTGTTGGTACCACAAATTTTCATCTAGAATTCCTGGATTATTTCTACTAGTGTATAAGTTAACTAGCGTAGGGATAACAAAGTTCTGAAGAAAATGAAGATAATTTAGCCCGTTTACATTGTTGTCAAAAAAATATGGCCCAATAATTTTGTTTTTCACAATACCAGCCCGAAAATTAATTTTTTGAGGATATTGAGTATGGTGCTCACGCATCCACCTGGGATTTTCTTTTTCTCAGTATCTACAGTTTTGCCGGTTCACTTCTCCATTTAATTTAAAGGTAGATTCATCCGAAAATAGGATATTTTCAACAAACAAAGGATCTAAGTTACATCTTTCCATTAATATTTGACAAAACTCCATCCTACGATCTGGATCATCTTCATTCAACTCATGAACCAATCGGATTTTAAACGGGTGCCATTTTTCTACCGTCAATAGGTTATGAACGGTCATAGCAGCCGCCCCATGATCAATGCTAATCTGGCGGACGCTGTTGTGGGGATCTTCTTCCATAGCCAATCAAATATCTAATTTCTTATCATCCGGAATAGTTGGACGGCCTTTTCTGGGAATATCTTCCACTGAACCCGTTTCCCGAAATTTTATTTCAAGTTTACTCACAGTTGATCTAGTAATTGGTCTTGCTGGATACTTAGTGTTAAACAAAATGCAAACTTCTTGTTGAGTACGGATCCTATCACCATATCCAATCATCATAAGAATTTCTATTCTTTGTGTTAAAGATAAACGCATAGTAACTCAATATGTTTTAAAATAAAATTTATTACTTCTAATAAACTTACTAGAAAAATACAATGTAATGACAATGACATTATCTAAATACCATAGTTACATAACTCAAGCCTACTTGAGAAAAAACATAAGTAACAGCAAATGATGGTGCGTCCATTAATTACGTAGGGCTTTCAGGTAAAATTGGGTGATGGCGGAAGGGATTGAGCCAAATGTCACGAAATCTTTTATTGGGGGAAGGGGGGTTGAAAAATCGCTAATAACGCCTCACGTAATTAATTGATGCCTCCCAAGCCAAAAAAAAATATCTTAAATAAAATTATTTGTTTTACCCTGTACTAACGAAACTATGAATTTTAGGCCCTAAGTGTGTTATGTTTTTGAAATCAGCTGTTCTTGGAGATTACAGATCTGAACTAAAATATAGGGGTTCCCATTTAAAAAAAATCGTCGATAATGTCATATCTACTACATGAGCCACCTTGTATATTAAGTTTGTATGGGAAAAAAGGCGCCATTAAAAATTATTATACACGTGTCCGAGGATTTTTCCGAAATATTTTTAGATTCCTAGATAATGAATTTGTTCCTTACTTTATGTACACACTGTATATTACCCCGGCAGGATGTCGAACTTTTGAATTTTCTGTGCTATGATGTTGTTTTTGAGGGGTTGTGTAATACATTTTCTAAAAAAAAACTACTACTTTTTTTGCAAGGGAACATTTTCACCCAAAAAAAGAAATTTAACTTTATTTGTTGAAACGATTCTTATTTTAATTTGGCAAAAGCAAGAGAAAAGTTGGCATTGATTGTTTCAAACGTTTTTCCGATAATATAACGTGTCGGTAATAATAAACATTGGATAATTTATTGACCTAGTTTATATTTATATCATATTACCCACCTGATAAGCAAAGTACACTATATATTTACGATATGTACAGACACTATACCAATAGATGGAGCTGAGGGTTGTATTCTGCCTACTTGAGTTAATAATATAACTTGAAGATTCATTGTTAGGTAGACACCTTTTCTAGTGGCTCCCGTAATTCCTGTGTGAAAAGTTAATAAAGATCAAATATTTTCAGTTTTGGGTGACAATGCATGTGTGTGTTAAACTTAACACTCTTAATTTTTACTGTCATTTTAGATAACTTTCCAACTAAAACCGACACGCTGAGGGAAAAGGTTCCGCAAAAATTCTACTCAAGCGATGATATTTCAAAAATTAAAAACATTGTCCTAAACATCCCTCCTAATTTAAATGGATCGCTCGTTACATTTTGTTTATGTTTATTTAACGAGAAGTTAAGTCTTTATATTAAAATAAAGGTAGCTCGTATGTTTGGATAATTGAACCAAAAATACTTTTAATTAGTAAACAAATGAATAGGCAGTTATGTGTTAGGTAAAAAAAGTGTTAAGCATTAACAAATATGCTGTTTGTTTCATATCGTATGCATTTAGACACAAAGTACAATTTTTTAGTTTTTTAATAAGATTACTTACGCCTTCGGCGCGTTTTGTTAAACATCACGCACATGGGGTAAAGACGTACCTACCATACTTGTTTGTAATATACTAAAATGTCATACCAGTTCGTTTTAAATAATAAGTTGATTTACCAATTTTTTATTTTTACCTGCGACATTACCGTGACATTTGCGTTTCTGTTGTTAGGGAGATAAGTATTCAAATGTTTAATGTGTCAAAGTCAAAAATCAAAAATGGAACAAGGTTTTGAAGTTCCGAAGAAATTGAAATACACGCTGAGAAGGCAACGCAAAACCTGTTTCCGAGAAAATCCAGAGAGTCATACGACAAAGAATATGACCAATTTTTGAAGTGGATGTCAGAAAATGCTGTAGGGGTACTTTAATGATCTATCTGAAAATTTTTCCCCGAACGTCGGCAACTCTTTTAGCAGAAGCTGGAACAAGTATGACTAGAGGATAGCATATCCTCAAAAAATGAGGTTCCAAAGATGTTGGCAGGCGTACTATCTGGATCTCGCATTTCTTTACAGAAACTAGAGACCCAAACAATGAATTATGAGTCAACCTTTGCTGCAGGAAATTTATCTATCAGCGGAACCATCCAGAATTGCCAGTTCTATGTAAATACAACCAAATAATATATAAACGTAAATTTGTATTTTGTTATTTTTAAGAATAAGTTAATCGAAAACTGCTTTTTGCGTCTTATGATGGTATCTAAGGTATAAAAACACAATAATGCACTGGTATGTTCGGGTTTGTTCCCCATGTATGTATTTATTAAATCAATCTTCAAGAAGTTCTGCTGTGGTGTTCTCATAGACTCCAATGATGAATCTTTAAATTTTTTAGGGGATAACAACAAACACTTTGGAACCCAAACGTGTTATGCATTATAAGATTATGTTAAAACTTTGATCTGTATGTATAATACAGTATGACGGTGATCAAAAAATATTTTAATAATTTATCTAACAATTAAAATAAGTCATTATTTTCATTGTTGGGATAAAAATGGTTTTACTCCCCCCTGTAGTAATTAACCCTGTATAACCAAACCCCAATAAATTACATTTAATTATGTGTTCAATCACCTTTTTTCCACAAATCACCCCCTGCGTCCATTCAAAAAACCCAGACTTAAATTAATCATTGTCCATTAATCTGACCAGTTAATTCTTTGTATTTCAGATCAAGCCGGTAGACAATCAAATGGACGAGTCCAAAGGGTCAACTAACTGAAATTAATCTTACAATAAAATGGATATTCATCAATCCGCCGTGGTTATTTGTGAGTTCGACGGTGAAGGTGGAAGATAAAACAGTGTATGAAATGGATACTGGCACAAACTTAAGTGAGTTAGTTTTTTATAAAATATAGTAGTAATATATATTTTCTACAATTGTTGTAAATATATAGATATTGGTATTGTTTCCCCATTGAAGTTCAATAGAAGAATAGTGGAAATTATTCCGAGTTCACAAAAATTTTCTTAAAATGTTCATGAACGAGGAAAAATGTCCTGTAATTAGTTCATGTTCGTGGGGTATTCGGTAGGATTTCGCACTAACATTCTTCAGCCAATCAGGAGCTTGTTTTTGTTTCCTTACCACGGCAACTAAGAAAATTTTCGGAAATTTTTCTCCTCCTCGAGGCAGCAGAAATTGATTCAGGGGAAATTTTTTGACGTTTGTGTATAGAATGACATTTTGCTTGACTGAACCTAATTATATTATATTTCTGATTATTCTAAACCTTTTACTAGACATATAAATTAAAAACAAATAAAAACAGCAAATTATTGTAATTTATTATAGTTTACAAGTACCTAATTATTTTCTATTATAACGTCTTCTTGAAATTCTTTGGCCACTTTTTCTTATTTTAATGGGGAACAAGGGAGCACACAGTCATCAAAATTTATAAATTTTATATGTTTGATGAAACAAATGTAGTACTTGTAGTGCTACGAAACAATTTTGCTTTGCTGCCGTCCACGAAGAAGTCTGTATTTGGCAGAAACCACTAGGAGACGATATTTAATTATATTCAACAAATTAGAAGAATAGGCGTCTGACCCACATTCTTCTAATAAATACGTTAGAAACTTTAATTTCCGATGATACATTTTAATTTCACTCAATTCTTTACAAAACTTACACAGAAGGTACTTCTCAAACCGTTCCATTTTAAAATTTAACTACTGTCAGTAATTGGGGCGACGGGAGACTACGTTTGACATGGATTCCATGTCTTCCTAATGGTTGACTACAATACGCTGGAAAACTATCTGTATAAAATAACTCTATATGGTAAACAACCTTATTTTCTATCAACTTTAGTAAGTTAAATAAATATGTAAATAAAAATTTGAACCATTTTTACTTTGTCAATATCAATTTCAGGCAAAGTTGGTGAATAGGATATTATTGCTCTTCGAACTAACAACTACCTACTATTGTATTTATAAGCCAACAGATTTTAAAATGAGAACACACAACTTTCTTTAAATAATATATTTTACCAATTTTAGTAGATCAAATATAAATTAATAAAAATATGAATTTGAACTATTTTTAATTTATTAATAACAATTCCATGTAACTAAATTTGGTAAATAGGAACTAACAACTAGCATAAGTCATCAGCTCTTAAATGCGCTATGCCCTTCAAAGCACTACATATACATAAACATAACCAGCAAGCGACATGACAACATAACTGGCAAGTTAATCTTCTTCATTGAAAAGCAAAGCTTTCTTTTCATATTGTAAAACCATTAACATAAAATATCACGCAATCCTAATTTTTTCTACCTTCAAATTGATAATTTAGTGCGAAATTTTCTTACCGAATCTCGCTCGTTCTTGAATTAATATACGGAAATTTTCCTTCCACACGATTTTTTTGAGAAAATCGTGTGGTCGCAAAATTTCCAATAATAATTCAAGTACTACGGAGATCCATAAATAAAAATTTCGCACCTAGCGTGGCAGAACTAACCTTTCAAACAACGCAAAGGATGGAAATACTAATAATTCACACTGCACCGAGTTCGATTTTAGAGGCCTCGAGCCAATAGCGCTGGTGCATTCCTCGCGCTCGCGTTACTTGCGATCAAAAATATTTAATAACTACCGTGCTTATTGAGTGCCACTTTTGGCAACTTGAGTTTTGCTGTTAAGATAATAAAGAACAAAACGGTGTTTTTTTAAATGAATTTAAGGTGGGGGCGAGCTTGTTAAAACTATTTAAACAATTAAATTGTTAATACACTTCGAAAGACAAGAACAAGATATTAAATAAAAAGACCGACATTAATACGATCAGTACAACTCGAGATATTAAATTTCAAGTATGAGAAGATTGGAGAAAATCCAGCAAATTATCAAAAATTCATGTGTGGATATTTTGGAAAATACATTTTTTTCAGTAAAATTTTTTTCGAACGATTCTAAAATATTAAGGTTTGTAAAAGAACGACCCATATAGCTATAACATAATCTCTTCCTTCTTTTCCAGAAAACATAACCTTAATGTACTCCAACACCACCGACCACCAAAATGAGGCACCGGAAGAATTCTGGGACAACCTGGTCCTCTTCTTCAAGGCCACCATTATGGGGAGCATCATCATCGCCTCCATCTTCGGGAACCTCCTCGTCATAGTTTCCGTCATGCGGCATCGAAAATTGCGCGTCATAACGAACTACTACGTCATATCTCTCGCGTTGGCCGACATGTTGGTTGCCATGTTCGCGATGAGTTTCAACGCGAGTGTCGAAATATTCGGCCGATGGTTGTTCAGTTATACGTTGTGTGACGTATGGAATAGTTTGGATGTGTACTTTTCGACCGTGTCGATTTTGCATTTGTGTAATATCAGTATAGATAGGTGAGTAATTAAATAAACGAAAAAAATTAAGAGATAAAGAAACTCAAAATATGTTCGACTAGTTTAATAACAAAATTTAAATGATAATTTCCAGGGGGCATGTACCCTCTTCAGTGGAAAATACATAAGTAAGATAATAAAGTATGAGAAAACATGTTAAATGACTTAAAGAAAAAATATTTTCGAAAAAAAAATAATAATGACCTTTTCTCTTTTTATTTCAGATACTACGCCATATGCAAACCGCTCAAGTACACATTGCACATGACAAAGAAAGTAGTCGCTCTCATGTTGATTAACACGTGGGTGAGTCCCGCGTTTCTTAGCTTCCTTCCAATCTTCATGGGCTGGTATACCACCAACGCCCATCAGGAATTTAGGCGAATAAATCCCGACAAATGTGTATTTGTGGTGAATAAACCATATGCTGTGATTAGTAGCAGTATAAGTTTTTGGATACCAGGATCTATCATGATCTACATGTATTTGCAGATATTTAAAGAGGCCAACAGGTAAGAAAAGAAAATGTTTTAATCTAGTTGAAAAAAGCCCTGATAGGTATCTGAAAGTATATAATTTATGTTTAAAAATAGGTAACTAACCATTTTTGCGTACTCTTCAACCACTCCGGAAAGCTCCGGATACAGTTCCGTCCATGTTGGGTTATCTTCTTCTTCTTAAGGTGTCATGCAGGTTCCTGCGTAGGTGTCCATCCTTCCATCCTTATCAGACTTGTCTGTTGCAGCGCTTTGGAGTGTTTGGAAGTCCCGTATCCCTGTCCATCATTGTCGAATGTTTCTCAACCAGGATAATTTCTTTCTCCCTAACCCCCTTTTTCCTCCTTCAATTTTGCCCTGCAGGATAAGACGTTGAAACTCATAACGTTCTCTACGTATACGTATACGTTCACGATCTGTCCATTCTGCCCTCTGGAGTACTTTCATTTCTTACGTGATCAATCCATGATATTCTAAGCATTCTACGCAGAGGACGCATTTCGAATGCTTCAATTTTGTTAATTGAAGTAGTTTTTAAGGTCCATGCCTCTACTCCGTACAAGAGAACCGGCCAGACATAGCACTTAACCATTCTGTATCTGATATTGAAACTCAACTTCCTATCTATGAGGAACTTCCGAAGCTTTAGGAAGGTTGTTCTTGCTTGTTCTATTCTGCATTTTATTTCTTGCTCTGGGTCCCAGTTTTCGGTCAGTGTACACCCCAAATATTTAAATTTCGCAACTCGCTCAATGTTTTCACCATTTACAAGAATCCTCGAGTTCAGAAAGTTGGTCCTACTGACGACCATGAATTTGGTTTTGCCAGTACTAACTTCACTGACCTGGTCTAATAATGTCTGGAGATCCTTTGCATTATCTGCGAGTATTGCCGTATTATCCGCATATCTTATATTGTTAATGGGGAATCCATTAATTTTTATACCTATAGGACTATCTAGAACTGACTCAGTAAAAGCTCTTTCTGCATATAGATTAAACAATATTGGTGACAGGATACAACATTGGTGACAGGATACAACCCTGCCTAACACCCTTTCTTATTTCAAACTGTTCTGTTATTGTGGTGTTTTGTAATTGAATTTCTGCTTTTGGTTCCAGTACAGGTTAGCTATGAGCTTTATGTCTTTATCATCCAGTCGTATGTCTTTAAGGTATGATATTAGCAGACTATGCTTAACGTTGTCAAAAGCCTTCTCGCAGTCTATAAAACGTATGAAGACATCTTTTCTTTGGTCTTGACAGTTTTGTATTGGTGTCTGTAGACTGAATAAGGCATCTCTAGTTTCAGAACCGTTTTTAAATCCAAACTGACTACTACCACTAGCTTCTTCGCACTTTTTGTAGAGCCTTGTGTGTAGAACTCGTAGAAAGAGCTTCAAAAACTGGCTCATTAAGCTGATAAGGCGGTAATCTTTACAATTTGTTTTGGGTTATAATTTACTTATAATTAACATTTTTTAAGATGCAAATATTTCCACCCAATAGCACATCTAATCTTAACAATAAAGTTTGGAACTTACCGTTTGAGTAACCTACCTGATTAATCCCTATTGTGTATACCCCAAAATCTGGGTACAGGGTCGACGTGAAAATAGAGCTATCAATTCACTGTTTATACAGGGTGTTTCAAAAAAATATGTGCCACCGCTCGTGTGGTGATTCTTTACTCAATAAGATATAAAGTTCATATCAACAGGAGTCCGCAGATGCGTTGCTTGAAAGATACTGGGTATTAAAATTTTTAAATTTTTTGAATAAAAATGTTTGAACAGGTCTACCAGGGGCGTGCGTAAGATCATGCGCGATTATTCCTTAATCAATGTTAGAGTGTATTCCACATTTAGTGTAACACTGTGTTCAGAATTAAAAATGTTTGTTACAGACAAGAAAAAGAAATGTTTCACAGGCATGGCGCCGCTTTATTGCTGCACGCCAACAACACCAACGGTGATATGTGCTCTAACTCAGGCGGCTCTTCCAAAACCCTTACGCTTCACGAAATCAATCAACAAGAGTTGCATCACACTCCCACTCGCGAAAGGAGCATAAGCAGAATGAAGAGAGAACACAAGGCTGCAAGAACACTAGGAATCATTATGGGTAAATTACTTAAATCGAAATTAGTTGTTGGAGCAATTAGTAAAGTACGTTTTACACTCGTTTCATTATCTCTCGATAAAATGGTAATTGGTGCAATAAATTTGAATATTTCAAGAGTCTTAAAAGGTACCAGAGTCGAACTGGTTTAAATTCTTAGTTTTTTAGGAAAACCCCAAAATCTTCTTAAAGTATGTATAATTGAAACATTGATTATTAATTTATATCATTCAATTAATTAGGTTCCACTGTCACTGTTATTCTCATCTAATTTAATAACAAATGATTGATGTAATTAGTAAATGAAAAATAGGAATATTCGACTTTAGTAACATTATTTACCGAAATTTTGGCTCTGATCAGTTTTTTTTATTGAGATATGGAATATTGTGTAAAGATTGTTTCACGAAAAATGGATATAACTTAATGACTGCCGTAAAAGTACCTGGGCCATCCCATTATTTATGACCGTTTGTTATTATTATGTGGAAAGGACCGGATTGTAATAATTATAATTAAATATAGGCACAGCAGGTAGGTTAGGTTGCTTAATTTATATTTAAATTCTTTTTGTGGTAAAATTTGTTAGTTTTTGAGGAATGGTTCAAGAATTGTCTTTTACCAAACATTCCTCAGAACAGCGTGATAGTAATGGACAATGCGAGCTATCACAGTCGCCAATTACATAAAGCTCCAAGCTCAAATAATACAAAATTGGAGATTCAGAACTACATGGCGGTGAATGATATATATTTTGAAGAAAGTTATAAAAAAAAGTGATCTTTTAGAAGTTTTAAAGACTTTTGTATAAAAAAGTATATGTTTGTGACACATTGGCAGAAGAAATTGGACATACAGTGCTACGGCTCCCACCCTATTATTGCATTTTTAACCCCATAGAGCATATGTGGCACCAGTTAAAATCACTGGTTAGGTCTGAAAATATTTCTCCGACTTTAAGTTCTAGTGTTGTAGAATTAATACGAAAATGCTTTAATGATATTCTCCCAGGTAGTTGAAAAAATTCAGTCCGTCACGTAGTAACTGTAGAAAATTCGTATATTGGTCTGGATCGTACAATTAATCCAATTATAATTAATTTTGATGAGGATAGCGATAGCGAAACAGAACTATCTATAGAATGACATTATAAATGTAAATAAATATGACTAGTAGTATTTAAAAAAAATGTTATATCATTTGATTGCATTAATATAATCATATCATTACTTGTTTCCCTTAGTCCGTCCCTTCATACTTCATTTGTTTATTGCCAAGCTCTTGTCGACACAATGGGACCGACTCAGGAAATCATTAAGTCGTATCCAATTTTCGTGAAACGTACTGTACCAAACATGATTATTAAAACACATCGTTTGCTAATAATGTAAAATTATATCCATATTATTTCTCTTTTCAGGTATCTTCATCCTCTGCTGGCTACCCTTCTTCCTCTGGTACGATAGCGTCTCTCTCTGCACAACCTGCGAATGCCCCAGCATCGTGGTCGCCATACTATTCTGGATCGGTTACTTCAACTCCACCCTCAACCCCCTCATCTACGCCTACTTCAATAAAGATTTCAGGGAGGCATTCAAGAACACCCTACAGTGCGCCTTCTGTTCGCTGTGTCAAAGGCCTCCGTCCGATCTCAATTATATTGATACAAGGAGGCCGAGTATAAGGTATGAAGATAGGACTCGTAGTGTATATTCGGAAACGTACCTTAAACATAATACCGATAGGAGGAGTTCTGAGTTCGGGTCCACTCTTTGAGTGGACCTTACTAGTAGCAGATTGACAACGACAAGTTTCTGATTGGAGACTTGGGTGTAAGGCTCGGTGGTAAATTGGAAATTAGTTTAATTTTATGTGCATTTTTTTTCTGTTCAAAGTCAACGCTCGATAAATTTTTATCTATGTTAATTCAGTTTTATATGAGCAAATGTATCGTCGGCTAGCAGACGTCCTCTTTGACTGACTTATTACCTGTTTCTTAATGTTAATTATCAATGAAATGATTATTTGATAGGATCTATCCAAATCAAATTATTCAAATCGAATCTGATTGGCCACGTTTGATTTTTACGATTCTTGACACACAAGCCACACTAAAATCAAATGTGAATTAATTATATCTATCTAAAGTACCAAGTGATATACAGGGTTCCCCATAATAGACTACCCATTTTAATAGTTGAATTAAATTTTTTTTACTTAACAAAACAAACTTTTTATCTTACTAAATTACAGCTAACTCTTTGGGATTTATGATAACTTATAAATATTTGGCTAAATTCGCAGGACCCTCATTGAGTTTCTGGCGGTATGAGCTGTTGCCCCATCTTGTTGGAATAGTAAGGCATTGTTTAGTAATCCTCGTCTATTTAATTCTGGAATGAGAAATGTCTCTAGCATATTAACGTAGCGCTCGGATGTTACTGTTACAGCGCGGTTATTTTCATCCTCAAAAAAATTAAGGGCCAATAATACCAAAAGATCCTACTCCACACCACACAACAACTTTTGGATTATGGAGGTTCTGTGTAAAGATTTTACGAGGATTTTCATTTGACCAGTATCTAAAATTCTGTTTATTGACCATGCCGTTCAAATAAAAATTTGCTTCGTCGGTCATTAGGAGACTGTGAATCGCTCCTTGATGTAAATCCAAACTTCTCGCGGAAAAATGACGTTCCACGAAATTATTAATTTAAAATTTATTTGTGACAGGCGCCTACTTGATTAATAATAATTTACTTAAATCCCAAAGACTGCAGAAGATAATCCCACAGAGAACAACCTATTTAGTTATCTCGTAGGGAATTTATTAATAATATAAAATGGGTAGTCTATTATGGGGAATCCTGTATAATTAATTGCCTTAGTATACCCATAACGTAAATAAATCGAAAATAAGCCATTTTCGTGTTATGGATAATAATAAATACCCACAACGCGAAAATATATAACCTTACTTATTTGTTTAGTTTGTTCGGGTTCCAATTTTTAAGTGAAATTTCATTAAAAATGGCTTTAATTCAGATATCACAAAGGGATAAAAGAATATTGAATCAAAGAGAGGAATCACGCAAAATGATGAAAATTCAAGCAACGAAAATGCTTTGCGAGTCAAATAAAAGATATGCTCCTGAACTTGGAGCAAATGTTTTGATTCGAGTGCCAGATAGATGATGTGTGAGAAATGTATTAGCTATTGTTTCAGAAATTAATCATGATGGCATGTATAAACTGAGTACTGAGAATGGGCCACTGGACAGATTATTTTCAAGGAATGAACTTCTTCAAACAGATTCGCAGTTCATGTCGCAATCAACTGATAATAATATGAAAAAAATACCCTTGCCAACTGCAGCAAATATGTCATCTAAAGGCTCCGGTTAAGGTTTTCGCAGATGCAACTGTAAAAGACTTTGTGGTGATAATAAATGTTCCTGTAAACAACGGAACAAAAAGTGTAACCAAAAATGTCATGGATCACTAACATGCAAGAATAAATATTAGTTATTATAGAAAATGTTTAATTCATAAATAGATCTTTAAAACGCGACAGTATTTTTATTTTACATATTTCTTGATTGACTTTTTCACCTAATGTATTTTTCGCTTTATGGGTATTTATTATTATCCATTACACGAAAACCGTCTTGTGCCTTCGAATAAAATCGTGATTTCGGGTCATGGATTTTTCTAATTTATCCCTGTATTTAACCCATAAAACCTGAAATGGCAACAAATAACAATTAATAGATCTTGTCGGCAGCGCGCACTACTGAAGCTTTGTAAACAAACCCATATGATTAGTCAAGGGACGACAGTTTGTCAAATGTTGCTTTTGTTTTTCACTAATTCCTTACATAAGATCAAATTTTAGAAAAATGTATATGGGGAAATCTCAGCAAATGTGACTTTTTCGAAAAAAAAATAGTTATTTTTCAAACATGTTTCACACTATTTTGGACCGCGAATTATCAATTTTAGATATATTAGAAGTATATTTCCGCCAGCGTTACTGACTTTTTTTGATCGCCTCCCCCAATATCTTGAAAAAATACTTATACGGAAACTTTCCACTGGTTCTACCTTTGAGAATTCCAGGTGTAATTGCCCAATCAAATTTTAGTTTACGGGTGATCTCAGTTAACACTTGGCTCGATACTGGTCGAAATTTACCCAGTGACCGTTTACATATTAGTTGGCCTTGGATCCAGCGATCACGCGCGGTTTGAGACTGTTTTTTGCCCCCGTGTTGTTGTGCCCCTCAAAATACCGTTTTTTTAGATCCGATTACGCATGAAAAAGTCGCCTTTTGAGCATCTTCTGAAGTGTGTTACAACCGAACCCGAAGTGGCACACCCTTCTATTGGGTCAGATCTTTTAGTCATAACATTAAGAATGAATATTTCATGGAGAATATTGCGAAAAAAAATCGCCTCGAGAGCGGCGCGTTATAAACCGAAAATTACCAGATTTCGGGAAAAAGCTGTTCACACAACTTGAGAGACCCGTATCTAGCGTTCTAGGGGAGGCACATCAACGGGATGGGGTTTTTCTTACGTCTAAACACCCATATTAAAGATCCTGAAAGTCCCAAACAATCTGCTGAATCGCCTCAAAAGTTATAGCTTAATAACGGAAGCGGTTTTTTCTATTCACACTCAAAATTTGTGGATTTTGATCAAATTTTCGCGAAAAAATGAAAAAATAAAGCTCCCGGGCGGCGGCACACGCATATTTTTGTATTCAGGATCATCCAATAAGTGTCCCAAACATGTTAGAACGGGTGGGAAATGCAACGGGTACTTGCTCGACGAACCGAGGCCTGTTCACACCGAAAGTCACATTTGCTGAGATTTCCCCATATATTCTGCAATTTTAATAAGTCATACCACAAAAATTTCATAAAAGGTGTTAAGAAAAAAGACGCGATTAGATTTTGTATCAGTGTTAATGAAATAATAAGAACTGGTATATTTGTTAATTTTTTAGTCAATAGCTTGCAAAAGTTGTCAACTAATTTATTTATAAAGTACATTTCTTTTAAAAATATTTAATCAAATATATTATTGAAATTAATTTAAACAGTTGCTTTTATAAAACTGATTAGAATATTTTAATTACGTTTATTTTATTTCAAATTTTATCTAAATTTATGTAGATTAAATTTTGAGGTTAAAACTTTATAATAGTATTAGATTTGAAGGTTCTTGAGCGATATTATTTAATAAAATTTTACTAAAAATGAATTTTCCACCAAACCTTCGACAATCTGTTGCTAGTCTTTACGAAAAATTGCCAAAGTTAACAAATTATGGTGCTGTATTTTGTAAGATTTCATTTTATATGCCTTATCCCCGAAGGTTACTGTAATTTTTGATAAATAAAATTGTTTTGTCGGAGTTTACTATTTCAAGAAATAATTAAAGTCGTATACATTGTTGCATTCCTTTGAAATCTTGTTATACGGGATGTTCGGATTCAGTAATAAATAATCCAATAAATATTATTTAATTACGATTTGAAGAACCAGGATATAAGAACATAACAAAGAATATGAAACAGCTATCTGGACTATAGGGCTTTGCACTTTATACTATTTTTTGCGTCTCTTTTAATAAAAAATATTCATATTTAAAAAAATATATGCCATATAAATTTCATAAATATTTATGTTGGTAATACTATCAAATTATTATTTTATCAATGCCAATTATCAAGTATTTTGTCGCGAACATTTAAAACTTTCTGAAATTATATGTTGCGGAAAACTGCAACCAAATATACATAACCGTATTACCAACCTTTAAAAAATACTATACTGAAGACGATATCGAAATATTTAGGGATATAGACATGCAGATTGATCTTTAAAAGTAAATAGGAGTAGTCGGTTCTGTGCTTTAATATGGAACCAAAATAGAGAAAAACTTTCTAAATTTAAATTTGTAATAGGAATCAAAAGCATATGGGACTTGTGAAATCACCCTGGCGTTATTATATATTTTGATGAATATATGCAGGGACAGGAATATTGGGAAAAATTATTTATTCACAGTTAAAGATATCTACAGTGTCACCATTAAAGTCCGCACCATATGGAACTTTTTTTTATTAATGAGGTTAGTTAAAATTAAATTTCGGCAATCGTTTTTGCTTCAAATTAGACTAAAAATTATATAATCAAATGCCACCATCTGTCATTCGGTATCTGTCAAAAATTACATTCTAATCAAAAAATGCTGAAAAATGGCATTGTTTTACCGAATTTCAAAAAATTTTATTAGAAAAAGTTGTTTCTAGTACAATTCTTGGCCTAAATACAAAGTTTCAGTTTTCTAGCTCAAAGTTGATTTTTTGCCATTTTTTCTAATTAACTTTTTTTTTATTTAATGTAAGTTCGCTTAATGGATATTAAACTATTTGCTTATACCATACTCAATATTTTATTTAGTTTGTATGAGCTTTTTTTTACTAGAATGCCATTTTTTTTCGAAATTTAAAATTAGAGGCAAAAAAATTTGACACAGGTGGTGCAAAGTTATCCTAATTTAAAAATTTTAACAGATAGACGTCAGATATTCCATTTTTTTGATAGTACATACACCTAAGAAGTTTAAAAAACTTATAATAATATTCCCAGATATCAGATTAGTTCAAAATTTAGACACATTTTCTTTTTATCCACAATAAAATATCAAGGCAATTTTGAATTTTATAAGTAGGCTATGGAAAAAAACGAATTAGAGTGCCGAATAAATAAAAGAAATGTCATAAATGTGAATATTTTCGCAAGTTATAGTTTTCAGTGTTATCACCAATGTCGTCCATTCAAGAAAAAATAGAAATTGTCTTAATTTGTGGAGAGAATATGCCTCACCGGCAAGTATCTGCCATTTTTAATGAGAGGCATCCAGAAAAAAATTTGCAGCATAGCACTGTTTCAAGAATAATGTCAAAATTTAGAGAAACTGGATCTGTTCGAAATAATTTTAAGAAACCTCACGCGGCAAGTAAATACGATGAAGCAGCACAACTTGATGTTTGTTTAACTGTTATTGACCACGGTCAAACTAGTGTAACCAAGATAAGTGATGCAACAGGGTGCAAGAGGGAAAGCGTTAGAAAAATTCTTCAGAAAAATCGATTTCGGGCATATAAACCCAAGTTTATAAACACATTAAAAGAACGCGATTTTGATATCCGACTTGATTTTTCGTTTTGGTATCAGGGACAATATGAGGAGAATATTCTTTTTCCATACAAGATATTATGGACAGATGAAGCCACTTTCTCTTCGAATGGTACCGTGAGCTCACAAAATTGCCGATGGTGGTCCCAAGAAAATCCTAACTTCACAATTGAATGTCGCGACCAGTATCATTTTAAAACCAATGTTTGGTGTGGAATTTTGAAAGATGAGCTTATTGGACCATACTTCTTTAGAGCAAACTTAACTGGTGAAAGGTACCTGAATTTTCTTGATAACGAGATTACCGAAGTTTTGGATAACATGCCCTTACACCATAGACATAACTTATGGTATCAGCTTGATGGTGCACCCATACATCAAACTGTAGCAGTGAAAGAACGCATAAACCAATTATTTCAAAACAGAGTTATAGGGCGTGATAGAGAATGTCACTGGCCACAGGTCGCCTGACATAACCCCACTAGACTTTTTTCTGTGGGGTTATCTTAAGCAGAAAGTTTATAAGAATCGACCGTTTAGAAATATCGAGCATTTGGAACAAACGATAGGACAGTGTTGTGCCGATATAAGACCAAGCTTTTTACAAAATGCTGTCAAAGACGTTTATAGACGGACGGGTGTTTGTATAGAGCGAGAAGGACGTCACACTGAAATGTGAAATTTATATTGCTTTTGTGTTACCTATTTAAAATGATTAAAGTTCCTTTTTGTTCCTTTTAATAATAATGATAGTTTTAAGTATAAAATAAAATTTTTATCAAATATTTAGATGTATTTGTCATTTGAAAAACGAAACATCTGACGTCTATCTGTTAAAATTTTTAAATTAGGATAACTTTGCACCACCTGTGTCAAATTTTTTTGCCTCTAATTTTAAATTTCGAAAAAAAATGGCATTCTAGTAAAAAAAAGCTCATACAAACTAAATAAAATATTGAGTATGGTATAAGCAAATAGTTTAATATCCATTAAGCGAACTTACATTAAATAAAAAAAAAGTTAATTAGAAAAAATGGCAAAAAAATCAACTTTGAGCTAGAAAACTGAAACTTTGTATTTTGGCCAAGAATTGTACTAGAAACAACTTTTTCTAATAAAATTTTTTGAAATTCGGTAAAACAATGCCATTTTTCAGCATTTTTTGATTAGAATGTAATTTTTGACAGATACCGAATGACAGATGGTGACATTTGATTATATAATTTTTAGTCTAATTTGAAGCAAAAACGATTGCCGAAATTTAATTTTAACTAACCTCATTAATAAAAAAAAGTTCCATATGGTGCGGACTTTAATGGTGACACTGTATTAGCAAATCAAAAACTAAGCTTGTTTTGATCGTCAGTTAATTAAAATATGTCTGCAACCCCTTCATTTTAATTTGAAAGGAGAACACACTTTTTAAAGGATGTGTTGCAAAAACCATTGCTTTAACCCATCTAAATATTGCTCAACTCTCACCGCTGGTCAGCATACACACAATCTTATGCAGAAGGGTTACACATGATACAATAAATACAAGGCTTAGCGACGTCATTATGTACACGCTTCTGCGGATCCCACGTGATTTCAATGAATGTTTCCAAAGTTTATCACTCAACTAGTTGTAAAATTATTTAAAAAAATATCCTCATATTCATAATACGAGGTGCTCTGTGTTCGGTTGTGTTTCTCCTTTCCTAGAGATAAAAAAACACGATATGATGGATATATTTATGAACTTTCAACCTTTAAACTGGCTCAAAACTAAACACTTAAAAACTGCTCTCGTTTATTTATCATACATTTATTTGGCTGACTATAGGTAGTATTTTAGTTTTAATCTATGTTATATCTTTATGAAATAAATATACTTAAATACCATGATATTATTCTTTCATTTCGAGTACTATCAACTGCATAAAACATTTTAATACGTTTAAAAGGGAATTAAAAACTCTAATAACAACGGGAATCTCCATAAGTAATTTAAAAATAAATCACACCATAACGTCATTGCGCAACAAAATTGAAACGTCAAATATTATACCTTGTGTTTATTATATCATAAGGACTCCCTCTGAAATTTGCCAAAAAAGCTAGGACCCTTCGATTTTTATAAAAATCTTGGGTTTATTGAAAAGGTTAGCTCAAAGACATGGTGTTAATTTTAAAACTTATCACAATTATTATCTTGTTTCCACTTAATTTTCCACCCAATTTTATTGTGAAGGAGGATGCTTTTAAAGAATATTTATAGCCTTCGTGGATTAAAGGTAGCTTATCACAATAAAACTGAGGTATGTGTATCTGATTTTTAATATTATTTACTGGAAGCGACATATTAAGGCCGAGAAGTATAACACCCTGTATAATAAGGTGCATCGTATTGTTATAAATAATCGAATGAAATATAGCCAATATTAAAAAAATTAAATTTTGCTTCTTCTTTGAAGAACAGTGATTATTTACTATGATTTGTTCATTCTATGTGAGGTAGTCTTTTCGATAAACCCAAAATTGTTATAAAATTCGACGGGTTCTATTTTTGACAAGCTCTTCTGTATGTTGAATATATCACCTCCAATAATTAAAAGATACGTTTTCCAATAAACCAATTCACTTTTAGTGAAATACTTTTAATAGGAAAGCTAGCCTATAATTTAGTCCTTGTCAACACCTATAGTATGCAGAATAAGCTGTTTTAAGCCCTGGTTTTTATTACATTTCGTTACGAAATATTTCGGTGGATTGGAACGGAAAATTTCGTCGTTGGTCATTTGGTCACATGTGTGCTTTTGACTGCAGTACAAGTGCGTGGTTAAAAATGGACGATATTAGTAGAATTATTTGTACAGAGTGATCACTTATTATGTCCTCCCATTTTATCCTTTTTATTTTGCGTGCTTGAGGAAAATTCAAACGATTGGTATACAAAGTTTTTAAAGTAGTGTTTGCAATGGGAACAAATATCATTTAGGTCTGTTGATTTACAAACATACCTGTTTTATTTGATTAAAATTCTATAGCTATTTTTTCCGAAATATTCTCCTTCAAAAGTTTTTAATTTTTTTGCATATATGGGTGGATTTTCTTTTACCCTCATATCTACTTTTACTTTCTATCAACAATTCATCTTCTAAGGCACTAAACTCTAGTTTATGGTATTTTACACTCATAGTTAATAAAATAAGAGTTCACTAAAATATTAATCTGCAGCCGAAAAACTCCGTTCAAATCCAAAAGGTTGGATAACGACGAAATTTCGCCAACGAAAAGTTGTTCCGCATGACGTGTGTCATTATTAAGTGACACGGCTTATCGATTCCTTGTTTCCATAGCAATAACGATTTTCCACAATAATAATCTGCCGCCGAAAAACTCCGTTCAAATCCAAAAGGTTGGATACCGACGAAATTTCGTCAACGAAAAGTTATTCCGCTTGACGTTTGTCATTATTAAGTGACACGGATTATCGGTTCTTTATTTTCGGATATATCACAAGAGATACTAGGCTCTAGCCTATGGTCTCGTATTTAAAGAGGCCTCTAAAAGAACCAAAAAATAAAAGAGTTTAAAATAAAAAATACGATTTTAAATTGACAAATTAAATTGGCAACAGGGCAAGAAAATCTACGACATAATAAAGAATCGGCGTAACTAAACGCGCTCATTATTTTTACCGACTTTATTATTATTAATAAATCGGAATATACAATGCGCCTATTTTTAGTTATAGGGGGCCCTAGGCCCGTTACGCAATTCGGGGTCCCTTATCACTTCAAAAAACGTTTTTTCCTTTATAAGTTCTGCAAAAGTAATTTATTATGATTTACTAATATCATACGATCACAAGTTAGTGTCGTCTTATACATATATCCTGTACATAACTCTGTAGGTTATTTCGTAAATTACTAGATTGCATATTATAAAATAGGTGTCTAACCAAAACCGACCCTACTTGTAAATCAACAGATCTAAATGATATTTGTTCCCATTACAAATACTACTTTAAAAACCTTGTATACCAATCGTTTTAATTTTTCTCAAGTACGTAAAATAGAAGGTTAAGATAGGGGGACTTAATACGTGATCACCCTGTACAAATGAATCTACTAATATCGTCCAGTTTTAACCAGTCACTTGTACTGCAGTACAAACGACACATGTGACCAAATGACCAACGACGAACTTTTCCGTTCCAATCCACCGAAATATTTCGTAAGGAAATGTAATAAAAACCAGGGCTGGTTGCATACCGCATTTTTAAGTGGTCGGATTCATAATAAATTCCAGCAACTGACGATTTTCTGTGGTAGTAAACTACATATAAAAACAATTTGAAAAAATTGAATAAGGTATTGTACACGTAACTGAGTGTACAAAAGTGATAGCTAGATAAAACTAAAACAAATACATACTAGTACGTTCTAGGAACTAATTTTAACAATGTTATATGTTTTTGTACTTTCAAGGCAAGAATTTTGTACATATATTTGCCGATAAATTGCGTAATGATATCTACTATTGATGTAATATAGATATTTATGTCTTAACTGTCCCTTTATCGCTTAATTATGGTCGTTTGAAATCTGTACATACAAAGTCGGACTAAGTAGGAACATATTTAATTTAACTTTAAGTGCGTTTTTAAGGTTATTTATTTATACAGGGCTCGTGTCTTTTTTTTCTATATACACTATGCCAGTTAATTACCGAATATTCAAAAATTCACGTACTAATTAATAAGCTGTTGTTTCGTTAATAATTAACCAATTTTAATAGTTTTTGTTTTAACTGATAGAAAATAGGTTCTAGAGTTTAGGGTAACGCAGTTCACGTCCGGATATGTCCAATTGTACGGGGTATTTCATAAAATCTAGATACATGTAAATTTCCTAAAATTTAACTTCTACATATCTTACATAAAAATCAAAATTTAAATATTTTTTTAAAATTAAACCAATTAGAGATATATCTGGACTAGACACTGTCCCATAAGAATCGACATGCCGCTCGAGGTAACAAAAAAATTGTCTTCTAAACATGTTATATTGTCGAAGAAACGTTCTGTTCATCACTTTCAGCTTTTGGTAAATTAAATATAAAAATCATTTCAACAAATAAAGTCTATAATACAGAGTACTACGCAATTATCTACTCACTTACTTAACAAAATAAAAACTAGGACTTATGTATCTAATGATTATGTATGTGTATACAGGGTGTTCGCTAATTAATGGTACATGGAAAAACCACTCTCTTACGTAAAAATATTAGCATTTAATTATTCTTACCTATATCCGAAAGTTGATATTGAGTGAGATATAGGGTGTTAAAGTTAATAGTTCATTTTCTTTTTTCTCTAATAACTTTTTTTTACAAAATTTGGCAATTGTGTTTTTTTTTTTTTGGACGAGAAATTGATTTATTTGTGAAATTTTAATGTACAATGTACTGGGTGCTGTCTGCGGCATTTTTTTCTCACGTGTATTAGGTCATAACTTTTTTTGTGTATCAGTATATTTAATTTTTAATAAAAATAATACTTTCCTCATATTTATAATTAAAAAAAATATACTAAGTTTAGGTCGCCCAGAGTTACCGTTTCGGAGATATTTGCATTTAAATTGTTTAGTGCGTTAGCTCAGGCCAGCAAATAATTTGTTGTTACTTCTTACCAATTAACTTTTACATCATAATTAATGTTCTAGTAATGGTAATTACTAGTACAACAATTTGATTGTTCTTTAACTTCAATTAAAATAACTTTGACCATAGAAAATATCGAGTTGAAAGAAACCAACAGCAATTAAAACACAAACTTGCGATTAACTCAAAAATGAAACATTATCTGACAAAGCTATCTTACAATAATCAACAAACATATAACATTTTCATAGCAACTGCATCTCTAAATTCCATTTGTTTTCTCATAGGTTACCTACTTTAAGAAAAATTTTGTTTGCAAATTAATAATAATTGGACAGGGTGCACTAAACAATTCAAATGCAGATATCTCCGAAACGCTAACTCTGGGCGACCTGAAGTTAGTATACATTCTTTACGTAATAAATATGAGAAAAGTATTATTTTCATTAAAAACTTAAATACACTGAGACACAAAAAAATTATGACCTAATAAATGTGCAAACAAAGCCGCAGACAGCATTCAGCACCTTGTATATTAAAATTTCATAAAAAAAATCAATTTTTCGTCTTAAAAAACCATAATTACCAAATTTTGTAAAAAAACGTTAGTTCCTCGCAAAGTTATTAGAGAAAAACAAAAATAAAGTTTTAACTTGAACACTCTGTATCTTAGTTAATATCAACTTTCGGATATTGGTAAGTATAATTAAATGCTAATATTGCTACGTAAGGAGTGTGTGGTTTTTCCATGTACCATTAATTAGCGGACACCCTGTATAAGTTATGTCAAATTTAAATTTTAGGAAATTTACATGCATCTAGATTTTATGCACTACCCTGTACAATTAGACATATCAGGTCGTAAACTACTCTTGCCCTAAAAACTAAAATCTGTATTCTATTGGGTTGAAACAAAAATTCTTAAAATTGGTTCATTATAAACGAAATAACAGCTTTATAGTTAGGACGTGAATTTTTGAATATTCGATAATTAATTAGCCTAGTGTATTAATAAGCTATGTACGAGTAAAATACAAAAACTTTGATTAACCAATTAAAAAAATTGTACCTTTTCTCCGTCTTACTTATTTTCATATATTAAGTACAAAAACTCTGTAGGAAAGTCTAAAACCTATTATTATCGTTAAAGGAATTTTATACAGCGTTGGCATAAAAAATAACAATTAGCATAAAGTTTACGTGACTAACGCATTATTTTGTATGAAAGAATGGGTCAAAATAGTTTAAACTATTTTATAATATTCATTTTTTATATTACATACAGTTGGAGTTAAAAGCCATATTTTTAATCAATTAATACAATGTTTATATTTTAAACAATAAATCGTATTTGAAGCGATATGATTAAATTAAATTTAAAATACTTATAACTACCATTGTAATATTAAATTTTTGACTCCATTACCTGCTGACATGGTTTTGTATTATTTTATCTACGTAATCTCGATTTGATTTATAATGGTACAAGTGATAACGCACGGTGGTTCTTTCCCCGGTTCAACTGTAGCAACATGCCCTTACTTTAAAAGCTGTAGACATTAATTGAAAATACTATTACAGAAATGCATAACTGTCTGTACGAGACATGGTAATATACTATTTTACGCAGAAAATATACTTTTTTATATTTATTTGTAATTTACTCTGTAATTGTAAAGTACAATTAGGGAAATATGACATTTATATCATTCTTTAAATATCAATGCGTTGTCTAATAAACCTACCACAATTTAAAAAAATTTAAAAAAAATTCTTTAATTAGTTTAGAGTGGTGTTTGGGAAAGGTCAAAAAACTGTCTAAAAAATTATCCCTATAAAATAACATTACAATACTTTTACTTAAAAGGTCAAAAAATCAAAAAAAAGTACAAACGTCAGTAGCGTGCCAAGTAAAGTGAAAAATTCTAAAAATATATGAAACGAAATTAAATTTTAATACAAAGTTCCATATTTGATGTAATTTTTTTGTCTGACCACCTTTTCACAACAATTGTTTTAGCTATATGCAAATATAAAAGAAGTGATTTTTTAAAATTCTTATTAAAGAAAAATCACGTAGCACGATGGCAATTGTAAAATATTACATATCTCGCTAATATGAATTTATAAAAATTATTCAATGAAAATTATTTGCTATTTGCCACTAACTTTTCTGCTGACCTACAATATCAGAAAATATACAATAACTCGACGCCTTAAAATACATAATACTTAAATCATCATTCACTTAAGGCTGGGCTTTACCGAACAGTATATCGTAATTTGTAGAACAAAAATCAAAATTTCAATTTATTCGTGTGGTTGACTTTGAGGCGCATTTTACCTTGTTGTTTTTTTTAGTCATAAATTGAATCTGAACTTAATTTTTTATTTTAACATTTTGTTAAATTATATCCTTAAATTTCTGTGGTTTCTTTTCCTTGAACTTTGTAAGAACTATGCCGGTCAAGACTCTTCCACAAATAGCTTCCTTGTTTTAAAGTTTAAGGTGGATACAGAACAGAGGATATAGGATACTTTATAAAGTATTCAGTAAACTTCCTTGTTTAGGAAAATGCCCGCATGAATCCATGCTGGTGAAAGTTTCATTGTTGGAAACGAGTAATTTTCCGAACCTTGTACAAATAAATAAATGTTAAGGATGATAATAATAATTATCGATATAACAACTTGGATATAACGAATTGTTGTATAATAAGTGTTGTTGTAGGATGAGTGTTAAAATATATTTTCTTCTCTCTTATTTCATATGCTACAACAGACTTGCAAACAAAAAATTATTATGGCTCATCACCTGTCACAGGATGATTCAGATAAAGACCTAGGTATGTAGATCAAATAAGACAAGACCACGTGTCAGCAGCTAATGAAAGTGATTAACAATATCAAAGCCTTAGATATAAAAAACAGTTTTTTATTCTACAAGTCAAAAATTACATTTTAAAATGGTAGTTGCTGCAATATACGTATTATTAAACTTATTTAATTATATCAATTCAAATATTATTAGAATATAATAATATTTCTTCACAAAGGCAACTAACTGCTTTGGAAGGAATCCTAAAAAGGGGGTAGAAAACATGCCAAGAAAATGTTTCGTTATCATTTTCAAAATATTTTCGTTGAGGCTCTTAGAGATGAAATATTTCTCCTTATTATTCCAGAGAAAAATGTGGTATGTTTTATCCTTTTTTTAGTAAAAGGTAAGACAAAGATATAAAAAATAACAGGATATTACTGCAAAGCTATGACAAACGTTGATTCTTTCACCTGACTAACTTATGTAACTATAATCATACCAAATTTCAGCTCGCCATGTACAAAAGTGGCCAAGAAAGACGACTACGTGAACAAATCGAATAAGGGCTGTCATGTTGTTGTGACAATATAAGTGAAAATTTCAAATCCTAGTTGTGTACTTATTTTTTTCAATGTTTCAGTGTTCATGTTTTAAAATAATAAATTCGCCTTCCCGGAAAAAGCATTTCCCAGAAAAATAAAATAGAAAGAGTCTTTGTAATTCGTTAAAGTAAATTTTTTTTTTTTTTTTTTTTTTTTTTTTTTTTTTTTTTTTATGATCAAACACAAGCACTATAGGAAAAATCCTTTAGGGCACTCTGGGAGTGGTGCGTGTGCGCAGAAAGCGATTCACGTTGGATTTGAATCGTTGGAGGTTATATTCGTTGGGAAAAACGACCTCGGGAAGGTCGTTCCACAAGGATGATGTCCTCCAGATGAAAGAATTTTTAAATAATGAAGTTCGAGGAGTACTAAGCTTAACCACATACGGATGGGCGGCAGTGGTTCGTCGTGTATTTCTGCTATTCGTCGCTCTGGGCGGAATTAAGAGGGCAAGGTCAGCCGAGCACCTTCCATGAAAATATCTGTAAAAGAGAGTCAAATCCCCAACCTGTCTTCGATGTTCTAGGCTGTCGAGGTTCTTCGTCAGCTCGTGGTCTCCGATCAGACGAATAGCCCTCCTTTCGATGGAATCCAGTAGCCGAAGAGTATGTTTGGGTGCAGAGCTCCAGACATGAGAGCAGTATTCTAGTGATGGTCGAATCTGGGCTTTGTATAGTGTCAAAAGTTGTTGAGGTGTATACAACTTTCTGGTTCGGAAGAGTACGCCAAGCTTCTGAGAAGCTATCTTGGCGATTGCCACAACGTGGTTATGCCAAGACATATTTCCTCCCAGATTGACACCCAGCAAATTAATAGATGAAGCCAGTGGGATTGCGTGTCCGGCCATGACTATTTCCGGTCCTGTAATGTTAACCTTTTTAGAGAAAACTGCTGCCTGGGTTTTTTTAGCGTTAAATTCGACTTGGTTACATACATTACAATATTTTAGTAGTCGGCGAATTTAAAAGTTCTAAAATTCGGAGCCCCTGGTTTTGATTTTATTTAGGAAATACCAGCAAACAAAGAGAAATATCCGTGATATCTCAAGAATTTAATTAAAAATTTTATATTTTTTGATAGATTCTTCTGGTTGCATAACCATGCAAATTAATCTTTTCATTTGACAGTTCTGGGTATATTTGTAGCTGTGATTCGGGGAGTTTGTTAGGTTTGTTTCGTGTAGCGACTGTGAGTAAAGAGCAATTTGTTACCGCGCGTATCATCGACATAAAACAAACATGACCTTGGCATTTTTATTTGCTTTTTACACGCCAATACCCCTGATATTACAAAAATAAACACAACAAGAACGAGATGGAAGTTCTATCTGTAGAATCCTCACCTCTTTTTATTTTCTATCTGTTCCTGTTTTCATTGTCCGAGTTGGTTTATTAGAATTATAAAAAAGTTTAAACTAATATATTTGCTCGATCGAAATCTGGCCTATCAAAAAATAATCGAATATTATAAACTTGCTGCGTCTGCAGTAAGCCTGAAATTATAGTTTTTAGAGCATTTGCCAAAAATGAATATATTTATTTTATACTAAGTTTTAGGTAAAATATTAGGTTTTAGTTAATTTTAAAGTTGTAATTATTTTTTATAATGTAAGGAAAAGACTGGATCTTAAAACTAATGTAATATATACTTAGCTAGATGTTTTACCCTAGAACTAACCGTGTTTGTTTTTATGAGAAAAATCACAAATTTTGCTGCATTTGTTAGAAATTTGAATCTTTATGTACATTTAATGACAAATATGCAAAATCTGTATTATTATTTACTTAACGGGATTGTAATACGTTGTTGCGGAATCAAAGAGAAGAAAAATGCATTTAATTATTTTACTGGGAAGTATTATAATTGTATGCATTTACTAAATCATGTTATATAGAAGATAATTTCAGAATAATGGCTTCTTTTACATAATAGTTTGTCTTGTTTATTCAGATAAAATGTGTAGTACAATTTCTAACACTTTTATTTTTGGGAAATATATTAAAATATGATACACACCTTCCTATTGGTAACACAATATATAAAAATATGATTACCCGTTTGACGTCTGAATAGTTAAATTTGTGATTTTAAACGTAACTTATTCTATAACAAAAATTGTAGCGAAATACAATCATGACTTAGCAAAAATCGTGACATATTTGTACATTAGGTAAATTGTAGCAACAAAGATTTTGACCAAAGTGTAGGTTAATAAAAAACTCAAAGCAATAACTTTAATTAATAAACGTTTCTGTTAAATTGTGTGTTTTTAAGTTAACATCTACTTAGTGGTTTCCTTTCAATCAACTACTCCTACTAGTAGGGATGAAATACTGAATTTTAATAGCTTATATCTTTGTAGAAAAAATGTTTTTATAAAAAAATTAAGTTGCTTAAATGAATAGTTGTTAAAAATTGATTTTCCAAGAATATAAGCTACTCAAAACATTTCTTGCTATCCAGTAAAAGTGTAGGATATGTTATTACGCTGTGAATTATCGAAAAAACGTGGAGATTTAAGATTATGGATAAGCAATATGAATATTACTTCGAAATAAAGTAAATGTCATTTGAAGAAGAAAAACGAATCTATGTTTCCTCCATGTCAAATAGGCCTAAAGCCATACATGTCAGCTCAAGGCACGATAACCCATGTAAATTTGTGGGATTTTAAAACTAATAGATTACCCAAGCTTAAATAATAATTTAAATAAATATATCAATTATATTTTCTTGCTTCTCCACAATCTTTAGTTATTTTAGGATATTTTATTTAGGCATAATGGTCTTCCTCATTTTGATAGAAGTTGGTCATAAAATTTCAAACTGGACAGCATCTCTCGACTTGGACTTTTAAAAAAACTTTCAGGTAAGAAAGTTGTCACACTGTAAAAAACTATAGTTATGAAATATAACCAGATCGCACAAGTTTTTTTTCGGCAAATATAGCATATCGATGAAGAGTTCATTTAGTTTTACAAAAGTGACCTTGGGAAATAATAAAAATGGGTTATGAGCATAAGCAGGCTTCCATTTGCAAAATTACAACACGACTCTATAGTTTGAAACATGTCTGAGGCATGATGGAGAACAATTTGAATAATATTTAAGTTCCATAAACGTTTGTTTCTGTATTATAAATTTCTGAGAAGCTTGTTAAAACGGGAATTCATTATCAAAAAAATAAATAAGGTGACCCAAAAAAATTCCGCATATCAGAAACGAGGAGGCCTAGAAAAATTCTAGTTAGGGCATCTTTTGATTCACAAAAAAGTAGCATAGTGCTGCCAAAACCGCTAATAACGGAGATACCCCGAAATCGAAAAATGGACACCCTGTACATATCATCTTCCTCTACTATATCATCATTTGATTGGTGGTTATCGTCTGCCGAAAAGCTCATGGCCATTTTCTTTTTTCAAGTTTTCTGTTTCATTTTACACCGTTTATATTATTCCTTTTACATTACTTCTTGACATATTTCTTACTTGAGAGTTAAAGGCAAGTCAAATATTTCTAATAAAAAAATTTAATCCTGTAATTACCAGTAAGTGTTTTCAGTGTCCTAAAATAAGTCAGTGTTTTATGTAATAAATTCATCTACAGAATATCATGAAAAGTCTTTTTTTATCATGTTTCTAAAGTTGTTTATAAATTGTTTGCCAAATAGTTTTACATAAGCTAATGCTATTTAAAGTTTACTTTAATGTCATAGAATGGATTAAATTTCAAATATAACTTTAAAGTTAGAAGGTTTGTAAATAATTTATATAATAATAAAATAATATTTAAAATTACAAAATTTGCATCCATTCTATGAGAATATTTAACATTATAAGATTTAAAGCTGCGTATTTTGTTGACTTAATAAAGAGTATTTATTTTCGGTATAATATACGTTTTGTGTGTTTGTTTTTTTTTATATATATTTTGTTATATTGTTATAAGCTGTTATATGAGTGCCGTTTTGTGAACTGATATATTTGCTTTTTCAATAAAAATAATTAAATATGAATATATTGGCTTTGATTTTTAATACAATTAAAGGTTTCTAACACGAGAACATGAAAGAATGGACCACGCATACATGAAGGCTAATACATACCATACAGGGTATTCCTTGTTACCGTACTAACATTGCATAGTGTGATTTTTGATCATTTTATGAAGAAGAAGATCTTATAAATATGACGAAATACATATATTTTTTTTCAATTTGACAGTAAATTAAACTATTTAAAACAAAAAAAAAGTTTAAGTTAAAGGTAATAAAACCAGATTACAATTTAAACTTGCTCACAACTTTGTAGCAAAACAGCACAAATTCTAGTCTCGGACCAATTTAATTCTAACGAATTGTTTCCATTTCTTTTACAGTAACTTTGCTTCTCTGTATCCGCTTTATTTAATTCTGTAGACACGTACACCTAATAATTACTGTTTGCGTTCCTGCTTTAAACATTAAACAGGAGAGGGTATTTCATTTGAAGTAGATGGAAAATAGTTTTAAATACCCAAAATATTCGGTTAGTTTTATTGGGGGCAATGTCGATAATTAAAGTAAAATTTTTTTAAGTTGCAACAAATTATTAATTTACTAACCAAATAACTTTGGATGTTCTGCCATTTCTGCCAGTGCAATTAATGGCACCATCAAAGTTTTCTTGGTGTTTCCATAATGTTCGTTTCTCAAGCACGATTAGTTTTAGACGTACCACAAAGTACGCAATGAAACCAGCTGATTTCGCTCAAAAGTCAAAATTGACTCCATCTTCCGGTCTAACCGGAAATGACAGAATTCCTGAATCATGTTTTTAATAGTTTATAAACAAGCAAATTTTTCTATCGAGGCCTTTGCCACGTTTTACCATATCAAACAAACCTCCGTCTGTTTAGAAAGTAAATCAGTGGTAAATTTAAAACAGAAGTTTAAAGCTCTGGTTTTGCGCAACCCTACAATTTAAAACTCGTTCAACTTTAATGTAAAAAGCGACCCGTTGGCGAAAGTTATAAATTCAGCAAAGGGAATGTTGCCAGGAATAATTTCTGTTACTTCGTCTTGGTTGTGTTTAAGGCGATGTTTTAAATCATATGATAAGGAGAGCCTTGGCAACCATTATAATTTCCCAATCAAGAACAAACATTTTTACAAGCAAGCTCAAGAGTTTTGAATACATAATTAAGTTACTTATAAGAAACACTTTAAATTTTTTTTTAATGATCGAACACAAGCACTATAAGAAAAATCCTTTAGGGCACTCTCGGAGTGGTGCCTGTGCGAATACAGCGATTCACGTTGGTTTTGAATCGTTGGAGGTTATATTCGTTGGGAAAAACGACCTAGGGAAGGTCGTTCTATAAGGATGAAGTCCTCCAGATGAAAGAATTCGACAGAAAATCGATTTTTAAGCACGGAAAGTACCTTTTTCCGAATTAGATCGAAAAATCATCACGAGAGTCAGATACAGACATTTAAAATTTGTGAAAAAATTAACTGGTGAAAAAAAAAATTTTAAATGGAAATTTTCGGAAAAATTTAATATGTTCTTATAAACTAGGAAGAAGGTGTTTTAACTGTTAGACTTGCTTTATAATATTAAATATAAGATCCGTGCGGCTATATAATTCACAGATGATTCCCCTCAACATATCGGTAAATCCCAGAAATATACAGGTGAGCCAATATTCAGCCGCCTCAAAAATTACATGGGATTTCAACTCAACGATGCATCACTAGGTATATACAACGTGTCCAAGATAAGGAGGACCAGTACAGGGATCTCGGAAACCGTAAGAGATACGAAGTCGGTTAAATGGAGATAAAGTTGCGCATTTACGTGCCTAATAATATGCCGTTTAGAAAGTTTTAAAATTTCGAGTAGTTCCGGAGATATCCGGAAAAAAACGAAATTCTGAAAAATCGTTTTATTGTTTTCCTGGGTTTGTGGGATTTGTTTGAGATCGAATTCTAAAGTAAATTGCACTTTTACATTGCCACTTTTCCGCTCTATCTAACAGCTAATTGTTTTGTAATCCGACGAGTCGTCTTCGAAGGGCCATTATCAACTTTCTTTTTTTAAATACGGTCCTGTTTTTGTGATATTGGAATTTGATAGCTTTTTTTCTTCCGAATGCAACGATGTATGACACATTGTGGTTTAATGACGTTTCGAGGGTTTTTTGAACAACATCAGGAAATTTTGGGATACGGTCCCGTATTTTTCCTAATTTTATAAATAATATCTCATAAGTAAGCTCTAAATTTTTAATTATGTTGGACTAGTTCAATAAATAACAAATAATTTAATAATAAACCACAAATAAGTAATATTTTTAAATTTTGTCTGTTTTTCCGATTTTGCTTGCTTTTTTTTCATACCGTTAAATCTCTAGCCAGGTAATGTAGTAAGTAGTAATTTCCACATTATAATGTATGAAAATAACATATTACAGGATGAAGTAGGTTCTCGATTTGCTCGTCGCTATACCCACTTTTATTATTAATCTAACATCCAGTTCTTATTATTTTGAATTAAAATTATTAATGAAATATAAATGTCATTTTGACTTTTCCATTGAAAAATTAGACAGAGATTTTAAATAACCGCAGGTAGTAAAATAACGTAGGTAATAATACACATCAAGATGGCAAATATAATTTTTTGAATATGGTCTCTAAACAATATATTATTTTAACAACAGAAAAATGCTATCAGATAAGGAATTTGATTTTGCTGCTACTCCACCAGAAATTCGAGAAGCAACAAAAATAGTAGAGAAGACCTTCTGCCAACTAAAAGCCGCCCGAGATATAACCAGGCATATAACTGTTTCAAAGAATGGTGTACGGGAAACAAATTTCAAAATCCTAGTTCTAAGTCGGCGCTACTAGCTTATTTCAGTGAAAATGCCAAAACAAAGGAGATATCAACGATTTGGTCACAATATTCAATGCTGAGGACCACTCTATCAATTAGCGAAAAAGTGGACATATCTAAACACGCAAGGCTATTATCATTTTTAAAAAAGTGTGTTCGTATATTATTTTGAGATATCGATTTTTAAAAAAATTACAAAAAAATAATTTACTTTCCACCTGGGAGGAAAGTAAAAGTAAAAAAACGTCAACTTTCCACCTCTCAAAGATAGATACATGCATGGTTGTAAATAAAGAATATTTTATAGAGCGTCCCGAAGATGATAATGAGAATTTATGACTTGTATTGAGAATTGGCGAAAAAGGAAAGAAAGGACAATTATTAACTTCCCCTTTAAATATTCGTTAGAGAAATTAGCGATGCAGTCAAGCGATTTTGGCCGCGCCTGAACGCGTCGCGCCAAAAATCCCGGTAATAAATTTTCATAAATTAATAAATCCTCGGAATCGTTAAAAGCCGATTTTCTATGCTCAGCGAGTCTGTCATTTTGATCCTGATTAATTTCTAATTTTGGGGGAGAAAGTTCTCCCCTTATCAGGGTTGGTTTACTGGAAAAAATGTCAAAGGAAAAAAGTGTCTGGCTGGATGTTACATTTTAACTTCGATTTCGGTTATAATTTATTTTCAGTGGTTTCGTTTATTGCATAAAATAAGGCCCGCTAAAAAAGTTTTCATGCTACAAAATTAAACAAAAAAAAATCAACGGACTTACTTAATCAGTAAAAAAAATATATATTCTTCAATGATTTTCAATACAATAAAATTGTACAAATAAAACATTCACACGACTTGGCAACTATCCGCCTTTACAAATATTGGCCAAGTATACCAGTCATCTGAGCCTGACTTAACACTACCAACCGTCAACCCCATCCGTGCACATACTGTATATGGTCAAATATTTTTTAAAGTATTTTTTAAAGTACCCAAGTACGATCCTGTTAGCAGTAAAATAACATAGATGAAAGTGTCCGCTTAAAAGTCTGGAACAGACTGGTTCTAATGCCACGATATGCCTAAAAAAGTGTTCACAGCTTAACGCACAATACAATTTTAAGCACATAACCCTGCATAGCGTATTTTCCTGCTGGCATAGGCATAAATCAGGTGCCACTGTCTTCCTGCAACATTTCAGCCGTCGACGTCGTTTCCCGTGGGACGACGTACACGATAGGTCAAGCGGGTTGCCGTTGATTGCCGTTTGTATGTCTGCCGACAAGGAAGGTATTTATTGTAATTAGTTGTCCTATTTAGTAGAGTAGGATAGATAGAGATGTACTATACAGGATATTATGGAAATGACGTATTATATTTAAATCGGCAATTCCTGAGATGAAAACAAATTGAAGAAAAATATCCAAAGATGGCGCTTTAATTTAATATGCCCTGTACATGACCTTATGTAAAACCAAAAATTACCATGTGATGCCCCTGTCAGGAAGGTAAACAAAGCAACATATGTCAACAGTGTTGTCATATCTTCAGGGTAAACTCTTTAGGAAGTCAATAACCGTTTGACAGATTGCAAGTTGTTTATTTTTCAGGTTACATTATTATAAACTTTTACGTTCAGTTCAGTTCAGTTCGCTAGGAAACAATCTCTGATTTATAAACTTGCACTGACTCGAACGAACCGCCGCGGAGTTTTTAAATGGTTAGGTAAGTTCTCATTTGTTCAATTCGAACGACACCCGTCAGATCTAGACAACTTAAAAGTTTATAAATGCCACTTATCCTTTAGAAAAAATTGCAATTTTATTTACCTTTATGGACTTATTTAAAACCAACTTAATTTATAAAAAAACACCAAGTACTCACATCACAAAATCACATAGTTTTCGCGTCACAACACATTAAAGTACCGTTCAATCTGAACGGACTGGGGTTGATACTTAAAAATACAGCGTTGCCACTTTCGATGTTTTATAAGGTTATATTCATAAAATGCAGAATTTCCTTCTGTAATACTTTTCTTTATAATGATAGTCTCGGAAATGGCAACCGCGCTGGTTAGACGAGACTATATATTTTAAAGGGATGGAAGGGTCTATCAACATCATTATTTCATCATTCTTCTGCAGTAAAGGATTAATAAATTTGATTAGCCCATTAGAAATTAGCGTTTTTATTATTTCTGAATTTCTATTGCGAAATAATTTGTATCCTATAGTGCTGTTGTTTTATATGGAAATGGAAAAAAAAACCTGAAGATGTCTGTGCCCTGGATTACTTGCTAGTGTACTGGCATCTGGATTCGCTTCTATTTGGATACTAGGTAAACTAAATATTATTTTTATAAGAATCTAAAGTTATATTATTTTCTACAACATTGGGCTTGAACGTCTGTTGATTACACAGCTTGGCAATGTAATATGATCATATATGAATGTGCCGAGGAGTAACCGGGTGGGTTTAGGGGTGAATTACCCCACTTTTTAAACGTTCAATTTAAAAAAAAATATGTAGCGCTTCTCTAGGACACTCCAGGAGTCACCCATTTAAATATGATACGTCATTTCCATAACACCCTGTAGGAATAGATCATTGTATAGGATGCTCTACTAACGTCGACGAGGCATCATAAACCTTATGTCGTTGGGAAAAAAAAATCATTGAGTAAATCGACGAAGAAAAATTAATGGAAATTATATTCCTTTGAAATATTAACACGTCATTAATGAACACCCTGTACGTGATCCGTTTCTTTGTCATATCATTGTATATTTCGTCAAGTATTTCATATCATTGTATATTTCGTTAAGTATTATTATTCTCTTCCGTCTTAGGAACTTCCGCGGGTACCAAATTAATATTTTAACTTTTAGTTTAATTAAAAATAGTAAAGAATTCTGCCCTTTTTCTTGTAAATCTCGTGCACACCGGAAATTATATCGAAACACTAAAGCGAACTTCTTCCAAGGTAAGGTTTAAAATATCCCCAAGTTAAAAATTAGCACGCAACCGACAGTTTCGCATGAGAAAGATGGGACCTTGTAACGATATAGTACATGCTAACGTCTTTTTAATTGACCTTGTTTGAATTTAAAATTGTGGCAAAGATTATGGATGTGATATCGTGACCGGATTAAAAAGCTTTTTAAAAAACTTTCTTTTTATTCACGTATTACAAATAAAAGATTTATAACAAAAGGGTTAAGTTTACAAGAACTCAGAATTATCTAAACTAAGTTGGCGCTGCTAGATGCAGGTATTTATATTATTAAAGTTAGAACGCAATATTGCACAATATGTTGTAACAGTGGAATCTTCCCATATGGGTCAGCAAGAAATAAGATATAAGTTTTTATGACAAAGCATAATTTGATACCTGCATCCTTTATAGATAAGCGACTTAGAATACCTTCCTTATATTATAGTAATATTTGGTATATAACAACTCCCCTTTATAAAAAAAAGTTAATGCTTCACAATGCAGTAACTTTTGAAAGCAGTGTAAAATAATAAAATAGAATACAATATAAGCAATTAGCAATAATTGATAAAAAGCATAATTCAATGTTTCCAATAAAGAAATGACAATATAATCGGATTAAACATAATTTTCAAAATTCATGCAAAATTTTTATTTAAATTTGTATTTTGGTTTTCAATGATTTCGAAGGATTCTCCTTCATCAATTGATTCACCAAGACGAATGCTTGGACGTCTTCGCGGTATCATTTTAGAAAATCTTTTCCCTAGTAATGAAATTCCGGGTTTTGGAGAAGGTGGATCTGGAGGATTTGAATGCTCGATACTGATTCCAATCATTCGCCTACGTCTTTGACATTTTCGAAAAATATAGACACTTATTACAAGTACTATTAAGGTTATAGAGACATAAGTGAACCAAGGTGTATATTTTTGTTCAAAAGGTTCATTAATTAGGTCGTCTATATCTTTAGAATATTGATCCAATTTATGCTTAGCAATTTCTAAATCTTCGAGATTTAAGTCATTAATTTTTAATGGTTTTAGGTTTAATTTTTCATGCGCGTTATCTGGCATGTCAATACAACAATTGAAAGGTATTTTAATTGTATTAGAATAATTATGATGCCATTCGGAGACTTTAGTCATTGAGGCTTGAATTTTCGTTGTTCCAATAAATGCCGAACAACTAGGTTGTAAAGTTAATATATTATTAGTATTGATTATTTCTGATATTGGATCAGCATTCTCACACTTAATTGTTATTGGAGTTTGATCAGTTACTATTAATAACCACATATTAGGTTTTAGAAGTTGTATCTTATAATCCTGAGTATAAATAGAAATAACTTCACAATTTTTTGGAAGGCTAGTAAATTGCGGTGTTTTTAAAAGTTTCGCTTCGCAAATAGCATTGGAATCGATTGGATATGAGTACAAATTTTTACAAAGCTTAATATTAATCATAACTTCTTTACAATGTTCAATATCAGATAATGTAATGAACTGATCTGAATCATCACCTTTCGCTATGTATCTTTGGATAGTTGGTAAAATATAGTGTAGTTTAGTTCGATTATCTTTGGTAGGAATGGGATATAATCTATAAACTGTATATAATTCCGGTTCAACCAGAGGAATGTCTAAAACGAATATTAATTTATCCATTGTTTGGAAGGCTGCCAATTCAATGATGTCTAAATAAGTAGCGACCTTTGCTTCTCTAGGAGATAGAGGTAAATTATTTTTTTGAAGGCTTTTAGCGATATTTTCTAATGAGGATACTAAATCTTTTGGTGTTATAATTGAAGTATGAATTATATTTAGTCTCGCGAAGGTAACAGCGTTTAGAATATCATTTAATTGTTGTTCTATAAAAGAGTAGGATTCCATTAATTGTTGACAGACATTTATAAGTTGTATTTTTCTTTTTACTAGTTCAACTTCATCTGAAATATCCCAAAGGCTTTGTTCTATCTGCTTCAAATCTTTGTTAAAAGTTTCCTCGTCTATTTGGAGTTTTCTAATGGTTTCATTAAAGTTTTTAATTACGGAGGTTGTTACCATTATTTGTTTTTTCATCAAAGCTTCGAGTTGATGTTCGTCTTTTTCAATTTTATTTATGCAATTATTATAATATTCTCCATCTGAAGCGTCTAGATTTCCGGTAATAAATTTCCAAATACTTCCTGCACCGTTGATTAAACCACGTTTTCTTCTAGGTTTTGTTGATACATCCAGTTCCAGTTCTTCAAATTTATTTTTTATATCTCGAGAAATTTGTCCAAGTAGGCTTATGTGTGTTTTTATATCAACATGTATACTTTGCATGTGGAAATGTTGATTAATATTTAACATGGTGGCAAGGCTGTGTAAAATATTATTGTTATTTTCATATACATCTTTAAGTCTTTGTGTATCTTTATAGACTAAAAGTGTCCATTTATCATTTGATACTTTCAATTTAGTTTCTCTTTGAAAATATAATCCCACATTATTTTCAATGGGTTTTAGTGAATAGCGATAATTATCATTTCTTTGTCTTGATAGTGCAAGCGTATCGGATAGCATAAGTAGTAACCTGAAACGAAAAATTCTAATCAGTTTCTTCTCCTTCTATAGCAGTTTTGTCATCTGGTTTTAATATTATGTCGTCATAATATGGTTTTAATCTGTCATAGTTTACTTTAGTTGTTTGTTTTGTTTGTAGATTTTCTAATTTTGCTGAGTTTAAATAAATTTCCTTAATTAAGAAAGGTCCATTAAATTTATTGGCAAGTTTTCCTTTGATCTGTGATTCTTTGACATAGACCTTATCACCGACTTTATAGTCTGAGTTGCCTCTTTTTACATGTTCATCAAATCTTTCCTTAGCTTTTTCCTTTGATTGGATTGTTCTTTTTCTTGCGAGTTCGTAGTAATGCTTGATTCTAGCATTGAGGTCTCTAACATATTTCGAAACGATTTCTTTCTCATTATAGAGGGTTTCTGAAGGTCTTGAAGAGGTGTGTCCAAATATTAGTTCATATGGTGTAAATCCAGTTGTTTTGTTCACTGAATTATTGTAACATATACAAGCATATGGCAATAATTGCAAAGGGTGTTCATTTGGATCTTCAGTAGTCATTACCCTGATCATTTCTAGTAGGGTGCCATGGAATCTTTCCAATGAGCCATTTGATTGGGGGTGATTTACACTAGAAAATGTTAATTTTATGTTATAAAGAGTACATAAGTCATTCATTAGTTGGTTGTTGAACTCCTTTCCAAAATCACAATGTATTCTCAAGGGTGTTCCATAGTGCTGGAAATAGAGTAGTAAGGTATTTGCTACAGATTTCGAGGTTTTATCCATGAGTGGGTATGCTTGAATGAATTTAGTAAGTTCATCTCGCATAGTTAGGATATAGTTTTTCTGTGGAATTTCCAAAATGTCTATATTTATTCTTTCAAATGCGGTCTTTGGTGTCTCTGTAATGACTAATGGATTATCCATGTTTTTTCTCATGATTTTATTTTTTTGGCATATCTCGCATTTCTTTATGAAGGTCTCAACATTCTTGCTAAGGCCTGTCCAGTTATATTTTTCTTTAATTCTTCTTATTGTTTCGTTAACTCCTCTATGAAAATTTCTTTTTCCAGAGTGGTATTGATCCATAATTATTGGGATTTCATCTTCTTGTGGGGTTGTTACAATATTTTGACAAATAACAATTTTTAAGTCTTTATCAGCAAAAATAAAGCATAACATTTCCAAAAATGGTAGTTCTACGTTATTTTCTATATAATAAGTTTTTGATTCATCTATCTCGCTTTGTGAGCTAATCAATGCTTTGAATAGTGTAGCGATAGCGTCTTCTAGTATAAAAGGTGTTGTGATTAGATAATATTTTCTTTTAGTCGAGGTTTTAGAATTCAAAATATTTATTTTGTCATCATCAAAGGTTGGGTGTTCTTCATGGAAGTCTTCTATGATTTTATAATGTAAATCCGTTAGTTTGTCTTGTCTGAAAACAAGTATTATATTCTTATGATCTTTATCTAAAAGTTGATTATTTGTATATCTAATTTTTGAATAATCAATTAAAGATTTAACTTGATATAGCTCCCAAAATCTTTTAAATTCATTTTCCATGGTTTGAGGCGACATTAGTTGAGTTTCATTTTCGTCTATTTCTGTAGAAGAGGATTCTGGATCTTCGTTAGCCTTTTTGTTGAGTGCAGTAATTTGTTTAAGATGGTTTATTTTGATTCTACTTAAAGCGTCTGCGTTCTTATTTATTCGTCCTGGTGGTTTATATAGGATTTCGTAATCATACTCTTCTAATTTGAGTCTCCATCTGGCAAGTCTTGAGCCTGGATCTTTTATTGAGAATAGCCATGTTAGTGGTCTATGGTCAGTTACAAGTTTGAATTTTCTTCCAAATAGGTACGGTCTAAAATGTTTGACGGCCCATACAATTGCTAATAATTCTCTTTCAATAACACTATACTTTGTTTCGGCTGGACATAGTGTTCTGGATGCAAAAGCTATTGGTAAATCTTTTCCAATTTGGCCTTGAGACAAAATTGCTCCAATTGCAAACATAGATGCGTCCGTAGTTAAAACAAAAGGTTCTTCAAAATTTGGGTAGATTAAAATAGGTTCTGTTGTCAGATATTCTTTCAATGTGTCAAACGCTTTTTGACAATATTGATCAAAAATAAAAGGAATATCTTTCTTTAACAATGTAGTTAATGGTTTTGAAACTTTGGCGTAATCTGGAATAAATCTTCTATAGTATCCAGAGGGTCCTAGAAATGATTTAATTTCTTTTGTATTTGTTGGAATTGGGAACTCTTTGATTGCTTCGACTTTGTTTGGATTTGGTTTGACTCCATCTTTTGTTATCAGGTGTCCAAGATAAGCAACTTCTTTTCTTAGAAATTCGCATTTATCTGGCTGTATTTTTAAGTTAGCTTTTCTGAGTCTAGTGAATACTTCTCTGAGTCTGGAGATGTGTTCATGTATAGTGCTACTATAAATTATGATGTCGTCCATATAGACTGCACATTTTTCATTCTGGATACCCATCAAAATGTTATCCATCACTCTCTGAAATGTGGAGGGTGCATTCTTGAGTCCAAAAGGCATTCTCAGGAACTCATAATGTCCATTATCGACAGAAAATGCTGTTTTTTCTACATCATTTGGATCAACTTCTATTTGGTGAAACCCTGAGGCTAAATCCAATGTTGTAAAATATTGACAGTGTCCTAGCTGGTCCAGAAGGTCAGATATATTGGGTAAAGGATATCTGTCATCTATGCTGACGTCATTTAATTTTCTGTAATCAATCACAAGTCTGTATTTCTGCTTTCCAGATGCATCCATTTTTTTCGGTACAACCCATACCGGACTTGACCATGGTGAAATTGAAGGCTGTATGATCCCTTGTTCTAGCATCTTATTTACTTGTGTCTTCACTTCATCTTTGTGGACATGTGGATATCTGTATGACTTGGTATGAATTGGTCTGGCATCTTTCGTTTTGATTGAATGTTTGATTTCACTTGTGAAGGTCAATGTGTCTCCTTCTAGGTAGAATATATCGGCAAATTCTAGACAAACTTGAGAGATCACTTCTTGTTCCTCAACGTTCATATGTTCTGTTCTTAATTGATTTATTATTTCTTCATCTCTGTTAATTACTTGTGGAAATGAGGTGTTACTCTTATTAAAATTCCGAACTGAAGTGTTTTCCTTAATAAGAGGTTCAAACTTTAGATCACAAAAATTTATTGTTTTGGGAATCGTGTTAATGTTCAAAACTGATGTTAAAAATTCTCCTTGTTGATTTATTTTTACTATTGCATTTGGTAATCGAACCTTATCGATACATTGGGCTAAAAGAATGGCTTCCGTATTTCTCAATTTATTTGTCTTTAGTTTACAAATTTTTTCTGTACGGGGTTCCATTTTTATAATATTATTAAAGTTGTTCATATTTTCTTCAGTAGAGGTTTCTTTAATTGTGTCCACCTTGTACATTGGTATTATCTTAAAGTTTGTAATTAATTGTTTATTCTTTAAGTCAACGACACAGTTATAATGCTCTAAGAAATCTGATCCGAGTAATCCGTCGAATTCTATGTCGAGGTTATAAATAAAGACTTTGTGTGGGTCATTGTCAACAAACGGAATTAATGTTGATTGTGTAATTAAGACGTTCTCGTTAGTGATACCTTTAACTAATAGATTTTCTGTAATTCTTGTTTTAAAATTTTCGCATGTTTTTTGTTTAAAAATAGAAATTCCTGCTCCTGTATCAATTAATAATTTGAAGGTTTTTGTTCTATCGAAAATGTAATAGAGATTTTGAGATGAGACAGTGTTTAAAGAAAATTTTGTTCTAAGTTTTTGGGGTTCGATGACTGGTCTTCCTGAACTGTCATTGCATAAAATTGGTCTGTAATTTGTGTTATTTCCGAGGCTTCGTTCTGAAAATTTACGTTTGTTTGAGAAAAATTTTCATTGCTGCTACACTGAGGAAAATTATTAGTGTTAGTACACTGAGAAAAATTTTGATTCTCGTTGTATTGGGTTTGGTTTTCTGAATAGGGACGAAAATTATCCGAATAATCTTCGTAGTATTCATTTTCATAACATTGTTCTTCGTACTCGTTTTGAGATTCGTAGTTATTAGTGTCATAGTTTGTGTCATGATTTGGGTTCATATCGTAATTAGGATTATATTCGTTATTATCTGTATTTAAATGGTAAGTTTTTTGTTGGTTGGTATTTTGGAATTTGGGTTGATTTTGATTAGACGACGAGGGTGGAAAATTTGGTCGTTGGTTGTTTTGAAAATTTGGTCGTTGGTTGTTTTGAAAATTTGGTCGTTGGTTGTTCTGAAAATTTGTGGACTGCGTCCTTTGTTGGTTATTTTGGGGGAATGCGGTTTGTGTCCTAAACTGGTTATTTTGAGGATATGCGGACTGCGTCCTATATTGATTTTGCGCATACATGGGTTGATAAGTATGGTTAAATTGAGGTGTCGACTGAGGTCTTTGAGTTTGTTTAGTTCTGCATTCGTTTATGTTGTGACCACTTTTCTTACAAAATGAGCAAAATTTTGGAATTGAAATTTGGGGTTTTAGATTTTTTTGAAATTTTTGATTTTCAAAATATGATAATTGCAATTCTCTTTTTATTCGATTTATGGCATCTAACATTGTGTTAGGATTCCCTGCTCTAATTACCTGTCCTAATTTTGATTCTACACCGGTTAAAAGGGTGTTTAAACACATACTATCAATTAGTAAAATTTGTGCGTTTTTCTGTGGTTGAGTTAAAATTTGTTTCGCGACGGCTGCATGCATTTTTGCATTGTGCGTTTGTATACGCGCGGCGAAAGTTAAAGGGCTTTCGGTCGCCAATTGATGCATTCTTTGTAAATCTTGTATCAAGGAAGTGAGATCTCTTGGATCACCAAAATGTACTATTAATAATTGAGAGATATCATTCCACGTATTTAGATCTCTTGAATTAATTAATTGAGCAGCTTTTCCACGCAATTGATTTTTTATTTTTATTACAAGTAGTATTTCTTGATTTCGAGTGCACATATCGTTTGCTCTGTTACACGCATTAATAAAGGTATTAAGAGAAATTTGATCTCCATCATATTCGGGTACTAAGCAAAATATTTCTGACAATTTGTATGGCTCAACTTCAACAACGACCGGGTCACGGACTTCGTTATTAGTCATTTTTCTTAAAAATATTTTTGTGTGTGTGTGAGTTTAGATAATTCGGAGTAAATATTTTCGTAAATGATTCAAATCAGTTGTACGATCAATAAATCAATAAATCAAAATTAATAAATTAATAAACAGTTTGAAACAATAAACAAAATAAATCAATTTAAAATGTCAAATCAATTACAATAACTTACATAAAATGAAGAAACATTGGGAATGGGGAATCAACTGTCCAACGTGTCAGGGGTTTCACTGGGTGTTCCTAATCCACACGTGGTATCTCGGCTGCGACGTGTCAGGGGTTCCACTGGGTGCTCCTAATCCACACGTCGTTGTAAGGGTTTACTCAGCGTCGATTACAGTTGGAGATTCGACGACCTCTAAGAGTTAGATCTTGCTCGCAAGCCACTTGTTCTACCAAGGGGTTCGTCGACCAGGGTGAGTTTCTTCGTACTTGGGCTCGTTCGTCCCTTGCTTTGTGTTTGGGCTCGTTCGTCCCTTGAGCTCTTCTTGAGCAATTGGTCCTTTTCTTTTGGATCCGACGGTTCTTCTCTGTTTAAGAATAGGAATTCACTCGCGTTTTTGGTCTTTTTGGGTGACCTTTTGTTTGCGATTTCGAGAAATCCTACCGACTGCGCCAATTTGTGATATCGTGACCGGATTAAAAAGCTTTTTAAAAAACTTTCTTTTTATTCACGTATTACAAATAAAAGATTTATAACAAAAGGGTTAAGTTTACAAGAACTCAGAATTATCTAAACTAAGTTGGCGCTGCTAGATGCAGGTATTTATATTATTAAAGTTAGAACGCAATATTGCACAATATGTTGTAACAGTGGAATCTTCCCATATGGGTCAGCAAGAAATAAGATATAAGTTTTTATGACAAAGCATAATTTGATACCTGCATCCTTTATAGATAAGCGACTTAGAATACCTTCCTTATATTATAGTAATATTTGGTATATAACAACTCCCCTTTATAAAAAAAAGTTAATGCTTCACAATGCAGTAACTTTTGAAAGCAGTGTAAAATAATAAAATAGAATACAATATAAGCAATTAGCAATAATTGATAAAAAGCATAATTCAATGTTTCCAATAAAGAAATGACAATATAATCGGATTAAACATAATTTTCAAAATTCATGCAAAATTTTTATTTAAATTTGTATTTTGGTTTTCAATGATTTCGAAGGATTCTCCTTCATCAATTGATTCACCAAGACGAATGCTTGGACGTCTTCGCGGTATCATTTTAGAAAATCTTTTCCCTAGTAATGAAATTCCGGGTTTTGGAGAAGGTGGATCTGGAGGATTTGAATGCTCGATACTGATTCCAATCATTCGCCTACGTCTTTGACATTTTCGAAAAATATAGACACTTATTACAAGTACTATTAAGGTTATAGAGACATAAGTGAACCAAGGTGTATATTTTTGTTCAAAAGGTTCATTAATTAGGTCGTCTATATCTTTAGAATATTGATCCAATTTATGCTTAGCAATTTCTAAATCTTCGAGATTTAAGTCATTAATTTTTAATGGTTTTAGGTTTAATTTTTCATGCGCGTTATCTGGCATGTCAATACAACAATTGAAAGGTATTTTAATTGTATTAGAATAATTATGATGCCATTCGGAGACTTTAGTCATTGAGGCTTGAATTTTCGTTGTTCCAATAAATGCCGAACAACTAGGTTGTAAAGTTAATATATTATTAGTATTGATTATTTCTGATATTGGATCAGCATTCTCACACTTAATTGTTATTGGAGTTTGATCAGTTACTATTAATAACCACATATTAGGTTTTAGAAGTTGTATCTTATAATCCTGAGTATAAATAGAAATAACTTCACAATTTTTTGGAAGGCTAGTAAATTGCGGTGTTTTTAAAAGTTTCGCTTCGCAAATAGCATTGGAATCGATTGGATATGAGTACAAATTTTTACAAAGCTTAATATTAATCATAACTTCTTTACAATGTTCAATATCAGATAATGTAATGAACTGATCTGAATCATCACCTTTCGCTATGTATCTTTGGATAGTTGGTAAAATATAGTGTAGTTTAGTTCGATTATCTTTGGTAGGAATGGGATATAATCTATAAACTGTATATAATTCCGGTTCAACCAGAGGAATGTCTAAAACGAATATTAATTTATCCATTGTTTGGAAGGCTGCCAATTCAATGATGTCTAAATAAGTAGCGACCTTTGCTTCTCTAGGAGATAGAGGTAAATTATTTTTTTGAAGGCTTTTAGCGATATTTTCTAATGAGGATACTAAATCTTTTGGTGTTATAATTGAAGTATGAATTATATTTAGTCTCGCGAAGGTAACAGCGTTTAGAATATCATTTAATTGTTGTTCTATAAAAGAGTAGGATTCCATTAATTGTTGACAGACATTTATAAGTTGTATTTTTCTTTTTACTAGTTCAACTTCATCTGAAATATCCCAAAGGCTTTGTTCTATCTGCTTCAAATCTTTGTTAAAAGTTTCCTCGTCTATTTGGAGTTTTCTAATGGTTTCATTAAAGTTTTTAATTACGGAGGTTGTTACCATTATTTGTTTTTTCATCAAAGCTTCGAGTTGATGTTCGTCTTTTTCAATTTTATTTATGCAATTATTATAATATTCTCCATCTGAAGCGTCTAGATTTCCGGTAATAAATTTCCAAATACTTCCTGCACCGTTGATTAAACCACGTTTTCTTCTAGGTTTTGTTGATACATCCAGTTCCAGTTCTTCAAATTTATTTTTTATATCTCGAGAAATTTGTCCAAGTAGGCTTATGTGTGTTTTTATATCAACATGTATACTTTGCATGTGGAAATGTTGATTAATATTTAACATGGTGGCAAGGCTGTGTAAAATATTATTGTTATTTTCATATACATCTTTAAGTCTTTGTGTATCTTTATAGACTAAAAGTGTCCATTTATCATTTGATACTTTCAATTTAGTTTCTCTTTGAAAATATAATCCCACATTATTTTCAATGGGTTTTAGTGAATAGCGATAATTATCATTTCTTTGTCTTGATAGTGCAAGCGTATCGGATAGCATAAGTAGTAACCTGAAACGAAAAATTCTAATCAGTTTCTTCTCCTTCTATAGCAGTTTTGTCATCTGGTTTTAATATTATGTCGTCATAATATGGTTTTAATCTGTCATAGTTTACTTTAGTTGTTTGTTTTGTTTGTAGATTTTCTAATTTTGCTGAGTTTAAATAAATTTCCTTAATTAAGAAAGGTCCATTAAATTTATTGGCAAGTTTTCCTTTGATCTGTGATTCTTTGACATAGACCTTATCACCGACTTTATAGTCTGAGTTGCCTCTTTTTACATGTTCATCAAATCTTTCCTTAGCTTTTTCCTTTGATTGGATTGTTCTTTTTCTTGCGAGTTCGTAGTAATGCTTGATTCTAGCATTGAGGTCTCTAACATATTTCGAAACGATTTCTTTCTCATTATAGAGGGTTTCTGAAGGTCTTGAAGAGGTGTGTCCAAATATTAGTTCATATGGTGTAAATCCAGTTGTTTTGTTCACTGAATTATTGTAACATATACAAGCATATGGCAATAATTGCAAAGGGTGTTCATTTGGATCTTCAGTAGTCATTACCCTGATCATTTCTAGTAGGGTGCCATGGAATCTTTCCAATGAGCCATTTGATTGGGGGTGATTTACACTAGAAAATGTTAATTTTATGTTATAAAGAGTACATAAGTCATTCATTAGTTGGTTGTTGAACTCCTTTCCAAAATCACAATGTATTCTCAAGGGTGTTCCATAGTGCTGGAAATAGAGTAGTAAGGTATTTGCTACAGATTTCGAGGTTTTATCCATGAGTGGGTATGCTTGAATGAATTTAGTAAGTTCATCTCGCATAGTTAGGATATAGTTTTTCTGTGGAATTTCCAAAATGTCTATATTTATTCTTTCAAATGCGGTCTTTGGTGTCTCTGTAATGACTAATGGATTATCCATGTTTTTTCTCATGATTTTATTTTTTTGGCATATCTCGCATTTCTTTATGAAGGTCTCAACATTCTTGCTAAGGCCTGTCCAGTTATATTTTTCTTTAATTCTTCTTATTGTTTCGTTAACTCCTCTATGAAAATTTCTTTTTCCAGAGTGGTATTGATCCATAATTATTGGGATTTCATCTTCTTGTGGGGTTGTTACAATATTTTGACAAATAACAATTTTTAAGTCTTTATCAGCAAAAATAAAGCATAACATTTCCAAAAATGGTAGTTCTACGTTATTTTCTATATAATAAGTTTTTGATTCATCTATCTCGCTTTGTGAGCTAATCAATGCTTTGAATAGTGTAGCGATAGCGTCTTCTAGTATAAAAGGTGTTGTGATTAGATAATATTTTCTTTTAGTCGAGGTTTTAGAATTCAAAATATTTATTTTGTCATCATCAAAGGTTGGGTGTTCTTCATGGAAGTCTTCTATGATTTTATAATGTAAATCCGTTAGTTTGTCTTGTCTGAAAACAAGTATTATATTCTTATGATCTTTATCTAAAAGTTGATTATTTGTATATCTAATTTTTGAATAATCAATTAAAGATTTAACTTGATATAGCTCCCAAAATCTTTTAAATTCATTTTCCATGGTTTGAGGCGACATTAGTTGAGTTTCATTTTCGTCTATTTCTGTAGAAGAGGATTCTGGATCTTCGTTAGCCTTTTTGTTGAGTGCAGTAATTTGTTTAAGATGGTTTATTTTGATTCTACTTAAAGCGTCTGCGTTCTTATTTATTCGTCCTGGTGGTTTATATAGGATTTCGTAATCATACTCTTCTAATTTGAGTCTCCATCTGGCAAGTCTTGAGCCTGGATCTTTTATTGAGAATAGCCATGTTAGTGGTCTATGGTCAGTTACAAGTTTGAATTTTCTTCCAAATAGGTACGGTCTAAAATGTTTGACGGCCCATACAATTGCTAATAATTCTCTTTCAATAACACTATACTTTGTTTCGGCTGGACATAGTGTTCTGGATGCAAAAGCTATTGGTAAATCTTTTCCAATTTGGCCTTGAGACAAAATTGCTCCAATTGCAAACATAGATGCGTCCGTAGTTAAAACAAAAGGTTCTTCAAAATTTGGGTAGATTAAAATAGGTTCTGTTGTCAGATATTCTTTCAATGTGTCAAACGCTTTTTGACAATATTGATCAAAAATAAAAGGAATATCTTTCTTTAACAATGTAGTTAATGGTTTTGAAACTTTGGCGTAATCTGGAATAAATCTTCTATAGTATCCAGAGGGTCCTAGAAATGATTTAATTTCTTTTGTATTTGTTGGAATTGGGAACTCTTTGATTGCTTCGACTTTGTTTGGATTTGGTTTGACTCCATCTTTTGTTATCAGGTGTCCAAGATAAGCAACTTCTTTTCTTAGAAATTCGCATTTATCTGGCTGTATTTTTAAGTTAGCTTTTCTGAGTCTAGTGAATACTTCTCTGAGTCTGGAGATGTGTTCATGTATAGTGCTACTATAAATTATGATGTCGTCCATATAGACTGCACATTTTTCATTCTGGATACCCATCAAAATGTTATCCATCACTCTCTGAAATGTGGAGGGTGCATTCTTGAGTCCAAAAGGCATTCTCAGGAACTCATAATGTCCATTATCGACAGAAAATGCTGTTTTTTCTACATCATTTGGATCAACTTCTATTTGGTGAAACCCTGAGGCTAAATCCAATGTTGTAAAATATTGACAGTGTCCTAGCTGGTCCAGAAGGTCAGATATATTGGGTAAAGGATATCTGTCATCTATGCTGACGTCATTTAATTTTCTGTAATCAATCACAAGTCTGTATTTCTGCTTTCCAGATGCATCCATTTTTTTCGGTACAACCCATACCGGACTTGACCATGGTGAAATTGAAGGCTGTATGATCCCTTGTTCTAGCATCTTATTTACTTGTGTCTTCACTTCATCTTTGTGGACATGTGGATATCTGTATGACTTGGTATGAATTGGTCTGGCATCTTTCGTTTTGATTGAATGTTTGATTTCACTTGTGAAGGTCAATGTGTCTCCTTCTAGGTAGAATATATCGGCAAATTCTAGACAAACTTGAGAGATCACTTCTTGTTCCTCAACGTTCATATGTTCTGTTCTTAATTGATTTATTATTTCTTCATCTCTGTTAATTACTTGTGGAAATGAGGTGTTACTCTTATTAAAATTCCGAACTGAAGTGTTTTCCTTAATAAGAGGTTCAAACTTTAGATCACAAAAATTTATTGTTTTGGGAATCGTGTTAATGTTCAAAACTGATGTTAAAAATTCTCCTTGTTGATTTATTTTTACTATTGCATTTGGTAATCGAACCTTATCGATACATTGGGCTAAAAGAATGGCTTCCGTATTTCTCAATTTATTTGTCTTTAGTTTACAAATTTTTTCTGTACGGGGTTCCATTTTTATAATATTATTAAAGTTGTTCATATTTTCTTCAGTAGAGGTTTCTTTAATTGTGTCCACCTTGTACATTGGTATTATCTTAAAGTTTGTAATTAATTGTTTATTCTTTAAGTCAACGACACAGTTATAATGCTCTAAGAAATCTGATCCGAGTAATCCGTCGAATTCTATGTCGAGGTTATAAATAAAGACTTTGTGTGGGTCATTGTCAACAAACGGAATTAATGTTGATTGTGTAATTAAGACGTTCTCGTTAGTGATACCTTTAACTAATAGATTTTCTGTAATTCTTGTTTTAAAATTTTCGCATGTTTTTTGTTTAAAAATAGAAATTCCTGCTCCTGTATCAATTAATAATTTGAAGGTTTTTGTTCTATCGAAAATGTAATAGAGATTTTGAGATGAGACAGTGTTTAAAGAAAATTTTGTTCTAAGTTTTTGGGGTTCGATGACTGGTCTTCCTGAACTGTCATTGCATAAAATTGGTCTGTAATTTGTGTTATTTCCGAGGCTTCGTTCTGAAAATTTACGTTTGTTTGAGAAAAATTTTCATTGCTGCTACACTGAGGAAAATTATTAGTGTTAGTACACTGAGAAAAATTTTGATTCTCGTTGTATTGGGTTTGGTTTTCTGAATAGGGACGAAAATTATCCGAATAATCTTCGTAGTATTCATTTTCATAACATTGTTCTTCGTACTCGTTTTGAGATTCGTAGTTATTAGTGTCATAGTTTGTGTCATGATTTGGGTTCATATCGTAATTAGGATTATATTCGTTATTATCTGTATTTAAATGGTAAGTTTTTTGTTGGTTGGTATTTTGGAATTTGGGTTGATTTTGATTAGACGACGAGGGTGGAAAATTTGGTCGTTGGTTGTTTTGAAAATTTGGTCGTTGGTTGTTTTGAAAATTTGGTCGTTGGTTGTTCTGAAAATTTGTGGACTGCGTCCTTTGTTGGTTATTTTGGGGGAATGCGGTTTGTGTCCTAAACTGGTTATTTTGAGGATATGCGGACTGCGTCCTATATTGATTTTGCGCATACATGGGTTGATAAGTATGGTTAAATTGAGGTGTCGACTGAGGTCTTTGAGTTTGTTTAGTTCTGCATTCGTTTATGTTGTGACCACTTTTCTTACAAAATGAGCAAAATTTTGGAATTGAAATTTGGGGTTTTAGATTTTTTTGAAATTTTTGATTTTCAAAATATGATAATTGCAATTCTCTTTTTATTCGATTTATGGCATCTAACATTGTGTTAGGATTCCCTGCTCTAATTACCTGTCCTAATTTTGATTCTACACCGGTTAAAAGGGTGTTTAAACACATACTATCAATTAGTAAAATTTGTGCGTTTTTCTGTGGTTGAGTTAAAATTTGTTTCGCGACGGCTGCATGCATTTTTGCATTGTGCGTTTGTATACGCGCGGCGAAAGTTAAAGGGCTTTCGGTCGCCAATTGATGCATTCTTTGTAAATCTTGTATCAAGGAAGTGAGATCTCTTGGATCACCAAAATGTACTATTAATAATTGAGAGATATCATTCCACGTATTTAGATCTCTTGAATTAATTAATTGAGCAGCTTTTCCACGCAATTGATTTTTTATTTTTATTACAAGTAGTATTTCTTGATTTCGAGTGCACATATCGTTTGCTCTGTTACACGCATTAATAAAGGTATTAAGAGAAATTTGATCTCCATCATATTCGGGTACTAAGCAAAATATTTCTGACAATTTGTATGGCTCAACTTCAACAACGACCGGGTCACGGACTTCGTTATTAGTCATTTTTCTTAAAAATATTTTTGTGTGTGTGTGAGTTTAGATAATTCGGAGTAAATATTTTCGTAAATGATTCAAATCAGTTGTACGATCAATAAATCAATAAATCAAAATTAATAAATTAATAAACAGTTTGAAACAATAAACAAAATAAATCAATTTAAAATGTCAAATCAATTACAATAACTTACATAAAATGAAGAAACATTGGGAATGGGGAATCAACTGTCCAACGTGTCAGGGGTTTCACTGGGTGTTCCTAATCCACACGTGGTATCTCGGCTGCGACGTGTCAGGGGTTCCACTGGGTGCTCCTAATCCACACGTCGTTGTAAGGGTTTACTCAGCGTCGATTACAGTTGGAGATTCGACGACCTCTAAGAGTTAGATCTTGCTCGCAAGCCACTTGTTCTACCAAGGGGTTCGTCGACCAGGGTGAGTTTCTTCGTACTTGGGCTCGTTCGTCCCTTGCTTTGTGTTTGGGCTCGTTCGTCCCTTGAGCTCTTCTTGAGCAATTGGTCCTTTTCTTTTGGATCCGACGGTTCTTCTCTGTTTAAGAATAGGAATTCACTCGCGTTTTTGGTCTTTTTGGGTGACCTTTTGTTTGCGATTTCGAGAAATCCTACCGACTGCGCCAATTTGTGATATCGTGACCGGATTAAAAAGCTTTTTAAAAAACTTTCTTTTTATTCACGTATTACAAATAAAAGATTTATAACAAAAGGGTTAAGTTTACAAGAACTCAGAATTATCTAAACTAAGTTGGCGCTGCTAGATGCAGGTATTTATATTATTAAAGTTAGAACGCAATATTGCACAATATGTTGTAACAGTGGAATCTTCCCATATGGGTCAGCAAGAAATAAGATATAAGTTTTTATGACAAAGCATAATTTGATACCTGCATCCTTTATAGATAAGCGACTTAGAATACCTTCCTTATATTATAGTAATATTTGGTATATAACATGGATAAATGCTATAGCCTTGATACGGTTTCGTAATAATTATGTTATATAATTTATCTCCGAACACTATTAAAAGTAGACTTTTTAACCTTTGCTGCGTGTATCTAAAATGTCATTTAATGACACTGGTATGAAAAGTGCATTACTTAAACTTGAACTTGAATCTTTGATATATAGGGTCAAGATGGATATATTGCTCTAAAAAATAGTGTAAATCCAAGTACAAGAAATTTTAACAAATTGTACAAGACATGTCCAATTATTTCGTGGAATCTTGCGAATTCAAAATAATTAAGTCGGGTAGTCATACAGGGTTCCGATTTGAGAACTTCGCACTCTTAGTATCTCGTTTCCAGTAGATAAGGATAGACAAAATTTTACTGTGAAGCAGGACGTCTTTAATAGTATATTAAGATACAAGTTGCATAAAACATTATCTTAAAGCATGGATTAATATTACAAGTGCTCTGATTGTCTTATGAACCGTCTATTTTAAAATACTGTTTCTATTTGGGTCTTTAAAGTCTGAAAAACTTAAGGAAACTATAGTGGATTTTTTCCATTTGAATTAATATTTTCTTTTTGGGTTGGCAATACGTATGTATCAAATATGCCATGCTAGACACAATTGAACACAACAAAGCTTCTTCCCATCTGACATAATTAAAAATAAATATATTATTAAAGTTAATAAAAATGAGTCAGGAAGAAAGTTGTACTCCGTCAGAAATACGAGAAATTGCAGAAAATAATCTAGAAAAACTTTGAAAAAGAATATGCAAAACTTTGAGTTATGGTGCGAGCAGAACAAAGTTGAAAATATTGAACAAAATAATAAATAAGAACAAAATATTGTGTCGACACAGAATCTGACAGGAATAACAATTAATGCCCAGGAAATGTCTACACTAACTATAAATATATATAAAGTAATATGTATAATACTATATTGAATTAAAAATAAAAATAGTACTTTATTGAATAAAACTTTAGAAATAGAGCATAAATTGGAAGATATTTCTATTATTTTTAGGTTATGTTGTTTTATAGTTGTGACTAGAAATTAGTTGACGGATACCGTCAGCATGTTATATATTTCCGAGTATAGGTATTTCAGTTAAATATCTAGTAAAAATGATCTATTTGCAAGGTTAAAGGTTAGTATTTTAAAGTTTTCTATAAAAAAAATTCTGTCGATTCCATAATGCCAAGAAAACTAATTCCAACGAAATCAAAGTAAGCCTAAAATTCGAACCCTACTTGCTGCAAACATAAAAAAATAAAACTTCAGTTTCATAAAATGGCATGTTATTTAATATTTTGGTACTTCATAATGTAGCCATTATGAAACCCAAACAGAAAAAGAATATTTGCAGCCTTCGTGGTCTAGCCCCCGGGGGGGGGGGGGGGGAATGGTAGTTACCATTCCCATTTAGAGTAGAGTACCAATTTTCTGCTTACTTTCGTAAAAAAATAAATGTTTTAACAATATTAACTCTATTTTATCATACCTACTGCTTCTTACGCTCTTACTGCAATAAAGTAAACTACGTAACGGTCTCTATTTGTACCAAAGCTAAGCCAGATTAAAACGTGAAGTTTAGAGCTATACGTCCTTTAACTTTTACAGTTCTAACTGACCTCATTGGCGTACAAAATATTTATTATATAGATAACTATTTTTTTAATTCGGATAATCCTTGTATAAATAAAGATAACCATGCCGGCTGACATAGGAGAATTCAAATTTCCCCATATTCGTATACAGCCGATTGAACAAAAGTCGACCAAAAGTCGGGGTACCAAATGCCCCAGAGGGGTTAAGCGCGATTCAAGAGGTTTCCCTGCAAAGAAACACAGTTTCTCTCCGTTTTCGAGGATGCTGAGCACAGTGGTGGTGTTGGATATCGCGTCCGACCCCCCTTCCAATCCCTCGACCGGCCAATACTCGCCCCCGAAAGGGGTGAATTTTTTTGTTAATATTAGCGGGAAACATATTTATCCCCGATTTCAAAGATTCTGAGTCCCGCCAATCCCTGTAAGTCCCAACGATCATTTCAACTCCCTTTTTTCATTTACGTGCCCTGCTCATTTAAAATTACGCGCGTCGAGAGTGAAGAGTGTACAGCATCCCGCGCAACCACCAATCATCTGTGAACTGCCTATTATACTTGAAAAAAAATTCAACCTTTTTGGGGGCGAGCATTGCATTGGTCGGTGAAGGGGTTGGAAGGGGTCGGACGCGATATCCAACACCACCAATCTGCTCAGCATCCTTGGAAACAGGGGGGAATATATATATGCCGCTGATACTTGAAAACAAATATTCACCCCTTTCAGGGGCGAGTATTGGCCGGTGGAGGGGTTGGAAGGGGTCGGACGCGATATCCAACACCACCACCGTGATCAGCATCCTCGAAAACGGGGGGAAAGTGTGTTTCTCTGCAAGGAAACCCCTTGAAGCGCGTTTAACACCTCTGGGTGGCGGTTTTTGGCCGTTTTGAGAGGTTGCGCAACCCCCAAAGAGAAATTCTGACGCCACCATCATGTTCAGCAACGGGGGGAGGAGGTACTCTTGTTCCGGCTGAAAATATTTCGATGTTCGTCCGACTGACACAAGCCACTAAACAGCAGTACAACCTTGCTCCAGCTATTATAACGATCTTTATCGCTTGTAATCATATTTTACAGTTATAAGTAAACAAATATGTGTCATATGAAGAACAGAAACTATAACCTAGAAATTCGTAACCTACAAATTCTTAACGAACCTATGAACGGGTTTGTCTTTACTGCTTACGCCTTCTCGACTACGGCTTACGTATACGGCATACTTACTGCAACTACGAATGCAGCTTCATTGTTGGACGTTTCATCACTATTATCTTTCTGACGAAACGAAGCTTATTACCTATCCCTATGACCCATATACTTAAAGTAATAAAAATGGTATACTCGAGTATACTACAAATTAAATTTCATCAGGTAATAGACGAATTTTTGATACGCCCTTGAGGTCCTTCTTCCCGTAATATCCAGCTTTATCCAGCAGGCAAAAGTCCACTTGGCCGCGACTTATTTGGGATACTGCCAACTACAGAATCTCTAATTCTCTTTCGCTACCGTTACTCAGGGATTAGATGGGAGTTTCGGAAGTTTTTTTTTGGATTTGCTACGCATGATGGGTTGCAAGTTTTTTTTTATCAAGAAATTATGAAATTTGGCTATTGAACATGCCGTTTTGGAAGACGATAAATGTCCATATGAAAGTTACACTTATTTTTATCAACAAAATAATAAAAACTTTTAAAAAACAACACAAGGTGGAATTTTCTCGACAATAATGATAATTATTTGATATTTTAACCTTTATTCATATTAAAAAAATTCACTGTAGGTCTTTAAAATAAGCATCAATATGGCCTAAGTGTTATTAATAAATTCTACTGAAATTTCCAAATTCTGTATTCTGCTGTTCCAGCATTTTTAGGTAAGACGATAATATGAATAGATTAGAAAATGTCGTATATCAGTGACAATTGTTATGTTGACTTCATTTCAAAGAATCGACATGTTGCACTTATAGTAATGTTGTTAAAACTTGTGAAGTATTTTAAATAGAAAAAGCTTATTTGCGTTCATTGTATAAAAATATCCAACTGTAAGATTTGCCTTTAAAGCGACGTTAACACATAAGGTTTTATCTGACGTCCTACCTGACGTTTAACCTTACGTTTGCAGTGTTGCCATGTGAAAAAAACTAGAAATCAGCAGAAATGGTTATTAATTAAAAAGAGGATAAAGCCGTTGATCGTATGACCATATTAGCAAAAAATCGTACTCAAAAGTACATCGATGAGCATGATCCAAGTCATGGTCTTCGATCAGATGAATAATGGCTCTACTCAATAGAATCCAGTACCGAAGAGTATAATTGGGTGCAGAGCTCCAGACATAAGAGCAGTTCTAGTGATGGACGAACGTTTCATACAACTTTTTCATCCGGAAGAGTGCACCAGGTTACTGCGAACCTGCCTTGGCAATTGCCCCAACGTGGTGGTGCCAAGACAAATTTCCTCCAGACAAATGTATACGAAGCTTATCATCTTTGCTGTAAGAAGGTTGGAGTGAATGGAAAGTGAATTGGGAATTACCGAAGCTCCCGCCTGGGGAACAAACGTACTATTTTCCACGCTACAATGAAGACGATTATAATTATAAATTCCTGTGAAGGGAGTAGCAAAACGTATTTTTAAGTCTAAATATCCGTAATTCCAGCCACAGACACTATACCAATAAAATATTTACGTGATTATTGCCGTCAACGTACCTTCTTTCCTCGGGTCTTCCTACTTAACCATCTTTTACGTAAATCCGCTTTTCTCGTGAATAAGTAAATACCACTCAAAAAAGGATAAAAAATAACCAAAATCTGCTTACGCGCGGAAGAATTCATTATTGGAGCTTTTTTTTGTAGTAACCATGAAGACACAACTTCCTTTAGAGCTGAAGCTGACTCTGCCTTTAAGTTAGTATAATTTACTTGGGCATTTTCAGTGTAAATGAAAAAATTAAAACAGTGCCGGAGATAAGACAGTTTCCTTCCAAACAAAGTAACAAGATATTTTCGATTTCTTTTTCAAAACATATTAACAACTTATCGTGGATGACTTGCAACGAATTTATTCTATCGCATCAAAATTCTCTTTCAAGTTGTTATTGTCAGGTGGAAAACTGACGGATATCGTTTTGTGGATTCAAGTAGCAATTATTCCTGGTATGTGTTAATAGGATATAGAACCACACATTTCAGTTAGAAAAGTTATTCAATTGTTCAACCAGTGGCGTCCCTGCAAACATGTCCTCTGATGTTTTTTTACAAAACGGATGGTACGCCACTGACATTTTTCCATGTGGATATTTTTTTAGATTAGCCTGGTCAATTCTACATGGAAACGGTCTTTTGAGTTTTTTTCGTCAGACGCACCGTTCTGGATTACATCCACTAAATTCATATTGAAACTCATTATTATTAATATTGATAAATTAATGACAAATTTTATTTCATAAAAATTGTTGGAAATGGCTACCGTCACTTAAAAGGCATGCCTCCGCCCGTCTTTGCATCGAATTTCACACTCCAACAATTTTTATAAAATAAAATTTATCATTAATTATTTAAAACTCAAGAGACCGTTTTCATGTAGAATTGACCAGACTAATTAGAAAAAATATTCATATGGAAAAATGTCAGTGGTGTACACAGCACATGTTTGCAGGGACGCTACTGGTGGAACAATTGAATAACTTTTCTAACTAAAATTTGTGGTTCTATATCCTATTAACACACACCAAAATTGAAAATAATATCTAAAGTACTTTCGGAGATATTAAAAAAAAAAAAAATAAATTCAACACCCTGTAGCAAAGAATTTAAGCCGTTACGGACATTGTGTCACCAATCCACCGTATATTCTTGCGTCCCGCGTCGGTCTCTCTCGTCGCCCCCGTAGCCCCGTGGAGTGCCGCGCGCAATGTGTTGCGCGGGTACTGCAACGCTACGGGGTATACGGGGTTTTGCTGGGACGTGTCTGATGCGCCAGAAGGTACTTCTTCATTGAACTTTCTAAACAACGGGTGAGACAAGTGCATCGAAAGTAAGAGCCTCTCGCGAACTCTAGTCCGTACACAGCAGAGATTGGTGACAAAAAACACAAAAACAGTTTTAAAACACCCGGTATAACATTAAAGTTACCTTTTTAACAAAAACAATAAAGTCAGTGGATATTCTTAACATAAAATCCTACAATTAGAAAAAAAAATTAATTGAAACCACCAACAAATTTCGAAAATACATCAAATTGGGCAAATTTTTGGAAAAGAATTTAATGATTGTTCATAATTGTTATTATCACCAGAAATAGACATCTATGAACTGTAGAGCTATAAAAACACTACAACTTTTTTTTACACAAGGCCTATCTAGCTTTAGAAGTTGCAGTTAAGAAAGGTTGTAGTGAAATTTAAATATTTTTATAGAGACCGTCGAGTTCAGTAGATCGACTATATTGGAAATAGTCAATTTTCTCATAAGTACATACAATATCCACTTTCCGCGCCTATGACGTGATCTTTTCCCATTTTAAACCGGAATGAGGGCAAAGCAATGACACTGCTTGGAGGCAATCTTCTTATTTTGCCGCCGCATTTTTAAGGAACGAATATTCTTAGAGATAAGAGATAAAAATAATAACAGGAAGTTCATCCCTGCATTAAGAGTAAAATTCATATTCTTTAGTTAAATATACAGTGTGTCCAAGGATAAGCGAACCTACAGGAGTAATCTAATGCAGAAGGCGGTTCTAATAGTATTTTTTTATTCGTACCCAGTGACGTGGGGTGTTGAAAGAGCTCGTCACTATTTTTTACTCAACCCGGTGTGCTTTTAAAAGCTTTTAATAGTATATTACGTACGGAGGTGGAAAGTATTTCATTCCCGTCGAGAGAGTCGGTAGAGTAGTAACTAAATCTCGAGACAGTAATGAAATTTTTCACCGAGGTTTGTATTCTATTTTATTTACAACACCTCTAACATCCACTTCTAATTATTTGGAATTAAAAGTATTAATAAAAGATAAATGTCATTTTTACTTTTCCATTGAAAAATTAGACAGAAATTTCAAATAACCGCAGGTTGTAAAATAACGTAGGTAATAATACACATCAAGATGGCAAATATAATATTTTGAATATGGTTTCCATGTCGCTAAACAATATATTATTTTAACAACAGAAACATGCTATCAGATGAGGAATTTGATTTTGCTGCTACTCCACCAGAAATTCGAGAAGCAGCAAAAATAGTAGAAGAAGATCTGCCGACTAAAAGCCGCCCGACATATAACTGTTTCAGAGAATGGTGTAGGCCAAACAAAATTCAAAATCCTGGTTCTGAGTCGGCGCTACTAGCTTATTTCAGTGAAAATTCCAAGACAAAGAAGATATCAACGATTTGGTCACAATATTCAATGGCTGAGGACCACTCTATCAATTGGGGAAAAAGTAGACTTATCTAAACACGCAAAAAAGCTATTAGCATTTTTAAAAAAGCAAAACAAAGGATACAAACCGAAGAAATCGAACACACTGTCTATGGAGAATATTTCAACTTTTTTGGAACAAGCACCTATAGAATTTCTTGTTCAAAAGGTATTTTAGGCCAAAAGGTTGACCATTAACTTGTTATTTTATACATTTGTAGGTCGCATTGGTTATTGGTGTCTCAAGCGCCTGCCGATCAGTTGAATTATACAAAATGACAACAACAGACGTTCACTTTTTAGAAGAAAGGTCGCGATTGAAATATCAAATAGCAAAACGTACCAGCCACGAACATTTATGATAACTCATAAGAAATGGATTGCATCACTTAAGGAGTACATAACTTTTCGGAAAAATATACAGGATGGAGAGCTTTTTATGCAAATAAGATATGGAAAAATAACTAAACAATGTATTGGGCACAACACTTTAAGTCAGTTTCCAAAAAAATTTGCAGCCTTTCTGAAGCTGAATATTGAAGGTTTTACTGGCCACTATTTCAGAAGAATAGCGGCTACTTTGCTCGCAAATAACGGTGGCGACCTCATGCAAATTAAGCGGTTAGGAGGCTGGAAATCTAGTACAGTAACTGAGGGATATATAGATAGTTCTGTCTCTACTCAAGTTAATACATTTGATTTCAAAGCCAAATTCAAATATTACTTACACTACTTTAACTTTAAATAATCATGAACTAAACTTTTCAAAATCTATTTAAGAAATGAAAGTCTATGCTTGTCAGTTGTCAGATGGTATTAATATCAAATACCAATATGGAAAATTAGTATTTCCCAGACCACCCGATGATCCTTATACAATAAGGGCGTATTTTTGTCTACACAGTAGCACTTTAAAATACTATTTCAGATTGAATGGTACTACCAAGAAAAGGAAGCCCTCTCCATTGATAGGATGCAACCACCTGTAGACCGGTTTCGAACTTATTTGTTCTCGCCAGTACAGGGTAAGTGTACATACCCATCATCATACAATAAGGGAGTATTTTTGTCTACACAATAGCATTTTAAAATATTATTTCAGATTAAATGGTACTACCAAGAAAAGGAAGCAGGTGGTTGTATCCTATCAATGGAGAGGGCTTCCTTTTCTTGGTAGTACCATTCAATCTGAAACAGTATTTTAAAGTGCTACTGTATAGACAAAAATACGCCCTTATAGTATAAGGATCATCGGGTGATCTGGAAATAATAATTTTCCATATTGGTATTTGATATTAATACCATCTGACAAGCATAGACTTTTATTTATTAAATAGATTTTTAAAATTTGATTCAATCAAATAACGTCTGTTCAGATTGTGTGGGACTACTAAGAGATGGCGCTGCGCGCTGTATTTTGTCGACTACCGTCGATAGTACGGCAAGTTAAAGTCCTCTCTGATGATGGGTATGTACACCTACTCTGTACTGACGAGAACAAATAAGTTCGAAACCGGTCTGCAGGTGGTTGCATCCTATCAATGGAGAGGGCTTCCTTTTCTTGGTAGTACCATTCAATCTGAAATAGTATTTTAAAGTGCTACTATGTAGAGAAAAATACGCCCTTATTGTATAAGGATCATCGGGTGGTCTGGGAAATAATAATTTTCCATATTGGTATTTAATCCTTTCAAAACAAGATTTTCAGCAAGGTTTTAAGATATCAGTGACTGCCTACAATAATGCCAATGTAATATTTAATGTAATTAAATAAAACAAAAACCATGTTAATTATTTATTTTTTATAAATGTCTTTAGATTTATTTTTAAAAAAAATTCATTGTCGGTAAATTTGTGTAATGAGTTGTATGTTGGTGTGTTTGTATATTATTTTGAGCTATCGATTTTTTTAAAAATTACGAAAAAAAATAATTTACTTTCCACCCGGGTGGAAAGTAAAAGTAAAAAAACGTCAACTTTCCACCTTTCAAAGGTAGATGAAATGTCATTATTACATGCATGGTTGTAAATAAAATCCATTTATTTCTTCATTTATAAATTGCAATTGCAATAAATTCCTTGGGGCCCACAAATAAAACAAAAGGTTCACGATTGCCCTGCAATAATCGCGAGCTAATCCCGCAAATCTCCTCGTAATAAATTCTTTAGACTTTGGAGGATGAGAAAAATAATCTCCTTGCTTGTCGTCTTTAGTCCGCAAATCCGCCCTTAAATTATGCCAACTCCTCGAAGAACAATGTTTTAGTTGGCGGCGAAATTCTCATCATTTTCCAAGGCGAAATGCTGAAAGAACATGACAATAATGATTATTATTACTATGAGAGATTGTTCGCTTTCTTATTTACTAAGTAATTATTGCTCCTTGAAATATTGTAACAATTTGTTTATTTGCAATGGGATTTTCTTATACCATTAAATAACACATAAATATAAGAAATAAAAAAAATTAAAAATAATTATATTTAAATGGGTGACTCCTGGGGTGTCCTAGAGAAGCGCTACATAAATCGAACGTTTTAAAAGTGGGGTAACAAACCCTCTTACTCACAGGTGACTGCTGTAATGAATCATAGTACCCTGTGGCAGTGTATCACGAACACCTGTCCCGCGCAATGTTGCCAAACGGTGTAAAAATGTAAAACTTTAGTTTCTTATAAAAATAATTATTTAGCTTACCTTAAGTATACACATAGGAAGTAAATGGAGGATACTCTATGCTCATTACATCATGCTCACACTTTATGCTCATCATGTGTCCTGATAATAGTGTGGGACTGCCTAATAGCTATTAAGAAGTAAACTCAAAGTCACAGTCTACTCCTCGCTTGTTTATACCCACTAAGACCCCTTCGGCATATCGTCGAGAGAAAAAAACACATAGTGAAACAGAACAAATTACACTAAATCATTTAAAGAAATAGACAGACACCCACGAGTTTCAAATTAGTTTCTTTGAAGATCAGATTACACAAAATCACTAAACACTAACATACGCATAGAATAAACGCACATAGGACGTCCAAATATTCAGTAACAATCCGTAAACTGTGCTTGCAGAAGCCACATGTCCCTTATCAGAGCTAAAGGAACATTTTTTTAAAGTTCTGGAAAGGTCGTTTTGCAGGAAGGCTCGACACTTTCACAAAATTTTATTAGAAAACAATATGAACGCAGTAAATAAACCGTTCATACACGTTCTGAAATGAGCTGAAATCGAGGTTGCCATTTACCAGACTTTGCGCGGCACAACTTAAAATTTAAAAAAATATGAATTTTGCACTGCAACAGTGAAAGAAAATAATACGGAAAAGTAATATTACAAAATGAAATTACTAAGCGTATGAATTTAAACTTATAAAATATCAAAAACTCTTTGTCGACAAGCTGGATTTCTAGTTATTAGTATTTGGTAGTTTGGCAACACCGCTCCGAAATTGACAGGTCGATGGAATGTCAAATCAAACAAACACAACAAACAAAGCATTGCTGAAATGTTTATTTGTTTATTATTGCAGTGGTTTTTAAATGCCGTTAATTTAATATGTGTGTCGAAAACGAAAGTGCCCACAAATTTTTACGGGTTGATGCCCGTGTGTGAATCTCATGCGTGTTTATTGTAAGGTTACGTGCGCCGGTGTACTAAAACATATTATTTAGTGTATAAATAATTTTTTATACAAATTATGGAACTAGTTTTTAAATAACAAGGGAATAGAGCATGTGGTTTAGAGAAAATTCCATTTTTTTTTCTAAATGAAGCCGAATCAATCAAAAGCTTGACTGAACATTGACTTTTGATATGTGTTTTCTGTGCAATGTGACAAATGTGCATAGAAATCTACGCAAGGCCATTCAATTTTTTATTAGAAACAAATACAAATGGTCAAAACTTGGCAGGTCTCTTATTTTTATTATTATGTAAGAGTTTTTATAATATGCGTCTTATTTAAGTATTCTTAACAATGTTATATCTAATCCAATTTAACATTTAGAGTAGCTGTGAAATTTTGAATTTGTTCCTAATAAATTGACCATGGCCTACTATTATAAATAACGTAAATTATTAAAAAAGACACATTATTAGGTTCTTTTTGAATATAAATATAAACAACTATGCATTTTTGTAAAGCCCAAAGTATGCTTAATTAACTACAAAAATTATATATAGGAAGTCACATTTAAAATTTTTTATTTTCGTTAATATCTCAAAAACGAAACTTTTTAGAGAAAAATTGGCTACGCCACTGAATTATAATAATAGATTCGATGGACTCATAGCCACGAGCTACCAGACAATAATGATTATTATAATTTCCCAAAAAAAGCTATAATAATAGATATTTTACTCTCTCGTGGTAGAGAAATGAGTATTTCATAATTGGAGCAATCAATTTGTTGAAAATGCAGAACAATAATAATATTCTATATAATATTTTAAATAACGAGATTTTTATTATTAAAATTATATTTATAATATTATTTTGGAAAATCAGCATTATAAAATAATTAATTAATAAACGAGAAATTCTGTGGTCGAGGCAAGGCAATCTAAAAGATTTAATTTTTTAAGCAAAAAATAAATTGTAAAAGTTCAGGGATTGATAAAGAATTAAAGTCCTTTCCCTTAGCATTACATTAGACTGAAAGTAATTTGCATTTCTCGTTTATACCCTTGAGAGTTTCAGATTATGAGATTTAAACGAGTTTCTTCTAAATTTGTCTTAATTTATCTTAAATGGATTTATTTTTAAAAATTCACTGTTTACCCTGATAAAGAAAGAAGTTTTTGTCTTTTGCAAATTGCGCAAGAACATTTCAGGTTCAGGGTTATCGCATGTTTCTGTAAGTTAAATCGTAAGGTTAAGTCCATGAAAGCTTGCAATTATACATCTACAGTTAAACCGGGAAAAGAATGATGAACAAAAAAAAATAGACATTATTTGGTCTTCTTTCTGATTGTGGGAATGCTTTTAGGTTTCTTATGATAAATACAAAACAGAGAAGTGTGGCAACGCATTAAGCATAATAAATGCTGGGGTAAAGAAGCGCGATTTATTTTCAATTTTTATGGATCGAATATTCATACAGGGTAAGTATAAACGTGATTTATGGATTCTATTTGTTTTAATAATAATTTGAATATTGTTTTAAGCAAATATGTAAAACTTTCATAAATAAATAAATAAACTCCTTATTTTAAAAGTACGCAAGCATCCAATCAAATGGTGTCAAAAGAAAAGGAAAGTAAATTACATCATAGATGACTGCGAATTACTTCTAAATGTTTCTATTTAAATATCTATATTATTCATCAACTGTATATGGTTCTATGTCTACAATTATCCTAAATATTGAATTCTTCAACTTTTTTAAATTTGTAATTTGCTTTATATAATTTGGTAGAGTATTGTAAAATTTAATGCACTGGTAATAGGCACCCTTTTCATACAAAGGCAATCTATGTTTAGGGTAGGTGTAATTATATGTTCGAGTGGAATATTTCTGTTGCGCTTCATTATCTTTAAAAATGTGTCTATATTTAAAAAATAACCATATGCATTCCTGTATGTAAATTCCAAAAACGGTCAAGAGTCCTTGCTGTTTAAATTTACCTCTACTACTCTCTTTTGGAGCCATATTAAGAATTATCCTTATTGCTCTCTTTTGACAAACAAAGACCCTCAATATGTCCCTGCAACTCCCATACATCAATATTCCATATCCAACTCTAGATTCAAAATTAGAATAATATACATGACTCGTCTAGTTTCCAAATTTACATATCTACTTAAAATTCCTAGGGTATAGAACACTGCATTTAGTTTAATTACAACATATTGAACGTGGGTTTCATAGGATAACTTATTATCTAAGAACATGCCCAAAAACTTATTGCTTTCCTTCAGCCTAATATCACAGTTGTTTATATTTACAGTTTCCGGTTCATTTACTATTGATCGGCTAGTCGTGAATCGAGTAATACCTGTCTTCAAGTTATTTAAAATTAATTTATTTTTAACAAACCACCTGTTTATTTCTATCATAAATAATTGGATACTTTCAAGAGAGTCCAAGTCTCTGTATGCTAGTAAAATATTAGTATCATCTCTATAATTTATGATTTGTTGTATTCCATATAGTTCATCAATATGATTTACATATAATAGAAATAGTAATGGACCTATGACACTTCCTTGTGGTACTTCTATCGTAATACTTTCACTTGTTGAAAACACTTTGGTACTACCTTTACCTATTACAAACCTTTGCTCTCTTCTTGGTACGTATGATTTTATCCATTCTAAGGCTGTTCCTCTTATGCCATACTTAATAAATTAACAATGCCTAACCCCATCTATGAATATTGAGGTTCGGTAATTTTCTTGGAACCATATATTGATTCGAAGTTAAAATTAGTTTAAGTTTGTTTCCTTCTAGATATTTGTTAAATTTTAAAAATATACAGTTATGATGTGAGACGGCACGGTTCTCTATGAACTTTAACAGTCTACTAGTTTTTACACGAATGACGGCTATGCGATGGTAGCGTTCCTAGCGGAAAGGAGAAAAAGGACTGACCGAGGGACTGACAGCTCAACGGAAGGCGTTCACGTTACATTATTTCTGTCAAATAAAAGTTTTTATAAAAATAGTTCTTATGATTATAAATGTCCAAATAATTGGGCATGTCAGTGGTTGAAGGAAAAATCTTGTACATTACTTGTGTAAAAGTGATTTTCTCTAACTCGGCGGATTTACCTCCTCGTTTGAAAATTACCACTTTCACCCTTCTTATGTACTATGTGTTACTATGTATTTACCTATGACCACTACCGTAAATCGTTAAGAGCATATTATCTACTAGCTAAGTAAATTAAACTTTACGCACAGTAAACATGACCGCCTGGTTTATTTTCAACAAAAGTACAAGTTGTATAGCAACGCTCTCCTTTCAATATGAACTTTTTGCAAATGTCACTTTATTAAAACTACGATAACAATTTGACAGTTTGCTTGACAAATATTATTGAATGAAATATTAAAGCCTAGTTTTGTTTTAAAATGAATAAATATGTTCGTAGTAAAGTACGTTACATAATTTGATTTGTAATGCAACTCATTCGTGCGTAATATGCAATTTACAACTCTTATTACGTAATGTACTATTCCTTACAGACGCAAAAAATACACTTGCCATTCGTCAATGTTACTTCGTTTATATTTTTATGTCATACCAGTGCATTATTGTGTTTTTATACCTTCGATACCATCTACATAATGGATTACTTTATGCTCGTGCGGGTATAAAGTACACATTATGGCCCGCGCTGGCATTAAGACGCAAAAAATAGTTTTCGATTAACTTATTCTTAACAAAATAAAATTTTTCAGATAGATCATTAAAGCACCCCAACAGCACAGTTTCGTTAATGTTGTCTACAGCATTTTCTGACATCCACTCCAAAAATTGGTCATATTCTTTGTCGTACGAGTCTCTGGATTTTCTCGGTAACAGGTTTTGCGTTGCCTTTTCAATTTTTCAATTTCGTCGGGAATTTCAAAACCTTGTTGCATTTATGATTTTTGACTTTGACACATTAAACATTTAAATACTTATCTCCCTAGCAACATAAATGCAAGCTATAATAATGTCAAGGTAATGTCGCAGGTAAAAATAAAAAAATGGCAAATCAAATTAAATTTAAAAAAAATATTTATTATTTAAAACGAACTGGCATGACATAAAAGTTTGTATGCACCACGGGTACTAATAGATATATACCCTTGGGCGACTTACGAACCCTCGGGCCAGAGGCCCTCGGCTTTGTAAGACTCTCGCCCTCAGGGCACAATTTTCTACTTAGTACAATTGATAAGTAAATAACTATTGCTGCATTTTTTGCCCATGAGTATAGTTTTAATCCTACTATTACCAAACATTTCTAACCATTTAAAAAATTATTTTGTGATATTCTATTCAGGTAGACATAATGGCTTAATTATTAAAATAAAATGTGTACCTTTGTGTGGTAAATTCCGAGTAAACCTCTATTTTGTTTCAGAGAAACCAATTTGACAATGATAAATTATTGAATTCTAATTGATGTTTTAGTAATACATTAGCGATATTTCAATTCATTATCCTGTAGACTTTTTAAATTGTATTTTCATTATTGAACTTTTTTTAATTACCGTAAAAATTTTGTTAATAAAAAAAATTGTTGGCTTAAGTTAAATTTAGACAAAAATTTTTAAAATTTGTTTGTTTAAAACAAAACACAAAAGCTCGTTGTTGATTTTCAAAGGTTACGGTAATATCAGTATAAGCAACGTAAAACCATATACTTACGTTAAATTAATAATTAAATGTTATACATATACATACAGTAATTCTGCATGGTCTAGAACCTAAAATGCAACCATAAGATATTAATATTTTTTAGCCGTATACGACGTTTCTCAAAAAGTATAAAATTGTCTCAAGAGTAATATCAAAAATTGCTATAAAAAATATTTGATTGGATTTGAAAACTACATCTAAATATCAATTGCATCTATCTGCCATGAAAAATCAGGTTTTGTTATTTTTTCGAAAAATATCGGAGGTAATTACACTAGTGCCTAAAAATTTTCGATAATTTTGCATGAAAGCGTATTGCCTAAAAACAACAAGAGTTGTAAAATAGCCCTCCTCCTTCGGAGTCGGGCTATTTCGCCAAAATATGAAAATGAACGAATGTTGTTTTTCAAAGGAAATACGCTTAAATGCAAAATTATCTGAGAATTTTTAGGTACGAGTGTAATTTAGGGAGAAAATTACTCGAATAATGGTTAAAACAACTTTATATTACAACTTTTAAATAAAAAACTAAAAAAATTAGTAATTATTAATAACGCAATTGTAATAATATTTAATATTTGAGTTTGTAGCTGGAATATAAGATTTATTTTTTTAAACGTCAAAAAGTGTCATTATCTTTGCCAATAAACAATAAAATCTTGGCGGGTTGTTTTCGATAGTTAGAGGGGTTGTTTTCGATGTAATCAATCGAAAACAACACCTCTAGCTTAATGTATGAGGGTAATTTTCTTTCCAATAATAATGAAAATTGAACCGTACACTTTGAAGTTACATGTAATCTAGTATGACATGAAATGTTTGATAGTGAAAGTCAAATCGCATTCGAATTTATAAAATACATAAACTAGTTGCCACTGAGGATACGGAGTTAGAAGTAATGCTACCTGTCGTAGAATTTCCAAAAATTACATTACATTTATTGTAGATGAATTGCATATTTGGAAGTAGTTTTTATATCTGATCAACTTTTTTTATAGCATTTTTTGATAGTGAAAAAAAAGCTACTTTACTTTTGAATATCTGAGAGTTGCATTTTAGGTTTTAGACCATATTTTATGAAGTATTGTGAGATACAACTAATTAACAATTAACTTCTGGATAAACTACAACTAAAAGTTAAAGTTATTTTCAAATCTCGTCTTCAGACAGAATAAAAGTTTTATAATAAACAATATTTGCTGTTGCTCCTACTCTGGATTCCATCTTCCATGTTATACAGGGTGTTTCCCAACCTCTCTGAAAAAATAAATTAGGAGAATCCTCGCCTTTCTTGAAGAAGAAAATGTAGTATAAAAGTTTTTCGCATGTCACTTCGTTTTCGAAATACTGGGTAAAAGAGTACCTGCTTCCATGGCAACCACATTTGTTTTCTCCGTGACATTTTTCTCCTGCTTAAGTTCATTATTCAAACTTTTTAAATCATATGCATGATCAAATCATTGATATTAATTAATAAAAAGAAAAAGAAAATATTTTTTTAACACCCTGTATTTCGAAAACGAGGTGCGACAAACTTATATACCACATTTTCGGTAAGGGTAAGGTAAGGTAAGGATTCACCTCCTTAATTTTTTCAGAGATATTGGGAAACACCCTGTATAACTAATTGATGTCGCTATATATTTCCAAATGATTAACATATTAATATCTCCAAAACTACTTTAGATATTATTTTCAATTTTGGTATGCTTTAACAGAATATGAAACTATACAGGGTATAACTAAATAAGTGTAAAACATTTAAGGGGGTGATTCCTCATCGAAAAAAAGATAGGATCTTAAAGGGGGTACATAAAATGTGTTTAACAATTTTTTTCACAAGCACTAAAAAAGTTACAATATTGAAATTAACCTGACATTTTCTACTACCAAAAAGACACTTAGCCAGTAATTTATTTGGTTTACCCCATGGTTGTAAGGGGTGGAAAACGCAACCCCTAAAATTTATTTCCAATGTAAGTTTTTGTCTTATTATTTGTTTACCATCTAAAAATTTATTTCCGATAGCCTGTTTCATTCTAAACAAAAAATGTCTCTTGAATTTTTTGCCCAAAATAAACCAGTTCGCAGCAAAAAAATATTTTACGAACAAGATACATATCGCCATAAAACGAAAATACGAAACTAATTTATCCAGTAGGCCGCTATTAGCGATAGTGACAATTAAATTGGTATCAAGCTGTCAGTTTGTAAATTTTTGAAATTGAAGTAATACTAATTGTGTATTGTTGTTCTGTTCTTAATTTGTTGTTACTTTAATAATTCACTTGTTATTAAAATGGCATACACAAATGAGGAAATGGCTGATATGCATTACGTTTACGGTCTGTCGCAGGGGAATGGGTTAGAAGCTTCTAGAAGATATGCTGAAATGTATCCTCAACGGTAGCATCCTTCACATAGAATATTTGCCCGACTTCATAAACGATTACGAGAATATGGTTCATTCGACAAAAGAACGCAGGATTGTGGTCGCCATCGAGAAGTAAGAACACCACAGCTTGAGGAAGCAGTACTTAATTTGCTTGAAGATCAACCTACTACCAGTACTAGAAAGATTGCTTTCCAGCTAAATGTTGATCATATGACGGTATTTCGAATTTTAAAGGAACAACTCTTATACCCTTACCATCTGCAACGAGTACAGGCACTGTTACCGCGAGACTTTCCGAACCGTCTTGAATTTTGCAATTGGATGCTGGAAATGATTAGAAGAAATCGGGACTTTCTGAAGACGATTGAATTCACAGACGAATGTAGTTTTTCTCGGGACAAGATTATTAATTTTCATAATTACCACATATGTGCTGATGAAAACCCTCACGCTATTGTCGAAACTAACCATCAAGAATAGTTTTCTCTTAACGTGTGGGTCGGAGTTATTGGGGATTATTTAATTGGGCCTCATTTTCTACCTCCTCGATTAAATGGTCAGGCATACGTTCAATTTTTAAGAGCAGTGCATCCCGTACTGCTGGAGGAAGTTCCTTTGGGCGTCAGAAGGGATATGTTTTTTATGCATGATGGGGCTCCCGCCCATTTTAGTCAAGTAGCACGTCAGCATTTAACTGAAACATATGCAAATCAGTGGATAGGTCGAGGAGGACCTCAGAATTGGCCCGCTCGATCCCCGGATCTCAATCCTCTCGATTTCTCTACTTGGGGCCATTTGCAGTATTTGGTTTATCGTACTCCTGTTCGCGATGTAGAGGACTTAAGCGCATCATCGATGCGTGCAGGGTAATTAGAGACTCCAGGAATATTTGAGCGAATACGTGGCTCAATGCGCCGACGTCTAGATGCATGCGTAATGTCTGAAGGTAGACATATTGAACATTTACTATGATTTCTAGATGTTGTATGTTTTGTTATTAATAAATTAGTTTTGTTTATTTATAAATTTTATGTACCCCCTTTAAGGGGCTGTATCTTAACAAGGGATGCTCCAATGAAGTTTCTTTATATGAAAGATTCTATCTTTTATTCGATGAGGAATCACCCCCTTAAATGTTTTACACTTATTTAGTTACACCCTGTATATTTTCCATTTTTCCATCCGGTGATTTCGTATGTTGACATTAGCTATCGGAATTACCCTTTATTAATTGGAACAAAATAATTCTACCCTTCTATTCAGCAATAATCTAAATGAGCCGTTTCATCATTCTAATGGTTTCTTTTTTCTAAAAATCCATTAACCAATTTTTCATCAACCGAGAATCACAAATCTCTTTTTGACACCTCGCTTTATCTACCAATAAAAAAAATTGCTGCCGTTTTATTCCTGCTGACCAAAGAGAGACCGAATCAATGGGCGGGTAATTAAGAAAAATTGATGAAGCCGTTATACGAAAAACAAATTGTGTTTACAGCAGTTCGTCGGGAATTTGTGATGTTCCTTTTTTGTTAATGTTTATAGATGAAAATACTGAAAATATACACTGCCACAATTAATTATCGAATATTAATAAATGCACGTCCACGTTAATAGAGTAGAGCATAAAATCTAGATGCATCTAGATTAGATATTGGCCCCAAAAAAATCACCATGCCACTCTAGGTAACAATAAATAGCCATTTATTCGAAATACGTTATATTGTCGAAAAGAACTGTTTTGCTTTTACTAAATTAAAAATAAAAATCAATTCAATAAATAAAGTTTATAATATATCCAAGGACCTATTCAATTAATTAATTTACTTAATTTTATAAATACAAAATACCTAGTTTGACATGACAATGGCTTTGCCTATTAATTTAATCTCCATTTATATTTTTTTCTGCAATTTGTTCTTCTATCTCAAGATTTTGGATTTAAATATGATAAGGCAACACCATGTATAGTGGCGACTCATGAATTATGATAGAGGGGGTTCACAAGTATGGTGAAATTTTTTAAATGAAGAAAGAAAAAAAGTAATAAGAAAATGCGTTAGGTAAAACATATTCTTATTTATTTTTTAATTTTACACAAGGAAATACAACTTTTGGAAAATAAGAAAGGTTTTCTTAGTGTGTATAGCTGTCGGATCTTAATGTCGTCGCATGCAACCCACGTAACAATATTTATACAGTCCACTACTAATACTACTACCGCCATCTACGAGTTATCAAGAAAACCGAATGATGTCTAATACCACTACGCCATCTACGGGCTACGTCATTAGGCGCAACCAAGACGAGAACAATAGTTAACTGTTTTATGACGAGAACGAATCGACCCACGAGATTGACAAGTTGGCATTCTTCATATTTTCAGTGTTTTTTAGTTTAAATCCTTAAATAAAATGGTTTAAAATCATATCGAGTATCATGTTTCGAAATACACAACATTTATCGACCCTACCCAATAGTGCGTAAACGTAAAGTCCATTCTTTGGTTCTCAATTGTAGAAAATTGATCAATAACAGCCTCATTAAGTTTGGAATACCCTCTATAAATTTTTTTCCATATATTTCATTTTTAAACTTTCTAATAAAGTCCCTAGATTTATCCTTTGTGGTCTGCGTTAAATTAATTTCGGGTTTAGGTCTTCCCGCATTCTTCACTTCAATTTCTTTCTCCAAACTCAAAGAGCTAAAGTTATTTCCTTTGTGGTCTGCGTTAAATTAATTTCGGGTTTAGGTCTTCCCGCATTCTTCACTTCAATTTCTTCCTCCAAACTCAAAGAGCTAAAGTTATTTCTTAAATAGTCCACCGTCAACTATTCAGTTTAACTTAATAAATATTAAAATATTAAAACATACACGCTCGAATTTCTAACTAGATGCACGAACAGACACAAAAACTGTGCGCCTTTTCCATGTTAAATCCACAGAGAAACTGCACTACTTAATCGCACGTGCGAGCAAGTCTCGTCATAATCGTCATTTACCTCGACCGAGGCACGGTTGCCGGACCTAGACAGTTTGGTTCGACGGGATGATAAAATATTAGGGAGGGTCGGACTTTTTTAGTTTGACGGTACGATAAAATATTAGGGAGGGTCGGACGACTTTATACGATAAATAATATTCAATGAATATAAATTAATATTTTTTATTCGTTTTGTTTTGGGGGTGTACGTGCGCATGTGCTCCTGTGGAAGAACCGCCACTGACCATGTATATCCTATAGTAAAACTCCATTTAAAAATAAAAATGTTAGTATTATTGCAGTGTTTTATTGGACATTAGCCAATATTCTTCCGGCATATTTTCAACATTTAACTACTATTCGAGAGCAATATCCCTTTTAAACAAGCAAGAAATTAATAGTTTTATGTCTGTACCTAAAAATTAACTAAAAATATGATTAGCGGTATTCAGCAGACAAGTTTGTAAGAGTTATAAAGTTTTATATTTTAAGATATTATTTTTGTTTTATGGCTCAAACCCCGACGGAGGCATAAACTTTAAAAAAACTTGTCTGGGAGTAGAAAAAATGTAACTATAATGTGAATAATAATTGTGACAGTAAAAAGCAGACTTGATGATGCTAACTGGTAGTTATAATACTGTCATCAGCAGGTTAGTACGATGCCTGTCTCAGTGACGTTGGTCAAACTATCAAAACTACGCTTTTTTATGAAATTTGTCATATTAGCGAAAACGTATTAAAAACTAAAATGTATTTCTGATAACAGACAGATATTTTTATTTAATATTAGCCTAAAATACTACATATTTTTGTAACAAAGAAAAAAATAACTTAGAAATCCAAAAAAACTGCCGATTAATAAAAATCAACGGAACGGAATAGCAGCAAATCACCACTGCGTTACATCGCCTTTTCCACTGATTGTTGGCATAGTGCCAACTAATGTTTGGCAGTCATCTGATGTAAAACTGTTCCAAATTTCTTGGAGACGGGTTCGCAATTCCGGAACGGTTCTTGCGGGATTCGATTGGAGCTTTTTCTTCATGATATGCCACAAGGTTTCAATCGGCGATAGATCTGGACTACTCGACGTCCATTTTAAAACTGGAACACTGTTTTCTAACATCCAATCTTCTACTTTTTTTAGTCGTATGGCAAGCGGCATCATCTTGTTGGAAGATACATTCAATATTGTTTAAACGCATTTCTTCAATTTGGGGTGTTAAGTTATTTTGAAGCACATTAATGTACTTATTACCATTCATAACACCTTCCACAAGGTTTAAGTTTACCACTCCACTTACTGACATGGATCCCCAAATCATAACATAAGCCGAAAACTTAACTTTTTTTGTAAGACAGTCATTCTGAAATGCTTCTTCTTTAGTTCTTATGACACGACTCCTCTACTATCACCAACGCATACTAGAAATCTGGCTGCATCACTCTAAATAATGGAGTTCCATTGGTTCGGAGACCATAATTTGTGTTCTTTGGCCCACTCTAGTCTGTTTTTCTTCTGAATCTTTTTCAGTAAGGGCTTTTCTTTTGCCTAGAATTATTGAATTAAAAACGAATAATAAAAAAATAATTTAAGCTTAACTTTAAATCCCAGTTTTTGGGCAGCTTTGTGACAAATTGCTCTTGAAAACTTGTTTGTGGTTGGCCGATTACATGATATTTTCAATTCGTTATAATTAGCACGCCGATTTTCCTTGATAATCCGTTTTAAGGCTCTTAAGTTGGTATTGGAATAACGCGGGCGACTTCCAGTTCTGGGTTTTTGAGCCACAGATCCAGTTGTTTTGCACAATTTACTAATATTTCGAACTGTGTACCTCAATTTGTTAACACTGTCAGTGATTTGGGAAGCATGGTCTTTTAAATGCAAGTGAATGATCACTCACAAATATCATGTTTTGGGGCATTGGGCCAACTTCACAGAGACATGGCTCGTATATTTTGATTAATAGTTATTTTCTACTACTGTTCTTTGATCAATTATATTATTAATAATGAACTTTGATTTAATTCAAATTATAATAAAATACACTTGTAAAATAATCCATGACAACTAGTTATTTGAGTACTGTCAAAGTCTGTCAGTTCGAATGCTAGCGTACTTCCATGAGAAATCTGAAGCCCGATCACCTCCGTCCTTATGGTCACAATATTCCATGCTTAAATTGACTATTTCTGTGAACAAAATATAGATATTTCGCAGTTTAAGAAACTTATTTCATTTATTAAACGAAAAAATTATGGTTACGAAGCTAAAAAATCTAAAATTTTCACAAAAGAAGAAATAATAAAGTTTTTACTTGACGCTCCTAATCATAGCTATTTATCTATGAAAGTGATAGCAGTAATGGGGATAGCTGGAGCATGCCAGACAGATGAGATCTATAAAATGAAATTGAACGACATCGAAATCAAGGATGATGTAGCTATTGTTAAAATCCTCCAGAGCAAAAACAAGGTTCCAAGAAGTTTTGTGATAGCCGATGATGGAGGTCCAGTTTCTTTTATGAGGTTACTTCAAGATTATATTAAACTTAGGCCAAATAATGCACAAGACGAACGCTTGTTATATCGCTATGAACGAGGTAGGTGTGTGAATCAGGTGATTGGAAAACACACTATTTCAAATGTTCCCAAAGAAATTGCCAAATTTTTGAAACTTCAAGATATAAATAAATACACTGGTCACTCGTTTAGAAGAACATCAACTACCTTTCTTGCAAATGCTCCAGGTATCGATATTTTGGATTTAAAAAGACATGGCGGTTGGAGATCTTCGTCCGTTGCGGAGGGATATATTGGTGATTCGTATACAAATAAAATCGAAATTTCCAAAAAGATCTTAAATCGATCTCCTACTTTTATTCCATCTAACGACGCGAGAGTGACAAATAGTTGTATGGTCCAAGTCCAGGATAATAACGAGTCTCTAATAAGAAGCGGCGAAGGTATTGAATTGAATAATATTCCATCAATTAATATTTCTAACTGTTCAAATTTCACTATTAACCTTAATGACAATAAATAAAAATTAGTGTTATTTAAGTTTTATATTATATGTTTTTTCAATAAATATAAACTTTTTATTATTAAGTAAGATTTTTTTTTAATTCGCTTGAATAAATACAATAAAAAATGTTATTCTTGGTTTTTTGTCCTGGCACCGAAAGTATTACTTTCGTAGCTAGCAACCTACTTTCGTAGCTAGCAACGGATAATATTCAGGTAACTGTAACATTTACTTTCGTTTTCTTTCGTGTTGCTACGGCCCGAAAGTTGATTTATTTATACAGTAGTAGAAAAATCATAATAATAAATATCTTCCCTAACTTAATACCTAAGCATACCACTAATGACGTATATATACTAAGGAAAAAATAGCCCCTATAAAAAAGAGCTATCTACGTCTTTGACTGGTTGTGCGATGTAGGTAATACAAATTCAATGCAATATTATAACCAACCAAAATAACGTTCAATTCCCGACTGCAGCGCACAAGTAGTAATTTTCAGGCAAGCCTGGCAATTTCAAACACGAATCCGTGCTCGGCATTTTAACAGGGGCGGAGATAATGACACGAATTTAAAAACGAAAACCTAAATAAAAATATATTAAAGCGCCACGCGGTCCAAAAATTTAAAAACCTGTTCTCGACCCGTGGTTACTGATATTTTCTTTTTCAGTGAAAAGGAGAAGCACTCCTGTAACACGAAAAGCAAACACGAAAAAAAACTACAGTACAATTATTATAAAAAATATAGTATTAATAACTAGTGTTGGGTAAAAACCGATGATTCTAATAATCGAGTACTTGATACTCGAGCGATTTTAATAATCCTGTCGATTATGTGCATGGTTGTCTAGCTTTCTTAAGGACTGTTCTCTGCAAGTGGCGATTGACGGATTTCTCTCAGACACCTTCACCATCACCGGTGTTCCTCAAGGGTATTGTCTCCCACTCTCTTCTTACTCATCATGGCCGGACACGCAATCCCATTGGCTTCATCTATAAATTTGTTGGGCGTCAATCTGGGAGGAAATATGTCTTGGCACAACCACGTTGTGGCAATCGCCAATATAGCTTCTCAGAAACTTGGTGTACTCTTCCGAACCAAAAAGTTGTACACACCTCAACAACTTCTAACACTATACAAAGCCCAGATTCGACCATCACTAGAGTACTGCTCTCATCTCTGGAGCTCTGCAGCAAAATATACTCTTCGGCAACTGGATTCCATCGAAAGGAGGGCCATTCGTCTGATTGGGAGACCACGAGCTGACGAAGAACCTCCACAGTCTAGAACATCGAAGACAGGTTGGGGATTTGACTCTCTTTTACAGATATTTTCATGGAAAGTGCTCGGCTAACCTTGCCCTCTTAATTCCACCCAGAGCGGCAAATAGCAGAAATACACGACGAAGCTTAGTTCAGCTTAGTACTCCTCGAACTTCATTATTTAATTCTTTCATATGGAGGACTTCATCCTTATGGAACGACCTTCCCGAGGTCGTTTTTCCCAACGAATATAACCTCCAACGATTCAACACCAACGTGAATCGCTTTTTGCGCACACGCACCACTCCCAGAGTGCCCTAAAGGATTTTTCCTATAGTGCTTGTGTTTGATCACGCACGAGCGATTAATCACTTGACATTTTTATGGCTAATAAGAATGTGTTGATAAAACACCAGGGATTGTTTTTGTAAGTTTTAGAAGTTTAGTCTAGAGTTTTTATTAAACAAGAACAGTTGATTCTGATTTTTTTTAAATTAAATCCTTTAATTTTTTAGGAATTTAAGGTAATGCGTACCAAAATAATATTGTAAACATAATTTACAAAAAACTGTAGTTCTAATAAATTTAGCAAAAACAAGTAAATACTAAAATACATCAAATACCAATGTGGGAAGAAATTATTTCCTAACCACCCGAAGACCTTATACTACAAGGATATATTTTTTTCTTTTCAATATTGTATTTTCTCTTTATTTTATATTTCTACACCAATGGATGGAGTGCAGTTAGCGCAATGACATCGATTGTACGAACGATAATAATAATCCTGTCCGTAAAACTGGATTTGTATTATTGATAATGTCTTTCTGATATCAAAACTATTATTACGAATAAATTTAACTGGATTTTTAACAGTAACAAAGTGAAAATGGAACTCAGTGGCTGCTTTACTTTAGGTTTTAAAGAGTTGTGCCAAAAATAAAATAGATATCTTGTTTTTGTATAATGTTTGATAAAATAGTAAAATCATAATATTAACAACTGTTTTTACCTCTCCACAATAAGTATTTTCTAACGTCTCCTAGGTGAACAGTTTTCAAGTAAAGTGCGAAAACACTTCTCTATCAAACTAGTTTATTTCTGTTTCATATTCTATTGTGTAGGGTCATTCACGTGGAAGGACCTATTAAAAAATATCAGGAACTAAAAAAGGTATTTGTTATAAATGTTGGTACTCGCTATAAAAGATGTCGATATTTTTTTGACATATCCATTAACATTGTTATTTTAAATAGAAATCATTTTCCGATTCTATGCACAATTCAAGTAAATTTTGGTAACCCATGCCTATACCCATTTTAAACTGTTCCTGAGATCAAATTCATTAAAGAAATTTTTAATAAAAAAAAGTGTCAAAGGTAATTTGGCCTTACTTTTTAACTAATGCTTTTAAAGATTTAAAAGTTCGAGAAAATTTAGGAAACGTATGGATTTAAGGTTTAAGTACGTATACAAAAAACAATACAGGGTGTTATGGAAATTACTTATTATATTTAAATGGGCGACTCCTAGGATGTCCTAGAGAAAGTCTACATACTTTTTTTAAATCGAATAGCTAAATACTAAGGTAAAAACCCTCTTTATACACATACTGTCGCGCTGTTCCATCTGGATTCAGTTAGCAACAATATGGGTCACTACAGTATACTAACAGTGGTGTCAGATCACACAGCATATTTCGCCCTTACTTGGATACCTGCCGCGAGCGACTATCGTTGCTTCAGTATGTTTAGAGACTCGGGCGTGGAATGACGCTGTCGAGGGTTCCACGTACTTGACGTATACGAATTTTAAAAGTTTTGTTAGTTGTAGCATTTTTTTTCTGTTGTGAAATAATTCATAATAAGAAATATTGTGATGTGATTTCAAATTTGTGTGATATTATCTATTGTTGGTTCTGTTGCAAAATATACTTTTTGTGTTTTTTTTATATGTAATTTAATTATAAAACGGAATATTTTAAAATAAGATCGAAGGTAAGAGAGTATGTACCTTAAAATTGTAGTATTTTTTTTCTAAAAAGTTTTAAAAAGAAGGGATAACGCCGGTCAAAGAAGTCTTGTCAAATAACGAAAACAATTCGGTGTTGCAATATATGACAACACCGCCTCAATAAACTATTGATTCCGAACGTCCTCAGTAGCGGCCACGTCAATTTTCAGATTTCATATAAAGCGTATATTTCGTACAATAATTCAAAGCGCCATTTATGGTTATTTTTCTTCAATTTATTTTCATCTCAGGATTTGTCGGTTTAAATATAATAAGTCATTTCCATAACACCCTGAATATGAACAATAGTTTTGTTTCCTAGCGTTTTTCTGATAAGCGTTAAAGAAACAGCATTAAAACGCTAGTGGCTTATCGCGCGCGGTGCTTCATTAGCCCTAATTTAATTCCGATGAAATCCCAAAAGGTTTAACCAGGATGGCTAATGGGGCATAGAGTTTTGGAAAAATTGATGGCCCTTTTTATTAATTTAAACTGAAAATTAATAATCGGTAATGGACTCTGTTAATCACTGATTTTCAGTTGTTTAATACTTTTGGAAAGTAAGCGGTTATAATAATACACATAGATTCAAAAGTTTTGCATCACTCATATTATTTAATTGATAAGTTTAAAATAAAAAACAATGAGTTTTAAATTTTTTTTTATTTTACTACAACATTTTAAACCTTAAAAAAAAAACTTAACAAAAGTAAAATTTATTTATATTGTATAATTTGTGAAATTTAATCGCCGCATGCTGTACGTAAGGTTAGCAATCCGTTCTTGTGGAATAGCCTGCCATTCCTCGGAAGAAGCGATGACAGTTCTAGGGGCATGTGCCAAGCATGTTCTATCGGGTCCATGTCAGGGGACAAAGCAGGCGACTCCAATCGATTGATTCCCTCACTTGCTAGATATTCATCCAGAGCTCTAATATGATGGGGCCGGGTATTGTCGTCCATAAACGCAAAATTGTTACCAACAGCCCCTCCCCATGTTATAACATAGGGAGGTAGAATATCCCTAATGTACCTGTCGCCAGTCATTGTGCCTTGAACGTGGAATAACTCAGTACGCTCGTCAGACCTAATACCTGCCCAAATCATGGCGCTTCCTCCGGCGTATGGAGGCAAGGGGCGAGCATGGGCAAGTTGAGCTGCTCTTGTTCGTTCTCTCCAAACACGAATCCAGCGACTATCGTTTACCAGACAAATCCTGGTCTCGTCGGAAAATAGGACAGAATTCGGTGGTCATATTGTATTTGTAGAACTCTTATTGGTCGCCGACCTTAAACCGGATTCAAGAATTCGCCTTCTTAGTGTAGAGACGGATACGAGAACTCCAATTGCATGCGTAACATCTCTCTGAAGTTGTGGGACTGACATAGTACGATTTCTCCGAATTGTTAACGTAATATAGCGGTTCTACTGTTCGTTAGTAACACGCCTTCTACAACTTCGTTGTTTCCATATGAGAGAGACATCACTTTGAAAAACCCCTATTGTTCAATTTCAGATATTACTCGGCGATTCATTTTTACACATTGAACCGAAAAATGTAACTGGTCTAACAACAGTAAAAATCTTATCTTAAACAAATGTCTAGACAATTTTTTTTTTGCTACAAAAAATGGTATCGTTTTAACTGATAAACATAAATAAACATTTAGAAAATAAATTCACTCCTGAAATTATCTTAACATGCCAAAATCAGAGTGATGCAAATCTTTTGAATCTATGTGTATAATAGATATACGAAAGCGTTATAGGTAATCGACATTCGACATTATGATATGAAAATTAATAACGGAATAAGGTTTTTAAAATCGAAAAGCGTTTTAAAGCCGTCAGGAATCTACGAACGAACGCAGAAAAGCATTTTTTATTTGAATACACATGATAAAATCTAACAATTAAAAAAAATTAACGTTTGAACGGTTCATAAAAACACATTCGTTACAATGGGCTTTTATGAAGCTTTTTTTAATGAAGCTTCGTTTCACTTCCTTTTTATTTCCAGTTACATAATACCTAGGACTCTTCAGGGAAATGCAATTTCCTTTTTAGGGGCGCATTGTTCCTGATTTTTATGAAGGGTTTTTATCATTTCATTTTTATTTTTGTCGTAATATCAAAATGTATGTTTCCTACTTTAATCTTCACCTTCGTATAGGATAAATGCATATATCACAATTAATCATGACGTTCCATTTTATCCAGAATATCTTATTGTAAATATGCATACCTAATTCGAGACGTATCATCAACTATAGTTAAATGGGTAAAGGTCATCTCACCAGAAACTAGAACACACGTGAAGGAGTGGAACTACCATTAGTATACAGGGTGATTAACGATGGGCTTGCATTAGAACTTTATGGAGAACTACTGAACATATGTTTCTGGAAAACACCGTTGGTCAGCGTAGTCTCCTTTCGATGGAATCCAGTAGACGAAGAGTATGCTTGGACGCAGAGCTCCAGAGATGAGAGCATTGAAGACAATGACTAGGTTATAATATTTGATATTCACTAAATTTTTATTATCGTATCATGATATGTCAGTTCTTTACCAGGAGCAAGCTGACCAGCTAAATATGTACATCAATAAATCCACTTTTGGAACGCTAATTCTTGTAAAATTCTACTCAAAAAATAAGGCATTTAAACGACATCTGGGTTAAACTACGTTGCAAAAGGGTCTCTCCTTTTATAGTATTGTTAAATTCAAAGTAATTTTATTCTAAACATACCGAAACTATTCCCAAGATATCTTGTATGTGGATTATTTTTTTTTTATAAGTAAATTTTCCACTAAATTTTTTATTTCTTGGGTGATTTGCTAGGAAAAAGATTTTATACATAAAAAGAGAATACGTTGGTATATTATGTACCTGTACATCTTCTGTATTGAAGAACAAACCCGTTATCTTCAAGGAAAAACTTAATTTAATCCATACGATAATAGAAGTAATTAAAAATATATATAGGAAGAAGTTTCTCCAAAAGTTCCACGAGTAAATGTCACCTTCCTTATTCATAAGCCGAAGTATATATATTAGAAGAAGCTAATGAATTGTGTATCTTCAAATGGAAGACATGAAAATACCTAGGCTATTTTCCTAATTACTTTAAGCATTTCCGGAATATTTCGAAATGAACAGGACCCTGTCAGAAATAGTTTCTTCGTCTGTTTTTTTTATAGTAAAACTTGAGCAACTGTTTCAGTCTTGGCAATAAAACAGGAAAATTCCGATCCAAATGAATCAGAATATTTACTTTTGTAAATCATACAATTAAATTAAAGTCGATTTTCAGCCAAATTAATTCAATTAAACAATGACGATGGCTAATCCTCAATTCTCCAGGACTCGCCACAATCTAGCTCCTTATTCAATAGTGCCCAATTTAACGGTGCTATTAAACCAAATTTATGTGTGATATTTCCAATTGTTTGCGGGAATTAACTACGTTTAAACATACATTGCTGTGTAAGCAATAGCTGCATTCCAAACTTAGGCTATATGGGTAATTGCTTACAAATATTAGATATGCTATATTCAATATTAGTTCCGATTGTGAGATTTAGATTCGAGAATGTAACCTTTAAACACACAGTACTGGCGGCCAAGGGGAACAAGTTGGGGCTCTTGTGGGTCCCTGGTCACTCCAGAATATTGGTTAATGAGAAAGCGGATGAACTAGCGAGAGCCGGATCCGCTCAAAGTCTCAGGGGCCCCGAACCGGCCGTTGGGATATAAAAACAGGCAACAAAAATAACATTAGATAGATGGTCGAAAAAACAACACCTATCTCGATGTCAAGGGTTACCTGGTCAAATACACGCACGGACCGCAATTGGAAAACCATCGAAAATACTATCGAATGGGATGCTAACACTGATACGGCCCAAGTTGAAACAGGTGATGGGTCTGCTAATAGGTCACTATTACTTGCTAAAACACCTTCAACGGATAGATATGAACAACGGATCCATTGAATGCAGACTCTACCGCGAGGAGAATGAAACTGCCTCAAACATAATATACCGCTGCGTAGCGCTGTCTCGCAGAAGACTAAATATCTTCGGGAACAAACAACGTGGTGACAACCTCCCACATGACATGCAGGCTTGGTAGAAGGTTACTGGACCTCATAGAAGGAACATACATCTAACAAGATCGGGGTACAACAAGCCGGAAGGGCTTCAGTATTTTATTAATTCATCTAGTCTAGGCTGTGGCAATCGGTAATAGAAAGAAACATTTTTCATATTTTCGATGAAGATTTAAAACTGGTTTGATAAATAGACAATAATTTTAATTTATGAGTTATCTAGCCATATTAGAATATTTACTAGAATCAAATATCAGTTAATCAAACTCTTTCGCAGGAAGTAACCCGACATAGCTTACTTATATTTACCCATATATTCTTAAGCAAATATACATTGACGAGATTTAGTTCAGGGCCGACGGGTCATGTGATGCATTTCCTTCCGGCTCTTTACCTCGGGAATTCAGGAAAATGGAATCGGAAAAGCCATTGGGAAATAATATGAAGATATACTTCGGCTTATGAATAGGGAAGGTAACATTTTTTGCTCGTGGAACTTTTGGAGAAACTTCCTTGTATATATATATTTGTAATTACTTCTATTATCGTATGTACTAATTAAATTTTTTTTTGGAGATAACGGGTTTATTCTTCAATACAGAAGATGTACAAATACATAATATACCAATTTATTCCCTTTTGATGTATAAAATCTGTTTCCTAGCAAACCACCGAACGAAGTAAAAGATTTACTTATTAAAAGAAATAATCCACATACAAGATATCTTGGAAATACTGTAGGTATGTGTAGAATAAAATTACCTTGAATTTAACAATATAGTGGTACCTCGAGATACGAGTGCCCTGATTTTTAAAAAAAATTACATCCTTTCATTTTTTAAGAATTTACAATCGCTGCTGGCTATCCAGTCCCGGTCAAAACAAAACCCATGTCGCAATGAATTCACTAAGGGCCAATTTTATAATGTGGGTTTAAATCGCACTGTACGGTTTAAACCTCAGATTAGTGAAAACGGTGATTTTATAAACTAGGATTGACAGCGAGGCTCGACTTAAGAGCAACCATCCTGGTAATAAGTTAATCGGTAGAAAGAGTTCCGCTTAAACTCAATAATACGATTTAAGACACAGGACACCGTATTATAACCCTAATATTTGAGTTTGTTTTTTATTGTTTCTGGCTGCACCAATTAATTTAATAATAATAATGGATATTTTTGAAATTTTTAATGAGTAATTTTTAATGATTTTGTAAATATTATTGAGCAGCGTAGGCGGGACAGAATATTTCGGATACGACCAAATTACAAGGCCTCCTAAATAAGGCATCTTTTAACGTACTTTTGAGTATCCATTTGGATACGCAGGCCATTTATTTCGATACCCATTAAACATCAAATGGATCCATATACATTTTTTACTTACTTAGTAATTTAAAAACTACTGAACTGATACCAGTGATGACTGATACCTAAAAATGCTTTAAAATGATCAGAGTCAGAAAAAATATTAAAAAAATAGGGCTGTTTAAGGACATGGATACGCAGTAAAAAATTACTAGAAGATGCCTTGCTCCTAAATCATGTTTTAGAGCGTCCAACAAACCGATGAGTATATACAATATATAATACATTTACTTATAATCTTCCAAGTAATAACCCTCTATTATAAAATTGTCATAATTTGCCTGTAATTTAATCCCCTGATTATTGTTCCTCTTAAGTATTAATTTAAATCCAAGACTTAAGATCACTTTATAAAATTGGGCCTAAGGGATTTGGCATACTTTTTGTATGCACCTTCTCGTTTATGTGCCTTTAAGAAAGACCTATGTCGTGTCAGCCTTCTGAACGTCAAACTGGAACGTCGCCAATCGGCACATTTCGGGTGGCGCTCCAAAATTGGGTATCACGTGAAAGGCAATGATTCGATTTCTCGCCTGAATTTATAAGTAGAATATTTCCTATCGAGCGAAAAACTGCTCGAATATTCGTCGGCGTCAAGCGAAGCTCGAGTATCGAGTGAAAGGTAATAAGTTACAAGCGACGATTTTCGCTTGAATTTATAACTCGCGCGGTTTTTTTAATAATCGACCGATGTCGGTTATTTCAATAATCGAGTACTCGAGCGGTTTTTTCTCTCGAGCGATTACAACACTAGTCTGAGGTATACATCGAAATGAAATAATCAACAATCTTGATTGTCGCAGAACATTAACAAAAAATTCAGGATATTAACAAAAAAATACGTCACTACTCAACGAATAACATTCAGAGGGCGGTAACAAAGGTAACACACATAAAAAAATATAGTAGAAAAGACTGCCTTTCTAGAAGAAAAATGAAACGCGTTCTTAAAGGTCCTTACTTTTGTGCGGATAAAAATAAATAAGAAAAAGTTACGAGGCCCGACTACGAAATAGCGACGCCGAACGACATTTATGAGACAGTTTTTGCAATTGGGTATATCTATTTTTCAAGTGCAAAAATCCCCGAAACAACAAACCTCATTTTGTCGACGTAAATTCTTCTTATTCGGCGAAGCGAATATTTTTTTAATAACCTGGGCGTTCCCGCGTAATCTCCGTTTAAAGCATCGGTGAAAGTGTTTGCAAAAACTGTCAGACGCTACCCCTGCAATCACGGACTTGTTTCATACAGAAATCACAATAAAAATGGGTTGTTCGAGGATTGTAATACAATTTTATGAAGAATGACGCACAAAGAAAAAGAAATGGTGTCTTTCTTGCGTTTTTGTATAAACTAGGTCAAGTTATTACGTTAATTTTCATTTCTAATGCTATACAGGGTTGTTCACTGTCAGTGGTCTATTAAAAGATTTCGAGAACTAAAGAAGATATTTGGTTGAAACATTGCTACTCGCTATAAAAGATGTCGATCTTTTTAATGAAGATATTTTGACGTAACATTGTTATTTTAAATAAAAATGCCCTGTATATGTCGGCATTTTTCGATTCTATATAAAAATAAAATAAAATAAAAATAAAAAATTTATTAATAATTTACTATACCCATCTCCAACCGTTTCTGAGATATAATTTTTTTAAAATAATTCTGCTTTACAAATATTATAGTTGTTTATATAGAAAATATTCAAAAAGAACCCAAAATGTGACAGTAGGCCATGGTCAATTTATTAGAAACAAATTCAAAATTTTAATAGCTATCCTAAATATTAAATTGGATTAGATAGAACATGCCAAATTAGACTTTTCATAATTATTATCATATACGCCGTTGTTAAGAATACTTAAATAAAACGCATATTATAATAGTATATTAAGATACAAGTTTCATAAGACATTATCTTCGAGCACGCGTTTAACTTAGAAAACAACACGCGAAGCGGGGAGTTTTCTAAAGCACAAGTGCTCTAATTGTCTTATGAACCGTGTATTTTATAACACTTTTTTCTAAGTGTCAAATATGCCATGATAGAAACAATTGAACACAACAAAGCTTCTTCCCATCCGTCATAATTAAAAATAAATATATTATTAATGTTAATAAAAGTGAGTCAGGAAGAAAGTTGTACTCCGTCAGAAATACGAGAAATTGCAGAAAATAATCTAGAAAAACTTTTAAAAAGAATATGCAAAACTTTGAGTTACGGTACGAGCAGAACAAAATATTGCACAAAATAATAAATAATACTATTTAACAAAATATTGTATCGACAGGAATCTGACAGGAATAACAATTAATGCCCAGGAAATGTCTACAGTAACTATAAATATGTATATATAAAGTAATATGTATAATACGATATTGAATTAAAAATAAAAACTATTTTGACTTTATTGAATAAAGCTTTAGAAATAGAGCATAAACTGGAAGATATTTCTATTAATTTTAGGTTATGTTGTTTTATAGTTGTGACTAGAAATTAGTTGATGTTATATATTTCCGAGTATAGATAGTTTAGATAAATATCTATTAAAAATGATTTATTTGCAAGGTTAAAGGTTAGTATTTTAAAGTTTTCTATAAAAAATGTTTGTCGAATCCATAATGCCTGGAGAACTAATTTCAACGGAATCGAAGTAAGCCTAAAATTCGAACCCTACTTGCTGCCAACATAAAAACAATAAAATTTTAGTTTCATAAAGTGGCAGGTTATTCAATTTTTTTGCATTTCATAATGTAGCCATTATGAAACCCAAATAGAAAAAAAACTGTTACATAATAATAAAAATAAGAGATTTGTCAAATTGTGACAATTTGTATTTTTTCTAATAAATTTACCATGGCCTACTGTTATAAGTAACGTAAATTATTAAAAATATCGCATTTTTAAGGTCTTTTTGAATATATACATTTTGTAAAGCCCAAAGTATGTTGTCTGAAAAGCGAGGATTATCAACCTGTAGATTAAAAACTAAGAGAGCGTTGAAAAGTGGGACAACAAAGTGAAAACCGTCACATTCTTTGATAATAACTCTAATACCTCACAGAAAGTGTCGAAAATGGGACACCCTGTTCATGAATGAATATCAAAAACAGTTGAAGCTCCTGCTTGTATCACAAAATAAATACAGAAATATTATAGGATATAACACAATTTTATTTATCTGATTACGGACATTGCGATTAAATAAAACTTTCATTTGGTTGAAAAACAGTAAAGAAGGTTAAAAAAGGGCATAAATTTTATCAAAGGTTGAATTTGCGTATATTTGGCATTTATTTTCAACTCGCAAACCTACGTTAATCGTATTTTACGAGGCCTTGGAGATTCGGCAAAACTGCCAGAGCGGTAATATTCAACTCCCTCGGCTTACGGGGAACCGAGTATACGTAAATCAGGCTCAAGTTGAAAATTCTAGTAAAATTTTACCCGAAATATGGGTCTGTTTTTAGCACTAAAATTGGCAAGTGTGGTGGTGTAATCACGTTATAACGTTAATTAGAATTAATACACTGTGGGTGTTATTAAACCAATATACAGTGATGGGCTAAAATATGGAACAAATTCATTTAAAAATCAGGTTTTATTTTTTTGTAAAAACGCTCGGACACGTCGATTATAATTTTTTCTTCCGGATTTTTTGCATCAAAAAGAAATTATACTGGGTGTGTCAAAAAGTAGATGTAAAATTTTTTTGTATTTTAAATAGAACCACCCTATTTTTACTTATCACATAAATTCTACGTCAAATTCTGAGCATAATTCATGTAGCATACTCTATCCTTATCTCTAACGGTTTTAGAGAAAAATTACATCTTAAAAAAGAAATTTCTTTAAAAAAAGGTACATGTACCTACTTAAAGGTAAACAGGTAAATTTAAATTAATTGTTACTACGATAGCAAGTCATGTGTCAATCAAAAAGAATTTTAAGTATAATTTTGAAAAAACGGTGATCATGGTGCATTTAAATGAAACTCAAAGAATCGAAATTTTAATTTTAATTGGATGTGGAGACAAAACAAGAAGTCAAGAAGAAGTTTGTGACTTGTTTAGCGCTAAGTATCCAGAACGACGGATTACAAGATCTACAGTGAGTAAAATTGAGAAAAACTTCAGGGAAACAGGGAATGTAAAGGATCGTCTACGGCCAGGTCGTCCAAAAATTAGTGAAAACACAAAATTGAACATTTTGTTAGAAGTTGAAGATAACCCCCGTAGTGCATCCACTGAAGAAGCCCTTAATAATGATGTTAGCCGACGATCTGTTTTGCGGGTATTGAAACAAGAAAAGTACCATCCGTATAAAATTAGGTTGCTGCACGAGCTAAACGAAGATGATCCCGACCGCCGACTACAGTTTTGTGAAACTATAATGGAAATTTGCAACTTAAATCTATTTTTCCATCGCAGCGTACTTTTTAGCGATGAAGCCACGTTTTGTTTGAATGGTTCGGTAAACAGACAAAATTTTCGGTATTGGAGTACAAATAATCCCCGTTGGATGAGAGAACAGCATACGCAATACTCACAAAAAGTAAATGTTTGGGCAGGGATATTAAATGATAGAATTATTGGACCTTTTTTCTTCGATGGAAATCTTACAGGAGACCGGTATTTACAATTTCTGCAAAATGAATTAATTCCCACACTAGCAGTGGATTTTCCAAATCCGAATCAGCCTAATCTACCAGAAGCGTCTATTTGGTTTCAGCAGGATGGTGCTCCGCCTCATTTTGCTCGACAAGTACGAGAGTATTTGAATACTATTTTTCCCGAACGATGGATAGGTAGAAGAGGACCCATAGAATGGCCTGCAAGATCTCCCGATCGTACACAAATGGATTTCTTTCTTTGGGGTTATTTGAAATCAAAAGTGTATAAGGATAAACCACAAAATTTGGAAGACTTAAAATTTAAAATTAGATATGAAATTAGGCAAATTAATGAAAATACTGTAAATAATGTTTTAGAATGGTTTTTTAAGTAGATTGGCATATTGTCAAGAAGTTAATGGTTTGCATTTTCAACACTTAATAAAATAATTTTTCAAAATTATACCTACATCTACTTTTTGACACACCCAGTATAATTTCTTTTTGAGGCAAAAAAGCCGGAAGATAAAATTATAATCGACTTGTCCGAGCGTTTTTACAAAAAATTAATACCTGATTTTTAAATGAATTTGTTCCATATTTTAGCCCATCACTGTATTAATTAAATATTTTAGAACAAAGTTTATACAGGGTGTCCCAGAATATGTGGGCAATCTCCCGGGTTCAGATAGAATACTTAAAAAGAACAGGAGAAGTTCATATAAATTTTTCTTCCTACGGCCCCCCTACGTCCCTGGAAATCGTTGATTAAATAATTTTTTAAGTAATAGGTGTAATTTAGGGACGGACTAGACGTAACACAAAAATATTCTTATTTACACCCTGTTTGATGAAGGAACGATAATAATATTTTTTTTGGATACTCTAAACCTTAAGCTGAAAAATAGGTGCTCTTGATCAATGTCGATAAAATGAACTGTTTTCGAAAAAAAAAATATTTGTTCATACATTAATTGCATGTCTGCATATTCAGTATACGTAAATTCCATTACTAAGTTAGTAACTAATAAGACAAAGGAGAAAAACCGCAAATTTCAAGACACTACCATAAACTGACACTGGCATGAATATTCTTATTTAAATCGGTACATGTGAAAAATACCATAGCAAGATGAGGGAATTTTATGAACATAAAACAACAATCAATGAAAAAAAACATATTGAACAAAAATATTTTTTTCTCGAAAACAGTTCATTTTATCGACATTGATCAAGAGTACTGTTTTTCAGCTTAAAGTTTAGAGTATCAAAAAAACTATTATTGTTGTTCCTGCATCATACAGGGTGTAAAAAAAATTATTTTTGTGTTACGTCTAGTCCGTCCCTGTCTAACTAAATAAGCCAAATGTGTTTAAAAGGGAGAATTTTAAGGAGATTCATCTAGTAAACATTATACTAAAAAATTATTAAATTACAACTAGTACTTAAAAAATTATATAAAAATCAACGATTTCCAGGGACGTCCGTTATGGGCCAGTATCTCCGGAGGGGGCAGTAGGAAGAAAAATGTATGAACTACTCCTGTTATTTTTAAGTGTTCTATCTGAACCCGGGAGACTGCCCACATATTCTGGGACACCCTGTATAGTATACACGCTGACTGCTGGACCTAGTATAATTTTATTAACACGGCACTATTTTTATATTAATACAGGTAATCTATTCATTTCCTTATTAAAAGCGTAAAGAAGAGGTAACGCTTAAAAATCTTTCAAGACGTCGTTTCTCGCCTATAGAAAGGATAAGATATTCGAAAAGCCTATTTTAAGGTTGATACCACTTTTCTTAGTCCTCAGACCTTTTTTCTCTAAATTTATTACTAGCGTGAGGGCGTGCTCCTAAATTGAAGTAATAATTTAGGCGTTCTCGAGCAGATGGGACATCACAAATATATTTAGACTGAAAAGAAACAATTTATTTAAATTTATAATAACATTTTATTATAAAAAATACTAATTTGTAATGGGTGAATTTTTTTAAGGGTTCAAGATATTGTCATGAAATCTTGGTGAGATATTAAGGTTATGCTATATTATTACATGATTCTTTTGTTACCTTCCAAGAAATCGCGGCTTTTGTTAACTGTCAAATTTGACATTTACTCCACAAAATGTCGAGAAATCGCATTAATTGATCGAATTTAAAAAAAATGTATTTGGAAAAGATGTTTGTATTGTAATTTTATGCCTGCATGCCAAATTTGAATCACTTATGATAACTTTTGTTCGGTTCGGTTGTTTTCTGTCTATTTTTGCCAATATCTATTTTCATTGAAAACGGAAGTCGACATTACTCCCGCAAATACAGGGTGTTATGGAAATGACTTATTATATTTAAATGGGTGACTCCTAGGGTGTCCTAGAGAAAGTCGACATGTTTTTTAAATCGAATATCTAAATACCAAGGTAAAACCCTTTCGCGTCGTTCCATCTGGATTCAGTTAGCAACAATGTAGGTCACTCGAGTATACTAACAGTGTTGTCAGATCACACCGCATGTTTCGCCCTTGCTTGGATGCCTGCCGCTTGCGACTATCGTTGATTCAGTATGTTTCGAGACTCGGGGTTGGAATGACGATGTCGAGGGTTCCACGTGCTTGATGTATACGAATTTTAAACGTTTTGTTCGTTATAGCATTGCCCGATTTTTTTTCTGTTGTGAAATAATTCATAATAAGAAATATTGTGATGTGATTTCAAATTTGTGTGATATTACCTATTGTTCGTTCTGTTGCAAAACATACTTTTTGTGTTTTATTCTTTTATGGAATTTAATTATAAAACGAATTATAAGATTGAAGGTAAGAGAGTATGTACCTTAAAATTGTAGTATTTTTTTTCTAAAAAGTTTGAAAAAGAAGTGATAACGCGCGTCAAAGACGTCTTGTTGTCAAAAATTGAACACGTGCGTTTACACTTCTGTGTTGCAATATATGATAACACCGCCTCAATAAACTATTGATTGCGAACGTCCTCAGTAGCGGCCACGTAAATCTTCAGATTTCATATAAAGTGTATATTTCGTAAAATAATTCAGAGCGCCATTTAATGTTATTTTTCTTCAATTTATTTTCATCTCAGGATTTGCCGGTTTAAATATCATAAGTAATTTCCATAAGATCTTGTATATTTATTTATACAATACTCATCGTCTAAATTCATTCTTTGTACCAAAATGTTCATTTTCCTCAAAAAATTAGATGCTGCCATCTGTGGAGTAAACTCCTCATAACGTTGAAAAAAATGAACATATTACAATAAAATCGCAGTTGTTTATTATTATGGTGGTAGGGTAGGAGCGACATCAGTTTTCATTGAAAATACATATTGGCCAAAAATAGGTAGGAAACAAAAATTATCATAAGTGATTCATCAAACGTGGTATATAGGCACAAAATTACAATATAAACAACTTTTCCAAATATATATTTTTTTAATTCGATCGGTGAATGCCATTTTTCGATATTTTGTGGAGAAAATGTCAAATTTGACAAAAAAATCGCCAATATCTAAGCATAAATGAAGCCCACAGCGTTAAATGACAGTGAACAGTATAAGTTAATTATAGTACATGATTGCGTAAATGGGTAATTAGGTATTTTGGGTAACGTATAACGCCAATAATGGTGCTCACGTTTGCTTGTTTAAACAATACACCTTGTGATACCAAAATAATATGTTAAACTTATAAATTGCAAGGCCCAGCATTTGGAATTAAAATTTATGGCTATAAACAAGGGTTAAATCCATTTTGAAACCTTTATAAAATAATAAACGTGGGTAAAAAAGACCTTTTTCGTCCTGCGGGTTTGTAGAAGTTGTTTATTTCCCTTTTTTTTGTGAGTATCGGGTGAAAATGAATGTTAAATGATTTGAGAATCTTTAATAATTCCGTGGGTGTTCTGGCCTCAATTTCGTGGTTAACCAGAAGCGGTCCGGGATTTATTAACTTTTTAATCGTATCGTGATGTAACAATTCGACCGATTTTTTTTATTTATAAAAATTTCCCACAGGTACGGATTACCGATCTGAATTTATTTACCACTGACGTGCCGCTTATGTACAGGGGGTCCCAGATAAGGGTGCACTCTACATGGATCTTGTTAACCATAGGACATGCAAAAATGAACAAATCAGTGTAAAGTTGCGCCTTAGTGAGTTCGCAACATTTTAGGATGGTATTCTTGGGTCCATTTTCAGAAAAAAAATTCTTATGAACATATGTCCTAAAGGTCTTAACTTCTGAGATACAGGATGTTAAAGATTTTCAAACATCTCCATCTAATTTTCATAAAAATGAAAAATTTTCCAATTAAAGAAACCCGAACAAAATCGTAAAAATTCAATCTTGGAAATATTCGGACTTTTTAAAATTTGAAACATGATGTTGCAGACCTCAATAAAGCGCAAAGTCTAGCTCGATCATTTCTATATGTCCTCTGCTTCACGAGATCCCTGTGAATTCTTATTTGGGACACCCTGTATATATTCGCCAAGAATAACTCTTGCTGGGCCCTAAAAGACGGGGACGATGTCTTTCAAGAAACTGCAAGATTCCTCGTAAAAACTAAACCCGAAATTTTTCTAATTGCCTTCTTGTGTTCTTTTGATTCCCAAATATATTCGTAAAATTTCACCCCCAAACGAACGGGTTGATTTTACCCTCAATTAAGGGCCGCTCTCCCACGCTAATGATAAATTGAGACAAAAGGGGTTTCCGGGGCTCAGGCCTAATTGGAAATTTGTTGAAAGGGCTTTAAACTGGCTTTTAGCCTGTGATGTTAGTTAACTAAAGGGTATATTTGCAAATAATTGCATTAATATGTTGATAATAGTATGAAATCAGTGATGCGATAAACAGTGAATTTAAAACCAGACAGATAGATTAGTGCATGATGTATTCAATAATTTTTCGTTACCTATACCGTTCTAAAAACACCAAGCAGTTGAGCTGACGAGATTCTGTGACATTTTTAACTGTGCATGATTCGGCCGAAATAATCAAATATCACCGCCTAAACATCCACTTCTGCAATAGCAAGCGCTAATAGAATCTGCAAAAACGATGTTTTACCATAGAAATAATTGTATTCATGGACGTACCGTCGTATATCTATTAATTCATAGTTTAGAACAGCGGTTTCGTCCGCGTCTGCTGGAACATAGCTTACATGGCTGTAATATAAGTAGCTATTTTTATACAACGTACCACAATTAATATCAAGAGTGCTATTTCTCAGATTAAAAGCTAACATATTATGTCCTATTTTATTACAGGTGGTTGCATCCTATCGATGGAGAGGGCTTCCTTTTCTTGGTAGTACCATTCAATTTGAATTAGTATTTTAAAGTGCTACTGTGTAGACAAAAATACGCCCTTATTATATAAGGATCATCGGGTGGTCTGGAAATAATAATTTTCCATATTAGTATTTGATATTAATACCACTTGACAAGCATAGACTTTTTATTTCTTAGATGGATTTTTAAAATTTGATTTAATCAAATAACGTCTGTTGAGATTGTGTGAGACTACTAATAGATGGCGCTGCGCGCTGTATTTTGTCGACTACCGTCGATAGTACGGCGTTAAGTCCTCTCTGATGATGGGTATGTACACCTACCCTATACTGACGAGAACAAATAAGTTCGAAACCGGTCTACAGGTGGTTGCATACTATCAATGGAGAGGGCTTCCTTTTCTTGGTAGTACCATTCAATCTGAAATAGTATTTTAAAGTGCTACTGTGTAGACAAAAATACCCCCTTATTGTATAAGGATCATCGGGTGGTCTGGAAATAATTTTCCATATTAGTATTTGATATTAATACCACCTGACAAGCATAGACTTCTTGATGTAATCAAATAACGTCTGTTCAGATTGTGTGGGACTACTAAGAGATGGCGCTGCGCGCTGTATTTTGTCGACTACCGTCGATAGTACGGCGTTAAGTCCTCTCTGATGATGGGTATGTACACCTACCAAGAATAAAAGCCCCCGAAAAAAAACCAATCATCCCTGAAACACTCATGACAGGAGCGGCGAACAGTCGGCTGTTTAGCTTGCTCCTGCTAGACACCAAAGTGTTGCAGGAGAGGGTATCCATCCTCTCCTCTGTACTCCAAAACAACCCTGCCCTGCTGGTAATGCTTACGCATTAATAGCAACAAAACACCTGCTACACAGTAAAAATAAACATCACAAAAACACCAAAACTCATCCCCTTCAAAAACACCATAAAAAATGCGCAGCCTACCCCTCTACGTTTGCCATAGACGTTCGGAGCTCTTGAGGGTTTACTCACTCGATTAATTTCGAGTGCGAAAGGGTTCAAGAGTTGTCACCAAACTAGAGTAAGGCTTCAAAGCTGAAAACAAGGACAAACATACACGATTGCAGACAACACTATCGAGTGAAAGGAGTCCAAAGGCATTGTCTGGCTCAGACGGTGAGTTTAGTCGGTCAGCCTACCCTCGTTAACCGACGAGGATGTTCTTTTCCCTCAGAAAAGATGATGTTGTTGGGTCATATAATCCCCCTCAAGTTGCCAAACCCGACACTACCTTGCAGCCGCGTCTGCAAGGTGTCTGTCTGCAGAGTCTCATCGGAACTTAAAAAAAAAAGGTATGTACACCTACCCTGTACTGACGAGAACAAATAAATTCGAAACCGGTCTACAGGTGGTTGCATGGTGGTTGCATGCTATCAATGGAGAGGGCTTCTTTTTCTTGGTAGTACCATTCAAACTGAAATAGTATTTTAAAGTGCTACTGTGTAGACAAAAATACGCTCTTTTTGTATAAGGTATCATCGGGTGGTCTGGGAAATAATAATTTTCAATATTAGTATTTCATATTAATACCACCTGACAAGCATAGACTTTTTATTTCTTAGATGCTTTCTTACGGACTGAAATCACTGTGACCGGTAAGCGTAGCGTTGCCGAACTTTTTCGTTCGAGTAAAACTTCCTTATGTTTGGTAACGGACTACTATATTAGTATATTTTTCTTACCATTTAATTGCAGATAATTTATATTTGAATAAATTCTATTCGGTTTGGATAGATAATACGTACATTTTCATTCCTCGTTTAATTTCGCAAAAAATTGTAAAGGACAGACTCCCGATGTTTTTACATCGATTTACAAAAAAATCTGCGATAAAAGATATCTATATCCTCAAAAGAATGTGTAAGAATGTACGAATTTTGTCACAAAAACTGCTGATACATTTAAGATAATCCCTTCGGGAATATGAGGAAACTTCAGCCGAAATTCGTATACCGATGCTTATCGTTAAGCTCGGTGGTGGATATTAAGCTTTTAGAAATCCGAGCATAGACGTACGGATTATATTTTTTATAAATAACTTAATTTTAACTAACTTAAGGGCATCCGACCAAGAATTATTCTCTCGTAACCAAGGTGTTGTTAAAAATGTGTGTGTTGTTCCCAAAATGCTTGAGTCGGAATTTTTTTGTTGCTTCCTCCGAAATATTATAGTAAATTAAGATACAAGTTTCATAAGATATTATCTTAGAGCACGACTCAGTTTAGAAAATGACCCGCGAAGCGGGGAGTTTTCTAAAGTACAAGTGCTCTAATTGTCTTATGAACCGTGTATTTTATAATACTTTTTCTATTTGAATTAATATTTTCTTTTTGGGTCGGCAATACTTTTACAATTTAATGTTACAAGTATCCAATATGCCATGATAGAAACAATTGAACACAACAAAGCTTCTTCCCATCCGTCATAATTAAAAATAAATATATTATTAAAGTTAATAAAAATGAGTCAGGAAGAAAGTTGTACTAAGTCAGAAACACGAGAAATTGCAGAAAATTATCTAGAAAAACTTTTAAAAAGAATATGCAGAACTTTGAGTTATGGTGCGAGCAGAACAAAGTTCAAAATATTGAACAAAATAATAAATAAATACTATTGAACAAAATATTGTGTCGATACCGAAACTGGCAGGAATAACAATTAATGTCCAGGAAATGTGTACAGTAACTATAAATATATATACATAAAGAAATATGTATAATACTATATTGAATTAAAAATAAAATAGTATTATATAAATTGAATAAAACTTTAGAAATAGAGCATAAACTGGAAGATATTTCTATTATTTTTAGGTTATGTTGTTTTATAGTTATGACTAGAAATTAGTTGACGGACATCGTCAGCATGTTATATATTTCCGAGTATAGGTATTTCAGATAAATATCTAGTAAAAATGATCTATTTGCAAGATAGCTATGCAATTGTTTTGGTTGCTATGGATTTTATTTTTATTTATATTTCAGTCTGTCATTCTCAAAATTTTGTAGAAAAGTTATTTTGTATGTAAAAACCAACCAATATGAGATATTATTATTATTCAGTGGGGGAAAGGTGTTTTATGTTTGATATTGTATATAAGTATGTCCAATGAATTGGAAAATCCGGTACTATAAAATGGCCGCCGAACAGCCCAGACCTAACACCCTGTGATTTCTTCTTTCGGGGTTATATTAAAAATATTGTTTATAATACACCGTGTTATTCGTTGAATGAACTGCATATTAGAATTGAAAACGCCATACTTCAGATTCAAACTAAGAGAAGATTTATTAAAAATTAATAGTCACATTGCAAAAGTGTTTCGTGAATGTATCGAAAATGGAGGTGGTCATGTGGAGCTATATAGATATTATATGTTATAAACTTTTGTTATTTTCTAGTTATGCCAATATTAATAAAATTGTTTTTCTACTACTCGCTTGACGAAAAGAATGCATATATGTGTTATATTTTTGAGGTCGGAAGAAAAGGCGCCATCTAATGAACTTCTAATATATAGTGTCCCATTTAAAAAAAAATAATAATTGCTTTTCGGTGTGACATATGATACCTACTGTCATTTTTGACAACACTCATAAAAACTTGGCTAAAAATGCTACATCTTGTTTTTCGAGAACGCGCTAACTCAAAATACAAAAAAGTTACAGGCTCTTAAAAGTGGGACAAACTAAATTGATATCCCTGTACATGAATGTCCATTATTGTTTCAGTTTCGAAAATACTACTCAAAAAATAATAAATTAATGTAAAATTGAAAAGAGATTTAAAAATAATGTACCACTTGACCTACCCCCCACCCCTCCCTCCCATTAAGATTTTACTTTATCAGACGTTTTTGTTATCTTAATTAAATACATAAGGTAGCAAAATTAATCTAAAGTTTAAGCGCACGAGATCTTCTTTCACACAATTTAAAAGTCTTAAGTTATGAAAAATATTTCCAGTTACACCCCTGAAATTTGTCAGCCAAATGATCCCTCTTCCAGAAGGGACTGATGAAAATAACTCTGTTTCCACAAATTTTTCTGTAGCTGTTTTCCTCGATAAATTGGGTTGTTAAGTATCAGAAGCCGAGCTGTTTAACGATATAAAGAAATCTGGTAATTTAGTGTTAAAAAAATCTAGGGTATGCTCTTTAAGACTATAATTATTGGTGGCAAAAAGTGTCGTAAAAAAAATAAATAAACGATATACTTTTCCGGGCCAAAAAGTTGAATACACCTCAACAACTTTTGACACCACATAGCCCAGATTCGATCATCACTAGAGTACTGCTCTAATGTTTGGAGATCAGCACTCAAGCATGCGTTACCGCTACTGGATTCCATCGAAAGTAGAGCCATTCATTCATCTGATTGGAGACCACGAGCTGACAAAGAACCTCGACAGCCTTGAACATCGAAGAGGTTCGTGATTGGACTCTCCTTTACAGATATTTTCATGCAAAATGTTCAACTTATATTTCACTTAGAGCGACGAATAGCAGCAATCTACAAAGAAACACTGCCGTCAATCCATATGGGGTTCAGAGTAATACTCCGCGAACTTCAGTGTTTAAGAATATCTTCACCTGGAGGATTATTTTGAACATGAGTTCCAGGCACCGGTACGTAATTATGGGCGAAAGCTAACCAGTTTAGAAATTATTTCACATTCTTAATCAGAACAGAATAAAAATGACAAAAAGGAAATTTAGAGCGTGTAATTGATTAAACTAAGTTGACAAATGTTGGCTTAAATAGCCTACTTTATGTGTTTCTAAACCGACTGTTGGTAATTTTATCGTCTGCTAATTAACAATCTGTCGTTCAGAAAGTGCAATATCGCATGAAAAAAGTTAAAATGTGGTCGGTTTCGCATAAAACCCTCTTTTATAGGCCGATCGTAAATTTGGCGGTTCTGGCAATTAAACTGAAAAATCCACTAATTTAATTTACTGCTAATGGAACACGTAGCGACGATGACTTTACTGGGAACGAACGGTCTCCTTTTTTCAAATACCGAAACTTTTTTTTTCTTCTTAATGGTCTATTGTTATTTATATAAAATGTGTTGCTAATAGTATTTTTAGCTATTTAGAGTGGGAAAGCACCAAATTTTGAATTTATTGAGAAAGTACATCCCATGTAAATAAGATAAATATTTTTAATGCTAATAATTATTGCTACGAATACGACACACATTTATTTATCTCCACACAATCCATATGAACATGACTTACATTTTTTTCATAATCTGTATCGACAATACGTATATTTATTTGTTTTATATAAAACTGGTAGAGCCTTAAGATAAATGTGTTCTACAAATTTTATCCAAACAAAATTTCTAAGTGACTTTTTAATTAATATTTTCAGAAACTATTAAGAAACTTTGTTTGAGATTTCCGACTACAATCTAAACTCATTAGGGAAACGATCGATATTATGTAAATTTAGAAAATTGTACTGCTGTTTCGATTCAAGAAGAATCTCGCGTTGTAAGCTAAATATCCCAAGTTCGATTCCGGGCTGTTACTGCAGCCTTATTTCGACGGTCTTTCACAGACTAATGTGTCAAACAATAGTTGGCTCGAATCATATCCAATCCAAAGCCGACATGAAGAGAAGAGGAGTCGCGTAGGGCCCAATATTGGGGTCTTTGCGTTTTGTATTATACAGGGTTGTCTTAATAACATGCTAATATTTAAGGAGGTTATACTTGGACCCATTTTCAGAAAAAACTAAGTAAAGATTGTTTCAAGAAAAATGGATATAACTTAATGACTGTCGTAAAAGTACATGGGTCATCCCATTATTTATGACCCTTTGTTATGCGGAAAGGACCGGATTGTAATAATTATAAATCAATATAGGCACATCAGGTAGGTTAGTTTGCTTAATTTATATTTAAATATCTTTTTGTGGTAAAATTTGTTAGTTTTTGAGGAATGGTTCAAGAATTGTATTTTACCAAACATTCCTCAGAATAGCGTGATAGTAATGGACAATGCGAGCTATCACAGTCGCCAATTACATAAAGCTCAAAGCTCAAATAATACAAAATTGGAGATTCAGAACTACATGGCGGCGAATGATATATATTTTGTAGAAAGTTATAAAAAAAGTGATCTTTTAAAAGTTTTAAAGACATTTTGTATAAAAAAAGTATATGTTTGTGACACATTGGTAGAAGAAATTGGACATACAGTGCTACGGCTCCCACCCTATTATTGCATTTTTAACCCCATAGAGCATATGTGGCACCAGTTAAAATCACTGGTTAGGTCTGAAAATATTTCTCCGACTTTAAGTTCTAGTGTTGTAGAATTAATACGAAAATGCTTTAATGATATTCCCCCAGGTAGTTGGAAAAATTCAGTCCGTCACGTAATAACTGTAGAAAATTCGTATATTAGTCTGGATCGTATAATTAATCCAATTATAATTAATTTTGATGAGGATAGCGATAGCGAAACAGAACTATCTATAGAATGGCATTATAAATGTAAATAAATATGACTAGTAATATTTAAAAAATATATTATTTCATTTGATTACATTAATATAATCATATCATTACTTGTTTTCCTTAGTCCGTCCCTTCATACTTCACTTGTTTATTGCCAAGCTCTTGTCTATACAATGGGACCAACCCAGGAAATCATTAAGTCGTATCCAATTTTCACTATACGAAATTTTTTAGTAACATCTGAATAAACACTTTCAAAATCTATTAAGGAACTTTATTTAGATTTGCGAGTGCAATTTTATATAAGCTCATTATAGGGACGATCGATATTATGTAAATTTGTAAAAGTCTACGGCTTAGCCCGGCTACTTTGGCAAAGAGATTGTATAAGAGTCTTCATAAAGTGAGCCTCCGAGCTATAGAAACAATTATTAAAATTAGAACTTTTAATAGGCTTCTTTCTCTTTATAGTTCCTCTGCTTAATAACTTCCCTCGGATACCACAATAAAAATGTAAATTTGTCCGAGAGCATATAACGAGTTTTCGACTTCTAAAAAGTCACGGTCTGAATTTGGCTACCAAAATTTGTAAGCAAATAAATGGGCAGTCTGTTTATAGAACAGTCAGGTATCGGAAATTTAGGAATAAAAGTTTGTGGCTCAATTCTCTCACCTGGTAAAATGGTTCAACTCAATTAAACACAATAACCCTTTTTGCTTGTAATAAGATATGATCAAGACCCTTATAAATGATGTAACTACTCTTTGGAAGAGGTAGACATTTTCCTGTAAAAATTTCTTTAAGTTTTCATCCACGAGTTAGTCCTAATTAGCATTTTATGTATGTTTAAATCATTTTTTGTTTACTAAATTTTGTTTGGTAAATAAATACGAATCCTGAAAACTGATATTTTCTCCACATAGAAGGTAATTAAGAAATGTAAGTGGTATTAAAATAAATTGTGAAGAAATAAAGGAACGTATGTCGTGCTTATAGAGGTAGTGAGCAGGTAAAGAAATGCGTGTCATATTTACGCATATTGTGAAGACAAGAATGTTATTTTCATAAAACGTTTCTTCTAATTATACAGAGCTACTCTGTGCGAGAAAATCAGGCAAACGGGAATCGCTTCTTTCCAATAAAATAAAACGTTGAAGCACACTGGTGGTGTAAATGAGAACATTATGTTGAAAAATATATTATAAAAAATCTTCTGTTCCATTTTTACCGAGAAAACTTGTCCAGCGGCCGTCGTGTAAATAATAAATTTTTAAATAGTTAAATTGACATTATTTGTTTTATTAGAATCCAAATGTTCTTTAAGGCTCGGACTCGACCTCGGGCCTAAACTATGTACGCCCTAGCGCTTAGGAGTGATATTTTACATCCCCAAATGAAGACTCACATTAATTATGTAACCCGTCGATTGAAAATATTTCCTGCCGTATAATACAAAACAAAAAACTAAAGTTAATTTTATTCGTAAGGATAAATTAATTTAAAAAATCTCTACGTCCATGACGTCATGAGAGGTATGTGATTCTAGATAAGATCGGAAAAGTGTTTCTCTATGTTTCTCTAACAAACACTTAAGCCACTTAACGTGGCCTGCTTTGCAGGAGGACACGTGAGGACGTGAATTGTTGTTGTATAATTAAAAGAGACCACTAACTGGATGTTTAGCTGAGCATAGAAATTTAATTTAAGGGTTTTTTAGATCATTGTGGTTGCAAATATTTATTTAGGAATCCAAGTCCTAATAAAAACAAAAAATGTCGTACCATTACTGATCAGTGACCATACAGGCTACCCTGTAGGTTTACGTAGGTGAGAACCCATGGTAATTATAAATGTATCCTTATGTACAAAATTCATAAGGGTAATGTTATTTACGGATTATGATTGAGTGAATGTGAGGGAAATAACACTAAAAGAGATTGTCGGTGATGATTCGATAGAGCAGCCCTATAAAACCGATCATATTACGAATTGTGTATGTCACTAAGTAAATCGTTGCAGACATCTCTACTTTACAATGTAACCTAAAACAACATTAAGATAGCCCTGTTTTTGTATCTCTAGCTAACTTTACTAGTCCAATGCAAACAATGTCGTCAAATTTTCACTACAAAGCGTTAAATCAAATCTTGTTGACAGCGCTTTGTTGTGCTTTGTCTCGTTCGTCTGAACGGCATGAATGCACTATTTTGCTTGATGAACATAATACAATGTTGTATATAGACTATAAATTTGAAAACTTCCCACCCGTAATATCTTGCTGAAAATAGTAAATAAATATTAAAAATCGGAGACACGCCAATTTTATTGTAAAGGGGGACACTTTTATAGTATATTACGTACCGAGGTGGAAAGTGTTTCATTGTTGTCGAGAGAGTCGTAATGAAATTTTTCACCGAGGTTTGTATACTATTTCATTTACAACCACATCTAACATCCACTTCTTATTATTTTGAATTAAAATTATTAATAAAAGATAAGTGTCGTTTTGACTTTTCCATTGAAAAATTAAACAGAAATATAAAATAATAATACACATCAAGATGGGAAATATCATTTTTTGACTATGGTTTCCATGCCACTAAACAATATATTATTTTAACAACAGAAAAATGCTATCAGATGAGGAATTTGATTTTGCTGCTACTCCACAAGAAATTCGAGAAGCAGCAAAGATAGTAGAAGAAGATCTTCTGCCAACTAAAAGTCGCCCGAGATATGACAAAGAATGGTGTACGGGAAACAAAGTTCCAAATTCTTGTTCTGAGTCGGCGCTACTAGCTTATTTCAGTGAAGATGCCAAGACACAGAAGATATCAACGATTTGGCCACAATATTCAATGCTGAGGACCACTCTATCAATTAGGGAAAAAGTAGACATATCTAAACACGCAAAGCTATTAGCATTTTAAAAAAGTGTGTTTGTATATTATTTTGAGATATCGATTTTTTTTTAAATTACCAAAAAATAATTTACTTTTCACCCGGGTGAAAGTGAGCACTTTCCACCCGGGTGGAAAGTAAAAGTAAAAAAACGTCAACTTTCCATCTTTCAAAAATAAATGAAATGTCATCATGCATGGTTGTAAATAAAAGAATATTTGCAAGTGGCACATCTCTAGAACACTGGTATCATGTCTGGATCCCTACATCCAAGCATATTATTCTACTACTGGATTCCATCGAGAGCCATTCATCCAATCGGAGACCACGAGCTGACCAAGCACCTGGACTGTCTAGAACAGCGAAGCCAACTTGGTGATTTGACTCTTTTTTACCGATATTTCCATGGCAAAGGTTCGAATGACATTGCCGGCTTAATCCCACCTAGAGTGACAAAGACGCAATTTCTAAAATCAAAATAAATTGCTGGAACATAAATGGAGTCATAAAAAGCCGCGTGCACTACTGATATTTTGTAACGAAACCCGTATGATTAGTTGGAAGACGTCAGTGGTAACCCATCTTGTGAATTTTACACGTTATTTTTCCTGTTGTCAAGTTCAAACTCATGTGATCTAATTTTTACCTCAACAATTGTCCCTATATAAAAATTACAGAAAAAAAAATTCACATGGAAACAAATAATTTCACAGCAGAGAACATACACTCAAGACCACCTACATGAATTGCCAGAATACAGGAAGTACCGCCATAATATCGGTTCGATCGACTAGATACGGTATAGGCGCGGTGGTATACGGCAAGCCAAGGTGCCAAACGCGGGAGGCAGAACATTTTATAGGTAAAGTACGTTACACGAAATTTGGATACGACTTAATGATTTCCTGGGTCGGTCCCATTGTGTGGACAAGAGCTTGGCAATAAACAAGTGAAGTATGAAGGGACGGACTAAGGAAAACAAGTAATGATATGATTATATTAATGTAATCAAATGAAATAACATTTTTTTTTTACTACTAATATTTATTTACATTTATAATGTCATTCTATAGATAGTGTTGAGTAAAAAAGTATATACTCTTTTTACAATTTCCCTAGCATCGAGAGATAAATGCATTTTCTTCACTGCAACACTAGAAGAAGCACCATCAATGTTTTTCCATGGACGCCACATACTGTTTTTTATACGTTAGGTAAAATAATATCGGTAATACAACTAAACTCTTCCAGCAAGAAATAAAAACTAACAAATTTTATCACAAAAAGATATTTAAATATAAATTAAGCAACCTAACCTACCTGATGTGCCTATATTTAATTATAATTATTACAATCCGGTCCTTTCCACATAATAATAACAAACGGTCATAAATAATGGGATCGCTACAGGTACTTTTACTGCAGTCATTAAGTTATATCCATTTTTCGTGAAACAATCTTTACATAATTTAACAGTAGAGATCACAGTTTAAATTTTTTTAATAGTACACCAAATACACGACGAACTACCGCCGCCCATCCATATGTGGTTCAGCTTAGTACTCGTCGCACTTCATTGCTTAATGATTATTTCTTCTCCAGAACGTCATACTACGAACGATCTTCCTGAGGTTGCGTTTCCCGACGAATATAACCTCCGACGATTAAAAAACAACGTGAATCGCTTTATTCGCACACGCACCACTGTGTGCCAGTGTTCGATCATTAAAAAAAATCCCTCGGTAACAAAACTAAATTAAATAATAATTCCTGCTATGCTATTTTGTTATTAACTAAATAGATTTTAATTAGTTACAAAGATATACATCGGCTTCGACTAATTAGCTTTTCATATTTTGTATATAAATTAATTGGATGAAACTATTTGTTTAATTCAATATTCGTTACATATTTATATCGAGGGCAGTGGCGCATCGTGTCGCAGAAATGGTGGGAAAATAATATACGCAAAATGAAGCTTTAAAATAATAGTTAAACCTATTTTTGTCCACGAAATTTCTACAATTAACAAGCAAAGGAAACAAAACAACCCATTTTTTACCTCACAACAGCAAATCCTTAAAGTATTTATTTTGCCAGACGAATTGCACGGAATTAATTTTTATCGAATTTAAAACAGCCGAAACGTACACAAACAAACGTTTCAAATGCTACCCATACGACATGAGCGAAACAGCTGCTTTCTCTTAAAAAACTAAACAAAGTTTGCACTTAACCTGCAACCTGACGTCACTTTATGGATCCGAATTAAATAGGTCATCCAGATACGCATATACAATGCGCGTAATATGACCATTCCGCTACCACCGACACAACGGTAGAACTAAATGATTTTCCTCGAGTACTGTATAGTAGAAGGAAAATAATAATAATTTCTGTTCTTTATGTTTTATATAAATTTTGCTCAGCTTATTTTTTGACTGTTGTGCAAACCCTGCATCGAATAGGTTCGAAGATAATACAACACACATACTAGCCGTCTATAATGGGAAAATGACCCCTTTGCCCATATCAATAAACAAATTTAAACTGTAATCTTTCTACTGTTATACTATAAAATGTTCTGCCTCCCACGTTAGGCACCTTGGCTTGCCGTCTACCGCCGACCGCAGTGCGCCTATATCAGTATCTAGTCGATCGATCCAATAGTATGCCGGTACGTCGTGTATTCTGGTAATTCATGTTGGTCGCCTTAAGTGTATGTTCGCTGCTGTGAAATTATTTGTTTCCATGTGCATTTAAAATTAGTGTAGTGTAAATTTTTCTATGTAATTTTTATGTTGAGGTAAAAATTAGAGCACTGGAGATTTTCAAGAGTTTGAACTTACAGGAAAAATAACGTGCGACTGACATCTCCTAACTAATCATATGGGTTTAGTTACAAAATATCAATAGAGCACGCGGCTTTTTATTACTCCATTTATGTTTCTGCAATTTTGATTTTAGAAATGGAGGATTTGTTCCAGAATACCGTATACAGGGTGTTCCAGAATAAGATGCTGATCCTTAACGTTGTGAATCCTTAGGTGATTTTAAGAAGAAAAGTTCAAATTAACATATATCCTTAACCTATCAACTACAGGGCGTTAAAGTTTTAAGAAAAAAAATCGTTTTTCTATCATAACTTTAACACCTTTCTAGCTATTTTTATGAATTTTTCACACATGCCCTCTAAGCATCAATAGCCTTTTTTTGGTGTAGAAAATTAAAAAAAAAATTAACCAGTGGCGTCCTGAAAGGGTTTGGACTAGACATTTTGGAAAAATATTGTGTACGCCACTGCTTTTCTCAAGATAAAAATTATTTTTAAAATACTCATTCATTTTAAGCCACATTTAATATCTTGCCTTTTTATCGTCCAACAAACAGTTTCCGACAAAAAAAATAAAAAGCATTAAATGCACATTCGCTATGTGCCTATGGTTTCTGACTAGTAGGCTATGAACTTTGTTAAGGAAACAATGACAATAACGAAATATTTAATAATAGTTTCACGGCTTTCCACTTAACTTAAATTTTAAAAACGTAATACTTTTTAAACGTATAAGTATCATGGTAAATTTTACAAATGTCGAGTTTGCGGATATGCATTACCTGTACGGGCTTGGTGACGGCAATGCATTCGAAGCCAGACGATTATACCAAGAGCGTTATCCAAATAGAATAGTTCCGGATGCACGAACGATTTCAGGAACTCACAGAAAGTTATGTGAAACGGGATCTTTTGAAACAAAAAAACTACTTAAAAGGGGCACACCAAACTACACGAACACCGGAAACCGAAGAAGCTGTTTTAAATTTAGTGGAACAAAACCCTAATATAAGTACCAGAAAAATTGGGAATATTTTAAATATTACTCATGTCCTAGTCTGGAGAATTCTTCAAAGTTATTTGTTATATCCGTACCATATTCAACGGGTCCAGGCCCTACTTCCTAGGGATTTTCCATTACGCATCAATTTCTGCCAATGGTTTATTCAAATGGTTACCGAAAATCAACAATTTAATGCCAAAATTTTGTTCACGGACGAAGCTAATTTTTCCAGGAACGCCATACAAAATTTTCATAACAATCCCTTCTGGGCAGAAGAAAACCCACATGCCATTACGGAATCCCACCACCAAGAGCAATTTTCTGTAAACGTTTGGGCTTTATTATTGGTGATTATTTAATTGGGCCTTATTTTTTACAAGCACGATTCAACGGAATCAATTATCGCCAATTTCTTGAACACACTTTACCAAATTTGCTCGACGACGTTTTTACCCGACATCGTATGTGGTTTATGCACGATGGTGCACTTGCCAATTTCATTCTCTTAGCACGAGAGTTTTTAAATCAACATTATCGTAATCGATGGATAGGGCGCAGAGGAGCACAATCGTGGCCACCTAGATCCCCTGATCTAAACAGTCTAGATTTTTTCCTGTGGGGACATCTGAAAACGTTGGTTTACAGCATCCCAATAAATACTGAAGAGGAGTTGAGAAACCGCATAATAGTTTGTTTCGACACTATCAGGAACACTCCAGGAATTTTTCAAAGGGTACGAGACTCAATGAGGAGAAGAGCTGAAGCATGCATTCTTGCAGGTGGTGGCCACTTTCAACAGCTAATCTAAATTATTTTCGTTTTTGTTCACACGTTAATGTTAGTTGTTTTAATTTAATTTTTAAAAATAAACCATAGGAACATAGCGAATGTGCATTTAATGCTTTTTATTTTTTTGTCGGACGATAAAAATGAAAGATATTAAATGTGGCCTAAAATTAATGAGTATTTTAAAAATAATATTTATCTTGAGAAAAAGCAGTGGCGTACATAATATTTTTCCAAAATGTCTAGTCCAAACCCTTTCAGGACGCCACTGGTTAAAATTTTTTTTAAAGTTTCTACACCAAAAAAGGCTAGTAAGCTAGAAAGTTGTTAAAGTTATGATAGAAAAAGTTTTTTTTTCTTAAAACTTTAACGCCCTGTAGTTCGAAATGCTAATTTCACCTTTTCTTCTTAAAATCACCTAAGGATTCACAATGTTAAGGATCAGCATCTTATTCTGAAACACCCTGTATAATATTATGGAGGTTAAAAATTGTCTAAAATTTACAATTCGTAAACCATCACTATTTCGGTGATGTACATTAGTGTATTTTTCAAAAATGAAGGTTTTATTGTCATTTTTATTTTTCCTCATAAAACGAATGAGCTCAAATTTTTAATCCCATGTAGGATTACATGTTACGATTAAAAACACGCATAATGAGTAAAAATTAATTCAAATGAAAATCCGTCTAAATACAGCCGAAAATTTAATCCCGTAGGGGTTCAGAAAAGCACTACAAATTACACCATGGTTATTTTATCAGTGGTGTAGATTTGTCACTCTAGAGAAGGTGTAGGACGTCTTGTTCTATAAAAAGGCGGTTGTAAATAAGAATACGAGAATAAATTGGGTTTTTAGGAGAAAATATAAAATAGTTTTTTGTTATAATGTGTTAAATAGAAAGTTTTACATTTTCTATTTCTGGAAGTTTCGACAGCTGTATTTTGTGGAATATGAACTGGTAACAGAAGATTACCAATGTGGTAATTCGAAACAAAATATATAAGTGCCTGTTCTCACCAAAGCAACTGGCAACCGCAACGCAACATCAACGCGACTCAGCACTAATGTTTAAATACGCGTGCTCCCACTGACTTAAGGCAACTCAACTGCAACGCAACTAGTTGCTTATGAGTTGCCCAATCGCGGTGTCATGGCTGAGGAGACAGCAAAATATTTAACTTTTGTGGCGCATTCGGAACAAACCCATGGAATTTAACCGGATCATTATTTAATTCCTGTCCCACTATATACGAACTATGTCTCAAATTTATGGTATAAGAAGGGTTAGCCCAAAATTGTCGCTCAGTTTTTTTTAAAGCTTTTTAACGAACAAGTATGTTGCGGGTTTGTTCGGGTTTGTTGCTTTTTAACGAGCAAGTATGTTGCGGCTATATCTTCATCTGACGAAGACGACATTTTGCTCACGTCAAAAGAGACTTCAAACCAGCTGATTCCAGTGGGAACGTAAGAGCAACTCAACTGAAGTTGCGGTCGCATTGCAGTTGGGTTGCTTGACAGTTGCTTTGGTGAGAACAACGAAATACAATTCCAGTGTTTTAGACGGCAATGGCAAAATTAAAATATTGACAGGTCATTTTGACATTTATATTTTGTGTTTAGTGTGGTTCACAAATTTTTTAAGTTTCTAAACGAAGATACTATGCTCTATGAAATTTAATGATAAAAATCAGTTCTTTGCCTCTTGCCTTTTTTGAAAGTATGTAGTTGGTATTAAATATTGTATATTTAGTTATAAAAAATTGTATTTTGGTTGAATAACCTATAACAATCAGTGCTGGGAACCGGGAGTGGCTAATGTGCCATCGGTAAGGACAATAAACATTTCATCTCTGAGCTTGGTTCCTACGAAAGTATTTTGAAAATCGCAATAGTATTCATAAACGTGAAATTACCTTTCTAGATGAAACGGGGATACATTCCACGGGTAACGAAACATTTTCTCAGCATATTTTGTAAGCAATAATCGGTCACCTTTGTCATCAGTAAACTAATATCATTATATTTTAAATAATAAATCATATTGGAATTGTTATTATTAAATAAAATTTAAAATATGTATAATGCATGAACTATCATTTTAAAATTTAATTTTTAACTTCAGTACAATAAAGAATTTTTTTATATCTAAGACATTCATATGTTAATCACGTCCATTGGCTGCTGATGGGGTTTTGTTTTATTTGATCTACATAATCTGGATTTGAATCATACTCTTACCGGTGTTGATGACACGCGTTCGTTCTTTCCCCGGTTCAACTGTTTTTTTTTGTTTTTTTTTTATGATCAAACACAAGCACTATAGGAAAAATCCTTTAGGGCACTCTGGGAGTGGTGCGTGTGTGCAAAAAGCGATTCACGTTGGTTTTGAATCGTTGGAGATTATATTCGTTGGGAAAAACGACGTCGGGAAGGTCGTTCTATAAGAATAAAGTCCTCCATATGAAAGAATTCTTAAATAATGAAGTTCGTTTAGTACTAAGCTTAACCACATATGGATGGGCGGCAGTGGTTCGTCGTGTATTTCTGCTATTCGCCGCTCTGGGCGGAATTAAGAGGGCAAGGTCAGCCGAGCACTTTCCATGCAAATATCTGTAAAAGAGAGTCAAATCCCCAACCTGTCTTTGATGTTCTAGGCTGTCGAGGTTCTTCGTCAGCTCGTGGTCTCCGATCAGACGAATGGCCCTCCTTTCGATGGAATTCAGCAGCCGAAGAGTATGTCTGAGTGCAGAGCTCCATACATGAGAGCAGTATAAAGTAGTATAACTGTATAAAGTTTCATATGTCTATAAATTTGTATCTATTATTTTATAATTTGGAACTGCAATTATTACAAATGAAATAGGCACTATAAATAAAAATGCTTTCAAACAAATTGATCTAAACTGATGATAAAATATTATAGAAACACCATCCTATAAAAAACATGAAACATTTATAACAAATTATTCTAAACTTGATTATAAAAACCCACAAGAATGAACTCGCCATAGAAACCGAAAAGATCCCCTTTTTTCATCCCCGTCGCAACGCCAATGATGCATGTCCATGTATAAATGAAATGAACACTGACCAAAAAAGGACTTTTGCTTTTTATCTCTGCAGGGTCGTTGCTTCTAAAGTATCGCATTTTTCATGGGAAAAAATGTAATTATTTTGAGCTGCTGGGAGAGCAGGCTTGAAAACATATCATACGAATGATAATTTAAATAATGCCACGTTTCGATTAGTTTGGTGGCTTGTGAAAGGTTTGGTTTTGTGTTGGTTATTTCTTGATATGGAAATGGAGTATTATATTTAAATGAGAGACTCCTTGTGTGTCCTATAGGAAGCCTAAATATATTTTATTTTTTAATCGACTAACGACTTACGCAGGTAAAACTCCCTTTATTCCAAGTGCTGCCGCGCCATACGCATCTGTTTTCAGTTAACAAGAGTATGTTGGTCAGTAGGCTAACAGTGATGCCAGATCATAACGCGGGCCTCTACCTGGAAAACTTTGCTCAAACGCGACGCGACGGGGCTACTTCAGTATGCAATACGCCGTCATTGTAATGACGTGGATAAGAATGTGAATAAGAGTGTAACAGATTTTATACCGTATAGTGACAGAGCGATGTTATTGAAGATTGAAGCAAAGCCAATAAATATAAATATTATTCAAGTATATGCTCCCACCCTCGATAAGCCAGAAGAAGAAATAGAATCATTCTATGAAGGCATCAGACAACTCCTAAATTACACCAAACCACATGATTTGAACATCATCCAAGGAGATTTTTAATGCCAAAGTGGGTAGGGGAGAAATAGTCGAAGGAATAGTTGGACCCTGGGGCCTAGGAGAAAGAAACATCAGAGGAGATAGACTAATACAATTCTGTCAAGAAGAACAATTTAAAATCACGAACACTTGGTTCTCCTTGCCTTCAAGAAGGCTGTATACATGGAAAGCACCACAGGACAGACCTGGAAACATAGTTCGTAACCAAATTGACTTTATCCTGGTCAATAAGAGATTTATCACAAGCGTTACAAAGGCACAAACTTATCCAGGGGCAGATGTGCCATCTGATCATTGTCTTCTAACGATAAACATAAGACTGAAAATAGCCTTGACAAAGGTCAACCAAAGCCAACTTAAAAAACTGGACACCTCGAAACTTCAACAGGAGAATATCAGGTCTGATCTCAGAAGCGAACTAAACCAAGAACTGGAACGTATGAATAACAATACAATAGATCAACACCCACTGGAACTATGGGAAATGGTTGAAACCTCCATAAGAAGTGTCGCGACTGAGAAGTTGGGATATCAGAAGAGACGTAGCAGAAAGAAGTGGATGACCAGCGAGATTTTACAACTGATGGACAAACGTAGGCAACACAAGAACGTTAACCACGATGAATACAAGAGACTAAATTCACTAATAAGATCAGAAATTAGAAAGGCCAAGAGGAAATGGTTAGAAGAGGAGTGTGAGAGCATTGAATACTTACAACAGACCCATAATACTCGTGAAGAACACAAAAAAATAAAAGAAGCATCGGGCATGTATAAAAAGCGACCTCCAACAATACTTACCGATGACACGAACAAATTTATAATAGAAACAAGCGACAAGAAGCAACTATGGGAAAATATATTACGGATTTATTCGCTGATGACTCTCGCGAGGAACTAACAGATAACCACTTGAACACATCATTATCTGGACCACCAATATTGAAGGAAGAAATTAGGAAAGCCTTAATGGAAGCAAAAGATCAGAAAGCTGCAGGACCAGATGGAATACCGGCAGAGATCCTGAAACTGATTGATGATGAAAATATCGCCGTCTTACACAAAGTATTCAATCATATTTATGATACAGGACAATTCCCCCGAAGCTGGTTAAAATCCAATTTTATACCGCTACCAAAGAAAATCAACGCCCGAAAATGCAAAGACCATAGACTGATAAGCCTGATGAACCATTCCTTAAAAATTTTTCTCAAAATAATACACAGAAGAATGCAACACAGATGCGAGAGAAATATCAGTCCCAATCAATTTGGATTCAAATCGGGCATGGGAACACGTGAGGCGCTATTCGGACTTCAGGTCTTAATACAAAACTGTCGAGACGTTAACAAGGACATATTTCTCTGCTTTGTCGACTACGAAAAAGCTTTCGATCGCGTTCAACATTCAAAATTCATGCAAATTCTAAGAAAAACTGACATCGACGACAAAGATATAAGATGCATTGAGAACTTATACTGGTGTCAATCAGCAAATATTACAGCACAGAATATTACTACTGAAGATATCGAAATCCGTAGGGGCGTTAGACAGGGATGCGTTTTGTCTCCGCTGCTTTTTAACCTATACTCCGAGACTATATTTATTGAAGCGTTTGAAGATCAGGAAATGGGAGTAAAAGTGAACGGGGTACCAATCTCGAATGTCCGATATGCAGATGACACTGTCCTTATTGCTAATGATATGGAAGAACTCCAACAGATGTGTACCCGTTTAAATGACAGCAGCAACCAATACGGTATAAACATAAACGCCAGCAAGACCAAATTTATGATAATCAGCAGGAAAAACCAATTATATGCAAACGCTGAAATTCAGATTGATAATCAAATTATAGAAAGAGTAACACAGTATAAATACCTTGGTTGTTGGCTGCACATAGACTGGAATTCGGAGAAGGATATTAGATGTAGAATTGAGATGGCACGTACGGCCTTCATGAGATACGAGAAAATTCTTAGAAATCGAGATCTAAATATATCCCTTCGAATTCGATATGCGAAATGCTATGTCTGGTCAGTACTTCTGTACGGAGTGGAGTCGTGGACTATGAAGGCAAATATGGTCAATAGGGTAGAGGCCTTCGAGATGTGGACTTACCGACGCCTATTAAGAAGAGTACCTTGGACAGACAGGGTAACTAACGAAGAAATATTAAGAAGAGTTCATATAAATCGAGAACTTCTAACAACTATTAAACGAGGAAAAACGGCTTACCTTGGTCACATTTTTAGACACGATAGATACCAGTTGCTGCAACTAATTTTGGAGGGGAAAATACACGGCAGGAGAGGGATTGGAAGAAAGCAGATGTCATGGGCAAGAAATATTAGACAATGGACCGGAATAAGAACAATAGAAGAGCTTGTCAGCACAGCCAGAGACAAGGAACAATTTCAGCATGTGGTCGCCAACATCCATTGAGTGGATAGGCAGCTTGATTGATTGTAATGACAATAATTAATCAAAAAAGTATGATTCCGGGTATGTCAGAAAGAAATTGTGTTAAATTTATAGTTTTTTTTTTTTTGGAAAGTGACGTGCAAATATGACAACATCGGCGAACATTCATAAACGTCTCTAGAGACTTGACCTACGACAAGTGCCTTCCACGTGGCTTTTCGAGTTTGACATAATGTGGCTTGTCTCGCCAATTATTAAAGCTTCATTTACGGATATTTTTCGTCAATTTCTATTCATGATTTGCGGTTTTAAATAATATAATAAGTAATTTCTAAAATACAAGATATACACACGAATAAATAATGATAATAATTATAATTGAAATATAGGATTTAAACTATACCTAGCGACATCTTTGTGCAATTAAAGAAAAGAGGGAACAGAGCGACGAGCAATCAATAATTCAAGCCTGGAACATTTTACAGGAAAATTATGATAGCAAGTATTCTGCTTTTCAAACATTATGGTTCACAATAGAGCCACCAAAATTCGATCTGCTTGACTATATACAGGGTGTCATATACCCTTTCTCGCTTTTTTAGTAAATAGTATTAAAAATCGGAAAGAACCGTCAATTTTATTGTGAAAACGGATGCTTTTAAAGGATATTGGCAGTTTTCGTTGTTTAACCCACTTGGAGATGTTACCCTTAAAATCTTAAATGAGAAGGGGGTCACGTGACATATTTTTAAAGGTCGTTTAAATCTTTCCAATACCATAATTTGTAGAATGCTACAAGTCGCCTCATGTTCTGCGACTTTGTCGTAACTTTTAACCTAAATGTTGCCTCAGTGGAACTCCGCCTTAAGAAATCGCATCCAAAATGCACATAATTAGAACTTACATGCGGCGAGATTTATTAGGTTGTTATTTAAATTAACATTATTGTGTTAAGATGAGGATCCCAAACTATCCCAGAGCACTCAGAGACATATATGTTGCATCAATTTAATTTTAAAATATGCCGCTGTTTGGCAGGTTAGAAAGAGACGAGAGTCATAAGCTGAATAATATTTCTTTTCATGAAGTTTTGGCCGTTAATAATAAAGTTTTTCAGTTAATTTATAGATGTTTAGATTGTCTGACATGTCGATTGAGGTATCAACAAGTTTCAGGAAGATCTATGACCAATATTTGAAAATTGTTCATATTTGAAATTGTTATTATTATTCTTACATATATATATATATAAATCGGTTTTAGAAGGTTCTTCGACGTCTTCCGATTCCCAACCTCCATTCATCTCTGTTCTCCCAGAGATCCTTTCCCAAACCTCTCTCTCTTATTTCACTATCTATCCCCTCTCTCCAACTTTTCCTAGGTCTTCCTCTCTTCCTCCTTCCTTGGGGGTTCCACTTTATGACTTGTTTTGGTAGCCGGTCTTCGTTCATTCTCTGTACATGCCAATACCACGTAAGTTGATTTATTCTCACATCCTCCAATATGCCATGCTTGACTCCCATAATCTTTCGAATCATGTCATTCCTGATTCGCTCCAGTCTGGATATTCCTGCAGCACGTCTCCAGAAGTCCATTTCTGTTGCTTCCAAAGCTTTTTCAGACCTGTGTTTCAACTGCCACACCTCGCTCCCGTATGTTACTATGCTCCTGACAATGGTATTGTAAATTCGATGTTTATTATCTTTTGAAATATGTTTATCCCATAACACGCTATTTAGTAAACTGATGGATTTCCTTCCTTGTATATTTCTCTCCCTTATGGCTTCGTCCGCCGTTCCTTCATGTGTAATATACATGCCAAGGTATTTGTATTTTTCGCATTTTTTAATTATATTTTGGTTGTCCTCGAGGACTAGATTTTGATGCGGTCCACCCATGCACATATATTCTGTTTTATCAATATTTACTTCTAGTCCCCACTTTTTGTATTCTTCGATTAGCTTCCTCGTCATGATTCCAATATTCTTACAACATTCTATATTTTAACGCAATTTTTTCATAGCGTGTTCCAATCCTTTAACTTTACGAATCCACATTTAGATTAGAAAAAACTAAGTATATTTGGCTAAACGTTCGCATTAAATACTGCCTGGTTGGCAACCTGTGACTAAACGCAGCTCTTAACTCCTCTTTTAGTAGCAGTGCGTAGGTAGCCACTCCGGGTGACAGCCTTTCCAATTATTAGGCAGAGGTACAGTTATAGCCTCAAAAATTTACTCCATGCATAAGTCCATTCTTGGAACGCGATTTCTTGGATACTACTCCACAAATAATAACTTACGGTATTGGAAAGAGATTTCAACGACCTTTAAAATGGTGTGCCACTTGGCGCCCTTCCCATTTAAGATTTTAAGGGTAACATCTACCCCTCCCAGGGGGATAAACCACGACGGCTGTAATTATTCCTTAAAAGCATCCCAATTAAAACAAAGCTGCGGTCATTGGTGCGTGTAAATGTAAATAATTTATTTATGAATGTACAGGGTGTCCCATTTTCGACACTTTTATAGAGTATCTCCGTAATTGTTAGTTGTATCAAAAAAGTAATGGACCTAGGTGTCATGTGCTCTTTCTGGGTCAAACTTAAAATGGTAAAATCAAAATTTGAAAATTATCGCTCGCTTAAGAGATACGGGGGATAATCAAAAAATTGACAATTTCAAAATTACCCTATATTTTCTTAGTTAAAAGAGATACAGAAAAATGTTTGATACAGAAGTTTCTTTATAATGATTGTTGAATAATCTGCCGTTTTCAGAATAAGTATACGGTGTCAGGTAAAAAAGATATCGTACCTAACCTCATTTTTTTAAATGGAACTATTTCAAATTCTCCTTTCAAATATATAACACACCATGGATGATATTGGTTTCCTAGGCGATTTATTTAAACTTTATTACTTTGAAACGAAATAAAAGATTTAGATTAAGGCAAAAAATAACGGGAATCATCGCAAATGTTCGGAATATGTCTTTAAATGGTTACCGTCTTTCCGGATAGCGAGCTAAACATACATTTTGCGCCATTTCTTCGTTGGTATCATACACAGGGCCAAGACTCCATTCATAAATCTGTTGGAAAGTGAGTTTGTGATTGTTTGAAATGTTATTGAAAATCAGTAATGGGTGGAAGAGTGACAAAACATGTTGGTCTCGCTAATGGCAACAATGTTGAAGTCTGGTTAAATCAAAGATCTTACAAGGTTAAATCCAATAGCGTTTAAAAGGTTATGGAGCGGTCTTCATCTTTTCGGAGCGGAGCTAGTCTGGGCAAAAAGCCCAACAAGAGCGTATAATTTACTTTGAGATTCTTTACGTTTAACTATATTATCTATTCAAAAAGTGTAGTTTCGAATATTGGATATTTATAAAAAAGATAGAAATATTGATCCAGTTTTTATATACAGTGTATCCAAGGATGGATTTAACTATTTATGCTTAGCATCAATATTTTTGGTGTATTCATTACTGGATGATACTCTCCAGATATAAAAGTGTATATTTCTAGCCAGATTGTCATATTTATCACTAATTGTGAAACGATGTTACATATAGTTATAGTACCATATTACTTTAGTAATGCACACACAAGCCACTAAGGCATATTGTACACTAAAGTGATTAATTAAATAAGTAAATTAAAATAATATGTACCTAAACAAGTTAGATCAAATATATAAAAATAAATAAATAAATTATATAAAACCTGTCTTCACGTACTTGTTACACTGCAAACGTTGTTTAAATATAGAAAAATAAAGATGTAAAATATTTTGACGGGACTGTTCCTTTCTTCAGTATTTTATTCCCATGTACATTACCTACATAATCTTCTTTTGTGAAGTGTTTCTCACAAATAACTGTTGTATCACCTGGACTATAATTATTCCTTCTAAGGGCATGTATCCAAATTTGCCGTAGGCTACGACCCTTTAGTATCCTAACGAAGTGGATAAACATTTGATACATTCGTAAACAAACCGAATTTTCATAGTGATGCAAACTCAAAATCAAATTTCTAAATATATTTACTAACCTGTGAAATTTTAATTTAACACCATTGCATCTTCTAGTGAAGTATTTTATGGCCGCACAAGACTCAACCATCTTTTAAATGCAAGATTTATATTAAGAAATAAACCAACTCGACTGCTTTTTGCCCGGACTAGCACCACGGACCGGTCCATAACCTTTTAAACGTCAATGGTTAGTCAGAAATCATATCAATACAATCATATTAAAACATAACCATACTTACCGAAGAAAAGATAAATCCTTGCTTAAATGATCCACTCTTTTACAAACTATACATGAATGCACCATCATTGTTTATAATAAAGACGATTTTTCACCAATACTCACAAAATAAAAATAAAAACAACCAAATATATAAACACTCCCTTAAAAGCGGTTAGAAGCGAGTAGCAACAGTGTATTCTTTACTATAATCGAATCCATTGATAAAGTTTGAACGTTTACCGTCGAGCGTAGTATCTTTTAACTTGATGTTGTCAGAGTGCAGTCGGTTTATTTCAAACTTTTATGTATAATAATAATATTTTTTTTCTAAATCTCTCAAGGCCTATTCACAATTTATATTAAAATTATTGGGAAATAAATTTATTTTAAAAGCAATTGCGGATTAACCTTAAACCAGTTGCAATTGTCAAATTAACAAATTTTTAATTGGGATTTTGCAGATACCTTAGCGATAAATAGGACAATCTGGATATGCTGCAAGCATAACAGCAAGGTGGGGAGTGCACGTTTACAGTCCTTACGTCGACTTCAATTGTAAACAATTCTATCTGGAGTTTGTAAGATCTTTGGCGTGTTCCAATCCTTTAACTTTACGAATCCACATTTATATTAGAAAAAAACTAAGTATATTTGGCTAAACGTTCGCATTACGTTGGCAACCTGTGACTAAACGCAGCTCTTAACTCCTCTTTTAGTAGCAGTGCGTAGGTGGCCACTCCGGGTGACAGCCTTTCCAATTATTAACCAGAGGTACAGTTATAGCCTCAAAAATTTACTCCATGCATAAGTCCATTCTTGGAACGCGATTTCTTGGATACTACTCGACAAATAATAACTTACGGTATTGGAAAGAGATTTCAACGACCTTTAAAATGGTGTGCCACTTGGCCCCCTTCCCATTTAAGATTTTAAGGGTAAATCTACCCCTCCCAGGGGGATAAACCACGACGGCTGTAATTATTCCTTAAAAGCGTCCGAATTAAAACAAAGCTGCGGTCATTGGTGCGTGTAAATGTAAATAATTTATTTATGAATGTACAGGGTGTCCCATTTTCGACACTTTTATAGAGTATCTCCGTAATTGTTAGTTGTATCAAAAAAGTAATGGACCTAGGTGTCATGTGCTCTTTCTGGGTCAAACTTAAAATGATAAAATCAAAATTTGAAAATTATCGCTCGCTTAAGAGATACGGGGGATAATCAGAAGTTTCTTTATAATGATTGTTGAATAATCTGCCGTTTTCAGAATAAGTATACGGTGTCAGGTAAAAAAGTTATCGGACCTAACCTCATTTTTTTAAATGGAACTATTTTAAATTCTCCTTTCAAATATATAACACACCATGGATGATATTGGTTTCCTAGGCGATTTATTTAAACTTTATTACTTTGAAACGAAATAAAAGATTCAGATTAAGGTAAGAAATAACGGGAATCATCGCAAATGTACGGAATATGTCTTTAAATGGTTACCGTCTTTCCGGATAGCGAGCTAAACATACATTTTGCGCCATTTCTTCGTTGGTATCATATCAAATTTGTCAAAATGTTGATAGGTCATTTTCGCAAATGAATATGTAAATATGAAATTGACGTTAAATGTTAATAGTCAACATAGATGAGACACACAGCGGCCGTGTTATTCGATGTAAGCGAGGCGTTTGATAAAGTATGGCACAACGGGCTTCTACTAAAAATGAATAGGATGGAAGTACCTGACTACCTGATAAGACAGATTGCGTCTTATCTGGAAGACAGGTCTTTCCAAACATGGATTGACGAAGAACTGTCATCATCAAAGAATATTCGAGCTGGTGTACCTCAGGGTTCAGCAATAGCCCCCCTGCTTTACAACATCTACACTGCTGACATGCCGAAGTTTCCCATGTGCGACAATTACATATACGCAGACGACACGGCGTTTGCAGTATCAGGAAAAAGCCCTAGAATACTAACCCTAAGGCTCAACAGGAACGTCGCCCTCTTTGAAGAGTGGCTCTCAAAATGGAAGGTCAAAATAAACCCGGACAAGACTCAGGCAATTTACTTTTCCAGGGCACGCCTCAAACTCCCAACGGGGAAACTCAAAGTGGGAAACCAAGATATCAACTGGAAACAGAGTGTTAAGTATCTTGGTTTACACTTCGATAAAAGGCTGACCTGGAGGGTAAACTCAGCCAACATCATGAAGAAGGCCAACCAACAACTTGGCGCTATATACTGTTTACTCAACAGAAGGAGTAAACTCAATCTAAGAACGAAGGTAAACCTCTACACGACATTCATCAGATCAGCGATGATGTATGGTGCCCCAGCCTGGTGCACCCTATGTAAGTCGAGCCTTCAACAAATACAGGTAATGCAAAACAAGGTACTAAAGATAATAGTTGACACTCCTCGATACACACGGAACGACATTATACACAGAGACCTCGAAATTGCTACAATTTCGGAGTTTCTAGACAAAACCATCACGAAGTACCATACTAAGGCTAACATTGCCAACAATAGCACGATCGCTGCTTCACACATACATTCACAACCTAACAAACTACCGAAAGACTGGTTCACGCGCAACCGCGTCTGAGTCCAAAACAATCAAAATACAAAAAACAATAAAGATTGCCTTGCTTTGCACAACCTGCAAAAACCAGGTGTAACATGACGACTACGCCTACCCTACTACCCACTACCTTATACGTTCGGAGCTCTCGAAATTTGTTCACTCGATTAACTTCAAGTGAAAAAATCTCTAGAGCTGGCACCCAATATAAATGTATAGCATAGCTAAATCAAAATCAGAATATGCAGTTAACCAGTCATATAGCGAAATCGAGTTATAGGTATGATACCTAACTAACCTGACACTACCTGACCCCCGCGAGGGTCTGGTGTCTGTAAGCAGATTTCTCGTGTCAAAAAAAAAAAAAAAAAAAGTCAACATAGATGTGTCTAGGATATTAGTTTTTTTTTATTTGGTCTACTGTGGTTTAAAGTAATAAAGTTTAAGTAAATCGCCTAGGAAACCAATATCATCGATGGGGTGTTATATATTTGAAATAGTATCTTTTTAGATTAAAATATACAGGGTGTTCTATTTTAAAAAATGAGGTTAGGTGCGATAACTTTTTTATCTGACCCCTTATACTTATTCTGAAAGCGGCAAATTATTCAACAATCAATATAAAGAAATAGGGATCGACCGATACCGATATCGGTATCGGTATATCGGCCATATCGGCCTTCTTGGCCGATATCGGTATCGGCCGATATGTAACCACGATATCGGCCTATATCGGTATCGGCCTAAACAAATTAAAATTGCTTAATATTTCAGTTGCTAAGCCTTTTTTTAAAGAAATTAAAACAGAAATACTAAATAAAAATCAAACAACAAACAAACAAATTTATTCTTATTGAAAATTTAACAAAAAAGTCATTAAAAATGTAGAAGTAAAGTAACACACTAAATTAAACAAATTAATATTTAAAGTGAAGTTTTGGCAAGTTGTAATGTAACAGAATTAGGCTTTCTGCTCTTTCCGGAGTTAGACGATTTCTTGCGCTTTCATAAACATTTCCGGCTGAAGAAAATAGCTGTTCACTAGCAACACTACTTGGCGACGATGCTAAATATATTATTGCAACTTTATACATCAATGGAAAAATGTCTTTTTTTTGCGCCAACCAAGTCAAAGGATCTTCATTTCTTGATATTTTTTCTAATTTCTTATACAATTCAATCTCATCATCAATTTTATTCATCATATCATCAGTACTTCTCTTATATGACACTGATTTACTTGTCGTCATACCAGTAAGTTCATCAAAAGTATTCCAAAATAAACTATGAGAAATTGAGCCCGGGACATTTTCCTGAATTTGTTGGTTTACCATTAATGTCGATATTGCAGCCAAAATTACTAATTTCTAAAAGAAAATTTATTATATTACTTACTGTCATCAACATTTTTTTCTTTTGACTCCTCACTTAATTTTTCAATGTGAAACTTCGCCATATGATGCTTTAAATTGGTGGTATTTGCTGTTTTGCCTTTACCTCCCAAAGAAACAACAGCTTTACATAATTTACAGGTGGCATTTGCTTTTATTGTAAGGGCATTAATTTCATTCTTGGAGAAATACTTCCAGTAAACACTTTTACTACTAGTTATGTTGCCACTAATACTGCTACTTATTGAAGATAATGAACCAGAACCAGACTCTTGTAAAGATGACGACGACGACTGTATGCATGGAGAACGCACTACAAAACGATCCATGTTTGTGAAAAATCAGAGCAATACTACGAGTTTTATTTACTTACTGTTTCCAACCGTATTCGGAAATTCTGGTATTCCCCGACCGAGCGAACGCCGCGCCGCCGATTTACGGTTGCTCTTCTCGGGCCGAATGGCCGGGCTTTGTTGAATTCGGGGAATTACCGTATTTATTTTTATTCCGTTAGGTGATTTCACAAAATATTGAATTTGCTCTGCATTTTTTTTAGTGATTTTATGGTTAATCCATGTAACGGTAACAGTATATCATTATAAATCACTTTTACCTCATTTATAAAGCAAACAAATTACGACAAAATTTTATGGCCGATATATCGGTATCGGCCGATATCGGCTATGAGTATATCGGTATCGGCCGATATCGGTATCGGCCACAAAAAAACATATCGGTCGATCTCTATAAAGAAACTTCTGTATAAAACATTTTCTGTATATTTTTTAACTAAAAAAATATAGGGTAATTTTGAAATTGTCAATTTTTTGATTTTCCCCCGTATCTCTTAGCGAGCCAAAAATTTTCTAATTTTCATTTTATCATTTTAAGTTTTTTAACAATTACGGAGATATGTCGAAAATGGGACACGCTGTACTCGAATAAGACTTAAATATTATTAGCGTTTTATTTTCCAAAAAAAATTATATTCGATTATTTTAAATAAAACAAATATTACTTGTACATAATATACTTGTATATAATTTGTAATATTATTTTATTACTCTAACGTTATAATTAATAGCAAAATATCAAAAAACACAATGGACGGAAGATACACGATTCTAGATTATATCACTTCAATATCAGATCAGGTCATTGTTATACATAATCATAACTTATATATAAATATAAAAAATAACATTACAGGGTGGTCAAACGAGGTAAAAACAGAAAATTAATAATTAGAATCAGAAGTCGTCGACTGCAATGTAAATACTACGAAGGGAATACAGTCGTAAAGAATCTCGCCCCTGCGGAACAGCCATCACCACATGCATGGAACTCCAGGGTTTCGAACTGAGGCCGAGAATGTCTGCGTCACAACTTATAGTATGGCAGCCCGTTACCAGAATTTCAGACTGATCACGACCTAAATTTTTTTGAGTTTTTTGGTGATGTTCGAGTTATCGCGCCTCGTCCGTTATCAAGCAGAAATCGTGTATTGTGGCTCGGAAAATGGGGGGAAAAATATGAACTGACATTTTTACACACGTCTTTTTTAGCAAGCCCGTTTCCAGTCAACTCAGCACGTGTATCAATAATAATGCAATATGGGGACATAGTTGATGCCGAGTTGTTATAGACAACCAAGCCACACAGCAAGCCGTCCCATGCGCGGGCCGCGCACCGCGATCATGAATTATACAGATACGAGATCCGACTCCGCTGCCCTCCCTGCAGCTGCGCAACACGGATAATGTCCGTTCGACTCGATTTACTATTTTTTAGAGTGTTATCAACAATTTAAAAAAAAAATTGACCCGGGCGCTGTAACTTTTTGATACCCCTTTTCTTTACATCTTTTATTTAAACTATGGAATTTTTGCAACACTCAAAACGTCCGTTGTCGATGAATTCACGTTCTTTTTTATATTTTTAACATGATTTCATCAAGAACAGACAAGGCGTAATAACAAAAAGACGAACTTTCTTATTGTTTAATATTCTAGCGATTAGTCATCGACTAGATGAAGGCGTGATAACAGGACATTTTGGTAACGGGCTGCCGAACCATTATACAGGGTGACAATTTAAAAACTTGAAATGGCCATATATTAGAAACGAAAAACTGAAGAAAAAAACGCAAAAAACAGTTTCTATTAAACGAAGGGGGAACAAAAACAAGCATATTAGCCCACCCCTATCTGCAACCCCTTGGACAGGGTGAGATAAACCCTTAAAATCTTAAATAGAAAGGGGGTCGAGTGATACATCATTTTGAAGCTCTTGAAAAATGCTTTCCAATGGTACCATAGAAAGGTACATTTCAGGAAATTCTTCTCTGTTTATTAAGGAAAACAATAAATGAAAGGACAATTTTGAAATTTTTTATTATTAGTTAATTAAATGTTCAAAATGATTGCTACCAATATCCTGGCATATTAAGAGATATCTCTTAAGAATTCTAAACAGTTTAAGCCTCGGTATTTCGTTTTGGTTTATTTGCTATTTTTTTTTTGCCGAAAAAAAAAATTTCTTTATAAATATTCGCATTTTATTATCACAGGATTTACCTTAAAGGTAACTTCTACTAGTATTATTATTTTAAGAACAGTTAACTTTTGGTTCAGTTTAAACGAAAAGCAGCACTTATCTTTAACAATGGTGTACAGCACAGCTGAACGGGTAGAAATTATTTTCATTTATGGTTCCCAGGATCAATGTTTTTTAAGAACAGCTCAACGTTTTAACGAAATGCATCCAGGTCAAAATGTAAGCCCGGAGTATGTTCGCCAACTAGTAGCCAAATTTAAAGAAACTGGTTCTGTCGCGAATATAAAGAGAAATCAACCGAGACTAGCAGACGAAGCAGCACAAATTGAAATTCTGGGGCAGTTTGCAATGAATTCAACTTTATCAACTCGTCAAGCAGCTGTAGCAACTGGATTATCTCGTGAATCAATAAGAAAGGTACTTAAAATTCATAAGTTTTATCCCTATAAACTGCACATACTGCAAGAACTTGGTGACGACGACCCTGACAGAAGAATACAGTTTTGTGAAATAATGACAGATAGAATTACGGCAGAACCTCGACTAGTTAAAAATATTTGCTTCAGTGATGAGTGTACCTTTTATTTAAATGGGCATATTAATAAGCAAAACTGTCGTTACTGGAATGACGAGAACCCCCACGTATTTAGAGAAGGGCATACCCAGTACCCCCAGAAATTTAATGTTTGGGCTGGTATATTGGGAGATGGTATTATCGGCCCAATATTTATACAAGGAAATTTAAATGGCGACAGGTATGCTGAAAGCTACAGAGGTTTATCGAACCACTAATAGTGCGAGAATTAGAAAATCAGAGGGACATACTCGGAAATTTATCTTTAGAAGAACGCTTACTACATTTCCAACAGGATGGAGCACCTCCGCATTATGTAGTTCCCGTTAGGCAGTGGTTGGATGATAATTATCCCAACCAGTGGATTGGAAGAAGACGTCCTGTTGAATGGCCACCTAGATCCCCGGACCTAACACCTCTTGACTTCTTTTTGTGGGGTCACCTAAAATCTGTGGCTTTTAAAACGCAACCTGAGTCACTAGAGCAACTTCAGCATAGAATAGTTCAGGAATGCCGTGCTATATCCAGAGAAACCTTTGCAAATGTACGTGAAGAATTTGAAAGTAGGCTTTATTATTGTCTTCAAAACAACGGAAATCATTTTGAACATTTAATTAACTAATAATAAAAAATTTCAAAATTGTCTTTTCATTTATTGTTTTCCTTAATAAACAGAGAAGAATTTCCTGAAATGTACCTTTCTATGGTACCATTGGAAAGCATTTTTCAAGAGCTTCAAAATGATGTATCACTCGAGTTCACTCGACCCCCTTTCTATTTAAGATTTTAAGGGTTTATCTCACCCTGTCCAAGGGGTTGCAGATAGGGGTGGGCTAATACGCTTGTTTTTGTTCCCCCTTCGTTTTATAGAGACTGTTTTTTGCGTTTTTTTCTTCAGTTTTGCATTTCTAATATATGGCCATTTCAAATTTTTAAATTGTCACCCTGTATATCAAAAATAACAGCGTTCTAATTTTGGACATTTTGAAGGTAAATTTTAGGAAAAAATTGGCCATACGAGTTATATCACCTTTAAACATAGAAAAAGGTGCTTGTAAAATCTAAAATATCGATAATTTTAGCTTTAATTAGAATAGATAATTTAATTTTTAATTAATAAGACGTTTCGTGTAAAATATTTACAAAATAATCAGCTTCCAGACTTTCCACTTTTTAGCTGCATCGATTCACTAATAGCCGCTAAAGTCAAATATTTACGTAATCAAAAGCCTTTGGAAAGTCGAATAAGCTAAACTAATCTACGAATAGCGAGTCCTAATATTAGGCTTACAAGCGTTACCGAAACGGTATCGATAAGTTGCGTACCGCTACTTCTCAAGAAGCCAAACCCGAAATTAAATTGTATAATTTGAGTTTCCGGATCCAGCCATGGATTAGAACCGTCGTCAAAATACATTGGACATTGATCCCCTAAAAAAAAACGAACGCAATATAAAATTGTTAAACAACTCTTAGTTCAACTTTATCAGGTCATCCTGTATGTCACCTTAATAACTTACTTTCTCTCTCGTATTCCTCCATCTCTACGGCGACTGAAGCGCCCTCTGTATAGTTCCAAGAGTAAACGGTTTGTTTCAGATCGCAGAACGGTCCTATGGCTGAAATAGACATTGAAATTAGTCGCTAAGTTTATTAAATATTAATTATCCAGTCAAGGTATTTTAATTAGGAACGTACACCCAAGGATCTGACATCAAGGAGGATTGTAAACAACTTTCCGGAAAAACAATCGGGGAGCTCTGGAAATTAATATAATTTTTCTTCGTCGTTTTCTCATTCTTTAGACATGCCTTATTAGAACGGTCGTCTTTCATACCTGCTTTCACGTTTGGCCCTACCAGGATTAAAACTGTCATATTTGTCGTTATTGTTAAATAAAATTCTTTGTTGTCTTTCAGTGATTGTGTGTTAACTTTAAGTATGTGTTTCTTTGAAGGTTAGAGACAATGCTGTATCATGAGTGATAGACGTGTTTTGGACTTCCATTGTCTTTATTTCGTTTAAATCACAACGTTTCAACTGGTAAGTATCTCCAGTCGTCTTCAGGTGAATACTGAGCAAGTTACTAAACTACGAGAGTATTTATACTAATAAGGGGGTGAGAAAGTTAGTCGAGTATGACCGAGGTGGGTGCAGTCATGCGTCAATACTAGAGGACGTACCTCAACTAAGATTACATTTGCTTAACAGGGGTTTCCAAATGTTCCTTATATCTAAAGAGGGTTTGCTAAAACAACCAGGATTCTGAGTGATAACAGCTGCTTCTTTGAATTTCCTCTTTCGCCAATGTTCTTCCTTAAGTATGATACTACCCATTGTAAGTGGTGGCCGTGGGTCCAAGCGTGATCTGCTGCTCCGGATCTGTTTGTTTCTCCCTTTCGTGTGTGGCTCTGATGTTCCTTGATCCTTGTTTCCAATGGCCGTAGGGTTCCACCAACATAGGATTTAGGAGGATATAACTTTTCTCACCCCCTTATTAGTATAAATACTCTCGTAGTTTAGTAACTTGCTCAGTATTCACCTGAAGACGACTGGAGATACTTACCAGTTGAAACGTTGTGATTTAAACGAAATAAAGACAGTGGAAGTCCAAAACACGTCTATCACTCAACTTTAAGTATTGTTATATACAGGGTGTCCGCTAATTAATGATACATGGAAAAACCACAGACTCATTATGTAAAAATATTAGGATTTAACTATATTTACCTATATCCGAAAGTTGATATTAACTGAGATACAGGGTGTTAAAGTTAAAACTTCATTTTTGTTTTTCTCTAATAACTTTGAGAGAAACACGTTTTTTTACAAAATATGGCAATTATATTTTTTTTAGGACGGAACATTGATTCCTTTGTAAAATTTTAATGTACAAAGTAGGGAGCGCTCTCTGTGGTATTTTTCGCACATTCATACGGTCATAACTTTTTTGTGCCTCAGTGTATTTAAGTTTTTAATAAAAATAATACTTTTCCCCTATTTATTACATAAAGAAGGTATACTAAGTTCAGGTCGCCCAGAGTTACCGTTTCGTAGATATTTGGATTTAAATTGATTAGTGCGTTAGCTCAGGCAAGCAAATAATTTTTTGTTACTTCTTACCAATTCACTTTTACACGATAATTGATCTAGTAATGGTAATTAGGAATAATAAATACAACAATTCAATTGTTCTTTAACTTATTTTAATTAAAATAACTTTGACAATAGAAAATATCGTGTCGAAAGAAACCAACAGCAATGAAAATAATGACAGCAATGACACCCAAAGCTATCTTACAATAATCAAAAAAACAAATAACAATATGGAGGTTTCATAGCAGTTGCTATGAAACCTCCATGTTGTTATCTCTAAATTTCATTTGTTTTCTCATAGGTTACTTTAAGAAAAAAATGTTATTTGCAAATTAATAATAATTGGGCAAGGTGCACTAAACAATTTAAATGCAAATATCTCCGAAACGGTAACTCTGGTCGACCTGAACTTAGTATACCTTTTTTAAGTAATAATTATGAGAAAAGTATTATTTTCATTAGAAACTTAAATACAGTGAGGCACAAAAAAGTTATAACCTAATAAATGTGCGAAAAATGCCGCAGACAGCGCCCCCTACATTGTACATTAAAATTTGACAAAGAAATCAATTTCCCGTCCTAAAAAAAACATAATTGCCAAATTTTGTAAAAAAACGTTAGTTTCTCTCAAAGTTATTAAATTTAACACCCCGTTTCTCAGTTAATATCAACTTTGAGATTTAGGAGTCTCTGGTTATTCCATGTACCATTAATTAGAGGACACCCTGTATATAGACCTCTGCGTCGCGTCAGTCGATTGTTTGTTTTTCTTAATTAAAACATATCAAATCGGACAGAAACAGACGGAAGATAAAAAAGAGATGGGGATTCAATAGATAAAAAATTTATCGATTGTCAACTGATTTGCAACTGTCAAAATAATTCGCATATTGGTACCGAATTGTGATTTGCATTATTCTGCAAAGCTATAAAGCAGAAATGAATAAGAATAAGGATAAGTTAAGTTAAGACATCAATTCTCAGATTTGACAGTTGAAGGTTTGGCCTTAGTTCGCGTTCACAGAGATAAAAACCAGCAACCGGTAAGAAACTCGTTCACAACCGAACCTGCGCAGAACGAAATTTGCAATCGGTTGGAAATTTCACTCTTCGAATGAACCTAATAAAAATCAAAAAACCACAAATTTTTGATGGACTATCCCCAATAAAAAAATAAATTAGACAAGGAAAAATTGTTTAATATTGACAATTGCTATACAGGGTGACAATTTAAAAACTTGAAATGGCCATATATTAGAAACGAAAAACTGAAGAAAAAAACACAAAAAAACAGTTTCTATAAAACGAAGGGGGAACAAAAACAAGCGTATTAGCCCACCCCTATCTGCAACCCCTTGGACAGGGTGAGATAAACCCTTAAAATCTTAAATAGAAAGGGGGTCGAGTGATACATCATTTTGAAGCTCTTGAAAAATGCTTTCCAATGGTACCATAGAAAGGTACATTTCAGGAAATTCTTCTCTGTTTATTAAGGAAAACAATAAATGAAAAGACAATTTTGAAATTTTTTATTATTAGTTAATTAAATGTTCAAAATGATTGCTACCAATATCCTGGCATATTAAGAGATATCTCTTAAGAATTCTAAATAGTTTAAGCCTCGGTATTTCGTTTTGGTTTATTTGCTATTTTTTTTTTGTCGAAAAAAAAAATTTGTTTATAAATATTCGCATTTTATTATCACAGAATTTACCTTAAAGGTAACTTCTACTAGTATTATTATTTTAAGAACAGTTAACTTTCGGTTCAGTTTAAACGAAAAGCAGCACTTATCTTTAACAATGGTGTACAGCACAGCTGAACGGGTAGAAATTATTTTCATTTATGGTTCCCAGGATCAATGTTTTTTAAGAACAGCTCAACGTTTTAACGAAAGGCATCCAGGTCAAAATGTAAGCATTGTAAGCCCGGAGTATGTTCGCCAACTAGTAGCCAAATTTATAGAAACTGGTTCTGTCGCGAATATAAAGAGAAATCAACCGAGACTAGCAGACGAAGCAGCGCAAATTGAAATTCTGGGGCAGTTTGCAATGAATTCAACTTTATCAACTCGTCAAGCAGCTGTAGCAACTGGATTATCTCGTGAATCAATAAGAAAGGTAATTAAAATTCATAAGTTTTATCCCTATAAACTGCACATACTGCAAGAACTTGGTGACGACGACCCTGACAGAAGAATACAGTTTTGTCAAATAATGACAGCGAATTACGGCAGAACCTCGACTAGTTAAAGATATTTGCTTCAGTGATGAGTGTACCTTTTATTTAAATGGGCATATTAATAAGCAAAACTGTCGTTCCTGGAATGACGAGAACCCCCACGTATTTAGAGAAGGGCATACCCAGTACCCCCAGAAAATTAATGTTTGGGCTGGTATATTGGGAGATGGTATTATCGGCCCAATATTTATACAAGGAAATTTAAATGGCGACAGGTATACTGAAATGCTACAGAGGTCTATCGAACCACTAATTAGAAAATCAGAGGGACATACTCGGAAATTTATCTTTAGAAGAACGCTTACTACATTTCCAACAGGATGGAGCACCTCCGCATTATGTAGTTCCCGTTAGGCAGTGGTTGGATGATAATTATCCCAACCAGTGGATTGGAAGAAGAGGTCCTGTTGAATGGCCATCTAGATCCCCGGACCTAATACCTCTTGACTTCTTTTTGTGGGGTCACCTAAAATCTGTGGTTTTTAAAACGCAACCTGAGTCACTAGAGCAACTTCAGCATAGAATAGTTCAGGAATGCCGTGCTATATCCAGAGAAACCTTTGCAAATATACGTGAAGAATTTGAAAGTAGGCTTTATTATTGTCTTCAAAACAACGGAAATCATTTTGAACATTTAATTAACTAATAATAAAAAATTTCAAAATTGTCTTTTCATTTATTGTTTCCCTTAATAAACAGAGAAGAATTTCCTGAAATGTACCTTTTTATGGTACCATTGGAAAGCATTTTTCAAGAGCTTCGAAATGATGTTTCACTCGACCCCCCCTTTCTATTTAAGATTTTAAGGGTTTATCTCACCCTGTCCAAGGGGTTGCAGATAGGGGTGGGCTAATACGCTTGTTTTTGTTCCCCCTTCGTTTTATAGAAACTGTTTTTTGCGCTTTTTTCTTCAGTTTTTCGTTTCTAATATATGGCCATTTCAAGTTTTTAAACCCCTGTAAACACCTTGTATATATATATATTACCTTGAGACATCAAAACTCTGTTCAAATCAGCTCTTTGGTATACCCAACAGCGATATTTAGAAAATGGGTCCAACTCGTCGTAAGTTACCAAATAGGATTTCAGATTTTCTTTCCAAAAGCCGATACATTTCATTTTGTAATCGGGATCGCCTAAAAATAATTATATCTAAAAAAATATATCATAAAGAACGTAAGGTAAGAGTTTTTGCCCCGGAGATAAAAGTTGTTGCTTGGGCTTTGTTGTTGTGAATGCAACAATTGTCCAAAATGATGTCCTAATCGGTTCAATTTTTTTTCTTTGATAGTTTCGAAAATATTTAGTGAAAACCTTCAGGGGGCTGTAGCTCGGTAATGAGGGGACAAAAGACAATATTTTATATGATGAAGTTATAACCTTGTTTTGTTATTGCCGCCTAATTACACTGGGGAACAGCAAAAATGTTTCCGAGACCAAAATAGCAAAATCTTACTTATTTTATTATACTAATTAACAATCTGTCTTGCAAAAGGCTCAGTTGGCTCCGGTTTTATAGATCCATCCCAATTATGATAATTTACCTACCTGCCCTTAATATATGGGAAAATTTCACCATTAAATGAGAAATACCTGGATTTATTATAACAGGTGTACTTTATAAGGGGTTTAAATACATATAATATAAATCCTAAATTGTTAGTTAGTTGTATTTCAACCACCAGTTGATCGAGAGCTGTTCGTATTTGAGAAATTAGAGAGTTTTGAGCAACATGTCGCGAGTTTGTGTAAATAAGCCGGATCATTTTTGTTATATATGTGGTGAAATGACTTTTGTGAAACAAAAACGTACGCTTAGCCCTTTAATAAAAAAGGCTTACCACTTGTATTTTGGCTGCAAAGTTGGAGACCAGGATAAAAATTGGGCTCCCCATATCTGCTGCTACAAATGTGCGTCCAACATTCGCGGCTGGCTAAGTGGAAAAAACCGTAAGATGCCCTTCGCTGTTCCTATGATCTGGCGAGAACCGAAAGACCACGTTACTGACTGTTACTTTTGTTTGACACCTCCCATCAAAAAAGGCTTTTCAGAGAAAAAAAGGTCTGCGATACAGTATCCAAATTTACAATCCGCCATACGCCCGGTGCCTCATAGTGACGAGTTGCCTATACCTAATCCACCTCAGGAATATACCCTTCATTCTGATGATGATCAAGAGGATTCAAACGGTAGTGTACCGGAAAATGTCGCCGGCCCATCAACCTCGCAAGACTCCGATTTTGTCTGTGAACTTCCAAGTAAAAAGCCTCACAAAATAAGTCAAAGTGAATTAAGTGACCTTATAAGGGATTTGGAACTGCCCAAGACAAAAGCAGAACTATTGGCCTCTCGATTGCAACAATGGAATTTACTTGAAGATGAAGTAAAAGTTTCTGTGTACCGAAGCCGTCAGAAAAACCTAACACCATTTTTTAACATGGATAACAATTTGGTAGCCTGTAGGGACATTGAGGGATTAATGGCAGCTTTAAATCTGGACTATGATCCAAAAGACTGGAGACTTTTCATTGATTCCTCAAAAGTAAGTCTTAAAGCTGTGTTACTCCATAATGGAAACAAATTGCCTTCAGTCCCAATTGGTCATGCAGTCCATATGAAAGAAACATATAGCAATTTGAAATTGTTACTTGAGACCATACAATATGAAAGATATAAATGGCAAATTTGTGGGGATTTAAAAGTTGTGGCGATCTTGCTTGGAATGCAGCTAGGTTATACCAAATACTGCTGCTTCCTCTGCGAATGGGACAGTCGAGCACGATCGGATCACTACAGAAAGAAAATTTGGCCACCGAGAGAGTCTTTTGAGCCAGGAAAGAAAAATGTGACCAGCGCGCCATTAGTTGCCCCAGAAAAGATTTTACTACCGCCACTTCATATAAAATTGGGACTTATGAAAAATTTTGTGAAGGCAATGGACAAAGAAGGCCGTGCTTTTAGTTATTTAAAAGAAAAGTTCCCTAGAATCAGTGACGCTAAAATTAAAGAGGGAATATTTGTGGGTCCCCAGATTAGGAAACTTTTCGGAGATGCGCAATTCGATTCCATACTTGAAGGCAAGGAAAAAGACGCTTGGGATGCCTTTAAAATGGTTGCAAAAAATTTCTTGGGAAACATAAAAGCAGAAAATTATAAAGACCTGGTTGCCCAACTTCTTTTGTGTTACCAAAACCTAGGGTGTAATATGTCGTTGAAAATTCATTTCCTGGATTCTCATCTGGATTACTTTCCGGAAAATTGTGGTGCTGTAAGTGACGAACACGGTGAGAGGTTCCACCAGGATATTTCGAACATGGAAAGAAGATATCAGGGAAAATGGAACTGTGAGATGTTAGCCGACTACTGCTGGACTATTACGAGAGATGCCCCAGAGGCTGCTTTCAAAAGGCAAGCTAAGAAGCGCAAAATGAGTGTCTAAACTTTGGATTCAATGATAAAAATGTGCTATTTAGTTGCTTTTGTTGAACCAACAATATATTGTTATCTGTATTTTGTATGTCCATTGTATATGCCTATGAATTAAAATTTTGTAACAAATAATTGAGATTTTTTTTTTTGCGAGCCAACTAAAATCTTTAATAGGTATTTTTTAGTTACTTGGGTACAGTTGAATCCAAAAAAATAGGTTTTGTTCAGGAAACAAAAAAAAAGTTGAAATTTGTTTCCCAGTGTTATTTAATAACTCACAACTTAAGGTTATTGTTCTCTAAAATGTTATTTATAAACTACACCCAAAGGGCGCCAAGATATTATAGGCAAGCGCTTTCAACTCGACAATAACCAATTAGATTAATGCCTATTTTGACGAGAAATACAATGAGATAGAAAAGTAAGTTAGTTAGAGTCTCTTTTTAACTTACTGTAAATATCCACGGGCTTTCCTCTGTGGTCCACAGACAAACAATAATTCTCGTCGATTGCCACCTCTTTCTGTTCCTCGTCACAAATTGAAAAGTCGGAAATATTTTCTTTGCAATAAATATTCGGACGAGGACTCAAAGTTACACCTCCGAGAATCCTAAAAATAATAAATTATTTGTGATACATTAAAAAAGAAATCGTCCAAATAACCCAGTTAATAGACTGTTCTTCTGTCATCACAATAGTCACAGGTAAAAACTCACGTCTTGGAGTAGGTACTCCATTTTTTAAACGCAATTCCTTTTTACCATAATTGTGGCGATATCAAAAACCAATATTTTGCATAGATTTCTGGTCATTTAGGGCAAGAAACCACATAAAAACGGTGGGATTTTTTAGCGCAGAGAGATCCTCTTAACGTTAGCATTATATTCTTACCTGGTTTCGAAGGGCACATCTCCTTTTTGTGTAAAGTTGAACTTTCCGGCAACGGGACACTTAATCGGCACCGGATTTTTCTTCAAGAACAGGTCGTACCTCCATTGTATTTTATTTTGGAATTGTACCCACGAGCAAACGGTACTAAAATCGTCCTTGATCACTGCCACGCCCTTACGGTATCTAATTAGATTATGATGTTGAGGTACAAAGTCGAAACAAATGTAATCCTTTTGACTGAAAAATAAATATTTATTAATGTTATTATTTTTGCTTCCGAAAATGAAAATGCCTATAAATACTTACTGAAAACACAAAAGTACGATTAAGCTGTGAAAAGAACCGTTTTTAGGATTAAATTCAACTTGAAGACACAAAAACTTATAAAAACCAAATGAGATTGACACTTGATTTATACATCAAAATAGCAACTATGATTTAACAGCTGGCAATATTTAATGGGTACAACTGAATATTCAACAACAATTGTAACTTTTATCTTTCTCTAACACGTTATTGAATTCAAAACGTATTGCGGAACTCAGCAGACGCTCTATTATGGTTTTATTCGCTTTTAAGGCTGTTATAATTAAATATGGGGAGTATTTGGTCACGATTAGGGAATCCAATCCCGCACCCAAACTTTAATCCCGCAAACCTGCGGGATTAAGCCCATCGATCCCGCGGATTTGCGGGATAACAAATAATTAACTGCGGTATTTTTGGTCGAGGCGTCGGGGATTCCCCGCCATGCTGGGCTATTGAAAATACGTTAAACAGAACAGATTTCTTGGGTTCGTGCGACAGTTTTCAAGTTCAGTTTAGAATTATTTTTTAAAGTCTGAAGATGGTCTTACAGCTAAATGTAAGTTATGCCCTAACATTATCAAAATCTCTGCTCGTTCCACCAAAGGTCTTCACACCCACTTATAAACAAAACATAATAATAGTGTTGATAAAATAACACAGAAAATGAAAGCTAGTACCAGCAGTTCGAGTAGTTCGTTTAGTTTTATTGCTAAGTGCTCAGATGTTAGTGGTTCTTCTGTGCTACCTAAGAAAATGAAAATTACAGATTTTTTTTCATCTGCGAAAAAAGTTTCGATGGAGGACAGAGTGTCTCGAATGGTAGCTAAAGATGGTATACCCTTTGGAAAGTTTATCACTTCGACCGATATGCGCCAACTATTCAAATGAGAGGGCCACAAATTGTGTAAAATCTATTCCGCCGACAAGTGTCGAAGCTGAACGTGCGTTTTCAGTCGCAGGATACATGTGCAATAAAATAAGATCAAATCTAAAAGATCAAACATTAAATTTGTTATCTTTTCTCCGAAAATACTTTCAAAATCAATGTAACATGTAACCGTTAAACTAGTGGTACTATTGTATTGTACCTATACGCAATAAATATTTTCCTGCTACTCTACTCTGTTTCTAGTTGCATCAAACAACTTTGTATTGACATACAGCGCCCACATCGAGTCCCGCAAATCCCGCGAATCCCGCAATGTCAATCCCGCGAAATCCCGCATTTGCGGGATTGGATTCCCTAGTCACGATGGCTCTTGATCCATGGGTTTGTGCCGTCTAAAGATAGATCAGTACAAAGGTACAAAAACCTTATAACGAGAATTCGACGCGCCCTTCAAAAGTTCTTTTGTAATTCAACTTACCATCCATCTACAGTTAATCTGGCCATCATAACTCGGGTATCTCTTTGTTCCTTGCACACGTAAATCGTTCTTCTGTAACGTCCTTCATCGGGATAATACGTTTCCACAATGTGGGTTTCATTTATAAAAACGTCCGCATCAATATTGGCCGTATTAATCCAATCACCTAAAAGTACAGATTATTGATATTGATACAAAGATTGCGAAAACCCTCCTTTAGAGTATTTTTTAAAGTATTAGGGAGACGAATAAGTACGGTGCAAAATCTCTCTGAAGACAGACCGGCAACCAATCGCGTATGCGTAGCAGCGCGAAAAGACTTCGCCGAATGAAAGCATGTGTGATTCCCCGACAGTAGTCCGCCGTTTATTTGTGAGTTGTAAGGTTAAAATCGTAAACAATGGCACAAAAATGTCGGGTTTGGAGTCTGAAAGAGATTATCGATGTTGTGGAAGTTTGTAATTTGATAACAATGATTTAGGGGAGTTCATTAACATTGAAAGCAATGTGCTATTAGAAGATGATAGTGACCCCATTCCTACTGATTATGTAGTCCAAACTGAAACCACATCACTATCTGACGACTCTGATGAAGAAGTTGAATGCAGTAATAAATAAACTTTCACTTTCAACACCCTGTATTTCTAGAACATTAAACATCTCGAAAAAACTTATATGACTTAATCGGTATAGTTTAAATGTATAGCTCTATATCCTATAAGTATGGGACACCCTGTATAACAGTATTTAGGGGTAAAACCTGTAAAATATATACGCTTTACCACCGTCATTTGAAGCCTTACCTGAGAAATTTTGTGCCAGGCGACATCCAGGTTCCACTACTTCAGATTTCACTAAAAATAACATTTTTGTTAAAATACTGTTTCCAAATATTTAGGCGGCCGATTACGGTGACTTGCCAAACAGTGGGATACTGTGTAAATCAGTTCCTGCAACATACATGACTCTAAATGCTAATTTACCTGGTTTAATATGTAACCTCTCAGGACTTTTTTCTACAGTTTTTAGAGTGTTACATTCGGCGGTGATAGACACGCCAATAAACAAATCGTCATCTCTGTTTTTAAGGAAGCATCTGTATTTTTCATCTTTTCTCGATTCCTTGGTATTGGCCACTGCAAAATAATGGTTCTTGCCGACGAACCAATCGCCAAGGCAACTGTACTCGACAACTAAAAAGTATCAAATTGCCTTAGTTACTGAAGAACTAAGAAAAACTTATACAAAACCATATACTTAACACAATTGTGCTTTTTGGCAAATAATTCCATGGGAAATAACTTATATTATTTTGTATTCAATTATTTCCAAACAAAATCATGTTCAAAACATTTTTAAATTTATAGGTCTTGTGATATAATATATGAATATTTGCTGTTTTATTACCTCCATCAAAGGTTCCAGTCATTCCTTCACATCTTTTATAGGTTATGTTAAACTTCTGGTTGGTTATTAAGAATTGAGATCCTGCGGTTTGACAGGATCTAATCTGAGCATCAGGATTTCTGCATTCACCTAGAAAAATTTAATAAGTATGTCAAGAATATCTAAGGTCACCATCAGTAGGACTCTGATAATCGCAAAGTGACATCACTTTAGCAAAATTGGTACTCTGATTATTGTTTCTACACATTCTGTTCTCCTGTATTGCCCTGCTAAGACTAGTTGTCCTGACTGCTTTATTTATACTTAATTTTTGTAAATTTGTTTAAAAGTATGCAAGACACTCTCAAAATCATAGGCCTATGTCGACTTGAAATTTACCATGGCTAAATAAATAATATTAAAAAACATACCTAACTAACTATCCTTCAACAATTTATTTATTTTTACCTGTAAATTTGAATCTATTTTGATATGCAAAGTTCCATACACCCTCCAACGATGATCTACAGTTGACAGGTACATAATTTTCCGAAAAAAGAGTTATAAGTTGTTGATGTGGATCTAATGAATGACAGACTCTTTCCACTGTTGCTTCATTGTGATCTTGGACACTTATACAAGTACCTAAAAAATAACAAAACATTTATTTTGTATCGGTCGGTTACTATCAATCTAAATTCAAACTTTTAGTTCTTCTGTTGTGATTAATCACATTATTAAGGTAAGTGTTCCACAGCAAAATTGGAATGATTAAAGTAAGTAGTAGACAGTGAAGATAGAATATAGTTTATCAAATCAAAAAAAGTGTAACCTGTAAGTAAAAATGCCACAAACTTACTTTCCATCATTTCCAAAACATTGACTGTCCTCACTAATATCTTAACACATTGGAAGCAGTTTTTTGCTTCCTTGTAAAAAACCATGGTATAGTTCACATGATAGTCGTCTCGTATATCCCAACAAGTGCCCCTGTTTGTCATAGTAGTTGGATCTAGCTCCGTTAAAGTATTCCTGCCATTTTCCCATGAGAACCATGCTCCTCGGATAATGGTTGGTATTGTACAGCCTAACTCATGAGATTCTATAACTAGAATTTAAAAAATATGTTTCATCAACATCCAAATCTGTAAATAAAGGATACAGGGGAAGGTGGGGGGTCATTTCCTAGTGGATATGGGTACCCTGTTCATCAACTCGGAGACAGCTCCGAGACGAAATATAACAGCATCACTACTTTTCTGAAGCAAAAGCCCAGTCTTCATAAGCAATATTTTCTATCCCGGATACCCAATCTTATCCAAGCTATTAATTAATAGACGAATGACCGAAACTAATGAATAATATGCAGTTAAGGTGCTATAAAGAAAGATGATATTTGTAGTAATTTTTAAATGAAACGGTTTTATTATGTAAACCTAAACGATTTATGGATCTAACCTAACCTAGAAAACAATTTATAGGTATATTTGCTACTTACATAAACCTAGTCCTAAAAATAATGAGAACAATATCATGTTGATAACATTAAATATCACAAATAGGAATTAAGAATTTTCTAAATATGTCTAAAGCTAAAAAGGCACCGTCACACCCCAAAAATGTTTATTATTTATAATTTATGAACTTGCAACAGTGTTGCCAATCTGAATTTGTAAAATTACACAATTAGCTGGAAGAATTACACGCTCTTGCTCACTTTTCGTCAGACAAATACACGATCTTTACACAAATTACACACAATGCAAATACAATTACACACAAATCGTCTAATTACACCTTAATTGGCAACACTGGTACGGCGAATAATCCTTAACGTAGCAAAAGCCAAAAGTAAATGAAGAAGAACAAGAATTCTGACAGCGGCAACCTACAATACACAATAGCTAATGTAACATCATATTACCGGGCGAATTCAATTGTTTTTAAGCGAGCATAGCCATTCCGATAATGATCTAGGGACGCTTCTTTACGTAATTTTCTTGTCCAGTGAGAAGCAGGAAAGATGTCCCGGGATAGATTTCGCCGTTCCTCAAACTCCTGGATCGGGTTTTATTACCAAATTGGATTAAATTCCGTTAAAGGAGGGTTTGTTTATTGGGCCGTAATTTTACAACAGCATATTCAGGTAAGTTTTGTCAATGTTTCATAGCATAGCATCTTTAAAAACCAAATTTTGCCCTGTGTTCTGGGTTTCTCTTATTTTTAACCAATCTAATATTACCTACTAAATGTATATGTTTTTTATTTCAGATATTCCAATTAACAAACTTTAAAACATTATCTCTTTAAACAAACGGAAATTCGGAGTTAACGTTGAGTCAACCCAGAGCGAACGTAGAACAAGGTTTTTCAGTTATAGAATGGGAAACCTTTGGTACCCTGCACTATAACATAGGAAAGTAAAGGCTGAGTTGTGCAGCACGAGGCTCATTATGGTATGATGTTGTGTGGCACGATCGGTTTGCTCTGGGTGTGATCTCTAAGCGCGAAGTAGTTTTTTATAGCCTGTTGAATACACACTCTGATCTTATTTTTGAAAATATATATGAAAACATATAATACGTACTGTGTTTTAAAACACTGCTGTTCATCAAGAGGCTACAAAAATTTGTTCGTTAAAAAAAAGTGTTTTGATGGTTTGGGCTGCAGCGAAAAGAGCAATGGAAGAAGCAGATAGGCAAGAGCGTAGCGTCGTGGGAAATGGTAAGTGTTTTTTGCCATTTTACTGATATCTCTTATATGTTATTGTTGGGACAGTCCAGATCTCAGTTCTCCGTCCAAAATATATTTATCTATTACTTACATGTTTTTAGTTGATATGGAGAGCCCTAAGCAATTAAAGAGTACCTATTTGCTTTCTTAAAACATGATTTATTGCACTATATAACTACATCTTGTTACAAATGAATATGTAGTGTACTATAGGCGCGACTATAATGGTGATGCGTTTCCATTAAAAATAAGCAAAAACAGCATATTCAACGCGTAAGAAAAGTGAGTTTTCTATGTGGTGGAAATTTATATTTCCACTCACTTTTCTTTACTTGTTGAACAATCTACTATTATTTGTAATCACGTTATAACTTGAAATGAAATGAAAATCGGATAAGTACATAATATGAGTTGTTTACATTATTTTTATTTGACGTTTAATGATCTGTTGCTATCAACTCACCCTGTACACTTGTGATGTATTTTATTCCCTATAGAACATTTTAAATTTTAATAACGTGCATTGCTTGTACCAAGAAAAATTACAATGGAACACAAAAATGAGGTGGCACGTAAACTCTGTAGTCGCAGAAAACTTTCTTTTTATTCTGGGAATTTTAGAAATCGTTTGATGGACATCTTTCAATAATTTCCCTGGGGGAATCGGAATTGCTTTTACGTTTGTTAAAATATTTTTCAGGAAACAAAAACATCACTTAAAAGTTTCAAGAGGGTTTTGACATTTTCTTTAATAAACCGAGACGTAAAACGTTAATTGAAAACTACAAAAATATAGGAGGAGGTAGGGTTATTAATTCCGAGTAGTGCGATCACCGACTTTGCTATCAATAATAATTAACGTTAATAAAATGTTAACGTTTATGGATCCAAAAATAGATCGATGCGCATAGTCCGTTGGTCATATTGTTCGAAATCGCGCGCCTTTGGGCATGCGCATAATCCGTTCGCTATAATGTTTCTTAAGAGCACCCCACCGAGCCGTTAAAACTTATTTTATTTGTCCTGAAATTACGTGTCAGTTGATGTACACTCCCCGACGATAAATTCCGGTTAAAAATAATGTTAGTCACATTTACAGACCTGTAACTTTGTGAAATATTTAGCAAACTGTAGACTTGTGCATTTGACTGATAACCTGAAAGATAGTTTTCAAAAAATATTGACGTTTTGACCGTTATACAGGCAGAAACAAAAGTTACTTTTTTGTCAATAATTTCTTAACCCACTGAGCGAAATCTCGAGTTGATATAAGTCAAATATGAGTTGTTCTAGACCGAATCGTGTTGCTAATATGGGACAGCCCAGACCTCTGAATTACGGCAACCAAATCGAAGAAATTGCATCAACTCACTATTCATAAGTTATTATAGCACAGAAGATGGGTTATTTTATGCGTTGAAATAACTCACGCCCCACCGTCTTAAATTATTGATAGGCTACCGTAGCTACCAGTATGTGAATTGTGATGCGTTACTAGTCGGGCTAGATTAATTCATGATTCGAGCTATCAAAACTTGACATCTAAGTTGTTCTAGCTTTTACTATGGTGGCTGTAATAACTCACTCGTTGTGCTCCCAGAGTCCTAATTTTGCACTACCAGTACATAAATCGTTAATAAGTTTATTAATAAAATAAAAAAACAATTTGTAAGGGCTCCCAAAGACTAAGAATACACTTAAATTCATGTGTAACATATGTACAAATCTTGAGTAAATAGGTAGGTATTAATAATATTATAATATTAATATGTACTTATAAATAATAAGGCTCCATTTACCTTTTATTAACACAATGTTTTTTGATTTACGTCATTATCTGATTTTTCCAAGAAGTTACAAATTTTGAAACAAAGTCGTACATTTTTTCAACGTAACATTAATTTATCGAGTAGCATGAACACATATTAAATTACATAAAATTAGAAGCGTGTATTGCAATCTCGTGTTCTTATCACTTCTACCATGCGACCTGGGGCATGCAGTTCTGAATTGCTTCTTAAGGAATATTTTCTCATTGCTCAGGAAGGACTCTTCGCATATCTGACAATGTTTCTGGGTGTCGATTGCGGACACGTCTATATAGCATATCCCATACACGTTCAACTGCATTTAAATCTGAATATTCACCTCGTCAAAATACCCAGTTACAATTCGTAAACGAGGAAGAAGGCGTTTTAATTGCTAGGCTAGCTTTACATCAGTGGCGGCTCGTGAGTTGTGACCTATGATAGAGGGGGTTCACAAGTATCGTGAAATTATTTTTAAAATTTAATTTTGGTGTCACGACCAAACAATTACTTTCTAGGCGTTTTAAATGTAGAAAGAAAAGAAGTATTAAGAAAATGCGTTAGGTAAAATATATTTTTATTTATTTTTTAATTTTACACAAGGAAATACAACTTTTGGAAAATAAGAAAGGTTTTCTTAGTGTGTATAGTGCTTAAACGTAAAGTCCGTTCTTCGGTTCTTAATTGTAGAAAATTGATCAATAACAGCCTCATTAAAGTCTGGAATACCAGCTATAATTTTTTTTTCATATATTTAATTTTTAAACTTTAAAACTTAAACTAATAAAGTTCCTAGATTTACCCTTTGTGGTCTGCGTTAAATTAATTTCGGGTTTAGGTCTTCCCGCATTCTTCACTCCAATTTGTTGCTCCAAACTCAAAGAGCTAAAGTTATTTTTTAAATAGTCCACCGTCAACTATTCATTTTAACTTAATAAATATGCAATATTAAAATATTAAAACATACAAGCTCGAATTTCTAACTAGATGCACGAACAGACAACGGCGCGGCGCACACTAAAATTGTGCGCCTTTCCCATATTAAATCGCCATAGCCCCGCTATCCCCCGCTGTCTCCCGTCACCTCTTACTACAGAGAAACTGCATTATGCCCCGCCTACTTAATCGCACGTGCGAGCAAGTCTCGGCATAATCGTCATTAACCTCAACTGAGGCACGGTTGCCGGATCGAGAGCCTATAATATACAGTTTGGTTGACGGTACGATAAAATATTAGGGAGGGTCGGACTTTATACGATAAATATTATTCAATGAATATAAATTAATATTTTTTTATTCGTTTTGGAGGTGCACGTGCGCATGTGCTCCTGTGGAATAACCGCCACTGTAGCTTTATATTATTAAATACAACAGCTATTCCTGAAGAATGGGAAAATATTCCTCAAGAATCAATTCAAAACTTCTTTGAAAGTATACCACGTCGCATGGTAGAAGTGATTAGAATACTAAGATGTAAAACACGCTATTAATTTTCGGATATTTGTTCATGCTACTCGATAAACTCATGTAATGTTGTGAATTGTGAACAAAATTGAAAAACTGCAGTACTTTCTTTCAAAATTTGTATCTTCTTTTAAAAAGCAGATATATAATGACGTGAACCAACAAAGATTTTATTAAGAAAAGGTCACTCTTCAAAACAAAATATAACGAAGCTAAATTCTACCGCTCAATTTTTCCACTTGGCGTTGAGAAATTAGGGGTACTGTTTCTGCCTGATGAACACATTTTTTTAGAACTAAAATTCGGGATATCAATCCAAGACACAAGTCTTCAATTGGTAAAAATTTCACCAAGATCGGAAAAATATTTAAAAAATTACAGGACTTATAAACTTGACTAGGGGAGTGTATGTGCATGGTTTAACTCTACCCTTGCCAATTAATTTATTTATCGAATTTTGGCTTTAAATTGATTGTATTTGGCTATGCCTTATTACTTCGTCCCACACTACTTTCCCCTGAAACAATAAAATTATTTTAAGATGCCGATATAACTGCCATTGACACGACGCCGACACCATTATCGTAAAAGAGATCCAAACTACGTTTCGAATAAGTATACATGATCGTTTATACGTGAATAAGGAACGTAATAACAATATATTCGTATAAACGTTGTTTCCCCCATACCATTCATTGGCGAGGTTGCTATTAGATTGGAATAAAAATTTGCAGGAATTTGTCGTTAAAATTAAAATTGAAACTCATTATTATTAACATTGAAAATGATTTATTTCCTAAAAATTGTTGGAAATGGGCACCTTCTCGCTTTTGTAATTTGATTGTTGTACACGGAAATAAAAGCGTTGTTAAATTTATTATAAAAATAAAACTAACCATTATTTAAGGCTCTATACAGGGTGTCCCAGAATATGTGTGTGGACAATCTCCCGGGTTCAGATAGAACACTTAAAAATAACAAAAGTTCATATAAATTTTTCTTCCTACATTACGTCCCCGGAAATCGTTGATTTTTAAATAATTTTTTAAGTACTAGGTGTAATTTAATAATTTTTTAGTATAATGTTTACTAGATGGTCTTCTTGCAATTCGCCCTTTTAGACACATTTGGCTTATTTAGTTTTTGACAGGGAAGGACTAGTAAAACAAAAATGCTTCTTTTTTATACCCTGTATGATGAAGGAACGACAATAATATTTTTTTTGGATACTCTAAAGTCTAAACCTTTAGCTGAAAAGGGTATTCTTGATCAATGTCGATAAAATGAACTGTTTTCGAAAAAATATTTAAAAATTATTTAAAAATCAACTATTTTCAGAGACGTCCGTTATGGGCCCGTATCTCCATAGGGGGCCGTAGGAAGAAAAATTTATATGAACTTCTTCTGTTATTTTTAAGTATTCTATCTGATCCCGGGAGATTGCCCACATATTCTGGGACCCCTGTATAGTTATGTGACTGTGACTGGAATAACTTTTATTAAGAAATTACATTAAATTATAGCAAAATTTTATCTTAAATTCTTAGTAATAATTACAAAAATATTCAGTAAATCATTTAGGGTAGGTACATGAAAAGTTTTTGTAAAATTTACTAAACTGTTTTATAAAATTTACTAAAATCTTTTGTAAAAGTTACTAAAATGTTTACTATCTTTTGTAAAATTTACTAAAATCTATTGTAAAAATTACACGTTGGATTCCCAAGCGGTCACCCATCCAAGTGGTAAACAGGATATATCGTTACCAGGCCGGATGAGATCGGATATCTCGTGGGGGAAGGTACGCACTCCCCAATCGATAGGTCATACCGCAATCCGAGGCACAAAGGATTTATAGCCCCTAGGAATCATACTCTGAAATAGTAGCTTAAAGAGCACCCTATATATGTAATATTTACATAAATATAACTCCCTCAGAACCTTGCATTTGCATTTAATCCTCATTTGCAAGATCTATTGCCTTTTTCGGACGATAAAATTTTAATTTCCGAGAACCTAATCGGATTTCGTCGATTTCCGTAGCAATAAAGTGAATCACTAGACTCCTATTATTCGTCAATTAAAAATAACAATTTCGCTATAATTGAAGAAGTTCATTGCTTTGTGTAACGAGTCATTTTACAAAATCATCGAACTTTAAACTCGAAACTACTTTCGATGACGAACTTTCTCAGTGGCTTGTAAAATACTTATATGAAATAAAAATTAAATTATCTGATTTATAATACCCATACACATATTATTATGTACAGGGTGCCCATTTTCGACACTTTTATAAGGTATCTCGTGTCATGTGCTCCTTTTAGGTCAAACTTAAAATGGTAAGATCAAAATTTAAAAATTTTCGCTCGCTTAAAAATACGGGGGAAAATCAAAAAATTGACAATTTCAAAATTACCCTATATTTTCTCAGTTAAAAGAGATACAGAAAAATGTTTTATTTAGAAGTTTCTTTATATTGATTGTTGAATAATTTGCCGTTATCAGAATAACTATACGAGGTCAGGTAATAAAGTTATCGGACCTAGCCTCATTTTTTTAAATGGAACACCCTGTATATTTTATTCTAAAAAGATACTATTTTAAATTCTCTTTTCAAATATATAACACACCATGAATGATATTGGTTTGCTAGGCGATTTATTAAACTTTATTACTTTAAACCACAGTAGACCATGAAACAAAAGATAATATCCTAGAAACAACTATGTTGACTGTTGACTGTTGAAGTTCAATTTTATTTTTACATATTCATTTGCGGGAATGACCTATCAACATTTTGAAAAATTTGATAAGATATCATGCAGTTGATATTGAAAGTGGAAAGAACGAATAAATGGCGGAAAATGTATATTTTATTCGCTATCCGGAAAGACCGTAACCATTTAAGGACATATTCCAAACATTTGCGATGATTCCCGTTATTTTTTAAATTAATCTGAATCTTTTATTTCGTTTCAAAGTAATAAAGTTTAAATAAATCGCCTAGGAAACCAATATCATCCGTGGTGTGTTATATATTTGAAAGGAGAATTTAAAATAGTATCTTTTTAGATTAAAATATACAGGGTGTTCCATTTAAAAAAATGATGTTAGGTCCGATAATTTTTTTACCTGGCCCCGTATACTTATTCTGAAAACGGCAGATTATTCAACAATCATTATAAAGAGACTTCTGTATAAAACATTTTTCTATATCTCTTTTAACTAACAAAATATAGGGTAAGTTAGAAATTGTCAATTTTTTGATTTTCCCCCGTATCTCTTAAGCGAGCGAAAATTTAAATATTTTGATTTTACCATTTTAAGTTTGACCCAAAAAGAGGACATTACACTACATTACTTTTTTGATAGCACTAACAATTACGGAGATACCCTATAAAAGGGGGACACCCTGTACGTACATTTAATAACAATCGTGTATTTCATGAAGTAACAGATACCAATGAACCAAAAAAAAAAACGTAAAGGAATTATGAGGCTTTAAATTGGCTGTATATGAAATAACTTGCAATGCCTAGTACCTATACTCCACAGTTATATAACAACCGGTATAATACTAAATTTACTTTTTAACCAATACAATAAAGGCAGTGATATTCTTAAGAAAAAACCTACAATTAGAAAAAAAATCAATTGAAGCGAACAAACTCGAACAAATTTGGAAAATACCTAACAACAAAGTTAAGGCAAATTTTTGGTTGCGCAGTGTATTTCGAGACATATCTGTTTTGCGCATTCGGTAGAACATCTTGAACTTCGTTGTGCCCTCCGACAAGAGATAAGGGGATGGAGAAAAAGACATATTAGGTATGATAAAGATATACATTTAAATAAACACTAACATTTATTTTCAATATCCCAACTAGCAGATCCTAATAAGATTTGGTTAAAAGATATTTATAAGTTTTATAACAGCTTCGACTTGCAAATTTATTGTATGAAGGTCTCCCGTGGGCCGTGATACACTTTAAGTTTGAGCAGAAGAAAAAGAAGGAACAGGATTAGAAGACGATGATGAGGAAGAATAAGGAGAGGAGAATTAGATGGAAGGAAGTGCCAAAACAATTTTTTATTTGAAAAAAATTAATTAAGTTCTGGTTTATTTACCAAAACCACTAAGAATACGATTTACTGGGTGCACGCACGCTAATGCTTTAGATTAGTTATACGATCGCTTCGAAGGATGTAAACTTACGATAAACTGGGAAGAAAATCAGAAAATTAATCACCCTCTAATTGAAATTGGAAATATTGATTCCGACTTAGACGCCTTCCATTTAATGGGCAATAAACAATTCTTTATTAAGCAAGTGTAAATGCATTAAGAGGATTCGACCGCTGGAGAAATCTGCTTGTTTTTGTTGGAACAGAGCTATTGCAGAGCGATGAATAATACGATCGTTCTGTGTAAATAAGTATTTAATTATTGGCGCTATAAAACAATAGAAACAACGACTGACAAATATTATGACATAATATTACATTATTTTGTTTCTATTATTGTTAGACTGGTAAAGGTAATGGTTGGTTGGTTGGTTGCTAAAGGCGGGGGTCGGTTTAAGAGCCCGAACTTCAAATCACTGCAGCCTTTCGGCTTATTGTGTACCCCGATCTTGTTAGAAAATGTTCGTTCCTTCTATGAGGTCCAGTAATCTTCTACCAAGCATGTCATGTGGGAGGTTGTCACCACGTGTATGTTCCCGAAGATATTTTGTCTCCTACGAGACAGCGCTACGCAGTGGTATATTATGTGTGAGGCAGATTCATCCTCTGTCTGCATTCAATGGATCCGTTGAAGGTGTTTTCAAAGGTGGCAGTGACCTGTTAGCAGACACATCACTAGTTTCAGCTGGGGCCGCGTCAGGGTTAGCATCCCATTCGATAGTATTTTCGATGGTCTTCCAATTACGGCCCGTACGTGTATTTGACAAGGTAACCTTTGCCATCGAGATAGGTAAAGGTAATAAATACACCTAAAATATTGGATTATTACAACAGTTTTTAGTCGTTTAATGACTGAAATAACAAAAAGACTAAACGAAAACATTGCATTTTTTTTCAATGCAATGCAAAGAACTAGTACTGAAACAGTAACTAACAGACTATGGTGGCAAACGCGGGTCCAGGGGGGGGGGTCATAATCCTTGCCAAACAAGGTTTTACTAACGCGACAGGGTTTTCCTTGTATGACCCCATACCCCTATGAACTAATGAAAACTAACCTAAAAATAACAGAGACTTCAATAACGGGTGTTTCCCCAACGAGCAACGAGAATGACAGCGTATTTATTTGGCCAATTTGTGCCATTCTTAAATAAGAGTTGCACTAAACTTATGTAAACTTGCACGAGCAGGTATCAGAGATCGTATTTTTTGACCAATGTATCCCAGACATGTTCTGTTGGGTTTAAGTCGGAACTGCATGGGGGCCAATGCATTTTTGGGATCGCGACCTCATCTAAAGACTTGTTAACAATTCGCGATACATGACGTGGAGCATTATCCTGCATCACCATAAAATTGGCTGCAATAAATGGGATGTAAGGGACAACATGTGATTCTAAAATATCTTTAATGTACAGTGGTACCTCGAGATACGAGTGCCCTAACATACGAGTTATTTGAGATACGAGCTGTGGATCGAGCGAAGTTCTGTTTTGAAATACAAGCGACATTTGAGATACGAGGAACGGTCAGCTGCGATGCGATCTCTACAAGTGAGATAAAAGAGATCTTGGGAATGTGGGCGAGAGTTTCATAGTTCGTGGAAGAGAAACACCCCCACCCCGAAAAAGTTGCAACTGGTCGTGCATCGGAGCTATTTAATGACACTTGCCTAAGTCATTTCTGCAGCATTCTGAAAGGGAGGAAGAAGCAAATCTCCTAGGACAGTTTTTTTTTAATCCGGCGAAAAAGGCAAAGACCATGAAGAGAAAAGCAGTGACTAAAATTAAGCATACAGTAGCATGTAAGTTGTGTGTAAGTTATTATGTTTTCATACAATATTTGTCATTTATAAATACATAAAAACACGTAACAAGAACAATTGGGGTAGCATTTTTGGGGCTGGAACGGATTAATGTCATTTCCATTAATTTCAATGGGGAAAATTGCTTTGAGATACGAGCAAATTGACATACGAGCAAGGTTACGGAACAAATTAAACTCGTATTTCGAGGTATCACTCTACCTATCTGCTATCATAGGTCCTCCTTTGACCATTACCAAGTCTGATAGTGGAAATTGTAATGTTTCTTTAAAAAAATCTGCTACAAAAATTAAAGTATTGAAATGATCCAAAAACGAAAATATTAAGAATAGACGACACTTGATATTGAATCGAGGACGGCTGGCAGCCCTCAACCTGATCGGGTTTGTTCTGGTATGCATATATATTTTAAGGTAAAAGACAGCGCACACACACTCATACACATACAGGTCAGTTAACCGTTATCACTTTTTCGTAAATTCTTATTGGCATTATCAAAATTCACATTTTTCAAGTATTTGTTTATTTACCCAGCTTTTGCCCGATTATTATCTGCTTGAAAGTCAACGAAGAATATATTGCAACAATGTGACACGAAAAAGACACCCAAATAATCAGCGACGAGGCAATGTTTCCCAGCTCAAGCGCATCAGCAGAAAGCTGCTTCCACGTGCTTGGGAAAACTTGCGTTTTCATCCTGCCCACCTGTCTGTCTGGCATTCTCCGCTTCGTTATAGTCGTACTCGGACGAATTTCCCGCGAACATCCATTTTCGAGGAAAAGCCGGTTTCTCGGATAATCCGACGTAATTGAAGTGACTTTCGAATTTTGCCAAAATCGGATAATCGGCTGTGATTCTTTTTTTAAAGAAGGATTTGTGCTTTTGAACATGATTGATTAGTAATATTGAAACGAAGGTGCAAAGGTTTAAAAATGCTGAAGTTTCTTAGATTTTGATTTGTTTATATACGTTATTGTTAATCGCTATACAGGGTGTAATAAATTCATTCTTTACCATTGTGATATCGGGAACGGTAAGAGCTACGAAGTCGGTTAAATTGGGGCAATTAAGTTGCATAAATATGGGCCAAATACAGGTATTTCCAAAATATTTGAAAAAATCAAAGATTTTGTGTTCCGGTTTTTATTTTTTCCTCACTCTGTTGCAAGAGATATCCAAAAATTAATTTCACTTTCTCATTACTACTTTTATACTCCACAAACTGGCATGATCAGATCTTTAATGCGATGTTTCGTCCTTGGGTCACCATCATCCACTTAATTTTTTTAAATATGGGCCTGAATTTTTTCGATCGGATTATGAAGGAGGAACTAATAATAATCTACGTTTAGCGGTATACACGGTGTTGAAAAAAGGTCGGTACCCCGGAATAACTCTGGTGCATCGTATTGCAGCGGAAAATGTCTAGGGAAAAAGTTGTTTGGTTTTGAAGGAGGAATAGTTTGCAATTTAAGCCACCCCCGCCCCCTCAACCCCCGGGCGCGGGTGGGGGTAAGTTAAGATTTTCAAATGGAACCCCGTATTTTTTATTGGCGTATCGTGTTCTCCGACCAAAAATAAACATCTTTTGTCCGAAATTTTTTTTTATTCGGGCCCATCCTTCACCAATAATCACCATGAGAAAACCAAAATCAGAACCGTGCGAAAATCAAGTTTTATCCCGGAAATACTCTTTTTCTCTGTCTTGTACTAAAAAAAGCCCGTGGAATACAAACAACTTTTTCCCCAGGCATTTTCCGCTGCAATGCGATGCACCAGAGTTATTCCGGGGTACCGATCTTTTTTCAACACCCTATATAACACTAACTGCTTTTCCAACGTTTTGTTCCTTAAATTGACCATCTGAAAATACCCTTAGTAAGTTTATTTTAATACTATTATTACTACGTACTAATATTGTATTTTTTTTTATTTATAAAACTAATAGTTTCATCAAATTTCTACTACAATAATAAATTTTAGGAGCGTATTAGGGGTGTTATAATTTAAGGGACAAGGCGTCGGAAAATCAGTAAGTGTCATATACCGCTGAACGTAGATTTAGTTGCTCTCAGGCATGTATTTAAAAAAATTGTTGATGATGGTGACCCAAAGTCGAAACGTCGCATTAAAAAATGATGATGCCACTTTGTGTTGAATAAAAAGTAACAATGAGGAAGTGAAATTTATTTTTAAACATCCCGTCGAACAAAGTCAGACGAAAATAAGAACCGAAACGCAAAATTTTAGATTTCTCCAAATATTTTGAAAGACCCTGTATTTATTTTAGATTTTTTTGCAGCCTATGATTACTCAACTTTACCCGACTACGTATCTCTTACCGTTTCCGAAATCCCAATGGTGAAGGACGAATATGTTACTGTAATATCTAAAACAAAAATAATTATCAGAATTTTCAGTTTTATTGTTACTAAAATTGCGTAAGAAAAATGTTTTTAAAATAGTACGCCCTGTTAATTAAGAGATAAGTCCCAATTTAATCTTGTGTGCCATTAAAATTAAAACTCTAACTTTACCAATTACGTTTTGTTCGTTCTATTGTTATTTGTGTGTTTAGTCCAGATATTATTCAGGGTGTTAGGATACTACGATACAGTGCCATAGATAGGTTTGTTTCTTGGGGGGGGGGGGGGGGCATGGCCACCTTCGCTTATTTCATTTTATGGTTTCCATAAGGTGTCCTAGGGGGGTACTCTGCTGTGCAATACACGAACCCAGTACCTAAGTCGTAAAAGTAAATTTTAAGACATTCCATTTAAAAATTGCACAACTTCTTTAATATTTAATTTACTGTTCTAAAATTTTATACACAGTAAGCTCTTGTTATATGGTTTCATTTTCCAAAAAATCATTGATTTTTATTAACAAATAAACAGTTAAATAAATATTAAAAACTTACTCTATTTTATAGTTAGTCGACTTACTAGGTTCTTTTAATGCACGGCAGTGCTAGTATGCCACCTTCCCTTGACGGTTCCCATTTCAACGCGGGGGTACTGTCCCCCAGTGTACCCCCTTTATCTACGGCGGTGTTAGGATAATGCATCCGGATACTACTTGGAAAGGTGATTATACTACTTGGAGAGGTGATTATACTAAAATAAAGATAGTATATTATATGACAAAAAGTCAAAAACTCATCCTTTTTTTTCTTTGCTTCCGTTTTGAAAAACTACTGCTAAGAAAAATTTCTATTCCAGTAACTTTCTTATTAAATTCTTTTGTCTCTAAAATTACATATCCTTTTTTTTAAATAACTGTGGAAACAAAAAGATATGCCAAAATTAAATTTGAATTTCAAGTAAAGTGCCCTCTGGTGGCCCTGTGCTAAATATCAACGTTATAGTTTAAAGATTAACCGCAAGATATTAAAAATAATATAAAATTTAACCTTGACAGTGACTCGAAGTGTCGAATTTTCGACTTTTCGTTATATGACTAACTACCTTTATTTTAACAGGTATATAATCACTTCTCTAAGTATCTTGATGCATTACCCGAAAACCCTGTATAATTTGTTATTTTTTCCCGTCATGTTCTGCAATATATAAGACATTTCGCATAGCGCTTCTAAATGGATTAAAAATCCCAAAATCGTTCAACCGGCGTTCGATTTACTCTCTGACATTTGAAAAATATTTGATAGACTAATGGTTTCATCAGCTATTATAGACAAATTATCGGCTTTTTTATTTCTTATCGACAATATGCATGGTTTGTAAATTCCATCATGTTGATAACACAGTTCTATTTTTTTTTAAATTTAAAACTACCTGAACGTACACAAACCGACCATAGTTACCAAAATTCTAGGTTCTTACATGAGATTCGCCATAGTATAAACCACGTGAAGGAAACAGCTGAATTCGGTTTAGCACTTGGGAACCTGCCATTTTCCTCGAGTACTGTACAGGGTGTCCCATTTTCGACACTTTTATAGGGTATCTCCATAATTGTTAGTGTTATCAAAAAAGTAATGTAGGTGTCATGTGCTTGTTTTTAGGTCAAACTTAAAATGGTAAAATCAAAATTAGAAAATTTTCGCTCGCTTAAGAGATACGGGGGAAAATCACAAAATTGACGATTTCAAAATTACAATATAATTTCTTAGTTAAAAGAGATACAGACAAATGTTTTATACGAAAGTTTCTTAATATTGATTGTATAATCTGCCGTTTTTAGAATAACTATTTTTTAAAAAGGAACACCCTGTATATTTTAATCTGAAAATATACTATTTTAAATTCTCCTTTCAAATGTATAACACAACATGGATGCTATTGGATTCCTAGGCGATTTATTTAAACTTTATTACTTTGAAACGAAATAAAAGATTCAGATTAAGGTAAAAAATATCGGGAATCATCGCAAATGTTCGGAATATATCCTTAAATGGTTACCGTCTTTCCGGATAGCGAACAAAATATACATATTGCGGCCATTTCTTCGTTTTTTCCACTTTCAATATAAACTGATATCATATCAAATTCTTCAAAATGTTGATAGATAATTTTCGCAAATGAATATGTAAAAATGAAATTGATGTTAAATGTTAAATGTTAATAGTCAACATAGTTGTTTCTAGGATATTAGCTTTTGTTTCATGGTCTATTGTGCTTTAAAGTAATAAAGTTAAATTAATCGCCTAGGAAACCAATATCATCCATGGTGTGTTATAAATTTGAAAGGAGAATCTAAAATAGTAACTTTTTAGATTCAAATATACAGGGTGTTAAATTAAAAAAAAATCAGTTTAGGCCCGATAACTTTTTTACCTGACCCCGTATACTTATTTTGACAACGGCAGATTATTGAACAATCAATACAAAGAAACTTCTGTATAAAATATTTTTCTGTGTCTCTTTTAACTAAGAAGATATATGGTAATTTTGAAATTGTCAATTTTTTGATTTTCCCCCGTATCTCTTAAGCAAGCGAAAATTTTCAAATTTTGATTTCACCATTTTAAGTTTGACCCAAAAAGAGCACATGACACCTAAATTACTTTTTTGATAGCACTAACAATTACCGAGATACCCTATAAAAGTGTCGAAAATGGGACACCCTGGGCAGTAGAATTACGGTGGGACGAAATTTAAGAGCTAATAATTATTTGTATTTTTTATGTTTTATATATTTTTCGTTGTATTTTTTTGGGTATGTTCGGTGATGCAAAAACGATTCAATCGGTCTTTGTTGAAATCTTACAATAACATTTTTTTCCATGTGCTGCATAAATTTAGTCTATCACTGTATATTCAACAAAAAATGACAAAAAGAAAAATCCCACACGAACATTATTATTTAGGTCTGTGAGTAAACAGAGTCTGTGTCGAACAAAGCAGGCGTCTCAGTTTTAATTTAATTTTTTTGTTGCTTCTATTGCTTTTACTGCGTCCTTTATGTTTTAAAAGTACTTTAAACAAATTTTAAATCGCTTCTTGTTAAACAAATTTTAAGTCCTTACATTCTTTTTAAGAAGGAAAATATTGTAGCCGCGAAAAGAATTACTTTTCGCAATCAGTTATTGACGTTTTTTATTATGAAAGTTGTGACAAAACTTGGTCATAATTCCCGTCAGATTTTATTGACTATCATTTGAGTAATATAAAAAATTAAATTACTAAAAGTTTTAGTTTAACTTTTTAATCCCATAATATCCTGTATTAGAAAAATCTTAGTCTATTCATTATATTACGATCCACTAAAAAATATACAGGGTTATGATAAAGATACGGATACGCCTTTTATATAGACTACCGCCGACTTAATCAAGAATCGCTGGAACCCGTCAAACTTATTTTTTTGAAATGCATGGTTTTTAGAAAAAATATATTAAAATATGCTACTTGTATCCATTTCAATTTTTTTAATGGAGAATATTATATTCGTCTGATCGGAGACCACGAGCTGACGAAGAACCTCGACAGCCTAAAACATCGAAGACAGGTTGGGGATTTGACTCTCTTTTACAGATATTTTCATGGAAGGTGTTCGGCTGACCCTGATGACCCGGCCTCTTAATTCCGCCCAGAGCGACGAATAGCAGAAATACACGACGAACCACTGCCGCCCATCCATATGTGGTTACTTAGTACTCCTCGAACTTCATTATTTAAGAATTCTTTCATCTGGAGGACTACATCCTTGTGGAGCGACCTTCCCGAGGTCGTTTTTCCCAACGAATATAACCTCCAACGATTCAAAACCAACGTGAATCGCTTCTTGCGCACACGCACCACTCCCAGAGTGCCCTAAAGGATTTTTCCTATAGCGCTTGTGTTTGATCATAAAAAAAATATATATATATATTCACATTTTCCAATTCTATAATGAATTCTAGACATTTTTCATAAATCATATACCTATCTTCAACCGTTTGCGAGATATTAACATGTACATTAATGCTGGTACGCACCATATGTTTCGCGACATAGAAATTTTGCAAATTTGATTAACATTTTTTTATGCCTCAAACTTAAATAGCAAATTGTCATTGTCAATACCTTGAAGATTATGATTTGAGTTCAGAACGTTGCTATGTCCAGAAACGTATCAATAGTGCATAGCAGCATTAAAGTATTAATATTTCTTAAACCTGATAACGATTTGATTGTGACGATAATTGATTGTAGAATATAAAAATGTAAAAATATACAATATGTTCCGCTTAAAAATTAAAGTTGATATGTACAACTAGAATTTTTATGATCTACCCTGTATAATATCTTTTTCCTAAAGAAAATGCCTTCCAAAAAAATTAATTTGACGTGTCCGAGCGATTCTTGTTTTTACCAATTTTTCCTCCTGAAATTAATTTTGTGGATAACGGAGCTTTGAAGCGAACTTAATATTATTTTCAAGTCTGATGGATAAATTAATATCGATCGCAAACACTTCAAGTGAAATCTGATTATTTATATGATTCCCAAGTTATTTTTATGACTCGCTTTAGTAGGTAATGGGATTATACAGAACTTGGCGCCGATGATCATATAGAATAACATTAAAAACTTACAATACAAGGTAAAATAAAATGTAACGCTTGTACATGACAGATGTGTAGATTTTACTGATTAATAACTCATTATTTTTTTTTCATGAAAATGGTTAGGATTTGCAACATGAATGAAGAGTACTTAATTATTAGTCAATAGTTAAAGGTATGTAAAAACCGTTGTCCAAAGTTCTTATCATACAGGGCATTAAAATAAAGAGGCCATGAGTGTCACAGCTAGTCCGCCAACGGTGTAACTATATAAACGGGGGCCCTTACCAGGGAAATATGTTACATTATTTCACACACCCCCAATCCCCCCCCCCCCCCGCTGCAATAATATTTAAAACTTTAAAGAGATTTATTCCGTATAGCACCAAATTCCCGTTATATTCCCGCGGGAACATGACGGGAATGTCACGGGAATCCAACGGGTTCCCGTTTCCTTCCCATGAGGTTCCTAATGTGTTAAAATCGGGAATTCCATTCAATATTACGGGAACCGAACAAGAGTCAACAAGAGTCGAAGGGTAATCGAACGGGAATTTCGGGGACATTGATTTTTTCGTTATTCAAGTTCACGGTAATTTGGTGCTGTATGAGATTCGAGGTATTGATACGGAGACGTTCGAAAAAAAAAAATTTGCCGATCCCGTTGGTGTTCCAACCAATTTTGTGATCGTTCGCAAACCAGTTCCTGAAAGGTCAAAAAGATACATGGCCAAGAGCAGGAACCGTTTTTACTGACTTGCACCGTAAGAATTTTAACAGTTGTTTTTGTAATACTGGCATTCGTGCAGTTCTTTTAGCCTGTTTTGTAGGAGTTGTTGCTTAACCCCTCGTCAATATTCTGATTATTTAATTTATTCTTATTAAATTTGTATAAACCGGTTCCCAAACCTACAAGATATGCTTACCATTAAACACGTTGTTCTCTTCCATAAAAACGTAACGACAAAAGATAATACTCAAGCTTAGACGAAGAAATTAAGCAACAAAAGTAGGGTTATGATTTATGATAAGTAACTAATCTTCTTTCCTAGTCTAAGCACTAATCAGACAGGCGATCAGGATCACCTGAGATTTTTACAGAGAATGGTCATAAAAATGTACCAACCTTGCGTCCCTTGTGCATCGGCAACAAACAGTGCAAAATTAACGCCTGCGCACAAAATCGATCCCAATAGTTTCGTGAAGGTTCTAGAACTATACAAAAATAGGTTGTTGGAACAAACCTAATATATGCATGTCCGCGATGGCGCGAAAATTTGAAATTGAACTGAAAAACTTTTATTTGATTGGTTGAATTCTACAAAAATTCAGCACAGCAATTTAAAAAAAAATAAATTTTTTCGTTCACCACTTTTGGGGCCTCCTGATGCTCGGAGCCCCGGACAATCTAACCGGCCAGACCGATGGTAGTTACGCCACTGTAGTCCGCCCTGTAGCCGTGAATAAATCACAACACTTTCTTGAATAGTAATTTGAAGGGTCTTACCTGGTATACATCATATTAAAAAAAAAAATTAAATATCCCTGGTTGTTCAATAATTATGTGTAGAAAACTTCATTCCATTGGAGCTCTTTAGAAGCCCATATCTCCGAAGAGGAGGCCTATATGAAAAAAGTTTATATGAACTTGTAGTAGGGGACTCTATTCATTTGTTTTCTTCATATTCGGGAGATTTTCCACATTTTCCCGGATACCCTGTAACTAAATAAGTGTAAAACATTTAAGGGGGTGATTCCTCATCGAAAAAAAGATATGATCTTCCATATAAAGAAACTTCATTGGAGCATCCCTTGTTAAGATACAGCCCCTTAAAGGGGGTACATAAAATGTGTTTAACAATTTTTTTCACAAGCATTAAAAAAGTTACACTATTGAAATTAACCTGACATTTTCTACTACCAAAAAGACACTTAGCCAGTAATTTATTTGGTTTACCCCATGGTTGTAAGGGTGGAAAACGCAACCCCTAAAATGTATTTCCAATGTAAGTTTTTGTCTTATTATTTGTTTACCATCTAAAAATTTATTTCCGATAGCCTGTTTCATTCTAAACAAAAAATATCTCTTGAATTTTTTGCCCAAAATAAACCAGTTCGCAGCAAAAAATTATTTTACGAACAAGATACATATCGCCATAAAACGCGCGAATACGTTGCTCAATGCGCCGACGTCTAGACGCATGCTTAATGTCTGAAGGTAGACATATTGAACATTTACTATGATTTCTAGATGTTGTATGTTTTGTTATTAATAAATTAGTTTTGTTTATTTATAAATTTTATATACCCCCTCTAAGGGGCTGTATCTTAACAAGGGATGCTCCAATGAAGTTTTTTTATATGAAAGATCCCATCTTTTTTTCGATGAGGAATCACCCCCTTAAATGTTTTACACTTATTTAGTTACACCCTGTATATCACTTGATAATTAAATGGCAAAATAAAAAGGTTAATATCTCCATCACTCTAAAGAGCGTTTTAAATAATTTAATATAAAAAGAAGAAATTTGCTTTTAAATGTTTCAATCAATATATTTAGAGGATTACTCTACATGTTTCGGCTTTTTAGGCCTTTTTCAAGAGCATTGCAGATGAATACTAAAGTTACAAATTATTTTTGCGGGATTTTATACTGTCAATAATAAACTATTTTATTGCCTAGAATTAGGGTTTTCCCCCCGATTAGTGTAGGTAGACTTGAGAAAGCTGTCTATCACGGGCGTGTTTACGAAATTTTGTAGGTCATTAGTTTGGTGAGGCTTTGGGATTATTTTTTATAGACTTTTTAATTTCGTACCGTTCTAGAATATCTAAACGTTGGCCCTTTCTTTCGATATGTAATAGTTTAATGTTGTCCGTATCTATAAAATGGTTGTTTTCTATACAGTGTGTGGAGATTACGGAATTTTTTATGTTATTCAAAATAGAATTGCGATGTTCTTTTAATCTTGTCTTGATGTTTCTACTGGTTTGCCCAACATAGACAGCTTCACAATCTTTACACTTAATCTTATATACCCCAGATTTGTTTTTATTGTTCACCAACGTAGATCCTAAACTACATTTATTCACCACCACTGTATTGCAACCTAGGCTATTGAGTTTTTTTGAGACTTTATTACTTAATGTAGGTACATAATTTATAAATCTACAATGTTTTTGTTTTTGATCATTAACACTATAAAAGTGTTTCTTAAGTATTTTACGTTTTTTATTTTTAATCATGTTATCTTATGTAGACTCCCTATAGCCGTTATTTTTAGCTATCTGTTTGATCGTATATAATTCCTGTTTATAGTCTTTTGAGTTTAGAGGGAAATTTAACAGCCTGTCTGTGAGGCTATGGAATTCTGACATTCTTATTTTCCATGACTGCTGTGAATTGATATGAATGAAAACATGGAAAACATGGAAAATAAAAATATCACAATTCCATAGCCTCACACACAGGCTGTTAAATTTCCCTCTAAACTCAAAAGGCTATAAACATGAATTATATACGATCAAACAGATAGCTAAAAATAACGGCTATAGGGAGTCTATAACATATGACATGATTAAAAATAAAAAATGTAAAATACTTGAGAAACAATTTTATAGTTTTAATGACCAATCACCAAAGCATTATAGATTTATAAATTATGTACCTACATTAAGTAATGAAGTCTCAAAAAAACTCAATAGCCTAGGTTGCAATACAGTGGTGGTGAATAAATGTAGTTTAGGATCTATGTTGGTGAACAATAAAGACAAAATAGATAAACTTAACAAATCTGGGGTATATAAGATTAAGTGTAAAGATTGTAAAGCTGTCTATGTTGGGCAAACCGGTAGGAACATCAAGACAAGATTAAAAGAACATCGCAATTCTATTTTGAATAACATAAAAAATTCCGGAATCTCCACACACTGTATAGAAAATAACCATTTTATAGATACGGACAACATTAAACTATTACATAACGAAAGAAAGGGCCAACGTTTAGATATTCTAGAACATTACGAAATTAAATAGGCTATAAAAATTAATCCCCTCACAACTAATGACCAACAAAATTTCGTAAACACGCCCGTGATAGACAGCTTTCTCAAGTCTATATACAGTAATCGGGGGAAAAATCTTAATTCTAGGCAATAAAATAGTTTATTATTGACAGTATAAAGACCCGTAAAAATAATTTTTAACTGTAGTATTCATCAAATGCTCTTGAAAAAGGCCTAAAAAGCCGAAACATGCAGAGTAATCTTCTAAATATATTGAAACATTTAAAAGCAAATTTCTTCTTTTTTACATTAAATTATTTAAAACATGTTTCATAAAGAACCAACCGCGGAATCAGTCGAGAGTGTGTTAAACTTTGAGTCAAAGAACAGTTCTTGTTTCAACCTGTATAGTATGTACATATTCTTAGCTTTGTTGAAATCTCACACATGTACGAGATTTTCGATAAATTTACCTACAATAATAAAAATTGAAATTAAAATGAGATAATTGTTATTCATGGTCAAAATCCATCTAAATATGGCGCGAATCGATTTTTTTTGAGAGTCAGTGTATGTAGATACTGTAATTTTATAGGATTTATGATCAGATTTGAGTAATTTTAAACCTTTGCCCCATATTCCATTTCCAACTTGAAGATAAAATCGATGCATCACCGCAAATCTCGATTTTACCCCAAGTAGTATTCTTAATCAACATGAGTGACGGAAAACAATTTGTCAAACTCAATAATTGCGATTCAAATTGATTGCTTCAACCACGATTTTGACATATTATTGTCGTATTTATGTGTTAATCACGTGTACCAGTGATAAAGAGTTCGCATATCGTCAGTTAATTGTAATAAAATCATATTTTGTGTTGGTATAGTTAACAAACAGGATTTTTGGAATTTAGATAGAGTTCAGTGATCAACAGGTAAGTTACCAGTTGCGTACAGCTTCTTTAATATCAAAATTTTGTTTATTGTGGAAAAAATAATATTTGAAAATGATCTTGGGCGAGGGAAAGAAAATGTTTTAAAAAAATTATCATATTTATGAGTAAATTGCACTCCCACGTGGTATAGAGAGTGTGGGTTGATGGCGATAAGAAAGTTTGTATTTGCAGAATTCATACCATTGAATTTTACCAAAACTTTATAATCTGGAACGAACCAATAACAAGTAAGAAACAACACCTTTTGAGGAAACGACGGGTTTAACCGTATATCTCAGAAAAATACAATATTAATAAAATTTCCTAGGACGTTTAACCCTTTTCAACGTCAATTTGGAGATGAAGGGTAGATATCTATATTTAGCGATATTTAAGGGATCTCCATCGGTTTAAATTAGCAAAAATCCATGTTCTATCTTTCAGTGGAAAATTTTAAATAAATATTAATAAATATTTTCTGCCTCGTCTACGAAGGGCGCCCGTAGTTCTCCTGATTGCCTCTAGTCCATTCTTAGTGCATCTCGAGTGTCGACTATTACTTTTTAAACGTCATTTTGAAAGCAGGTCACTAAAAGCTCGTGCTGATTTATACTGTTTCATACTGATGTTGACAGGAACAGCCTCTAGGTACTAGGCCGATATTTCAAAGTTACCTTAAGATACAGAATGACATAAGTCATCGTTAACACAAGTTTTACAGTATATTAAAGTTCTCTCTCACCCTCATAGATCTTTAGGGGCGTGGTAATCTTCCCCTGAACGCGTCAATTTACCCTCAAATTAATTTAAAACATAGTTTTTAAGGTTTACCATAACGTTAAGGCGACCTTATCTAAGGTCCAACTTAAGGTAACATTCAAATATCGGCCCTAAGGGCCGCTGTTTTTTAATTTTACACAAGGAAATAGAACTTTTGGAAAATAAGAAAGGTTTTCTTAGTGTGTATGGCTGTCGGATCTTAACGTCGTCGCATGCAACCCTCGTAACAATATTTATACAGTCCACTACTAATACTACTAAAGCCATCTACGAGCTATCAAGAAACCCGAATGATGTCCAATACTACTAACGCCATCTACGAGTTATCAAGAAAACCGAATGATGTCTAATACCACTACGCCATCTACGGCTACGTTATTAGGCACAACCAAGACGAGAACAATAGTTAACTGTTTTATGACGTGAACGAATCGAGCCACGAGACTGAAAAGTTGGCATTCTTCATATTTTCAGTGTTTTTTAGTTTAAATCCTTAAATAAAATGGTTTAAAATCATATCGAGTATCATTTATCGAAATACACAACATTTATCGACCCTACACAATAGTGCTTAAACGTAAAGTCCATTCTTCGGTTCTTAATTGTAGAAAATTGATCAATAACAGCCTCATTAAGTTTGGAATACCCTCTATAAATTTTTTTTCATATATTTCATTTTTAAACTTTCTAATAAAGTCCCTAGATTTACCCTTTGTAGTCTGCGTTAAATTAATTTAGGGTTTAGGTGCTCCCGCATTATTCACTTCAATTTTTTGCTCCAAACTGAAAGAGGTAAAGTTATTTCTTAAATAGTCCACCGTCAACTATTCATTTTAACTTAATAAATATATAATATTAAAATATTAAAACATACACGCTCGAATTTCGCCTTTTCCATGTTAAATCGCCATAGCCTCGCTATCCCCCGCTGCCACCCGCCACCTGTTACTACAGAGAAACTGCACTACTTAATCGCAAGTGCGAGCAAGTCTCGTCATAATCGTCATTTACCTCGACCGAGGCACGGTTGCCGGATCTATACAGTTTGCTTGACGGGATGATAAAATATTAGGGAGGGTCGGACTTTTTTAGTTTGACGGTACGATAAAATATTAGGGAGGGTCGGACTTTATACGATAAATAATATTTAATGAATATAAATTAATATTTTTAATTCCCTTTTTGTTTTGGGGGTGCACGTACGCATGTGCTCCTGCGGAAGACCCGCCACTGACATTCAAATATCGGCCATTAGTCCGTGTAGTTAATTTTGTAGAAAAATTAGGTAGATCTCTCAGGTGAGGCGATTCTCCAAAATGAAAGGGCAAATTAAATACCTATGGACCATACCACACCACCAAGAATTTGTCGTTTTAACTGTGTTATAACTTCAAAACAGATGAAAATTTATGAGTTTTTTACATTATTTGGACGTATATGTAATATGCTCTTGGAGTTTAGTCCATTCCTACCGAATCACGCTGTATAAAAACGGTCACGTCCTTGTTAAACGCGTTTTTTTTTATGCTCAAACAATAACACTTTAGGAGAAATCCTTTAAGGCACTCTGGAAGTGGTGCGTGTGCGAATAAAGCGATTCACGTTGGTTTTGAATGGTTGGAGGTTACATTCGTTGGGAACTTGTGAAAATAAATCGAAAAAACTCTACTACAAATTAATTAGTGACTTGAAAGGAGTATAAAATTTTTTGCAAAACTACTTTCCCCTGAAAGTTTTGTGTTTTTATTGTTTTTTTTCCTTTCGGCTGCAATAACTCAAAATAATCAACAACCTAAAAATTTTAAAAAACGTTTCTACTTTCACAAAATTAAAAAAAAAAAACAAAGAAGCAATATTTACACATCAGGCCATTCTATGTTTGATATAAAAACGAATTAAAATCCAATCGCCGCTCTGCCTAAACCAGCTTGATGCTGTTGGGCTGGTAAATAAATAACCAAGATTAAATTTTTGTAACTTTTATTAACCATTGCGGTTTATTTAGGATCAGTCAAAACTTTTCTTAATTAAACGTGCGCGGGCCCCAGTGCACGATTAAACAGTAATCGTGGTTTAATTGGAGCGGCTTTCCTTAGATGAATTTCAATCTTTCAATGTTAATATTTACGTTGTGTGTTGTGAGATAGAACAGGTTCGTCGTTTACAATGAACACATATGTATTCACCAATTAACAACAATTTATGTACACAATGTGCGGTTAATTAACTCTATACTGTAGTTTAAAGGGGCCCATATACTTGCGAGCAAATTGCGTAAAGGCCGCATTACAATACTTTCGCAAATTTTATTGCTACAAGTTAATTTGTGGCATGATGACTCTATTACAGTCGGGCAAGTCTTTCTGCAATTACAATCGACTGGAAGGAAGGCATGCGCATTAAGAAGCCAGCTGTTTTCTTCTTGCAATGTTCTTGCAACTTGCAAAATTTGCCAAAAAACGGGTTTGCTCGATGTTTGTTGTAGTTTCTCCTGTCTGGTGGAAAACATAGTGATTTTTACATTACTAACCAAAAATAACAGGGACTAAATAAAATCCTGGACAAAATTAACGCAACATCATAAATTTGCCATATTTTTGATGCTATTTTTTTTCTGAATTTATGATCCGATTTGAATGATTTTGACAATGTCATTGTTTTCGCTGTTTATGATAAAAATTTAATTTTCGATTTATACTGGGTGTACTAAAAATGCTGTGTTTTTTTCTGAAAATTCGTATCACCCTGTGGAGTATATTAGCAACCGACGCATATTGCAGTTGGCATTAAACGGTAGGTCCATCTTTCCCCAACATTTTCTTTTTCGGTTTACTTCATTATCTCTGTTATTAAAGAAGATACACCATTTTATAGCGTAACATGTTTTCATAGACTTTAATATTCAACACATGCATTGTTAAATGTTTTCAAGTAGGTTTCAAGATTAAAATACTCGTCGGGCAACTGGGCATATGAAACGAACATTTAATAAGCAATTTCCGAACAGTTTTTATCAGTATGGCGAATTTTATTTGACCTTTGTAACTTTAAAACACCACATCTGCTGACACATCGCTTGCAATGTCAGGAAAAGCCCATAGTCTACTTGAAAACATTTAACAATGAATGAGTTGAATATTAAAGTCTAAAAAAACATGTTACGCTATAAAACGATGTATGTCCTTTAATAACAGAGATAATGAACTAAACCAAAAAAGAAAATGTTGGGGAAAGATGGACCTACCGTATAATGTCAATTGCAATATGTTCCGTTTACTAATATACTCCACAGAGTGATGCGAATTTTCGGAAAAAAAAACATATCATTTTTAGTACACCCAGTATAAATCGAAAATTAAATTTTTATCATAAACAGAAAAACTATGATATTGTCAAGGAAGCAACCTACAATGCAAAAAAAATCATTCCAATCGGATCATAAATTCAGAAAAAAAATAGCATAAAAAATATGGCAAATTTATGCGTTAATTTTATCCAGGAGTTTATTAACCTTAAAATGCGTCTCGTGTGGTTATTGTTGATCATGAATTTATGTTTATTTATATTTCTTATTCAGTTTTTAGTTACATTTCGCGGAGTTTAAGCGTCGTATTTTCACGGTATTTTTTTTGCCGCAACTGCAAAAGAATTGCCAACAGTAAAACGATTTGCATGACATATTGCTTGCAACTCTCATGTCCATTCAATTGTCCACGATATAAAATTAATAATTAAGACAATAAGCTATCACTAATAGTTAAATAATTAAATAACACATTATAAAGCAAAAATATTATTAAACACACAGGCTGCCGTTACGTGTCAATATAATATACTTCGTCTGGATGGTCGCCACTTGGCAGAAGCCCAGCGGGTGCGTTTATATAAGATGCCAAGTTTTTGAATCGATCATATACTGTGAATCACTCTGTATAACACCCGCTTGGTTTACGAAACGGATAGGAACTTTGAGGGCAATACACGCTTCATACAAAACGAATGAAACTCTCGAAAAATGATTATTTTCTGACGTCCAACAAGAAATTGGCTAATAGGTATTTGTTTTGATGGATTCCCTGGTTTTAATGAAACGTTTTCCCTCAGGAATTGCTCTCTAATTAGCAATTTTTGTCAACCGTTCCCGACAAATTACTGGATCGAAAACAAGTAACTAATTAGCAAAATTTTTAACCGTAGAATGAGGACAAAATTCTCATAAGGCGCATTTGCCAGACAAAAGTTAAAGTATTCTAATTTATAAAGTATTTTAGAATTTATCGGACCTCTCATATTGATATTGTCAGTAAAACTATTTTGGTTTTGATAGACCCAGAGCATAGGGTTGAACTTCAAAATGGCACTAATTGGTCGTCAATTTAATACACAATTTTACTCATTAGTTAGATTCAAAAACGTAGCTAAGGGGGGAAGGGTTCAGGGGACCACCCTCATGGACCGAAAAATTAAAAATTTGCTGTATATTTCTTTAATATGTATTTACAACAATTTTCGAGAAAAATATCATTCGCAAAGCGGTTTTTTATCCCCTTCCTCCTCTCCACCTCTCCTCCAAACTATATTTCCGACTATTTGAAAATATTTTAGACGAGTTGCCCCCATCCACTGTACACCTTTCTCTTCCTCCAGGCAGCTCCCGGTGGGAGACCTTGAATGTTGAATAGTTACATATCTTTTAAAAATTTGGTGCCGATAACGATATAATATCGGTATCGGTAAAAAAAAATCAGTATCAGCCGATCACTAGTTATAAGAACTATCTTACAGCCTAATATTATAGCTAGTTGTCTCTAAAATCAAAAAAATGTATCGCGGGGAACTTTTATACGACAAATTTGAAAAATCGAGAACTCTGCTATAAATCTTTTAAAGAAATGTTATAAGGAAAGTCTGATAGCTGGGTAACTATTAGACGAAAGTATTACGTTTCGATTCGGACTTTTATAAGAACAAATCACCCATTTTATTATTTTACTTCATTTAAGCCAAATTATAATAATTTTGGTGATGATAAAATATTGGTCTCAGAGTGAGATAGGAGTTAGACACCAATTAAAAATTCTTTTTTAAAAACGGGATCAAACTCTGGAACTTATTGGAAGGGAGCCCAAATATAACAAACAATCAAAGTGCCACAGGCGAAAATGTAAATAGGAACTAATATAAATTAAGTACCTTCCGTGGTAAGATAATGAAGAGATCCAGACATATATACAGGGTGTCCTATAACTAATGGTACACAGGAATATTGCAGATTCCTTGGGTAAAAATGCTGCGATTTGGCCATACTTAGTTTAGTTCAATAGCTGGTAATAACCGAGATACAGGGTGTCCAAGTAAAAATTTAATTTTCAAATTTCCTAAATAACTTATTTCTGAATCAATATTTTTGCACAAAATTTTGTGACAAGGGTTTTTTTTGGGGAAAGGAATTTGAATTTGTTAATAATTTTAATGTAGATTATGCGGGGCGCTCTCTGCGGTACTCTGGATACATAAAAAGAAATGTAACTTTTTGTGCCTTAGTATAATTATATTTTTATTAAAAATATCAGTTTTTACGTCATTTTTAAGCAATAAAGGTATACTTTGTAAATGTCGCTCCGACTAACCGTTTTCGAGATATTTTCAATTACAATTTAAATTTGTCACAGTAGGCTTTGGTAAAAACAAATTCAATGAAAGCACCTTGAAACCTCATTTTTGTCAAAGTTTATTTTCATTTGTCAGCATTGTGGGTGTTTTTAAGGAGTTTTTGAAGACTGTTATCAAAAATTAAACTAAAAATGCCGCGACATAACTGTTTTCTAACGGAGAAATGCGAGATATGGTATGTTTATACGCATACGGTATTTGGATCCTTGCGTCCAAAACGTGATAGTGGAGGATCCTATTTCTCCCAGTCTGTCGTCTGGCTGCTTTCTATTTGGATACATTTCCAATTACCGCCGATGTTCCCCGCGTCTGTTAAAATTTTCTTGTGCGTATAAACATACCATGTCTCGCATTTCTCCGTTAGAAAACAGTTATGTCGCGGCATTTTTAGTTTAATTTTTGATAACAGTATCTTCAAAAACTCCTTAAAAACACCCACAATGCTGACAAATGAAAATAAATTTTGACAAAAATGAGGTTTCAAAGTGCTTTCATTGTATTTGTTTTTACCAAAACCTATTATAACAAATTTCACATTTACAAATCAAAATTTAAACGGGCGCATTAGAAATTGTAATTGAAAATATCTCGAAAACGGTTAGTCGAAGCGACTTACAAAGTATACCTTTATTGCTTAAAAATGACGGAGTGACTGATATTTTTAATAAAAATATAATTATACTAAGGCACAAAAAAGTTACATTTTTTTTTATGTATCCAGAGTACCGCAGACAGCGCCCCCTATAATCTACATCAAAATTATTAACAAATTCAAATTCCTTTCCCCAAAAAAACCCTAGTCACAAAATTTTGTGCAAAAATATTGATTCAGAAATAAGTTACTTAGGAAAATAGAAAATTAAATTTTTTCTTGGACACCCTGTATCTCGGTTATTACCAGCTATTGAACTAAACTAAGTATGGCCAAATCGCAGTATTTTTACTCAAGGAATCTGCAGTTTTCCTGTGTACCATTAGTTATGGGACACCCGGTATAAAATGAAAGTAAAGAATAAGAGGATATAGATATGAACCGTAGGTGAGCTTTTTTAGAAGTATTATTATAACATAGAATAAATTTGTTACTTGCTTACTTTAGTTAGATCCTGGGTGGCGATTTACGCTACAAATATCTAGCTGGAAAGGTAACCAATTTTAAGAAAATGTAAGTTTATAACACAACTGTAACAAAAAATAGCTTTTCGTTACAATTTGAACAACACTGAATGAAATCTTTTAGGACTTTAGTCCTTGTTCGTTTGAAATTTATTGCCGGAAAAGTCTCGATGATTCTGACTGGCGGGTTGTTGGCTCTATTTTAAAAACAGTTTTCTGTTTTAATATTTTTGAAATGATGAATAAATTCAGTTCCAACATATTTATTATATTTTTCTTTGAGGGGCGCTTAATCCTTTTGTTTTAGGCTGTACTGGTATAAGGCACAGCCGCCCAGGAACAGCCCTGATTGTAATACTTTAAAATCTTTCCGTGATACCCTAATTATCCCTTTTTTAATAAAGTTTTAATTTCCCGCGTCTCCTGACGTTCTTGCCCGGCTTCATGGAATTATATCAGATATGTTCGTATTAAGAAGGTACATTTTCCTATTTCTTTTAATATACCTACCGGTCAACAAAACAAAATCGTGCAGTGACCAACAAATTAGTTTCCGCAAAATGGCTCTTTCTCGGTAGTAGTATAAGTAAGCCAGTTGGCCTTCACCCCCCACTCCTCTGACGTCATACGACCTTGACCGTCGAAGAGTGCAGGTGTACATTTGACCTTGGGGGTGTCATTGACCTTGAATGTGTGCAGGTGTTCTATTGTGTGTGACCTTGGTTTCCAACGTGGGCATATGTTGTTGGTGTGACCTTGAACGGAGGCGGGTATTTGATGCAGGTGTGCGACCTTTGGCCACCCACGTGTGCAGGTGTTCATTTGATCTTGGGTGGTGATATTGACCTTGAATATGTGCAGGTGTTCTATTGTGTGTGACCTTGGTTTCCAACGCGGGCATATGTTGTTGGTGTGACCTTGAACGGAGGCGGGTATTTGATGCAGGTGTGCGACTACCACCCCACACCACCTTTCTGTTAATTTTGACCTTGAATATTTCCATAAATACCGAACAATTTCATTTTTACCTTCAAAGTCACATTAGCATTCTAGCTAACATTATCTGCTGCCTTGAACTGTAAATAGATATATTGTGTTTGTGTTGTGTTCCGACGAAAGTGTCTATTGAAGGTAATTGTTTTATTACATATTTCAACAATGAGCATTTCACAGCAGACCTTGGGTGAAATTAATAATATGATAAACAAAGACTTTGAATTTCCGGAGCGTAGAAAGCTTTCAACCTTGGGGGTGGGAATGGGTTATGTAATTAAAAAAATGACTCCAACAACAACACGTTTTGGGAAAACTATTGTTGCTACATTATACGATCAATGGAATGATGTGACATTTCAAACATTTCTACCTAAGCGTGTAGCTGATGCGTTTACTGAAATTTTTATTGATGATATGAATATGTCAGGTGATAAATATACTTTGACGTATTTGGGACAGAGTACAAATGCATCAGCAGGAGGCAATACAAGAGCATTAATAAATTTTGGTTGTTTGGAATAGACATTTTTAAAATAATTTTAATATTTTTATTGTTTATCATATTAAGTATTAGTTGGATATGTAATAGAATAGTTGTTGATGGCACATGTGAGGAAGCACATACATAAGCATTAAAAATATTTTCTATTTAAGATGTGTGACGAATCTATTATCAGAGAAAACCAAGATTCCTATGTTTATGATTTATTAACTAGACTACAGCAGATGGCTGAAGATATTTTAAATTTTGCAATCGGATTCGATGTGGATTTATACCGAAAATACATGAGGGATGCAGTCAATTTTTTCGCTGGGGCCCATGTTTGTCAAAAATTCCTATATGGTGTCATTGGTGTAGAGGAATTTTGCCGGAAAATGATTGACGAAGAATTGGGTTCTATGTTGCTCGAAATGCCACATATACCCATTGACTTATTGGTAAATTATGGTTTGGTGCCCCAAAATGACGGCATGAACACAAATTTTAATGGAAATGATGCAGCCATTTCTACCAATGATGTTAAGATGGATGTCATTGAAGAAGAAACAGAACAATTTAATGGTTGTGACCATGAGTATGAAATCGCCGCTGCTGCCACTTCCAGTAATGACATTGATGAACATATTGTAATGTCTAAAAAATTAAATTGTAAATAAATTATGTTTAGATATATATTGTTTTATTTCCCCAAATATACTCTAGGTAAAATTAATTTAATATAAGTGGATAATAGTTTTAAAAAATAGATTAGTTGGGAGTAAGGATGGGTCGTGTTAACAACACAATTGATAAATTTGGTCGTCAGCGGGTAAATACACAAGTTCAGTTATTACGTGGTTCACCGGGGGTTGGTTTTAAACTCACCTCTGACGATCAATACGATATTGGGGGAAAGTCCTTGTGTAATGTTGCAAAGCCGACCAAGAATGATGATGCAGCTACTAAACTATATGTACTTGAGGAAATTTCCAACGTACGCAAACAGATATATGATATAATTAATAAAGATTTCTTGACACATTTTAATAAACTACAAAGCGAGTTTGAAGAACGTTATGATACTCGCTTATTCAATTTTGATGGACGAATTGTTGCCCTTGAGAATGAACCTAAGCTGTCAGATATTCCATTGTACTCTGGTGGTGCAAGCGCATCATCTTAGATATACTCAAAGGACGGTTACAAGTGAAGGTCATCTGTTATGTATATAGACTCGAGACAAAAATCTAGTAACTCAGTTGGTATCAGTCTTCGCTAAGTTACTTATAATCTACGATCGATTTCTCAAATATGGAATCCAACTCAAAAAGTCAAACTACATTAAGTTCCGATCCACCCCAAGCTCCAGAACAACGACGACAGCAACAACAACCACATCAGACCATGTCAAGCTGTACAACCGCGAGCGAGACAAGGGGGGACTCACCTAGTCCATCTCTAACAGATGCCCCACTAGATACGTCGGATGAAGAGTACTTCAATGGTGACGATGAACAAGAAGATGATGAAGAACGTGGTTTCCGGGCCATATGTTTACGCAAAAATGAACTTTGTCAATTTGGCTATAGTCCATAAGTGTAGTGTAAAAAAACAATATAAATATTATTATTATATCTGTGTTTTATTTAAAATATTATCTATTAACAAATCTTTCAAGATACATTCTATTTCTATAGTCACATGATAAAACGCCTGCCAAAACTGTTTCCAGTTCTTTTATTCTTCTTTCGAAGCGATATCTATCAACCATTAGCTGTTGCAGGTTACTTTGTCTCGCTTTTCTGTATGCAAAACTCCAAACATATGTTTGGTGTATTGTATTTTTCTCTATATTAAATCTTACTTTCTTCATGGTTACTATACAAATAAAATTATTTTCCATCGTTAGTTACATATATTATAGATACCACTAATTAAATGCTTAATTTAACAAAATTGATATATCTCTAATTATATTTATACAATATCAGACTTATCTATCCAAGAGTTAAAATTGGTTGGAAATCCTAACCATTTTACAAACAATTGATCAATGTGATTTTTCTTGCGTTTCTTGAGAATTTTTTCCACTAAATATACACCAGGACTGTTAGTTTTTTGTAGTTCGGGTTCATAAAAACATCCTTTAATCGGTTGACCTTCTAGTGATTCCAATAGATATGTAGGTGGATTAGTTACATTAACTTTTGATATTTTAAATAGCTCTGTTGACCATGAAGGTGTATATCCTTTGTCAAATATGCTCTTATACTTGCTGATGCGAACGATATCACCCAAACGATACTTTATTTTCCTCGGAACAATTTTCAAATGGTTGTATGCATTAATTTTTGAATCTTCTGTCACATCTTTCGGTTTCATTCCAATGGTACGGTGTTTAGTGTTATTATAGACTTTCGTTATAGATGATAATATTTGCAACCATCTATACGAACCCCTAGCCGAGAATTGTTTATATAGACTATTTTTTAAAGTTCTTATAACACGTTCAACAATTGCCGCTTTCTTCGTACTATACGTGGAATAATGGTTTATGTTGTATTTTCTTATAAGAGCTTGAAAGTTGTTATTATAAAATTCTTTTCCTTGGTCACTTTGCAAATTGGTTGGTGTGTATGAGGCCTCTTCAATGATGCTTTTCATCGCATTCGTTACTTCAACACCGGTCTTATTTTTAACTGCTCTTGTATAAACATACTTGGAATAACAGTTTATACATACGACAATGTAACGATAGCCATCGTTTTCATCAGCATATTGTTGCATTTCCGCCAAATCGATTTGCCACAAATCATTATATCCTTTTATTATAGTATGTCTTCTAATGAAATTTTTTCTTGCACCTTTATGTAGTTCATTAACTATTTTAAGTTTTTCGGGGCTAGGATCCATAGTATACGTGACGTCTTATTCAACACTGATGAATGTAATGAATTGTAATTCTTAATATATTATACCCTCCTCTCGAAGCTCTTCAATAATTGACATAATTTCATTATCGTGTCCAGTATGTCCGGCTACTTTTGAACTCCACAATAATCGTAATCGATCCACCAACTCACAGGGTTTATTCCAGTAGACATATTGAGATAATTTAGATGATAAAGTCTTCTTTACAGGTAACCGAATTTCGGATTTCTTTTTTTTTCGTATACCAGCACCAAGCTTAGTTCCCTCCATTAGTGGTTTTATAATTTGTCTATATTTTAACCATCGGGTTTCCCTTAAACCCATAGTCTTATTATAATTAATATATGCAGCATTTGTTAATTCCAAAATATCTTTGTATTCTTGAAGAGTGTCTTTGTTCCATTCACTTTCTTCGACCAGGATTGGAGGATTTTTTAGAAAAATCAAGTCATAGAGTTCATTTGTTCCATTCAATATAGCAATATTTCTGTTGTTTTTATATAATGACACCTGTCCGTTAGGAAAACGCACTTCTACATTACCAATAAATGTTTTCTTTTTATTTACTTTATCATAATAGACACCATAAACTGTATCATACTTCGATGGCTGCTTTTGTAACCCCTTCAGATAGATATTAATGTTTTTTAAAGATGGTGATGAACTAGATAAGTCAGATTTGTTTGATGGGGATGGTGTTGCAAACAATGACTCATCATATATTCTATGTTTCAGTGTAGGTGACTCCATTGATGGATCCATTGACATTGTATCTGCTGTTAATTCCATACTTGTGCTGGAACTACGACTTTGTGGTTTAGTTTTAGTAACTGATTTTTGGGTTATTATTGGCTGATTCTGCTGCTGCTGCTGCTGCTTCACTACTATATTGGATATGGATTTTAGTGGTTTAGTAATGGGTTCGTAAAACTGTTCCAAATCAATGTTATTTTGTGCTTTAGATGCTTTAATTTGCTTAAATTTTTTTCTCACTGCACTGGTCGTTTCCACCAGCTTACGCTTTAAATCGATTTCTTCATTCATGATGTTTTCAAATTACCGGACAATGATGAAATGAGCTGCTATGGTTACTTCTATAAATATATATAGCTATCGAAACCCTTGCGATATCTTCCCGAATTTACATTACTATCTTTATCGATAACTAAAAAACCATACTTGCTGTCCCAGCATTTAGAGCACATTTGTTGAAATTGCTGAAACGTCAGGTCAGGTGAAACATGATCGGAAAATATATGTCGCATATTCATCTCATCCTGTTTAAACATTATAATGAAGTTGGCGTTATCTCGCACAAGTTGTTTAGGAACACGTGAATATGTCTGGGCTAAGTAAAAAACATCCACATTTTTATGGCGTCCCATACTAAAATATGATCTTATGACATCCTGTTTCTCACACATAACATCATCAAAAATGAACACCGAATTTGGTTTTGCATCTGACGGTTCCACGATATTATTTCCATCACTAAATGTATAGTAGCCAAGACCTTTAATTGGTAATAAGATTTTTCTTAAATATTCATATTTTGGTTGATATAGTGACTTCGAGTAAATGTATACATTTTCAAAGCGCAATCCCAATGGATGTGTAAGCAGTGATATCATTACGTTGGTTTTCCCACAGTTCGAGGGGCCAATTAGCAGACCGCGAATAGATGATGGAAGCAATGGGCCATGTCTCCTTAATATTTTCTGATCTTGTCCGGATCCGACCTTCTCATCAAGATTATCGACTGGTAATTTTTGTTTAAGCGCCACAATTCTCATTTTGTTTATATTTTATAACTGTTTTACATTGATCGTAGTCATTCAGATGTCATCCGTCAAACGAAGTGGACGGTCTGGTTTATCGCGTAAGACTGGTACTGGTATTGTTAATACATTAATTAATAGGCTACCGATTGAGGCGCATATTCCCGGTTACCAGTATTGTGGACCCGGTACAAAAGTAATAAAACGCGTTAAAAGAGGTGATCAAGGAATAAATCCATTGGATGCTGCTTGCAAAAAACACGATTTAGCTTATTTACATAATAGTGAAGATTTAAGTGCACGTCACCAAGCCGATTACGAACTCGAGCAAAGCGCTTGGAAAAGAGTAAAATCCAAGGAGGCCAGTGCAAAAGAAAAAGCTGCAGCTTGGCTCGTAACCAATATAATGAAAACAAAACAACGTTTTGGTATGGGTATGCCGACTGGGCAAAACAAACGGTCTCGTCGTCGTCGTCGTCGCCGTCGTGGGAAGGTTTCGAAAAGAAATGGAGCCAATAAGTGTAGACAACGTCAACAGAAGAAAGCTTTTGGTTCAGCTATCAGACAACCAATTCGATTACAATTATTAAAAGCTGGAGGAAAAAAAGGTCTTGAAAAAAATATAATGAAAGCATCAAAAATAGCTATTATCGCTGCCCGAAAATCTTTAAAAACAGCCGGTGGCAAAAGGAGAATTCGAACTCCTCGAATTATACCGATCCCTAAAACTGGTGGCATATTACCGCTGATACCAATATTTGCAGGACTGTCGGCTTTAGGATCCTTAGCTGGCGGTGCAGCGGGTATTGTGCGTGCTATAAAGACGATAAAAAATGCGAATGCTGAGAAAACAGGTGCTACCTTACATCTGCGTTCAAAAAAAGGAAATGGATTGTTTCTTAAACCATACCGTGCAGGTATGGGTCTATTTCTGAATAATAGCAGTGTAAAATCAAAAAACTATTAAAATCCCTACCTCAACGTCCACTATCCAATATTGATTTACAAAAGTATGCTTTAAAGATGAAAATACCATATTTTAGAGGGGTCTATATGAGAGACTCGTTGCCAGTGTGCGGACCCCAACGCAATGAAGCTGCAATTATTAATTTGGATAGCATAGTTGGGGATGGGACTCATTGGGTAGCATATAGAAAAAACAAATCGAATGTGACATATTATGATAGTTTCGGTGATTTACCTCCACCCATTGAATTGGTACATTATCTACAAAAGGGTTCTGAAGCAACGAAGAAAATTTTCTATACATACGATCGTCAACAAGATTTTGGCACAGTTTGGTGTGGACATTTGTGTTTGACGTTTCTTTCAAAAGATCATGTCGACTGTGACGCCACAAATGGATCGTGATAACTACACGAAAATGTTGTTGTCGCTTAAAGCGTATCGTCAAGTCGGTTGTGAATTGAGAAAAATGACGACAAAACAGCTGGAAAATATGCCTAAGGAAGTGATGATAGCGTTAGCTCCTAATCAAATCGCACTCGTTTGGGATAGGTTACCTGATGATTTGAAGAGTGACATCGACATGCTAGATTATCAGTACTGCAGCGAACATTATAAAAAATATAATTCCGATGATGAGGAGGAGGAGGAGGAGGATGAAGGAGATGGACCCACACCAAGGAAGCTGTTTTGTTGTTATTGTAAAATCAGCGATGTCAAAATAACGGCTGAAGCAATGACAGAAGTGAAGCGAGGCGTAAGCTTACCAAACCTTCTAAACTGTTGCAAGCAACAATAAATCATATACATAAGTGGTTTTATTGTCAGTCATGTCATACACGTTCACACTAACAGGACACTCAAGTGTCTTGAGTGCAAATTTTTATCCTCCTGTTGAATTGAAATCATCCTGCAAGTATGGTCTTGCACTGTTGGGATTTTACACATATAATTCAATTTTTAATATCGACCAAAATAACAATGGGTTTGCATACAAAAAGAAGAACAGCTCAAAGGCCACGCTTTTAAGGATTCCACCTGGAGCTTATGAAATTGATGAAATTGGAAAAGCAATATACGCAAGTTTAAAAGAATCCTGCAGGGGAGAAGAATGTGAGGGATTATTTTCATTAGTAGCCAATAATAATACATTAAAATGTGAACTCAAGTCGACATACGAGATTGATTTTCGTGTAAAAAACAGTATTGGTGGACTATTGGGTTTTGGACGGGTACTGCTAAAAAGTGGAAAACGACATGAATCAAGCAATAATGTGGACATAATGAAAGTGCGCATTATAAGAGTGGATTGTAATATAATTTCTGGAGCATATCTAAACTCTAGAGAAAGCCACACATTATTTGAATTTGATATTGATGTTGAACCTGGTTACAAAATTTCAAAAGAACCACAAAATAACATTTATATGCCGATAATGCCGGAGGGACGTCAGTCAATAGACAACATTACTCTACGCATCTTGGACGATCGTGGTGATCTGATAGACTTTGGAGGTGAAAAAATTATTGTGAAATTAGAGCTGAAAAAAATATCATAATTATGGGTTTTTGCTTCAATCGTCAATTGAATATGCTGTCAACAGCTCGAGGTGTAACAACAATAAAACATAAAAGTAAGCATATCACACATCCGAGGATCATTCACAATTCAGACGCTAGATTGGAAAGACGTTCGAGTCATATACAGCTCTCAGCGAAAGATTGCAAATTTCTAGAATCAATTGGTTTAGAAGTACAACGAAGAAAATAGCGAAAAATGGCCACCACTAGTGACAAAATTGAAGTTTTTACCGAACCAATATTCGATAATTCCATTATCAGTTTACAAGAACACACATATAAACCATATGGTTCTCCAGCATTTAACAATTCTGATGAAATTCGTATTCCAGTACACTTTCAAGATATAATTTTGGATATATCAGATAGTTATATCTACATTGAGGGAACTTTTAAACCCAGTGATGTTACCAAAAAATGTTACCTATCAAATAATGCAATCGCTTTTCTGTTCGATGAAATCCGCTATGAAATGGGAGGTGAGCAAGTAGCTGTTGTTCGAAAACCCGGAATTACGTCAACATTAAAAACCCTGGCATCTTTGGGTGCGTCCCAAAAAAGAACTCTTATGGGATGTGGATGGGGCCTGAATGAGACAAACCAATGCATTTTCGATGCTACCAGTAACGTATTCTCCGGAAAGCTACCTCTAAAATATCTCATGGGATTTGCTGAGGATTATTCAAAAGGAATATTTAATGTTAAACAGGAGCTAATTTTAATAATTGCCCGTACGTTCAATAATTGCTATATCGCAGAAGTTGATGCAGCCATTACTATTGACAAGATTGAGTGGAAAATCCGTCACATTATTCCCGATGATCGACAAAAATTGAAAATATTATCTCGTATCAATAAAGGTGGAAGTAGTTCATCAAACATTCCTATGGCCTACCGTAAATGGGATCTTTACGAACTGCCAGCTTTGCGTGAAACATCATCAGACGTCTGGTCGTTAAGAACTAGCACGAGTCTCGAAAAACCGAGGTATTTGATCCTGGGTTTCCAGGAAAGCACTTATTCAGACAATAGAGCAAAGGATGCTACACAATTTACTACGGCCGATATCAGTGACATTACTCTGTATCTGAACGCCACTAAATTCCCCTATGAGCGATGGAATTTGGATTTTACGAAGAAATTATATGCCCCCGCCTATTACAACTATGAGAATTTTCAAGTGAGCTATTATCAACGTGAGCTTAACGATCCAATGATGAGTTTTGCTGAATACCTCATGAATCCAGTATTCATTATTGATTGTAGTCGTCAACCGGAAGCTATCAAAACATCTACAGTGGATGTTAAGTTGGAGTTTGATACACGCAAGAGCAAATTTCCTAAAGACATTAAAGTGTATGCGCTAATAATTCACGATGCATTCTTTAGTTATAATATATTAAATGGTTCTGTTACTAATAAATCAATGTAATATAGTTTTAAGTTATTATTATTATTCATGTAGAATGTAGAAATAAAACCATGAAAACTAGTCTGTATTTCATTTCTGTAGGATAATGAAAGTTAAAGGTGATAAATTTTGTGGTGGGGGAAGAAAATGGTGTATATAAGTAGGTGATCTAGGATGAGAAATTCATTCTATACCAAGATGTCATCCAGTTCAGATGATGGGTATTCCACTGATAATGGGTTAAACCTTCAAGATAGAAGGGTACGTAGGGTTCGACGTAGGCTGAGACCGAGGTTTTGTTTGGTCAAATCAGCGGTAATGTGGGGCGAGCATGTACAAATATGCATGCATTGCTACATGAGCAGGTTTGAGGGTCTAATGGATGTTAGGTTCCTCCAGACCCACGTTACATTCGCGAGGGCAGTCAGACCACACGAAGGTTTGAATTGCTCGTTGTGTGGTGATAGACTATATACAGTCTTTCACCAAGACTCTTGCCTTATTTGTAATAGAATGTAAATTCTATTACAAATAAGGTAACACACACCTAAGTCTACGCCTACGGCTTACGGATCCGGACAACCCTGGTCCCTTTGGGACAACAAAATCGGCCCTTTTAAGGGCCACATTTTTTAATGGTCTTTTGACTTTGATGTAGATTAGTTAATGCTCCAAACCAGGGTGGCACAATTTACTTTGCCAAGAATAAATTTCTTGTTGAAGTTAATTGTAATACTCAAAGGATGTGTTTGGTGTGTGTGTGTGTGTGTGTGTGTGTGTTTTCTGTGACGGCAAAATGGATGCTAAAAATAGAGACACTTATTGATATAGTATTCTTAAATACATATGTTTTACTAGAAGATAGAACTGTATTGGTGCTGCTATTTTTTAAAATTCTATGTTTATCGACACCAAAAGTTTATGTTTATCCCCACCTAAACTCTCTAACCTATATATATATGAGTGTTGCTCATTCAATTCTTCATATACATTTTGACAATGGCTGAAGGAAGACCAGAAAGTCGTGGCTCGTCTATATTTAGCGATGAGACAGTGCCAAATGGAGAATGGTTCGTATACCAAGGAGAACCACCAATGCCACATATGCCAAGTGGTAGCGGCAGTAATGTAGAGTCGACCGAACCGGATTCATCATCCGATTCGATAACCGCTGAAGTCGTGGAGGACGAATTTAGCGGGCCAGCGGATTCCACGTCTTGGTGGGATTTTGAAGACGATTTGAGTGATGGTCCCGCTGATTCCACCACCGACCATTAATTCTTCCAACTGGTCAACCCATGGTCCCATTGGGACAACAAAATCGGCCCTTTTCAGGGCCACATTTTTTATGGTCTTTTGACTTTGATGTAGATTAGTTAACACCCCAAATCAAGGTGGCACAATTTACTTCGTCAAGAATAAATTTCTTGTTGAAGTTAATTGTAATACCCCAAAAAACGTGATTGGCAATGTGTTTGTTTCCTGTGATGGTAAAATGCATGCCAAGAACAGAGACACTCATCGACATAGTATCCTTAAATACATGTGTTTCACTGGAAGATAGAACTGTATTGGTGCTGCTGTTGTTATTTGAAATCCTATGTTTATCGTCAAGAATAAATTTCATGTTGAAGAATATTGTAATAATATAAATACTTGTGTACGCATGTCGTGTCTTCTTTGACGTCTTGTACAGTGCATGACATACATTGCCATAATATGTGTTACTCTGGAAGATACAACTGTGCCCCTTCCTATTATTGTTGATAATAGAGAGCGAACTTGCTTAAATTTATCAAGTTCGTTCTGCATATACCAACAACGGCAACACAGACACTTGCAGAGTAACACATACTTTTCAATCAAGAAATATATTCTTGAAGAAAAATTGTGTCATCGAGTAATCTCGACTAACTACTATGGAACATTTTGTTGCCCTTAGAAGGGCAGGTGGGTGTCAGGGTTCGAAGCGGGTTATCATAATGTGGACGGAGAAAGAGCAGAGAGAGACTATTCCACGAAATCGCCTCTCGCGACCATAACGGACCGCGGTGCCGGTCGCCGCCGCCGCGGTGCCGGTTGAATTGGAGCAGCCCTTCGAGCTGCTCGAACCTCGCGGCGTTGGTTCATCTGCCGTAGCAGTTCAACCCGCTCGCCAGGCTGGAGCACCCTCTCGGGCCCGTCAACGGCCTCCACCAACACCTCAAACACCGGTGCTGCTTCAGGCACTGGTGAAGGAGGCCTCGGTGTCGGTGCCACAGCCATCGTAGGCTTTCCCGTATTTTTGGTACGCCATGCGTTCCAATATTCCGCAATTCTCGATTGTTCCCTCTGCTCCTTCACCTCCTGCAAACGTTTCTTAGCGTCTTGTAAGTACATTGATTGCGGATCGTTCGAATTCATGTTGACGAATGATGCTCTTCCTAACAATCCCTGGTTATATATACATTTAAATGTGGTGGGGGTGAAAAATTACTGTCGTCAAACTAGTCAAGTTGGTTGCTGAAATATTTCTTCAATATACATAAGACTACAAAAGTACTACTATTTTTACAATTGTCGGTTGGAACAAACAATTTTTTGTAAAAAAACTAAAGGGTTTGGGAAAAAAAGCTATAGGAAAATGTTGTTCATGGGAATATTCTGCATAGGAATCCATTTTTAAAAACTGAAAACTAAAAAATTTTTCAAATATTGACACTTAGTAAAAATTCGGGGGGTGGTTTCAACAAATAATTTTTTGTAAAAAAACTAAAGGGTTTGGGAAAAAAAACTATAGGAAAATGTTGTTCAGGGGAATATTCTACATAGGAATCCATTTTTAAAAACTGAAAATTAAAAAATTTTTCAAATATTGACACTTAGTAAAAATTCGGGGGGTGGTTTCAACAAATAATTTTTTGTAAAAAAACTAAAGGGTTTGGGAAAAAAAACTATAGGAAAATGTTGTTCAGGGGAATATTCTGCATAGGAATCCATTTTTAAAAACTGAAAACTAAAAAATTTTTCAAATATTGACACTTAGTAAAAATTCGGGGGGTGGTTTCAACAAATAATTTTTTGTAAAAAAACTAAAGGGTTTGGGAAAAAAAGCTATAGGAAAATGTTGTTCATGGGAATATTCTGCATAGGAATCCATTTTTAAAAACTGAAAACTAAAAAATTTTTCAAATATTGACACTTAGTAAAAATACGGGGGGTGGTTTCAACAAACAATTTTTTGTAAAAAAACTAAAGGGTTTGGGAAAAAAAACTATAGGAAAATGTTGTTCAGGGGAATATTCTACATAGGAATACATTTTTAAAAACTGAAAATTAAAAAATTTTTCAAATATTGACACTTAGTAAAAATTCGGGGGGTGGTTTCAACAAAAAATTTTTTATAAAAAAACTAAAGGGTTTGGGAAAAAAAGCTATAGGAAAATGTTGTTCAGGGGAATATTCTGCATAGGAATCCATTTTTAAAAACTGAAAATTAAAAAATTTTTCAAATATTGACACTTAGTAAAAATTCGGGGGGTGGTTTCAACAAATAATTTTTTGTAAAAAAACTAAAGGGTTTGGGAAAAAAAACTATAGGAAAATGTTGTTCAGGGGAATATTCTGCATAGGAATCCATTTTTAAAAACTGAAAACTAAAAAATTTTTCAAATATTGACACTTAGTAAAAATTCGGGGGGTGGTTTCAACAAATAATTTTTTGTAAAAAAACTAAAGGGTTTGGGAAAAAAAGCTATAGGAAAATGTTGTTCATGGGAATATTCTGCATAGGAATCCATTTTTAAAAACTGAAAACTAAAAAATTTTTCAAATATTGACACTTAGTAAAAATTCGGGGGGTGGTTTCAACAAATAATTTTTTGTAAAAAAACTAAAGGGTTTGGGAAAAAAAACTATAGGAAAAAGTTGTTCAGGGGAATATTCTACATAGGAATCCAATTTCCAAAAACTGAAAACTGAAAATATCGTATTTTGTGAAATATGTGAACTTTGAATATTTCGGGAAAAAAAAACAAATACGTACCAAAACTAAGTTATTATTGATTCCTGAGAAAATTCTATTCTTTATAATATTCAGTAAATGTCATTAAGCAACTTTTTAGTGCTATACACTTTTTACCTAACATTGAAGGAAAACTGAAAATTTCGTATTTTTTAAAATATTGGAAAACAAAATGATTTTTTTTAAGGTATTTGCGCTCATTTTTTGAGAAAAGTTTATATAACTAAAAATACTCGCCTCATCAAGAAGTACCCGAATCAAATTTTTTTATATCAAATTTTCGCTTCGTGACCGACTTCCGTAATGCGCAGGTTCTCGGACTTAAAAAAAAAAAAACTATTTTTTTTGGGGGTCCTCCCCGGCTTCGCCCCCCCCAGGCCCCCACCATCCAGGGCCGGGGATCATTTTCCGCTATAGTACGCATATTTTGGGGATTCCCTTCTGCCCCATTTTGCGACTTTTTTTTGCGTACTTTTTTACCTTAGGGATTTTTGATGCGCAGTTTCTTGTCAATATTCAGGGTTCGATTTCTGACATTTTTTATTCGAACTTTTTTTTTGTAGCAGCAATATGAATCTCCATTTTTTAAGAAGCCAACTTTTTTATTTATGATGCAAATTTGAATTTTTTGGCACCAGAGCAAAGATCGTGAAATTTCAGGAACTTTTAATGCTTTTGGTTTTCTTCTAGCATGTATACTAAGGGAGCTATGCATTTTTTAATGTTAAGGTTATTAAAACCCTATCTTTTTCATAAGTCTTTTTTCATTTTTAAAATATTTGACTTTTGAAAATTGGATTCCTATGTAGAATATTCCCCTGAACAACTTTTTCCTATAGCTTTTTTTCCCAAACCCTTTAGTTTTTTTATAAAAAATTTTTTGTTGAAACCACCCCCCGAATTTTTACTAAGTGTCAATATTTGAAAAATTTTTTATTTTTCAGTTTTTAAAAATGGATTCCTATGCAGAATATTCCCATGAACAACATTTTCCTATAGCTTTTTTTCCCAAACCCTTTAGTTTTTTTACAAAAAATTGTTTGTTGAAACCACCCCCCGTATTTTTACTAAGTGTCAATATTTGAAAAATTTTTTAGTTTTCAGTTTTTAAAAATGGATTCCTATGCAGAATATTCCCATGAACAACATTTTCCTATAGCTTTTTTTCCCAAACCCTTTAGTTTTTTTACAAAAAATTGTTTGTTGAAACCACCCCCCGAATTTTTACTAAGTGTCAATATTTGAAAAATTTTTTAGTTTTCAGTTTTTAAAAATGGATTCCTATGCAGAATATTCCCCGGAACAACTTTTTCGTATAGCTTTTTTTCCCAAACCCTTTAGTTTTTTTATAAAAAATTTTTTGTTGAAACCACCCCCCGAATTTTTACTAAGTGTCAATATTTGAAAAATTTTTTAATTTTCAGTTTTTAAAAATGTATTCCTATGTAGAATATTCCCCTGAACAACATTTTCCTATAGTTTTTTTTCCCAAACCCTTTAGTTTTTTTACAAAAAATTATTTGTTGAAACCACCCCCCGAATTTTTACTAAGTGTCAATATTTGAAAAATTTTTTAGTTTTCAGTTTTTAAAAATGGATTCCTATGCAGAATATTCCCATGAACAACATTTTCCTATAGCTTTTTTTCCCAAACCCTTTAGTTTTTTTACAAAAAATTATTTGTTGAAACCACCCCCCGAATTTTTACTAAGTGTCAATATTTGAAAAATTTTTTAGTTTTCAGTTTTTAAAAATGGATTCCTATGCAGAATATTCCCATGAACAACATTTTCCTATAGCTTTTTTTCCCAAACCCTTTAGTTTTTTTACAAAAAATTATTTGTTGAAACCACCCCCCGAATTTTTACTAAGTGTCAATATTTGAAAAATTTTTTAATTTTCAGTTTTTAAAAATGGATTCCTATGCAGAATATTCCCCTGAACAACATTTTCCTATAGCTTTTTTTCCCAAACCCTTTAGTTTTTTTATAAAAAATTTTTTGTTCCTACCACCCCCCAAATTTTTTCAAAGTGTCAATATTTGAAAAATTTTTTATTTTTCAGTTTTTAAAAATGGATTCCTATGCAGAATATTCCCCTGAACAACATTTTCCTATAGCTTTTTTTCCTAATTCCTACGTAAAATTTTTAATATCTTTTTTTTCGCTAAACCTGAGCAGTTTAGTTAAAATAAAACACATTATATAAGGTGGAGTCAAATTTTATTTGTATATACAATTATGTACAGAGATAAACTTTTTTTGTATTTACAATTACATTATTTATTTACATATGTATATATATATAAACAATCTTATCCTACTAAATATACATATTTACAAATATACTAAACATAATCATAAAGCTATACTAACCTAGCCTCTATTTTAAATTTAATTAAATTTAGTTATTTTCTTATTAGCTACTATAAACATTTACTTATTACTATTTACATAAATCTATACTCTAACCTATATTAAACTATTCTCTATTTTAAGCCTATATTTATTTACATTACTCTTAGCTAATTCTAATCTCATTTTTAGTTCGCTTATCTGTCTTTCAAATTCACAGACTTCACTTTCACTTTCACTCAGTTTATTCCTCCACATACGCCGCATTTCGGATGTCTTCCTGATGGCGTCCCTCTCGTTTTCCTGACTGTACTGCATTATCCAGTCAGGCGTCGCTGATGCAGATGGGACACCATCAGGTGTAACAACGGGTGTAATTTCCTCATACATCCTCTTCTTCCGCGAAAATCGATCTAATACGGGCGAAAGAGGGGTACTCGGCTGCTGCTGCTGCTGCTGTTGCTTCTGTGATGGCGGAGTCGGTGTTGATGCTTTTGTTGAAGCTTCTGACGACTGCCCTTCATCCTCCAGCCATGGAGGGTTAACATTGTGTTTGGTCGGCTTCCGAAATACGAACTTCTTGGCCGGCTTTCTTCTGTTCCCTGATGATTTTGATGCTGATGAACCACTTGTCGACGGTTGAGGTTCAGTACGGTCCGCTTTGCCGGCATAAAACGTTGCTGCGGTTTTAGTAACATCCCCCGACGGCAGTGTTAAGAGCCTCAGCAGTTTCGTTGGTGCCGCATCGCTTTCCTTAATTACAATGTTGCTTAGCACATTTACTTTATTTTCCGGCTGCGGCTGCGACTGCTCCTTCTCGAACAACTCGTCCAGGGCCTCCAACGTGTTGTCACCCAAAAAATATTCTCCCCCTTCGAATAGCACTTCTTGGGTTGACACTCCCAGCTCAGGTAATTCCATTTCACACTGGTATACTGGTACACTACTCATCTTGTAACTAATGTGCGTATAATGATACCGAACGAATGGATGTTTTCAACTGAAGAAATTTTGTGGATTATCAGTTATTTATGCACCACTCCCCCACTCTTGACACTCTCCCCCCTTGTTCTAGCATTCAATATATTCACAAGGTGTTAGAGAATACACAAGGTTAAAATGTGTTCTCGGTGCAGTTTTCGACGTTACATAATCTTCTTCAGGGCTACACGATGTTTATTTCCATTATCATCCATATCGATCAAGGTTACATGATCTTCAAGTGTCCGCGCCACCGCCTTGTCTGTTTATTTCCCTTCTTTTAGACTCTCTCTCTCTTCAAGGTTATTTTGTGTCCTTAGAAAATCTGTATAAATATACCCTATCATATTAAATGTCTACATACACTTTCATACAGTAAACAACATGTTACCAGCAGATCAAGAACCAAGCGTTTGCTTCAATACCAATGAAGGACTGAGGGGTGCAGTCATATATTCTACATGTTTTTCTTGTGGAAACGATGAGCTACAGTGGAACCATAACAACGCCGTTAGCTATGTTGATTTATTAAGAGTTAAAATCTTAAAATGTGGTGGCTGTGGAATATCCCTATATAAAGCAAGGCGACCTATTACTAAGCAGGACTTAATCCGAAGAAAATGGGTTCTAAAAGAAGTATACAATAAGATTGTTAATTAATTCTATGTATAATTATATTTGTGTGTGTGTGTGTGTGTGTGTGTTTTTATTGATTCTAAATTCTAGAGAATCGAATTATATATAAATTACAATAAATTTAATAAATTCAGATAATACAATAAAAATAGTGTTTTATTTCGAATATATATAATATGACATACGGTATGAATTTTCCAGTATTTATTATTTTATTACTGCTGTTGCTGTTGTTGAAATGTTTTTATAACTTTTAATAAATTTTCTAAATTCTCCTCTGGATTTGAATTATAAAACTCTATATCTGTATGCCCCCAAGGTAGAGTTTTAGTTGTTGACGGTATTAAATAGCGTTTATCATCATAGCTTGATAGAGCGACTTTATTTATTATTTGCGTATATACATCGTGTAACACACTCCGAAAAGTCTTCATTTTTCTAAAGATTAAACCACCCTCCTCGACGACTTTTCGATAATCATCCAGATGAAGTTCCTTTTCGATAACCGATTTTTTAATACCTTTGGCCTTTTTCAACTCGCCGTTTAATGATTTAATATAATATGCTTTGGCACCGGTACCATAGAAAGCAACTATCGGATCACAAGGAAATTCATCCTTCATTTTACCTGGAACCGAATTGCTTTTAACGATGTTAAAATGATTATTTTCGGGGTAGTTAGATGTGTCAAATTTTTCCGGATTTTCAGATATAAAACGATAAAAATCATCAGTTAATACTTTTAATATTAGTGAATCTGTGTCGGTGTACAGTAAGGAAACATTACTACCAAACTTTTTCTTTATGAAATTATAGAAAAAATCATAAATAACTGTTTTTGAAATGTCCAAAATGGAAAACCCAATATATATTGGCTTGTTGTACATAATTTTTAATTTTCCCATGTGAATAGCGACAAAATCAGGGGTAAATACAGACCTATCGTTGAAATTGGGACGAGAAATTAATGCTCTAGCACCAGGTCTACCTCTAGCATTATCCCAATGGGTTACTAATTTAATATCTTTACGCTTTTCTACGTTTTCCATGGTCTTTCCAAAAATAGCATTTATAATTAATTTAAAAAGGTCTTTACCAAACTTTGTTGTTGACGCGTTCCGTAGTTGTGTATTAAAATCGACGTATGTTTTTAACCACTTTGACTGATTAAATTTTAATATTCTATGCGTTCGCATTACCATAAGGCCGTTATTAATGGCTTGCTTTAACGTTCTGTAATGAATAATATATTTAATTTTATCATTTACGTTGGGAATTAATTTTGATAATTTTGCTTCTTGAAGCGGTGGTACGATGTTTTCCACTAAAAATGGAAGATCTGAATGGGCGTCGTGTAGTTCTTGTGGATAATGTACATCCACCTCCAGAACATAACCATGCGGACCATCATCATCTACACTCATAATATTTAAATCTAAAATTTCGCGTTCCGACAACCATTGAAAACCACCATATGGTAATGCTTGTGACATACTATGACCATACAAGTTTGTTGCATCCAAATAGGTAATAAATGAAGAAGGCTTAGAGGGGTCGTAGTTTGGTAAATAACAATTATTGGCAATATGTTCCCTTTCTGAACACTGACTGATACCGCCGCGAATACCTTTTTGAAAAAAATGAACTATATCAATGTCCGTCAAAAGCTCTAGCTCTACCTTACTCATACGCAACATACAATCAAATGACAAACTTGGCAGAGTGTAATACTGTGCTGCGTCTAATTTATAAACGTTTAAACATGTATCGCGAAACTGTTCAAAAACATCGCATAACAATAAAACGTCCGATTTTAAATACAAATCGGAATAGTCTCCTAAATTCTTACAACCGAACACGCGCCAAACCTCTTTAGCTCTTTCATAACATGCATCGGTTATGTGCTCTTCCCGCAACCGATCATAAAACTGGTTTTTAGTTGGAAGATTTAGATCATTCATTTTTTCCATTGAATCGATATAATTGTATGGAAAAACACCTTTCTGACGCATTAACTTAAATTGATCATCATCGATAAAATGTTTTCGTGTTTCCTTAAAGTCAACACTGCTTAATCCGTTACCCAAATTTTCCAACGATGTCGATAAAAATTTAAAACTATCGATAAATCGCAGTTTTAAATTTTTTCTCATTATTTGTCCAGTTTTTCGATCCACATAGTCATGCATGTAAATACTCTTTGTAAATGATATGTATTTCTCCTTACTTTGAGCTATAACGTCAATTTTATCCCCATATCTACATAGCTCCTTGATAAACATATGGCTATCGTAACCGCTTAAATTGTGAAATATTATGGGAATAAAACTGGGTAATTTATAATTTAAATTACATATGGAATGTGCTGCACCAAATCGTTTTTTACCTGTGATGTGACAGTGATCTCTAACTTTTTCTTTAATATCGTCAAAAGGACGCTCGCAAATACCGCAAAACTTTGCATTTTCAAATTCTATTCTCTCATTAGTGGTTAATTGTGTCATAGGTACGATATTCCTCAAATATGTATTGTACAGATGTCTTACATCTGCTTCAATACGATCAACAAATACTTTTGCAGCACCATTTCCTCGATATAGCTCAAACTTGGTGATTGAATCATTAAAAGAACATTTTATGATATATGCAAAGGAATATGGTTCATGTTTTAAATTGTTAACAGTGTAAGAATTTTGGGGATTTGGTTCTACTGCTTCAACGGGTTTTAAAACAGATTCAAAGTCCGCATAAACAACAAATGGCACTTTCATTTGCTTCTCAATATTATCAAATTTTAAAATGTTTTCCGGAACACTCTTGCCAAATTTATCAACTTTTATATCGGTTGTAGGTGTCAACGAATATATATGTTTACAATCATTCATTTGATGTAACATTAAGGATGTATGTGAATTAAAGTGAACAAGGCAACCATCACAAAAGTACACTTTGTGACGGTGATTTGAAACTTGACTGGACACTAATCGAGATAAATCTGTAATGCAACAGTAATGACTTTTAGAACAGTTAAAATCACAAGTATGTTCACTATCATCTTTAATTTTACAATCTTCAGTTATAAGCAACAAGTTCACATGTCTTCCTAGCTTCCTGGGAGCATACCTCAACGGACCGACCACTTCATATTTAATTTTATTATTTTCAAAGCTAGACTCTAAACCATATACATTAACTGAAATATTATTTAACTGTTCAAATTTGGATATATCACATAATTTTACTGGAAAATTCATACCTGTTACATTTAAAATGGTTGAATAGTGCGGATACGATGTAATCTGGTTAGCCATAGTAACTGTTGGACACAATGCTGACGTGATGGCCCAAGCAAAGCAGCATTCGTCCTGATTTACCACATTCAGAACAGCACCTTTCATGTTGATGAACCGTGGCAATTTTATATAGGATGAGCCGCCGAGTGGTGAATACTTGTTGATATTCACTTCCAAATATAAAATCTTGTCCAAAGCCCATCCTAGAAAACAATAAGAATATGATAAAATAAACAATTTTTAAAATGATTTTTTTTTTTTTAAATGTTAATACATACAAAATTATTTCTATATATTTATAACCTACCTGAATCTTTCTCTTGAAAATCCGCTGTCTGAACTTTCATGGCCTCAACAAAGGAATGGTAAATATCATCTAGATCGCTTCCAACAGTTACTATCTGATTACATGTATTAAAACTTTTGTCGCTATATATCTCCTGCGATGGTAGGAAATAACGTGCAACAATAACCATATTTATTTTTAATGACTGTTCCAATTGTAGTTTGTCCTTTACTAAATCTAACACTTTTACTTTAATGTCATTAAAAAATATGGGATAGTCAACATGATCGGTGTCACAGCTTACCCGGTATGATACAATTCTATTTTTAAATGCACTTTCAGTAATCTGGACACCATCACAAACTCTAACACACGATTTGCTCTTATGCGTCAATGTTCTCTGATGGGCTGACATTTGGTTTCTTGGTACGGCAACATTACAAACCGCACAGGTTTCCATAGATGTTGATGCCGCACCATCAATTTTACATCGCTTTACACCATCCACACCAACAACATCGCGATCGAATCTTGCAATACAAGATTCTCTCTTATGCCGCAACAAACTATACGATCGGGTAAAAGACACACCACACTTTTCACACTCGTATTTAGACATTTTCAATAAATTAACTAACCCAACCATAGATAGCTGAATACTGAAACATTTTACACCCCCTACCTATTTATATGAAGTTTCATAAGGTGAACCAGTCGAAAATGGCTATTGGAAACCAAGGTCACACACAATAGAACACCTGCACATATTCAAGGTCAATATCACCACCCAAGATCAAATGAACACCTGCACACGTGGGTGGCCAAAGGTCGCACACCTGCATCAAATACCCGCCTCCGTTCAAGGTCACACCAACAACATATGCCCACGTTGGAAACCAAGGTCACACACAATAGAACACCTGCACACATTCAAGGTCAATGACACCCCCAAGGTCAAATGTACACCTGCACTCTTCGACGGTCAAGGTCGTATGACGTCAGAGGAGTGGGGGGTGAAGGCCAACTGGCTTACTTATACTACTCTCGGTCACACGTTTCCAAGATTTTTTTCATGATGTCACCCGAGACCTTCTCCAATAAATCGCTTTCCTATAGCATATCAATTTATTTCTGCTGTTGACTCTAGACTTTTTTTAAGGCCATTTACTCTAGGTAGCAATCGTTGGGTTTTTCTCGTTGAATTGGAATCCAAAATTATTATTTCGATTTTATTCTAAAGGAATTAATTAACCTTTTTCTGAATTGGTGAGCATATGGATGTGGCTGGATTGGGATAACTTCGGAATGCACCTGTGCACATTGTGGCGATAGTTTTGCTAGTGTCACGACACTTTGGTGTCAACACGTCATTATAGGTAGTTAGTTTTGGGTTTAGGTCACTTAGAAATGAAATTCAAGATTTGGTTTACGTTCCGGTTTATTGTACTAAACAATCGTCAGAACTATTTGTGTTTTTTTTATGACTCCCTGGGAGTGGTGCGTGTACGCAAAAAGCGATTCACGTTGGTTTTGACTCGTTGGAGGTTATATTCGTGGGAAAAACGACCTCGGGAAGGTCCTTATATAAGGATAAAGTCCTCCAGATGAAAGAACTCTTAAATAATGAAGTTCGAGGAGTACTAAGCTTAACCACATATGGATGGGCGGCAGTGGTTCGTCGTGTATTTCTGCTATTCGCCGCTCTGGGCGGAATTAAGAGAGCGAGATCAGCCGAGCACTTTCCATGAATATATCTGTAAAAGAGAGTCAAATCACAAACCTTTCTTCGATGTTCTAGGGCAGCCTAGAATCTAGGCTGTCGAGGTTCTTCGTCAGCTCGTGGTCTCCAATCAGACGAATGGCCCTCCTTTCGAAGGAATCCAGTGGCCGAAGAGTAGTACTCTAGTGATGGTCGAATCTGGGCTCTATAGTGTCAAAAGTTGTTGAGGTGTTTATACCTTCCTGATTCGGAAGAGTGCACCAAGTTTCTGACAAACTATCTTGGCAATTGCCACAACGTGGTTATGCCAAGACATATTTCCTCCCGGATTGACGCCCAGCAAATTAATAGATGAAGCCTGGGATTTTTTTGCGTTAAATTCGACTTGGTTACTGTCACCCCAAGCCAAAATTTCTTCCAGGTCTTTGTTAAGGCGTGATACTTCATGCTGTCTGCGAAGATGTACGTCGGCAGCCAATGTTTGTGCATTCAAAGAGAAAGATGAAAGTGTGCTATCGTCAGTAAAACTAAATATCGGATTTTTCGTTTTCACTAGAAGGAATGTAGAGTAAGAAGAGAGTGGGAGACAATATGGATCCTTAAGGAACACTGGCATTGTTGGTGAAGGTGTCTGAGAGAACCCGTCAATTGCCACTGGTTAAAAATAAAGAAAAAGGAAAGGGTGTAAATATAGAAAGAAACAACATTTTTGACGGTGTTAGTGACAAATTTCTTATTTTATGTTAATGTTAGTTATGTATAGAATAAAATGAAAAAATATGTAAATGAACATAAATTTTACAACTCTCACTTCCACAAAATTCGGTTACATTGTATATTTTTGTTGAAAATCTGTGTTTATTTCAGAAAGTATCCCAGTCTCCCTGTTCCCCCTTTTAATGGGGATACTTGTGCATGTTCCGAGTTCTAAAAATTACTTAATTTCTAAATTATACATAATAGTTTGTTTGTGGAACAAACCGTATTTAAAATACCGAAAGACATATTATGTAACTAGAGAAATATATATGAAATAGAAATTGATTTTAACTCTTTATAAACATAAAACTGATCGACTATCCCCCCCTTTCCCCTAACTGCAAAAACTCTATAGAGTTCTAAAACGAGAAAAATCTTTATACGTTACGGAACGCATTGTATTTTCCATAATACTTTCATCGATTTTCTGCAGAAAATTGACACTTTCGCAGCTTTTCGCACGAAATGATGAATGGAGTTGGTAAAATGTGAGTTTACCCACCCCTGCCTCGCCGGTAGCTATGCTAAATAGAGCGGTTGTTAAAATTCTGCTGATTCGTACAATCTCTTTGACAAATGTGTTTGGAGAGATTTAGGTATTCAAGCAATATCAAGAGTAAAACGAATGAAATAAGGAAATTACAGCAAATTAGAATTTAAAAAATAACCACTTTGCTGATTTATATAACTTAAAGCAAATTTAGTTTTTATACAAATACTCCATTTAGATGAACATTTTCAAATTAACACACACAAATGGGAAAATTTCTCGGCATTCTTTATATATACTATATATCGTTTTGTTATCGTATCTGCAGATTTTGACAATAGGCGGTATCGGCGAGATTTTGCAGATAAATATCGGCATATTTAATAACTATTTCATTAATTGGTAAGTGGAAACCCATTTTTAAGAATTTATTGTTCTAAAATGTTATACACAGTAAGCACACTTGTCACATAGTTTAATTTTCCAAAAAATCATTGATTTTTATTAACAAATGAACAGTTAAATAAATATTAAAAACTTAGTACTTTATTTTATAGTAAGGCGACTTACTAGGTTATTGCACCGTAGTGTTGTTCTTTTGATTTAACAAAGAATACAGATATTTTGTTTTATTATTATCGCTATTTTCCCCCACCGTATCTTTACTAGTATTGCAAAATATATTGCACGACACGATCGTTATCTGAAGATGCTACTTTACTACATTACTATGTACGATGTACTAATCAGTTTTGTCAGAAATTATTTTTGTTTGCCACTAGATCGTTATTGAAAAAGTACTAGATTTGTTGAAACTCATTGTTGTCGCTTAATTAAGTTAAGGTGGTCATTTCCAACAAAATTCATAATTTTTAATGTTATTAATAAAAATGGTTGTCAATTTGAACTTAATTGTTTCAAGAATGGTGCGTGCCTGACAGAGCTGGGCAAATACTTTTTAAAAGTGTTTAAATACTAAATACTAAATACTTAATTAAATTCAAAAGTATTTAAATATTAAATACTTTTTGAAGTAATAAGGTATTTAAATCTTAATTACAAAAAGTATTTAAATACTTTTTAGGTTTAAATACTATATTTAAATACTTTCTAAGTATTTAATTCCTTTTAAGTATTTATAAATACTTTCTGAGTATTTAATTACTTTTTTTTTAAATATTTATAAATACTTTTAAGAATGAAACACAAAATTTAAATACTTTGTAAACAATTACAGTCGAACCTCTATAACTCGAACCTCTCTTTAACTCGGACTTTTTAGTGGTTTTTGTACATTTTCCAAGATTTCTATGTACATATTTTAATGGTACATAGACATAACGTATGTAATAAAAAAAATGTTTTGGAATATTCATGTGGTTTTCCCCTCTCTGTAACTCGATCTTTTTTGGTTGTCCCTTCAAGTTCGAGTTATAGAGGTTCGACTGTAATTACTCTTAAAAATATTTAAATAGTATAGTAGTATTTTTGTCTCCTCTAAGTAGGCAGTTGAATAGGTAGGTACCTCAATCCTCAAAATATTTTAGAATCAAATAAGATTTAACAGCAATAAAAAATGTGTTTTGTAATATTTTATTGGTATTGACAGTAAATTTTAATTAAAAAACCACGTCAACATAAACTTAAGGGTACAGGAATAAAACAGGAATTGTCCATATTTATCGAAATCGAGATTACTAGCGCAACCTGTTACCTGTTGGCACATGTTGTTACTTTCCATGGTCAAAATATTAGCCGAATAAAACTAGGAACGTCTGTAGAAATTAGAGTCAAAGTTTTACTGTACTGAAATAAAACTAGGGATCTCAAAACTCTGAGTTTCTGACAATCCTTATTTTATCCCTGTATTCTTCAACTGATAACATAACAAAAGACTTTCTACCTAAACCTAATTACTCAAAATGTAATGCAAGAATAATAATTTATAATGTAATGTTTTAAATGTTCGATGCGTTAGCTTTCATAAGAACAAGATTTTCGAAATTATCGTCTGATAAAGCATGTCGTCGTGGCGTATTAATGAATATTGCAAATGAAAACATTCTTTCAACTGGGGCAGATGAGGGAAGAGTAGTGTTATATTTCAAAAATAATTTGTTGATAATGGGATATTTTCTCAGCATTTCCATGTCTGTTTGTGAGTCTTGCATATATTGTGAATGCTTTCAAAGTGGGGACGATTTGCTTCCGTGAGAGAAATTGCAATGTAGTTAGTCTTTTGTACATTAAGTACATTCTTTTGTAATATGATAAAATTAAGCTGCAAACTTGAAGCTGAATTATATTTTTAAAAAACACACTTTAATAAATACAAAATACATTAATAACTTCGTATATTACGTAACATGTGCTAAGATTATCGTATTTTTTTTAATTACTTTTGCCTGATTTCTCCAGTTTTTTTTTCTGTTTCATCGTATATGGGGGGTAATTACAACCAAGGGCCCCCCTCCTTTTATACGCGCCTGCATGACCTATTTTCGAGATTCCTACGCCATTGATCAGGATGAACAGCTATGATTTTCGGTCCAGAATCATTTGATTTCTGGCCATCAAAGCTACCATTTCGTTCCTTCCACTTGTGTCGGCATCGTACGGAAACTATCTTTCGCTTCTTGACACGCGTGACAAGTGCAAACTTAGAATTTTCCACATGAACCATATTTAAATAGAAAACAGTACTTGAATAGTAAAAAGTATTTAAATACCCCAAAAAGTATTTAAATACTCCAAAAACTATTTAAATACTAAAAAAATATTTAAATACTCAAAAAGTATTTAAATACTAAAAAAGTATTTAAATACTCCAAAAAGTATTTAAATACTGAAAGGAAAATAAAAAAGTATTTAAATGCTAAATATTTTTGCAAAGTATTTGTGAAATAAATACAAATACCTATTATAAAAAAGTATTTAAATTCTCAGTATTTAAATACAAAAAAGTATATAAATAAAAAAAAGTATTTCTGGGTACAAATACTGCCCAGCTCTGGTGCCTGACAATAAAACGTAAGAAACCGTTTTCATGTAGACTATAGGCTAATCAGAAAAAATATCCACATCAAAAAATGTAAACGTCACGTAAATTACACCAGAGAACATGTATGCAGGGATGTCACTTGGTGGATAGATAGAATACAATTTCTATGTAGTTGCATATTCTATTATCACATACCAAAATTGAAAATTATATCTAAAATAGTTTCGAAGATATCAAAAAATAACAATTAAAAAAGAAGTAGCAATAAACTTAGCCGTTGAGAACATGTTAGGTTCGTTCCAACCACCCTAAAAATCGTACAATGTACGGTCACGCACATGCGTATCTAATATTCGAAGGGCGTTCCAACCGACACAAAACGGTGTATCCGGCGATGAGTGTTCCAACCAAATTTGTGATCGTTCGCAAACCAGTTCCTGAACGGCGAAAACGACACATGGCCAAGAACAGGAACCGTTTGTACTGACTTGCGCCGTAAGACTTTTAACAGATGTTTTTGTATTCGTGACATTCGTGCAGTTCTTTTAGCCTTGTCTTGTAGGAGTTGTTGCTTAACCCTTCTTTAATATTTTGATTATTAAATTTGTATAATACGGTTCCCAAATCTACAAGATATTCGTACCATTAAACACGTTATTCTCTTTCATAATTATTGAATACAACAAAACGGAACGACAAAAGATAATACTCAAGCTTAGACGAAAAACTCGAGCAACAAAAGTTGGGTTATTATTATGAATGTTATGATAATCAGCTGAGAGAATGGTCACAAGAACGTACCAACCTTGCGTCCCTTATGCATCGACAATAAACTTTAACAACATAATAACATAAAATCGATTCCCAACAGTTTCGTGACGGTACTAAAACGATACAAAAATAGGGTGTTGGAACAAACCTATTCAGTTGATTAATTATAATTGTATTAATTTTCGATTCATCGGAGCCGACTTATCATTCCTCTGTGACGTATTTGACAACTCACAATATGTGACATCGATATTTTATTGACAAGATCACCGACTTGAAACAAACATGGATCCGGTATTTCTATCTGCTTTGTCACGTCCTGTTCTTATGAAAATAAACACAACAAAAAAGAGACCAATAAGTAAAATCCCAAAATTAAATTTAATGAACTTGCATATTGTGTTTATTTATGAACTTTAAAACGTTTTCCCTAGGAAAATTCTCCGTTTTCAGTAAAACAACATTACAATATACAACGGACCCATAAACATACAAACGCGGTATTTGCCCCCGCGAAACTACCCCACTAACCAACAAGTTTTTGGCAAACCACAAAATGTTTTCAGACCTAACCAAATTCCACCAAATCAGTTACCACGCCCGGTACCTATGTCAACTACTTCTAGGAACCCGACGGTAAATACAAATCGCCAACATTTTTATAACGCACCACAAAATCATTTTAGAAATCAATATCCTCATCAAAAATCAAATTTTGCTTTTCAAGAACTTTATTTTAACGAAGGAAGCGATGATTTAAATGTCGAAAATACTTACTACAATGAATACGAAACACACGGTAGTTATGCAGCTAACTATCCGGACTATCAAATGACCCCTGATCAACAGTACGACGATATGCAATATTCGAATTACGATCAATATATAATTCATGAAAATCAACTAGAAATGACAGATGAACAACCATTGCTTAATAAACAGATTATGGACAAAGAAGACAATGTTCATACCCAAAATTTTTCAGAAACGAGCCCAATAAACGAACAGACATGACCGAAATTAATATATCTTCCTGCAACGCCCTTCCATATGTCAAAATTAAATCAGCTGGCCCGATACTGCTCGCATTGCGGGCGCAATGCGAGAATGGAATCCGTATTACAGTCGGCAATTCTACTCTTCTGGCAATTAAAATTGCACGGATTCATGCGCAGTACACCGTTCTCGATCAGCTGTCTCTCATTGCCACAAATGGGACAAGCGCCATTTTAATTGCCATTGCCGCTGCAAGTTTGGGTACAGATGTATTTTAATTGTTTATTCGTTGGCCGAAGCAGCTATGAACATCTAATGGCTATTTAGCTAACTGGTACTGAAATTAGCAGTTCACATTATTTAAATATTTATACAGGGTGTCCGGGAACATGTGGGAAATCTCCCGGATATGAAGAAAACACGTGAAAAGAATACTATAGGTTCATATAAACTTCTTTCGTATCGGCCTCCTCTTCGGAGATATGAGCTCCCAAAGAGCACCAATGGAATCAAGTTTTTTACACATAATTATTGAACCACCTGGTATATTTCAATTATTTTTTAATATGATGTATACCAGGTAAGACCCGTCAAATTACTACCCAAGAAACAGTTGTGAATTACTCACAGCTGCAGGGACGGACTAGCTGTAACACTCATGGGCCCATTTTTTTACGCCCTGTATGATGAGAACTTTGGACAATGTTTTTTACATACCTTTAACTATTGGCTAAAAATTAAGTACTCTTCATTCATGTCGCTAATCCTAACCGTTTTCGGAAAAAACGTCATTTTATTTACACCAGTCCCCTAAATTCTCAGGGGTTAAATATGAAAAAGCGGAATTTTGAAGGTTGAACATTTGATCGGAACAAAGATGTATCTTTTTCTGAAATACGCCAAATACATGATGTATATGAAATGCCGTTTATTCGAAAACGGTTTGGATTAGCGACATGAATGAAGAGTACTTAATTTTTAGCCAATAGTTATAGGTATGTAAAAAACATTGTCCAAAGTTCTCATCATACAGGGCGTAAAAAAATGGGCCCATGAGTGTTACAGCTAGTCTGTCCCTGCAGCTGTGAGTAATTCACAACAGTTTCTTGGGTAGTAATTTGACGGGTCTTACCTGGTATACATCATATTAAAAAATAATTGAAATATACCAGGTGGTTCAATAATTATGTGTAAAAAACTTGATTCCATTGGTGCTCTTTGGGAGCCCATATCTCCGAAGAGGAGGCCGATACGAAAGAAGTTTATATGAACCAATAGTATTCTTTTCACGTGTTTTCTTCATATCCGGGAGATTTCCCACATGTTCCCGGACACCCTGTATATATTATCTAAATATCAACTGCTGTTCTGACTGTTGGCAATGCGCCAGCTGATTGAGAATGGTTTACTGCGCATGAATACGTGCAATTATAATTTTCATTGCAGGGGCAAGAGAAGAATTGTCGACTCTAATATGGCTTGTAGAGAGTATGATCACTTCTCGCGATAGAATCGTTCTCCTAAGTTCGAGAATACACGTGCAGACGTATTTTCTTTGTAGACTCGTCGATGACAATTAAGAACATATACTTAATAATTGATAAATTATGGCTTATAGATATATTAAGAGGTTAACAATTTATAAATTCCTACTTATTGCAAAAGAAATTACCCGTCACCTTTATTTCACGTCGATATATGCTTCAATAGGTTACCCTACCGATAACATTACTTTAAGAAACACAAACTGAATAGAGTTTACTTTTCGTAAAATACGCTTCGCCGGGTGAATTTTCTTTGTAGACTTTTTAAATTGGATATGACGGCATGGTTTTAAATTATAATTTTCAAAAAATTGAAGAACGTCACTCATCTATAGTATTTAAAATTAATGTAGCGGAAAGACTTTTATTACAAATTTTCTTCGTGATTTACATTACAAATTTTCATTATTTCTTATAAGTCTAAAGCCCTTTTCACCAAATGGTTTTATTTTTAAAACCCCCAATAAAATGAGAGTTTCTTGTTTAAAGTGTATGAATAAGTCAACCGAACTTTGTATTTGTATTAATATTTTTTGTATATCTTCTAGATAAAGGAAGATATGCTATCGTCATTCATAGAACTAAAACAGGCAACATTATTCATCGGAAAAAACGAATTGACTACAAAAATATCAAATTGAAACGAAACGTTATAATATGGAATATAAGAACAATGACTTACCATCATTGCATTTAAGTTTTTCAAGAAAAGACATGCATCTTCAATCTTTAGGAAACGCCATCTAGGGAATACTACAATAAAATTACATATACACGTTGTTGAAGGCAGGTCGGTACCACGGAATAACTCCGGTGCATCGCATTGCAGCGGAAAATATCTAGGGAAAAAGTGATTTTCGCACGGTTCTGATTTTGCCTTTCTGATTATTGGTGAAGGATGGGCCCGAATAAAAAAAAATTTCGGACAAAAGATGTTTATTTTTGGTCGGAGAACACGATACGCCAATAAAAAATATGGGGTTCCATTTGAAAATCTTAACTTACCCCCACCCGCGCCCGGGGGTTGAGGGGGGTGGGGGGTTAAATTGCAAACTATTCCTTCTTCAAAACCAAACAACTTTTTCCCTAGACATTTTCCGCTGCAATGCGATGCACCGGAGTTATTCCGAGGTACCGACCTTTTTTCAACACCCTATGGCTTGTAGTGTAGCTGACAGAGCCAGAAAAACTGTTTTAAATGATACTAACTTTAATCTTCTCCGATTGGCGTCCCATATTTCGTTTATTCAATATCTGTGTTTGCTTTACCCCACCAGTTGTTGATGATACATGTAAGATTTTTTTGTATTTTCTTAGCAAATTGTAGGGAAACCCACTCTTACAAATAAATACTATAGTGTCGCGCCCAAGGGCGGATCCAGAACCTAGGTCTGGATGGTCAAGGAGAAGTTACGCAAATAATACCCTGTCGCGTTAGCCAAGTCGGTATATTGGGTATTTTTCGTGTTAAATTGTTGGTTTGGGGGTGGGGGTGGGGGGGGGTCATGTCTCCCATGACCCCGCGCTTTTTCGCGCCCTCCTAGTGACGGTCCTCCAAACTTGCAAATAATAGCCATCTATTTCTTTCGGTAACTTTTCTTATAAATATATTTTTCCGAAAGGTGTACGGTGAGCGGTACCTATGCATAATATAAAAAATAAAGAATTCCCTTGTCAGACGAAACCGTGACAAATAAATAAAATCATGGAAAGTGCAGGGCTTCCTTGCTTTATTAAAATTTAATTTGGTAAAGACCGCCTCGATAGAAAATATCAGATTTCTTTTTTTTGTTATTCTCTTTTTTTCCTGAAGTATTAGGAAAATATTTTATACTTGATTTTCATCCTCTTTGCGGTTAGGATTTTTAATAACCTAAGTTAACCTTAATTTAACCAATTTAATATTAAATGAAACGAATTTTGTAAGGTTATACAGGGAATCCCTATAGTGCATGCGACAAAGTGAAATTACTCTTTTGTGGTTGGAGGTACAAAAAATATAAGTTTGGCCGCGGAAAGAATGTGCTTTGAATATCGAAGGTTGAAGAAAAACATACATATTTAATTTTGAATTGATATATTAAATACAATTAAATTTATGTCATACCGTGCATTATTGGGTTTTTATACCTTAAATACCATCTACATAGTGGATTTATACACATTATGGCCCGCGCTGACATTAAGACGCAAAAACAGTTTTCGATTAACTTATTCTTTATTAACAAAATAGAAATTTACGTTTATATATTATTTGGTTGTATTTACATAGAACTGGCAATTCTGGAAGGTTGCGCTGATAGCTAAATTTCGTGCAGCAAAGGTTGACTCATGATTCATTGTCTGGGTTCTCTAGTTCCTGTAAGGAAATGCGAGATCCAGATGGTACGCCTGCCAACATCCTTGGAACCTAATTTTTTGAGGATATGCTATCCTCTAAATACCCTTTAGCCACTGTGGTACTCTTCCATCTACCATGGCGCTACAGCATAGTCATACATGCTCCAGCTTCTGCTAAAAGAGTTGCCGACGTTCGACGTAAACAATTACCAGTGTATTTTTCGGGGTTGTTCAAACCCGAATATTTTGCAATAATACAGGGAATTTTCCCAAATGTGTTTTTTTCAACAGGTTGTACAGTACAGCGGCCTTGTCTGTAGTTTTTGCGTCGACTTTTCAGTATTTTATTTGAATTTCGTCGGGAATTTCAAAACCTTGTTCCATTTTTGATTTTCGACTTTGACACATTAAACATTTGAATACATATCTCCCTAGCAACAAAAACGCAGGCTATAATAATGTCGAGGTAATCTCGCAGGTAAAAATAAAAAATTGGTAAATCAAATTAAATTTCTTTAGGGCCGCTCTCTGCAAGTGGGGATTGACGGATTTCTCTCAGACACCTTCACCATCAATGCCGGTGTTCCTCAAGGGTCCATATTGTCTCCCACTCTCTTCTTACTCTACATTAACGACCTTCTAGTGGAAACGAAAAATTCGATATTTTTAGTTTTGCGTTTCTCTTTGAATGCACAAACATCGGCTGCCGATGCACATCTTCGCAAACAGCATGAAGTATCACGCCTCAACAAAGACCTGGAAGAAATTTTGGCTTGGGTTGATAATAACTAAGTCAAATTTAACGCTAAGAAAACCCAGGCAGAAGTTTACTCTAAAAAGGTTAACATTACAGAACCGGATATAGTCATCGACGGACACGCATTCCCACTGGCTTCATCTATTAATTTGCTGGGCGTCAATCGGGGAGGAAATATGTCTTGGCATAACCACGTTGTGGCAATCGCCAAGATAGCTTCTCAGGAACTTGGTGTACTCTTCCGAACCAGAAAGTTGTACACACCTCAACAACTTTTGACACTATACAAAGCCCAGATTCGACCATCCGTATAGTATTGCTCTCATGTCTGGAGCTCTGCACCCAAACATACTCTTCGGCTACTGGACTCCATCGAAAGGAGGGCCAGTCGTCTGATTGGAGACCACGAGCTGACAAAGAACCTCGACAGCCTAGAACATCGAAGACAGGTTGGGGATTTGACTCTCTTCTACAAATATTTTCATGGAAAGTGCTCGGCTGACATTTCCCACTTAATTCCGCCCAGAGCGGCGAATATCAGAAATACACGACGAACCACTGCCGCCCATCCATATGTGGTTAAGCTTAGTACTCCTCGAACTTCATTATTTAAGAATTCTTTCATCTGGAGGACTTCATCCTTATCGAACGACCTTCCCGGTGTCGTTTTTCCCAGCGAATATAACCTCAAATGATTCAAAACCAACGTGAATCGCTTTTTGCGCACACGCACCATTCCCGGAGTATCCTAAAGGATTTTTTCCATATTTATTATTTAGAACGAGCTGGTATGACATAAAAGTTTGTATGCACCACGGGTACTAATAGATATATATATATACATAAATTATTATTAAATTTAATTTTTTACTTTAGTGCCTACAATAAAGGACCTTCATAATGTTAAACACTTCCATTAGCTGTTGACGTCTGTTGTCATTAACCATATAAAACGTTTTAAGTAGCTGATCATCAATTTTCATTTCTTTAAAGCAACAATTTCTATACACCATTGTTATTTAAAAATTGCTTTTAAAATAGTCGTATCAGTTTTCCTTATATAAAATTACCTAGAATAATAATCAATCTCCAACTTTTACCTAGCAGACAAAATTTTCCCGTTCCCTATTCTAGCGATAGACGATTGACAATTTAAATTAATATAGATCAGGTAGTTTATATCAAATCCATAATTTTGCCTTCAAAGGAACACCACATTGAAAATACAAACAATGAAAATCATGAATCACAACACTATCTTCTTAAGTAGTGATGCCACCGGCAAAAATATATTTATCTGCGTATACATCAAGTGTTTATTTATGCGCAGGTCGGCGATGTTTACCAAAAATTAAACTGCTCTCTACTCGCAACCGTTAAAAAATAAGTTTTTTTTTTGTGCCCCGAAAGTGCCTCTTTTCATGCATGTTCTCTTCACCGGAAGTGGCGTTTTCCAAGAGAGCGGGCTTTTCCCGCCCGCTTCGAGTCACCATGTGCTCATAAATAAATAAAACCTGAATTGTCGGTGTGGGATTTGAACCCGCGACCCTCAGATCGTCAGGCGGACACTCTACCCACCGAGCAATACTACAAGCGATAATAAATAGCGGATTATATATAAATTAAATTGGCAGTTAATTTTTCGAAGATGTTTTAGAAAAATGTCTAAAGAATTTCTTTATTTATATCGCCTCAAATACTCGGGCACTTGTAAAAAAATAAATAAAACCAGAGATGCCGAGTGCGGGATTTGAACCCGCGACTCCCAGAATACAAGGCGTATGCTATATAACTAGGCCACCGAGCCTATTTGTCAAAAATAATAAATAGATATTTACATTCTCCATGGTTTTCATGTCATGTAGACAGGAAAACGGTCTGAAGAATTTCTTTATTTATTTGGCATCAAAGCTTCGGAGCACTTGTAAAGTAAAACATTCTCGGGCCGTCGGAGGCTTTTCCGGACTCGTCCGTAGAAGCCTCTTTTCGGCCCTTGATACGTAATGTAGGTACTATTCTGTACCATAATCTGCCCATTATTAGTAGCAAATATTAATTTGTTACATATTATGTGGGTCAAACTTTTTTTACAGGCAACTTTCAGTCCTTGTGATATAACATACTAAAGTAAACTATTTGCCTGTAGAAACGATGATAATTTGCCAAACATATGTTACTTCCTAGATTAGAAAGCAATTCTAAAAGTTTTTTTTAGATTATAGCTGCAGTATTCAAATTTGAATTTAAAAATGTATCGCCAGTCACTTGTCCCGAGTCAATAATTTCTTACTTTACCCTTATATATTTCACGTACTTTTACTAAAGTTACTTTTATATATAAATAATTTACACTCCTACTACAATTTGTATTGAAAAAATAATGTTCAAAGATCAACAGTTTAGTTTCTCTAACGCAATTATTAACCAAAAGTTCCGTCCCCGCAGCTGCATGTATCGCCGGTCACGGCAGAAATTGCTTATAAATAATGCCACTACAGGTCGGCCTAATAGTTTTACAAATATGACGATATGTGTTTGAATTTGTGTGAACCGTGCTCCTGTTTAGGTAAGTTCCTTATTATGTTTATTTAGGTATAAATTGCCTACTTTCTACCAAGCGTATGTTTTTATGTTGTATCGCCGGTCACAGGGTTAACTCAGACCTTATAGTCTTAATTAAGGGAAAAATACTAGACGAAGTCATTCTCTTGAGTACAGATACTCACAGTAATACAGGTCACGCATGACAATGTTACCTGAGATACATTGATGTGACGGTTTGTTATCCGAAGCTATATACAATATTTTTTTATTAACCATTTATAAACCATTAAGGAAAAATATATTTTGATGTGGAAGTTTCGTTTACGCCTTAGGTAGATTAAAAATATAATTTTCTTAATATTTTAACATTGTATAAGGAACATTTCATAACTCTGAGCAAATATAAGACGGGGCTGTTATAAATAATAGAAAAATGGTTATATTGACTGATTAAAATAACTCAGTTCCCAATATCGGCGTTATATGATTCAGAATTAGCTCAGTGACGGGCGTTAAATTATTAAAAAATCGATGCTATTCAAAAATAGACCAAGATCTTTGTGACGATGATCTTTTGCGCGGACATATATAATTCCTCTAATTAGATACTATAAGAAACTTATTAAAAAAACTAACAGGTGTTTTTGAGATTATTTATTTTTAAATTTCGATTTACTGATAGTTGTCTGTAAAAAGAATTTGACCCACATATTAGTTATTAATGATGTAATTTGTTCCAGAATTTTGATTTTGTGTTTATCTTAGTTTTGTTAAGTGATAAAATCCGATCGAACCGGATATTAAAAAGAAGGTCGAATTCGCCATTTAACGGATCCAGATCCGGTTCCAGCCATCACTATTCTTAAGCAAGTTTTCAAAATTCAAAATTTTACTGACATGGAGACCGACAAAACAAATTGAGTTTTTGATGAGAAATAATAGGCAATAGCTCTGCTCGTAATTTTATTGCGAAATTTACCTTAAAATTTAAACGTTTCAGTATTTCCATTCTACAATTGCAATCATAAATTTTTTTGTAAAGAAATTCCTCATAACCCATAATAATCTTGCACTGATTTTCATCTCCAATAATTAAATCGGTTTTTCCGGGAAGGTAAATCTGAGACTACCGAAATTGGACCACGTCTCATACACTAGAGCTAAGCCTAATGACAGGTAAACCTATAATTAGATTTTGTACGAAATGGGTCACAAACGAGCGTTGACACTACAAGGGGAACATAATAAAGCCTTTAAATTAATTTTTAAATCGGGCAGTACCTATTTAAAAAAATAATATAAGTTAAATTGTCAAGGCCAGAAAATAACGAAATAAATATGTTTGGTAGTATTTGCAATAAGAATAATTAACTTAGCATAGTCTAAGCGACTTTATTATAAAGAAGTTACTTATTAGGAGCTTGAATTGTGTGTGGAGTTAGTTGGTACTTTTTTTGTCCACGTCTATATTATAATGTATAATACTATTATCATAATTAAATGGTCCCTGTCTGAACTTTAAAAAGGCCAGTCTGAATTTACTAATTTTTCGGTAAACTTAATTTCGTTTTGTGTACTGGCATTTAGAATTGTTTTCTTTACTTAATAAAGTGGAAACCTTGTAAATCTGATTATGTATTTCATTGAATTACAGTCCTTTGTTTCCTATTTCGCGTAAATAAACCATCTTTTATAATATTCGAAACTCACAACAATAGGAGTTCATTATTGAGTTCGTTTGTTAATAAAGTATATTCTTTTCCACAATTCATGCCGCTGTAATCTTCTTGGGCCGAACAACATGACGCATAGTTCGCATTTGTTTTCTTCCGACGTCTTCGATGGCCGCTAAATATCTACTTTGAATGCCAACAGAATTATTTTTTCTAATAGAAGTCATGAAATTGTCAAAACTGTATTTTGTTCGGTAAAAATGATTCCTAGATGCCGTCTCATAAAACCACATAATATTCCGTGTATTGGGTTTGTTCGCGTTCTTGTTACCAGATTTAACAACGATAAGCTCAAGAAAAATTGTCCCTAATAATTCCAGAATCTTCCATACAGGTTTTTCGGATAATTTATCAGGATACTGGGAGAGGTGATTCTACATCGTGGACTTAAAGTTTAAACCTGCTAAGACCAATTTTTACAGCAGAGGTAAAAAACAAGTTGTTGACCATTATTGTTGATAACAAAAAATATAATTTACATGCACGAAAAAGGGATTATAGTAAAATAATTACAGTAAATATTTTATTGTAAAATTTCTAATAAAATATAATATTAATTACATTCTTTATTATTAATCCGTACGAAAATAATATTTTAAACATAATTTACAAAAAACTGTAGTTAGGATTTCTAATAAATTTAGTAAAATCAAGTCATACTAAAATATATTGTAAATTTTACAATGAATGTATAGTGGAACTAATTTATTTATAGTAGTTAAATATTTTAAAATGAATTATACATTTCACTGGCTATTATTTCAGTATTTTTTATGGTCAAAATGACCAAGTTTAAATGAAATGTAGTAAAAATCTTTTTAAAAGAATAAGAGGCATAAATGAGATGCAACGTCCTGGGTTTCGTAACAAATAGGTGGAAAACTTAACAGGAAATATACCATCGATCGATGAAGTCAAGCGGCACAAGGCGTGGTTACAATTTGGATGAGTGACCGCTTAGGAATACCATGCGTAAAAATTTTTATCAAAGCATTTGGTAAATTATACGAAAGATTTTGCTAAATTTTATAAAAGATTTTATTAAATTTTACAGAAGATTTCAGTAAATTTTAAAAATTTAAAAAAATTATTTTAGTAAATTTAAAAAACTTCATAAAAATGGTGTACGAAATACTTTTGTAATTTATTTTTACTAAAAAAGGTTAAATTTGCTATAATTTAATGGCAGTTCTTAATAAAAGTTATGTCAGTCACATATAAAGTCATAAATTATGGTTAGTTCTAAATTTAACTAAATTTTTCTTTCCGTGTATAAAACGGACTTAACAAGTTAACCCTTTAATACGGCAAATCAACTTTCTTACCACCCCTGACAGCAGGTTAGAATATAGATAGTAAGTCATACAGTGTGTCTACTTAAGTTGGACTTGTATGGAGAACTTTTTTATTGTTGGTTTTATGAAGAAAATTATTCCTGATAAAAAAATGTGCATGGCCCAAAACTTAAAATGCAACCATCTGATATCAATTTTGTTCCATTTAAAAAAATTAGGTTAGGTCCGATAACTTTCTTACCTGACCCCGTATACTTATTCTGAAAACGGTAGATTATGTAACAATGATTATAAAGAAGTTTCTGTATAGAACATTTTTCTGTATCTCTTTTAACTAAGAAAATATAGGGTAATTTTGAAATTGTCAATTTCTTGATTTTCCCCCGTATCGCGAGCAAAAATTTTCAAATTTTGATTTTACGATTTTAAGTTTGACCCAAAAAGAGCAAATGACACCTACATTACTTTTTTGATAGCACTAACAATAACGGAACAAACCCTATAAAAGTGTCGAAAATGGGACACCCTGTACGTTTTATATTATACAGGGTGGCCCATCGAAAACGAAACAGAGACATTTACTGGCAGCTCAGTTCTTTTTTAGAAAAACGCTCAGACCCGTCGATTTTGTTTTCGAGGGGGACACAAAATCGGAACAAAATCACGTCAACAAGTGCAGCCCCCTGGGCGGGGGTGGCACCACCCCTAAAATCTTAAATGGAAAGGGGGGGTCGAGTGATACCTTATTTTAAAGGTCTTTCAATTCCCTTTATAATGATCTAAAATTCATAATACTTCAGTTCAGTAGTTTTGGAGATTTATTGATTTTAAACTTAAATAACACTTTAATACATCATTAGTGGAAATCAATACATTTGGTAGCAAAGTACTTTAAAAATTAAGAATGAACTGACCCGTCAGCCAAGTAAATGTTGGAAATGACCACCATGCAGTAATAACGATTTTGCTCAAAACGTTGCCGCACATTTTGCAATATTTGAGGAGTAATTTGAAGGCACTCATTCACAATTCTTTGTCGCAAATCTTCTAACGATGTTGGTTGAGTAGCATAGATTTTGCTTTTTAAGTGACCCCACAGAAAGAAATCCAAAGGTGATAAGTCTGGCGATCTTGGGAGCCATTCAATGGCACCTCTTCTACTAATCCATCGACCTGGAAACGTCTGATCTATATCAATATTGTCGAACACGTAATGCGTAATGTGATGGGGCACCATCCTGTTGGAACATCAACCTATTCGCAATGTACCGCCGATCATTCTAATTTTCAATTATGGCTGTTAATGCAGGATCTATGGTGTCTTGCAGTAATTCCAAATACATTTCACCGGTTAAATTTCCAGGCAAGAAAAAAGGACCAACTAAATGATCGCCAAAAATACCAGCCCAAACATTTAATGTTTGTGGCTGCTGTGTGTGTACCTCATGATAAACTTTGGGATTAGAATCTGACCAATATCGGCAGTTATGACGGTTTACTAGGCCATGTAAGAAAAAGGAACATTCGTCGGAAAAGCAAGTGTTGAATAGAAAATGTTCATCGTTTATAATTCGTTCACTCATATCTTCACAAAATTGTAATCGCCCGATCAAAATCGTCTTCATTAAGTTCTTGTACAAGGTGAATTTTATACGGATGAAAACTATGGGCCTTCAAAATCCGTTGGATACTACATCAACTAACACCACACACAGTATCCAATTTGCGGGTACTTAACGTAGGATCTACATAAACTTGCCCTAAAACCCCCACTTCTATTGCTTCGTTCCTTATGGGATTTTCAATGTTGCGTTTTTTATTGGCGACTGATCCAGTGTCCCGAAATTTAGCTATAAGTTCTAGGACATATTTTCGATGCACGTTACTGTTCTCATGTCGCTCATTAAATATGTGTGCTGTTCTATTAGCGCACTGATTATTTCCGAAAAATATTTCGATAATTTCAATACTTTCTGCCGTGGAATATACCATGGTTAATTTAATAAAGCGGTAAAAGGTATTTTAACAACAAAGTTTGGTCGAATCAATCGCAAACTATGTACAAATTCCTATTTAAAATAAGTACGAGACATTCCCTGATTATCTTTCTTCAATAAACCACTTTTTTCGCGACAAAAACCGCTCCAATCGCTATTTTGAACACCAAAATGATAAACAAACCATAGGCGTAGTGAAGAAAAGCATTAAATTAATAAGTAACTGTCTTTCCTCAAATTTCTTCTGAAAGTAGTACAAACTAATAAGATGTACCTATTAAAGTGTACTGTAAGCTTAAAATCAATAAATCTCCAAAACTACTGAACTGAAGTATTGTGAATTTTACATCATTATAAAGGGAATTGAAAGACCTTTAAAATAAGGTATCACTCGACCCCCCCTTTCCATTTAAGATTTTAGGGGTGGTGCCACCCCCGTCCAGGGGGCTGCACTTGTTGACGTGATTTTTTTCCAATTTTGTGTCCCCCTCAAAAACAAAATCGACGGGTCTGAGCGTTTTTCCAAAAATGAACTGAGCTGCCAGTAAATGTCTCTGTTTCGTTTTCGATGGGCCACCCTGTATATTAGTTGTAATTATAAATTCGTCTGATCGGAGACCACGAGCTGACGAAGAACCTCGACAGCCTAGAACATCGAAGACAGCTTGGGGATTTGACTCTCTTTTACAGATATTTTAGTACTCCTCGTACTTCATTATTTAAGAATTCTTTCATCTGAAAGACTTCATCCTTGTGGAACGACCTTCCCGAGGTCGTTTTTCCCAACGAATATAACCTCCAACGATTCAAAACCAACGTGAATCGCTTTTTGCGCACACGCACCACTCCCAGAGTGCCCTAAAGGATTTTTCCTATAGTGCTTGTGTTATTAAAAAAAAAAAAAAATTTATGCTAAATGACTGTAATTGAATATAATAAGTATAACTTATAATTCAAAATAACTTTACTTTATAACATTCTTCTGTATTGTAAAAAACAAAGGGTACTTTCTCTTGAGTAAAATTGATATTTTTTGACAAACCTCGTATACGGCTTATAAAAATTGATATCTGCAGTTGCAATTTTAAGTTTTGGACCATGCACAACTTTTTATCAGGAATTGATTTTTTTATAAAACCAACAATAAAAAAGCCGAAAACTCAATTCTTTTCGAGTTGCAGCCTGTTAAAGTTCAATTTTTAACATCCTGCGGTTAGTTTTAAATTATCAAGTTGATATTTGGCATAGGGACTACTGTCAATGACTTCAATCATTCTGTTATAAAAATGCCTCTCTACCTTGACATCAGTTACCACTTTATCTGAAATTCAAATTTAATTTTTGGTATACCTTGTTTTGACAGTTATTGGAAAAAAATACATGCCGTTTTAAACACAAAAGCATATCTAATAAAAAAAATACCCTTTATTCGAGTCGATAAACCACACAGTTTACAAGCAAAACTAACGTTTTTGTTAGCAGTACAATCAGTTTTTCAAATGGAAGAAGAAGTGCTTATTGAGTTTTTGACCTTTGTTATATATATTTTTTTTTTTTTTTTTTATTATCAAACACAAGCACTATAGGAAAAATCCCTTAGGGTACTCTGGGAGTGGTGCGTGTGCGCAAACAGCGATTCACGTTGGTTTTGAATCGTTGGAGGTTATATTCGTTGGGAAAAACGACCTCGGGAAGATCGTTCCACAATGATGGTCCTCCAGATGAAACAGTTCTTAAATAATGAAGTTCGAGGGGTACTAAGCTTAACCACATATGGATGGGCGGCAGTGGTTCGTCGTGTATTTCTGATATTTGCCGCTCTGGGCGGAATTAAGAGGGCAAGGTCAGCCGAGCACTTTCCATGAAAATATCTGTAAAAGAGAGTCAAATCACCAACTTGCCTTCGATGTTCTAGGCTGTCGAGGTTCTTCGTTTTCTAGGCTGTCGAGGTTCTTCGTTAGCTCGTGGTCTCCAATCAGACGAATGGCCCTCCTTTCGATGGAATCCAGTAGCCGAAGAGTATGTTTGGGTGCAGAGCTCCAGACATGAGAGCAGTACTCTAGTGATGGTCGAATCTGGGCTTTGTATAGTGTCAAAAGTTGTTGAGGTGTGTACAACTTTCTGGTTCGGAAGAGTACACCAAGCTTCTGAGAGGCTATCTTGGCGATTTCCACAACGTGGTTATGCCAAGACATATTTCCTCCCAGATTGACGCCCAGCAAACTAATAGATGAAGCCAGTGGGATTGCGTGTCCGTCCATGACTATATCCGGTTCTGTAATGTTAACCTTTTTAGAGAAAACTGCTGCCTGGGTTTTTTAGCGTTAAATTCGACTTGGTTACTGTCACCACAAGCCAAAATTTCTTCCAGGTCTTTGTTCATGCTGTCTGCGAAGATGTGCGTCGGCAGCCAATGTTTGTGCATTCAAAGAGAAAGATGATAAAAGTGTGCTATCATCAGCAAAACTAACTATCGGGTTTTTCGTTTTCACTAGAAGGTCGTTAATGTAGAGTAAGAAGAGAGTGGGAGACAATATGGACCCTTGAGGAACACCGGCATTAATGGTGAAGGTGTCTGAGAGAAATCCGTCAATCGCCACTTGCAGAGAGCGGTCCTTAAGAAAGCTAGACAACCATACACAGAATCGACTGGGCATACCATAGGATCGCAGTTTACTTAGAAGCCCCTCATGCCAATGTGACTTACAACCATTATTTTAATATGTAGAATCATCACGAGAAGTGTCTCGATCCATTAACCGATCACCTTGTATATTACTATCCGCTTATAGTAAATCACGTAGAGAATACATGCTTGGCAATATCATGCCTGATTTATTTAACATTTAATTTTCGTAAAAGTTTAACCCTATTAAAGCATACTAGTCATTTAATTACCGGAAGTACTCAATTAGTTTGATTAAACCAATCAATTTAGAATTATGTAAAATCGAAAAATCCTTAACTTCCATTTTTAACTTAATTATTTGGTAGCCTTTTCGTAACAAAATATGCACGGGCACGAATTATTTTTACGCCTTGTAATTTATTTCTGGTAAAAATTTAATGAAAAATTTAACGGAAATTAAATAGAGCTTTATGGTGTCAACAATATGTATTTGTATAATTGAGAAATTATTTAAAATCATTTTAAAAGATAGAAATTGAGCATATTTCTCTTTTTTTATGATCAAACACAAGCACTGGAGGTTATATTCTTTGGGGAAAACGACCTCGGGAAGGTCGTTCCATAAGGATGAAGTCCTCCAGATGAAAGAATTCTTAACTAATGAAGTTCGAGGACTACTAAGCTTAACCGCATATGATGGGCGGCAGTGGTTCGTAGTGTATTTTTGCTATTCGCCGCTCTGGGCAGAATTAAGAGGGCTAGGTCAGCCGAGCACTTTCCATGGAAATATCTATAGAAGAGAGTCAAATCCCCAAACTGTCTTCGATGTTCTAGGCTATCGAAGCTCTTCATCAGCTCGCGGTCCTACTTTCGATGGAATCCAGTAGCCGAAGAGTACGTTTGAGTGCAGAGCTCCAGACATGAGAGCAGTATTCTACTGATGGTGGTCGAATCTGGGCTATGTATAGTATCAAAAGTTGTTGAGGTGTGTACAATTTTTTGGTCCGGAAGAGTACACCAAGTTTCTGTGAAGATATCTTGGCGATTGCTACGACGTGGTTATGCCAAGACATATTTCCTCTCAGATTGAGGTCTAGCAAATTAATAGATTAATTGAACCTAAATATTAAGTAGCAGATTATGTTCCAACCTCCTTTTACTAAAAAAAGAAACACATAAAAATTTGCTTGGTAGAAATCTATTGCTTATCAGTTACTTCCGTAACACAACAAATCGTACATTCCTCTGTCATCAATATATATCTGGATTTATTTTGATATTTTCATTGGGAGTATAATGAAATATTCAAATTTCATTCCTGGAATCCCTATATCCTTTCTAGTAATTCATTATTCTCCAATCGACCTTTTTCAAATAAAAAATCGACAATGGCTGTCGCATGGCGACGTCCAACTCCGTTTCGAGTAAAAATTTCAGGTATTAGACTGACTTTTAAATCTCTCGGATATGGAAAATTTTGATTTATAGGAAACAAAGAATAAAAAAAAAATATAATTTTTATGATTTATTGATTAAATTCTATATAGCAAAGTAGTTTCGTTTAGAAACTTGAACATTTTATGAAACACAAAATATAAATGTCAATAATGTAGTTCGTTTCATCGGAAAAATGTTGTCTGTTTTATCCTATTTCATTAACTGATGAAAAGACATTAGAAATTACAAATCTTTGATATTGTGTAATGTTATGACGCACATTCATTATTTCTCCGGTCCAATTGTATAAAACCCATCAGACGCGTAAATTGTAGAAAAATTCCAATTTCTCCCCGTTTCTAACAAAAATATTTAAATATTTTCTTAAAAATCTAAAAGCCGCACAAAATGTTGGAGTAAAATTTTTATTGCAAGAAAATAATATGGTATTATAGGCTGTATATTCTCATATATTTACAATATCGTTTTAATTTTCTCGGTCCTTTTTTGCATCAAAAGAAATAATTTAAAACTCAAAAAATTTCCTTTAATTCAAGATGTCTATTTTTTATGTTGTAAAAGCTCCATCTGCAGCTTGTCTTCTTTCTCATCTTGTATACATTTTGTTTCTGCTACAATTTTTTGCATTTCAAACAGTTCGGCCTTCTCTTTCCACATTTTGGAGTCACTGTGAATATTATTTCTCCAAAAGGCAAATTCATACTCTGACGTTTGTTCGTTTTTGCTAGTTTTTAATTATTGATAAAAATTATGTTCAGAAACCAATGTATGGAAAAAATATTATTTGCCAGACCACCCGATGATACCTTATACAATAAGGGCGTATTTTTTATCTACACAGTAGCACTTTAAAATACTAATTCAGATTGAATGGTACTATCAAGAAAAGGAAGCCTTTTCCATTGATAGGATATCACCACCTGCAGACCGGTTTCGAACTCTTTTGTTCTCGTCAGTACAGTGTAGGTGTACCTATCATCAGAGAAGACTCTATACTTCACGCTTTATTATCAACGGTAGTCGAGAAAGCACAACGCGCATTGCCATCTCTTAGCAGTGAACAAAAGTTATTTGAATAAATCAAATACGACCTTATTGCATAAGGTATCATCGGGTGGTCTGGGAAATAATAATTTTTCCATACATTGGTATTTGATATTAATACCACCTGAAAAGTAAATAAATAGACTATTTGAAAAATTATGTTATTTCTATCATTTCAATATTTAGCCAATTATAATTCAACAAATGTGGCAACACTGACTACAGTATGGGTAACTATTTCACTAACCCTGGGCTAGGGAACACGAGGATTAAAAACACTTGGATAAATATTGGTAACACCAACTTTGACCTACAGGTAAATAATAGATCATGGCTAATTAACACTCAGAGATAACACTCCACTGATAAAACGGCCCTTAAACAACTAACACAGTTTACAAACTACAACTAAAATAATGTTTAAATTGAAAGCACCAAAATACCCTTTTCCAGCTTACAACGTCCAATAAATAAACCACAATGTTTTCTTAAATCTTTTATAGTGCGAATGCTATACTTCTAACTAAAAGTTTTTACAAAAAAGTCCCGTTGGAGTTTTACCATTACTAAAACAAAAAATTGCCAGAAAATAACGGCGTATTAATGAAATGGCAATTTTCAATCTACACAAAAATCTTTTACTCTTTGAGGGGCCTTTTAGATATTTTGATTCAAAATAGGACCTCTAGAAGCGAAGGCAAACAATCGAAAGTCAATAAAACCAAATTGTGTTGATTTTATTAGACCATGAAATAAACTGGTCTACGTAAATAACAGTAAATAAATAAGGAAGTAAAAATACATAGGTTCAAATATTGATAATGATGTGATAAAATCTCGTAGTTGTGTTTTTTGATATTTGCTATTTTTATAACACTCCCCACACTACGTTCTTAAATTAACTAATAAGTTGTTGGTAAAATTGCATTTTAAGAATTATTTTAAATATTTCACTGTATACAGGGGTTTTAGAAAAGTTTGCAACAAATGGAAATCTTTTATCGTGTTGATTCGTCATTAAAGAACCCCTGACTGAAATTATTGCTTCTTCTCAAAATTTCAAATATAATAGTGTGTTGGTGGTTTGATATTAATAAGTCGGGATATTGAAAAATATTAAAATTTATAGTAATATAGTATAAAAGCGCACCTTTATCACAAAAAATAAAAAAAAATTCAATAATGTTTTATGGGAGTGACGAATTTTTTAAAAATTTGCTGGGCGTCAATCTGGGAGGTAATATGTCTTGGCAGAACCACGTTGTGGCAATCGCCAAGATGGCCTCGCACAAATACCTTAACAACTTTTGATACTATACAAAGCCCAGATTCGACCATCACTAGAGTACTGCTCTCATGTCTGGAGCTCTGCACCTAAATATACTCTTCGTCTACTGAATTCTATCGAAAGGAGGGCGATTCGTCTGATCGGAGACCACGAGCTAACGAAGAGCCTCGACAGTTTAGAACATCGAAGAAAAGTGATGGTGATTTGACACTCTTTTACAAATATTTCCATGGAAAATGCTCGTCAAATAGTAGAAATATACGACGAACCACTGCCGCCCATCCATATGTTATTCAGCTTAGTACTCCCGAACTTCATTATTTATGAATTCTTTCATCTGGAAGACTTCATAATTATGGAACGACCTTCCCGAGGTCGTGTTCTCAACGAATATAACGTCCAATGATAGAAAACCAGCGTGAATCGCTTTATTCGCACACGCACCACTCCCAGAGTGCCTTAAAGGATTTTTCCTATCGTGCTTGTGTTAAAAAAAGTTACCGCGTTAAATGGGGTTTCGAACTAATTAAATAATTAGTTTATTACTTTATCTATTCGCGTGCGGTAAGTAGCACTTTACCGCACTAATGCCGTAAGTAATTACATACTATAAAAACAAGTTTTTATATTAGTAGATGCTGGCGGGGATATCATGAATTTAAAAAGACATGGTGGATGGAAATCTTCCAGTGTTGCGGAGGGCTATATTGAAAATTCTGTACAAAATAAAATAGGAATTGCAAAGCAAATAAATGGTGTAGAACAATATGCAGAGAAAACCTCCTGTTTTAGTAAATCTGCAACTTTAAATTCTTGTGTCTCATCGGATAGTAAAATACTTCCTTCGTCGATATCGTTTGGAAATGTTACAAATTCTACAATTAATATTAATATTTCTTAAATTAAAACAGTGCTCTTTTAGTTTTTAATATTGGTGCCCTAAAACACGCTTGTACATAAAATATCGTACAATACACTTACGGTAGGTGTCTTTACCGCATTTGCGTGATATACCAAACTCACCTTCGGCTCATTTTGTTAAACATCACGCACATGCGGCAAAGACGTACCAACCGTACTTCTATTGTAATATACTATTACAATGGAGTGCGGTTACATACGACAAAACATTGTAATGACGACTAAGTTCATTGTTTAAACGTAATTTTTATATTTCTATCTAAAACTCCTACCGCGATTTATCCACATTAGAGCAGGTAATTGTTTCTATCGAATTTGAGGTATCGATTTCACTGAAAATTTTATATATCACGCCGGTCTTTGACCGTATAAGGGCCATTGTTAGGTGAATAGACAGTTTTTGCAAGCAGGTTTATAGATTTTTTGATCGCGAGAAACTTCAAAACTACAAACGCAATTTTAATCAATTGGATATGGTATTCGGGGAATAAATACTCCGTTTTTAGCAAACCAGAATTCTTGATTGAGAGACTTACGGTTCCTTTGAAATCTGCGTTTAAAGAAGCGGCGAAAGTGTTTGCAAAAACTGTCCACTGTTGTCAACTTATTCGCCCAATGAAAGATAATGTGCACGTGCGAAGAGACAATTGTAAATACTTTTTGGGTGGTAGACGCATTATATTAAGTTTCTATGCTGTCGGTGTAGGGGAGAGTCAGGCAAAGAGGTCGTTTTTCTTCCAGTTTTGCTTTGTTGTTAATTTATTTGTTTATTTTTATTCTCTTCTTTGTTATTTCACGATAAATATTTTAATAATAATATTTACTTAACAAACACTGTATTTTCCGAATTTTGAAATATTCTGTATATCGGGGTCAATTAGTGAAATCCGTCATTCCCAGAAATGCCTAGTCATTTCACGAATTGCCGGCAAATAGTGTAACTCTGCGTTTGGTACACCGTTTGCCTAAGAGTATCAGGCATTCCCTGTAATGAAGGAATTCTTTCAGTCAAAACTTAACTAAATGATTTAAGTAACCCTGTTTGCCGGTTTTAGTCGAACGCTGTAATTGTTGTTAACATCTGTGTAGTGATTGTATTTTTAAAAATGAAATGTTGAAGCATTAAGAATTGTTTGATAAGAAGTTAGATGACTATTACTCCAATCAAAGCAAGAAAAAACCTTGGAATATTACGGAATTGACGGAGGTACGAAAATTCTTTTCAATTTTAAGGAAATTCCTGATAATAATCAGTTATTTACAAACCTTTTAATGTAAAATACCTTATTTTCATGCACTACTGGTAACAATGTCCTAATTACAATGATTGACTAAAACCGGCAAACGGGGTGACTTAAATCAGTTAGTTAAGTACAGCGTTTGACTGAAAGAATTCCGTCATTACAGGGAATGCCTGATACTCTTATGCAAACGGTGTACCAAACGTAGAGTTACACTATTTGCCGGCAATACATGAAATGACTAGGCATTTCTGGAAATAACAGATTTTACTAATTGACGCCGACATGTATATTATGCCCACCTTAATGGTGCACAGCAAGTATATCGCACTACATGCACGCAAATTTATGGTGTTTAGGTTATAATTTGTAAAAATATAGTGTTGACGCCTCATTTAGTAGTATGATTAGGGGTCCCTAGAAAGTCACTCCAGAAAAACACCCTTTCCAATTGCTTGCCAGGGGTAAAGTCACCACTTAAATATTAATTACATGAATAAGTAAATTCTTGGAACAGTATTTCTTGGAAACTACCGCTCAAAAAAAGTTATTGGAAAAAGATTTAAACGACCTTTCAGAGGATAAACCACTTAACCTCTTCCCGTTTAAGATGTTTAAGGGCAACTTCTGCGCGTCTTTAGGAGTTAAACCACGAATGATGCAAATATTCTATATAAGCGTCCCCCTTCAGAGTAAAATTGACGTGTCTTTCAAATTTTTAAAAGTATTTACTTAATTAGAAATATTAAGGATGAATTGACACTCTGTATAAAGAAAACTTTTATTCGGTGAATAATCAATTTTTTGAAATAATTAAACCCATAAATTCTTGAAAGTTTCTTTAGAATACAAACCTAAACAACCTAAATTTTCCATCCAGCAATATCGTAATGGTTGGGCACTCATTTAAATTAGCTTGAAAAACTTTATGTATAAATTACAGCAATCACAACGGGACTGTCGCAAATAGCAAGATGTAAAATATATAAATGAATATTTCAGAAGCAACGCGATATCTTTTCAAATTTTTAAAAAGGTTTGACGTGGAAAAGCCACGGGGTAATTGGTACGAGCGTTTTTGGCGTAAGTGCGTTAAGTTAAATAGGGATTTAAGTTCAAAGGTAAAGGGGAAGAGTTAGGCAGCATATATATGTATAATTGGATTTATATTCAATGGGAGGGTCTAATTATGCTCCTTATTATTGCAGATAATAAATACACTCCACGGACAATAAATTCCGGAGAAATATATTATTAGTCAGGTTTATAGTCCTGTAATTTTTTTAATTCGTTGGTGAAATTCTTAGCAAAGTGTACACTTGTGTCTTGGTCTGAATTTTAGTTTTCAAAAAATACTGATGTCTTTCTTGATCATTATACAGGGTCCGCAAACGAAGCGTGGACGGAAGATTAAATCGTCATCGAAGAACTTATCAACAATACTGAAACAGCTTGAGATATTGGATTAAAAGCGGCATGTTTTAAAAATATTTTACATTATACAGGGTGGCCCAAAAAAGTGTGACAGCATAAAGTTATATTTTTTTAAATGGGACACCCAGTATTTTATTGCATATTTAGGTTCGTATTACTATCGTTTATAAGTGCCTCAAATTTTATTTAATTTGGTTCTGTAGTTTCGGAGAAATAAATTAAAAACTAAAAAAAAAAGTTTTGCAGTCCTGAATAAAAAAATCAAAAAAAACAATCCAGAACTTTTTTTTTTAACCTGGCATTGAGTGAAATTTATGACAAGAGGTCTAGAGATACTATGAATGTAAATGCGTTTATTTATTTTATACAGGGTGTTCAGAATAAGCTTTCAAAAACCCCATATTTTAAAATAATATTTCTCAAGTTTTTCAAATGGAACACCCTGTATATTATTTGGCTATTTGACGTAGAATTCGTAGACAATTTTTTTTTGTAATACAAGCATATAAGTTATATCCAGCCGTTTTCGAAATAATTATAAATATCATAAATTATGTTGTTTAAATAGAGTTTTTATTGGGAAATTTTGTTATAGGCGACTAGACTAATAATTGTAAACTAAAGTAAATGTTCAAAATAGCATCCTTTTACTTAATTTAATGATTTTCCTCTACTGCCAACAGAATTCTTAATTCATTTTCTTCATTAATAACGGGTTTATTGATTATTATCCTTTTTGTGTACGCAGTGCTTCCTGTTGCTAATTTTTGCAACAACTTCTCGAAGGTTTTTGCTATCGGCTTTCTCTCAATATCTGGATATCTTTCAGCATACACTCGGCTCGCGAGAAGGCAATTTCTTGCACATTCATCCAGTATAAAAATCATATTTACCATTTCTAAAATTCGACATTTTGTGTAAGTTAGTACTTAATTTCGACGACTGAACAAATGTAAATAATTTTATTTGGCTGTCATAGTGACAATCTAAACAAAAAAAATCATGGCAACTCGATTAAGAATAAAAAATAAAATTAAATAAATAAAAGTAGCAAAAATGTAGGCTTTTAAAATTTATATCGAAATAACTAAAATACGGTAAACTCTAAGAGTAAAAGGAAGCTATTTTGAACTTTTACTTTAGTTTACAATTATTAGTCTAGTCGCCTATAACAAAATTTCCCAATAAAAACTCTATTTAAACAACATAATTTAGGATATTTATAATTATTTCGAAAACGGCGGGATATAACTTATATGCTTGTATTACAAAAAAAAATTGTCTATGAATTCTACGTCAAATAGCCAAATAATATACAGGGTGTTCCATTTGAAAAACTTGAGAAAAATTATTTTAAAATGTGGTGTTTTTGAAAGCTTATTATGAACACCCTGTATAAAATAAATAAACGCAATTACATTCATGTATCTCTAGACCTCTTGTCATAAATTTCACTCAATGCCGAGGTTAAAAAAATAGTTCTGGATTGTTTTTTTTGATTTTTTTATTCAGGACTGCAAAACTTTTTTTTTTAGTTTTTAATTTATTTCTCCGAAACTACAAAACCAAATTAAATAAAATTTGATGCACTTATAAACGATAGTAATACGAACCTAAATATGCAATAAAATACTGGGTGTCCCATTTAAAAAAATATAATTTTATGCTGTCACACATTTTTGGGCCACCCTGTATAATGTAAAATATTTTTAAAACATGCCGCTTTTAATCCAATATCTCAAGCTGTTTCAGTATTGTTGATAAGTTCTTCGATAACGATTTAATCTTCCTTCCACGCTTCGTTTGCGGACCCTGTATACAGGCGAAAAAGTAACGTTTTTAACCTTAATTTCTTAATGCCTTCGGGAAAAATCGAGCTGTTCAATTTAGCTTAATCATGTTTTGTTTTGAAGTCTGACTTCTTATCACAATGTCTTTTTGTTATTCACAAATACAAATTCACAAAGAAACTATTGCGTTTTTTCAATTTTATTCACAATTCAGAGCATTACATTAGGTTATTGAATCACATTCAACCCACAGCTGTCCACCCCTGGTTATAGGTCTCTCTCATCTGTTTCCATGTCTCCCTGTCTTGTGCTACATTTAGCCAATTTTTGCCTGCAAACTTCCTGATGTCGTCTACCCATCGTTTCTGCGGGCGTCCTATACTACGCTTAGTCTGTCTAGGCCTCCACACTGCCACTCTGTAGGTCCATCTGTCCCCATCCAGTCTGGCCATGTGACCGGTCCAATGGCATTTCATATTTGCCACCTCTTGTATCATATCGGTAGCTCTAGTTTGTGCTCTGATATTTTCATTTCTAATCCTGTAACGAAGTGATATGCCCAACATGCATCTTTCCATTGCGCTCGTTTGCAAATATTTTCCTCTTGTATCATATCGGTAGCTCTAGTTTGTGCTCTGATATTTTCATTTCTAATCCTGTAACGAAGTGATATGCCCAACATGCATCTTTCCATTGCGCTCGTTTGCAAATATTTTTCTAGGTTAATTGTTTCAAATCCATATGTTTGCACTGGCAGTATACATGTATTGTAGACTTTTCGTTTTAGATTTATAGGGATCTTTTTAATTAAATACGGGTTATTAATTTTTGGATATTTGTTTATGGTATTCGATAAAATAATGTAATGTTCTGAATGAAAGTGAAAAACTGCAATACTTTTAAATTTGAATCTTCTTTTGAAAAGCAGATAATGACGTGAACCAAAAACGTTGTGTTAAAAAATAGGCACACTTCAAAACAAAACATAATTAAGCTAAATTCTACCGCTCAATTTTTCCACAGAGCGGTAACAAATTAAGGGTAAGATAGTAACTTTGGTTTCTACCTGTATAATGATTAAGAGATTCCATTTTTTGAAAACTGAAATTCAGGCTAATGTTCCCGAGATATAAGTCTACCCGTTGCTAAATATTTCACCAAGATCGGAAAATAATGTAAAAAGTTATAGGACTACTAACATTAGCTTTGTCAGGAAGATATTGTCGTGTAGAGTAAAATAATCTACATAAACTAGATCTCTAAATTAACTTTAATGGTTAAAACCAATTTTTAGTGGTATGTTCATTGGTATCGCTATTACCCTTTAAAGGAGATTGCTACATTACCGGCAATGATTGCTGTATAGTACAATTAATTGCGTTAAAAACGAATTTATCAAATAATAATAGTTTGTGTTTCATTTTTTTATGTATTTTTTGGGGCTGGCGCAAACCTGTAAAGATATTGTAAAGTAGTAGTGACTATTCAGAGGAAGTAGGGGAAGTACCAGTTCATTGTCTTTGGCGTCAATTATATTAATGCGTAACAATAGTCAGTGTGTGATAGACGTGTTTTGGACTTCCATTGTCTTTATTTCGTTTAAATCGCTTAACACCACATCACAGTAAACCCCCACATCTATATGGCTTACCAAAAATACATAAACACAATATGCCTTTACGACCTATTACGAGCTCTCGAAATTCCCCAACACACGAACTGTCCAAATTTCTGCTCCCGATACTACAACCTCTACAAGGACATAGCTCATCTTACGTCAAAAATTCACAGCATTTCGTAGAGATAATAAGTGGAAATGAAATACAACCTGAAGATCGATTGGTTAGCTTCGATGTGGAGAGTCTCTACACCAACGTCCCAGTAAAGGAAACTCTTCAGATTATACGACAAAAACTTGAAGATGACCTGACACTCGAAGAACGAACTCCGCTACCAATCAAAGCCATAATGGACCTACTGGAATGCTGCCTGAATAATTCCTACTTTCAGGAAAAGGATAGATTCTACAGGCAAATGGACGGACTGCCAATGGGCTCATCCCTCTCCCCAGTAATAGCCAACATTTACATGGAATGGTTTGAAGACCAAGCCATTAAAAAAGCTATAATAAAACCTAAACTATGGCTCCGCTACGTAGACGACACCTTCATTATTTGGAACAGAAGCGATGACGAACTTCAAACTTTTTTACAACATATGAACAACCTGACCCCTACAATTAAATTTACTATGGAGAAAGAAAATAATGACAGACTACCTTTTCTAGACGTTGTAGTCCAGAGAAACAGGAATACCATCATCACATCGGTATACAGGAAACAAACTCACACAGGACAATACCTTAATTATGCCTCGAACCATTCGAATAATACCAAACATGGGATAGCTAAAACATTGGTTGACAGGGCATTCACGCTTTGCAACTCACAAGAGGCTATCACACAAGAACTCAACAACATCACCAAGGACCTAGGAATGAATGGTTATCCCCAACGACTGGTAGACCAAGCCATCAAAAAGCGTCAAAATCATAAACAAAGAACAAGAGATGACACCGAAGTTGGACCGACCATAAACATACCCTATGTCAAGGGGGTTTCTGAAAAGATTCGACGAATAGGACAACAATACAATATTCGAACAGTATTCAGCTCCAAAGACTCTTTAAGAAGCCACCTGACAAAGACAAAACCAAACAACCACAAAGACACAAAGAATTGTGTATATAGAATACCCTGCGAGTGCGGACAATCCTATGTTGGTGAAACCCTACGGCCATTGGAAACAAGGATCAAGGAACATCAGAGCCACACACGAAAGGGAGAAACAAACAGATCCGGAGCAGCAGATCACGCTTGGACCCACGGCCACCACTTACAATGGGGACAATCAAGTATCATACTCAAAGAAGAACATTGGCGAAAGAGGAAATTCAAAGAAGCAGCTGTCATCACTCAGAATCCTGGTTGTTTTAGCAAACCCTCTTTAGATATAAGGAACATTTGGAAACCCCTGTTAAGCAAATGTAATCTTAGTTGAGGTACGTCCTCTAGTATTGACGCATGACTGCACCCACCTCGGTCATACTTGATTAACTTTCTCATCCCCCTTATTAGTATAAATACTCTCGTAGTTTAGTAACTTGCTCAGTATTCACCTGAAGACGACTGGAGATACTTACCAGTTGAAACGTTGTGATTTAAACGAAATAAAGACAATGGAAGTCCAAAACACGTCTATCACTCATGATACAGCATTGTCTCTAACCTTCAAAGAAACAATAGTCAGTGTGTTTAAGAATATTTTTGATTCATAATGTGTTATTTAATTATTTAACTATTAGTACATGTTCTCAACAAAGCAACTGCAATGCGACCGCAACTGCAGTTGAGTTACTCATGCGTTCCCACTGGAATCAAAGCAACTGCAGCGGAACTGCAACGCGACCGCAACTTCAGTTGACTTGCTCTTGGGTCAACCCTTTTTTTATACCATAAATTTGAGACATAGTTCGTATATAGTGGCACAGGAATTAAATAATGATCCGGTTAAATTCCATGGGTTTTACCGAATGAGCCACAAAAGTTAAATATTTTGATGTCTCGTCCGCTATGACACAGCGACTGGAAGCAACTGACGACGGCAACTCATAAGCAACTAGTTGCGTTGCAGTTGAGTTGCCTTGAGTCAGTGGGAATACACGTATTTAAACATTAGTGCCGTGTGGCGTTGATGTTGCGTTGCGGTTGCCAGTTGCTTCATTGAGAACAGGCACTTATTGTTAACTTGTTGTCTCAATTCTTAATTTTATTTCATGGACTATTTTTGGATTGGAAATTTAGGTCAGGTTGGCCCTTCCTCTATATTTTTTCCCAGCCGCCCCGCCCCGCTCTAAAGCCGCAATTAACTCACAATAGAAGGACGATTTTGTGTTGTTTTTATTTCCACCAATTAATTAACTTTACCCAATCAATCAGTATATAGTTGTATTTTATAATTGCCTAGAACTATTAATCCATCATATAGTTTTGAGGCTCAAGCTGAAGTTTTGTGTAGAAAATACTTTTCTCAACACAATTATATTACCTTGAAAACCGTAGCAAACTTCTCAAAGAATAAGACTATATAAAGTTTTCAGACTGGAAACAAATATATAAATAAAGTTTTCGAATCTTAAAAAGAATATGCTAATAATAAACGAATTCCATGGTAATACATGAAATAACATGAGAATTGTTGCAGCATTCTTTAAGCTAACATAATATACATTCCTTTCCTTCAAATTTTCACGTTTGTAATTCCAAATTGGAAACTAATTTTTTTTAATAATTAAGGATTCAGTTATTCAAGGAACTTTAATCTATTAGAGATAATAAACAATAAAATGTATCACACATATACTTAAGGCTTCTTGTTACTTTTTATTTCAAACGTACAAAATATTTACAATATAAATTCCATGAATATAAAGGGATCTTTGTAAATCAACATACGTCACATATGTTTGTTTCTTTCCAGATCAAAAATGACTTTACCAACAACGCTAGAAGTTTATCGTGAACTAGCGGCCAGACTCGAACAAGACGATATAGTGTCAAATATGACGTCAAGGACAGCTTCGCCAACTAGAAAGAGTTATATGTTGTGTGTTAGAGCGGATAGATCTCGATCAGAGCAAGGTACTGTAACTTTCTCTAGTAGGTTAGGTGGATGTCTTTTCATTGTAATAAATACCAAATTTGCTAAAATCGTGACAATTCCTATATACGTTATCAAATAAAATGACATTTATATTCTAAACGAAGCTGACTGCAGTTATTAATTTAGAAATATTTTTTAGTCATTTAAATTTCTAACAAATTGTGTCTGATCCCACGCACGCCCCTGGTAAAACTGTTCACACATTTTTATTGCTAAAATATGTGTTATTTTAGGAACTATCATAACCCAAATTTCACAAAAATTGCTAAGCCGTTTCGGAAATAATATCTTGAAAACACCGAAACAATTTAAAAATGCTAACACTTTTTGACACACCCTTTAAATCTTTACAATACTTCATCAAACTTATGAAATACTATTTTTAATTAGACTTTTTTTGGCGGAATTTACCATAGCCCTAAGAATAAAAATTTGAATATAGAAATCATTTTATTACTAATAATAATATTTGCTTCTACATTTCAGGTCCTCATCCAATAGCTGTTACCCAACACGTCTGGGGTGGGGCGAAAAAAACAAAAAAACGGACTTCGGCCCCCCAGATGGGGAGTAGCAACGCAGGGGGATTGAGGACTGCTCTGATTTTGAGATCAAGAAGATCCTGGCCGGTGGCACCTGTTACACAATATAGGTAAGTCTTTAAATTAAGTCATATTATGATTGATAACATTATTACTATATTAGAGGAAATGTTTATAATATAGAAAATAGTGCGTTTAAATTGACGATTGGACAAGGCCTCAACGAAATGTTAATTGCGGTGTTCCTCGAGGATCAATCTTTGGACCTACTTTATTTATATATGCATTCGATTTATACGTGAAAACTCCAATTGCACATTTTGGCGAGTCTTTTTCAAATAGATGTTCAAACTAATATTACTTTGGCTTCAAAATTATATTTCACATTAATTTCTAAATATGCAGTTGGAAACAATATTTCAATAAATAATTTTTAACCGAAATAAAATTCACCGGGAAAGTTTTTAGGCTTATGAATAGACGAAAATTCAAATTGGGGAAAACATATCGAAATCGCTCGAAAAAGCGGATCGCTCATTGGAATTTTAGTCAACATTATATGGATTTAATATATTATAAAAAACACATTTATTATTTATTAGTTTACTTAAAATTTCAATATTTAATGTTAGTTTGATCTGCATGTGCCAAAGAATATAATACAAAATTATTAAATTACATTTTTTGGAAACAACTATAAATTTATACAGGGTGTCCGCTAAGTAATGGGACATGAAAAAAACACAGATTCCTTACGTAAAAATATTAGGATTTAATTATACTTACCTATATCCGAAAGTTCATATTAACTGAGATACAAGGTATTAATGATTAAACTTCATTTTTGTTTTTCTCTAATAACTTTTTTTTACAAAATTTGGCAATTATGGTTTTTTTAGGATGGGGAACTGATTTTTACTGAAATTTTAATGTACAATGTAGGGGGCGCTGCCTGCCGCATTTTTTGCACATTTATTAGGTCATAACTTTTTTGTGCCTTCGTGTATTTAAGTTTTTTAATGAAAATAATACTTTTCTCATATTCGTCGCCCAGAGTTACCGTTTCGGAGGTATATGCATTTATATTGTTTAGTGCCTATTTTATTAATTTGCAAACAATTTTTTTTTTAAAGTAACCTATGAGAAAACAAATTAAATTTAGAGATGTAGTTGCTATGAAACCTCTATGTTTTTATCTGCTTGTTGATTATTGTAAAATAGCTGTGTAAAAATGTTTCATTTTTGAGTTTATCTTAAGTTAAGTAACAATCAATGCCGAAACACAATAATCAACAAACAAATAACAACACGGAGGTTTCATAGCAACTGTATCTCTAAATTTTCATTTGTTTGCTCATAGGTTACTTTAAAAAAAAATTTGTTTGCAAATTAATAATAGGTACTAAACAATTTGAATGCATATATCTCCGAAACGGTAACTCTGGGCGATCTGAAATGTGTACCTTTTTTACGTAATAAATATGAGAAAAATATTATTTCCATTAAAAACTTAAATACACGGAGGCACAAAAAAGTTAAAACCTAATAAATATGCAATTTCACCAAAAAATCAGTTCCTTATCCTAAAAAAAACCATAATAGCCAAATTTTGTAAAAAACCGTTGGATTCTGTCAAAGTTATTAGAGAAAAACAAAAATGGAGTTTTAACTTTAACTCAGTTAATATCAACTTTCGGATATAGGTAAGTATAATTAAATCCTAATATTTTTACGTAAGGAGTCTGTGGTTTATCCATGTCCCATTACTTAGCGGACACCCTGTATATATATAAAAGTATATCTAGACCTAGTTAATTTATCTAAATTAAAATTTAGCTACTTATTTACGCAAATATTAATAAATATTAAAAATCGTGTATAAAATTTATAAAATACACATAATACCAGAAACATTGACAAGTACCTACTCTTAAATATAAAATTAGTTTAAAAAATCATACTTCATTTTCTGGACAATATAGAAATATAATTAAAAATTAATTAAACCACCATTTTAATACTTTTTTTACAGTATTCATTCGTATGATACATTCAAGACATCAGATAATTATTGTTAAAATATAATTCCTTATATTTTGATACGCATTTTTTCTTACGATTTTCACAAAACTGCTTAAATTATGACATACCTTTCTTTAATTGACATAATTTATTGTAACATGACAATCACATCATATTCAAATTTCATAAAATTTAATAAAAAATTTCGGAGCATAAAATTGATCAAATTATTTAATAATGATTTTCAAAATAATGAATTCTATTGATAAAGATTTAATATCGAAAATGACTCAATTTGTCCGGAGCACGATATTAAATCTATAGTTTTTGTGCGATATAACAATTCAATCATAAAGAAGAAGTCCATAAAACCCCTCAAAAACCACATTTAATAAATGATAACAAAGGGCATCAAATTTTGCCGACTTTCATAAGCTGCGGAGATTTACGACGTGATTTTTTTCCGCTTTATGTCAAAATCTGATGAACTTTGCCGATGTTATACGACAAAATCTCAAAACGACGAGATAGGCATTACAAAAGGGCTAAAATGTTTTCATTTATTGGTTTTTAATTCATTTATTTAACATAGCAGAGTTCTATGTTTTACTATTAAATGTGGATTAATGCCAAATTACATGAGGATTTTGGTGCGTTTTCTTAACGTAAACAAGTTAGTAAGTTTAAGTCTTAGTGACTATGTAAAGGAAACGATCGTTCGTTTATAAATGTATGTAGATTTGAATAAATGTGTTGCAATTTCAAATGGAAATTGATAAAATTATACCTGTCTCTCTGGCGAAGAACCGACAGAATGAGTATTATTATAGATTTGTATACTTGAGAGAATTTCTAATTTTAAATAAATATAAATATAAATATTATTTCCTACGTGGAAAATAGAATATTCATGTTTCAAGAACATACAATTTTTTGCGAATACTTATGTAGTCTGATGCCGTACCGTAGTTCGTTTACATAAATGCATCGATACAATTTAATGTAATAAATTTGAAAAAACTGTACTGGCATGTTTTGTGCTGATTATGTCATACAAATAAAATGTCTAGCTTGTATACTATTGATGACTTGATAGCAGAATTAAGGAACACATTAATAATAGATTCAATGATCACAGTTTCTCACCAACATCTCACAGCAAAATTTTACACCATTTTGACCATAGTAACTTCAGACAATTATACTATCTTGAAGACCTCGAAATACCCTGACTCGTGTCTTAATCTAAGATTGATTGATTAACAATAGAAATCCCATTTTTAAACTTTTTCAACATTAATACCTTTCCCTGTTTTCAAATTTAAAATTATCCTATCTACGCTCATGGGTTTTGGTTACCTCCCATTTTAGTTCTTATAATAAGGTTTTCGGGATGCAAATACTGTATCTTTAAATTGACATTTAAAAAAAAAATTAAAATTTTCTTCTTTTCTTTTTAAAATTGAGGAGTCGTAGACCATTAAATTACTTTCTTTGATAGAACCTTTGTAGTTTTTTACAAATTTTAATATGTTTTAACTCTTTGTGTACTTTGTTTGACCTGAGATACCTGTTGTCGATACTACGTCAGGTACCAAATGTCATTATATTGTTTATTTATATTTAAGAAACCACCATACAGTTAAATTGAAGGCTGTTTAATATCTTTTATGGTATGTTTCTTGTGTGCCTGGGGTGATATTGACGAGTGAGTATACTCAATTAATCTTGAATTGTTTAAGTTGTTTTTAAGACAATTTTTTAAAATTTGAATTCCTTATGTTTAAGTTTTCGTTTTTTATTTTGTTATTTTTATTTCTTGTACAGCCTTAGCCCTGATGATGGCCTTTTAGAGCCCGAGAGCGCTAAGCGTTGGTAGAATTAAAAATTACGCTGAATACAAGCTAGACGTTCTGTTTTATTTATATGACAAATTATTAAAATATTTTCTAATGGTGCAAATATATTTTTCAATTTTTAATATAATTAAGTATTTCTATTTTTAATTGAAGCTTAGAATTATCCTTCAAACAAGGAATCTTAAATATTTTGTATTAAGCCAGAAGGTATTTATTTTAATAATATTAGGTACTTAAAACAAATAATTCCTAACTAATTATGCTAAATACTTGTTATGAACGGAAAGATTTTATAATAAGTTCTTCTTGCTTAGTGTAAAATGCAAATATTAAAAAAAAAAAGGCAGATTTAGTTCTTGTTTTGATATGGCTCGTTCTTTTTTGTAGCCAGTTGGTACTCCGAACAAATTAGTCCTAAGTTCTAATTATATTGGAACGTTATTTCTTGGAAGCTACTACTCGAAATAATAATAAATTGTGGTATTATTGGGAACGATTTAAACAACCTTCAAAATGATGTGCTCCCACGGGGCTAATTGGGCAAAAAATTTACTCAATAATTATAGTTAGAGAACAATACACATGTAGAATTGAGCAGGCTAATTAAATTATCCACATGGAAAAATCTCAGTAGCGTAACAGTTTCTTTGTTAAAAATATCAGACATGTTTGCAGGAACGCCTCTGGTGGATCTGTAGAATAACTTTTCTAATTAAAATAAGTAGCTTTTACATACCGCGTGGTGCATCGTGGTTGGAAACATAGGAAATCCCATGCAAGTTTTAGACTGTCCAAATATTTGCTCCCCTGTTGACTTTAGAGCGGGGGTGTAAGGAGAATTTTTTAGGGTCTCTGTGTGGTGAGTGCACATGCGAAGTTTGAACAATTTTGGACAAGCCGATCTTAACTTATTTGAATAGTGTTGCGGCTGGGTTTTCATTGAAATTCAACAGGTAATTCTGCGACATCAGCATTGATCGTACTTGTCAACCTGTGATTTGTCATTGTCAAACGTAATTTGCAAACGGTAGGCTCTTTAAAAATCTTTGACAGATTCATTTTACACTGGAACTAACATTTTCGAATAAAACGAACATTATTTTCTAAACGGATCTTTTAATAGAAAACGAATTATTTTACTTACAATAGAACATATTAAATAGTATTAAAATCATCAAGAATTGCTAAAAGGGGAAGGAAATAAGAGGACGTTTAAAAATAAACAAATCGTTTGGAATATTGTTAATGCTTAATTAAATGTTCAAATAAACCGCCATTTGCTGCTAAACAATATCCTAAACGATCGTAAAATTCTCTCCGAACATTAGCGAGTTGGTACTGGGTAATTCTTTCAGATTGCATTAAAATTGAATTTTTTAACTGTTCTAAATTTTCAAACCTAACACTTTGATAAAGAAAATTTTTTAAATGCCCCCAGAGGAAGAAGTCGTTTGGTGAGAGGTCAGGAGACCTAGCTGGCCAATTAATTGTTGAATTTGGACCGACAACATGCCCATTAAAGGCATTATTTAGATATTCGCGTACCATAAGCGAATTGTGGGCCGGGCAACCATCCATTTGGAACCAAATCTCCTGATTTTCATCAGCGACTTCCTCCAATGCGGGTCCAATTTGATTTTGAAGAAGATCTAAATATGTTTGACCCGTCAGATTTCCATCAATAAAAAATGGTCCAATGATGCGATGTCCAAAAATTCCTGCCCAAACATTAACTTTCTGAGGGTATTGGGTTCGAGTGCATGCAAGACGATGTTCATTTTGTAGGCTCCAGTACCGATAATTTTGTATATTCGGCTCATTATTTAATGTAAATGTGCATTCGTCTGAGAAGCAAATATTTTGTAAAAAATATCTGTTGTTGTTAGCTCGCTCCATCATTTCAAAACAAAAAAGTGATCTTCGCTCTTCATCCCCTTCTAGCATTTCTTGATGATTTTGATACTTATATGAATGATATTTATGCTTTGTCAAAGTTCGCAGTACTGTGGTGTGATGTTTTTCTACCACTTGCCCGAGAGTTCTAGTGCTGATATTTTTATTTTCTTCGACGTGAAGTAAAATATTAAGTTCTCTATTATCGTTTTCTTCAGCTCTTTCATGATTCTGTGCTGTGCATTTGCAGTTGTTTATTACAGTGCCTCTCGCCTCAAACTTAGTAATAACTTTTTGTATTGTCGACTTGGTAGGAATGGGCCTATCAGGGAAATAAACGGAAAACATATCAGATACAATACTTAAGCTATTCCCCGCATAGTACCATTTTATCATAGTGACTTTTTCTTCTACTGTGTAACTCATAATAATTACCTAATAAAATTATTACTAGTAAAAAATATAAACTTTCAAATTACGTTTGACAATGACAAATCACAGGTTGACAAGTCACAATGCTGGTGTCGCAGAATTACCTGTTGAATAATTTCAATGAAAACCCAGCCGCAACACTATTCAAATAAGTTAAGATCGGCTTGTCCAAAATTGTTCAAACTTCGCATGTGCACTCACCACACAGAGACCCTAAAAAATTCTCCTTACAACCCCGCTCTAAAGTCAACAGGGGAGCAAATATTTGGACAGTCTAAAACTTGCATGGGATTTCCTATGTTTCCAACCACGATGCACCACGCGGTATACCTGAACTGAAAATGATATTTAAAGTACTCTCGGAGATATTCAAAAATTACGATTTAAGAAAAATAATTTCAACACTTATTATTAATATTAGCACATGATTACAACACAGCCTAAATATGATACCAATTTACCTTATTCAATTTTGATACGCAAGCGAAATATTAATGTTAAATTTGTTTTGGTGTTGACGAGCCCTTTGAAATATCTTCGCTGTCTATACAAAATTTAGCTTAGAGACGCGACAAACACGCAAAAAATCATTTAGTATAATTATGTAATTTGTATAGGCTTATTACTGAGGTTAAGCTTAGTTACCTATAAGCATACCAATTATTTAGCGATGATACTAACTCAAACTAGAGCCCCTGACTTTCAGTTATTTTTAAGGCAAATTACAAAAGTTTTAATTTAAACTAATTACTATTTAAAAACGATAAATTCTGTTTCATAAAAATTGTGGGAATAGTCACTATGAATGGTAATAATAATGAGTTTCAATTTGAATTTTTTAAAACACCCTGTATTGTATCAGCGTTAAGGATTGTCACGCAATGGCTTTGACTGAACTGCCCGTCCATTGACATGAAGGTCTATAGTCTGGTATAGTCTATTCCTATTTTATTAAGAGAAGTAATTAAATGGGTTGCCGTTATTAACAGTCGAGCTGCGAAATGATTACTTGGTCAGCAAGAGTTCACAATTGGTCAATAGAAACAAACATGGCTAGAAGCAGTTTACTTCAGAGGTCCCATGGCACTGTCAATTTATCTAACTTTCTTGTATTTTCTTTTGCCGAATACAGAAGGAAATCGGCTACAAAAGGTGTAGCGGGGGGCGGGTTTTCACTTGCTTTCCCAGGGCACTGTCACGATTCAGAAATGTTTGCTGTCCATAAGTTGCTCACCAACTAGCCATTTTGGCCGACCGATTACATTTTTCTGTTCGCAAAAATAAGAATATTTTGCTAACCAGTTAAATGATACCCTTTTATTAAATAGTAAACAAATATCGCTGTAAGTTCGGCTTTTGTACAGGGTATTTAAAAAAACATGTGCCATCGCTCGTATGGTGATTCCTTATTCAAAAATAAGACAAGTAAGTTCCTATCACTATGAATCCACAGATGCTTCGTCTGAAAGATACAGGGAATTCTCAAGATATTTTCGAAACGGCTTTAGTAATTTTGATGAATAAGAACAACACTCTGTATCTTTCAAAACAAACCATCTACGAATCTATGTTGAAAGGAACTGCCTTATTTTTGGATAATAAATCATGACACGAGCGATGGCCCCTCAGCACAGAGAGATGAACAATGTAAAGAAAATAAAGTTTGATGAATTTCACAACTAAAATAAAAGTAAGGAAAATTTTGTTTCGTAGCGTTATACAGTGTATCAATTTGAAATTTTCCTACCCTTGATATTTTACTTCCAGTAAATAATATCAGAAATGGGGGATGCTTTTAAAGAATATTTACACCTCTCTGGTGTGACCCCCTGGTAGGGGTTGCATTTAAAATATTAAATTACCACCTTAGTTTAAAAAAGGTTAATTATTGAATTGGTGCTTCGTACCGCGAGATAACAAAAGACGAGAAAATTATAATCCATCTCAATTTAAAAAAGTTCGCCATTTCTCAAGCAAACATACAGCTGGGAACAACCAATGCTAAATTACTTTATTTTAATTTTATACGCGGGATGATTGCTAATGCTTGGTTTATTCTGTTTACTGACCTGCGCTTGAAAATCTTTAATTATTTTCGTAATTACCTTATGGTATGCTACAGACATAAATTAAAATGTTAGTTTTAATTTTTTTACAGCAATAACCCTACTTCTAATATAATGCTAATCTGAGAGCTGCTCGTGAGTTTATATTTAGTATTTTTCCAATGACATAATGTCTTAGGACATTTTACCGTTTTTAAAGAACAAAGAGAGCTTATTGAGGTCGTATTAAATACTTTAACTTTTAGAAATGTTTTATATAATCATTTTTGACTCAGAAAGGAAGGAATTTATGAAGTTTGTAATAATAAACTTTATTAAACGATTGCGACTTGGAAATGAATGATGCTAATGCTACTTTAATTTAATTCGTGAGAAGAAATTTCTCGTTACGTTTCTTTTGTAGGACTTCTTGATAATAAATATTATTTGTTATCATCAGGAAAACAAAAAAATAACATCATAAAATTTGTTACTACAGGGTTAATCTTTAATATCTTCTAGACTCAGTGGTTCTCAACCGGTGGTCAGCGGACTACAGGTGCTCCGTGACTCACTTCGAGGTGGTCCGCAAGAAGACACTTGGTTCATCCCGACCGACTGGGTATATCTGCAAATCCCAAATCTGCTGTTATACGGAGAGTTATTTGAAATTAATTCAACGTGAAAGTTGAGTAGTGGACCTACCTGATGATATATATCAAGAGATCACCGACTTGCAGTATGATGGCACATGCACACTCTTAGTTCATATATAAGCCTCGAGGAGTTTTGTTGCAAGAAAGCACTTTCTTATCGGAAGTTGCGTGAAATTGGTATCGAATATCTGGCGATCCCTTTTCCAACTTATGATTTGTGAACAAGGATTCTGAGCGCTACTTCAAATAAAAAGTGAGAACAGTAACCAGTTGGATGCAGGCTCTTTAAGGTAGGAACATCAACCCCATAATTTATCTGGTAATGCAGCAGATGCAAGCTCATTAGAAAACTATTTTAGAACAAACGTTTTGCTTATGTTTTTAGGTCGTTTGGTTCCTTAACAAAAGTCAGTCATCAAAATTAGATTTTAATTTTTTTTTTTTTTTTTTTTTTTTTTTATGATCAAACCAAACACAAGCACAATAAGAAAAATCGTTTAGCGCACTCCGGGAGCGGTACGTGTGCGCAAAAGCGATTCACGTTGGTTTGGAATCGTTGGGAAAAACGACCTCGGGAAGGATGAAGTCCTCCAGATGAAAGAATTCTTAAATAATCAAGTTCGCGGATTACTAATCTTAACCACATATGGATGGGCGGCAGTGGTTCGTCGGGTATTTCTGATATTCGCCGCTCTGGGCGGAATTAAGAGGGCAAGGTCAGCCGAGCACTTTCCATGAAAATATCTGTAAAAGAGTGTCAAATCCCCAACCTGTCTTCGATGTTCTAGGCTGTTGAGGTTCTTCGTCAGCTCGATACTTTTTGTATTGTGTATAACAGTATATGAGTGTATCGCGATTAGAGCTTCGCAGCTCCAATCAGACGAATGGCCGTCCTTTCGATGGAGTCCAGTAGCCGAAGAGTATGTTTGGGTGCAGAGCTCCACACATGAGAGCAGTACTCTAGTGATGGTCGAATCTGGACTTTGAATAGTATCAAAAGTTGTTGAGGTTTGTACAATTTTTTGATCCGAAAGAGTACACCAAGTCTCTGAGAAGCTAAATTGGCGATTGCCACAACGTGGTTATGCCAAGACATATTTCCTCCCAGATTGACGCCGAGCAAATTAATAGATGAAACCAGTGGGATTGCGTGTCCTTCCATGACTATATCTGGTTCTGTAATGTTAACCTTTTTAGAGAAAACTGCTGCCTGGGTTTTTAGCGCTAAATTCGACTTAGTTACTATCACCCCAAGCCAAAATTTCTTCCAGGTCTTTGTTGAGGCGTGATACTTCATGCTGTCTGCGAAGATGTGCGTCGGCAGCCGATGTTTGTGCATTCAAAGAGAAAGATGAGATAAGTGTGCTATCATCAGCATAATAATAATAATATTATTACGTGATTCTTAACGCAATGCTTTTCTAGTATTTACTATAAATTATTGAACGAATTTAGCAACATTTGGGCGTAGTTCCAGCTGAATTCGAATTAAAATTCTTTTTATGCCTATTGAATGAGAAAATGGAAATTTGCAACAATTATTTATTTTTATATAAAATTTAAAACAGGCTATATTACAAAATTTTGTAAATTATTTCTACAAATCTACTGCAAACTTGTCGGACTATTTTCTTTGCCATTAATCCTCATATAATAATTTATATAATAATGCTACCTACTCAATATAACTTTAGGGTATCATAATACAAAAGGGAAGCTAAAATACAGATCATTTCCAGAGATTCTGTCAGCATTGTTAATTATAAATTTTTGCTAAGAAACTAAAGGCCTTTGTGTTAATTAACTCATGAGCGCAGACTAGGGTTTATTTTGTCGAAATCGGAAGGGTTTACTTTAGATACTTGAAGTGTGCTATCATCAGCAAAACTAAATATCGGGTTTTTCGTTTTCACTAGAAGGTCGTTAATGTAGAGTAAGAAGAGAGTGGGAGACAATATGGATCCTTTAGGAACACCGGCATTGATGGTAAAGGTGTCTGAGAGGAATCCGTCAATTGCTACTTGCAGAGATCGGTCCTTAAGAAAGCTAGGCAACCATGCACAGAATCGACTGGGCATACCATAGGATCGCAGTTTACTTAGAAGTCCCTCATGCCAAACACGATCAAAGGCTTTAGAAATATCCAGTGCAATAGCCCGAGACTCCCCATGATGTCCGATTGCGTTGTTCCAAAAATGGGTGACTTAGGCTAGAAGGTCTCCCGTTGATCTGGACTTCCGAAAACCATATTGATGATCGCTGATAATTAATAACTTATGTCACTTCTGTTTTGTAAAAATGGTGGTAATATATTTTTTGTGCTCCACATAACAAGCAATGTTATGCAAAAAAAGATTTTTATTAAATTTTAATACGAAGGAAAAACATTAAATCCTAATGTAACTAAGTATACAGAATAGGAAAAATATTAATCTTTGTAATAGTAAACTTTGCCATAATCTGAACCATTTTCACCTTCTACACCTCCCATAAGATTAGGTAGACATCTACATACTTAATAGATCTAGAATACATTGATCAATTCTGCATTCACTTCCTGAGAATATCAAAGAGATCTATGTAACAGTTCGACAAATGGAATCTGCCAAATAGTTTTAAATTAATAAAGAGCAGAAGGAGTATTGAGACAGTTGCACTATAAAAATCAATCCCGGCACTTGGATCACTTTTTCACATGATAAATATCATAATTAAAATTACAGAAATGATGGTAACTCGATTTTGAAGACAAGGTTAGTTGGATCACTTCTGCTCCAGACTAGTCATTTTTAGACATCTTCACTTTTGTCTAGCTTGATTTGATAACACTATGCCTTACATTATATTAAAATTTATTATATTACTGGCAAGTTTAGTTGTTCTAATTAGAAAAGTACATGATTCTATTAACGAACAACCAACGGCAGCATAGTCTAATTGTTTGCTCGCTTTCAGCCGTTAGTAGTTTTCGCAATACTTTTCAAATATCTCAAAAGCGACCTTTTAAAACAAGTACTCCATAATCATGTAAAAAAATGGAGTCGTGTTTTCTAGCTAAAATCCTAACCCCGTCGAACGAGGCCGATCAAATCCAATTTAAAAACACCACCTGCCCTGACAAAGTCGAGAACTCCCGTTATTTCCTTAGGAGTGACAGAAACACCCTCGTTACAACAGTTGGCAAGGACGGGGTAGAGTTGGGTAAGACAATTTGGTTGCTATAGCAAAAATCAGTTTCATGACACCTTATAGTATTTTATTTACAACCATGCATGTGATAATGACGTTTCATCTATGTTTGAAAGGTGGAAAGTTGACATTTTTTTACTTTTACTTTCCACCCTGGTGGACAGTAAATTATTTTTTTGTAATTTTTAAAAAAATCGATATCTCAAAATAATATACGAACACACCAACATACAACTCATTACACAAATTTAACGACCTTTTGAACAAGAAATTCCATAGATAGTGTGTTCGAGTTTTTCGTCTTGTATCCTTTGTTTTGCTTTTTTAAGAATGCTAATAGCTTTGCGTGTTTAGATATGTCTACTTGTTCCCTAATTGATACAGTGGTCCTCAGCATTGAATATTGTGAGCAAATCGTTTATATCTTCTTTGTCTTGGCACCAACATACAACTCATTACACAAATTTAACGACCTTTTGAACAAGAAATTCCATAGATAGTGTGTTCGAGTTTTTCGTCTTGTATCCTTTGTTTTGCTTTTTTAAGAATGCTAATAGCTTTGCGTGTTTAGATATGTCTACTTGTTCCCTAATTGATACAGTGGTCCTCAGCATTGAATATTGTGAGCAAATCGTTTATATCTTCTTTGTCTTTGCACCAACATACAACTCATTACACAAATTTAACGACCTTTTGAACAAGAAATTCCATAGATAGTGTGTTCGAGTTTTTCGTCTTGTATCCTTTGTTTTGCTTTTTTAAGAATGCTAATAGCTTTGCGTGTTTAGATATGTCTACTTGTTCCCTAATTGATACAGTGGTCCTCAGCATTGAATATTGTGAGCAAATCGTTTATATCTTCTTTGTCTTTGCACCAACATACAACTCATTACACAAATTTAACGACCTTTTGAACAAGAAATTCCATAGATAGTGTGTTCGAGTTTTTCGTCTTGTATCCTTTGTTTTGCTTTTTTAAGAATGCTAATAGCTTTGCGTGTTTAGATATGTCTACTTGTTCCCTAATTGATACAGTGGTCCTCAGCATTGAATATTGTGAGCAAATCGTTTATATCTTCTTTGTCTTTGCACCAACATACAACTCATTACACAAATTTAACGACCTTTTGAACAAGAAATTCCATAGATAGTGTGTTCGAGTTTTTCGTCTTGTATCCTTTGTTTTGCTTTTTTAAGAATGCTAATAGCTTTGCGTGTTTAGATATGTCTACTTGTTCCCTAATTGATACAGTGGTCCTCAGCATTGAATATTGTGAGCAAATCGTTTATATCTTCTTTGTCTTTTCACCAACATACAACTCATTACACAAATTTAACGACCTTTTGAACAAGAAATTCCATAGATAGTGTGTTCGAGTTTTTCGTCTTGTATCCTTTGTTTTGCTTTTTTAAGAATGCTAATAGCTTTGCGTGTTTAGATATGTCTACTTGTTCCCTAATTGATACAGTGGTCCTCAGCATTGAATATTGTGAGCAAATCGTTTATATCTTCTTTGTCTTGGCATTTTCACGAAATACGCTAGTAGCGCCGACTGATAACCAGGATTTTGAACTTTGTTTCCCTTACACCACTCTTGAAACAGTTATATGCCTTGTCATATCTCGGGCGGCTTTTAGTTTAGAAGATTTAGAAGATCTTCTTCTACTATTTTTGCTGCTTCTCGAATTTCTGCTAGAGTAGCAGCAAAATCAAATTCATCATCTGATTTGAGCATTTGCTGTTGTTAAAATAATATATTGTTTAGTGACATGGCAACCATATTCAAAAAATTCTATTTGCCATCTTGATAATATGTATTATAGTCTACGTTATTTTACCACCTGCGATTATTTGAAATTTCTGTCTAATTTTTCAATGGAAAAGTCAAAGTGATATAGATCTTTTATTAATAATTTTAATTCAAAATAATAAGAAGTAGATGTTAGATGTGGTTGTAAATAAAATAGTATACAAACCTCGGTGAAAAGTTTCATTACTGTCTCGAGATTTAGTTACTACCGACTCTCTCGACAGGAATGAAACACTTTCCACCTCGGTACGTAATATACTATTACCTATATTACTAAAGCAATGCGTTTATAATCACTATCACTAGACTAATTCAGACGGTTTTACTCTTTTAAGTCTTCATTATAATATCGTGTCTAGGAGCTGGATTGCTGTGACATTCAGACAGATTCTCGGTAATCTTCTTAATTATTTTGGCTACGGTATCCACTCCCAGGTTCGAATGGAAGGTCACTATTTGTGACATACCAGGGAGCACTCGCGACGTTTCTTAGTACTTTGTTCTGCAATCTTCAGATTATGTTCTGTTTGATACAGCTCCATAATTGGATATCATATACGTTCATATCCCTGTTTTTGTTTGACTTATTCCTTTAATGGAATTGTACTGATTCTGAATGAAAATTATTAAATTAAGTAAGCAATGTAAATTATATTTTTTTATATAATGTTGGGTATTGTGTAGGTTAAGTGAGGAAGCGTAGTCTTCAACTTCCCTTTGTCCCAACAAACCCTTTGTAGCTTTTATATGTTACAATAAAGACATAATTTATTTATTTATATACGTTTTAGTATTAAATTATTGACAAGGTGTAAATTTAAATATGCCATCCTTAACGTCTCTCTTGTAGTAAATAATATTAAATAATAGATTGACTACTAGACAATAAATTTGCAGCATTCGTGGCTTAATCCCCTGGGAAGGATAGATGTTACCCTTAAAATTTTAAATGGGAATGGGCTCAAGTGACACATCATTTTAAGATCTTTTGAGTAGTAACTAGCAAGAAATCGCGTTACAAGAATGGAGGCAATTAGAACTTATTTCCAATGAAACTTAAGATATTTCTATTATTATTTAAATCATTATTGTATTGACTCCGCTTTAGTGGAGTGATTAGGGATTCTTAGGTAGCCACTCCGGGTGACATCCTTTCGAATTTTTTATCAGGGGATAAGTCACCGCCACTTTTAATATGATCTGCCACTTGACCCTTTCCATTTAAGATTTTAAGGGTAACATCTGCCGGCTCTTCCCCTCCCAGAAGACAACAAATATTCTTTAAAATCATAGACTTTTCCGATAAAATTGACGTGTCTTTCAGATTTTTAATTTTATTTACTGAAAGCGAAATATTAACGGTGGAAAGTTTTCAAGTTGGTAACCTCTATAAAGACAGAGAAAGGGATGACTTAACTCCTATCAGCCAATTTTACATTACATTTTTTATATTTGATACCAATTCTTCTATTTTATTTTTGACATGGCTTATACCAGCTTAGCTCTGGATCTAGGGTACTCGTACACTCTGCTACACCAAATACTTCAGGCGTAAAATTCAACCATTAGCAGGTCCCAATTCAAGCTCCATTTAGTCAATTCCCGTTCCCAACTCGACTCCTCTAGTTGTTCCGTTGAAAAATTCAATAATAATCCTGACAGAATGTTTGAGATTTTAGGTAAAGTTTTACAAATGAACTGTATTGTGTTTATGCGTTGATATCAAATTTGATCAGTGTTCTAAAGTAATGTTTTCCACATTTTTTTTATTGATCTTGATAGACTTAAATTCGTTAAAATTAAATCGTCAGTAACTAGTTTTTTTGGATTGTAGATTTAAATTGAAAAAATATTTTTTGAACAAGAACGATTTTTAATATATTTTTGTTTCTTGTATATTGGTTAAAAAAAATTAATGTCAATTTTATCAAGTTCAGCTTAATGTAAACATAATTTGCCTGTAATAATATGACACGAAATTCAAGACTTTTTGAATATTTTCCTTTGGAGCGTTAACACTACCCAAAGTTCCTTTCCTCCTATTTCGAACATTAATAACATACAAGTTTCATAAGACATCATCTTAGAGCACGCATTTAATTTAGGAAAGGACCCGCGAAGCGGGGTGTTTTCTAAAGTACAAGTGCTCTAATTGTCTTAAGAACCGTGAATTTTCTAATACCTTCTCTATTTGGGTCTTTAAAGACTGAAAAACTTTTAAAAATATAGTAGATTTTTTCAATTTGAATTAATATTTTCTTTTTGGGTAGCAATACTTTTACAATTTAATAAAATGTTACAAGTATCAAATAGTATGCCATGATAGAAGCAATTGAACACAACAAAGCTTCTTCCCATCAGTCATAATTAAAAATAAATATATTATTAAAGTTAATAAAAATGAGTCAGGAAGAAAGTTGTACTCCTTCAGAAATACGAGAAATTGCAGAAAATAATCTAGAAAAACTTTTAAAAAGAATATGCAAAACTTTGAGTTATGGTGCGAGCAGAACAAAGTTCAAAATATTGTACAACATAATAAATAATACTATTGAACAAAATATTGTGTTGACACATAATCTGACAGTAATAACAATTTATGCCCAGGAAATGTCTACAGTAACTATATGTATATAACTATAAAGTAATACGTGTAATACTATATTGAATTAAAAATAAAAATAGTACTTTATTGAATAAAACTTTAGAAATAGAGCATAAACTGGAAGATATTTCTATTATTTTTAGGTTTTGTTGTTTCATAGTTGTGACTAAAAATTAGTTGCAGTCAGCATGTTATATATTTCCGAGTATAGGTATTTCAGATAAATATCTAGTAAAAATGATCTATTTGCAAGGTTAAGTTAGTATTTTAAAGTTTCCTATAAAAATTTTTTGTCGAATCCATAATGCCTAAAAAGTAAAATTAACGAAATCGAAGTAAGCCTAAAATTCGAACACTACTTGCTGCCAAGATAAAAAAATTAAATTTCAGTTTCATAAAGTGGCAGGTTATTCAATTGTTTTGAATTTCATAATGTAGCCATTATGAAACCCAAATAGAAAAAAAGTTTTTAAGAAATTAATAATTAAGTGAGGTTTTCCAGTTTGATTAAAAATTTTCAGGCTAGTATATAACTACAGATTCTCTATATATTTCCAAGATCTCCAAATATGTTTATCTTGTGTCATGCATTTTATATATTTTTGTACAAGGAACAAAAAGACATGCTTATATGAGATTATGGTGCCTGTCTTTTTTCTATATCCTGATTCCGTATCTTTTCGATTTCGTCTTAAAGGATTACGCGATTGTATTGAGCGTATTCAGTACAAGCGTAGTCTCAAAAATATGAACATTATATATACACCAGTAAATATTAACCATTGGAGATAATAATAGATCTATACAGGGTATCATTTTGAAAAGTTTCCACCCATAATATCTCACGTCAATTTTATTGTGAAGGGGATGTTTTTGAAGAATCTGTGCAGTCTTGGTAGTTTAATCCCCTGTGAAGGGTGGATGTTACCTTTCAAATCTTAAATAAGAAGGGGGTGATAAAGTTATTTACTTCAATTATTTGGCTTCCTAGGGGGCTGTACAACTAAAATCAATGATACAATCCTATAAGTATCCGTTATTTAATTCCAAAAATGTAAGTTCCGCTTTCCATTTACCTGAATTCAATGCAAAATACGGGTAAGGTAGTAAAAAATTCCATAAGGAGAAATAAATATCACTTACATACCTACATATGTCTGAATGATTTATGTTTTGTAAAATATATTTGATATGAATTTATCATTCTTGCGTTTTACCTATATAACTAAATATTTGGATATTATTCATGATTGATTATGAAGAAAATTGTACACGGCACTATTGCGTTTTTTTTAAAAAGGTTAATGGAATAGTATGTTATTCACGGGTGGTAATAAATGTATTTATTTATGACGATGAAATATGTGCCACTGCTACAAGCAATTATTGTAAATTATTCGAATAAGTAGTAATCATTACGAGTACAACACTATACTTTATCGATAAGTGCACATATTAAAAAAAAAATCATTCCTCTGTGCACAGTACTTAACGCTGCATGTTTAGTATGCCCCCATAAATAGTATATTATTAATAAGTTGATATTAGTGTACTTTATATTAATTTAAAAAAAGAATGCGGTAATACAACGTGTCCAAGATGAGGAGGGCCAGTACAGGGATCTCGGAAACTGTAAGAGAGACGAAGTCGGTTAAATAGAGCTAAAGTTACACATTTGTATGCCTAATAATATGCCGTTAAGAAAGTTTTAAAATTCCGAGTAGTTCCGGCGATATCCGGAAAAAAACGAAATTCTGAAAAATCGTTATTATTTTCCTGGGTTTTATGAGATCGAATTCTAAAGTAAATTGCACTTTTGCATTGCCACTTTTTCCGCTCTATCTAACAGCGTTAATTGTTTTGTAATCCGACGAGTCGTCTTCGAAGGGCCATTATCAACTTTCTTTTTTTAAATACGGTCCTGTTTTTCTGATATTGGAATTTGAGAGCTTTTTTTCTTCCGAATGCAACGATGTATGACACATTGTGGTTTAATGACGTTTCGAGGATTTTTTGAACAACATCAGGAAATTTTGGGATACGGCCCTTTATTTCTCCTAATTTTATAAGTAATATCTCATAAGTAAGCTTTAAATTTTTTTACTTATGTTGGACTAGTTCAATAAATAACAAATAATTTAATAATAAACCACAAATAAGTGAACAAAAAGCATTCCAAAACAGTAATAAAACGAATAACGAAAAAAGTAAGGAACTACATAATCAGGTGTTCAAAATGATTTCCGTTATTCTCTAAGCACAAATAAATCTTCTAACTGCCACAAAACAGTTTTTTTGAGATAAAATATAACATGCGATAGAATATCAAACTTTCCAGCATTTGTAAATTTATGTTCCATATTTTCTGGAAAATAGAAAACCTCTTAAAACGCTCTCAAACGATCACAATGGGAATGTCAAATGAAACAAATCACGCGTCACCATCTTAATTTTTTTGTTTCAAGCGCCTACTTTTCTTTTAAAGCCCGAATCAACAGAAGTTTAAAATAATGTTTCTGTATTTTGTTCACTTATTTGTTGTTTATTATTAAATTATTTGTTATTTATTGAACTAGTCCAACATAAGTAAAAATATAGAGCTTACTTATGAGATATTATTTATAAAATTAGGATAAATACAGGACCGTATCTCAAAATTTCCTGATGTTGTTCAAAAACCCTCGAAACGTCATTAAACCACAAAGTGTCATACATCGTTGCATTCGGAAGAAAAAAAGCTATCAAATTCCAATATCAGAAAAACAGGACCGTATTTAAAAAAAGGAAGGTGATAATGGCCCTTAGAAGACGACTCGTCGGATTACAAAACAATTACCGCTGTTAGATAGAGCGGAAAAGGTGGCAATGCAAAAGTGCAATTTACTTTAGAATTCGATCTCAAAAAAATCCAGGAAAACAATAAAACGATTATTCAGAATTTCGGTTTTTTCCGTATATCTCCGGAAATACTCGGAACTTTAAAACTTTCTAAACGGCATATTATTAGTCACGAAAATACGCAACTTTACCTCTATTTAACCGACTCCGTATCTCTTACGGTTTCCGAGATCCCTGTACTGGCCCTCCTTATCTTGGACACGTTGTATATAATATTTTTAAATATTTCTAAAAATTCAATTTCACCCCTATGATATTAATAACTGTTCTCACTGTAACTAACACCACAAATTATTATTGCAGAATAACTTTTTCCCCTAATTAAACTGGTAGGTACTGCTAAATTTAAAAATATTTACTCATACCTTCAACCAATTCAATAGTATAAAACCTTTAATTCTATTTAATTGACTGTATAACGATCTATATAACCTTTTCAAATAAAGAAAAAGACATCTTTTGCTACTAAATGGAAGTAATTAATAAATTCTTGTGAAAGTTAATGAAAGAGAAAAGTCAATTGATATTAATTAGTATGAAAGAAATTTGACTATTACCAAAATGTGCCCTTTAGACCTTTAGGCATAGTTAAGGTCACGGGGAGCGTTGACATTATATATTAAAGAGTTTAAATATAGTAAGGTTAAGAAGCTGTGTCTGCTTGTGGAAACATCTAAAACAATAATTTATATTTAATATCATTTAAAATAAGATAAATTAAAAAATTTAGGTACAGTTTCTATGTACAAACAAATATTTATATCAAGATATAGTTTTATTATCCTAACCTTATTTCTTTATAATGAGAAAAAATTCAATTGTTAGAAAAAAATTCTGGTTAAAACATTCAAAATGTGATCGATAATCCAACTAGGCCTGCAGCTTATGTCAGAAAAAATGATTCAGTAAAAATTGAACCGTGAGAATAATATTCCTTCAGTCTCACTGAATCAGTAAAATGGATCAGTAAAACTGAACCGTGAGAACCCACCTTAATTCAATTTTTTTTTAAATTGTATATATTTTAATTTACTATTATGAGTAGAATTACATTCTTTATCTGATTGCTAAGGGTGGCAAGATCATTAAAAAGATAGACAACCTTTTATAGCGAGTAAGTAGCCAACAATATCTTTTTTAGTTCCCGATATCTGTTAATAGGCCACTCACCATGAATTACCCTGTATATGGTTTACGTGATTTGACGATCTTCGTATTTCGATTATTTGTTACTCATAGCTTCTTTTGCAACTGGAGATATTGTAGACGCTCAATGAGAATGATTAGTTATATTAAATTTCTATGGAAATTTTCTAAAATTTTTGCAAATTTACTTGACAGTTGTTGTTGTTGGCAATTTATACAGCGACAGCATTTATAATCAGAAAACGTTGAGCTAGTTGACATAGAAATTAGACTTTTTAAGTCAAAAAATTTGATGCTGGAGAACCATGCAGGTTGGTCGAATTTGTAATATGATTTATCCAGATAGACGCGAGACGATCTGTACAAAAATAGGAGAATAGGGAAAAAAGGAGTAATGTTATATTTTAAAAAGACCCATAAAATAATCTTTATGAAATTATAGTATCAAACAAGCAATTAACATTGTACTGGAGAAATACAAGAGCAATAAAAAGGCTTATCCATTGTCAGTGACAATCCATAAATATGCATGAAGTCCGACAGGCGGGGCGCTAGCAACTCCTTTTGAGATGCACCAACTTCGAGTCGTGTGATTAAGCTCAGCTTTTGTTGAACTTTCAAGGACCCGAGCTCAATTAATCCTTAAAAGTTTCGTATTTGTAAGAAACTGGACAGAAGCCCATTAAAACGCCATTATTTTAAATTGATTGTGAAATAGCACACAGAGCTAAGTGTACTTCTAAAATTTTATTGCTGTCAAATTTCTTTCGCATATAGTAATATTTTTAATCAAAATTTAGGAAGTCATATTTTGTAAGAATAATATTGTGTAAGAAAGTTAAAATGGTGACCAATTAAATTAATGTCCTCGAAACAAAAGCGCCATAAAAATAAAACACCATTGCGGTTTCCTGCTGTATTAGGGCTTCCCTGTTAAAATGAAATATTGCGTCTCATTTTATTAATACACATTTTGTCTCCAAGCTGGTAATGATGCAAAATAAATTTTCTTGACACCTAACAAATCCAGAAAATAATTTTTTTGTTGCAGGTTGCTTTTGTGGAAGCCAGAATTTATTTGCTGTACAATTACTACGCATTTTCTTTTTGCATATTTTAACAATTTCAGGGGTTCGTTTAGAAATAGACTTTTTTTTAGACTTTTTTTTAGAAGAGACAAGAACGGGATTGAGAATATTGATGGATATTTTTAGTGTCAATATTTTGAATCGCAAATGGGTTGAAGTTAAAGTGGATTATGGTACAAATTAAATTAAGAGGCAATAAGCGAGCGTGTATTGTTCCTGCTAGATGCAAGAACCAGTACCCAAAAGACATTGAATTGGTTGACTGAATCTCCCACGAAAGTATTTTCGCAACTTACCAGTCGAGTCTCATGTGCGGCTGTGAGATCTAAAAGGAACGCTATCTTCAGGAGAATTGCTTAAATAATATACTGCAGATCAAGATAAATAAAATCGCACTAATGTCACTTTTATCCTACTACTTTCATTTAAACCAAGAACAATAATTGGAAGGACGGAGACTTGTGTCTACGTGTCAATAGATTAATTTTTATTTCTGATACTGTTGAAGGTTTGGAGGAAGTTGACTGAGATGAAGAAGGCATTGATACTGAATATAATTGTTGGGGTTAGAGATAATAAAGACCAAGTACTCTTGGTTGAAGAGAAAAAGTTAAGTTAATTTGACATATATAAAATTGAAATGCAAAATGCGGCGACAACGTAACAGAAGAACAAAGTGACTTACCTTGAGTTGATGCTCGCTTCGTCAGTGACCACAACTGGAATCATGGAGCCAAGGAACCTTACAAACTATTGCACTTTGGGGGATAGCTGACCAACTGACTAACTACGGGGGTGCCGATTACCACGAGGAATCGGGAGTTCGGACGGGTTTAGTAAACCCGCGTTCTCGACCATCTTGTATAGGGTGTAGAGAGTCTGAGCATTTCAGAGATCCAGGGATTGAGATTTACTTAAATAATAAATAAAAGTAAGTAAACTTAAACAATAATATTGAAGATAATCATGATGGCGATAAAGATATGCCTCTCGCTTCTCGTGTGTGATTGTTTTTTAACAAATTTGCCTTTATTCTTTGAATTTGAATTCTTTGATGTTTTACGTTTTATTTATTGATGTTCATATATCTTGCCTTCTATTTTTGATGATTATGATGATGTGAGTTTTAATTTGTTTCCAATATTTCCCCTGTACTCCACGGGATATCCGATCTCATCCAGCCTGATCATCGGTGTGAATGGGGTAGGGACGGGCGATGATATATTTTTTACTATTCCCTTTTTTGCATTAGGCTGGACAGTAACGCCATGACTTATACCACTAAAATCCACCAAGTGCGAATTGGTTTATCGGCCGTGGGATCTGAACCTCCGCACTGTCGTCCTACAGTTCCAAAACCTTGACTAGAGAATTTTTATTTCCTGTATCCATCGATACTAAATTAACCTTTATGTTCTTGGTTACTAAATACAATTTTTATTTATTAGATGACTACCGTAAAACATTACATTAATGCGACAGCAGATTTAATCGGTAGGTTCATAAAAGGAGTTTAATTCTAAAGATTTTATGTTGTTTAAAAATTAATCGTAAAATCCTAACCTTAACTGCAGCTAAAATAAAATAATATTTTGGACTTTAATATTTCCTTTATTAACTAATAAAGAAGTAGACTTTATATTTATAATGGCGAACCAAGAGAGCAGGGCCGGTCCTAGCAGGGGCAAGATGTTGTATAGATATTCCAGTGAACCCTCTCGTTTTTTGACACCAGCAATATGCCATCGATCAGCTGCTTGCAATAAAAATCCCCAATTAGTGGTGAGCTGTATTCAGTCCATGTGTTGTGTTTTTAACGTTTAATTATTAAACTCTTTAGTCAAAAAATAATAATTATGGAACATAATTATTGTCTTCCTTCTACGGCTTCTACTTGAGCTGATGCCACCGATAGGTGACTCACCTAAAGTGATTTTTAATATTACTAAAAAAATTGTAGATGTTTTATTTCATTGTACTGATGAGTGATTCGGATCTATTAAATATCAGATATTACTTTTATGGGGTTACTTGAATGTGGACAGTTTCGTCAACTGGGAATATCTGCATGATATTTTTAATAGTTATGGATTAAAATCGCTCTTACCAAATGAACTTACAAGAGATGTACTTACTCAGAATTTAAGTGCAATTGATTATGTAACGAACAAAATGTTTATTTTAGTGCACTATTTTTAGAACTTTGTCCCATTATTTTTCTCTATTTTTTTAACGACTGGAGATACTTGTTAAACTGTAGGTTTTCGGAGTAATTGAACCAAATACATTAAATATTACAAGCAATTTAAGAAGTTAGAAAATCATGCTTGTAAAAGGCCAACTTATACTTGGGCAAGCAAGGGTCTAGAACCGACCCTGCAGGAATGACCTTTCTCTTTGTACCACACAAACCCATGTAGGCCTTCTTAAAATGGAAACTAGTTGTGGTGAAATCTACTTAAATAAATTGCTTTCAGGTAAATTTATTGCCAGGAACAGCCAGCATTTATAAATTTTTATTATTAAACACTAAATATCTACAAATTCATGCAGATTATTTTGCTCATTTAGGCTTTCATGAAATAATTATTTTTGTATGGAGGAAGGAAAAATTACTATTATACCTGTTTCAGCAAATGTACCTACATTTTGATTTGATATATTTTCTTCCTATATTAGTAGAAGAAATTAGTTTATAACTGTGTAAATTATGTCACAGGGTAGGTACCAAAACAATTGTTTCGACAACACAGTATATTCATCGGATGGGAATAACGTAGTGCTCAGTTTCAATTTGAGTTTAAATATTTCAATTGAAAATAACGATAAAAACACAAGATACCATTTTAATGTTGAATATTGATGGAAATATCAGAGGACATGTTTGCAAGGACGCCCATGGTGGATAGAAAATAACTTTCCTAACTGAAACATCTTTTAGCTTAAATAGATTTATATTCTTTATTATTTTTATATTTAGTGTTTTAGCTTTTAGTTTAAAGAGTTTTCTATTATGGTAATAGGATTTACTATTTTAGACAATAAAGCTTTTTGGGTTTGAGTTTGATTATAGCCCACAACATATACCAATTTGCAAATTATAACTGACTTACTTTGGGAGATATTAACAAATAATGATTTAAAAAAATAATTCGACACCCTGTAGCAAAAAATGTGAGCCGTTTTGGACATATGTTCATATGAACTTTTATTCATAAAATGAAATATTAGCATGTCATTAAGGAACACCCTGTATACTAACCAAATAACTTTGGTGAATCAGTTCGGCCATTCAAGTTATCGGGTTAGTTAATTTTTGGCTAAAATATTAATGTAAAAGTATTTTTTCTACGTATTGCAAAATTTAAATAGGTCTAGTCATATTAGCTCAATGGTATTGCTCCCGGATTCCATGAACAAGGTCCATGGTTCAAATCTCAATGGAGCCAATCTCATTTTGTGATTTTTGCAAGTAAATAAAGGTTAAAATAATTTTTTATCTAAATATTGCTCGCTTTTTTATCGATAAAATTTTTCATATTCACGAAAAGTTTTGTTTTGGAAATTTGACGAAGTCATTCAAACTTGACATTTATTAAAAGTCATTCTCTAGTACTCGGCCTACTTAGAACCGCTTTTGAAAAATGTAGACCAAGAGACAGATTTATCTCTTGTAAGGTAAAAGTTTTATCAAAATAGTTACGTGTAATTGGTGTAAATGAAAGAATTTTATTGGTCGAGACAGGTGATGGAAATAAACTGTGTAAATTTGTTTATTTGTTTAATTGATCGGAGAAAATGTATGTTATACAATTCGAGTGGAGTCGATATCTACTATGGTTGCACAAACTACTATTATATCATTGTCGGTAAGGAAATTTCTTTTGTATCTCTCGTATTATTATTACATCGATGTTAGTCTTTTCCGGTTCACATTATAAACTTTAGAATACTTCAATTTTCTTATTGAGAATGTTCCGGACAGGATCAATATGAAGAGGACAGCGACCTTCAGGTTTAACAAAAGGTTTGAAAGTTAGACTAGCTCAGATTACCATGGAAATTAAACCTGTAAATTTGTCAGTTCACTTTATGATTGCCATTTTCCGGTTGTATATAGGACGTCTCAATAGAAAGATGGAGTAAAATAATACTATTTTGTAATTAAGAATACTAAAAATTATTTTATAGTATTTGATGTTGATGTTGCGAATTGCATAATTCATTTGTTCGCAATGTGGCAATATCGCACCGTTGCCTTTGAGCATTATCTTAATTAGCGTAAGAATATACAATTATACACACTATACAGGGTGGTCAAGAAGGTTTGCAACAAATGGATAACTTTTTCATTATTGATTTCTCATAAATTTTTATTCTTGATAAAAGTTGTAACATGCTCTCAAACCGCTGGTGATGTTAGTAAACTGTGAATAATGCGTCGAGTAAGGCGAAGGGTACAAAAAAATCAAAAATGGCTTAAAAGTAGGCTGCCCTTATTTTTGATAATGGTAAAAATTTTACTTAGAAAATGATTTTATAATTGCAAAATACTACTTTACTTTTCCAAGTAAAATTTTTTCAAAAATAAAGATAGTTTACTCTATTTTAGTAGGTATCTCTCGCCTTACTAAAGACATATTTGATAATTTATTAGTTTCATCAGAGGTATGAGTGAATGTACTAACTTTTATCAAGATTAACATTTTCTGAGATATCAATAATGAAGAAATCCAAGGGGTTGAGGACTAGGGACCTGGCAGGCCATTCAATACATGGAAACCCAAAAGAATATTCTAATTAGGTAAGATTATATTTTTAACTATTCGTAAAGGATGTCCCTTTCCAAATTCTCTTACTCTATTTCTCTTTTTTAGGATTTTGATAGGAATAAAACTGTAATATGTGTAAATCGATTGGGATCGGTATACATAAGAAGGCAATAATAGTTTCCCACATTCACACTTATCCATATCCTCATCTTTAGGCAAACCTTTAGATTTCAATTCGTCCTTTTTTAGAATATTTAGTTCTTTCGGGTTACAAGAAAAGGTTAGATAAAACTGGTAGATAAAAACTTTGATTTCGTATATATTTTAGTTTTAAAAACTGTTATTTTACACCGAGTTCCGAAAAAAACTACAGAAAATATAACAGCTTTCGATGTACAAATTTTTTGTATAAAGGTCTACCGTGATTATTTATGGGTCAAAAAATAAATAGCGGTAAGAAACTCAACTTACAATTACACTAACATTATGCAGCAATTTTCTGTAAGCTTTTCAGCTATAAGGGGAATACTACCAGACAACTTTCTTAAAAAAAAAATATATTTAAATAACCAGTTTTGGCTAGAAATTACTCAATATTTTTTGAAACTCCACAAATGCATTTACAATATTAATACTGATTTATTTAGACACTTTCTTTATCTTCTTCGTTCCATTCTATTCTTCTTTACAAGACATTTTCAGTAATAAAAATAAAGGTTGGCAGTAAAAATAAACTTCCCTTGCCAAGATGAAGGCTAACGGTCCCTAAAGATTCTTTTATTCCCTAATATATCTTTAGGAAATAGAGTACATTTATTGTCAGTAAAAAATTACCGACATGTTGCTTTCATTGTGTTGCCTATTCGACTTCATTTCGTCTGCTGCATCGGTAGGTAATAAGCTTACATAATTACGGCACCGCTGCTTGCCTTCGGTTCGTCGTGAAAATAGCAAATAAAATGTTCTCTTTGTAGTTTTTACGTAAAATCCAATAAAGTGCTCAGATTTTTTCTACATTCAATAGTTTTCAAGAAAAATGAGTCAAGGTATACAGGGTGTTATGGAAATGACGTATTAGATTTAAACCGGCAAGTTCTGAGATGAAAACAAATTGAATAAAAATAACCATAATTGGCGTTTTCAATTCATTCAGCGGTAAAAGTGACCTGACGTCAAACCAGAAAAAAACACGTCATAGCCCTGGAAGAAAGATAAACAAACTTGTGACAGACGTAAATTATGTAAACAAAGCAATATTGAGATAGGTTATGGCCAAAAACGTCAGTGAATTTTGAGCGGTGTTGTCGGTTAAACTCTTTAGAAGGTCAATAACCGGTTGACAGAAGATGTTTATTTTTCAAGGTACATTTCTAATCTTTTACGTTCAGTTCAGTTTGCTGGGAAACAATTTCTGATTTATAAACTTGAACTGACCCTAACCAACCGCCGCGGTGTTTACAAATGATCAGGTATGTTCTCATTTGTTCAATTCGAATGACACCATCGAATCTGGACAACTTAAATGCCACTTTACCCTTTAGAAAAAAATGCAATTTTATTTACCTTTTCGGCCTTATTTAAAACCAACTTTATAAAAAAACACCAAATAAATAACCGGAACAAAAACCGACATAATAACCTCACAAAACACCAAAACAAAGCCACATAAATTCACATTAGTTTTTGCGTAGGTATGCATCTCATGAACACATCTAAGTTTTTAGTATTTTAAAGTGCTACTGTATAGACAAGAATACGCCCTTATTGTTCTGGGAAATAATATAAATTTCCATACATTGGTATTTGGCATCTAAAAATTTTGAAAGTAACTAAACACGTTTGACATATTCGGGTTTACTAGGTCGATCGATATTCAGCTATTTGTGCTGAAAATACAGCGTTGCCACTTTCGATGTTTTATAAGATTATATTCATATTTGCGGAATTTCTTTCTGTAATACTTTGTATAATGATAATCTCGGCAATGGCAACCGCGCTAGTTAGACGAGATTATTTATTTTAAAGGGATGGAAGGATGGGAAGGAAGGGTCTATCAACATAATTATTTTATCATTCTTCTTCAGTAAAGGATTAATAAATTTGATTAGCCCATTAGAAATTAGCGTTCTTATTATTTCTGAATTTATTGCGAAATAATTTGTATCCTATAGTGCTGTGTACGGTAATGTTATTAATTATGCGTTAGTATTTACTTCTTTTGTGTAATTTAATAATAGGTGCATATCTTCAAAAAAGCTGATTTGAAACTCGTGGGTGTCTGTGTGTTTCTTTAAGTGATTTAGTGTAATTTGTTCTATGTGTGTTTTTCTCTCGACGATATACTCTGAGATAGGAAAGGGACGGCTATATTCTGAGATTGGAAAGAAGAGGCCGAATGGGGTTTAGTGGGTATAAGCTTATTATTCAGTTTCACACTATCATCAGGGCACGTGATGCTCAAAAAAATTGTATATGAAACGTAATTTTCGGGCCTAATATAAGGCTAAAAATAAAGTATTATGTTGTTTCCTATTTGGGTCCTAAATTTTTCAAAATCAACAGCTTTTCAAATGGTTTTAGGCCTAGACTTTTTGTGTTGCTTATTAAGCGCACTGATATTATGATTGTTGATGTGATTGATTTTCGGATAAGTTATGATAAACTATCTTGAAACATATATAAAACTGTGATAAAAATCTTGCACATACAGGTATCTCATATCTAGGTGCAGTTATATTTTGCGATATATTAAAGAAACTTGTGAATCAATAAATATTGTAAATCTTTATTATTAATTTGAAATAAATTGAAATTGAAATATGTAATATTTAATATATAAAATATATAGGTTTATAAAAAGCAACTTTGTTTTTTTCTTGAATACTATTGAACGTAGAAAAAATCTGAGTACGTCACTGAACCCCATGTAAAAAACTATAAAGAGAACATTTTAGGTAAGTTACAGGGTAATCAAAATATGGGGGGGCATCCCAAAATGTAAAATTGTCAATAACGAGGAGGCCTAGAAAAATTCTATTTGGGGCATCTTTTGTTTCACAAAATGTTGCGAAAAGCGCATCCTATCTTTACTAATAACGGAGATACTCCATACAATCTCCCAAAAATGGACACGTCATCCTTCGGCTAATTCAAAAATCCTACTTGAAATTTTAGAAAAAATAAACACAACATTTAAGGATATAGCGCGGTCATGTCATGCAATAATCATGCAATCAATTTCTGGGAATTTATCTGCCCAAGTCGGTCCTCAAAGTCCCCGAGGGACTTCAAACCTTTTGACCCCACGATAAGTTTCTGTTCCGGTGAAGTTGAGTAATTTCATTATTGCCAATAACTTCCGCAAGATGGCGTGATGACGTGTTAGTCTGGCTGTTAATTAAGCCATATTGAATTCAACAAGTAACTTTATTGGGGGTAGAAGTTCCCAAAATCTTTAATTTTTGATAAATACACTTCCCGGCACAAAATTCCGTCCCTTCAAAATTTTGTGTGACACTTGTTTTTAAATAGTAAGCCAGAAGTCTTTAAAGTTGAGAGTTTTGACGTGTCTTATGCTAACTTTGACAGCGCTGTATCTAGGTTTTTGCGAAGCATACACGGAAAAACGCCATAATAAAATTATTATAGTAACGATTTTATTATACGATTTCCTATAAAATATAGTATTAATTACATTTTTCATTAATAATAATCGATACCTAAATATTATTGTACACGTAATTTATAAAAAAATATAGTTAGTCCTTCTAAGCATTTAGTATGATCAAGTAAATGCTAAAATATATTTTTAATTTTACAACGAATATAACTGTAAATAGCTATTTATAACTCCAGTAGTTAAATATTTTAATATGTATGGTATATTTTACTGACTATTGTTGCACTTTAAGTATATTTTATTATGATAAACGTACCAAGTTTAATTGAAGTGTTGTAAAAATGCTTTTTATAAGAATAAAATGCCTAAATCAGATGCAACGGATCCCTGGAAGTTCGATCTAAACCGCCAGGCTCGTAAATTTCCAAGCGAGGTTTTAATTTCCAAAAGCCTCCAAAGAGCACATTCGAAAAAAGCTAAAATAGAACAAACGAAAAATGTCAAAGCTACACCTAGGGCAGGGATCGGCAACCTTTTGAGACGGAAGAGCCAAAAGTTATAATTTACACAATTTCTCAGTTTTTAAAGAACCACTAACGGCCGCAATTTGATATCGAAAGAGACACAACTTGACATCGAAAGAGCCGCATGCAGCTCGCGAGTCGTAGGTTGCCGACCCCTGACCTAGGCTTACCATCAACCATGGGCTGGTCTTCACCTGGCTTCTTGTCCTGAGCGATATTTGTATTATTTTTTATGTAGTATGAAATAACTATGCAGACATGACATTTATTGTAAATATGAATACCGAAATAAAAAGTTAAGTAAGTAAGTAAGTAACATCATCGATCGGAGAAGTTAATCGACTCAATGCGCGGTTACCCCTTACAAGAGATTTTAATAAATTTCACAAAAACTTATTGTCAAATTTAATCTATATTTTTGTAATTATTTGCAAAAATTTAGGTTAAAATAGTGCTATAATTTAATGACATTTATTAATAAAAGTTATTCCAGTCGCATAGCCATAAATTACGGTTAGTTTTATTATTTTTCTGGTACATTTAACTAAGGTTTTCTTTCCGTATAGCTATGAATGTAACTTCAGCACTTGAAGCAGGACCAAAACCGATTTGATAATACCGGTAGAGGACTTAATTTTGTGATAATTTTATCTTACTACACCGGGCGTATACGTACGTCAATTGGCCGAAACCACATTGTTCAAAGTCAATTGACCCCATACATAATGTACATCATTTAGTCGAATACGCAATTTTAATAAATATGTACGTCAATTTAACCGAATAAGTTAATTGACCAATGGGTACGTCAATTGTCCAAATTACCAAAAAATAGTTTCCTTCACATTTTGTGTAGGGTATTAAGTGAAAGTGCCTTCCATATTTTATTACGATTTCGTTAATACGTTATTTTGTAAATTCGGAGAATGATTGTTGATTTTAAGAACAAACCTAAACTATTTTCCGTTTCGATGTAAATAATCTTGTTATATTACATAGCATTACCTATATTGAATATATCCGGTGTATGTATAGCCATTCCACAATGTTACATGTACGAATTTTACTGTAATAAGATTGACGAAACCTTATTTGTGTTGTTGGCTCCGTCGTACGAACATACACATCGATTTTATTGTATTTTTGTTCGATATAGAAATGTCTATACTTACAAATCACAAAAATACAAATATTTGATGATGAAAATACAATTTTGTCGGTAAAAATGAGACTGATGCTAGAAAATTATTCGCTCCCAACAAACAACCAATGCAGAAATAATATTTCCGTACAGTACAATAATAACATTTCCTTACATACAAAAAAACTTTGTTTAAATATACAGGGTGTCAGGGAAAATGTGATAAATCTCCCGGATATGAAGAAAACAAGTAAAAAGAGTATTACAAGTTCATATAAACTTTTTTCGTATAGGCCTTCTCGTCGGAGATATGGGCTCACAAAGAGCTCCAATGGAATCAAGTTTTTTTTCACCTAATTATTGAACCACCGGTATATTTAATTTTTTTTGATTATGATGTATACCAGGTAAGACCCTTCAAATTACTATCCAAGAAATTGTTGTGAATTACTAACAGTTGCAGGGAGGGACTAGCTGTGACACTCATGGGCCCTTTTTTTTAACGCCTTCTATGAACTTCGGACAATGGTTTATATATACTTTTTTACTATTGACTAAAAATTAAGTACTCTTCATTAATGTCGCTAATCCTAACCGTTTTCGAAAAAACGTCATTTTATTTACACTGTCCCTTAACTTCTCACAGGTTAAATATGAAAATGCGGAATTTTTAGGTTCAACATTTGATAGGAACAAAGATTTATCTCATGATGTAATTAAAATGTTTTTTCGAAAACGGTTAGGATTAGCGACATGAATGAAGAGTATTTAAATGAGTCAATAATTAAAGGTATGTAAAAATCGTTGTCCAAAGTTCTTATCATACATGGAGTTAAAAAAAAGGGGCCATGAGTGTCAGAGCTAGTCCGTCCCTGCAGCTGTGTGTAATTCATAACAGTTTCTTGGATAGTAATTTGAAGGGTCTTATCTGGTATACATCATATTAAAACTTTTTTTAAATATACCTGGTGGTTCAATAATTATGTGTAAAAACTTGATTTCATAGGAGCTCTTTGGGAGGCCATACCTCCGAAGAGGAGGCCTATATGAAAAAAGTTTATATGAACTTGTAGTACTCTTTTCACTTGTTTTCTAAATATCCGGGAGATTTCATACATTTTCGCGGATACCCTGTATAATACTCAAATAGAATAAATTTTACGCAAAAAAATATATTTTCAAAACACGTATTCAATACATAAATAGACATTATAATTATTATTTTCAAAAATGAATTCCTTTGCTACGAGATTAAGTGCTCGATTCGTACTTGGAAATAATTGTTTTGAAAATATATTTCTTTGCGTAAGATTTATTTTATTTGAATATTATTTTTTTAAACTAAGTATTTAATTATTTGTGTGTATAGTTATTTTTCGTTGCCTGACAACGACGGAGTGTAGGGAAATATTGACCTTTTTCTTCCAAAAGTTTTATCAAAAATATCAATATTTCTTATAAATTTTTGAAAAAAGTTATACCTATTATGTCTGTATTATAAAAGAAATACAACTCTCAGGCGGCAACGTACCAAAGAATGAATATTTATTTAATATTAATTGAATTGTAGTGCCAAGACGTGCCAAAATAATATTTTCTGATAATGCGGGGCTGGGTTTGTTTCATTTCTTGCATTAGAAGAAGTTACAAAATAAAATAAAAAACATACTATTTCTTTGTTGTGGATTATGCAACGCAGTTTTACAATATGTACTTTACAATCCCATTAAATTATTTCACAAAGAAAATGTGCAGAAGATTATCCAGAAAATTTTTTTTTATCAAAAGAGTACTGTGACATGTTATTAGTTCAAGTTACATATTATTGCTGATTGGTTCGTCCATATTATTTAAAAGGTCTGTCATTATTAATCGGAAAAAAGATATTGTACATTAGCATGTTTGGCTAAATGCCGTTGAAACCTATTTATACCCCAACGTTATTGTATTTTAACAAGGTTGATAAAGGGACTATTGTAGTCTGTTACGAATGCAGGGTTTGACAAGGCTCACGGCAATAATAATTATAAAGTAATTCTTCCCTTATATATCGCGTGTATAATAGTATATAGTTCAGTTGCGTTACATTGATAGCTGTAAATGGAACCCATAAATTCAGTAATGTGAGAGACTTTGTGAAAAGACGATGCTAATACAACGAGGCTGGGAGGAAATATGTATGTCCTGGCATAACCACGTTGTGGCAATCGACAAGCCAGCTTCGCAGAGACTTGGTGTACTTTTCCGGACCAAAAAGTTGTATACACCTCAAGGGCTCTGCACCGAAGCTTCGGCTAATGGATTCCATCGAAGGGACAGCCATTCGTCTGATCGGAACCACGAGCTGACCAATAATCTCGAAGACTATAGGAAAAATCCTTTATGGCACTCTGAGAGTGGTGCGTGTGCGAATAAAGCGATTCCCGTTGGTTTTGAATCGTTGCAGGTTATATTCGTTGGGAAAAACGACCTCGGGAAGGTCGTTCCATAAGGACGTCGTTCTCCAGATGAAAGAATTCTTAAATAATGAAGTTCGAGGAGTACTAAGCTTAACCACATATGGATGGGCGGCAGTGGTTCGTCGTGTATTTCTGCTATTCGCCGCTCAGGGCGTAATTAAGAGGGCAAGGTCAGCCGAGCACATGAAACTATCTGTAAAAGAGAGTCAAATCCCCAACCTGTCTTCGATGTTCTAGGCTGTCGAGGTTCTTCGTCAGCTCGTAACGGTTGATGGTTGACTCTCTTTTACAGATATTTCCATCGCAAAGTTCCACCTAGAGCGAGCAGAAATACACGTGGAACTAATGCCAATGTATTTATCTATTTTTAATTTAAGTTTTTGATTTCTACCCGGTGACAATTATCTGATCTATAATAAATGATCCGTAGAATGCGTACATTTGACATTGCGTCTCTTTTCTTATATATTATTTAAATAAGGAATATCGAAAGCAAATTGATCATGAATATAGCATATCATGGAAAGAATTGTGTTTTTTTGACATTACTAATCTTTATTGGGCCCTAATCGATAATTATAAAGAAAAAGAGCCGAAAAATAACATAATATTAAAAGAAATTGTGAAATCTTGCAACTTTTTAAAAAAAATTTTTTTGATAAAGATAATAAAAAAAAGTACATTGCATAATAGTCATAATACGGAAAAAGTTTCTGTATATATATATTTGTATTAACTCCACACGATGGAGAGGATGTTCTCCACTATTTTTGTGTGATAATGTAGTGTTTTTAGATATTTTTTTGTCTTTTAAATAAAATCTGTTTCCTAATAAGGTCCGTTTAAATTCTAAAAACTAGTAACCTGGACGAGTGAAGATCGTAAAAATTATTTATCGTTAGTTCATAAAGGAATTTGAGATTCCGGTAATCTGCCTCTATTTTTAAAGTCCAGACTCTAAGTAATAAAACCAACCGACCATGTAGAATCTAAACAAGTTGACGTAGAAGAAGATAAGCAATTTAATTTAACCATTATATTGGCATAAAGATGTTCTTTTACAGATTTAGAGGTTAAATATAATTAACTATTTTTGTGGGCCTTGTTAAGACTCAGAGTTCTCAATAAGGCCCAAATAAATGATTTAATTTTATTAAAAAAACAAATGTTATTTGGGCTTTTAAATGGTTCAAACCAAAATGTTTTAGTAGTTTGATCAATGAATAAGCGTGTGTAAAAAGGTCAGTGATTAGGTTTAATATAGGTAAACGATATAAATTTAAAACAATAAGGCTGATTCCTTTACCTTCATTATTTTTACTGTAGAATAACCATGTTATACGATATAATTTTAAGAACCTTATGGTAAAACTCCCCATATACCCCAGAGGTCGTTCTATTTCTCTACTTTAAAAGCCCTTTCGAAGGTTGCATCCCGAATGTTCCTAAACTGACGTTGACAACGTTCACTAAAGATAATGGGCCTTGTTGCCACAGTTACCTGTTAGTGAAGATGTTAACGTAATTAAGGAAAATTAATCAACACATTGCCTAATAAATAACCTAAGGCAAGACAGGAAGGGATCGGTTATTTTGCGGTGGGGTTATCTAACTCATCGCGAACGAGTGGCTTGAAAATATTTAACAAAATTTTTAAGCAAATTTTGATAAATTCAACTATCTTGTTTATGGTATTAGCAAGTGTTGGTGGAATAAAACATATCGTCGGGTTTGTTCGGTTGTAAATTTCAATCTGCGCATGTTCGATTGTGGACGAGTTTCTAACTGGTTGCTGCTTTTTGTCTTTGTGAACGGGAACAAATGCCGAACCTTTAACTGTCAAATATGATAATTGACTTCTTAACTTAACCTACAAGTGCATTCTCGATCATTTCTGCTTTATTTAATGCAAAATAAGTGAAACCGAAACATGCCAAAACTAAAGAAAATAAAACGAATCGGTTAAAATAACAAGTCAAATGTAAACAAACAGCCGAACGACCAAATGCGCACAATCAAAATCAACAATTAATATCAGTACGCTGATTATTCTGACGGTTGCAAATCAGCTGACAATCGATACATTTTCGGCTATTTCTGACTGCTCTGCGAACAAACCTAATAATAGCAATATACTTTGTACTAATACGAATGGTATGCAGGTGGTCATTGCTTTGTTTTCCTACTGGTACATTTGCATACACATACAAACCCCAAGGAATCCTTAATACTGATTCTCACTATCGTGCAAGGAACATGCTCGGCAAGACACCGGCTCCGGAAAAATTCATAAGACGCAATGATTAACCTATTTTGCCGAGCCGTTGCCTTGCCGTTGCCGAGCACGCGCCTTGCACGATAGTGAGAATCAGCCTTTATTAGGTTTGTTCCAACACCCTATTTTTGTATCGTTCTAGAACCGTCACGAAACTGTTGGAATCGAATTTGTGCACAGGCGTTAATTTTGCACTGTTTGTTGCCGATGCACAAGGGAGGAAAGGCTTGAGTATTATCTTTTTTCGTTCCGTTTTGTTGTATTTAATAATCATGAAAGAGAATAACGTTTAATGTTAAGAATATCTTGTAGGTTTGGGAACCGGATTATACAAATTTAATAAGAATAAATTAAATAATCAAAATATTAAGCAACAACTCCAACAAAACAAGGCTAAAAGAACTGCATGAATGCCAGGAATACAAAAACAACGGTTAAAATTCTTAGGGCGCAAGTCAGTACAAGCGGTTCCTGGTCTTGGCCATGTATCGTTTTTATCGTTCAGGAACTGGTTTGCGAACGATCACAATTTGGTTGGAACACCAAAGGGATCACCAGCTACACCGTTTTGTGTCGGTTGGAACGCCTTTCGACTACTACGCATGTGCGTGACCGTACATTGTACGATTTTTAGGGTGGTTGGAACGAACGAATTGTATAAGGGTTATTCAGGTTGCCAGAATGATTTTTTTTTCTACGGATGCTATGGAATGTTCCACTTCTCCCATTGCTTCCATATGTTCAAAACGGAGAATTTCTCACGCAGTGAGAAATATCCGCCATTATAGTGAGAAATAATTTCTCACTATTATTATGATAGCCCAAGACAGCCATGATTTGTTTAATGGCAAATTGATACGGCACGTTTTCCATGTTGACGACGCAACATCGCGCAATATGTCCTTAGCCATGAAAACATTTGCCGGCGTTTCCATAACAACACAACCGAAACAATGCACAATTATAATTGTTGTCAACTTGCCAAACGGGTGTCGTCCTTATTGGACAATATGCTATTAATTCTAAACCTCGTTTTAAACACGTAAAAAGAACGCATCCGTAGAAAAAGTACAGTATACGACACGTGAGAATATGACATATTTGTCCCTTTGTCATTTTTCTCACTAGTTGTACAATATACTATTTTGCTTATTGATATTTTACTACCACCTAATAAGCAAGTAGATTTTCATCGTTCTTACTATACCAAAATATATTATCGGAAAGAGCACTAGAGAGATAATCAATTTATATAAATAGATAATGGAACTAATATAATTGTTTTTAATTATTTGCTAATTAATTGCGAAAATAATAAACCTGTAACTAATGGAAAACCAATTCATTATAGGTATTAATTAGTACGAAGGCGTACATATTTAAGAGATAAATAAATAAAAATAAATGAGAGACTCCCACTTGCCGGCTTAAATTAAATATAAACACTCAAGAACATTATTTATTTTTTTATACTAATGATTATTATTATTTCCCAAAAAGGGAACATAATGGTTATTTTACAATAAAGTGTTTAAAAGGGTCATAACGGCTAAACAGATTTTATTACGTCTACTAATATGCTTTCGCTGACTAAATTGGGGTTGGCCAAGTATAAAGTTACTTCGCTATTAGGACATAAAAACCTTAATCTAAAAAGAATATAAATAATTATGACGATTTGTTTAGTAAAGCGTCAAATTATAGAGCTTTTTGGGATATTATACAGAGTCACAGAAAAGTTTACGATAAATGGAAATATTTGTTAACCAATTTCTATTATTGATAAAAAAAAATGCACGCCTCGCCCTTGATAATTCGTTAATAAAGACAAGAAATTAAAAAAAAATATTATAATTATCTAGAACAGAAAAGCTCAAGTAATAACAGAAAAATCTTGTAAAGAATATTTTCAAGAGTCAAGATAAAGCACGTGTAATTTATAGTTTGTTACCGTAATGAATAAAAATTTAAAAAATTTTAACTATAGCAAAAATATCAGTCATGTCCAATGTGCACAGCAATATTAAGCACAGGGCGTTCCACTTTAGACACTTTTATAGGTTATCTCCGTAATTGTTAGTGCTATCAAAAAAGAAATATAGGTGTCGTGTGCTGCTTTTGGGTCAAACTTTAAATGGTAAAATCAAAATTCGAAAATTCTCGCTCGTTTAAGTGATACGGGGGAAAATCAAAAAATTGACAATTTCAAAATTACCCTATATTTTCTTAGTTAAAAGAGATACAGAAAAATGTTTTTACAGAAGTTTCTTCATATTGATTGTTGAATAATCTGCCGTTTTCAAAATAAGTATACGGGGTCAGGTATAAAAGTTATCGGACCGAACGTCATTTTTTTAAATGGAATACCCTGATGCATATTTTAATCTAAAAAGATACTGTTTTAAATTCTCCTTTCAAATATATAACACACCATGGATGATATTGGTTTCCTATGCGATTTATATAAACTTTATTACTTTGAAGGGAAATAAAAGATTCAAATTAAGGTAAAGAATAACGGGAATCATCGCAAATGTTCGGAATATGTCCTTAAATGGTTACCGTATTGTCGGATAGAATAAAATATACATAATATCAAATTTTTCAAAATGTTAGGTCATTTTCGCAAATGAATATGTAAAAATGAAATTGACGTTAAATGTTAGTAGTGAACATAATTGTTTCTAGGATATTAGCTTTTGTTTCATGATCTACTCTGGTTTAAAGTAATAAAGTTTAAATCGCGTAGGAAACCAATATCATCAATGGTGTGTTATATATTTGAAATGAGAATTTAAAATAGTATCTTCTTAGATTAAAATATAGAGGATGTTCCATTTAAAAAAAACGAGGTTAGGTCCGATAACTTTTTTACGAGACTCTGTATACTTATTGTCAAAACTGCAAATTATTCAACAATCAATATAAATAAACTTCTGTATAAAATATTTTTCTGTATCTCTTTTAACTAAGAAAATATAGGGTAATTTTGAAATTGTGAATTTTTTGATTTTCCCCCGTATCTGTTAAGCGAGCTAAAAATTTTAAATTTTGATTTTACCATTTTAAGTTTGACCCAATTAGAGCACATGACACCTACATTACTTTTTTGATAGCACTAACAATTACGGAGATACACTATAAAAGTGCCGAAAATGGAAGAAATAGTGTTCTAAAAATGGAAACAATGAGAACTTATTTTAGACGGACTTTGCCCCTTGTAAAAAATTGGAAAGGGTGTCACCCAGAGTGACTACCACCTAACCCCTAATCATTGTTTTATAAGAGAAGTCAACACAATAATGTGATTCTAAATAATAACCTAAACACCATAAACACCATAAATCTCCAATCACTCAAAAACTACTACTTAATAATAAATTATGTTACTGCAAAATGAATTAAACGTCCTTTAAAATGATATGCCCATTTGACCACTCTCTTTCCATTTAAGATTTTAAGGGTTGTAATCCTCTCCCAGGGGGGTTAAACCACGAAGGCTGCAAATATTCGTTAAATGCACCCCCTTCAGAATAAAATTGACGTGCCTTTTCGATTTTTAAAAATTATTTACTGGAAGAGTGAGGGTGGGAAGTTTTAAAACTGGCATACTGCGTATGTAAGACCATTATTTAATCGTATTTTTTTTTTCGTTAAATATCAAATTATAAGGAAATTATGTATTTTATTTAATTATTCTTTTAGCTTCAATATTCTAGATTATACAAAGTGTCCAAGATAAGGAAAGTCAGTACAGGGATCTCGGAAACCGTAAGAGATACGAAGTCTGTTAAATAGAGGTAAAGTTGCGTATTTACGTGCCTAATAATATGCCGTTTAGAAAGTGTTAAAATTCCGGGTAGTTCCGGAGATATTCGGAAAAACCCGAAATTCTGAAAAATCGTTTTATTGTTTTCCTGGGTTTTGTTGAGATCGAATTCTAAAGTAAATTGCACTTTTACATTGCCACTTTTTTCGCTCTATCTAACAACGTTAATTGTTTTGTAATCCGACGACTCGTCTTCGAAGGGCCATTATCAACTTTCTTTTTTTAAATACGCTCCTGTTTCTCTGATATTGGAATTTGAGAGATTTTTTTCTTCCGAATGCAACGATGTATGACATATTGTGGTTTAATGACGTTTCGAGGGTTTTTTGAACAACATCAGGAAATTTTTGTGATACGGTCCTGTATTTCTCCTAATTTTATAAATAAAATCTCATAAGTAAGCTCTAAAATCTTTACTTATGTTGGACTAGTTCAATAAATAACAAATAATTTAATAATAAATCACAAATAAGCGAACGAACAATTAACGCTGTTAGATATAAAAACTCCAGGACGATTTTTCAGAATTTCGATTTTTTCCGGATATCTCCGGAACTACTCGGAATTTTAAAACTTTCTAAACGGCATATTATTAGCCAAATGCGCAACTTTACCTCCATTTAACCAACTTCGTATCTCTTACGGTTTCCGAGATCCCTGTACTGGTCCTCCTTATCTTGGACACGTTGTAATGTTGATTAAATAATTATTAATTAATATTGTTTAAAATAAGAACGAAACAACTGGCCCCGATTTTAAATATTTCAATCTGCTAATTTTGATGGCAACCCTTAACTTCTAAGAGTTGAAACTAAAGCCAACAAGATAGGATCAAGGGAATATTTTATTTCAATAAAGAAGAACAGCCCGAGAGATTTGGGAGCGCAATTGAAAAAATCCATCAATTCGCTCCGCAGCTTCTTTCAGTAAAACTTTTATCTTCCTCTTATAACGGATATCTCATCAAAAAGAAAAAACGGGACTGGTTTCTTAAGGATTCAGAAAAGTATTATAGTTCTAAAGACATAAGTCGGGACTTTCCGTAAGGGGGTCAAAATTTTTTTTACAGGCTTTCAGTCCTTAACATATGACTTACAAAAAAAAAACTATTTGCCTGTAGAAACGATTATAATTTGCGAAATATATGTTACTTTCTGCATTAGAAAGCAATTTTAAGATTTTTTTTAGATTATAGCAGTATCCAAATTTGAATTTAAAAATGTATCGCCGGTCACATGTCCCCAGTCAATAATTTCCTACCTTACCCTTTTATCTTTCACGTCATTTTGATAAAGTTACTTTTATATATAAATAATTAACACTCCTACTACTATTTTTATTGCAAAAATAATGTTCAAAGATCAACAGTTTAGTTTCTCTAACGCAAATATTAACCAGAAGTTCCGTCCCCGCAGCTGCATGTATCGCCGGTCACGGCAGAAATTGCTTATAAATAACGCCACTACACACACTAAGTTTAAGAAATTGCTTGTATTAGCTGTTATCCACGAATTTGTGCATTTTTGTATCGCCCGTCACAGTAACACCGGTCATGCATGAAAATGTTACCGGAGATACATTGACGTGGCGGTTTGTTATCCGAAGCTATATACAATATTTTTTTATTAACCATTTATAAACCATTAAGGAAAAATATATTTTGATGTGCAAGTTTCGCTTACATCTTAGGTAGATTGAAAATATGACTAATTTTCTTTGTATTTTAACATTCTATAAGGAACATTCCAAAACTTTAAGCCAATATAAGACAGGGCTGTTATAAATAATAGGAAAATGGTTATAGTGACTGATTAAAATAACTCAGTTCCAAATATTGGCGTTATATGATTCAGAAGAGTAAAATTAGCCATGTGACGGGCGTTAAATTATTAAAAAGTCGATGCTATACAAAAATCTTTGTGACCATGATCTTTTGCGCGGACATATATAATTCCTCTAATTAAATACTACCTATAAGAAACCTATTAAAAAATTAACATGTGTTTTTGTGATTATTTATTTTTAAATTCCGATTTACTGAACGTTGTGTGTAAAAAATTTTGACCCAGGGGTTCATTAAAGAGCTCGATTTTCTTTATATACGAATAATAAATTAGGACGTGCGCTAATAAAAAAATGTAAATTTACTGAGATGTCACTAGATTCTCCAGCATAGCAACGGCACTCTGATAAATATACTACCCCAATTAATTATCGAATATTCAAAAAAGCACGTTTAAATTAATTGGTTAATGACGAACCAATTTTAATCATTTTCGTTTGAACTGATGGAAAACAATTTCTAGGGTTTAGGGCAAAGTTGTTTACGACTTTGATGTGTCTAGTTGTACGAGGTGGCGCATAAAATTTAGATTCATATAAATTTCCAAAAAATTCCGGAAAAATTGAATTTAATTAATTTTTAAATAATAAGCCAATAATTAGATACATATCAGGGTTAGGCACTGGCAAAAAAGTATCGTCATGCTACTCGAAGTAACATAGACATTACCATTTCTTCTAAAAATACGTTATATTGTCGTACAACATTTCCTAAATAATCAATGCGGCATATTATCATTTTCAGCTTTTGATAAATTAAAAATAAAAATAATTTCAACAAATAAATAAGTCTATAATACAGAGTGCTATGCAATTATCATATCGCTGAACTTGCGTAGCACTCTGTATTATAGACTTTAATGTTGAAATGGTTTTTATTTTTAATTTGGCAAAAGTCAAGGGTGAGAAAATGTCCCATTGATTGTTTACAAAACGTTTTTTTCGATAATATAACCTATTTAGAAAAAAATGATAATTTTACTGTTACCTCGGGTGGTATGGCGATACATTTGGGCCAATCTCGAACCTAGATATATCAGTAATTGGTTTATTTTAAAAAATAAATAAATTCAATTTTTCTTGTAAGATATGCCAAATTTAAGGAAATTCACATGCATCTAGATTTTATGCGCTACCTCGTACAATTAGACTATACGCCAGTAAATTACTCTACTATAATGTCTAGAATTTGTTTCCTACAAAGGTATTATAAACTAATTTTCTTTAAGTTAACACAAAAATTATTAAGAGGACCCCTGTTCATTTAGCGAGAATTTGATCTTCCCTTGCCGTTAGAACAATACGTCGAGCGATCGGCCATAATCGGTACGACGACAGAAACAACGATAATCGGAAAAAAGAGACCGAACGTGATCGTGGTGGAAATTTTGTCTTTTGATGAAAACGTTGCATTTAAAAAAAGTTTTTTGAACAAAGAAGTCTAAATTTTATTAATAATTGGTGGAGAGTCCATAATTTCTTTCTATGAAACAGTAAATAAACACCAATTATATCTAAAAATATTCCGAAATAAAAAAATATATACTTTCTTCCAATTTTAGTTGCATTACAAAGTTTTTTCGTAAAGCATAAATAAACGCTTGGGGGGGAAATTCGTTTAGAGGTACTCCAGAAGCCACTTAAAACTGGATTAATAATTATTAATCAATTCATTTGGATGAATGTTCGATACGAAGAGAAAGAACGCATAGTATTCAAATTCAAATACCACGAGATAGTGAAATGACATGCGATTCATCTTATGACAAGGCTATTTGCAAGTTCAGTTTTCTACGCGACAGGCACATGTCAAAAATAATTGGAAAATTTCAGTAATAACTTGAATTAACGAACATTTCAAGGACAGAGTTATTAGAGGGATAATAAAGTATCCCATATTTTTTTTCGTTTTCCTTGCCTGTTAGGTTATTTGGGAAACCTTCATAAAATGACCTGAGAAATCGCACTCTAAAATATTGCAAGTAAATAATTTTTGTACCAGTACGAAATATATACTTTACATTATATCTAACATCTCGCTTATTATCAAGTTTGCTCAATTTTCAGTAAAATCGATGAATTAAAATTGTTCCCCCACAAATCATTTCCGACCGATAATCAAGAAACGTGCTACAAACGAACGAAATTTCCTGAAGTTGAAACTAAAGTTTGTGTAACTTATGTATTGTGTTAAATTTGAATTAAATTTTGTTTAACGAAAATATCAATTGTGTAAAATAATATATAGTTGGGATACAAGCAAATTGTAAATTTCCAATCATAAATTTCAACATACCTTCATAATAAACTAGTTATAGGAGAAGATAATAATTGACACCATATACTGGGTGACCACAAATTACTTTACATAGCTTCCTAAATTCCCTTTCTAAAGATATATTGCAAGCTTGTTTTCAAAATGACGGTGCGGGAGTCATTCCGACATTTTGAAGCAAGTAATTGGAATTTTTGGAAAATAATTCAACAGATATGTCAAAGATATTGTTTTTTCCCAATTTTCTAATTTTGTAAAATTTCACTTAGATAATTGGTATTTTCAATTTTAACTACTACTCAAATTACCAATTTTTGAATCAAATTTTCACCATTTCTTCAAATGGAAAGTACTATAAATTAAATAGCATCACGGAAAAAACTATAATAAAATTATTATAGTAAAAATTTATTGTACGTTTTGCTATAAATTATAGTATTAATTACATTACAATTTTATTGGAAATCAGTACCAAAATAATTGTAAACGTAATTTATTAAAAAACATAGTTAGGATTTCTAATAAATTTAGTAAAATCGATTATTTACTAAAATATATTGTCAATTTTACAAATAAAAGGGGGAGAATTTAACAGGAAACATACCATCGATCGATGAAGTCAAACCACACAAGGCGTGGATATAACTTGTATGGGTGACCGCTTGGGAATACCATGTGTAAAAATGTTTACAATAGATTTTAGTAAATTTTACAAAAGTTTTAAGTAAATTTTATAGTAAATTTTACAAAAATATAAATGGGTTACTAAATATTTTTGTAATTCTTACTAAAAATTTAGGTTACTATAGTTTAATGGTAGTTCTTAATAAAAGTTTTGCATGCCATTTATGGTTAGTTTTACTATTTTTATAGTAAATTTAACTATGTATTCCTTTGAGTGCATACGAAAGTAAATCCAACCATGTTAATAAATGTTGAAAAGCTGCTGCATGCTTAAGTAGCAAAAACAACTTCTGCGCCGCCATTTTGAAAACAGAAGAAAACTTGTGTTGCATGATTGGAAAGGGAATTTTAGAGAGCTATCCAATTGTGGAAGAAATTGGTAAGTTCTTAGATAAAATAAAAATATGTATTTCACTCTCAGTAAAAACAAAAGCGATTGGCAATTGTTCTTTATGCCAATAGATTTGTTTTTATCCATCCCGAACAAATCCTTCGACCAAATTACAAATTTTTACCAACAGCAAACTGAATTAAGGTATGTAAAATGATTTCGTAGTCACGTGGTATAAAAACTTAAATTTTTTCCTCTCAAAATAAAAATTTTAAGTAGCAAAAAGCTTTACTAGTTTCCATTCTACGAAGCAATTGTTGTTCTTTAAATCCGTTCGAAAAGAATTGACAATACATGTCTGAACTGAACTCAGAGCTTTTATCTACCTCATGAATTTACATCAATTTAGCAAAATGTTTCTTGTCTGGGTAAATTTACTTTAACAAACTCCATCAACAGGACTATTGCAAGGCGTGACTGGAATTTATTTCACTTTAATGCCTTTAAAGAAGGTTTAATTTTACAAGAATTTGGACGTTTGGCAACAGTATATATTATACCATAATGGACCGTCTGAAATATATAATTTCTGAATCTTTATGTAAAAGACCGGAAATTTTGTATCAAATATCTAGTCTAATCACTAATGGTATTCTTCTAATAATGGGTGAATATACCGGGCGTTTTAACGCTCGCCCCTATAACTTTTTATTGTTTAAATTACAGCAACAGAATTTGGTGGACTTGATGTCATATTATTTTGGACGTTATAACATCACGGACTCCATTTTATCACTTCCGGTTTAACCGGAAGTGACCTTAACTTCATGTAAAATACTGGAAATTTTCAATTAAATATCTAGTCTAATCACTAATGGTATTCTTCTAATAATGGGTGAATATACCGATCGTTTTAAGAGGAACACTCACCTCTATAAATTTTATTGTTTAAATTACAGAAACAAAATTTGGTGGGCTTATATGTCATATTATTTTGCACGTTATAACATGACGGGCTCCATTTTCTCACTTCCGGTTTAACCGGATATGACCTCAACTTTATGTAGAATACCGGAAATGTTCAATTAAATATCTAGTCTAATCACTAATGATATTCTTCTAATAATGCTTGAATATTCCTGGCGTTTTAAGAGGAACATTTACCCCTATAACTTTTTATTGTTTAAATTACAGGAACAAAATTTGGTGGGCTTGTATGTCATATTATTTTGCACGTTATAACATGACGGACTCCATTTTGTCACTTCCGGATTAACCGGAAATGACCTCAACGTTGGATTTGGATTGGATTGGATCCAGTATATTTTTGACTATATCGATTCAGAATACCATTCCAAATTAAACGACATCCCATACATCACTTTTTGACACTTTTTTGTAACGGTTTCTTATCATAACCCTGTATATACAGGGTGTAAATGAAAACTTCCCATTCTTAATATCTCACTTCCAGTAAATAATATTAAATAGAGGGGACGCTTTTAAATTTTTGGAACGCGATTTCTTGGGAACTTCCCATTTAAGATTTTAAGGGTAACATACGAAGATAGCTCTCCAATTCCAATTGACGTATATTCGGTATAAAATAGCTCTTGGAAATTCTATAGCAAATTAAATACTTACTAAATGTAAACCCTAATTTTAAATTCAAATTTTATCACCTTTATTTCGAGAGAAATGAATTATACGAAAAACGTTAATTATCAAAATGCGATTTATCATTTTAATTGGCCCTTTGATCTACTCGGAAATTTCTTTTATCGCACTTGAGCCTGAAACCTGATTAGTTAAATGATTTTTAAGTTTTTTCCTTAAAACTGTCCTCAGGTATAATATCTTGATTAAAATTTGTAATAAATCAGTTTTGTATGTAGTCAGTAGTCAGTAGAATACTGACATCCTCTTTATTAGGGCAGAATGTCAATCTCAAAATGGAGCGAAATGATAAATGGGAAAAGAAACTCAAGATCTGCTCCACTAGTTTAATAACAATATTTAAAAAATTGTAATAATTTCATACATTTTCTTTTTATGATCAAACACACGCAGTATAGGAAAAATCCTTTAGGGCACTCTGGGAGTGATGTGTGTGCGTAAAAAGCGATTCACGTTGGTTTTGAATCGTTGGAGTTTATATTCGTTGGGAAAAACGACCTCGGGAAGGTCGTTCCATAAGGATGAAGTCCTACAGATGAAAGAATTCTTAAATAATGCAGTTCGAGGAGTTCTAACCACATATAGATGGGCGGCAGTGGTTCGTCGTGTATTTTTGCTATTCGACGCTCTGGGCAGAATTAAGAGGGCAAGGTCAGCCGAGCACTTTCCATGAAAATATCTGTAAAAGAGAGGCAAAGCCCCAACCTATCTTCGATGTTCTAGGCTGTCGAGGTTCTTCGTCAGCCCGTGGTCCCCGATCAAACGAATGGCCCTTCTTTGGATGGAATTCAGTAGCCGAAGAGTATGTTGGGTGCAGAGCTCCAGACATGAGAGCAGTACTCTAGTGATGGTCCAATCTGGGCTTTGTATAGTGTCAAAAGTTGTTGAGGTGTGTACAACTTTTTGGTTTGGAAGAGTACAACAAGTTTCTGAGACGCTATCCTGGCGATTGTGACAACGTGGTTATGCCAAGACATATTTCCTCACAGATTGACGCCCAGCAAATTAATAGATGAAGCCAGTGGGATTGCGTGTCATGCTATGACTATATCCGGTTTCGAAGGTATTAACTTTCATCTTCAGTGGAACGATAATAATTTTTTATTTGGTTTAAAGTGTTAACAGAAACAAAATCTGTGACCGCTGATCAAAAATTCGGCGTTCGTAGAGTAAAATTTATTGATTGACAACTGATTTGCAACTCAGAATAATCCGCGTACTGATACTGGAATTGTGGGTTTGGATTCTGCGCATTTCCTCGATCGGCTGTTTGTTTGCTTTTGACTTGTTACTTTTACTGAATCGTTTTATTTTCTTTATATACATAGTTTTGGCAAGTTTTGGAATGCAAACGTTTCGCAACGTTCTTGTGGCGTTAATAGTCCATGTTGTTTTATAATCACCTAACCTAACCTACAAAACTGCCAAATAAGAATGGTTTCCATATGCACAATGTTGCCGGCTTTCACTTAAAATCCTAAGGCACTATTACTATCACCCTTGGCGCTTTCAAAGAACTTTAGTGCTAAACATGCACACACAGGTCTGTTGGTGGCTCTACTTTTTGTCTAATTTATTATCACCGACTCAAATGTATATTATTATGTTCTTCCTATTTTTTAAATATATTTAATTATTCCAAGTTTTATTTCAATGGATTCAAATGAACCAAATTCTATCGAAAATACCCCCGATAATCAAGTAACACTTATATCCTTAAACGCCCGAGGGTTAATACCGTAATTCCGTAGTAATTCGAATACGCGGCGAATTAATAAAACAGGCGGATTAATTGAAAATTGTTGGGAAAATTTGAAATTCGTTTTTCGGAGTTAAGGGAGCGATAAAGCAGAAAACGAATCTGCGGTAGGCCATTTTCATAGAATTTCAAAAAGTTACACTTCCCTTCACTTTATGAAGGTGCAGAGTAAAAAATACGCATTAATTTCTTTAATTACGTATGGGATCCAAGTAGATATCCAAGTTTGATGCACTCAGAAATCCTAACTGAATTTATAAATTTTATTAATATTTTTTTCGTAATTTCTTTGTCAAAAAAATGCACAAAAAATGTTTAAATCTTTAATTACTTAACTTATAACTTATATCTAAACCCGCAAATCGTGAGATAAAACCAAATTGAAGAAAAATGACTGCAATAAACGTTTGAATTAATAAGCTAGATAAGCTGCCATGAGAGAGATACATGTACCACTACCACGGATGTACACAGTAGTTGACGTCGGTCAAGTATCAAAAGACGTCGGTGAATGTTGGCCAGTGTTGTCATATATATACGTCAAACATCTTAGAAAAATACAGTAATTTTAACATTCTTCAGTCTATCATACCCAGGGATATACTTTTTCGAACAGGTCTTTTCATAACATTGACTGCGAAAAATGTTTTAAAACATAAATAATAGTAAACGCGAACAAGCACGTGGTCAGTTTTTGTCAACAAGGCTTATTTGACCTGCGTTGTCGGTTAAACTCTTTAGAAACAGAAGCTACTATTTTAAGACACATGCTCTCTTGCCTTCGGTCTTATTTAAAAAGAATTCGTTTGAAAATTCCTATACAAAATACAGCACAATATGAATGTTTTGCAACACAACCAATAGTAATATCACACAAATTTGAAATTACATCACAACATTTGTAACATAAATTATTGTAAATTGTAAATTGAATACTTTATTTATTCAGCCATAACTTTTAAAATTCGTATAAAACATTAGGAATTGAAGGAAAAAGCGCGCGATGCAACGCGACATATCCCTTTAATAATAAACATTTTTTATTTCAGAATTACATTGCTTAACATAAAATGAAATAGTATCAAAAATACAGCAGATTATTGCGTATCATAGATTTGACATATTTGTTAAATATTCTTCAATGTTGTATAGTTCAATGTCTTTAAGTAGCTTAAATACACTCTTTTTAACTTTTTTAATGTTGTCACAATTTTTAATATGATGTGGAAATGAATTGTATAGTTTTATACATTTGTAATACGCACCACTTTCGTATAATGTTAGTCTGTGTTTGGGAAACGTATATTTCAAATCTATTCAAGAAATATAAAGTCTATGCTTGTCAGGTGGTATTAATATCAAATATCAATATGGAAAATTATTATTTCCAGACCACCCGATGATCCTTATACAATAAGGGCGTATTTTTGTCTACACAGTAGCACTTTAAAATACTATTGCAGATTGAATGGTACTACCAAGAAAAGGAAGCCCTTTCCATTGATAGGATGCAACTACCTGTAGACCGGTTTCGAACTTATTTGTTCTCGTCAGTACAGGGTAGGTGTACATACCCATCATCATGCGCGGTGTATTTTGTCGACTACCGTCGATAGTACGGCGTCAAGTTAAAGTCCTCTCTGATGATGGGTATGTACACCTACCCTGTACTGACGAGAATAAATAAGTTCGAAACCGGTCTACAGGTGGTTGTATCCTAACAACGGAGAGGGCTTCCTTTTCTTGGTAGTACCATTCAATCTGAAATAGTATTTTAAAGTGCTACTGTGTAGACAAAAATACGCCCTTATTGTATAAGGATTATCGGGTGGTGTGGAAATAATAATTTTCCATATTGGTATTTGTATATTTCAAAGTTCTTGTTGAATATACATTTTGTGATTCACAACTTCTAAACAAATCTCTATTTTTGAAAAAGAATAATATGCTTTCTTGTATGTAAATTGCAGGGACAGTAAGAAGCCCATTCGCTTTAAATTTACCTCTACAACTTATTATATTGTAACCAAATATGGTCTCTCTTTTTTGACATACAAACAACTGTTCTGCATCCCTACATTTTCCATACAGAATAATTCCATATCTAATACGTGATTCGAAATTTGCGTAGTACCTTTCGCTATTAAATCCCTACCGAACTAGCCACGCCGCGTCGGCGTTGCATTGTGAATTTTGCGTTTCTTCATCATGCATAATCAATCAGATGATTTTAAACACAATAAATTCAATGTATCAATTAAATTGTTCAGGAACTTAACTAAAATTTTTCATTCGAGAAATAAAAAAAATCGTTCGGGTTTTTTCGGGTTTTTTCTTGGTCTCATTGTAATTTTTTCTTAATTGACCTTTTTCCGTTTAGTGAAGTTTTAAAAAAAAACTGGATAAATTTATTTGACAATTTCCATTACAATTATTCATTATACAACTTTCCATTTATTTCGTTTCTTTTCATTTCCTTCTACATTCAGGCTTATTTCCAGAAGCTACTCGGCCATGTAAATTTCAAGTGTTTTTGAAAAGTAATTAATACGGGAACGTCATTGGAATACTAACGTGAAATATATTTGCATAATTAACTGAAGTATTTCTCAAAGAAAGTCTAATTTACAACAATTACTAAATAGTCGATATATCGATAGGTTCGTTCGGGTTTGTGCACCAAGGTTGTAAGAGCGTATCACCTACATACAGGGTGGCCCATCGAAAACAGTCCAGCAAGGTTTACGGCTGTGTACGTAAAAATTTAAAAAAAAACTCGGACCCGTAAACTTGTGTTTCCAGGGGGGCACGTTTCAATATTAATTTCATCCCTGTAACCTCAACCCCCCTAGCGGGGGCGGCTACTGCCAGCAATGCTACTGCCCTTGTTTTTCAAATGGGAATGGGTATGTTGTAATACATCTTTTTAGAGGGCATTAAACTCTCTTTAATGTAGCGCTTTGTTTTGTAAATTTGAGCTACGCGCCGCCGAGAAATTGCGTTTTAAAAATGTAATTTTATTGAGTAATACTTGTATATTATCTTATTAAATGTTGAAAATGTCAACAAATTACACCAGATGTTCTTCACAATGTCCGAGAACACTTTGAACAGTTGTTGTACTATTGTATGGAGGTGAATGGCGGACATTTTCAACATTTAATAAGATATCATGTAAGTATTACTCAATAAAATTACATTTTTTAAAACGCAATTTCTCGGCGACGCGTAGCTCAAATTTACAAAACAAAGCGCCATTTTAAAGAGAATTTAATGCCCTTTAAAAAGATGTATCACAACATACACATTCCCATTTGAAAAAACCAAGGGCAGTAGGCGCCCCCGCCAGGAGGGTTGAGGTTATAGGAATGAAATTCATAGTGAAACGTGTCCCCCTGAAAACACAAGTTTACGGTTCCCAGTTTTTTTTTTAATTTTCACGTACACAGCCGTAAACCTTGCTGGACCATTTTCGATGGGCTACCCTGTATATATAACCATTATATTGCTAATACCATCTGCAATTAGGTTCCCGCTATAGGCATCGAACGGGTAATAGTGAGTTTGCGCAGTTCGGAAATTTCCTTGCTAAAGTAAACATTCGACAGGACCGGATTTCAACTTTTTTAATGTAAATTTCACTGGTTAGTAAGGAAAAATATTGCAATCAAAATTTCGATTAGTTCGATTTAAGACAGCATTTCATGCATACGATTTATGACGATATGATGAACCGACGGTACCCGATTGGTGTAATCTTTTGGTGCCAAATTCCGTCCGAATATTTGTAACCATCTCGACACAATGAGCTTTATTTTAACTTTCATCCGACGTCGTATGTTTCTTAACTTTTTTCTAAACCAAAAATTAAGAATGAATGACTATATAGACTATTTTGGGAATTAATATCAGCTACTAACGCACCAAATTAAAAATACATTAATTTTAAGGTTAGGTAGTGAGCACCTGATATATTATATTGTATACGAGTGAAACTCTCTTCTTTTTTTACAAGCTGTTTAGTGAAAATCGGTTACGAAGATCGGATATTGTGATAAGCAAAATATTTTCGTATGTACAGGGTGGCCAACTAAGCGAGGTAAGCGGCTATATCTCGGAAACCGTTCACCGTAGAGCTTTCGGAAAAAAATATTTATAGGAAAAGTTGCCAAGAGAAATTGCTGGAAATTATTTGCAAGTTTGTAGGGCGGCCGATAGGGGGAGTAACACGAATAGTAATTTGTTGCCAGTCGATTTCTCTACAATTGGCATAGGTAAGGTATATTGATAATACTTATAAATAAGTCTCACTTGTATCGTGAACAACTTTGCTTAAACACTTTTTTCTCTAGCCCTGCAAATAAAGTGGTGGGGGTAACGCAAACATCGATTTGCAAAAAATGCAATATCTCAGGAACGCCTCATCTGAAAATATTCAAATCAGTGTTATTTGAAATAGCTCTTCTTGCTTTATTAGCTACACTTCAAGCGATGTCTATGTCATTTTTACTGTGGTCGCTAGATGGCGCTTTCAACAGATTTAACATATTTATCGTTTTTCTCGAAAAACTTAAATGCAATGGTAAATATGTTATTACACCAGAACAGAGAGGAATAAAGGCCAGAGCAAACGGTGAAAAATCTTTTTTCTAACCGGAGAAATCAATGAAAAATTAATTTATATCCTACTAAATCTCCCGCCCGGTACTTACATATGTTGCAAAAAAATAAGAAGGCTTTGGAAACAAAACACATATTATATATAATAGGAGTATTGGGAAGAAACGTTAATTTTATAAACCAAAAGAAACGTATTCCTTAAATGGTCAAACTGTCTGCCATCCTGGCCCACACATTGTCTGAGCTTTCCTATAGTAGAAAGAACAGCAGCTTCCACTTCCGCTCTTGGCAGGCGAAGAATTGCATTTTGGATTTTGTTCTTCATATCTTCCCTGGTCGTAGGCCTAGCTTGGAATACAATATCTTGTAATCGTCCCCACAAATAAAAGTCCAAACAGGTCAAGTCAGGTGACCTGGATATGTCTCATTCAGGTATTCCCGCACATTTATTGAAAAATGTGCTGGACAGCCATCTAGCTGCAGGAACATATTTTGCCTGGTTTCAAAAGGCACATCGTCTAATAAAACACATAATTCATTCCTAAGGAACTCCAAAAACAAGTTCCCATTTAGTGATTGGTCAAAGAAATAGGTTTATAAAATGAATGTTTCTTCCCAATACTCCTATTATATATAATATGTTTTTTGTTTCCAAAGCCTTCTTCTTTTTTGCAACATATGTAAGTACCGTGCGGGAGATTTAGTAGAATATAAATTAATTTTTCATTGATATCTCCGTTAGAAAAAAGATAGGAACTTGCGGTTTTCACCGATTGGTCTGGCCTTTATTCCTCTCTGTACTGGTGTAATAACATATTTACCATTGGATTTAAGTTTTTCGAGAAAAACGATAAATATGTTAAATCTGTTGAAAGCGCCATCTAGCGACTACAGTAAAAATGACATAGACATCGCTTGAAGTGTAGCTAATAAAGCAAGAAGAGCTCTTTTAAATAACACGAATTTGAATATTTTCAGATAAGGCGTTCCTGAGATATTGCATTTTTTGCAAATCGATGTTTGAGTTACCCCCACCACTTTATTTTCAGGGCTAGAGAAAAAAGTGTTTAAGCAAAGTTGTTCACGATATAAGTGAGATTTATTTATAAGTATTATCAATATACCTTACCTATGCCAATTGTAGAGAAATCGACTGGCAACAAATTACTATTCGTGTTACGCCCCCTAGCGGCCGGAATACAAACTTGCAAATAATTTCCAGCCATTTCTCTTGGCAACTTTTCCTATAAATATTTTTTTCCGAAAGCTGTACGGTGAACGGTTTCCGAGATATAGCCGCTTACCTCGCTTAGTTGGCCACGCTGTACATACCTGAAATACTTTATACCTGGTATTGATCCACCACTTTTGCAAAAAAGCACCATGCACTTGTGTCCTTTCATTTTAAACAAAACAAGTTGCTAACCTAACAAACAGCGAATCGAATCACCACAAATTAAAAACTCCTATACAACACTTGTTGTTAGGTAATGAAAGTTTATAAGCACTAATATACCGACAACAATGTGGATGAACCACTTTTTATTCTATAATTTGAAAAAACATCGAGAACCAAAGATGGCGACGAATAACAACACACAAATAACGTCGGGCCGGCTCTGAAGCGATCGATAAAATTTCCACCCTACTGCGTAACCTCAATTGTGCCAAGCCATCTCCCATACCGGGGACACTCTTTGTAATTTGGAACGTTCGTATTGGCAATATAATGTATATATATGTGGTATCACCGCTCCCCGTCATGACGTCAGACCATTGAAGTAAATAATAATCAATTGAAAGAATAAACCTGATTAGCCTGCTCAATTCTACATGGAAACGGCCTCTTGAGTTTTTTCCGTCCATATCGATTTTTTATGAAAAGGGAACGAAAATAACATAATTCATGTTCAGTTTACATCCAAGTTTTTTTCTAATAAATATACATACCTACAAGAGTAGATGCGGTCTTTATATTATATCAATGCAAAAACTGCTTGATAATGCCTGTCGTTGTTAAGTTTACTAGAAACTACAAAAAGCTTTTGTGGATACTGGTATACGTTGAGGTTAAAGTCTCATTAAGTTTTCTCTGGCGCCAATTTAGCGTCCATTTTATCATGAAATTAATTGCGAATATTTAGCTTTTACATCAGTTTATAGACAGTTTATACTAACTTATGTGATTAAGGTATCTGTAACGATAAATGTTATTAAGAATTGGGACTAGCATTCGCTAATTTCTTTTTTTGTTCAATATTTCTCAACTGTTTCGTTTTATCCTAAAAACGACCAAATATTCATATAACTACATAAATTATGTTTTCTTAACCTGTCTGGTTATTATATCCTTGATAATTGTAAAAATTGGAAATAAATCAATGCTTATTGCATATTTTATCTAACCACTTATTCTGCTCAATGAGTTGCCCAACAATTCTCTGTTACTTATTTTTATACAGGGTGTTATAGAAATGACGTATTATATTTAAACCGGCAAATCCCGAGATGAATATAAATTTACGAAAAATAACCATAAATAGCGCTTTGAATTATTAAGCGAAATATACACTTTATATGAAATCCCAAAATTTACGTGGCCGCTCCTGAGGCCCTTTGCAATCAATATTTTATTGAGGCAGTCTCCAGGTTCAAAAGAGGTAAGCGCAGTATAATCGATGTTGTCATATTGCAACATAGAATTCTAAACGCACGTGTTCAGTTTTTGACAATAAGATGTCTTTGACGCGCGCTATCACTTCTTTTTCAAACTTTTTAGAAGAAAAAACTACAATTTTAAGGTACATACTCTCTTACCTTCGATCTTATTTTAAAATAATCCTTTTTATAATTATTCAATAAAAAAATGAAACACAAAGAGTATGTTTTTCAACGGAAACAACACTAGATAATATCACACAAATTTAAAATCACATCAATTATTTCACAACAAAAAAAAATCGGGCAATATAACACGTGTAACAAAACGTTTAAAATTCGTATACGTCAAGCACGTGGAAACCTCGCCGTCGTGGAACCAACGTCGTTCTACTCTCGAGTCTCGAAACATACTCAATTATGAAGCAGCGCGCGGCTGGTACTCAAGCAACAGCGAGACACGAGGTGTGATCTGACAACACTATTAGTATACTCTAGTGACCCACATTGTTGCTGAGAGAATCCAGATGGAACGGGGCGACAGTATGTGGGTAAAAAGGGTTTTTACCTTAGTATTTAGATATTCGATTTAAAAAAAAAAGTATGTAGACTTTCTCTAGGACACACAAGGAGTCACCCATTTAAATATAATAAGTAATTTCCATAATACCCTGTATTTATCATAAAGAAACCTAAAAGGATCATCACAATTAAAAGAGAAGACAAATATATGTAATATTTTACCCCACTCACGGGTCCCGTCAGTTTATTATTTTTGAAGTGAACAATTTTTTTGTCAAATTGTGACCATCTGTCATCTGTGAAAATATAGTATGATATAAAAAATTATATCATAATTTCTAATTAGGAACTTTGTTTCAATTAAACTCCCTCTGTTATTAATTAACAGAAAGTTTAAACACCGAGAGGAAAATGGAAAGTGGAGCTCTAAGACATTTAAAACCCCCTTTAGGTGTTTATTATTATTTAAAAGGGTTTGTCTGGATTGAATTTGCCTCTAGGGTCTTTAAGGTATTTAGGGGTACTGCCCGGTCGACCACTGTCCATAAGGGCCGATTGTAGGATTTAAACTTCTCCATTTGAATAAACCCTGGTAATCTTTAAACTTCAGATTTCTTGTTATGATATCACGTTAGCCGTTCCAATTCATTCGGCGCGCGCAGTGATGTCTAGTGTAAGTTATTTTTAAATTGCTAATGGAGATTTACGTTTTTGTTAATGTTTTTAATTCTCTTTTAAATGTATTTCAAGGTTTTATGCATTTTATAGTAGGCGCAATGGAAGCATAATATCATGGTATTTAGGTATATTTATTTCATATAAATACAACATAGATTAAAGCTAAAAATACTGCCTAGTTAAACAAATAAAAATATAACAAAACTTACATTGTGTAATACGGGGCGTTTCTAAATAAGTGTTTAGTATTGAGTTAATTTAACGCATGAAAGTACATTTAATATATATTTTTGTTTATTATCTCTAAGAAATGGGAAAAACCTTATATTATATCAAAATTATTTTTCTGGTTATCCACACCATACCTTATATTATCAATTTTGGAAAATTCCTTTTAATAAATATATAAATATCTGAGCAAATCGTGAAATTCTTGTCGTATCATGACTGTCAAGTTGTGCGCTAAAAATAATTTATAAGACATGGTTTTATATTAGAGGAGTGATTTTTCAAAAGGCCATATTTCCATTAGAGATAAATGCTCAGGAACCGCATATTTCTGTAGATGGTGGGAAATTATAGCGTTAAGAAAAAATTAACAATGGGATCAATGTACAATACTACTTCGGACCAGATGTAATATTGGTGGTTTGAATTTAAAAAATAATAGAAATGTAATTATTTCCTGTAAGCATTTTTTCTGCTGCTCGCTTTTGGCCACGGCTTGCAGCATATCTGGTTTCTTCAATTATTGCAGTATTTTGACATAATATAATTTTTTTTTTGAAGTACCGAGTCCATCTCGAAGTGAAGTTATAGTGAGGTAAAGAAACTCATAATCACCCCTATATGTTAGGGGCCAACTTCTTCTCTCAGCGGTTTCTTATATTTAAGTCTTCTTTTTCAAAAAAACAATATTTTACATTTTTGCGATACACGTCTTTTCAGAGCAGCACGTTCGATTTTTGCTTATTCATTTGATAGAACTAATATTGTCAGTTACTACTCCGTTATACTCTTTCCTGGTTACTTACATTTCTTCATATTCTCTCTTTGGTACATTTTTGTTTATTTCACCTGAATTTGTTAGCTTATGACATTAACATAAAAAATTTTTTTTTTCTTTTTCTGACATTTCAACCAAAAATTAAATAATTTTTCTTTCATCTTGGAACCACGTGCCAGGATGCGAGATTTTTATAAAATGTTGAAATTTTATATCAAATTTAAAATTAAAAATAAAATCAAATAATGCATTAAATTTTTTTAAAAGTTAACGTTAATTAATTTTCATAATTCATAAATGGATGTTTCCTTTTTCCTGCTGTGATCAGGTAAGAAGGGGATCTCAAAATTTTTTTACTCTCCTCTAATTATTCTGGATCATTTAGTCAATTCCATTACCTTCAACTCCTTTTATATTTTTACTTAAACTTAACTTTTATAAACAATTTTCTTTTTTATTACAGTTTAAATCAATATCATGAGTGTCTCCTAATGCTCTTATATTTTCCACTGGAGATGAAGGTTTGAACCTTCGAAACATGTATGGTTTTTGATTTTGTTATTAAACTAGTGGAGCAGATTATTTTTACCTCACTAATATACATTTGCCTCCATCTTTAGGGCATGTAATGTGATAAATTAAATTCTTCTTGACCAATCACCAATCTTCCTATTTCTTCTTGGTCCTCAGCAATCGAGTCAACAACATCCTCGACAACATCCTTGCCACCATCAACCATTTCCTCCATGCCATGGGGATCTTTATTACCCAAATCACCAATTTCGCCATCAGACTGTAGCTCTACTTGCAGGTTTTCATTTTCCATATGTTCTTCTTCTAACATTCGAAGCAAGTCATCCTCATTTTTCACTTCATCCAATAAATCTCTAGGAAGATTCATAGGAGAAAATCCAGCTTTAGGGTCAACTCCTAATAATGCTTTATATGGTGAACGTCCAATTACTTTGTGGTAGGAACTATTCTTCTGAAACTGTATGAAATAACAGCCCACTGACCAGTTTTTTGAACTATGGTCGTACATCCATGCTCTAACCATATTTTTCACATCTTGATTGCTTCTTTCTATGCTTCCCTGTGATTGTGGATGCCTTGGTCGACCATGAAGAATTTTTAAAGGATTGGGAAGTTTTAAATATTTAAAACCATTTAATTAATAGTTTGATATTTTATAACTTTTTTATTTTTTATGTGATTTTCATGAATTTATTATCAGTTTGTAGTTCCATTTATTGTGTTTTTCCTTCATTATTTTATAAAGTAACATTTTTCGATTAGGCTGTATTATACAGGAGTAAATCAAACTGTTGTTATTTGTTGTAATTTCAAAACACCCTGTAGGAAAATTGAGATTGCAAATTTTATTTACATACTGTTCCTTGTCATCTTTGATGCATTATAAACATTTCGTTCCTTGATTCATTCCATTATCTCATTTCTGCTTTGAGATGCAAAATTTTAAATGGAACGATGTTATTTTTAGAAAATGTATCTCATGGGTATTTCTACCGAAGCACACACCAATCTTGTATTTGTTGAGCTCTAATCAGCTCACCGTTACATTGAGGAAATCCTCTAAGAAGTTGTTGTTCCATTTGCTCCTTTCATTGGGAACCAATTGCTAGACCTCACGTTGCATATGTAGTGAGCGAATTTCTGGATGAAGTTGGACTTCCCAGATTGGAATGGCCCGCATGTAGCCCGGATCTCAACCCAATCGAACATCTTTGGAATCAACTTAAAAGGACCATTCGTCGTCGTTATGTACAACCATGAACCTTCCAAGACTTACGACTGACTCTGACCGAAGAATATCAGGCTATCCCTCAAGAAAGGATAAGTAAACTTATTCATGCCACGAAGGCTGCAGCAAACTGTCATTACGGCGGGACGAGGAACTATACGATATTAAAATTGTTTCTGTTAATTAACTTTATGATATCTAGTGTTTGTTTTTCTTAATGAAAATAGGCTTCAAATCAGCGATGAGATAATGAATCAAAAATCAAAATATTTAGAATACATCAAAGATTACAAGGAACGGTATGTAAATAAAATTATCCTCCTCAATTTTCCTGCAGGGTGTTTTGAAATTACGACAAAAAACAACAGTTTGATTTACACCTGTATAATACAGCGTAATCGAAAACTCTAAGTTTATAAAATAATTAAGGGAAAACATAATAAATTGATCTACAAACTGATGATAATCGCATAAAAAATGAAAAAGTTATAAAATATGAATCTTGACCAAAATATCAGGGTGGCGGAATTTTGTGCCGGCGAGTGGAGAATGCTATGAAAAATTTAGAGATAGTTTTACTGAAAACTTTGTTTAACTAAACCAAGTATTAAACCACGCTTGTTTAATGTCAGTTGATGGATTTTCTCGTTAAATTTTTCTATTTACCAACGTACATTTATGAAAATAAAAGAACTGCGTAAAACCAAGCGATAAAATTTCCGATTGTGTTTTACGGTGAAGGATCTAAAGCCTCATGAAATATTCAAAAAGGCATTATTAGTCACAAACCGCAATGGAGAAAGGACATGAAATAGTTATGGTTAGCGAACAGGAACGTGAATATATCCACAGTCATAAAGCATAGGTCTTTTGAAAATGGCCGTATGGTGTAACTTTTAACATTAGGTAATAAAATCAATTCGTAATAGAGGAAGGAATCTTAGGGTCGGTCTAGTCGGGAATTTATTGGATCTAAATCCGATCATGCATCGGCATCGTTTGTCAAATTGGAGGTCGCGATCAGGTAAAGGGATGTGGCAATCTGTCAAGAAAAGAAGGCACCTATTCGAAAAATCCTTTTTTCTATGAACGTTATAAAAACTATATAGGGTGTTATGGAAATGACGTATTATATTTAAACCGGCAATTCCTGAGATAAAGACAGATTGAAGAAAAATAGCCATAAATGGCGCTTTCAAGTCATTCAGCGGTAAAAGTAACCTGACGTCAAACCAGAAAAACAATTGTGTGGCACTGCGAAACATGTAAGCAATCAAGGAATTTTGGCCGGTGTTGTCATATGTACACTCTTTAGATAACATTTTAATTAATTTAAACACTTTTCCATTCTGTAATACCTTTTTGTACAATTAATTGAAGAACATTTACGACCGACTATGTTTTAAACAACCCGAAAAAACATATGGAATAGTATTAGCCACGTACGTAACTAGGTCAAATGCCAATGACTCTTGACGCCTTACATCGGCTGAGCGAAGTAGTTTCGTATAGCGCCGCACACTTGCGTCTGTTAATTGAAGACCAACCAGCGGCCGGATACATTGTGTCTGGTCGATCACCAACACACTCTCAGCAATCCGCTCTGTTTTTTCGGTTTACGCATGTATCTTGCCCGTCCATAAATAATCTTTGAATATTGTTCTTATTGACACGTTTCTTCTGGACGTCAAATTTCGTTACGTGTAATATCTAATAATCTGTAGTATAATCTGTATTATTGTATTTTCAAAAGCTAACTATCGGTTCTGTTCACTATTACTGTGTGTACATAAAGTGTTTCCAGGAGTGTTCCCATGCAAAAAAAAAATGATTTTGATTGTGTCTGGATTTCCTCGCTCTTTAGGTATAAGGATAAATACAAGTAGGTAGAAAATAATTAATTTTTATAATTTTATATGGAATTTCAGTTTTACATTACATTACATACTTTTAAAACGGTCGATTTAAAAAAAAATAAAATATGTAGCTAGCTATTCTCTAGGACACCCAAGGGGTCGCCCATTTCAATATAATACGTCATTTCCATAACACTTTGTATTTTTTCTTGCTCAAATGAATGCATAAAATTAGTCATGTTTTAACAAGTTAAAAAAAGTAATGTAGCTCTCGAAAAGTGCTGTAACGTGTCATTTTTTCACTTATCTCTGAATGCTTTTAATATCAAGTTACCATGAAAATAGCATCTGCGTCGTTTTTGCCTAGGCGCCGCATTGTTATTGTTATCTTAAAAATGTCAATATTATTTGAAAATATCAACAACGGAAAGAAATTATTCCTATTCCGAAGAACTCATTTTAATGCACTCCAGACGAATTAATTAATAAAGAAAATGAAGCAACACAACATTTATTGCCTGAAAAATCGAAAGAAACTTACAAAAGGGAATTAATACGTTAAGGGAAGAGGTATTGTAAAAGTATTTCCAAGGAAGGTAAAACGTTTTTAAATATTCGACTTTATGATCGGGCTATTCCAAGCTAAATTCTGAATAATCAAGTCGATATAAGCAAATATCTGAAACTTATTGCATTCTTGTGTGACAAGTGAGTTGATTATAGAAAAAATATTGTTTGAAGCTTATGCATAAAGTTACTTTTTCACATAAGGGATTGTGGCATTCGCCTTCGGCTCGTGCGCTTAGATTTCCCGTTAGTGAAAAAAAGTAATACTTTGTTACATATTTATTACATTATGAATTTTAAGTTATAATCCCGTGTTGCATAGTATTATTTGTTATACAGTGAGTGGTATATTAAAATATCTCTAGAACTAAAAAATATATTTGTTAAAAATATCGTTACTCGCTATAAAAGATGTTGATCTTTTAAATACAGATATTTTAACGTATCTGTAACAGTTATACGAAGAGTTAGGCTTTACATTGTTATTTTAGATATAATGCTCTGTGTATTTTGGCATTTTTCGATTATATGTAAAAATCCTAGTTTGTTAACAATTTCATATACCCATCTGCATCGTTTCTGAGATAAAATTTATTGAATGATTTTTTTCATAAAAAAACATGTCGAAGGTAATTTGACATTACTTTGGTGTGCGCTAGAGATTTAAAAATTTGAGAAAATTTAGGAAATATATGTAAATTATACCTTCCTGATTGTAGAAGTAATGTATTATTATTTATCTGGGTGGCAATTTAAAAAGAAATTTTAGTACCTTTCCTTTTAAAGGGATATGTCGTAACGTAGAAGATAACTTAGAAGAAGCGACAAATAAAATCGGCATTTAAGGACTCCAACCGGAGCAATTTCGGATATAAAAATTAAATATACAGTAGTCCCTTTTTTCTGCCAATTCTATAAATTTATTCTTTACTCGGAGGAAACGTATATCAGTGTTAATTACGTGCTTGAAAAACAAAACATGGCATGTATACATGCAATAATAATATTACGACATTTCAACTAGCCGACTTCTCTTATAAAATTTGGCATACTTTATAACAGTGTTATAAAAGCTCTAGATTTGCAATTTTGTTATATAATGGCATCCCGTGATATAGTTCTATTTTTAGGGTCAACCAGCTACTATATTACGCTGTAAAAATATTTTACGACCAAATTATAAAACTATTTATACACTGAAGTACATACGGAACGATATATTATAATTTTAAGTATTTTAATCATATCTTTTGATCCGCTTAATGGATTTTGATAAACTTTCACTAGCGGGTAGTCCCTCTATTCCTCTATACACAGGTGTAGTCAAGTATTATTTTTTCGTTCATTTAATTTAATATACGGCATAAAATAAAAAGTGATATTTTTTTAGTCAAATTTAACCTGCGACCCGAGGTTTTTCAGGGATATCTAAGAATCTAAATCACACTTAGGGGTGTAGTCTGTTCTGTATATTATCTTTTTTATTAATTTTTTATCTTTAATTCTTATACCACTTTTTCAGACTGCGAGATGGTGGCCAAGTCATGTGACATTAGTGTGATGACTGGTTATTTTAAGTTCCTGACTTACACACTTCTAATTTGTAACGTTTATTTTAAGCAATATAATTTCAGGTATTCATAATATAAATGTGCCCATTAAACTACACTCTCCGGCACAAAATTCCGCCACCCTGATATTTTGGTAGAGTAAGATATTTTATAACTTTTTTATTTTTTATGTGAATTTCATGATTTTGTTATCAGTTTGTAGATCCATTTATTGTGTTTTTCCTTAATTATTTTATAAAGTAACATTTGTAACGGTGGGCGGTTAGAGCTCCATTTTCAACAATTATTGCAAGATTGGTGCGTGCTTCGGTAGAAATATCAATGACATAAATTTTCTAAAAATAACATCGTTTCGTTTGAAGATGATTAGAAACAGTTAACATGTAAATAAAATTATCCACCTCAATTTTCCTTCAGGGTGTTTTGAAATTACGACAAAAAACAACAGTTTGATGTACAACTGTATAATATAGCCTAATCTAAATAAAATGTTACTTTATACAATAATTTGATTTACAAACTGATAACAAAATCATGAAAATCGAATAGAAAATAAAATAGTTATAAAATATCAAACTTGTCCAAAATTTCAGGGTGGCGGAATTTTGTGCCGGTGCGTATATAATGGGTAAAGTAAAGTAGGAAAACAGTATAGGAACCTCAAGAAATAAATAAAAAACTAATAAAATGGGTCTACAGTCGAATTACATATCTGGCTAAATTAATGTATTTAACATGATGTGAACCTACAAACCTGGTTAGAGAGGTAACCGTATACGTGTATAGTATCATTGCGAACAAATTCTATATGCGTCATTTTTGGGTATATGGAGGTTACGTAAGTTAAATAAGTAAAACCCTGATAAAATGGGTATTTCTTCTACAGAAAAATTCAAAATCTGGATAAATTAAAGTATTTAACATTATATGACCATACAAACCCGGTTAGAGTAGCAACCATATATTTATTTGAGTGTATAGCATACTGAACAATTTCTAAATTCACCACTTTTAGATCTATTTTGTCTACATAAGTCAAATATAAAAACAAACAAACTGATAAAAGTAGCCCATATCACAAGTTTGCTGCATAATGGGCGTAGTTAGTTATTATATTATTATGTAGTAGCATACATGCTATCCAAACTTAAACAAAAATAATAAAAATACCTGTGTATGTGAACCGATACCGTGACTGTTGCCACACTAGAGTATCGGTTTCCGCTGAATTACTGAGCAAACAATAATTATTATACATAATAATTAAAGCCTAAAAAAATGCATAACAAAAGTTTATTTTTGGGAAAATGAATTTTACTTACCGCCAATTTAGCAATAATACCATAACAAAATATTCAATAAATGATCAAAATGAAAGCAAAATAGTTCAAAATCATAAAAAATGGGCTGAAATTTTCTGAGCCGTCTCTTTAGAAACTTGGGGAATTTGGGAAATTATTTATCATCTGTTCGATCTGCCATGTCTGTGTGTTAACTGTCGAAAATCCGAAGCCTATCATTATTCAGACTACCTACCTACTTATAGGTAGGTATACATTACGCGATAACTTACTATTGTCGCATCAAAGAAAATATATATATATAACTTTGCTACGACAGTGTATAGTTAAAAAGTGGAGCTACCCGCCAGTGAAAAGATTATCAAAATCTATTAGGTGGATCAAAAAATATGATCACAAAACGTACTTAACATTATTAACATTATTTCGCATGTCATTCAGTGTAGAAGTTTTCTTTTGTAAGAAGAACAACAAAATTTCCAATATACATTTGCATTTATTACTTAGTTTCCTCTATACATTAAAGTTCTTGTCAGAACATTTATTTAATGATTATCCACATAACAACAGTTTAATTTGATTGGTGGTTTGACATTTTAAGGTTCCCAATACATTTGATAAAAAGACGAAACAAACCCACCCATAGTAATATTATATACATGCAGCAGGCGCCATCTGCAAGAAGCATTCTAAATGATGGTCCAGACCGCCTGGATATTGATTAAACTGACTCGAGGAAAGCAGATTTTCTCCGAAAAATTGCAGATTTCACATTGTAATAATTGTCCTCAATGAAGGATTATTGTATTAATATAGTTCGAGTAATTGAGTGAAAGACATATAGAGGTCGCTTTCTCAATAAGTTGATAAACGAAAAAAATAATCTTACTTTATTTGGATACCGTAGGTAGGCTTACTCAAGCTAATATTAAAGAGGAAATACCTAAATCGTCAAAAAAGTATATTTCAGAGCTAAACTAAATATTGAACAAACTCCAACTCTCAACTTTAGATTTTAGCAGGTCGAAAGTGCAATATTTATCGATACTGGTTGTAATTTGCGTAAAAATTCAATGTAATGATCAAAATATTGAGTATTACATTTATTTTGTAATTACGGTTTTGGCTAAAACTAGTAACTAAATTCAGAAATATTTTATTCAAATATTTGACACCAATTAGTAAATAAAACAAAATGCGAGTCATACATTTTCAAATTGTGCATTGGCCAATTGATCTGCAAAATGTAAGTCATGTATTCAAAAATTATTGTATTTCACAGGAGCTTCATACATATTTTTTTTTTATTGACTTATAAAGTTTTGTACAAAAAATGTTAAAAACAAACATTAAATATCGGAAATACACGTCAACTTTATTGTTAGGGTGGCCACGTTTAAAGAATATATGCAGGTGGTTTAACCACCTGGGAGGGGTAAATGTTACCCTTAAAATCGTAAATGGAAAGGGACGTCAAGTGGTTCATCATTAAAGTCGTTTTTCAAGTAATACAATAATTCATTATTTTTTGAGTAGTAGTTTCCAAGAAATGTTCCAAAAATGGACTTTTCCATGTAAATTTTAGGCAGCGACTTTGTCTCTGGTAAAAAATTGCAAAGGGAGTCACCAGGAGTGACTACCTACGAAACCCTACCGAAATTCTACTAAAAGAGGAATCAACACAATGTTTTTTAAATAATGATATAAAAACATAAACTCAGTGTAGCTAAGTTCGAATTATGTCCATTTTTGAAACGTGAATTATTGATAACTACTACTCAAAGTATAATATATTTTTTTAACGTATATAATTATTGGAAATAGATTGGAAATAGATTGAAACCCGTCTTGCCGTTAAACTACAAAGAGTTTTCAAATTGACACCCTGTATGGCTTAATGTAATATACAGGGTTGCCCAGAAGTCCGGAATAAAATTAATATAGCCTTAACCTGTAACTTTTGGGGAAAACGCTCGGATACGTCAATTTAGTTTTATGCTCCCATTTTGACCTTATTCGTTTGTTTTTTTATAGACTCTTGTCAAAGATATGATGACATCGATCTTTTTTTAAATAGAAATATACAGCTTGTGATACATCATTTGAAAGCTAATATCTCGTACAGTATGCTCATAAATTTTAGCACGATTCTGTCAAGCAATTTCAAAATGGCGACTGTTAAAAGTTTTTAAAAGATCTCTATTTAAATAAGCGGAAATGATAAATCATTGATGGTCTTTTTACGTTTCAAGGTAAGAAATCTTCATTGTTTCACGTTCTGACATTTTGTGACATTGTGAACTTGTAAAATTAATTTAGGTATTTCCGAAGTATTATTTAAATAGAGATTTTTTAAAAACTTTTAACAGTCGCCATTTTGAAATAGCTTGACAGAATCGCGCTAATATTTATGAGCATATTGTACGAGATAGGTATTAGCTTTCAAATGATGTATCACAAGGGGTATGTTTCTATTTAAAAAAAGATCGATTTTATTACACGCGACTAAATTTGACGTCCAGAAGAAACGCGTCAATAAGAACAATATTCAAGGATTATTTATGGACGGGCAAGATACACGCGTGAACCGAAAAAATATAGCGGATTGTTGAGAGTGTGTTGGTGATCGACGAGACACAACGTATCCGGCCGCTGGTTGGTCTTCAACTAACAGACGCAAGCGTGCGATGCTATATGAAACTACTTCGCTCAGCCGATGTAAGGCGTCAAGAGGTCATTGGCATTTAACCTAGTGACGTACGTAGCTATTACTATTCCATATGTTTTTTCGGTTTCTTTAAAACCTAGTCCGTCGTAAATGTTCTTCAATTAATTGTACAAAAAGGTATTAAAGAATGGAAAAGTGTTTAAATTATTTTATTTTATCTAAAGAGTTTAAGGTGTACATGTTGTTGTTTAAAACATAGTCCGTCATAAATGTTCTTCAATTAATTGTACAAAAAGGTATTACAGAATGGAAAGTGTTTAAATTATTTTATTTTATCTAAAGAGTTTAAGGCGTACATATGACAACACCGGCCAGAATTCCTTGATTGCTTACATGTATCGCAGTGCCACACAGGTGTTTTTCTGGTTTGACGTCAGGTCACTTTTACCGCTGAATGAATTGAAAGCGCCATTTATGGTTATTTCTCTTCAATTTGTCTTTATCTCAGGAATTGCCGGTTTAAATATAATACGTCATTTCCATAACACCCTGTATAAACTAAATTGACGTATCCGATCGTTTTCCCTAAAAGTTACAGGTGAAGGCTATATTAAATTTATTCCGGATTTCTGGGCAACCCAGTATATAACGGCAAATTTTAAGTAAAATATAATTAATAATCTTACTAGGTCACAGTCCGCCTTATGATTCGGATGTGGCTCAGTTTGATTTCTTACTTTTAAGAAACTCGAATAAGCACCTCAGGGGACGTTATTCTGCACCTGACAGCCAATTAAACGAGGATATTGATTCCTATTTTGAAAACCAAAAGAAATAATTTTTCCCGGATAGAATTAAATCCTATGACAGTTAATGTATATTTTGTATTAAAATTAAACTGATTTATAAACGCGGCCTGTTTAAGAAATAATAATCTTTTGTTGCGCCACCCTCAAAAATTATTCGTGAATATCATCAGACATTCAAATAAGCTCTATAACTTAATACAAACAGCACACAACTTGAAGCTTAATCGCCTAACTAGGCTCCAGGTGTACATCTAAGCGTTATCATTCAGCTACCTGTTGTAATCAAAATTAATTTATTCAACACGTGGGGTGGCCTGGGGGCCAATCACCGCCTCCAGAAGGTCAATGAGTAGACGCACAGAGGTCCTATTTGCGAATGTTGCTGATCAATGTATACCTACAGGTAATAATATTATGGATTAGAAAGGAAAACAGTCAAAAGATCGACGGCATATTTTGCGCTAATCTATACAACGAAATTAGGGTATGGTAAAATAAAAAATATTCATTATATACGGTTTTTCCCAAGCTTAAGGGTAGATACAAAAGGGTGGAATTTTATTTTTTCTTATAAATAAACTCATAATATTAAACGTCTTTAGTTGTTCCGTGGTTACCGCTGCAGTCACTGGGAACTCTAGAATGAGAGTTCGTAGGTTCAAACCCCATAGCCGATAAACCCACTCGCGCTAGGTGTATTTTAGTGGAATAAGTAATGGCGTTACTGTCCAGCATAATACAAAATATAGCGAAGAGTGAGCAATGTATCATCCACCATCGGTATCCCAGTCACGCCGGTAACCAGGCGAGATGAGATCGGATATCTTCGTCGCACTCGCCAATAAGTAGGTCATATTGCAATGCAAGAAACTAAGAGTTGAGAGACCTTGGGGAAGCAGCGTATGATCGAGGATCGTGGTTCGGATCCCACGTTAAGCTGTAGCTCCCCTCGGAAATGGCCCTGGCGAACAAAGAAAAAAATATATATAATTACTTTTGTCCAGACATATTTGTGTCTTAGACCCAATCGAGACGTGGCAACGCCGCATCAGCAGGATGGCATCTGTGTCAAAGCAACAGGCGTGTTAGGGATCGATATGGGATTGTCCGAGGGTGAAAATAAAAGGCTGAGGAGGGTGGTTCCTCAAGAAAAGGTTCAGAAGGTAAAATAAATATACTTGAATGAATTTTTTATGGGAAAGGGATTTTCTTAGATGTAAGTAGCCATCAAAGAGTTCACGCCAAACGGGCTTTATTCCCTCTGTGACGTCGGGGCTTAAGGGATGATCCGTCAGGAGAGTTTGTATATTCGCTAATACAAACAGGGACCTTACATGATTCTAACAATATCGTGCTCTTTCAGAATGGTATGGAATTGCAGATATACAGGGTGTTATATTTAAACCAGCAATTCCTGAGATAAAGACAAATTGAAGAGAAATAGCCATAAATGGCGCTTTCAATTCATTCAGCGGTAAAAGTGACCTGACGTCAAACCAGAAAAACACCTGTGTGGCACTGCGATACATGTAAGCAATCAAGGAATTCTGGCCGGTGTTGTCAATATGTACACCTTAAACTCTTTAGACAAAATAAAATAATTTAAGCACTTTTCCATTCTGTATCTTGCCCGTCCATAAATAATCTTTGAATATTGTTTTTATTGACGCGTTTCTTCTGGACGTCAAATTTTGTCGCGTGTAATAAAATCTAATAATGTAATCTGTATTATTGTATTTTCAAAAGCTATCGGTTCTGTTTCACTATTACTGTATGTATGTTTCCAGGAGTGTTCCCATGAAAAAGAAAAAAAACTGATTGTGTTTGTGCCTGGACTTCCTCGCTCTTTAGGTATAAGGATAAATACAAGTAGGTAGAAAATAATTTATTTTTATAATTTTATATAAAATTTCAGTTTTACATTAAGATTGGAAACATTGCCATTGGCTCTGGGTGAAATGTTGTACAGTGGCACGGATGACCTGTGAGTAAGAGTGTTTGTTACCCCACTTTAAAACGGTCGATTTAAAAAATAAATAAAATATGTAGCGCTTCTCTAGGACACCCAAGGAGTCACCCATTTAAATATAATAAATATACGTCATTTCCATAAATGCCGTTAAAAAAGACCAGGAAACCACGAATGCAGGAAATGACGATACGTGCACGAAACTATTATGACGCAACCAAATAAAAACAACCCGCAAAAAGTTTGTTTGTTCGGATCTTATCGGAAATGAAATTATTACTCTTAACAGATTTCGACGTTGATGTCGTTGGTCCCATTTGACACCCGATGTACCTATTTCAATTTTGCGTTAAATACTGGTAGGTATTAAAAAAGTATCAAAAATATTTGGTATATTGGATGGGTAGGGATACCGATTTAAAAATTTTAATATTCGATATTTTAGTTCTAAAGGAAACCTAATATGATTTTATTTTAAGAAACATATTGTTTAAATCTCACCTACATGTTTGTTTTAAAAATATAATAATATCATTGTAAATATTAAAAAAACAGTTATTTGTAAATTATCTAAATAGGATAGGACTCCATCCTTATGGAACGACCTTTTTCCTATAGTGCTTTTGTTTGTGATCATAAAAAAATTTTTAGAAAGTCATGAAATAAGTTTTAAATAATAATCTAGTTGAAAGTTTTCAATAATTTAATGCAAATTAATCATCTTTCTCAAATAGAATATATATCTGACAAAGTTTTTATGTTATTATTGTAAATATTACGGTTGGAAAAAATGGTTATATTCTAACGGAATATTTTTTATAGGAACATATGCCCACAATTTCAAAATTAGTAGAAAAATTCTGATAGGAAGAAAATACATAAAGTGAGTATTTACTTTTTTGTATGTAACATTCCTATTAAATAAAGACAAAACAAATATACTTCTGTTTAGAACTAAACAATCGAGAATGGTAAAGCCCTTACAATTGAAGTGTGACAACAAAGAAATAAACATAACGAATAATGCAACGTTTTTGGGAATTTATATAGATGAACATCTTAATTGGTCATATAAATAATTTAATTAAAAAGTTTAACTCAATTTGCTATGGCATTAGGGTCTTTGGCAAATATACGAATGAAAGCTCACTAAGAATTTTGTGTTTTGCAAATTTCGAATCGGTCCTTAAATATTTTGGGGAAAGGACAGCTTGATTTAGGGTACTTTCATTATTCAAAAAAGACTAATTAGACTAATTAAGAAAATAAACTATTTGTAAAGTTGTAGATCTGTGTTCAAAAGCTTAGGTATAATGACTGAGAGATATATATATACCAATGTTTAATGTTTATTTTTAGAAATAAAAGTATTTTTGACTTGAAACTGAAGCATGTGTATAATACTAGAACTCTGTACTTCACTTATGTATGTCATAGACTTACATTAACTGAAAGATTTTCAGACTGTATGTGTGTGAACTGTTTAACACTCTGCCAGGTAACATACAATGTATAAATTCAGAAAAAAAGTTTAAAGTCAATATCAGAGAGATGTTAATCAGTTTGGAACACTGTAGTTTGAAGGACTCTTGTTCAGATTTGTAAAACTGTTAGGTTGTGACGTCATTTCATTTTGTGCTCTTAGTGTCATAATTTGAAATAAAGATACTATTTATTTATTAATTTATTACACGAATATTCTTCTTTTAAAGAATGACCTAAAAAGGGTGCGAGTTGTCTTTTTAATGGAAAATGGAAATGATAATGAGCAAAAATTTGTAGGTGACTTTGGTAGTTAATCGTGCTGACAAGAAATGGGGTTGTTTTTTGTATAATACGACTATTTATAGGTTATAAAGCTACCTTTTTATAATGTTATAAATATTGTTTTACGTCTGTAGTAAAATGATGCTAATTTGATCATTTACTACTTAGAAAGAGATTAAATTAGTTAGACTAATTAATAAACACCTACCATATACTGATGAGAGCTAAAGAATCGATACGGGTATATATAGGGTGTTGAAAGAAGGTCGGTACCCCGGAATAACTGCGGTGCATCGCATTGCAGCGGAAAATGTCTAGAGAAAAAGTTGTTTGGTCTTGAAGGAGGAATAGTTTGCAATTGAATCCACTCCCACCCCCTCAGCACCGGGCGCGGGTGGGGGTAAGTTAAGATTTTCAAATGGAACCCCATATTTTTTATTGGCGTAGTGTGTTCTCTGAACAAAAATAAACATCTTTTGTCCGAAAAATATTGTTATTCGGGCCCATCCTTCACTAATAATCACCATGAGAAAGACAAAATCAGAACCGTGCGAAAATCAAGTTTCATCCCGGAAATACTCTTTTTCTCTGTAGGTTGTACTAAAAAATGCCAGTGGAAAAAGTTGTTTGTATTTTTGGTCGGAGAACACGATACGCCAATAAAAAATATGGGGTTCCATTTGAAAATCTTAACTTACCCCCACCCGCGCCCGGTGTGGAGGGGGTGGGGGGTGGCCTAAATTGCAAACTATTCCTCCTTCAAAACCAAACAACTTTTTCCTCAGACATTTTCCGCTGCAATGCGATGCACCGGAGTTATTCCGGGGTACCGACCTTTCTCAACACCGTGTATATAGTGACATTCTAGCAATAGAAAAAGCTTTAATTATTAAATCAAATATAATTATAAATGAGATTTACTTACCCTGAATGGAATATTGCAAAAATAAATCGGTACTGATCCCATTTTACTTTACCCAAGAAGTTATTACATTTAATGGATTGCCAATCAACTATCTGTTATTAATTTTTATATTTATCAAAAGAACCTAAAACACAAACACAATTAAAAAATAAGAAAAATATATGTAATTTTTTTAATATGCAGTATTGCTCCAAGTATAACTACTGACATCTATTATCCGGTTCCACGATTACAGTGAAGGTTAAAAAAATTTAATTGTTACGTCAACGTGAACTTATAAACTTTAATTCACGATACGGTTTTCTTAAAAAATTTTTAACATAAAATGAAAGGAAGTTATTTAACTCAGTTTTGAGTTAAACAATTTTCAAATTTCAATAAATTTCACCTCATCTTTGATATGGTCCGAGAAAAAACGTTACAAACGCGAATCTGCCAGGACGAAATTGTAAATATTTGAGTTAAACAACGTTTAAGAGAGTAACAACCCAATGAAGATTAAAAACAAAAAGTAGAGAAAAATATTGTTGTATGCAAATTTGAAGGAACTGGTAGCAAAATTCGTTTTTCCTAAATAAACCCAATTTCTTAAAACACGCTTTTAACCGTAACGTATATTTCTAAACGAAACTGTCATATGAAAAATCCATTTCAATTTCGCCGTAAGCCATGAGAAATGATTCGCCAAATGGTGTCCTCGAGGAATACGAGTGTCCAAGAAATAAGGACGTGTTGTGTTATATACGACACTGGCACCTTCGAAAACACTTGTTTTTCAAATAAACCAACAAATAAATAGTAAGGAAAATTTATGAGACGTCTTGTCCTATATATATATCGACTAGAGATAGTTTGGAAGGAGTATATTGAAACCCGACAAAACCGAACAAACCCGTGTGCTAATATTAAAAATAAGATCGCATATTTTAGAAATATTTGAAAACAAAAAGGAATCATTCAGTAAATTATCCAAAAATATACAGGGTGTCCCAGAATATGTGGGAAATCTCCCGGGTTCAGATAGAACACTTAAAAATAATAGGAGAAGTAACTATACATTTTTCTTCCTACGGCCTCGCCTACGGAGATACGGGCCCCATAACGGACGTCCCTGGAAATCTTTGTTTTTTAAATAATTTTTTAAGTACTAGGTGTAATTTAATAATTTTTTAGTATAATGGTTACTAGATGAGTCTGCTTAAAATTCTTACGTTTAAACATATTTGGCTTATTTAGTTTGCCAGGGACGGACTAGACGTAACACAAAAATGCTTTTTTTTCACACCCTGTATGATGAAGGAACGACAATAATATTTTTAGATACTCTAAACCTTAAGCTGAAAAAAAGGTACTCGATCAATGTCGATAAAATGAACTGTTCTCGAAAAAAAAAATATTTTTGTTCAATATTGGTTGTTGTTTTATGTTTATAAAATTCCCTCATTGTTGCTATGGATTTTTTCACATATACCGATTTAAATAAGAATATTTATGCCAGTGTCAGTTTATGTCTTGAAATTTGCGGTTTTTCTCCTGTGTCTTATTAGTTACTAACTTAGTAATGGAATTTACGTATACTGAATATGTCGAATGCATTTAACGTATGGACAAAAATATTTTTTCCTCGAAAACACTTTCTTTTATCGACATTGATCAAGAAGTGCTTTTTTTCAGCTTAAGGTTTAGAGTATCCAAAAATATTATTTTCGTTCCTTCATCATACAGGGTGTAAAAAATCATTTTTGTGTTACGTCTAGTCCGTCCCTGGCAAACTAAATAAGCCAAATGTGCTTAAAAGGGCGAATTTTAAGGAGACTCATCATATAACCATTATACTAAAAAATTATTAAATTACACGTAATACTTAAAAAATTATTTAAAAAACAACGATTTCCAGGGACGTCCGCTATGGGCCCGTATCTCCGTAGGGGAGGCCGTAGGATGAAAAATTTATAGGAACATCTCCTATTATTTCTAAGTGTTCTATCTGAATCCGGGAGATTGCCCACATATTCTGGGACACTCTGTATATCCTATACCTTATCCTCATGTCTTTGTTATTCACTGGAAACTCGATTTTCTATCTCAATAGTATTTGTGATCAGATACGTCATAACAGATCAGAAATGAATTAGTATATTACATAACTAGCGTTGAAAGGGGTAGATTTCATCAGCCTAGCTGGAGAAAGTCACTTTCACACTGACACAAGTAATATGTGTTTCATACGACCAGTTCTACATGGGATTTGCTTAACACAGTATTCAAATTATTATTTAAACAAATATAATTACATAAATCACGTTTACTTACCCTGTACTTATCCCATTTCTACTTTGCCCAACCAGTTATTAGGTTTAAAGGGTTGCTTAACAACAACACGGACCAACGCACAATTAAACAAGAAGACACGGTCATTGGCGTTGAACGTGACATAATACTAAAGTATGTTTCTAAAACTTAGGTATATACCGAAATCTACCAAGCGTTAAAAAATTGCCTTTAATACATTATATCTAAAAATTTTACAACAGGAATAAGTCTCCTCTATTGGAAAATAAAACAACAAGTTTTCTGTTTTATTTGGCAATGATAAAACTTTTCTGGTGCCCTGGTAGTTCGTAATTATCCATTTTGCCTGTGACAGTAGAAAAAATCTGTATTGTCGAACTAAGTACCAAAACACAATTTGCTAAATTACTAAGTTGGTTAGTTTAGACAACAGAAGAAAAACTCATTTGTTTAGTAGCTGGAGCTAAGCTTATTTATTTCCCACGCTAGACTTGACAAATCCTTTCTAATGAAACCTACAAATTGTGGAAAACTCGGCATTTTGTATTAGACTTCCTTGTTTCCTGTTTTATTTTTCTGCCAATACTAAGATCTATACAACACGGAAATAACATGTAAGTAATTTTTATGGGTTGAATAAAAAATGTCAATTTAGTCTTTTATTCCATTATACAGGGCGTTCCTTAATTGAATGTAAGGAGAAGGTCATTTTGAGAATAAAAACTCATATGAATATGTGTCCACAACGGCTACAGGTAGTGATTTTTTTTCAAATCGTTATTTTCTAATATCTCCGAAAGTACTTCAGATATTATTTTAAATTTGTGTTGGTCCGTGCTGTCGAGGCTCTTTGTCAGCTCGTGGTCTCCGATCAGACGAATGACTCCCCTTTTGATGGAGTCCAGTAGCCGAAGAGTATGTTTGGGTGCAGAGCTCCAGATATGAGAGCAGTACTCTAGTGATGGTCGAATCTGGACTTTGTATAGTGTCATAAGTTGTTGAGGTGTGTACAACTGTTTGGTCCGCAAGAGTACACCAAGTTTTTATGAAGTTACCTTGGCGATTGCCACAACGTAGTTATGCCAAGACATACTTCCTCCCAGATTGATGCCCAGCAAATTAATAGATGAAGCCAGTTTGATTGCGTGTCCTGCCATGACTATATCTGATTATGTAATGTTAACCTTTTTTAAAAAACTGTCGCCTGGGTTTTCTTAGCGTTAATTCGATGGTAGTTCCTTAGTTCTCTGATATGTTTACATAACCTGCAAATTTATTATGACATTTAACACGTGACTATACGTTTGTCTGAAAAATTTTAAAAAATATTTTGTCATGAAAACCTGGTATTGGATGAAATATCGAAAAAAGTTATTTGAAAAAAGGGTTTAGATTTTAATCTTATGCTTCTTTGCAAAGTTTGAGTCAAAATTAAAAAAAAAAAAAATTTAGTTTTTAACCATGTAATTGGGTATGGCCAGGCCTTTATCTGGCAACCATATTTACCATTTATAGGTATTTCTGGAGCAATATGCTTACGGAGGACCGTTTTCTCTAATTTTGAACAAGTTTTAACGTGTTTCTCAAAGTTTCGAAATAAAATAAAATTGGATTTAGTTCATTATAAAAAATATAATTTTTACTTTAAGCTTTTCAAATGAACATAAGATTAAAATCTAAACACTTTATCAAATAAATTTTTTCAATATCTCGTCATCTAATACCAGTTTTTCATGGCAAAATATATTATTTTCAATTTTCCAGACAAACCAGTAATCACGTGGCAAATGTCAAAATAAGTTTCAGCGTAACAGTTTTTTTAATATTTCACTAATAAACAAGTATTTCATATGTGGCTAACTTTTTGCTGGTCACTGTAGATATTTTCTATTCGTTAATTTTTTAACTTAGCAATTAGTCAAAAGAATTTTTGAAGAAAAATTACAGTTTGTTTATAAACCTAAATTTGGGTTTTCTTCTTCTTTTAAGAGCAATTAAAAATTCAGATCAGTCGTCCACTGATGCTCTCTCTTTCCAACATCAGTGTCCAACGCTACTCTTGGAATGTAATACTCTAAAGCGAAAGTGGTCATTTCCAGCAATTTTTATAAAAGAAAATAATATATCATTCTCAATGTTATGCGAAATATGAGCATGTCATTAGGAACACTCTGTATACAAATTATATTTTCGTTTAGTCCCTTTCAAATTTGTCTTACAACAAGCAACAGTTTTAACTTAATACAATAATTATATTCGATCTAAAAATATCCAGAAAATATATCGAACTATTTTTAAAAATTTTTATACATATACTAATCGAAATAAATCTTTATTGGCATAAATTATATACAGCCATCTTAAAAAATAAAACGCCACGTGGATAGTTTAGTGATAGATTTAAAATTATTTTTGTATTGGGATTGCTGACCCAAATGAATCATTTATTTGGATATTATAATAAGAAATAAAAAAAATAAAACAGTGGTTATGTGAGAGTTTAGCTCGTGTGATCATATACGTGTTTTTCCACGTGGACGTCATTATCTGGATAATGAAACATTAATAGTCAAATTAGCAAATTTATGGCCGTGCGCTTATAAACTGTGGTCGTTAAATAAAATTCTTGTCGTTGACACTACATTAAATTGCGATTAAGAAAGGGGCGCCAATTTCTTTTGTTACTAATTTTTTTTTAAATGTTTCTATTACCAATCTTTACAATTTTCAGTGTATGATCCATAATGTAACTAACCTATTTAACAACAAAATAATTAAAACAGAATTTACATTGATGCCAAATATACGATTTTTCTGTAATAAAGAAGCTTTCATTTGTTATTTATTGCAACTGATTGGCCAATGCAGTAGAATCTATTGACTGGATGGTAAGGGTACCGCTACAGTACATTTCACACTCTTTCGTTGTCTTTATGTACAGGGTGCCCCATTTTCGACACTTTAATAGGGTATCTCCGTAATTGTTAGTGCTGTCAAAAAAGTAATGTAGGTGTCATGTGCTCTTTTTGGGTCAAATTTAAAATGGTAAAGTCGAAATTCGAAAATTTTCGCTCACTTAAGAGATTCGGGGAAAAATCAAAAAATGGATAATTTCCAAATTACCCTATATTTTCTTAGTTAAAAGAGATACAGAAACATGTTTTAGACAGAAGTTTCTTTATATTGATTGTTGAATAATCTGCCGTTTTCCGAATAAGTATACGGGGTCAGGTAAAAAATTTATCGGACCTAACCTAATTTTTTTAAACGGAACAACCCGTATATTTCAATCTAAGAAGATAGTATTTTAAATTCTCCTTTCAAATATATAACACACCATGGATGATATTGGTTTCCTAGGCGATTTATTTCATTTTTTTGATTTTCCCCCGTATCTCTTAAGCGAGCGAAAATTTTCAAATTTTGATTTTACCATTTTAAGTTTGACCCAAAAAGAGCACATGACACCTACATTACTTTTTTGATAGCCCTGACGATTACGGAGGGCCCTATAAAAGTGTCGAAAATGGGACATAGATTACAATATTTTTAAAATATAAGGAGTCTTGAGTTGTATAATCTAAGAAGGGGCCCAACAGTATAATTTAAGTTTTCATATACTCTATACACTTCATCACAAAGCATAAAGTTTGTCCTTTATTCCAGCATATCACAGACAGACACACGAGCCCCAACAATTTCCGAGTTGTAGGCCGACCTATAAGATTTCACTTAGTCTGATAATTGTATTGAACAACTTTCTAAATGGCACTGAACTACAATGAACGTATAGAAAAGTTTTAATTACGTAGGCCCGCTACGTTTCATCCATTAAAAGTTTCCTGACATGTTATGTCCATTTGTGATTTTTATTGGGATCATTTTTTCGGTCTATCGCGATCAGTGACAAGGTTCCTTCATTTTACAAATATTCGCAAGTAACAATGATTTTCTATGACTTACACACAGGATGGGATTTGATCGTGAATAATTTTTTTACTTTAATTCCAATTTTTATTATTAATTTTTTATGTAGATAAAGATAAAGCAGGGAACATATTATTATGGGAATCAGCCCTCGGTTAAAAACTTTGATAATCGGGATATTATCCAAAAATCGATGCTGATCAAAAGTCTCCATGGGCCCGAGGTCCGAAAATATACAGGGTGAATTCTACATCCAATAGCCAAATGATATACAGGGTATTCCATTTGAATATCTGGAGAAAAATTATTTTGAAAAGTGTCTTGTTTGAAACCTAATGATAAACACCCTGTATAAAATAGTTAAACGCTATTATATTCACAGTATCTCTAGACCTCTTGTCTTAAATTCCACCCAAAGCCTTGGTTAAGAAAGTTAGTTTAGGTAGTTTTTTGAATTTTTTTCTAAAACAGCAAAACTGTTATTTTTTATTTTTAATTTATTACTCTTCAACTACATAACCAAATGAAATAAAATTTTAGGCAATTATAAAGAACAGTAATACGAACCTAAATATGGAAAAAAATACTGGATGTCCCATTTAAAAAAATACAGCAATACTTATGTTGTCACACTTTTTTGGGCCACCCTGTATATGGCTGATTCCCATATGTTCCGTGCAGGGTCCTTTATTTTAAAATATCACATATGTGTGAGATTTTGACTCACTCTTTAGAGTGATAAAGATGAACTTTTTATTTTGTCATTTAATTATCAGGTGACATCTATTATTGGTTTCATTAAAATACTTTAACTTTAAGGATATTTATACGATTTTTTAAAGAAACAGAATTGTATTAACAGGATTCCGGAGTACCTGTAAACGAGTTTTCTTCCCAAGCATTGATTCCTGTTTTAGGAAAAATTGTCAAAGGAAAAAAAACTTTAATAGAACTAGAACTCGCGGAAAGTCTATATTTTTTTGTTTCGGAAGATTTTTAGAATTACTTTTTTTTACCGCTCCATATAAAAAAATGATGGGCTTTCTTCGAGTTGTTAACAAAATTTAGACATCTTTCGTTAAAACGTTTTTTTTTTAAATGTACCGTTTTCATAGGAAGCGAAAACTCCGTTTTTCAGCGTAGAAAATTGAAGTATAGACCCACCCCGATCACATGCAGTCTCTTTCTTCCGATTATCGTTGTATCTGTCGGAGTACCGATTATGGGCGGACGCTCGACGTATTCATCTAACTGCAAGGGAAGATCCAATTCGCCTCGTGCCTTCAAAGCGTGAAACGAACAGGGGTCAAATCTGAGATTTTGACTGACTCCGGCATCCTCTTAATTTCCAACAATATCGTATGCAATTCTGGTCAAATTGCTTCAACAAGGGCTGCACTGAGCTCATGTAAACTTGCAGGAGCAGGTATCAGGGATCTTATTTCCTGCCGATTGTTTCCCAGATATATTTTATTGGGTCTAAGTCGGGACTGGGTGGGGGCCAATTCATTTTTGGGATTTTGATCTCATTTAAATACTCGTCAACAATTCTCGCAACATGAGATCGAGCATTATCCTGCATCAGAATAAAATTTGATGCTATAAATGGCGCAAAAGGAACAACATATGGCTCTAAAACATCTCTAATGTACCTACTCGCTGTCATAGCTCCTCGATTGACCATTACCATGTCCGTCCGCTGAAATTGTAATGTTTCTTTAAATAAAATTATATCTGCTACAAAAATTAAAGTATTGAAATGAACCAAAAACGAATATGTTAAGAATAGATGGCACTTGATAACTAACTTACAAAATAACAAGTTTGACATCGCCATCACTCTACAGAGTGTTTTAAAGTTTTAGTTCAGAAACAGTTCTATTGTTTCACCCTGTATGTTATGGATATATTCTTACTTTCTTAAATCTCACACGTGCAACATTTTCGTTACAGTTACCTGCAATATAAAAAATGAATAATGAAAATTAGGAATTAAAATAAAATTTCACTATCAAAATGCATTCAAATGTTGCGTAGATCGACTATTTTGGCTGTGAGCGTACATAGTAGAATTTTCATTTTTCTGCAATGGTAATAATTATTATTTATTGATAGTGCGTGTCCATAAGTAATATAATTATTATTTATACTTCTTCAAGCCAATCAGAAAGGTATTCTGAAATCTGCACTGGGTCTACTCCATGTCAGCATTCATATAAACATGGTTATGCTCTCGCTCGCTCATTTGGCCTGGACCCGGTTTTAATAGGACTAAGAATGTCAGTAATTACATGAAACACAACTCGCGGATACCAAATCCAAATGTAATTAATTATTTTCTTCTTGCTTTGTAGCTGCGAACAGGAATATTGTTATTAATAGAACAAAATTCTAATTAAAGCCAGAATGCTTACACATACTGTGGCTCACAAATAACCAGGGAGAGCAGTACCTTCGGTAGTGTACCCCCCCCCCCCCCCCCCCCAAAAAAAAATAAGGTCGGATTTTAGATTGTATAAGAATTTGATTATCCCGAAAATGGTTGATTTTCTTGACACATATAGTCCCTTTTTTAAAGAGAAATGGTAGAAGTTTGCAAAGTATTTAAGCAAATATTTTTTAGTTTTCCAAAATTGACACAAGCAAGATTTTGACCCTACAAGTGCGGTGCCAAGTAGGTTTCTGGCTTCCCTGACCATGTACAGGAATGATTCTAGAATCTTAGTCCGTATGGACTGTACAATATTTCATTAAATTATACAGTGTTGCTTAAAAGTTATAATCGATAATGTAAATCATCTTTCGAAGTTTTAGAACTGTACTACAATATGCATGCATATGCAGGAATTACCGCTCTGTTTTCCTTTGTGGCAATTCAGCCTAATTATCAAATTTCGTCAATAATAATAATAACATGCATTAATCGGTGCAGGATTACGTAGATAAATTATAATATGTATGTAGACATGTAAATAGGTTTATAGCCTACTATATACGCAATAACAATTAAAAGATAACAAATCTAGCTTCCAATTTTATCATGATTTAAAAAACAATTAGGAATTAACAATTGTTGTAAATAAATAGTATACAGACTTTCCTGGATTAATATCTCGAGATTCAAAAAAGTTATCAAAAAATTTCGAAAATTAGAACCAGTGAAGACATCCTGTATGCGAACATAAAACAAGGTGAAATTTTTTTAAATATCAGCGAATAATGCTTCGAATAACGCTATTATGAGATTTAATGAAGTTTTTTTATGTATCTTGAAAATGAAAGGCTGATAACGCCGCTATAGAGTATTTCCAATGTATAGGTCCTTGCATCTTTATTTTTAACTTCAGATTTATATTCTCGATACGTCCCTTTGATTATGATCTATCCGAGGTCTATTTCAAAGGATTACGTCGTGAGCTAGCTTACAGCTTCCTTTCGCTTGGTTTTCAAGATATTGGGATTTATTTCAGACTGAATTTGATATTTTATTCATGAATTCATTCGTGTTGCTGTGTAAAAAATGGGACGAAATAAATTTGTTTGTTATTGAAAATAATTTAAAAGATTTTTTTTTGTGACAAATATTTCCTCACCATGATATAATATACGGTTTTCATGTTTATTTTATTTCTTGTTTTATAGTAAATTCCTGTTCATATTATTTACACCCGTTCACTGGTATCCAAGTGTTTTTAATTTAAAAGTGAAAAGTATCCTAATTTAGTTGATGGTGGCTAAAAATGACGACTGTTATGAATAAGTCAGCCAAGTATTGCATTGTAGTTAAATAATTTGGGTTTTCTTTAAATTTATAAAGAGCATATTTTGCGTGCTGTTAAATCTGTATCTATTTTTTTTCGGCTAGTCGTCACTTTTATTTCCAATTTTTGAATGTTACGAATGACGCTTTAATAACTACCTATTTGGTATTTGATATACTACCTAGCTAATTTCAAAGTTCACCTTTATATTCTCAAAATATTACTACAATTTTTTCTTACATTAAATTTATTAATTTCACGAACAAACCACTGTTTCACTGTTGTGAAATAATTCATAATAAGAAATATTGTTATTTCCCATTTGTGTGATATTACCTATTGTTGGTTCTGTTGTAAAAAATATTTTTTGTGTTTTATTTTTTAATGGAATTTAATTATAAAACGGATTATAAGATCGAAGATAAGAGAGTATGTACCTTAAAATTGTAGTATTTTTTTTCTAAAAAGTTTGAAAAAGAAGTCAACGACGTCTTGTTGTCGACAACGTTTAAAATTCAGTGTTGCAATATATGACAACACCGCCTCAATAAACTATTGATTGCGAACGTCCTCAGTAGCGGCCACATAAATTTCAGATTTCATATAAAGTGTATATTTCGTACAATAATTCAAAGTGCCGTTTAAGGTTATTTTTCTTCAATTTATTTTCATCTCAGGATTTGCCGGTTTAAATATAATAAGTCATTTCGATAACACCCTGTATATAGGACATTCCATTCAACGTAAAAAGTTATAATTATTTCTAACTTACATGGTGTGATGGAAATGAATTATTAAATTTAAACACGCAAATCCTGAGATGAAAACAAATTAAAGAAAAATAACCATAAATGGCGCTTTCAATTAATTAGGCAGAGATTCAAAAAATCAATAAAATTGTCGTAGGTCTAGTGTCAAACGCTGTTAATGCAAATAAACACGTGATTAAAATTTGTAAATAAAATCTCTTTAGAAAAAAAGCAACAATTTTTAGACACTTGCACTCTGTCTTTCGGTAAATATTCAAAAATAATAATATAATAATATCCTGTAATATTGAATCATCACCGGATGCCTGAAGCCAACTCCCCTCAACAAAATCCACCACCTAGTTGGTATCGCTCCTCCTGCCATCCGTAGGGAAGCAGCTGCACTCAAAGAACGATCCAAAGCAGCAGTATCTGAACGCCACCTCCTCTACGGTCTCCAACCGGCCCACCAGCGACTAAAATCAAGGCGAAGCTTCCTGAGAGCGACAGAAGACTACGAGGAGCCTAAAACCAGAGTGGACCTTTGGGGGAAGACCTCAAACCAACACTGGATGAAGCCGAATGAAGAACTGGCACCAGGAGACGGTGAAAACTGGGAAACCTGGAAGGCGCTAAACAGACTGCGGACGGACACGGCGAGATCGAGAGATACCCTAAACAAGTGGGGCTACCCCGTAGACTCCAATCTCTGCTACTGTGGAGAACTGCAAACCACGCAACATAATTATGTACACTTGCCCACTGTGCCCCGCTAGATGTACCATAGAGGACCTTATGGCAGCGAAGCCGAACGCAATTGACGTCGCCCACTTCTGGGCAAAAAGTGTCTAGCTCACGTCTGAAGTGACGATAGACATTTGTATTTGTATATGTATATTATTATCATTATTATTATTATTGTTATTTATTGTTAAATTATGATGCTTCTGACACGAATAAATAAATTTAAAAATAAATTTCTTTCAAAATTTCCATAAAAAATACTGCACAGAAGGAAAACATTTATTATTATAAATTATTTGCAAAAAACGGTGCTACAACGGTAAATTATTATTTATTAAGCCAGAAAACATTTAAAATTCGCATATAAGTACATGGGAATTCAGGAGACAGCCGTCGCGGCATTGTCAAAAAATATTAAGGCGCGTTTCAAATGCACGGGGCGTTGGAGCAACGATTTCCATCGGTCGATACCATCCAGACCAACATACACTTGTTAACTGAAAGAAGTTTTTTCCTAAATTATTTACATATTCGATTTAAAAGTATATATACAGCACTTGATACATTTATTTTGATGTTTAACTTATTGTTGCTTCTTCTCATGAAGTAAATTCTTTATTTTTAAAGACTACATGACTGGTAAAAGAACTCTCGACAAATATAAAAGAAAATTATGTTTACAAAGTAGAAAATGTGCTTGCAAATAACAATAATGCGGCCAGGTAAATTGGCTCTTTATTTTTATTGCATCGTTTAAAAAAAGGGCGCTTGTGAAAGGATCTGTCTAACAAGAAATAATATTTCACTAAAATTTTACAGGATATTTCGTGGGAAAAATTCCTTAAGAGGATTCAACCCCGAACTAGTACTTTTCTTACATAGATTAAATGTGCGACAGTTGCCTGTACAGAAATCGACAGGGAAATATAAGGCAATCAAAACCAGGAAATGAATCAATATAACAAAAATGACAACAAATCTGATCAATTATGTTCATAAAAGCTCTCGATTTGCACGTTTATTGTAATATATTGTTGTCTTTAAGGTTAAATTGCTACACTATTGAGATATAACGGCCGTTATCTGTATATGGGCTAGAATGCCTACAAAATAAGGTTTTTAACAAATTTAAACATATTTTTATATATGTATAATTGATATGATATAAATTTAAACAAACTCACTCATCAGTAATACTTATTTAAGAGGCTTTATCTTTTAGATTTTTTTTTAACTATCATATTATAGCTCAAAAGTACGCTCAATGGGCTGTAACCATTTTGGGTTACATATTATGATTTTGATAATATTTTATCATAGTCTTTAAAAATAATTACAGTATATTTAGTGCACAAATATGCACGCACACACTGTATAAAAGGATTCTGGCTGCTTGTTCAAAATTCGGCTTTTGTGTCAACATTTATCGCTGTAACCACTTTCAATGTCCGCTGCATAGACATCGTGAAATTGCTATTTTAAATATATATCTGGCAATATCGTCAACCCATCACGTTTATCAACGCATTCTTTCCAGTATGCTGTAAGCCTTCAAGGAGATAAAATGTGATGTACCGTTATAGAATTTAGTTGTATAGTCAAAATATTCGTAAATTAAGTTAAATATTTTAATTATCGTCCACTCCATGTCAGCAGAAAGACAGTAAGCACGAATATCGGAAAAAACAATATTTTAAGTTTTAACTAATAGACACGGTGTTGAAAAAAGGTCAGTACCTCGGACGCAGGCATATTTGGGGAAAGACCCAGAATGGACATAAGCATTCCTCTGGGAAACTACGCCACAGTATACCAAGCGGAAGTTCATGCCATACAAGCATGCGTTCTACAAAATCTTGAAAAGGGCTACCACAACCAAAAGATTTACATCTTGTCGGATAGCCAAGCTGCTCTTAAGGCTCTGAACTCCAATCGGTTTACTTCCAAACTTACACTGGAGTGCCATACCAACCTAAAAGTACTGGCGGCCAGGGGGAACAAGATAGAGCTCTTGTGGGTCCCTGGTCACTTTGGGATATTAGGAAATGAAAAAGCGGATGAACTAGGGAGAGCCGGATCCGCCCACAATCTCAGGGGCCCCGAACCGGCCTTTGGGATATCAAAACAGGCAACGAAAACAACATTAGATAGTTGGTCAGAAAAACAACACCTATCTCGATGGCAAGGGTTACCTGGTCAAATACACGCATGGGCCGTAATTGGAAAACCATCGAGGATACTATCGAATGGGATGCTAGCCCTAACACGGCTCCAGTTGAAACAAGTGATGGGTCTGCTAACAGGCCACTGCCACTTGCGAAAACACCTTCAACGGATGGGTATAAACAACAGATCCATTGAATGCAGACTCTGCGGCGAAGAGGATGAAACCGCCTCACACATAATATACCGCTGCGCAGCACTGTTTCGTAGAAGACAAAATATCTTCGGGAACATACAACGTGGTGACAACCTCCAACATGATAAACTTGGCAGAAGGTTACTGGACCTCATAGAAGGAACAAACATCGTCTAACAAGATCGGTGTACACAATAAGCCGGGAGGCTGCAGTTGTAGAAGTTCGGGCCTTTAAACCGACCCCCGCCTTTAACCAACCAACCAACCAACCTCAGAATAACTCCGGTGCATCGCATTACAGCAGAAAATGTCTTGGGAAAAAGTTGTTTGGTTTTGATGGAGGAATAGTTTGCAATTTAAACCACCCCCACCCCCTCAACCCCCGGGCGCGGGTGGGTGTAAGTTAAGATTTTCAAATGGAACCCCATACTTTTATTGGCATATCGTGTTCTTCGACCAAAAATAAACATCTCTGTCCGAAAAATTTTTTTATTCGGGCCCATCCTTCACCAATAATCACCATGAGAAAGACAAAATCAGAACTATTCGACAATCAAGTTTTATCCCGGAAATACTCTTTTCTCTGTCTTGTACTAAAAAATGCCCTTTAGGCGCACGAAGGGGAAAGCTGCTATTTACCAACGCAAAGAAACTGACAAATTTTAAGGCATTGCATTCAAAATTAATTTGAATAAATATATTTTTTTTTATTTCACAATGTATCTCGAAATGTAATATAATTTCGGAATTTTTTTTACAGTATACAATCGATTTTTACTAGTAAATTATAGAAATCCCACCTAAATATAGAACAAGTAAATACACGCTTATTTTCCCGATTACAGCCGATGGAAAATTAAAGGGATTATTTTGCGGCAGATAACTTTTATTAAAAGTTCTTTGGCCGAAAATAGAATACCCCCGAGTATAGTAATAATAGATTATTATCAGTGACGTAGATAGTAGCCAGTGGCGTGTTTGAACTGCTTGGATAACCATGAAAAGGAAATTAAATGGGTTAAAACCAGACGGGGATTTGGAAGTGGATAATGGTCAGGAAGTTTTACAATGTCAGGAATATGAATAACTGGGAATTATATTCGACAATACAGGGACAGATGTAAGAGAAATAGAAGAACGAATAGTGAAAGCCAAAAGAATGATCGGATGCCTTAATGAAATCTTATGGAGCAAGGAATTAACAAAAAAGGGAAATTCAATATATACGAGACAGTGATCCTATACGGAGCGGAAACTTGGGGAATTACAGATAAGCAAAAGAAGAAACTGGATGCAGTAGAAATGGACGCCATTAGAAGATCAATGCGAATCTCACGAAGAGAAACGACTACATAAAACAGCAAATGAGAATAAAAGGCACGATAACTCAAGACATCGAAAGGAAACAACTTACCTGGTACGGATACGTAGAACGAATGCCAAATGACAGGTGGCCAAAAAGAATACTACATTGGCAACCAATAGGAAAGAGAAGACGAGGAAGACTAAGACTACTAGAATGGCAGAAGTTCATACAGAAATCCATGAGTGAAAGAAACATAGGATGGAAGTTGGGTGTCGGACAAAGAAGAAAAACGTTCTAAACCGACATATATATATATATATTTTAAACCAGACTACATATGGTATACCCATAGGCAGACCTGCCTCCTTGATCGATCATTCAATCTTAAAACGTTTATCAGTACACGGTGGCGCCAAACTTAGTGCTTGCATGCATAATTACATCAAATCACTTAAAAACATGCGCATACATGGGTTTCGCGCACACTTGATTCGTTGTGTATCAATGAATCCATTAAAACTGTGATAATCTCATCAGTTAAATACAGGGTCGTATAAAGGAGAGCGAGAACAAACCCGAAAAAAACCCGAACAAACCAGAAATATCTATATGCGGTCCCTATAAACGACATATTTTTAACTAATTTGTGCGATTGACACCATTGCTTGCCGTCGAGCTAGACACGCAATGCGTGGTGTAACACGTTTATACCGCTACTGCTACTGGACTCAATATATCGAAACAAGGACAAGGTAGTACTCCAATGCACGTGAGCTAGGTTAACTTCGTCGCGAATCCTGGTAGCTTGCTGCTAGAGGCATTAAGTGTATAACATGTTTTCCGCGTTGAAATTATTTGTTTCCATGTACTTATGATTTGAAATTAGCATATCTTTGTTCATGTCGTTTGCAACTGTAATTTTTATGGAAATTGTAAAAAAAATTTTGATGTCAAAATATTTTTTCAATTTTGAACTTATAGGTAAAATAGGCACGGGTTTGTTTACCTATTTTCAGTAGTTATCACAATGGTAAGCGATACAACACCCATAGAAACGGCCCAATAACTTTACTGCTACAAATCCCAAACCATCAAACTGCTGTTATTTTCTTTTAGGGATCGAGCTGATAAATAACTTGACTCAGTTCAATCCAATCGATTAGTTTTATTTACAAACGTATTTCAGTATTTATGGCAAAATGCTATATAGTATCTTTGTTCCCTTAATCCATCGTCTGGGATAAATCCCACCCTATTGTGTTTATAAATTCATAAACTCGAAACAGACGCTTCAGGAAATTAGCCCTATACTACTCAGTTAAGGGATTATATTCGTTGGTAATGCATATTTACATAAACATTAACTATTGAAAATTAAACAGATACCAGAACCGAAATTAAGTATTCATCTTTTAAAGCTAATAACGCCTTGATATACAGGGTGAGTCGGGAGGAACGGACCAAATTTCAGTAGTGTATTATACACGCGAAAACAATGTAAAAAAACCCATATGTTCTTATCGGATATTCATTTGTTTTCAAGTTATAGCGCAATATCCAATATTTTTTCTACGTTCCACTTTTATCAAAATTTTCACATAATTAGAGTATGCCATGCTCAGGATTCTAAACTATTTGACACCGATGTTGTCTTGACAATGTATCAGTCTATTGTGGCAGTAATTAAACTTTTATTTTCAAGTTTGAGTGATTAAAGTGATACAAAATGCCAAATATTTATTCAAATTTAGAATATGCAAATATGGTGTTTATTTATGGTTTCTGTAATGGCAGTGCTACAGCTGCTGTTGAAGAATATCGTCAACGGTATCCACATCACAGACATCCGACTAGAAACGTGTTTATCAGAGTGTTTAGTAATTTGTGCGAGAATGGTAATATTCCCAGTGCCAACATTACATCTGAACGAGCTACTCGACAAGGTTTAGGAGAACTAGAAAATATTCTGGATTTAGTAGAAGAAGATGCAATGACCAGCTCAAGAAGAATTGGTACTCAATTGGGCATTTCACAAAAAAGAGTATTAAACACACTCCACGAGCAAGGCTTATATCCATACCATGTACAGAGAGTACAGCACCTAGAACCGGAAGATTATGCTAATCGTATTGAATTTTGTCGGTGGATAAATAATAATCATCCTGTTGTATCGCATATACTTTTTACAGATGAAGCAACATTCACCCGTGACGGTATTAATAATACTCGTAACTCTCATGTATGGTCAATCGAAAATCCCCACGCAACAGTTGAAAGTAATTTTCAACATAAGTCTTCGGTTAATGTGTGGTGTGGTATGCTCGATAGCTATTTAATTGGCCCTTTCATTTTGGAGAATCGCCTCACAGGAGACAACTACCTACATTTTTTACAACATGAGTTACAAGGACTACTAGAGGATGTTCCTGTAAATATCAGAAGGCGAATGTATTACCAGCACGATGGAGCTCCTGCACATTTTGCTCGTCAGGTCAAGCAACATTTAGATGAAACATTTCCAGGGCGTTGGATTGGTCGCGGTGGTCCTATTAATTGGCCTCCAAGATCTCCAGACCTCACAGCACTAGACTATTATTTATGGGGTTGGTTTAAAAATGAAGTGTACAAAGTAAAAGTGGACACTCGGGATGCACTAATTCGACGTATTAGAAATACTGCAGCCAATTTTAAAGAAGAAAGAAATGAAGCAATTAGAAGAGCAACGGGCCACCTTCGTAGACGAAGCAGAAAATGTTTAGAAGTCAATGGCGGTATTTTTGAACATTTATTAAAAAAACGCTATGATTAGGAAACCGTTAATATATGAACTTTTCTTTATTTGGTATTGCGCTATAACTTGAAAACAAATGAATATCCGATAAGAACATATGGGTTTTTTTACATTGTTTCCTCGTGTATAATACACTCCTGAAATTTGGTCCGTTCCTCCCGACTCACCCTGTATTTCTAGTTATTATTTACCTTGTATCATATTGGTTAACGTTATTAGAACATTGATTACAATCGCCTCACGGGAGAGCACTACTAAATTTACAAAATGCATTACAAATATCATCAGAGGATATTCCTGTAAACATCAGACTGAAACTGTAATATCAGCACGATAAAGCTCCTGTACATTACAATCATTAGGCCAAGCGACATTTCGACGAAAAGCTTCCAGAGCTTTGCATTGGTCGCGATGGTCCTATTAGTTAGCCTATAAGATATCCAATTCTCACATAACTAGACTTTTGTTTATGGAACTGGTTCAATAATGAAGTTTACAACAGATACAATTAACAAGTAAATGATAGTTGATTGTAGATACATAATACAACTGTATTATCACTTTTTGAGAATGTCTTGCTTGGCAAATAAATATTGTTTACAGTTTACCTGGTATATAATATAGTGAGTTAGCTTGCTCAATTGTTGCTAGTATCAACTCTATTTACATATTCAGCAAAGTCAGTTTCTTCCAGATTATTTTTGCTACCATTGGGTCAGTACTGTTATTGGGATTGCGTGTCCGGCCATGACTATTTCCGGTTTTGTAATGTTAACGTTTTTAGAGAAAACAGCTGGGTTTATTAGCATTAAATTCGACTTGGTTACTGTCACCCCAAGCCAAAATTTCTTCCAGGTCTTTGTTGAGGCGTGATACTTCATGCTGAGATGCTTCAAGATGAGATAAGTGTGCTATCGTCAGCAAAAGTAAATATCGGATTTTTAGTTTTCACTAGAAGATCGTTAATATAGAGTAAGAAGAGAGTGGGAGACAATATGGACCCTTGAGGAACACCGGCATTAATGGTGAAGGTGTCTGAGAGAAATCCGTCAATCGCCACTTGCAGAGAGCGGTACTTAAAAAAGCTAGACAACCATGCACAGAATCGACTGGGCATACCATAGAATCGCAGTTTACTTAGAAACCCCTCATGCCAAACACGGTCAAAAGCTTTAGAAATATCCAGTGCAACACCCCGGACTCACCATGATGTTCGATTTGCATTGTTCCAAATATGGGTAACATAGGCTAGGAGTCACAACCAGGCACTTTAGAAGGTGTTGGTTAATAGCTTTCTCCATTACTTTTGATATAACTGAAAGCAATGCGACTGGTCGATAGTTGTTAGGCAGGTCTCTTACCTTTCTATTTTTTTTGAATACATACGGCGGGATGCCGCATCTACTGCTAAGGGTTTCCGTCAGAACACAGTGATAAAGGGTAAAATTCACAAATTAATCGTGGCGGCTATCATTATTTGAGGTCACAATTCTTAACTACCGTGTGACAGGGCACACTATTTCTAGCCGTGTAAATGATACGGAGCGCTTTTTGAAAGAGATTCGACAGCGGTCGTTTCAACTGATCCAAGAGCTGTCGTCAATGATCGGTGAATGAAGAGAATAAGCGTGGTTTTGGGAAATAATACTGTTGTAGGTTATTTCTAGAATACTGAGAATTGAAAACACTAGCGTGCTGACAAATTTGTCGGTATACGGTGGAAATAGGCGTTTTAACTTGCTTTTTTAGGCGTTTGAGGAGAATTAAGTCTGATAGTGGAAGACTACAGTCTGCTTGCGAGTTGAAATGCATGCTTATTTACAAAGAACAATGCGGTTTAGATGCAATAGTTTTATATGAAGGAAGAATAAGGTATTTATTTGTACCAGGGAAAATAGAGATCAAATGTAATAATTGTAATCGGATAAAAATACACGATTGTTGGAACTAGTTTCCCTATATTTCGTTTATTTTTAATTACTCTATAACTTGGAAATAATTGAAAAGGGATAAGAGGTTTTTTGCATTATCTTCACTTTTACAATACACATATGGAGTGTACTCCATTCCTCCGAACTCACCCTGTATAATATACGGATTGATTTTATTTAAAAATTTATTTCAGTATTCGCACCAAGGTATTTTGCCTAAATCCATCATTTGGGATAAATTCCGCACTATTGTGCTTATTCATTCATAATCCAGTAGCAGACGCTTCAGGAAATTAAATCTATATTACTTAGCGAAGGGCATTACATTCCTTGTTAAAGAGTATTAATGCATATATGTAGTATTGGAAATTAAGCAGATACCAGGAACGGAATTAGATTGATTTTGATCTAGTTTCGATAGCACTGGAAAAAGTTTTATTTCTTGTTTATCAGTAGTCAGCGAGACTATTTTGTTAAATGGAGAATAACGTAAAAGAATATTTTTGAGTCATTGTGAGGAGGTTTTAGTGATAATTATACAGGTCACCATTAAATTTGGAATCATATGGGGAAAATATGTAATTTTTCGATTTAGGTAAAATTTAAATTTACCATAAGTTTTTGCTTCAATAAAGACTAAATTATAATTAAATTAAAAAAAATTAAATTTGACACTTTCTCCACAAAATATGGAAAAATTGCATTTACTGATCAAATTAAAAAAAAAATTATTTGGATAAGTTGTTTGTATTATAATTTCATGCACACATTCCAAATTTGAATGACTTATGATAGTTTTTGATTTCCATCTATTTTTGACAAATCTATTTTTATTTAAAACGGAAGTCGATCGTAATTATAAACAATTCTAACATGTCCATATTTCAACATATTTATTATTTACGAAACAAGATTCTCCTCTTCGTTGGTTAAATCTTTAAAGTTATGAGGAGTTTACTCCACAAATGGCAAAATTTTTTTTAATTTTTCGAAGAAAATTAATATTTTGGTAGAATTAGCCAAAAGTAGATAGAAAACAAATTACCATAAATGATTCAAACTTGGAATGTGGGCATAAAATCACAATACAAACAACTTACAACTTCAACTCAACAACTTTTTTAATACCAATCAATAAATGCCATTTTTCGACATTTGGTAGAGGTGTCAAGTTTGACAGTTAACAAAAGCCGCATTATCCCATTTATTTATGTCACTTTTGAGCAAAAACAACTATATTATGCATGCACATGAACACCCTATACTGACGAGATCAATAAAGTTCGAAACCGGTATGCATAACAGCACTTGACGTGGGCCATAGCCCGGAGAATAGATGTTCAGCATGATTTATTTATTTCTTTTTGTATCAGGTATCTTCAGGTGGTTAGTAAACTTAAATATTATTCTACGATACCACCACCTGACAACCAAAGTAGAATTGTGTGTTCTTCTGATAATAATTATAACCCGAAAAGTGTATACAGTGAGTCCCAGAAGAAATGTCTAAATTCATTTAAAATTCAGCGGTAAGTTTTTCAAAAAACGCTCGTACCCGTCGATTTTGATTTTTTAATTTTTTTTTTGTGGTAATTTCATGTATACAGGGTAGCTCAAAAATAAGTTACGACCATCAACTTCATTTTTTCAAATGAAAACATATATTTTTTATTTCATTTTTTAATTTTGCATTGAATTCTAAGCATATTTTATGTACCATGGCCTATATATAAACTCAACAGTTATTGAAAAAATTAGGATTGAACATATCTATAAGTACGACCTGTTTATTAAAAAAAAAAACACAACAAAATCAAATTAAATGTTGAAAATGTGCGCCATTTACGGCTTGACAATATCCAAGACGATCAATAAACTCTCTTTGCACGTTTCCAACCATTTCCGGAGTTATGACACGCACTTCTCTTCGGATCCTTTCTTTCAACTCCTGCATATTGTTTGGCCTGTTAACAAATACTTTTGATTTGAGGTAACCCCACAAAAAAAAATCCAGCGGAGTTAGGTCTGGCGACCTAGCAGGCCATTCGATAGGTCCTCTCCTTCCAATCCACCGATTGGGAAAGGTTTCATCCAAAAATGTGCGCACAGTGGCCGCATAGTGCGGAGGAGCACCATCTTGTTGGAATATCAGTTCTTCGTCAGGGGAGTCTGGATCCAATGGATTCGGAAATAAAGCCACTAATGCTGGCATTAATTCTAGTTGGAGAAATTCGAGATATACTTGTCCAGTTAAAGACTGTTCAAAGAAAAATGGACCAATTACTCTTTCGCGTACGATTCCACACCAAACATTTATTTTCTTAGGGTACTGGCTGTGAACCTCTATTATCCAATGCGGATTTTCTGTTGCCCAATATCGACAATTTTGTCTGTTCACATTACCATTCAAATAGAACGTAGCTTCATCCGAAAAAATAATATTTTTTACTAACTTATTATCTAGATTGCACATATTTTGCATGCGTCCGCAAAACTCACTTCGCCTATCGAAATCATCTTCAAATAACTCATGCACTGGAATAACTTTGTATGGGTGATATTTGTGCTTTTGAACTACTCGGTGAACAACAGATTTCGGCATGTGTAAATCGGCCTCAATGTGCGACAGGGGAGTACATGGATTTTCTTCCAAGGAAAGCAAAACGTCAAGTTGTTCATTTTCATCTCGAGTAGGACGACCAGAATCTCTAACATGACCGAATTCTCTAAACTTAGCCTCTATTCTACTCACCATCTTTTGACATATGAGAGGACGATCAGGATGGATTTCATTAAATAATTGGGCTGTTTCTATTTGAGTACGTGTTTTATCACCAAACCCAACCATGCATAGAATTTCAATTTTTTCCCGTTCCCATTATTGTGAAAACCGCAACTTTGAAACTACGCTTGACAATAATTATACTTATTTGAAATAAAATTGTCATACAGTTTCTATGGAAATAAACGGTGACAGTGAGACAGTACACTCTTACTTATTATGGAGCCCAAAATGCCATATTGCCAGAAGATTTGATAGATCGTTGGATTCCCTAAATGATATGTTCAATCCTAATTTTTTCAATAACTGTTGAGTTTATGTATAGGACATGAAACATGCTTAGAATTCAATGCAAAATTCAAAAATGAAATAAAAAATATATGTTTTCATTTGAAAAAATGAAGTTGTTGGTCGTAATTTATTTTTGAGCTACCCTGTATACATGAAATTACCACAAAAAAAATATTTAAAAATCAAAATCGACGAGTACGAGCGTTTTTTGAAAAAACTTACCGCTGAATTTTAAATGAATTTAGACATTTCTTCTGGGACTCACTGTATAATCATATTATCGATTAAAAAAATGGGACAAATGTATCTCGAAAAATAAGAGTCGATAGAACAAATCTGTGGGGATTCTTGGATCCCGCACCCAATATTTATTCAGAAAAACTTATATTTAAACAAGTTATAAACCGTAGTGGTGAATTGCAAAATAATTGCTGCAATTTTTCATTTTCATTTTACTACAATTCCACTATTACGTTTAATCCTGGTTCTTTATATAATGTAAATTATATTGGGAAGTTATTATTAATGCAAGCGTTGATTAGTTCAGACTAAATATCCGAAATTCAAAATAAATATTATTTCAATTAATTTATTTTCATAGTAGCTGAAACGATTTTACAGAGGGGCGACTATCAGTTTTATTCACCAGAGAGCAAAATTATTGATTTTATGTTAAAATAAAAGATTTTATTTCAATGGATAATTTATTTATTTATTTATTTGGGGCACAAACAGGATAATCCCCTACAGGAATGTCCGCATTTTATATTTTAGTTCAAGTTCTACAACTAACCATAAACTTGTTTCAAGACACATTTAATACATTATTAAATTATACCTGAAAACAATTATTAAATTATACAAATATACAAAATATCCACGCCCGTAACGACAAATGCCGGATTGTCGAATATTATTACGTAAAAAATGCCTCACTACAGACAGTGCAATTTTGAATAATGAAAATCTGCATCTTCAAAATAAATCGATCGATTAATGCCGGTCTAGTACAGGGCTGGGTTAGCGAGATTCTATTTTATTATTACGGTTACAATTATTTCAAATACAGGGTGTTTCCTAATTTCTCTGAAAAAATGAAGGAGGTGAATCCTCACCTTATTTTAAGACGAAAATGTGCTATAATAGTTTTTCGCATGTCGCATGAGTTTCGGGGCGTTAAAAAAAATATTAACTCGAGAGCTGAAAACACTCTAGGTAACAAAGGTTGCACTCTTTGTACGCGATAAGAATAAAGTAAATAGTCCTTTTAAGATACTTTATACTATTCTGTAACTCATATTCAGCTCGTTCCCGATTTTCTCGTGCGTGGAGATTCTTCCACCATATTTAAGAAGTCTTCCACAAGTTGTACGATTCTAACTGTAAGTGCAAAGCATTACAGAACCGGATATAGTCATGGACGACAATCAATCCCACTGGCTTCATCTATTTATTTGCTGGGCGTCAATCTGGGAGGAAATATGTCTTGGCATAACCGCGTTATGGCAATCGCTAAGATAGCTTCTCAGAAACTTGGTGTACTCTTCCGCACCAGAAAGTTGTACACACCTCAACAACTTTTGACACTATTCAAAGCCCAGATTCGACCATCACTGGAGCTCTCATATCTGGAGTTCTACACCCAAACATACTCTTCGGCTACTGGATTCCATCGAAAGGAGACCCATTCGTCTGAATGGAGACCACGAGCTGACGAAGAACCTCGACAGCCTAGAACATCGAAGACAGGTTGGGGATTTGAATCTCTTTCACAGATATTTTCATGGAAAGTACTCGGCTGACCTTGCCCTCTTAATTCCGCCCGGAGCGGCGAATAGCAGAAATATACGACGAACCACTACCGCCCATCCAGATGCGATAAAGCTTAGTACTCCTCGAACTTCATTATTTAAGAATTCTTTCATCTGGAGGACTTCATCCTTATGGAACGACCTTCCCGAGGTCGTTTTCCCAACGAATATAACCTCCAACGATTCAAAACAAACGTGAATAGCTTTTTGCGCACACGCACCATTCCCAGAGTACCCTAAAGGAATTTTTCTATAGTGCTGGTGTTTGATCATAAAAAATAGCCACCTGTTTCCTCTCACCTGAGGTGAAATCTTGCAAATGTTTCCGAAGACGGTACTCGTCTATTAGGAAAACGTTCTAAATATAAACGTCTCGTCTCTAGCGCATTTCCATTTGCCAAACCGTACATAAAATGAATTTGTGCCATTTCTTGATTGGTAATCTCAGCCATTATGAAAAGTATGTAATGTACAAATAAATTCAAAAACAATTCAAAAGGATATTATTTGAAAGGTTTTAAACAGGAGACAAATGTCACGGAGAAAACAAATGTGGAACGAAGCAAAGCCTACTCCTATAATTTGACGATAAAAATACAAAAATAACAAAAAAATGAAGGTACTCTTTTATACAGATTCCCGCGAATGAATTAATTGTAAAATTTAAAATTGACCAAAGTAAAGTGCTCTAATCCTTTATGTTTAACAAATATCATTAGAATATCGTTTGGCATTAATTAATAAAATGAAAAATATAATATATACGTCGAAAACGAAGCCGCACGCGAAAAACTTTTATACCGCATTTTTATCTTAAAATAAGGTGAGGATTAACCTCTTTCATTTTTTCCATTTTTCAGAGACGTTAGAAACACTCTGTATATACTTTACAGTTGTTCTGATTTTGATTATATCGCATGACTATTGATTCCATCATTCAGTAAAATTGTCGATTTTTCTAGTATTCGTAAATTTTCGAAACCGGTCTTCTCACATCAATCAAAATTAACTGTTAACATATTATTCCGACTTGATAAGCCTTATAATTATTATTTCTTTGTTTCCAAAAAAAAAACGGAGGGAAAACGAATAATACAATTTGCACAGTCTTATTATATCCTTTATGCGAACAAATTGAATTTGCAGATTAAAATGAAATCCGAAAACGGAAGAAATAAGAAGGCACCAAAACGGTTCAGACCCTTCCCAACAGACCTAAACAATCAGGGAATAAATTAATAACAGTGAGAAGTTGTTCTCGCCAATTTGTTTCCGTATTTTAGTTCCAGCGGGGAAATTAATAGATTGAAACTAAGGACGGTGTAACCGGGTAACTTAGAAATTTAAGATGACGTCTAAACCTGAATCAAAACTGCAGAAATGAAGCTGTAAGTTCATTTATCTTGTCAGACGAACCGCTCTAGATTAAAACAATTCAATTTGAAACTCAATGGTTTGGTCAGCTGCAAGTGGATTTTCATCATCAGGAGCGCAGCCTTAAAAATAGTATATTGCGTACCGAGATGGAAAGTGTTTCATTCCTGTCGAGAGAGTCGGTAACTAACTAAATCTCAAAACAATAATGAAACTTTTCACCGAGGCTTGTATACTATTTTATTTACAACCACATCTAACATTCTTATTATTTTGAATTAAAATTATTAATAAAAGATAAATGTCATTTTGACTTTTCCATTGAAAAATTAGACAGAAATTTGAAATATCCGCAGGTGGTAAAATAACGTAGGTAATAATACACATCAAGATGGCAAATATCATTTTTTGAATATGGATTCCATGTCACTAAACAATATAGTATTTTAACAACAGAAAAATGAGAATGAGGATTTTGATTTTGCTGCTACCGCACCAGAAATTCGAGGAACAGCAAAAATAGTAGAAGAAGATCTTCTGCCAACTAAAAGCCGCCCCAGAGATGACAAGGCATATAACTGTTTCAAAGAATGGTGTACGGGAAACAAAGTTCAAAATCCTGGTTCTGATTCGGCGCTACTAGCTTATTTCAGTGAAGATGCCAAGACAAAGAAGATATCAACGATTTGGTCCCAATATTCAATGCTAAGGACCACTCTATCAATTAGGGAAAAAGTAGACATATCTAAACACGCAAAGCTATTAGCATTTTTAAAAAGTGTCTTCGTATATTATTTTGAGATATCGATTTTTAAAAAAATTACAAGAAAATAATTTACTTTCCACCCGGGTGGAAAGTAAAAGTAAAAAAACGGCAACTTTCCACCTTTCAAAGATAGATGAAATGTCATTATTACATGCATGGTTGTAAATAGCTCGTTGGGAATTAAATAAACATTATTATTATTATTAAATGAACAATATTTTCACACTGCACTTTTATTTAATATTTTTCCTTCGACAAAATAGTGTAAATAGAGAAATTGCAATATTTCCTTTAGCAGCGTATGATTGCGGTTCGGAGCTCACGTTAAGCTTTATAGGAACCCTCGGGAATGGCCCAGGCAACGAGCGAAGAGGAAAAAATTAATTAAAAAAAAAATACTTTCCTTTTGAAATTACCAGATTGAGTTCTCAGATAATAATAGAATTTAGTAACAAAACAACCTAAATAACAATTAATTCTCGTTCCCAAAACGGACATAAACAAACGAAACAACGAAAACAAATTAGTCAGACTCCAAAGGGATTTTTCGTAAATTTTCTGCAGTGTTTTAATTTTCCTGAAAAATTATCATCGTCAAGGATTGAACGGGAGGAGAGGCAAAATTAACAATAACATAAATAAATAAGGAACTTGTTAATTATTGTGAACCGTCAGGTAGAATAAATTGCTTTTGATATTAAGATTTATAGATACTTTTATTGTGATAAAACCGGATAAAATATTTCCTTGGTAATATGTTTTGGAGTTTACCGTATTCGAACGTTCGTAGCCGTTTTCTCAACGAAAATTACAAAAAAAAAAACACAATTATGTTTTTTTAACTATTTCCATATATTTTTATATTTTTGAAATGGGCCAACCTCGGAAACATACCACTAACGAAAAGAATCCTCGAAATCGATTAAGCCAGAAATAAGTTATAAGCAAACATAAGCAGTATCATACAGGTCGAATTAATAAACTCTCTGATAATTAAACCAACTTATTACCTATCTAACGTCTATATACAGGGTGTCCCGAAATTAAGGGGCAATACATTGCCCCCATATCATTTTCTCTGATACTGAGTCTAGCTCTAGTGAAATGAATGAATGAACAAAGGAAGCCATTTTTACATAAAATACTGGATTAATTAAAATAGTGGGATTATTTTAACCCTTAACCACCCCAGTATGTGACGCCTATGATTAAAATTTTAAATTTCTGATTTCAGAAACTGATTTATCGTCAAAAGTTTATACACCATAAATAATTTCAAAATTTTATTATGAACAGTTTCGAAAACATTTAGAAAAAAACGTCTTCAGGGTTCCCCGTTCTAAGGGCCGTAGCCCCCTTAGCAGGCATTTCTGCACTTATGCCCATATGACAAAATTCTATTATTTTTAGCCGGAGAATATGGTTGCCCCTTAATTTCGGGACACCCTATATATTTTATATATATACAGAGTGTTATGCAAACGGTTTATTATTCTTAAATGTAGCTGTTAGTTAAATAAACTTATTTTATTTTAAACAAAGTATTTTTTAATAACAAAACCTTCCGTAAAGCTTAATTGAGCTTATGTAGTCTTCAATCTGTCCATTCCCCATTCATCTAGTTTCCATTTCCAGTAGGAAATGGTTTAATTCACCATATAAACAGCTTGCACGGTCTCAATTGACGATATATCGACATTTAAATAGGCAGAATTTATTTCGTTCGACGTCTGACCTGCAAAAAGTAAAATACTCGAAGACTGTAGCATGGCAATCACTTCGAGAATTGATTAAAAAATAATCAGAATATATTATAATTTTCAAAAACAAGTTTATAAACTTGTTTCCTTGTTACTTTTAAAGAAAATATTTAAACCATTAAATTCCAAACAATTTAAAATAATAAACAAAAAGATGTGCTATAAAATATTTATAAAAATCGTTAATCGAGAAATATAAAAAAAATTACCATGTTGTATTTAAGAAAGAAAAGTTTACAGCTACTTCCGGTAGAATCGGAAATGACAGGAACATGTGAATATTTTAGATAAAGGAAACGTATCGATAAACTTAAATCCCTAAATGTTCAGTAGTTCTCGATAAAGTTATAATGCAAGAATGTCGTGACTCACCATGTATAAACGTTTTCAGCCAATAAACAAAGAATATTGGAAAGTCCTTTTCTTTGTCATATATGCATATATATTTTTAAATCGTTTATTTTTTAATTTAGCAACAATATATAGACTTTCTAATATTCTATAATTAATTCTAAACAACTTTTGTCAAAAGGGTTTTTTATAAACCGAAATTTAGTTTTTCTTCTTTTTCTAAGAGCAATTGAGAATCCAGATCAGTCGCCCAGTTATGCTATCTCTTTCTAACATCATTGGGAATTTATTTGTGAATTATAGCTTATAGTAAAATTATTCGGTTTGGTGGATCAAACTTCGTTTTGGGGTGGGTCATACAAGGAAAAGTTATGAAAAGTAATACCCTGCCGCGTTAGTCAAACCGGTATACAGGGTGCCCCAAGTAAAGTGGCCTATTAGAAGTATCTCGATAACGAAATGAGATTTTATTTTGAAAACTTGGCTGTGGCGATAAGAGATGGTTTTCTACGTTTATAAAATATTTTGGATGGTGCGGTGTTGCCGGATCATACCTAAACTGGTAGCAACTTCGGAATTTTAAATGAATTACCCTCTATATTATATTGTTTTTGGAATCTAGGTAAAAATCTGAAACAGCTTTCGGTATAATATCATATACCTATCTTTAGCAGTTTTTGAATTATAAATAATTTTGTGATTTTTTAACGCCGGACCTGAAAAGAAAAAGAAAGTATTTTTTTAGCGATTACAGCTCGAAAGCTGATATTTTCACACTAGTTTCACAAGACCATCGCAATTTTATAATTTTGAAGAGTAGTTAATTAGTTTTATACAGGGCGTCTAAATAACAATATTTCAGAGGGAGATGAATTATTGCAAAAAATAAAATAACTAAATTGTTTAAAATTCTTGGCTCTTAAACATTCATAAATTGTGGTTATAACATGTTCATTTGTCACCTTTTTCATTTCTTTCCCTTCTAGAGACCCCAAAGCTGTTCGTACTCGATTTTCTAAATCTTCCCTTGTTGTGACGGGTGTCTTGTATACTATTTCTTTAATCCTACCCTATAGATATAAATCTAGGGGGGGGGAGATCCGGAGACCTTGGGGCCATTTCCATAGAACGCCTTGGCCAATCAACATTTTGGCAGTCATAGGAGCTGCATCAGGATGCAGTTCATTAAATTTTCTGCAAGTTCTAGATAAAACTCTACCACACTCCTCATGAATATAAAATAAACTTAAAATATCTAAACTCGAATAATATGAATTAGCCATTTTTATTACAATAACTCAGATATATCGTCAAGTGGATTTTTCATTATTTTGTTTCTATGAATCGATTCCACAGCCAACCACACTATCAAAAAATATATTTTGATAAGATAATTTTTAAATTTCGCTATAAGTCCGAAAATACTAATGATAATAATAGGAACAATTAATAGCATTAGATAGAAAATTCGATCCTCCATTAGCAAAACATATCAAATACCCATTTAAAAAAAAGAAGATTGTTGCAATAATTCATCTGCCTCAGAAATATTGTTGTGGATACGCCCTGTATAAAACTAATTAAATACTGTTCAAAATTATAAAATTGCGATGGTCTTGTGAAACTATTGTCAAATTTTCAGCTTTCTAGCTGTAACCGCTAAAAAGATACGATTTTCTTTTCAAGTCCCGATACGGCGTTAAAAAATCAAAAAAATATTTATAATTCAAAACTCTTAAAGATAGATATATGATATTATACAGAAAACTGTTCTAGACTTTTACTTTGATTCCAAAAAAAATATAATATATAGGGTAATTCATTTAAAATTCCGAAGTTGCTACCACTTTCGGTATGATCCGGCAACACTATTTTATAAACGTAGAAAACCATCTCTTATAGGCACAGCCAAATTTTCAAAACATAACCTCATTTAGTTCTCGAGATACTTCTAATAGGCCACTTTACGTGGGGCACCCTGTATATGGTTTTTTTCATGTGAAATTGATGGTTTTGGGGGGAGGGGGGTCATAACCCCCATGACTCCCTCCTGGATCCGCGCTTGATTATAGGCTATAAAAATATTTTACTAGGTAACTGTGCTTACATTCTCATAAAAATTATTGTATAGCACGGAACTTAAGAATCTCCTCTAGGAGGTTATACTGCCTAAAGTAGTAAACTCATTAAAACTATTAATTGAAATCATATGTTAATCTAGGTCGTAGTATTTAATTTAGATTAAATAGTAATTAGGCAATTCAACATGACTATTTAACAAAATAATTAGTTTTAGTCATAAAGCTTCAAGTTTATTTGAACATCTCGATTTAACATTGCAGATAAAATTGGTATAGTATTTGCAGAATTATACCGTTGATCTTTTGACTGCAATAAAACCCCATTACCCCTTCGACCATAAAATAAATAAGGAAATCCCAAATTTTTTAAACCTTTTTGAGCAGAGCCGGACCAGGTATACAAATTCAATTTATACCTATGCCTAATGCATATATACAAAGTGATTTTTAATAATTTTAATCTTTAGTGGTTTTCCGGCGAGTAATTTTTAGTTAGGCTTATTAGTGGAAGAATGTGGCGTCCTTGGAATTGTGCTGATAGGGTGGCGTCTTCAAGTGTCATTTTTAAAAGAAAGCATTTATCTACCGATGCCAAACTAATATTTAAAAATGTGTATCAATCGTTGTTGAGTAGAAATTTTAATTCGATGGATGCTTTAGCAGAGACGTCTACTTTGACAAAAACTCCTTTATCTTCGGTAAGAGACATAGTACTTAAACCTGTTAATCCTAGAAAAAATCGGAGTGATTCTGGCACATTTAGAAGCATTGACGAAAATGACGTGGATTTATTAAGAAGAAAGATTTACCAAATGTATGAGGCACAAACTGTACCCACTGTGATTTCTTCCCTCCGCGGCTGATTAAAGACGAAACAAATATCTCTTGTAGCCTTTTCAAGCCTTAGGAAAATATTGCGTAAAAAAAATTTAGAGCTTACTTATGAAATATTATTTATAAAATTAGGAGAAATACAGGACCGTATCCCAAAATTTCCTGATGTAGTTCAAAAACCCTCGAAACGTCATTAAACCACAATGTGTCATACATCATTGCATTCGGGAGAAAAAAAGCTCTCAAATTCCAATATCAGGAAAACAGGACCGTATTTAGAAAAACAATTCAAGCTGTTAGATAGAGCGGAAATAGTGGCAATGCAAAAGTGCAATTTACTTTAGAATTCGATCTCAAAAGAACCCAGGAAAGAAATAAAACGATTTTTCAGAATTTCGGTTTTTTCCGGATATCTCTGGAACTACTCGGAATTTTAAAACTTTCTAAACGGCATATTATTAGGTACGTAAATGCACAACTTTACTTCCGTTTAACCGACTTCATATCACTTATGGTTTCCGAGATCCCTGTACTTGCCCTCCTTATCTTGGACACGTTGTATAGTGTTACATATCGTATATTTAGTTATAAAAAATTGTATTTTGTTTAAATGATCCATAACAACCAGCGCTGGGAACAGGAAGTGTCTAGTTGCCCATCGGTAATAACAAATATTTCATCCTCGGTGTTTATAGTTTCATTTCTATGAAAATATTTCTAAAATCTCTATAGTATTCATTAATGTGAAATTTATTTTCTAGATTTTCTAGAAACGCAAACCTTTTCCAAATATTAATATATTTTAAATAAGAAATAATTGGTTCATGCACGTTCTATCTTTTCCCTGTTCAACTGTATATGATACTTACTAGCACTGCATTGAAAATTATATAGGCTTATTTTTGAGAAAGTAGTCAGATTGCTTTTCATACGCGTCTATATTCATAATTAAACAATTGATTAATTGGAGTTTTTGTTGATTCTTAACAAACTAAACACATTAGAGCACCAAACTATACAGTTTACGTTTAATTTATTATCTTGATAGAATACGTTTACTTGAATAATAATATTCATAATCTTAATAATAAGAACAGAGCATGAAGCAGGAATGGAAATGATAGAAACTGCGTATATATAATTTACATTGTTTATTTAAGCTGGAAAGATATTTTAACTCGTATATGTATATACAGAAATTGAGAAGGGGTGGTGGCTATATGCCTATCTTTAAGACATCATTTAGCAACGTAAATATGGGCTCCTGGTTTCGAAAGTTTTTTGAGAACTTCTAAAAGAATTTGCAAAAATTATGTATACAGGGTGTTCCTTAATAAGGTGCTAATATTTCAGGGTGTGATTCCTTAGGTTATTGTATAAAGAAAAGTTCATATGAACATAATATGTCTGCAACGGCTTAAATTTCTTGCTACAGGGTGTTGAATTTTTATTTTTAAGTGGTTATTTTTTAATATCTCCGAAATTACTTTAGATATTATTTTCAATTTTGGTATGTGTTAATAGAATATTGAACCACAAATTTCAGTTAGAAAAGTTATTCAATTGTTCCACCAGTGGCGTGCCTGTAAACATGTCCTTTGATATTTTTTACGAAAACGATGGTACGCCACTGACATTTTTCCATGTGAATATTTTTTCTGATTAGCCTAGTCAATTCTATATGAAAACGGTTTTTTGAGTTTTTCTCGTTCTCGTTCTTGATTTAAACAATCAAATTCAAATTGCTTCCTTTAGCAGTGTACGAATAATTTTTGAACTCATACATCGAGTTATACTGGAACAAATGACGCTTTTACAAATATCATTTTCCAAACAATACTTGTTGACATATACAAGTATTATTTCTTCGATTTTTAGTGTTTCATCGAATTTATTTTTTCGCTGTTTTTATTCGAATATGGTGAATTACACGAATGCGGAAATGGCGGTAATGCATTACGTATACAGGGTCCGCAAACGAAGCGTGGACGGAAGATTAAATCGTCATCGAAGAACTGATCAACAATACTGAAACATCTTGAGATATTGGATTAAAAGCGTCATGTTTTAAAAATATTTTACATTATACAGGGTGGCCCAAAAAAGTGTGACAGCATAAAGTTATATTTTTTTAAATGGGACACCCAGTATTTTATTGCATATTTAGGTTCGTATTACTATCGTTTATAAGTGCCTCAAATTTTATTTAATTTGGTTTTGTAGTTTCGGAGAAATAAATTAAAAACTAAAAAAAAAAGTTTTGCAGTCCTGAATAACAGAATCAAAAAAAACAATCCAGAACTTTTTTTTTAACCTGGCATTGAGTGAAATTTATGACAAGAGGTCTAGAGATACTATGAATGTAATTGCGTTTATTTATTTTATACAGGGTGTTCATAATAAGCTTTCAAAAACCCCATATTTTAAAATTATTTTTCTCAAGTTTTTCAAATGGAACACCCTGTATATTATTTGGCTATTTGACGTAGAATTCGTAGACAATTTTTTTTTGTAATACAAGCATATAAGTTATATCCAGCCGTTTTCGAAATAATTATAAATATCATAAATTATGTTGTTTAAATAGAGTTTTTATTGGGAAATTTTGTTATAGGCGACTAGACTAATAATTGTAAACTAAAGTAAATGTTCAAAATAGCATCCTTTTACTTAATATAATGATTTTCCTCTACTGCCAACAGAACTCTTAATTCATTTTCTTCATTAATAACGAGTTTATTGATTATTATCCTTTTTGTGTACGCAGTGCTTCCTGTTGCTACAAATTTTTGCAACAACTTCTCGAAGGTTTTTGCTATCGGCTTTCTCTCAATATCTGGATATCTTTTAGCATATACTCGGCTCGCGAGAAGGCAATTTCTTGCTCATTCATCCAGTATAAAAATCATATTTACCATTTCTAAAATTCGACATTTTGTGTAAGTTAGTACTTAATTTCGACGACTGAACAAATGTAAATAATTTTATTTAACTGTCATAGTGACAATCTAAACAAAAAGAAATTATGGCAACTCGATTAAGAATAAAAAATAAAATTAAATAATAAAAGTAGCAAAAATGTATGCTTTTAGAATTTATATCGAAATAGCTAAAATACGGTAAACTCTAAGAGTAAAAGGAAGCTATTTTGAACTTTTACTTTAGTTTACAATTATTAGTCTAGTCGCCTATAACAAAATTTCCCAATAAAAACTCTATTTAAACAACATAATTTATGATATTTATAATTATTTCGAAAACGGCTGGATATAACTTATATGCTTGTATTACAAAAAAAAATTGTCTATGAATTCTACGTCAAATAGCCAAATAATATACATTTGAAAAACTTGAGAAAAATTATTTTAAAATGTGGTGTTTTTGAAAGCTTATTATGAACACCCTGTATAAAATAAATAAACGCAATTACATTCATGTATCTCTAGACCTCTTGTCATAAATTTCACTCAATGCCGAGGTTAAAAAAATAGTTCTGGATTGTTTTTTTTGATTTTTTTATTCAGGACTGCAAAACTTTTTTTTTTAGTTTTTAATTTATTTCTCCGAAACTACAAAACCAAATTAAATAAAATTTGAGGCACTTATAAACGATAGTAATACGAACCTAAATATGCAATAAAATACCCAGTCCCATTTAAAAAAATATAATTTTATGCTGTCACACATTTTTGGGCCACCCTATATATAATGTAAAATATTTTTAAAACATGCCGCTTTTAATCCAATATCTCAAGCTGTTTCAGTATTGTTGATAAGTTCTTCGATAACGATTTAATCTTCCGTCCACGCTTCGTTTGCGGACCCTGTATATGGTCTCGCAGACGGCAATGCAATGTATATTAATGCAATATCTCACTAACATGATATAGGAAAGATAAAATTTTGTAATTACGTTATAAATTGAAAACAAATGAAACTCGAATAATGATATATAAGATTTTTACATAATTTTAACATATCAATGCTCCTGGATCATGCTGTTATATTGTCATGGCTCTTCAAGTTCAGTGGCATAACCAGTTTTCTTTAAAACAAACCCGAACAAAAATAAAAAAATTTACGATATCTATAAACAACTACACATTTTTGTGATGACCAAAGTATGCTCAATTAATTAAAAATATAATATACAAGCGCGTCCCGTTTAAAAATTTTTACTTTTGTTAATATCTCGAAAACAAAACTTTTTAGAGAAACACTGGCTACGCCACTGAACTTTACGTAAAAATCTCTAACATGATCAGTCCCTACCTTTTGCGGAGTTAACGTTTAGCGAAAATACGAGGGTTGCCTAAAAAGCGATGATTTTCAAAATCACCCTGTAGATTAAAAACGAAGAGAGCCATTTGATACCGGAATCTTTCTTTCCGTTAAAAAGTGGGACACTAAAGTGAAACTTTCTATTCTATCTTTGATAATAACGCTAATAATCACAGAAAGTATCGAAAATGGTAGGTGTACAGGGTGTCACATTTTCGACACTTTTATAGGGTTAAAAAAAGCAATTAATTTTAAATAAATCGCCTAGGAAACCAATATCATCCATGGTGCGTTTTATATTTGAAAAGAGAATTTAAAATGCTATCTTTTTAGATTACAATATACAGAGTGTTCTATTTAGAAAAATTAGGTTAGGTCCGATAACTTTTTTACATGACCCCATATACTTATTCTGAAAATGGCAGATTATTCAATAATTATTATAAAGAAACTTCTGTATAGAACATTTTTCTGTATCTCTTTTAACTAAGAAAATATAGGGTAATTTTGAAATTGTCAATTTTTTGATTTTCCCCCGTATCTCTTAAGCGAGCGAAAATTTTCGAATTTTTATTTTACCATTTTAAGTTGGACCCAAAAAGAGCACATGACACTACATTACTTTTTTGATAGCACTAACAATTACGGAGATACTCTATAAAAGTGTCGAAAATGGGACACCCTGTAAATGGTAGGCATTCATACTTGACAAGCAAAGTAGAGTTCTGTATTTTTACGCCAGTATATTCATCCTCCTGAATCTCTACAAATTTTGATATATTTTTTGATAGATCCCCTTAAAGCATTCCGAACACCATACAAGGAACTATTCGAGATCCTAATCAGCTGATTATGATTCAATTTATATGTTTATGTAATTTTAACGTAATAAGTAATGTGTAATAGTTTTTCGTGATGCGTTCTCTATATGGTTAATGATATAATTACGTTCTAAACGCAATTGTTCAATGCCAAAATCACAATTAATATTCGCGCTTATAACCAAACAAAACGTTACAAAGCATGTCGGCTGTTATTAAGTATTAATTGGTTTCAGATTCGATAAATAATCTGTTTTTGTGCGGATGGAATAAGTAATAATAATAATTGGAATTAATAATGTGAGCATTGTCCTACGAAAAAATAGATATAGCAAAAAAAGTTTAATTATTAAAATTATGATTATTAATTAAACTCTTACTCACAGGGAGCTTTCAGATCAGCATTCAGGGTGTCCCATCGCGAACTGTCTCGATCAACTAGCTTATTTTAAAAGGAACACCCTATATAATATATATAATTTTTTCTATAAGAAAGCCTTTAATATTTAATTCTGGTTCATTTAATTAATTTACTTATTAAATACAAAATCATTAAGATACATAAGCCATACCTAGTTTGTATTTGTAATGTTTGCAGATTTTCAAATAATTATTAATTTTTTCTATAAGGAGGCCTTTATTATTCAATTTCGGTTGGATTCCTTGTTGAAAAGGACCTGGTTTAATAGTTTTTTTATGATATTTTGGCAACTACACATAGATTCAAAAGTTTTGCATCACTCTGATTTTGGCATGTTAAGATAATTTCAGGAATGAATTTTTTATTTATGTTTATCAGTTAAAACAATACCATTTTTTGTAGCAAAAAAAAATATTGTCAAGGCATTTGTTTAATATAACATTTTTAGTGTTGTATTTTGTTGACGCTGGCCAGTTAAATGTTTCGGTTCAGTGTGTAAAAATGAATCGCCGAGTTATCTGATCTGAAATTGATCTTGTAAGAATAGTACCTTAGTTGAGGAAGGTCATTCCCAAAGATGAAAATGAAATAATAGGGCTTTTTCAAAATGATGTATCTCGCATATGGAATCGCTATCTAGAGACCAATTCTGTGCGAGACAGAACACGAACTGGTAGAAGGCGTGTTACTAACGAACAGCAGAACCGCTATATTACGTTAACAATTCGGAGAAATCGTATTATGCCAGCCCCACAACTTCGCACGACGCATTCTTGAATCCGGTTTAAGATGTCGCCAGCCAGTAAGAGTTCCCCAACTACAATAGAGTTCGTCAACTGTAGTGGGCTGAAACGCACGTTCGCTTACCCGAAGAATTTTGGAATTCTGTCGTATGTTCTGACGAGACCAGGATTTGTCTGGTAAACGATAGTCGCCGGATTCGTGTTTGGAGAGAACGAACAAGAGCCGCCCAACTTGGCCATGCTCGCCCCTTGCCTCCATTCGCGGGAGGAAGCGCCATGTTTTGGGCAGGTATTATGTCTGACGGGCGTACTGAGTTAGTCCACGTTCAAGGCACAATGTCTGGCGACAAGTACATTAGGGATATTCTACATCCTTATGTTAGGACGTGGAAAGGGGCTGTTGGTAACAATTTTGTGTTTATGGACAACAATGCCCGGCCCCATCGTACTAGAGCTGTGGATGAATACCTAGGAAGTGAAGGAATCAATCGCTTTTAGTGGCCTGCTTTGTCCCCTGACTTGAACCCGATAGAACATGTTTGGGATATGCTCTCTAGGGCAGTTCGCGTTAGAAGAAATCCCCCTAGAACTCTCCAGGAGCTTGTCGTCGCTGCTACCGAGGAATGGCAAGCTATTCCACAAGAACGGATTGCTAACCTTACGCACGGCATGCGGCGTCGTCTTCAAGCTTGCACTGAGGCCAGAGCAGGAAATACGCTTTATTAGAAGCTATATTTTTTTTAATTTCACATTTTTACTTTTGTTAAGTTTTTTTTTGGAAGGTCTATATGAATTAATAAGGTGTTTAAACAATAAGTTAGAAATGGCATTGAGAAAACTGCCAAAAATCTAAATTTTCAAATAGGAACCGAGAAATTTTATAATTATTTTCTATAATTACTGGAATTAAAAATAAGGTAAGTTTGTATAAGGTTGTATTTTCCAAAAATTTGTAGTTTTCGAAATATTATCAATTTAATACAAACATTAATACAAAGAAAAAGTCTTGCAGGAAGAGGGGGAGAGATCATGACCACCTGCCATACGCCATCGAACAGCTCTTGCTCAGTATTTGAAGCTGAATTTTTAAAAAATGCAGATAATTAATTTCACTTAATTTTTATATATAAAATTGGTCAATTACCAATAAATATCTAAATATAACATAAATGTTATTTAAACGGTAACAGGCACACAATGTTTCATTATGAAAGCTTATTGTAGTTACAGGTTTAATAGCATTGTTCTATCGTTAAACCTCTGAATTATAAATTGGCGTTAGTTTTAATTAAAGGATGTTATTAAATATTGTTAGTTACTTGTTTGAAAAATGGTGATATTTATCAACGGTCGAAATACAGGGAATCATGCCATATTATAGTTTATTTTAAATCCAATCAAACCCGGTGGCCTTTTATCAATGAATGATTACAAGTACAGTTGCGCCATTGAACGATACATCGCTCGAAACCAATGTAAGCTAACACTAGATCAAAGCAAAGAAGCCCATAACGTGAGGATCAAAAACAAACTTCTGGACAGTTCAAACGGATCAAGGTCCTTTTGGTCAGTCGCTAAGGCCGTCAGCCAAAATTTCACCAAATCAACTATTCCACCTCTAACACGTCCCGATGGTACAATAGCATCCACAGCCGGAGACAAAGCCAACTTACTTGCTGAACTATTTTCCTCGCATTCCACTGTAGATTTCCAGGGAAGAACACCACCCGTCATTCCTGCAGTTCAATCCGAATTGACCGAAATCGTGTTCCGTCAGCGTCCCGTCAAACGAATCCTGAAAGGACTCGACGTCAAAAAAGCTACTGGTCCAGACGAAATTCATATTATAGTTCTCAAGAGATGCGCCGATGAACTAACACCAGTATTGTGTAGACTTTTCAACTTATCCTACCAAAAAGGAATATTTCCATCTTGCTGGAAGACGGCGCGAGTCCAGTCTATTCCAAAGGAAGAAAACTGCTTAACAACTATCGACCAGTCGCATTGCTTTCAGTTATATCAAAAGTAATGGATGGAGATAGCTATTAACCAACATATTCTAAAGTACGTGGAAGGCTTCAACATTATCAGCGACCATCAATATGGTTTCCGGGTTTGTTACAGATCAACTGGAGATCTTCTAGCATATGTCACCCATATTGGGAACAGCGCAATCGAACATCATGGGGAGTCTCGGGCTGTTGCACTGGATATTTCTAAAGCTTTTGATCGTGTTTGGCATGAGGGGCTTCTAAGTAAACTGCGATCCTATGGTATGCCCAGTCGATTCTGTGCATGGTTGTCTAGCTTTCTTAAGGACCGCTCTCTGCAAGTGGCGATTGACGGATTTCTCTTAGATACCATCACCATCAATGCCGGTGTTCCTCAAGGGTCCATATTGTCTCCTACTCTGTTCTTATTCTACATTAACGACCTTCTAGTGAAAACTAAAAATCAGATATTTAGTTTTGCTGACGATAGCACACTTATCTCATCCTTCTTTTTTAATGCGCAAACATCGCACATCTTCGCAGACAGCATGAAGTATCACGCCTTAACAAAAACCTGGAAGAAATTTTGGCTTGGGGTGACAGTAACCAAGTCGAATTTAACGCTAAAAAACCCAGGCAGCAGTTTTCTCTAAAAAGGTTAACATTACAGAACCGGATATAGTCATGAACGGGCACGCAATTCCACTCAGAAGCTTGGGGTACTTTTCCGAACTAGAAAGTTGTACACACCAACAACTTTTGACACTATACAAAGCCCAGATTCGACCATCACTAGAGTACTGCTCTCATGGCTGGAGCTCTGCACCCAAACATACTCTTCGGCTGCTGAATTCCATCGAAAGGAGGGCTATTCGTCTGATGGGAGACCACGAGCTGACGAAGAAACTCGACAGCCTAGAACATCGAAGACAGGTTGGGGATTTGACTCTCTTTTACAGATATTTTCATGGAAGGTGCTCGGCTGACCTTGCCCTCTTAATTCCGCCCAGAGCGACGAATAGCAGAAATACATGACGAACCACTGCCGCCCATCCATATGTGGTTAAGCTTAGTACTACTCGAACTTCATTATTTAGGAATTCTTTCGTTTGGAGGACTTCATCCTTGTGGAAGGACCTTCCCGAGGTCGTTTTTCCCAACGAATATAACCTCCAACGATTCAAAACCAACGTGAATCATTTTTGCGCACACGCACCACTCCCAGAGTGCCATAAAGGATTTTTCCTATAGTGCTTGTGTTAAATCAAATAAGATCATAAAAAAAAAAAGAAAAAAAAAAAGAATAACCGTACATCAGGTCTGTTAGTTTTAATGTCATTTTTTTATAACAATTAATGACAAATAATTTTTCTTTGGAAACGAAATACAACTCCAGTGCCTTAGACGGCAATGGAAAAATTACAATATTGTATTTCGTGTGGTTCACATTTTTTTCTAGTTTCTGAGCGAAAGTGATTTGATTTATAGAATTTAATCATACAAAATCACTTCTTATGAGAACTATTAGTTACTGTAAATAGTATTAAATATTGTACATTTAGTTATAATAAATAGGATTTTGTTCGAATAGTTGGAAACCGGAAGTGGCTAATTTCCCATCGGTAAGGACCATTATTTCATCGGAGCTTGCATACTATTAAAGGTGATTAAACACGTTCATACTTTTCCTGGTTCACCTGAATCACCAAATGCGTAAAAGTTTTAAGTAATTCTGGCTAGGAACAAACGAATATGCAAGGAATGCGAAAAAAAGCGGGGCACATCTAACATCTTTTACGTATTATCTATCTAATTGCTTTATACATAAATTATAGCCTATTAATAGTCAGTTATAACATTTTTGAATTCAACAACTGTTGAATTTCGCTTACTAAATTTCCAAGTTACTATGTTACATAAATACACTCGTATTTCTGTCATTTAAATTGGAGTGGAAACATATAAACATCAATAAAAATAATTAAACGGTTATAAAGAAAAAAATATATGTCACCTGTCGAGTAGATTCGAACCGAAATAGATAAATTAAACATTTTTATTCTCATTACATGCTACATGCTTACTACTGGCCTAAAAATAGGCCGTCCTGATGCCCTAGTCAAAATATTTACCTGTTTCGTGCTAAAGAGTTTAAATTTAGTTTTAGTAAATTTTGTAGATTTTTAATATTTTATTCTATACTTACGGCAAATGAATGAGAATGTTCAATAATTTTTTTTTTGATACTACGAGTATAAAATCAAATAGTATTATTTATTATCATGCCATTTTTGAGCATTATTAATAAGTCATTATTGTGTACAACCCGTTAGTTATAAATTCATTCGTATTCACAAGCTTCGGCCAATCATATTACTTTAAAGTGATTCCCGCTTTTATAGTATTCAAGTTTCTAGATATTCCAACGAGAGGCGCGGGTCTCCGAGAGTAGCGTCCGCTATTGTTGTTAGAAAGAGAGAGCATCACTGATCTGAATTATTAATTGCTCTTAGAAGAAGAAGACAACCTAAATTTCGGTTTATAAAAAAATGTAATTTTTAATTAAACTCCTGGACAAAATTAACTCAACATCATAAATTTCCCATATTTTTTATGCTATTTTTTTTCTGAAATGATCCGATTTGAATGACTTTTTTTGCATTGTAGGTTGGTTCCTTGACAATGTCATAGTTTTCGATGTTTATGATCAAAATTTAATTTTCGATTTATACTGGGTTGCCATTAAACGGTAGGTCCATCTTTCCCCAACATTTTCTTTTTTGGTTTACTTCATTATCTCTGGTATTAAAGGGGATACACCGTTTTATAGCGTAACATGTTTTTATAGACTTTAATATTCAACACATTCATTCTTAAATGTTTTCAAGTAGGTTTCAAGATTAAAATACTCGTCGGGCAACTGGGCATACGAAACCAACGTTTAATAAACAGTTTCCGAACAGTTTTTATCAGTATGGCGAATTTTATTTGACCTTTGTAACTTTAAAACACAACATGCTTGCAATGTCAGAAAAAGTCCATAGTCTACTTAAAAACACTTAACAATGAATGTGTTGAATATTAAAGTTTATAAAAACATGTTACGCTATAAAACGGTGTATCTCCTTTAATAACAGAGATTATGAAGTAAACCAAAAACGAAAATGTTGGCGAAAGATGGACCTACCGTTTAATGAAAATTGCAATATGTTTCGGTTGCTAATATACTCCACAGGGCGATGCGAATTTTCAGAAAAAACATAGCATTTTTAGTACACCCACTATAAATAGAAAATTAAATTTTTATCATAAACGGCGAAAATTATGACATTGTCAAGGAACCAACCTACAAAGCAAAAAAAATCATTCAAATCGGATCATAAATTCAGAAAAAAAATATCATCAAGACTAGGGCAAATTTATGATGTTGCGTTAATTTTGTCCAGGATTTTAATAAAACTGTTAGTTTCTCGCACTGCGGTATCACCTATCGATTGGGGAGTTCGTACCTTCATCGTACCTTTCGAGATATTCGATCTCATGCGCCATGGGGTAGGGATGGGGATGATATATTTTTCACTCTTTTTTATTTTTGCATGACGCCGGACAGCTACGCAATGACTTATACCAGTAAAATCCACCTAGTGCGATTCGGTTTATCGGCCGCGGGTTTTGAAACTGCGCAATCTCGTCCTGGAGTTTTCTATTAACTATTATTTAAGTGCATAATATTAGAAAGTGGACTTTTTGAATTAATTCAGATTTTTTTGATTTAATTATTCTTTTTTTTTCATAATTTACTACATAATAATATGTCAAAACAAACGCAAAACACAATTCTTTTGTGAACACTTGCACTATTAATTAAATATGCATATGTAGATAGTACATAACTTATGACTAATTTAATATTTTGATTAAAATGCTACACTTAGTCGATTATTAATCCAAAAGATGAAAAAATTCTTTCTACACCTGCAGAAAAGCTACTCTTGTCATTAGTTGTTTTATGTAGTCTTAACCTACATTATCTATAAGAGCCATCCACCACTCTATATCTGTCATGTTTTTTAGATAACTTGAGTCCTTGCGGTATAGCTTTATAAGGGGACAACCTTGCATGGAACCGCAACAATACTGTCAATAAAGTTGGACACTTTTCCGCAGCCCAATTCAAAGCATTTCGCTTTTCCTCTTCAGTTAAGCTTACTAATAATTGATAATTACACTAGCAATTCCTATTAGGAAGATTATGAATTAATTCGAGACTTTTTTGAGGAAAGTAATTCACGAATTAAATTACTTCCCGTACATTAATTCGTGCCAACCATGTGTATAAGTCATCTGGTATAACTTTTAAAAATATATAAAATTAATTAGGTCAAACAGTTTTCGGTAAAAAATAAATTCCGTCTATATAGAACCTATTACTGTATATCCCCACACGTTTGTCGGTCACAGTACTATGATAACTTTAATTTCTTTCAGGATCAAAATTCATCTTAAAGCACTTACCGATTTTCCTCAACTTCCAATTTTCCCGAATGTGCTTTCCCGGTCGGCAAGCGCCGTCGCATTCAGTATCCGCTCAGCTGTCCCGCCAGAAACACATCGACCCGGTTTCGCTTACATAAAACCGCTTTATTATTACGATCAAAATACGGTCGGAAAATCGCGGAAAACCATGGTTAAATTTAAGGAAAATCGGCGGGGGTTTCGGTGGAAAAATTAACTTTAAATCTGTGTAAACACGGCAGTACATTTTGAAGTGAAAATCGGATATTTAAAGTTTGATATCGAATATTTCCGAACCAAAACACATCGGCAGAAAACTCGATAATATTATTTATGTTTACAACGGGATGATTACGTGGAAATCACTCATATTTTCCGACTGAAAGTGGAACTTTAACAATAAAGTTTAAGTTAATACCGAAATTTTATTGGAAATCAGTGTACTAGTTAACTAATAATCAAAAATTAATGTCTTTTATAAAGACTTTAACCAACGCAAAAGTCATTATTTTGAAGTGATTTCTTGATACTACATTTTAGAATATTAAAAATAACGAGTGTTTTTGTGTGTGCTTAAATTAATTGTGAAAAATATCCTCTCAAGCTTTCTAGGTGTAAATATTTACCTTTCTAACAACAACAACATATCAAGAATATTTTCGGATAGAATATTCAATATCTGCAAGGATTTACATATACGTATATCTCGACGCGTAATAATTTGTCCTGTACTAAGAAAATTCCTGTTATTTTGCGACGTGTAATCGATTTCTGAACTCACATAGATATCAGAGGTAATAGCATATAAAGAAAAGTAGAGCATTATTATTGATATTTTTATTATTGAGCTGTTTACCGTAAGACCCAAAAGAAAAATACATATTCCGTAGAAAAGTTTATGTAAAAAAATAGAGAAATTTGAATAGAAGACCCAGGAAAGAATATAAAACTTATAAATTTATTCAAAGACTAAACTGGCTATAACGTCGAAAGAATTTTGAAATGGAACTACAAAATCGGAACAAGCGGACTCTCCATAGCCTTATGTAACACAAGTAAAATAAAGAAAAGAACTGATATTTTCTTCTATAGAAGCAAAAATATTCGAAAAGAGACTTTACCGAATCTTATAAAATCTACAAGACATTATTATTGGGATTTTCTGCAACAGGTGACTAGAATGATTTGACATTTTTAGCTTTGTAGCAAGAGATAAGTGTCTGGGATAATTCCTTGAATAAAATTTTGACAAAAATGCGGTTGCGGCAAATGGGTTTTTATTTTGTAATTTATTCGTAAAAAATATTTATTAAATATTCAACAGGTCGTTTCCTCCAAACTGTTTAATTGTCACCATAAATAGTATAAATTAATTGTATATGCTGCCGTTTATTTGAACGTTCATATTTTTGTAAAAATTAAAGTTTTAAAAAAAATGGAAAACCCCATTTTTCGATTTGTTCGGGTTTGTTCCTGGATTCTAATAATTTGTTAATGTTAGAATTGATCCTATAGAGAGTAACTTTTATCTCAAATAAATCAAGCCTGTCTGTAGAGAATCAATAAATAACACCAGGATTTTCCATCTGCGTCGAAACTTTTGACCACATTATGGATGACCTTTTCGAGATCTTTATAAAAATTCTTCATTTTAGTTGTACTTTTATCGGGCGGTGTTCAACAATCGAGAGAAATTTGTCCCTTGGTTTCAATTTTTTACTTGATTTCGATAATAATCACTTAATTGATAGCAGTTCAGATCGTTAACTGATTTTTATTTGTTTGTTGGCAAATTACGTGGTGTAATTTGAATTAAATACTTTTCTACTTTCAGTCTGTCAAAGTTCAATGTTTTTTTCTAATTTTTAATATCTTCTGGTTATATTTTAAACTATCAAGTTAATATTTAGCTAATGGCATAATGACTTCTATCATTCTGTTATAAAAAATGTTTCTCTGCTATGCCAGCAGAAATCAAATTGTATTCTTGGCATTTCTTTTTTGTTTTGACAGTTATTGGAAAAAGGATATATCATTTTAAGACTCAATAAAAAAGATATTCTTTATTCGAGTCGAAATACCATGCCGTTTAGATGCAAAACAGGAATTAAAGTTCTTATTAGCAGTAAAATCAGTTTTTCAAATGAAAGAAGAAAAAAAAGTATTTGGTCTTCAAGTTAAGTATATGATTTTTTACCTTTATTTTAACATCCAAATATCCTCATAAATAAACAAACCCGAACAAACCCGAACACCCTTAGTGGCTTAGCCGGAACAAGAATACCTCCCCCCCCCTCCGTTTTCGAGGATGCTGAACAAGATGGTGGCGCCAGAATTTCTCTTTGGGGTTGCGCAAAAACCACTCCCCAGCGCTTCAAAAGCGCAGAGAAACACACTTTCCCCCCGTTTTCGAGGATAGTATACTGAGCACGGTGGTGGTGTTGGATATCGCGTTCAACCCCTTCCAACCCCTCCACCGGCCAATACTCGTCCCCGAAAAGGGTGAATTTTTTTTCTAAACAAACAGGAAACATATTTATCCCCGATTTCAAAGGTTCTGAGCACGGTGGTAGCGGATAAAATTTCAAAATCCACCCTTTTCGAGGGCGAGTATTGGTCGGTGGAGGGGTTGGAAGGGGTCGGACGCGATATCCAACACCACCACCGTACTCAGCATCCTCGCAAACGGGGGAAATGTGCTTCTCTGCAGGGAAACCTCTTGAAGCGCGTTTAACCCCCCTGGGGGGTGGTTTTTGGCCATTTTGAGGGGTTACGCAACCCCAAAGAGAAATTCTGACGACACCATCGTGTCATCCTCGAAAACGGGGGTAAAATATATTTACCTTTGATATTCGAAAAAAAAAATTCACCCCTTTCAGGGGCGAGTATTGGCCGGTTGAGGGGTTTCTTTGTAATTTAAAATTTCGTTTGATTCTATTACTTTTGCGATTATGTCTTTTCCAGGTTGTTACTAACAATTGACTTATTATAATATATTTAAAATGTTGACCCCAGACCTCGAAATATTGTGAAATAAAACATTGCGAAAGAGCGGTAAAAGGCTTCACAAAGATTTGGGCGGAAATTAAAGAGGAAATATTTCTTTTTCATTTCTACCATAATAAATGGCGTACCATACGAACAAACCCGTCCTATTCTCACTCAGTAATAATTAAACGTTATACAAGGTGTCAATTCGAAAATATCCCACCATTAATATCTAGCTTCCAGTAAATAATATTCAGCGGAGACGCGGCAATTTTATTGTGAATGGGCATTTAAAGACTATTTACAGGCAATAAATTTCGTGCTGCTTCATTGGCTTTATTGATAATTTCCTCTAGAGCGCATTGAAATGAGTTTTCGGAATCGGAATTATTCCTTTCCATTTTTGATGTTTTCAAATATTATTGACATTCCCAAGATACAAATAACAATGCATAGCGTTCGTGCAAAAATGAATTTTTGTTCTATGTTCTGTTAAAATTCCATTTGAGTTTATTAGCTTCCATTCCACCAATCCTATATCACGTTACCAAACACCTTAGAAGCTAAAATATGGCGTGCTCGGGATGGGATAAATTTACACAATTCCCAATACGAACATCTACGACATTTCGCCCACAGAGGAACGTAGGATATATTTGGGTAAATTACATAATTCTCCACTTAATTTCCCTTGAATTCATATTTCCATAAAGTAAAACTTCTGGAAGAGATAAGATATTTTTCGTTACATAAGGAAAAACAAATTAACGTAATGATGACATTTTGGCAAGGGAAAGTCCAATAGGAAACAAATGCATTCTATCAAAATATTGTCAACGTTTCGACCTTTTCAATAGTCGAAGAAACTGGTCATTGTCATAAAAAGCCGCGTGTACTAATCACATTTTGTAAATATACCCATATGGCTAGTTAAAAGACGTCAATCGTCATTTTTACCCGTTATTTTTACCATTTGGCTCTAAAATTCCCATAAAATTTACCGCGAAATGTACACTACACCAATTCTCATACACATTCAAGCAAATAATATCACAGCAAACAGTCAATGCCATCCGCAACCAGTCAGGATATGCGACGATAACCCTCCCATATCGAACATTTAAACACTATCATTTCAATCGATTGAATAGCGGTAAAGGCGCATCGCGCACGTTGGCAGATGGCAAACATTGGTGCCATGTGCTAAACACTAATCTTAGCAATTTTTATAGGTCGTTTAACTGTTTAGGCTACTGTTTTGATCTTTATGCTCGCGCGTGGCATAAAGTGCGCTTTATGCCCGTACCAGCATAAAGTACATTATTATGAAGTTGGTACCTAAGCAATAAAAACACAATAATGAATTGGTACGACATAATTAATATTTACTAAATTTATAAGTCAGCATATATTCATAAATCTTTCTTAAATATTTGTAAACTAATTTACCACACAATAACAAAATAACTTCTAATTTTTATAGTAAATCGTAAATTTATCAAATTTCCAAAAAAATTGTGGGGTTTGATAAACAACGGCGAACACATTTTTCTATATTTAAAATCTATTTTCCTTGGTCTGTTTAGCAAGGTTATAACCGAAATAAACTAATTTATTGATCTTATGTGCTTTAATTGCCACTTTTTATTTGCCTTTTTTTATTTCATTCATTAAAAAATAAACATCACTTGCCCAATTTGGTGACGACAATTTACAAAACGTATATTCTTTGTATATGTAGTGTTGATTCTGATGCAATAAATGTTGCAATCTAAAGACTGAGATATTTACATTAGCTTGAAATAGCATGACCATAAAGTCGAAGATTTAAAAATGTTTTCCTTTCTTGAAAATAAGTACTTTAACAATACCCGTTCATTTAAACTCTTCACCCATTTAATAAACGTATTCTATTCCTTTTTGTGAGCTTCTTTCAATTTTCAGGCAAGAAATTTTGTGTTGCTTCATTGGCTTCATTAATTATTCCGTCTGGAGCCCATTGAAATTTCTCTTCGGAATCGGTATTGTTTCTTTCCATTTTTAATGGTTTCAAATATTATTGACATTTGTAAGGCTCGCAGGCAACGAACGACACGGATGCTGTTTTCATGGCAACTTGGCAACGCCAATTTATAAAGTGTACATTCTTTGTATGTTGAGTGTTGATTTTGATGCAATAAATGTTGCAATCCTAGATAAACAAAAAAACTGAGCTATTTACATTTGGCGTGAATTTATGTTACGTAGTAGCTTAAATAAACCTATACTGTTCACTGCCATTTAACGCTGTGGACTTCATTTATGATTAGATATTGGTGATTCTCACCAGACCACGTCACCGACACTTCTGGCTTATATAATATTTAACACGGGCTGTAACGCATCGTTTCTTGGAGGTCGCCACCGGAAGCAAGTAAGGGACTCCCAAGCTTCGAACCCCCGCACACTTTTATGTTCATTGCTATTGCTAATAGCAAAATTTGGCATGGGGGGCCCCGAATCCTTATCGCCTATCTGCTTCATGGTCTGCTAATGCAATCATATCTACAATAATTATTATAAAGCTTTAGCACCACATCAATCTCAAATAAAATTTTCAATAAATTCACAAGAAAAAGAAACAAAATAAATATTTAAAGAAAAATCAATACTTAGTCCACTTCTGTCGTGCTTATTTATTAATGCAAGGTTTCAAAGTTCTTCGTGCCCTAATGAGATGCCTGATTAACAATTCATTAATTTGTTTGTCAATTGAGTGAAGTGCGAAAAAAATGGGTCAAAGTAATCAAGGTATTAGCGGTCTTTCATTTGTTTCTTAGCGCGTTTTTCTGTATTGGGAGATTGATTGTACAAAGTACAGTAGGTACATAAATGTTTACTTAATTCATAGAAATAGGACTATATCAGTTGTAATTAGAAATGGTGGAAATAAAGACAATGAAAATTAATATATACAGCGTGTGTGAAAATATTTACACCATATGGAAAACTTTTTATCTGTGATTTATTAATTATATACGAGTATTTTTATAAAAAGTTTTGTTTACCTTACAAACTCCTTATATCTATAAAAATCATAAATATAACGTACAGAGTGGTCAAAAAATAAGAAAATGTGTTAAAATGCTAAAGTAACACTAATTTGCATGGTACAAAAAAATGTATTAGGTAGAAGTTATTAAGGATCACAATGTTAAAAATATAAAATAAAAGCGATCTACGAAAAACAAATATTTTCATCTATTTTTCTTGCCCCAGATATGGAAAACATTTTATTATAAAGAAAAAAAAATAAAGGTGCCTCTATTATTAGGTTTCAGCTGAACCATGATCATTTTCAATGTATTTAACGAGTTTGTTTTCTAAATCTTCGAACAGCGTTTTCCAGCAATTAAGTTTTAAGAATCATATTGATTTTTATTTTGACACGTGATTGTTTCATAGGTGACTTTATGTCCTATACTTTTAAAAATACCTGTATTACTTTGCCTTTTAGAAATAATTATCTTTTCCATATTATCCGAACAAAAAAAATATAGATGAAAATATTTTTTTTTCGTTAAATTTAATTCTTTGTACAATGTAAATTAATGGTACATTACTCATAGCATTTTATTCTTATTTTTTGAACCCCTCTGTACGGTTTATTTATGATTTTTTCAGGGATTAGGAGTTTCCAAGATAAGCAAAATTTTTTATGAAGAAAGAAAGTTTTTCATATGGTGCCAATATTTTCACACACGTTTTATTTGGGCGGTCCTATAATAGATCATACAAAATCATAAGAGAAGCTTTATTGTAACATATTTCCATCACATCAACTATATCGCTTTAAAATTGCAATTCGCCTATTCTGTAACGAAATTTACATCGCTATAAGCTTACAGCCACATATGAATATGTAATCTTGCTGACGTTTTGGTTACATTTACATTTCATCTGAGAGTGCCGTAATTAAGCGGTTCCAAAATATAAATTTCGTTATAAAATCGGCTTATCAATTATGTCCTAGTCGTCGTTAAACTAATATTTGCAACAACTTTTTAATAAAAATATTCATTATTGCACCAATGTAATCGAAAAAATACCAAAATTTATACGTGACATTTAAAAACTGACAAATTAAAAGCTTACACTTTCCATAGTGAACTAAATTTTAAACCCCTTTAGTGGAACCGGAAATATAAAGAATATAAAAGTTTTCCATGATTTATTTTTCACGTCAACTGTCAAGCATTTCAGCCATTAACCTTTATATGCCGTGTTATTCCGACCATATACGATGATCATTACCAGATTTTGTTATTTTCCCCCTTCTTATGTGTCTGGCGTCCCTTTATTTTTGCTTGAAGAGATTTGTTATATGTATACAATATGATTCTTAACCCACACCAACAGACCACAAACCACTTGATGCGTAATCTCTTTCATGATTATTGTTTTTGAGTTGGGTTAAGAAGATTCGGCAGAACTAAAATCCAGACTTTTTAAAAAACTGAACAAATAGTACGTTTTTAAATTAATACAAATGGACCTTAAAAATTTGTCAAATTTGAAATCTGTGTTACAGTTAGGCCGAGAAAAGAATTAACTTGCTTTATAGCTTTAGAGTAATATCAATCACCTGTTATATTTCTAGATAACACGTGGATCTATTCCAAAAGTATCGAAACATTTTTTTGGTATGTTTTGTAAGCAGTTGGAATTGTCATAATTAATGAAACTTTATAATAAATAAACTCCTGGACAAAATTAACGCAACATCATAAATTTGCCATATTTTTGATGCTATTTTTTTCTGAATTTATGATCCGATTTGAATGATTTTTTTTGCATTGTAGGTTGGTTCCTTGACAATGTCATAGTTTTCGCTGTTTTTGATAAAAAAAAATTTCGATTTATACTGGGTGTACTAAAAATGCTATGGTTTTTTTCCGAAAATCAGCATCACCCTGTGGAGTATATTAGCAAGCAGAACATATTGCAGTTGACATTAAACGGTAGGTCCATCTATCCCCAACATTTTCTTTTTTGATTTACTTCATTATCTCTGTTATTTATAGCGTAACATGTTTTTATAGACTTTAATATTCAACACATTCATTGTTAAATGTTTTCAAATAGACTATGGACTTTTTCTGACATTACAAGCGATGTGTCAGCAGATGTTGTGTTTTAAAGTTACAAAGGTCAAATAAAATTCGCCATACTGATAAAAACTGTTCGGAAACTGCTTATTAAACGTTCGATTCGTGAATGTGTTCAATATTAAAGTCTATAAAAACATGTTAAGCTATAAAACGGTGTATCTCCTTTAATAACAGAGATAATGAAGTAAATCAAATAAGAAAATGTTGGGAAAAGATGTATCTACCGTTTAATGTCAACTGCAATATGCTTCGGTTGCTAATGTACTTCACAGGTTGATACGTATTTTCGAAAAAAACATAGCATTTTTAGTAAATCCAGTATAATTCGAAAATTAAATTTTTATCATAAACAGCGAAAACTATGACATTGTCAAGGAACCAACCTACAATGTAAAAAAAATCATTCGAAATCATTCAAAAATATGGCAAATTTATGATGTTGCGTTAATTTTGTCCAGGAGTTTATAATACATCCACTATTATTTTAAAATTTATTTTTTTTACTTTAGTACGATAAACAACTAGGATCATCATAATATTAATCAAATCCATTAGCGGCTTACGTGGTTTTATCTTACTAGACTGTTACAGGTGATGACGCCCGTTCATTCTTTCCCGATTCAACTGTGTATATTTTGCTTAATGTCATTCTTTAATAGTTATTTATGATATTAGTGTCAAAGTGTTATTTTACTTTGTGATAAGGGAAATTGGATAACGAGTAAACCGAGTAATTCAACTCTTTGAACAAAATAAAAACACTTTTAACATCATACAATATGTTATATACTAATACTTTTAAAACTAGACACTAAAATGAACAAAAAATTAATACCTATTCTACCAAATTCAGAATTAGGGCCAAAAAATCGAAAATTACGTGTCTTACGTGATTTCTTTGTTGTTGGTTACATGACAACCAATGTGTATTATTGCTAATTACGAAAAAACTCAACCAACTGATCCTTTTATTTATTTTCAGCACTAGTATTACAAATAATTTGACTTTGTAGACACTGGCAACTAGCTTTAAAAGTCTACTTTTAATAGTATTTGCAGATAAATAACAGTAAGTAAGCACTTAGCAAATTAAAAAACTATAAAACCAGGTTAGTTAATCCCCATTTTAAAATTCCGAGAACATTATTCTTGTACGTTCTTTACCTTAATAGATAAAATGAGAAAAGTTTTGCGATAGAGTTAATTAAAAATAATCGAAAACTTTATAGCTTTGAAGTAAAAGTCTTTGGCAATTTCTGTATGCACCATACCTTTACGAAATTACTTTTGGGTCGCCGCGAAGTTTTATACGTTATCTAAATATTTTATTTAAATTACCAAGTACCTATACAGAATGTTCGCGGGTGCAGTAAACAATGGACCAAAAATTTAAAGATACGAAAAAAAGTCTTCATTAAAAAGTCTGCTTGTCGAAAAAATAGGAATTACGATTGAGAACATTGGTTCTTATTATACAGGGCGTCTCGAAAATGCAAAAACATAAAATATAACAAGAATAAACCGTGATTTTTCTACATTTACTTGGTTATAACCTTTACATTACTAAACATTAATAAAAATAAATAATAATAATAATAATATATTTACAATGGACGAGGTATCATACACAATAGTCATAGTTCAAAAACCCCTCCCCCATATTCAACACATTTTTTCAACTGCTTCCTAATGTGATCAAAACTGGCTTGAATCTCTTCAACTGATAATGATTCCACTGCTCGCTACATTGGTTGCTCAAAAGTAAGCTGCTTTATACGACCCCAAAGGTAAGAATCGACTAATGTCAGATCGGGGCTTCTTGGGGGACATAAAACTAGCCTTTTTCTTCCTATCCATCTCACACCGAATTTTCTGTTCAGCCATTCTTTGACCTCTCCAGCGTAATGTGCAGGGCACCCATCTTGTTGAAAATACATTGCGTTGCGATAATCCAGGGGCAGCTCTTCAAGATGATCGCTAAAGAATGTATCTAGTAATTGCAAATAGCTCGCTCTGTTACAAGTACCTTCGAAAAAATAAGGCCCAATGATACCGTAATATGGAATTCCAACCACACATTGACTGTACTATCCTAAATTCAGGATTCTCTTTACTCCAATATCTGACATGTTGAGAAGCAACAGTTCCGTTGGTTGAGAATGTTGATTCATTAGAATACATTATAAGCTTGTGAAAATTTCTATTCACGTTTAAAATTTCATTCCCAAACCATAAACAAAAATCTAGCCTTTTAGCTTCATCCCCAGTCTCCAAGGTTTGGTTGAAATGAGGCTTGTAAGGATAAATTTTATTATTTTTTAAAACTGTTTGAATGTTTTTTGAGCCACCTCTAAATGCTTAGCTCTGTTTCTCAAGGAAAGCAATGGATTTTTATTTATAGATTGCAATATCAAAACTGTACAGTCATCTTCCTGATTATATTGCTTCTTCTCTTTTTTAATGTCAATAACTGATCCTCTCTATGAAATTTTTTCACCGGTTTGTGTACACCAACTTTCGAAACGTACACGCCAGGAAATTTGCGTTGGAATTCCTCCACTACGTAGCGATAAGAGCACTGACCATTTCCATAACATTGCACTACAAAAACTCTTTGTTCAACGGTCAGCATTTTCAAGAATATGTATTTTGACACTGACCCTAACAACTACAAAAAATAGGTAATAATGTACAGGTATAAGTCATAATAATATGAAACTAGTAAAATGAAAGTGGCAAAAATGTTTAATTTTTTTATAAATTTCATAAATTCCAATTTCCGTAAGTTCGAAATCAGAGATAGGACTAAATTTGGAGCAAGTTTTTTATTTATCATTTCACGTTAAAAGGTCAAAAATCACTGTTTACTCTTGTTATATTTTATGTTTTTTTCATTTTTGAGACCTGTACAATAAGAATCGATTTTCTCATCGTAATTCCTATTTTTTCGACAAGCAGACTTTTTAATGAATACTTTTTTTCGTATCTTTCAATTTTTGGTCCATTTGTCCCATTGTTAACTGCATCCACGGACATACTGTATATATTTTATAGCAGTTCTTAAATCAAAAATATTTAGTTTTAACTAATATTCATAAACATACAACTAAACAGTGTGGACTTTGTCTATCGACACTGTCGATCAACGAGTCGAAAATATATCGACCACAAATATTTCTTCTTTGTTGAACATCGACTCTTAATTTTTGCCGCATATTGAGTTGCCTCGGTAGAGATTGCAGCAATGTTCCGTATTTTAGTAATTTAGTATAAGAAAATTGCAAATAATCCTTATACTTTCCAAAATATTCGAAAAAACACTAAAGTTCTGGTTCCAGTTTTCATTGTTCAAGGAAACTTATTTGTGTTATCCGAATAAACACTTTTCTCTTGCTACAAACGCTAAAAAGGGTCATTTTGATTTCTGGGTTTAATTCGCGTTAATTTAAACGAGGTGTGTTTGTTTTCAAAAAATAATCCTTCGTTGTTTGTAATTTTTATTTCTCGCATAATAAAACGTTTCAAATTTTTATCCCAGATATTAAAATTACCGCTTCTTCATCTTCACAAATTTTAAAAACAGTGCAAAACAAATCCAAGATACTATGTAACTAAATTAACGTCTCAAAGAAAAACAACCCTAAAGACGTAACTGAGGAAGAGAGTAGTCAGGGGGGCACCCCACCGTCACCCTGGTGGGTGCCTGGAAGTGCTGCCTGCCCTGGTGCGGCGCCCCCGACGCCAAGGCGCCGCCCAATAATAACCCGGCGCCCCCGGCAGCCCTAGGTGAACTCGTCGACACGGAACCCTGTTACCCTGCGCAGAGTAGTAGGGGGGAAGTACACCAGAAGTTACCGAGGTCACCTCAACAGGGACCCTTAACGGATATACTGGAGGAGGACTCTGAGGTGCTGTTGGAGGAGATTGAGGAGGAGGAGGAAGACGAGGAGCAGACACCACTGAAGGTGAGTTATTTATTTATTTATTTATTTAGTCTAATATAATAAATAAACTGCATGGTGTTAATGACGCGCAAACGTTCTGCATTTATTAAAGAAAAGTTCGTATATAGTTCATATGTTCGACTTTTTTTGCTACAGGGTGTTCCGGTTTTTCTTAAATCATAATGAGCATAAAATTATTTATTATACAGGGTGTTATGGAAATCAGGTATATTTAAATGGGTCACTCCTTGGGTGTCCTAGAGAAAGCACATACTTTTTTATTAATCGAATATTTAAATACTATGCGAAAAACCCTTTTTGCCTACATGCTATCGCGCCGCTCCATCGGGTTTCAGTTAGCAACAATATAGGTCACTAGAGTAAACTACAGTGATGCCAGATCACACCGCATGCCTCGAACAAACCTTTGCTTGGATAACAGCCGCGCGCGTATTGATATGTTTAACCTTCAGTATCGTTGCTTCAGTATGTTTCGGTACTCGATATTGAAACGATTAAACGTGTTAGTTATAGCATTACCCGATTTTTTCTGTTGTGAAATAATTTATAATAATAAATGTTTTTTTCTTCTCAGGATTTGCCGATTAAAATATAATAAGTAATTTCCATACCACCCTGTATGTCCGCAACCGCTTTATTTTGTATATACACGTGTTGAAATTTAACAAAAAACTATATATACAATTCATTATGTCTGTTTAACTTGATTTTATAACTCCATGAACAATAATAATTATTTTATATTAATAATAACATTCAATAAGAAACACTCCCAAGGTAGAACTACAATCGACTTATCAGACGAACAAAAAAAATCGTTTTATTATTTAAGGTTTAAAATGTTTCTCGAAAGGCCAATTCTATTTTGGGTATTTTTAATAATAAATAGAAACAAACTCTTAAGTAAAGGAAACCCCGACAGCTGTTAAAAAAGTTAATGTAGACATAAAGGAGATTTGCAAACAAGACAGAAGAAATTTACTAAATTGTTTCGTATTCGTTTATTTTGAAGGTTTAATAAATTATACAGGAAGTCCCGTTTTTTATGTCATATTTAAAACATCGGAATGAAATAATTGGCGAGCTCTTTTCTTATTAACTAAACTGGGCAACAAAAAGATCGGTAAACACGTTTTCTTCCATCATTGTAAATACGCAATAGCTTGAAAGGGGCTCAACCGATTTGAATAAAGTTTTCTGATTGTTAAACGTGGTTCTGTGCGAAACAAGTTCACGTAAGTAAAACAGCCTTTTAAAGCTTCGGTAAATATGTCAAAACTGGTTTGGCGGTGTTCTGATTAACACGTTGCGGCAAAAGTTTTCGAATTTACAAAAAAATAGAAGCTTTTTTTAAATTTCAAAATCAGAAAGTAGCAATATATGCCTTTGTACAGCCACATTTGTTTTCTTAATATTGTTCATGGATTATTATTGATTACTTTCTTTTAGAAATAATTATTCAGTTGATACGGGATGTTTTTTTTTTATGATCAAACACAAGCACTATAGGAAAAATTCTTTAGGGCACTCTGGGAGTGGTGCGTGTGCGCAAGAAGCGATTCACGTTGGTTTTGAATCGTTGGAGGTTATATTCGTTGGGAAAAACGACCTCGGCAAGGTCGTTCCACAAGGATGTAGTCCTCCAGATGAAAGAATTCTTAAATAATGAAGTTCGAGGAGTACTAATCTTAACCACATATGGATGGGCGGCAATGGTTCGTCGTGTATTTCTGCTATTCGTCGCTCTGGGCGGAATTAAGAGGGCAAGGTCCGCCGAGCACCTTCCATGAAAATATCTGTAAAAGAGAGTCAAATCCCCAACCTGTCTTCGATGTTCTAGGCTGTCGAGGTTCTTCGTCAGCTCGTGGTCTCCGATCAGACGAATAGCCCTCCTTTCGATGGAATCCAGTAGCCGAAGAGTATGTTTGGGGGCAGAGCTCCAGACATGAGAGCAGTATTCTAGTGATGGTCGAATCTGGGCTTTGTATAGTGTCAAAAGTTGTTGAGGTGTGTACAACTTTCTGGTTCGGAAGAGTACACCAAGCTTCTGAGAAGCTATCTTGGCGATGCATCCTTTCAATAGAGAGGGCTTCCTTTTATTGGTAGTACCATTCAATCTGAAATAGTGTGTAGACTAAATACGCCCTTATTGTATAAGGTATCATCGGGTGGTCTGGAAAAATAATATTTTTCCATACATTGGTATTTAATTTTTTTTGTAAATACGATAACTTTTGCCGCAACGCATTAAGCAAAAAACTGCCAAACTTGTTTTGAGATATTTACCTAAGCACCTAAGCTTTAAGAGGCTGTTTTACCTTTACGTGAATTTTTTTTTACAAAATGACAACAAGTCAATTTTTTGGTTTTTTTAGAATTTTAAAAATGAGTATAAATCGCGTTTTCCAATCTTTTTGTTGGACAGTTTAGTTTAGTTCTAAATAGAAACCCTAACAAACCCATACAGGCCCCCAGCCTTAGATGATTTAGAAATTATAAACAATGAAATATTGCTTTTAAGTCACGTGATGTATTGTCGCAGGTCCATTCTTAGCTTAAAATGAATCTAGCTAACGTTTTAATAACTACTAGCTCTTTTTTCTAAACCATTCTTTCCTAAAGCTTCTGTTTTCGCAGATCAAAATACGTGTGTCAGACAATGTTTTTATAGTAATTAAGCAAACAAATCGTTGTTATCGGTTATCTTTTATCAATGTTATATCGGCAAAGTTGTTTTGGGGATTTAGGCTTTTTATAGAGAATGCATTACATTTGATGTGTGCGTCAATCTCCGTCAAAATAATTTCCTAATTTGGTACACCTACTATTAGTTATATCTATGTTATGACATATCATTCCTAGTTGGTATTTCATTTTTACGTTATACAGTCTAAAGATATACTGGTGTAATTACTACATATATGGCAAAAATTATTGAAGGCCCTTTGGGAGTGGTGAGTGTACGAATAAAGCGATGTACGTTGATTTTGAATTTGATTGACCTCAGGAAGGTCGTTCCAGAAGTATGGCGTTATCTAGATGAAAGAATTATTAAACAATTAAGTTCGCGGAGTACTAAGCTAAAGCAGATATGGATGGGCGGCCGCGGTTCGTCGTGTATTTCCGCTGCTATTCATTGCTCTAGCTAGAATTAAGCTGGCAATGTCAGTCGAACAATTGTCATGTAAATATCTAAAAAATAGTATCAAATCTCCAACCTACACGGAAAGAAAATCTTAGTAAAATTTACTATAAAATAGTAAAAATTACCATAATTCATGGCTCTATATGAGACTGGAATAACATTTATTAAGAACTAAGAAATTATACCAAAATTAACCTAAATGTTTAGTAAAAATTACAATAATATTTAGTAAACCATTTATATAGTTTTCGTAAAATTTACTAAAATCTTTTGTAAAATTTACTAAAATCTTTTGTAAAATTTACTAAAATCTTGACACATGGTATTCCCAAGCGGTCACCCATCCAAATAGTATCCTCGAAAAAACACAGGGTGTTAGGTCTGGGCTGCTCGGCGGCCATTTTATAGTACCCGATTTTCCAATCCTTTGGACTTATTTTGCGTTTAAATATGAAGTTACTGGAGCTACACTGTGTGGCGGCGCTCCATCTTGAGTTTCTTAAGGTTAGAATGGGTAAATTATCTAAGCGATCTTCAATTTCCTCCTGCAGCATATTCAAACGTGGGTCAGTTAAGGAACCTTCGAAAATTATTATAATTGGAAGGAACCAGTCTATTGGGAAACTGAATCCTATACCTCCTACGTGCTAAAGTTGCACTGCCAGTTTGCCGAAAAATATCAAACATAAAAGACTTTTCCCCCAGTGAATAATAATATCTCATATTATTTGGTTTCTATATACAAAATAACTTTTCTACCAAATTCGAAACGACTAATAATGCTGATAATGACATACTGAAATATAAATAAGGATAAAATCCATAGCAACCAAAACAGTTGCATAGCTATCTTGATGCTTTTTAACAATAATTTATTTTTACATATTTATGTCAATGTTTGATAGAATGAAGAAAAAAATGCATATGTGTGTTACACTCATAAAAACTTGGTTAAAAATGCTACATCTTGTTTCTTGAATGAATGCGCTAACTCAAAATACAAAAAAGTTACAGGCTTTTGAAAGTGGGATAAACTAAATTGATAACCCTGTACAAGCGTTGTAAAATTTACAATATATTTTATTAAATTTATTAGAAATTCTAGATATACTGTTTTAGAAATTATGTATATCTAGAATATTATTTTGATACGGATTACTAATGAAAAATGTAATTAATACAATATTTTATAGGAAATCGTACAATAAAATCTCTACAATAATAGTTTTACTGTAGTATTTGTTCCGTGTACATACGTTCGTTGTAAAATTTACAATATATTTTCTTATTTACTTGATTTTACTGAATATTAGAAATTCTAACTATAGTTTTTTATAAATTATGGTTACAATATTATTTTGCTATGGATTACTAATAAAAAGTGTAATTAATACTATAGTTTATAGGAGATTTTACAATAAAATCTTATCTATAATAATTTTACTATAGTCTTTTTTTCGTGTGTTTTTCAAATATCTATGCTATTAGAGGTTCTTGGCAAGCTCGCGATCTCTGATCAGACAAATGGTTCGATGGTATCGAGGAGCCCACAGCTCCAGACATGAGACCAGTATTCTAGTTGTGGCCGAATCTGGGCTTTGTAGCCGGAACGCGACCCCCTTCTCATTATAGTTTAAGGGTAACATCTATCCCTCTCAGTGGATAAACCACCAAGGCAAATATTCTTTTAAACTGCCCCCATCCTCAGCAAAATTGACCGGTTTTCAGATTTTTTATATTATTTACTGGTACCGAGATATTAAGGGTGGGACCTTTTAAAATTAACTCCCTCTATAGAGATATTTACCTAAGCTACTAATTCAAACTCATTAATTTTAATTTAAAATTTAGAAACCCGCACAGTTTGTGGTTTTCATCCCGAAGTCTAATACCGATAAACCATATTTCCGGCGTTTCATGCCCCAAAAACCTGGTTTGGTTATTCCCTGATTAGGTCGCTAACCCCAGTTTCCCGATCTACGATGGAAATTCAATTAATTATCTGTAGCATGTAAACTCTTGGTTTAGAAAAATAACAGCTGACCGTTACAGTTGTTATAAGGGATAGTTTGTTAAGTAACGGAGCTTTTCTACATTAAGTTATTTTATAGTTTAGAAACTAGAAAAAAGGAAAATCTGTTAGATATATTTTTATATTTTTTGTTAAATCAAAAATAAAAAGTCTTTTTCAGATGGTATTAATATGAAATACCAATGTATGGAAAAATTATTATTTCCCAGACCACCCGATGATACCTTATACAATAAAGGCGTATTTTTGTCTACACAGTAGCGCTTTAAAATACCAATTCAGATTGAATTGGTACTACCAAGAAAAGGAAGCCTTTTGCATTGATAAGATGTCACCACCTGCAGACCGGTGTTGAACTCTTTTGTTCTCGTCAGTACAAGGTAGGTGTCCATACCTATCATCAGAGAAGACTAAGTATTTCACGCTGTATTATCAACGGTAGTCGAGAAAATACAACGTCTTCTAGCAGTCCCACATAATCTGAACACATTTTTACTGTTAGAACAAAAGAGTTCGAAACCGGTCTGAAGGTGGTGACATCCTATCAATGGAAAACGCTTTCTTTTCTTGGTAGTACCATTCAATCTGAATTAGTATTTTAAAGTGCTACTGTGTAGACAACCATACGCTCTTATTGTATAAGGTATCATCGGGTTGGTTGGTTGGTTGGTTGGTTGGTTGGTTGGTTGGTTAAAGGCGGGGGTCGGTTTAAAGGCCCGAACTTCAAATCACTGCAGCCTTTCGGCTTATTGTGTACCCCGATCTTGTTAGAAGATGTTTGTTCCTTCCATGAGGTCCAGTAACCTTCTACCAAGCATGTCATGTGGGCGGTTGTCACCACATTGTATGTTCCCGCCGATATTTTGTCTTCTACGAGACAGCGCTACGCAGCGGTATATTATGTGTGAGGCGGTTTCATCCTCTTCGCATCTACATTCAATGGATCCGTTGTTTATCCTTATCCGTTGGTGTTGTCGCAAGTGGCAGTGGCCTGTTAGCAGATCCATCACTTGTTTCAACTGGGGCCAAGTCAGGGTTAGCATCCCATTCGATAGTATTTTCGATGGTTTTCCAATTACGGCCCGTGCGTATGTTTGACCAGGTAACCCTTGCCATCGAGATAGGTGTTGTTTTTTCGACCATCTATCCAATGTTGTTTGTGTTGCCTGTTTTGATATTCCAAATGCCGGTTCGGGGCCCCTGAGACATCGGCGTGGTCTGGGAAATAATAATTTTTCCATACTATATATATATATTTTGTTGTTTATTTGTTTTCGCATACTACACTAGCTCTACTTTTATAGACTTATTTCTAACATAACAAGGAGCATGATAACTTTCCAAAAAATTGGCTGTATTGAGAGAACCTAAAGATTTAAATAGGGATATGCAAAATTGAAAGCAAAATTTACAAATTAAATTCATTAAAAAAACTGCCATTTACCACTTTTCAGAAGTAGGAAATAAACATAATTTTCCCATATAAAATCGATTTTTCTATGGGAATTGAATACATTGTTTAATTAAATTATCAATAAAAATTTCAACTTTCCATAAATTCAGACAACAAAATTACTAGTCTTTAATTAAGGTCATATTTTGCAAAATATTAGACAGGAATTTCTTTTATCTCAGAGACAGTTAGGTATAGATATAGATATAGGAAAGTTGTTAGCAAAAAATGTTATTTTGACAAAGAGGATTCCAAAAACTTAATAAGAGGACTATACTATACTATACTTTAAATAACAAAGTTGCTACAATTTCTCGGTAGAAGCCGCAACGCTGAAAATATTTTAGATCGATGTAGCGGGTGCGTTTATATAAAGCGGCAAATTTTTGAAACGATCCTATGCAGCTATGGTTTGAAATTCTCATTTATAATCTTCCTAGAACATGAATCATTTCCGGAAATTTTTTTGAGGTTTCCTGAAAAAATTCGCAACTGAAAAAAAATTGGTAAACTAAGATACAGTACATATTTTGACGTTTTGCCTGATAAGTTTCAGAAGCGTAGTCCTTATAAAAAGCATTAAAACTAGTTAAATGTGGTTGAAATAATTAAATAAAATAGATAATATTTTACCCATATTAAACATAATTTTATAGTGCTAGAGAAAAGGAAAAAAATGTTAGGCATGCTTCTTTCGGATCAATGCTTTTAAAACCTACTTATTGGTTAACTAGGTCGCGTATCTCACTTGACAGTCGTATCTGCAACTCTTGGTGATTATGATTAATGATTGTAGTAAAAAGATTTGCTTAGGAAGGGGAGAAACACTTGTATGAAATATGAGCGTTAGTTTTATTCAAACCTAGATTAAAAAAGGGTAAATAATATGCTTGAATTGAACCGTTTCCACATTACCAAAGAACAAGTTAAATTTGTAATACATAAAATACATTGTTTTCAATTCTTTTTATTTATTTTTCAGCCCATAGGAATAACTCGACAAATCCTCACAATACGAAAAAATGTCCTTCAGTCACCATCTCCGACGTTAAGCGTCAAGCCCTCCACACCCGGAGGTCGGAAATATCAGGGTACTCATTCTTCGATCGCCTCGACTACCTCCAGTGAAGGATCGGGAGGTGGTGCTTCGACTGTGACTCAACCCCACGGAAAGATGCAGGCCGAGCAAGGGTCTATAGGAGATTTGCAGAAGTATCACAATCGATATTTGAGGAATCGGAGGCATACACTCGCCAATGTTCGGTAAGAATAATTTCTGGATATATAAAAATAGAATTGGTAGTAGTGTACAGTTCGTATTTCATTATTTAATCTACTTTAAAACAAATAATAATTATGTTTTTGCAAGAACCCCGAAAGTTCCTCTTTTCATGCATGCTCACTTCATCGAAAGTGTCGTTTTCCAAGAGAGGGGGCGGGTAAGTATCGAAGCGGGCGGGAAAGATTTTTCCCGCCTGCTTCGAGTCACCATGTGCTCATAAATAAATAAAACCAGAATTGTCGGTGCTGGATTTGAACCCGCGACCCTCAGATCGCCAGGCGGACACTCTACCCACCGAGCCATACTACAAGCGATAATAAATAGCGGATTATATATAAATTAAATTTTTCAAAGATGTTTTAGAAAAATGTCTGAAGAATTTCTTTATTTATATGGCCTCAAAGACTCGGGCAAAAATATATTTCTGAACAGATTAAATTTTCATTGTTATAAGGCTAGTTTTATCAATGTTTTTGTAGTGTCATGTATTATATTATTGAATTTTGAGGTTTACCTGCCAATAATAATAGTTGGGAATTATAAAGATTTGTATATACACAAAATGTCTATGTGTAGTGCGTAACAAAAATAATGTTATTGTTATAAAAGAAGTTGTCACTTAACTTATTTGAGTTATTATTAAAACAGATTTTACTAATAATATTTGCGTTTTTTTTTTTTGGTTAACGTACGATTGCAGGAATTGGCTGGTATTGTCACTTTTTTAACATTTTATGAAAAATTTAAGAAATATAATTTTTGGTAGGTGCCATTAGCAAAAAAATTTAATTTTTGGTAGGTGAGATTAGCAAAAATTGACATTTTTTTATTATTTTCCAAGCCACCATCGTTAGTAGAATAAAATGCAGGTCATGATTTATTAAAAATAAATAAAACCAGAGATGCCGAGAGCGGGATTTGAACCCGCGACTCTCAGTTCACAAGGCGTACGCTATACCAGTAGACCACCGAGCCTATTTGTCAAAAATAATAAATTTATATTTACATTCTCCATGCGCGAGTGTTTTCATGTCATGTAGACAGGAAAACTGTCTGAAGAATTTCTTTATTTATTTGGCATCAAAGCTTCGAAGCACTTATAAAAAAAAATACGGTACATATCTTGGGCCGTCGGAGGCTTTTCAGCCCTTGATACGTAATGTACTATTCTTATAACTTATTTGAGTTGGGCTACATTCTTGGTGAAATAGAATTTCCATTGTTTGGGAAATAAAAATAACTACCTACTTGTTATACTTCACAAAATTATTCTTGTATATAGTTAAACCGAGGAAAGAATGAAGGTGGGTCATCGCCTGTAACAGTATGATTCAAATCGATATAATGTAGATAAAATAAGATAAAGGGACTTTAGCAGCTAAAACACACACACAGCTAAACACTTCTTTATTGTACTAAAGTCAAAAATTAACATTTTAAAATGGTAATTGATCAATTTTATTTAATAATATAAATTCAAAATTATTTATTATTATTTATTGTTTAAAATATAATAATATATAAATATTATACAGGCTATTATGGAAATGACTTATTATATTTAAATGGGTGACTCCTTGGATGTCCTAGAGAAAGTGTACATGCTTTTTTTTAAATCGAATATCTAATTACTCAGATAAAAACCCTTTTTATCCACATACTGTCGCGCCGTTCCATCTGTGTTCACTTGTCAACAATGTGGGTCACTAGAGTATACTAACAGTGATGTCAGATCACACCGCGTGTCTCGCCCTTTCTTGGATACCCGCCGCGCGCCACTATTGTTGCTTCAGTATGTTTCGAGGCTCTGGGGTGGAATGACGCTGTAGCATTACACGATTTTTTTCTGTTGTGAAATAATTCATAATAATAAATGTTGTGATGCGATTGCAAATTTGTGTGATATTATCTACTGTTGGTTCTGTTGCAAAACATATTTTTTATGTTTTATTTTTTTACGGAATTTAATTATAAAACGGATTATTTTAAAATAAGATCGAAGGTAAGAGAGTATGTACCTTAAAATTGTAGTTTTATTTTTCTAACAGTTTGAAAAAGACGTCTTGTTGTCAAAAACTGAACACGTGCGTTTACAATTCTGTGTTACAATATGACAACACCGCCTATAATGCGCTAACCTCTTTTGAACCTCGAGACTGCCTCAATAAACTATTGATTGAAGGTCCTCAGGAGCGGCCACGAAAATTTTGAGATTTTATATAAAGTGTATATTTCGCTTAATAATTCAAAGCGCCATATATGGTTATTTTTCTTCAATTTATTTTCATCTCAGGATTTGCCGATTTAAATATAATAAGTTATTTTGATAACACTCTGTATAGAAAATAACCATGGACCAGATCCACGTTTCATATAGAAAAATAATTCCACGTTTATGAATACTATTTGGATTTTCAAAATATTTTCGTAGAAATCAGCTTAGAGATGAAATCTTTATCCTTACCGATAGGACTATTCGACACTTCCAGTTCCCAGGACTGGTTGTTATAGGTTATTCAAACAAGATACAAGTTTTTACTAAATATACAATATTTAACACTATTAGAAAAACAAAACAATTTGTAGCTAAACGGATTTTGATAATTAAATTCTATTCAAGTACTTTAGAGAAACTTGAAAAATGTGTAAACCACACCAAACACAAAATATAAATGTTAATAATGACAAATATTATTAATATTTTAATTTTTCTGTCTAATACACTTGAATAGTATTTCGTGTCCTAAGAAAAACATTATATGTTTTATCTTTTTTCATTAACTAATAAAACAACACAATAAAAAATTATAGAATCATAATTTTAAATAATTACCTTATTTCATTTCAGATTTTTGATTTCTGAATTCTTACTTTCTATTTTCATTCTCAAAATTCTTCCTTTATCTTTTTAATCTCAACAATTTGACATTGTTGATTTCAAACTTTTTTTTAGTATTCTTAATTTTTATCTGACAATTTTAGCTTTTTTTCAGAACAATTACATTTTTTAGCTCAGAAGACTTACTTTTTTCTATCACAGAATACTTACTCTTAAAATTATAATTTCTTAATGTCAACACTTTCTTAAATTGGCCGCTGGAGGCCTACGCAAAAATCAAATATTTTATTACCCATAAAAGAGTCCTGCATCTTTATTTTCGAAAGTTATTGCTTTTCATTTTGCCATCATCAACCAAACTAAAACAAAGTTGTTGACTTTAATACAAAAATACAAATCGCAATTATATATAAATGTTTATGATCCTAATGTAAAGACCGTAAAACGAAGATGTAAATATACACACAGCTGGGATTCGTGATTATATTATGTGTTAGTTTAATAGCAATGTCTTGAAGAAGAAACTAATAACAAAATTAGCGATTCAATTTTTTTCTGTTTTTTATTGAACTTTGTGCCAATCATATTTAAATATGTGTCAAGAGATACAATTCCGGGATTTCGGGATCCCGCAAAAATGTAGCTATTTTTAGAAGTTCGGATTATAATTTTCTGACCCCGAGAATATATATGTTGTTCCTTAATGGCATGTCATTATTGAAATTTATATTTTGTGTTGCACAAATTTTTCAGGTTCCTAAACGAATGTCTTTGCTAAATAGGATTTAATCATCAAATCAATTCTTATAAGAACTATTGGTTGCAAATTTGTTTGCTTTCCCGTAAGTAGTGTTAAGTATTATATTATATTTAGTTATAAAAAATTGTATTTCGTATACAATAATAATATCAGTAATAACCTAACAGTTCCTGAGGATGCGTAATGTAGTTTGTAGTAGAGATTTAAGCATATCTCTGCGCATCCGAATGCTTCGCTGTTACGTGTTCAGCATAATGTTCTATAGAATGGAAGCTTGGCCCTTGACGAACGCGATGTGCAAAATATTGGAGGTCTTTGAAATGTGGACATACAGAAGGATCACGAGAATTTCCTGGGTAGAAAGAGTGCGTAACACAGAGATACTTCACCGTCTCAATAAACAACTGGAGGTTCTGTTCACATTGAAAAAGCGCAAACACTGGAGTTTTTTGGTCACATTTTAAGGAATGACAAGTATTGACCCTAAAACTCATTACAGAAGGGCAGATTGAAGGACGGATAGGCCCTGGTAGAAGAAGAATATCCTGGCTGAAAAACCTAAGGCAATGATACGGAGTGAGCACCACCAAATTGTTCCGTCGAGCTGTAGACAAGGTTCAGATAGCGTTGATGATTGATAACGTCCGAGGTGGACAAGGCACCTGAAGAAGAAGAATAACCTATAACAACCAATCCTGGGGACCTCAATATGTGTCTAAAGTCCCATCGGTAAGGATACAAGTTTCCTCTTTAAGACTACGAAAATATTTTGAAAATCGCAATGGTTTTCTAAATGAAAAGTGGATCTATTTCACGGGTAATGAAACATTTATCGGCTTCGTATATAAGCATTTGGTTACCTTTGTCAAGAAATAATGATATATTTTCAACAATATATATTGTTATATAGGTATAAATAATATTTGAATTTATAAGAGTAAATAAAATATAAAATACTTAATAATACACAATTTTAAAATATAATTTTGGTAGAATAAAAAAGTTTTTTTATATCTAAAACGTTCATAATGTTAATCACGTCCAGTAGTTCTAGGTGGTTTTATCTTATTAGATCTATATAATTTCGATTTAAATCATACTGTTGCAGATGATGATACAAGTGCATTCAATTAATCGTAAGCGACATTAAGATAAATCGTAACCACCACGAGTGTGGCGCATACGATGTTTCGTGAAGGACATATTGGCGCTTACGATGTAAATACGGCCGTTTTGAAAAACGTTACAAATTTACTGGCGGATACGATAACTTAAATATTAATTTTTATACCTTCTTGAAATAATTACATATCGACAAAAGTTTCCTATAAAGTACAATTTATCATCAGCAACAGATTACTGTAAAAATATCAATATTTAAAAAATCTGTCGCTTACGATGTTTGGTCAAAACCCCGTCGCTATGCAGATGAAAAATGCCGCGCGCATTGTGCAACTTTATCCCATCCATATACTACAGGGTATATGCCACAGACTCCTTACGTAAAAATATTAGGATTTAATTATACTTACCTATATCCGAAAGTTGATATTAACTGTGATACAGGGTGTAAAAGTTAAAACTTCATTTTTGTTTTTCTCTAATAACCTTGCAGGAAACCAACATTTTTTACAAAATTTGGCAATTATGGTCTTTTTAGGACGAGAAATTGATTTTTTTATGAAATATTGATGTACAATGTAGGGGGCGCTGTCTGCGGCATTTCTCGCATATTTATTAGGTCATAACTTTTTTGTGCCTCAGTGTATTTGAGTTTTTAATGATAATAATACTTTTCTCATACTTATTACGTATAAAAGGTATACTAAGTTCAGGTCGCCCAGAGTTACTGTTTCGCAGATATTTGCATTTAAATTGTTTAGTGCACCCTGCCCAAAAATTTTTTTTCTTAAAGTAACCTATGGGAAAACAAATAAAATTAAGAGATGCAGTTACTATTGAACAAAAAATGTTTCATTTTTGAGTTTATCGTAAGTTTGTGTTTTCATTACTGTTGGTTTCTCTCGACACGATATTTTCTAGAGTCAAAGTTATTTTAATTAAAGTAAGCTAAAGAACAATCCAATTGTTATATTTATTATTACCAATTACCATTACTAGAACATTAATTATCATGTAAATTGGTAGGAAGTGAATTGGTAAGAAGTAACAAGATATTATTTGATTGCCTAGCTAACACACCAAACAATTTAAATGCAAATATCTCCGAAACGGTAACTCTGGGCAACCTCAACTTAGTATACCTTTTCTACATAATAAAAATAAGAAAAGTATTATTTTTATTAAAAACTTAAATACACTGAGGCACAAAAAAGTTATGACCGTATGAATGTACGAAAAATACTGCAGACAGCCCTCTACATTGCACATTAAAATTTCACAAAGAAATCAATTTCTCGTCCTAAAAAAACAATAATTGCCAGATTTTGTAAACTCTCAAAGTTATTAGAGAAAAACAAAAATGAAGTTTTAACTTTAACGCCCTTATCTCAGTTAATATCAACTTTCGGATATAGGTAAGTATAATTAAATCCTAATATTTTTACGTAAGGAGTCTGTGATTTTTTCATGTACCATTAATTAGCGTAAAACCTATGTTGTATTAAATCGAACATTCAGAAACAATCGGAAATTTAGTTACCGTTTATACACCTAAGCATAAAAAATCCCGATAAAATATTTGTTGGAAACTTCCCATTGTTAAAATTTCGACTCTGCACGAATCGTGACGGGAAAAGTTTATCGGCAACGATAAGTTAAGGTTACGGCATTTAGGGTCGATTTTCATTTAAGATAGGGCAAAGGGCGGAGACTTGGACCAACTTTTCAAAAAAAACTTTTTTTCTGAGCCGCAAAAGTTTTCTAAAAATTTGGAATTCTTCGCGATAACTATAGTTATTTATGTTCTGAAATTAGCGCTTTGCAATGCGACAAGAGATGCAAGCGAGTTATCGAAAAATGGTAAATAAACAGTAATTATTTCCGCTAGTTGAATAATATCGTCTTATTCTACGATTGAAAATATACATAAATATATATTTTTATGATCAAACACAAGCACTATAGGAAAAAATCGGTTACTTCCATTTTGGAACTAGGTTTCTTGGAAAAGTACCACTAAAAATATAAATTTTATTGAAATTTGTTTGAAAGAAATTTAAACGATTTTTAAAATGATGTGCCACGGCCCCCTTCTAATTTAAGATTTTAAGGGTAACATTTACCCCTCAGAGGGTTTAGACCACGAATCCTGCAAATTTTCTGTAAAAGCGTCCCCCATCACAATAAATACCCTGTATTTTAAACACCATAAAATCTTTAACTGTAACTAGTTACAAATAGACGAGGCAAAATTGACTTGAATATTTATTATATTATACCAGTAAGGTATCATTTTTACAATAACCTGTATAAAAAATATGGGGAACGGTAGGCCATACCTCAATACGAGAAACCGAGGGTTGGAGGTGCAGCGTATGACCTAGAGGAAGAAATTAAGGATAAAAAAAATAAAACAATGCATGAAACTAAAATAAACATTTAATTGTCAAGTTGGCGGGTTGCTAAAACCCTCCGTTAACAAGAATTATACTTTATGCCTCTCTATCCTAAATTATTTGACTGAATCAAGTCATTTCAAATTAGCAGCCCCGTTTATTGGAGAGCTAAACTTTCTGGTTCGACCAAAGTATCTGTCACAATCTCTGGCTCCTACTTAAAACGGGAGATAACTTTTTAGTAAATATTTGCGAAAGAATGTCGCTTTGAGAATTAACGATTTAATTAATTCTGTTAAATTTAATTACCGTTAGAGTTTTAATTTCTTGTAACTTATCAGTTCGTTCTGATTTTGAGAATGTTTTGATTAAATTTTTTACCAGGAAGTGTTGTTTTAAACAAATCTTAAAGTTTTTAGTATAATAAAGAGCCTTAAGGTGCTTTTTAAATTTCTGAATTTTCCTGGATATCTCGCTTAGAAAATGTGTTAAAGAAAACCAGTTATCATTAGCTATACAGGGTGTTTCATTAAGCTCCATAGCTCGGTAACTACTGTGCATGGAAATTCATCATAAAAAATTCATTGGAAATTATTTTTAAGTTCCGCATTTCGTCGCGAAGAGACACAATTGAAAAGTAAATATTGGAATCAAAATTTTTCCGAATATTTCCACATTAATCTACCTTTGGCAATATCGTTAGAAAAATTTTACAATATCATTTTGTGTGTGTGAGTGAGTAATGAAAGTGTCACAATTTAAATTCTAAACAAATTATTCAATTTTTGGAAACTTTAGCCTGTTTGGAAAAGAGAAATGTAGTTACTTTTAATTGTCGTATACAGTGCACATGATAGTTCTTAATAATATTGCTAAGAAATGCTTCAGGAATAAAATTGCAGAGTCCAATGCAGTCATAACCAATTGAGGAGGGTAAAAAAATTTTTATAGGCAACTTTCAGTAAATCGGATTTTAAAAATAAATAATAGGTTTCTTATAGTATCTAATTAGAGGAGTTATATATATCCGCGCAATAGATCATCGTCACAAAGATTTTGGTCTATAGCATCGATTTTTTAATAATTTAACGCCCGTCACATGGGTAATTTTACTCTTCTGAATCATATAATGCCAATATTTGGAACTGAATTATTTTAATCATTCACTATAACCATTTTCCTATTATTTATAACATCCTGTCTTATATTGGCTCAGAGTTTTGGAATGTTCCTTATACAATGTTAAAATACTAAGAAAATTATATTTTTAATCTACCTAAGGCGTAAATGAAACTTCCACATCAAAATATATTTTTCCTTAATGGTTTATAAATGGTTAATAAAAAAATATTGTATATAGCTTCGGATAACAAACCGTCACATCCATGTATCTCAGGTAACATTTTCATGCGTGACCTGTATTACTGTGACCAGCGATACAAAAATGCACAAATTTGTGGATATGAGTTAATACAAGCTATTTCTTAAACTTTTTTAGACTGAAATGAGTATCTGTACTCAAGAGAATGTCTTCGTGTAGTATTTTTCCCTTAATTAAGACTACTAGGTCTGAGTCAACCCTGTGACCGGCGATACAACATAAAAACATACGCTTGGTAAAAAGTAGGGAATTTATACCGAAATAAACATAATAAGGAACTTACCTAAACAGGAGCACGCTTTACACAAATTCAAACACATACCGTCATATTTATAAAACTATTAGGCCGACCTGTAGTGGCATTATTTATAAGCAATTTCTGCCGTGACCGGCGATACATTCAGCTGCGGGGACGGAACTTTTGGTTAATTTGCTTGCAGAGAAACTAAACTGTTGATGTTTGAACATTATTTTTCCAATACAAATTGTAGTAGGAGTGTAAATTATTTATATATAAAAGTATCTTTAGTAAGATGACGAGAAATATAAAAGGGTAAAGTAAGAAATTATTGACTGGGGACACGTGACCGGCGATACATTTTTAAATTCAAATTTGAATACTGCAGTTGTTAACTCCCAAAAAAACTTTTAAAATTGCTTTCTAATGCAGAAAGTAACATATATTTCGCAAATTATAATCGTTTCTACAGGCAAATAGTTTATTTTAGTAAGTTATATGCTAAGGACTGAAAGTTGCCTTTAAGAAAATTTTGACCCAGGAACTGATTTAACAACTGTTACATTTTTGATGTGTTTGTTCGGGTTTGTTGCCGCCACTGTCTAGATAAGGTTAAAACTTAAATCGTTCATGTTGATGTGACTGACGTATAGAGGCCATATCCATTACTACTTATCCTTATTATAATAATTCTATTATATCATAATAATACAAGCTATTATTTATAAATTATATTGTCAATTATTTTTAATTATATATTTTTATCGCCTGTAAATAGACTAACAATTTCTTACTATTAAAAAGTTAAATAATCAATAACAAAGTTGTAAAATTTCTTAACGGAATCTGGTTGTAAAGTAGTACTTAGTAGACATTTTTTTTCGTAACCAGGAACAAACCCGAACGAAAGGCGATTTTTTTATTGTAATTTTATTTTTTAACACAATCTTGCTTAACTTTAAAGAAGTCACTACCGGTGCTTCATTAACTTTCTTCCATCAGAAATAATAAAACAGGCATCAATTGGGTTTTATTTGGTTCCTTGTCATTGGGGTTGTATGTTGAACCATACAGGGTATTATGGAAATAACTTATTATATTTAAATCCTTAAATACTGAGATGAACTCAAATTGAAGAAAAATAACCATACTTTGAATTAATAAGCGAAATAAGCCACCTTATGTCAGACCCGAGAACCCACGTGGGTAGCACTGGTGAGAAACATACACAATCAATAATTGTCGTAGGTCAAGTTTCAAAAGTGTGTTGTGAATGTTCTCCGATGTCATATTTACACATCAAACACTTTAGAAAAAAATAAATCATTTTGAACAATTCTTTTCATAACCCTTAAAAGTTTAAAATTTGTAAAGAAGGAAGGTAATTTAAAAGATTAGCCATATCAAAATATACTAAAATGCCCGTTTCAAATTTAAATGAGCCAGGTATTTGAGCAAATTTCCATCTCGAGCAAAGTAGGAGCATGCGTTGTGATCTGGCATCACTGATAGTCTGCTGACCTACATACAGTTGTTAACTGAAAACAGATGTGTATGATGTTGCATATGACAGCACGTCGGGTAATGAAAGGGATTTTTATCTAACTATTTAGACTAGTTTTTTCTAGGAAAACCGTGTACCACATGTTATATTTCCACGGTCATGACGGTTATTCGCGGCAATATAATACAATGGCCACAAAGATATTATATTAGTTTTATTAAGATTGCTAAATTTCCGACAATGAAGTGTCCTATCTAGAGCAAATATAACGGTTGAATTTGCTCAACTTTATGACACAAAATCTAATTTAGGTGCTCAATCTTGGAGGCTATCAAAGATAAAATCCTCCATTTTCCACTTTATATCACGTGTCATACCACTTAAACACTTTTATGAAGAATAATTTTTCTAAATCAGAGTTTTTATTGCTATATTAAATATAAATGAAAATTGGAGGATGACTACGGAAAACCATTTATCGTCTTGTACATGAATTATCTCGCCTTTATATATACAGGGTGTTAATTTGAATACTTCCCAGCACCCGTAATATCTCGCTGCCAGTAAATAATATTAAAAATCAGAAAGATACATCAATTTTAGTATGAAGAAGGACAGTTTTAAAGAATAATTGCAGCCTTCGTGGTAGATGTTGCCCTTAAAATCTTGAATGGGAAGAAGCATCACGTCATTTTAAAGATCGTTCAAATATCGCGTTCCAAAAATATTACGTAATTAGAAGTTACCTGCGCTCAGATTTAATTTATTTTTAGTATTAATAATTTCAAACATTAGTTGCTTTTCTTTTTAGTAGATAAATTTAGGTATACTTAAGGACTTGGTTTCAACCCTTGAACAGGGGTAACGTGTAAATGTTTTTATTTACAACCATGCATGTAATAATGACATTTCATCTATCTTTGAAAGGTGGAGCGTTTTTTTACTTTTACTTTCCATCCGGGTGAAAAGTAAATAATTTGTTTGGGAATTTTGATAAAAATCGATATCTCAAAATAATATACGAACACACTTTTTTAAAAATGCTAATAGCTTTGCGTGTTTAGATATGTGTACTTTTCCCGAATTGATAGAGTAGTCCTCATCATTGAATATGGTGACCAAATCGTTGATATCTTCTTGGTCTTGGCATTCTCACTGAAATAAGCTATAGTAGCGCCGACCAGAACCAGGATTTTGAACTTTGTTTTCCGTACACCATTATTTGAAACAGTTATATGCCTTGTCATATCTTGGGCGGCTTTTAGTTGGCAGAAGATCTTCTTCTACTATTTTTTGCAGCTTCTCGAATTTCTGGTGGAGTAGCAGCAAAATCAAATTTATCATCCGATAGCATTCTTCCGTTGTTAAAATAATATAATGTTTAGTGACATGGAAACCATATTCAAAAAATGATATTTGCCATCTTGATGTGTATTATTACCTACGTTATTTTCCACTTGCGCTGATTTGAAATTTCTGTCTAATTTTTCAATGCAAAAGAAATGACATTAATTTATCTTTTATTAATAATTTTAATTCAAAATATTAAGAAGTGGATATTAGATGTGGTTTATATCTTAGTTTATAACATTAGGTTTATTCCAACACCCTATTTTTGTATCGTTCTAGAACCGTCACGAAATTACTGGTATCGATTTTGTGCGCAGGCGTTAATTTTGCACTGTTTGTTGCCGATGCACATGGGGAGCAAGGTTGGTACGTTTTTATGACCATTCTCTGTAACAATCTCAGCTGATCCTGATCGCCTGTCTGATTAGTGCTTAGACTAGGACAGAAGATTAGTTAATTATCATAAATCATAACCCTACTTTCGAAGCTTTAGTATTATCTTTCTTCGTTCTATTTTGTTGTATTTAATAATTATGGAAGAGAATAACGTGTTTAATGGTACGAATATATTGTAGGTTTGGGAACCGGATTATAAAAATTTAATAAGAATAAATTAAATAATCAGAATATTAACGAGGGGTTAAGCAACAACTCCTGCAAAACAAGGCTAAAAGAACTGCACGAATGCCAGGAATGCAAAAACAACTGTTAAAATTCTTACGGCGCAAGTCAGTATAAACGGTTCCTGCTGTTGGTCATGATAGGTTCGTTCCAACCACCCTAAAAATCGTACAATGTACGGTCACGCACATGCGTAGTAGTCGAAAGGCGTTCCAACCGACACAAAACGGTGTAGCTGGCGATCCCTTTGGTGTTCCAACCAAATTGTGATCGTTCGCAAACCAGTTCCTGAACGGTAAAAACGAAACATAGCCAAGACCAGGAACCGCTTGTACTGACTTGCGCCCTAAGAATTTTAACCGTTGTTTTTGTATTCCTGGCATTCATGCAGTTCTTTTAGCCTTGTTTTGTAGGAGTTGTTGCTTAATATTTTGATTATTTAATTTATTCTTATTAAATTTGTATAATCCGGTTCCCAAACCTACAAGATATCCTTAACATTAAACGTTATTCTCTTTCATGATTATTAAATACAACAGAACGGAACGAAAAAAGATAATACTCAAGCTTAGACGAAGAAATCAAAACAACAAAAATAGGGTTGTGATTTATGAATGTAATTAACTAATTACTAAACTTCTTTCCTATAATCAGACAGGCGATCAGCTGAGATTTTTACACAGAATGGTCACAAAAACGTACCAACCTTGCCTCCCTTGTGCATCGGCAACAAATAGTGCAAAATTAACGCCTTCGCACAAAATCGATTCCAACAGTTTCGTGACGGTTCTAGAACGATACAAAAATAGGGTGTTGGAACAAACCTGATGTATCGTTTTTACCAATCAGGAACTGATTTGCGAACGTTCACAATTTGGTTGGAACACCAAAGGGATCGCCAGATACACCGTTTTGTGACGGTTGGAACGGCTTTCGACTACTACGCATGTGCGTGAACGTACATTGTACGATTTATAGGGTGGTTGGAACGAACCTATAGACAATTCACATAATGTCAAATATGTTGCCAACACCTATTTGAAAAGTAACTAAACGCTCGAACGCAGTTAATCGCTGAATTAATGAAAGATGGCCATATATTTACATATACGCGACGAAGATGCATATGCGCTTCCCATCGTTGTAACCGAAAAAGCGTTAAAACGTGGATCATCGCATCGAAAGACGTGGGGACGACATCCTTGTCTTACGCGTTTGCCTAGCTTCTCTTCCTACGTTCGGATTTCATTTCATTCAGGTTTTAAATGTGATGGTTCTCCTTCACTTCTTTATGGCGTAGACGCAATTCGCCATATGTCAAGGGCCACCATTAAAAACTCAGGTAATATAGACTATACAAGAAGGGACTGTGCAAACAGCGCTCTAGGGATGAGTTTGACTAAAGCAGAAGGACAAAAATTCTATATTTGTGGTTTAGAAAGGCCTTTATTTATTTTATTAAAAACAAAGGTTCGGTGTTGTCTCCTGAGTGTTTCGTCAAGTAGGTAAGGTTTAAAAATTCGACTTAAATCGACAGCCAATTAAGCGTAAAGAAGTATTGGCTCAAGAGATACTACTTGACCTCCTTCCTACCTTACTCCATTAAAAATCGGGATCCCATGAAAATAAACGACGGTCTGCAATAGACTTAAAATATATTGATAGCGGTTTCTCAAACCTGGTAACCCCAGCGTAATAGATTAATATTATGATTACCCTGAAACTTTATGAAATATGATGCTGGATAAGTTATCGTAAAGTTAAGAAGTATTAAAATGATATATTGCTTTTATAATATAAATATGCATTCCAGCCGTGTGCCTTTTGTCCATATTGGCCATTATACAGCTATAAATTCTATACCTTGAGCCCGAGGAATAAATGTTGATATTACATGAAAAATGTTGGTCCACCATCTCGTTGATTTATAGAGAATAAAGACATTCGAAATATAATGCCTCTGGATATTAATCGGATAATTAGTACAGTCAAGCAATTATTCAAAGATCGAAGTACAGGGTGTCCCAATTTCGACACTTTTATAGGGTCTGTTATTGTTAGTGCTATCAAAAAAGTAATGTAGGTGTCATGTACTCTTTTTGGGTCAAGCTTAAAATGGTAAAATCAATATTCGAAAATTTTCACTCGCTTCAGAGATACGGGGGGAAATCAAAAAATTCACAATTTCTAACTTACCCTATATTTTCTTAGTTAAAAGAGATACAGAAAAATGTTTTATACAGAAGTTTATTTATAATGATTGTTGAATAATCTGCTGTTTTCAGAATAAGTATACGGGGTCAGGTAAGAAAGTTATCAGACCTAACCTCACTTTTTAAAATCTAAAAGATAGCATTTTAAACTCGCTTTCAAATTTATAACACACCATGGATGATAGATATCATATCAAATTTTTCAAAATGTTGATAAGTCATTTTCACAAATGAATATGCAAAATGAAATTGACGTTAAATGTTAATAACAACTAGAATGTCAACATAGTTGTCTCTAGGATATTAGCTTTATTAGTTTTATGGCCTATACTCTGGTTTAAAGTAATAAAGTTTAAATAAATCGCATAGGAAACCAATAACATGCATGGTGTGTATATATTTAAAGAGAATTTAAAATGCTATCTTTTTAGATTAAAATATACAGGGTGTTCCATTTAAAAAAATTAGGCTAGGTCCGATAACTTTCTTACCTGACCCCGTATACTTATTCTGAAAACAGCAGATTATTCAACAATCATTATAAATAAACTTCTGTATGAAGCATTTTTCTGTATCTCTTTTAACTAAGAAAATATAGGGTATTTTGAAATTGCCAATTTTTTTATTTTCCCCCGTATCTCTTAAGCGAGCGAAAATTTTCAAATTTTGATTTTATCATTTTAAGTTTGATCCAAAAAGAGTTCATGACACCTACATTACTTTTTTCATAGCACAGTTACGGAGATACCCACCAAATAAAAGTGTCGAAAATGGGACACCCTGTACAAGCACTTACTGATACAAAATCTGCTTAATGCTTTCCAGAAAACTTTATGTAGGTCGGTTTTAAAAGAAGAAATTAGAAACTACTTAAACAAACTTTTTAATCGCGAAACATATTTTGAATTATTCAAAAAGTCAGGGTATGAACGGCAGATTCATAAAAACGTTAAAAGACTCTTAAAGGAGTTTCCTAATAAATACTGACGTAAAATCTCGGAGAAAATTTAATAACGGCTAAAATATTTTCAAGGAAAAAGCTAAAATTTTGAATGTCGAACCGTTTGTGGAATGGATTTAAATTTTTTTTTTCTGACAAAGAAAAGATCAATGCACGCAATCCTTATATTCTACCCAGATATAGAATTCTTCATATTCCCTATTTTTTAGACAGAAATATTTCCTTTTTCTTATTCTTTCGACATCGATAAAGTTTTAACATCATTTATTAAAATTTCCTCTAACATGTCAGAAGGAAATGAAAATAATGGCGGTAACAGATGTATATTTCCAAGCAATAATTACATAAAAAAATTAATAGCTTTATGGGATACAGAAAAACAAAGTTGAACTTTTAAATTTCCACTATATTAAAAAATATCATATAATGTCGGGAAAATCCGGAAACATTGTCGATTTAACTATATTAAGTTCATAATAGGATTTTACAATGTTTGTAGGTATGAAATGGCCAACAGAATGAATTTAACAAAGGGGAACCAAAACTATAGTAATAAACAGAAACATAACAGACGCGAACTATGCTAACCATCTTTTAAAATTGTACAAACTGAAAATAAAGGCTTTAAACTTAATCTATTGAAATTTATTATGGAAATACATAAACTTAAAAATACGGACCTGTTACTTAATGATCAATTTGATTTAAATAGCTCCTTTTTGTTAAATTTATTATGTTTACCATTTCATAACTACAAACATTGTAAAATCCCATTATGAACTTAATGTAGTTATATCGACCTTATTGTTGGATTTTCCCGACATTATAACCCTTCTTTATATTTTTCAAGAATGTGAATTTTATTGTATCTTCCATTCGATCGTTATTTTATTAGTGGCATCGGACGAAGCTAAACATGTTATGTTCTTTTTTAATATAGTGGAAATTTACAAGTTAAACTTTGTTTATCTGTATCCCATATTACTATGGTTATGAATTTCTACCTAGTATTGGCCCCTTCAATTAATTTGTTTTAAAAAAATTAACCAAGAAATTTTTCGGGGAATAATTTGCAGCCCCGTATTCACTGAGAATTTGAAATTTAGTCTATTCTACCCGTCAATTATATTTAACTGAATTCAGTAACGGAAGAGGTTATCTATTTTATTTTTTACGTCAAATGTGGAGTTCCACAATGATCTACTTGAGGACACTATTAATTCAACATCAAATATAAAGTCAAACGATAGTGTCAATCTTTTTGCAGCTCTTACTTCTAGTGTGTACTTTGCTGATACTATCTCCATCATTTATTGTTACAGAAAATATCATTGAAATATAATAATTAATTGTCTAAATTTGAACAAACTCTTATTAACTTTTACAAAATCATCTTTCAGGTTTTAGCAATAAAAGTGTAATCAATAAAATATCATAACTTATTTATGATTGTATTTTTATGAAAATTTAAGTTAAAAAATCATATTGATCATTTACCGATGGTTATGAAACCCACTGGAAATGACATAATGTTATCTTTAAAATCATAAATCAGAAGGGGGTAATCTCTTTCCAATAGACCTTAATTTTTTATTTATACTCGGTTTTACTGTGAAACCTATGAAACCTAAGAAATAAGTTAAATACTCATTTGTGAGAGTGCGAAGTGTTTCTTTTTTACAGATATCAGTTTCGACTGTATTAAATTTATAAATCCAGCCTTAATAGATTTTCTCAGCAAACACCGTCGTGAAAATTCTGAGAAAATTTAATAACGACTAAAAATCTTTTAAAGAAAACACGTTTAATATTGGAAATTGGAAAGTCGTTTCCCATTGTTCGTTCAATGAGTTTAATATTTTTTTATAAAGGAATTTTATTAGCCAGAGAGATTGAAGAAAAAAATATAGCGTTTATTTTTAACTCGGAATTAATTTACATACATTTTTTCTTAAGCAGTGAATTATAATTTGGCCAGGAAAAGAATTAATGTGCCTCATAACTCAGATTTTTAATGTCTTTTTATTTTATTGGCTAATGGTTCCGATGGTACAATAGCATCCATGGTCGGAGACAAAGCGAACTTACTTGCTGCACTATTTTCTTTGCATTCCACTGTAGATTTTCAGGGAAGAACACCACCCAACATTCCTGCAGTTCAATCGGAAATGATCGAAATCGTATTCCGTCAGCGTCCCGTCAAATGAATCCAAAAAGACCTCGACGTCAAAAAAGCTTCTGATCCAGAGGAAATTCCTGTTGTAGTTCGCAAGAAATGCGCCGATGAACTAACACCAGTATTTTGTAGGCTTTTCAACTTATGCTACAAAAAAGGAATATTTCCATCCTGCTGAAAGACAGCGCGTGTCCAGCCTATATTAAAGAAAGCTAAAGGGACTCTGCCTAACAACTATCGACCAGTCGCATTGCTTTCAGTTATATCAAAAGTAATGGAGAAAGCTATTAACCAACAACTTCTGAAGCACCTGGAAGGCCTCAACATTATCTGCGATCATCAATATGGTTTTTGGAAGTCGAAATCAACGGGAGACCTTCTAGCCTATGTCATCCATCTTTGGACCTATGCAATCGAACATCATGGAGAGTATCGGGCTATTGCACTGGATATTTCTAAAGCCTTGATCGTGTTTGGCATGAGGGGCTTGTAAATAAACTACGATCTTATGGTATGTCCAGTCGATTATGTGCATGGTTGTCTCGTTTTCTTAAGGACCGCTCTCTGCAAGTTGCGATTGAGGGATTTCTCTCAGATATCTCAAGGGTCCATATTGTCTCCCACCCTCTTCTTACTCTACATTAACGACCTTCTAGCGGAAACTTAAAATCATATTTTTAGCTTTGCTGACGATAGCACACTTACCTCATCTTTCTCTTTGAATGCACAAACATCGGCTGCCGACGCACATCTTCTCAGACAGCATGAAATATTACGCCTCAACAAAGACCAGGAAGAAATTTTGGTTTGGGGTGACAGTAACCAAGTCGAATTTAACGCTAAGAAAACCCAAGTAGCAGTTTTCTCTAAAACGGTTAACATTACAGTACCGGATATAGTCATGGCAGGACACGCAATTCCACTAGCTTCATCTATTAATTTGCTGGGCGTCAATCTGGGAGGAAATATGTCTTGGCATAACCACGTTGTGGCAATGGCCAAGGTAGCTTCACAGAAACTTGGTGTATTCTTCCGGTCCAAAAAGTTGTACACACCTAAACAACTTTTGACATTATACAAAGCCGAAATTCGACCATCACTAGAATGCTGTTCTCATGTCTGGAGCTCTGCACCCAAACATACTCTACGGCTACTGGATTCTATCGAGAGGAGGGCCATTCGTCTGATCGGAGACCACGAGCTGATCAAGAACCTCGAAGACAGCTTGATGATTTGACTCTCTTTTACAGTGCTCGGCTGAACTCACCCTCTTAATTTCACCCAGAGCGGCGAATAGCAGAAATACACGACGATCCACTGCCGCCCATCCATATGTAGTTAAACGTAGTACTCCTCGAGCTTTATTATTTAAGAATTATTTCATCTGGAGGATGTCATCCTTATGGAACGACCTTCCCGAGGTTGTATTTCCCAATGAGTATAATCTTCAACGATTCAAAACCAACGTGAATCGCTTTATGCGCACACGCACCACTCCCAGTACCTTCAAATATTTTCCTATAGTGCTTGTGTTTATAAATTTGCTATATTGTTTCCTGTTCTGAACAAACAAATTTTGAGATTTATAAATTACATATTTGCCATTATTACGATTTGATGTGCATTTTTTATGGTCGGCTACGTAGTAATGAACCTTTTTAATTAACTTTGCATATATACATTGTATATTTTCTGCAGGTGCTTTAATAATTTATATGAACGTCCTTGTTGAATCATGAGATTTGCCTCAAAATAAAGCGGAGCTTTAAAAATATGCGATGTCCAGTCACGTAACTAGACCTAAATTTTTAGAGGAGGCACCTGACAATTAAATGTGGGCAACATATATTTGCCGTACTCCACTCATATATTTAATTTTCTAGTTTTTTTTGTAACCTTCATTCAACATCTGTCATAAGATGTCTTATAGCAATTTAACTTAGCATTTTTTTTAATTGCAGCTTAGGTTAAGGGAAATAATATAATTATTGGAATAGTTTTTTTTATATATCAGTAATTCCTGTAGGTTTCATATTACATACAACTTTGTCGATACCCGAACAAACCATTGCCATGACAGTGACAGAAATGATTTCTCACACTCAAAGTTCTCCCGGTTAGTAAATTAAATATTAGGTAACCCGGTCGCTTTAATTACGAGAAAACCATTTCTTCTGAGTCATTTATGTTATGGGTAATGTTTACTGGTTAGTTAATTATTGTTTCGTCTTCCTGCAATCCAACAAACCCGAACAAAGTCAACATTACTGTTTAAATGAAATGCAGTTTACACATTATAATTCGCTGTTATATTCAATGTCATGTTGCATTAAATTGTATGGCCGACTGTTATTTTCCATGTTTGCGTGTTTGATTGAGAGATATTGCAGCAACTTACTTAAAATATTGGAAAATATAGGGCACTAACACGCGATTAAATTTGTCAAAAAAAATTGATATCTTTTCATTTAAGGTCATTAAAATTTCTACTAAGTGTATAATTTTTCTTTAATTTCCCGCCCCTAGAGACTAACTCCACTGTTTAAAGGTTTTTGGAATTTCCAATGATGCATTGATTTTGTTGAAATCTAACAATAAACATTTTTCCGATATGATGCGTAAATTCTGCCAGTCACTGTATACAGGGTGTTACAAATTCGCCCTTCACCTTTGGTATTTCGGAAACGGTAAGAGATGCGAAGCCGGTTAAATTGTGGAAAAGTTGCATAAATATGGGCCCAATAATATCAAAATCATAATCAAAAATAAATACAGCTTTCAAAATATTTGGAAAAATCTAAAATTTTGCGTCTCGGTTTTTATTTTTTCCTGCTTGCGTGTTCGAAGAGATGTCCAAAAATAAATTTCACTTTCTCATTGCAACTTTTTATTCTCCACAAGATGACATCATCAGATCTTTCATGCGACATTTCGTCTTTATGTCACCATCATCAATTGATTTTTTTTTAAATACGGTCCTGGATCTTTTGTTTAAATTATGAAAGAGGACCCAAATCTACGTTCACAACACTTACTGATTTTCCGACGTTTTGTTCCTTAAATTGACCATCTTTATTAAAATATACTTAGTAAGTTGGAACTTAAATGAAACGACGCTTGAAAGATCTGATAGTGCCATCTCATGGAGAATAAAAAGTGGCAATAAGGAATTGAAATTTATTTTTGCATATGTCTTCGAACAAAGGCAGGAAAAAATAAAAACCGAGACGCAAAATTTTAGATTTTTTCAAATATCTCGAAGGCCCCTGTATTTATTTCTGATTTTTTGCGGCATATTGTTGGGCCCATGATTATGCAACTTTGCCACAATTTGACCGACTTCGTGCCTCTTACCGTTCCAAAATCCCAATGGCGAAGGCCGGATTTGTAACACCCTGTATAGAATCTTAAAATGTTCTTAAAATATTGACATTACACCATAAAGTCACGGACAGTACTTAGGAAACACCCTGGACACCATATCCAAAAAAATAATGGAATTCGGATAAAAAATAAACAGAGTTAATATACTTTAAAGAAGGAATTTTGACCCACCATGTAAGTCAAAATAGATTAATATGGCTGTGATTTGTTCGTATTTAATAAGTAAAGCCCACGTCATTGTTGTCGCAGGCCCTGCATAAATAGATGCAAGTTTTATTTGCTCAACCCAAATCTGTCATTTGTTCTATCATTTAATCAATTTATATTTATTAAGTACTGGATATGTCGCACACTGTGTATTCAATTAAATAATGGTTGCCTCCATGTGAAAACGGATTTAATTGCTTTTTTTAGATAATAATCATCGCCACGTGCGATGTAACGAAAAAACAACGCCAAGAAATAATAGAATTTTTTATGTATCTGGGATAATTAAAATTACAAGGCGACCGACGGAACTTCCATATAATTCGTAAAAGTAATTTTCACTTGTAATCTCCCTTAACTGGCTGCTCAACTAGAAGTTTTTATTTAATTTGTCAATGATAGGGAGTATACCGTCATCAATGGGTTAGAACAAAGTAACCTATGAACATGAACCCGACGAGAGGTTGATGAGTTAGTTATAACCCATAACGGTGTTAAAATATTTCTTTGCATAAGTGATTTTGGAGTTCCGATATCTTTATTTATTTATTTATATCACAACGTTTCACAGCCACAATCAGTCGACTCTATGGAAAAATTTTAAAGAACAGAATAGAGCTTGAATAAGCAGATAGCGAGGCAGAAGAACGAGCAGGCTTCCGTGCAGGAAGTTCTACTGTGGACCACCTGTTCTGTGTAACGCAGCTATTAGAAAAAATGTCAGCTTTTAACCAGGAGGTACACCTCCTATTCGTGGATCTGAAGAAAGCTTACGACAGTATCCCATTATCAAAACCAATAAGGTCAGCTATATAGGAAGCTATATAGAAATTGCCACATTAAAATCAAAACAGGCAACTTACTGTCAGATGGATTTACACCTAATAAGGGCCTCAAACAAGGATGCTGCCTATCGCCCACACTGTTTAAGATATACCTCAGATAAGCACTAAAGATATGGAAGAGAAAATGCGGCAACATGGGCATACCCCTTAAAAATGCAAATGTATACACCCTTAGTTTAGAATACGAAGTCGTAGAATACATGACTCGAAAACTCATCCAGGAGTACAAGAAATGGGGGATGGAAGTGAAATTCTCAAAGACAGAATACATGTGTGTGGGCGGAATACAGCAGGATCTGCTCTTGGAGGACGGACAAATCATCAAATCATGCCAAACCTACAAGTACTTGAGAATAAATATTTCAGACAGTAGAACGCTAGATTATGCAATTAAAGACAGGAATAACCAAGGCAGAAAGGCTCTAGCTATGCGAAATAGTATCTTATGGGATCAAAAAATCACAAACCGAAACAAACACCTAATAAACAATACTATCATAAAAAGCATCATAACATATAGCTGCGAGGTTTGGCAACTAAAAGAAAAGACCATAAGAATGCTGGAGGCAACGGAGATTGACTTCTGGAGAAGAGCGGCAGGAAAATCAAAAATGGTAAGAGTTCGCAATGAAACAATCTGCACAACCATGAAAATGGGCCACACAATAACCGACGAAATAAGAACAAAACAACTAAGATGATTCGGGCATGTTTAAAGGATGGAGAAACAACGACTTCCTAAACAAATACTCACCTGAACACCTATCGAAAGAAGGAAGAGGCGAAGACCAAGGAGCAAGTTGGAGAGAAGGCATCGATAACGAGATCAGAGAGAGAGAGGACTAGACGAGGACCTGTGGAATGAGAGGGAACAATGGAGATTTGGAATCGGAAGACGTCGGAGGACGTTTTAAATTCGATATATCACAACGTTTCAACTGGTAAACATCTGTAGTCCTCTTCAGGCGACTACTGAATAACTGGTCCCACTAAGTAGTATAAGTACTCTCGTAGTTTAGTCATCTATCTCTCATGATACAGCATTGTGTCTAACCTTCAAAAAACATTTCTTTGCATATATTACTTTCTTTTCTTCAGAGTATTTTTTGATGCTAAAAATTTAATTTTGTAATTTCGTAACGTGCCGATTAAAATATTGTTGGTTGGAAAAAATTATTCCTGTTGCTAATATGCGTCAACATCCTCTTTATCATTTTTTGTGAGCGATTCACGTTGATTTTGAATCGTTGGAAAACATGACCTCAAGCATGACGTCCTCCAGAAATTATTCAACGATGAAGTTCGATGGGTACAAAGTTGAGCCACATTCCTGCCATGACTATATCCATTGGAGGAAAGCTTAAGAACTGGAGGATTCTCACAGCCACCATTTTTGGATATCAAGCAGGAGTTATTCTGGTTGAATACATTATACATTCCAAATAGCACTAGGATAACGACAAGATGTTATCCTTTTCCCAGGAGTTTACAAATGAGCCAAAGTTCAGTATATGAGATTATAACTTTCAGAAATAACCGCCCTCTAGTCCGGTTTTTACTCCATCTGACTTTGTTTCAATTAGCAATTTTGGAACAGAAAATCACATCAGGGGACGTTATTCTGTAGACAACAAACAATTGGTTGAGGATATTGATCAATTTCCACCTCCTCAAAGTGATAATGGGCACCAGAAAAAAAAAGTTCTACTTATTTTCCAAATTTCCTTAAAATTGAAACTAGTTCCGTCGGTCTTCTTATTAATCAACCATAAGTCACGGAATTTTTTAACCTTGCCACTGAAGTAAATTGACTTTAATTGTTTTATTTTTGGAGTGTTTTATTTGTGTTGTTCGGCGCCTAATTAAGATATTAATTAATGAAAAGGTTTTCACTTATTTGGGACTAGTTAACCGCTATAAAAATAACGTTTCTATTTTCGTAGAAGCAATTCTCGAATAAACGTTTCAAGCGTCAGGTAATATTGGAAATATATAATGTGTAGTTTGCACTTATGCCTAGAAGGAAATCGATGAACTGGTGAAAAAAATCAATTTTTACCATATTTTAACGTTGCCTAGTTTGCTATTCACGAAAAAAATCAATTTTTACCATATTTTAACGTTGCCTAGTTTGCTATTCACTTATACAACACACTCTTGGAGTTTAGTCCGTTCTTGCCGATTCACTCTGTATGAAACAAAAGATTTGACGCGCTTATACCTAAACACAGCTTTGTTCTACTATATTATAATAATTTTCTTTTATTTCTATATCAATTCCTGGAGCTTGCGTGCTTGATTCAAAGATATGTATATCGCTGCTTAAGTTTAGTGATTACCAATCACAATACCTTCCAACGTTTTATACGAACTGCTAAATTCGGTGTTTTTCTTTAATTTGTCACTCGGCACAACAAGTGTTACCCCAACAATGGGCTAGAAGAAAAGGTAATCGATGACGTGACCGCGACGAAAATAAAGTATATTAAAGTATAAGTGGATATTAAGGTGATTAAAACACGCGCGCTCTTGCGAAATAGAGCCAGTGTTTTAAAGGTTAGTTATCCACGAATACTCCACATTATTTTTTTATTGGGACACTTTGAAACCATCAATACTGGTAGTAATACTACAAAAAATGCAAATTAAAACTAATAAAGCAAAATGAATGAATTCGTGATGTGACGTCACACCTGTCGTTGTCATGGAAATGAGAAAAACAAAAATTAATTTGCAATCTGTCATATAAGATTAATTGTTGTCACCACAGTTGTTATTGATTGTATTTTGCTTAAAACAATGTGTTTAATACTGAAACGGTTAATACTGAAAATAAAAAAAGAAATGTTAAATATTTGGAAAAAGCTTTTTGAACATTTGCAAGTTATGTTTTATTTGACGTTAAAAGAGACATACTTCTGTCAGATCAATAATTGAGAAGGTTGACATTTAGACTTGACGTTTCTCGGGTTGTTGATGTTGCTATGGTAACTTGCGCTGAGGCCTTCTTTAAATAAGTATTATTGGATATCAATAAAATAGTATATTAAGATACAAGTTTCATAAGACATTATCTTAGAGCACGCGTTTAATTTAGGAAACGACCCGCGAAGTCTGACGAACCCATTTGAATTAATATTTTCTTTTTGGGTTGGCAATACTTTTACAATTTAATAAAATGTTACAAGTATCGAGACGCCATGATAGAAACAATTGAACACATCAAAGCTTCTTCCCATCCGTCATAATTGAAAATAAATATATTATTAAAGTTAATAAAAATGAGTCAGGAAGTTGTACTCCGTCAGAAATACGAGAAATTGCAGAAAATAATCTAGAAAAGCTTTTAAAAAGAATATGCAAAACTTTGAGTTATTGTCCGAGCAGAGCAAAGTTCAAAATATTGAACAAAATAATAAATAATGCTATTGAACAAAATATTGTGTCGACACAGAGTCTGACAGGAATAACAGTTAATGTCCAGGAAATGTCTACAGTAACTATAATAGTACTTTATTGAATAAAACTTTAGAAATAGAGCATAAACTGGAACATATTTGTATTATTTTTAGGTTATGTTGTTTTATAGTTGTGACTAGAAATTAGTTGATGGACACCGCCAGCATGTTATATACTTCCGAGTATAGGTATTTCAGATAAATCTCTAGTAAAAATGAACTATTTGCAAGGTTAAAGGTTAGTATTTTGAAGTTTTCTATAAAAACGAGATCGAAATAAGCCTAAAATTCGAACCCTACTTGCTGCCAACATATAAAAAATAAAATTTCGGTTTCATAGTAGCAGGTTATTCAATTTTTTTGCATTTCATAATGTAGCCATTATGAAACCAAAATAGAAAAAATTAATGATTTGCATGTTTTACATAATTTTTTTCAAAACACTCTTTTGTTTAAAGAATAAGAGACGGTTAATTGGTTACATAGCTTCACTATTAACAGGATGTCGATAATATAGAAATTTAAACCTGCAAAGAAACTAAAACGGTCAACAAACTCAACGTTGTAGCAAAAGTATTTTTCCTTTCCTGCATATAATGAAGCCATGTAATAAGAAAAGAACGATTTTTCCCAATTTCAATAAATCATATTTTTCTTCTGAACCAAATCATATATTACTTTTTCTCGAAATTTGAACGAGGATACGTGACAAGTGTCGATGTTTATCTAAAAAATCCATTAAATCTGTTTTCACAAGGCAGCAACAAATATTTACCAGACTATTAGGTGCGTATACATCCAAATAGAATATGTTTATTCGAGGACGCATGAGATTCAGTTTTAAAATAAAGAAACAAGGATGGATTGTCCTAAAAAGAGAAACATTATTTACTCAGGTCATTATTAGTCTAAGCGGCCAGTAGATTGGCGGTGCGGCAAGACCTTATTTAGGGGAGTCTCTGGGGACCGGTGCCCCTCCCCATACATTTCGGAATTACTTAAATTAATGCTGAACTGGTAAAAATCCTATCCAGACATTCAATATATACACATTTTCCACTTGTATCTCAAAACAGCCGAATTAATTTTAAGCAACGTCAATATTATTATTTGTATTTCCAGTTTAAATCGAACATACAACGTGTCTAAGATAAGGAGGGCCAGTACAGGGATCTCGGAAACCGTAAGAGATATGAAGTCGGTTAAATGGAGGAAAAGTTACGCATTTACGTGCCTAATAATATGCCGTTTGGAAAGTTTTAAAATTCCGAGTAGTTCCGGAGATATCCGGAAAAACCGAAATTCTGAAAATGTTGTTTTCCTGGGTTTTTTTGAGATCGAATTCTAAAGTAAATTGCACTTCTGCATTGCCACTTTTCCGCTCTATCTAATAGCGTGAATTGTTTTGTAATCCGACGAGGTATCTTCAAAGGGCCATTATCAACTTTCTTTTTTTAAATACGGTCCTGTTTTGCTGATATTGGAATTTGAGAGCTTTTTTCTTCCGAATACAACGATGTATGACACATTGTGGTTTAATGACGTTTCGAGGGTTTTTTGAACAACATCAGGAAGTTTTAGGATACGAGCCTGCATTTCTCCTAATTTTATAAATAATATCTCATAAGTAAGCTCTAAATTTTTACTTATGTTGGACTAGTTCAATAAATAACAAATAATTTAATAATAAACCACAAATAAGTGAACAAAATACAGAAACATTATTTCAAAGTTCTGTTGATTTGGGATTTAACAGAAAAGTAGGCGCTTGAAACAAAAAAATTAAGATGGTGACGCGTGATTTGTTTCACTTGGCATTCCCATTGTGATCGTTTGAAAGCGTTTAAAGAGCTTTTCTATTTCCCAGAAAATATGGAACAAAATTTTATAAATGCTGAAAAGTTTGATATACTATCGTGTTTTATTTTATCTCAAAAAAACTGTTATGTGGTAGTTGTAAGATGTTATTGTGCTTAGAGAATAACAAAAATCATTTTGAACACCTGATTATGTAGTTCCTTACTTTTTTCGTTGTTCGTTTATTACTATTTTGGAATGATTTTTGTTCACTTATTTGTTGTTTATTATTAAATTATTTGTTATTTATTGAACTAATCCAACATAAGTAAAAAATCTAGAGCTTACTTATGAGATATTATTTATAAAATTAGGAGAAATACAGGACCGTATCCCAAAATTTCCTGATGTTGTTCAAAAAACCCTCGAAACGTCATTAAACCACAATGTGTCATACATTGTTGCATTTGGAAGAAAAGAAGCTCTCATATTCCAATATCAAGAAACAGGAACGTATTTAAAAAAAGAAAGTTGATAATGGCCATTCGAAGACGACTCGTCGGATTACAAAACAATTAACGCTGTTAGATAGAGCGGAAAAAGTGGCAATGCAAAAGTGCAATTTACTTTAGAATTCGATCTCAAAAAAGCCCAGGAAAACAATAAAACGATTTTTCAGAATTTCGTTTTTTTCCGGATATCTCCGGAACTACTCGGAATTTTAAAACTTTCTAAACGGAATCTTATTAGGCACGTAAATGCGCATCTTTACCTCCATTTAACCGACTTCGTATCTCTTACGGTTTCCGAGATCCCTGTACTGGCCATCCTGATCTTGGACACGTTGTATAGTGAAAGTCATTTTGACCACATTTAAAAACCATTGTATAATATCCCGATCTACATGGACTATAAATACACAAACAAATTAAGAGATTTTTAATTTCAGAAAATCTCTTATTTTTGCTTCCATCTCCATTATTGTTGCTCGGTGGCCTGTGTATAATACAGAAACCACGTCGAGCACATCTCGTAGAGTAGAACATATCGCTTAAACGTGGCTGTCGATGACGAAACAAAAATCCTTTGTACCATTTGATTAGATTAATCAATTAAACACGAGAGTAATCAGGCAAAATACCAGGCGATCGGGCTGATAACGAAAAGGTATTGTGGGGAACACAGGAATACAGTAGAGAATACAAATTAATATAACTTTGTTTAATTTACTATACAGGATGTCCTAAATGGTATGGTCAATAATTAGGCATTAAGTATATTGGGCCAAAATAAGGTTATATACTGGGTGTTATCAGAATATGTGGGCAATCTCCCGGGTTCAGATAGAAGAAGAAAAATAACAGAAGAAGTTCATATAAATTTTTCTTCCTACGGACCCCCTATACGGAGATACGGGCCCATAACCTACGTCCCTGGAAATCGTTGATTTTTAAATAATTTTTTAAGTAGTTGGTGTAATTTAATAATTTTTTAGTATAATGTATAGATGAGTCTCCTTAAAATTCGCCCTTTTAAACACATTTTTGGCTTATTTAGTTTGCCAGGGACGGACTAGACGTAACACAAAAATGCTTTTTTTACACCCTGTATGATGAAGGAACGACAATAATATTTTTGGATGTCGATAAAATGAACTGATTTCGAAAAAAAAACTTTGTTCATACATTAAATGCATGTCGGCATATTCAGTATACGTATATTACATTACTAAGTTAGTAACTAATAAGACAAAGGAGAAAAACCGCAAATTTCAAGACATTACCATAAACTGACACTGGCATAAATATTCTTATTTAAATCGTTATATGTGAAAAAAACCATAGCAACAATGAGGGAATTTTACGAACATAAAACAACAACCAATGCAAAATACCATATTGATTAAAAATATATTTTCTTCAAAAACAGTTCATTTTATCGACATTGATCAAAAGTACCCTTTTTTCAGCTTAAGGTTTAGAGTATCCAAAAAAAATATTATTGTCTAGTCCGTTCCTGTCAAACTAAATAAGCCAAATGTATTTGAAAAGGCGAATTTTAAGGAGACTCATCTAGTAAACATTATACTAAAAAATTCTTAAATTACACCTAATACTTAAAAACCGAATTCCAGGGACATCCGTTATGGGCCCGTATCTCCGTAGGGGAGGCCGTAGGAAGAAAAATTTATATGAACTTCTCGTATTATTTTTAAGTGTTCTATCTGAACCCGGGAGATTGGCCACATATTCTGGGACACCCTGTATAGTCTATTCATTTTCCAACTTCAGTAGACCAAAACAAATACATACGACGAGCACGTGAACAGCACACAGGGTCGCATTATTAACAATGTAACTGTCGAACCACACATGACACACAGACCTGAAATAATAACCTACACTGAATAACGACCCTATTAGCAGCGCGTCCTGAATTGGTAAAATGAATATTTTTGCTATTATCCCGAGAAATAGAAATTGTTTTTATTAAATATTTTCGAAATTATCAATGATAAATATATGAAATTTGGGAATTTTTATAAACTTTGTACGCTGAGACGATGTGCTATCTTAAAAAATACTGTCACATGGAGTGGGCAGTGGATTAAAAATATACCTAACTTAATTGCAATATTCATTTTTATATTTTTTCAACCTTAAGCTAAAGAAATTAAATCGTTCTACCGAAGAATAATTTGACCCGGATATTTTTGCGAAAATAGTTTCAGTTTTTTACATATTCTTATACTCATCGATTTAGAATCTCATTTTTTTCAAAAAAAACCTGTTAATTTACGTCAGTTTTAAATTTAAAAACCTTTAGTTAATGCTTTTGTGAAAAATGAATAAATAAATATCCATTGTCATTTTATACACAAACTGAATATGAGACCACAAATATTTTATACCCCTACCAAATTGATATCGACACATTTTTGTATTCAAATATTTTCATCACAGCAAACATTTTTCCCGGTAAATTAAACGGTTAATTTATTCTATTTAATTATTCAATATTGTTTTTCCATTTGTAAATGTTTACTTCAGTTATTTGTTTATGGTATAATTAATTTAAAGGACAAATTGAAGTTCTATTCGGGGTGTAAATGAATGTCAAGCGGATATTTAAGGGAGTGATATTGCGCAATATTTAATTTTAATAATCACAAATAACTGTTACTTTTTTCTTCCGTTAGATAAAATTTAGGCGAATAACAAGAATAATAAAAACAACAAAATTTTAATTACAATTAGAAAATAAATCTCTAAAACTTATGGAACAAAACGAACACAAAATGCCAAATCTTTTATTAAATGATCGGTTGGACTTGAATGGATCACCATTCTTAAATTATATTTAAAGTACTTCGAGTACTCGAGTTCTAAAAATGGACGTAAACATCGATCATTAAAATGATATGCCACTTGAGGCGTTGGCGGGAAAAACGATGAAGGTGCACATTTCTTCTAAATCGAGTTAGATAGCGCAATCGGTAGCTTATGACCTGTAGTTTGTTTGTAAAAAGTGCTGGCGTTAATAACAATGAAGGTCCCGGTTATATACAGCAAAATAATATAAGCGGATATGGGAAGAACGATGACCGTGACGTGTGTTTGCGGTAAAACTGATGAGAGTGCACTCTTTTTCGGTGGTGACAAAAAACAATCGATTATTTAATTAGTTCGTGGTAGTTGGTGCGCTGGTGGTTCAATTAATACGTGGTTTGTCTGATAGTACGATTGTGCTGGGATTAGGATAGAAAATGGATGAAAATATAAATCCAGAAATTACAGAGAAACCTCGAAAAAGAAAATCGCACGGAGATTATGTGATGCTGCTAAAAATGCGTTTAATAAAAGATTTCAATAGCCTTGATACGTATGATGCTCAAAATATTTACTTATCTGGTTTAATAACTACAGAGTTAGTTAAACGAAGGCGTCGAAGAAGTAGCTCATTTTCATTCGTATTCTTACAAGTATAAAGTTTGCTTGATGAGAGATGGTCGTCTTTGTGAAATACCAATTTGTTATAAGGCTATAATTAGTTTACATGGTATCACACCCCGAAGGATGCAACATTCAAAACCAGAGAACCACACATGGAAAAGTTATCGCCGATGGAAGAGGAAAACACAAACAGCGACGACACGCTTTAAACACTAATACAATAGAAAAAGTGCATGAACACATACAATCTTTAAAAGGTAGAAAAGCGCACTATTCTTTAAAAAAAATCAGCAAAGGTGTACTTGCCAGATAGCTAGATATAAAAAAAACTGCATACAATGTTTTTAGAGAAATATAGTGACTTTCCAATTTCGTATCACTCCTATCGAAAAATTTTCATATCTGAGTATAACATCTCTTTCGGTTATCCTCGGTATGATACTTGCAGTAAATGTGATGAATTTACCTCTAAGGAAGCTATCTTAAAGAAAAAAATCGCTGAAACCGTTGTTTCTTCTCAGGAAAGCTTGATAGAAGAACGTAATAAACTTATTATAGAAAATAAGGTACACAAAAAGAAAGCTCAAGTTTTTTACGACAGAAAGAAGGAAAGTGGGGACAAAGCAAGAAAAAACTTAAATTTTGAGCTGTAGCGTTTCATTTTCAACAAAATATGCCAGTCCCTAATATCACAACGAATGATGTTTTATTATTGTTTGTTCAGGTTTTCTAAGATCTAAATTTTATTACTATTAAAAAAATTTCCGGCTTTTAGTATTGTTTAAATAGCCTCCTCATCGTTTTTCCCGCAATCTTATTGAGTTACTTTAAAAAAAGTAAAAAAAACCAACGCAAAAAAAAATTTAAATAGAATAAAACATTGATTTCTCATTCTGAAAACATAGGTCTTTTATAATTTTAACATAAAACAGGTGTTGAAGTTATCTTCTTAACATTACAGTGCTTCAAACTTTAAAAATCAAATATCTCAGTTCTTTCGTTACAACACGTTCATCGTTTTTCCCGCCAACACTTGACGTCCTTCCCATTTAAGATTTTAACAGTAACAACCTATCCCTTAAGAGGGCTAAGCCAAGAAGACTGCAATTATTCTTTTAAATCGTCCACAAGTTTCTGTTTATGCATTATTTAGCTATTATTAGTGTTCGGAAAGAATTATTAATTTCCGAATCGAGTACACAAGAATCGAGAACTTTCAGGAATCGAGTACTTATCCGAGTATCGAGAACAAAAGTGACCGATTTTCGATGATTCTCTTATTTTATATTTCGATATCGGATTAATTCGATTTTAAAACATCACACCGAGATAGAGGGGAAACCACAACTGCCCTAAAGTGCATCTGCCCTACTCCTCGTAGGTCACTTCGTGTTGAACCGGGAATCTTCGTTTCTGCAATTGCCCTACCCCCGCGGAGGGAGCGGAAGTCGACTAACAAGGATGGAATATGCATACTTTCTTTGTTGTTTCGTGTGTGTTTCGTTATGGAAAAATTATTCGGTATAGTGTGTAAGTTTCGGGTTCGAGCATGATTCGAAATTTGTTCTTTGGAATAGACATGTTGGCCGATGAGATAGTGTAGGACAGATGAACATTAGGATAGAAATAATAAACACTTGTTATAGTTCTCTAATTTATTTACCTATATGTACCTACAGTAACTGTCGGCCGATTTGCGCTCGAATTTTGTTTTTCAAATTAAAATACAATAGGAAATCGTCTTCAAAAGGGCGGGTTTGCACTTGTTTCCCCAGGGCATCTATAAATATTATTAAACAGTAATTTTCTTCTTATGTAAGAATAAAATTTCGATAATAAAATACAGCTAATGGCGTAGCCAGGTAGGGTGCAGGAAATCCCAAAAATATTACAGTTCTAATATGAAAATAAATATGACATAACCATTCAATCGTTCGACGCTAAGAGCAATATTTTAAGTCTCTATTCAATAATAATGCATGCAAACAGGGGGAAAAGGCGTTCTCAACGGATTAGGTCATACGAGCTTAACCGAACATCACCCGAATACACTCGACTGGTAGGGCAGATTAACATTAGGGTAGTTGAACAGTAGGACAGATAGAGTACTATCGTCGAGCGTATTCGGTGTTTGTCGGAATCGATATTATTTCTATTCGATAGCCAATTCCGCATCATAAAATGCGTTTAGCGGGTGGGGTGTCTCTAGGTGGATGTTACTATTACGATTATCGTATTCGTTTATCGTTATCGGTATGAAGTTGGAAAGGAATCGGTATTTTCAGAATAGAGTACATAAGAATCGAGTACAAGTACAAAAGTGACCGCCGAAAAAGAAATCGCCTACTACCAAAAAATTGGATATGAATATTTTTGAATTCTCATTAAATTTGTTGCTTATGTTCAAATTTCTTGTATAAAAATTAATAAAAATTAAATATAAGTATTAAAAATTAAACAATAACGTGTGATTATCATAGTCACTCACTCACATCCGTTCATTCAGTTATTTTTCAGATACAAAAACCAGTTTCTGTTTTGCAGGTCTATTCATTTCCAAGATAGACCGACCACAACAAACGCACGTGATCGGCGAAACTAACAGTGAACAGGGCAGTACTTATAAAAAATTATGATCGCAATATTGTTGAATACAATTTTGAAATATCGGAATGTAAATAAGTATTTATGGTAAAATATAAAATAAATTAATAAATACAGGGTTTCCGGAAAATACGTGTCGATGTACATTTTGTCAGAATTGTCAATTTATTCGAAACGAAAGAATCCGTGATCCAATTTGTCATTAAAAAAATTCTGTTTACTGATGAACTGCCGTATACAAGATCCAAATTCACCAACCTGTATATCTTATTGATCCTATTGTGATGAAATTATTCGGATAAGTTTGAGGAGTTATCATCGTCGCTTTAGTCTACAGTAATACCTAATTAGTCGTTCAACTTGCATCTCGATAATATTATCGAGTTCCCGCATTCTGGTTTCTACTTTTTGTTGCACTAATACATTTTTGACTCTTCTCAGGTGTAATAGTTGCTAATGCACGGCCAAAAAGGTCTTTCATATCGACAAACTTGAATTATGTTTGGCAACAAAAGTCTTCAAAATTACTTCTTCATTTCAAAACTAAAATGATTTTTCTTGTGACGTTTCTTAGATGGACTCAAATTAATATACACTTGGGCTTCGTCTGCAGTATCGGTGCTAGATATTCCTTTAACAAATATACTAAGGTAGGTATGTTAAATAGCACTCGCAACAACAACAACAACAACAAACAAAAAATTTAAAGGACAAAAATAAAAATGGAATAATCACAACCAACGAATCAACATGAAACTTGGCCTCAATGACCAACAGGCCGACTAATTTTCTGATTTCTACTCTGTAAAAATTATAAGCCCCGCCCCATCCCACGTTTGCGCCATATCGAACGGCCAATAAGAATACGCATGCGCGGAGGCTCCTCCTACTCACATGATGATCATGCGCAAACAGTGTTTATGCCTAGTCTATCTTGGAAATAAATAGACTTTAGTTCCAAATCGAATCGACCGAGAGGTATCAAAGTTAAATGCGGAAAGTAGTAAATTAACTCTGTACTCGAATGCCATACTCTCGAGTATCCGAGTACAGCGAGTACATTTAAGAATCGAGTTACTCTTCGATTATTGTACTCGAGTACCACATCACTAATTATTATTATTTATATTATTGTTATTATTATTATTATTATTGTTATTGTTAAACATCGTTAAGTAAAATCTAGATAAAGTGCTTCAGAATAGGTTATATATTTAATAAGAACTGTTCATTGAACTGAACATTCGCTGATAATTAAAAATTGTATATTTTAAGGTCAACAGTTGAACAGTAGCCATTGTACTTAAATTTAATTATTTAATTGATAACAGATGTTTTATTAACCACCTCATTCTTAACTAATACACCCTGTAGAAAGTTAATACACTTACTATTATATTTATTTATGGTACAAATTATTTTTCAGACCAGCATCGCAATGTGAGCTGGAATTAGACATACCTAGGTGAGGAAAACCACCCCCAGAATGTGGTGTAAATTCGATGTTGTTATATATTTTTCTACCTTAAATGTGTCCCCCTCTTGACCAGTTTGATTGTTGTCTGTTGTGATAGAAGTACCTATATCAATTTCAAATTGAAATCTAATATATTTCACAAAGAGAAGACGTTTAGTGTATTAAATTAATATACGAATATTGTTCCAAGATTCAGGTGTTATGTAATTCAAGGTTTCTTGTATTTAAATGGGTACCTTGTCGTCTGTATTGTCCTTAAGACTACATACTTTAATTTCTTTAAATCAGTGGTTTAGAACCTTTTATTCCGCGTGGACTGACCTGTGACTAAGAGTGTTTATTACCCCACTTTTAAAATGGTCGATTTAAAAAAAAATTAAATATGTAGCGCTTCTCTAGGACACCCAAGGAGTCACCCATTTAAATATATTATGTTATTTCCATAACACCCTGTATATTGAATTAAATGAAGGAATAAATTAAACTGTGCCACATCAATGTGTAGCTACATAGTGGGGCTACCAGCAAGTGAAAATTTTATCAAAATCCATTAAGCGGATCAAAAGATATAATGTCGCAAAAATATTTGAAATTATAGTGAGTCATTTCGTATGTCCATCAGTTTGTATGGGGTAGATGTTAAAAAAAAAACCTATTTTTGCGGACAGTTAAAACATTTCTGAAATAAACCCCCCTAAAATTGTAACACATGCGCCGCAGTATATTTTACGTCTGCACAAACAATCTCATATATCTTTAATTGTTCGTACATTTTGTGTTAATGAATTAGCAATATTAGATTAATTTGTCATATAACCTCCTGGGGGAGAGTTCATGAACCAAATTATACAGAACAAATTATTTATGAATAAATTAATGATCCGCGACGGCGTGCTTTTTTTTAATAAATTAAAGGGACCATTAAACCTGTATGATTAATTATAAAGGAAAATAATTTTGAAGATAAATTACCGAGTGTTTTTTTACATTTAGGGTAAATAATATGAGCAAAATGGATATTTCAAAATATATTTATGTAGGGTAGCACACAGTACAATATATCATCATTTATCGGACCGCAATAACTATAATAAAATACAGTTTTCAACTTTTCTGCAACGCGCATGGGCTTCCTACGCTGCGACTTTTAAAAAATATTCCTGTAGGCGTTCAAAATAGAAATCAATATAGCTTCTTCTAATGAATGAATTAAGTTTAAATTAGCTAAGGCGTGTTAGTATGTGTCCACAACGGCGCACCGCCCCTCGCCGTTAGCCTGGCACCATAGCACCGCACAGCCTCGCTTGAGCTTCGCACAGTAGTCCCTCGACATCGAGATATAAACATGGACTGTGCGTATATGAGAATGCATATAGATATTTTTAATTATATCATGGATTTTATGTAGGACAACACTATTTAAAATAACAATTAAAATGTTAAAAATTATTCCAGTATACTTTATTTTTTCTCTGTTTAAACATATTTTTTAATGTGACATCCTGTATATTAACTCATTTTCCAATTTCACGTCAAATTCTGAACATATACCACTTTGTTATATTAGCGTCTAAAATAATATCTTCTTCATCGGAAGAAGATGACAACACACAGTCCATCTTTATATCTCGATGTCGAGAGACAAACTGATCGATAGGCAAGGATGTGGATACTACTGTGCGGTGCTATGGTATCCGGCTATGGGCGAGAGCGCTGTGCGGTGCTCCGTTGTTAAATTCTTTATTAATTGTTCGCTTTGATCTCGCAAGGGTATGAGTTATGCGAAATTGGCATGCTGCATATTTACTGGTTTAGTTGAGTTATCGTATAGAATACTTAGTAGCATCTATTTCTGATTAATTATATTATTTATAACGCTTTTATGTTTGATTTCTTCATGCATTCTTGTCCCATGAACACCTGCCACAGCGGCTCTTAATAGACCCCGCATCTGACACCAACAGTATAAAAAGTATAATGTAAATTTCTTTATCAATTTCTGCTTTTCCATTTAAAATTAATGACTATACAGGGTGTTAAAAATTCGATCCTCATTATTGGGATCTCATAAACGATAAGAGATATAGGGAAGGTTAAATTTGTCCCACAAAGCTGCGTAATTCTTAGACGACCAATATGCAATGAAGACATAAGGAAAATTCAGAGTACTTCCGAAGATATTCCTAAAAACCAAAAGTCTCCGTTTCGGTTCTTAATTTTTTCTGGCTTTATTTAGAGAGATTATGTAAAATAAATTTCACACTTTCATTGCCACGCTTCGTCTTCTATAAAGCAGTGTTCTTAGATTTCATGTCAGACGTTCCTGCCCAATAAAACATCTTCAGCAATATTTTATTTTAAATACTTTATAATTAGGCATAGAAATTTAAAAAAAAAGTATATAGGCAACCCATTATCGTAATAGAAAGGCTTAAATACCTTTATATCAAATCTGGGTTTAAATAATTTCATATTCATGAAGATTTAAATAATAGAGAATTTCGAATATTGAAGTAATTAATAGTAACACTGTAATTATTGTTTTGTGATATTTGTTGTTGTTTCAGTTATATTTTTTATTTTGTTTACTTAATTAATGTTTCGAAAATATTGTTCTAATTTTTAAAAAATTATCATCGATACCTGATCAAAATTTTTTTTAAATAAAACAATATTGCTGAGGATGTTTTTATAGCGTAGAAATGTATCAATTTATTAAATGAAATTTTGTATTTAAATTACATCGGCCTGTATATCCGTTTGTTTCGACGTTAATTTTTTAGTGACCTAATTGTCGAGGATGTGACCTGCTTATAAATTATTGGAAGAGTATATAAAGTAGGAAAATAAAAAGTATATTTATTTTTCAGGGGGTATTAATATCAAATACCAATGTATGGAAAAGTTATTATTTCCCAGACCATGATGATACCTTATTTTTTTTTTATGATCAAACACAAGCACTATAGGAAAAATCCTTTAGAGCATTCTGGAAGTGGTGCGTGTGGTTATATTCGTTGGGAAAAACGACCTCGGGACGGTCGTTCCATAAGGATGAAGTCCTCCAGATGACAGAATTCTTAAATAATGAAGTTCGAGGAGTACTAAGCTTAACCACATATGGATGGGCGGCAGTGGTTCGTCGTGTATTTCTGCTATTCGCCGCTCTAGGTGGAATTAAGAGGGCAAGGTCAGCCGAGCACTTTCCATGAAAATATCTGTAAAAGAGGGTCAAATCCCCAGAATGTCTTCGATGTTCTAGGCTGTCGAGGTTCTTCGTCAGCTCGTGGTCTCCAATCAGACGAATGGCCCTCCATTCGATGGAATCCAGTAGCCGAAGAGTATGTTTGGGTGCTTTGGGTGCTTTTTAGAGAAAACTGCTGCCTGGGTTTTTTTAGCGTTAAATTCGACTTGGACTTGGTTACTGTCACCCCGAGCCAAAATTTCGTCCAGGTCTTTGTTGAGGCGTGATACTTCATGCTGTCTGCGAGGATGTGCGTCGGCAGCCGATGTTTGTGCATTCAAAGAGAAAGACGAGATAAGTGTGCTATCGTCAGCAAAACTAAATATCGGATTTTTCGTTTTCACTAGCAGGTCGTTAATGTAGAGTAAGAAGTGATATGGGCGTATTTTTGTCTACACAGTAGCACTTTAAAATACTAATTCTAATTGAATAGTACTACCAAGAACCTGTACTGACGAGAACAAAAGAGTTCGAAACCGGTCTGCCGGTGGTGACATCCTATCCTAGTTTTCCTTGGTAGTACCATTCAATCTGAATTAGTATTTTAAAGTGCTACTGTGTAGACAAAAATACGCCCTTATTGTAAAAGGTATCATCGGATGGTTTGGGAAAATAATAATTTTTCCTTACATTGGTATTTGAAAGTAGAAAAATGTTTATTGACGTTTAAAAAAAAATATTTTTCTAAGGAATTCATTACTCATAGTCATACATTGTTTACGAGCTGCTTTCAGTCACATCGAGACAGTTTTAAATTAAATGAAATAAAATGCGAGTATATATCAAATTGGAATTATCCACTAGGGGTGGTTATACAAGTTATTATCTGCAAAGATCAAATTTGCGATTCGAGCTCTGTCGTAAATCATGCGCGTAAATAGCAATCATTACGCCAGCAGAATAATAAATCTTATTCTACGTCCATTTCATCAATAGCATACATCATTAAAATGCCGATCTATGTGTTTTAATGTCTATCAGAAAGAGCGTAGGGAAATGAAAAATATATCCAGCTTCTGGGCTTCCATAAACTGTTATTTTGTGGGACATTAACGAAAAATGTAGCCATTTTTGTTTTTAAACAACTCTAATAATATTTTCTAAGAAAATTTTGAAATTTTAATTTAGCATTTTTTTTACATAATAATATGTAATTGTTCTGCAGTCATATAGTTTATATCTTTTTTTTTCTTTTTTTTTTACATACCGTTGAACTTTTGACTGTCATAAACAAACCCTAATTATCCCTGTGACCATAAAATTTACATCTTTTCAGGCAGAGCCGTAGTAGAAATATTATTTACTTTTCCGGCGCGTAATATTTTTTATTTGCAACCATGCATGTAATAATGATATTTCATCTATCTTTGAAAGGTGGAAAGTTGCCGTTTTTTTACTTTTACTTTCCACCCAGGTGGAAAGTAAATTATTTTTTTGTAATTTTTAAAAAAATCGATATCTCAAAATAATATACGACCACACTTTTTTTTAAAATGCTAATAGCTTTGCGTGTTTAGATATGTCTACTTTTTCCCTAATCGATAGAGTGGTCCTCAGCATTGAATATTGTGACCAAATCGTTGTGACCAAATCATGTCTTGGCATTTTCATTGAAATAAGCTAGTAGCGCCGACTCAGAACCAGGATTTTAAACTTTGTTTCCCGTACACCATTCTTTGAAACATTAATAATCTCGGGCGGCTTTTAGTTGGCAGAAGATCTTCTTCTACTATTTTTACTGCTTCTCAAATTTCTGGTGGAGTAGCAGCAAAATCAAATTCCTCATCTGATATTTCCGTTGTTAAAATAATATATTGTTTAGTGACATGGAAACCATATTCAAAAAATGATATTTACCATCTTGTTGTGTATTATTACTATTACCTACGTTATTTTACCACCTGCGGTTATTTGAAATTTCTGTCTAATTTTTCAATGTCAAAATGACATTTATCGTTTATTAATAATTTTAATTTTAAATAATAAGAAGTGGATGTTAGATGTGGTTGTAAATAAAATAGTATACAAACCTCGGTGAAAAGTTTCATTAGGTACTGTCTCAAGATTTAGTTAACCTCTCTGCTTCGCGCCTCGGTTAAATACCGACTCTTTCGACAGGAATGATACACTTTCCACCTCGGTAAGTAATATACTATTGTTATATTAGGGGCTGTTTGATGTTCGACTCTACTATTGTAAATTAAGCCGGAAAACTCTTAGATGTGTTCAACCCTTAATAATAATAATATAATTACGTACTTAATAATTTATATGAAGTTGGCAAAATTGATTATTGTAAAACTTCTCTGTGTATTCACACTATACTGTATTTAAATTTTAATTTTAGTCTTGTATTAGTCTGTCGTCTAAATCGTATTAATTTAAAATTTAATTCGAAATAAAAATAAATATATTAGCCGACCATGTACCCATTTATTGCGAATTATAGGGATCAATTAGGTAGTTGATTTATTGCAGTAAAGGTCAACGGTATATTTTAAGCCAACCAATACAAACTTCGTCTTGTTCTTCGGGATACATTTCGTTAAAACTTCTAGCTATGATTTATTCACATTTTCCATGTAAACTAAATAATTTCAGAAGAACACTCGTTTGTGTAAATATTTTCTTTTCAGATTTATAGTGGTTCATTTTTTTTTTTGGAAAAGGCAAATAAGAATTTGTCAGTTGTGTGCAAAATGTTTTAAACTGTCAAAATAGTAGTTTAATACAATGGCTACCTAAAAAATATTCTCAAAAGATGATAATTTTCCAAAAAACTGGCTGTACTGAGGAAACCGGGCTGCTTATTAGATGTAACAGAAATAAACATAATTTCCCTGTATGATACCGCATAGAGTTTTCTATGGTGATTGAATGCATTATGGTTTCCTTAAGCTATCACCAAAATTTCAACTTTTCATGATTCAGACCACACATTTCCCATACCTACTAATACCGGTCAACCTTTAAATACAAATTCAATTATATTATCGTAAAACTTATTACGAAAAGTCAGAGGGGATAACATAAATCCCCAAAGGTCAGAAGTTTATTATAAATCTAGTCCCTTTTTTATTGTCAGATCTCAAATACAATTTATTTTTGTTGTTTTGACTTACTTTGCCAAAGATCCTTGTCGGGTTCAAAGGGAAGTAATTAAAATCACAACTTTTAGACCAACAAAAATAAAATTAACTAACCATATTAACTAAAGAGCTATACAGGGTCCGCAAACGAAGCGTGGACGGAAGATTAAATCGTTATCGAAGAACTTATCACCAATATTGAAACAGCTTGAGATATTGGATTAAAAGCGGCATGTTTTAAAAATATTTTACACTATACAGGGTGGCCCAAAAAAGTGTGACAGCATAAAGTTATATTTTTTTAAATGGGACACCCAGTATTTTATTGCATATTTAGGTTCGTATTACTATCGTTTATAAGTGCCTCAAATTTTATTTAATTTGGTTCTGTAGTTTCGGAGAAATAAAATAAAAACTAAAAAAAAAAGTTTTGCAGTCCTGAATAAAAAAATCAAAAAAAAAATCCAGAACAATTTTTCTAACCTCGGCATTGAGTGAAATTTATGACAAGAGGTCTAGAGATACTATGAAAGTAATTGCGTTTATTTATTTTATACAGGGTGTTCATAATAAGCTTTCAAAAACCCCACATTTTAAAATAGTTTTTCTCAAGTTTTTCAAATGGAACACCCTGTATATTATTTTTCTATTTGACGTATAATTCATAGAAAATTTTTTTTTGTAATACAAGCATATAAGTTATATCCAGCCGTTTTCGAAATAATTGTAAATATTATAAATTATGTTGTTTAAATAGAATTTTTATTGGGAAATTTTGTTATAGGCGACTAGACTAATAATTGTAAACTAAAGTTAATGTTCAAAATAGCTTCCTTTTACTTAATTTAATGATTTTCTTCTACTGCCAACAGAACTCTTAATTCATTTTCTTCATTAATAACGGGTTTATTGATTATCATCCTTTTTGTGTACGCAGTGCTTCCTGTTGCTACAAATCTTTGCAACAACTTCTCGAAAGTTTTTGGTCTCGGCTTTCTCTCAATATCTGGATATCTTTCAGCATACACTCGGCTCGCGAGGAGGCAATTTCGTGCACATTCACCCAGTATAAAAATCATATTTACCATTTCTAAAATTCGACATTTTGTGTAAGTTAGCACTTAATTTCGACGACTGAACAAATGTAAATAATTTTATTTAACTGTCATAGTGACAATCTAAACAAAAAGAAATCATGGCAACTCGATTAAGAATAAAAAATAAAATTAAATAATAAAAGTAGCAAAAATGTATGCTTTTAAAATTTATATCGAAATAACTAAAATACGGTAAACTCTAAGAGTAAAAGGAAGCTATTTTGAACTTTTACTTTAGTTTACAATTATTAGTCTAGTCGCCTATAACAAAATTTCCCAATAAAAACTCTATTTAAACAACATAATTTATAATATTTACAATTATTTCGAAAACGGCTGGATATAACTTATATGCTTGTATTACAAAAAAAAATTGTCTATGAATTCTACGTCAAATAGCCAAATAATATACAGGGTGTTCCATTTGAAAAACTTGAGAAAAATTGCTTTAAAATGTGGGGTTTTTGAAAGCATATTATGAACACCCTGTATAAAATAAATAAACGCAATTACATTCATAGTATCTCTAGACCTCTTGTCATAAATTTCACTCAATGCCGAGGTTAGAAAAATGGTTCTGGATTGTTTTTTTTGATTTTTTTATTCAGGACTGCAAAACTTTTTTTTTTAGTTTTTAATTTATTTCTCCGAAACTACAGAACCAAATTAAATAAAATTTGAGGCACTTATAAACGATAGTAATACGAACCTAAATATGCAATAAAATACTGGGTGTCCCATTTAAAAAAATATAATTTTATGCTGTCACACTTTTTTGGGCCACCCTGTATAATGTAAAATATTTTTAAAATATGCCGCTTTTAATCCAATATCTCAAGCTGTTTTAGTATTGTTGATAAGTTCTTCGATAACGATTTAATCTTCCGTCCACGCTTCGTTTGCGGACCCTGTATATTTAAACTTATAATTTAACAATTATTAGTGTTTTAAAATGACGACAGTAAGAATCAGTCTATCTGTTTTTTTAGTGTAAAATCTATCTACTACATACAGGATATAGCAGCTTATTACATTTTCATTTAAGTTGTTTCAGTTAGGCAAGAAGATTCGTTCCAGCACTAGTAATGTAATCAAGGATTTTAAAATAAGGAGTATACGTCTTTCGTTCACAGTCAATAAACAATTCACATTCATAGGTAACTATAAACAACTTTCCAGATGAAACCTGAAAATTAGTATAATTTTTCTTTGTCGTTTTGCGTTAATTAGATAAAGACATTAATTACATCGCCTTCGAACGTTCGGAACGTACTTTCTATGATGCCATTATTGGGACGGCCGTCTTTCATACCTGCTTTCACGTTGGACAGTACCGGATTAATAACTGTCATAATTGCCATTATTGTTGATTAAAATTCTTTGTGGTGTTTGTTCAGTGTTTGCGTATTAAATTTAAGTATTGCTTATGGAAAAGATAGTAATTCTTAACTCAATATATTAGTAAGACTGTGCCAAGTCTACCGTAAACTGGATAAAAATATAGACTTTTGAGTCACGTCCGTAGATTGTTTTTCCTAACAAAGACATATCAAAGTGATCAGCTGAACGAAAACAAAAACCACCATCTGAAGATTAAAAAGAATGGGAGAATCTCCCGGTGCGAAGCATATAGAAATATCGGGTCCATGCTTGGCTCAAGTGGACGGATCTAATGAACTTAATGCATTACTAGTGGCAATATTCCCTGGCGCAGTTTAAATAATTATTTTAGATCTTTCGTCAATCTTTCATAAAAAAGTTAATTAGTTGGCACTATTTTTATGGAAACATACTGTTAAAAGTATTAATTTGTAACAAAAACTTCTTACAAAAATATTAAAACGCAACCATAATTGTGAATAAATTGAGGTTGTATTGCTATACAATTATCTCCTTGGGTGTCCTCGAGAAAGCCTACGACCCTTTATTTAACCGAATGATATTTAGGTAAATACCCCATTTTCCCACATGTAGCCCCGCCATATTGATTGATTTTCAGTTTACAAGTGTATGTAGGTTAGTAAGGTAACAGAGTTGCCAGATCACAACGCGAAAACGCGAACTCTGTCTACTTTGATGTGCGAAAGGGACACGTCGTCGCGCGCCTCTTTCCCTTGAAATGCCACGTGTTCGTATACGAATTTTACACTTTAAGGTATTTCTGACTTAAAAATTAAATTGTTAAATTTACCAGCTGTGGCTCTCATTTCACATTGAGGGGAGAATGGATCAATAAAGTGTGACGGAATGAAAAAGTTTTAAAATTATATTATTAAGTGTGACCTGTAAATAATATGACAACACCGGCAAACATTAACTAACGTCTTTCCAGATTCGATCTACGACAGTTGATTGTGTACATCTGGCTAGGAGGGTTTGCCAGTCTATTACAATTGTAATAGATTTGTTACTATTTTAACAATTCTATTACGTTGTTACCTTACTGAACAAATCTATTACCATTTTTATATTCCAATAATTGCCCTACATTATTTTTTTTGTACTCTTATTGCTCTTTTTTAACCATTGGCGACCTTTTCCTTCCGGGTGGGAATCCCCATATAAAAGAAAAGTGACGACCTTCTATTTTGTTGGTTTTACTAAATTTTTTACTATTGATAACTTTTTTTTAATGTTCAATCTGGTGGGGTAACCATTTTTTTCCTATTCTAGTACGTTTTGAACCATCAATCCATTACTTTTAATTAAATACTTCTGGCAACACTGCTCGCCAGTGCCTACCGCGTGGTTTTTCGTGTTTGACCTACGGTGGCTTATTTCGCTTATTAATTCAACGTGCAATTTATGGTTATTTTTCTTCGATTTAATTCATCTGAGGGATCGCGGGCTACAATATAATAAGTCTTTTCACCTTCCCGAGGTCGTTTTTCCCAATGAATATAACCTCCAACGATTCAAAACCAACGTGAATCGCTTTATTCGCACAAGCACCTAAAGGATTTTTCCTATAGTGCTTGTGTTCCATAATGCCTTGTAGACATGATATAATCTTCCTTCATTGAAAATATTAATATACATTTTATGTTTCAATCATATAGGAAACAACAAATAGGCCACTATAGTATAAAATGTGTCGAAGTTTGTTCATAATAATAGCTAGAGAGGAGCGATATTTTAATAACGGTGACTTGATGGTCACCAGATAATACTGGTGACCCAATCTCAACCAAGCAGCGACTGGGTCGCTGTTTTAAAGTTCCCTCGTTCTCGGCAACTCTCAGGGCAGCCGAATGGTGACACGGCGGTGGAAATCCTTAGCGGGAAGATGTCGGGACGGCGATGTTTATTATTGTTCGTTCATATTGTAATCTGTATTGTTTCAAACATACATGTTAATTTAAAGTACCTATTTTATTTACTTTATTATAGAAGTGAATATATTAATATTGTGGTAACTGTAATATTTACAAAGAAAAATTTCCTATAAAACTACAAACTCTAATATGCGAAAACATATTAAATCAAATCATCCAGCCGTATTAATTTCTCCTTGCAAGAACATCGAAAATGACGAATCAAGCAATAATAATGAACTAGGATTAAAATTTAATATGGATACCAACGCAAGACGACTTGCAAACAGCGACGAGACCTTTATTTCTGTTAGTTAACAACCAGCGCAGAGCCCAGTTCTTATTCTTAAATCTTGGTAGACATCAGGCCGCTAATCTAAATTGCGATTTAAGTCGCTTTTAAAAGTAACCAGTCACTATGTGGTCGCTGTCACCGGTATACCGGTGACTTAAGAGTCACTGCTAATCTCATCTCTAATAATAGCATCTATTTGATGATCCTTCCTTTCATAAAACCCTCATAAAGTAGTTTAATAGTTCCATCAAGGCTTTATGCATAACGCTATAAAAATGATATCTTATGCTTATTAAAATGTTAATGGCACGAATGTTATATGGAAACTAATTTTCGAACTATTACTCGATTTTTCCTGTTGTTGATTTTTATGAGCAATGAAATTATATGGCTTCAATTTTTGTTTATATCAGCATTGTTTGTAATGAAAATTGAAAAATGGAACCTTATAAAATTTACTTGGAGACACGAAGGTCCTTTGATTTTTTTCTGCTTCTATTTGGAAACGTATATTACTGTTCTAACAAGAACTTTCCATTCAACACGAAACAAAAGAAATACTCTCAGAGTTTTGTACTAAATTCGAAAATGTGGATACATGTTTCAATAGAAACATGAATACCAGAAATACACGACGAACCACTGCCGCCCATCCATATGTGGTTAAGCTTAGTACTCCTCGAACTACATTATTTAAGAATTCTTTCATCTGGAGGACTTCATCCTAATGAAACGACCTTCCCGAGGTCGTTTTTCCCAATGAATATAACCTCCAACGATTCGAAACCAACGTGAATAGCCTTATTCGCACAAGCACCACTCTCAGAGTGCCCTAAAGGTTTTTTCCTATTGGGCTTGTGTTTGATCATAAAAAAAATATTCCGTTCGAATGAAACCATTTTTTTAACAGTAACATTTAAAATACTCATATTTTTGTTTTAATTTGAATAAATATTTTTCTTTTGAGTAACATAAAAACTTTGTCAGAGTTATCGCTATTTGCCATTTGAAACCAAACCATAAATTTACATATAAATTCTTGCAAACTCTCAACTAGAATAATATGCATCTTGAAATAAGAAAAATGGAAACTTGTTTCATAGCTTTTTTCGACATATTTCGTTGAAAAATACCTTTTTTTATATTTAAAATAGGATTATTGTACTTTTAAAACAAGCAGGTTAGTGAGTTGTAACAAAAGAGTTGCTTGTGGAAACTTATAAACTATCACTTAATCTAAATAAAACAAATTACATAGCTTTTTCATTAACAAGGGCTGGTCAGCCCAATTTTAAAAATATTACTATCGGTAATGATAGAATTGCTGAAGTAACCCACACAAAATATCTTTGTATGTTGGTTGACCCATTTATGAAGTGGAGTCCATATATTGACTATGTTTCTAATAAAATACGTAGACTCATACACAGATTTTATATATTAAAGGAGTTTCTAAATGAGGAAACATTGTTGATAGTTTATAGTAAAGCATTTGTGGAGTCGCTAATACGATACAGAATAATTGTCTGGGATGGTGCCTATTGCACAGTACTTCCAGTACTTCATAGGTTAAATATAACACAAAAATATATTCTTAACAACAAATTTATTGTTTTCGGAGGATAGTTAAACTATGTAGATCACTCAACCGAAACAAGGACTAACCTAATAACAAATTTAAATTACCAAAAAATTTAACAACCGCCAATAAAAAGTTTATGGATTACTTAGCATCAAAGTCATTTAATTTTAATGAAAATATAAAATCAATTAAAAATATAAAAACTTTTAGTAAAAAGTGTAATCAGTATGTTTACCGGAATACAGAAAGTTTTCAATACTTTTTCAGTAATTCACTAAATCAGTAGGGATTGTGTGCATGTTCCAGTAACGTGTGTCACATAGAATTATAATATAGATGATATAAATAAAAATACAAAATATTAATATACATATGTCTAATTTAAGATTTCGACACATACGGGTGTTTTGCACCTAGGTGTCTATTATTGGTTTTGCTATTCATTATATTATATTAAAAATGTTAAAATGTAAAAAATGTTAAAAAAATAAATGTTAAATATTAAATCTTAAATCTTAAAATTAAAATCTTTAAAATGACACATCATTTCTTCAAATAACTGCCACCTCTCCAAGTATCTTGATACGATATCCGAACACCCTGTATACTCAAGCGTCCATGGATGAATTCAGAGATAAAAATAGGTATTGGGAAGCCCCTGATACTAGACATTTTTTCAAGTTAATTTCGAAACTAGAAAGTCACCAATAAAAACACCAAATGTTGGTCAAATTGGTTAAATAGTTTTATAGTTATCTAGCGGATAGATCAGATTATATCCTGTTGCGGATATATATTGTCACAGCATGCGAGGTGGCATGTATTATTTTGATGTATTATACGAACACCGTATTTAGTTTATTATATTGTACTCTTTTATTTCACTAGGTTATAAATATTCGTATTATAATTTTATGCAAAACGTCCTAAAACGGACATTTTTACGCCCATAGTTACGGATTCTTTATAGAAACATTCTAAAGCTATACGTCCAAAAGTTGAGCATTCGGTAATTTTTATTTCCATAAAGATAACCATGAAACCACCTGGATTTATTATATACTCTATTTTATGACATATATAGTTCTGAATTACGCCTTGTTTAATGGTGGTTGAACAGTGGCATAAATGTTGTATTTATTCTGATTAAAGTGGGGCAACATATACAGTCCCAACATTTTAAAATGCAACAATCTGATACCCTGAAAGCATTTTGCTGGTGCATAAACATTAATATACATCATGTCCAAGGAAGTTATACACAATTGTGAAACTTTTTATTATACGTTTTATGAAAGAAAATGTATCTTCCTAAGAAGCTCTGCTTGGCAAGAAACTAAGATTTATGAAGAAAAAAATGTATTTGATTTAAATGAAAATGTGATTGATCGCGTTGAAGTCGTGAAGGTGTTTTTAAAAATACTAATATTTAATTCAAATTTTGTATTTTGTACAAGATTTGAAACAACTTTTTCATTTGGCGTTTTGCTCAAAAATTAAAAATAGCATTTTGAATTTTCTTTTCAAATTTATAACACACCAAGGATGATATTGCTTTCCATGACGATTTATTTAAACTTTTCTCCATATTCCTTGTTTTCTTTATTATAAGTTTTTCATCTCGGCATAGCCGTATATTTTTTAACTAGGTTCCAGTCGTCGGAATATGTCCTTAAATGGTTGCCGTCCTTCCGGATTGCGAACAAAATATGAATTTTGAGACATTTCCTCGTTCGTTCCACTGTCAATATCATATTATATCAAATTTTTCAAAATCTTGTACAAATGAATATGTCAACATAGTTGTTTCTAGGATTTTAGCTCTTGTTTCATGGCCTAGTGTGGTTTAAAGTAATAAAGTTTAAATAAATCACCTAGGAAACCAATATTATCCTTGGTGTGTTATATATTTGGAAGGAAAATTTAAAATGCTATCATTTTAGATTAAAATATACAGGGTGTTCCATTTTAAAAAATGAGGTTAGATCCGATAACTTTTTTACCTGACCCCGTATACTTATTCTGAAAACGGCAGATTATTCAACAATCATTATAAGAAACTTCTATATAAAACATTTTGTACTTGACAAAATAAAGCCAACAGAATAACAAAAAAGCGTGACATGATTAAAAACTCGTAACACTGCCTATTATACCGTTGCAAGAATAAATAAGAAGCTCTGGAAATTGAATCCTCGATTTTCGGGTAATACGTATGACCGCTAATATTGTCACTCGTCAGAACTACACCCAAGCACCAATAAACATACTCTAGTGAAACAATGGACACAATAGTATATTAAGATACAAGTTTCATAAGACATTATCTTAGAGTACGCGTATAATTTAGAAAACGACCCGGGGAGTTTTATAAAGTACAAGTACTCTAATTGTCTTATGAACCGTGTTTTTTATAATACTTTTTCTATTTGGGTCTTTAAAGTTTGAAAAACTTTAAAAAATATAGTAGATTTTTTCCATTTGAATTAATATTATCTTTTTGTGTTGGCAATACTTTTACAATTTAATAAAATGTTACAAGTATCAAATATGCCATGATAGAAATAATTGAATACAACAAAGCTTCTTCCCCTCCGTCATAATTAAAAATAAATATGATATTAAAATTAATAATAGACGGGAGTCAGGAAGAAAGTTGTACTCCGTCAGAAATACGAGAAATTGCAGAAAATAATATAAAAAAACTTTTTAAAAAAATATGCAAAACTTTGAGTTATGGTGCCAGCAGAACAAAGTTCAAAATATTGAACAAAATAATATTATTGAACAATTAATGCCCAGGAAATGTCTACAGTAACTATAAATATGTATATATAAAGTAATATGTATAAATCTATATTGAATTAAAAATAAAAATAGTACTTGATTGAATAAAACTTTAAATATAGAGCATAAACTGGAAGAAATTAGTTGACGGATACCATCAGCATGTTATACATTTCCGAGTATAGATATTTCAGATAATATTCTAGTAAAATGGTCTATTTGCAAGGTTAAAGGTTAGTATTTTAAAGTTTTCTAAAAAAATTTTTTGTCGAATCCATAATGCCTAGAAAACAAATTTAAAAATTGAAGTAAGCATAAAATTTGAACTCTACTTGCTGCCAACATTAAAAAAAATAACATTTCAGTTTCATAAAGTGGCAGGTTATTCAATTTGTTTTATAATGTAGCCATTATGAAACTCAAATATGAAAAAGAAGTAAAACATTTAAAAGTTTTTTATAAATCAACAAGCTACGAAGATTCTTCACAAGTTATTTAATTGTCGGAAACTACATTTTGTGTTTTTAGTTTATTTGATAAAATACCTTATAACCCACTTACCTCTCTTATGTTAATTCAAACTATTCTTTACCCGTTCAAAAAGAGTCACAATTTTTTTTTTCAAAAAACTACGAGAAGATTTTTTGAGAAGAGCATCGTGTACTTAACTCTATAAAATAAACCGATATCTGTATAAAACTCGTTAAAACTTTTTAACCTAAAAAGTTAAATGTGATATGTATAGCGCCTCTCGAAACTTTCTTTTGCATTTTCTTACTTCCTGAAAACGCTAATGCCTTTACTTTCGACTTTTTGTTTGTCGAAGACATAATATTCCGAGAATTTATTTTTAAAGGCGTTAGGTTATTATTAAGCGTTTTTGAACTCGTATTATAACTTAACTCCTTTTACTTTAAAAGCACCGCTCAAAATAATTTAAAAACTATGTTGATATAGGAAAATAACCCGTCGTCAAAATGTTCCTGATGATTGAAAGGCGGCAAAAATGCACGAAAAATGTATAAAAAAATGCACATTTTAATGCATTTTAAAAGCCGGCATATACTTAAAATATGTAAAATTACTTTGGCTCAGTATATGGAACCATTTTATATTAATGATTGTATTAAAATTATTCTTGAGGCTTGTAATTTATTTGACAGTATTTACAATAAAAATAGTAACATAACATAATTTTTTTTTCATTTTCAAAAAAGTATAATTTTCAACAAAAATATTAATAATAAATAATAGGTGTGATATATTCTTGGATTCAGAATAAAAAGTGAATTTCATAAAGCATAAAACATAATTATTACCACTATTTAAAAAAACAAAGTTGATGATGGATGCGAAAGACAAAACGTCGGATTGAAAATTAAATTAAATCATCTTATAGAAGAGAAAGAGTGGCAATAAGAATGTAGAATTTATTTTCACATACCTTTTCAAATAGAAAACAGAAAAGAAGGTCATAAAATTGTTCGGGTTTATACGGAGGAAATTGGATTAAAGTTAATTAAACAAAAAACTGTGTCTACACTAACCTTTAAAATTATAAAACATAGAACAATTGATTTTTTTCCTTAATAATGCAATTTTTTTTAAATGTTGACAATAATTTAGGTTGTTTTAATACAGTGGGAAAATACCTCGCTAACAGAAAAATATAATAACTTTGGTACTCGCTGAGGATGGGTTTGGCTGCGATGTGAACTCGCACTTGCACGAGGAAAACGAAGATATTTTTGAGACTAAAATTGTCTTCAGAAATTCAAACTCTCTATAAATTTAATGATGAATATGAAGAATATTGACAATTTAACTATTCTTAATTAAAAATGCGAATTAAGAATCAAATTGCAGCGACAATTATTTCCAAGACAATGAAATTTCACTTAAAAATATTTCCTATCAGACAAAGTTCTTTGCGGCAGCACGAAGGAAACTCGTTAACAACTTCTCACTGGTCTTTTTCCAGAGAAATATTTCCTTTTTTTCTTAAACTGAACGAAACTTGCTCAAGCGAGAATTCTTTAAAGGAGTACAAAGGAATTTAATACACGTTTAATAGAACATTGACGTTCCGGCAAATATTTCTGTTCATCTAAAATCGACGTAAGGATATGTTATTTAAATCTGGCCGAGTCAGTAGATAAATATGTTTTCAGCTTTTTGTCTTGGAAAGGCAGTCCAATTTAACGCTAAGAAGTTTCAGGCATCAATTTAACATTGGAAAACCGAATATAGTCATGGCAGGACACGCAATTCCATTGGATTCGTCTATTGCTGGTTGTCAATCTGGGAGGAAACATGGCTTTGCATATAATCACATTGTGACACTTGTCAAGGCAGCCTCGCAGAAACTTTTCCGGAAAAAAGTTTTATATGCCTCAACCTGTTGATACTCTACACAGCCCAGATTCGAGCATCACTAGAATACTGCTCTCATGCCTGGAGCTCTTCACCCAAACATACTCTTCCGCTACTGGATTCTATGGAAAGAAGAATGGCTTTTCTTTCGTCTGATCGAAGACTAGAGCGACGAATAGCAGAGATACAGGACGAACAATTGCCGCTTCCATAGGTGGTTCAGCTGTGTACTCCTTAATTCATTAAGAATTCTTTCATCTGGAGGATGTCATCCTTGCGGAATGACCTTCCTAAAGTCCTGTTTCCCAATGATTCGAAATCAACGTGAATCGCTTTATACACACCACTCCCAGAGTGCATTAAATGATTATTTCTATAATGCTAGTGTTTAATCATAACAGAAGCTTCGGTTTCATAAAAGAGTAAAGTGTAAAACCTTCATTATCTAAATTTCCCTAAGGCTTATGTTATTTCAATCTAGTCGAGTTTGTTCTAACTCCCAATAACTCGTCACTGATCTTTTTACGGAAATATATTTTCTTTTTCTTTAAACTGAGCGAGACTGTCTGCCGAGAGTTCTTTTGAAGAGCCCAGGGTTATTCTGCTTAATGAAATAATTCTGTTAATTCGAACTGGATGATGTATTTATGTGTTAGTTCAATCAAGTATAGTTTGTTTGGGTTCAATCAGGAAACAACGTTGAGATAATGCATAATTCAATCAGATCAATTTTCAATGAGCTTATAGTGTAGTTTTTAACAATTTTTTTAAAAATGAAACCGTACACCTTTGTATTTTAATTTAAAGTAACGATAGTATGTTTTTTAAGCTTATTTTTGAATAAGGGTATAATATTATTAATTAGGAGCGAACTAAAATTCCAGCTACTCTTCTTAAATTCTTCTCCTAATATTTCATAATTTTCGTTTTTGTTCATCATGTATTCAAATAGTTATTTAAGTAACAAATGCATAAAGTATTACTTCTTTTCACGAATGAGAAATTCCAGCCATAATCCCGTATGTGAAAAATAGTAATTTTATGCAAAGCTTCATATAATATTTTTTCCACGGTTGTATTCTTATTCGAAATTAAAAAATATATATTGGTATATAACCGAACCCACTTTCGAATGCAATAAGTTTGGGATACTTGCTTAAATCGACTTGATTATTCAGAATTAATGTTGATTCCTTTTTGTAAGCTTGTTTTTATATTTCAGGAGGTACATTTTGTGTTGCTTCATTGGCCTCATTAATTATTTCGTCTGGAGCGCATGGAAATTGTTCTTCGGAATCGGAATTATCTTTTTACATTTCTGATGTTTCCAAATATTAAAGAAATTTGTAAGGTAACAATCACAACGCGACGCCCAGGCAACGAACGACGAGGATGCTATTTCCGTAGCAACTTCATATTATAAGCATTCAGAGAGAAGTGAAATAATTACCCGTTGCGTAACTTTTTTTAACGCTAAGTTAACTCCTTAAAAAATTATCAATTTTATGCATTCATTTGCTTAAAAAAAATATAGTTTTTTCTACATGTGCCCCGAAAGCGCCTCTTTTCATGCATGTTCTCTTCACCGAAAGTGGCGTTTTCCAAGAGAGTGGGCGGGAAAGTATCGAAGCGGGCGGGAAAGATTTTTCCCGCCCGCTTCTAGTCACCATGTACTCATAAATAAATAAAACCAGAATTGTCGGTGCGGGATTTAAACCCACGACCCTCAGATCGCCAGGCGGACACTCTACCCACCGAGCCATACTACAAGCGATAATAAATAGCGGATTATATATAAATTAAATTGGCACTTAATTTTTCAAAGATGTTTTAGAAAATTTCTTTATTTATATGGCCTCAAAGACTCGGGCACTTGTAAAAAAATAAATAAAACCAGAGATGGAGAGTGCGGGATTTGAACCCGCGACTTGCAGATCACAAGGCGTACGCTATACCACTAGGCCACCGAGCCTATTTGTCAAAAATAATAAATAGATATTTACATTCTCCATGAGCGAGTGTTTTCATGTCATGTATTTTTCATTATGTGACCTAGGTATGCAGTTTTTCTTGTTTTGATTATTAGCAATAGTTCACGTTCCTTGTTCATTCTTCGTAGGACATCCTCGTTGGTTACTCGAGCCGTCCATGGGATTTTCAGCACTTTGCGATATATATCCACATCTCGAAGGCCTCCACGCCATATAGTAACACCTATCGGATGTAACACTTTATGAATCTCACTTTCAGGTTCAGGTCAATGTCAGTCTCCAGGTCAGATGTCCATTCTTCAGTAATCTATACTTCAAGATATTATTTAAATTTGTTCACCCGCTCAATAGACGATCCGTATTATGTGAGTTCTGCATTTCTTAGCGTATCTAGTTGGCGAGTAAGAACCATGTATTTTGTTTGTAGTACACCACTGTTCATAAAGGAAATTTAAATTTATTTACAGATTCAGCTTTTAATGGCTCTAGGAAGCCATGGTTTTATTTTTCTAGTTAAATTAGTTTTATTAATTTGACGTTCCTTTAGCATAATAATTATTCGTTTAGTTTAATATTCCTTGTGTCCCTAAAGGAGGTAAAAATGTTAATTGGTAATTTGTAATTGCATGTTGCGTTTCCATTATATAAATCAATGTATTTTTTTTGTAATAATTTGATGTTTCCTTAGCATAGTTATTCGTTCAGATCAATATGTCTTGTGTTCCGAAAGGAGGTAAAAAATTAATTGTCATTTACTAAAGACAATTTGCAATTATATCACATTTCCATTATGTATTTTTATTATAGTTCTTATTACTAATCTTATTACTTCCTTGGGGATAAAATTATAGGTTAGGTAGGTTGCAAGGCACCTATATTCTTTTTAAAGGGATACAAACCGTATTTTATCGCCCTAGAACTATAAAGTTATACTTTATGACGTACCAAGCGGAATATAATGTGTCATTGTAGGTCAATAAAACAACATAATACCAATATAGCAGGGTTTCTTTCACCACGGTGCAAAGTGAAAAAAGTACAGGTTGTGTTCAAAGAATAGTCCCATTTGATTTTCCGAATCAGCGATATGGTGCATAAAGAAGCAAATGAATAGGACGTTAGACTGTGAGTCAGAATGGTACTTTTTGACCCTAAGGGTACATATACCATGACAATAATTGTTTGGGTGTCTTCTTACGGTGTGGAATCGAAGTTATTAAGATATAAACAGTTTTGTTCGAGGTTCTTCCGATTTTTTTAAACCCTAGGTTTATATTTAGCAAGAACTGTTCTTTTTTTTTTAGATCAAACACAAGCACTATAGGAAAAATCCTTTAGGGCACTCTGGGCGTGGTGCGTGTGCGCAAAAAGCGATTCACGTTGGTTTTGAATCGTTGGAGGTTATATTCGTTGGGAAAAACGACCTCGGGAAGGTCGTTCCATAAGGATGAAGTCCTCCAGATGAAAGAATTCTTAAATAATGAAGTTCGAGGAGTACTAAGCTTAACCACCTATGCATGGGCGGTAGTGGTTCGTCGTATATTTCTGCAATTCGCGGCTCTGGGCGGAACTAAGAGGGCAAGGTCAGCCGAGCACTTTCCATGAAAATATCTGTAAAAGACAGTCAAATCCCCAACATGTCTTCGATGTTCTAGGCTGTCGAGGTTCTTCGTCAACTCGTGGTCTCCAATCAGACGAATGGCCCTCTTTTCGAAGGAATCCAGCAGCCGAAGTGTATGTTTGGATGCAGAACTCCAGACATGAGAGCAGTACTCTAGTGATGGTTGAATCTGGGCTTTGTATAGTGTCAAGAGCTGTTGAGGTGTGTAAAACTTTCTGGTTCGGAAGAGTACACCAAGCTTCTGAGAAGCTATCTTGGCGATTGCCACAACGTGGTTATGCCGAGATATATTTCCTCCCAGATTGACTCCCAGCAAATTAATAGATGAAGCCAGTGGGATTGCGTGTCCGTCCATAATTATATCCGGTTCTGTAATGTTAACCTTTTTAGAGAAAACTGCTGCCTGGGTTTTTTAGAGTTAAACTCTGTATCACTTCGTTTTCCGCATCGGAAGAAGACACTGTGTTATCGAAACAATTGTCGTGATACAATAAAGATTTAGTCACTATTTTTACACATTGTGTTATTATATATTTAGCGATATAACGTGAATGTAAAAAACCTTATTTAAGTCTCTTTCATTTTTTAAAAACCGGTTACAGCAAAATGCTTGTTTGTTCTTTGTCCCGTAATGAAAACAAATGAAAATACTAATGTTGTTTGTTCCAGAAGAAATAACTCCATTTAAATTTGTTTCCGGTCATGTTTACTTGAAAAAGCCATGTTGGGGTACAACATTACAATCGTATTTTCATTAATTCCCGTTAAATCTGTTATCGAATGGCTACATTTTTACGTACGATAGCTTCCAATTTGATTTCTTGGGATCAAATTTAATGCGACCCACTTTAGTTAATGAAAAAATTTTTTAAAGGAAATTACATCACTAGTGATTTAATGTAGATTGTACCTTTGCGAGTAATAAAATATTCAATCTAAATTACAGTATGGGTGTGTTAAGCGGTTTCTTTGTCAATATCCCTTTGACCCTGGAAGCATCTGGATGAAATTGGATGGGGGCGGAGATCCACATTCCCCCTCTCCCTAAATAAAATATCACTGCCTTTATTATCTGGGTTAAAAAGAACAACTTTAATTTTATACCTGGGTGTTATAAAACTGTTGTGTTTAGTCGCATGTTTTCTTAACATTTGTTTTCTGATTCAATTGTTTATCTCTGTTACTTCATGAAATACACATGTTTTATTTTATGTCATACCAGTGCATTATTGTATTTTTATACCTTAGATACCATCTACATAATGGATTACTTTATGCCCGTGCGGGCATAAAGTACACATTATGGCCCGCACTGGCATTAAGACGCAAAAAACAGTTTTCAATTAACTTATTCTTTATTAACAAAATAACAAAATATAAATTTACGTCCATATATTATTTGGTTGTATTTACATAGAACTGGCAATTCTGGAAGGTTCCGCTGAGCTAAATTTCCTGCAGCAAAGGTGGACTCATGATTCATTGTCAGGGTCTCTAGTTTCTGTAAGGAAATGCGAGATCCAGATGGTACGCCTGCCAATATCCTTGAAACCTCATTTTTTAAGGATACGCTATCTTCTAAATATCCTTCAGCAACTGTGGTACTCTTCCGTCCACCATGGCGCTTCAGCGTAGTCATACTTGCTCCAGCTTCTGCTAAAAGAGTTGCCGACGTTCGAGATAAACAATGACCAGTGTACTTTTCGGGGTTGTTCAAACCCAAATATTTTGCAATAATACAGGGAATTTTCCAAAATGTGTTTTTTTCCAACAGGTTGTACAGTACAGCGGACAAAAAAATAGTCTTTTTTCTCAGCAGTGATGTGGTCGCAAAGACATATAATCTCTTATAAGTTTCAAACTATTCATTTCGTCTTCATCAATAATGGTGAAAACTCGTTTTTTGTCAGTTTTGATTCGGGCACCGTTACAACAAAGACTGATTTTCTATTTTCTACATGTGTGACCAACATATTTACAAGTTCTTGCCGCCGACATCCACCAAATGCACCCAATAATAATGCGACCATGTTCATTAAAAACGTTTCATTTGGTGCCTCATGAATAAATTTTAGGACATTTTCTCTAGATAACACACTGAATTTTTTTGGTTGGTACCCTTTTGACCTTTGCTTTAAATACTCGCATAATTTGTGAAAATTACATATTCTTATTTACCATTAAAGTCTTCTTTATCATCGAATATTTAGGCCACAGAGAGCTCGGGCAAAATTTTTCAGATATATCATTATAGTAACCCAACAGCACAGTTTCGTTAATGTTTTTTTACAGCATTTTCTGACATCCACTTCAAAAATTGGTCCTATTCTTTGTCGTATGAGTCTCTGGATTTTCTCGGTAACAGGTTTTGCGTTACCTTTTCAGCCTTTTTTCAATCTCGGGGGGAATTTCAAAACCTTGTTCCATTTGTGATTTTTGACTTTGACACATTAAACATTTAAATACTTATCTCCCTAGCAACAGAAACGCAAGCTATAATAATATCAAGGTAATGTCGCAGGTAAAAATAAAAAATAGGTAAATCAAATTAAATTTTAAAAAAATATTTATTATTTAAAAGGAACTGATATGACATAAAAGTTTGTATGCACCACGGGTACTAATAGATATATACCCTCGGGCCAGAGGCCTTCGGCTTTGTAAGAATGTCGCCTTCAGGGCATAATCATCTACTGAGTACCCTTGATACATAAATAAGTAAAATGTGTCTAGATATTTTAGTTAGAAGCCCCGACCTAAATCCCATTAAACATATTTGGGGTTTTATTGATAGTATGTTACCAAATCAAGAACGACAATCTCAAAATTTAGAATTGGCGGGTCATCGAGTTATGAAATTACTTATATTAGAATAAAAAGAACCTTAATTTTAACTATGAATCAAAAATTTCTGGAGGTCATTCAAGGCAGAGGTGGAACCGCCAGATATTGATTCTTTATTTATTTTCAGTTTTGGGTATTCTTTATGTTATTTATTGTTGTTGCAATAGTTAAAACAAATCGTTCATTTTGAGGAATTGATATTTTTTCACTAAAAAATATAGTCGTATTTTTATAAAACCTGTGTATTTAATGAAGGACCATAAACACATGAACCAAAAAAGAAAGTGTCAAAGAAACAAAACAGTTTTATAACGCCCGTTATAAAACAGTGATATTCTTAAGAAAAAATATGCAATTAGAAAAAAAACTCAATTTAAACGGCGAGCAAATGTCGAAAATACGTAACATCAAATCGAGGCAAATTTTTCTTTATTCGTTAAATAAGTTGCGCAGTGTAGTATTGTATTAGATGAATGAATCGGAACAAACTAAAATGACTTCTCCATTTACCCCCGTAGATAAGGTCATTCTTTATGGCTCTAATGTACTTTCCAATCTCGGAGTTTAATTACGTTGCATTACTGCGCATGTAATTTATTTCCTTTAATAACAATTTTATCGTTTAATTCGTTTTATGGTTTTGGCTAGCTCTATTTTTACATTACCTGTCTTAGTTTCTCCGATAAGAAAATTTCTAATTAAAAAATCCTATTAATCTCTGATTAATTTTTATTGGCATAAAAAATATTTATCTACTACTATAATTTCAATTATTTGGTAGTTTTAAAAAATTTAAATACTATGCACTGACTCATTCATGAAGATCGTATATCCTATCGCTCCCTCCTCAAAATATAGAGCGAGCAAATATCAAAAATAAGTTTACATCTGTCCCCCAATCACTCATTCATAAAATCTGAAGAAAATATTTTAAATCGTCTATTTAAAATAAAATGTATTGTTTTTTAAGTTTTAACTCTCACTGTATAGTTAGTCTGTATAGATCTATAGCAGTGGCGGTTCTTCCACAGGAGCACATGCGCACGTGCCCTCCCAAAACAAAACGAATAAAAAATATTAATTTATATTCATTGAATATTATTTATCGTATAAAGTCCGACCCTCCCTAATATTTTATCGTATCGTCAAACTAAAAAAGTTCAACCCTTCCTAATATTTTATCATCCCGTCAAACCAAACTGTATAGATCCGGCAACTGTGCCTCGGTCGAGGTAAATGACGATTATGACGAGGCTTGCTCGCACATGCGATTAAGTAGTGCATTTTCTCTGTAGTAACAGGTGGTGGGTGGCAGCCGGGGATAGCGGGGCTATGGCGATTTAACATGGAAAAGGCGCACAGTTTTTGTATGCACCCCGCTGTTGTCTGTTCGTGCATTTAGTTAGAAATTCGAGCGTGTATGTTTTAATATTTTAATATTATATATTTATTAAGTTAAAATGAATCGTTGACGGTGGACTATTTAAGAAATGACTTTAGCTCTTTGAGTTTGAAGCAAAAAATTTAAGTGAAGAATGCGGAAACACCTAAACCCGAAATTAATTTAACGCAGACCACAAAGGGTAAATCTAGGGACTTTATTAGCAAGTTTAAAAATGAAATATATGAAAAAAAATTTATAGAGGGTATTCCAAACTTAATGAGGCTGTTATTGATCAATTTTCTACAATTAAGAACCGAAGAATGGACTTTACATTTAAGGACTATTGTATAGGGTCGATAAATGTTGTGTATTTCGATAAATGATACTCTATATGATTTTAAACCATTTTATTTAAGGATTTAAACTAAAAAACACTGAAAATATGAAGAATGCCAACTTGTCAGTCTCGTGGCTCGATTCGTTCTCGTCATAAAACAGTTAACTATTGTTCTCGTCCTGGTTGCGCCTAATGACGTAGCGGTAGATGGCGTAATGGTATTAGACATTATTCGGTTTTCTTGATAACTCGTAGATGGCGGTAGTAGTATTGGACATCATTCGGTTTTCTTGATAGCTCGTAGATGGCTTTAGTAGTATTAGTAGTGGACTGTATAAATATTGTTACGAGGGTTGCATGCGACGACGTTAAGATCCGACACTAAGAAAATATTTCTTATTTTCCAAAAGTTGTATTTCCTTGTGTAAAATTAAAAAATAAATAAAAATATGTTTTACCTAACGCATTTTCTTATTACTTTCTTCTTTCTACATTTAAAACGCCTAGAAAGTAATTGTTTGGTCGTTACCCAAAAATAAAATTTTAAAAATTATTTCACCATACTTGTGAACCCCCTCTATCATATGTCACGAGCCGCCACTCTGTAGTCATACAATGATTTAAAGAATTTTAATTAAATTATTTTAACAGAGTTGTAGTTTATCTTCTATAACATTTTAATTCTTTATTCGTTTTATTGTTTTGGCTAACTTAATTTTCAATTTACAAGGCTTAGTTACTTTCGAAAGAAAAGATAACTTTTTAATTGAAAATTATTATTAATGACTTCTTTTCGAGGAAAATACAAAACTTGCTGTAACTTCTGACTAATTCTCGTTGATCTAAAGAACTTTTAATTATTTTTTGTAGTTTTAAAAATTAAAATACTTTGAACTTACCGACGTCAAAGGGCCACGGGCGTTCTTGTTTTTCTTAATCCTGGCCCGTGACTAATTAATTTTCAATTGACAATAATTTTTTAAGTTGCTATAAAATAGGGATGATAATCCATAAAACTGTTTTTTTTATGATCAAACAAAAGCACTATAGGAAAAATTCCTGGGAGTGGTACGTGTGCGAAAATAGCGATTCACGATGGTTTTGAATCGCTGGAGATTATATTCGTTGGGAAAGACGACCTCGGGAAGGTCGTTCCATAAGGATGAAGTCCCCCAGATGAAAGTATTCTTAAATAGTGAAGTTCGAGGAATACTAAGCTTAACCACATATGGATGGGCGGGAGTGGTTCGTCGTGTATTTCTAATATTCGCCGCTCTGGGTTGAAATAAGAGGGCAAGGTCACCCGAGCACTTTCCATGAAAATATCTAAAAGAGAGTCAAATCCCCAACCTGTCTGCGATGTCCTGTCGAGGTTCTTCGTCAGCTCGTGGTCTCCAATTAGTAGAATGGCCCTCCTTTCGATGGAATCCAGTAGCCGAAGAGTATGTTTGGCTGCAGAGCTCCAGACATGAGAGCAGTACTCTAGTGATGGTCGAATCTGGGCTTTGTATAGTGTCAAAAGTTGTTGGAGGTGTGTACAACTTTCTGGTTCGGAAGAGTACACCAAGTTTCTGAGAAGCTATCTTGGCGAATTCCGCAGCGTGGTTATGCCAAGACATATTTCCTCCCAGATTGACGCCCAGCAAATTAATAGATGAAGCCAGTGTAATTGCGTGTCCGTCCATGACTATATCCGGTTCTGTAATGTTAACCTTTTTAGAGAAAACTGCTGCCTGGGTTTTTTAGCGTTAAATTCGACTTGGTTACTGTCACCCCAGGCCAAAATTTCTTCCAGGTGTTTATTGAGGCGTGATACTTCATGCTGTCTGCGAAGATGTGCGTCGGCAGCCGATGTTGTGTGCATTCAAAGAGAAAGATCAAATAAGTGTGCTATCATCATCAAAACTAAATATAGGATTTCTTGGGTGTGTCTCTGCGAAATACGATGAATTTTACAGTTAATTAATGTTATATTTGTCCTGTATAAATCAATCGTTATCCAAGGAAAAAGGATACAAATTGTATTTACATTTCAATTTCGCTTTTAGCAATAACGTTAATTGATACTTTTTCTTCTTCTTCAGCAAAATCCACCTTAATATAATCCCTCTTGAATTTAATGATTTTTTTTTAGAAAATCCTAAAATCCGATATTATTAATGATTCCTTTTTCTTTCGCTTTCAGGTAAGCATCAATAGGAGCTTTGGATAAAAGTAGTAAGTATTATTTGCCCAGCTTTATTTGAACGTTTCCTTATGAACAGCGAGGGGAGAAAAATATATATAAACCATGCTAGAAAGCGTCTTACCCTAGGGGTGCTCGAACAATACCTTATTAAGTGGAAAATAAATAAATAGACTGTGTTAATTACTCAGTTGGATTCTTTCTGAAAATTCAAAATTATAGTTTTTTTTCTCAAAATGTCCTTCTTAGGGGTATTATTAATTATTAATCTACTCTTCTTTACATACGTTGTAAATATTTACAGTGAAACCTCTCATTACGGACACCTGTGATAAGCGAACACTCTTGGGTGGACTCTCCTTTGGGCGGACGCGGACAGGCTCTTTTCATACAAAGAGTGCGAAAATCCTCCTTTAAACGGACAAACATTTTTTAAAGTATTTGGGAGACGAATAAGTACGTAATAAGTAAACCCTCTGAAGACACACCAGCAACCAATCGCGTTTGCGTGGCAGAGCGAAAAGACTTCGCCGAATGAAAGTATGTGTGATTCCCCGACAGCAGTCCGCCCTTTATTTGTGAGTTGTAAGGTTAAAATCGCAAACAATGGCAGAAAAATATCGCGTTTTGAGTCTGAAAGAGTATATTGATGTTGGGGAAGTTTTTAATTTGTTCACAATGATTTGGGCGAGTTCATTAACATTGATAGCACAATGTGCTATTAGAAGATGATAGTAACCCAATTCCTACCGATTATGTAACCAAACTGAAACCACATCAATATCTGACGACTCTGATGAAGAAGTTGAATGCAGTAATAAAACAGATGTCACCAATTATCAACAATCCATTAGTATGGTAAAGGAATTACAAGAGTATGCAAAGAATAGAGGTGACTCTACAGCAATGGAATTGTTATCAGACTTGGAATTACATTTTCTAGATTGCAAGTTTAAAACGCAAACACGTCATACTACGTTATTAGATTTTTTTAGTACTATATACTAACGAAAACTAGTGTATTTTTGATATGTTATGTTTATTTATACATACATATATTACCTAATAACAAATTTCCCATGGGCAGAACCTCTATTAGGCGGCCACATTTAGACAGTCTCGTAGGTCTTCACCTAAGAGAGGTTTCACTGTAACAAGATTTATTTCGCTTCACTCTTCAAATGTTTATTTCTAATTATTGTCCGATCCATCACTACTTGATAGAAAAAAATATTAACCAAACGCCTGGTTTAATAAACACAAATAAAATTTGCTCCCCGCGTTTCACACCACTGTAGAAACAAATTTCTGTGCGTTTAACCGCGCTACGAAGAGCGGAACTACATAAGGAATGAAATTAAAGCAAGTTTTTGTTGTAGTGTAGGGTGTCAAATTTGATAAAACACATTTAATAATATATTTTATCCCCGACGTATAACAAATTATCTTGAATTCATTTACATTCAAATACAACAATCTTGTATGGTTTCACCCCTTAGCAAAAATCTGACCGCGGCTACGGTGTTGCCATATATCTGAAGGCAACGAATAGAGATTTATTTTATTCATTGAAATATCTTGGAAAAGGATAATTTTTGCACATCTTCATGCTTGTTTTTTGTATTATATTAAAATTTATTATATTACTGGTAAGTTTATTTGTTCTAAATGTAAATCACATTGTTCTTTTTCATTAACGATTTTTACTACGAGCTGCATACAATAGCTAATTACTTAGCAATTTAATTTTTAAAGCTACTTCCAAAATCAGTAAGTATAGCGGAGTCTATGCTGTAATGATTAAATTAAAAAGCATACCGCTGAACCGCTATATAATAACTTGGAAAGAAGCCAAAGGTCATCAGCTAATTACTATTTTTGTAAACCCATTTTGCATCTTTAAAATGGTGTATTTCTAGATCATTTTTGATTTTATGAATCTTAGTGCTTAAATGATACGTTTTACTAGTCACATAGAAATATTTCTTAAGTCATTTCTATCTAATACAGGTGCTTTATAGACAAGACAAGATACTTGACAATACATATTATCCAAATCGCTGCATTGGACATGCAGGATCCCAAACTTGGCTACCTCGCAGTCCCGATATACATCTTTAAGATTTTTATTTATTGTTACCTAACGTATTTTGTGTATAAAATACCTGTATTATATGGAAACTATAAAGGACGAGAAACGATTCCTCATAAATAGGGGAGGAAGTAATATCTTAATTAGTAATAGAAGTTTAATTATTAAATTTGTTACTTGGGTTCTGACCTCCCCGAATTAGTTTATACTTTATATAGATTTTATCGATAAGTATGAAATTGTTATTTCCACTAGTTCGTTAATAGTATATTAAGATACAAGTTTCATAAGATATTATCTTAGAGCACGTGTTTAATTTAGAAAAGGACCCGCGAAGCGGGGAATTTTCTGAAGTGCAAGGGCTCTAATTGTCTTATGAACCGTGTATTTTTTATAATACTCTTTCTATTTGGGTCTTTAAAGTCTGGAAAACTTTAAAAAATATAATAGATTTTTTCCATTTGAATTAATATTTTCTTTTTGGGTGGCAATACTTGTTCAATTTAATAAAATGTTACACGTATCAAATATGCCATGATAGAAACAATTGAACACAACAAAGCTTCTTCCCATCCATCATAATTAAAAATACATATATATATATATTAAAGTTACTAAAAATGAGTCAGGAAGATAGTTGTACTCCGTCAGAAATATGAGAAATTGCAGAAAATAATCTAGAAAAACTTTTAAAAAGAATATGCAAAACTTTGAGTTATGATGCGAGCAGAACAAGGTTCAAAATATTGAACAAAATAATAAATAATACTATTGAACAAAATATTGTGTCGAGACAAAATCTGACAGGAATACCAATTAATGCCCAGGAAATGTCTACAGTAACTCTAAATATGTAGGTATATATATTAAGTAATATGTATAATACTATATTGAATTAAAAATAAAAATATTACTTTATTGAATAAAACTTTAGAAATAGAGCATAAACTGGCAGATATTATTATTTTTAGGTTATGTTGATTTATAGTTGTGACTAGAAATTAGTTGACGGACACCATCAGTATGTTATATATTTCCGAGTATAGGTATTTCATATAAATATCTAGTAAAAATGATCTATTTGCAAGGTTAGAGGTTAGTATTCTAAAGTTTTCCTTAAAAAATTTCTGTCGAATCCATAATGCCTAGAAAACTAATTTCAACGAAATCGAAGTAGGCCTAAAATTCGAACAATATTGTTGCCAACATGAAAGAAATAAAATTTCAGTTTCATAAAGTGCCAAGTTATTCAATTTTTTGCATTTCATAATGTTGGCTACATAATGAAACCCAAATAGAAAAAAAATATATTATTATCGAAAGGAGAAATCTCAACTACTCACATAATTAAATACCAATATTAATTCCCTGTACAAAAAAAAGAACTTTGCTATAGCGTGGCCGGTATTTCATCAAAGCGGTAATTATAATTAAGTTATTTAAGTAAATTACCGCAAAATTTAATAAGCTATTTAATACTTACCCTTATAATGGCTTCCAACCGATTCTGTTAAAAACAAAAAGTTAATTGAAATTTAACTTTTCCAATAAGAACGATTTTAGGGCATATAAAAATTCCTTTCAAATAAAGTTGTTTTCTAAAGGTGTAATTGGAGGGGTGAAATGGTGCGTGTGCGCAAGCACAAATGGCACACTCTATATATAAAGAAAACAGATGTTCATAAACAATTCACATTCTTAGGTAGGTTGTTAAATTTAAAACAGATTGAAACAGAAAGAGTATTTAATTTGACAGCAAATAATTTAGATCAATTAAAAATTTTTGTTTATTAAGATAAATTGTAAAATATGGTGCCAATGTAAAAATAAATTAGTAGCATTACGCGGGATGATTTTATTATCAACAAGCTCAATACATCTTGCTTTGATGCAAGATTATTATATGGTGAAGTATAATATATGCATTTAACAACATCGTAGTAATATTTCACATCGATTTTATGGTACGTTTAAAATGTTTTTATGATCAAACTTACATGTTTTTAGTAAAAAGGACAAATTTTATTACTTGTTTTAGCTACGTATGTTTTTTTTATGAGTTTATTCGGCAGAAACCGTCTGTATAAACCGTATTGTTGTGGGAACATTATTTGGATAGGATAATGCATATTATTTTAACTTCTATGATTTAATTCAGTTCATTTATCATCGCTAGGAAATAATATTTACATTGTTATTGTTCTATATTTCTTGGAAAAAGGTTAAATGACGTTTTTCATTAATTTTTTATATTAATTGATTATCTAGTTATAAGTTTCGAAGGCCTTTACTTCATTGAAATGAATTATAGACTTGAATGAAAGACAAATTATTTGTCAATTTTCCACTTTATATAAGAAATTTTCTTTCACATGGAGCTTCTTCGAATGTTTGGTGCTGAATAGTTTTTTATTTAACTAAGTAAAATGGAGTTTCGGATGGAATTTCTCGTTTTTACATTACAGAAATAGAAAAGAAGGAATGAAAAAGTTCGACATTTTCTTATTCATAACCTATAAAAATACAGAACAAATTCTTTCAAATTGACGTCCCATTTTTAAATTTCTATACATGGTGCAAATATAAAAACTTCCCTTCCCTTGCCTTAATTTCCCGCTGCTAGTAAATAACAATAATTAAAAATCGGAAAGTCAGTAGTTCAACCCCTTGGGAGGGGGGGGGGGGTTATTAGGTACTCTTAAAATCTTAGATAGAAAAAGGTCAGTGTTACATTATTTTAAAGTTCGTTGGGAAAAACCTATGATTTTAATAATCGAATGAATCCGCTCTAGAGATTAATCACTTTTAATGACTAAAAAGAAAGTGTTGATAAAACACCAGTTCTAGAAGTTTAATCTAGAGTGTTTATTAGGGAAGAACAGTTGATTCTGATTTTTAAAAAAATTATATTTTTTAAGAATTTACAATCGCCGCTGGCTAGCCAGTCCCAGTCGAAACAAACCCCATGTCGCGATGAATCCAATAAGGGATTTGGTATACTTTTTATATGCACCTTCTCGTCTATGTGCCTTTAAGAAAGACGTATGTTGTGTCAGTCTTCTGAGCGTCAAACTCGAACATCGCCAATCGGCACATTTCGGGTGGCGCGCAAAGATGGGGTATCAAATGAAAGGCAACAATTTGATTTTTCGCCTGAATTTAAAACCTGAGTAGTAATTCCTATCGAGCGAAAAATTGCTCGAATATACGTCGGCGTTAAGCGAAGCTCGGGTATCGAGTGAAAGGTAATAAATAACGAGCGACGATTTTCGCTTGAATTTATAACTTGAGCAGTTGTTTTTAGTAATCGAGCGATGTCGGTTATTTCAATAATCGAGTACTCAAGCGGTTTTTCGCTCGAGCGATCACAACATTAGTTGTCTCTTCCTAATAATACTATAGTTTATTATTTTTTGAGTATATACGTTCCAAAATAGACTTAGGGCTGATAGTTCAAAGTCACCTTAAGGTACAGAATGACATAAGTTATCCTTAAACAAGTTTGATAGTATATTAAAGTACTTTTTAACTCTCATCTAAAGGAACAGATCTTTAAGGACGTGATAAACTTAGAGTTAACGAGTCAATTAACACTAAAATTGATTTAATACATAGTTTTTTAAGGTTTACCATAACACTAAGGCTACCATAGCTAAGGTCTAACTTAAGGTAATATTCAAATATCGGCCCTAATTCATGTACATTTTTAGGCGGTGACTTTGCCCCTGGTAAAGAATTCTAAAGGCTGTCACCCGGAGTGACTACCTGAGAAGCCCTAATCATTCCCCTAAGAGATGAGTCGGCATAATAATGTTTTTTAAATAATCCATTTTTGGAATGTGATTTTTTGTAAATTACTACCCAAAAAATTAAATTACAATTTGTTGCAAGGAAATTTATTATTCTATTCTATTCCCATTTTAGATTTTAAGGGTAACATCTACCACTCCTAGGGGGTTAAACCACGAGGACTACAAATATCATTTACCATAATATTGACGTATCTTTCAGATTTTTACTATTATTTACTAGAGGGTGGGAAGTTAAGTTTTCAGATTGCCACTCTGTATAAAAATTTGAAAAAGCATCTCAAGGGATGGTGTAATTTTCTCATTTTAGGTTAAAGATTCTTTCTCTGTACTCTTCATACAGGAAATGATTCAGTTGATGTACATCGTGGCGTTTGGGTATTGGAGAGCCTTTATTTTTGAATCAAATGGAAGCAAATGCTAAAACAGATTTTATAACCTAAATTGGGCTATTTATCAGAATTATAGATGACACATTGCAAAGCTTCGAAAGTGCAAACATACATCTTTCAAGCGGCGCACATAGGAGTATTTGCATCAAAATGTCGGCCAAAATTATTTTACTGTCTCAATAAGTTTAAAATGTGTTCATTTAAATATTTTACTGGTGTTTCCGATTGCTTGGCGTAAAAAAAAATATTTGCATCTTGAACATTATTTATATTATAAAGTTGTACCTTTAGTAACTTGAAAACTAAAAATTTATCAATCCGTTTATCCCAGCGACAATGTCCGAAATCTTCATCTAAAGAATCGTCATTTGAAAATTCTACTTCAGAAAATTCAGTATTATTTTGATCTCGAGATATTGTAAAAGGCTCTGGAATGTATTATTACTAAAGAATCTCATTTCTATGTCCTTTAACTTCTAAATTTGGAAGAATTCGCAGCTGAATTTCTTTGTAAACGAAAGTAGGAAACAACCATTATTATTCATGTATAATTCATAGCCCGATTGTAGCAAATGTTATAAAAAAACTTAAACAAAATATAAAATAAACAAAAACCGAGTTATACGTTTTATAATTAATATACACAAAACAACATTACTCTATATATTTATCATAATTCAAGGATCAAGTTGTTAAATATCTAATACATCCTGATGGATCCATATTGCAAATTTCACCCAAAATAAATTATAAAAAAAACTTTCTTAAAACTTACAATAATCTTCTTCATCTTCAGGTGCCTTGTCCGCCTCGGACGTTGGCAATCATCAACGCTATCTGAACCTTGTCTACAGCTCGATGGAACAATGTGGTGGTGCTCACTCCGTACGATTGCCTTAGGTTTTTCAGCCAGGATATTCTCCTTCTACCCGGACCTCTCCGTCCTTCGATTTTCCCTTCTATAATGAGTTTTAAGAGTAGATACTCTTTAAATATGACCAAAATACTCCAGTTTGCGCTTTTTCAATGTGAACAGAACCTCCAGTTGTTTATCGAGACGTTGAAGTATCTCTGTGTTACGCATTCTTTCTACCAAGGAAATTCTCATGATCCTTCTGTATGTCCACATTTCAAAGGTCTCCAACTTTTTGCACATCGCGTCCATCAATGTCCAAACTTCCATTCCATAGAACAGTATGCTGAACACGTAACAGCGAAGCATTCAGATGCGCAGGGGTATGCTTAAATCTCTACTACAAAGTGCATTATGCATCCTCAGGAACGAAGCACGGGCTTGTTCTATTCTTGCTCTAATCTCCTGCATACCGTCCCATTTTTCGTTCAGCTGACACCCAAGATATTTAAAAGATTCCACTCGCTCAATACGTTGCCCGTTGATTTCCAGTAGTCCATCCACGTTGTTTGACTTGCTAACTGCTAGCCACTTTGTCTTCTTCATGTTCAGGGCCAGGCCGGCCTCCGAGCTCGCAGTCGTCACTGCCAGCTCCTGCAGCCCCTCCAGTGAGTCGGCAACCAGAACAGTGTCTTTCGCGTACCTCAAATTGCTTTTTTTCCGTTGTGTATTATTTTCAGAAAGAGTTTAAGCATACGGATCATCAAGCTAATAAGACGATAATCGCCACAATTCTTGGCCTTTGCTTCCTGGGGAATTGGGACAAAAGTTGATTTCAACCAATCAGAAGGTACGCTGCCATTTTGATATATGAGATTGAATAGTTTCACCAGGATATCAAGTGATTCTTCCTTTCGTAATATTTTTAGAACTTCGATATAGACGTCATCAGGCCCACTAGCTTTTCCTTTTTTTGAATTTGATAGGGCATATTGAATTTATGTCTTCGTTATGTCCAAGCCTTGGTCCTGGTCAGAAAAATCCACTTGGAGTTCCGGTCGAGTATCGTGAAACAGCTGCTCGATGTAATTGCGCCATTCCTTCAGTTTCTCTGATGTGTCCAGTATCAGTCTGCCCTGCGTGTTCTGCAATGTCACCGTGTTTCTGTTTCTGCAAATACCTACTGCCTCTTCTATCGTCTTGTGCATGTTTAAGGTGTCGTGTTTTGTTTCTATTGCTTCTATTTCCTGGCATTGCTCAGAAAGCCATTTCTCTTTTACTTCTCTTATCTTGTTCTTAATTATGCGATTTAACGCTCGGTATTCATTGTTCCTGCCCTTGAGAGTCCGTCTTTTTTCCATCAGATAAAGAATTTCCTCTGACGTCCATGCTTTTTTCTTGATGTTTCTTACAATAATCGATTTTATTTATTTTATTTATTCGTGTCAGAATCATCATAATTTAACAATAAATAGCAATAATAATAATAATGATAATAATATACATATACAAATACAAATACAAATGTCTATCGTCACTTCAGACGTGAGCTAAACACTTTTGCAGTTAGAGTTAGAGCTTGCGGACTATATTGTTTCTTCCGCTAACTTTCAGTTTGGTGTTAAGGCAGTGACGCTTGAATGTTAAGGCCCTGTCCAGTATTACGCCCAGGTATTTAGGGTTAGGGCAGTGTACCAATGGTACTCCCTTCCATTCGATCTGTAGTTGTCTGCGGGCCTGCTTGTTCTTAATAATCGATAAAATATTAGATACATACACGGTACTGGAACTCGAGAATTCCATTGCTTGTGGTACCTGGACCTTTTAGGTTCCCAAAACAATTGAATCGGTGAGTGGAAGAAGGGTCCAAGTGACCATTTTTGACATTTTAAAGTGAGATAGCCATTTTGTTGAAATTTCCTCCATCCATCGACTGAGCCCAAATAAGGTCCAAAATTCAATACCGTTTGCCAACAATCACCCAGCTGCGAAACGGGCTGAGCAGAAGAACGGTCCATGTGCGTCGCATGGACCGTTCTTCAACTCAATAAATAGGCAATGCAGTACGTGTTCGACTGCGTCAGGTGATTTTTGTCGCCTTTAGAGGTTATTTGGTATTAGTTATCGTGCCGGTTAGCGAGTGCGAAAAACGAGAAAAAGATTAAGTACTTTAAATTTGTTAAAATTATTAAAATGGCAAGTTCAGATAGTGAAGATGGAAATGATAGAGGTAACGAGAGTAATCAACCGCAAGGCAGAAAAAGAGCTAGAAACGTAGATATGTGGAAGGCCACAAAACACAAAAATGCACGTCTGGCCGGTGAATCTTACACGAGTAGTACATCGGGAAATATTAAAGAAGCCAAGAAAACCGGTCCCCCCTGTCTGTAAGTACCATAATTTACATTTTTTACTTTATTTTGTAAAATGCTTACCCACTATACCTACTTGAAAAAATTTACAGAAAAGAAAAACATTATTAAAATGTATCACAAACTTGGGGCAACAAATTTTCGACCTACTTTTATTGTGTCAAGTTTGCATATTGTGCATTTATGTATATTGCATTTGAAAAGTACTTTTCTTTTCAGATGCAAGCTGAACTGCACAGAATTCTTTTCCGAAGAAGTCAAAAGCAATACTATTGCCAAGTTATACGCTGGTCAACCGAAAAATGAGCAAGATACATTCCTAATGGGTTTAATAGAAGTAAGACCTTGTAAAAAACATAAGCCCACTGAAGGTAATACCTTTAAAAAAAGTAATACGTTCTCATTTTTTGCATTGAATAGTGAGAATCAACGCAGAAGTGTTTGCAAAAAAGCATTCATGAGTCTTTATGCACTATCTCATCACCAGGTTCAACGTTTAAGCCAATTAGTTTCAGCAGGAAAATCTCCTCATGACATGAGAGGAAAACATAATAGAAGACCTCATGTATTGCCCTCCAATATACTTATTAATATTAAAGAACACATAGACTCCTTTCCAAAAAAACAGGCACATTATAGTTCAAAAACTATCTTTTACTTGGATGCAACACTAACAGTAAAGGCAATGCATTCCCTATTTCTTAAAAAGTATCCTGAATTACGAAATAAAGTAAAATATGAATATTACTTAAAATATTTCAAAGAAAACTTTCAACTTCGCTTCGGGCGACCCCAAGTTGATGTGTGTTCGAGTTGTGAGGAACTAGGCACTAAACTAAGGAATCCGAATCTAAATGACAATGCTAAGCGGGTGGTGGCAGCTGAATTAATGGTTCATAAAAGGCGAGCCAAGAAATTTTATAATAAGTTACAAGAAGTTCAAAAGTTATGTAAAGATAACCCTCAAGTGGCTGGAATCACATTCGATTACATGCAAAACCTACCACTTCCTAATATCCCCGTACAGGAAATTTTTTATTATAGACAGCTATGGGTATACTTATTTGAGATCCACAATCTAACGGATTCCAGTGGATACTTCTATACCTATCATGAGGGACAGGCTAAAAAGACGCCAAATGAAGTGTGTACTTTTCTACATGACTATATACAAAATCGCATACCAGCAGAGGTTCAAGAGTTGCATATTTTTTCGGACGGTTGCCCTGGACAAAACCGAAATAATACCATGGTTCGATTTTTGTTGGCTCTTCAGGAAACCGGACGCTTTTCAAAGATTTATCATTACTTCCCAATTCGAGGACACTCTTTCCTTCCTTGTGACCGCGACTTCGGTACATTAAAAAGGGTAGTCAAAAAGCAGGACAGAGTTTATCTCCCAGAAGAATACGAGAGCATGATTTTGAGAAGTAGGGTCAACAAGCCATTTCAGTTTAAAAGAGTCTCTTACCAGGATATTATTGATTACAAAAACTGGTGGCCACAGTATTACAAAAAAAGCTGCAAGCCTGTCGAAAAGGGAAACAACAATGTTTTTAGTGTTTCAAAATATCGCGAATTCGTTTTTGACGCTACAACTCCAGGCCATGTAACAGTTTCCGAGTTTATTGGCGGTGCGATTTCCTCCACATTTAAACTGGTTAAACCGAACATGAGGCCAGAGCTCCCAAATGGCAAAACCTATTCCGAACCAGTACCTATCAACGATAAGAAAATCCAGGACTTAAGGAAGATTATACAATACGTAAGTGGTGAAGATTTAGAGTTCTATTACCACATTGTTTCATGGAATGTTACCACTGCCGAAACTGTTGAATAAAACTTTTTGATTACACCTTGTATCTACTCTTTTATTATCCCTTATATTTTATGGAATTTTCCATTCCAAAACAAAATAAAAGAATAAACAATAAAAATACATTGCAAAAATCAGCTGAGTGGAAGAAGGGTTCAAAATCATCAAATATTTTTGGCAAAAAGTCATATTTCCGATATGGTAATAAATCTTATTTTTCTATAAAACAACTCCAAGTAGCATATGGAAAAAGTTACCTGTGCACACCAACACGAAATTCTCCTTCCTTTTTGAAATAATTACTTTTTTTCGTTTCCTGTATAATGTGTATTTCTGCACTTGGACCCTTCTTCCACTCACCGATTCAATTAGTTTTATGCCTTTAAGCAAAATTCTTTTTTTGTCCGTGTTTGCATTTCACATACTGCGGCGTTACATGACGCAAGCGAAAGAAAAACGATTTAGATCGTCGTATTCGGATTTATCTATGTATATGCAATAAAGCAACAATGTTACAATTCTAGGCAATTGAGTTTAATGATACTGCATATAAAACTAGGATATACTTTACTAAAGTATACTATTGAACTTTAAAAATTAATAGGTTAACGCTCATAAAAGGAATAATTTTTTTTATTTATTTTATAATGTTCCGTAGACATAATTCAACCAACTTTTGGCCCATTCTTTTACAAAGCGCACACTTTTGAACCTTGACATGTTAGAATCGTCCGAATTTTTTTTTATAACTTATATGCATGCAATTAGTTGACACGTCTTTCAGTATTTTGTTGAAAAAATTTCTTCTCTAAAATATCCACACATGAATATTTGATAATTTGCTGGATTTTCTCCAATCTCTCATACTTAAAATGTTGATGGTTGTAAATAACATGGTGTACAAACCAGTGGCGCCTCGTAACAAACCCCCTCTGGGTTCACAAGTATCATGAAATTAATTTAAAAATTTTATTTTTCTGTAACGACCTAATAATTATATTCTTTAATCTTTTAAACGTAAGAAGAAAAAAGCTATAAGGAAGTGCGTTAGGTAAAACATATTTTTATTAGATTTTTTAATTTTACACTTTTTGGAAAATAAGAATGGTTTTTTTAGTGTATAGTGCTTAAACGTAAAGTCCATTCTTCGGTTCTTAATTGTAGAAAATGTATCAATAACAGTCATTAAAGTTTGGAATATCCTCTATACATTTTTATTCTATAGATAACATTGCTATGCTGGGGCTGTTAGCATTTCTTCATTCATAGAACTTCGCAAAAATGTTTTTATTCGTTTGAATGTTGAAAAACATCGTTCGCCTTCGGCCGTGGTCATTGGTATGGAAACAATTATTTTTAAAAGTGTACAGGTGGCAGAAAATATGCACTGTAGATTATTTCCTATTCCATTTTTATTCCAGGCAGGATCCGCAACGCCGCGACCAAACAACAAACAGGAAAAATAGAGCAAACGGTTACTTGTGCTGCATCCACAAATCCAGTTAATTTTTTCGTATATTTCATTTTTAAACTTCGTAATAAAGTTTCTAGATTTACCCTTTGTGGTCTGCGTTAAATTAGTTTCGGGTTTAGGTCTTCCCGCAATATACGCTTCAATTTTTTGTTCTACACTAAAAGAGCTAAAGTTATTTTTTGCCTGCGGGGGCTTTCCTCTGTTCCACTACCACGAACCACGAGTATAAATCCTGGATCCGTCACTCTTGCCCCCCCCCCCCCCCCTACAAAAATTACTAACGACGCTCAGGTCTATCACTCATGATAACCTTCAAACAAATACTGTTTCTATCCAAGGAAATAAAATGCGTCCAATGCTTGAGAATAAATTTGACAACAATACGACTTCAAATGAATACTTCGAAATAATGGGCTTAAGTGAAAAGTCGTAAAAGCCTTCGAAAGTGCAAACCAAACATACATCTTTCCAACTGCTTTTTTAGCTTGACAGAAATAAAATATATTCAAGCATTCAGAGTTAAATTTATACAAATTGCAGAACTGCATAGCGGAGCTAACAGTTGCTCTTAAGCGCTTATTGCGTCCAGCGTAAGGAATTATTTAAATTGTAATTTTTAATTGATATTTAGGCAATAGGGAATTCAAGTTAGTATTTTTCTGGAATGGGAAGTTTTACGGCATGAATCACAGGGGAGTGAACCCTTCCAATTAAAAGAGACTGTACTGTATGCCAAGTTTAATGAAAAGATTTTATAAATTTTTTAAAAATTCGCAACATTCCAGACTCGGGCTTAAAAATTACGTTTACTTAATTAGTAAAGTAATTTTTTCGTAAATACATTGTGTAAATTTGAGAACTTGCCGTTTCCAATAAATAATATTAAACATCGGAAAGACATGTCAATAGTATTGTTAAGGGGGATACTTTTAAAGAATATTCGCAAGCTTCATGTTTTAATCGAGAAAGAAGCCCATAACGTGAGGATCAAATACAAACTTCTTGACAGTCCAAACGGATCAAGGTCCTTTTGGTCAGTCGCAAAGGCCGTCAGCCAAAGTTTTACCAAACCAACTATTCCACCTCTAACACGTTCCGATGGTACAATATCATCCACAGCCGGAGACGAAGCAAACTTACTTGCTGAACTATTTTCTTCGCCCACACCCACCCAACATTCCTGCAGTTCAGTCCTAAATCACCGAAATCGTGTTCCGTCAGCGTCCCGTCCCGTCAAACGAATCCTGATAGGGCTCGATGTCAAGAATGCTTCTGGTCCAGACGAAATTCCTGTTATAGTTCTCAAGAGATGCGCCGATGAACTAACCACAGTATTTTGTGACTTTTTAACTTATCCTACAAACAAGGAGTATTTTCATCGTACTGGAAGACGGCGCGAGTCCAGCCTATACCAAAGAAAGGTAAGAGAACCCTGCCTAGCAACTATCGACCAGTCGCATTGCTTTCAGTTATATCAAAAGTAATGGAGAAAACTATTAACCAACCAACATCTTCTAAACTACCTGGAAGGCTTCAACATTATCAGGGATCATCAATATGGTTTTCGGAAGTCCAGATCAACTGGAGATCTTCTAGCCTATGTCACCCATCTTTGGAACAACGCAATTGAACATCATGGGGAGTCTCGGGCTGTTGCACTGGATATTCTAAAGCCTTTGATCGTGTTTGGCATGAGGGACTTCTGAGTAAACTGCGATCCTATGGTATGCTCAGTCGATTCTGTGCATGGTTGTCTAGCTTTCTTAAGGACTGCTGTTGGCATAACCACGTTGTGTCAATCGCCAAGATAGCTTCTCAGAAGCTTGGTGTACTCTTCCGAACCCGAAAGTTGTACGCACCTCAACAACTTTTGACACTATACAAAGCCCATATTCGACCATCACTAGAGTACTGATCTAATGTCTGGAGTTCTACACCCAAACATACACTTCGGCTACTGGATTCCATCGAAAGGAGAGCCATTCGTCTGATTGGAGACCACGAGCTGTTAATTCACCTTTTAATAGAATGTTTAGGCGTCCGTAGCTGGTCACTCCGGATGATACCCTTTCCAATTCTTTATCACAGGTAAAGTCACTGCCTAATCATTTATATGAAAATCATTTTTTTTAACGCGATTCCTTGGAAACTACTATGCAAAAAATACTAAATAATCTTACTAACGGAAAGCGATTCAAACGACCATTAAATTGAGGACTACTTTAAGACTTTAAGGGTAATATCTACCCCGAACGCCGAACAAGACCAGAGGGTTAAACTAAACTACTTTAAAAACCAGTGTTGTGATCGCTCGAGCGAAAAACCGCTTGATTACTCGATTATTGAAATAACCGACATCGCTCGATTATTAAAAAACCCGCTCGAGTTATCTATTCAGGCGAAAACCGTCGCTCGTCACTTATTATCTTTCACTCGATACCCGAGCTTCGCTTGACGCCGACGGAAATGTACCGCTCTAGTGTGATCGAGTTAAAAAACTGCTCGTATTTTCGCTCGATAGGAAATACTCTAGTTGTAAATTCAGGCGATAATCCGAAAAATCGATCTACACGCCGCGCCATTCGATTGGCAACATTCGAGTTTAACCTGAGCAGGTACATGATATACGTCGTTCTTAAAGGCACATAAACGAGAAGGTGCAGATAAAAAAAAGTATGCCAAATCCCTTAGCGGAGTCATCGCGACATGGGTTTTATTAAGTTTTGTTTTAACTGGCTAGCCAGCGGCGTAGTTTAGGTCTCCGATTGTAAATATTAGAAAATTAAAGGATATAATTTTAAAATTTTTATTTACTATAAACTCGAGAAAACTGCTCACAAATAACATAATAATAGAAATTGTTAGTGAAAAATAACAAAACGAACAAAATGGTTAATACAATATATAGAAAAATTCGTTGGTAATCTGATTGTAAACATTTTTAAATCTAAACAGGAACTTTTTATTATTAAACTGAAGAAGACTTCTTAAAATTATAGAAAATGTTAATGGAAAATAAGAAAACGAGCAAAATAGTTAACAAACCATAGGTATCGACAAATTTTTTGGTAACCAAAAGTAAACATTCTTAAATTTAAACAGGAACTTTTAGGTCATCATGAATTTAAAAAAATAATCACCTATTTTCTTATTTTACCAGTCGCGTAACTAAGTCCAAATTTTTTAAGGGCACACAGTGGGAACCTGATAATTTAAAGTGGAAGAATTTGACAAGCCATTTTAAATATCTACTTATTTTATGCTCGTAGATTGAGAAAGAGGTGAAGAAAAATAACTCTTGGTAATACTTTTTGTTTTAAAAACGCACAAGAATATACCCGAACAATAAATATATATTTGGGTAATTTTTTGCAGTTTTTTTGTTTGGTATCGAGACACGTGGTTAAAATTCATTATTCAAAAATAAATAAATTTCTGGAATTTTTTTGGTGGCTACCACAATTTTTTAGCTAAACCTGTACCCACCCGTAGTTACGTGCCTGCTAAATACCCTACCTGATCACATGTAAACGGCTAGGCTGCGAGTCGAGCAGTCGGTGACTTGATCGCTTGGTGAATTGGAATTTCAAGCGATTCACTCGATATTCACTCGGTATCAAGTACTCGATTATTAAAATCATCAGGTTTTCCCAATTCTAGTAAAAACGTCCCCCTATACAATAAAATTGACGTGTAATTCCGATTTTTAATATTATTTACTAGAAACGAGATGTTAAGGGTGTTTTCAAATTGACAACCCGTATAATAGAATTAAGGCATCAATAATATAAATATGTTCCTTCAATGGATAATAATAGGTCGTGTAAGGTATTATCACAGTTAAGGGTAATAATAAAGAATGAAACACACACAAGTAAGAATACTTTTTGTATAATTATTATTTATTAAATTATAGTAAAAACTACGATAAATCTATTACTACGGGCACGACCCCTTAAAAATAATTATTAATATTGCTTCAAAATGTACCTCCATCAACGACCAGAAATTATTGCCGATATTACTTTTCCAATTTTATTTCTAAAAAGGCTTTGTTTCCTAACAATGCTTTTGCACCGCAAACTTTCCACATGAATACAATTGTTCCCTTCCTTTGAAGCGTTGCTGTAAATTTTTTAAAACATCACGTTACTCAACATAAAACATTCCAACGGTTTGAAATAAAAATCCGACGCCTTAAATTATGTCAAATTGCGTAAATGCGGTTAAAAATTTACATGCTGAAAATGCAAATTCCCTCTGCTGAAAAATATTTGCCTATTTTCACATATTATGAGCTGTTTGAAAAATTGATATTCCCGGCTTTGAAATAGTACGTCCTCATTGAAATGTATGTTCTGATGAAACCTGTTAAATTATCTTCATTCCAAAAACAAATTTGCGAAGATTTTAACATCCGTGTGGTCATTTCCTTACTCTTAATAATGGCGAAAGAATTATTATCTTGGTCTAGTGACTGTTGCTAAACTGTTGCTAATATGTCAACAATCGATCTGATATTTATAAGTTATCCCAACAAACCTGGGGCGCGAGTACTTTTCAGGGAAGATGCCTTAAAAATGAATTTCCTGAAAGATATTTAAAAATGTCTAAAACACCAACCATAAACGACAGAAACTGTATATTAAATAATAAATATTATGTAATTCTTATGTACTTAGGTCTGTTTTTAGGCATGTGTCCTTTGAAGTCCGAGTTTAAATTTAAATTAAATATTTGTAGACCATGATACGACTTGGAGTTGCTTTGGCGCAATAATTCTTTTAGAGCTAAGGGTATTATGACGAATACCCCTAGGGCAACCGCTGTTGGTAAAATTATTTAATGTAGAAAAATGAATGAAGACAATGAGCGACAGTTCTTCCAAGTTAGGGGGAGAGCTTGAGGTGCGTAGCAGCCGGCTAACTACTCGCGACAGAAGGTCCCTTTTTTGCGCCACCAGCTTAAGCTAGATTGAAGCTGGAAATCTCCCAGATGTTACGGGGATCCCCTTAACTTGAACTCACTGGTCGACACCACTGTATAATATTAAAAGAAATTGCAGCGAACTAAATGAAACACATATTGACAATTGATTGACTAGGCATTTATTTTCCAAAAATAAAGATAGAAATGACGGTGATTTACAAAGCCCAGTACTGCACTTTAAACTCAATGGTTAGAAAAAAAAATAAACTTATTGTCTAAACGATACCATATGTGTGGATGATGGTCAAACAAATTGCTCTGGTCGGTGGAAACTAGGTAGATGTTAACCAAGTTGATGGTAACCAGGTAGGTAGAATGGATTACCGTGACCCGGTAGGTAGAATGGGTGATCTTTGACCCCGGTCGGAGGACCCTAGGAATATAAACACTCTCTAGTTATAATGATAAAAAAAAAGAATACAAATCCAAGCAAAAGCAAAATGATTAAATAAAAGCCAAAAGCATTTAAAATATTGTTACAAAATCCTGAAGGGAAGCAAAGAGTCTAAAATATTATTAATCAAAATATAAAGCAAAGAAAGAATTTAAAATAAACAGTACTATCCATCACTGACCATCATTAAGACATCTGACACGGCATAAGCAATAAAACCTTATAAACGCAAATAAAATAATTAATCTTAACACATTATCAAATTTAAAATAAATTAAACGAGGATTGTTATCAATCCCAGTATCCATAAGCAAAATTGAAATTAATAAATAAACCACTGAGCAATATTAAGGTAAGCCAATAAAAAAAAAGAATCAGATACAAAATATTAATTAAAATAGAATCACAGAAATTAATTAAGGTAATCAAAACAAATAATTAACAACTAATATGCACTCCTGAAACAGCGTCCGAGCAAAACGAAAAAAAGATAAGTGAATTTAAAGCCAAGGGCTTGAATGGTTCTTTTTTTATCACCAGGTGGTAATGACTATTGAAATTATAAAATTGAGCCTAAATGCCTCATTCAAATAAGTAAGAACTACTGCAGTTCATTCTATTATAAAATACCATGATTAAGAATAAAGTCCTTATGGGACCTCGGAGGCTCGTAACCATTCTAATACCTCATTAATAAAGTAAGAATTAAAGGAGTAGCAACAATATTAGTGCTGTTTCAAAACGGCATACCAAATATTATAACAACCTGACGCAGAGATAAAACTATATACATATATACGATAGGTAATAAGGCCAATATTTATTTGAAATCTAACACAACAAAATTCAGCAAAGCAAAGAACTAGTCATAATGAATTAATAAATTACTATTACATCAAAGCTACATAATATTGTCACTGATAATTAAAACTCCACACTGTAGAACTTAACACAAAAATCTTGGCCCTATCCCCTTTCGTAACATAACTCAAAATTAATACATTGGCTCTCATGGTCATTGTAAACTATATAAATCTTTGCTTAATAAAGGAAACCTTAAATTTAAAAGTTCATATTGAGACATATCTATTAGAATTTATTATTTTTAATAATTAGTCTGTTTAGAGACCTAATAGACAAAATGAAATTAATATCAGAGTATTGAAAAATAACGAAACTAGCATTAAATTTTAGCCAGAGAGAATTTTACCGTAAAGCACGTGGCGTGCGAATTTAAGGAAATTAATAATAACTTTAATGAAATTTAAGAAAAACCCGAAATTAAGAAAACTAAAACCGTCGCTAAGTTAATTAAAAAAATATTATGCGGGATCCATGAACCATTATTTAAAGTAAAATAATATGCAAAATAATATACCTTATAGGGTGTTCAAGGGTTCTTTATGAGTGCCCAAAATGGCGTCCGTCAGGATGGTGATGATGAAATGTCGAACCAAAAACTACAATGGAGAAAGCAAGGTATCAATAACCGATCCTTCAAAACACGTGGACAAGCTCACAACTTACCAAGCAAATAAATCCCAAAGGGAAAATATGTGCAGCTCCAAAATCCAAGGGAGAAAACTTGCACTATTCTTTTACACTTCTTTGGAACACTAAATCGCCTCTACAGGCAGGGAATATCTCCCAGATGTTCTTCGAAGAGAAAAAAAAACTAACAGCTTGTGAGCTCGCCCGACTCTTGACTTTAAAAGGCCAATCTCCACGACTTCCGTCCAATATATCTGATTTCCTTCGCACAAAAAAGAATAAAATGACAGGTTTCTCTAATACTGATATACCGATCAGGTGACACGGGAAAATAAGCAGAATGGTACATACCAAACTAAAGAAATAGAAAGCAACCGTGTTCATAGACACCCGATGTTGCGGATAAACTATAGTCGCAGCTTTGACAAATTATCGATACTCTAACCATATAAGAATAACAGCGAAGGAGAATGAAATTGTAACAGTACCATGCATCTCACCAAAAACGAAAAACCCTCTCTTTTGTATATTACAACAAAATCACGATCTACTTTCAGGCCGTGCAACTCATTTAACAGCGGTGAAAGGAATGCAACTCATTTAACAGCGGTGAAAGGAATGCAACTAGAAGATATAACCTCTGCAAACAGCTGTCACTCAAAACTGGAATAGACAACGAACTTTGAGATTAAATTCGCAAAAACTAAAGTAAGAGATGCAATCAGAACGCCGGAATCTCACGGAAAAGATGCAGGTGAGTCTAAATTATAATTGTGCAAAGGCCTACTGAAAGAGATGGCCTTCAAATCAGAGAAACAATACATACAGAATCAACGGTACATTTTCAGAGATGGTTTTACAGCTTTTAGATGCCTATAACTGGGGAAATCAGTCCTGGGAACCCAAGATGAACTCAGAATGAAGTCCTACAACCAGTGCAGACTCTTCCCAAAAAGTATTACGCTAGACACAGCATGTGAGAAGTCTTTAACAGATTTTACGAAGCATATTGAAGACAAAATCCCATAAAGTCAAGGCACATCAGGCGGTAACGTCAGGATGTAAGGTTAGTACTGCAAGCCTGTCACTGTATATCTATAAAACTCAAAAGTTCAACGAATAGTTACTACGAATAAATAACAAAGTATCTAGTGACTAAATCAAACCGTTACAACCATTTTCATATTTATTTTGGTTATATTTTCTAATATTTGTTGTTTAAAGCATTAACTTTGGACAATGCTGATTTTTTATGTTATGGAAAGTTTCGTTCGGGTTTGTTGGCAAGGCTGTTACATTAGATTTAATTGTGTTTAGTACATGAATTCATTGTTATTAAATTGTTCTAAAAAATAGCAATTAGAAGATCCAATATTCAATTTATATGTAAAATATGTCATATATAAATTTTAGGAAATTCACATGCATCTAGATACCCCGTTCAATTAGATTATGGATCATTTTCTTACAAACCACACATATTTTAATCTTGACATTTTGTCACAATAACTTTTGAAGTGTATTAAAAAATAATTGTCATGTCATAATTGTGAAAAAATTGTTTAAATTGTTTTAAAACCTTAAGTTAATTTGAAAAAATACTATTTTGCTCCTTATCCTCTCATCTACAAGCCCAATTTCACGAAAAGTGGTACCTCTATTAGATCGGAAGTTATCAAATATCGTCGAGCGCAAGTCACGCAGCGCCCGACGAATCGAAGCGTGGCAGAAGTACTATTTTAAATAACGGAATGGATGGATGTTTGTTAGCCTATTGCATATATACATATCATAAACAATATTCCTTATCCCTTTATCCCTTGGGATAAATCAACGGTTTTAGAATGGGTCGAACCCTCTTATATGGTCTGTCGAATTCCTCTTCACTCTCTTTTTTCGAAGTCTTATCTGAAATGCCGCAAGCATCAGCCGTTCGTTTTTGCACTGCCAAAACAGACACTAACCGGCCCGAATTATCTTTTTCTGAAATAAAATAACGTTCCACTTGTAATACTAAACGGCGTTCACCTCGATATAAACAGCTTCTAGGCGTTGTGTCACCTTGCTGCACATTTTCCATAACTTTGCTTTATAACTGCTTTTAATTCACACAAATTGAGAAACAAACTAGAAGCAAAAAGCATATCTACTTATTTAAAATAGAACATACCATCCTGCACTTTTGCAAGTTTTAATTATTTCTTGGAAAATAGTGATTATATAGATTTAACTATAATGATCTCAAAATAACTAAATTCTAGGAAAAAGTACCTGAGAACATCTTTTGATAAATAAAAACAACTGAGTGAAAAATAAATAAGATAAAAATATTTATCGCGTTACATAATTCTAAGATAATTTTGTTTTGGAACCGCTGATTTTGCCCCGCCCACTACAGTGAACCAGTGGAATGTTCGGTACGATACTTAACCGTCTTACTGTTTTACAACCTTTAATGATTTAATCCGATATCGGATTTCATAAAACGAACCGACTTTATCTACGATTCACCCTTCACCGATCTCGCTGTGTGACTTGCGTTCGAAAATATTTAATAACTGCCAATCTACTAGAGGTCCCACTTTTTCGTAAAACTTTTTTTGTAGATAAGAAGATAAAGAACAAAATTGAATTTTTTCAAATTAATATAAGGTCGGGGGCGAGCATGTTAAAAGTATTTAAACTATTAAATTGATATTGTTATTCATTTGGTCACAATGACAATTATTTTTAAACACACTGAAAATGTCAAGGTTAAATGGTTGGTTAAATCCATGTGTGACCCATATTAGGACATAAACTACTCTATCTTAATCTCTAGAATCTGTTATCTATCAGTTAAAACAAAAATTATGAAAATTGGTCCATTATTAACTTAATAACAGCTTATTAATTTAGAATTTTGATAATTCGAAATTAATTAAATTGTGGTAGTGTGTTATATTGTTAAATTCGATTCATTGAAACGGAACTATTGTTCAATAAGCATTGCTATTCCACTAAATTATAGAAAAAATCCATACGTTGCGCAAGCGTAGGCAAAATAATGTTTTCCCGGATTGAATTAAAGGCAATTAAAATAGAATAATTATAAATTTGTAAATTCAAATTTGAAATCACAGACCCACTGATATCATAACTCAATTATACGGTGCCATTTGAAAATCAGATTTTGGTAATTCCTGTTTTGAAACTTAGTGAACGTTATCGCGTAATGATTTTAAACAGATTTAATAAAGCCTATTATTTATTGTCCTTCTAGATAATAATTTAAATAAAAATATCTCTGGTGTATACCTTAATTCCCATAAGATCAAAATTAATACGGATTTTTGGTTGGGCGCTCTTAAAAATGTATTAAATACGAAAATTTTTAACAAATTTATTAAAGACTTGCGTTATGTATTTTGGTAATTTTGTTTTCTTTCATGATGTGTTTGGCATGTGTGGGCGTCGGGAGGTATATATGAAACAAAATTATACCAAAAAAATTATTATTTCCATGAAGCCTGCTTTTTCCGTTTATTGATAATTTAGTATCAACAGTTATGTTTCCATTTTTCCATTATTTTATTTTTATGAGGAAAAATAAATATTAAATAACATACAAAAAAATATTCCGAATATTAATGTTTGTGAATGTTTTTTTAACGATTTGTAGATATTTATTATTTTTTTCACCAATATCGCCTCATAGTGGAAACCTACAGCTTCACGTGGGCTCCGAACCACGATCCTCGGTCATACGCTGCTCCCCCAAGGGCTATCAACCCTTGGTTTCTCGCATTACGTAATGCCTACCCGATTGGGGGGGGGGAGGGGGGGGGGGGGTGCGTACCGTCCCCAGTACCTCCACAATATATCCGATCTCATCCGACTTGTAGGTTAAGAGGACGCCGGAGTTAGTCGAAATCTAAAATTTGAAACGTGTTCATTTCGCGCTGTCTAGGCACCAGGCGGATCGGCCGAAGGTGCGTGGACGTCGCTATTGCCGTTAGAACACAAAATTCTTCCGTCGAGCCCACCCGTGACGGTACGCCGACAGAGATAATCGGAAGAAAGAGACTGCACGTTATCGGGGTCTATACTTCAATTTTCTACGTTGATAAACGGAGTTTTCGCTTCCTATGACAAGAAAGTCCATTATTTATTTCTATATGAGGCAGTAAAAAAAAATGAAACTAAAAATCTTCCAAAACAAAAAAGATAGACTTTCCGCGAGTTCTAGTTCTATTACAAAGTTGTTCTTCCTAAAACAGGAATAAACGATTGGGAAGAAAACTCGTTTCCAGGAACTCCAGAATCCTGTTATGAGGAGTATAACTATCATTGAGTTAAAGTTAAAATGAAATAGGAACTAATTTCTTTTGTTGTAAAATGTACATGCATTTATACCATAAAATGGCTTTCTCTTCCATACCAATGGAAAGTTTTGTTTATTTTTCTGTGTAAATTGTATTATCCCGTCTCTAATCTAAAAGCCAGAAAATAACAAGAAATTTAGGGCAAGCTCCGTGCAGCAGTCTACGATAATAACTCTATTCATTTTAGCTTCAGCTGCACCGCATTCAGCTCCACGGGAGTGGTATAATATTATTCATTAGTTTTTGGGTCTCGAAACTTGGGCGCAGCTAAAGGACCGTTGAAATTCAAGCAAGCACTAATAAAGCGGTAACATTGCGGCCGGTGTTGTCATATGTACACCTTAAACTCTTTAGAAAAAATAAAATAATTTAAACACTTTTCCATTCTGTAATACCTTCCTGTACAATTAATTGAAGAACATTTACGACGGACTATGTTTTAAACAACCCGAAAAATTATATGGAATAGTAATAGCCACGTACGTCACTAGGTCAAATGCCAATGACCTCTTGACGCCTTACATCGTCTGAGCGAAGTAGTTTCATATAGCGCCGCACGCTTGCGGTCTCTTAGTTGAAGACCAACCAGCGGCCGGATACGTTGTGTCTCATCGATCACCAACACACTCTCAACAATCCACTCTGTTTTTTCGGTTTCGCATGTATCTTGCCCGTCCATAAATAATCTTTGAATATTGTTTTTATTGACCCGTTTCTTCTGGACGTCAAATTTCGTCGCGTGTAATAATATCTAATAATTTGTAGTATAATCTGTATTATTGTATTTTCAAAAGCTAACTATCGGTTCTGTTTCACTATTACTGTGTGTATATAAAGTGTTTCCAGGAGTATTCCCATGAAAAAGAAAAAAACGGATTGTGTTTGTGCCTGGATTTCCTCGCTCTTTAGGTATAAAGACAAATACAAGTAAGTAGAAAATTATTGATTTTTATAATTTTATATGGAATTTCAGTTTTACATTAAGTTAGGCAACATTGCCATTGGCTCTGGGTGAAATGTTGTACAGTAGCGCGGACTGACTAGGTAAGTAAGAGTGCTTGTAAAACGGTCGATTAAAAAAAAAATATGAAGCGCTTCTCTAGGACACCCAAGGAGTCACCCATTTAAATATAATACGTCATTTCCGTAACACCCTGTATATTTAGTGGAGGTATGGATGTAACAATTATTTTTTTTATTGCGGTTCTTTAGTACCCAACTGTTTTTCCGTATTTGGCTTTTAATCTACGAATATTATTTTTAGGAAAAATTCAGCTTCAGTTGCGTCTGTAGATTTATACAGGGTATTATGGAAATGACTTACTATATTTAAATGGGTGTCCCCTTGGGTATCTTAGAGAAATTGAAAAAATCAGTCAAATCCCATTTTCTGAAATTTAATAATAAAATAAAGTTAGGAAGACTATTATCAATCCCGATGTTCTGATGTGGCATATCTAGCAGTGTAGATAATAGGTATAATTTATTAAATTAACGAGTAAAATAATGGACTCTATTTAATGCTAGAGCCAGAAATGGATTTCTCAGATATGTTATCCAGTCTTGCCATTAACTTATTTATATTTTAGCCGAAATGACAACAAAGATTTTCAGCAACATAGAAGCTTTTAAAATAGCAAATATTTATATATTATATAAAATAAATTTATAAATACATTTTATAGAGAAAGCGTAAAGATATTGAGTTAATATTTTTTTTAATTAATAAAATGATATTTTTAATTAATAAAATGATATTGTCTAGCCTATTTGAAAATTATTTCAAAAGAAAAAATCACATTGTGTCTTAAAATCAAAACATAATATGTATTATAAATTATTTGTTGTGCAAAATTAATAAAGGTATATACCAAAAAAAAAATCTAATACATATGCAAATTAACATAACATGTGTTTGAAAATAAGTATATTTTATATTAAACAGTGTAGAGAACAGCAAAATATAAATCCTGCACAAAACCTGCAAATCAAATAAAAACTAGTCTTGCAATACCCTAATAAAATTTATTATGAGCAGACGTACGGAAGTTCTTGGTTGGCTCTTTTTTTTCCACTTGTCCATAGTAATAATACTGGAATCGTCTTCCTCGTCTTCGCTAGATATCGTTTCCGGGCCATCATTTTCACTCGCCGTCCGTTCAATGATCACTGTTTATAAAGTTTTTTCTTCCAATTCATCATAACTTACATCACTGTTCGCCTCATTATACCATGTAGTTCACATTTCCTCGAAATCGTAATCTAATATGCTTACAGTCGGACGGAAACCAGCTCTCTTATAATAACACTAATTGTGGTCCCGACTCACTATAAAAGTGAGTATACTTGTGGTCTTGTTCCAATCTGTGAAATATCCTTCTGTATCTCTCAGGGGTTTCCACGGCTACAGAAATTGTTTTACGGCCTAACCCAAAATCCAAATTAGTTAAGCTATTTACCACCCCTTTACTTTACGGCTGTACGTTAATGTTGAGAAGTTTATTTTACTCATAAATTTTGTAATTAGACATATACTTGGGTCAATTGGTAAAGAATTTATTTAGCGTGCAAAGAATAATGGCCCTTCGAATTTTTATAATCTATGTTTCGTAACATAATGCACACCTATTTAGTAATACTCATTAATAACACTGTCCTGATATAATTATATGGATAAATATATGGAAAAATTATTATTTTTCCTAGATTTTTAAAATCATAATAATTATCAAAATTATTATGAGCGTACTACAACATTCTTCTATACTATACAATTTGAACTTGATTCTTATAATTTTTTGAAGTTTTACATTATTAGTCCTTCGATTTTAAAATCCTTCCAGATTACAATAATCAGAGATGCAAGCACATTTTAACTCCCTAGGTCTTAAATTGAATAATAGAGAGAATCGGCAATAAGCAAACAGCTGTTCTAAAATTAGCAACATTCGGCCTTTAAATAAAGTAATTTGTTTACGAATTTAAAGTCGAAAACGACCGACGCGGCGATTGGCCTCTTCTGTAAAACGAATTTGCTTAATAGATAGCTTTTACAGGTTATTTTTTAGAGTAACGTTAAGGTTTAACATGATATAGCACCGCTTGGATTTTCTATATTAGCTACTATTGCAGTTGCAGTCTATGCTGAGCTCTTCGAGCAGAATTAAGAAGTGTGTGGTGCAGAGAGTGATTTAATTAGACAAAACATGTCTGATACTGAGCCAGATTAATTCAGGGATGCCTTGAATAAAAGATTTCGTTGCTGCAGATAGGATATCGTCTTATACTAATTCCGATGAATTGGGCTCTGCAACAACATAATTGGAATTCGAAACATGGAGATACATCGGCGTGGTTCCTCAAAGTCTTTAGTGGACAAGAAAAGAACTACAACCATTAGACCATAAAACTGTACTATGAATAATACCATCTGTTAAATCGATTGTGGTTCGAAGCCCGCATAAAATAGTCTCATCTTGCTAACAATTGAGTGATGAGATTTTGACTCTTCTGTGGGTCAGCGCTTCGCTACTGTATATGATATGGGAGGTAGTTTTATCATCCACGCCATAAAGCCTGCATTCAATGGGAATATTGTAGATTTCCCTTCATTGAAGGTTCCCTTCTAGATGATAATGGTCTGTCAGAAGCCAATCATCTATATCAACTCGGCTCGCGTTAGGAGCATTATTCCAGTTGATAGTATCTTCAAGGATGTTCCAATTACGGCCAATACATGCGTCTAATGTCTGTCTAATGTTATTCTGATTAGCTATTTTGATATTCCAAGGGCGGGTTCAGGGCCCTTGAATTTTTGAGCAGATTCGGCTCTCGCTATTTCGTCTACTTTCTACTAATTTTATCGATATTACACCAGGACATATATGAGATCAGCTTACTTCCCCATAACAAAATAGAGTTTGTATGAGCTATCTATTTAATACCATGAGTATTTATTTAAAATTTTATGTTTGCGTTTCATTGTAAATTGCCTGTTGTATACTTTATGTGATATTTTGGTTTGTTTTAGCGAACAGGGTTCATTGTTACATCAATAAATCATTTTCAAATATTGGGTATTTCGGGAGTTATCGTATATAAAATGCAGCTACTTTGTTAGTATTAGAGTGGCTTGCAGGAAGATGTTAAATAGTCATTAACTGGCCAGACAGCTTTGATTGTGAGATTGACAGAACTGATTCAAAGTACATATATCGATAATTAATTAGCTATAACCGAGGTACTGTGAGAAAATCATTACTTCCAATGTCATTTATATCAAAGTTATTTGATTATTTAATCAGCAGTATTTAGAAGTTTGCTCATTAGTGAATATGATTGAATCATAATTTTAACTTTTAGTTGTCAATAAATAAGGAAAATTGTTTCTCCTGTAAGTTTAAAGGAACGATTTCCATACAGAATTACCTTTTAAAATATTCACCCTTGTCTCTTAAACAGCTTACAAGTGAGATTTTAAAGTATTTATAACGCCTTTTATTGATCAGGATCCAGGAATTACGGTGTTACGGCAGAGCGTGAACTAAGCTATTTGAAAAGGTTTTAAGAAGCAGAAATTTGCCTAAATAAAGAGAACGGGTCAAACCTGTCTAACTTACAAGAATGATAACAGTCGATCAGTTGCACTGCAAATCATTGAAGATCAAATAATTTGCATACATAGAAAAAGTTCTAGCAAACCCCGGATTGAGTACTAATGATTTTCAAATGGTAAGTGACAGCTTCATACATTTCCAATTTTCAAAATTTTCCTGTGTATAGTTTTCCATATATAGATAGGACACTCTGTATAACTATTGACAAACATCATTTTTTCTAATAAGATACCGATAAATTATTTGGATAGAATTGAAAAACTTAAATAATTAATTTTATTGTAAAGTCTAAAATATAACTTTAAATATTCAACAAATTTGAAGTTGGAAACAGAGTCAAAATATCTGACAATCGATTATTTACAAACTACCTGGTAACTAGAATAATCCGATCTCATGCATAGCAGAAATGATGTACAAATTATCACGACGCTATTATCCTTGTTCTCGCATTTTGCCTGAAATTAAATTCACAAACAAGGAATTAGGTGGCCTCGCCATATAGAATACAGAAATCTCAGCTTCAAAGATAGCTTATTGGCCTCGGCACATAGAATACAGAAATTTCAGCTTCAGAGACAGCTTATTGGCCTCGCCACGTAGAGTACAGAAATTTCAGCTTCAAACACAGCAGTATCGTTGCTAACAATTAAAACTCAAAGTATAAGGAAATCATGTATGCAGATAAGGTAGTTTATTATTTGCGGTTGGCTATCGAACCATAAAGTTGTTATTAAGATACTGTCCACTGTAGAATACCAGGGAAGAAAGGAACACCACCCAACATTCCTGCAGTTCAATCCGAAATGACCAAAATTTTGTTCCCACAGCGCCCCGTCAAACGAATCCTGAAAGGGCTCGACGTCAAGAAAGCTTCTGGTCCAGACGAAATTCCTGTTATAGTTCTCAAGAGATGCGCCGATGAACTAACACCAGTATTTTGTAGACTACTATAAACATGTTGTCTCCCAGTCTCTTCTTACTCTACATTAACGACCTTCTAGTGGAAACGAAAAATCCCATATTTAGTTTTGCTGACGATAGCACACTTATCTCTCATCTTTCTCTTTGAATGCACAAACATCGGCTGCCGACGCACATCTTCGCAGACAGCATGAAGTATCACGCCTCAACAAAGACCTGGAAGAAATTTTGGCTTGGGGTGACAGTAACCAAGTCGAATTTAACGCTAAAAAAACCCAGGCAGCAGTTTTCTCTAAAAAGGTTAACATTACAGAACCGGATATAGTCATTGACGGACACGCAATCCCACTGGCTTCATCTATTAATTTGCTGGGCGTCAATCTAGGAGGAAATATGTCTTGGCATAACCACATGGTGGCAATCGCCAAGATAGCTTCTCAGAAACTTCTGTACTCTTCCGAACCAGAAAGTTGTACACACCTCAACAACTTTTGACACTATACAAAGCCCAGATTCGACCATCACTAGAGTACTGCTCTCAGGTCTGGAGCTCTGCACCCAAACATACTCTTCGCCTACTGGATTCCATCGAAAGCAGGGCCATGTACCACTAGCGGAGGAAGAACCTCGACAGCCTAGAACATCGAAGACAGGTTGGGGATCTGACTCTCTTTTACAGATATGTTCATGTGCTCGGCTGACCTTGCCCTCTTAATTCCATACAGAACGGCGAATAGCAGAAATACACGGCGAACCACTGCCTCCCATCCATATGTGGTTAAGCTTAGTACTCCTCGAACTTCATTGTTTAAGAATTCTTTCATCTGGAGGACTTCATCCTTATGGAACGACCTTCCCGAGGTCGTTTCTCCCAACGAATATAACCACCAACGATTCAAAACCAACGTGAATCGCTTTTTGCGGACACGCACCACTCCCAGAGTGCCCTAAAGGATTTTTCCGATAGTGCTTGTGTTTGCTCATTAAAAAAAAAGAAAATAAAATTGTCAAGCTGCAAATACAAAAAGAATGTATTTAAAAGATTCAAGAGAATTCCGACTAAAAACTGCATCTTCTGTGTTATATCAGTATTACCTAATAATAAAAATAAAAATAATATTTTCAGTATGCACACAAATACCCAAATTAAGGTTAGTTTCTCCTATTTTCAGAAGAAAATATTTGTGGCTAACAGAAAATTGCAGCCCCATCATATATGAAACACGGCTTCAAAGGCATTATTTTGGATTATGCAACGGAGCATGCAGCTCACAGGAAAACAGGAAAACTCAAAGAACATAGGGATCACCTGTGCGGAATAACTATGCTGAGAATGCATATTATTTCTATTTGACATTGTATATAGCCAGGTTATTTTACGACGACCGGGATGATCAGACAAGAGAATGAACAAAATTGTTGTAGTTGGCTTTTATAATGCTATAAATTCAAGAATGCAGCAAAAAGTACTACGAAAAAACATTATATATAACCTATATTGCATATTTATATACAGGGTGGTCCTTAAGTACATCAAGAAAATCTAGGATATGATTTCTGACATCATTTTAAGACGAAAAGTTCAAATAAACATGGGTCCGAAAATGCTAACCCTCTAAGATACAGGGTGTTAAAATATTTTTAAAAAATAATTGTTTTCTTAAAATTTCGGAACTCCTTGAAGATACGGTATTGAAAATTGATGTGGATTGATTTCGTATTAAACTGCACTTTTTGGTTAAAAAAGGGTTTGCCTACTTCCACCAGTGGCGTGCGTGAAGGTACCATCAATATTTTTTTTGTGAAAATATGTGATACGCCACTGATTTTTTTAAACTCTGGTGCATTTTTATGCATTACTGATATAAGCGGAACAAAAGTTGTCTCTACTATCTTTTTGAAAAAAATGGTAGTTTTAGAGATAACTCGTAGTATATTATACTAAACAAAATTAATTTATTAATTAAATAATAACTAAACATAATATTATGTAACACCAAACAAACTTGATTTAAATAAATTGTTGAAAGTGGCCACCTTCTGCTAAAATACAAGCATCTAGCCGTCTTATCATTGAATTTCTAACATTTCTAAAAAGTCCTGGGGTGTTTTTAATATTTTCGCAAGCCATTATTATTCGGTTTCTAAGATCTTCCTGGTTTTCAACGGGAGTTTTGTAAACTATCGATTTTAAATGACCCCAGAAATAAAAATCCAATACATTTAAATCTGGGGACCTTGGCGGCCACGGTTGATTAGGTACTGCGACGCCTCTACCGATCCATCGATTTTCGTAATGAACATTTAAATATTCTCTGGCTGTGGCACTAAAATGGGCGGGAGCTCCATCATGCATAAAAAACAACTGGGTTCGTTGAGCTAATGGCAAGTCTTCCAATAATGTTGGCATCTCATTTTCTAGAAAATGGCGATAGGTTTGGCCATCTAACCGCTGGGGAAGAAAGAAAGGACCTATTAGTCTGTCACCAACTATTCCTGCCCATACATTTAACGAGAATTGGTACTGAAAATATCTTTCGCTAATAGCGTGTGGATTTTCTTGACTCCAAACATGATTGTTATGAAAGTTTGTTATGGCATTCGTAGAAAAATTTGCTTCATCGGTAAAAAAAAAATTATTTAAAAATTGTGGATTTCTGGCCAACCTTTCCAAAAACCATTGACAAAAATTTACGCGTTGAGGATAATCACGTGGTAAAAGGGCCTGAACCCGTTGTATATGGTAAGGATACATTTGTTGGTCCTGAAGGATTCTCAATACGGTTTGATGACTAGCGTTTACCTCATTCGCAATTTTTCGAGTACTAGTTTCTGGATCTTCCTCAATTCTATTCAATACTGCTTCTTCTAATTGTGGTGTTCTTACTGTCCTTGGCCTGCCGAGAATATCAGAAACTCTTGCAAAACTTCCTGTTTCGGATAAACGGCGATGGAGACTTACAAAGGTCTGCGTACACGGTGCTACACGATTCGGATATCTTGCCTGGTAAATGCGTTTTGCTTCGTATGAATTTCCATCAGCAAGACCATAAACAAAATGCATATCTGCCAAATGAGCACTGTTTTGTAAATCATTCATAATTCTAAAACTTTTGGATCGACTAATAACTCACAAAAACGACGCACTAAAACTTAAATTATTTTTCGGTCATTTAATTTTTGTTATTTGCACAATATGTGACATAAGCCTACTTTGAAAAAACTAGAATCACAGTCGAGATAGTTTATATATTTCTCCATTTTCATTTAAAACTACCATTTTTTTCAAAAAGATAGTAGAGACAACTTTTGTTCCGCTTATATCAGTAATGCATAAAAATGCACCAGAGTTTAAAAAAATCAGTGGCGTATCACATATTTTCACAAAAAAAATATTGATGGTACCTTCACGCACGCCACTGGTGGAAGTAGGTAAACCCTTTTTTAACCAAAAAGTGCAGTTTAATACGAAATCAATCCACATCAATTTTCAATACCGTATCTTCAAGGAGTTCCGAAATTTTAAGAAAACAATTATTTTTTAAAAATATTTTAACACCCTGTATCTTAGAGGGTTAGCATTTTCGGACCCATGTTTATTTGAACTTTTCGTCTTAAAATGATGTCAGAAATCATATCCTAGATTTTCTTGATGTACTTAAGGACCACCCTGTATAACGCAGTTACTAAATTCTGTGGTGTTACTCTAGTAGAGACTAGTCTAGAAAAATTGTTATCAAATACTGTAGTAGCTGTATTGCAATAAATTCAATAAATATATCTTCATATGGCACGCATATGTATTATGTAGATGTTGAGGAATTAAACTTACCTATATGCCGTTCCTTCTAAGACAACAATGCTATATTATACGATTACTTACACGGATAAACTTGTTCCAAATTCAACCCATTGCAAGCGTGAAAATATGCTTTAGTTAGGAAAATTGCTGATTTTTACATTCATATATATGGAGCCATTGATTTTAGTTAACAGTGCCATGTATCAGAATCCAAATTCAAAATAAAATTTTGAGAAACATTGTTCATTCCAAGTATGTAAAACTTTGAACTTCAGAGGGACCAGGGTATGGAATTTATAAAACAATTAAATTGCAAAGTTCGTCAATAGTCACGAAGAAAAATTTGATGAACACGGAAATATCTCCAAAATGATCTAGTTCCTAAACATCGTGGATCTAGTGCAAGCGCTTACCTGGATGACACTGTTTATTTGTTTATACAGTTCAGAATTTGGCGATACGTATGCCGACCATGCTTAAATGGAAGATACCTTTACGAAAACCAATAAACACCTTTGACAAGTTTTTTGTTAAAAGGTCATGCAGATATTTGCGATCTAACTGAAATGAGTTATCGAGAAACTCGAAACAGTCAGTACAATTGGATTTTCACAGGTCTGATCTGGACTCAAAAGCGATGCTTTTAGCTGAATACATCACTTTAAGACGATATTTTTTACTATATAAATGGTTATATTTCACTGGATCACGACACTACTGCTTTCGCAGCGTACATTTCCTCGATTTTTATTTCAGCAAATCTCGTTCGTTTCCTTTTCAAAAAACGAATAGTGGACTCGTTATACGAAAAACACGAGCTCTAGACTCTAAGGAAATATTATTAGATTATGCAAAATGATGACACTGGGGATGAAAGAACGGCTGTATATGTGTCATGGGAATTCCTGAATGCAGAAAATACATTTTGCTATTTTGGCGTTAGGTGTGGTGATGTCAATTAATGTTAACATAAGTTATAGTATATTAATTACATAAGGAATATAAAAGTGAAGTTAACACTTAAATCATTAGTGTAGTACGAAAATCACACTAGTATGTTAAGTATTCTTTTCAGGATGTACATTTTATGGTAATTTATGATCACAAGAGTAATTAGGGATTTTATGACAGTCGAAAGATCAACGATATATTTTGAACTAAACTATACATATACTTACCCAACTTCCGCTAGCAGATATTCGCATTTTTGTATTATTATTTCTTATGCAATAACCCCTCCCAATATAATTCATAAACCTACTCCATTGTCTTTTGAAATGCAAATTATTCACAAACAAGAAAACCAGCACTTCCCGCACAAGACATAGACCTTGCTCCTGCTTTAAAAGCAGCTTCATTAGGTTATGCAAAATAAACGACACGAAGTTGCTGACGGCAGGACAAAAATATGTTAGAATTCGTCTATGCAGAAATAAACTATATTGAAAGGGATAAAGGTAACTGTTTTAAGGTAAACTAGTAAACTTGATATCAAGCGAATCTGTGTTTTCAGCAGAAACTCCGTTTTAACGGTTCGCTCAGAGCTCTTAATAAAATCGTGTTGATTTAACTGGTTTCACTCACACAAAAACTAATAAAACTGTGGTGTTGACGATGTGCCTGGGCTAATGAAAACTTAAGGTCGTCAATTGAAGGGTTAGAAGCAGTTAACCAAAACGAAAGTAGAACTTTCTGTTTAAGGCTAACTATAAAGAATACCCTGCAATGGACTGGACCGGAAATGTCACATAAATTATTTAAGTTTATTGTACTGATTCAAGTATAAAACAGAAAACTTCAAAATACGCTAATTAATGGAAATTATGAATATTAAGTACGGGAAGTTTTATGTAGAGTTTGGCCGGGCAAAGATTGAATGTGCATCATAACGTTACAGTAATATCAAAGACCTGTCATCTTCAATAGAGGTATTTTGGTTATATGAGTTAAGGATTAAGTTAAGGTTAAGGATTAAACAGAAAACGTTTAAACGAAATAACACAATTCAAGTCCGGAGGTGGAAACACTAAAATATTGACCTGTCATTATTAACATTCATATTTGGTGTTTCGTGTGAGTTGGTTCCTAAATGAAAGTACTTTGTTGCTATATAGAATTTAATCATCAGGATCAGTTCTCATAAGAACTGTTAGTTACAAATTTGTTCGGGTTTCTCTAAGTAGTATTGAATAGAGTTATAAAAAAATTATATTTTGTTCGAATAATCTATAAAAACCAGGACTGGAAACCGGGAGTGTCTAATGTCCCATCGGTAAGAATAAACATTTTATCCCTAAGAACTTTGTTTCGACGAAAATATTTTGTAAATCGCAATAACGTATGTCCCATAAGTTTTGGCACTAATTTGAACCAAATGTTTTTTTTATAATAAAATATATTTAAATAAAATTTTGTAATAAATAGTAATTAATTCCTTCATAAGCAACAAAATTATGAACTTAAATTAAATATAGAGGACCATGGTCTTCAACTAGACGTAACTTTCTGCGAACACCTAGCATTAGGTTTGGACCGCATTTATATCGATTTCTCGGATTTTTCTATACAGGGTGTCCGGGAACATGTGGGAAATCTCCCGGATATGAAGAAAACACGTGAAAAGAATACTATAGGTTCATATAAACTTCTTTCGTATCGGCCTCCTCTTCGAAGATATGGGCTCCCAAAGAGCACCAATGGAATCAAGTTTTTTACACATAATTATTGAACCACCTGGTATATTTCAATTATTTTTTAATATGATGTATACCAGGTAAGACCCGTCAAATTACTATCCAAGAAACTGTTGTCAATTACTCACAGCTGCAGGGACGGACTAGCTATAACACTCATGAGCCCATTTTTTTTACGCCCTGTATGATGAGAACTTTGGACAATGTTTTTTGCATACCTTTAACTATTGGCTAAAAATTAAGTACTCTTCATTCATGTCGCTAATCCTAACCGTTTGCGAGAAAACGTCATTTTATTTACACTGAGTCCCCTAACTGCTCATGGGCTAAATATGAAAAAGCGGATCTTGAAGGTATCGGTTGGATCGGAACAAAGATGTATCTTTTATTGAAATACCCGAAGCACATGATGTATATGAAATGTCGTTTTTTCGAAAACGGTTAGGATTAGCGACATGAATGAAGAGTACTTAATTTTTAGCCAATAGTTAAAGGTATGTAAAAAACATTGTCCAAAGTTCTAATCCCTGCAGCTGTGAGTAATTCACAACAGTCTCTTGGGTAGTAATTTAACGGGTCTTACCTGGTATACATCATATTAAAAAATAATTGAAATATACCAGGTGGTTCAATAATTATGTGTAAAAAACTTGATTCCATTGGTGCTCTTTGGGAGCCCATATCTCCGAAGAGGAGGCCGATACGAAAGAAGTTTATATGAACCTATAGTATTCTTTTCACGTGTTTTCTTCATATCCGGGAGATTTCCCACATGTTCCCGGACACCCTGTATATCCTGCGTCGAAGTTCCTCCTCATCCCATCCCATCCCATCCTCCATCGTAAACATTTCGAGACAAAATATCCAAAAAATCTTCTATGGGCCGAGCCTAAGGAAGGTTGATTGTTTCGCTGAACAAATGGTACGTTTTGGTCTGCTAGCCAATTTTGGGTTTGTCTTGCATAGTGACAGGATGCAATGTGTGGCCAGAACATAATATCGTCTCCAGCATTTTCTTCTTCAATAAAATTAACCAGTTTCGACCCACATAAGGCCGCCTGGATACACCCCTGGTGGAAATAGCGCACCGTACCTTATCAGCGAATTTGGCCTTTTAGTTAAATTTGACATTATTAGGGACCTCTGCAATATTGTCAGTATAAAAACCATCATTTCCCTTCATTTCGGAGTTGCTTAGTGTGAAATACTTTTCGTCATACATAATTATCACCCGGTTGTTAGCAAAATATACTCTTCTTAATGCACGGTAGCATCACAGGATTCTGGCTAGTTGGTTGGCTGTATATTTCGGAGCCTTTATTCTTTTTTGCAATTTCTGACAATTCCGCGATAGTTCCCGCGCTATGATGTTCTTAGATGTTCGATATTGTCGTGCTAGTTTTCTTGCTGATGTACCAAGGGTGTTTTTCGCCCTTCTTACCAGTATTTCTGATCTTACTCTGGTAAAAATTCTAGGCCTTCTAGGTTCATACAAGGAATTCCATGCTCACATTCAGCAATTGTCAGATAAATGGTTCTACGCGATATATTTTGATTTTCAAAATTGCGTATTATTGCGGATTTACGGACTCGTCCAACTAAATTATAAATACTTTTCCGAATTTCTAATTTGTAAGCCGTATCGACTTAATCAATTTAAAAACTGAACTGTCAACGTTAAGTGAAGGTGGCAAACAAGTTTTTATTACCAAGGTAACTTGATATTTTCTTCTTATTACCAATTTTATGGCATCTGAAATTTGTGCCAAAACTTATGGGACATACGTTAGTATTCATAAAAATGAAATTATTTTTCTAGATGTAAAGTGGATCTATTCCAAGTGCAACGAAACATTTCCATGTTTTGTAAGCAATTGGTTACCTTCAAGAAATATTATTACATTTTAAACAATAAATCACATTTGAACTGTAAATAAAATTTATTGCCATTTTAAAATTTAATTTTTGACTTTAGTACAATAAAGATTTTTTATATCTATGGCCTTAATAATGACAATCACTTCCATTAGCTGCTGGCGTGGTTGTGTCTTATTTGATCTACATAATCTCGGTTTGAATTAATTTTTTCCCTGGCTCAACTGTATGTTACTTGGGAAAAGTTTTACTTTGTCAACCTAACAAGCAAACTGTGACAAACTTGTTGATAGTTAATAAACAATTTACATCGTGAATAATCCCTGTATCCTAGAAAGTTAGTTTACTATTAGTCGTTACGTAGCTTAATGCTCTGCTAATGTTAATAATAGCGTCTTTCGTTACCTTCCAATGTTTATATCTAATTATTGTCTGATCTATGAAGTAATTGACAGAAGAAAAAATTATTAGCAAAACGCCAACGCAAATAAAATAAACATACAAAAATTTTTCTCCCCGCGTTTCACGCCACTGTAGAGACGAATTTCTGTGCGTTTTAACGGCGCTATGAAGAGCGGAACTACATAAAGCCATGAAGTTTTGTTTTAGTGTAGGATATCAAATTTGATAAAATATATTTAATAATATATTTTATGAAACGAATAATGAGTCAATATAACAAATTATCTTGAATTTATTTACATTTGAGTCAATTTGGACCTAATTATTTCTTGTTAGCTTAATGAAATGATATGGTAAAATATTGTATGGTTTCGCATCTTAGCAAAAAACAGATAGCTGCTACAGTGTTGCCATATATATATATATCTGAAGACAATGAATAAAGATTTATTTCATTACTTTAAATATTGCGGCAAATGATTCTTTTTACACGCTTTCACATTTGCCTAGGTGGGATTTGATAATAGACAATAATTTTATAGCTGCTAGTGAACCAGTTCTATTTTATTAATTTCGCCTTATAGGGTCATTCCCGGAGATTCTACAGCCTAACGCGGTCTCCGAACCGCGAACCTTGGTCAACAATTATTTTTTTTGCTGATTGCGACATGACCTACTAATTGGGGAATGTGTACCGCCCTCTGTACTCTACGAGATATCCGATCTCATCCGGTCTGGTTACCGGTGTGAATGGGGTACGGATATGAGATGATCCATTTTTCAGTCGTTACTATTTCTTGCATGACGCTGGACAGTCACTTATACCAAGGAGACACCAGAGCTATTTTATTTATTATTAACGTTAAAATCTTGACACAATCTTTCTCTATAATCTTTCCCCAAGGTTTAGTGGCATCGGCCCCATTATAAAGAGGAATATCGGATTTATGGTCGCATGCCGACCAGATGTCTCTTCAATGCAGTAACGGCAATACAAAACGTAATACATGGCGCTTAGTCGATTTTACAGAACAAAAAATCTTAAAACAAACTACGACCTGTCGACCTGGTCATATACAGGTTGTTATGGAAATGACGTATACATAACTCGTTGGTTCTCTCGATCGATACCGGCCTGATTCTTTAAACAGCTCGTTGTGGACAATCGGGCTAATATTTAAAAATACAGCGTTGCCACTTTCAATGTTTTATAAGCGACTCTCATAAATTGCTGAATTTCCTTCTATAATATTACTTTCCTGTATAATTATAGTCTCGGAAATGGCAACCGCGCTGGCTCTAGAGATCGGAGATTTCTCGGAAAGAAAATTCGACTGGTCCGAAGACGGGCTAGACCATTATTTCAAAGGGTAGTTCCTGTCAATTGTTAACATAGTTGTTTCATTTTATCTTTAGTAAAGGGTTAATGGCCCATAGAAATTAGCGTTTTTATTATTTCTATTGCGAAATGATTAAGTGCTCTTGTTCTATGTGTGTTATTGTAAAGTGTAATTATGCATTAGTGTTGGGGTTTAGTGATAAGCTCATTATGCACTCCCACACTATAATCAGGATACGTGATGAGCATAAAGTTTTTCCCATAGAAAAAAGAACTGAAAGTGTCTGTGCCCTGGATTCCTTAATATCGTCCTGTAAGTAAGCTAAATATTTATTTTTATAAGAAACTAAAGTTTTACACGTTTAAACATTTTGGCAACATTGTGCCTGAACATCTGTTGATTACCCAGCTGGGCAATGTAATATGTTCATATATGAATGTGCCGAGGAGTTGTGTGTGGGTTTAGGGGTGAATTACCCCACTTTTTAAACGTTCGATTTAAAAAAATATATATGTAGCGCTTCTCTAGGACACCCCAGGAGTCACCCATTTAATCACATCATTTCCATAACAACCTGTATATGATGCGATTCGTAAATTTTTTCTTGGATTTCGACTCTAAAGCAAATGAAGAGGATCGCGTATCTTGGACTCAATTACAATATATCATATTAGAAAGCTCACAGTGGCAACATTGTTACGAGCGGCAACATTGACGTGACTTCAAGAAAAAAGACGCTACTTCGTCGGAGCAACCGCCTGCGCAAGGCAGAAGCAAATTCGTTTACCGGATCAAACACGTGAGTTCGCGATTTAAAAACGTTGTTACAAAAGTTGTTTTTAAAGAATAATTTTCAGAAGAATAAAACTTAATCAACAAACAGTGCGTGGATTACAGTGCGGATATTGAAGAGACAAGATATACAGTGAGTCCCAGAAGAAATGTCTAAATTCATATAAAATTCAGCGGTAAGTTTTTTCAAAAAACGCTCGTACCCGTCGATTTTGATTTTAAAATTTTTTTTTTGTGGTAATTTCATGTATCAGCTCAGCTGGGTAGCTCAAAAATAAGTTACGACCATCAACTTCATTTTTTCAAATGAAAACATATATTTTTTATTTCATATTTGAATTTTGCATTGAATTCTAAGCATGTTTCATGTACCATGTCCTATACATAAACTCAACAGTTATTGAAAAAATTAGGATTGAACATATCATTTAGGGAATCCAACGATCTATCAAATTTTCTGGCAATATGGCATTTTGGGCTCCATAATAAGTAAGAGTGTACTGTCTCACTGTCACCGTTTATTTCTATAGAAACTGTATGACAATTTTATTTCAAATAAGTATAATTATTGTCAAGCGTAGTTTCAAAGTTGCGGTTTTCACAATAATGGTGAAGTTAACGGAACGGGAAAAAATTGAAATTCTATGCATGGTTGGGTTTGGTGATAAAACACGTACTCAAATAGAAACAGCCCAAATATTTAATGAAATCCATCCTGATCGTCCTCCCATATGTCAAAAGATGGTGAGTAGAATAGAGGCTAAGTTTAGAGAATTCGGTCTTGTTAGAGATTTGCCTAAATCTGATCGTCCTACTCGAGATGAAAATGAACAACTTGACGTTTTGCTTTCCTTTATTCCGTTATTGAAGTTGATTTCGCATGCACAATATGTGCAATCTAGATAATAATTTAGTAAAAAATATTATTTTTTCGGATGAAGCTACGTTCTATTTGAATGGTAATGTGAACAGACAAAATTATCGATATTGGGCAACAGAAAATCCGCATTGGATGATAGAGGTTCACAGCCAGTACCCTAAGAAAATAAATGTTTGGTGTGGAATCGTAGGCGAAAGAGTAATTGGTCCATTTTTCTTTGAACAGTCTTTAACTGGACAAGTATATCTCGAATTTCTCCAACTAGAATTAATTCCAGCATTAGTGGCTTTATTTCCGAATCCATTGGATCTAGACTCCCCTGACGAAGAACTGATATTCCAACAAGATGGTGCTCCTCCGCACTATGCGGCCACTGTGCGCACATTTTTGGATGAAACCTTTCCCAATCGGTGGATTGGAAGGAGAGGACTTATCGAATGGCCTGCTAGGTCGCCAGACCTAACTCCGCTGGACTTTTTTTTTGTGGGGTTACCTCAAATCAAAAGTATTTGTTAACAGGCCAAACAATATGCAGCAGTTGAAAGAAAGGATCCGAAGAGAAGTGCGTGTCATAACTCCGGAAATGGTTGGAAACGTGCAAAGAGAGTTTATTGATCGTCTTGGATATTGTCAAGCCGTAAATGGCGCACATTTTCAACATTTAATTTGATTTTGTTGTGTTTTTTTTTAATAAACAGGTCTTACTTATAGATATGTTCAATCCTAATTTTTTCAATAACTGTTGAGATTATGTATAGGACATGGTACATGAAACATGCTTAGAATTCAATGCAAAATTCAAAAATGAAATAAAAAATATATGTTTTCATTTGAAAAAATGAAGTTGATGGTCGTAACTTATTTTTGAGCTACCCTGTATACATGAAATTACCACAAAAAAAAAATTTTAAAATCAGAATCGACGGGTACGAGCGTTTTTTGAAAAAACTTACCGCCGAATTTTAAATGAATTTAGACATTTCTTCTGGGACTCACTGTATACCAACAAACAAAGGAAACAAAATACAAAGCTGCTAAAATCAATTGTATCAAAAACACAATTCAGAATTTCTTACAAATTGACTCATTTTTATGGGTTTTTCGGGATTGTTCGATATTTTTGTGTTGCATTTTTTATTTTACATTGAAAAACGTTCGCACATCCACATAATTATCTCCATTCAATTATCAATCAGTTTAAAAACGCTATAGGTATTTTGATTAGTTGTTCTTCCTTGAAATTTGGGCCGAAAAGCAGCTGAAATCAAATATACTTTTAGCGTCGCTGAATCCTCTTAAAACGATGTGATATAATACATAAATAAAATCAAATGTAAAAATCCAACGATCGAAAATAAATACAGAACGAACTAGAGATTCTATCGGTTAAATTTTGTATCTCTTTTAAGAATACTTTAAGTTTATTGAAATACTTTGCTGAAACCTGGTCTCGTTGGAGTTTTATTTATTTTGGATTTATTCAAATATGGGTTATTTATGTAGCACTGATATAATGCAAATAAAGTGTACGTGATTTTGATGCAGCATTTCAAAGTTTTAAACATTTCAGAACACTGATATCACGTGGTTAAAAATATCTTAAGGGGGGCGTCCCAAAGCATATATGAAATCTGAAAATGTACATGGCCGCTACTGATGATGGTCGGTGTTGTCATATCTACACGGCAAACTCTTTTGACAACAAATTATAATTTTAACAATTTAACATTCTATCATTTATGAACTAATATGATTCCAGAAAACCGACGGCGAAAGATGTTTTGTAAAACAAATAGTGGTAATATTACACACAAATTTAAGATTCGTCACAAGCACAGGAAAGTAAATAGGTCAAACGTCAACTATTATTTTTCAAACTCTTTAAAAAAATGAAATTTTATTTAAGACCCGTGCTTTCTTACCTTTACTTATTTAAATACAATTATTAGTTTCATTTGTTTCACAGAAACCACACAGAATCTAAGTTTTAGGAAAAAACCTCTCACATAACCTCACAAATAGCAGCAATGGAAAGAATACACGGGAATACTGTTTTAATTTTGGTCCTTTTTTTCTCGCTGAGATTTATTTATTTAACTAATTAAAAAACACACACACTTTAAATACAATTATAGTATTTTTTCAGTGTACTAAACAAGAAAAAAAATTGTGGTATTATTGGACAGAGATTTAAACGACCTTTAAAGTGATGTACAGAGTGTCCCATTTTCGACACTTTTATATGGTTTGTTCAGGTAAAAAGTTATCGGACCTAACCTCATTTTTTTAAATGGAACACCATGTATATTTTAATCTGAAAGATACTATTTTAAATTCTCCTTTCAAATCTATAACACACCATGGATGATATTGGTTTCCTCGGCGATTTATTTATTACTTTAAACCATAGTAGACCGTGAAACAAAAGCTAATATGCTAGAAACAACTATGTTGACTATTAACATTACCGTCAATTTCATTTTTACATTTTCATTTGTGAAAATGACTTATCAACATTTTGAAAAATTTTAATGATATCAGTTTATATTGAAAGTGAAAAAAACAGGGAAATGGAGCAAAATGTATATTTTGTTCGCTATCCGGAAAGACGGTAACCATTTAAGGACATATTCCGCAAATTTGCGATGATTCCCGATATTTTTTACCTTAATCTGGATCTTTTATTTCGTTGCAAAGTAATAAAGTTTAAATAAATCGCTTAGGAAACCAATATCATCCATGGTGTGTTATATATTTGAGGGAGAGTTTAAAGTAGTAGCTTGTAGCATTTAAAAATCCCAAGATACCTATCTTGAGGTAAATGCTACTGTTTTATGATTTAAAAAGGATACAAGACAATTTAGTTCACTTGTTCACTTTAATTTTAAACGTTAATAAATAAAAAACAAACTGATTCCGATGTGAGCCAATGTCATTTGGGTTCATACAAGCTCGACAAAAGTTCTTCAAATATTGTAGGATAGAAGACAAATCATGGGAAGGGTTTTCGTTAAAGCAAACCACAAAAGTCTTAATTCCAGATAGTTGCAAACGTCAGAGGACCATATCGAGATTCCTTCGAATAACCTAAAAGAACAATATAAGTGACATAAAACAATATTTGACCTCCATTGTATATTATTTGTAAATTTCATGATTACTTAATTACCTTGTATTATAGAATTTTCCTTCTAAAACGAGAAATTTTGCGGTTTTGTTTATTTTTCGATTGACAGTCAGGAGTCGATGACTTTTTAGGATTTGTAAAAATCGATAACAGATGACTGGTAGTGGTCGTGGTCGAGCAAGGCAGCGAGCACAGAAGAAGATTAGGTGCAAATCCTCCTTTTTATTTCAGGCCTTTGTCACTAATAGGGAGTGGCTCAGGATATTTTTGGTTATTAATTAGGTTTTCGCTGATGGAGCCAGCGGAGGACCGGAAACGGGATTTTGTAAGTTAGTCGGACGAGAGGAAGTGACGTATTTGGGACCGAGTTTTGCTGATAAAGAGTAAAGAAGGGCAAGAGACTTTCTGTCAAGAAGTCCGAAGATGAGGTGCTAATATCTTGAAGTCTTCGTTAAAAGTGTAAATTTTGCGGCAAGATGGTCGGTGCAGTGAAGTAAATAACATCTTAATGTCCTTTCGATATATATGGGTGCAGAAACACGAAGGATGTCTACGATTTTAGAAGATTTGGTTTATGGGTGTCGTGTGGCGACAGAATCCCAGTTGATTCCCTCATGGTAGAGGGCTCTATTATGGGATGGTATGCTCTACCATGAGATGGTATGCTCTACTATGAGATGGTATGCTCTACTATGGGATGGTATGCTCAAGTATGGGGTTGTAGATCAAGTAAGGGGTAGCAGCTCAAATATGGGATGGTATATCCACTTCTAGATGGAAGTTCAATCTACTTCTGGAGGTTCATTCTACTTCTAGACGTTTCATTCTACTTCTGGATAGTTCTTCCTACTCCAGGAAGGTCCGTTCTGTTTTTGGGACGGCGATGTTCTTCTACGAAGTACTTTCGTAAGAATCTTCAAGTCAAAATCATGGTCAGCGTCAAGCTTCATTCAGAATTTTCAGCAGTCAATTGCCAGTGACGTCCCCATTCAGAAAAGCAGTTCATTCGTGGGTGGTGGCTCGTGGACGCTAGTCTGTGAGTGGAAACTTGTCTGAGGAAGGATCCGATCGGGTATCATGACATTTTTTTATTTTTAATTATTGACCATAGACAATTTTTTTATCGAAATTAAGATATTTTCATTTTCAAGTATTAGTATTGTAAAAGACAATAAGGTATGCCTTCGTTTTAAACTACATATATAACTACACGCACCAGAAAACAAAATTCATGAATTTTCCCTGGGTAATTAAACTATACAGCGTACTGCAATTTCGAATTACCCCGGTTAAACATACCATCGTCTTAAATTCACTTTCTTTCAGGTTCCATAAATTGTATCAATAAATGTACCTACATAATTTTAGAAAAATGAAATAAGTAAGAATTTAATTTTGATTTCGTATAACCAGTTGATGTCATTTGATTCACATAATTAAAGTGTGGAATAAAATCATAGTAATTAAATGATTATTTTTGTTTCAATAAATTTCTTCAAAAGGTTCTGCTCCAAAAAACCAGTGGCGCCCAAAGTTATTACTGGTAAACACAGAGTACTTGAGGCTGTAGGTGAACCAACGAACCTGAGAGCTAGCCTGGGCAACTATAGGTGAACCCTCACCAGGGCACCGTAACAAGCTTTTTAGATTAAAATTATTTTGTTTTGTGTTTTTGTGTTCCATTTAAAAAAATGAGGTTAGGTCCGATAACTTTTTTACCTGACCCTGTATACTTATTCTGAAAACGGTAGATTATTCAACAATCAATTAAAACATTTTTCTGTATCTCTTTTAACTGAGAAAATATGGGGTAATTTTGAAATTGTCAATTTTTTGATTTTCCATCGTATCTCTTAAGCAAGCGAAAATTTTTAAATTTTAATTTTACCATTTTGAGTTTGACCCAAAAAAAGCACATGACACCTACATTACTTTTTTGATTGACTAACAATTACGGAGAACAAACTCTATAAAAGTATCAAAAATGGGACACCCTGTACTTGACCCCCTTCCCAGTTAATTTTTTAAGAGTAATATCTACCCCTCCACAAGGAGTTATACTGGGAAGACTGCAAATATTCTTTAAAAGTGTCCCCTTTCACAATAATATTGACGTGCCCTTCCAATTTTTATATTATTTACTGGACGCGACATATTAATAGTTGGTTTGGTCGGGTCGGGTTTTTCATCGTTAACACCGAATTCACCGAAACGTGATTTAAAAAAATGAAAATAATGGAAGTTAAAACAGCTCCAATAATGTTTCAACAATAATGTTTCTGTTCAATAAAACAATTACAAGATCTGTGGTGACGAGATTAAAGCGTCTACATGAAAACTTGTTACAATATTACTTGCTCATTAAAAAACAACATCAATTCTAAATTCTTCTATCCTCTATACTTGTAGCCTTCTGCCTGCACGTGTCTAACCTTCTTAAACGGACGTCGTTTGTGCAAGAAAGCCGTAACTCTCAAGGCTTATATCAGCAACCATAAATCTAGTGCTAGTGCCAGTATCAGACAACTACGGACAGTTTATGGAGAGTTAAAACTAATTGTTATCAGAGAAGTAGTCCACAAAGTTTACGGTTAAACTAAGTTAACTAATAAAACACCGCAATAAGTCGTAACTGCTACGTCAAGTCAGTTTCGTGTTAATTGAAGAATATGGGGGGAATTATGGTAGGTTCCTGCTATGGATCCTCGCACTTTTCCTACGGGCGTGCGGGAAAGTACACTTTTTGGTTTCGTATTACTTTGCCGCACTAGTGTGGAAAAGTAAATTTTCAATATAGCAGCAGGTTTTTACGCTACGAGTTACTAATTTTTAAATATAAGGCAGCTAGAAAAGGGAATTTTAACAATTATGTAAATATCTTGACAAATAACTATTTTGAGATTTTATTAAATGTTTTCATATTTGTAGCCGGTTGATACCGATTCGTAGCCGACTTGACTCGTTTGTCGTTGTTTTCCTCTTCGCTGAAAATGGGTTCAGATTTTCGTGTTGCTTTTTTTTTTGGGGCATGCAAGGAGAATCTGCTTACCGCACCCGGAGTGCAAAGTAGTGTCAAGATGGCTCTATTTTTCTGAGGGAGAGACCTAACTCCCTGAAGGAGAGACACCGACCGACACGCTTATGACTGGGTGTTTAGGTCACCAAGAAGCCATTTCTGGGCTTCGGCGACCAGAGGTTTTGTGTGTGTTTGTTTGTGTTGTATGTGTGGTTGTGAAGTGAGTTGCATCGGATTAATGAATTTGGATGGAATCGCAGTTTTCTAAGCAACTCAGCATGCCTTTCATTGAGGAATTCGTGCTTGGGCTGTACTTCAAGGTCGCAGTGCATGGCCGCTCCCCTGACGTACCACGGAGCACTTGGGATAGACCTGAGGATCTTGTTTTGGACATTTTGGAGGCGATTTTTATGGTACTTTGCCGCTTGACACCATGATATATTTCCATATAGCATTTTAGGCCGGATTACCTGTTTGTATAGCAGAACCTTGTTCCTGAGGGACAGTTTACTTTTACGGCCTAGAAGGGGGTACATGGCGCCGAATGCACCATTACCTTGTTTGATTTTGTTTTGTATGTGTCTTTAACGTCAACTTTTTGTCGATGGTGATCGTGTTTTATTATCTTCAACTAACATTAAAAATTAAGGAATTTACAGACCACGAGTTTTTGAGTAGTAGCTTTCCGAGATACACAAAATATTTTGAGAACTTCTAAAGTTAAGTGATTACAATGATTATCAAGAAATATTATATTTTAAACGATAAATCCTGTTTGAATTGATATAATTAAATCAACCATTAGGAGGTGCCGACGTGGTTTTGTGTTATCTGATCTACATATTCTTGATTTGAATCATACTATTACAGGTGATGACGCACGTGCATTATTTTTCCTGGTTCAACTGTATGTTAAAACTATATTGTGCCAACTGGCCCCTAATATTTTAAATGACGACGGAAATAAATAATGAGCTTATCAAATATCAGCAAATATTTTACGTAAACTCTTAACTTCCCGTATAATTTTATTAAATATTCCAAAGCTCATTCAATAAAATTCATTTAAATTCCCCCTTCATATAAAATGAGACTGGGGAATCTTTAAACAACTAATTATAAGGGTGCAAAGTAATTAGGCGGCTTCGTTTATACTTTCAGTCTAAAATATTCTTGACTTGGTTGTTGTTGGCAAGATACTTTACTAAAGGCTGTTAATCATGTTACAAACTTTTAGGGTAGATAGAATACGTGAAAAAAAAGTTCATATGAACACTGGTCCGGAAACGCTTCCTCATGGAGCTCGAGTGCTTTGAAGATGGCCTTCATAAACTAGTTTTCGTTTTGTAGCTGTAGGTACTGTTAGTATGTTCATCTATTTGAGCTTATTGGACAATGTTAGCTTTAACCTGAGGGCACGAATCAGGGGGTACTTGGGTAAAGGACCCCACACGGAACGGGGCTATTATCCAAAAATCGATGCTGATCAAAAGTCTCCATGGGAACTAGATCCGAACATGCGATCCCGGGGAGCTACCTTCATCGCAATCAAAATGAAAATATTTTCCAATATACAGGGTGGCCCAAAAAAGTGTGGTAACATAATGCTGTCTTTTTTAAATGGGACATCCAGTATTTTATTGTATGTTTAGGTTCGTATTAGTGTCCTTTATAATGCCTAAAGTTTTATTTCATTTGGTTATGTAGTTTAAGAGTAATAAATTAAAAACTAAAAAAGTTTTGTAGTCTTAGAAAAAAATTCAAAAAACTACCTAAAATTACTTTTCTAACCAAGGCATTAAGTAGAATTTAAGACAAGAGGTCTAGAGATACTGTGAATATAATAACGTTTATTTATACAGGGTATTCATAATTAGGTTTCAAACACGACAACATTTCAAAATAATTTTTCTCCAGATTTTCAAATGAAACGCCCTGCCCTGTATATTATTTGGCTATTGGATTTAGAAATTCATAAGCATTTTTTTTTGGAATAGAAGCATATAAATTATTTCTAGTCGTTCTCGAAATAATTGCTTTCATAAATTATGTTGTTTAAATACAGTTTATTATGAAAATTAAGCATAGGCGACTAGATTAATACCTATAAACTACAGTTAGTGTTCAAAATGCCTACCATGTTGATGTGAGCACAAGTTAATACGCTCTTCAAATGATCTATTTACATTCCTCAACATTTCAGATGAAATACTAGCAAGACGGCTCATTAGTGATGGTTATGCCTAAAAACCATGGTAGGCTTTGAAATAAAATAAGAATTCATTTGTTTATTATATGAATCTAGAAAAAAATTATTTTGAAATGTGTCGTGTTTGAAACCTAATTATGAACACCCTGTATAAATAAACGTTATTATATTCACAGTATCTCTAGACCTCATGTCTTAAATTCTACTCAATATCTTGGTAAAAAAAAGGTAGTTTTTTGAATTTTTTTCTAAGACTCCAAAACTTTTTTAAAATTTTTAATTTAGTACTCTTAAACTACATAGCCAAATGAAATAAAACTTTAGGAAATTATAAAGGACACTAATACGAATCTAAATATGCAATAAAATACTGGATGTCCTATTTAAAAAAGACAGCTTTATGTTACCACACTTTTTTGGGCCACCCTGTATATTGGAAAATATTTTCCTGAAATACACCATATAATACAGTATAAATCGGCATATGAATGAAATTACTAAGTTAATTAGTATAGGAGCTATGGAAGCCTGACACACTATTGCCAGTGCATTTGCTCATTTTTACTATTTTGATTACGATGAAGGTAGCTCCCATGGATCGCATTTTCGGACCTAGGGCCCATTGAGACTTTTGATCAGCATCGATTTTTGGATAATATCCCCGAGTTTTTAACCGAGGGCCGATTTCCATATGTTCCGTGCGGGGTCCTTTGACCCTTCTAAGAATTCAATTGTTTGCTGTTTCGACATCACATTATGATTTTCCTATGCGAAGAACAAGTTAAGATACTTATAGAAATTAATTTTTGAAGTCTTAGAGAAATTAGGTCTTTTTCCGAAGCTACAAAAAAATTGAATTCTGTATTTTAACTTGTTTTTTGCCAAGAAAGAAACGATGCTATTTACAGAGGCTACTCTTTTTATGTAAACAGCATAGGAAAATTATAATGTGATGTGAGACGGTAAAAAATTGAAGTGTTAGAGTTAAATTTACCAAAGTATTTTCTTAGTTCGCACGCTCCTGGTTAAAGTTAATATTGTCCAACATGCTCGAATAGATCACTTACGTACTGACATGACTGACATAGACTTGCTAACAGTAATTTATGTCCCAAAATTGGTTCCGATAGCTGAAGTAATTCCGGAACTACAAAATGAAAACTAGTTTATGAAAGCAATCTTCAAATGACTCTAGCTCCTCTCGGGACCAATGTTCAAATGAACTTTTTTTTTGTTTTATATATTCTATCTACCCTAGAAGTTTTTAATATGATCACATTAATATCCTATATATTAATATTGTTGAAGCAATGGTATCATTGATATTCTTACCTTGATGCACTATTCCGCATTTTCATTTAAATTTCAGAATAATCTAAAATAAACAGGCTAAATGATGTCAAAAATCTCCGTAAATACCTTCCTTAAATTCTTAACTTCCTGAATAATTTTATTAAATATTTTGAATCTCATCAAATAGAATTCCCTGAGATCCTATTATTGAAATAATATTAACCTGGGAATCTCAAGCAGTTAATTACGAGGGTGCAAGTATAATCAGGGGTCATAGAATTTTGAACGTTTTTTTTTTTTGCTCTTGGAAAGATATTATGCTCTTTTCATTTCTAAAAATATTCAATGCTAAAGCCCAAGCAACCAGTAGTTAACTTATTCAATAAACGGAAATACAAATACAGCACTTAATATTTTACGTTATACAGGGTGTCTCCGATTAAGTTGGCACTATTGCTAACTCTGTCATTGTTAGAGCTACGATGTTAAATTAGTAAACTTGTTGATTAAAATGGCAAAACTGGAAAAACAATTGTCTTTTTGTATAAAATACACTTTTTTAAATGGGACGCCTTGTATACTTCTCTATAATATCGGTCGCAAATAAATTTGTGAACAAGAATCTTCACACTACCGGCCTAAAGTTATAAATTAACGCAGTTATGACTATGTTTGCAGATGTAATTTCGAGGGAATAAATTGTAGAAAAATTGGAAGTAATAATCATATTATATTATATCACAAGACCTAGAAATTTAATCAATTATACTATCCCACATATTTTAAGCATGATCTTGCTTGGAAAATAGTTGCAAATATAATCCATCGTCCGCTTCGCGTTCTCGGGTTTTTATTAAATTCTTGGGTATGAAACTATTTGCCAAAAAGCACAATCAAGCAAAAAAATATATTCCAATATTTTTTGCTTGATTGTGCTTTTTGGCAAATAGTATAATGCACAAGAATTTAATAAAAACCCGAGAACGCCAAACGAACGATGGTTTACTTATATATTTTCAACTATTTTCCAAGCAGTTTAATCCATTTAAATTTATATGTAGATCGAGTGGTATATACGGCTAGATTATTTCCTGAAAATTACCATGGTTACGCATCTCAACAATGCATTTAAGAAGCTTTATAGCAAAGTTATATATTTATAACTCCTTATGTCGAAATATTTATATAAAAATTCGATGGGAAATGGAGTTTCTACTGATAAAAATCAATTTTAGGGCATTCAAACCATTAAGAAATTAGTGTTCTTTTACAAGCTGTTTCCAAAAATAATTGTAAGAATTAGTGATAAGTGACAAAACGAAAGCCAATACGGAGGAAACAATTTTAACCGCGGTTAAACCGGTTTTATCACTAATCTCAATTTATTCAAAAAATGGTGGTATCCAATTGGTCTCTATATCATAATGAGGGAAATAATCATCTAAAGGCACGGCTTATTTAGCTATATCTATAATAAAACAAGTAAATTACTATAAAGTATGAAATTCCTTTGATATTATTGGGTGCCTATTTTAACCCTTAAGTATTGACGTACAAGTTCTAGGACGTAGTCACTGACATGTCGTCTGTGAGACGACGCCATAAATTGGGAGTATTTTTTAGCAAAATACATAATAAAAATTAAAAAATTTGTTATATTGTTATTCATTATGATGTTGAGGTTGAAAAATCCTCTGAACGAAATAAAATTTAAAAAACATTGTTTCGGAAATTACATTTTGTTAGGTATATATCTAAAAAAAACTGAAACACAACTAATACCATTATCTATATTAATCATCCTTTAAATGGCTACAAAGGCTCTACTCCAACAAATGAACTGCATCAAGCCTATGTCACCCATATTTGGAACAACGCAATCGAACATCATCGGGAGTCTCGGGCTATTGCACTGGATATTTCTAAAGCCTTTGATCGTGTTTGGCATGAGGGACTTCTAAGTAAACTGAAATCCTATGGTATGCCCAGTCTATTCTGTGCATGGTTTTCTATCTTTCTTAAGGACCGCTCTCTGCAAGTGGCGATTGAAGGATTTCTCTCAGACAAATTCACCATCAATGCCGGTGTTCCTCAAGGCTCTCTCTCTTATTATTCTACATTAACGACTGTTAGGCTACGGTGTTATATCCTGAAGCCCAATGGGGTTTTTAGTACTGTGTAGCATAGGTAGTTCACTGGTTCTGTTAATTAGGCGTAAGAACAAATACAGAAATATATCACAAATAACTTATCTATTTTCAACGGTTAGATATATGGGTACGGTACAAAAAAGGTTTATTTTTGGTGGTAAACCTGCCTGTTTTGACTGTTAACGCTTCGGTTCCCGAGTAATGATATTTGTTTTAACTAGTTTAATGTATAGTTCATCGTAATGTGCATTTTGCTGTAGTCTGTAGGTCAAAGTTCCCGGTTCCGTCGGATTGCCGCGAAGTAGAATGGTAAAAAGTTCACTTAAGAAAGGTAGAAAGTCCGATGTAGGAAGTAGAAAGTTCGATTTAATCCGAATCACTAATCGTGGTTTGAAAACCCGGTTTATTTATCTGCCGTGGTTTTTGTGGTAAATAATCCGATACTGCGTGTCGGCAATGATTGTCTTGTGAAATAATAATACACTTTTTAGTTAGAAATGAAGATCGGCCGCGAAGTGCCTAGAATAACGTGTCTGAACGACAGTAATGTAATAATGTACTTTGGTTTCACTGTATTTGTACATGTATGTTGCACTTTTAAGTTACACACGAAGATCGGCCACGAAGTGCCTAGAATGTGGTTCACTTTATAATTCACTGTACTTAAGATAGAAGTAGGTAAAATAGATGATCGGCCGCAAAGGCCTTGAAATGACGTGCCTGCACGAGAGTCTAAAAAACGGCAACCTGCCTTGAGCGACGTCTCGGACAACAGTAAAGTTCTAGGGTGGTGAAAAATCCCTTTGACGAGAAGCGTGATGCCGTACGCCTATCTGACCAATCACCGCCCAGAACTCGTCGCCATGCGTTGGGTGTTTACGTAGTGAATATTTCAAGTTGGTAAAGTATTGATTTTTATTATGGTAGTTTTAACATATGATATGGGTTGAAAGTAAATTTCGGAAGTAAATTTTGAGTATTTGTGCAGGACGGAATGCACTGGGAAATGAGTTTTGTCTATTAGAATCGTCGTATGTTTTTGTATTTTGTCCAGAGTTGTCGAAACGTGTTTTGTTTGTTTTTGAATATAAGTTTATGCAAATTTAAGTATTTTATAATGAATTTATGAGGGAAAAGGGTAGTGTTTCCCCAACATTCTCCCCCCTTTGAGGAAACTAGTGCTAGTGCTAGTGCCTCAACCGCTAGTGTCTCAACCGCTACCGGAACCCTACCTTAAGCTTTGAAGTAAAGTTGGAGTGAGAAAATAGACAAAGTTATTACTTTATGGGTGGCCTGTGAGGCAGACAAAGTAATGAGGAATAATTGTATAATAAGTTATGCTCGAAGGACCAGTATTATTAAGATAATACAACTGAAGAGATTAAGAATAAATAATAATGCCGTATTTGGCGTTAACAAAAATAATAATCATAAATAAACTCTGAATGTGAATGAAAGCACCAGATAGGTTGTAAGTCTATCCAGGTTTCACCGAACAAGTAAAAAGTAATATGTAGGAAGCTCGACTCGAGCGTAGTAGATAGAAAGTTTTGACTAGGGTAGTAACTTATCTTCTGCACTCATGGCGAAGAACTTATTGTTTGCACTGATGGCAATTATTTTTAATTTGCTTCGTTGGCAAATATTTTGTAGGAGTACTTATGAACATCATAGCCCAGGTTGTAAGGCTGAACTATGTATTCACAAGAAGTAGTTTGAGTAATGTATAGAAATGTGATTGCGAAAAACTTGTAAGTTGCGCTTGTAGGAAGTAACTTTTAATTTGCTTCGTTGGCAAATTTGGTAGAAATACTCTTGTGGCAAGAAATCAGTACACTAACTCATTAAAGCGGCATATTACCTAGAGTGTAGTTAGAGTACTTTTGAATTAATGCTTTGGTAGAAATGCCCTTAGGGCAGGAAATCAGTACACTAAATTATTAAAGCGGCATGTTACCTAGAATTTAATTAGTGTACTTAGAAGATAAATATTAATGAAGACCAGGGATGGTTTGTAAGGCCACTCAAGGTTCATCAATACTCAAGACTAAAAGAGTAAAAGAGTTGTTAAGTGGTTCTACTTATCCGAACTCGTTACGATGTTTCAGTCTGAAACAAAGGGCCAAAGAAAGCAAAGGTTTAGATTTCTCAGGGAGGCAGGCCGTAGCTCCCAGTAGAGTTTAAGGGCACCCTACCAGGCCCAGTAATGGCTGGTAGATATAGCAATGTGTTTGTTAAAAATAACTTATGAGGTTACACTTGAAAGTTGCACTAATAGGAACTAACTTTAACTTTGCACTTCTGGCAAATACTTTTACTTTGATAGAAATATCCTTAGGGCAGGAAATCAGTACACTAAATTATTAAAGCGGCATATTACCTAGAATTTGATTAGTGTACTTATTTAAGATAAATATTTTTATGTTGCACTTCTGGCACATCTTTTTATTTTGCACTCTTGGCAAATACTTGGTAACAAAAACTTTGGTAGGAATGCTCATGAAAATCGTAGACCAGGTTGTAAGGCTGAACTACGTTTCCGTAAGCAGTAGGTTAAAAGAGTTGTTCAAGGATTTATTAAGATTAACTCGTACGATGTTTCAGTGTGAAACAAAGGGCCAAACAAAAACAGCAAAGATCAATGACTTTTTTAGGTTTCCCAGGGAGACAGGCCATAGCTCCCAGTAGAGTTTAAGGGCACCCTACCAGGCCCAAAAATGTAGGAAGTTAGATGATAAGAATTGTTAAGCGGTTACGCTTAAACCAACTCAATACGATGCTTTCATTGAGCAAAGGGCCAAACAAAAAGAACAAAGATCATTGACTTGTTTAGGTTTCCGTAGCTCCCAGTAGAGTTTAATGGCACTCTACCAGGCCAAAAAATGTAGAGTAAAATGTAATATAAACACAATAGCATTCATTGTATTTTAACACGCGGACGATATTTGCAAAAATATTTATAAAGTCACTTTAAATGTAATATACAAATTTTAAAAAATGTTGAACTTAAAACCGTACTCCTCTGGTTTCTGGATGATAGCAGATGATACTTGTCATTAAAAAAGTATTTTAAACCAAATTTATGCAAAAAACGCAAGACCACGAAAAAATAAAATCTTTATTAAAAAAGTTGTTCTTAAAAGTTTTCGCTTAATAAAAGTATTTATAAAACCATTTATGACTTTGAATTTATTTTATTTAATTTCGGATAAAACTGTTTACTCCGTACGCCACTGAACAGACGTCGGCAAAAACTTGACTTTTTATATTTGCAACTAGGCTGATATTCTTGTACACACTTATCTATTTCTCTGGTTTGTAAGACCAGCGGAACGTCTTGTGCATGTTTATTGTTTTTTAGTATTTGTAGAACAGGTGAAAACTTGTTTTGCTGAACTTGCTTATGAAATATTTTGACTTGCTTGGTTACTTGAAAGAACTTATTCTTATTTACTTGCTTATTATTTGAAATTAATTTCTTTAATTTGGTTTCTGCCTTTAAAATTGGATTTGAGGGTAGTTCTCCTGTATCCGGAAATTTGGCTGAGTCACCAATTTGACTTGTCTGTATAACAAATGAAACCACGTCCTGTGATTTACCAGAATTGTCATTAAAAATAAAAGCTTTAGGTATATTCCCTGCTATCAGCCAACCGAGGGTAGTCTTTACGAGGGTGGGTCTGTTTTTGCCTAAAGAATAATACCCTTGTCTTAAGATCGCGTAGTACACGTTTGTGCTTAGCAGAATGTCGATGCCCGACGGTAAGTTAAAAGTAGGATCTGCTAACTGTAACTTCAAATTTTGTGGAATATTTAATTTATTTATGTCAATAGGGAGGTGTGGCAACTGCGCCGTAATATTATCCAAAATTACGCATGATACTGAATAGCCTTTATTTTGATTTTTAGATTGAATATAAATATCTGCCATTTTATTTGATGAAATTTCACTGTTTGAAATGCTAGTAATATTTAAATTATGTTCGTACACTTTGCTTTGTAGTTTATCTACAAGTCGTTGAGTAATGAAAGAACTCTGACTGCCATTATCTAATAGGGCTTTAACGGTAACAATTGCTCCGGAGTGAGTCATCACGTTTATTTGCGCCGTTGCTAATAACGCGCTTGACTGCGTACTAGTCGTGGAAAGCGATGTAACTTCATTCGGTTTGGTCGTGAATTCCCGAGACTCGCTATTTGAACTATGTGAATTTCTATTCTGAAAATGTTGATTTGTTTGACACGCTGAATTTTCAGACACTCGTCTGGTATTATTATTAAAATTCTGAACAGGTGACTGCGACCGAATATGTGCATCGTTCATATTTTGACTTGTCGAATAATTATTGTTATTATTATTATTATGATTTACATTGTGAATATTTTGATCATTGCCTGTGAGTACAGGACTTCTATTATTATTGACTTTGTGACTCCTGTCACTGCTGGATAAATTTTCAAAAGCAATGCATCTTTTTTCAAGGAATTTAAATAAATCTGGCAACATTGGTAATTTAGATATGTCTCTATGTGTCTCAAAGTCTCGTTTTGTCTCGAAGTCAAGTTTATTTTCCAAAATATATACTAACATGTATTCAAAAAGTTCTTTTTCAGTTAATTTTAATTTTTTAAATGACTCGATGGTCTTTTTGCTTGTAGCCACAAAATCGCGAAGGGTTGCCGAAGTTGATCTCGTCAAAACAGGTGTGTCTAGCAGCTGATTTAAGTAACTATTTAAAACACATGTAATATTTTCATAACGGTTTTTCAATATGTCACATGCTAATGCGAAGTTATCTCCTATTAGTTCTAACGAATCTACCAGTTTAAAAGCCTCGCCCTGCAATGCTGATTTTAAATATATTAGTTTTTGGACATTGCCAAGATTTGAATTTTGCGTGATTAAAGCGTTGAATACTTCAGAGAATGACCTCCAATCCGCGATCGTACCATTGAACGGCGTGATTTTTATATCTGGTAATTTGACGTGTGCATGCGCCTGTGGCGTAGAAATATTTGCCTTATTGGCGCTTGACTGTACACTACTACTTTTATATTTATCAAATTCAGCCAAAAGAGCACAGTATTTGCTTTCAACCTCATTTCTGTCTGAGTCATCTATGTTTAATATTTCGATTTGATCTTGAATATCTGAGTAGTTTTGAAATGCTTTCCTTAACAAATCTTCCCGGTGCGGGACTTGCAATAACTCATTGTTATTTTTCTTGTTTTGGTCGAACCAATTTTTTATTCTCGTGATTGCGCCTTTGGCAGTGCCACGCCTTTGCACTAAAGAATCTACGTCTAACTCTTCCATTTTTTAATAATTAATGACTTCACACAAAAAAAATGAGCTTGAAATTAGTACTAGTTTTACTTAAAAAATGCTGAAAATACCTGGTAATAAATTGTCACACAGTTATAAAATAATACAATGAAATATAACAACAAATTCCTGAAAAATAAAATAATATTTTATGAACACTTCCCTGAAAAATAAACTATTGCTGTTCTGCTTGAAGATCACCAGGCTGCTGTATTACCCCGTTAGTTAGAGGGTACACGAAAGTCTCTTAACACTGGGTCATGACCTTGTTGGCACTGACAGTTTTTCACCTTGGACACTGGTATTTTTCTTCTATTTTTATTTCCTGTCTCCTTTGGACTGTGTATTTTTCCGTTGTCTAGGTTATTTTTAATCTGCTTTTGGTTGTTCTTTGCCTATCCGGCTCTGTAAGGATCAAATGTTAGGCTACGGTGTTATATCCTGAAGCCCAATGGGGTTTTTAGTACTGTGTAGCATAGGTAGTTCACTGGTTCTGTTAATTAGGCGTAAGAACAAACACAGAAATATATCACAAATAACTTATCTATTTTCAACGGTTAGATATATGGGTACGGTACAAAAAAGGTTTATTTTTGGTGGTAAACCTGCCTGTTTTGACTGTTAACGCTTCGGTTCCCGAGTAATGATATTTGTTTTAACTAGTTTAATGTATAGTTCATCGTAATGTGCATTTTGCTGTAGTCTGTAGGTCAAAGTTCCCGGTTCCGTCGGATTGCCGCGAAGTAGAATGGTAAAAAGTTCACTTAAGAAAGGTAGAAAGTCCGATGTAGGAAGTAGAAAGTTCGATTTAATCCGAATCACTAATCGTGGTTTGAAAACCCGGTTTATTTATCTGCCGTGGTTTTTGTGGTAAATAATCCGATACTGCGTGTCGGCAATGATTGTCTTGTGAAATAATAATACACTTTTTAGTTAGAAATGAAGATCGGCCGCGAAGTGCCTAGAATAACGTGTCTGAACGACAGTAATGTAATAATGTACTTTGGTTTCACTGTATTTGTACATGTATGTTGCACTTTTAAGTTACACACGAAGATCGGCCACGAAGTGCCTAGAATGTGGTTCACTTTATAATTCACTGTACTTAAGATAGAAGTAGGTAAAATAGATGATCGGCCGCAAAGGCCTTGAAATGACGTGCCTGCACGAGAGTCTAAAAAACGGCAACCTGCCTTGAGCGACGTCTCGGACAACAGTAAAGTTCTAGGGTGGTGAAAAATCCCTTTGACGAGAAGCGTGATGCCGTACGCCTATCTGACCAATCACCGCCCAGAACTCGTCGCCATGCGTTGGGTGTTTACGTAGTGAATATTTCAAGTTGGTAAAGTATTGATTTTTATTATGGTAGTTTTAACATATGATATGGGTTGAAAGTAAATTTCGGAAGTAAATTTTGAGTATTTGTGCAGGACGGAATGCACTGGGAAATGAGTTTTGTCTATTAGAATCGTCGTATGTTTTTGTATTTTGTCCAGAGTTGTCGAAACGTGTTTTGTTTGTTTTTGAATATAAGTTTATGCAAATTTAAGTATTTTATAATGAATTTATGAGGGAAAAGGGTAGTGTTTCCCCAACAACGACCTTATAGTGATAACGAAAAATTCGATATTTAGTTTCGCTGATGATAGCACACTTATCTCATCTTCCTCTTTGAATGCACAAACGTCGGCTGCCGACGCGCATCTTCGCAGACAGCATGAAGTATCACGCCTCAACAAAGACCTGGAAGAAATTTTGGCTTGGGGTGACAGTAACCAAGTCGCCGCTAAAAAAACCAAGGCAGCAGTTTTCTCTAAAAAGGTTAACATTACAGAACCGGATATAGTCATGGACGGACACGCAATCCCACTGGCTTCATCTATTAATTTGCTGGGCGTCAATCTGGGAGGAAATATGTCTTGGCATAACCACGTTATGGCAGTCGCCAAGATAGCTTCTCAGAAACTTGGTGCACTCTTCCGAACTAGAAAGTTGTACACACCTCAACAACTTTTGACAGTATACAAAGCCCAGATTCGACCATCCCTAGAGTACTACTATCATATCTGGAGCTCTGCACCCAAACATACTCTGCGGCTGCTGGATTCCATCGAGGGGAGGGCCATTCGCCTGCTTGGAGACCACGAGCTGACGAAGAACCTCGACAGCCTGGAACATCGGAGACAGGTTGGGGATTTGACTCTCTTTTACAGATATTTTCATGGAAAGTGCTCGGCTGACCTTGCCCTCTTAATTCCGCCCAGAGCGGCGAATATCAGAAATGCACGACGAACCACTGCCGCCCATCCCTATGTGGTTAAGCTTAGTATTCCTCGAACTTCACTATTTAAGAATATTTTCATCTGGAGGACTTCATCCTTATGGAACGACCTTCCCGAGGTCGTTTTTCCCAACGAATATAACCTCCAACGATTCAAAACCAACATGAATCACTTTTTGCGCACACGCAATACTCCCAGAGTGCTCTAAAGGATTTTTCCTATAGTGCTTGTGTTTGATCATAAAAAAACAATGGACAAATGGAGCATATTTTTCGCTTTTCCAGAATCTATTCAGGAGCAGGATCCAAAATAGGTTCCTCTTCAATACCAAGATATAGTTACATTCGTACTGACGCGTCTACTGAACGACGCTCCATTTTCTAAATCGGAAAATTTCGGTTACACTCGACCTAAGCTGCTCTTGCCTAGGCAGCATACTTGACTAACCTCTATTTGAGAGTACACTGACAGAAAATTATTAAACGTAATAAATAACGTAAATATTCTGATTTTAAAATTACGAGTAGTCTGCTGGACGACACGTCAATACTTTAGGGTTAAAAAAAAGTCGATTTTTTAAAATAATACAAAAACGCGATGCTCAATTGTTTTTTTGTTTCTGCCATCTTAATCAGAGTTTATTAATTTAAGCAATATCGTAGCTCTAATAATAAACGAGGCAGTATATAAGTATATTACCGCTCCTGGCGTTCAAAATCAAAATCAATCAATCAAAAATGGATTTCGGAAATATTGTATGGATCCACTTAACTCCTGTATCAAAGCAAAGCAAAGCAAATATCTTACATAAATTCTAAACTTTCCGGATAATTTTACTAAATATTTCAAGGCTCGTCAAATAGAATTCCTTTGATACCCTCTATTAAAATAAAATGGAACCGGGGATCTCAAACAGTTTAATTACGTGGGTGTAAAATAATTAATTTACTCCCTTTATATTTTTAGAAGCCAATATAAATTTAACGCCCTTTTACCTCATACACGTATGGCAGAACAAATATTGCGTGAGCAATTTCATGAAGGAATAAGTGAGAAATTTCTACGAAATCGAGGTCGAAATGCAATATACCAAAATCTATTGTTAATCGATTTACAAAATTTCAAATTATGTTTTTTTATCATCCTTTATTTCACTTAGATAAATCAATTCAACTTGGCATAGTGTAGTGGCAATCAGAGAGCTCGACTTTCATACATAATGTCATAGTGATTAAATTCAAAAAGCCGGATGGGCGCCATCTTGATAAAAAAAATTGAATAGGAAATGGCTTCTTGCAATACAGCATATTAAAGGTCCTATTGAGTACTTTACGACAAAATGGCGGCTTTCTACAAAATAATATTTACCAGTTTTATTCTTTTGCTATTCTAGTTTAGATTTTACAACTTGGGCATAAAGTATCAGCCAGCTGATAAATTCACTTCCTATAAAATCTAAACTAAAATAGCAGAAGAAAAAAACTATTATTTTTCAAAAAGTCGCCATTTTGTTTTTGTTACGAATACAGATACAAGATTCTGGGAACGTAAAATATTCGATAACATCCTTAAAATGATGTATCGTAAGACCACAGTTCCTATTCAATTTTTCTTATCAATCCGCCATTTTCAATTTGAACACCACGAAGTATGCAAGAAAATGTAGCCCGCTGATTCCCATCACGCTATGCCAAGTAATGTTTTATTTATTTTTCTACTACTGTAAATGAAATAAAGGATACTAAAAAATTATAATTATACAATTTTTGAAACGCCCCCATCTTGTTCTCGTTGCGAATAGAGGAAGAATACTATGGCATCGTAAAGTAGTCGACAGAACTTTTAGAATGATGTATCGCAAGACCCCACTTCCTGTTTAATTTTCTTTACCTAGATGGCTCCCATCCGCAGAACCCACTGTACATGTACCGATTCACCATCGAAAATATGTTCGAATTTTTATTTCATTATTATTTTATGTATCCAAAGTGTGTATGAAAACATAACTTCAACCGATTCTTACATATAAAATTAAATTCCATAGGTTCCAATAGTATTCATGTAAAATAAGAAATAATAAAAAGAAAGGCAGAAAAATTTCAATCTCAGATCAATTTACATTTTCGTAGAAAAATTCCGAACGTATCGGAATAGTTTTCAGATACAGCCAGTTCTCGATTGGATTTTATTTCACTTTAATTCTTTTAGAAGAAGACACTATTGCATGATTTTGATTTAAAAGTAATAAAAACAACTAAAGAGTTTTCCAATAAGAACGGTATGATTTTGAAATGATATGGTAACTATGGTAATAAAGTTATAGCTGTCGTTAGTTATCATTTATGTTCAGTATATTCTAACAATTTATTATGGCTAAATAAGCACTTCAAGAACGTTTGGTTATTATCCAACACTTGTCGCGCACTTCGCGAAAAGGTCCTTCGCCCTTCTTTACTTGCCATTCGTCACATCCTTGAGAAATTTGAAAATAATTTTACTCTTCACTATGTAAAAACACCACCAAGACGTCGAAATGCCAGAACTGTTGAAAATGTGAAGTGAAAGTGTTGCAGAAGATCCAAATTTGTCAATTCCTCGTCGTGCTCCGTGCTCAACAGTTAGGGATTAAAAACACAACAACTTGGCGGATCTTGCAAAAAGATTTGAAATTACACCCATATAAAATTGTTTTGACTCAAGAACTTAAGACACTGGACCATCGTAGGCGCCAAGAATTTGTTGCTTGGAGTTTAGAACAACTTGAAAGGGATCCTAATTTTTGAAAAAAAATTATGTTTTCAGATGAAACTCATTTTTGGTTAAGTGGATATGTCAACAAGCAAAATTGCCATTTTTGGTGCGAAAAAAAAATTCACGAGAAGCCCTTGTATCCGCTAATAGTAACTGTATGGTATGGTTTATGGTATGGTCGGACCATTTTTTCTCCAAAATATGGTAGGAGATTCAGTTACAGTGAATGGTGAACGATGCCGACAGATGTTAAGAAATTTTTAGTGACCAAATTTAGATGCACTTGATGTGGAGGATATGTGGTTCCAGCAAGACGGTGCTACATGTCACAATGCTCATGAAACTATCGACGTATTGCAAGAAAAGTTTGATGAAAGGATAATATCAAGGAATGCAACTGGTCCCCAAGAAGCTGTGATTTAACTCCTTTAGATTACTTCTTGTGGGGCTATTTCAAATCTAAGGTCTATGCAAACAGACCACAAACACTTGACACATTACGATTGAACATTGTCAGCAATGCAAGCAAATTGGGATCGTCGAATTCGTTGGTGTATACGAACTCGAGGTGGACATTTAAACGATGTATTATTCAAAACATAAATGTTATCGACTGTACTTTAATATAATATAAAAAGTTTGGTTGTATCTGAAATAATTTTAATTTTATTTCAATTTATTCAATTTAAAATCATATCGTTCTTATTGGAAAACCCTTTACATATTTAAAAATATTGACAATTTCTGATAAATAATTTTTGAAAAAGTATATATAATATCTGGCAGAATTATAAGTGTAAAATTATTCACAGTCTCACGTCTTATGATTTTGTAACATGTTAAACAGATTGATGTGGCGGATGCACCCACATAATCCAAAAATACTTCACATATTTCTATTTATAAAAATATCAATAAATTAAATGTTATGCGACAGTGCAGTTCAATTAAAATTAATTCTTTGGACAAATTATGATGTTACAAGGACATCGAAAATAACTATTAGATCAAGATTAGTTTTTACTATCTAAAATGCCAACTATAAATCGTTGATATTATGCCAATAGGTAACCTGATTTTCATACGATTGACATATACTGGTGATAGTTTGATAAGTTTACAAGCATTAACAAACTATTTAAAAATAATAAAATTTAATTTGAATTTTTAGTAGCCACCTTTTTTTTATGATCAAACACGTACACAACACAAACACAAAGTACTATAGGAAAAATCCTTTAGGACACTCTGGGAGTGGTGCGTGTGCGAATAAACCGATTCACGTTGGTTTTGAATCTCTGGAGGTTATATTCATTGGGAAAAACGACCTCGGGAACGTCGTTCCATAAGGATGAGGTCCTCCAAATGAAAGAATTCTTAAATACTGAGGTTCGAGGAGTACTAAGCTTAACCACATATGGGCGGCAGTGGTTCTTCGTGTATTTCTGCTATTCGCCGCTACGGGCGGAATTAAGAGGGCAAGGTCAGTCGAGCACATTCCGTGAAAGTATCTGCAAAAGAGAGTCAAATCCCCAACCTGCCTTCGATGTTCTACGCTGTGGAAGTTCGTCAGTTCGTTGTCTCCGATCAGAGCTCAGTGCAGAGCTCCAGACATGAGAGCAGTACTCTAGTGATGGTGGAATCTGGGCTTTGTATAGTATCAAAAGTTGTTGAGGTGTGTACAACTTTTTGGTTCGGAAGAGTACAACAAGTTTCTGAGAAGCTAACTTGGCGATTACCATAACGTGGTTATGTCAACATTTAATAGACTTTAGTTTATTCACCTTCATGAGGGGAATTAATTCATAAATAATTTTTTATTAGCCAAGAAACTATTTCGTACCAATGAAATATGTGTTAACTATTTCATAATTTTTCTTCGATTGTTATGGACAAAGAAAATGAAAGAAAAATAAGCTCGTTTTGATGTTAGATCCCCGCTAAAACATGTTTTTTAAAAACTGTCACAGAGCAAATATTTAAGATCACTCTATCTTGAACTGAACACTTTGTGCACTCGTGGCTTATCTGGGTCAAGCCGCATTCATACTAGATAGTATTTTCTTAAAAAAAAACTTTGCACGTTGATATTTTAGTTATACAGAGTGTTCCTAAATGACGTACTACTATTTTCAGAGTGTGATTCCATATAAAAGTGTATTCGAGCTGCCGCATAGTTATTGATCTTTTTTAATTTCTCATTATAATCTTAAACAGTTTTATGTTCCTCAAAATTTCTTTAAACTGACTTAGGTCCTTTTTATCAGTCATTCAGGTAGTGAGCAAAAAGTGGTACGCCACTGACATTATTCAATGTGTACATTTTTTCTGATTAGCCCGGTCAATTCTATATCAAAGCGTTGTGTATCGTTTTTCTGGTCAGGCTCACCGTTCTTGACTAAAATAATTAAATTCAAATTGAAATTCATTTTTATTAACTCTCCGTTACGTGAAGTTGACAATTTCATTTCATGTAACAAAATTTATTGTTTTCAATGACGAGAAAAATGCAGCATACTATTTTCATGTAGAATCGACCAGGACCAGGCTGATCAGAAAGATAACCACATGGAGAAATATCAATGGCGTATCACTTTTTTTTAAAAACAGAGGACATGTTTACAGGGACGCCACTGGTGGATGTATCAAATTATTAAAATATTGGTTTTATATCCTATTCACACATACCAAATTTAAAAATTGTATCTAAAGTACTTTCGGAGATGTTAAAAAATAACACATCACTAGAGCATGTCTGGAGCACTGCACCCAAACATACTCTTCGGCTACTGGATTCCATCGAAAGTAGGTCCATTTGTCTGATCGGGGACTACGAGCTGACGAAGAGCCTCGACAGCCTAGAACATCGAAGAGTTTGATTTAACTCTCTTTTACAGATAATTCCATGGAAAGCCCTCTTAAGTCCGCCTAGAGCGGCGAACACCAGAAATACACGATGAACCACTGCCGCCCATCCATATGTGTGTTAAGCTTAGTACTCCTCGAACTTCATTACTTAAGAATTCTTTCATCTGGTGGACTTCATCTTTATGGAACGACCTTCCCGAGGTCGTTTTTCCCAACGAATATAACCTCCAACGATTCAAAATCAACGTGAATCGCTTTATTCTTCGCACACGTACCACTCCTAGAGTGTCTTACAGGATTTTTCCTATATTGATCATAAAAAAAAAGAAGAATTTAAAAGAGAATGTCAACACCCTGTAGTAAAACTTTAAGCCAGACAGAAATCTAACATTAGTAATGTTTAGGTAAAGATTGTTTCACGAAAAATGGATATATCTTAATGACTGCAGTAAAAGTACCTGGGGCCATCCCATTATTTATGACCGTTTGTTATTATTATGTGGAAAGGACCGGATTGTAATAATTATAATTAAATATAGGCACATCAGGTAGGTTAGGTTACTTAATTTATATTTAAATATCTTTTTGTGGTAAAATTTATTAGTTTTTAAGGAATGGTTAAAGAATTGTCTTTTACCAAACATTCTTCAGAATAGCGTGATAGTAATGGACAATGCGAGCTATCACAGTCGCCAATTACATAAAGCTCCAAGCTCAAATAATACAAAATTGGAGATTCAGAACTACATGGCGGCGAATGATATATATTTTGAAGAAAGTTATAAAAAAAAAGTGATCGTTTAGAAGTTTTAAAGACATTTTGTATAAAAAAGTATATGTTTGTGACACATTGGCAGAAGAAATTGGACATACAGTGCTACGGCGCCCACCCTATTATTGCATTTTTAACCCCATAGAGCATATGTGGCACCAGTTAAAATCACTGGTTAGGTCTGAAAATATTTCTCCGACTTTAAGTTCTAGTGTTGTAGAATTAATACGAAAATGCTTTAATGATATTCCCCCAGGTAGTTGGAAAAATTCAGTCCGTCACGTAATAACTGTAGAAAATTCGTATATTAGTATGGATCGTATAATTAATTCAATTATAATTAATTTTGATGAGGACAGCGATAGCGAAACAGAACTATCTATAGAATGACATTATAAATGTAAATAAATGTGACTAGTAATATTTAAAAAAAATGTTATTTCATTTGATTACATTAATATAATCATATCATTACTTGTTTTCCTTAGTCCGTCCCTTCATACTTCACTTGTTTATTGCCAAGCTCTTGTCTACACAATGGGACCGACCCAGGAAATCATTAAGTCGTATCCAAATTTCGTGAAACGTACTGTACTTCTATTTATTTTATCTTTACCCCCCATTAGTATATGAATTGAACAACTAGAATTCCAACGAAGTTGCGAATCCTTTTTAAATAAAACATTTTCGTGCGATACTATATTTATAATTTGACAATTTGTAATAATTATTTTAACACCGGGTAGTTCCTGATATCATGCCAAATAATATTGTCCGGAATAGATCTGTTTCGTTTGAAAGTAAGTGCGAACTTCTGAAGCAGTAAATCGTAACACCTTTGAAATAAAAATGACATATTGATTTAATAATTTTACATTTTGAATTTATTATGGGCTAAAAATTTAAAATTTATATAAATAAATAATTGCGTAAAACGGATTTCTGTCTAACGAGTGTTTTTCCCATAAAGCTTTTGCTTTGAATGTATAGTTGTTGCAGAATTATACCGTTGACTCTTACTGCCATAAATAAACTGCCTGATTAAACCCTATTGTATACGCCTGAACCTCTTCAAAGCTCAATAAATGGGGATCAGGGCCGGCTTGAAAATGTATACCACACCACATGATTTATTTTTATAATTTAAAATAAATAGATAGGTATTTTTAGTTTTAGGTACCTATAATAAATGTAAAATAATGATAACAATTAATGATAATTGAAAATAATATAATTTAAAAGTATAACTATTAGGATAACAAGTACAATAAAAATTAATTAATTAAGTACATACTGTACATAGTTTTTCCAGCTATCTGCACAAATTTTTCTTACTTCGTTTTTAATTAATTCTACTACAAATGCATTTAATGTAGGAGAAATATTATTTCTCCTAATATTGGATTTTAATTGGTGCCATATTAGCTCAATAGTATTGAATATACAATAGTACGGAGGAAGACGCAACACTGTATGTCCATTTTCTGCTGCAAGTTTGTCACACTCGTATTCCTTATTTATTTTAAAAGCTTTTAATACTTCTAGCAGTTCTCGTTTTTTGTAAGTTTCTTCAAAATATAAAACATTTTCAATCATAAAATTTTGAATTTCTGCTTTTGTAGTATTAGAATTGGGAATGATTTTTGCTTGCCGACTATGATAACTAGCATTGACCATTACAATGACGCTATTTTCAGGTATATTTTTAAGGAGTTTATCTTGAAAAAGTTGTGCGTCGGTATCTTGATGGTAATCCAAAGAAGAATCTGCTATGTTTTTAGCTGAAAGCAACAGAAAATTTCTCTTAGCGAAGATAAAGGAGTTTTTGTCAAAGTAGACGTCTCTGCTAAAGCATCTATCGAATTAAAATTTCTACTCAACAACAATTGATACACATTTTTAATTATTAGTTTGGCATCGGTAGATAAATGCTTTCTTTTAAAAATGACACTTGAAGATGCCCTCCTATCAGCACAATTCTACACAAGGATGCCACATTCTACCACTAATAAGCCTAACTAAAAATTACTTGCCGGAAAACCACTAACGATTAAAATTATTAAAAATCACTTTGTATTTATATATGCATCAGGCATAGGTATAAATTAAATTTGTATACCTGGTCCGGCTCTGCTCGAAAAGGTTCTAAAATTTGGGGTTTCCTTATTTATTTTATGGTCGAAGGGATAATGAGGTTTTATTGCAGTCAAAAGATCAACGGTATAATTCTGCAAATACTATACATGATACTTTGTTTTAGTAAAACTATATCTTGTTGTGAAGCAGTTAGATTTACTTCAATATAATCTTAGAGAGTTTTCAAGTAATTAGCAGGTGGATTGCGACTTTAGGGAACATAAGGATGGGATGGTTTCTTGAATACGTTTAAAATGCAGACTATCAAACTGTCATTGTTATTTTAATAAATTGACTTTTGAAAAAGATCTATATAATGAAAGGAGAGCGTTCCTTCACAACGTGAACTTTTGTTGAAAATAAATTAGCCGGCCTTGTTTACTGTGCGTAAAGTTTAACTTATCTACATTGATAGTGGGTAGTATGTTTTTTGTTATTTACGGTACCGGTCGTGTAAAATTACTTAAAACCGACGATTTCGAAATTCCATAAGAAATTTTGCACTATATCAATGACGCTAATCTGAAGTTGATGCCTGTTTAAACAGAAGGAAAATACGATATGGAGTATAAATTCTTTGAAATTAGTGCAATGCATAAATGCATCAAAGAGGAGGTATTTTTGAACTATTTTGTGAAGTTATCCAAAACCTAAAAATCGTAAACCATGTTGTCAAAGTTTGCAATGTTGATGCTTTCAAGAAACGTCGACATAGTCCAATACAATAAATTAATGGATATTTCTTAAAGAGGAATGGTGTAAAACCACTACAAATAAGTAAAAAAATTCGGAAACATGAAATGGAAAATGTTCTTGCTGAAGCTCCAGAAAGCATCTATTTGATTATGAAAGTCCATACGAATACCATAACAATTCTCAAAATAGATCTTATTTTGAGAAAAGATACCAAAACAGTATAGAGACCTCCAAAGACGTCACATTAAAATTTCTTTCCATAATTACAGAAATGGAGCATGTAGAACTTTTGAAACAATATTTTGCTTGGGAATTGCTTCTATTAGCTTGCCGTATTTCTTTTATTTTTTGCTGTACCCATCATTAATTTAAGCAAAATTACAGCATTTTTGTATTTCAAGGTATCAAAAAATATTAATAATATAATTACTAGGCGAAAAATTTATTTCATAAAATCCGAACTTCTCTTATCCAAAAATAAAGTTTTATTGCCATTTTCCTTTTAAACTAGTCCCGAACTTTTTATACCCCCTGAGATCCTTAAATAAGGAACGAACTCCCTGGCCCTTCCTTTCCTCATAAATCATTATTACGAAAATTGTACGAAAAGTGGAGTTCTGAAAAAGTACGGGAGAAATGCTCGATACGCCTTATTTCAGAAAAATTTGTTTCGTGGTTTATTATTTATGTATTATTTGCATTTCCTTATTTCCGTCTTATTAACGGTGAAAGAGTAGGTTTAAACGAGCGGGATTTTTAAATTTTTATTGCGTGTTAAATCTAATTTATTATCAATTAGGAAAATATAAAGGGGAGCAGAATCCAATTTTTAAAAAGAAACATTCCAATTAACGACTATGCGGAAAATAGTATATTAGGTGGAAAGTGTTTCATTCCTGCCGAGAGAATCGATAAATCTCGAGACAGTAATGAAATGAAACTTTTCATCAAAGTTTGTATACTATTTTATTTACAACCACATCTAACATCCAATTCTTATTATTTTGAATTAAAATTATTAATAAAAGATAAATGTCATTTTGACTTTTCCATTGAAAAATTAGACAGAAATTTCAAATAACCGCAGGTGGTAAAATAACGTAGATAATAATACACATCAAGATGGCAAATATCATTATTTGAATATGGTTTCCATGTCACTAAACAACATATTATTTTAACAACAGAAAAATGCTATCAGATGAGGTTGATTTTGCTGCTACTCCACTAGAAATTCGAGAAGCAGCAAAAATAGTAGAAGAAGATATTCTGCCAACTAAAAGCCGCCCAAGATATGACAAGGCATATAACTGTTTCAAAGAATGATGTACGGAAAACAAAGTTCAAAATCCTGGTTCTGAGTCGGCGCTACTTTCAGTGAAAATGCCAAGACAAAGAAGATTTGGTGATAATATTCAGTGCTGAGGACCACTCTATCAATTAGGGAAAAAGTAGACATATCTAAACACGCAAAGCTATTAGCATTTCTAAATAAGTATGTTCGTATATTATTTTGAGACATCGATATTTAAGAAAATTCAAAAAAAATTATTTACTTTCCACCCGGGTGGAAAGTAAAAGTAAAAAAACGTCAACTCTCCTCCTTTCAAAAATAGATTAAATGTTATTATTAATGCATGGTTGTAAATAATAATTATTTTCATACCATTTTGAGTAATTTTTATTCACTGGTAGTTCGTAGTTGTAGATAATAATTAATTTCTCGCAGGCTTCAAATAATTATTGAATTATTGAAGCTTTCTGTGTCACAACCCCGTAAATCACAAGATCTCTTGCCCTAGTAATAAAAGCAATGGAACGAGAATAAAAGTTTCATTATTTATTAAATATTTTCGAAAACAACTAGAACAATTTCTTATTTCATACAGTGGTATATTACATAACGAGTGTTAATAGTGGTAGATTTTTTTACGATAAAATAAAAATAATAATTTCTCCGATTTGCTTACGCTTATTATTATGTACAAAGTGTCCCATTTTCGACACTTTTGCGTATCTCCGTAACTGTCAGTGCTATTAAAAAAGTAATGTAGGTGTCATGTGCCCTTCTTGGTTCAAACTTAAAATGACAAAATCAAAATTTGCAAATTTTTGCTCGCTTAAGAGATACGGGGGAAAATCAACAAATTGACAATTTCAAAATTACCCTATGTTTTCTTAGTTAAAAGAGATACAGAAAAATGATTTATGCAAAAGTTTTTTCATAATGATTGTTGAATAATCTGCCGTTTTCAGAATAAGTATACGGGGTCAGGTAAAATACTGATCGGATCTAACCTCATTTTTTTAAATAGAACTACCTGTATATTTTAATCTAAAAATATGGCATTTTAAATTATCTTTTCGAATATACATCATGGATAATATTGGTTTCCTAGGCAATTTCCTAGGCAATTTTATTTCTTCAACTTTATTTCTTTAGACCATAGTAGGCTATGAAACAAAAGCTAATATCCTATAAACAACTATGTTGACATTCTAGTATTGTTATTAACATTTAATGTCAATTTCATCTTTACATAAATTCATTTGTGAAAATGACTTATCATTTTGAAAAATTTGATATGATGTTTATATTGAAAGTGGAAAAACGAAGAAATGGCTCAAAATATATATTTTGTTCGCTATCCGGAACGGCTCTTTTACTATGCCGAGATCAAAAACTTATAATAAAGAAAACAAGAAAAATTAAGAATATTTTAAACGTCTAGACCAATATCATCCATGATGTGTTATACATTTGAGAAGAGAATTTAAAATGCTATATTTTTTAATTAAAATATACAGGGTGTTTTAAAAAAATAAGGATAGGTCCGATAACTTTTTTATCTGACCTATGTATACTTATTCTGAAAACGGCAGATTATACTACAATCATTATAAAGAAACTTCTGTATAAAACATTTTTCTGTATCTCTTTTAACTAAGAAAATATAGGGTAATTTAGAAATTGTCAATTTTTTGATTTTCACCCGTATCTCTTAAGTAAGCGAGAATTTTCAAATTTTGATTCTGCCATTTTAAGTTAAAGCAAAAAGAGCACATGACACCTACATTACTTTTTTGATAGCACTAACAATTACGGAGATATCCTATAAAAGCGTTAAAAATGGGACTATGTATAAATATTGATCCTTTATGATTTTTCAATTAGGTTACCTAATATCTAAAAAGAAGAAAACAAATAATCAAATAATTGAGCATTGTATTTGTGGCTGTGAAAGTGATTTTCTCAAACTAGGCGGATTTTCGCACTCGGCTGAAACCTCGTGCTAAATATCTCCTCATTTAAAATCCACGGCTTTAAACACTCGTTGTGTAATATAATAGAACCAAAGAAGCGCCGTTTGATAAACCTTAGATAAATTAAGACTTTAGTAATAATAATGTTAAAATAAAATTTGGTTATTAGTCAGTATGACTAGATCGTTATTATATAAAAAATAATATATTCTACTAGTAAAATAGCCCTGTTAATTACGGTCATGCTAATATTTAAACATTAAATAATTTCCGAGAAACTAGAAATGCATTTCAGTGGTCAGTGTTATTTCAGTAAAGCCATGATTTAATTATCTCGTGCGGTTATTCAGTTCACTTTATGAAAGCACAAGGAATGGGGAGTTTGGGATTTAAATAATATATGTTCATGTGTTAAAGCCGCTTCGGATTAGGCAAATGACAGTAAACTTACTTTTTGTGCGGACAAATGTGAAAAAAATTATATTAACTGAAAACGTAAAAAAAATCCTTAGAAACCTGATATTTGATTGTTAATGATCTGCCAGAAGGTTTGTGATTACATTGATTTATTTCATGTCTAATTCAATCTATAGTTTTTTTTATTGTGGTGTAAAAATAGTTTAACAGACTCTTCGGTGACCTTTAGAACGAACTAAAATTAAAATTCAACCAGAAACACAAAAAGTAAATTGTTACGAAACCGAATTTCTAATCTGACGACATTCTGGAGTAAAACAGGAATGATTCAAATTTCCCCAGTGGCTGTGTTCTAAAGGCAATCACTCAAAATTCTTCTACTTAAGGTGGGCATTCGATATTTTAAATATTGAAATAGAGACATCTTTAATTACCTATTTACCTAATAACTTCTGTGCTGAAGCGACAAAAAATTATTCATTTTGAAGAGTTTGCTCGTACAGGGTGTCTCATTTCGACACTTTCTTTAGTATTAGAGTTATTATTAATGATAGAATGTTGTTGTTTTTTTGACGAAGCAACAGATTCAGATGTCAAATTTTTCATGACTCTCATAGTTTCAATCTACAGGCTTATTTTAAAAATCTTCACTGGACGCCATTATATTTCCGTTATCCGTTAACTTATTAAAAAGGTAAAAACTGATCTCGTTAGAGATAGTTAAGCAAAGTTCAGTGGCGTAGCCAATTTTTCTCTAAAAGTTTGGTTTTTGAGATGTTAAGAAAAGTACAATTTTGGAGATAAATATAAATAACTATACATTTTTGTAAAACTCAAAGTATGCTCAATTGATTTAAGAACTAATATACAGGACGTCCCATTTAAAAGATTTTACTTTAACAAGTTTTTATTTTTTTTTCCTTTCTCAAATTCTCGAAAATAGTTTCTGATATTACACTAAATTTTGGTATAGTCTATTATGATATAAATCTACACATTTTTCTGCGAAAAAGTTTTTCCAAGGAAGTGGCCTACGCTTCGATACAATTTTAACCAAAATAAATGTCTCCATAAAATATTAGAACAAAAAGAGATCCATAATTATTATTATCATGTTATTTTTTTCCAAACGGTAAGTTTTAAGGGAAAGAAGCCTTTTTTGTTTAGAATTGAATGATAGTAATAAAATAATTGTTTCGAAAATATCAGTGGCGTTACATATTTTTTGGTTAAAATTGTACCTATGCCATTGACTAGAAAAAAAAAGTTTGAAGTAAAAATGTGAGGTTTTATATCATAATAGTCTATACAGAAATTTAGTTTAATACTTATCTCAAAGTAGTTACGAGATTTTCGATAAACATTTTTGATAACAAGAAAAACTTTAACGCCCTGTATATCGAAAACAAATCATTTTAGGACATGTGTATATTAAATTGATCCAGGAATCACCTATTAAAATAAGAGCTAATAAAAGCTAAATAATATAAAAATTAAATTATTAGTCCATCGACGATAAACCTCAAGAAGGTATGATATCAGAACTTTTATTAAGTGTGGATCTTGGTCACCTTCCCTTAGTTTCATTTAAGAAAAGTTTCCAACGTGTTCTCCAATTCCACTCCACGTTTGTTCTCACCTTAAATTACCAGAGCTTTATTATTTACTTCCCTTAGCATTAAAGGCAGAAACCTGATCTTTTACTTGCTGACAAGAAATCTCAACTTTTACAAAGAACTCCCTTTTAGCTACTTTGACTAAACAAAGGAGCAGATCTTGTTCTTGTCTAACAAAAATACCCTTCGTTAGAAAATATTACAAGAAATGGAGAATCATACACTTATCTGTAGTTTCGAAATATTTAATAGGTGCGAATCACATCTTTTGAAATTATAACAAACTTTAACAAAACAAAATAGAAACATATATACATTTTTTAACTGAATTACAAATAATTTTGAGCAATTACCTAAGGAACTATTTAAATCCGAATGGCCTTGTCCTCACCGACAAAGCAACGCTGGTGCTTGAACATTGTTACGAAAGCCCCTCATACATCTCATTATTGTTCATCGGTTATCGTGATAAGCTATCGTGAGTAATCAAGCATTGACAGATATCCATCGTGACAGTGTATCGTGAGAGTTTTCGCTCCTACACTTCGGTTTTGTGGACATCGCTTGCCACGATCACCGATGTAGTCCAATAAACGAAGCCCTTAAACATTTTAGTTAGAAAGCTGCATTTTTGGTGGAAGGTAGACTTTATAATGTGAAAGAACATTTGAGTACTATTTTAAGTCTATCCCTTGCACAAGAGTTAAAAACCCTCCAATTTTCTGGTCTATAACTCTTAAACGAAAAATAATATGGAAAAAGTTTTTTACAAATGTTATAGATCAGTAAATTTCGCACAAGAAAGGTTATTACTACTTTTTTCTTATCTACAATCGAAAAGCAGTATGAGGTACGAAAACAATTTTTCGACCAGATCTTTAATAAATGGAGGTTAAATCACAATATGGCACCATTGTCGTCCTGGGACTAGAATTGAAGCGTCAAGGTGTGACATTTTACAAATAGAAGAATACGATCGGATTTTTAAATGCTGAATAATCCCGTAAATGGTTTTTTTCCGGAAAAAGGGTGCGCAAATAATATATTTATATCTATAATTCCGTTTAGATCAAATTTGGTGGGTAGATTTAATACCTCGGCATCGCACATAGGGTAGTTTTCATTTCGAAAAATGTTCAAGTGCGTGTCAGACATCGCGCATAGCCGAATGGGGCTATATTATATAAGTTGATATATGTATATTAAACAAAAAATCTCCCAGAATAGCATTTGGCGTAGATTTTTTCGGAAAAATTAGTGCATGTTGGACGCCGGCCGAAGCTATTATATAAATCGATAAAGGCATTAAAATGAAGCAAAAAATCACTTTTTTGCTCTACCCTACAAAAATCGTATCTCCACACTTGATTGGCAATGAGCATAATTATTATGCAAATTTCACCCAAATAAAGTTATGATATTATGTCAAATAATTGCAAATCATTTAATATTTTTGGCCTAATAGTTCATACATACCTTTCACAGGGTTATTTAGACACCATTTCACAAAAATGTTGCACAAATCCTTAAAAGATGTCAAAAATACAAAATAATTATACTACAATAAAATACCTGACATACCAAAAAACTTTTCAGACACCTGTGTCGAGTCTTAATTGGCTGATAGGCAGTGTTGTCCAGTTGAAAATTTAATGCCTTGTGACGTTTTGAAGACGCCGATCAACTGTCAAAATGCAGGTGATTCTATGGCTATAACTATCCGAGATATCGTAAAAATGATTATTAACTTTTTTATTCAGATTTAAACTATCTACAACTTTTGACTGAAACTTAATTTACTAGTGTGTTTTGTTTCGAAGCTACGGGTCAAAAAATATTTAAAATTAATTTTCCATCCCTTATGCAATGGTTGAATACTATATAATAATGAAGTGTCTTTTCAAATAATAAAATGTGCTTTCCACCAAAAATGCAGCTTCCTAACTAAACTGTCTATTTAAGGGCTTCGTTTATTGGACTAATGACTGATGGAAAAATCACGAGGTATATAAAGGTAAGCTTTCCTCGGGGCGACCATGGTAAGCGATCGTCGCTCGGCGATGATCGTGAACTAGTGCTCGCGCTACGCAGCTGTATTGAGCGAGTGCACATGAGTTTAGCGATCGTCGCGTGTGGGCTACTCGGAGGGCAGTAGAATCGAAACCGCTGGTTGGGCAAACTATGTTTTATATCCAAGTTTGTGATGACTTTAACAGAAACATGACTTTCGAAGACGAAGAAGATGAAAAGCTAATATAAATGATGACCAGACACTATACTTTATTTGATTTAAACTCGCCAAAACCAACCTATAGTCATTCGCTAAGTGTCTATTCACTAACAGATTATAACAGCATTTGTTTCCTCTTCCTTTGAATATAGGGTGATGATCATTTTGTGTTTTTTGAGTTATATTCTATTTCTTCAAAAAATATATACGCGAATGCTTCCATGGCAAAGGAAGCGTAGCGACTGGAGGCCGCTCGGAAGAACTGGGTAATGACGATGATCATTCAGTGACGATCGCTTATCTTGGTCGCTACGAGGAAATCAGTCCTTAAGGGGACCGCTCAATCCAAGTTGGCGTATGAGCCTTCCTATAAGTAGAAATTTATTGTTGGTAGCATTGTTCGATAGATAACGACATGGCCTTCTGACCAATCAGGATATTCCTTGATATTTTTCCAATAAGGTTAAAATCGAACCTGTAATTAGCATAAGCTTAATGTAGTTTTATTAATTTAATCAATTCAATGTTGCAAATCCCAAATTTCCACTTGTAGAGGGCATCCTATGCTACACCAAGTAAGTTTTTCTCTTTTTCTATCTATCTTCTACATTTACTTACGTATTTTTTATAAAGGAGATCTCCATAATCATGTATCTCATATTTTTTAAAGGTTTCGCACCCGATTTACTTTCTTTAAATCAATTGAATCGACTCTGAAAGTTATTTTTATTATGGAAATCTTAAAGATAAGTTTCATTAATTAATGGAAAGTGACGGGTTGGAAAAGTGGTGTGGAAATGCGTATCGCCGACGGTGCAACTTGACAGAATATTAATGATGTTTTGGGCCAAGTTTTCTAGTTAGTATGCGCGAATTTTAGCAGAACAGGGTTTTTTACTTTATTACGGAATATATTTAAATGGGTAAGGAAGAAAAATGGTATATTGTTCGGGGATCTTTTGAATATTTTCGTGGCGGATTATAATAATCTTTACCGAATTTTTTTTCAAAAGAAATTAGATCTATTAAAGCTAGATTATAAAATCGAAATGTTATTTATCTTTAAAGTTTGCTTTCCGATCTAAATTTAATGTTTTAGGTTTTTTATTGCGAATCGGTTTAAATTGAATTGAAATCATGTACCTCATAAACTTTAGTAATTAATCAAAGGCTTTTAATTTGATTTATTATTAATTTGTAAACTATTAGTAACCTTAGGAAGGTCGTAGAGGCACCAATCAGAGACCAATACTTTTCAGATTATCTGGGAAACGAATAATTTTAACGAAATTTCTACGAAATGCTACCTCCTCATTATAGAATTATTAAATTCTGATAAAAAAAAATTGAACTTTAACGTTTAAAAAACAACTTCTTCTACCTCCATCCGAAAATAAATATGTTAAAAACAAAAAGTCGATTTACTTTTCATGTACTATTAATATCAAATACCAATGTATGGAAAAATTATTATTTCCCAGCCCGGATACCTTATACAATAAGGGCGCATTTTTGTCTACATAGTAGCACTTTAAAATACTAATTCAGATTGAATTGTACTACAACTGCAGGCCGGTTTCGAACTCTTTGGTTCTAACGTTGTAACGTCTGTTCAGATTGTGTGGGGCTGCTAAGAGATCGCACTACGCGTTGTATTTTCTCGACTACCGTTGATAATACAGCGTGAAATATAGAGTCTTCTCTGATGATAGGTATGGACTGCCGAGAACAATAGAGTTCGAAACCGGTCTGCAGGTGGTGACATCCAATCAATGGAAAATACTTTCTTTGTAGTGCCATTCAATCTGAATTAGTATTTTAAAGTGCTACTGTGTAGACAAAAATACACCCTTATTGTATAAAGTATCATCGGGTGGTCTGGGAAATAATAATTTTTCCACGCATTGGTATTTGAACAAACATGCTATTTATTAAAATTCGAAGTACAAAATGAAATTGGTAAAACAGAATGATATATTCACATAAATACATAGGGTTGCACAATACAGCTCTAATTACCTCTGCAATATATTACTACGTGTCATTTCAAACCGAAGCAAGTTGTGAACATGATGCTGCAAAACAAAAGGATAGGCGTTTACTACTGTAATATTTTATGTTTAATGTGAAGCTTGACATGAGCATAGATTTAACAAAAATATATGCTTCATACATTACACGTAGGTATTAATAAGAACATAACATGCACAGGAAAAGTTGTTTACGTAAATATTCTATAACTTTTATTAGTAATATAATGTGTTGACCGATAAATAATTTCCAATAAATGCAAGTGTATTTCAAATATAAAGGCATCTCACCTCCGTCTTCTTTAGCTCGGCAAATAATCAAGTTCACATATGTTTGAATATACAGGGAGTCCCAAAAAAAGTGTGACGTCATCATGGTATTTTTTTACATTTTATTGCTTATTTGGATGTCACCTATGGTCACTTACATACTCCCCAAAGTTTGATTGAAATCCGTTCTGATTTTAGCGAAAAACATAAAAACTAAAATAAATCAGTTTGTACCGATTGTTTTAAAAAGTTATGAAAAATAGAAATAGTGCTTCCTTAATAAAACTATACCAGATAGCTATTGAATAAGATCTAACAGTCTCGTTAACGAAGTTTGATCGATACAAATTGTGCAGGGTGTTCAAAATTTTGTGTCAAACTAATTTTAAAGCACTTTGATTTTCTTATTTTCAATCGAATGTTATTCGATGCTGAATTAAAAATCAAACATTTCCCTAATTACAACCCTATCGCAATTCCAAACCCATCACGAATTATTTGCAGGAAACTAATTTTAGCAGCTAGTCCAATTATTGTAATTTTAATGAATAAAAATCGAGGGCGGCTTAGATAAACCTTTATTTATTTATTGAAATGGCTATAGAAGAAGTTCATAAAATTAGTTTTTTGTCAATATCTCTTAATGGGTTAGGAACTGCGATAGAGTTGTAATTAGGAAAATGCTTGATTTTTCATTCCGCATACCATGACATAAAAATATACAGGGTCTCCAATTGAAAATAAGAAAAATAAAGCCCTTTAAAATTCGAAGGGTTTGACACTAATCGATTTGTCGATTAGTGAATAAAATATCAACTATAAACAATTTGTTATTGTTTTAATTTATAAAGAGGAGATGTCATAGATTTATGGTTACGTCATAGAGGATTAAAGGGTTGAGATGGGATTTGCTATGTGTATGTACAGGGTGTCCATTTTTGGGTAGTTTTACGGGGTATCTCCGTTATAGTAAAGATAGAAGGATGCGGTTTTCACAGTACTGTGTTACTTTTTTGTCAAACAAAAGATGCCGTAATCAGAATTTTTCTAAGCCGCCTTGTTTTTGATATACGGGATGTTTTTGAGAATTGTCCATTTTGGGACACCCCCCATATCTCGGTTACCCCGTAACGTATCAAAAAGAAATAAAATGTTCTTTTTGTAGTTTTTTACGTAGAATCCAGTGACGTACTAAGATTTTTTCTATATTCAATAGATTTCAAGGAAAATAAACAAATTTGCTTTTTGTAAAAGGGTCACCCTATATATTTTTTAATAATATAATTTAGTTTGTAACAAGCTTCTCAAAAATATATAACAATTTATTTTTAGTCTTAGTATTAGGCCCTAAATATACGTTTTTCAAAAATATACCATTTGTTTTAGTAGGCCATGACGGACATGGTTCTTATTCGCCTTAATGAATTAAAAATAATAAACGGCTACGTTTGTAACTCCCTAAAAGCTCTGTCAATGGCAATTCTTAAATCTGCCATTGTTTGGTACTGAGTGGAATAAATTTTATTTTGAAGGTATCCCCATCTGGATTCTACGTAAAAAACTACAAAAAGGACATATTATTTCTTTTTGATACGTTACGGGGTAACCGAGATATGGGGGGGGGGGTGTCCCAAAATGCACATTTCTCAAAAACATCCCGTATATCAAATTGTGATTACGGCATCTTCTGTTTGACAAAAAAGTAGCACAGTGCTGCGAAAACCGCATCCTTCTATCTTTACTAATAACGGAGATGCCCCGTAAAACTACGCAAAAATGGACACCCTGTATATGTATTTACATGCGTTCATTAAGTTAACTTCTCATTTCGGATTTGAGAAACGCTATCTTGATCTATATCAAAATAATATTCCACAAATTATATTTACCACCTATATTTGACATTTAAAATTGTTTCCAGACCAGTTTCATGTTAATCGTCGAAGAGCGATACTTACTTATTATTATTTAAAATAGTCTGTTGATTCTAGACCCTTTAGGGATTGCGTTTTAATTAATTATTAATACTTTAGGAAAATGTGGTTGCTTAAATACACACCCTTAAGACCCGAGGGATCGTATTTTTTTATAACCACATCAGAGATCTCGTATAAGGTTTTGTTTTATTAAAAGTTATTTATATTTATTTGTGAAACTAATAATCATAAATATTGGTAATATGATATTATAATAAATATAAGCGGAAAAAAAATGTTTTTTGTTTGTTAAGGCTATTTTAGTTGAAATAATTTCATATCGAGCCTTGTTAGCATATAAAATTGACCTATACAGTGTGTACATAAAGTAAGGAACAAATTCATTATCTAGGAATCTAAAAATATTTCGGAAAAATCCTCGGACACGTGTATAATAATTTTTAATGGCGCATTTTTTTCCCATACAAACTTAATATACAAGGTGGCTCATGTAGTAGATATGACATTATCGACGATTTTTTTAAATTGGAACCCCTATATTTTAGTTCAGATCTGTAATCTCCAAGAACAGCTGATTTCAAAAACATAACACACTTAGGGCCTAAAATTCATAGTTTCGTTACTACAGGGTAAAACAAATAATTTTATTTAAGATATTTTTAATTTAAAAAAATATAAAAAAATTAAATAAGCTATTTAATTAAGTGTTGAAATTATCCTCCTTCTGCTGCCTGACAGTACCCCAAGCGATCAATAAATTCTTGTTGGACTTTTCTTATGGTTTCTTCTGAAATGTTCCTGCATTCTGTTGTTATTCGATTTTTTAAATCTTCAATATTGGCAGGTCTGACTTTATAAACAACATTTTTCAGGTGACCCCACAAGAAAAAGTCCAGTGGTGTAAGGTCTGGAGACCTAGGCGGCCATTCAACAGGCCCACGTCTTCCAATCCACTTGTTCGTAAAATCTTGGTTTATGTAATGGCGCACTACTGCTGCATAATTTGGAGGTGCGCCGTCTTGTTGGTACCACAAATTTTCATCTAGAATGTTTTAAAATAAAATTTATTACTTCTAATAAACTTACTAGAAAAATACAATGTAATGACAATGACATTATCTAAATACCATAGTTACATAACAGCAAATAAGCCTACTTGAGAAAAACATAAGTAACAGCAAATGATGGTGCGTCCATTAATTACGTAAGGCTTTCATGTAAAATTGGGTGATGGCGGAAGGAATTGAGCCAAATGTCACGAAATCTTTTATTGGGGGAAAGGGGGGTTGAAAAATCGCTAAAAACGCCTCACGTAATTAATTGATGCCTCCCAAGCCAAAAAAAAATATCTTAAATAAAATTATTTGTTTTACCCTGTAGTAACGAAACTATGAATTTTAGGCCCTAAGTGTGTTATGTTTTTGAAATCAGCTGTTCTTGGAGATTACAGATCTGAATGAAAGATAATGAGAGATAATGAATTTGTTCCTTACTTTATGTACACACTGTATAATATTATAGTTAGAGTTAAGTACCCAGGTAGCTATTCGTCTCTAAATCTCTATACTTAATCTCTCAGAGTAATTATTGTCAATTCATAAATTACTGCAAATGTGGTGCAGCTCCCGGTTTTCACGAAGCTTGGGTCAACTCCGAATGAATGAAACCTTTTTTAAACTTTATTATTTTTTGCATATTTAATAAAGGTTAAAGAAAATTGTCTGTACAAAATTTCTTGGATTGGTCATAGAAAGAGTATGTCTACTGTATAGGGTGGTCAGGTATAATGTCCCCCTTTTAACTTTTTTTAATTATCATACTGGAAATATATCTAAAAATGCAGTAATGAAAGAGAGTACTATGTAAAACACAGAACCAATAACCCGTCTTACTTTTGTTCTCCATCGTAATCTCGATTTTCTTTTATTCCAGCATTTTTAGATATTTTTAATATTGGATCTTGCCAATTTTCAATTGTCAATATATCGAGACGAGTTGAATTTGGGGATAGGGTCTATTACATAAATTACGTTCAGAATTTCACCAAGAATTGGAAAATTAGTTCATATAGCATTAAAAAAAACTTTTTGCTCCTACCCTGTAAATCAACAGACATAATATGATATTTGATCATCCCCTTGCAAATACTAGTTTAGAAACCCTGTATATCAATCTTGTTAATTTTTCTCAAGTATGAACAATAAGTGATCACCCTGTACATCTCTAATGGATTGCCCATATCGCATTGGTTATCTCTCGGGAAGAATCTCGTCCTCGACTGACAAATCCCTGGACGCATAAAAAACTTATGCATAAACTCCTTATTCAACATACAAAGTAGAATAATTCTCTTACGACTATTCCTCTGCAATCTATCGATTATTTTATTCGGAAATTTCGGTTCTTTTAATTTCTATATCAATTTATCTATGTGTAAGTATATGGAATATCGAAGCAGGCTACACATCAAGCTTGTAAATAAAGATGATATATTACCATAATACAAAGCTCAACCATGTCACAACATCGTTTTAATTGCCAGAGTAATACATTATATCATGTCAAAGTGAGCTAAAGCACTTGGTAAACATAGTGTCAATAGACAAAAGACGAGTTATTAACCCAATTTAATTATTTTAACAGTTTAATATAAGAACGAATTTTTTATTGAAAATAACTCAATATTTTGTATTATTAGCTGATTAATAGCAGTAAGGTTATTGACTCAATTAATTTAGGATATTTTAATTAATCTAATCTAATAATAACCCGAATAAAGCCTTAAGTTATTCACATTGCTTTTAAATCGCTGTTGGATATATTTGTTGGGAAGCACGACCTCAGGACGGTTCCACAAAGATGAAGACCTCCAGATGAAAGATTTCTTAAACAATAGAGTTCGAGGTGTACTAAAATGAACCATGGTTGTTGGGCAGCAGTGGTTCGTCGTGTATTTCTGCTCTAGCTGAATGTCAGTTCAACATTTGCCATGTAAGAAACAGCTAAATTAAAAACCTTCTTCAATTACTATCAAGGTGCTCAGCTCGTGGTCATCGTTCAGACAAATGGATCTCCTTTCGATGGAATCCAGTATCCGAAGATTATGCTTGGGTGCAGAACTCCAGACATGAGAGCAGTACTCTAGTGATGGTCGAATCTGGGCTTTGTAGAGTGCCAAAAGTGTTTAAGGTATATACAACTTTCTGGGTTCCATGTTACCTTTGACCACGATTGTCTCATCATGATGACTGTGTCGGCCTCAAAAAAAAATTATGCCTATTTGCCTGTATTGTAAGAGATATTTCTATAGATCTACTGATGGTTCAAATTTTATTCGAATAGCTCTGGTGATGCAAGTAAACCACCACCACCACTGGGACAAATTATAAAGAAATATGGCGCTGATTTTCGGAAAATATAGATGATATATTACTTGGGAAGACCCTGCTTGGTTCAAGCCATTCATCCAGCTGGGTACATGTGTAGATGGTACTGTCATAAACTTATTACTAAATTTTTTTTTAAAGTAGTCCATCTCAAAGTTATAAGGAGGTAAAGAAACTCACAGTCTGCTCCACTAGTTTAATAAACGTTAATAAAAACCATACATGTTTCGAAGGTTCAAACCTTCATCTTCAGTGAAAAATACAACATTAGAAGAAACTCATGACATTGTTAAACTGTAAGGACTCATGACATTGTTAAACTGTAAGGAAGGAAAAAGGTGTTTAAATAAGTTGGGTTAATACAAAAAATAGTTGAAGGAAATGGAATTGACTAGATAAGTAGTATAATTAACTAACTAATTATACTACTTTATTTAGTCAATTCAATTTCCTTCAACTATTTTTGCTTAAACTCAACTTATTTAAACACCTTTTTTCTTCCTTACAGTTTAACGATGTCATGAGTTTCTTCTAATGTTTTATTTTTCATTGAAGATGAAAAAACATGTATGGTTTTTATTAACGTTTATTAAACTAGTGGAGCAGACTATAAGCTTCTTTACCTCCTTATTACTAAATTATTATAGTGTGAACGCAATATGTTTCCATTGGTTCCTAAATAGTTGTGCCTTCATCAACAATCAACCCTCCCCAATCAATTTCCTGAACGAGATCTGATTAAAGAATAATTTATTTTCAATAATTTCCTCTGATATTAAGAACCTATAAATGGAAATAACTTTTGAGTCCGAAAGCAATTTTATCATCCGATTGCTGCGAGACAGTCATTATCTTAAGGCCACAATGACCATTATGGCTGATGCACCCTGAAATAGGTCGGACGACGTCTTTAAGTATTCGATAATAAAGATAAAGTTCTACGATTGTACGGGTCAGGACCGAGAATGCTACAGGTTGGTCACGTTCTAAGCACAGTCGATTAGAAAGCGTCTAGACTATGGATTTTAGTAAAATTATTTTCTATCTCGCCTCCACTTTCTTTAGTTCTTCTGGTGATGATTTCGATTTAGATCCCTTTTGTATTCATCTAATTAAAATATAACAGGTTGCTTAAAAGAAAATATAAATCATCAGGTGCGTCCTGGGGCCCCATACTTTTATCAGGCGGGGCTAAACTTTTTAGACAAATACTGACTAGGGCACTGAACTTTACGAAAAATTCTCTAACAAGATCAGTTTTAACTTTTTGATAAGTTAACGCGTAACGGAAATACAACGGATGTCTACAAGGCGAAGATTTTCAAATCAAATGTCTACACTAATAACACAAAACTAAGTATATTGAGAGTTGTTTTTATATTATTTTTTCCCCTTTCGTGCTTATTTTAACTTTTTACGTTTAATTAATAATTATTAATAATATACTCGTATATAATTTTTAAAAATAATACAAAACATTATACCGGAAAAAAGGTCATATTATATCTGGCAACTGCACAAGGTATCTCATGATTCTCTGAAGAATCGGTATACTCGTAGGTAATTCCCCGGTTTTTCGTCTTGAGCTATGCTACGCTTAAAATGTTTAGTTAGTTACGAGGTGTTCTGTTATCGAGTTATAAAAGTTTGCATTATCCGTTGGTCAATAATTTAATAAAATATGACAAGAAAATATTTATAAAAACGCCATCTACCCCCAGAACCTATATTAAGATGCGGAACTTGGCTAAATGCTGCCATGTACATAACGATAAATTTAGAAAATTTAGAACATTTAGAAAATTTAGAAAATTTAGAAACTTTAGAAAATTTAGAAAATTTAGAAAATTTAAAAAAATTAGGAACTTTAGAAAATTTAGAAAATTTAGAAAATTTAGAAAATTTAGAAAATTTAGAAAATTTAGAAAATTTAGAACATTTAGAAAATTTAGAAAATTTAGAAAATTTAGAAAATTTAGAAAATTTAGAAAATTTAGAAACTTAATACAAGTTGAATGTACAGGAAGTAGATCAGCTCAAGAAGTTTTAGAAAAATATTCGAACCTGAACACAAATTGGCTTTTATTAAAAGTTATTTTACATTTAAAGTCAGAGTATTCAATTTTTAGAAAAACAACAACTACCGTTAGAAATCCGTGAATGTTTTTAAACATTTTGAAGCTGCAATAATATTCCAAGATCTATTGGTCAAACAATGAAAGGAAAATTGGTTCAGACTACCTCAAAGAATAAAGGGCTCGAAATATATCAAAAAATATCTACCATTTTGAGTGGTTCCGATTTTGAAATAGATCCAACAATTGTAACGAAATTGAAATATGCATCAATAACCAGCGTAGATATACAGCGTAGTTTTTCTACATACAAAAATATAGACAGAAGATATAATTTTACCAAGGAAAATTTCGATAAACATTTAGTTATACAACAACTGTTATAATATATTCTTTTAAATATTAAAAAAAATAGCAGCATTTAAATAATAAATAACAATATGTATATTAAATTATTATCATTAAAACTTATTTCAATTTTTTTCTCATTGGCATGTAAATTTAATTTTTACTTAATTTGCGTATTTTATGCTTTTTTTGATAAATTCTGTGCTCTTTTAGCCCTTTTTGTTTAATATTTTTATGCCTTTTTAAGCAATTTTTAATTTTTCTTTGTCTCTAGATATAACTCGAATACCTTTTTTTTAATGATCAAACACAAGCACTATAGGAAAGATCCTTTAGGGCACTCTGGGAGTGGTGCGTGTGCGCAAAAAGCGATTAGCGTTCGTTTTGAATCGTTGGAGGCTATATTCGTTAAGATTTCAAGGTAAAGGTCAGCCGAGCACTTTCCATGAAAATATCTGTAAAAGAGAGTCAAATCCCCAACCTGTCTTCGATGTTCTAGGCTATCGAGGTTCTTCGTCAGCTCGTGGTCTCCAATCAGACGAATGGCCCTCCTTTCGATGGAATCCAGCAGCCGACGAGTATGTTTGGGTGCAGATCTCCAGACATGAGAGCAGTACTCTAGTGATGGTCGAATCTGGGCTTTGTATAGTGTCAAAAGTTGTTAAGGTGTGTACAACTTGGTTCGGAAGAGTACACCAAGTTTCTTAGAAGCTATCTTGGCGATTGCCACAACGTGGTTATGCCTAGACATATTTCCTCCAAGATTGACGCCCAGCAAATTAATAGATGAAGCCAGTGGGACTGCGTGTCCGTCCATGACTATATCCGGTTCTGTCATATTAACCTTTTTCGAGAAAACTGCTGCCTGAGTTTTTTAGCGTTAAATTTGACTTGGTTACTGTCACCCCAAGCAAAAATTTCTTCCAGGTCTTTGTTAAGGCATGATACTTCATGCTGTCTGCGAGGATGTGCGGCGTCGGCAGCCGATGTTTGTGTATTCAAAAAGAAAGATGATATAAGTGTGCTATCGTCAGCAAAATAAATATCGGATTTTTCGTTTTCACTAGAAGGTCGTTAATGTAGAGTAAGAAGAGAGTGGGAGACAATATGGACCCTTGAGGAACACCGGCATTGATGGTGAGGTGTCTGAGAGAAATCCGTCAGTCGCCACTTGTAGAAAGCGGCCCTTAGAAACCATGCACAGAATCGATCAAAGGCTTTAGAAATATCCAGTGCAACAACCCGAGACTCCCCATGATGTTCGATTGCGTTGTTCCAAAGATGGGTGACATAGGCTAGAAGATCTCCAGTTGATCTGGACTTCCGAAAACCATATTGATGATCGCTGATAATGTTGAAGCCTTCCAGGTACTTTAGAAGATGTTGGTTAATAGCTTTCTGCTTTACTTTTGATATAACTGAAAGCAATGCGACTGGTCGATAGTTGCTAGCCAGGGTTCTCTTACCTTTGTTTGGTATGGGCTGGACACGCGCCGTCTTCCAGCACGATGGAAATATATACCTCCCAGATAGTGTCGAAAATGGGTCACCTTGTACATTAAAACGTAGGGATTATATAGTTTAGTCTTTTCCAGAAAAAATATTTGTTCAGTTCAATAACTAATCCGTCGTCTGAATTACTAATATCTATAAATAGAAACAGTCGTAGCATCTTGATGCCATTGAAGAGGGCTTTGTTAATATCAGACAATGGCCATTGTATCCAGAAATACGTCGGACTACGTCATTAGGTGGTCCACAATAAGGGCCATTTGTCCGTCGATTGTACATCGATTTAATTTGCTAATGAATGAGCCGAATGCTCGGGAGTATTTCGATTGAAGGTTCAATCAGAGATTGTATTGTGCTGGTGCTCAATGCTCAATACAATCGGAAAAGGGATCAAAACATAATATTTCAAGATTTCCGTGACTGCTGTAGGGCCTTTTGTTTGACTAACATTTATCAGACATTCTTAAGGAATAAAACGGTCCGTAGAGTCTCAAATAATCGACTATCGACAAATGCCTAATTAATATTGCAATCTGTTTTATGAAATTTAAGTTTCTAAATAAACAAAATTAAATAGGGTTTCCCACCGGGAAATGCTTTGATCTATAAATGAAAATCTATAGATAGGAAAATTTTGAAAACAGGACACTATGTTAATGTGGATGGGAGAAACTCGGCTATAATATTTCCCATATTTTGGCACTTCCGGTTATACCGGAAGACGGTGCCAATGTGTATAAGGTTATCTATTCCGAAAATTTGTAGTTTTCGAAATATTGCCAAATTTTATATTTTTTTGGGCGATTTTTCTGCGGATTTCAAGTTGCGTTGCTCTTAGTTAGCTATGACGACGTCGAAAGATAGTCAAATACCATCGAAATATTGTCATTACTTTATCACATTCTCTATCAAAAACAAACAAGTTTAAATAATCTTCGTTTGTATAATTTAAGCACCCCGGCATGATTATTGATAATTGTCAAATGTTAAGTGACAGTTTTATACATTTCTTTAGCATTTTACTGTTTATCAACGCCGCCATAGTGAACTAGGAGTAACTAAAATTAAAATCCGTAGCACAATCTCCATAAAAAAATATTTTTCTATTTGGGTTTCATAATGGCTACATTGTGAAATTCAAAAAAATTGAATAACCAGCCACTTTATGAAACTGAAATTTATTTATTTTTATGTTGGCAGCTAGTAGGGTTCGAATTTCAGGCCTACTTTGATTTCGTTGCAATTAGTTTTCTAGGCATTATGGATTCGACAAAAAAATTTTAACAGGAAACTTTAAAATACTAACTTTAACCTTGCAAATAGATCATTTTTACTAGATATATCTGAAATACCTATACTCGGAAATAAATAACATACTGACGGTATCCGTCAACTAATTTCTAGTCACAACTATAAAACAACATAACCTAAAAATAATAGAAATATCTTCCAGTTTATGTTCTATTTCTAAAGTTTAATTCAATAAAGTACTATTTTCATTTTTAATTCAATATAGTATTATACATATTACTTTATACAGGGTGATTCACGACGAGCTTGCATTAGAACTTTATGGAGAACTACTGAATATATGTTCCTGAAACTTTGGGAATTTGGGTTTATCGATATGCTCTCTTTAACTAAAATATTGACATGTTTCTGTCATTTCCGGTTATACCGGAAGTAGCTGCCTACTTTCGTTTTTTAAATACAACATGGTAATTTTTATTACACTTTTCGATTAAGCATTAAATACTAAGCACATTTTATAGAAAATGTTTTTGTCAGACTCTAATAGTTTTTGAGATATCTGGAATTTTTGTAATTATTTGGCAAATGCATGACGATGAAATAATCCATATAATTTTTTTACCTTAGCGCTTGGACTAAAAATTTTTTCTCACCGAATAGCTAGAAGATCATCAAGTCTCAAAAACATTTCAAATTCGGCATAAAATGTACAGGGTGGTCACAATTCAAGCCTCATTGTGAAAAATTCAACCATTAGAAACTTTCTTATTTTAAATGGAACACCCTGTATATTTTTATTTAATTTGATGGCAAATTAGTTGTTCTTTATAAATAGTATTTACTGTCCTATACCTATATCAAAGCGTTTTCTCAAAAAATCCAATTTTATTCCGAAAATACTATTTGTTCAAGTGTGTTATGAAAACAATTGTACTTAGGGGCTGTATACTGATGTCTATACGGAGGAATAGTGATTGATTGCTTGAAAATACAACATTCTAAAGTGTTTCTTAATAATTTATAAATAAAATGCAGTTTATTGTTTTAAATTGTTTTAAATTTAATGGTTTAAATATTATTTTTTTAAAAATAGCAAGGAAACAAGTTAATAAACTTTAAATTCTTTAATTAAAAATGTGTTTGAAAATTATACCTAATATCTTTTGATTATATTTTTAAAATATGTTCGAAATGATTGCCATTTACTTCCAAGCATTTATGTATTCTTTTCATCATGCTATTTCTTGTAGCATTCCTAATTTCTTGTGCAGTGAGAGATTGAAATGCTGCCTTCACCCTTTCAATTAGATTTTCCTTCGTGGTGATGGGACGCGCGTAAACTTTATCTTTAATGGTTCCCCAGATGAAAAAGTCCAGTGGAGTTAAGTCTGGCGAACGAGCTGGCCAGTGGAAGGGACCTTGGTTTGCGATCCACTGGTCATGAAAAAGTCTGTTTAGGGCAGTCTTAACAACTTGGACGTTGTGTGCTGGAGCCCCATCGTTTTGGTACCATGCATTTATTCGCTCTTGGAGCGGCAAATCATCCAGACGTTCTTCTAACTGATCCTCAAGAATTGTCAAATAATTCTGACCATTTAAATTTTCGTCGTAAATGTGTAAGCAAAATATACGGTCATGTTTAATAGCACAATAAACATTAAATTGAAATGATTCCTGGTAACGTCCTATCCTGACAATATGGGGGTTTTCGTGAGCCCAATAATGGCTGTTGTGTCTGTTATGAAAACCATTACGAGTAAATTTGGCTTCATCACTCCATATTACAGAATTAGTAAATTGCTCATTTTCTTGGGTTTTGATTAGAAAAAACTCGCAAAGTTCGACTCGAGCTGGCAAATCTTGTGGTTTTAGATGCTGAACTTGGGCATATGAATATGGCCTCCAGCCATATTTTTTTAAAATTCTTTGTATACTGGAATACGAAACTCTTAATTGCATTGCAGCTTCACGAATTGAGTCTTTTGGGAAAGCGTAAAAATAGGCTAAAATGGTAACTTCAAATACCTCATTGTCCAGTATTGGTTTAATTCTTCGTACTTTGGCTTCAAATGATCCAAATTTTAAACAATTATTATTTAGTCTTCTAATAATATCAGGTGTGGGAATAGGCCTATTCGGATATTTATCCCGATATATTCGACAAGCTCTTAGCTTAATTTTACCACATTCAATGTAAACCGTAAATAAATTTAAAAAATCTTCACTTGAAAATCCGGAGCGTGACATTTTTTAGTAACAGAATAATTGACAGTTTGAAAATACGCCAAGAAATATCAGACAATTGTTTTTCTTGTCAAAGCACACTAGAAAATATTGCCGCCATTATTAATTTTCCTCTGTATAGACATCAGTACCCTAAGTACAATTGTTTTCATAGCACACTTGAACAAATAGTATTTTCGGAATAAAATTGGATTTTTTGAGAAAACGCTTTGATATAGGTATAGGGCAGTAAATACTATTTATAAAGAACAACTAATTTGCCATCAAATTAAATAAAAATATACAGGGTGTTCCATTTAAAATAAGAAAGTTTTTAATGGTTGAATTTTTTCACAATGAGGCTTGAATTGTGAGCACCCTATACATTTTATGCCGAATTTGAAATGTTTTTGAGACTTGATGATCTTCTAGCTATTCGGTGAGCAAAAATGTTTAGTCCAAGCGCTAAGGTAAAAAAATTATATGGATTATTTCATCGTCATGCATTTGCCAAATAATTACAAAAATTCCAGATATCTCAAAAACTATTAGAGTCTGACAAAAACATTTTCTATAAAATGTGCTTAGTATTTAATGCTTAATCGAAAAATGTAATAAAAATTACCATGTTGTATTTAAAAAACGAAAGTAGGCAGCTACTTCCGGTATAACCGGAAATGACAGAAACATGTCAATATTTTAGTTAAAGAGAGCATATTGATAAACCCAAATTCCCAAAATTTCAGAAACATATATTCAGTAGTTCTCCATAAAGCTCTAATGCAAGCTCGTCGTGAATCACCCTGTATATACATATTAATTTATAGTTACTGTAGGCATTTCCTGAGCACTAATTGTTATTCCTGTCAGATTCTGTGTTGACACAATATTTTGTTCAATAGTATTATTTTGTTGAACTTTGTTCTGCTCGCACCATAACTCAAAGTATTGTATATTTTTTTAAAAAGTTTTTCTAGATTATTTTCTGCAATTTCTCGTAATTCTGACGGAGTACAACTTTCTTCCTGACTCATTTTTATTAACTTTAATAATATATTTATTTTTAATTATAGTGGATGGGAAGAAGCTTTGTTGTGTTCAATTGTTTCTATCATGGCATATTTGATACTAAGACAATTAGAGCACTTGTACTTTAGAAAACTCCCCGCTTCGCGGGTCGTTTTGTAAGTTAAACGCATGCTCTAAGATAATGTCTTATGAAACTTGTATCTTAATATACTAGTAAGTGGCAATATTTCGAAAACTACAAAGTTTCGGAATAGACAACCTGATATTAACTCACCCTCATTTCTTAATGCTAAATAGAAAATAGAAAATAATTATAAAATTTGTATGTTTTCATTTGAAAATGTAGATATTTTGCAGTTTTCTCAATTTCATTTTTAATCTTATTTTTTCAATACCCACTATTAATCGTTATCAAAATATTATAAAAATTAAATCAGATATTTTTCAACAAAGAATCCAACCCAAATTAAATAATAAAGACTTCCTTATAGGAAAATTAATTGTTATTTTCTAGTCTGCAAACCTGATTTTATACATGAAACCTTAAATATATCAAACACCCTATACCAAATCTTCTTGAAGTCTTGCGTAGGATCCAAGAATGTAATAATATATAGGGTGTGTCTTTTAAAATAAGCAAGTTTACCATTCTATTAAGAAAATATAACAATGTGGAATTAGAAACTGTTAATCATCATAATATCATGGATTTTTTTATTTATTTATGTTTTTGTTGAAATTTTTTTAAAAAAATCATAAATCTATTTGAAATTCTAAAATGATCCATCAAAATAGGGAGTGAATGTAAATGTATTACCTCATAAAAATCGCACAAATATATTTTAAACCGTTTTCGAGATAATATCACCTTGTATCACTACAAAGAATATCCTATTTTATGCATGTGAGATCGTGACCGGATTAAAAAGCTTTTAAAAAAACTTTCTTTTTATTCACGTATTACAAATAAAAGATTTATAACAAAAGGGTTAAGTTTACAAGAACTCAGAATTATCTAAACTGATATGGCGCTGCTAGATGCAGGTATTTATATTATTAAAGTTAGAACGCAATATTGCACAATATGTTGTAATAGTGGAATCTTCCCATATGGGTCAGCAAGAAATAAGATATAAGTTTTTATGACACAGCATAATTTGATACCTGCATCCTTTATAGATAAGCGACTTAGAATACCTTCCTTATATTATAGTAATATTTGGTATATAACAACTCCCCTTTATAAAAAAAAGTTAATGCTTCACAATGCAGTAACTTTTGAAAGCAGTGTAAAATAATAAAATAAAATACAATATAAGCAATTAGCAATAATTGATAAAAATAATAATAAAAGCATAATTCAATGTTTCCAATAAAGAAATGACAATATAATCGGATTAAACATAATTTTCAAAATTCATGCAAAATTTTTATTTAAATTTGTATTTTGGTTTTCAATGATTTCGAAGGATTCTCCTTCATCAATTGATTCACCAAGACGAATGCTTGGACGTCTTCGCGGTATCATTTTAGAAAATCTTTTCCCTAATAATGATATTCCGGGTTTTGGAGAAGGTGGATCTGGAGGATTTGAATGCTCGATACTGATTCCAATCATTCGCCTACGTCTTTGACATTTTCGAAAAATATAAACACTTATTACAAGTACTATTAAGGTTATAGAGACATAAGTGAACCAAGGTGTATATTTTTGATCAAAAGGTTCATTAATTAGGTCGTCTATATCTTTAGAATATTGATCCAATTTATGCTTAGCAATTTCTAAATCTTCGAGATTTAAGTCATTAATTTTTAATGGTTTTAAATTTAATTTTTCATGAGCGTTATCTGGCATGTCAATACAACAATTGAAAGGTATTTTAATTGTATTAGAATAATTATGATGCCATTCGGAGACCTTAGTCATTGAAGCTTGAATTTTCGTTGTTCAAATAAATGCCGAACAAGTAGGTTGTAAAGTTAATATATTATTAGTATTGATTATTTCTGATATTGGATCAGCATTCTCACACTTAATTGTTATTGGAGTTTGATCAGTTACTATTAATAACCACATATTAGGTTTTAGAAGTTGTATCTTATAATCTTGAGTATAAATAGAAATAACTTCACAATTTTTTGGAAGGCTAGTAAATTGCGGTGTTTTTAAAAGTTTCGCTTCGCAAATAGCATTGGAATCGATTGGATATGAGTACAAATTTTTACAAAGCTTAATATTAATCATAACTTCTTTACAATGTTCAATATCAGATAATGTAATGAACTGATCTGAATCATCACCTTTCGCTATGTATCTTTGGATAGTTGGTAAAATATAGTGTAGTTTAGTTCGATTATCTTTGGTTGGAATGGGATATAACCTATAAACTGTATATAATTCCGGTTCAACAAGAGGAATGTCTAAAACGAATATTAATTTATCCATTGTTTGGAAGGCTGCCAATTCAATGATGTCTAAATAAGTAGCGACCTTTGCTTCTCTAGGAGATAGAGGTAAATTATTTTTTTGAAGGCTTTTAGCGATATTTTCTAATGAGGATACTAAATCTTTTGGTGTTATAATTGAAGTATGAATTATATTTAGTCTCGCGAAAGTAACAGCGTTTAGAATATCGTTTAATTGTTGTTCTCTAAAAGAGTAGGATTCCATTAATTGTTGACAGACATTTATAAGTTGTATTTTTCTTTTTACTAGTTCTACTTCATCTGAAATATCCCAAATGCTTTGTTCTATCTGCTTCAAATCTTTGTTAAAAGTTTCTTCGTCTATTTGGAGTTTTCTAATGGTTTCATTAAAGTTTTTAATTACGGAGGTTGTTACCATTATTTGTTTTTTCATCAAAGCTTCGAGTTGATGTTCGTCTTTTTCAATTTTATTTATGCAATTATTGTAATATTCTCCATCTGAAGCGTCTAGATTTCCGGTAATAAATTTCCAAATGCTTCCTGCACCGTTGATTAAACCACGTTTTCTTCTAGGTTTTGTTGATACATCCAGTTCCAGTTCTTCAAATTTATTTTTTATATCTCGAGAAATTTGTCCAAGTAGGCTTATGTGTGTTTTTAAATCAACATGTATACTTTGCATGTGGAAATGTTGATTAATATTTAACATGGTGGCGAGGCTGTGTAAAATATTATTGTTATTTTCATATACATCTTTAAGTCTTTGTGTATCTTTATAGACTAAAAGTGCCCATTTATCATTTGATACTTTTAATTTAGTTTCTCTTTGAAAATATAATCCCACATTATTTTCAATGGGTTTTAGTGAATAGCGATAATTATCATTTCTTTGTCTTGATAGTGCAAGCGTATCGGATAGCATAAGTAGTAACCTGAAACGAAAAATTCTAATCAGTTTCTTCTCCTTCTATAGCAGTTTTGTCATCTGGTTTTAATATTATGTCGTCATAATATGGTTTTAATCTGTCATAGTTTACTTTAGTTGTTTGTTTTGTTTGTAGATTTTCTAATTTTGCTGAGTTTAAATAAATTTCCTTAATTAAGAAAGGTCCATTAAACTTATTGGCAAGTTTTCCTTTGATCTGTGATTCTTTGACATAGACCTTATCACCGACTTTATAGTCTGAGTTATCTCCTTTTACATGTTCATCAAATCTTTCCTTAGCTTTCTCCTTTGATTGGATTGTTCTTTTTCTTGCGAGTTCGTAATAGTGCTTGATTCTAGCATTGAGGTCTCTAACATATTTCGAAACGATTTCTTTCTCATTATAGAGGGTTTCTGAAGGTCTTGAAGAGGTGTGTCCAAATATTAGTTCATATGGTGTAAATCCAGTTGTTTTGTTCACTGAATTATTGTAACATATACAAGCATATGGCAATAATTGCAAAGGGTGTTCATTTGGATCTTCAGTAGTCATTACCCTGATCATTTCTAGTAGGGTGCCATGGAATCTTTCCAATGAGCCATTTGATTGGGGGTGATTTACACTAGAAAATGTTAATTTTATGTTATAAAGAGTACATAAGTCATTCATTAGTTGGTTGTTGAACTCCTTTCCAAAATCACAATGTATTCTCAAGGGTGTTCCATAGTGCTGGAAATAGAGTAGTAAGGTATTTGCTACAGATTTCGAGGTTTTATCCATGAGTGGGTATGCTTGAATGAATTTAGTAAGTTCATCTCGCATAGTTAGGATATAGTTTTTCTGTGGAATTTCCAAAATGTCTATATTTATTCTTTCAAATGCGGTCTTTGGTGTCTCTGTAATGACTAATGGATTATCCATGTTTTTTCTCATGATTTTATTTTTTTGGCATATCTCGCATTTCTTTATGAAGGTCTCAACATTCTTGCTAAGGCCTGTCCAGTTATATTTTTCTTTAATTCTTCTTATTGTTTCGTTAACTCCTCTATGAAAATTTCTTTTTCCAGAGTGGTATTGATCCATAATTATTGGGATTTCATCTTCTTGTGGGGTTGTTACAATATTTTGACAAATAACAATTTTTAAGTCTTTATCAGCAAAAATAAAGCATAACATTTCCAAAAATGGTAGTTCTACGTTATTTTCTATATAATAAGTTTTTGATTCATCTATCTCGCTTTGTGAGCTAATCAATGCTTTGAATAGTGTAGCGATAGCGTCTTCTAGTATAAAAGGTGTTGTGATTAGATAATATTTTCTTTTAGTCAAGGTTTTAGAATTCAAAATATTTATTTTGTCATCATCAAAGGTTGGGTGTTCTTCATGGAAGTCTTCTATGATTTTATAATGTAAATCCGTTAGTTTGTCTTGTCTGAAAACAAGTATTATATTCTTATGATCTTTATCTAAAAGTTGATTATTTGTATATCTAATTTTTGAATAATCAATTAAAGATTTAACTTGATATAGCTCCCAAAATCTTTTAAATTCATTTTCCATGGTTTGAGGCGACATTAGTTGAATTTCATTTAAATCTATTTCTGTAGAAGAGGATTCTGGATCTTCATTAGCTTTTTTGTTGAGTGCAGTAATTTGTTTAAGATGGTTTATTTTGATTCTACTTAAAGCGTCTGCGTTCTTATTTATTCGTCCTGGTTTATATAGGATTTCGTAATCATACTCTTCTAATTTGAGTCTCCATCTGGCAAGTCTTGAGCCTGGATCTTTTATTGAGAATAACCATGTTAGTGGTCTATGGTCAGTTACAAGTTTGAATTTTCTTCCAAATAGGTACGGTCTAAAATGTTTGACGGCCCATACAATTGCTAATAATTCTCTTTCAATAACACTATACTTTGTTTCGGCTGGACATAGTGTTCTGGATGCAAAAGCTATTGGTAAATCTTTTCCAATTTGGCCTTGAGACAAAATTGCTCCAATTGCAAACATAGATGCGTCCGTAGTTAAAACAAAAGGTTCTTCAAAATTTGGGTAGATTAAAATAGGTTCTGTTGTCAGGTATTCTTTCAATGTGTCAAACGCTTTTTGACAATATTGATCAAAAATAAAAGGAATATCTTTCTTTAACAATGTAGTTAATGGTTTTGAAACTTTGGCGTAATCTGGAATAAATCTTCTATAGTATCCAGAGAGTCCTAGAAATGATTTAATTTCTTTTGTATTTGTTGGAATTGGGAACTCTTTGATTGCTGCGACTTTGTTTGGATTTGGTTTAACTCCATCTTTTGTTATCAGGTGTCCAAGATAAGCAACTCCTTTTCTTAGAAATTCGCATTTATCTGGTTGTATTTTTAGGTTAGCCTTTCTGAGTCTAGTGAATACTTCTCTGAGTCTGGAGATATGTTCATGAATAGTGCTACTATAATTTATGATGTCGTCCATATAGACTGCACATTTTTCATTCTGGATACCCATCAAAATGTTATCCATCACTCTCTGAAATGTGGAGGGTGCATTCTTGAGTCCAAAAGGCATTCTCAGGAACTCATAATGTCCATTATCTACAGAAAATGCTGTTTTTTCTACATCATTTGGATCAACTTCTATTTGGTGAAACCCTGAGGCTAAATCCAATGTTGTGAAATATTGACAGTGTCCTAGCTGGTCCAGAAGGTCAGATATGTTGGGTAAAGGATATCTGTCATCTATGCTGACGTCATTTAATTTTCTGTAATCAATCACAAGTCTGTATTTCTGCTTTCCAGATGCATCCATTTTTTTCGGTACAACCCATACCGGACTTGACCATGGTGAAATTGAAGGCTGTATGATCCCTTGTTCTAGCATCTTATTTACTTGTGTCTTCACTTCATCTTTATGGACATGTGGATATCTGTATGATTTGGTATGAATTGGTCTGGCATCTTTCGTTTTGATTGAATGTTTGATTTCACTTGTAAAAGTCAATGTGTCTCCTTCTAGGTAGAATATATCGGCAAATTCTAGACAAACTTGAGAGATCACTTCTTGTTCCTCAACGTTCATATGTTCTGTTCTTAATTGATTTATTATTTCTTCATCTCTGTTAATTACTTGTGGAACTGAGGTGTTACTCTTATTAAAATTCCGAACTGAAGTGTTTTCCTTAATGAGAGGTTCAAACTTTAGATCACAAAAATTTATTGTTTTGGGAATCATGTTAATGTTTAAAACTGATGTTAAAAATTCTCCTTGTTGATTTATTTTTACTATTGCATTTGGTAATCGAACCTTATCGATACATTGTGCTAAAAGAATGGCTTCCGTATTTCTCAATTTATTTGTCTTTAGTTTACAAATTTTTTCTGTACGGGGTTCCATTTTTATGATATTATTAAAGTTGTTCATATTTTCTTCAGTAGAGGTTTCTTTAATTGTGTCCACCTTGTACATTGGTATTATCTTAAAGTTTGTAATTAATTGTTTATTCTTTAAGTCAACGACACAGTTATAATGCTCTAAGAAATCTGATCCGAGTAATCCGTCGAATTCTATGTCGAGGTTATAAATAAAGACTTTGTGTGGGTCATTGTCAACAAACGGAATTAATGTTGATTGTGTAATTAAGACGTTCTCGTTAGTGATACCTTTAACTAATAGATTTTCTGTAATTCTTGTTTTAAAATTTTCGCATGTTTTTTGTTTAAAAATAGAAATTCCTGCTCCTGTATCAATTAATAATTTGAAGGTTTTTGTTCTATCGAAAATGTAATAGAGATTTTGAGATGAGACAGTGTTTAAAGAAAATTTTGTTCTAAGTTTTTGGGGTTCGATGACTGGTCTTCCTGAACTGTCATTGCATAAAATTGGTCTGTAACTTGTGTTATTTCCGAGGCTTCGTTCTGAAAATTTACGTTTGTTTGAGAAAAATTTTCATTGCTACTACACTGAGGAAAATTATTAGTGTTAGTACACTGAGAAAAATTTTGATTCTCGTTGTATTGGGTTTGGTTTTCTGAATAGGGACGAAAATTATCCGAATAATCTTCGTAGTATTCATTTTCATAACATTGTTCTTCGTACTCGTTTTGAGGTTCGTAGTTATTAGTGTCGTAGTTTGTGTCATGATTTGGGTTCATATCGTAATTAGGATTATATTCGTTATTATCTGTATTTAAATGGTAAGTTTTTTGTTGGTTGGTATTTTGAAATTTGGGTTGATTTTGATTAGACGACGAGGGTGGAAAATTTGGTCGATGGTTGTTTTGAAAACTTGGTCGTTGGTTATTTTGAAAATTTGGTCGTTGGTTGTTCTGAAAATTTGTGGACTGCGTCCTTTGTTGGTTATTTTGGGGGAATGCGGTTTGTGTCCTAAACTGGTTGTTTTGAGGATATGAGGACTGCGTCCTATATTGATTTTGCGCATACATTGGTTGATAAGTATGGTTAAATTGAGGTGTCGACTGGGGTCTTTGAGTTTGTTTAGTTCTGCATTCGTTTATGTTGTGACCACTTTTCTTACAAAATGAACAAAATTTTGGAATTGAAATTTGGGGTTTTAGATTTTTTTGAAATTTTTGATTTTCAAAATATGATAATTGCAATTCTCTTTTTATTCGATTTATGGCATCTAACATTGTGTTAGGTTTCCCTGCTCTAATTACCTGTCCTAATTTTGATTCTACACCGGTTAAAAGGGTGTTTAAACACATACTATCAATTAGTAAAATTTGTGCGTTTTTCTGCGGTTGAGTTAAAATTTGTTTCGCGACGGCTGCATGCATTTTTGCATTGTGCGTTTGTATACGCGCGGCGAAAGTTAAAGGACTTTCGGTCGCCAATTGATGCATTCTTTATAAATCTTGTATCAAGGAAGTGAGATCTCTTGGATCACCAAAATGTACTATTAATAATTGAGAGATATCATTCCACGTATTTAGATCTCTTGAATTAATTAATTGAGCAGCTTTTCCACGCAATTGATTTTTTATTTTTATTACAAGTAGTATTTCTTGATTTCGAGTGCACATATCGTTTGCTCTGTTACACGCATTAATAAAGGTATTAAGAGAAATTTGATCTCCATCATATTCGGGTACTAAGCAAAATATTTCTGACAATTTGTATGGCTCAACTTCAACAACGACCGGGTCACGGACTTCGTTATTAGCCATTTTTTAAAAGAAAATATTTTTGTGTGTGTGTGAGTTTAGATAATTCGGAGTAAAGATTTTCGTAAATGATTCAAATCAGGTGTAAAATCAATATATCAATAAATCAAAATTAATAAATCAATAAACAGTTTGAAACAATAAACAAAATAAATCAATTTAAAATGTCAAATCAATTACAATAACTTACATAAAATGAAGAAACATTGGGAATGGGGAATCAACTGTCCAACGTGTCAGGGGTTTCACTGGGTGTTCCTAATCCACACGTGGTATCTCGGCTGCGACGTGTCAGGGGTTCCACTGGGTGCTCCTAATCCACACGTCGTTGTAAGGGTTTACTCAGCGTCAATTACAGTTGGAGATTCGACGACCTCTAAGAGTTAGATCTTGCTCGCAAGCCACTTGTTCTACCAAGGGGTTCGTCGACCAGGGTGAGTTTCTTCGTACTTGGGCTCGTTCGTCCCTTGCTTTGTGTTTGGGCTCGTTCGTCCCTTGAGCTCTTCTTGAGCAATTGGTCCTTTTCTTTTGGATCCGACGGTTCTTCTCTGTTTAAGAATAGGAATTCACTCGCGTTTTTGGTCTTTTTGGGTGACCTTTTTGTTTGCGATTTCGAGAAATCCTACCGACTGCGCCAATTTGTGATATCGTGACCGGATTAAAAAGCTTTTAAAAAAACTTTCTTTTTATTCGCGTATTACAAATAAAAGATTTATAACAAAAGGGTTAAGTTTACAAGAACTCAGAATTATCTAAACTGATATGGCGCTGCTAGATGCAGGTATTTATATTATTAAAGTTAGAACGCAATATTGCACAATATGTTGTAATAGTGGAATCTTCCCATATGGGTCAGCAAGAAATAAGATATAAGTTTTTATGACAAAGCATAATTTGATACCTGCATCCTTTATAGATAAGCGACTTAGAATACCTTCCTTATATTATAGTAATATTTGGTATATAACATGCATATACCCTGCTCTTATATCAATACATTTTCCGTAATTACGTTATGTTTGTATCAGAAGCAGTTTTGTTGTGAAATTTGATTGTTTTTTATAAATATAAATATTTTATTTGACCAATAACAGAACAAAAAACTTTTAATGTAAAAAGGTTTGCTTTAATAATTAATAAATAATTCCCTGAGAAGCTATAAAACATCAATCAATATGAAACCTCGTCGAAAAAAAAACTAATATTTGGAATATAGGAAACACGTACCGAATATTGCTTTAAGGTCATTGGATATTGGATAAAGTGTGTTTGTGGGGTCCCATGAGTTTAATTTGTTTCATTTGAGATATTATCATGGAAGAATATTTCTCTACTATACATTTAAAATTCTTCCGCTCTTAATATCTCTATCAAAAATAAACAAGTTTAAATAATCTTCGTTTGTATAATTTAAGCGTCCAGGCCAGTGGCGGCTCGTGACCACAAGTATGGTGAAATTATTTTTAAAATTTTATTATTGTGTCACGACCAAACAATTACTTTCTAGGCGTTTTAAATGTAGAAAGAAAAGAAGTAATAAGAAAATACGTTAGGTAAAACATATTTTTATTTATTTTTTAATTTTACACAAGGAAATACAACTTTTGGAAAATAAGAAAGGTAAAGTCCATTCTTCGATTCTTAATTGTAGAAAATTGATCAATAACACCCTCATTAAAGTTTGAAATACCCTCTATAAATTTTCGTTCATATATTTAATTTTTAAACTTCCTAATAAAGTCCCTAGATTTACCCTTGGTGGTCTGCGTTAAATCAATTTCGGGTTTAGGTCTTCCCGCATTCTTCACTTCAATTTTTGGCTCCAAACTCAAAGAGCTAAAGTTATTTTTTAAATTGTCCGCCGTTAAACTATTCATTTTAACTTAATAAATATATATATTAAAATATTAAAACATATACGCTCGAATTTCTAACTTGATGCACGAACAGACAACAGCGCGGTGCACATAAAAACTGTGCGCCTTTTCCATGTTAAATCGCCATAGCCCCGCTATCCCCCACTGTCTTCGTCGACCTGTTACTACAGAGAAACTGCATTATGCTCTGACCGAGGCACGGTTGCCGGATCGAGAGCTTATAATATACAGTTTGGTTGACGGTACGATAAAATATTAGGGAGGGTCGGACTTTATACGATAAATAATATTCAATGAATATAAATTAATATTTTTTTATTCGTTTTGGAGGTGCAGGTGCGCATGTGCTCCTGTGGTTGAATCGCCACTGGCCCAGTCATGATTATTGATAATTGTCAAATGTTAAGTGACAAGCTTCATACATTTCTTTAGCATTTTACGGTTTTTCAACGCCGCCATAGCCAACTAGCAGTAACTGAAATTAAAATCCGTAGCAAAATCTCCATAAAAAACTAATAAATTGTCATTAGTGGCAGCTTTCGTGGTTTAACCCCCTGGGAGCGGTAGATATTACCCTTAAAATCTTAAATAGAAATTGGATAAAGTGGCACATCATTTTTCACATAACTTATTATTTTTTGGGCAGTAGTTTCCAAAAATTTGCCTTGACTCTTTATGACTATTCATGTAAATTTTTAGAAGGTAACTTGTCCTTGGCAAGGAATTGAAAAAGGTGTCACCCCAATTGACTACCTATGGACCCCTAATCATTTTACTAAAAGAAGAGTCAACCCAATAATGTTTATTTTTAAATAATTACTTAAAACCCATAAATCTCAGTACTTGCATACCTCGGCCAACTAGTACCTATATCTGACTGATCTGCGTGGTTTAATACCCTTAGAGGGGTAAATGTTACCCTTAAAATTTTAAATTGGAAAGGGAGGTCAAGTGGAACATCATTTTAAAGGTCCTTCAAATTTTTGTCTACAAATACCCTAATTTTTTTATTTTTTGAATTGTAATTTCCAAGAAATCGCATTCCAAAAATTAATCACAATAAACTTGACTTGTCTTTCGGATTTTTAATACTATTCACTCGAAGCGAGAGTGATTCCTTGGCTATGCTAAAGAATGCCTTACATACTTTGTCTTAAATCGAGCGCCCAGAAACTTGGGTAAATCCCCTAAAATTATCCCACCTGAGCTGCCACTCATTTTACTCACATGTACCTACACAAAATTTTGCCGAACTTATTGTGAACTTTTTTTAACTAACCTGCAGTTTCAATTTTTACAAAACCCTGAAGAACGGCACCGGATTATCCAAGATGGTAATTCACAATAAAAGTTTTTTTAATGACTTCCATAAATAACTCCTAAAAAGAAGTAAAAAATAATTATTTCCAAAAGGTCAAATTAAAACTGATTGCATTTCTACCCAATTTAACTCCTTCTTTGTGAAGTTAATAAAATATTTCTCCTTCAAGTGCCATTAAGAAAAATTAAATCCCAATTTTTTTCTTATAAAAGGAAACTGCTGGCTCTGACGGCAGATTTACTTGCGAGTTTCAACTTATAGAAGGATATTTAACTATTTATTTTTGTCACAGGAATATTTTTAGAAAATGTTGATATTTAAAATTTATTTATTTATTTATTTCATTTCTCCGTACATACACTGTACAAACAGTAATTACATGTAAAGAAATTGACATAAGCCTAACTAAAATTAAATCGTATACAAGACAAAATAAATTAATGCAAGACAAAACAAATTAAAATAACATAACAAAATAACAGAGATAAACGTACCAACAAACTAGGCTTTAAAATCCAAAGAACCGATGTGGTTGTGTTTAATAGATCTGTTTGGACCTGGATCTGATTGGCTATCGCCATAGCATTATTTATTGGGGATAAACTATCTGGATTTACATCAAACAAACTATATGTATTCTGAATTCTTAAATTAATCTTTGGCACATTAATCTTAATAAAATTAACAAGGTTACAATTGTTGTATTTAATATTGTTTAAAATAAAGTAAATAAAAAATAATAAGAAATAATAAGATTAATAGCTAAAATATTAGAAGATTTAACCCGAGAAACTCCAAAATTATATTTCTTTTATTTGTCTTGTCGAATTTGAAGATAAAGCTTATCGCAACAACACAATATACACTATAAAAAAAAGAAAGAGTATTAAACCTCTTTTGTTTCCTAAAGTTTTGATGTAAAGTGGATCTCTAAAATTAAATTCAAAATTGCTGTTATCTCCATAATTTCAAACACGTTTTTTTTATTTTATTGGCTGAAGGTAACTGACAGGATCCAATAACATTTGAACAGCGATTTCTACTACTCTCTTGGGTAATTTTTTTGTGAGCGCAAATACCACAGGACTATCGTTTACCTTTTTTCCTTTAAAAATATATAAATGGGGTGGAAAATCAATAAAAAAACGTTACAATTTATTTAGCAATGGAAGTAATTGACCGCCTTCTGGTCAAATAAATAATAAAATTTGTTAGGCGGCAATTTTGGAATAAATTTATCTGATTTTTTACAGTAGAAGACAGAGAAGTAGCACTCAATATAATCATTTGTATATACAAGGTGTTATGGAAATGACTTATTATATTTAAATGGGTGACTCCTTGGGTGTCCTAGAGAAAGTCTACGTACTTTTTTTTTAATCGAATATCTAAATACTAAGGTAAAAACCCTTTTTACCTACATACTGTCGCGTCGCAACATCTGGATTCAGTTAGCAACCATGTGGGTCACTAGAGTATACTAACAGTGTTGTCAGATCACACCGCATATTTCGCCCTTGCTTGGATACCTGCCGCGCGTAACTGTCATTGCTTCAGTATGTTTCGAGACTCGGTGATGGAATAACACTGTCGAGGGTTCCACGTGATTGATGTATTCGAATTTTAAACGTTTTGTTAGTTGTAGATATGAAATAATTCATAATAAGAAATATTGTGATGTTAAATTTGTAGGTGTTGGTTCTGTTGCAAAACATACTTTTTGTGTTTTAATTTTTTAATGGAATTTAATTATAAAACGGATTATAAGATCGAAGGTTAGAGAGTATGTACCTTAAAATTGTAGTATTTTTTTTCTAAAAAGTTTGAAAAAGAAGTGAGAATGCGGCTCAAACACGTCTTGTTGTCAAAAGCTGAACACGTGCATTTACAATTCAGTTTTGCAATATATGACAACACCGCCTCAATAAACTAATGATGTCGAACGTCCTCAGTAGCGACCACGTAAATTTTCAGATTTCATATAAAGTGTATATTTCGTACAACAATTTAAAGCGCCATTTGGGTTATTTTTCTTCAATTTATTTTCATCTCAGGATTTGCCGGTTTAAATATAATAAGTCATTTCCATAACACCCTGTATATACAGGATACTACGGAAATGGTTTATTATATTTAAATGAGTGCCCCCTCGGATGTCCTAGAGAGAGCCTACATACTTTTTTTTATTCGAAATACTTAGGTAAACCCCCTGACATTACTCCATGAGCTACCACGTGCCACGCGTGTTTTTTTTTCTAAAGAGTTTGTTCGGGTATATAACTGACAATGCGCATCAATGGCTGACCTTCCACATTCGTTTGTTTATGCCCGTTTTCCTTGAATTCCTAATGGTATTTTGTTCCTAAATAGATTTCTTACAATCTAGAACAAACTTCTACTCTAGCGCACATGGCATCAAATTATTTCACAACAGAACAAGGAGGCAAAAGTCAATGGTTTTTGATCATTTTTATAGCTGACTTTGTTCAATCAGAAAAAAGAATTCTTAGTCGATCTCAAAATAGTCATCAACATTTTCATCGTTTACAAAATGACATTCAGTGAAGCGCTTCTCAATTTTTTAAATAAACTAAATTATTTAGAGCTTATAAAAAGCTCCCAACACAATCGTCTAAAACTATTATATCTAATACCTCGTAACCCACAAATGCTCGAAATTGCATTTTTGGTAGCATTGGGTAGTGTAAGCCAAATTCTACAACTTAGCTAATATATTTTATACCACAAAAAATCACTTCACTAAATATTTAAGATTTCTAATGCCTTGTATTGCAAATGTCCATATTATGTGTAAGACAATATCAATTTTACGAGGTATTAGTACTTCAACAACGATCAGATTTAATATATTTTACATATTATTTTTCTTTGTTTTATATTATCTAATATTCACATGCTTCCCCACCTGAAGTTCTCACCTTTTTAGAATAATTTAAAATCTTATCTTTGAGAAGCAGACATACATTAAGAGAGCGAGAGTAATTTTGTTTGAGCGCAAAATTGTTTTGCCGGTTCTAAGGCAAATGTTTCTGCGTTTATCTCTCATTTTCATCCGCTCGACAAGTAAATGAGAAGCATGGACTTCTTAGCAGAAAAATATACAAGTTACTTAACTTATATTTACAATTATTGGCAATAGACCTCTTACTGGTAAAAAGGTAAAAAGGATGTTTAGGCTTATATAGGAGGTAAAAGTAATGAATATTTTAATTTAGTTAGAGGTTGGTTGGTTGAAAGGAGTCAGCTATAAAGCCCAATCTTCTTCCCACTACAGTTTCTTTGCTTATTGTGGACCCTTATCTTATTGAAAAGGACCATATATTCAGGTTTAATAGGTTTTTCATATTTCCCATGATGCTCCGGACTGGATCCCTTAAAATATCAAATCTTTTAAGAGTCTCGCATTGTGTATAGAATATGAGAACACATAGTTATTCTGGGTTTTCTGAGTTCAAAGTAATTTGCCTTTTAAAAGGATAGGCTCAGGATCCTTAAATGGGTTAGTATTAGGGGGCAAACGCAAGAAAACGTTAAATACAGTTGTCAGTGTCTGGACGTAATGAGAATATGAATAAGACCATTTTTGGAATGCGATTTCTTGGAAACTAGTAGGTACTCAAAAAATAATAAATTATGGTATTATTAGACAGCCTTTAAAATTATGTGCCACTTCCTATTTAAGATTTTAGGTGTTATATCTACCCCTCCCAGGGGAGAAAACCACGAAGGCTGCAAATATTCTCTACAAGCGTTCCCAATCACATTAGGATTAAGCTGTTTCTCCGATTTTTAATTTTATTTATTGGAAACGAGATATTAATTTTGAGAAGTTTTCACATTGCCTTCTTTTCACATAATATTTGAAATTAAATTGTCTAATACTGTCTATCTATCTTTTAGAATCAAATCCGGTCTTCAGATTTGTATTCATGTAGAAGACAAAATTATAACGAATGATTTGACAGGCGAAGGATTTGCTCCTGTTCCTGCACGAAAACCTTCAAAAAGAGACGAGGAAATCAATATATTGACATATATATATAGTATTAGCAAAATCGTCGAGCCCTAAATTTCATTATCCCTTCAAATTGAATAAATACCTGGAAACCTATCCAAACACGACAAGAGATCCTTTACGAAAACACTATTCCACCTTATTTAACCTGTTGCGGCATGATACCTACGGATAACGATTATATGTCTATGAAGAATGAAGGAAACGTCACAGAAAGATAAACGTTTGTCGATCTATTTACGTTGAAAAAAGTTATAATTTCAAAATTATTTTTGAAGCTGATCTGTTGTTTATCAGAAAACAAAAGTCTTGCTTCAACGTCATTGGTAGAATTTATATTGAGCATGGACCTATTTTTCATCGTTGTTCATGACAGGCCATCGTGCCGAATCTAGTATGGTGTGTATTATGTATAGATATACATCGTGACAGTCCATGGTGGCAGTTATCGCCCATACACTTTTGTGGATTTTGTCACGACGGCCGGTCACGATCACCGATGAACCGATGAAAAATGACGAAATGTGTGGGTGGGCTTTAATGGTTAAGTGAATTTGTTTATTGTCAATGTCAATATTAAATTACAAAATGCTAGAACAGTCGAACAACCAGAAAATGAAAAATTACATTAATAAAAGTCTCTACCTTTAAAACGTGAGTGACAATAATCACAGAGAAAATATACTTAAACCAGCTTGTTTAGGATGATATGCCTGGAAGAAGCACAAGACACGAAATTCAGAGGGAAAGATTTTGACTCGTTGTTGCGATGTAATTTTTATTAGATATGTCTTTTCTCCCCATGTCACGTTCATATTTGGTTGTGTCAGAGAGGAATGATAGAACGGCTCTATCGAATTTTCTTATTTTCGTTTATCACAGAGGAACGATAAGGCGAAATATTGATACATTGGCACTTCCTTAAATACTTTAGGACACTTGCTTCCAACTCGTATAACAAATTTCATTCTCGTAAATAGTAACAACGGTACGCAAAATAATTTGTTATAAGCCAAGGTTTAAGAAATATAATAATATCTAAACCTAAAAATATCCTGCACAAGCAGGAATTCTAAAAATGAACTTCTTAAAAGGAGGAAAATTTCTGAAGCTCCAAAAAGAAACACCTCTTTTTGGCAAGTGCTGAGGAAATCTTATAAGTTAATTTGGAAGCGTTTCTAAAAAGCTGCAGGAAGTAACTAAACCAGCCTTTATTTGCAGTCTAAAGAAACTAATAAAATATGTGGACAAGTTTCATCCTTAAAACTATATCGACGACCACCAAGCCTTTGAGATGTTATCAAAGTAATGGTGAACATTTTTATAAGAACGTGTTTCCTATTTGCTCGTGTCAACCTTTATTAACAGAATGTGAAATTTTCCAGGATTTCTGCTATCAGGATTCCTTTAGCTGCAGCTCGAGGACCTGTCGCTTCCCGCCTGCTGCGGTTGAAACATCCCTCCTGCTGCCGCGCCGTCTATTTTTAGAAATCAAACGACAAAGCTGCTGGTAAATCAATAGATATTCTTTTTTTGTCACTTCCTGTTGAACAAGAGTCCTAAACATTTTGAATTGAAATAGTGTGATAGCTATGCTACGTTTCGGTTACATGATAGTATACTAAATCCATCTAAAGACCGGAACTTTAGGAAGTAAATTTTTTGAAAATATATAAACCTCAAAATTGTCGTTTATAACTTTTACGCATTTTTATATAAATATGATTGTAAGCGACATGCAAGTATGTAATAATTAATTACAAATTGAAATTGCACACGAATAAGAAAACAAGCGACTCTTGAGTCGGTAGCGTTCAAACCTGTCTATATGCCGCTCCTGTGCCGGAGAGAAGATGTGCGGAGCGGCTGAGATCGGTATATATCCAATATACGCGTGAATACGTAGTGGTCACTCGTGGATGGTTTAAATAGTGAAACAGCTTTATTATTAAATACCAATGTATGGAAAAATTATTATTTCCCAGACCACCCGATGATACCTTATACAATAAGGGCGTATTTAGTCTACACAGTAGCACTTAAAATACTATTTCAGATTGAATGGTACTATCAAGAAAAGAAAGCTTTTCCATTGATAGGAAGTCACTACCTGTAGACCGGTTTCGAACTCTTTTGTTCTCGTCAATACAGGGTAGGTGTACATACTTATCACCAGAGGAGCCTATAATACTTAACGCTGTATTATCCTCGGTAGTCGAGAAGATACAGCGCTTCGCGCCATCTCTTAGTAGTCCCACAGGTATCATCGGGTCGTCTGGGAAATGATAATTTCTCCATACATTGGTATTTGATATTAATACCACCTGAAAAGTATAGACTTTTTACTTTTTTTTTAGCTTTATTTTCTATTGGTGAGCGTCTGATTTAACTATATTATATTTTATATTAGAACTTGTTCACACTTCGCTTATTTCCGCAAAAAGTTGAACAAAACTTTTTGCCTAGCGTAAACTGAACTGCCAATTCTGTCAGTCATATAGAGTCAGCTCACTTGTTGACATTTTCCGCCCTTTCATCAGAGTTAGAATAACGCAACGTCAAGATTTTCATGTTCGCCTACTATATTAATAAAAAGCTGTAATGTAAATTAATGCAAGATATGTCATATTTCTTGTCAATCATTGTAACAATAGAATGCTGATGAACTAGCGAGATCCAAATCCGCTCAAACTGGGGCCCCGAACCGGCCTTTGCAATATCAAAACAGGTAACAAAAACAACATTAGATGGTCCTGGTCAAATACACGCAACTGGAAAACCATCGAAAATACTATCGAATGGGAAGCTAACCCTGACGCGGCCCCAGTTGAAACAAATAATGGGTCTGCTAACAGGCCATTGATTGCCACTTGCGAAAACACCTTCAACAGATAGGTATAAACAACGGATCCATTGAATGCAGATTCTGCGGCGAAAAGGATGAAACCACCTCAAACATAATATACCGCTGCGTAGCACTGTCTCATAGAAGACAAAATATCTTCGGGAACATACAACGTGGTGACAACATGACAAGCTTGGTAGAAGGTTACTGGACCTCATAGAAGGAACAAACATCTTCTAACAAGATCCGGGTGCACAATAAGCTGGTAGGCTGCAGTGATAGAAGTTAGGGCCTTTAAACCGACCCCAGCCTTTAATCAACCAACCAACCAATAACACTGGGAAACAAATTTCAACTTTTTTTTTGTTTCCTGAACAAAACCTATTTTTTTGGATTCAACTGTACCCAAGTAACTAAAAAATACCTATTAAAGATTTTAGTTGGCTCGCAAAAAAAAAATCTCAATTATTTGTTACAAAATTTTAATTCATAGGCATATACAATGGACATACAAAATACAGATAACAATATATTGTTGGTTCAACAAAAGCAACTAAATAGCACAATTTTATCATTGAATCCAAAGTTTAGACACTCATTTTGCGCTTCTTAGCTTGCCTTTTGAAAGCAGCCTCTGGGGCATCTCTCGTAATAGTCCAGCAGTAGTCGGCTAACATCTCACAGTTCCATTTTCCCTGATATCTTCTTTCCATGTTCGAAATATCCTGGTGGAACCTCTCACCGTGTTCGTCACTTACAGCACCACAATTTTCCGGAAAGTAATCCAGATGAGAATCCAGGAAATGAATTTTCAACGACATATTACACCCTAGGTTTTGGTAACACAAAAGAAGTTGGGCAACCAGGTCTTTATAATTTTCTGCTTTTATGTTTCCCAAGAAATTTTTTGCAACCATTTTAAAGGCATCCCAAGCGTCTTTTTCCTTGCCTTCAAGTATGGAATCGAATTGCGCATCTCCGAAAAGTTTCCTAATCTGGGGACCCACAAATATTCCCTCTTTAATTTTAGCGTCACTGATTCTAGGGAACTTTTCTTTTAAATAACTAAAAGCACGGCCTTCTTTGTCCATTGCCTTCACAAAATTTTTCATAAGTCCCAATTTTATATGAAGTGGCGGTAGTAAAATCTTTTCTGGGGCAACTAATGGCGCGCTGGTCACATTTTTCTTTCCTGGCTCAAAAGACTCTCTCGGTGGCCAAATTTTCTTTCTGTAGTGATCCGATCGTGCTCGACTGTCCCATTCGCAGAGGAAGCAGCAGTATTTGGTATAACCTAGCTGCATTCCAAGCAAGATCGCCACAACTTTTAAATCCCCACAAATTTGCCATTTATATCTTTCATATTGTATGGTCTCAAGTAACAATTTCAAATTGCTATATGTTTCTTTCATATGGACTGCATGACCAATTGGGACTGAAGGCAATTTGTTTCCATTATGGAGTAACACAGCTTTAAGACTTACTTTTGAGGAATCAATGAAAAGTCTCCAGTCTTTTGGATCATAGTCCAGATTTAAAGCTGCCATTAATCCCTCAATGTCCCTACAGGCTACCAAATTGTTATCCATGTTAAAAAATGGTGTTAGGTTTTTCTGACGGCTTCGGTACACAGAAACTTTTACTTCATCTTCAAGTAAATTCCATTGTTGCAATCGAGAGGCCAATAGTTCTGCTTTTGTCTTGGGCAGTTCCAAATCCCTTATAAGGTCACTTAATTCACTTTGACTTATTTTGTGAGGCTTTTTACTTGGAAGTTCACAGACAAAATCGGAGTCTTGCGAGGTTGATGGGCCGGCGACATTTTCCGGCACACTACCGTTTGAATCCTCTTGATCATCATCAGAATGAAGGGTATATTCCTGAGGTGGATTAGGTATAGGCAACTCGTCACTATGAGGCACCGGGCGTATGGCGGATTGTAAATTTGGATACTGTATCGCAGACCTTTTTTTCTCTGAAAAGCCTTTTTTGATGGGAGGTGTCAAACAAAAGTAACAGTCAGTAACGTGGTCTTTCGGTTCTCGCCAGATCATAGGAACAGCGAAGGGCATCTTACGGTTTTTTCCACTTAGCCAGCCGCGAATGTTGGACGCACATTTGTAGCAGCAGATATGGGGAGCCCAATTTTTATCCTGGTCTCCAACTTTGCAGCCAAAATACAAGTGGTAAGCCTTTTTTATTAAAGGGCTAAGCGTACGTTTTTGTTTCACAAAAGTCATTTCACCACATATATAACAAAAATGATCCGGCTTATTTACACAAACTCGCGACATGTTGCTCAAAACTCTCTAATTTCTCAAATACGAACAGCTCTCGATCAACTGGTGGTTGAAATACAACTAACTAACAATTTAGGATTTATATTATATGTATTTAAACCCCTTATAAAGTACACCTGTTATAATAAATCCAGGTATTTCTCATTTAATGGTGAAATTTTCCCATATATTAAGGGCAGGTAGGTAAATTATCATAATTGGGATGGATCTATAAAACCGGAGCCAACTGAGCCTTTTGCAAGACAGATTGTTAATTAGTATAATAAAATAAGTAAGATTTTGCTATTTTGGTCTCGGAAACATTTGTTGTTTCCCAGTGTAATAGAATAACTCTAAATCTCCGAAAAGGGCTTAATAACTATTTATAAACTTTCATTACTAAAAAACACATTAAAAACTTAGTCCAGAATTTATTTTATTTTGTTCGAACTCGAATGCTTTATTTGTTTGGGTTTTCAACAACCTCGAGGTATACGATTCGCACAATTTTAATGTAAATACAGATAGTGATATGATTTGCATATTGTTTCTTATATACTAAATCTATTTGAAGATTTTTTCTGCATGCTGTACTATAGTAACCTGACGCGAAATTGCAAAGGAAATAGAATCGACCCTCGCGTCGCAAAAATAAAGTAATGGTTTAATAGTGAATAGAAACCGTTATTTAAAACGGCACACCTACACAGTATAAAGTGTATTTACAAAAATGTTTGATTCAAATAGTAACTTTTTTCATGCAATATTTTTTCAAAGATCGTGTCAGTTTTCTTTTCCGAAATTAAAAGATATGCAGTGGTGTATAACCAGCTCACTGTCCCTTAGCAATGCAATAAGTTTGGGATAATTGCTTATATCGACTTAATTATTCAGAGTTGATGATGAATTTCGCTTGGCATAGCATGACTATAAAGTAGATTTAAAAACGTGTGAACTTTCTTGAAAATGCAAATGAAAAAACAGTATCCGTGTGCTGAAACTCTTCACTTGCTTTTGGTCCATTGCAATTTAATAAACGTATTATATTATTTTTTGTAAGCTTCTTTCAATTTTTTAGTCAATAAATTTTGCGTTTCTTCATTGGCTTTATTAATTATTTCATTTGGAGCGCATTGAAATTGAAATTAGTTATCTTCTCGGAATCGGAATCGGAATCGGAATTATTTCTATCCATTTTTAATGTTTTCAAACATTGTTGAACGGCGTTGATGCTATTTTCATGCCAACTTGATATTATAACCATTCAGAGAGATGTGATAAAACTACAGGCTTCGGCACTTCTTTGAACGTTAAATTACTTCACAAATGGCCAATTTTATGCATTAATTTGTATAAAAAAATATAGTTTTTGTAACGATCGTAGAAACATATAATTACTGATGACATCATTTCCATTGTCCTACTATGAGTATAAACAGAAAATAATACACAAAACAAAGCAGGAATATGAATAATAATATGTAAAATATTTTAATTTCTATGTTAAATAACTGTGAGTCTCTTTCACCAGTAAATATCAAGATTATTTTAAATTACCAGATCTTGATTTGCATAAACACAATTATCACAAATGTCTTAAACAGATATCGTACGACCTAATTGGGCCCAACGATACTAAACTTTTTGCCCAAGAATAAAAACAGGAAGACATCAAATACGGACAATTTACCAACATCAAACAAAAAGAAAAAACCAAAGATAAGATGTTTTTATAAAGCTTGGGGTTTAAAGGTTACTGAAGCACTTTAAGGGCGCTATTGAAGGAGCGATAAGTACGCGAAAAAACAAAAGGTAGAAAAAGGTTTAAATGAATCTAAAGTTCTAAGTAGCTTTCCGAACAAGAGAGACAAACTTTAGTTTTCTTCACTTAACTTAATTTTAACTAAAAAGTTACTTATTTTTAACGGTCTGTTTTTGTTTTCAGGTAAGTCCAGTTTCTGGGGAAAGTTCCGTATATCTTAGGCGGTAAGTATATTATTCATTTTGTGACATATATATTTTTTTGCCCGCAATAAATTCTGAAGTTTATTCACCTTACAATGAGAATTATTTTGCAATAATTTTATTTATTATAAGTAGATTCGTGCAATATTTATTTTTAGATTTCGATTTTATAGCGGCCCTTATAGTATTTCCATGCAGCTAATACTTTAATATTCTGTTGACGCAACTTAAACTTTGGTCAGGGATATATTTTTTTTAAAAATGTCAACTATAACGTATAGTAATAAGTTATTTTGCGGAAATTAACTTACTGATAACGTATGTGCACACATGTGAAAAACAATTTAGTGTAACTATAAATAAGTTTAAATTTATTATATTCTCAACCAATCGTACGGTGCTTTAGGTACGTTCTTTTATTCATTTCAATTACCAATTAAATAAACAATATTACATATATTTTAAAAAATATGCGAAAAATAATAATAGGCGGTATACGAAAACATTTTAATTTTACTTGCTTTAATTCATATTGTACATTTACATTTATAACTGTCATTAAATGTAAATTAAAAATATAATAATATGCATGTCAAGCATCACGAATTATGGAACATGTTGTAAGTATCTGGGATAACGGATCTCTCACTGCCCTGAAAGAATCCTGAATACTGAACTATATTCTTTATGAATGGTATTCTTTTTATGAGTTTTAAAATATAGTTGAGTCCTGAATTATATCTACAGCAGAATAATAAAGAGGGTCAAGAGCAAAATTATAACCAAAATTAACCTAACCTATAGAAAGTGTGGTAATTAAAACGTACTATTTTAAGGTTTTCCACTGAAGAATTGTTAAAATCCGTAATATGCAGCGCTTGTTATTATTACATATATGTTGCTGTAATATACAGTGTGTGTTTGGAAATAGCTTAATAACTTAACAATTTATTGGCCGATTTAAATATAGTTGTCTAACGCACCGAGTGACGATATTGGCGTTGTGGCCAGCTATTTGGCTTTTCTGAAAATCAAACTAATTTTAAGTTCTTATATGAAGTTTTTTATTTATAGTTTCTACGTTATATTTGTTACACTTTTGATATAACATACTTTGTTTCTAATACCAGTAATTTTCGAAATAACGAATATAATTTAATTTAATTATTAGTTATAACCGTCATCTATCTCTACAATTTCTCAACAACATCTAATTATTTTCCTTTCAGTTAAAGACATTATTGCATGTAAAAAGTGAACTAACTGGTGTTTTATTTAATAATAAGTAAAAGGTGCATTTATTTACACATGCATGGTTTTAGTGGCGCCAATAAAAGCTGGCGCGCCAGTAAATAAAATTAGCAAGTATAAACATCGACTTGCATAAAAATTTATTTTTGCATGCATAGACCAAAAAAGCTTGCATCCTTCTGAAATCACTGGCGCCAGTGATGACAAATTCGTACAGAAAATCAAGACTTGCAAGTGTAAAAAAGAGAATTTACACATGCATGGATTTAGTGGCGTCAGTGGTGGCACCATTTCTATTTGCACGCCAGTAAAGGTTTACACTTTGTTGAGAAAACAAAAATAAGTGGCACGCCAGTTTCATTTTTAAAGTGTTTTTCACAGTGCGCACTATTTCGAGTGAACTTTCGGAAGCCTGTAAAATAGTCGCTGAACTTTTAGTGGAAAAAAAGATAAAAGAAACGACGAAAAGGCCATGTCTGGATTAAACCATGGATTGATCGTCGACCTGCTTTGGGTGCTTCTGCAAAACTTTTAGTAGAACTCGCAGCAGAGGATCCTGCAAGCTTCTACCAACCAACTGTACACGGTGTTGAAAAAAGATCGGTACCTCGGAAGAACTCCGGTACATCGCATTGCGGCGGAAAATGTCTGGGGAAAAAATGGTTTGGTTTTGAAGGAGGAATAGTTTGCAATTTAAACCACCCCCCACCCCCTCAACCCCCGGGCGCGGGTGGGGGTAAGTTAAGATTTTAAAATGGAACTCCATATTTTTTATTGGCGTATCGTATTCCGACCAAAAATAAACATCTTTTGTCCGAAAATTTATTTTATTCGGGTCCATCCTTCACCAATAATCAAGTTTTATCCCGAAAATACTCTCTGTCTTGTACTAAAAAGTGCCCGTGAAAAAAGTTGTTTTTATTCCACGGGCATTTTTTAGTACAAGACAGAAAAAAAGAGTATTTCCGGGATAAAACTTGATTTTCGCAATGTTCTGATTTTGTCTTTCTCATGGTGATTATTGGTGAAGGAAGGGCACTAATAAGAAAATTTTTCAGACAAAATATGTTTATTTTTGGTCGGAGAACACGATACGCCAATAATAATTATGGGGTCCATTTGAAAATCTTAACTTACCTCCACCCGCGCCCGGGGGTTGAGGGGGTGGAGGGTGGTTTAAATTGCAAACTATTCCTCCTTCAAAACCAAACAACTTTTTCCCTAGACATTTTCCGCTGCAAATCGATGCACCGGAGTTATTCCGGGGTACCGACCTTTTTTCAACACCCTATATAAACAAACTACAATCAACAAAAATTAGAAGCGCGACCTAAACGAAAAACTGGCGAGCGGTCGCTGACGTGCAAGCACTTGTTTACACTTGAAAGTTTGGGTTTTCTGTACGAATTTGTCACCACTGGCGCCAGTGATTTCAGAAGGATGCTGACTTTTTTGATCTATGCATGCAAAAGTAAATTTTTATGCAAGTCGATGTTTACACTTGCTAATTTTATTTAATGGCGCGCCAGTTTTTATTGGCGCCACTAAATCCATGCATGGGTAAACGCACCTTGTAACACAATTTCATGTATTCTGTATCTGAATTCGTAACTTTTAAATTAAGTGTCCACAAATATATTTAGCTCCCATTAAAATCTTAGGTATCATGAACTATACACATTATAATATGTACTTTTTCCTTTTTTCGTGTATTGAACTGCCAACCGACTTATGTAACGTAAGTGAACAAAGCAAAGTCTTTTAATTAAATTGATTTTTTAGCTATTTTTTTTCTTACACGTGTCTTTTCAATCACAATACCTTTGTTCGCCACGCAAAAGGGCTGTCTTTCGTTTTTGGTGTCTGATAGAGCTTCGGCACTTTCAAAAGGAATTTGGGTGACGCAACAACCTTCGTACGTTAAAAGGTTTAAATTGAGATTTAATAGAAAATCCTCTTTATTTCGAAAATTCTCGTCGTAGATATAAGAAAAACTTCTTTAATGTACGAAAGTAAATAATTATATTTTAAAATGGTACTTGATGCATTATGTATACACCGTGTGCGCATTTACATGCCTAATAATATGCCGTTAAGAAAGTTTTAAAATTCCGAGTAGCTCCGGAGATAACAGCGTTAACTGTCCGACGAGTCGTCTTCGAAGGGCCATTATCAACTTTCTTTTTTTAAATACGGTCCTGTTTTCCTGATATTGGAATTATAGAGCTTTTTTTCTTCCGAATGCAACGATGTATGACACATTGTGGTTTAATGACTTTTCGAGGGTTTTTTTAACAACATCAGGCTATTTTGGGATACGGTCCTGTATTTCTCCTAATTTTATAAATAATATCTCATAAGTAAGCATAAATTTTTACTTATGTTGGACTAGTTCAATAAATGACAAATAATTTAATAATAAACCACAAATAAGTGAACAAAAAATAATTCAATAATAAACAACAATAAGTGAACAAAAAACATACCAAAACAGTAATAAAACGAACAACAAAAAAAGTAAGGAACTACATGTGTTCAAAATGATTTCCGTTATTTCCTAAGCACAAATAACATCTTCTAACTGTCTTTTCTAAAACATTTGATAACATTTCTGGCGTAATACTTTGAAAGGTTTTAAGCATCAAGTTCGTATTCTGTTTCGAAGGTGTGTTTATAAACATAATTTTCGACATATCCCCAGAAGAAAAAATCTAACGGTAACATATTAGCCGAATGTGCTGGCCACGCTGTTTCAGAATACGTGCAAATCAGTTGTCCAGTAAATCCCGAATCAACAGAAGTTTGAAATAATGTTTCTGGTTTATTAATAAATTATTTGTTTATTGAACTAGTCCAACATAAGTAAAAATTTAGAGCTTACTTTTGAGATACTATTTATAAAATTAGGAGAAATACAGGACCGTATCCCAAAATATCCTGATCTTGTTCAAAAAACCCTCGAAACGTCATTAAACCACAATGTGTCATACATCGTTGCATTCGGAAGAAAAAAAGCTCTCTAATTCCAATATCAGGAAATCAGGACCGTATTTAAAAAAAGAAAGTTTATTATGGCCCTTCGAAGACGACTCGTCGGATTACAAAACAATTAACGCTGTTAGATAGAGCGGAAAAAGTGGCAATGTAAAAGTGCAATTTACTTTAGAATTCGAACTCGAAAACCCAGGAAAAAAAATAAACGATTTTTCAGAAATTCGGTTTTTTCCGGATATCTCCGGAACTTTAAAACTAAACGGCATATCATTAGGCACGCAAATGCGCAACTTTTCTTCCATTTAACCGACTTCTTATCTCTTACGGTTTCCGAAATCCCTGTACTGGTCCTCCTTATCTTGGCCACGGTGTATATATTTTAAATTCGAATTTAATTATATCAATTCAAATATTGTAAGCAATTGCTTACAAGACATGCCAAGAAAATGGTTCGTTACCCTTGGGATAGATCCACGTTTCTTCAAGAAAAATAATTTCACGTTCATTAATACTATTGGGATTTTCAAAATATTTTCGTAGGAAAGAAGCTCTTAGAGGCGAAATGTTTGTCCTTACCGATGGAATATTACATCACTGATTGATATAGATTATTCAAATAATACACAATATTTTATAACTAAACATACAATCATTAACACTACTTGCAGAGAAGGAAACAACGTTGTACCTCATACTTCTTATAAACTGATTTTGATAATTAAATTCTATATAGCAAAGCACTGCCGTTTTGAAGCTTGAAGAATTTGTAAACCACACGAAACACCAAATATAAATGTCAATTATCGATTAATAATAGAAATAAAAAAATTATAAAATCAAGTGACATACACTTGTAGTCATAATACCAGAAATATTGAATATTTAAAATATTGTCACGAGGGGGGTTGGAAAGGATTGAATGGTAGACAAGTCTTCCAAAAACAAGACGTATATTAATATTAGCGGGAAACCTGATACATAAATAAACGACACTTTCACAGTCCTAAATTACCATACTTACATTATGTGAACTTAACCAACTATAGGGGCGTAACTTTCTGGCTTGGCGTCTGCACAGTGGCGGGGTCGAAACGTGTATGGGAAGCTCTTATCGGACCCAACTAAGACCGTAAGAGGATGGGTCTCGTAAGATGATGGGTCTCGTAAGATGATGGGTGAGGATGGGTCTACGTCCCTTACGGTCTTAGTCCCAACTAAGACCGTAAGAGGATCGCCCCTTCCAAGCTTGTCGATCTGCTATTTATACTGGTCGTCCTTTGTTTAATTAGACCAGTATAAATAAAACAAACCTATGTTTATGTGCAGTTTGCAAAACAAGCTTGGACTAGATTCAAAGTAAAAATAATAATTATTATAAAACAGTTCAAGGGAATTAGGGTGATGCCCTATTTTCGTGACATCCCCCGCACCACTGAAAGCTAGCCCCTAGCTTATAAAGAAATAAAACTAATACATAATACTTATATATAAACGATAGCAACATTAATAGAAACAGACGGTTTTTGTTACGCTGTTGCTTCGCATGAGGTATTGGATGATATGGAATTTTAATTTTGTTGTTTTATTTACGTTATGTGTTTTATTATACACTCTCAAATAACACGGGTGAATGATTTTATTTTAAAAATATTAAGGTAATATATATATAAAGTACAATTTGATATTAATGACGAGTACTTTCTTGTATCTAAGAAATGTCCGTAGTTATTCGAGAAAGACTTAGTACATATTATTTAATTGTGATAATGAGCATGACAACGTTGTACCTACTGGAATCTGTAGTTCCGTACTAGGTATTTTTATAATAAATTCTTGTTGATCAGAATCGTTTTGTACATGTGTAGTATTTTCACTATTTTTCCTTGACTTCCTGGCTTTGAGGAAAATTAAAACAAATTTTGTGAGAATATACATGGTAAACAATATGAATGCTATAATGAGGATTCCTAAGAAAATGTCATGCTCGTCAATGCCGTTATTACCATGCGCAGGGTTGATTAGGTTTGGCAAAATCATTAATTGGTGTTGGTTTCTAAATAATAGTAGTGCTAATAGAACCGATAATATAATGTTCCAAAGTTCGTCGTCTGGGGTCTATAAAATTTGTAATCCCTCTCATTATTCCCCGATGATTCTTCTCCAAACCTTTTCGCTAAGGGTATATTATCCATAGATCTGCCCAGTTTATTCCTAGTTAGGGTAGAGGTCGCCAATATAAAGAAAAGGGAGAAGAAATAAATATATTTCCCCAAATAATCAAAAAAAATAAAATAAATAAAATATAATTAATACCCTGTATAATAAGTGAGGTCTGAAATAAACAAACGTTTGTAAGTTATTAGTTAATTACCATCCCGGCTGAAATGTAAACATATAGTTTCATATTGTGCATTATGACGAAGTCATCGTAATTGTTTATTTTGACCTGACCGTGAATAATAATTAAATGTGTGTAGTTATATTTACTTATGCACGGTCAGCAGTTTCCCTTTAAAAACAATAATATTATTTAATGATTCAGAGCTCGTCGTCTCCGAATAATCTCAAATATTTTTGTTTCAACTTGATTACACGCGTATCTTCCGCGGAACTAAAAAATTCAGATTTTTCAAAAGTGGGTGTTACTGGAAGACCTGTCTCCTTACGTATTTTTATTTCCGCAACAACAAGACCGATCTTTTCTTGCCTTTTTCGTTCTCTTTGGTGTCTATTGAGCTTTCTACGGGCCATATGATGAAATAAAATATGAAATATTTTGATTCAAGATAAACAACTAGTGTACTATTTGTCGCCAGCTGGTAACTAGGCACAACAAACAGTAAAACTAGCGTATGTACCGCTGATAAAAATTCTAAATCCTCGCCAGCGTTAACTAGGCACAAGGTAGAATTAGTACCAATCGTACGTATCTCAAAAGAACCGTATAATATCTGGAGATGACGAAAATAATAGGGGGTGAAAAATCAGTATTCTTATGCTCGCCAGCGGGTAACTGGCAAAAATAAAAAAACCTCTATACTATCGATAAAAACCTCTAAACCTCGCCAGCGTTAACTAGGCCCAAGGTAGAAATTAATACCAACCGTAAGGACTATAGAAATATTAACCTTGCCAGCGTGAACTAGGCACAAGGTAATATTACTATCAGCAAAAGTCTGAATAACACTAATCTCGCCAGCGCAAACTGGCACAAGATAGTACTATAGCAGGCTTTAGGGAAATATTTACATTCACTAACACTCCTGAAAAACAAAATAAATTATTTGATAGGTTAGGAAGAACCTACCAACGAGAACGAACACGGCGCCTCCACCAAATGTCACGAGGGGGGTTGGAAAGGATTGAATGGTAGACAAGTCTTCCAAAAACAAGACGTATATTAATATTAGCGGGAAACCTGATACATAAATAAACGACACTTTCACAGTCCTAAATTACCATACTTACATTATGTGAACTTAACCAACTATAGGGGCGTAACTTTCTGGCTTGGCGTCTGCACAGTGGCGGGGTCGAAACGTGTATGGGAAGCTCTTATCGGACCCAACTAAGACCGTAAGAGGATGGGTCTCGTAAGATGATGGGTCTCGTAAGATGATGGGTGAGGATGGGTCTACGTCCCTTACGGTCTTAGTCCCAACTAAGACCGTAAGAGGATCGCCCCTTCCAAGCTTGTCGATCTGCTATTTATACTGGTCGTCCTTTGTTTAATTAGACCAGTATAAATAAAACAAACCTATGTTTATGTGCAGTTTGCAAAACAAGCTTGGACTAGATTCAAAGTAAAAATAATAATTATTATAAAACAGTTCAAGGGAATTAGGGTGATGCCCTATTTTCGTGACAATATCATATCATATTAAAGGTAATATAGCGAGATAATCAATTTTATTTGACGAAATTAACACTTTCAATCAGTTCCTTAAAATATCGAACAGTATTTTAAATTTTAAATTATTGTAATAAAAAGCAAGGAATTTTTTCTTGAAAATATACAAATTTACTAATTAAAAACAACCACATTAATTATTAAAATTATTTTTTACTAATTCATTTATATATTCATAGTGCTATTAAGATTTATATATTAATATTATTTCTAAAAAATAGTAAACCATTTTTAGTATTATTTACTAGAAGCGAGTGGGTAGTTTTCAAATTCATACCCCGTATATTTACACTGTACAGTAAATTCATTCAGTTTATTAGAACAATGCAATTTTAAAAATTATATTACTTTGAAAACTCCCATACCTATTATCAGGAAAAACAGTATACATACAAGGAGCACAATCAAATAAAATGCTGAATTTTTCCAGTTCATGGTTTCTCCAGATTTATTTAAATTCAAATCTGCTCGTGGCTCTTTTCAGATTCGATAAATTAACGACAAATGCGGGTTGTAAAATATTTACTCGCTTCCGTGGGTTGTTTTCAAGTTTCGAATAACAATAAAAAGGAAACGAATCATTAAAAATTCAGTTCGAAAACACTCAATTTAAAACTTAAACTTATTTCATATTTTATTAGGTTTAACATATTTACAAGTCGATTCTATAATGATATTTATACAGCCACGTATGAATTTGATAAATGGCTGACGAACCAAACATAAAAGTAGTGTAACTGAATTTTCTATACATTAACATGCACGTTATACAGCAAAAACGCTTACAAAACCGTAGAATCTTTTTAAAAAACTTCTATAAAACAATTTTATAATTTAGTTTTATAATAATGCCGGAATTTTGTAGATATTTAACCATAAAAACAAAAATCTATTGCCGTTGTCTCAATCGCCAAGATAGCTTCTAAGAAAATTGGTGTACTCTTCCGAACCAAAAAGTTGTACACACCTCAACAGCTTTTGATACTATACATAGCCCAGATTCGACCATCACTAGTCTGGAGCTCTGCACCCAAACAAACTCTTCGGCAACTGCATTCTATCGAAAGGAGGGCCATTCGCCTGATCGGAGACCACAAGCTGACGAAGAACCTCGACAGTCTAGAACATCGAAGACAGGTTGAGGATTTGACTCTCGTTTACAGATAATTTCATGGAAAGTGCTCGTCTGACTTTGCACTCTTAATTCCGCCTAGAGTGGCGAATAGCAGAAATACATGACGAACCACTGCCACCCATCCATATGTGGTTAAGCTTGGTAGTCCTCGAACTTCATTATTTAAGAATTTTTTCATCTTGAGGACTTCATCCTTATGGAACGACCTTCCCGAGGTCGTTTTTCCCAACGAATATAACCTCCAACGATCAAAACCAACGTGAATCTCTTTATTCGCACACGCACCGCTCCCAGAGTGCCCTAAAAGATTTTTCCTATAGCGCTTGTGTTTGAACATAAAAAAATCTCTTTCTATCAAATCTTGCAATATCAATTATAACTACGATTGTGGCAATCGCCACGTGATGTTATTTTCCCGACCAAAGAGTTGTCTATTCCTCAACAACTTTTGATGCTCCACAAAGTCGAGATTCGACCATCACTAGACTACTGTTCTCACGTTTGGAGCTCTGCACAAAAGCATACTCTTCAGCTCCTTGAAAGGAGAGAAACTCGTCTGATCGGAGACCATCTGAACAAGAACCTCGACAGCCTAGAACATCGAAGACAGGTTTTTTATTTGACCCTCTTTTCCAGATAGTGCCATGGCAAAAGTTCGATTGATATTGGAATCAGGCAATTCCCCCTAGAGTGACGAATAGCAGAAATCCGCGACGAACCATTGCCGCCCATCCATATGTGGTTCAGATTAGTACTCATCGAACTTGATTGTTTTTGATTTTTTCATCTTCGTCGTCAAGGAACCCGACGAATATAACCTCCAACGATTCAACGCCAACGTGAATCGCTTTATTCGCACACGTACAACTGAAAACAAAAACTATTTTTTTGGCTGAATAAGAAGCTGAGTGAAAACAGGGATGGTACGGATTAATCAGACGTTGTTTAATTTATAATGCTTGTATTAAATTTTTATTAATTTTAAATAGCAAGAAACGAAGGATTTGAAGAAAAGCAACAAACTTAATGACAATATAAGAATTAAAAAATACTACCTACCATATCCAATTTTTTGGTAGTAGATGATTTCTTTTTCACTTTTGTACTTGTACTCGATTCTTGAAATTTCTCGATTCTGAAAATAACGATTCTTTCCCAACTTCATATCAAACAGAAACAATAAAATTAACATCGTAAAAGTTACATCCACCTAGAGTCACCCCACCCGCTACACGCATTTTATGAGGCATCTCGACGCCGACGGTAATTGGCTATCGAATAGGCATAATATCGATTCCGGCAAACATCGAACACGCTCGATGGTAGTGCTCGATCTCGATGTTATCAAATCGAATTAATTCTATGGAAATATAAATCTCTTTTTTGAACTCAGATTAGTATTAAATTCTCAAAAGTTCTCGATTCTTGTGTACTCGATTCTGAAAATAACGATTCTTCCCCAACACTATAAAAAAACAGAAAAAACCTTTTTGAAGTAGTCCATCCAATTTTGTTTAAAATATAACTGTTCATTTTGAGTAGATGAAACATGAAAAAGAAGATATTTTCTACTACCTTTTGCAGCACCAGACAGAAAATTGTTATAAAAGTTTATAAATTAAATAAAAGTTAACATAATATAAGTAATTTTAAACAATAGGTTATCGTCTAGAATGTGGCGTCATCTGAGATCAGTGATGTATAGAGAGGACGGGCAAAAGGAGCCATGGCGCCCCCCCCCCCCCCCCCCAAATGTAATATTTTAACCAATTTATTCAAGGATGAATTCGGTAGGAAACATATAAATCTTGATTTTACTAGATGTTTGTTTTTAGTAGATGATTGCTTCGTTTGCTCAGTATATTTTTGTTCAGTTAATAATTAAGTCAGAGCTAGTGCCGCATACACCATTTTATTTTTTGAGCAATATTTCCATATTATTTCGTTTTATCCTAAAACCGTTTATACCCGTTTTTGGGAACCAATTACGTTGAAATTTTTTTTATTAATAAAACAAGCAGAACTAAGAAGAAGCAAGGAACGAAATTTTGTAAATTTGCACAAATTTCGTTTCCAGCTTCAATTAATTTTTTAATCAGAAATGTTAAAACTTTATGTAATTGATCCCCTAAACCGGGTATTTTCAGATAAAACTAAAAAGCAACGATATATTGATCAAAAAGGCGAAAGCGCCACTATATTTTTTATGTTTTTATGTACCCCCCCCCCCCCCCCCCCCAACAAATTCCTATATACGCCACTGGACTCTCTGAGGTGCTTCAGCTTTCTAGCTGAAAGAGGTGCTTCAGCTTTCTAGCTGAAAGAGGATATTGATGCCTAGTTTAAAGATCGATAGGATTACCTAATCTTTTTCTGGTGGAATATAGTCGTTGCAGCACCAGTGCGTTAAAGTTAAGTGATACCATAAACCATCATCCCTGTATATTACAATCTAAAATAGAACTGTTAGCTACTTGTATAATTTATTGAAAAATATTTAATTAATTCTATCCGTGTATTACGTTGGTTCCAGTCTGATATAAAAATAATCGGAATAAAAATAAACCTTTTATGTGTGCATCGACATCTGCTAATTTAATATTCGCCGGTCTCATATTTTCGGCCGTTTGTTGGGTCGATTCGAAGTAGGTCAGATGTGCCTTTTCGGCGATTATTACTATGCGAAAAATACATAAGGTCAACGTGCCAATTTTAGAAATTTGATTTATACTTTTTATAAACTAATCGCTCGAGGATTCGGACAATAGCACCTCTTTTTGAGCAACTATCTTGTCGCGAAGTTGTGGGCCTATTGAGTTATATACAGGATGATATATGTGCTTATTTTTTTTGGTTCTTGTCAAAAATCTCGAAAACAGTTTGAGATATTACATTAAATTTTGGTATAGATTGTTATGATATACCACGCATTTTTACCTAAAAAAGTTTTTCGCTCAAGCCAGTGGCGTAGGTGCAGCTACACCTTAATGCAATTTTAACCTAAAAATATATTACGCCATTGATATAATCGAAACAATATTTTATTAGTGATTATCATTCAATTCTAAACCGGAAAGGTATCTCTCATCGTTCTTAAAATTTAACGTTTGGGAAAAAAATAATATGATAATAGTAATTATTCTTTTTCTTTCTTGTTATAACATATTTTCTTGGTTAAAATTGTATTGAAGCGTAGCTGTAGATATACCAATGGCTTGAGAAACAAAATTCTTGTAAAAATGTGTGGTTTTATATCGTGATAGTCTTTACCAACATCTTCTGTAATAAATATTTAGATAAGATTTCTAGATTTTTGCTAAAACCAAAAAAAAAATTTAAAACCCTGTACAGGGTGTCCCATTTTCGAAACTTTTATATGGTATCTCCGTAACTGTTAGTACTATCAAAAGAGTAATGTAGGTATCATGTACTATTTTTGTTAAACTTAAAATGATAAATTCAAAATTTGAGAATTTTCAGGAGATACGGGGGAAAATCAAAAAATTTACAAATTGCCTATATTTTCTTAGTTAAAAGAGATACAGAAAAATGTTTTATACAGACGTTTATTTATAATGATTGTTGAATAATCTGCTGTTTTCAGAATAAGTATGCGGGGTCAGGTAAGAAAGTTATCGGACCTAACCTCATTTTTTTTTAATTCAACAGCCTATATATTTTAATATAAAAAGATAGCATTTTAAATTCTCTTTATAAATATATATACACACCATGCATGATATTGGTTTTCTAGGCGATTTATTTAAACTTTATTACTTTAAACCACAGTAGGCCATGAAACAAAAGCTAATATCCTAGAGACAACTATGTTGACATTCTAGTTGTTATTAACATTTAACGTCAATTTAATTTTTACATATTTATTTGTGAAAATCAACATTTTGGAAAATTTGAAATGATATCTTTCATCTATTGTGTGTTATAAATTTGAAAAGAGAGTTTAAAATGCTATCTTTTTAGATTAAAATATACAGGGTGTTCCATTTAAAAAAGTTAGGTTAGGTCCGATAACTTTCTTACCTGACCCCGTATACTTATTCTGAAAACGACAGATTATTCAACAATCATTATAAATAAACTTCTTCATATAACAGTTTTCTGTATCTCTTTTAACTAAGAAAATATAGTGTAATTTGGAAATTGTGAATTTTTTGATTTTCCCCCGTAGCGAGCGAAAATTTTCATTTTGAATTCACCATTTTAAGTTTGGCCCAAAAATAGCACATGACACCTACATTACTTTTTTGATAGCACTAACAAGAACGGAGATACCCTATAAAAGTCTCGAAAATGGGACATCAAAAAGATAGCATTTTAGGACAGACGTGTAGATGAACTTTTCGACTTAAAATTCATCCAGGAATTACCATCAAAGTAAGCACCCCATCATTAAGTAACACCCTTAATAAACATTTTTCCCAAATTTTTGTTTTTTACGAAAGGGTTTCTATTACACGCGATTTTGTCCTAACACCAAATGTTATCCCTTGTGGTATGTCTCGTTATTACATCCTGAATTGAGAGGTTCATCCCTTATAAAAAAAAGTGCTAATTTACAGAATTGTTTACAAAAATAAACGCAAAAATTGTACATTTGATGCCTACAGAGCCCTCTATATAAAAAATCCTAGATAAAAATTTTCTCTGCTGCGCTAAGTTTCTATATAGCTCGGTTACAAACCTATCGATTTTCCAACGATTTCGATATAAACTTCAAAATTCTCCTGGATGGTGGCAGCACATACTTCGCAGTAACGTTTCTCAAGGAAAATCTTGGCAAACAACTAGCGTCTTCGTCATGACACTCACAATCTTACGCATTGCCAGATTGTATTAAAAATAGCGGGCAACCGGAAATATAATTTTAGGTGGTTGAAAGATTTTAATGAATAACTCATTAATCACACAAATTGTATTGTGCCCGCATGTGAAAAAAAGTACCTTTATGTATAAGTTTCATACAATATTTTTTCGACGATCGTACCGGTTTTCTTGTTTGAAATTTAAAATTATATATTGGTGTATAACCAACTCACTGTCACTTAGGAATGCAATAAGTTTGGGATATTTGCTAAAAGATCGACCTGATTATTCAGAATTAATGTTGATTTTAGCTTGAACCATAAAGTCGGAAGATTTGTGTGTTTTACGTTTGTTGAAAATACGCTAACAATGCCCGTTCGCTGAAACTTTTATGTAAGCTTCTTTCGGTTTTTCGGGCAATAAATCTTGTGTTGCTTCATTGGCTTTACTAATTATTTCGTCTGGAGCTCATTGATATGAGTTTTCTTCTTCGGAATACTTTTCAAATATTGACATTTGTAAGGTAACGATAACAATGCGGCGCCCAGGCAACGAGCGACGTGGATGCTATTTTCATGGCTTGATATTATAAGCGTTCAGAGAGAAGTGAAAAAATTACACATTACATTTAATTCTAAATTACTTTTCCTAGCGCGTTAAAAAATTATCAATTTTATAGATTCATTTGTATTTAAGATGAATAGTTGACGGTGGACTATTTAAGAAATAATTTAGCTCTTTGAGTTTGGAATACAAAATTGAAGTGAAGAATGCGGGAACACCTAAACCCGAAATTAATTTAACTCAGACCATAAAGGATAAATCTAGGGACTTTATTAGAAAGTTTAAAAATGAAATATATGAGAAAAAATTTATAAAGAGGGTATTCCAAACTTAATGAGGCTGTTATTGATCAATTTTCGACAATTAAGAACCGAAGAATGGACTTTACGTTTAAGCACTATTGTGTAGGGTCGATAAATGTGTATTTCGGTAAATGATACTCGATATGATTTTAAACCAATTTATTTAAGGATTTAAACTAAAAAAACACTGAAAATATGGTCTTGTCAGTCTCGTGGCTCGATTCGTTCTCGTCACAAAACAGTTAACTATTGTTCTCATCTTGGTTGCGCTTAATGACGTAGCCGTAGATGGCGTAGTGGTATTAGACATCATTCAGTTTTCATGATAACTCGTAGATGGCGGTAGTGGTATTGGACATCATTCGGTTTTCTTGAGAGCTCGTAGATGGCTTTAGTAGTATTAGTAGTTGACTGTATAAATATTGTTACGAGGGTTGCATGAGACGACGTTAAGATCCAACAGCTATATAAACTAAGAAAACGTATCTTATTTTCCAAAAGTTGTATTTCCTTGTGTAAAATTAAAAAATAAATAAAAATATGTTTTACCTAACGCATTTTCTTATTACTTCTTTTCTTTCTACATTTAAAACGCCTAGAAAGTAATTGTTTGGTCGTTACACAAAAATAAAATTTTAAAAATAATTTCACCATACTTGTGAACCCCTTCTATCATAGGTCACGAGCCGCCACTGCATACAATCGCAGAAAATTTATATTTTCACACTTGACAGGCTGATATTTTAATTTTTGATTTTCCATCCAAAAAAGCCAACTTACAGTTGCAAAACAAACCGATTGTGCATGTTTCAAAGTTAAACCGAAAAATGACGAGGAGCTGGCAAGAATTGTAACTTTGTGACCGGTATGATTTAGATGTGGCGAAAATAGATTTCAGTTTCAAATTTAAACATTTTCCAACAGGTGGCAGCAGATGTAACAGTTGGTTTTCCGTAAACTGTTCGATGATTTAAACATATACCTTGGCAATGGATTTCATTGATATGTGGTCCTGGCATGCAATGATACTGAAATCAATAAATGATCGGGTTGGCTTAAATGATTCAAAGTAGAATGGTATCGTTTCAAGATGACAGGTCCTATAAAGCTTATTTGGGGGCAAAGCTCGAAAAAGGTTAATGGTCGATATTTTAGCTTAATCTTTTTAATTGGATGGCCAAAGAACGAAATTGAACTAAAAACTTAGAACTCAAAACTGGCAATATTTCGAAAAATACAAATTTTCGAAATAGGAAACCTTATAAAAACTTACCCTTATTTTTAATGCAAACTAGAAAATAATTATAAAATTAGGGAGGGAGTCTCCATTAGAAAATTTTGATTTTCTTCAGTTTTCTCAATTTTATTTTTAATCTTATTGTTTGAACACCCTGTATTAATCGTTATCAAAATATTATAAAAAAAATTTATGAAAGTAGGTCCTTTTCAACAAGGAATCCAACCCATTAAATAATAAAGGCTTCCTTATAGAAAAAATTTATAATTATGCAAATGTCATTTTAGACATAAAACCATAAATATGCCAATCACGCTTCGAATTAGATATAGGGCATGTTATACGAAATATGCTTAGAATATTGCGTAGAATCCAAAAATGTAATTATATGTAGGGTGTTCCATTTCAAATAAGCAAGTTGATACAGATTTCTGGTATTTTCAAAATTTTCCTATGTATTGTTTTCCATATATAAATCCAAGCGGTTCTCGCTGGGACACCCTGTATCTAAATTAGCTATAATAAGAAAATCTAAGTAATTTTGAAATCAATGAATCATTTAGTTTTTCTAATTATAAGATTGATAAAAAGGTTCTTAAATTAATATTTTTCGTTTAAAAACTTTTTTGCTTAACTGTAAACTTTATCTGTGCTGGTTTGCATTGCAAATCAAGAAACCGCTTTTCTAATGCCCTCGTAATATAAAAGATTAATGAATAGAACCAACCATTTCCTTTCCAATTTATGGTATGTCACATGGATAAAATTGGGAGAAATTAGGATAAATTTGGGTCTGATTCAAATGTGCATCCATCGGGTCGATCTAAAAGGATTAGATCCTCGCAAATTTCCAGGATGTGGAGGAATATTCCACAAATAGAGATATAGAGAATTAAATTTCTGCCATATTTATTATTAAAATAACATTTACATATATTAAATTGCTAAATTTCACTGTGTACCAAAAAAGTGACGTCTGTATATACAGGGTGTCAAATAACTAATGGTACACAGGAAAACTGCAGATTCCTTGGGTAAAAATACTGCGATTTGGCCATACTTAGTTTAGTTCAATAGCTGGTAATAACCGAGATACAGGGTGTCCAAGTAAAAATTTAATTTTCAATTTTCCTAAATAACTTATTTCTGAATCAATATTTTTACACAAGATTTTGTGACTAGGGTTTTCTTGGGGAAAGGAATTTGAATTTGTTAATAATATTGATGTAGATTATAGGGGGCGCTCTCTACGGTACTCTTAATACATAAAAAGAAGTGTCACTTTCTGGGGCCTTAGTATAATTATATTTTTATTAAAAATATCAATTTTTCCATCATTTATAAGCAATAAAGGTATACTTTGTAAATATCGCTCCAACTAACCGTTTTCGAGATATTTTCAATTACAATTTCTAATGCGCCCGTTTAAATTTTGATTTGTAAATGTGAAATTTGTCACAGTAGGATTTGGTAAAAACAAATACAATGAAAGCACTTTGAAACCTCATTTCTGTCGAAGTTTATTTTCATTTGACAGCATTGTGGGTGTTTTAAAGGAGTTTTTGAAGATACTGTTATCAAAAATTAAACTAAAAATGCCGCGACATAACTGTTTTCTAACGGAAAAATGCGAGACATGGTATGTTTATACGCACAAGAAAATTTTAAAGGACGCGGGGCACATCGGCGGTATTTGGAAATGTATCCAAATAGAAGGCAGCCAGATTTTAAAATTTTTAAAAGCCTATACGACAAACTGGGAGAAACAGGATCCTTGCGTCCAAAACGTAATAGTTGAGGATCCTGTTTCTTCCAGTCTGTCGTATAGGCTTTTAAATATTTTTGGATACATTTCCAAATACCGCCGATGTGCAGAATTTTTAGTTCAATTTTTGATAACAGTATCTTCAAAAACTCCTTAAAAATACCCACAATGCTGACAAATGAAAATAAACATTGACAGAAATGAGGTTTCAAAGTGCTTTCATTGTACTTGTTTTTACCAAAGCCTACTGTGACAAATTTCACATTTACAAATCAAAATTTAAACGGGCGCATTAGAAATTGTAATTGAAAATATCTCGAAAACGGTTAGTCGGAGCGATATTTACAAAGTATACCTTTATTGCTTAAAAATGACGGAAAAACTGATATTTTTAATAAAAATATAATTATACTAAGGCTCAAGAAAGTTACACTTCTTTTTATGTATCCAGAGTACCGCAGAGAGCGCCCCCTATAATCTACATCAAAATTATTAACAAATTCAAATTCCTTTCCCCAAAAAAACCCTAGTCACAAAATTTTGTGCAAAAATATTGATTCAGAAATAAGATATTTAGGAATATTGAAAATTAAATTTTTACTTGGACACCGTGTATCTCGGTTATTACCAGCTATTGAACTAAACTAAGTATGGCCAAATCGCAGTATTTTTACTCAAGGAATCTGCAGTTTTCCTGTGTACCATTAGTTATGGGACACCCTGTATATATATATATATTTAGATTTCTCTTTGTTAGTTTTTTTTTGACGTTGTGATTGAAAGCACGTGTTCGCTTTACTCCCCAGCTCCTAAAACCTCCAGAATAAATAATTGTTTAAGTTTATCGGCCCTATTTTGTCATATTTTGGCTCATTATATCAAAAAAAGGAATGTTATGAGGTGTCGCACATGAAACTGTTTTTTTTTAACATTTAAATATATCAAAACATTCCACCCTTTCCCTTCATAAAATATCTCACTAGAGTATCGATTTTACAAGCTCTAACAATAACCTATAATTTAACCCGGTATTCCTGCTGAAATTGGAACACTCTTCCTGTGACACAGTGCTTCCCTTTTGTGTCCGTTAATGCCACAAAAAACAGCAACAAAACACATTTATTTCTCTTAAAACGAAGCTTATTGTGAAAGGGCGACATTTAAATATCAGCGACGTACCTGAAATTATTTCTAATTATTTTTTCTTCAGGTATATTTTTTCCATTTAATGGCTCGTCTATTGACTTAATAAATGAATAAAGCAATCAGCAGGCATCCTTCGTAGAAGATGCAGAGAACGTTTAATAGTCAGTAGCAATATTTTTGAAAATTTATTAGAAGAACACTATAGTGGCGTCTGTGAGTCGGAAGAGCATCGAAAATTTTTTTCAGCCGGAACAAGAGTAACTCCCCCCCCCCCCCCCCCCCCGTTTTCGAGGATGCTGAACACGATGGCGGCGTCAGAATTTCTCTTTCGGGTTGCGCAACCCTTCACATCGGCCAAAAACCACCCCCCAGAGGGGTTAACCGCGCTTCAAGAGGTTTCCCTGCAGAGAAACACACTTTTCCCCCATTTTTGAGGATGCTGAGCACGGTGGTGGTGTTGGATATCGCATCCGACCGTCCGAACCCGTCCAACCCTTCCACCGGCCAATACTCGCCCCTGAAATGTGTGAATTTTTTTTTCAAGTATCAGCGGCAAATATATATTCTCCCCCGTTTTCGAGGATGCTGCTGGTTTTTTTCGAAATTTTTTTTTTTATTAAAAGGTAATATCGTTCCATATTGGGGGCGAGTATTGGCCGGTGGAGGGGTTGGAAGGGGTCGAACGCGATATCCAACACCACCACGGTACTCAGCATCCTCGAAAACGGGAGAAAAGTGTGTTTTTCTGCAGGGAAACCTCTGTAAGCACGTTTAACCTCTCTGGGGGGTGGTTTTTGGCCGCCGTCGTGTTCGGCATCCTCGAAAACGGAGGGGGTAGGTACTCTTGTTCCGGCTGAAAATATTTCGATTTTTCGGGGTTTTTTCCGACTCACAGACGCCACTACTATAAATAAATGCTAATATATTATGATACTCTGTTTATTTGTAATTATGTCATAACTTGAAAACGAATGAAAATCGGATAAGAATGGATTACATTTCTTTTACGTATAATACGCTCCTGTAGTTTAGCGTGTTCCTCCCGACTTTTTGACTTTGTTATTCTTAAATATACCAAATTTGTTAAATTATATGACACAATTATTTTTAACGCTCTTTAAGATGAATGCAAATAACAATCAGTATCGTGTTTTTGAGTTTGGAAGTAAAATACCAATGTTTTAACATGGAAACCACTAAACATGATATTTTTTCTATAAAGCTTCAAATTTTAAACATAAATCCCGTCTGTGGTCGTAGTCTTTAAAGCGTCAACATTATCGTAGTTCTTTAAATTATCACAGTAACAAAATTAATTGAGTTACCAAGTTAGGTCTGGTGATCGGGGAGGCCATTGAATAGGTCCATGTAGTTTGACTGGTGTCCAATCCTGGTGAAAGTCCAGTTCGTCTGAGAAATTATTCAGTACTTGACTCATAAATTCCACTTATCTATCACCAGTTAGGGTACCCTCATAAAAAAACAATTAGAACATAGCAAAAGTTAAAATTGGAACGGACTTGTGGTGCTCTTGAATGCTCTAACAAAATGTTATCCTTTGATGAGTAATGATGGTTTTCATTATTGTACATTCAATACAGAATTATTGTACATTCATACAGAAAATATAACGAAATTATTTACATTTTGGCGACAGAAGTTTAGTTTCCAATGGTACTGGCATACTGTTACTTTTGTTGCGATGAAAGTCGAGGCTGTAGGTTACGTAAATACATTGAATTTATGGTAGATTAAGCCAAACATAACATTAGCAAAGAAATAATTAAGAGCGTTCATTAACGGGGCACTGTTCTAGAGCTTTTCATAATATAACTGAATACAGTAGTGGCAATTATTTAGCTACTCGTCTTAGCTAAGCTAACCAGACTGAATAGAAAATAAATTTTACTTTTAACATCACTTTTATGCCAAGTTGACAGTAGACACATAAATCAGCCAAAATAAACGATCTCAGTTAAAAATTCGGTAACCTTAGCGTAGGTATGGGGGAAGGAAATTTATCAATTTATCCAATAAAACGGCAACATAGTCAGTTTATGTCAGCTAAGCCCAAACAGGTGGTAAAATCCGAGCAGGGAGGACATAACTACAACTTTCTCAATTTGTTATTTTTAGTTGTACATATTTCCTATATTGTGTGCAGTTGCCAACGAAAAATATAAAACATCGTACTTCCATGTTCGCAACAAGCCACTATCGACCTGCAGTGTGAGCGTCTGACGCGCGTGTGACGCAAAAATGAGTCTCAGCTGCACGTTCGCGTCCCTGTTGGCCCAACGCTACATTCCGTGCCAAGCGTGCTTCCGCCGCTCTACGAGCTCAATTGCTTTTCTTTTTTAAATTGCGAATTAAATGAGGATCCTGACTAAAAGATAACGTATCCATTAGGCGATTTCCTGTAATTTGGCCCGAATGGGGTATAAAAGACTAATGCTGAGATTCACTCATCATGGAGCGTATAGCGTACTATCTACAGGACTTTGCTTCCTGTTGGTAGAGCCTTATTAAATCGCTGTTAGGTATGCTTTTGATTGGAGTATGTTGTCTCTCTTCGCACAACTACATTCTTCCACTTGAGCAAGATAGAGTAGTAAATTATAATATGTACTATCGTATTGAAAACATAACTTTATATTTAACAATCCTGCGGGCAATACAGAACATGTTTTTGAACGATCTAATGAACATTCTTATTGAAAATTGTCCAATCAAGCATTGTGAGTGATAGATGGATGCAGCATATAATGTGAATTTATGTGTGGTAAGGTGGATATTAATGCGTGGTAAGGTGATATTAATGCTTTTAATTTCTATTGTCTTTGCAGTATAACATGATGAGCTGAAGAAAACATTTTAATGTGTTTATTATTAGTTATAGATACTTTATCCCCAATATCAATACAAACGGAGCATATTATTTATTATTGTTTTCACGTAAGAATCCTTAAAATACCACATATACAGGGTGTTCCTTAATGACGTGCTAATATTTCAGGTTGTAATTCCTTAAGTCGTTTTATAAAGGAAAGTTCATATGAACATATTCCCGCAATGGCTTAAATTTTTTTCTACAGGGTATTGAATTTTTATTTTTAAATGGTTATTTTCTAATATCTCCGAAAGTACTTTAGAAATTATTTTCAATATTGGTATGTGCTAATAGGATATAGAACCACAACTTTTAGTTAGAAAAGTTATTCAATTGTTCCACCAGTGGATTCTCTGCAAACATGTCCTCTGATATTTTTTTACAAAAAAGATGATACGCCACTGACATTTTTCCATATGGATTTTTTTTCTGATTAGCCTGGTCAAGTCTACATAAAAAACGATCTCTTGAGTTTTTCTCGTCAGTTGATTAAAACCACTAAATTCATATTGAAGCTCATTATTATTAACATTGATAAAATAATGATAAATTTTGTTTTATGAAAATTTCAATATTTGAACGAGTGGGCAATTCGATGCGAAGACGGGCGGAAGCATGCCTTTTAAGTGAAGGTGGCCATTTCCAACAATTTTTATGAAACAAAATTTATCATTAATATTTTTTCAATGTTAATAATAATGAGTTTCAATATGAATTTAGTGGTTTTAATCCAGAATCAAGACGATAAAAACTCAAGAGACCATTTTCATGGTAGATTTGACCAGGCTAATCAGAAAAATATCCATATGGAAAAATGTCAATGGCGTACCATCTTTTTCGTAAAAAATATCAGGGGACATATTTGCAGGGACGCCACTGGTGGAACAATTGAATAACTTTTCTAACTAAATTGTGTGGTTATATATCCTATTAGCACATACCAAAATTGAAAATAATATCTAACGTACTTTCGAAGATATTAGAAAATAACCATGTAAAAAATAAAAATTCAACACCGTGTAGAAAAAAATTTAAGCCATTGCGGACATATGTTCATATGAACTTTTCTTTATAAAATGACCTAAGGAATTACACCCTGAAATATTAGCACGTCATTAAGGAACACCCTGTATATATTTTTTAAAAATCTTGATTTTTTTCTAACTCTGACGTGGTAGAACAGAATGGGAATTATAAGTCGGAAACACCACACATTCTAAACGAAATTATGACATATGCTAATTTTACTTTATTTTTATGCACGACCAGACCAATTTTTTATATCCTTGACCCCTGTGAGAATCAGGAAAACCCAACCGGACAAATTTATCTAAAAACCGACAAATTCGAGGACACTGACACTCAGTGAACTTAAGGGCAACATGAAAATGTACAGGGTTATTTCTTTGTGAATCTTTATACAGGAAAAAAATTGTCTATTATCGCGATAGTTCGAATAAATATTTGTTTTTTTGTCAAAAACGACGAACCACTAATAAATATAGCTTACAGCGAATATTCCGATTAATTAAGTATAATTTACAAACATTTGTATCTTTTTAAGCCATTTATTGGCGATTTTTAGATATAAACTTCATCATTGTAAATTCAAGATGACACAAATAAGTGAGAGAATATGAGAAGAGAAGAGATTTGGTCTCAAAATAAGATTAAATTAATATTAGAGATATTGTCATTAAGATTTCTATTTAGAAAGTGCCCTTCATATTTCAAAAAAATAGAGTACTCCATAGAACTCTCATATAACAACTTTTTATTAATTTAGTTATGTCGGTAGCATTTAGCGCTCCTGTACGGCACAGAAGATGTGCGGCGCGGCTGAAATCGGGGTATATAGCTAATAAACGCGTGAATACGTACTTGTCACCCATTGTTTTGACGCCCTCCGTTCATTTTATGGATTTATATACTGAATTTGTATTTAATTTATGAATTGTAAACGAGATTTTGTTCCCGTTTCTCCAGTTGCATAATAATTTTAAACAATAACTAACCAGACTACTTTGTTTGTGACATCAATAACATTGGCAGAAATCATTTCCTCAAAATGAAAGTATTCAGGTTATAAACATCATCTAACCGAACCAGTTTCGTTCAGCGATCGTCAGCAGCTGAATTGATTATCTAATCTAAATCGCCAAACGACAGTTTTTAAAAAGCGCTTATTGCCAGCCGATGGGCGAAATATCTTGGCTGACCGTTTCGCCCATCAGCTGGAAGTAAGCGCTTTTAAAACTATCGTTTTGATTTGATTGATTAGATAATCAATTCAGCTGCTGACGATCGCTGACGTTTGCTAATCGCTTCCATTGTGACGAGATCATTTCTGCCAATGTCACCGTGGTCATAATCAAAGTCGTCTGATTAGTTCGTTATTGTTTAAAATATTTATGCAAATATCTGTATTTTTAAAAAAATAATCATGGAGAGGGCGTTGAACATGGGATCCTTATAAACTGATCCATTGACCGGAATATTTAATAATTTATTAAAATGGTTAATGGACCCTTTGGTGAATAATGCATACTCCATACCAAATAAACATTTCCTTAAAGGTCTTTAAAGGATGGGCAGCGATTTCCGAAAGTTGTACATTAATAATTCGTATACTACACCAAGAGTGATAAATTTTTTACAAGTTTATCCTATCTTAATAAAGATCGAGTGATTTGTAGCTAGATAAATTCATGAATTCATTTATAGATATTAAAAAATAATGCTATGTTTATTTTCTAAGAAAGTTCATTTTTAGTAATTAAATCAGGTGCTATCACTGAGAAAAAATTTTTCACATGTCGCTTCGTTTTCGAAATACACGGTGTTAAAAAAATATTGTATTTTTCATTTTGCATATGATTTACAAACTTAATGAACTCATATGAACAAAAGTCAAATAAATTGACTGGCGCGAATCGTATTGAAACCATAAATAATACGCAGTCGAAGGTCTTCTTCAGTTTCAATAGGAGTAGGATGAACAAATGTCACAGAGAAAAACAAATGTGGTTGCTATGGAGCGAAGCAAAGCCTACTCGTGTAATTTGACGTTAAAAATACGAAAATAACAAAAAAATTAGGATACTATTTTACCCAGATGCCCGCAAATGAATTAATTGTAGAATTTAAAATTGACACAAAGTAAAGTGCTCTAATCATTTATGTTTAACAAATATCAATAGAATATCGTTTGGCATTAATTCATAAAATGAGAAATACAATATTTTTTAAACACCCTGTATTTGGAAGACGAAGCGACATGCGAAAAACTATTATATCCACATTTTCGTCTTAAAATAAGGTGAGAATTCACCTCCTTTATTTTCACAGAGGTTAGGAAACACGCTGTATAATTGGATTTGTCAGTTTTTTTTTGTAAGGCATTCCTGTAAAATAGCATCGTATCACTCAGTTACTAGAAAACACAGCGCTAAACTGCTGTATTAGTTCTCCCGATGCTGGGCTGAAAACAGTGAGACTTGGCATAACAACGTCGTGGCAATCGCCAAGATAGCTTCTCAGAAGCTTGGGGTACTCTTCCGAACCAGAAAGTTGTACACACCTCAACAACTTTTGACACTATACGAAGCCCAGATTCGACCATCACTAGAGTACTGCTCTCATATCTGGAGCTCTGCACCCAAACATACTCTTCGGCTACTGGATTCCATCGAAAGGAGGGCTATTCGTCTGATCGGAGACCACGAGCTGACGAAGAACCTCGACAGCCTAGAACATCGAAGACAGGTTGGGGATTTGACTCTCTTTTACAGATATTTTCATGGAAAGTGCTCGGCTGACCTTGCCCTCTTAATTCCGCCCAGAGCGACGAATAGCAGAAATACACGACGAAGCACTGCAGCCCATCCATATGTGGTTAAGCTTAGTACTCCTCGTACTTCATTATTTAAGAATTCTTTCATCTGAAAGACTTCATCCTTGTGGAACGACCTTCCCGAGGTCGTTTTTCCCAACGAATATAACCTCCAACGATTCAAAACCAACGTGAATCGCTTTTTGCGCACACGCACCACTCCCAGAGTGCCCTAAAGGATTTGTCCTATAATGCTTGTGTTTGATCATAAAAAAAAAACATTTTTGTTACCTTATCATTTCCAGCTTTTTCATAAATTATAAGGAATAGGTTGCCAGTCTACAAATGGTTCCAAAATATTTACACCATTTGGCGGCCATAGTCCAGCTAACATAAGTTGTGCAGACATTTGTTCGATATCTCGTCATCTAATACCAATTTTCCATGACAAAATATATTTTTTAACATTTAATAATAAAAAAGTTTCCCCCACATGTGGTTCACTTTTTGTCGGTCACTGTATGATTTTATTTAAAATAATATTGTATTTCAATTAAAACCGTATTTTATTATTAATTTCCAATATTACAGAAACTGCGCCTTAACTGATAATATTCAGTAAATAGTAACGTAATTTATGCGAAAGTAAATTTTGGCTTATCGAAAAATACGACAAAACCGCGTTACGCAAATATACCGAAATGGTTTATGTTACCCTCCGCTTTGTAAAAAAATTTTTTGCCTGGTAATAAATTGCTTAAAATTTTTGCCGTCAAAACTGGAATACTGCAGTCATTTATCTGGCCCCGATGTGTCTTTTATTTGCCTCTTTAATTTATAATAAAGTGGCTCCTTTTTAAATTTTTATCTTCGGGATAAAGTTTTTGTTTCGCATAAAATGGTAGCGTTCCGTCAACACCAGTGGCGTACTTAGGGGGGGGGGTCCAGGGGTGTCCCCCCTCCCCTCCGAATGGCAAGATAATTTTTTCGTATTAAATAAGAATATCTCTTAAAATTAAAATTATCGCAAAGAAAAAAAATTTAGATATTAAACAGATTCTAATTTTCTATTATGAAGAGAAGCGTTGTAAGAGAAGGCAAGGATGCCAACGAAACAGGATTTTTGTATTCTTTTAAACAAAACTAACTTAGAAAATAAACTCAATTGGTTAGAACAGGTAGGGCGATTGACGGATTTCTCTCAGACACCTTCATCATCAATGCCGGTGTTCCCCTAGGGTCCACATTTTCTCCCACTCTCTTCTTACTCTACATTAACGACCTTCTAGTATAAACTAAAAACCCGATATTTAGCTTTGCTGACGATAGCACACTTATCTCATCTTTCTCTTTGAATGCACAAACATCGGCTGCCGACGCACATCTTCCTAGACAGCATGAAGTATCACGCCTTAACAAAGATCAGGAAGAAATTTTGACTTGGGGTGACAGTAACCAAGTCGAATTTAACGCTAAAAAACCCAGGCAGCAGGTTTCTCTAAAAAGGTTAACATTACAGAACCGGATATAGTCATAGCAGGACACCAAATCCCACCGGCTTCATCTATTAATTTGCTGGGCGTCAATCTGGGAGGAAATATGTCTTGGGTTAAATCGCCAAGATAGCTTCTCAGAAACTTGGTGTACTCTTCCGAACCAAAAAGTTGAACACACCTCAACAACTTTTGACACTATACAAAGCCAGATTCGACCATCACTAGAGTACTGCTCTCATGCCTGGAGCTCTGCACCCAAACATACTCTTCGGCTACTGGATTCCTTATTTATTCTAGTTTTTTCATAATGTATTAATGAATTATTTTTCAAAAAGTTTTCTGATTCATATGTACTTTTTGTTTTATGTATTCTATCTACACTAGAAGTTCGTAACATGATCACAATAACACCCTGTATACTAGGTACTAATTCAAGAGATATTTAATTTCCAAAGGTTGTTGTATGGAATTAAGCATTTTTTATTATTCCTTCCGGTAATTTAACAAACATTTATCCATGAAAGGGCAACAGAACATCAACGTATAAATTATAATTATACGTAGATTGTGAGCTTGAGGCATATATTTTTCATGCCTCAAAAATTCCGCATTGTTACTAATATTCTCTTTTATTATAAAGGTTACAAGTTAAATAGCTACCTGTATGCAGCGTGAATAATATAGTAATATAATTAGACGGCCCTAAAAGCTTTTCCAATTTTAATGAAGATTTAAAAAGAATTAAAAAAAATATTTTCGTAATAAAACTCTTAAATCATCAAACTTTGTTTTTGTTTTGGTAATTCATCTTTGTTTATATCCTGGATACTTTTAAATCCACTTTTCAGAAACTCATTTTTTATAGATGTTGAGTGCATGGAGACGTAACCAAGATTAAATGTAATTCATCTTTTGAATTCCTCGTTTATAACAACGCTTAACCAACACGCATCTGTATTTATGAGAATAATGCGAGTTTGCTGGTTATTGAGATATTGCCACGGTTTCATCCTGATATAATCTAGACTTAATTCTTTAAGTTGTCAATATTAATTATGGTTATGGCAACCTGAAACTAAAATAACAACTTTTGATGTAACGTACCGATTTTTAATTTCTTTAGAATTATTTTGTTTTATGGTTTATTTCTGATTTCTCATCAGGTAAATTAGAATTAAATATTCATACCGCCCTTAGTATTGCCCCGCCGGCATCAATGCTTAGTTGCCTATCGCTGTGATGATTTAACGGGCGGAAATCAATCCGAATTTGCTATCGTTGTCTATTTAGCGAATGGGTATCATTTAACTGGTTAGCAAAATATTCTTATTTTTGCGAACAGAAAAATGTAATCGGTGGGCCAAAATGGCTAGTTGGTCAACAACTTATGGACAGCAAACATTTCTGAATCGTGACAGTGCCCTGGGAAAACAAGTAAAATCCCGCCCCCCGCTACAACTTTTTGTAGCCGATTTCCTTCTGTATTCGGCAGAAGAAAACACAAGAAAGTTACATAAATTGACAGTGCCCTGGGACCTCTGACGTAAATTGCATCCAGAAATGTTTGTTTCTACTGACCAATTGTAAACTCTTGCTGACCAAGTAATCATTTCGCAGCTCGACTGTTAATAATAGCAAACCATTTAATTTACTTCTCTTTAGCGAATGTATGACACATTTCTATCGTGGGATGGATTTGATGCTTGGGTAGTATTATTCTATAAAAATATTTAGTTGCGAATGTTAAATTGTGAAACTTGTTTATTACTAATTAAGTGTATATATTTTACAGTTTTTATTGAAACATTTTAAATTTATAATTGCTTTGTTGGTCTTAAATGCCTTAAATTGAATTTAAATCTGAATTTAGTTCATAGTAAATTTGTTTCATAATAATTATAAAAATATAATATTTTTTTTATTTGTACGTATGTATATCTGTACATGTTACATATACAGAGTGTTCCTTAATGACGTGCTAATATTTCAGGGTGTGATTCCTTAGGTCATTTTATAAAGAAAAGTGCATATGAACATATGTCCGCAAAGGGTACAGGGTGTTGAATTTTTATTTTTTAAATGGTTATTTTTTAATATCTCCGAAAGTACTTTAGATATTCATTTCAATTTAGGATATAGAACCACAAATGTTAGTTATTCAATTGTTCCACCAGTGGCGTCCCTGCAAACATATCCGCTGATATTTTTTACAAAGAAGACCCCCACTGACATTTTTCCATTAGGGAATTTTTTTCTGATTAGCCTAAATTTTGTTTCATAAAAATTGTTCGAGTGGGCAATTCGATGCGAAGACTGGCGGAAGCATGCCTTTTAAGTGAAGGTGGCCATTTCCAACAATTTTTATAGAACAAAATTTATCATTAATTATTATTTTATCAATGTTAATAATAATAAGTTTCAATATGAATTTAGTGGTTTTAATCAAGAACGGTACGTCTGGCGAGAAAAACTCAAGAGACCATTTTCATGTAAAATTGACCAGACTAATCAGAATGTCGACATGGAAAAATGTCAGCGGCATATCATCTTTTTTGTAAAAAATATCAGAGGACATGTTTGCAGGGACGCCACTGGTGGAACAATTGAATAACTTTTCTAACTAAAATTTGTGGTTCTATATCCTATTAACACGTACCAAAATTGAACATAATATCTAAAGTATTTTCGGAGATATTAAAAAATTAAAAAAATAAAAATCTAACACCCTGTAGCAAAAAAATTAAGCCGTTGCCGACATATGTTCATACGAACTTTTCTTTATAAAATGACTTAAGAAATCACACCATGAAATATTAGCACAGCATTAAAGAACACCCTATATATTATTTGGTGAAAATAACTTCCCACAGCTATGCAGCAATGATATTACATTAAGCATTATCCGATTTGATTATACGTATGCAAAATGACACACGGGCAAATCTATTCCCATATCACTTTCAATATTCATACTTCATTCGGCTTGTTTCCGTCTGCAATTAAACTAAGTTACTCTACTAAATCTGAAAGTTAGAACGGTCGAATCGCGAAAATTTGGCAATTTGCCAGTCGCAGCCCCCAGAGTCTTTAGAAAAGGTCCGGGACGGTTTTAGGAAAATACGGGCAAAATTAACTCGTCTTAGTGCTCTTTGTGCCCGTATTTTTACCCAAAAAAGAACTTAGGAGATATTTATGACGTACCCCTGGCAAACATACATAATATAATAGTTGGCTGGTAGGAATTACTTACATGGCTCAAGATTAAATAAAAAGGAACAAAGGAAATAAATACTTCAATGTATTTAATCTATTTTTGTTATACAGGGTGTCCCATAACTAATCCTTGCGTCCAAAACGTAATAGTGGAGGATCCTGTTTCTCCCAGTCTGTTGTATAGGCTTCTAAAAATTTTAAAATATGGCTGCCTTCTATTTGGATACATTTCCAAATTAATATGCGTCTGTTAAAATTTTCTTGTGGGTATAAACATACCATGTCTCGCATTTCTCCTTTAGAAAACAGTTATGTCGCGGCATTTTTAGTTTAATTTGTGATAACAGTATCTTCAAAAACTCCTTAAAAACACCCACAATGCTGACAAATGAAAATAAACATTGACAGAAATGAGGTTTCAAAGTGCTTTCATTGTATTTGTTTTTACCAAAGCCTACTGTGACAAATTTCACATTTACAAATCAAAATTTAAACGGGCGCATTAGAAATTGTAATTGAAAATATCTCGAGAACGGTTAGTCGGAGCGACATTTACAAAGTATACCTTTATTGCTTAAAAATGACGAAAAAACTGATATTTTTAATAAAAATTTAAATATACTAAGGCACACAAAAGTTACATTTCTTTTTATGTATCCAGAATACGGCAGAGAGCGCCCCCTACAATCTACATCAAAATTATTAACAAATTCAAATTCCTTTCCCCAAAAAAACCCTAGTCACAAAATTTTGTGCGAAAATATTGATTCAAAAATAAGTTATTTAGGAAAATTGAAAATTGAATTTTTACTTGGACACCCTGTATCTCGGTTATTACCAGCTATAGGACTAAACTAAGTATGGCCAAATCGCAGTATTTTTACCCAAGGAATGTGCAGTTTTCCTGTGTACCATTAGTTATGGGACACCCTGTATATAAATTAACCGTAGAACTTATTGGTCTTTCAAAATTATGGCTTAAATGGTTTTAACTTGAAAGATTGAAACCTCTGAACTTAATAAAACACTTGAACTCACATAGAGAAGGTTGGGGCAAAACGGTCCTTGGGGGCAAAGAGAACCTCTATGTTTTACACGTGACTTCCCTTGCGCATGTATAGAGTGGACGTCGAGACCACATGAATTTTTTCCTGGCCATGTGTATGTTCATGAAAGAATATACAGGGTGTCCCAGAATATGTGGGCAATCTCCCTGGTTCAGATAGAACACTTAAAAATAATAGGAGAAATTCATATAAATTTTTCTTCCTACGGCCCCCTCTACCCCTGGAAATCGTTGATTTTTAAATAATTTTTTTAGTACTAGGTGAAATTTAAGAATTTTTTAGTATAATGTTTACTAACTAGATGATTCTCCCTAAAATTCGCCCTTTTAAACACATTTGGCTTATTTAGTTTGACAGTGACACACTCTTTTTACACTCTGTATCATGACATTGATCAAGAGTGTCTTGTTTTCAGATTGAGGTTTAATAAGCCAAGTGTGTTCAAAAGGGCGAATTTTAAGGAGACTCATCTCGTAAACATTATACTAAAAAAAATATTAAATTACACTTAGTACTTAAAAAATTATTTAAAAATCAACGATTTCCAGGGACTTCCGTTATGGGCCCGTATCTCCGTAGACGAGGCCGTAGGAAGAAAAATTTATATGAATTTCTCCTGTTCTTTGTAAGTGTTCTATCTGAACCCGGGAGATTGCCCACATATTCTGGGACACCATGTATATGAAGCATACAAAATTTTCTGGGATATTACAAAAAAAAATTGTTGATTTATTTTGTTAAGGTAGCCACTTTAGCATTAACTTCCCCTACTAGTTTGTAAGATAAGAAAAATCGTAAACAGACGTCAATTTTATTGTAATGTAGGGTGCTAGGAATATTTGCAGTCTTTGTAGTTTAACCCCTGGTTATGTTAACCTTAAAATTTTACATGGGGTCAAATGGCATTTCACTTAAATCGTCGTTTAAATATCTTAATTGGTCGGTTTAAAGCATCCAATCCTAAGATTTTTTCTTTCCTTCACCATCAATGTCGGTGTTTCTCAAGGGTCCATATTGTCTCTCACTCTCTTCTTACTCTACATTAACGACCTTCTAATGAAAACTACAAATACGATATTTAGTTTTGCTGACGATAGCACACTTGTCTCATCTTTCTCTTTGAATGCGAAAACATCGGCTGCCGACGCACATCTTCCTAGACAGCATGAAGTATCACGCCTTAACAAAGATCAGGAAGAAATTTTGACTTGGGGTGACAGTAACCAAGTCGAATTTAACGTTAAAAAAATCCAGGCAGCAGTTTTCTCTAAAAAGGTTAACATTACAGAACCGGATATAGTCATGGCAGGACACGCAATTCCACTGGCTTCATCTATTAATTTGCTGGGCGTCAATCTGTGAGGAAATATGTCTTGGCATAACAACGTTATGGCAATCGCCAAGTAGCTTCTCAGAAACTTAGTGTAGTCTTCCTAACCAAAAAGTTGTACACACCTCGACAACTTTTGATACTATACAAAGCCCAGATTCGACCATCCCTAGAGTACTGCTCGTATGTGTGGAGCTCTGCACCCAAACATACTCTTCGACTACTGGATTCCATCGAACGGATGGCCATTCATCTGATCGGAGACAAGGAGCTGACGAATAGCCTCGACAGTCGTTTTTCTCAACGAATATAATCTCAATAGATTCAAAACGTTCGTGATTCGCTTTATTCGCACAGGCCCAGAGTGCTTTAAAGGATTTTTCCTATAGTGCTTAATCATAAGAACAAAAATATTAAGCAAAAATATTGACCATTGGCTGCTTCCTAGCTTTGCTGTAATTATCTAGTCAGGCCGGCGGAACTACTACATGTTCTACTAAATATCTACAACTGGAACTTTAAAATGTTTTTTCTTAATGTCGGCTTTGTAACTTTCTCGCCCCAACATACGCTAGTCTAAATTTTGATTAAAACAAGCAGAAATCTCTCCCCCTGGAGACGTTTCAGAAAATACTAAACACTGCTTTCTTTGTTTGTCTTTTTCTTAGAATAAATTCGTGCTTCTAATAAGAACCTTAATTAGGTACAAAATATACAATATGCACTTGATTGCAAAAGATAAAAGAAAAATAAAATGAAGCATGAAGTAAACAAGTAAGTAATAATTAAAGTAATTAATTTAATTATGACATGATGGTGTAATTAAGAAGCCGCATACAAGTATGAAATTTAATAAGAAACATGTACAGGGTTTTTGTCATACAAGATTGCTGATTAGTGAGAGGAAGTCCATATCTCAACTGTCAATAAAAATACAAAGAAATATTACATAAAAAAGCTATAGGACCCACAGGATGCATATTCTAAAAATATTTTCTAGTGTACAGGGATCCCATAAAATCAGTGCGGCAAGAAAGTATGTTTTCCGAAAATCGTTCACATTTTTGAAAGAAAAAGTCAATATTTCCCTACACTTAGTCGTTGCTAGGCAACGGAAAATAACTGTTAGGAAACATTAATTTCTTTACTGTAAGGAAATTATATTTCCTTACAGTTGTTAGTGTTCTACATAAATGATTGAAAACACGTTGTTGATAAAGAGTTAATTTATGCATATTCGTACTTTTCGCTTGATTTCTTTGGCAATAATTCTAATAATATTCACTGCCTCAACCAGCTCTGAAGGAGTCCCACAAATGGGGAAAATTCATCATCACTTATCATTTTATACTGTTTTGCTTTCGGAAACACCAACAACTAAATTTATATGCGTTAAGTTTGACGATTCAACATTAATACGTTTCCATAGTAACGCAACCAATTTTATTACGAATTTCAAAGCACCATTTATTTGTGAATAAAATTATTGGCGATTTTTTCAAAATTAATTAATATCTGTCGATTTTTAAACGATTTTCGGAAAAATAGTATGATTACCTCGTAGGAAAAGCGACATTCCTGGACTCGTCGTCCAGGAATATTAGGCATTTCCTACTCGGTAAACAATGTACTCTTTTTTAAATGGCAACTCACATTTTTCATTGCATAATTAAATTCGAAGAAAATCCAAGAAATACGACCTATTCAAAATGTCCTCAAAATATTAACTGATTTAAATTTAATAACACGTTTTTGTATAGCAAGGGATAACAGAATGATCATAATGGAGAAAATTGGTCGTCTTATACAGAATATTTTTTACGGCGGTGCCAAGATTGCTCTTTATCAAGTAAAATATCTTCATTTTTTCAAATGGAACACTCTCTATATTAATGCGTTATGTTGTTAAGTATATTATGTTCTATAAATTCCCTAGTATAACTTATATTCTAAAATAGGCCGTTTTTTCACATGGTATTGAACAATTTTTCATGCCTTTTCCTTGTAGATTATTATTACTAATATGCTTTTCTAATCATGTTTTCCGCATATTTTTTAATAAATTAAAGATCAAGTATATTTATTTCATCCAAATATCATTTCTGTTTCATTTTATAAAACAGTGATATTCAGATATGAACTGCTTGGTTGGTTGGTTGGTTACAGGCGGGGGTCGGTTTAAAGGCCCGAGCTTCTATCACTGCAGCCTTCCGGCTTATTGTGTACCCCGATCTTGTTCGAAAATGTTTGTTCCTTCTACGAGGTCCAGTAACCTTCTACCAAGCTTGTCATGTGGGAGGTTGACAACACGTTGTATGTTCCCCAAGATATTTTGTCTTCTACGAGACAGCGCTACGCAGCGGTATATTATGTGTGAGGCGGTTTCATCGTCTTCGACGCAGAGTCTACATTCAATGGATCCGTTGTTTATACCTATCGGTTGAATGTGTTCATTTCATTTCATTCATCATTTGTTTCAACTGCAGGGGCCGCGTCAGGGTTAGCAACCCATTCGATAGTATTTTCGATGGTTTTCCAATTACGGCCCGTGAGTATATTTGACCAGGTAACCCTTGCCATCGAGATAGGTGGTGTTTTTTCGACCATCTATCTAATTTTGTTTTTGTTGCCTGTTTTGATATTCCAAAGGCCGGTTCGGGGCCCTTGAGACTTTGAGCGGATCCGGCTCTCGCTAACATTTGGTCTGAAAATTAGTCATAAATGCTTAACCGAGTGAAGTATCAAAAAATATTTTCTTGTTGATAATATATGGGGCTTTAACATGTATGTCCTAATTATTGGAAGAAAGAAAGAACCTATTTTTGCGACTTGATAAAAATAACTTCTTATTTTATCTTGTCCTGTATGATTTCTAATGATTGTATACTTTTAAATTCGTTGTACCTTTGTAAATATTTCCTGCAAATTTGATTTCAATTTCACAGTAAAGTTAATCAGAAAATAATAATGTGGTCACTTTTGTTGGCCCACCGCGTAGAATACCCAGAAAGATATGTACATAAATTCTCTCCCAACATCTCATCTCAGTTACACTTTATACAAGTTTATATAGTTAAGTTGTCATAAGCATTTTCAAAGTTCCACCAGGACTTAATATTCGCTTGCTAAAGCGACATTTTCAGTAAAATTAATTTCTTGGTCCGTCAAAGGGTAACGGAGATTAAACGCTCGTTACTTCACATGCTAAAACAAAGCCCTACGAGAATTAAACTTAAACCGCTTTCCGAAGCGGTAGCGACCACGGAAATTATTACGTCTTCCGAATCGGGTTAGTATTTAAAACAATTTTTACGAAAAGTACCAATTCATCAAACCCGAATCTAATGAACGTATTAAATAATACCATAATATACTCGTAGCCTTTTATTGTAATCTAGATGTGAAGCGATTTTTGTTTATGTGACCCCAGATATCTGCCGTAAAGGAACTATATACCGGGTGTTTCAGAAGGAACGCTCACCCCTATAACTTTTTTATTGATTAAGTTACAGAAATTAAATTTGGTGGGTTTGTAAGCGATATCATTTTGCATTTTACGAGATGACGGACTCCATTTTGTCACTTCCGGTTTAACCGGAAATGTACACAGCATGTTTTTTGAATATATAGATTCAGACTACCATTCCAAATTCAACGACACCCTATAGTCACTTTTCGACACTTTAAATAATTTTTCTATTCATTTTTATTTCTTCATCTAGATTGCTATGAACTCCCTAAAATGGTTTCCTTCTAAGCTAAATTTTTGATAAACATGCTATTTTCAAGTTTTATTGTGTTTTCAAATTTTTGCACACTTTTTAACTTTTTAAGAAGGTTTTTCCCAGGAAACAAAATTTTTTCAAATGAAAACATATTGGCTCACTCAGGAAAAAAAGAAGAGCACTTTTTGCCAATAATTCACACACCTTATGTTAAGTTCATTAAAAAGACAAATTCATGACAAAAAATACGACTAGAAGCTTAAACAGCTTCGCATTTGTCTAGGTGGTCTATGGGTATCGTTGAGTTTAGAATGGTGTTCTGAATCGATATAGTCAAGAATATACTGTGAACTATTTAAAAATCCAAAGTTGAGATCATTTCCGGTTAAACCGGAAGTGACAAAGTAAAGTCCGTCATGTCATAAAATGTCAAATAATATAACATATAAACCTACCTAATTTTATTTCTGTACTTTAAACAATAAGAAAGTTATAGGGGTGAGCGTTCCTCCTAAAACACCCGGTAGACAAGTTGTTTAGTTAAGAAACATAATCTATCTTTGAAAGGTGGAAAGTTGACGTTTTATTTTACTTTTACTTTCCACCCGGGTGGAAAGTGTTCATTTTCCACCCGGATGAAAAGTAAATTATTTTCTTGTAATTTTTTTAAAAATCGATATCTCAAAATAATATACGAACACACTTTTTAAAAATGCTAATAGCTTTGCATGTTCAGATATATCTACTTTTTTCCTAATTAATAGAGTGGTCCTAAGCATTGAATATTATGACCAAATCGTTGATATCTTCTTTGTCTTGGCATTTTCACTGAAATAAGCTAGTAGCGCCGACTCAGAACCAGGATTTTGAACTTTGTTTCCCGTACACCGTTCTTTGAAACAGTTATATGCCTTGGCGGCTTTTAGTTGGCAGCAGATCTTTTTCTACTATTTTTGCTGCTTCTCGAATTTCTGGTGGAGTAGGAGCAAAATCAAATTCCTCATCTGATAGCATTTTTCTGTTGTTAAAAATAATATATTGTTTAGTGACATGGAAACCATATTCAAAAAATGATATTTGCCATCTTGATGTGTATTATTACCTACGTTATTTTATCACCTGTTATTAATAATTTTAATTCAAAATAATAAGAAGTGGATGTTAGATGTGGTTTTAAATAAAATAGTATACAAACCTCGGTGAAAAGTTTCATTACTGTCTCGAGATTTAGTTTTTTTAGTAGTACCGACTCTCACGACAGGAATGAAACACTTCCCACCTAATATACTATTTTCCGCATAATCGTTAATTGGAACGTTCCTTTTTAAAAATTGGATTTTGCTCCCCTTTATATTTTCCTAATTGATAATAAATTAGATTTAGCACGCAATAAAAATTTAAAAATCCCGCTCGTTTAAAGCTACTCTTTTACCGTTAATAAGACGGAAATAAGGAAATGCAAATAATACATAAATAAACTAAACTAAACTTTTCGTACAATTTTCCTACCGACTCTCTCGACAGGATTGAAATACTTTCCACCTCGGTACGTATAATATATTATTCATTTCTTCCTACTATGTCACGACGTTAATAAAAACTGCCATGGGACCCACAACTGTACCCTGAGGAATGCCAACATTACTGGAACTACATCGGACACAGAATAGTTTATTTGTTGTACCATAAGTAATACTTTTTGTACAAACGAAGCATTGTATCTCACTAGTCGATTTTACTTAAATAAATGTGTATAGGCCATTTAATAAGAAAAAAACATATGTTTCCCTTAGCGTTAAACTGTCGTACATGGAATATAATTTCCGATGTAAAAAACATAAAATATCGTGTTATGACGAAATTATACACCTAAAGGGCTAATGTTTCAAAGTCGAATTTCCGTCTCTAAATATAAAACTAAAAATATTCATCAATCGATATAAAGGGGCGGTTTAATCAATTATATGTAATTTTCGCGTGATTCCTGGTCAGGGCATTTCATCGTAAAAAACCGCGGTCATATTAGGCCAAGGTTTCCATTTATTTGCCATTCTGCCCGCCTGGCATTTCCAAATGTCGGAAATAAAAGGAGTAAGTTTCAAGCGGTATTAGATACGTAAGGAAATTTCAAACTGTCAAATCTAAAAATTGACTTCTTAACATAACCCACATTCGGATTCTACTGGGTGTACTCTTCCGAACCAACAAGTTGTACACACCTCAACAACTTTTGATACTATACAAAGCCCAGATTCGACCATCACTAGAGTACTGCTCTCATGTCTGGAGCTCAGCACCCAAACATACTCTTGGGCTACTGGATTCTATCGAAAGAAGGGCCATTCGTCTGATCGGAGAAACGAGCTAACGAAGAAGCTCGACCGCCTAGAACATCGAAGACATGTTGGGGATTTCATTCTCTTTTACAGATATTTTCATGGCAAGTGCTCGGCTGACCTTGCCCTCTTAATTCCGCCCAGAGCGGTGAATAGCAGAGATACACGACGAACGTACGTACTAGTGGATAGAATCTCTAAAGAAAAACATAAAACATTTACAGTTGTCTCTTTATTGTCACTTACAGTGAAACCTCTCTTAGGCGGACACCTATGGGACTGTCTAAATGTGGACGCCTAATTCGATATTAGGTAATATGTCAATGCAAAATTATTACTATATTACTACGTATATGTATGTACAAATAAACATTTATTAAACATAACAAAAATACACTAGTTTTAGTTAGGATGGAGAACTAAAAAATCTAATAACGTAGTCTGACGTGTTTGCGTTTTAAACTTGCAATCTAGAAAATGTAATTCCAAGCCTGATAACAATTTCATCGCTGTAGAGTCACCTCTATTCTTTGCATACTCTTATAATTCCTTTACCATACTAATGGCTTGTTGATAATTTTTAACATCTGTTTGATTCTTGCATTGAATTTCTTCATCAGAGTCGTCAGATATTGATGTGGTTTTAGTTTGGGCTACATAATCGGTAAGAATGGGGTCACTATCATCTTGTAATAGCACATTGCTATCAATGTTAATGAACTCGCCCAAATCATTGTTATCAAATTAAAAACTTCCACAACATCAATTTTCTTTTTCAGACTCAAAACGCGACATTTTTCTGCCATTGTTTACGATTTTAACCTTACAACTCACAAATAAAGGCGGACTGCTGTCGGGGAATCACACATACTTTCACTGTATTCCGAAATTTAAGTTACATTTTAAAAAGTTTAGTTCTTCTAAAAAAATCTAATTTCATAACTAGGTTAATCATAACTGTGTAACATCTCATGGAATGAACTAGGCCAGGTCTCAAGATGCCGGGCTTATTTTAATCAACATTTTTGTGTGGGATAGAAATCAATTACACCAAAAAACACGTTAACATTTAATATTGGAAAGTAAATTTGTATACTGCCCACACAAAGTTCGAGACTCTAGGCTTGCAGGTCTCGAGAGATGAAATTTCACATGTAGGTTTTTTTACTATTTTTTCTATTTTTTATTAAAAAAATCCATATTTAAAAAAAAATATATTCCTATGTCTAATCTTATGTTGGCAATACTATACAATTATTATTTTATCAAAGTAGCCTTGAAATGAATTTTTTAATAACTCAAAATTAGAGGAAGCCGGAAATTTAATAGAAGTTTTTTTCTAGTAATATTAATTTTTGATTTGATATACTAACGCGTCCAGCATTAATTATAAAACAAGAATAACGTGATGACCTTTTAGTATATCTCCGTTAAATTCTTTGAATTTTAAGATGCCAAATATACTTTACCTCCTGCTGTCCTCAGTAGAACCTAAAAATATTTATCTGATAGTATACATCTCTATGTTCCTGAGATAGATACTTGATTTGCTGGCTATAAAAAAAGCCCATGTCACACGAAACTAATAATCCTATCTCAAATGATTTATTTCGTTATCCTGAAAAAAATCCACTACTTAACCTACCTCATAGTTTGTGCGGTCCTTCTCGACAATATCCGCTGGACCGGTTGCTAACATCATTCCTGCCTTAATACAGGGTGTTATGAAAATGAAGTATTATATTTGAACCGGCAATTCCTGAGATAAAGACAAATTGAAGAAAACTACCCATAAATGGCGCTTTCAATTCATTCAGCGGTAAAAGTGACCTGACGTCAAACCAGAAAAACACCTGTGTGGCACTGCGATACATGTAAGCAATCAAGGAATTCTGGCCGGTGTTGTCATATGTACACCTGAAACTCTTTAGACGAAATAAAATAATTTAAAAACTTTTCCATTCTGTAATACCTTTCCGTACAATTAATTGAAGAACATTTAAGACTATGTTTTGAACAACCCGAAAAAACATATGGAATCATAATAGCCACGTACGTAACTAGGTCAAATGCCAATGACACCTTACATCGGCTGAGCGAAGTAGTTTCATATAACGCCGCACGCTTGCGTCTGTTAGTTGAAGACCAACCATCGGCCGGATATGTTGTGTCTCGTCGATCACCAACACACTCTCAGTAATCCGCTCTGATTTTTCGGTTTACGCGTTATCTTGCCCGTCCATAAATAATCTTTGAATATTATTTTTATTCACGCGTTTCTTCTGGACGTCAAATTTCGTCGAGTGTAATAAACTCTAATAATCTGTAGTATAATCTGTATTATTGTATTTTCAAAAGCTAACTATCGGTTCTGTTTCACTACTATTGTGTGTACATAAAGTGTTTCCAGGAGTGTTCCCTTGAAAATTTAAAAAAAAACTGATTGTGTTTGTGCCTGGATTTCCTCCCTCTTTAGGTATAAGGATAAATACAAGTAGGTAGAAAATAATTTATTTTTATAATTTTATATGGAATTTCAGTTTTACATTAAGTTTGGCAACATTACCATTGGCTCTGGGTGAAATGTTGTACAGTAGCGCGGACTGACCTATGAGTAAGAACGTTTATTATCCCACTTTTAAAACGGTCGATTTAAAAAAAAAAGTATGTAGTGCTTCTCTAGGACACCCAAGGAGACACCAATTTAAATATAATACGTCATTTCCATAACACCCTGTATACTTGATGATAAAACAAAAGAAAACCCAATCCAACCTCAAACTCAAAGAATTAAATAATTAGGACCTGAACCACACGTCTTTAGTCCACAAATCCCTTGAATATTTAAATTCCTGCTGGGTTAAGTTTTTGTCATTAGCTGTCGCCTTTTATTATTAATGTCCCGGCAGATATCAACGCAAAAATTGTCTTAAAAAATAATTGCTGCTCTTTCATTATCACATTCTTTTTCAACTATTCCGACTCGTTTATTGTGATACAAATGAATTCATCTAAAAAAGCCCCCTGCCACCCAAAACCCATAACCTAACCTCGAAGGATTTTCCGTTATCCTGCAAAAACCCATTACGTAACCTACACCACACTTCCTGCAGTCCTTCTCGGCAATTCCCGATGGTATTCGGCTCCTGCTGATGTACGTTCGGTTGTTAACAACGTGCCTGCCATACTCGAGTTCGATTATCAGTGTCCTGCAACCGTTCGACGTAAAAGTTTTGCAGGATTTCCGGATATTGCTAGTTGCACGTGGAGTTTGAATTTCGCGGGTTATTTTTGCTGCAGGATGCCTTTTTTTCATGACAATGATAAATGTTCAGACGATATAAAGATTTTTTTGGACAAATTTAATTTTTAGGTTCGTTTTCAGCTTCTTTGTAGTGTTAATTTGATTGCTTTGAATGGTGTTCCTTCCATAATGACGATTGTGTAGTGTCTTTGTCTAAATTTGTAATCGTTTTTTGCAACACATTCTATTGATGTGATTATATAAAGTTGTTTTTTAGTTAAAAAAATTTGTGAATGTGAAAACTGACTAAAACACAAAAACTGGTATTCGGATGAACACTTTTTGACAGGTAAAAATCATTACCAAGCAAGGGAATTTCACTTTTAAATCACAAAATTATACTGCGTGGTGTTCAAACTTGAAATAATATACAGACAATGATTGAAACAGCAATAAAACCTCGAGCTTATTAAAAATATAATATACGACTTTTTAGTTATATAGTTACATTATAAAACTTTTCAGGAAGTATTTAGTCATAAAGTCAAAAAGATCATCCCTAAAGAAACTATTAAAATGGTTAATAATCTAAATAAAGCTTCTCACTTATTTTGAAATATGTACCTTGATGATAGTTATTTGACATCATGTACATCTGATCTAAACTTTTTATATTGTACATTCATTTTATCAACAAGCAGAACATTAAGTAAAAGCCTTAATCATTTTTTTTCCTATTGTAAACATACGTATGTTAAAAAATATTGTCATAAAATTTAATACAAAGAAAAAATAGAAAAAGCAATGAAGACCTAGATGTACATATTGATGAATTCTTCATTTTTGACAAAGGTGTAACTCTTAAAATCATTAGGGTTTAATATTTATTTAATGTTTTTCATTTGAAGTTATTTTTTACTTGAAAAGCAATTCGCATTGTTTGGTATACTTAGTATTTTTTGAACACCATGTATTATTTCAATTACTAACTGAAATAGAAATGCAAAGTATTCATTTTAATAGGACAGGTATTGCTTAATTGGTATAATTGCATTTTTTTTTAATTACTAATTATCTATACAGGGTTCTTTTTAAAATTTGTTAAGGTTGACTTAAATACGTGACAACTAGACTAGGTAGACAACTATCAAGACTGTTTATGTTTACAAAACAAAATCTACTTCTTACCTACTAGATCCTTTTTTAATCTTTGTTAATACCTAATTTCATAACAGAGTGCAAATGAATGATTTTCATTTTTTATACGAAAACTATACGTCAAACGACAAAAAATCAAGAGACGACATTTGCTCAGCAAAAAAGAAGTGGCGTGCCATTATTTTCTTCAAAATACCAAGGGCAATATACCAAAAAATGCCTCTTGATGATTTTAATTAATAAAAAAGGAAATTTTTTGAAAATCTTTAACACCCTATATATCAAAAGTTAAGACGTTTAGGACATAAATTTTTTTTTCTGAAAATGGACTCAAGGATAACCTACTTAAATATTAGCATATTATTAAGAAACACCCTGTATAAGATCAGATTTAGAAAATAAAAAATTTAATAAATTTAACGACAATTATAAATAAGTAATGTTATTATACTGTCAAGAATCTGAAAAGAAGGATTATTAATAAAAAAAATTACATTTATATTTCTCTTTTTGTAATTATAAAATTGCTGTTTTCTGTACCAATTAAAAAATATTAACTTAAGGAAATTATGGTGCACAATAATAACACAAATTACATAAGTACACAGGGTGATTCGGCAGGAACCGACCAAACTCCAGAACCGTATTGTATATGTGAAAAATATATAAAAAAATCATACCTTTATGTCCTTATCTGATTTTCACTTGTTTGCAAGTTATTGCGTTATTAAGAAATTGTATCTATAACATTCTTGAAAATGATTAAAATTTTGACTTGGCTAATACGCCTTCTTCTGGATCAAACACCATTCACCCGTGATGGGATTAATAATATTCGCAACTCTCATGTATGGTCAGAAGGAAATCCCCACGTAATAGTGGAAAGTAAATTTTACCATACATTTGCGGTAAACGCGTGATGTGCGTCCATTGTTATTTAATTGACCTTTCTTTTTATTTTGGAGAATCGCCTCAGGGGAGAGCACTACTTAAATTTTTAACAAGAATCCTGCACATTTCGCTCATCAGGTCAAGCAATTCGGGCGAAAGTATTCCAAGGCTTTGGATTGGTCGCAGTGGTCCTATTAGTTGACTTCCAAGATATCCAGATCTCCGACCACTAGACTTTTGCTTATTGGGCTGATTCAAAAATGAAGTTTACAAAGTAAAAATCAACACTCGGGATGCGCTAACATATTAGAAATATTGCAGCTGATATTAAAGAAAGAGATAAAGCAGTCAGGAGATGAGCCCTTCGCCGATATTTTCGAGCATTCAATAATTTATTAAAATATCGCTACGATTGAAAAAATGTGAATGTATGAAATTTTGTTCATTCGTACATACGCTACGAAATGAAAACGAATGAAAATCGGATAAGGACCATTATGAGTTTTTACATTATTTTCCCTTGTACAATACTCCTGGTGTTGTTTCGTTCCACCCGATCACCCCCGCATTTTATTAGAATTTGCTTAAATGGACCAATCCTAGGTCTCTTTCCCCCAGTGTACGTAGGTGCGAAAGTTTGATAAATCAGACAATTAAAAGTATCTTACTCCAGAGTTTCCTGGGAGCAATTTTTTACACATAATTAATGAATGTGGAGGTGAAAATTTTACGATGATATACTATATTACCCGTTAAGCAATATCCTGTATAATCCAAATTGATTGGTTGCATAAGCGAAAGTAAAAGGAAAGTGTAAACAACGTCGCCATAACTAAACTATTTCTCCCTGGGAAGCGATTTTCTCCCCTGCGAAGAAAATCCCTTAGTGAAATCCCTTCATTTATTCAGGATATACTACGCACAGTGTTCCCTCTAATGTATGCTAGAGAGACAAAAGTCTAACGTTGAAGTACAATTGATATATATAAGGTGTTCGGATAATATATCAGGATACATGGTGAGGTGATTCTACATGTTAAAATAATGGTAGTCAGTAATAAAAAGTAGAAAACTCACTATTGTTTTTTATTTCCATGTGAAAAACTGATTTTACTTCGAACAAAAGCTTTAATTCCAGTTTTGCTTCCGAACGATGTGGTTTATCGACTCAAATAAAGAGTGCCTTTTGATTAATTATTCTCTTTCTTTAAAATAACTTATAATTTTTTCCAATAACTGAGAAAAACAAAAAAGAAATACCAAAAATTCAAATTTAATTTCAGGTAAAATGTTTTTCTTGTCACAGAAGATAAACATTTTCATAACTGAATCATAGAAGCCGTTAAGCGTAGTCCCTATGCCAACATCAACTCAATAGCTCAAGAGGATGCCGGAGTCAGTCGAAATCTCCGATTTGACCCCTGTTCATTTCACGCTTTGAAGGCGAATTGGATCTTCCCTTGCAGTTAGAAGAATACGTCAAGCGTCCACCCGTAATCGGTTCGTCGACAGAAACAAAGATAATCGGAAGAAAGGGACTGCACGTCATCGGGGTCTATACTGCTTTGATATTTTTTCCTAAAACACAAATAAGCGCTTGGGAAGAAAATTCGTTTACAGGTACTCCAGAATAATGTTAAGAACTATCCGCAAGATATTAAAAATAAGAAAAAAAAAACCGGCTGTAACCCGAAAAGTATTGAGTTTTCGTCTTTTTGTTATATGACTTTCTACCTTTATTTTAACATTTAGAATTACCTCTTCAATTAGCCTGATGCATTATCCGAAAGATAGATGTCCAATACAATCCGTCGTTCTTACCGACATGAATGGGGTAGGGATGGGGATGATACATTTTTCAGTTTTCCCTATTTTTCTATTTTTTTTCATGACTTATACCACTAAAATCCACCCAGTGCGGTTTACCGGCCATGGGGTTTGAACCTACGAACTCTCATAGAAGTCCAAATGAGAGCCGTTACTTTTGTCCTTCTAGGATAATATTCTTCGAAACACTGAGCGACGCGACAACCAAAGCAACTATCTCCCTTTAATTCGTTTTATGCATACCTATCAAATTTTTTATAAGCCAAATATTGGGTGTTATAAGCTGCCGTATGTTGTTCTAACTTATCCTTGTGTGATAAAAATAAATACCAAAACAATAGTAGGTATATTAAAGTACAAGTTTGATAAAGCATCCTATTAGCTTTATAAAATTTTTTTAATAAAAAATCCCTATTTAAAAAATGTATGCCATATATATTTCGTAAATATTTATGTCTAAAATTTATGTCGCTAATACTATCACATTATGATTTTATCACAGTAGCCTTTGATAATTTATCAATGTCTGCCATTTTGTAGCGAAAATTGAAAACGTTCTTAACTAATTAAATAATATGAACCAACCAACCTACCAACCTCCTCCTGAGTACTTAAAGGGAAATTTCAAATCTTGATATATTTGTAAAATATTATAGTAATGTGTTCAGCTTTAAAAATAAAGTAAACTTGACAGGTGGGAGATTAGTTAGTAACTGTTTCTGCAACCAAACATACATTGCCGCATTACCAACCTTTAAAAAAGAAAAAAACGGTTTCATAACTAAGCTCAGTTCAATACTGAAAACGATATCGAATTAGCTGTAACATGAAATCAAAATAGAAAAAAATATATCAAACCCTGTAACAAAAAATGTAAGTCGTTGCGGACATTCGTTCATATGTGGTTAACTTCATAAATGACTTACAGAATAGCACTCTAAAATTACGAAACAACATTTACAGGCCCAGATCACGAAATTTGTAAAAGCTTGTGCCTATCGCTCTTTTTCTGTGTAAGGAGATACTGCAAACTTCGAAAAGTCTGCGTTGCGTTTGTTACTATGGAACGAGTGGTCCATATGAGCTAAATTTAGACAATTGCATTTTCTTAAGAATTTCAGGTCAATTTCAAATTTTATATGAATGAAACCTATTGCAAATTGCGTTTTTGACTCATTATAGTATCAATTCAATAAATAAAAAGTCTATGCTTGTCAGGTGGTATTAATATCAAATACCAATATGGAAAATTATTATTTCCAGACCAGATCCTTATACAATAAGGGCGTATTTCTGTCTACACAGTAGCACTTTAAGATACTATTTCAGATTGAATGGTACTACCAAGAAAAAGAAGCCCTCTCCACTGATGCAACCACCTGTAGACCAGTTTCGAACTTATTTGTTCTTGTCAGTACAGGGTAGGTGTACATACCCATCATCAGAGAGGACTTTAACTTAACGACTACTAAGAGATTGCGCTGCGCGCTGTTTTTTGTCGACTACCGTCGATAGTACGGTGTTAAGTTAAAGTCCTCTCTGATGATGGATATGTACACCTACCCTGTACTGACGAGAACAAATAAGTTTGAAACCGGTCTACAGGTGGTTGCATCCTATCAATGGAGAAGGCTTCCTTTTCTTGGTAGTACCATTCAATCTGAAATAGTATTTTAAAGTGCTACTGTGTAGACAAAAATACGCCCTTATTGTATAAGGATCATGGGGTGGTCTGGAAATAATAATTTTCCATATTGGTATTTGATATTATAGTATCGGCCATAAGAAATAATTTACTTAACATGACCGGAAGGGTTTTTTAGGTATCCCCATGTTTCCTGGACTTGGCTCAAGCTAGGAAATGATCTATTCCGGTCTGGTAATTACTTACTATTATACTTATTAGGCATATAGAAAACCTTTTTCGTTCTAGGAAAGTAACATAGGTTTTATTTAAAAAAATCAAAACAAGGTTAAGAGTGTCAGAGATTAATTTGAAATTCAGTTGATATTATATTTCTGATTTCAGAATTTCACCGATTTATAGCATCAATATAGGTAACGAATATGATTAAATTATTACCAATTATTAAAACAACCCCAAAAACTTACTAGGATACGGGGAGACGTAATTCTATTATGAAACCAACATGGAATATATTTATTTTCAAATATGACTTAATAACTGCTTGAATTATATTAATAGAACTAAGTAATCATTGAACTTAACTATTATATAATTAAAAAGCCATGGGAAACCTGTTTTTTTCAATACAAATGGCATTTTATGTTGTCAGAAACATATCTAAATTGTGCTTACTAGTTCTGATTTCCACCAAGGCTAGTGTTCTCACGGGTCCTAATTAGTGATGCCGCCGGAACTGAATATGGGTCTGGTATCCGGCTAATTCTTTTTCAATATCCGGTTAGGCCGAATGTTGTTCCGGATCCGGCCGGAACTGAATTTAAAACATAGTGTTGTAGAAATTATAAGCAGAATCACAGTGACACAGGAGAACGAAGCGAATAATATACAGGGTGGCCCATCGAAAACAGCCCAGCAAGGTTTACGGCTGTGTACGTGAAAATTAAAAAAAAAACTCGGACCAGTAGACTTGTGTTTTCAGGGGGATACGTTTCACTATTAATTTCATCTCTGTAATCTCAACCCCCCCCCCCCCCCTAGCGGGGTCGGCTACTGCCCTTGTTTTTTCAAATGGGAATAGGTATGTTGTGATACATCTTCTTAAAGGGCATTAAATCTCTTTAAAATGGCGCTCTGTTTTGTAAATTTGAGCTACGCGCCGCCGAGCAACGGAATTTGAAACATTTCACTTCATCTCTTATCAAGTACAGGTTTGTGCGTAAACAATTTTGAATGTCAACAAATTACACCAGATGTTTTTTACAATGTCCGAGAACACATTGAACAGTTGTTGTACTATTGTATGGAGGTGAGTGGCGGACATTTTCAACATTTAATAAGATAACATGTAAGTATTACTCAATAAAATTACATTTTTTAAAACGCAATTTCTCGGCGGCGCGTAGCTCAAATTTACAAAAACAAGGGCAGTAGCCGCTCCCGCTAGGGGGGTTGAGGTTACAGGGATGAAATTAATAGTGAAACGTGCCCCCCCCTGAAAACACAAGTTTACGGGTCCGAGGTTTTTCTTCACGTACACAGCCGTAAACCTTACTGGACTGTTTTCGATGGGCCACCCGGCATAACACATTAATGTTTGTAATTAATAATAAGCAGATTTTGGTACAGAAATTTTTGGTCTTTATTGAAGCAAAAACTTCAAATTTTAAATAAATCGAAAATACATTAAATACATTTCTTCCCCATATGGTTCCAACTTTAATGGTGACACTGTATAATTCTCAATAATAACAAATAACAAGTCAACATTTTAATTTTGCCATTTCCGTCTAATACACTGGAATTGTATTTCTTTTCCAAAGAAAAACGTTTTATTTTTTCTCCTTTTTCATTGCCGATAGAACAAAAAGGTATTAAAAATTACAGATCTTTGATACGACTGTAAAGTTATGACGTACGTGCATTGTTTTCCCGTTCCAACTGTATTTATTGCACTTACACTGAAAAATGTTTAATATTTGTATCTGGATTTTCAGTGAAAAACAGTTTTAACGGCTCGGTGGAGAGCTCTTAAGTAAAATGCTAGTTAAAGTTAAGCATTTATAAGTTTTTATAATATAAATTACTCATTTTTATTGTTTAATTTTTACCGGTTAAACGCTAAATCAATTTATCTTAAATTAATTACTTACACGTAACGCTTTTATACACTTAACTATAAAATGTCGACAACAAACTAAAATGAGACCTTGACTTAGACCCATAGAACACACTTCTGACTGTTATTAAAAAAAACTCGTAAATTTAACCATTTAAAATGACGTTTTTTTATTGCTAATTAACATTCGAGACGTCTATAAAAAAATTCAATAAAATTATTCAAGCTTCGGACTAGCAGTCTATAGTTATATGAATACTATTACAGATTTAATACTAAAACCAAAATAAAACAATAAAATTACTTTTCTACTCCATTGTTGTTAAGATGAATTGGAACGCGTTAAAAAGCGTATCGTTTTAGACCATTTTCTTGTCTCAAAATTTCAAAAATTTCGTATAAAATATGGTATTAATTATAGAAAATTTTAACACTATAGGGTAAATGTGCATAAGAGTACGCACTTAGTGAATAAACTGGCATTTTGACTTCGTTTTATATGCGAAACCAGATTCCCACATGGCATCTTGAAAATTAACTTTAAACTACTATGTTGTAGGTAACCTTCAGGATATAAACGCATATGAACACAATTTATTTAAGTTTTTTTCTGACCCAACAAATGCGTACTCTGACACACACATGTGTATAAGAGTACGCAATTTCCTGTTTAAGAGTACGCAAAATATTTTCTGAGTAAACAATTTGAAATAGTTAGGGAATTAGCCACAGTTGAATATTAAAATATATTTATTAAATGAAGATATTAATTCAAGGAACTTATAAATTATAAGGATTATAATAATTTCTAACAAACTAACAAAACCATCTGACAAAGTGAGATTTAAGACCACACCACACTTTAAAATATGAATACCAAATAACATCTTAAAGTTTGTACTAAAAAAAAGTATTCATCGAAGAGTTCCTCTTCGCAATTAAAACAAACTCATGCCACCATTGGTTGCAGTGTTCCAGTCTTCTGCAGACTTTGAGTATAATTCTCCGCATCCAGGACATGTCACTTCATCAGCGGCATTAATTAATTTCTCTTTTTTCTGGTTCTTGTTCTGAGTTCTGTTACTAATTTTCTCTTTGCATTTTCTATCCTCCTTTCCTCTTTAGTTTATTTGTTACGTCCAATTCTTCAAATTCATCCTTAAATTGTGTACTAGATAGGATTTCAGATTTTTAGGATTTTGATCTACGATTAGGTTTTTCTTCGGCAAAGGTAAAATTTCTGAATCAGAGAGAAATGAGCGATTTAAAACATCTATCTTTTGAGAACTGGTGCTTGGTATCAGTACTTCCTTCGCACACTATATCAAGTGTGGTTATGTCAGGAGATGGTGTTCGGTGATCCGGAATGAATGTGGCAGGTTCTACATTCGGACGTTCATAAGTAGAAACTATTTTAACTACTGAATCTACATCATCCTCTTCATTCGTTTCTGGCATATCGGTAACAAAGTATGGGACAAAAAAATCCTCTTTCATTCTCTTTCTAGGAAAGATCATCGCTAGGGAGATGTATGTGCCAGTAGCACTCATGCAACATCAACATACAGCTGTTACAAGTTGTCCACCATTAGAATTGGCTACTTTTCCTACCAGTCTTTTTCCTTTGCCGGTTAATATTTTCGGTAATTTATGGGGGACTGTGGATAAACCTGTCTCATCCAGGTAGTTCCGATCTTAATAAACACCATATCATAATATGTATAAGAGTACGCACTGCGGACTCTTATGCGAGATCAAGTGAGTACTCTTATACATACACGTGAAAATGTTATTAAAACCCTAATTATGGTAAACAAATTAAGTTTCCACCAATTTTTTTATCACAATAATAAAGTTTTTATCTCATATAATAAAATCAAAACGTTTAAAATATTGTATCATATGTACTTACTTCTCAAAACAATAAGATCTGATGTTGTAAAACTACAGCACAAGCCAGCAGAATTATTTAAGCGCCAAATTGATACATCTGCTCCGATAATATAGATTTCAACTTTTGACCATAGAATAATACATAGTTAGACATGAAACTTACGGTTCAAAATATAAGTAGGTGGCTCCGAATATACATATAAAAAACTGGGTGCGAACTCTTATACATATGCGTGCTCTTATACGCATTTACCCTAATAGCATTATTATAGTAAAGAGTTTATTGTACGATTTCCTATAAATGATTGTAATAATTACAATTTTCATTATTAAACCGTACCAAAATAATATTGTAAACAAAATTTACAAAAGACTATAGTTAGGATTCCAATAAATGTAAGTGAAAATGATTTGTGAATGTGATGGCCGTGTGCACATCAGGTGGACAGAAGCCGAAATCCTGCTCAAAGAACCACACTGGAGGAAGCGGAAGTTCAAGGAAGCTGCTACCATACACCAGAACCCCCCTGGCTGTTTTAGTAAACCTTCATTAGATTTAAGAAATATCTGGAAGCCCTTGTTAAGTAGATGTAAGCTTAGAATTACTAATATCGCGCAAAACTGAACGCACGACTGCACCCATCTCAATTATGCTCCAGTGCACATAGCTAGTATAAATAGAACTGTAGTTACTTTTCTTATTTAGTATTCACCTGAAGACAACTGGAAATACTTACCAGTTGAAACGTTGTGATATATAACAAATAAAGACAATACAAGTCCAAAACTTTTCTATTATTCAAGAAACACCATTGTCTACAACCTTCAAACTGAAAATGATTTATTTATAACTCCTGTAGTTTAATATTTTTAAATGTATGATGGTACATTTTACTGACGACTATTGTACTTTCAGTATTTTTTATTGTAAAATTGACCAAGTGTAAATAAAGTGTTGTAAAAATGCTTTTTTTTACAAGAATCAGATGCAATGGATCAATCAGAACTCGTTTTTTTCGTAAGGAAACATTTGAGAACCTTATTCTATATTCTATAAAGATTTTACAAGATACTTTATTAAATTTTTCAAAATATTATAATAAAATTTACAAAAAATTTTTAGTGAGTTTTAAAAAATAGAAATGGTTTATTAAACATTTTTGTAATTTTTACTAAAAATGTTTGTTAAAATTTTGCTATCATTTTATGGCAGTTCTTAATAAGAGTTATTCCAGTTATAAATAGAGCCATTACTAGAAGCGTGTACTAAATAAACCTATACTGTTCACTGCCAATTAACGCTGTGGGCTTCATTTATGCTTAGATATTGGCGATTTTCACCAGACCACGTCAACGACACCTAAAAATTTTTCTAGCTGATATAATGTTTAACACGGGCTGTAAAATAATTCCGCATCATTCTTTGGAGATCGCCAAGTCTAGGGTCCTTAAACCACCTTTGACGGCAAGTAACGATAGCCCATATTCTTCTATGCTAGAAGTATCACCAAGGTGATAATAACTGATCTAGATGTTTTTAGGTGTACATTAAACTACAACATCATTTAGTGAATAAGCGACAAAAATAACCATTATAAAAAAAGATTAATAAAACTTTGCCAGTCTATTTAACAGATTCAAAGTTTATAAATACTGCTGACAACTTTTAAAAGTGTTTTTTTAGTCACATAAGTACGTTACTGAAAGAATTTTCATTCATAATTTCCGTAATGGGCATAAAACTTGTTAACAGGGTATTATGCTTATTATGTATTACTTTTTAAACAAAGGCTGTAGTTAAACAATTGATAACGCCTCATCCTATGTTATGTTACAACTTCCTTTACTTTTATCTGGTTTATATTTACATGTTTTATGGATGCAAATATCCGCCGATACTGCGCTAATTGTAAAAATACGTAAATATTATATAATTTTGCCTATTTTTAAATAAAGGTATTTAATTTTTATATACCTTCATATTATACTAACACGTTCCGATGGTACAATTACATCCACAGCAAGAGACAAAGCAAACTTACTTGCTGAACTATTTTCTTCGCATTCCACTGTAGATTTCCAGGGAAGAACACCACCCAACATTCCTGCAATCTGAAATGACCAAAATCGTGTTCCGTCAGCGTCCCGCCAAACGAATCCTGAAAGGGCTCGACGTCAAAAAAGCTTCTGGTCCAGACGAAATTCCTATTATAGTTCTCAAGAGATGCGCCGCGCCGATGAACTAACACCAGTATTTTGTAGACTTTCAACTTATCCTCCAAAAAAGAAGTATTTCTATCTTGCTGGAAGACGGCGCGAGTCCAGCCTATACCAAAGAAAGGTAAGAGAACCCTATCTAACAACTATCGACCAGTCGCATTGCTTTCAGTTATATCAAAAGTAATGGAGAAAGCTATTAATCAATAACTGCTAAAATATCTGGAAGGCTTCAACATTATCAGTCCAGATCCGATGGAGATCTTCTAGCCTATATCACCCATCTTTGGAACAATGCAATCGAGCATCCTGGGGAGTCTCGGGCTGTTGCACTGAATATTTCTAAAGCTTTTGATCATGTTTGACATGAGGGGCTTCTAAGTAAACTTCAATCATATGGTATGCCCAGTCGATTCTGTGCATGTTTGTCTAGGTTTCTTAAGGACCGCTCTCTGCAAGTGGCGATTTACGGATTTCTCTCACCATCAATGCTGGTGTTCTTCAAGGGTTCATATTGTCTCCCACCGTCTTCTTACTCTACATTAACGACCTTCTAGTGAAGTCTAAAAATTCGATATTTAGCTTTGCCCTCTTAATTCCGCCCAGAGCGGCGAACAGCAGAAATACACGACGAACCACTGGAGCCCATCCATACGTGGTTAAGCTTAGTACTCCTCGAACTTCGTTATTTAAGAATAGCTTTATTTATCCTATAGTCCTTGTATTTGATCATAAAAAATAGTATATTGGCTATATCTAATTAATAGGGTTTTGTTCGGGTTTGTTCAAGAGTATCTAACCCATACTTACTCAAATTACAACACACATGGTTATAACGAAACAAAAAATAAAACAGGACAATACTAGCATTACGCTATCATATCCATATCGAGCGTTATAAAACTTATTTATTTACGTTTGCGCATTTCTTGTACTAAAGTTTAAAAATACATCTTAAAAGGATAGTTGATGGGAATTGTAAAGTTTATTTAATTATATCAATTTAAATACGATGTATTTAAAATATAATAATATTTCTTGACGAAGATAACGAATGGCTTACAAAATCTACAAAGAAAATGTTTCCGTTACCATTGAAATAGATATATGATTCATCTAGAAAAATAATTTCACATTTATAAATACTATTGCGATTTTCAAAATATTTTCGTAGAAGCCAAGCTCGAAGGAATGAAATGTTTGTCCCTACCGATGGAACATCACTTGCTACTCTTGCTAGTATCCCGGTTCCCAGAACTGGTCGCTATAAGTTCAAACAAATACAATTTTTTTATAACAAGATATACTGGGTGGCCCATCGAAAACAGTCCAGCAAGGTTTACGGCTGTGTACGTGAAAATTGAAAAAAATACTCGGACCCGTAAACTTGTGTTTTCAGGGGGACACGTTTCACTATTAATTTCATCCCTGTAACCTCAACTCCCCTAGCGGGGGCGGCTACTGCCCATGTTTTTCCAAATCGTAATGGGTATGTTGTGATACATCTTTTTAAAGGGCATTAAATTCTCTTTAAAATGGCGCTTTGTTTTGTAAATTTGAGCTACGCCCCGCCGAGAAATTGCGTTTTAAAAAATGTAATTTCATTGAGTAATACTTACATGTTATCTTATTAAATGTTGAAAATGTCCGCCATTCACCTCCATGCAATAGTACAACTACTGTTCAAAGTGGTCTCGGATATTGTGAAGAACACAATTTGTTGACATTCATTAGTAAAAAAAAATGTTTACGCACAAACCTGTGTACTTGGTAAGAGATGAAGTGAAATGTTTCAAATTCCGTTGCTCGGCGGCGCGTAGCTCAAATTTACAAAACGAAGCGCCATTTTAAAGAGAATTTGATGCCCTTTAAAAAGATGTATCACAACATACTAATTCCCATTTGAAAAAACGAGAGCAGTAGCCGCCCCCTCTAGGGGGGTTGAGGTTACAGGGATGAAATTAATAGTGAAACGTGTCCCCTGAACACAAGTTTATGGGTCCGAGGTTTTTTTTTAATTTTCACGTACACAGCCGTAAACCTTCCTGGACTGTTTTCGACGTGCCACCCTGTATAATATTTAACACTACTTACAGAAAAGGAAAGTAACTAACAATTTTTATCAAGTGATTTTGGTTATTAAATTCTATATAACAAGGCACTTTCGTTTAGAAACTTGAAAAATTTGTGAACTACACGAAACACAAACTATAAATGTCAATATTTTAGTTTCTCCGCAAAAAGTATCAGGCCTTTGATATTACTGTGAAAGCCGTATTACAGTCGGGAATTTTTATGGCGCCAGCAATGGCAATTATAATTCAAGGATTCATGCGCAGTTCACCGTTCTCCGTACTACAGTCGGAAATTCTACTCTTCTGACAATTTAAATGACACGGATTCATGCGCAGTACACCGTTCCCGATCAGCTGTCTCTCATTACCAGAAATGGGGCAGGCGCCATTTTAATTGCCGGCGCAATTGGATAGACGTGAATTATTCTGTTATTTTTAACTGTTTATTATTTGGCCGAACCAGGTATGAACAGGTAATGGCCATTTAAACCCACTGGTACTTAAATTAGCAGTTTACATTCTTTATTAAACTTATGGACTGCTAATTCAGCAACTTTTTGCACCTCCTATTTGTAAATAGCAGTAGCTGCTTTAACTGGTAATCAAAACGAACAGGTTTGCCCATCTCTAATTCTGGGGGTATTTTAGTGATTTCGACAGTACCAACTGCTGTTCTGACTGTTGACAATGCTCCAGCTGATCGAAAACGGTTTACTGCGCATGAATACGTGCCATTATAATTGCCGGCGCAAGAGAATGAAAACTGCCGACTCTAATACGGCCTTAAGGTTATGAAACATTTCATTCTTTCCCCTGCCTAACTGTACATAACTATTCACAGGGATACTAAATATTTTACAAAATTACTTCCAAGTTTTAAGAATGTAGAATATTTATGAACAGTACCATTAAAAACAATTTTTCAATGAAAAAACAACTTTTGGACTCAAGTGACGACGTACGTACGTGTCGAAGTTAATTAAAAACATAAAAACAACCTAAATAACTCGTTTAAAAATATTAATTCAGGTATTTTGTAACCGATATCGGTAATTAAAGATTTTTATCTTGAAGAGTTAATTATTAATACTGCATTTGGGTAATTTTTGACGATGTTATCTCAATTTGGGAACATTTACGTCATATGTGAACAACTAAGGTACGTAGATTCGTATAATATTTTTGAAATCTTCTCCATTCTTCTCCGTCCTATTACCCGTGTTTTAGAGACGAATACCGGAATCATCGTCGCATGCCGATCGGATGTCGTCGGTACTATTTTGACGCAGTAATTATTCAAAAGCGAGGACGAAATCAGTGTTGTGATCGATCGATTGAAAAACCGCTCGATTATTGAAATACAATGGCGCAGCCACGCGGGGGAGAAGGGAAGCGGGGGAGAAATTTGTTATTAGGTAATATGTAAATGCAAAATTATTACTATGTATATGTATGTACAAATAAACATAATATAACAAAAATACACTAGTTTGTAGTACTAAAAAAATCTAATAACGTAGTTTGACGTGTTTGCGTTTTAAACTTGTAATCTAGAAAATGTAATTCCAAATCTGATAACAATTCCATTGCTGTAGAGTCACCTCTATTCTTTGCATACTCTTATACTTCCTTTACAATATTAATGGCTTGTTGATAATTGGTGACATTTGTTTGGTTACTGCATTCAACTTCTTCATCAGAGTCGTCAGATAGTGATGTGGTTTCAGTTTGGACTACATAATCGACAGGAATGGGGTCACTATCGTCTTCTAATAGCACATTGCTATCAATGTTAATGAACTCGCTCAAATCATTATTATCAAATTACAAACTTCCACAACATCAATATTCTCTTTCAGACTCAAAACGCCACATTTTTGTGCCTTTGTTTACGGTTTTAACCTTACAACTCACAAATTTCGGGAAATCACACATACGTTCATTCTATCTTCAGACAGTTTTTGCACCGTACTTATTCGTCTCCCAAATACTTTAAAACTTTTTTTATACGTTTAAAGGAGGGTTTTCGCACTTTTTGTATGAAAACAGCCTGTCCGCGTCCGCCCAAGAGAGATTGATTTTCATGGACTTTCATATACCTAGTTCCGGACTATGAAAAATGTCCGCTTATTAGAGGTGTCCGTTATGAGAGGTTTCACTGTACCTAACAAACAGGACATACTACCAAAAAAATCAAATCGCAAAGCCTGTAAATGCCGGTTTTAAAATAAAAAAGTTAGTTTTAAATACTTAAATGATACTTAGTATGACAAAATATAGACGCCCCCGAGGAACTTCCCACCGCCCACCTCTGACCCCAAACCCTGGCTACGCCTCTGTTGAAATAACCGACACCGACTATTAGAGTTATAAATTCAAGCAAAAAAATCGTCGCTCGTCGCTCATCACTTTTCACTCGATATCCGATATTCGCCGCCACCCCACCGCTGCTGGTCGAGCACTCGGTGACATGACATCATCGCTTGATGAATATTCGAGTGGTAATCTCTCTGTCATAAGGGTCAAGTCAAAAGTTAATCGCGATCATAGAATAATATTTAGGTTCGTTCAACGCGATATTTAAATGTTTATAGAATAGGATAGGAGTACCACCACAGAGGAAATTATTATTTGAAGTAAAATACCTTGACAGTCCTATTTTCGCGATCTATTTATTCAACTTTATTAATAATTTCAAGGCTGTTGGCTAGCAAACAGAATTGTAAAAAGAGAAAATAATAAACATATTTTCTCAGTTTTCCACAAACCTTCTCATACAGACACAACGATCCATAATTCTTCTTGTCACCCAATACAACATAAGTTAGCAGCTTTCCACAGTATCATTCATAGACTAATAACTCTCCCACTTAACAAAAATAACTTTCATAAAGAACTAAATATCATTAGACAAATAGGGTAAGCTATACAGTGATTGGCCAGTTTAGAGACTCTTATGGTTTTAATATTTTTTATGTAATCTAGGTTTATTTGACAGTTACAGTATTTTATTTCTGGTTTATGTATACAATTTTTTATTGTTTTTTACTAGAACATATGTTATTTTCAATAAAATTATATTTTATAAACACAAAATATAGAAAATGGGGAAATACATAGTTATTGGCCGCCACATTTCTATTATTGGCCATGAGAGTATCAGTGATTGGCATACCTATATTTAAAGGGAAAATGAGACAACTAATTTAAACAACTTAAATTTATTTAGTTCTATGAACAGAACAACTATAAGAACATAGGTACATAGGTTTATATTGAAACTTTATTTTATATAATAGTTTTTTGTGCTAAACAAGTTTTACAATTAAATAATTCATTTGTTTTAAGCTTAGGGTTCATTTTTAGAATGCATTTATGGTGGAAGGTCCTAGTGCATCCATAACATCGTATACCTTTTATGAAATTGGTAATGTTGTTAGTACAAATGAAACATAATTCACCTACAGCAGTTACATTTTTTGAAAATTCAGTTGGTTCTCCAATTTCATCATCACTCTCACGTCCAAATACTATATTCCTCATATCCTGAGACTGGCATGCAGGATTTACACTTTGTAAACCGCTGGGACCTGGTGGACTCATGTAAATACTGGCAACTTCTTTATGAAATGCTATCGTGTCGGTGGCAGGTTTTTCAGTATTATTACTCTCGCGTCCAAATATATTCCTCATTACCTGTGACTGACGTGCAAGATTTATACTTTGTAAACTGCTGGGCCCCGGTGAACTTGTGTAAATAATGTCAACTTGCTTTTGTAATTCTAGCTTCCCGGTTGTAGTTTTACTCTTCTTTATACGATTTTCACAGTTTTCATTTTTTCTTTTACTGATTTTAGTTTTCTCATTTTTTTTAATTTCTAGTGAAAGTTTTTTTAAAGATCTCTCTGTTTTGCGAGCTTCCTTCTTTTCCTCTTCTTGCTTCTTTGATTCCAGTTTATCTGTTTGAATTTTTTTCCAATTGGTACTTGTGAGAACAAAAGGCAATCTTTCGCTTTCTCTTTTGCCTTTTCTTTCTGGAGTTTTAGGCCAAATGATATAATCAGAAAGGTTAAATGCATTTTTCTCAATGTTTGAGGATTGTGTTATGGTCCTTGTATCGTCTGAAGCACTATCTGAATTAAATTGATCACATACTGCCTCATTGCGTTCATTATTTTCAAGTGTTTTATTACTTCCTCCATCTACTTGTAAGATTTCTAAATTATTTATTATTTGTTTCTTACTTTCAGGTACATCTACGTATTTAGGATTAATATTTTCGTTGCCTCCGTCAAGTTCTACATCATCAATAATAGGCAGTGTTTCTTCTTCAACGACTTCAAAAATGTCTATATCCTTATCTGGTAGCTCGTCTATCTTCAAAAGTATATCTTCTTTTCTTCCTGGTCTACTGAATCTTTCAGTCGATGAACCATTATTTTTAAACTCTCTATATAATTTATACAGTAAAATAAATTCATCATTACTTCCTTTATCAAAATCATCAATTCTTTCAAATAGTTCTATCCTATCTTCCCCAACAATATTCTTAAATTGCTTAAATGAAATACTGGTATTTAACGGCGTTGATTGCTCTACTTTAGGATCCTCTAAACAGACTTTCTTTTTAGCCCCCAGGCATTTAGTAAAGTCTATAGCTGAAGCATTCCAAGGATATAAACCAGATGCACGAAATCCATTTTTAACAATGTCGACTTTAGCACATTCCTCAACAACAGTTTTCAGAACAGGAGCAAATTTTTCTTTAGTCAATGATTCATGGGGATTTTTTCTTCGAAATTCCAGTACAGCTTTTTTCCAGCCAGTTTTTAAAGGTTTAAAGGCCGACACATCTGCAGGCTGAATCAGTCTTGTAGCATTAGGGTATAGCGCTATAAGGATTATTCCTAATTCTGTACAAAGTTGACTCAGTTTCAATGTTTGATGTGTAGAGTGACCATCGACGAAAAGAATGATTGGAAATGTAGTACCGATCTTTTTTAAATATGGGTATAATATATTCCCAATATATTCAAAAAACAGTTCTGCTTTCATCCATCCATTGTCACTGTGCCCTATTCCCCAAGTAGTAGGTACTGAATTGATTATAGTCGCGGGTAGTCTCTTATATGGGTATATAATCATAGGGTCAGTAACTATGCCAGCAGCTGAGAAAGTAAACATTACCGTTATGTTCGTTTTAGATTGGCCAGAATCTACTTCATATACATTTCTTGCCCCTCGAGGGGCAACAACCTTAAAGTTTTTGGGACAAAGGTAAAAACATGTTTCGTCTCCGTTAAATATTCTTGTGGGATCTTCCAATATATGTTCTAAACCTTTGCTCTTTAGATACTCTTCTATTAATAAAAACCATTTGCGAATATCAGCTTCAGAAACGGCTGAGCTAGCTGAAGTTACTCCTTCAGGTGTTCGGTGTGTGAATAAGGGATGGCGCTTAAGAAATGCTCGGTACCACCCATCCCCAGGAAAATTATCATGAAATGGATTTTCGCGAGGGTTGGAGTCTAAAAACTCCTTAACTGAAGCTTGAATGTCAAGTTTTCTAACAGGGAACCCTTTTTTATAGCTGGTTTGTATCCATTCTTCTAAGGTGCTCTCTTCTTCGCTAGTAAGAATAGTTTTAGGTCCCAAACTGATTTTATTTTGAAATTTTTCACCGGTTCTAAATTGGAGCGTTTGACGCGGTACTTTAAATGTTTTCGATGCGGTTCTCTGAGACATTCCATTCTCTATAGCTTTTAACGCAGACAAAACATCGTCTTCTGCGTATTTTTTCTCATATTTTTCGCCCTCCCGTACTTTAGGCATCTACGAAAAAATAGGAATACTTTTATTACAAGTAAAAAATAAATGGCCAATCACTGAACAACATTTTCAAGTAATAAATTCTACTCTGACAGTTATTGTCCGTACGGCCAATAACTATCAGGTGGTGTAAATCAGCACCCAGTGATTGGCATACCCGGTTTAACGATAATAAAGCATAATATTGTGATGCCTACATCAAAACTATTTAATTTAAAGATATTTGAACCATAATTGAACAAAACTTTAATTCTAAATTACGTACCTTGTTAATTATCTTCACTTATGGCACAGTCGACCTTAATGAATTCTGCTAAATTTTGACAAGATATGTTAATCAGCAAGCACGATCTAACACAATTGCCCAAAACTTTTTAAGGTTATGAAATTCCACAATTTGCCGCTATACAGAGATTCAACAATGTTGTCACTACCATTTAAAATAAAGTTTTATTGACTTTAGTTGAGGCAAAATGTAAAAAATTAGGAAAAAAGGCTGCTATGCCAATCACTATCACATGGCCAATAACTGTATACTTTACCCTAGTAGTTAATAATGATTATTCTTCGAATTTAATAAACAAACTCTTAAAGGAAAAGACTTACAAAAAAACTATCGATTTAGTTTTCCCAGATAGTAAAACGTTAGTAGATAAATTTAAAGTTGTTACTTTCATTGGAAAACCGAGTAAAAATGTGGGTAAGGTGCTTAATAAACTCAACCTAAGGGTAGCTTACAAAACTAATAACACAATATATAAAAAATAATAAAACTAAAAATCATAAAAATAGAAAATCAGGGGTGTGTGTATGAACTAAAATGTAACGATTGTCCGAAAACATACAGTGGCCAAACAGGGAGACATTTTGGAAAAAGAATACAAGAACATTATAATAGTTACATAAAAGATAAAACAGATTCTAATTATTCCAACCATTTAAAGGAAAAACAACATAACTTTGATTCAAATTTTAAAATCTTACATACTGAAAATAAGGGCATAAAACTTAATCTGTTAGAATCCATGGAAATAAATGAACTTAAAAATACCGATGTTTTACTGAATGATCAAATAGACCTTAACAATTCCCCTGTGTTAAATTTATTTCACTAATCCGCTATTACATGTATAAATGAATCTATAAAATAATTTATCTAATCACTTTACTGATCATTTGGAAAATCCCACTATTACTATTATATCCCCTACACCCTATACCATCTTTACCTGTAATAATATTTTAACTTTGTACACTTTGTTAGATATAGAAAAATATTCATTCATTCTAAATCTGACGAAGCTACAGTGCGAAACATGTCATTTTAAAGAATATGGTGAAAAAAAAAATATAACGTAGTTTTATTGTTTCTCATAATATTAGAACTTATGACTCTTAAATAGGGAAGATGAATTAGCTCTGATGATAATAAAAGGAGAACAAAACCCAAAGTATCTGAGCGATGGCATGGGTGACACTAAAACTTCGACAACTATAATCAAGCCTAAAACACGTGCTATAACAACCCGCCACATTGTTGTTTAATCTTAGCTCAAACACAATAAGTTACATGATTATAATAACAATTATATTTCCTGTAACGCTTTATGCAATGTAATAGCAACACCTACAATGTTCTCATTTCTTCACTTGAACCCTTTCTTAATATACTCTAAGCTTTCCCCAAAAGTTCCCCCATATTTTCTCACAGCTGTCACCCAGGGGGTTTATAGGTATCAACCCCTCCGTTTAAAGGTAACCCTGACCTTTGTTAATGTCAGCAAGGGTAGATTTGATACAATATTTGCACTGTTTTAGTATCGAACGTGTTTATTCCTGGTGAGAAAATTTATTTTCGTTTTAAGCCGATTAGACTGGGCTGTATTTTTGGTTGGGTTTAATGAGCTTTTAGAATTTTGGTATTTTGTAGCTAGTTGTCGCACTTTGTGAACCGTGAACGGTTTAATACGTCGATTGATTACAACTAGTTCACACCGAGAAAAGACTATAGTCAAATTATTATAGTAATGATTTTATTTTATACGATTTCCTATTAAATATAGTATTATTACATTTTTTAGTAATAATCCGCCTGTATCAAGATTTTTACAAAAGGTTTTAGGAAATTTTACAAGATATTTTAGTAAATTTTACAGAAACTTTCCAAATAAATGGTGTACTAAATATTTTTGTAATTATCATTAAAAATTTAGGTTACAATTTTGCGATAATTCAGTAACATTTCTTAATAAAAGTTATTTCAGTCACATATAAAGAGCGCTGTCTGCGGCATTATTCGCACATTTATTAGGTCATAACTTTTTTGTGCCTCAGTGTATTTAAGTTTTGAATGAAAATAATACTTCTCTCATATTACGTAAAAAAGGTATATTAAGTTGAGGTCACCCAGAGTTACCGTTTCGGAGATATTTGCATTTAAATTGTTTAGTGCACTCTAACCAATTGCTATTAATGTACAAACAAAGGAAACAAATCAGTGTTACCAGATCTCCTGTTTTAACAGAAGATCTACTGTTTTCACTCTTAAACTACTGTTCTACTGTTTTCACCCTCAAATCTCCTGTTGAAAATTTCAGTATGCATTTTTAGCATATTCAATGAAAAATTCCAATAGTACTAGTTTAGCCGATAAAACGCTGAAAATGCCTTTTATGCCTAAAATAATGCTGACTTTTATAACTGCGGCTTTGCTAACACATAAATTATTTTTTGTTTAGGGCGGCTTCTTTACTATTAATAAATATGCCATGCCATAATATGCTTTTTTAGGAGCACTGCGTCGGGGAATCCGAAATCCTCAGTTCAGTTTTCAGTTATTTGTTTCTCGTTTGTTTGTACGGTAGTAAGATATTTGTATTAGGTAGCAGTTTTTAGTGACGTTGTAATTTATAAACTTTGTTAATAAACCCTTGTAATAATTATTTCAATTTAGTTGAGAATGAGCAGGTACGGTAATTTTTTTTAAGTAGATTTTTAGTTAAATTGTGAAATATTTATAGCTCCGAGGATGATTTGTCTGGCGGGGAAGGCACGTCTACCCGTAAAACCTTAAAGAGGGTAAAGTATTCCCAGAAATATAGGCAAGATTGGGAGAACGACGAATCTTTTAAAGGCTGGATAAGACAGGGAAAAACAAATTCTGAAGCATATTGCACCGTCTGCAATAAAAGCATTAATATTAGTTCCACTGGAAAAACTATCCTATTGCGACACAAAGAAAGTGCTTTGCATATGAAATTAGCAAAATCTGTCAAGAAGCAACAAACATTGACCGGTATAATAAGCACGTTTAAAAAAACAAGTTCTCTTGAAGTAGCAGCTAAAAAAGCAGATTTACATTTAGCAGCTTATGTTGCTGAACACAACATATCATACAATGCTATGGAACACTTGCCGAAATTAATTAGACAAATATGCCCCGATTCCGACATTGCTAAGCAACTTAAATGTGGCCGTACCAAATGCTCATCACTTGTAAAAAACGTAATTGGGAAACAGAGTGAAACAGATGCTATAAATATTTTAAGAACTAATAAATTTTCTTTAATAGTAGACGAGTCAACAGACAGATCATGTACAAAGCATTTGGCACTGATTTGTAGATACTTCCAAAGTGGAAGGTAAGGTAATAGCTAATTTTAAAATAATCTAAGAATCAAAGTAGTAATAAAATTTCAGGATTCGCGATACTTTTCTTACATTGGTACCCATGAAAGATGCTAGAGCACAGGATATTTATGGGAAAATTATCACCTACTTTGAGGATAAAGAAATACCATATAAGGAAAATTTAATAGGTTTTGCTTCGGATGGGGCGAATGTTATGACAGGGAAGTATAACTCCGTCATGAGTCGATTAAAAGAAGAAGTTAGGAATATATTTTTAATGCGCTGCATCTGTCACAGCTTTCACTTATGCGCCTCAGCCGCATGCGAAAAATTACCTAGGGGGGTTGAAGATATAGTGAGGGATATATACAATTATTTCAGTAATAGTCCTAAACGTATTGAACTTTTAAAAGATTTTCAAAGTTTTACCCATACAAAAATACATAAAATTCTTCACCCTGCGCAAACTAGGTGGTTATCTTTGGAAAGTGTTGTGGTAAGATTACTGGAGCAATATGATGCTCTAATTTTATTTTTCGTGGATGCGGTGACTGCTGAGAGACTTCTTGCAGCAGAAACCATTTTAACGCGCCTAAAAGATCCACTAACAAAATGTTTTTTGCAATTCCTTGAGTTTGTATTGCCATTCTTCACAAATATGAACAGGGAAATGCAATCATCTGAACCAAAAATTCATAAGATACATGCACATTTATCTGCAATATACAAGTCAGTACTAGAGTGTTTTATAAAAAGACAAATAATCGTTATAACACCTCTTGAAAAAATCGAATTCAAAAATCCTCACAATTACCTTCCATTAAATGACATTTACCTGGGCGCTAAAGTGTCTTTATCTGAAAATAGTTTAACAAGCGAGCAAAAACATATTTTGCGCACACGATGTTTGGATTTCTTTATTGAAAGCTGTGTTCAAATTAATAAAAGATTTGACTTCAGTGATAACATTATAAAAAAACTGGAAATAATAGATCCTCATCATGTACTCGAAGGTACCACCCCTAGCATTGTTCCCTTAGCACGACACTTTCCAAATCTGGTGCAGGAGTCCGAGTTACAAATATTAGATAATGAATGGCGGCTGCTGCGCAACACCAAAATTGACTTTGATCCTGCAGCCAGAATAGAACAATTTTGGGTTTCTATTAAAAATATGTGCTTTGGAGACAACTCACCGATGTTTTTAACTTTATCTGATTTTGTTCTTGCTTTATTATGCTTGCCGCATTCATCCGCCAACGTTGAGCGAATATTCTCGCAAGTAAATTTGCTAAAAACAAAACAGCGGAATAAGTTATCTACCGCTAGTATTGTAGGGTTACTTCATAGTAAAAATTATTTAAGCTCAAAAGAGGAATTGTGCTATTCTTTTGATACCAAAGAGGTAATTAAACTACACAATGCACAAATGTACAAAAAAATATCGGAACATTCGGAACTAACTGGTTCAGAATCAGAGTAAATTTTATTTTTGTAAGCCGCATTTATTTATTTGCATTCTACAAACCTACTCTAAAGGTACACCTACCTTTATGCTTGTTTGTATTACATTACCAAAGGTTTAATTTTATCTTTTTTTATCTTCATACGTCCATATTACTGTGTAGTTTATGTTATTTTTATTATGTTAGTTATGTTTTAAAATTTATTAATGTTGTTTGTAGTTATATTACGTGTTTTTTTTTATTTAAAAAATAGATTTATAAGAATCTACTGTTCAGATAGAAAATCTACTGTTTTTTTTTGTACCTCCCTACTGTTGAAGGAAATTTTCATCTGGCAACACTGAAACAAATGGAATTTAGAGATGCAGTTGCTATGAAACCTCCATGTTGTTATTTGTTTGTTGATTATTGCAAGATAGCTTCGTCAGAGAATGTTTCATTTTTGAGTTTATCGTAGGTTTTTTTTTCATTGCTGTTGTTTTCTATCGACACGATATTTTCTATGGTCAAAGTTATTTAATTAAAGTAAGTTAAAGAACAATCCAATTATTGTATTTATTATTCCCAATTACCATTACTAGAACATTAATTGTCATGTAAAAGTTAATTGGTAAGAAGTAGCAAAACATTATTTGCTGGGCTGAGCTAACACACTAAACAATTTAAATGCAAATATCTCCGAAACGGTAACTCTGGGCGATCTGAACTGAATATACCCTTTTTACGTAACAAATATGAGCAAAGTATTATTTTTATTAAAAACTTAAACACACTGAGGCACAAAAAGTTATTACCTAATAATAATAATAATACTTCTTTATTTCAAATGACATCCCTTACATACAGCAAGTAATATACAAATGACATGACGTCATCAAAAAACAAATTCAAAAAAAAAAATTACATATCCTGTTCAAAAAAACTCTTTCACAGTATATGGTTCAAGCCTAATTAATAACTTTTTAATAAATGTGCGAATATGCCGCAGAGTACATTAAAATTGAATTTCTCGTCCTAAAGAAACCATAAATGCCAAAATTTGTAAAAAAACGTTAGTATCTCTCAAAGATATTAGAGAAAAACAAAAATGAAGTTTTAACTTTAACACCCTGTATCTCAGTTAATATCAACTTTCGGATATAGGTAAGTATAATTAAATCCTAATATTTTTATCTAAGGCGTCTGTAGTTTTTCCATGTACCATTAATTAGCGGACACCCTGTATAGCGGAGAAGTGTTAGGAAACATTTTCAAAAAAAATCACTTCACTATTATTTAATTTATACTCTGTGTCAAGTGGTCTCCACACTACGGCCCACGGGCTAAGTCCGGCCCTCAAACAATATAAATTCGGCCAGGCGCTGCGCAAATGTTTAAAATCGAAGAAATTGTCTATTATATACGTATTTGAGATATAGATAGACAGATTTACATTAAATTTCCAATACAGTGACATAGTTATTATTGCCGTTGCTGGAGTAAATCTAAAAGATGTTTTTATCTTAAATAGAAATTTACAATTTTAATACATTCTAGTCGCGTTCCATCATCGACTTATGTGGCGTGATATTTTTATTGTAACAAAATACATATATGAAATCAAGGTGCACAAATAATAAATACAGCCTTATAAATATTAATAAACCGTTTTTATAAATAATATTATTTAATATTGTAACTTAAGAGGTCAAGAATTCCCTGTCCAGATTGACCATTTTTCCCTCAATTATTTTCCTTTTCGTTCGCCTGGGGCGGACCTACAGCTTAACGTGGGCTCCGAACCACGATCCTGGATCATACGCTGCTCCCCTAAGGGCTATCCACCCTTGGTTTCTCGCGTTGCGGTATGACCTACCGATTGTAGATTGTGTACCATCCCTCACGAGATATCCGATCTCATCCGGCCTGATTACCGGCGTGAATCGGGGTAGGATTGAGGGATGATACATTTTCCTATCTTCGCTATTTTTTGCATGACGCCGCACAGCAACGCCACGACTTATACCACTAAAATCCGCCGAGTGCGAATCGGTTTACCGGCCGTGGAGCATGAACCTACGAACTCACATCCTAGAGCTTAACCACGAGAGATTTACTATAATATTATAGTTTTATTTCATTTATCTTTGCTTTATCATCCCTATATGATAAATAATTCTATATTTACAATGGCTGTTAAAGGGCTCTATTTAAATAATCATTGACCTTTTTTAGTCGGCTTCTGACACAAATTACAAAAAAAAAATAACAAGAATATAGGCATTTTAATACAACAACAAAAAAAATTAAATAAACTAATATAAAAAATATTTTTTAATTAGGACCAACAAGTGAAATTGAAAAATATGTCCCACCCGTTGCTTGGCGGAATAGAAAGAAACAGACAACTATCAGCTGATTCCTATTTTTAAATCTAGTTTGCGTTTTTAATGATGTTAATTTTTGATTAATTTTTTGATAATGTTGGACCACACGGGACGAAAAACTTAGTTAACTGTACTATAAAAATACTAACCATAGTTTATGGTTCTATATGTGACTGGAATAGGTAACTTTTATTAAGAACTGCCATAAAATTATAGCAAAATTTTAATTTTTGTAAAAATTACCCCCTACGTGAATTACCCCACTAGCCCATAATAAAGCCATTTAAATCCCCCACTTATCAGTCTATTAATATAATTGAACCTGATCGGTTGGTGACCACGTCACACTTATCTCTCAGCGTCATTTTCAGTTATTTTTTAAAATGATACTATTATTATTTCCACGCCAATGACCTTCGGGTCAAACCCATAAGTAAATATCTGCCTATCACTATTTAATTGCATTTTTTCTTTATCTAACTATATCTATTAAACCAGGTAATAGATTGAATAATATTGTTTTTGGTACAGACACGTATACAGGGTGTGCGATAATTAATGGGACATGGAAAAACCACAGACTTCTTACGTAAAAATATTAGGATTTAATTATACTTACCTATATTCCAAAGTTGATATTAACTGAGATACAGGGTGTTAAAGTTAAAACTTCATTTTTGTTTTTCTCTAATATCTTTTAGAGAAACTAACGTTTCCTTACAAAATTGTTTAGTGCACCCTGCCCAATTACTATTAATTTGCAAACAAATTCTTTTTCTCAAAGTAACCTATGAGGAAACAAATGAAATTTAGAGATGCAGTTGCTATGGAACACAAAATGTTTCATTTTTGAGTTTATCGTAAGTTTATGGTTTCATTTACTGATGGTTTCTTTCAACACGACATTTTCTAGGGTCAATGTAATTTTAATTAAAGTAAGTTAAAGAACAATCCAATTGTATTTATTATTCCCAATTACCCTTACTAGAACATTAATTATCATGTTAAAGTTAATTGGTAAGAAGTAACAAAATATTATTTGCTTGCCTGAGCTAACGCACTAAACAATTTAAAGGCAAATATCTCCGAAACGGTAACTCTGGGCGATCTGAATTGAGTATACCCTTTTTACGTAATAAATATGACAGAAGTATTATTTTCATTGGGAACTTAAATACACCGAGGCACCAAAAAGTTATGACCCCCTACGTTGTACATTAAAATTTCACCAAAAAATCAGTTTCTCGTCGTAAAACAACCATAAAAGATTTAACTTTAACACTCTGTATCTCAGTTAATATCAAGTTTTGGATATGGGTAAGTACAATTAAATCCTAATATTTTTACGTAAGGAGCCTGTGGTTTTTCCATGTCCAATTAATTAGCGGACACCCTATATAAGTAGTACATGTCTTGCTTAAACGTCCTTGGGCCTAACAAATAGAAAAAAAATCGATAACCAAGGATGTTTGAACTAGAATCAATAATCCCAAAATCGAAATAATGTCACGTGTATATTTTTATTATATTTGAAAACGTACCCTGGCGCACCCCTCACGACCACATCTACGTCATAAAAATATTTAGCAGTTATTCATATCCAAGCATGAATAAATTTCGTTTATTGTTATAATAACCAGCAAAAACTATAAAATTGGACTAATTTGCACAAATCGCGATTTAATTTAAGATAACAATGTAGGTTATGTATTTATTTATGCAAAATTCTGTTGTTTAAAGCATATCAAGTTTATAAATTCGAATGCATAATTTCGTTTCCATACACGGAAAAAAGACTATAGTAAATTATTATGGTAATTATTTTATTGTCAAATTTCCTATTAAATACAGTATTAATTATATTTTTTATTAATAATTCGTACAAAAATAATATTTGTAAACATAATTTACAAAAAACTATAGTTAGGATATCTAATAAATTTAGTAAACTTAAGTAAATACAGTGAAACCTCTCATAACGGACACCTCTAATAAGCGGACATCTCTATTAAGCGGACATTTTTTCATAGTCCGGAACTAGGTATATGAAATTCCATGAAAATCAACCTCTCTTGGGCGGACTCTTCTTTGATCTTCTTTGAGCGGAGAGTGCGAAAACCCTCCTTTAAACGGACAAAAAAATTTTAAAAGTATTTGGGAGACGAATAAGTACGGTGCAAAATCTCTCTGAAGACAGACCGGCAACCAATCGCGTATACGTGGCAGAGCGAAAGGACTTCGCCGAATGAAAGTATGTGTGATTCTCCGATAGCTGTCCGCCGTTTATTTGTGAGTTGTAAGGTTAAAATCGTAAACAATGGTACAAAAATGTCGCGTTTTGAGTCTGACAAAGAATATTGATGTTGTGGAAGTTCGTAATTTGATAACAATCATTTGAGCGAGTTCATTAACATTGATAGCAATGTGCTATTAGAAGATGATAGTGACCCCATTCCTACCGATTATGTAGTCCAAACTGAAACCACATCACTATCTGACGACTCTGATGAAGAAGTTGAATGCAGTAACTAAACAAATGTCACCAATTATCAACAAGCCATTAGTATGGTAAAGGAATTATAAGAGTATGCAAAGAATAGAGGTGACTCTACAGCAATGGGATTGTTATCAGACTTGGAATTACATTTTCTAGATTGCAAGTATAAAACGGAAACACGTCAAACTACGTTAATAGATTTTTTTAGTACTACATCCTAACTAAAACTAGTGTATTTTTGTTATGGTATGTTTATTTGTATATACATATACATAGTAATAATTTTGCATTTACATATTACCTAATAACAAATTTATTCCGATTCCCATGGGCGGACACCTCTATTAGGCGGATACATTTAGACGGTCCCGTAGGTGTCCGCCTAAGAGAGGTTTCACTGTACTAAAATACATTATATATTACAATGTATGTGCAAGGAACAATCTCTATAGTAAAATTATTACAATAATGATTTTGTTGTACGATTTCCTATAAAATATTGTATGAATTACAATTTGCATTGTTAATCCATACCAAAATACTATTATAGATAATTTCAAAAGAGTGTAGTTACAATTTACTAAAATCAAGTAATTACTAAAATATATTACAACGAATGTAGAGTGAAGATAATTTATTTATAACTCCAGTAGTTAAATATTTTAAAATGGATAGTATATTTCACTGGCTATTATCTAAATATTTTTTATTGTAAAAATTGCCAAGTTTAAATGAAGTGGGTAGGTGGAATGAAGCGGACAATATCAATCAAACATTTGCCATGAAAATATCTATAAAATAGAGTCAAATCATCAACCTGTCTTCGATGTTTTAGGCTGCCCAGATTCTTGCTTAGCTCGTGGCTCTACAATCGATGGAATCCAGTAGACGAGTGTCAAAAGTTGTTGAGGTGTATATATACTTCTTTTTGATTCGGAAAAGTACACCAAGTTTCTGACAATTTAGAACTACAAGAAATTACTACAGAAGCTGCTGCGGCGCAGTAGAATGTCGATTAGAACAAAAAGTGATTGGACATTGAAACTGAATACTGAAACTGATCTTTGGAACAGATGTATTTTTGGAGTCGGATGGATTCGGAACTGTTCCACTAAATTTCTTGAATTACCCATCCCTAATACCGATTTATAAAATGAAAAAAAATGGATTTTGAAACAACACGATTAACGGCAATTTTTTTAATTTTATGTATGTTGACACACATCTATCTGACATTAGTAACCTTAGTTGTCTAACGTGAATAAATTAATGGTTTACTCACCATTTCCAATTAAGCATAGTGACGTAATGATTGTTATTTCTAAAGGATGCAATAGTTAATTTCAACACAACAAAGAAAGGTGGTTCCAACCAGAGCCATAAAACAACGAAAAAAATGGTAAATTTTAATCAAAACATGGACCTCTGATTGAAGAAAGATTGGTCCAATGGTTTCATGTAAAAAATTTATCAAGCTTCTGAATCTGTCTGTCTGTCTTTTTCTCCCACCCTTAAACTAACGAGAGCTTTTGAAAACGCAAAAATTATTTTTATCTGCTAATATGCTTGATCACAACACAGTTTATCAAATATGTTTAAATCTGCGCTATTTGAACTTTATTTTTATAATTAAAGAAATAAATCATTCGCAATAATAACACCTTAATCTTATGAAGAGATATTTATTATTTTTTAAAGAATCTGAAGTAAATTATTTTTATAAATAATACAGATATTTCTGTATTTATATTCATATTATTGTATATTTATCTATAGAGTCATAATAAGCGGTAGTTTTTCTTATTGAATATACAGTATATCTATTTAAAAACTTCCCACCTCTAATATAATATTAGAAATCGGAAAGTTACGTCAATTATATTGTGAAGGGGACGCTTGTAAAAAATATTAGATGTTACCCTTAAAATCTTAAATGGCAAACGGGGTAAAGTGGCTTATCATTTTATTGATCGTTTAAATATGTTTTGAATAATAACATAATAGATTTTTGAGTAGTAGTTTCCAAGAAATCGCGTTCCAAAAATTTTTTATTTTTTTTATTTTTTTTTTATTTTTTTGGCTTTGCGTCAAGCGCATGTAGCCACTACCCAAACTCAACTATTCCTTTATAGAATACACGTCATACACAAGCTCAGCCATGCCCATATCTAATCACCATTTAGGAAACCCTTATCCAACTCGAAACATATAGGGTGTCCATTTTTGGGTAGTTTTACGGGGTATCTCCGTTATTAGTAAAGATAGAGGGATGCGGTTTTCGCAGCACTTTTTGTCAAACAGAAGTAATTGTACCAGAAATAATAAAAGATGTGCCCTTAGCTGGTCTCAATAACTTGCATCTTCAACAGGATGGAGCGCCCGCTCACAATGTCCAAATTGTAAGGGCCTACCTAGATAATAACTTCCCAGGTCGCTGGATTGGAACTATTGGACCTGTAAGATGGCCACCAAGGTCACCCGATTTGTCGGTTTTGGATGTCTTCTTATGGGGATACCTTCAAAATAAAATTTATTCTATTCAGTACCAAACAATGAGAGATTTGAGAATTGCCATTGACAGAGCTTTTAGGGATTTACAAACGCGACCGTTTATTATTTTTAATTCATTAAAACGAATAAGAACCATGTGTGAAATGTGTCTGAGGCATAATGGAATTTTCAATTTTTGTATATAATATTTAATCACACCAGTATTTTATTTAATATCCGTCATCGCCTACTAAAAAAACGTGGTATATTTTGGAAAAACGTATATTTCGGACCTAATACTAAGACTAAAACTACAGTGTTATATATTTTTGAGAAGCTTGTTACAAACTAAATTATATTATTAAAAAATATATAGGGTGACCCATTTAAAAAAGGAAAATTCGTTTATTTTCCTTGAAAGAAAGAATGTAGAAAAAATCTGAGTACGTCACTGGATTCTACGTAAAATACTTCAAAACCATAATTGCCAAATTTTGTAAAAAAACGTTGGTTTCCTGCAAAGTTATTAGAGAAGAACAAAAATAAAGTTTTAACTTTAACACCCTGTATTTCAGTTAATATCAACTTTCGGATATAGGTAAGTATAATTAAATCCTAATATTTTTTAGTTAAGGAGGTTTTTCCATGTACCATTAATTAGCGGACACCCTATTTATGTACGTTAAAAAAATTTTGCCTGCGTAGAAGTACTGTTTTTTTTTTCTTTGCGGTTTAGTGCAAAAATTTTCCCACACCTATGCAGATTACTTTTTTTCCATTTTTGCATCAACCACGGTCCATACTTTGTGTACAGTAAGTATTTATCATTACGACAAACTTTTATGTTGTTTAGAAATTTAGTTTTCGAAGAATTATATCATGTCTGAACAAATTTCTGTTAACCAACGGAAATCCCACGCTACGAATTGTCTGTCTGCTCCCTTGTCTGTAATAATATGTATTTATGATCTAGTTTCACATAAACAGATAAAGCAGGGCTAGAAATTGCTGACATTAACGTGAGAACCATTTATGGCGTTGCTAAAATGCGAAATCGACTTGACATTTAAACAGTAACCAATAAATAAAACAAACTATGGTGAGATTATTCACTGGATATAATTTATTATTTGCACAAATTTATAAATTTAAATTTTCTGCTTGAACTCCGCTTCGAATATCGTCAAATTCCTCCTGGTCATAAAATTTTCAATAAAAATTATTGGTTTCAATACTCTTTGAGTAATAAAACTTAGAAATTTTATGAATATTAATAACAGTTAAAAAGCAGTTAAACGTAATAATAAAGTCATGCCAAAAACGTAAATCACCTTATGGAACAAAAAAACCGTGGTTATGTACTTAACCAGCTATGTAGAGAATAAAAAATATATTTCTTAACCATTCAATTTACTCGCCAATGAAAAGACCACATAGTTGAGCCGATGCTATGAGAAACACGTGGGAAATGAAAAGTAATAAACTTGTCTTTCTGTAATATTGCCTTGTTGTCTCCCTTTCTGTTAGCATGGAACCTGTGGGAGGAACACTTGCAGCAAAATATAAGATGTTTTTTACAAGGACGCACAGTGAAAGTTCAAGTAGTAAAATAGGAGATCCGATCTAGTATCCTGAGGAAATTTATAACGAATATTACAAAATAAACGAAACAAACAAATTTAGCTTCATCCTTTTTCAATTTATTTTCACCCTTTTCCAATAATGCAACCCATTACACGTTTTACTTTGATTTTTTTTGATGCATTGTGATGTTTAAATGACAATATCTCGAAAACTGTGAAGAGCTAGCAAAGTATACCTTTTAGTTTGGAAATTGCCCATCTTTCACAATCTCAGTTTAAAAATACACATAGATTTAAAAGTTTTGCATCACTCTGATTCTCGAATAAGTAATTACGTCATGGTGCAAATAGACTAAATATTAGTTCATTAATAAGTTTAAAATATAAAAGTCAATGAGTTTTAAAAATTTTTATTTTACCACAACATTTTAAACGGGTATCATTTAACTGGTTAGCAAAATATTCTTATTTTTGCGAACAGAAAAATGTAAGCCAAAATGGCTAGTTGGTCAGCAACTTATTGACAGCAAACATTTCTGAATCGTGACAGTGCCCGGGGACAACAAGTGAAAACCCGCCCCCGCTACACCTTTTGTAGCCGATTTCTTTCTGTATTCGGCAAAAGAAAACACAAGAAAGTTACATTACAGTTCTAGACATGTTTTCTTCTACTAACCAATTGTAAAATCTTGCTGACCAAGTAATCATTTGGCAGCTCGACGGTTAATAACGGCAAACCATTTAATTACTTCTCATTTTAAACCTTCCAAAAAAAACTTAACGAAAGTATGTATTGTATAATTTGTGAAATTAAAAAAATATTCTAATAAAGTGTATTATTTCCTCCTCGGGCCTCAATGCAAGCTTGAAGACGACGCCGCATGCTGTGCGCAAGGTTAGCAATCCGTTCTTGTGGAATAGCCTGCCATTCCTCGGCAGCAGCGACGACAAGCTCCTGGAGAGTTCTAGGGGGATTTCTTCTAACGCGTGCTGCCCTAGAGATCATATCCCAAGTATGTTCTAGGGGGTTCATGTCAGGGGACACAACAGGCTACTTCAAGCGATTGCTTTCCTCACTTTCTCGGTATTCATCCACAGCTCTAGTACGATGAGGCCGGGCATTGTCGTCCATAAACACAAAATTGTTACCAACAACCCCTCTCCACGTTCTAACATAAGGCTGTAGAATATCCCTAATGTACCTGCCGCCAGTCATTGTGCCTTGAACGTGGACTAACTCAGTACGCCCGTCAGACATAATACCTGCCCAAAACATGGCGCTTCCTCCCGCGAATGGGGGCAAGGGGCGAGCGTGGGCAAGTTGAACGGCTCTTGCTGGTTCTCTCCAAACACGAATCCGGTGACTATCGTTTATCAGACAAATCCTGGTCCCGTCGGAAAATTCTTCGGGTAAGCGAACGTGCGTTTCAGCCCACTGCACTTTCAGCATTGTAGTTGTGGAACTCTTACTGGTCGCCGACATCTTAAACCGGATTCTAGAATTCGTCTTCTTAGTGTAGAGACGGATACGCAAACTCCAATTTCATGCGTAACATCTCTCTGAAGTTGTGGGGCTGGCATAATACGATTTCTCCGAATTGTTAATGTAATATAGCGGTTCTGCTGTTCGTTAGTAACACGCCTTCTACCACTTCGTGGTCTGTCCCGCACATAATTGGTCTCTAGATAGCGATTCCATATGCGATAGACATCACTTTGAAAAACCCCTATTCTTTCATCAACAAATCTTTGGGAATGACCTTTTTCAACTAAAACTACTATTCTTGCACGATCAATTTTAGATATTACTCGGCGATTAATTTTTACACACTGAGCCGAAAAATTTAACTCGCCAGCACCATCAAAATACAACACTAAAATATTATCTTGTATACTGTACACTTGTTATTGATAATATTGTTTTGCTACAAAAAAATGGTATCGTTTTAACTGATGCCAAAATCAGAGTGATGCAAAACTTTTGAATCTATGTGTATATAACAGGTAAGACAAAATTCATAGATTTATTAAACCCAGTGTATGTAGCCGGCGTCCACCAATGTGAAGCTTCAGAAATTTCTACAAATTCTCATGTTGTACTCATAAAAACATCATACCGCCAACTTTCAACCTATACATTAAACCATTTTCAAATTATGGCTTATTTTCGAAAATAAGCTTTCACTTTCAACACCCTGTATTATTAGAACGAGAAGCATTTCGAAAAAGATTATATGACTTAATCGTTCCAGTTTCACTTTTATTATCTCCAGTTGCTCTGTGGCCCATAAGTTATGGGACACCCTGTATTTTAATACGTCCCTCAACCAAGGGTGTGTTGAGATAGGAACATTTATATTATTGATTTGCCGGAGGGCCACATCCAATAAGGGAGATAAGCCAGCTAATGTTGAACATGTCGTGTGTATAGGACATAATTTAGTCGAGTCGATTCGAAGCATTGATATCCGAACCTATTTTTAGGTAAGTATACGTTCTATAGCTAAACATTTACTAAGGCAAACGGCACGGTATTAACTTATATTATTAACATTAATCACATTAAAAAAAAATGTTCGGGTTTGTTCGCATTTTTTATTTGTAAATCAGAGGGTAGAGCAAGGTCAGTTGATAAATTGTTTGATTAGAGCAAAACTCGCTTAAGTCCATGTTACGTATACTTTTGACCTCCCAATGGTTTTTTTAATTTGGGTTTAGCCAATATGGGACGGTAAACTACCTTTTGACAAACTTGTTGACGTAAGAATGGCAGTTATAACTGTCAATATAGCGGATGGGCGACATGTTGTTAAAAAAAATTAAATAGGAAGAGGGGTACGATGTACATATCTTCTTTCGAACTGTATCTATGTCTGCATTTGACTCGATTTCTCTCAATTTCTGGACGACACGTTCCTATCCATTATTTTTCAACACGAGATTTTTTGTATTCCTCGCTTTTTACCTTCCACAACTGGGGTAATTCGCAATAAATACTTTCCAGAGCTCTTTTCGAGATGTTTTTGCAATTGTGACAAAATTGAGTCCGTCATATCATGAAATGCAAAATAATATCACATACAAACCCACAAAATTTTATTTCAATAATATAAGCAATAAAAAAGTTATAGGGGTGAACGTTCCTCCTGAAACATCCGGTATTGCTGCTAACTTAAAAATAAAATATTTATAAATACAGGGTGTTCCTTAATGACGTGCTAATATTTCAGGGTGTGATTCCTTAGGTCATTTTATAAAGAAAAGTTCATATGAACATATGTCCTCAGAGGCTTAAATTTTTTTTTTAAATGGTAATTTTTTAATATCTCCGAAAGTACTTTAGATATTATGTTCAGTTTTGGTATGTGTGAATAGGATATAGAACCACAAATTTTAGTTAGAAAAGTTATATAATTGTTCCACCAGTGGCGTCCCTGCAAACATGTCCTCTGATATTTTTAACGGTCTCTTGAGTTGTTCTCTTCAGACGTGATTAAAGCCACTAAATTCATATAGAAACTCATCATTATTAACATTGATAAAATAATTACTGATAAATTTTGTTTTATAAAAATTGTTGGAAATGGCAACTTTTACTTAAAAGGCATGTTTCCGCCCGTCATCGCATCGAATTGCCCACTCCAACAATTTTTATAAAACAAAATTTATCATTAATTATTTTATCAATGTCAATAATAATTAGTTTCAATACGAATTTAGTGGTTTTAATTAAGAACGGACGAGAAAAACTGAAGAGACCGTTTTCATGTAGAATTGAGCAGGCTAATCAGAAAAAATATCCACATGGAAAAATATCAGTGGTGTACCATCTTTTTTGTAAAAAATATCGGAGGGCATGTTTGCAGGGGCGCCACTGGTGGAACAATTGAATAACTTTTCTAACTAAACTTTGTGGTTCTATATCCTATTAACACATACCAAAATTGAAAATAATATCTAAAATACTTCGGTACCATTTCAAAAATAAAAATTCAACACCCTGTAGCAAAAAATTTAAGCCGTTGCTGACATATGTTCATGTGAAGTTTTCTTTATAAAATGATCTAAGGAATCACACCCTGAAATATTAGCAAGTCATTAAGAAGGAACACCCTGTATATGTATATACCTAAAAAAAAGAACTCTCCAATATTCTTTGTTTAATTTCTAAAAACTTTTGTATACAACATTTTTTTTCTTAATTGATTAATAAACCCGTGGGAAGAAATCTCGTTTTAAAGGGTGTACGGAATCACCTTAAGCTCATAAATTAACTAGAAAAATAATTCATTATTGTTAGAAAGAATTATAGCTGCTTCGAATTACTCCATTAAATTACTTGTTAAAAACACACTCGTCTTGATCGAAGCCGTTTCCACAAATAAGAAATTAAATTATCATCAGAACTCTTATATTTTCCCGAAAACTTGCGATTTACGACCCCGAATTACGACCCTTACGATTTTATGAACGCCTTTACCGGGTTCTGAAAGTTACCACTGTAAAATTCTCGACTGTTGGTTTATTGTACGCATGAGTAGTGTTTTAATTGTCGTAGCTTTTTTAACCAAATTCATTAGGTACATCAGTTTGAAATACGATGTGGCAAAGAAGTTCGGCAACGGTAATTTTTGCCCCTGTATCAAAGTGCTTCAAATTTCAGACGTAGGGGGAGACAATGTTTTCATTTTCTTATGAAACACCATGTATTTTTTAGTTTTTTCGGATTACTTGCTATACAGCTTATGTGAAAATATTGTCAACATATAATCCCGGAAAAAATAACAAATACAGGGTGTTATGGAAATGACGTATTATATTTAAACCGGCAAATCCTGACATGAAAATAAATTCAAGAAAAATAACCATAAATGGCACTTTGAATTAAGCGACATTATACACTTTATATAAAATCTGTAAATTTACATGGCCGCTACTGACGACGATGGTCGCAATCAATAAAATAAAGGTGTGCAGTGTGAAAATACGTCAGCGTCTTTCGGCCGGTGTTGTCATATCTACACGGCAAACTCTTTAAAAAAAAATTATAATCTTAACATTTTTTTATTCTGTTATTTATGACCAAATATAATTCCAGAAAACCGACGGCGAAAAACGTTTTGCAAAACAAATAATAGTAATATCACACACAAATTTAAATTTCGTCACAAGCACAGGAAAGTAAATAGATCAAACATCATTGATCTTTTAAATCTTTCAAACTCTTTAAAAAAAAATCAATTTTATTTAAGTCACATGCTCTCTTACCTTTACTTATTTAAAAATAATTATTACCCCACTTTTAAAACGGTTGAGTTAAAAAAAAATATGTAGCGCTTCTCTAGGATACCCCAGGAGTCACCCATCTAAATATAATACGTCATTTCCATAACACCCTGTATAATGTACAGGGTGGTCAAAAAATAAGGAAATGTGCTGAAATACTAAGAGTAAAGTATCATTAATGTACATGATACAAAGAAATGTATTAGAAAAAGTTGTCAAGAATCAAATTTAATGTCAGAATATAAAATAACAGCCATCTACGAAAAAAAATTCTTCTATTTTTCCTTGTCAAATATGGGAAATATTTTATTAGAAAGGAAAGAAAAATAGAGTTTTCTCTTATTAGGCTTCAGCTAAGCCATCACAATTTTTAATGCATTTAGAGAGGTTTTTTCGTAATCTTCAAACAGCGTTTTCTGCTTTAAATTCATTATTTCCCACAATAAGCAAAATTTTTACTTTTTTTGGGTAATAAGTCGCATTTTTGAGCCATTAAGTTTTAAGAATCATATTTACGTTTATTTTGACACCTGATTATTTCATAGGTGACTTGATATCTGGTACTTTTAAAAATACATTACTTTACAATAATGACGTTTTCTATATTTTCGCAAGAAAAAATAGATGAAAATAGTTATTTCATATTTTAACATTAAATTTGATTCTTTACAACTTTTTTCTAATAAATTTCTTTTTATCATGCAAATTAATGTTTCTTTACTCTTTTTGACTACCATGTGCGTTATATTTGTGATGTTTTCGGGGATTAGGAGTATTTAAGGTAAGCAAAACCTTTTATAAAGAACAGATAAAAGAGTTTTCCAATGGCGTCAATATTTTCACATACTTTGTATATATTTTGATGTTCAAGCTATATAAATTTTCTCTGAGAACTTTTTTACAACCCTATAAGTGTAAAAACTCCAAATTTGCTGCTATAAACGAAATTTTTCGTAACGTGAACAAGCCCAAACATATTAATTAAAACTAACAGCAAATATGGAACTGCTCTGCTATGATGATCCACAGTATGACAAACGGATAGACGGAAGTCATATTGATTCCATAGTCATTCCGGGTCTTTGGTACTAAACATCGAAAAATACAAAGCCGCAATTTTTTGTTTTAGTTTCCTTTCAGCTCTCAAATCGTGTTACTGTAAATATATTTTCATTTCATCAACAAAAAAAAAACATTTCCTCTGACATGACATAAAAAATTTAATTACGTTTTCTGTTGTCCATGTGAAGGAAATGAAATTTAAACATTATTGTTTTTCTTAATTTACTAACATAAATACCTAACATTATCATAATATGTGTTAATGTTGTTATTTTAAATTGTTATTAACCTTTTCAAAATGTGTTTAATAACTTGAAATAATAATTAAAGTTTATTATGTTGTTTATGTTGCATAATAATCAACGAAACTACACAAAAATAATATTTTTGCTTCCTACTATGCTGAATTATACATCTTGCTGTTTCATGATACAGTACATTTTTTTATTAGACTTAAATGGTAAAAGAAACATTACTTAGAATTCCATGATTACCCCAGGACAATAACCTGCAGATTTTTAATTACTTCATTATTTTTTTTTAGGTTACTACAAATTTAAATACTTTTTTCAATACAGGGTGTTATGGAAATGACTTATTATATTTAAATGGGTGACTTCTAGGGTGTCCCAGAGAAAATCTACATACTTTTTTTTCTTAAATCGAATATCTAAAAACTAAGGTAAAAACCCTTTTTACCCACATACTGTCGCGCCGTTCCATCTGGATTCAGTTAGCAACAATGTGGGTCACTAGAGTGAGATACTGACAGTATTGTCAGATCACACCGCATGTCTCGCCCTTGCTTGGATACCTGCCGCGCGCGACTATCGTTGCGTGCGTGCTTTATGTATACGAGTTTTAAACGTTTTGTTAGTTTTGTAGCACTGTTGCGAAATAATTCATAATAAGAAATATTGTGATGTGATTTCAAATTTGTGTGATATTACCTACTGTTCTTTCTGTTGCAAAACATACTTTTTGTGTTTTCTTTTTTTATGGAATATAATTGTAAAACTGATTATAAGATCGAAGTTAAGAGAGTATGTACCTTAAAATTGTAGTATTTTTTTCTAAAAAGTTTGAAAAAGAAGTGATACGGCGGGTCAAAGACATCTTGCTGTCAAAAACTGAACACGTGCCTATACAATTCTAGGTTGCAATATGACAACACCGCCTCAATAAATTATTGATTGCGAATGTCCTCAGTAGCGGCCACGTAAATTTTGATATTTCATATAAAGTGTATATTTCGTACAATAATTCAAAGCGCCATTTAAGGATATTTTTATTCAATTTATTTTCATCTCAGGATTTGCCGGTTTAACTATAAGAAGTCATTTCCATAACACCCTCTATATTAAAACTATACACGGAGAAAAATTTATTTACTAGGGCACAAATTTAATTTGTTTCATATCCACGGTGTTACGGAAATGGTTTATGGTATACTCATGCGCAAAAAAAAACCGGTCATTACAAAGTTTTGATTAAGTTTTAGGCTTAATAACTTTTTTATTTTTAGTCCTATATGAGTTTTCTTTTCTGAGAACTGTAGATACACAGACAACTGTCGGTTTTAACGTGTATTTTACAACTTTTAAATAACATTGGTTATTCGACCTATTATTATACAAGGATAATTTAAATGTTGTTTCTTTGAAGGTTAGAGACAATGCTGTATCATGAGTGATAGACGTGTTTTGGACTTCCATTGTCTTTATTTCGTTTAAAACACAACGTTTCAACTGGTAAGTATCTCCAGTCGTCTTCAGGTGAATACTGAGCAAGTTACTAAACTACGAGAGTATTTATACTAATAAGGGGGGTGAGAAAGTTAATCAAGTATGACCGAGGTGGGTGCAGTCATGCGTCAATACTAGAGGACGTACCTAAACTAAGATTACATTTGCTTAACAGGGGTTTCCAAATGTTCCTTATATCTAAAGAATTGTGTATATAGAATACCCTGCGAGTGCGGACAATCCTATGTTGGTGAAACCCTACGGCCATTGGAAACAAGGATCAAGGAACATCAGAGCCACACACGAAAGGGAGAAACAAACAGATCCGGAGCAGCAGATCACGCTTGGACCCACGGCCACCACTTACAATGGGGACAATCAAGTATCATACTCAAAGAAGAACATTGGCGAAAGAGGAAATTCAAAGAAGCAGCTGTCATCACTCAGAATCCTGGTTGTTTTAGCAAACCCTCTTTAGATATAAGGAACATTTGGAAACCCCTGTTAAGCAAATGTAATCTTAGTTGAGGTACGTCCTCTAGTATTGACGCATGACTGCACCCACCTCGGTCATACTTGATTAACTTTCTCACCCCCCTTATTAGTATAAATACTCTCGTAGTTTAGTAACTTGCTCAGTATTCACCTGAAGACGACTGGAGATACTTACCAGTTGAAACGTTGTGTTTTAAACGAAATAAAGACAATGGAAGTCCAAAACACGTCTATCACTCAATTTAAATGTTGTTGTTTTATTTAATTTTAAATCACTCTGTGAAATAATCAAGTAGCAAAATTATTTGAAAATATCAGTTTTAATTTAAGTTATCTATTCTTTATATTTTGTTTTTTGGCTCATCTAAATACATGTGTTTGTTCCCAAACAAATGCAAAATTATCTTGTTAATCAGTAATTCAAATCAATCAAGTTTGGCTTGGGGTGACCAAGGCGAATTTAACTCTAAGAAAACCCAGGCAGCAGTTTTCTCTAAAAATGTTAACATTACAGAACCGGATATAGTCATAGCAGGATACGCAATCTCAGTGGCTTCATCTATTAATTTGCTGGTCGTCAATCTGGGAGGAAATATGTCTTGGCATAACCACGTTGTGGCAATCGCCAAGATAGCTTCTCAGAAACTTCGTGTACTCTTCCGAACCAAAAAGTCGTACACACTTCAACAACTTTTGATACAATACAAAGCCCAGATTCGACCACCACTAGAGTACTGCTCTCATGTCTGGAGCTCAGCACCCAAACATACTCTTCGACTACTGGATTCCATCGAAAGGAGGGCCATTCGTCTGACGAAGAGCCTCGACAGCCTAGAACATCGGAGACAGGTTGGGGATTTGACTCTATTTTACAGATATTTTCATGTAGAGTGCTCGGCTGACCTTACCCTCTTAATTCCACCCAGAGCGGCGAATAGCAGAATGACACGACGAACCACTGCCGCCCATCCAAATGTGGTTAAGCTTAGTACTCCTCGAACTTCATTATTTAAGAATTATTTACCTGGAGGACTTCATCCATATGGAACGACCTTCCCGGGGTCGTTTTTCCCAACGAATATAACCTCCAACGATTCAAAACCAACGTAAATCACTTTATTCCCACACGCACCATTCCCAGAGTGCCCTAAAGGATTTTTCCTATAGTGCTTGTGTTGTTTGATCATTAAAAAAATCACAATTAAAACCAGTTAAAATAAGTGAAATTAATTTTAGAATTAAACTTGATAAGACTAGAAAATAAATGGAACCAAATCTCAACGATCATTTTCTCGGTTGTGCTTGTTCCAAAAATTAAGACCTCGAATATCTAATACCAAATTACACTATATTTTATTTATGTGTGTCGTCGATATACACAGTGTGTAAAAAGTCCTGGAACAGTCAATTATTTCAAAAATGGTGCACAATATAAAAAAACTTTCTGTATAAAAGTTGTTGGTCTTTGGTCTTAAAGAAATTTATTAAACTTAGATCCCTGTAATTATACAGGGTTGCCCAAAAAGTCGTGGTAACCGAAACTTCATTTTTTTTAAATGGAATGACCTTTTTTTGATCACATTTTCTGATTCCTCTAAATATTCTAAACAACAATTATAGAACATGTCATATGGCTAAACCTATTAGTTTTAGAAATAATTTGAGTTGAAGGACATAAATGCGATAGGTACGATATTACCTTTTGCATTTTTATAAGCTGGTACTAGAATTTTTTGCGTCACTGTCCAAGTAAATTCTCAAAATGTCGCTCAGCGAAAGGGAACGTATAACTTTACTAATAATAAGAGGTTTTGGAGACCGACAAAGATCAGTTATCGAGACAAAGGAATTATTTAATACAACTTTTCCAAACCGAGAGCCTATATCAAAATCTACAGTTGTGAGAACAGTTCAAAGGTTCGAGGTAACCGGTTGTTGCAGAGATAAACTTCGTTCCGGAAGACCAAAGTCGGCAAGTAGTGATGAAAAAAAATTAGAGACATTACTTCATTTTGTTCAGAATCCACATTTGTCACTCAGAAAAGCTGCTACCCAAGTTGATGTTTGTTTTAAATCAATTGACAATATTTTAAAAACCAGTAATTTTCATCCCTATAAAATAACTCTTGTCCAGGAATTATCAGAAGACGATTTTGATCGTAGATTGGAATTTTGCGAAGTAATGATGCAAAAACATGAAGAAAATAACAATTTTTTTAATCAAATAGTTTTTACGGATGAGGCAACATTCATGTTGAACGGGTCTCTCAATCGCCATAATTGTCGTTACTGGGCTGATCAGAATCCACATTGGATGAGAGAAACACATACTCAACACCCCCAGAAAGTAAATGTGTGGGCTGGAATTATTGGCAACAGATTAGTGGGGCCTTTCTTTATCGAGGGGAATTTGAATGCCGAAATGTATCTCCACATGCTGCAAAATGAAATTGTGCCAGCAATAAACAATGAAGTAGGACCACTATTACGCAATACGTGGTTTCAGCAGGATGGAGCTCCTCCTCATTTTGGGCTAGCTGTTAGAAATTATTTAAACAACACTTTTCCTAACCGCTGGATAGGACGAAGAGGCCCCATAGAATGGCCTGCTAGGTCGCCAGACTTAACGCCCCTTGATTATTTTCTTTGGGGACACCTAAAAAATAAAGTATTTGTGACAATACCTGCAGATCTGAATGAATTAAGAGGAAGAATTATTGAAGAATGTGCATCTATTAACCAAGAAATGTTACAAAACGTCATCGGCTAGGTGCCCATTGTCAAACTGTGGGAGGAGGACATTTTCAGCATTTAATTAAATAACGACTTACACTTAATTTTATTTTTGTTCTTTTCAAGTTATTGTTAATTTTACTGCTTGTATTTAATAATTTAGTTGTTATTAAAATTTTGACACAACTTGAGTGAGGTTCATTTTACACGAGTTTAATGTTTTTCTTTTAATTTTAACGTAAAACATTTGAGCCGACTCGAAACAATGCAAAAGGTAATATCGTACCTATCGCATTTATGTCCTTATTTCTAAAACTAATAGGTTTAGCCATATGACATGTTCTATAATTGTTGTTTAGAATGTTTAGAGGAATCAGAAAATGTGATCAAAAAAGGGTCATTCCATTTAAAAAAAAAATGAAGTTTCGGTTACCACGACTTTTTTGGCAACCCTGTATAATTACAGGGATCTAAGTTTAATAAATTTCTTTAAGACCAACAACTTTTATACAGAAAGTTTTTTTATATTGTGCACCATTTTTGAAATAATTGACTGTTCCGGGACTTTTTACACATTGTGTATTTATGTATGTGTAAGTTAATATATTTTTTTGTTAGTTCTGTACAAGATTCTACACACGTTCGTAACGACTTAATCGAAATACACCATAATTATTTACTCCCTCGTCTGAACTTCAAAATTAAATATGAATAATCAGCTTTGCCAGCAAAAGCTTTTACTACTCTATTAAATTTCTGGAGGAATATAAAATTGGAATGAAAATATATTTACGAATTTTTTATGCAGGGCCTAACCTTAGGCTATAACGTAAATGTTATCTTTCCATTAAAAAATGCGATATATTATTCAAAGGCCTGTAATTTTTTCCCTTTTGCGCAAAATATTGATGAATGAATGAAATTTTAAATTATTATAGGTATACGAAGTCAAAATGAACTCATCTTACCTCTAAAATCCCTCCTCCCCCTCCTCCTCATCCCCGGAACCTATAAAACCGGTTTTATGGGTTTAGTCATTATCGAATTTATGAATTGCACATCATTAGTGGTCCCACATAAAGAAGAATTCTTTTAAAGTTCTTAGTAGGTACTTACTCTATTATACATGGTAATTCACAACTTTAAAATTTTTTTTTAATAATAGGGGACAACTTTTTATTTGGGTATACAGAGTAATTCACGTTGAGTGGCCTATTGAATGATCTCGGGGACTAACAAGGACATTTGTTTGAAATATTGGTACTCCCTATAAAAGACGCCAATATTTTTAATGAAGGCAATTTGAATTATCTGTCACTTTCGGATATACCGGAATATAGGCTTAACGTTTTTATTTTAATTAGGATACCCTGTATATTTTGACACTATTCGATTTGATGTAAAATGCAAGTAAATATTGTTAACACATTTTTAAAATACATACTCTAAGTCAATTTTTTAACTTAAGAACTACTTAAAATTGAAACATGTATGTAGAGTAATCAGATAAAGAATGTAATTCTATACGTACTGGTAAATTAAAATACAGGGTGTACCATTTATAATTAATAAAGTTTTGTTGAAATTAGAAGTAATTACGCATGCTGTTTTGCAGTAAAAATTATACATTGTCTACCACCTCACACTCTAAAATATTGTCATATTATTCTATTATGAGTTATTCAATATTCCCTGTAATGGAGATATCGCTATAAATAAAATAATACTAAATATTTAATAACGTTGAGAGTTTCATTTTTCTGTTTTGTTTTTTAAATAGCTCGCTTTAACATTATATGTTGAAAGGATGCCAGAGTCAGTCGAAATCTCCGATTTGACCCCTGTTCGTTTCACGCTTTGAAGGCACGAGGCGAATTGGATCTTCCCTTGCAGTTGGAAGAATACGTTGAGCGTCCGCCCGTAATCGGTACGTCGTCGTCGAAACAACGATAATCGGAAGAAAGAGACTGCACGTGATCGGGGTCTATACTGCAATTTTCTACGCTGAAAAACGGAGTTTTTGGGTCCTATGAAACCATACTTTAAAAGAAAAAAAAATTTTAACGAAAGATGTCTAAATTTTGTTAACAACTCGAGGAAAGTCCATCATTTTTTTCTATATGGAGCAATAAAAAAATTAAATCTAAAAATCTTCCGAAACAAAAAAATATAGACTTTCCGCAAGTTCTAGTTCTATTACAATTTTTTTTCTTCCTTTGACATTTTTTTTCTAAAACAAGAATAACCGCTTGGGAATAAATCTCGTTTACAGGTACTCCGGAATCCTGTTAAGAAATAAATTTAGAAATTATTTCACCCGATATCGGACCACCGTCAGTCAACATAAATGGCTGGGCGCCGGCATTAAAATTCCTCGCAAAAAATATTTTGTTTTTGAATTTCTATTTAAATTTTCTGTTTTTTATTATTTTAATTAATTAGTAAATAACTATTAATAACCCGCGAAACAGCTGAGGAACCTAATGAATATTATTATAATGTAAAAATATTTATTTATAATTATTCCATATTAAGTTATTAATACGACACCGACCTCGAAAAATACCGATCTAATGACCATTATTACTATTATTAATTGGCGCATTAATTTAATAGACATCTATCGTTTTATCGATTTTTGCCATCGCGAAAAACTATTTGTCATTTGGGAGAGAGGTTGTGTCACTGTCACATGTGCTTAAAACTGCTGTAGGTAATCACTTAATATTTTATCACGATTTTCGGGCTTAAAAACGTAGTCATATGCAAGATACACGGAAAGAAAAACTTAGTTAAATTTACTATAACAATAGTAAAAGTAACCATAATTTATCGCATTCAACTTTTATTAAGAAGTGTCATTAATTTATAGCAAAATTCTGACCTAAATTTTTAGTAAAACTAACAAAAATATTTATATGAGAAGTTTTTGTAAAATCTACTAAATCTTTTGTAATGGTATGGTATTCGCAAGTCGATCCAAGTTGTAACCACGCGTTGTGTCGCTTGACTTCATCGATCGATGGTATGTTTCCTGTTACGTTCTCCATCTATTATTTGTTACGAAATAGGAAATTCCAGGAATCCGTTGCATCTCATCATTTTTACAGTAAAAAATACTGAAATTATAACCAGTGAAATCTACCATAAATTTTAAAATATTTAACTACTGGAGTTATAAATAAATTATTGTCACTGTAAATTCGTTGTAAAATTACAATATATTTTAGTACTTACTTGATTTTACTAAATTTATTAGAAATTCTAACTATACTTTTTTAGAAATTATGTGATAACTAGTAATTCGAATAACAAAAGTATATTATATCCCTTATTGTTATAATATTATTTTATTTAAACCATTCTCTTCGACAATATCAATAACGTAACATATTTTTTGATTAAAATTGTATTGATATATGATATATTATATTGAAACTGGAAAAAACGAAGAAATTACTCAAAATTTATATTTTCTTCGCTATCCGGAAAGACGACAACTATTTAAGGACATATTTCGACGACTGGAACATAATTTAAAAATATACTTTTACTATGCCGAGAACAAGAATTTATAACAAAGGAAACAAGGAAAATATAGAAAAGTTTAAATAAATCGCCTAGGAAACCAATATCACCTATGGTGTGTTATATATTTGAAAATAGAGTTTAAAATGCTTTAGATTAAAATATACAGGGTGTTCCATTTTAAAAAATGAGGTTAGGTCCGATAACTTTTTTTACCTGACCCCGTATACTTATTCTGAAAACGGCAGATTATTCAACAATCGTTATAAATAAATTTCTGTATAAAATATGTTTATGTATCTCTTTTAACTAAGAAAATATAGGGTAATTTTGAAATTGTCAATTTTTTGATTTCCCCCGCATCTCTTAAGCGAGCGAAAATTTTCAAATTTTGATTTCACCATTTTAAGTTTGACCCAAAAAGAGCACATGACACCTACATTACTTTTTTGGTAGCACTAACAATTACGGAGATACCCTATAAAAGTGTCGAAAATGGGACACCCTGTACGTGTATATGACCTTTTTGACTTAAAATGAATCCAGGAATCACCCATTAAAATAGGTACATATCATTAAGTAACAACCTGTATAGTTCAATATTTTATTTGTTGATCCATATGTCTCAGAATCCGTCCCTGGACAGGGTTGTAACCTAATCGTTACTTTATAACTATTTTCAAATTTAGTTAGAAATTATAAACATAATTTACGACATACCTACCAATTACACACACCTGACGTATGTACTTATTGACGTTCATAAAATGCACAAACCGCAATAAGTCTGGAACTCGTTACCGGCAAACCGTGCCTAATATTTCAGTCGAGAGATTTCGTATTTAATTTTAGAAAATATAACCCGATTTCCTATAAAATTTAATGGGGCGTTGCTTTATTTTGCTAAAAGCGTACGGACGTGCGAAAATTTTGCGAAAATAATTTTATTTCATGTAAAATTAATTAATAGCGATTTTTTCCCATCACCTGTCAAATACACTGTTTCGACCAATCAAATTGTTTCATTCACACCAATTACACGTAAGAATTTTGAAAGTCCATCTAAGAAATAAAAAGTCTATGCTTGTCTGGTGGTATTAATATCAAATACCAATATGGAAAATTATTATTTCCAGACCACCCGATGATCCTTATACAATAAGGGCGTATTTTTGTCTACACAGTAGCATTTTAAAATACTATTTCAGATTGAATGGTACTACCAAGGAAAGGAAACCCTCTCCATTGATAGGATGCAACCACCTGTAGATCGGTTTCGAACTTATTTGTTCTCGTCAGTACAGAGTAGGTGTACATACCCATCATCATCATCAAAATAGATTTAATCAAATAACGTACGTTCAGATTGTGTGGGACTACTAAGAGATGGCGCTGCGCGCTGTAGTTTGTCGACTATCGTCGATAGTACGGCGTTAAGTTAAAGTCCCTCTGATGATGGGTATGTATACCTACCCTGTACTGACGAGAACAAATAAGTTGGAAACCGGTCCACAGGTGGTTGCATCCTATCAATGGAGAGGGCTTCCTTTTCTTGGTAGTACCATTCAATCTGAAATAGTATTTTAAAGTGCTACTGTGTAGACAAAAATACGCCCTTATTGTATATGGGTCATCGGGTGGTCTGGAAATAATAATTTTCTATATTGGTATATATCACCTGATAAGCATAGACCTTTTATTTCTTAGATGGATTTTTAAAAAAGTATTCTTCCAAAATACTCCTCTTACCCAAGAAAAAAAACAGACAGTGCAACTGTGTAGTAGTGGTGGAATACTATCGATGGCACTATCGATACTATCGATAGTTTGTTACTATCGAAAACTATCGATTGTTTTAAGTAATCATCGATAGTTTAAACTCGCATGTTATTAGTATTTCTTAAATTTAAGTTCACGGAATTCGATTTAAAAAACTTAAATTAAAAATAAACCAAATTCAGCACTAGATCATAAATCTGTTTTAAAGGTTGTCTCTTTTTTAATCACATACGCACTCTACTTGCTGTTGGTGCTGCCATCTATTGCGTTATGAACAAATTAAAGAAAAATCCTACAGGGAATCCCCGTCCCGGATCTATTAATTCAGTATTATGTGTGCTTTTTTGTTGTAGTGTACTACGTTTCGCTGTCTTCCATAATTTTGATTAATTTAATTAAAATTTAAAAAGGATTAGGGACACTCCTTGATCCTAGATTTAAAAAGCCGGCATTTAGACTAGAAGACAATTATAAGAACGCCGTAAACATTTTAACAAATAAATTAATGAGCGTTTTAATTGGAAAAAAAATACAGATAGAACAAACTCCAGGCCCATCGCAGAATAAATCTGAAGAACTCTCTGAAAATAGTGAAACTATATCGGAAAATATAGGACAAACAAAACAAGTATCTGAAAAGGATGGATTACTTACTTTTCTGGAATCATTTAGATCCAACTGAGAAGGGGATTATTCGACACCCAAAACAGATGCCATTATGCCATTCGGCAATATTTAGAACGTCCTACAATACCAATAGATAAAGATCCGTTAAATTATTGGCAAACAAACGAAGGTGCATTTGAAGGCTTAATGACCTTGGTCAAAAAGTATGCATATATTCCAGCTACCTCAGTTCCATCGGAGCGGGTATTTTCAACTGCGGGAGAGATATTATCGGAGAAGAGAAACCGTCTAAAAGCAGAAAATTTGGACGTGCTTATCTTTTTGCAGCATAATAAATATTTATTTTAAATTTTTAAAATTTTCTCTCTTTTTCGTTTGGGTTTATTCGCTTATTATTAAGATCATTATTAGTTAATCTTGTTTGATCATTTGTTCCTATATTTGTTCCTGATAATATATAATTATTTTTTGTTTTTTATATATGTATATTTTTTTATTTCAAATATTATTATGTTTTTTGTTCAATAAAAAGCAGGCATAGGTGGGAACTTAATATGTCAACCATAAGTAAAATGTATTACTCAAGAACTCTACCAAGTATCAAGGTTGGTATAGTTTCGATAGTACTATCGATACTATCGATAGTAACTCTTTAGACTATCGGAAACTATCGATAGGGCTGACTATCGATAGTATTCCACCACTACTGTGTAGACAAAAATACGCCCTTATTGTATAAGGATCATCGCGTGGTCTGGGAAATAATAATTTTCCATATTGGTATTTGATAAAAATTTTGATCTGTACCTAATCATGTTCTTATTAATTAATAATTTAAAAAAAATCCATACATTATACACAACCCCAATAAATTATCGAATATTCAAAAATTCAACACCAAATTAATAAGCAGTGCATAAAAACTGAATTTAATTTATGTTTTAAACATATCTGGTCCATAAACATCGCCGTGTCACTCCATGTAACAAAAAATACTGTCATTATTTAGTCGTACTTTCTGGGACACCTTGTATAAATTATGAATCTTGAGCGACACATTTGGTTTGAAGCAAATACATTTTGAGAATTTATCATCAAAATTATTATTACTTTTTCACAAAACATGAGATATATCAAGAAACCTAAGGTTTAAATACTGACTTCCATGACAATCATTTTTATTTTGATCGTTGGAACTGAAAATACAAGGCATTTTATTAAAAAAAAAATTGTTGTTACAATTCGTATTTTTGGGATAACCTGTACATCTAGGAGGAAATATATATTTTCATAACCACGTTGTGGCAATCGCTAAGATAGCTTCTCAGAAACTTGGTGGACTCTTCCGAACCAAGAAGTTGTACACACCTCAACAACTTTTGACTCTATAAAAAGAGCAGATTCGGCCATCACTAGAGTACTGCTCTCATGTCTGAAGCTCTGCACCCAAACATACTCTTCGGCTCCTGGATTCTATCGAAAGAAGGGCCATTCGTCTGATCGGAGACCACGAGCTGACGAAGAACCTCGACAGCCTAGAACATCGAAAACAGGTTGGGGATTTGACTCTCTTCTACAGATATTTTCATAGAAAGTGCTCGGCTGGCCTTGGCCTTTTAATTCCGCCTAGAGCGGCGAATAGCAGAAATACACGACGAGCCACTGCCGCCCATCCATATGTAGTTAAGCTTAGTACTCCTCGAACTTCAATATTTAAGGATTCTTTCATCTGGAGGACTTCATCCATCGTTTTTCTCAACGAATTTAACCTCCAAGGATTCAAAGCCAACGTGAATCGCTTTATTCGCACACGCACCACTCCCAGAGTGCCCTAAAGGATTTTTCCTATAGTGCTTGTGTTTGATCATAAAAAAAGAAAATTATGAAAATAATTTTAAAATGTACTTCCAACCACCCCGAAAGTTTTGTTTTATCTAAAATAAATAATTTAGTTATATGCAATTTGAATATGTCATGTCCGAATAATGTGAATAAGTTTGAGATATAAAACTGATATTTTTAAATAAATATTTAATGAGATATTGATTTCGAATTTTGTGCACTGCTTTGGCATAAAAAGTCAAATAAACAAATTACGAGGACATTAAATTCGTAAAGCACAATAGTTATTTATCGAAAAAAACTTTTATTTTTCACGAAACTAGATTACTTAGGAATTTAACTAAAACAAGCGAACTTTTTATATAGTACCGTTTGTTCGACTTTAAATTGGTAAAAAACAATTTAGTTTTAGTGTACAAAATAAAAGTTTATCCAGTCTTAAAAAAAGATCCGAATGATTTTTAGGAAGATGAAATGAAATGAATTCATGTATAGATACTTAAGCAATAAGACTATGTTTATTTTCTAACGCAACTTCTTTTTGATAATTTAATCACAAATCAACGCTTTTATTACTGACACATAGCATTTGACAACATCAAATTTGATTTTAACGATATATTTTGTTGCTGGGCAACGGAAAAGGAAGGTTACTTGATTTTGAATTGAGGTTTTTATTGCCTAATTTTGAGATGGAGAGGTTCTTATCGCTGTAAAAAAATAATGTACCTTGTTTCTCGAAGTAACAAAAATAAAATATTTAAATAGACATTTTATTACATGAATGGATTCAAGAAAATTCCGTTGCTACGTGCATTTTCAACTTTAGAGATAAATTTCTAGCAATTCTGCCGGCAGGCGTGTGTTCCGAGGGTAACAAGAGCATCAGGGGGCGACTGAGATGGAATATTAGAATTAGACAAAAATATGAAATTTCGGTTTATAGAAAAATTCTTTTAAAAAAAGTTGTTTACAATTAATTATAGAGTGTTGGAAGACAATATATTGTTGCTAAATTAAAATATATATATATATATATATATATATATGATTTAAAAGTATATTAACAGAAAATGGACTATCCAATATTCTTTGTTTAATTTCTAAAAACTCTTATATACAACATTATTTTAAACTGATTAATAAATCCGCGGTGTGAATAAATCCCCTTTTAAAGGGTCACCTTAATCACCTTGCTTGCTGCATCCATTAAAAGCTCCGAAAATAAACTAATGTTCACTAAAATAAGAACACAATCTAAACAAAATGTTGGCAATAGATAGTCGAATCAAACTATTTAAACAAACTGTCAGTCTTCAATGTCACAGAACTGACAATAATGCATGCGATGCATGCAATGATTTTCATAAATACATGCGTCAGCATAACACCCAAAATGTGGTCACTCAAAATAGTTTCCATCTGCAATACAACAATTCGTTTTTACCTCCAATTTCAGGCTAATCATATCGACTGTTTGACGAATTAAATCATAAGAACCGTGTAACGTGCAAACGTGCAATACGAACACGGTTAAATGTGAACGCCTCGCTCGCATTCCACTACACTGGATTCCGCCGTTGAGTGGCCCCCCTCGCTAAAATGAGCGGGGGAGGAGGGGAGCTGAAGATCCCCGAGCTACGCATCGGCCCCCCTGAAGGGGGAAACCATCTTCTGGTGCCCCCTACCGTTCAACCTAGGAGACGACATAGTTGGATCTGTAGGTAAGTGTACCGAAACTACTTTCAATTCAATTTTAGCTTAGCTAGCAACCGGTCAATATGAGTGAGAGCTTCCCACCCTAAATATTTCGCTTCCAGTAATGTGTGGTTTGATCCCCCTGGGAGGGGGATCTTAAATGGGAAGGTGATCAAGTGGTGCATCATTTTGAAGGGCTTTTAAATCTCTTTCCCATAATACCATAATTGATTATTTTTTTTAGTAGTAGTTTCGAACAAACCCCTACCCTGGGTTTAAACCACGAAGGTTGCAAATATTCTTTGGAGGCTTCCCTTCTCACAATAGAATTGTGTTTTCGATTTTTAATATTATTTACTAGAAGCTAGAAATTAAGGGTGGAAAGTTCTCAAATTGACCCTGTATATTAGTACACCGAGCGGTATCGGCAAGGCGTCTAATACGCACATATATATAAAAACAGTATATTGCTAATAGCATCTGCAATTATGTCCCATGTATGGGCATCGAAGGGGGCGTTGTGAGTTTGCTCAGTTCAGAAATTTCCTTGTTAAAGTAAACATTCGACAGGACCGGATTTCAACTGTTTTAATGTAAATTTCACTGGTTACGGTGCCCTGATTGGTGTAAACTTTTGGTGCCAAATTCCGTCCAAATATTTGTAACAATCGACACGATGAGCTTTATTTTAACTTTCATCCGACGTCGTATGTTTCTTAACTCACTTTTTCCTAAACCAAAAATTAAGAATGAATGACTATATAAACTATTTTGGCAATTATTATCAGCTACTAATGCACCAAATTAAAATTATAAATTACATATTATATTGTATACGAGTGACACTATTTTTTTACCATTTTTAGTGAAATTCGGTTCCGAAGATCGGATAATGTGATAAGCAAAATATTTTCGTATATACGTACATGCCTGACATACTTTATACCTGGTATTGATCCACGACTTTTGCAAAAAAGCACTATGCACTTGTGTCCTTTCATCTAAAATAATATAAGTCACTAACCTAATAAACAGCGTATCGAATCACCACAAATTAAAAACTCCTTTACAAAAATTGTTGTTACGTAATGAAAGTTTATAAGCACTAATATACCGATGAACCATGGATGGATGAACCACTTTTTATTCTGTAATTTGAAAAAGCATGCAGAACCAAAGATGGCGACGAATAACAAGAAACAAATAATGTCGGGCCGGCTCGGACGCGATCGGTAACATTTCCACCCTACTGCGCAAACTTAATAGCGGGGTCACTTTTTGTATTTTGGAAGGTTTTTATTGATAATATACTGTTTATACAGGGTGCTGATAAAGTCTGGAATAATCGATTTTTCTTGAAAACGCAAAACTTTTTCGAAAAACGCTCGTACCCGTCGATTTTATTTTATTCTTTGAAATTTTTTGGCGTTCTTCAATATTATACCGGATGCGCAAAAAACGCTAGGCAAGTGTCAACTTCACTTTTTCAAATAGAACACCCCTTTTTTTCTCCAATATTCAGATTCCTCTCTAAACTCTAGACAAGTTTCATATAACATATTGTATGGCTAAAGTCAACAGTAATTGAAATACAGGGCCCACAATAAAAATCAAGGTATAATTTTAAGGTCTAGGTATTTACCTTCTTACCGGTTTCTACATAATAACTTAGTTACGTAAATGTCAAAACATTTAATATTTACTCCAAAGTTGTCACTTTTACCCATAAAAATGTTTCTAACGGAAGCTGAGAGAATCGAAATATTAATAATAGTAGGATGTGGAGATCGAAAGAGAACACAAATAGAAGTTTGTGAGTATTTTAATGATAAATATCCAAATAGAGAACACATAAATCAGGCAACTGTTTCCAAAATTGTTAAGAAGTATAATGAAGTTGGTCACGTTAAGGATAAACCTAGAAGTGGACGACCTAAAATTTCCGACGATGTCAAACTTGATATTCTAGTTTCGTTGGAAGAGAGACCACATTCGAGCACAAGAAGCATTTCTCAAAATGTTCAAAATATCCACGATTCAACGGTGGCAAAGTTCCTGAAAAAGGAAAAATGGCATGCATATAAATGTCAAGGAGTACAGGAACTTTTGGAAGGCGACCCTGACAGAAGGAATGAGTTCTGCGAAATTCTCATGGATAATTACTTGATTAACGATGCATTATTTCCGAGTAACATAATTTTTTCCGATGAGGCTACTTTTTTCTTGGATGGCATGGTAAATCGTCAAAATTGCCGGTATTGGTCCAGCGAAAATCCCCATTGGTTCCGAGAAATTCATACCCAGCGGCCGAGAAAAATTAATGTATGGGCAGGAATAATTCGGGATACTGTTATAGGACCCTATTTTTTTGAGGAAAATTTGACTGGCCAAAGATATTTGCAGTTTCTTGAAGAAGACCTCGCTCCAGCGTTGATTGCCCTATTTCCCGATCGGAACATTCCTGACTCACATGATACAACTATGTGGTTTCAGCAGGATGGTGCACCAGCCCACTATTCGGTCGAAGTCCGTAGATACCTGAATGAGTTATTTCATCATCATTGGATAGGTCGACGGGGTGAAATAGAGTGGCCTGCGAGGTCCCCCGACTTAACGCCATTGGACTTCTTTCTGTGGGGCTATATTAAGGAAAGGGTTTACAAAAATAAACCAGAAGATATTGATGTTCTCAAAACGCGTATAACAACAACCATAAGACAAATTACCCCAGAAATTGTACATAATGTACAGTTAGAATTTGTTGAGAGATTGGGACATTGTAGAGCCGTAAATGGACACCATTTTCAACACTTACTCAAATAATTTTTTAGATTGTTCACTGTATTACCAATTTCCTGTTAGAATTTTTTTCTAGCCTAAGTATTTGTCATGGAAAACAAGCTTTAAAATTATACCTTGATTTTTATTGTGGGCCCTGTATTTCAATTACTGTTGACTTTAGCCATACAATATGTTATATGAAACTTGTCTAGAGTTTAGAGAGGAATCTGAATATTGGAGAAAAAAAGGGGTGTTCTATTTGAAAAAGTGAAGTTGACACTTGCCTAGCGTTTTTGGCGCATCCGGTATAATATTGAAGAACGCCAAAAAATTTCAAAGAATAAAATAAAATCGACGGGTACGAGCGTTTTTCGAAAAAGTTTTGCGTTTTCAAGAAAAATCGATTATTCCAGACTTTATCAGCACCCTGTATATAGGGTGGCCCATCGAAAACAGTCCAACAAGGTTTACGGCTGTGTACGTGAAAATTTAAAAAAAACCTCGGACCCGTAAACTTGTGTTTTCAGGGGGACACGTTTCACTATTAATTTCATCCCTGTAACCTCAACCCCCCTAGCGGGGGCGGCTACTGCCCTTGTTTTTTCAAATGGGAATGGGTACGTTGTGATACATCTTTTTAAAGGGCATTAAATTCTCTTTAAAATCGTGCTTCCTTTTGTAAATTTGAGCTACGCGCCGCCAAGCAACGGATTTTAAAACATTTCACTGAATAGTATGTGGTGTGGAGGTGTATGGAGGTGGATATTTTCAACATTTAATAAGATAACATGTAAGTATTACTCAATAAAATTACATTTTTTAAAACGCAATTTCTCGGCGGCGCGTAGCACAAAACAAAGCGCCATTTTAAAGAGAATTTAATGCCCTTTAAAAAGATGTATCACCACATACCCATTCCCATTTGAAAAAACAAGGGCAGTAGCCGCCCCCGCTACGGGAGTTGAGGTTACAGGGATAAAATTAATAGTGAAACGTGACCCCCTGAAAACACAAGTTTACGGGTCCGAGGTTTTTTTAAATTTTCACGTACACAGCCGTAAACCTTGCTGAACTGTTTTCGATGGGCCACCCTGTATATATGTGCTAATACCTTGGATATTCGTGATCAGTCGATAAACATAGACATATTCCTTCATATTTTATTTTATTAAAAAAAGTTCATATGAATATAAAATATGTCCGTATTATTTCCTGAGCTCTCCACTCGTATGGCAGAGTGTCCCATTTATGCCCAACAAAAACAGGTGGACTAAGCAACCGCGTGGCGCCATGAAAAATAAGACACACACGTTATAAAGCGTTATGTCATACACCCATTAATTTTAAATAACTTTTTTATGTCATCATTCGGGTACAATACATAAATCTGTTATGGACACATCCATTTAATAAGGCTTATTTTACGACCCAATGCATAATAAAATGTATACAAGATGGCCTAATAAAACCATAATATGGCAGCTATTTTATTGAAATTAAGATGTTGTAACAGTAATTTTTTATGATTTCTTCCAAACGAGAATATTTTTATATTTTGTCGATTTTGGATATTAGATCCTAGATCTTTATTACAATGTTACAATGGTTGCCAGGCAAGTTTTCGGACTTATTTTGCTTGATAGAATAAAACGTCAATAAGATTTCAATTTTATAACGAAGTAGTAACTGCTGACATGGTTAATTCTTCCATCTCACATATTTATTTATCAATGCCCTGTGATGAAGGCGTTCATAGGTCGAAACGCGTAGGTCCTAATAAAGTGTCGACTTTAATTCTATCAGTATCGTTGATATCATACTATTCACTAGTGATGGGCCAATACCGATATAAGTATCGGTACTTCGGCATATCGGTATCGGTATATTTAAAATTAATTTATAAGCGAAAACCCATTTTTTAGAATCTCCAGCGGCTTTCGAAACAACTTCTTTAACTAGTAATTGTTAACTATTTTGTTTTGTTTTTTTCGGTTTGAAAAAATACAGGTATCTTTTTTTAACTCTCTATCGCTATTTTCTATAATAGTATTTTTACTTGTATTGCAAAAAAATGAAAATATTGCACGACACGATCCTTATCTAAAGTAACAATGTACTAATATTAATTTTATTCAAGAACTGAGCCAGTGCCACAGATAGCTTTTTTCTAGGGGGATACTGGGATGACGTCCTTCGCCTTATTATGACATTAAGCAGAACCAACCGAACTGATTCGCTAAATGGTGTGATTTCAGATATCTTATCTCGAACTATTTTAAGTTATGATAGCAAAGAAGATGGGTTATTTTATACGTTGGAATAGCTCACGCCCCATCGTCTTAAATTATTGATGGCTACCGTATAGCCACCAGTATGTGAATTGTGATGCATTACTAGTCGGGCTAGATTAATTCATGATTCGAGCTATCCCAACTTGACATTTAAGTTGTTCTAGCTTACGATGGTGGCTGAAAAAACTCACTCTTTGGGCTACCAGACTACAAATTTTGGACTACCCGTACCTAAATTGCGGACTATCGGAACTTAAAATATTTCTTTGATTTAACGCCTGCATATTATGGACTTTCATTGCCTTTTCTTTTTTCAAGATATTACATTTTTGTTGTATGTTTTAAAAAAAAATAATCAAATAAATTATAGACAGGAGATCATACTACGGCTAAGAAACCATGCGATGACGATTGCTTCAAAAGGCAACTTGATTTAATATACTGTAAAGAAGCCCGCGATTATCACTTCAATTGTTGTTTTCTTTTCTTAACATACACTAGTGGTTCTGAATAAATTATGAGAACAATGGTTTAAAAAATACTGTTTTTTTTTAATAGATTAAAAGATAGATTTTGGAAACTTAATTCAAACCCTATTATTAGTTTATGTAGATAAGTTTATATAAGAATAAGAATACACCTAAAACGAAAAATAACATGTGTAACACATGTACAAATCTTGAGTAAATACGTATTAATAATATTATAAATAATAAGGCTCCTTTTCAATAATAACAATTTGTATAGGGTCCGCAAACGAAGCGTGGACGGAAGATTAAATCGTTATCGAAGAACTTATCAACAATACTAAAACAGCTTGAGATATTAGATTAAAAGCGACATGTTTTAAAATTATTTTACATTATACAGGGTGGCCCAAAAAAGTGTGACAGCATAAAGTTATATTTTTTTAAATGGGACACCCAGTATTTTATTCCATATTTAGGTTCGTACTACTATCATTTATAAGTGCCTCAAATTTTATTTAATTTGGTTTTGTAGTTTCGGAGAAATAAATTAAAAACTAAAAAAAAAATTTTTGCAGACCTGAATAAAAAATCAAAGAAAACAATCCAGAACTACTTTTTTAACCTCGGCATTGAGCGAAATTTATGACAAGAGGTCTAGAGATACTATGAATGTAATTGCGTTTATTTATTTTATACAGGGTGTTCATAATAAGCTTTCAAAAACCCCACATTTTAAAATAATTTTTCTCAAGTTTTTCAAATGGAACACCCTGTATATTATTTGGCTATTTGACGTAGAATTCATAGACAATTCATTTCATAGCCGTTTTCGAAATAATTATAAATATCATAAATTATGTTGTTTAAATAGAGGGAGTATTGGGAAATTTTGTTATAGGCGACTAGACTAATAATTGTAAACTAAAGTAAATGTTCAAAATAGCTTCCTTTTACTTAATTTAATGATTTTCTTCTACTGCCAACAGACCTCTTAATTCATTTTCTTCATTAATAACGGGTTTATTGATTATCATCCTTTTTGTGTACGCAACGCTTCCTGTTGCTACAAATCTTTGCAATAACTTCTCGAAGGTTTCTCGGCTTTCTCTCAATATCTGGATATCTTTCAGCACACACTCGGCTCGCGTGGAGGCAATTTCTTGAACATTCACCCAGTATAAAAATCATATTTACCATTTCTAAAGTTGTAAAATCGGCATTTTGTGTAAGTTAGTACTTAATTTCGACGACTGAACAAATGTAAATAATTTTATTTGGCTGTCATAGTGACAATCTAAACAAAAAAAAATCATGGCAACTCGATTAAGAATAAAAAATAAATTGAAATAAATAAAAGTAGCAAAAATGTAGGCGTTTAAAATTTATATCGAAGTAACTAAAATAGGGTAAACTCTGAGAGTAATAGGAAACTATTTTGAACATTTACTTTAGTTTACAATTATTAGTCTAGTCGCCTATAACAAAATAGCCCAATAAAAACTATTTAAACAACATAATTTATGATGAGTGATAGACGTGTTTTGGACTTCCATTGTCTTTATTTCGTTTAAATCACAACGTTTCAACTGGTAAGTATCTCCAGTCGTCTTCAGGTGAATACTATAATTTATGATATTTATAATAATTATTTCGAAAACGGCTGGATATAACTTATATGCTTGTATTACAAAAAAAAATTGTCTATGAATTCTACGTCAAATAGCTAAATAATATACAGGGTGTTCCATTTGAAAAACTTGAGAAATATTATTTTAAAATGTGAGGTTTTTGAAAGCTTATTATGAACACCCTGTACAAAATAAATAAACGCAATTACATTCATAGTATCTCTAGACCTCTTGTCATAAATTTCACTCAATGCCGAGGTTAAAAAAATAGTTCTGGATTATTTTTTTTGATTTTTTTATTCGGGACTGCAAAACTTTTTTTTTTAGTATTTAATTTATTTCTCCGAAACTACAAAACCAAATTAAATAAAATTTGATGCACTTATAAATGATAGTAATGCGAACCTAAATTAAAATACTGGGTGTCCCATTTAAAAAAATATAACTTTTATGCTGTCACACTTTTTTGGGCCACCCTGTATAATGTAAAATATTTTTAAAACATGCCGCTTTTAATCCAATATCTCAAGCTGTTTTAGTATTGTTGATAAGTTCTTTGATAACGATTTAATCTTCCGTCCACGCTTCGTTTGCGGACCCTGTATATCTCCGTCCTGTCCCACCATTTTTCGCCAACTGACCAAAATTATGCAAAATACAAATTTTCACGCACAGAGAACAAAGATAAAGAATCCCGCAAACGGCGCAACAGCCAACCGATGTCTATGCGCGAGATCGAAGGAGAATTGACGAATAACAATGGAATGAACCGCGCCAAACCTGCACGAATTCGGAACTTTCCGTGACCTTACGATCTTGTGATTTACCCTCGATATGGGGTTTTGGAGCACGTTGCCTGAATTATTCCAACTCAAAATAATTTACACATGGTAATGTGTAAAAATAATGCACGTCCGGGTTAAAACGACACTTTATAATCAATTAGTAAGTTTTCCCAACCCAAAAACTGAGTTCAGGTAACTCATAAAATAGTTACAAGATGAGAAATTGTGGTGCTCCCAAATATGTTTAAAATGTTGATAAAAATCTCTTTCTGGGGCGAACCAAAAGAACCTGAGTTATTGTAGCGTTTTTAAATAATTTGTGATAATTCGTAGGCTCAGTTAGAACAACATAGAGAGGTGGGTTGAAGTAGCTGCAATTTTGTAAACCACGACATTGGTAAATGCATTTTTGTCAGTGTAGCGATAAAAGAGAAGTTATTTTGATGTATCCTTGTACAGAAACTTGGACTTAACATTATTATTTTAAATAGAATACCCTGTATATATTATTTGTATATATAAAAATTACACCATTATGTTATAATATAATAAATACTCACAAGTGTTACAGATACACTAAAAATCCAATTGTTCTTTCTTAGAAAATATTACCAAAAGATAAGTTCCTTGCAAAAGCTATAAGAAAGTTACAAATATTCACTCACACGTCATATTAGGGAGGTTTTTAATAAAATCAATTTGTAAAATATTTACTTCGTAAAATATGAAACAACTTTTTAAATTGATTGCCAGGCTATAATTTAAACAAAAAATAAACCCATTTATTTGAATATTTAGAACATTAATCGCAAAAATTTATGACCGAAAATTTATGACTACACGTTATTTATTTCCTGGTACCGAATTGGCCAATACAGAGTGATTCCCCATATACTTGCTTTTGCGAAATATATTTTTTTATATCTAAAATAGTGGAGTCGTTCTGGCGGCTCGAAATTCCCTTCACAAAATCGAGTAATTTTTTTTCCCCAATCGATACAGTAGGATCCCGTCGCCATTCTGACATGATTTGTAGGGGGCGCCGCATACGGAGGGAGGGGGGGCACGCCCCGTAAATCTAACCTACAACGGGAAATAGAAATAACTCAGCCGGTTTTGATGCTACAAAATAAATGTGAAAGGCAAAATTGAAGAGCTTGACAGAGCACGTAAGCTCGAATAAACCTTATCCCGATATCAATGAGTTCGCGAATTATCGCGATTTTCAACTGCAAAAAACAATAAAATTTAATCATTTTTAATCCTTTAATGAAGAATGATGAAATAATTATGTTGACAGGACCTCCCCTTCAGTCTTAACATAGACGAGTCCAACCAAGGGTCGAGTGCTTCGTACATATTCGGAAAAATAGCGCTGTTGCCATTTCCGAGACAATAATTATACAGGAAAGTAATATTACAGAAGGAAATTCCGCAATTTATGAATATAATCTTATAAAGCATCGAAAGTGGCTATCGATCAACCGAATAAACCCGAAACAGACTGAAACGTGTAGTTACTAGAAATTTTTAGATGTTAAATACCAATGTATGAAAAAATTATATTATTGCCCAGACCACCCAATGAAACTTTATACAATAAGGGCGTATTTTTGTCTACACAGTAGCACTTTAAAATGCTAATTCAGATTGAATGGTACTTAGATGTGTTCATGAGATGCATATAAATTTACGCGAAAACTAATGTGAATTTGTGCTTTTGTTTTTGTTTTTTGTGAGGTTATTATACAGCTTTTTGTTTGCATTACCTACTTGGTTTTTTTTTATAAATTAAGTTGGTTTTAATTAAGGCCGAAAAGGTAGGTACATAAAATTGCAGTTTTTTTTTTTAGAGGGTAAAGTGGCATCTAAGTTGTTCAGTTCTGACATACTGACCATTTATAAACGCCGCGGCGGTTGGTTCGAGTCAGTTCAAGTTTATAAATCAGAGATTAGTTCCCAGCGAACTGAACTGAACGTAAAAGTTTATTATAATGTACCTTGAAAAATAAACAACTTCCAATCTGTCAAACGGTTATTGACTTTCTAAAGAGTGACAACACTGCTCAAAATTCACTTTCATCTTTCATCACGTTCATCTTTCTCCCAGTGTCACCACGTGCTTAATTTTGGTTTGATGTCAGGTCATATACAGGGCATATTAAATTAAAGCGCTATTTTTGGATATTTTTCTTCAATTTGTTTCCATCTCAGGAATTGCCGGTTTAAATATAATACGTCATTTCTATAACACCCTGTATAATATAATAATTAATTATTTTATATTTTGGATGAACAAGTTTTGATTAACCTAATGATTTAAAGTTTTATTGTTTAATTTTGGAAAAATTTTTCTTCCTTTAATACTTTTTAGACAGATTTAATTAATTTAAATGTAATAATACGGACAAGATGGCATAATATTTTATGTTACCTAATTTATAGGTACCGCTAGAAAAGATACTCTCAGTTTTCAAAAGTATAATCCCTTCGAGAAACACTCTATATTCATATCCGTAGATTTTCAGTATAAATCTTGCCAGATATTGTTTGCATATTACTCATATTAGTGTTCTGGTCTGGGACGAACAACGGGTTTAGAATTTTTGAATAAAAAACAGTTCCTACCTAAAAATCAATGACGCAAAATCAATCCAAAATGTACATTAAGAACACAGAAGTCACTTTGCTTGTTAAGTAATATACATATATATATATATATACAGGGTGTCCGGGAACATGTGGGAAATCTCCCGGATATGAAGAAAACACGTGAAAAGAATACTATAGCTTCATATAAACTTCTTTCGTATCGGCCTCCTCTTCGGAGATATGGGCTCCCAAAGAGCACCAATGGAATCAAGTTTTTTACACATAATTATTGAACCACCTGGTATATTTCAATTATTTTTTAATATGATATATACCAGGTAAGACCCGTCAAATCACTACCCAAGAAACTGTTGTGAATTACTCACAGCTGCAGGGACGGACTAGCTGTAACACTCATGGACCCATTTTTTTTACGCCCTATATAATGAGAACTTTGGACAATGTTTTTTATATACCTTTAACTATTGGCTAAAAATTAAGTACTCTTCATTTATGTCGCTAATCCTAACCGTTTTCGAGAAAACGTCATTTTATTTACACTGAGTCCCCTAACTGCTCATGGGCTAAATATGAAAAAGCGGAATCTTGAAGGTTGAACATTGGATCGGAACAAAGATGTATCTTTTATTGAAATACCCGAAGCACATGATGTATATGAAATGCCGAAAACGGTTAGGATTAGCGACATGAATGAAGAGTACTTAATTTTTAGCCAATAGTTAAAGGTATGTAAAAAACATTGTTCAAAGTTCTCACAGGGCGTAAAAAAAATGGGCCCATGAGTGTTACAGCTGTGAGTAATTCACAACAGTTTCTTAAGTAGTAATTTGACGGGTCTTACCTGGTATACATCATATTAAAAAATAATTGAAATATACCAGGTGGTTCAATAATTATGTGTAAAAAACTTGATTCCATTGGTGCTCTTTGGGAGCCCATATCTCCGAAGAGGAGGCCGATACGAAAGAAGTTTATATGAACCTATAGTATTCTTTTCACGTGTTTTCTTCATATCCGGGAGATTTCCCACATGTTCCCGGACACCCTGTATATGAATGAAAACATAATTTCCTACCCATCTGAAGATCCTTATACTGGGTGTTTCTTAATAACATGCTAATATTTTATTCTTGGGTCAATTTTCAAAAAAAAACTTCATGTCCTAATCGTTTTAACTTTTGAGATATAGGGTATTCCAAATTTACAAAAAATATCCTTTTTTATTAATATATGTCTACATATTTTTAAATTTGGTACACACTTCATTTGCACTCTATTATGGAATTAGGTATTAGCAAAGATTAAAAAGGATCTAGTAGGTAAGGTGCAGATTTTGTTTTGTAAACATAAACAGTTTTGACAATTCTCTACCTAGTCTAGTTGTCACGTATTTAAGTCATTAACCTTAATAAATTATTAAAAAAACATGAAAATATGTATCTGAAAAGTTGAGACAAAGTTTTTTTCTGAAAATGGACCCAAGAATACCCTCATTAAATATTAGCATGTTATTAAGCATGCATGTTATTAACACCCTGTATAATAGGAAAGAAACGAATAATGCTAAAAGTTATGCTCTGGGTTATTACGCCCCGTTGAGCGCTGAATTATAGGCAAAAAGTAGTCGTATTTTGCCTAACGTAGTTGGTATTCTGATATCACAAAATCGGCAGCGACAAATATACACATAGATTCAAAAGTTCTTCATCAGTCTGATTATCGAGGAAGTAATTACGTCATGATGAAAATAGACTAAATATTAGTTCATTGATAAGTTTAAAAAATCTTTCCCGCCCGCTCTCTTGGAAAACGCAACTTTCGGTGAAGTGAACATGCATGAAAAGAGGCACTTTCGGGACACTTGTAAAAAAAAAATTATTTCATTCTTTATGAACTCTGAACTCTAATTTATATTCTAAATCCAACGATATATCACAAAATGAGAATGTAAAATTTATTTTCATATTTCTCTTCAAATAGAAGCAGGAAGCAAAAGAACGAAATGGTAAAATTTCGGTTTTGCCTGAATATCTTCGGAAATATTCCGATTTTTTAAAATTTGAAAACCGGACGTTGCGGACCGATTTTTTAAAATTTGAAAACCGGACGTTGCAGATCTCACTATTGCCCAACTTTTGTCTAATTTGATCATTTCTGTATGTCCTAACAAGATCTATGTAGAGTGAATTTTTATCTGGGACACCCTATAAATAGAATATCTATACTTCTACGCTATATCCTATGTTTTAATGCCAGAAAAAGTTCAATTTTAATATAAAAGTCTTAACAACAAGCTATACTAGTAAGTAAACATCCACAAAAGCTGTATTCTTGGCAAAAGTCTTTTAATCGTGCTTCAAGTCAAACAAAAAGCTTAATTCAAAGGAAACATTTATCCTTGCTCGACGCCCGACATTTTAGTGGCATTTTAAGGCCTTCATTCTTGGTTAGGGGGGTCGATACATATCCTTATAACAACATGTTCAGGAATGGAATTGATTAAGAGGGTTTGATCCAATACATTTTATTTAAATTTTTTGGTATTACGTAAAGAATAATCCAAAAAAAATAATTTTTTTAACGTTCAGCACTAGCTTAAAATAAGTCTGAATTTATTGATTGAATACCCGAAAAGGTTCTTACAAAATATTTATTTCTCTAGCAATAATTAACAATACTTACTTACAGACTTTTAATAAATAAGTACAACTAAAATATATAGGATGTAATAAATTCGTTTTTCGCCATTGGGTTTTCGGAAACTGTAAGAGATACGTAGTCAGTAAATCGGTTTTTACTTTTTCTTGGCTTTGTTCGAAGATGTGTCCAAAAATAAATTTCACTTTCTCATTGCTACTTTTTATTCTCCATAAGATGGCATCATCAGATCTTTCATGCGACGTTTCGTCTTTGGGTCATCATCATCTCTACCATCAGTACCATCTCATATCTCACCAGTTTTCTCTAAAAAGGTTAACATTACAGAACAGGATATAGTCATGGACGGACACGCAATCCCACTGGCTTCATCTATTAATTTGCTGGGCGTCAATCTGGCAGGAAATATGTCTTGGCATAACCACGTTGTGGCAATGGCCAAGATAGCTTCTCAGAAACTTGGTGTACTCTTCCGAACCAGAAAGTTCTACTCGCCTCAACAACTTTTAACAGTATACAAAGCCCAGATTCGACCATCAGTAGAGTTCTGCTCTCATGTCTGGAGCTCTGCACCCAAACATACTCTTCAGCTACTAGATTCCATCGAAAGGAGGGCCATTCGTTTGATTGCAGACCACGAGCTGACGAAGAACCTCGACTGCCTAGAACATCGAAGGCAGGTTAGGGATTTGACTCTTTTACAGATATTTTCATGGAAAGTGCTCGGCTGACCTTGTCCTCTCAATTCCGCCCAGAGCGGCGAATAGAAGAAATACACGACGAACCACTGCCGCCCATCCATATATTCTTTCATCTGGAAGACTTCATCCTTATGGAACGACCTTCCCGAGGTTGTTTTCCCAACGAATATCACCTCCAACGATTTAAACCCAACGTGAATCGCTTTTTGCGCACACGTACCACTTCCAGGGTGCCCTAAAGGATTTTTTCCTATAGTGCTTGTGTTTGATCATAAAAAAAAAACAAAAAAAATACTTAATTTTTTTTTAAGTACAGACCTGGATTTTTTTGTTTAAATAATGAAAGAGAAACTAAATCTACGTACAGCGGTATATAACCCTGGTTTTCCTACGGTTTGTTCCTTATTTTTACCATATTCATTAAAATACCCCTAGTACGTTCCTGTAATTTACTTTTGTTTCGACGAAACTGAACATTTTAAAATTATTATCTATTTCTGTTCTTAATTATTATTATTACGTATCTACTACTACTATTATTTTTATTTCACACTAATAATTTTATCAAATTTCTACTTATGTCAGTAGGTGCCTACAAATAGCCTGTATTTATTAGCCTCTTAAAGCCAGCACATTTTTAAAACTTTTTTTAAAAGGCATGGAGTTTTACAGCTTCGAATTAAACCGAATTTTTGGAACAAGTAAATTACAGGAACGTACTAGAGGTATTTTAATGAAGATGGTCAATTGAAGGAACAATACATCGGAAAACCAGTAAGTGTTATATAAACGTAGATTTAGTTCCTCTTTCATAACTTAAAGAGAAAAATCCAGGTCCGTATTTAAAATTAAGTTGATAATGGTGACCCGAAGACTAAACGTCGCATTAAAGATCTGATGATGCCATCTTATGGAGAATAAAAAGTAGCAATTAGAAGTGAAATTTATTTTTGGACATCTCTTCGAACAAAGTCGAGAAAAACTAAAAAGCGATACGTAAAATTTTAGATTTTTTCAAATGTTAAATTATATACGTGTCCAGTGCGATGTAAACCCTCATTGTTTGTTGATTCCACGTCCACGCATAAAAATATATTCTATTTACTCTAACAGTTTTATCTCTAAATGCAGCAAATGTATATCGCTCAGCACAGTCATTGCATTCGCTATGTCATAGATGCGAATTAAGCATTTTTAGGAAGCGAGAGCGTTGCATAAATATTTCCTATTTTCGCAGTATGAATCTAAAGTTGATTTGGTTATTTGCTGAGTTCTTAAAATTAATTTAGCTCTTGGGATGTACATAGTAAAACGATGAAATTATTTTATATTTTCTAGGAAATAAAATTATCAACGAATCGCTGGCTTTTTATTTTGAGGAGAAAAAGAAACCACAAACCACATTATTGCATTTTTTCATCACTGCAGAGATATTATAGTTTATGTGTGAAACTTATTTTAATGCAGAAAAAAATTCAAGAAAACGTATCCACATTAAAATCAGTAAATTTCTTATAAAATGGCACTTTTAACACGCGCATCATACAATATTTTATCTACAAACACTATTAAATTAGAAATTAAAATGACAAAAAATTTAATATGTATTCTACGAATTCAAAATTAAAGCGACAAAATCCAAAATCACATGACTTACCTAATTTATTTGTTCTTAGTTACATGGCAACCAATATGTGTTGTTATTACTTACGCAAAAACTCCCAAAATCAATCGAGAGATCCTTGTATTTATTTTTGACACTAGTGTTAGAAGGTGATTATTTTTAATTGATATTTGATTAATAAAATGGTATTTTAGACACTGACAGCAAACGTTAAAAAGTCTACTTGTAATAGTGTTTGTAGATAAAACATATGAATTAAATAATCATTGGATAAGAGAGATTAACCTCCTTATTGCGTAATAGGCATTTTAATTTTTTACTTATGTAATCTATGTTGCTGCTGCATCATTATTTACCATTAATACGAATAATTTTTTGTTCCTTTCTAGTAGCAATGCCAATTCGGGTTACTAGTAGTGCCGTATTACTGTTTTTTTTTTGTTACCATTGAGGACCTTTTCATTTCGCCAACATTTTGGTGGGGCCGTTCTATTAGGGCAACACCAAGAATCGCCATAGGTTACTAGATTTCTCTTATTATAAACTATTAATAATTTAGTTCTTCTTTGATTTAATATTAGGTTGTCACTCCATCACCCTAATGATCAAAGCACTAGTTCCTCAGGGTTACGTGCTGAGGCCGCAACCAAAGACGTGTTTCAATCAGCAGACAATTTATTAAAAGATCGCTATGATTAAAAAAAATGTTAATGTCTGAAACTTTGTATATTATATTGGAAAAATATGAGTCAATATTTCATACAAGGTGCAAACATTATGAATGGGTTTTCAAATGAAATGAATGACTTACATCGGTCCTCCCCAGCTATGCCACTGCCTCGAGGCCACAACAGCCATTTTATTAAAGATGCAAATTGAGCATTTTGTACGTACATATGAGTACTTCGGATATATAAATTTTATATTTTCCTTGCCAGAAAGTATAAGGCGTTTCTGGAAGAGTAATGCATAATATGTTTATGCGTCAGAATTTCAAAAATGAATTAGCCTCTGTGGAATAGACTATGGCGATTACCATATACGTGGAAGTTGTATTTTTTAAGGCAAATTCAGGCAAAAATTATCAATTAATAATTGTTTGGACCGTTGTTTTTTTAATTCACAGAATTTGTGTAAAATAATCGAAAAGTGAAACTAAAAATTATTCAAATACCAATATGGAACATTATTATTTCCAGACCACCCGATGATCATTATACAATAAGGGCGTATTTTTGTCTACACAGTAGCACTTTAAAATATTATTTCTTCCTTATTGTATATATATCATCGGGTGGTCTGGAAATAATAATTTTCCATATTGGTATTTGATATTAATACCACCTGACAAGCATAGACTTTTTATTTCTTAGATTGATTTTTTAAAATTTGATTTAATCAAATAACGTCTGTTCAGATTGTGTGGGACTACTAAGAGATGGCGCTGCGCGCTATATTTTGTCAACTACCGTCGATAGTACGGCGTTAAGTTAAAGTCCTCTCTGATGATTGGTATGTACACCTACCGTGTACTGACGAGAACAAATAAGTTCGAAACCGGTCTGCAGGTGATTGCATCCTATCAATGGAGAGGGCTTCCTTTTCTTGGTAGTACCATTCAATCTGAAATAGTATTTTAAAGTGCTACTGTGTAGACAAAAATACGCCCTTATTGTATATGGATCATCGGGTGGTCTGGAAATAATAATTTTCCATATTGGTATTTAATATTAATACCACCTGACAAGCATAGACCTTTTATGTCTTTGATGGATTTTTTAAAAATTATTCTTCCAAAATACTCCGCTTCACCCAAGAAAAAAAACAGACATAACTGATTTCTACATAATTTGAAATCAAATTTTTTTAGGCGTAGAATAAGCCTATGTTCTTTTGTGCAACAAAAACCCAAGTTCCCATAAATGCTAATGATTGATTCGCCCGAAAAAAGCCATGATCCATTTACCGCAAAAATAAAAAAGAATGATACTTTTACACCAAAAAAAGTAACAAAAAATAATTGGTATGGCTACAACCGTAATGGTAAAGCATTTTTTTACGACTAGTCTCTGAAGAATACCTTGAGTAGTTTTGCTGTAACAACCCGGCTAATTCTATCAGAATCTTGATAACTTTTCAGAGCAGAATTTGTTTGGGTTGGAGAGAGTGGCGTGTCCTTAATCTGGTCTGGGGGGGGGGACTTAAATATTTTAAAATTCGATATTAACAATTTCCTTCTGCTAGTAAAATACAACAAATTATAATCTAATAAAATAGGCAAGAAAAGCTAGCTTCCACTTAACGTGAACTCCAAACCACGATCCTCAGTGATACGCTGTGCCCCCAAGAGTTATCAGCCCTTGGTTTGTCGCATTGCAGAGTATGACCTGCCGATTGGGGAGTCCGATCTCATCCGGCCTGGTTACCGACGAGAATGGGGTAGCTCATACATATACATTTTTACTTGTCTCTGTTTTTGCATGACTTCGGACACAGTAACGCCATGACTTACTTATACCACTAAAATTCCCCGAGTGCGAATCGATTTACTGGCCGTGGGGCTTGAATCTACGAAAACTCATCTTAGAGTTCCCAGTGACTGTCGCTTTAGCTACGGAACCGTTGAATCGAGCTATTACAACTTGTTTTGAATAAAAATTACATACTTTAACTTGAAATACATAAAAATACTTTACGTATAAGAATACTGGTCTAGCTATCGGCAAACTAGACGAGAGAAGCGACAGTAGAAACTTCTTATCGATTTGGGGCACAATATCTGTTGAGTGCAGTAGTAATTTTTCAGAACTTAAGGTTTTCTAATGAAAATAAGAAGAAGGAACTTTATTGAAAATGTTTTTATTTGCTTTATTCGGATCGAAACTTGATTACAAGCGGTTATAATAATTATTATTTGTAATAATTTACTATTCTTTCTCGACGACTATTTTATCATCCCATCATGCCACCAAAAGGAAAAGAATAAATTTTAACATATAATTGATAACCAATAATTGATGACGTGTCTCTATAGGTTAAAATTATATATAGACTTAATTTGGCAATTGTTTCATTAGTTAACTTGCTCTGTTTCTTGAAAATTTAATTATTTTTATATGACTACCGTGACATAAAGAAAATAAAGACACTCTTATCATACATTATCAAATTATGTCCAATTTTAATGGTTTTAATCGTCGACATTAATTAGAAGATAGAGTGCCCATAAGTCACCCTTTTCTTATGAATTAGTAAAACTACCGATATAACCTAAAAGCTAGTGTTGTGATCGCTCGAGCGAAAAACCGCTTGATCACTCGATTATTGAAATAACCGACATCACTTGATTATTAAAAAAAACCGCTCGAGTTATCTATTCAGGCGAAAACCGTCGCTCGTCACTTATTATCTTTCACTCGATACCCGCGGTTCGCTTGCCGCCGACGGAATTTACCGCTGTAGCGTGATTGAATTAAAAAACTGCTCGTATATTCAAACAGTTTTTCCCTAGATAGGAAATACTCTAGTTATAAATTCAGGCGAAAAACCGAAAAATATCGACTGTCACTTGATAGACGACCTTCGGTCTACGCGCCACGCCATCCGATTGGCGACGTTCGAGTTTGACGCTGAGCAGATACACGACATACGTCTTTCTCAAAGACACATAAACGAGAAGGTGCATATAAAAAAGTATGCCAAATCCCTTAGCGGAGTCATCGCGACATTGATTTTATAATTTTTTGTTTTAACTGGCTAGCCAGCGGCGTAGTTTAGGTCTCCGAGTGTAAATATTAAATAATTAAAGGATGTAATTTTAAAATTTTTATTTATTATAAACTCGAGAAAACTTCTAAAAATAACATAATAATAGAAATTGTAAATAAAAATAACAAAACGAACAAAATGGTTAACAAAATATATAGAAAAATTCGTTGGTAATCTTATACTAAACATTTTAAAATCTAAACAGGAACTTTTTATTATTAAACTCAAAAGGATTCTTAAAAATAACACACATTATAGAAAATGTTAATGGAAAATAAGAAAACGAGTAAAATAGTTAACAAAACATAGGTATCGACAAATTTTTTGGTAACCAAAAGTAAACATTCTTAAATTTAAACATGAACTTTTAGGTAACTATAAACATGAATTTAAAAAAATAATCAATTATTTTCTTATTTTGCCAGTCGCGTAACTAAGGCTACATTTTTGAAGGGCACACAGTGGGCACCTGATAATTTGAACTAGAAGAACTTGACAAATAATTTTAAATATCTACTTATTTTATTCTCGTAGATTGAGAAAGATATGAACAAAAATAACTATTGGTAATACTTTTTGTTTTAAAAAAGCACAAGAATAAACCCGAACAATAAATACATATTTGGGTGATTTTTTGCAGTTTTTTTGTTTGGTATCGAGACACGTGGTAAAAATTCATTATTCACAAATAAATAAATTTCTGGAATTTTTTTGGTGGCTACTACTTTTTAGCTAAACCTGTGCCAGCCCGTAGTTACGTGCCTGCTAAATACCCTACCTGATCACATGTAAACGACTAGGCTGCCGGTCGAGCAGTCGGTGACGTCATCGCTTGGTGAATTGGAATTTCAACCGATTCACACGAGCGATTCACTCGATTATTAAAATCGCTCGAGTATCAAGTACTCGATTATTAAAATCATCGGTTTTTCCCAACACTACTAAAAGCTTCTTATTAGTGATCAGCCGATACCCATATAAATATCTATGTATGAAGCTATCACTTACCATTTGAAAATTATTAATAATCATGCTAGGGCGCTTAAATGATACAAACGAAGATTATGTAAACGTGCTTATTATTTATGGAGACTGTGACAAAGTAATAAAAAGAACATTTGACAAACTTATTTATTTAGCATTTGATTATATCCGCAGCAATATCGCCATATAAAAATATAAATTTGGCAATATTTCCAAAACTACAAATTTTCGAAACAACCTTATACAATCTTACCTTTATTTTTAATGCTAAATAGAACATAATTAGAAAATTTGGAGGTTTCCATTTGAAAATGTAGTTTTTTGCAGATTTCGCAGTATCATTTTTAATCTTATTGTTTGAACACTCTGTATTAGGTAATAGTACCAAAATATTTTAAAAAATCTATTAAAACAGGTTCCAGTTTCCGACAAGAAATCCAGCTCAAATTAAGTAATAAAGGTTTCCTAATAGGAAAAATCAATAACTCATTTTTCTGCAAGCGTCATTTAAGACATAAAACCTTAAATATGTTAAGCTTTACTATAAAAATAGTAAAACTGACCATAATTTATGGCTCGATATGTGACTGGAATAACTTTTAGTAAGAACTTTCGTAAAAGTATAGAAAAAGAAAGAGAAAAAGCTTGTAGTAAAAATTAACAAAACCATTTATGTTTTTGTTAAATTTACTAAAAAAATTTTAAAAAAATTTATTAAAATCTCTTGTAGAATTTACTAAAATCTTTTGTAAAGATTTCGTCACATGATATTCCCCAAGGCATCTTTTAGTGATTTTTTACTGTATCTCGGAAACGGAGCAATTTCGGACTAAGGTAAGTTGCTTTAAATCGCCTTATTTTGGCCTCAGGAATATATGCACAGATTTTGTACAGACCTTTTAGATCGAGGCAGTTCCCGGTGGGACACACTGTATATTGAATAGTTACATATTATTACGATTATCGATACCGGAAGAAAAAGCCGCATCGGCCGATCACTAGTTCTTATTCCTGCAATATAAGGAGTCAACTCTTAAGATAGATATTATCTAGAGCTCAAAGTTTATGAGATGCGATATAGCCCCCATAAATGTCCTGTAATTTTTTTTATTTTATGGCAGCCTTTTACGTTTTATTTCCCCCAGGCAATCAAATTTTTAATATCCGAAATAAATTACCTCTCCAGCGGTCTTTAATTTCGTAAATACCTTTATTTTCCCATACAGTATTTAAATTACCAGTGACGAAATGTATATTGAAAGAAAATTACAAAAATTGAGGCAAAGGATATCGCACGCTTATTGCGAGTTTAAGTTACTAAAATACATACAGGGTGTTACAAATTTGGCCTTACGAAGTCGGTTAAATTGGGGAAAGTTGCGTAATTACGGGCCCAATAATATGTCGCAAAAAAAAAATCAGAAATAAATACCGAACAAATCTAAAATTTTGTGTTTCAGTTTTTAATTTTTCCTTTGTTCGAAGAGATGTCCAAAAATTAATTTCACTTTCTCATTGCTACTTTTTATTATCCACGAGATAGCATCATCAGATCTTTCATGCGACGTTTCGTCCTTGGGCACCATCATCAACTTAATTATTTTAAATAAGGGCCTGGATTTTTCTATTTAAATTATGAATGAGGACCGAAATCTATGTTCAGTGGTATACAATACTTAGTGGTTTTCCGACGTTTGGTTCCTTAAATTCATTAAAATACCCCTAGTACGTTCCTGTAACTAACCTTTTTCCATCTTATTGTAAATGACGTACGATACATAAAAATATTAGTATACAACGTGTACAAAATAAGGGGGCCAGTACAGGGGTCTAAGAAACCGTAAGAGATACGAAGTCGGATACTTCGTAACCTAATAAAATAGGCTTGTATACGAGTTATAGGATATTACACAGCCTAAAAAATACACATGTTGCTACAGTCGTTAATGATTCCACTACACCTCTATAAAAAGTTGCGCTGAAGCAGAAACCTTATATTTAGGGTGTGTGTGGGGTAGCGTTACATAGAGCCACTGAAATTTGGTTAACTAACAGCGGGCCAGACGGAGAAAAAGCAACAGCCACTATCGATCGCCGAGCAGCGGGATCTGCCAAATTTCAGGAGATTGTGCAGTTTCTGGTGCACAGCGAATTATTTGGAGAGGTTACAGTTCCTGAATTTAAAAAAGAGGACGATGTTGAAGCAGTTTTGAGCGAATTTATAACATTACGTGTTTAGAGTTCTGACGGCATTCACCTAAGAATACATGGTGACCAATAATTTTTTTAGTAGAATAGTAACTTCAAATTATTTTATTTTAATAGGTAGGTGCAGTACGGTTTACGATATTTTATTCTTGCGACAAAATTGCAATTACCTCACTAAATATAAATATAACAAGAGATACAGTCGAAGCGGATTAATTTCGGAATTATTTTGGGAAAAATAAATTCTTATCATTCGAACATCGTTTATCGATTAATTAGTTCCAAGAACACAACATTTGATTATATTAGATACAACCCTGCTTAGCAGTTGCAAAAGAATAGTTAGTTATGTATCAAGGATACTAAGTAGATAATTAGGCCCTGAGGGTGACAGTCTTACAAAGCCGAGGGCCTCTGGCCCGAGGGTTCGTATCTATTAGTACCCGTGGTGCATACAAACTTTTGTCATTCCAGTTTTTTTATTTTTACCTTCGACATTACCTTGACATTATTATAGCCTGTGTTTTTGTTGCTAGGGAAATAAGTATTCAAATGTTTAATGTGTCAAAGTAAAAAATCCAAAATGGAACAAGGTTTTGAAATTTCCGACGAAATTGAAAAAAAGGCTGAAAAGGCAACGCAAAACCTGTTATCGAGAAAATCCAGAGGCTCATACGACAAAGAATATGGCCAATTTTTGAAGTGGATGTCAGAAAATGCTGTAGAAAACATTAACGAAACTGTGCTGTTAGGGTACTTTAATGATCTATCTGAAAAATTTTCCCCGAGCTTTCTGTGGGCTAAATATTCGATGATAAAGAAGACTTTAATGGCAAATAAGAATATTAATATATGTAATTTTCACAAATTATGCGAGTATTTAAAGCAAAGGTCAAAAGGGTACTAACCAAAAAAATCCAGTATGTTATCTAAAGAAAATGTCCTAAAATTTATTCATGAAGCACCAAATGAAACGTTTTTAATGAACAAGGTCGCATTATTATTTGGTGGATGTCGGCAGCAAGAACTTGTAAATATGTTAGTCACACATGTAGAAGATAGAAAATCAGTCTTTGTTGTAACGGTGCCAGAAACCAAAACTGACAAAAAACGAGTTTTCACCATTATTGATGAAGACGAAATGAATAGTTGGAAACTTATTAGAGATTATATGTCTTTGCGGCCACATGGCTGCTCAGAAAAAATACTATTTTTAAGCTACAGACAAGGCCGCTGTACCTGTTGGAAAAAACACATTTGGGAAAATTATTGCAAAATATTTTTTGAACAACCCCGAAATGTACACTGGTCATTGTTTACGTCGAACGTCGGCAACTATTTTAGAAGAAGCTGGAGCAAGTATGACTACGCTGAAGCGCCATGGTGGATGGAAGAGTACCACAGTTGCTGAAGGATATTTAGAGGATAGCAAATCCTCAAAAAATGAGGTTTCAAGGATGTTGGCAGGCGTACCATCTGGATCTCGTATTTCCTTACAGAAACTAGAGACCCAGGCAATGAGTCATGAGTCAACCTTTGCTGCAGGAAATTTACCTCAGCGGAATCTTCCAGAATTGCCAGTTCTATGTAAATACAACCAAATAATATATAAATTTATATTTTGTTATTTTGTTAATAAAGAATGCGTCTTAATGCCAGCGCGGGCCATAATGTGTACTTTCCACACGGGCATAAATTAATCTATTATGTAGATGATATCTAAGGTATAAAAACCAATAATGCACTGGTATGACATAAAATACATTAGTTCAATTCCTATCACTAATCCTATTTCAGTTACAATAAATACAGAGTGACAGAAAACTTCCCAACCTTGACATCTCGGCTTTCAGTAAATAGTATTGAAAATAGGAAGGACGAGTGAATTTTATTGTGAAGGTGGCCGAAGATGAGATGTTCACCTTAAAATATTAAGTGGCACATAATTTTAAAGGTCGTTTAAATATCTTTTCGATAATACTCTAATTTATTATTTTTGCGTCATCCTTACCAAGAAATCGCATTCCTAAAATGGAAGTAACATCGTCCTAGAAAAGACAGTCCTTCTACGTGCACGCCGACACGGCTAGCAGCTCGTTGCCGGTGGCTTTGACTGTACGTAAATTGAGTTCTGTTGTGAAATTATTTATTTCCATGTGCTTCTGAATGTTAGGTACTTTTCTGCAATTTGTTGTAATCTCAGAATTTTCAGTGCATACCGAGGTAGGTGCGCTTACAAAATTCGGTATTTGGGAGTTCCTGGGCATGCGGAATTGAACAATGATATCGACACTGTTACCATATTTCCCAGTTTTGCGCTACACGTCCGTTTTGTTATCTTAAACGGAATGCATCATTTATTTTAACTGCAATGAATTGATACCAAAATTTTAAAAATTTTATCTCTTTTAGTTGCTGAGATATGACAACACAGCATTTTCAGCAAAAAATATTACAACGCTTAAATATCTCCAAAACCATTTTAAGGTTACTGGGCATGGAGAATTGAACAATGACATCGGCACTGTTGCGACATTTCCCAGTTTTGCTTTACACCTAGTCGTTTTCATTTAAGATAACAAAGCGACTACATGTAGCGCACAACTGGAAAATGTGCCAACAGGGTCGATATTATTGTTTAATTCCGCATGCCCAGAAACCCCCAAATGCCAAATCTTGTAAGCGAATCTTTGGCGGTTTCGAAGACATTTAAACATTCCGAGACTTTTTACTAACCCGGTATAATAGACAATTTCATATCACCCTCCAGGGTTATTTTTCATTTGACACCTAATGTAATTCTATTTGGATAAAATGTAATGTTTAAATTTGTAATTTTTGCTAATTTTAAAATCGTCACAAAACCTATTGTTACCTACAGAGAAAATATTTATAGTGTTTACCGAACTGCTCGTATTTCTAATGTATTTTCTTTATCTTATACTTAAAATGAACATTAAAGCAGCTTAGTACTACTTGCATAACTCCTCTTACGAAAATCCCATTTGCAAACTTCTTTTAACAGTCTAATTTAAATTTTACCCGAGCAGCAGAGGAAACTGAATTTGTCAAATTTTCCTTCTTGCCTCGTTTGGCCATTTTGCGATCGGTGCAAAAACTTTTAACGTGTTAAGCTAGTTTTACAATGTTTACTGTTTTGCTAGAGAAAGAAACACGAAAAGTTTTGGGCGTGCACCTAACCTTAAGTTTTATTAAAGCAACTTTTCAAAGCGATCCTTTATTAACGCTTTTTGTCTGAATCAAGAAATGATAAAAATATTTTTTTTACGATCGTTATAGAAACTATATTTTTTTAACGCAAATGAATCCATAAACTTAGTAATTTTTTAACGAGATAACGTTAAAAAAGTGCCCTAACGCGTATTTTTTTACTTTTTTGAATGCTTATAATATCAACCATTGTTATTGTAACCTTACAAAGGTCAATAATATTTGAAAGCATCAAAAATTGAAGGAAATATTTCGGAGTCCATTTCGCTGCTCATTGCGCTCCAGACGATATAATTAATAATGAAGCAACACAAAATTAATTGCCTGAAAAATAGAAAGACGCCTACCAAAAGGAATGTAATACGATTAATAAATGGTATTGGACCAAAGGAAGTGAAGAGTTTCAGGGAACGGGTATTATTAGCGTATTTTCAAGAAAGGTAGAAAATCATTTTTAAACCTTCAAGTTAAAACAACATTAATTCTGAATAATCAAATCGATGTAAGCAAATATTCCAAACGTATTGCATTCCTAAGTGACAGTGAATTGGCTATACGCCTATATACAGAGTGTTTCTTAATTACTATAATTAATATTTAAGTGGGTTATTCTTGGGTTTATTTTCAGAAAAAAACTTTATATGAACATATCCTAAAGGTCAACTTTTGAGATACAGGATGTTAAAGATTTTCAGGTTTTTTTATAATTTGTTAAGGTTAATGACTTAAATACGTGACAACTAGACTAGGTAGCCAACTGTCAAACTGTTTATTTACAACCATGCATGTAATAATGACATTTCATCTATCTTTGAAAGGTGGAAAGTTTATGTTTTGTTACTTTTACTTTCCACCCGAGTGGAAAGTAAATTTTTTTTTGTATTTTTTTTAAAAAGCGATATCTCAAAATAATATACGAACACTTTTTTTAAAACGCCAATAGTTTTCCGTGTTTAGATATGTCTACTTTTTCCCTAATTGATAGAGTGATCCTCAGCATTGAATATTGTGACCAAATCGTTGATATCTTCTTTGTTTCCCGTACACAATTCTTTGAAACAGTTATATGCCTTGTCATATCTCGGGCGGCTTTTAGTTGGCAGAAGATCTTCTTCTACTATTTTTGCTGCTTCTCGAATTTCTGGTGGAGTAGTAGCAAATTCAAATTCCTCATCCGATAGCATTTTTCTGTTGTTAAAATAATATATTGTTTATTTGCCATCTTGATGTGTATTATTACCTACGTTATTTTACCACCTGCGGTTATTTGAAATTTCTGTCTAATTTTTCAATGGAAAAGTCAAAATGACATTTATCTTTTATTACTAATTTTAATTCAAAATAATAAGAAGTGGATGTTAGATGTGGTTGTAAATAAAATAGTATAGAAACCTCGGTGAAAAGTTTCATTACTGTCTCTAGATTTAGTTACTACCGAACTCTCTCGACAGGAATGAAACCCTTTCCACCTCGGTACGCAATATATTATTATGCTTTCAAAAAAAATCTGCTTCTTACCTATTAGATCCTTTTTAATCTTTGTTAATACCAAATTTCATAACAGAGTGCAAATGAATGAATTTCATTATTTTTATACGAGGACTGTACGTCAAACGACAAAAAAAATCAAGAGACGACATTTGTTCAGTGAGAAATTAGAATTTCACAAAAAAATGTATTTAATAAAAAAGGTGGCGTTTTCTTTTCTGCAAAAATACCGAGGGCAGTTCCCGCACGAACGCCATTGGTCGGAATAAAAAACCACGTTATACATCATAGAATGCCTCTGAATAGAAAGTGTGTACCAAATTTCACAATAATATCTAGAACAGTATCACAGATATTAATTAAAATGGAGATTTTTGAAAATCTTTAACACCCTGTATCTCAAAAGTTGAGACGTTTAGGACATAATTATGTTCATATGATATTTTTTTCTGAAAATGGACCCAAAAATAACCTGCTTAAATATTAGTATGTACTATATATTTTTTAATTTAGAAATAAAATTGATACGATCGTAAAAAAAATATCGTGTGAAACTTATGGATAAAGTCTCTTTCTGCATTTGTTACATAAATTACTGTAATCGCGTGGTAGCTTTTTTCTTTCTTTCATTTAAATGACCAAAAAGCTATTTTCGAAAATTTCATATATAATAACTTGTCACTTATAGAGGACCCTTTATTATGTTATTGTAGTTTCAAATTTAATACAGTTTTCCATCCAAGGAATTTATATTTTTTATTTTTGTTCACACCCCGTACATCCTGACTCCAAATTTTTGATTCGAGTGTTGTTTTTTAAATAAGCAGACATTTTTATAAGAAATTATTAACTTCCTTCTTTTTCCCTGACGTCCAAAATAAAAAAAAGTTTCTCACATGTTATTATTGTTTCTGGACAGGCTATTAATATTCTTGATTTTCGCCAAATGTATTCAAAAGTTTGTTGGTTTTGATTATGTGTTTAAAATAGGCGTCATAAATAATTATTGATATTTCTTTCATTTTCTTTCTTGGCTAACTAAACCAAGTACGTTGGCACATAAGTAATAATTAGGTATTAATATTTACTTGAATAATATTCTATAATTAATGCCGTTTCCAGTCAACATACCGTTGCCTTTAGTCTGTTTAATTTTCCGAAAAATTAAAGAAGTTACTAAAAAAGTGTTAAAGTTGGCAATTCTTTTTTATCTTGCCAAACGATGGCTCAGTAGGTAATTTGATTAATTCAGTTGGGCAAAGTTTAAATTGGACTATAGGAAGGAAACGGGTAGAAAAAGTTTTTTAAAAGTACCAGTTTAAGGATTTTATCACAAACTTGAAGTCAATAAAGAGGAAAATTGTAAAGGGAGTGACTTATCCTCGAAGCTCACCCCCATAAATGCCATACAAAAACGAAATACCATATTTCTTACAGTATAGCATTAATATTACAGTATATTATAGCACATATACAGGATGTTACTTAATGATATGTACTTATTTTAATGGATCAAATTTAACAGGATTCCGGAGTACCTGTAAATAAGTTTTCTTCCCAAACGTTTATTCCTGTTTTAGGGAAAATATGTCAAATAAAAAAACTTTGTAATAGAACTAGAACTCGTGGAAAGTCTATATTTTGTTGTGTTGTTAACGAAATTTAGACATCGTTCGTTAAAAAAATTTTCTTTTAAATGTACCGTTTTCATAGGAAGCGAAAACTCCGTTTTTCAGCGTAGAAAATTGAAAAAACCCGATCACGTGCAGTCTCTTTCTTCCGATTATCGTTGTTTCTGTCGAAGGTACCGATTACGGGTGGACGCAACATATATTATATAACCATTATATTGCCAATACGAACGTTATAAAATACAAAAAGTGTCCCCGCTATGGGAGATGGCGTGGTAGTATTGAGTTTGCCCAGTAAGGTGGAAATTTTATCGATCGCGTCAAAGCCGGCCCGACATTATTTGTTTGTTGTTATTCGTCGCCATCTTTGGTTCTGGATGCTTTTTCAAATTACAGAGTAAAAAGTGGTTCAGCCACATTATTGTCGGTATATTAGTGCTTATAAACTTTCATTACTTAACAACAATTTTTGTGAAGGAGTTTTTAATTTGTGGTGATTCGATTCGTTGTTTGGTAGGTTAGTGACTTGTTTAGTTTAAGATGAAAGGACACAAGTACATGGTGATTTTTTGCAAAAGTCAAAAGATCAATACCAGGTATAAAGTATTTCAGGTATGTACATATATACGAAAATATTTTGCTTATCACATTATCCGATCTTCCGAACCGAATTTCACTAAAAAGCCTGTAAAAAAAGAGATTGTCACTCGTATAACATATAATATATACTATGTGGTCACAACCTAAACTTAAAATTAATGTATTTTTAACTTGGTGCATTAATAGTTGATAATAGTTCCTAAAATATTCAATATAGTCATTCATTCTTAATTTTTGGTTTAGAAAAAAGTGAGGTTAAGAAACATACGACGTCGGATGAAAGTTAAAATAAAGCTCATCGTGTCGATTGTTACAGATATTCGGACGGAATTTGGCACCATAACTTTACACCAATCAGGGCACCGTCGGATCATCATATCGTCAGAAATCGTATACAGGGAACGCTGTCTTAAATCGAACTAATTGAAATTTTGATTGCAATATTTTTTCTAACTAACCAGTGAAATTTACATTAAAAAATTGAAATCCGGTCCTGTCAAACGTTTACGTTCACAAAGAAATTTCCGAACTGCGCAAACTCACTATTACCCCTTCGATGCCCATAGCGGGGACATAATTGCAGATGGTATTATTAGCAATATAATGGTTATATATATATATGTGGCGGACGCTCGACGTATTCTTCTAACTCCAAGGGAAGATCCAATTCGCTTCGTGCCTTCAAAGCGTGAAACGAGTAGGGGTCAAATCGGAGATTTCGACTGACTCCGGCATCCTCTTAAGTCGAAAAGTTCATACACATATATCCTAAAATGCGTTGTTTTCGTTACACAGATTAAAAATGCCGTTTCGCTCCTAGTTGTTACCACATCTAAGCTCCATATACCTAAATTTTAATTAGTTCTAATAGAAACAACTGGGAACTGGGGATAACTTTAAGTAAACACGCGCCCTGAGATGACAACAATCTCCTTGTATGTATATTTGTCCTCCGAGCACGTATTTTAATCTAGAAAATATATTATGTTGGTGTAACATTAATCTTAATGCAATTATTACAGTTTACAACATGTGTTGTAATTCCCTCTAAAAGGGTGCGAATCAAAAATACAGGTTTTTTCGATAAGTTAACGCAATTAGGTTTATTTTATTTGGTTTCCTAATGGCTCCATTATGAAATACAAAAAAATTTAATAACGTGCCACTTTATGAAACTGAATTGTTTTTTATGTTGGCAGCAAGTAGGATTCGAATTTTAGGCTTACCTCGATTTCGTTGAAATTAGTTTTCTAGGCATTATGGATTCAACAGAAATTTTTTCTGGAAAACTTTAAAATACTAACCTTTAACCTTGCAAATAGATAATTTTACTAGATACTTATCCGAAATACCTATACTCGGAAATATATAACATGCTGACGGTGTCCGTCAACTAATTTCTAGTCACAACTATAAAGCAACATAACCTATAAATAATAGAAATTACTTCCAGTAAGTTTTATCCAATAAAGTACTATTTTTATTTTTAATGCAATATAATATTATACTTTATATTTATAGTTACTGTAGACATTTCCTGGGCATTAATTGTTATTCCTGTCAGATTCTGTGTCGACACAATATTGTGTTCAATAGTATTATTTATTATTTTGTTCAATATTTTGAACTTTGTTCTGCTCGCACCATAACATAAGTTTTGCATATTATTTTTAAAAGTTTTTCTAGATTATTTTCTGCAATTTCTCATATTTCTGACGGAGTACAACTTTTTTCATGACTCATTTTTATTAAGTTTAATAATATATTTATTTTTAATTATGACGGATCGGAAGAAGCTTTGTTGTGTTCAATTGTTTCTATCATGTCATATTTGATACTTGTAACATTTTATTAATTTGTAAAAGTATTGCTAACCCAAAAAGAAAATATATGGGAAAAATCTACTATATTTTTTATAAGTTTTTCAGACTTTAAAGACCCCGCTTCGCGGGTCGTTTCCTAATTCGACGCTTGCTCTAAGATAATGTCTTATGAAACTTGTATCTTATTATACTATTATCGATGTGTCACTTCATAAAATGTAAAATAATTATCGAATTGAAAATAAATTCGACAAATCAGGCATCAATAAAAAAGACATTGCCTTCGATAAACACGGATCGATTCACATAGAAATTATCCGTTAGTTGCAAATTCATAACCAAAACTCCACGTAGAATTATCTCTACATTCCCAGTGATAAATGTTCCAGGTTAACCTTAGCCCAATTTAATTTAGGGTTGAAATGGGTAAAGTGAGCCAACGGGGGTGGTTCCCGCATTATTACGGCGAATTCCTGAAACATTGTCTTTCCATGTCGCCCTTCTTAAAAGTAATAAGATATACTTACACAAATGTTTTTAACACGTGGCAGGTTATATAAAAGAAATTAAATTAGTCTCGGTGCTCGGCTTCTGACAGAAAAGGATAATAGACAGAGTATTTCTTTAAAAGGACCTAACCTGGACAGTTAAAAGGAGTGGAGCATTTACGTGGAATTTAAAATTTAGTGATGAATATGCAGTGGGGCCGTCTATGGTGTAGTTGCTTTAGGTTATGCCAATCGGTCGGAGTCCTAACAAGGATAAGACGGTTCCGTCCTTGTGTACCACGGAAACAAAACCTTAAAAATAGAATATAAACTATACATAACTGATATTAACATGAAATAAGAAATTTGTCACCAACACCATCAAAAATGTTGTTCCTTCCTATTTTATTTATACGTTTTATTTCGAACAAACCCGTATAAACCCGAACAAACCCTATAATTTGAATTAAATAAAGGAAACAAAACAGTAATTATTTAAAATATTACATAATTCGAAGGGCGCCAATAACCCTTTCACCCACCGGATCCACAGATGCGTATTATTTTTTATTTACAACCATGCATGTAACAATAACATTTCATCTATCTTTGAATAGTAGAAAGTTGACGTTTCTTTACTTTTACTTTTCACCCTGGTGGAAAGTAAATTATTTTTTGTAATTTTTTTAAAAATCGATATCTCAAAATAATATACGACCACACTTTTTTAAAAATGCTAATAACTTTGCGTGTTTAGATATGTATGTTTACTTTTTCCCTAATTGATAGAGTGGTCCTCATCATTGAACATTGTGACCAAATCGTTGATATCTTCTTTGTCTCGGCATTTTCACTGAAATAAACTAGTAGCGCCGACTCAGAACCAGGATTTTGAACTTTGTCTCTCGTACACCATTCTTTGAAACAGTTATATGTCTTGTCATATCTCGGGCGGCTTTTAGTTGGCAGAAGATCTTCTTCTACTATTTTTGCTGCTTCTCGAATTTCTGGTGGAGTAGCAGCAAAATCAAATTCCTCATCTGACAGCATTTTTCTGTTGTTAAAATAATATATTGTTTAGTGACATGGGAACCATATTCAAAAAATGATATTTGCCATCTTGATGTGTATTATTACCTACGTCATTTTACCACCTGCGGTTATAAATTCTGTCTAATTTTTCAATGGAAAAGTCAAAATGACATTTTTCTCGAGAACTACCGACTCTCTCGACAGGAATGAAACACTTTCCACCTCTGTACGTAATATACTATTTCTACTTATTATACTGCAGGTAATATTACATGGAAGGCCGACCAGATCATTAATCAAAATTTTAAAATACGACGTTGTTCACTTAGTTCCTAATTTGACTTATGTGAAAAAAGTAACTTTATGCATAAGTTTCAATATTTTTTCTACGATCGTATCAGTTGCCTTTTCCTAAATTAAAATATATATATATTGGTGTATTGTATAACCAACTCATTATCACTAAAACGTGTTTTGCATTATCCCATATCTTGTACAATAAATTGTACAATTTACTGTGCAATAAATAGACAAAATATTGTTGGGACGGTAAATAGCTTGTAGTTTTCTCTGTTTTAAACTTATCTAATTTATTGTAGAATAAATGTCCTAAGATTCTGCGCTTTAAGTCAGTGATTTTCGAGTAATGTTTGTTTTTATGTTGGTAACAACAAAAATGTTGATAACGCTTATAACCTAAATAAATGTGTTTTTAATTTTATCTAAGGTTTTTAATGTTTGTATTATTTATCTATTTTTATTCACATAATCTGATATTTAAGAACTTTGTTCTAAAACGTGGAAATGGTACTGGCGAGAAATACGACAAGGGTTAAATTGGCGCAAGCGCAATTGAAAATTTTCCCGTATTGTATGAAAAATAGGACCTGCTGTATTTTTCGTACAATTTTATAACTCAATACAATTTATGACACAATTTGAATTGTACAAGAAATTGTACAATTTCTTGGACAAGAAATGGGATAATGTAAAACACGCTTTAGGATCACTTAGGAATACATAAGTTTGGGATATTTGCTTATATCGATTTGATTATTCAGAATTAATGTTGATTTTAATTATTTCTTTCCATTTTTGATGTTTTCAAAATATTATTGACATTTGTATGTAAACAATAACAATGCGGCGCCCAGCTAACGAACCACGCGGATGCTGTTTTCATGGCAACTTGATATTATAAGCATTCAGAGAGAAGTGAAAAAATTACACGTTACTGCATGTTTGTTAACGCTAAATTACTTTTTTAACTTGTTAAAAAATTACCAATTTTATGCATTCACTTGCGTAAAAAAAAATAACGATCCTAGAAAAAATATATTTATTACTTAGGACTTGAGAGAAATATTCTCTTAATCTAATTTGTTTGGTATAACTTAGAATTTAAAACCGAGGAAAACTCATTTAGTTTCTGTATTCAAATGAATTTCTAAAGTTTTTATTGCTGCCGGGGGGTTAACAGCTGACGCAAAATAATGAAATTTTATTAAAGCTTTTAAGAATTAGAGTAAAGTCGTGAAGAATTGCACATAGACTAACAACACTATCATTTTCAACTAATGGAATGAATAGACGTTTAATAAATATGTATGCAAAACAAGTTTTCCTAAGCACCTGAAGATACTTGATACAATAAAATAGAATAAGGAATAAACAAATAATGCCAAACATCATTCTCCGAGCATTTGTTCCTACTACTAATTGTAATGTAGTCTTCTAAAATTTTCAGTTCTCAAAAAAAGCCTTACTAACGGTGAAAAATATTTCATCGTCATTCTGCCGTAACATTTTTGTGTTTACTATTAGCTTCAAAAGGTACTTTTATTCATGTTGATATACCAAACCGTTTAGGCATAAAACTGAAATTAAAATTTTTGTTAGCAGTAAAATCAGTTCTTCAAATGGAAGCAAAAAAAGTATAAAGTTTTCGACTTTTGATTATATGACTTAATCTATTATCCGAACATCCTGTATTGTGTCGCAGCTGAATTAATTGACACCTTCTGCAAACTCTTTCACCTGTCAATAGTTACTCGGAAGTTCGATGAGTAGAGCAGTATTCTTCCTGAATAAGAAGTATATGTTGGGCAACCCTCCGGGTTCCGAAGGTTTTTACGTTTGAAAATCAATAAAACAAGTCGAAATAAAACAAGTTAAGTGTTAAACAAATTCATTTAAATAAAACCATCGAATTATACTTTTTAAAAACGTGCAAACCTCTTCTTTCATTATTATTAACATTATGTAGCTTCAGTTTGTAATAATAATATTTAAGCGAATAAAAGTAATATTGGTGCGGACGATGCCATCCAATAAAGTTGTAATTGTGAACGTGACGAAGAAAAAGTTTAAAAGAAAAACTTTTGGAAGCTATTAAAGGACAGTTTTATTGATGAAACTTTGCGGTTGAGTGTTTAGACGTGACAAGGTATTATAAATAAGCGAATAATACCTTATAATTAATGTTAATATAAAGTGTTCCCGAGACAGTTTACATCAAGGGAGAATTATCTTAAATTTAGAAAAAATTTGTGTCTGACATTAGAAGTCGCTTTGAATTTTGGCTCGAGTTGTTTCACATTTAATTTAAAAAGATCTAAACATGGGCGTATTTGTAAGAATTTAAAAGTATTTCGTTTATAACTGTCTATCGCCCTGTCCGTCTGCTTGTCTGTCTGTTGGATCAAAATCTGAAAAATACTTGACTGTGAAGCACTTAATGTAGTACAGACCATGATACAATGAACACAAGGTAAGATATCTAGTGGTTCCAATTTCGTTTGGAGCGTGCATTGACGTCAAGTGGTGACATATTATGTTAAAATTGCGTATAGAGATTTCCGTTTCAGTTAGCGTTGCCTCGTCCTGCTCGCCACCTTCTAACGTGACTAAGCCATGTCTCTTTGCGCGATATAATGCCTTGTGTTTATTGTATCATTGGCATTAAGGCTGCTGTAAACATTCGGTTCCATATTTACAGGGAATGCCATAAAGCAATTATCATAAGAGTGGTCACCGATTATATAATTTAGTAGCGTCTCTTTTATTTTTGAAAATCTTGGCGTAAACGACCCTTATAGGTCAGTCAGTAAATAAAAAAACTTTTATTTTTGAAAGTATTTATATGGAAAAAATATGATACTGTCCTTATATTTGACAAATTCGAGGCTCTGATATAGATTGAGCAGTAAAAAATGTCCATCTACAAACACTGTTAAAAGTACATTATACACTCTTTAACGCCATTTTATGACACAGAGTGATCCCAAAATCTCTCTAATGTCTCTTTTCGCGCATTAACTACATATACCCGTATATAAACAGTATATTGCTAATACCATCTGCAATTATGTTCCCGCTATGGGCATCGAAGGGGGCGTTATGAGTTTGCGCAGTTCGGAAATTTCCTTGTGAAAGTAAACATTCGACAGGACTGGATTTCGACTTTTTTTAAAGTAAATTTCACTGGTTAGTTAGGAAAAATATTGCAATCAAAATTTCGATTAGTTCGGTTTAAGACAGCATTCCATGCATACGATTTCGGACGATATGATGATCCGACGGTGCCCTGATTGGTGTAAACTTTTGGTGCCAAATTCTGTCCGAATATTTATAACAATCGACACGATGAGCTTTATTTTAACTTTCATCCGACGTCGTATGTTTCTTAACTTCACTTTTTTTGAACCAAAAATTAAGAATGAATGACTATATTGACTATTTTGAGAATTATTAGCAGCTACTAATGCACCAAATAAAAATACATTAATTTTATGGTTAGGTAGTGACCACATATATATATTATATTGTATACGAGTGACATTTTTTTTTTACCAGCTTTTTAGGGAAATTCGGTTCCGAAGATCGGACAATGTGATAAGCAAAATATTTTCGTATATATGTACATACCTGAAATACTTTATACCTGGTATTGATCCACGACTTTTGCAAAAAAGCACCATGCACTTGTGTCATTTCATCTTAAACAAAATAAGCCACTAACCTACCAAACAGCGAATCGAATCACCACAAATTAAAAACTCCTTTACAAAAATTGTTCTTAGGTAATGAAAGTTTATAAGCACTAATATACTGACAACAATGTATGAACCACTTTTTATTCTGTAATTTGAAAAAGCATCCAGAACCAAAGATGGCGACGAATAACAACAAACAGATAATGTCGGGCCGGCTCTGACGCGATCGATAAATTTCCACCCTACTGCACAAACTCAATAGGCCCACGCCATATCTCATAGCGGGGACACTTTTTGTATTTTGGAACGTTCGCATTGGTAATATACTGTTTATATATATGTGGTATTAACCCGTTCAAATTTAAAATTAATTTCAAAGAATTAATTGACTCGTCCGTTACTTTGTGACAATACATTTTAAATATATAAAATGAAACTAAAGTTTACTTTGTTATTTGTCACTATATTAAAATAGCTTTGGCGTTACGGCCGTTTCTCCGTTCTCACACAAGAATGAACCCAAACTAAGTGTATATAATATAGGTAGTACTAAAAATAAAAAATATTATGCCAAATCAATATTTTTTATTTTTTTATTTTTAGTACTACCTATTATATGCACTTAGTTTGGGTTCACTCTCGTGTGAGCGTCTTGATGATGTAATTGTACTACGAAACGGCCGTAACGCCAAATCTCTTTTAATATAGTGACAAATAACAAAGTAAACTTTAGTTTCATTTTATATATTTAAAATTAATTGCGTATATTTATGCATAAAATGTATTGTTTGATCGTTGGAACGGTTGGATGAAAATATCGCTGCATTTAACTTTTTAGTTTGTAATCCCGTAATTGTTCATTTGGGTATGTTGTTTTAAAAGGTAAAATAATCGAAATTATATGTCTGTGAAATAAATAGCGGTAGTTTGTGCGAACCGTGTTGGTAAATTACAGAAAAAAATTATATTTATACTGGGTGTTACAAGGCGATATATCTCAAGAACGGTTTATTTTTTCACTTAAATTGACATTTTGACAGACAGAGGCAACATTGTGGGATAGGATTGTCTAAAATAATTTAATAGTAGCAGAGAAGGATCTCGCAATACCACTGAAAGGAGTGGGCTGAGTGAGTAGGCAATATAGAATTGTGTACTACTGAAAATTTATGAACAAACCCATATGATTAGTCCACAGATGTCAGTCGTCAGCGATATTGTCAATTTTACCCATGTTAAACTCTCGAAAACAAATTTATCGCTTTCTCATGAGAAAGAAATATGTAGTATAAAATAAAATTTTATATTGTAGCTACAATATTTTCTATACAGTTTTTTCTATACTGACTCTGAATGGATTTAAATCATCCTTATTCAGCTGCAGTCTCCAGCAAAATGTTTCAAAACGTTTTCGATTTTATCGGTTTAGATTGACGTTATTAGACATCCTACTGATTGTAGATTGAATTTCATGTATTATTTGATAAAATTTAGAAAATATATTTGTTACGTGCGGCAATGAAAGTCATTAATCATTACTGCGAGTAAAGTACTGCACTACGATTATTTGATCAGAAAGTATACATAATTTGATTGTAGACCTGTCATTCCTCTGTGCACATTACACTAAATTCATCCGAAAAAACGGAATCACGTAATCTATAAAAGTCAGAGTGTTTGTGCAGAGTTACATTAAGGGTCGACTGGAAATTGATTAAATATCTGGAAATATAGAAACTGCCACGTTGTTGATTATCTTGTAACGTTTAGGTTCTTTTAATAACCGAAATTCACTACAATTACTAAGGCCGTTTCAGAGATTGTATGTATCTTGAAAACATCAACAAAATTTTAAACATTTTAACACCCTGTATCTTTCAAACAGAGCATTTGCGGACCTACATTGATAGTAACTAATTGTCTTATTTTTAGGTAAGGAATCAGTATACGAGCGAGGGTATATGTTTCTTGAAACACCCTGTATATGCCTCATAATACAGAGTGTCATGGAAATGACGCATTACATTTAAACCGGCAAGTCCTGAGATATTTCATTTCATTCAGCGGTAAAAGTGACCTGACGTCAAACCAGAAAAACACCTGTGTGACACTGCGATACATGTAAGCATTCAAGGAATTCTGGCCGGTGTTGTCATATGTACTCTTTAGATAAAATAAAATAATTTAAACACTTTTCCATTCTGTAATACCTTTTTGTACAATTAATTGAAGAACATTTACGACGGACTATGTTTTAAACAACCCGAAAAAACATATGGAATAGTATTAAATAAGTTTGAAATAGGCACGTACGTCACTAGGTCAAATGCCAATGACCTCTTGACGCCTTACATCGGCTGTGTTCGTATAGCGCCGGACGCTTGCGGGCTGTTAGTTGAAAACCAATCAGCTGCCGGATACGTTGTGTCTCGTCGATCACCAACACACTCTCAGCAATCCGCTCTGTTTTTTTTTCGGTTTACGTTTGTATCTTGCCCGTCCATAAATAATCTTTGAATATTGTTATTATTGACCCGTTTCTTGTGGACGTCAAATTTCGTCGCTTATAATAAAATCGAATAATCTGCAGTATAATCTGTATTATTGTATTTTCAAAAGCTAACTATCGGTTCTGTTTCACTATTACTGTGTATACATAAAGTGTTTCCAGGAGTGTTCCCATGACAAAGAAAAAAACTGATTGTGTTTGTGCCTGGATTTCCTCGCTCTTTAGGTTTGAGGTATAATAAATACAAGTAGGTAGAAAATAATTTATTTTTATAATTTTATATGGAATTTCAGTTTTACATTAAGTTTGGCAACATTGCCATTGGGTCTGGGTGAAATGTTGTACAGTGGCGCGGACTGACCTATGAGTAGGAGTGTTTGTTACCCCACTTTTACAACGGTCGATTTAAAAAAAATAAAATATGTAGCGTTTCTCTAGTACACGCAAGGAGTCACCCATTTAAATATAATTCATTTCCATAACACCCTGTATACAGGACCATATGAAATGAAGAAAAATACGAACCAGAAACATCAATTTATAAAAAAATCTTAGGCACGGAAGAAAATTGAACAATATATGCTTGATCAGATATGAAAAATTTATCGAGATTCAATGACAAAGCAAAAATCGCTCCTTTTTGCAAGGAGGCGTGTGAAAAATCGTAACAGGACCCCCCAAAAGATCCGATATAACAATCAAAACGTACAAAAACCCAATATCGTTAGGGCTTAAGAGAAATTGGATGATCGCATCAATTTCCAAAAGGGAACGGACCAATTTAGGTAAATTGGATTAGGAAACAAAAACGGACCAAGAATTCTGCAAAGCTGGTGACATTTGTGCGTGCACCTTCCGGTTTTTGCTTGCCTTTTAATATGTATTCATGACCATTGGCGTCGCTATGCAAGAACAAATGTATTCTAGAATTTTTGGTTCTCTAAACAGTTCAACTAACAAAATTGTTCATTGTCTCAATCAACTTGGTCATAAACCTTGTCCATTGGACATGAATGTAATCATTGGGTTTATTGTATCAATTTATTGATATAAGGTATCTACGTTGGGTACACAATATGTTTCCATTCAATCTAATTCCAGTGAATAGAACAACAGATTTATTTATTTATTGGCTCAATCAAATTGTTGCACAGGTTCAAGTACATTTTCGGGGGATTTTATTAAATTCGTGGTTTATATGAGAAGGAATTTACGGGGTTTCGATCCCCAAAACCCCCCCTTGACTGCGCCACTGTCTCGCGCGGACTTTACAAGGCGAGCTATCGATACAGTGTTGCAATGTTAAGTAAAATTTCACTAGATCTAGTATATTCTTTCAATTTAATGATTTAGTAATAACTTAAAAAAAAAATACTATTTTCTATTGATTTTTCTATTCGCATTCAAAATGTAGTTATTATCTTAAAGTTTGAGTATATTGCTTTACAACTTAATTTCCTTAAATATCTTTTTGTTTTGTGGGTTTACTAAGTCATCAATGTACAATACTTACATAAGTGGCGTAACTAGGAATTAACCTAAATTAGGTATTAATTAAATTAAATTATTATAATTTTATCATTTAGTTTTTGTGCTTTTTTTATCATGAAAATGAAATGTTATGTTATTCAAGTTTGGTTCTTCTTATAGTTAATTCTTGAAGCACTAACATATGATTGCTTTTATAACATCTATCTCCCTCGTAGATAAATACTTTTTATTGAAAAAACGTACCTTTCTTGTTGTATGTAAAATATATTTCTATAAAAATGGTTTTATTCGAAAAATGATGTGCCATAATATCCCAAAGGACCTTTTACCTCCGATCTAATAAATTCCAGAGAGTTGTTTTGTTATACTTTTTGTTTTCGCTGATATTTTATTTATTTATTGAATAATAAAAATTCGATAATTTGTAGAAAATAACATACTAAAAAAAAAATTGTACTACGAAGATAAATTTTGTTGCCAAAAACTATCCTTTAATTTTATTATACATGGTGGACACTTTAACCCATTTTTTTTTCTAAGGAAATCGAAAAACATGTCAACCCTGATTTGACTCCGTTTATTTTTTGGTCAAATGGAGCCCTCTGTTTGTCATACGTCTCTAAAAAGGTCGTAAAAAGAGGAACGTCAAGGAAAATTAACTTCCACGAATCTGACTCTCACTATGCCGGAAAATTTCTTATTCCGTAAGATATTGTAGTATTTCTGCGTATATATACTTTTTTGTAATCAAGTGCTTTTATTTTTAATTTTTTTAACATAATGTTTATCTTCTAGTCTTCTAGAATTTTCTTTATATAACTCTCGCTTTAATCATATACTTGTCATTTTAAAACCCTAAATGTCACACTACAACAGTTTTAAAATTAGACTAACATTTGTTTACGATCTTCCGACATATTTTCCTTCGTACGTTTCCTCGGTTTCACATCTGAAAACCTAAAAAACAAATTATAAATAAAGTTTAGAAAATATTTTGCAGGTCATTAATTTATAAATTAATTATTTTAAAAATAAATTCCCAGCGCGGAAATTTTCACGTCGTTTCCAAATTTTTGAATAATTATCTCAGGCCGAAAGCCAAAGTTAGTCGCATTGCACTCTTGAACATGGGCGGTGGATGTAATGTCCTAAATTAATCAGTTTAATGATTAAAAAAGTTTAGGACCCTATCGTTATGGTACAGGTGATGATAAACTTTCTGATGGACTTAAAATTATTGTTCCAGCTTCCATTTCTGTATTTCACGTACATGGCTCAATAACGCAATAATAATGATGAGCATCGGTTTTTTTTTTGAGTCAAATACTTTTTTTTTCCTTTACAACTTCAACTTTTAAAATAAAATAGAGAAAATAGAATTTTCTGATGGAGTGAGAGTTAATACAGTCATGAAGCCTAAACCACCAGTACATTTTGTATTAGCTAATTTCAGTTTAAATTTAATTTTAAAAGTTCGATGGGGGTTCGAGGGTCAGCGGTAGGATGGCGAGGTTAATATGAGGTGAAACAAAAAGAAATAGAACAGAAATAATTGAGGAAAAAAATTAAGACTGGACACAAGCCCTCAAAGCACATAAACAGAAGAAGGATGTCCAAAAGAAGAGAGGTTCAGATATGAAATAGTTTCACCGTCTGCCCAAGAGGATTCTAGCGGACTTGGCAAGCTGCCAATTTCAAATAAAGACTGTATGTATTCATGCCCAAGCTTTTTCTATGATCAAACATTATAGCACCACAGGAAAAATCCTTTACTTTAAGATATTCTGGGAATGGTGAGTGTGAGAATTAAGTGATTCACGTTAGTTTTGAATCGTTGAAGGTTATATTCGTTGGGAAATACTACCTCAGCTAGGTCGTTTCACCAGGGTAACGTCCTCCAGATGAAGGAATTCTTAAACAATGAATTTTTTCTGGATTGGCTGTGAGATTGTCTGAAACGGAAAAGTTGTTGGGTGTAACTTTTGATAGCAATCTTAAATGGCTACCACAAATCGAAGGGGTTTGCTCACGATTGGGTAGCTGTTGCTACGCCCTTAATTTCTTGCGACTGCACTGTAGTCAAAAAGTGCTCTTAACCCTTTATTTTGCCAATGTTCACTCGCGAATTTGGTATGGTATTCTCAATTGGGGGAGGAGTGCTAGTGTATGTAGAGTCTTCATATTGCAAAAATATGCTGTTCGCGTGGTAACAGGACTGCCATATAGGGGCTCATGTCGGGAAGCTTTTAAAAGATACGAAGTATGTTGTTTCGTTTACCGTAACAAAGCATATTTTCGGCACGTCAGATCTAATCATAATCATGATACTAGACTGAAAACTCTCTTATTACCTGAAAACCATAGATCTGCCGAATATCAAAAATATATATTTTTTACATGCTGTCAATTTTTCAATAAATTAAATGCAGAAATTAGAGATGCCGTTAATTTAAATGTATTTAGAAGAAGGTTGAAGGATTTTTGTTGGAGGTAAACAGTTATTCCTTACAGGAATTTTCTTAAAGCTTGTGAGAAACATGATTAACAAAATTTATTGAACTTTTTTTCTCTTCCTGTATTTAGTTTCATATTATATAATTGAATTGTATCGAGTTGTTAACTTTACTTTTGACGTTTTCTTCAATTATTGTCATGTCTCTTGTCTAGTGCCGTTAAATTGAAGAAATAAAAGATTTTGAATTTGAATTTTTTTTGAATTTGATTCGATGAGTACTCAGCTGAAACACATGTATGCATTTCTGCAATTCGTCGCTGTTTAAGCTGAATTAAGCCTGCATTAAGATTTGCAATCACCTAATTGTCTTCGATGTTCTAGGCTGTTCTTGGTCACCTCATGGTCTGCGATTTAATTCAGTAGCCAAAGATGATGAAGAGATGATTGAATGCAGAGCTCCAGACATGAGAGAATTATTCTAGTGATTGTCGAATCTGGACTTCGTAGAGTGTCAAAAGTTTTTCAGGTGTACACAACTTGTTGGTCCGGAAAAGTACATCAAGTTTCTGCACAGCTGCCTTGATGGTTGTCACAACGTGGCCGCAATGAATTATCGAAAATTGGATACAGTGTTTTTCTTGTATATTTTGGTGGCATGAAGACTATACCAGCTATGACGATTGCGGTTTTTTTTTACGATTTGTGCACCCGCGTCGTCATTTTACTCGGGGTAAATTTAATAAAATGCAATTGAAAAGTACTTTTATTTACAACCATGCCTGTAATAATGACATTTCATCTATCTTTGAGAGGTGGAAAGTTGACGTGTTCTTACTTCTACTTTCCACCCGGGTGGAAAGTAAATTATTTTTTGTAATTTTTAAAAAAATCGATATCTCAAAATAATATACGAACACACTTTTTAAAAATGCTAATAGCTTTGCGTGTTTAGATATGTCTACTTTTTCCCTAATTGATAGAGTGGTCCTCAGCATTGAATATTGTGACCAAATCGTTGATGTCTTCTTTGTCTTGGCATTTTCACTGAAATAAGCTAGTAGCGCCGACTCAAAACCAGGATTTTGAACTTTGTTTCCCGCATACCATTCTTTGAAACAGTTATGTGCCTTGTCATATCTCAGGCGGCTTTTAGTTGGCAGAAGATCTTCTTCTACTATTTTTGCTGCTGCTTCGCGAATTTCTCGTGGAGTAGCAGCAAAATCAAATTCCTCATCTGATAGCATTTTTCTGTTGTTAAAATAATATATTGTTTAGTGATATGGAAACCATATTCAAAAAATTATATTTGCCATCTTGATGTGTATTATTACCGACGTCATTTTACCACCTGCGGTTATTTGAAATTTCTGTCTAATTTTTCAATGGAAAAGTCAAAATGACATTTATCTTTTATTAATAATTTTAATTGAAAATAATAAGAAGTGGATGTTAGATGTGGTTGTAAATAAAGTACTATACAAACCTCGGTGAAAGGTTTCATTACTGTCTCGAGATTTAGTTACTGTTCGATTATGGCTTTCCAACTCCAGTAAAATAGTCCATAACAATTGTGTAAACAGAACGAACACCAAGACGGCTTCAACGCGCGCAAGTTTTGATCCGCTATAATAAAAAGGTAGTACCGATACAACCTGGCTTTGGAGTACTCACGCTTTTTCTTTCCGCCATACTTGGAATTACCGCAGTTTCGCAAGTTAACCCCGGTGGGTACCGCATTGCCCCGAATTAAGTGCTCCCCTAATTGTGCATGTGTACATGTGATGGTTGACGCTTCAAAATAAACCAGTAACCCCAAAGGTACCTTAAGAAGAACCACTCCTCTAGCCCACAGCCGCCGATCAACGAGATCAGGGTAAGTCGTTTTGGTGGTACTAGGCGCGTCAATTAACTCATTAATCAACCACATGCAGTTGGAGAGCCAGATTTAATTCACCGCTCTGATAACAAGAAAAACCCAGTCCATTCTTCTATCCAATTATAGCTTTATGTTGGTGAGCTATCAAGCCGTAATACATAGTTACTACTCCGACTCTCTCGACAGGAATGAAACACTTTCCACCTCGGTACGTAATATACTATTGTTGTCAGTTAAATAAATATTTTTGGCATACTATAACACTTTCTTCCTAGTATCATTCATCTCATCCGCGATCTCCTCTAGTAAGTATTATTTCTTCCCTTGCTTGCACGAACAATGTTTACACAATGAAGAAAATCCCTCTATGACTGACAAATGGGCCACTCAATCAAAGTCGTTGTTAAATCATTATTCACTCGGGCTTAAGACGTTCTCCTCTATTGTTTTCGACCTGAAAAAGTTAGCTAGAGCCCATCAATTTTTCCTCACTACTTTAATATAAAAAAAAAAGTGGCATCCGATCAAAAATTTCGCACGTAACACAATCAATAACGAGCGGATCGGATTTATTTAGAAAACGTGCGTTTGTGAAACACGTTGTACGGGGACACACTTAACGATCTATTTTCGCCGCTGTAATCGCGGTGACAATCTCGAAAATGAAAATTCTATTTTCATAGTGGCTGTTTATACACTTGTAGCACGTTCGAAAATGCGGGAATCTTATTATACCGAGGTCTCTTTGTAAGTTTATTTAAATTAGCTAATAATGCCTCTATAAGGGTGTTATGGAAATTACTTATTATATTTAAATGGGTGACTCCTAGGGTGTCCTAGAGAAAGTCTACATAATTTTTTTTTAATCGAATATCTAAATACTAAGGTATAAACCCTTTTTAGCCACATACTGTGGCGCCGTTCCATCTGGATGCAGTTAGCAATAATGTGGGTCACTAAAGTATACTAACAGTGTTATCAGATCTCACCGCGTGTCTCGCCCTTGCTTGGATACCCTCCGCGCTTGACTATCGTTGCTTCAGTATGTTCCGTGACTCGGGAATGGGATTTGACGCTGTCGAGGGTTCCACGTGCTTGATGTATACGGATTTCAAACGTTTTGTTAGTTGTAGCATTACCCCATTTTTTTTCTATTGTGAAATAATTCAGAATAAGAAATATTGTGATGTGATTTCAAATTTGTGTGATATTACCTATTGATGGTTCTATTGCAAAACATCCTTTTGTGTTTTATTTTTTTAAGGAATTTAATTATAAGATTCAGATTTCATATAAAGTGTATATTTCGTACAATAATTCAAAGCGCCATTTAAGGTTATTTTTCTTCAATTTATTTGTATCTCAGGATTTGCCGGTTTAAATATAATAAGTTATTTCCATAACACCCGTATATATACAGGTTGTCCCAACTTATGAGCCATAGAGCTACTGGAAATACTAAACATCAAACTAGACCGCTTAAGTTATATAAGTTTTTTCGAAATGTTTCTCGTTCTAAAAATACAGGGTGTTGAAAGTGAAAGTTTATTTTCGAAAATAAGCCATAATTTTTAAGATTCATATTAGAAGGCGTTTAATAAATCTATGATTGTTGATGTTATTAAGTGTTTTTAATTCAAGTTTCTCAAAGAAGGGCAAATTCTAAACTAAAAAGGTATACTTGGCTCGATTTTAATATCTCTAACCGTTTTCGAGAATTTTCCATTTAAACATCGCAAACACAAAAAAAAATCAAAGTTAAAATATCCACCATGGAATTTTCAAATATATTTTGAATCAGATAGCACAGTGTTGCGAGTAAATGTAATTAGAGGAGACAACATAAAACGCAGTCAAAGAATAAATAAAAAAAAGTCAATGTTCTTCTCCTAAAATACATATTTTGAAGAATTATCTAGGAACTAGTTGAAAAACTCGTAACGAAAAGTCCAAAATTTTTTCCCCTACCGAAACAACTAAACTTCCAAAACAACCAAACTAAATAAACACAAAACCTACAGAATTTGAAGAGGAAACCTATAGAATAAAGTTTGTATACATATACTGTAGATCCTAAAATACTTGGTCTTAATATGGCATTTTATTTAACAAGCACGAAATGGTCATTTCGTACGAGTTGAGTGAGCACTACTTTACTTTTTCTATTTGGATTTGTAAAAAAATTGAATAACCTGCCTAACTTTATGAAACTGAAATTTTATTTTTTTTTATGTTGGCAGAAAGTAGGGTTCGAATTTTAGGCTTACTTTGATTTCGTTGTAATTAGTTTTCTAGGCATTATGGATTCGACGAAAAATTTTTATAGAAAACGTTAAAATATCATCCTTTAATCTTGCAAATAGATCATTTTTACGATATTTATATGAAATACCTATACTCGGAAATATATAACATGCTGACGGTGTCCGTCAACTAATTTCTAGTCACAACTATAAAACAACATAACCTAAAAATAATACAAATATCTTCCAGTTTATGCTCTATTTCTAAAGTTTTATTCAACAAAATACCATTTTTATTTTAAATTCAATATTATATTACTTTATATATACATATTTATAGTTACTGTAGATATTTCCTGGGCATTAATTGTTATTCCTGTCAGATTCTGTGTCGACACAACATTTTGTTCAATAGTATTATTTATTATTTTGTTCAATATTTTGAACTTTGTTCTGCTCGCACCATAACTCAAAGTTTGGAATATTCTTTTTAAAAGTTTTTCTAGATTATTTTCTGCAATTTCTCGTATTTCTGACGGTGTACAACTTTCTTCCTGAATCATTTTTATTAACTTTAATAATATATTTATTTTTAATTATGACAGATGGGAAGAAGCATCGTTGTGTTCAATTCTTTCTATCATGGCATATTTGATACTTGTAACATTTTATTAAATTGTAAAAGTATTGCCAACCCAAAAAGAAAATATTAATTCAAATGGAAAAAATCTACTGTATTTTTTAAAGTTTTTCAGACTTTAAAGACCCAAATAGAAAAATTATTATAAAACACATGGGTCATAAGACAATTAGAGCACTTGTACTCTAGAAAACTCCCCGTTTCGCGGGTCTTTTTCTAAATTGAACGCGTGCTCTAAGATAATGTCTTATTAAACTTCTATCTTAATATACTATTGTCTACGACTATACAGGCGTCAACCTTAATCCATTCAAAATAATTATTATAAAGTGCAAAATGCGAAATCAGTCAAATGTAGACATGTGACAGATGCATGTTTAGTTGTCAGTGAAATGGCAATGAAAATTTTACATAATATACGTAACTTTTGTAAAGTACCTCGTATTTATTAAGTTGACTCAACGAAGTTATTCTCGAACTTACCACAAACAAGACACAAAATCCTAAAACTTTAGATACAGCTGTTGATTCACTTCATTTAAAGTGTTGATAGAGTGTTGATTTTTCCCAATTGTTTCGGTAATAACGGCGGGTGAAAAGATGTAACGTCATTTTTAGGTTTAACTTAAGGACACCGCCGGTTTACGCAGACAAACCCGATTAAACACTTTTGTAAACAACAGTGTGTGCCAGAAAGTTGTTGAATTCTTAATAGTTTGCTAGTGATGGTTTCAGTTTTAAATTTGGTGGATAATATCTATTATATGGATTTAACGTGTTAAAGTTTATTAAAAATATAGGTTTACTTTAAATTCGGTGCTTAAATACGTATTACGAAGCTCTTGAAAGTAATTTTATATAAATATTACACATAAAATTAAAGTGTACATATTCAAAAAATTAAATTATTGTGAAATAGGAACACAACAAAGAAAATTTAAATTAATTAAATTCTTACCCAAATAAAATAATTTTTCGTTATTTAAATAATGTATACGTAAACATAAAAAGAACAAATATCTATTTTTTCGTAGTTTTATCGTGTCTCATAATATTAATAGTATATTACATAACAAGTGTTGAAAGTGGTAGATGTTAAATGAGGGGGTATTACAGCACGGGGCACCAGCCGAGTGTGGAAATCAGCCGAATCTGAGAAAATCACTGTCAAACAAGCAATATACGTACATAATTTTTCCTACGACCATAATACAATTCCTAATTATTAACATTTTAATTACTTATCTGATTAATTTACTCCTACCTACTACGCTTTATTATGTACAGGGTGTCCCATTTTCGACAGGTCAAACTTAAAATGGTAAAATCAAAATTAGACAATTTTCGCTCGTTTAAGAGATATGGGGAAAATCAAAAAATTGACAATTTCAAAATTACCCTATATTTTCTTAGTTAAAAGAGATACAGAAAAATGATTTATACAGAAGTTTCTTTATAATGATTGTTGAATAACATGATGTTTTCAGAATAAGTATACGGGGGTCAGGTAAAATTGTTATCGGACCTATCCTAATTTTTTTAAATGGGACACACACACACCATGGATGATATTGGGTTCCTAGAAAATAAGTAATGGGAATCATCGCAAATGTTCGGGATATGTCCTCAAATGGTTGCCGTCTTTCCAGATAGCGAACAAAATATAAATTTTGCGCCATTTCTTCGTTTTTTCAACTTTCAATACAAACTGATATCATATCAAATTTTTCAAAATAATGATGTCATTTTCACAAATGAATATGTAAAAACGAAATTGACGTTAAATGTTAATAACAACTAGAATATCAACATAGTTGTTTCTATGATATTAGCTTTTATTTCATCCCTACTGTGATTTAAATAAATCGCCTAGGAAACCAATGTCATCCACGGTGTGTTATATATTTGAAAGGAGAATTTAAATAGTATCCTTTTAGATTAAACTATACAGGGTGTTCCCTTAAAAAAAATTGGGTTAGGTCAGATAACTTTTTTACATGACCCCGTATACTTATTCTGAAAACGGCAGATTATTCAACAATCATTATAAAGAGACTTCTGTATAAAACATTTTTCTGCATCTCTTTTAACTACGAAAATATAGGATACTTTTGACATTGTCTATTATTTGATTTTCTCCCGTATCTCTTAAGCAAGCGAAAATTTTCAAAGTTTGATTTTGCCATTTTACTGTGCATAAGACTATCATTTCGGATTTTTGAATTAAATTAATGCCTAAAAGAAAATAAACTGATCTTAACTTTGAATAAATGATGTATTTATTTTAAGAAAATTATAAAACTCATAACCTAACCTCAATGTTGATAGAGATGGAGTAGGATATCGTTAATTTGTTAATTATGAAATTTTTACATCTGATTTGCTTAAAAACAATTTTCAAATTATTATTAAATCAAAATGGCATTACAAAAATCACATTACCCTGTATAAATACTCTATCTCTGATAGTTGTGAAAATCGTAAATAAATCGGTACTTATCCCAAATATATGTAATTTTTGTAATTTCCCGTATTGCTCAAGTGCCCTTTACCCCCCACGAAGTGTTCCCACTTCACTCCACGAGTCCCGATAATTTGTTATTTTTTAAATTTATTGTCAAATTTGCACCATCTGTCATCTGTTCAAATACAGTTATTTGAAAGTTTCTTCAACGCTCGTGCTGAAAAAAATTTTCAACACATTTGTGATAATAAGTCACATTCTTGCCAAGTTAACCGTGCTGTTTTCTCATTTTCGTAGATGGTCATAGGAAAAATCCAAATTCAAGTTGAAACCGAAACTACACATATTTTGGAGGTAAAAATTCGTATTTTAAGCATTCAAGACTAAACGAACAATCTCGTTAACAAAGTGAATAAGGGTGGAGAAAATCTTACCTAATTAACGTCCTTACTCGACTGGGACACTCAAGACCTCATAAACTTAGTAAGTTAAAGTTTTAGTGACTATCAAGAGTAAGCGAAAATTGTAAGAGGAGTTGAATAAGATTTATTTAAATTTTAAAGTAAAATGGGCAGGATAATTATTAGTAACTCGCCATGGGACAGAGAAAACGAAAAATTAAACTATGCATCCCTGAAGATGCAATTCTATTTATAATTAGTCTCGCTTACTTTTCACAGAACAACTACTAAAACTTTAACTTGGGTATTCCAATAGAATTAGGGCTTTACTCAGATAATATTCAAAAATGCACACATATTACATAAAAATTTAATTCACTTTTTGAACTAAACCAATTAGATATGCATATATCTGGGTAAGGCTACGGTTACAGTACAAGCGCTTACTAGCTCGAAGAAAGAGTAATTTCCTGGTTTTTCTAGGTTCGCGCGATTCAAAGCGATTGTATTATTTTATTAAAGCATCAGACGCGAGTGCTATTGTTAATAATTTGAAGACATGGATACTGACGAAGAATTTTGTCTAGCTGAAAATTCGGTATTGAAACTAGTTGCATTTCAGAAAAGAAAGAAGAGACGGTTCTGGGTTAACGAAATATGCGCAAATCGTCATTTAAGTGAATGAAAACATCAGATTTTCGAAGAGTTAAGAAGGCTAAAGTTCCCACAATAACTTTCTGTCAAATAAAAAAACAATATGTTTTTCACTATCCATTTTAACACAATATATACCAGAACTCCTACAGAGAATTCAGTTCGCACGAAGACAAAACTCTGTTTGAACTTTTAGCGACAACCAGCGATTGGCGCGGCTAACTCGCTTCCACTCTAACCGCCTGCATTTGTTTGTGTGGGTTCATTACTTTGTGCGAAACCGCTTGCACTGTAACCACAGCCTAAGGCACTAGCGTAAAAGAATCGCCATGCCACTCTAGGTCACAAAAATTACCATTTCTTCTCAATATGTTATGTTGTCGAAAAAGCTTTTCTTAAACAATAATTGGAACATTAAACATTTTTAATTTTGGCTAAATTAAATGTAAAAATAATTCAACAACTAAAGTATATACTACAGAGCACTCCGTAATTATGTTATCGATGGACTTTGTATTTGTATGGTTATTTTCTAATTCTTAATGTTAATTAAATGAATTAATCAATTTATCATTGCGAAGCACTCTGTATTTGTTGAAATTATTTTTATTCTTAATTTAGCAGACGCCAAAAGTTAGAAAATGCCGCTTTGATGGTTTACACAACGTTTTCTCGGCAATATAACGTATTTATAAGAACTAGCATTATCACGTTAATATATTTTCCATATATTTTTGGATTTTGAAATACCAAAATTTTGACAAATCCTAGCCAGGTTGCTTGGACGAGACTTAACATAATTTATAATATTTTAAAAATCTTTCGGAGCTTCTAATGTTATATTTAATATTCGAGTGCCAAATCTGACGATTAGTCGAGACATTTTCAAATAATTCGACTAACTAATTTTAAATTAAATTTGTTTGCTCCAACGTTAAAGTTGCAACATTAAATTAGGTGTATTGGAGACGGGTTTTTTCCAAACAAATAAGTTTGAGAATGTGACTGAACTATTTAAAGCCTTGTTATAAATATAAATATAGTACAAAAGTATTATAACAATATTACCAAAAGTGCTTAAAGAACATTAAAAAATGCAGAGAAAGAGAAATGACGATTTTGCTGCATTTGAACAACGTGTACTAAGGAGGAGAAGGGGATGGACCGTGGTTATAGGATCTGAGTTTCCTAAAGGGTAACATATTTATAAATTATTTTCGATTTAAAGAAGCGATGTTTATAATATTTACTTACTAATATGTATCGACATATATTGCAATTAAATTTCAACACGACTTAATAATACCTTAGCTTTTTCTTCGAAATATTCGAGAAATATAATTTCATTGTATTTTAAAGAAACAATTTTATATTGTTCTTTGAACTTTTTCGGTAACAACTCAACCGTACTAGCTGCTTCATTTATTTCCATATTTGGATCGTTTTCTGCCAAAATATTCATCGAAAATCGCACAAATTCAAAAGAGAACGCTTATTACAAGTTATTTTTAGTTCATTTTAGTGTCTGGTGTATCAGTGTTTGTAGATGAAATTTTGTATGATAACTTAAAAACTATTTAAGTAGGTATGTAAAATAAAAACTGAAAATAAAAGTAATGGATACTACAATTAATTACCGAATATTCAAAAAATTCGCGTCCTAATTAATGAGCTGTTGTTTCGTTAATAATGGGCCAATTTTAATAGTTAATGTTTCATATATGATAAAATACAGATTCTAGAGTTTAGAGCAGAGTATTTGTCCTGATATGTCTAATTTTTCTTTTCGAATCGTCGAAAGGTTATACTTTGGTTGAGAAAAACGACCTCGGGAAGGTCGTTCCATAAAAATGAAGTTCTCCAGATGAAAGCATTCTTAAATAATGAAGTTCAAGGAGTACTACGCTTAGCCACATATGGATAGGTGGCAGTGGTTCGTCGTGTATTTCAGCTATTCGCCGCTCTGGGCGGAATTAGGAGGGCAAGATCGTCTGTCAAAGAGAGTCAAATCACCAACCTGTCATCGAGGTTCTAGGCTGTCGAGGCTCTTCGGCAGACCAGAATAAACAGAATCGACTGGGCATAACATAGGATCGCAGTTTACTTAGAAGCCCCTCATGCCAAGCACGATCAAAGGCTTTAGAAATATCCAGTGCAACAGCCCGAGACTGCCCTTGATGTTCGATTGCGTTGCTCCAAAGATGGGTGACATAAGTCTCCCGCTGATCTGGACTTTCAAAAACCATAGTGATGATCGCTGATAATGTTGAAAGCATTCCAGCTACTTTAGAAGTTGTTGGTTAATAGCTTTCTCCATTGCTTTTGATATAACTAAAAGCAATGCGACTGATCGATAGTTGTTAGGCAGGGTTCTCTTACCTTCCCTTTGGTATAGGCTGAACTCTCGCCATCTTCCCGCATGATAGAAATATTCCTTTTTTGTAGAATAAGTTGAAGAGTCTACCAAATACTTATGTTAGTTCATCGGCGGATCTCTTGAGAACTATAACAGGAATTTCGTCAGTACCAGAAGCTTTTTCGACGACAATGGTCTTTCAGATTTTCTCACTTGGCCGATGTGTAATGCCATATCTCTCGATGTTTAGGAGGATGATCAGAATTAATTGGTAGTTCGCTTAGAGTTGAAATAAGTTTGTGATCGGTAGATCCTAACGGAAGCTGTACGGTGACTGTATATAGATCTTGGTTTGACTTCAAGAAAAGATCCAAAAGACTAGCAAAATCTCCATCTCGGTCTGGAATCAGCGTTGGTTCTTCTATGAGTTGAGTTAGACCAGAACTGATTGCAAAGGATTCGGCTTCAGCAGTCTGTATTTTAGACTTTATTTGTTGAAATGATTTTTATTTTAAGTTTAGCAAAAGCCATAATAAAATGTTGCTTTTAATTGCTTACAAAACGTTTTTTCGACAGTATAATATGTTTAAAAGAAATGGTGATTTTTTTTTGGTACCTCGAGTGACATAGCGAAACTTTTGGTCCAGCCTAACCCAGATATATCTCTAATTCATTTAGTTTAAAAAATAATTTAAGGAAATTTACACGCATCTTGATTTTATTGTACACCGTACAATTAGGCGTATCAGAATGTAAACTGCTCTGTCCTAAATTCTGGAATCTATTTTCACTCAGTTAAAATAAAAATTATTAAAATTGGTTCATTTTTAACGAATAACAATGATTAATTAGGACGTGAAGTTTTGAATATTCGATAATTAATTAGCGTACTTTGATTTTTTAATATTTACATTTTTGTTAAACGAACGATTAAGAAAAACCGAAGACAGAAATTCAATGAAGCTGCTTTTTCATATTAGAACCCACGCAGTTTATTAAAAAGATCGCTGGATATTTCGTATAAAACAAACTTGTTTAATATAGCACTTATTTTTGCCAATTTAACACTTCACACCATAAAAAAATGATATTAAGATTTTAAGTCACGATCATATTAGTTGATTTATGAGTTTCGAGTTGTTATTCCAATCACACGCGGAACTTACCACTTCAAATATTCTCGTGTGAGTATAAAAGCTCAAAATTTATTTATAACTGCTCGACCAAAACATTAAGAAGTACACTACATAAGCTATTATTCTTCCACAAGCGTGTGCAAGTACGGAATGTGCAATTTTCCAATGACAATTTCTTGTAATTACGCATATTATGGTTTTTCCAGTGGTATTTGAACGTTGAGCGAGGCGAGACAATGTATAAAAACCATGCTAGCAAACGTCTTACCATAGGCGTAGTTAAACAATAATTTGTTAAGTGGAAAATAAGTGAATTCACTGTTGATTTCGCAGTTCGATTCTTCTTGGAAATTCAAAGTTCGTTTATTTTTCTCAAAATGTCCTACTGACTGGTATTACTATTTAATTACTAGCCTCCCTCTTCTTTATATTCGTTGTAAATATTTGCCAAGATTTATCTTGCTTTGGAGAGGCGATTCTATATGTTAAAATAAAGGAAGTAAGCCCTAAAGCAAAAAATCGAACTCAATAGTTTACAGCCTGTTAAAGTTAATTTGTTTCCCTTATTTTTAAGATCTTGCGGTTAATTTTTAAACTATCAACTTGATATTTGGTACTGTGCAAGTGGTGATTGACAGATTTCTCTCAGACACCTTCACCATCAATGCCGGTGTTCCTCAAGCGTCCATATTGTATCCCACCCTTTCCTTACTCTTCATTAACGATCTTCTAGTGGAAACTAAAATTCCGATATTTAGCTTTGCTGATGATAACACACTTGTCTCATCTTTCTCTTTGAATGCACAAACATCAGCTGCCAACGCAGATCTTTGCAGACAGCATGAAGTATAACGTGACAGTAACCAAGTCGAATTTAAAGCTAAGAAAACCCAGGCAGCAGTTTTCTTTAAATAGGTTAACATTACAGAATCGGATATAGTCATGGCAGGACACGCAATTCCACTGGCTTCATCTATTAATTTGCTGGGCGTCAACCTGGGAGGAAATATGTCTTGGCATAATCACGTTGTGGCAATCCCCAAGATGGCTTCTTAGAAACTTGGTGTACTCTTCCGGACTAAAAAGTTGTACACACCTCAAAAACTTTTGATACTATACAAAACCCATCACTAGAGTACTGCTCTCCTGTCTGGAGCTTTGCACCCAAACATACTCTTCGGTTACTGGATTCCATCGAGAGGAGGGCCATTCGTCTGATCGGAGACCACAAGCTGACGAAGAGTCTCGACAGCCTAGAACATCGAAGACAGGTTTGGGGATTTGACTCTCTTCTGCAGATATTTTCATGGAAAGTGCTTGGCAAAAGAATACCTAATAAAAGGATTCTCTGTATTCGAGCCGACGAACCACACCGTTTACGCGTAAAGCTGGAATTAAAGTTTTCGTTAGCAGCAAAAGTCAGTTTTTCAAACGGAAGCAAAAAATAAAGTATTGAGTTTTCGACAACCTCTATATTTTTTCATTAGTTTGTAAACGAATGCTATACTCTTAAGAACGTAATGCACAAACCAAGTCAACTACAAACTGCGTCTTTCCGCTTATGAATAAGCAAGCAATATTGCGATTGCGGAATTATTTTTGTTTACATTTGCAGCAGTTTGTTTATTCCAGCGTTTAATTTCACCGAGGAATTTAAAACTGCCCATTAAAATGTATTTGTTTTTTTTTTAAATTGCCAGAACGTTCTATAATATCAAATTGGATCGATAGTGCACCCAATGACGATTTATTTGTCAAGGATCATAAAAATACTTAAAAATCCCACGTGTTTTATCCATTAGACCCCTTGTTCCTCCACGACAATAAATGCTTAGTAAGGACAAATATCCGTTGCCTTTTTTTTCCGTGTATTCTTGAACTGAAACGAGAAGAGGAAGAGATATTTGCCTACGAGAAATGAAGAGCAGTTTCTCGGCCAATAAATTTTATTGGATTATACAGATGACGGATTGATTGCAGTCCAATGGCAAATACATAATATCGCGTTAATTTAAAATTTAAAATAATCGTTTTATTTATTTAACACATTCCTGTGTCTCTTGGGTAAATGTTAAGTTTTGATAATCTCACATCACCAATTCAATCAGGTTAGGTCAATCCAAATAATTTTCAAATTAATAAATAGATATCCTTTCTGAATATTCTGCCTTGCTTTCTAGTCTCCATACATCAATTTCTGCTTCTTCTAATTATTGAGTAGATTCTTCACCAAAAGAACATTTTCAAAATATAGTATATCTATTAATTATTGGTAAAAAATATACATAAGTTGAATACATTTTTAAAATAAATTAATTATTTAATGTAAGTTCATTCAGGTTGTGAATTTGCAAATTTCACTCTTGACATAAGTTAGTTTTGCATGAAATCCGAAGGGTCCTAATACATCATACAAATATGAAATTTGACTTAGGCTAGTTTTGCATTAAAGGGACGATAAATAAACTATTAAAGGCCCAATTTCAATAAAAAAATAAACACTGATATGCCATTCCGTCAGGAAGAGCATATCCTTATTGATGATCTAACAATTTCGAAACACTAACTGTTTTTTATTTTCTTTCAGGTAAGTCAACGTCGATACACAAAGATATTCGAGCCATCAAAATATTAGGTATGTAGGTAATTTACTCATTGACGGTAATTTTAAGGGTAAATAAAATTTCTGGCCAATAATAATATAATTTATTATTTCTTGAGAAGTAATTTCCAAGAAATCGCACTCCAAAGATGTACTTATTCATGTTAATTTTTAGAAGGTGATTCCCCTGGTAAAAAATTGCTGTCGCCTTGAGTGACCATCTACGGACCTATAATCATTCTAATAAGAGGGAGTCAATACAATAATATTTTTTTAAATGAAAAAATTTTTTTAAAAGGAAATTACTTGTCATAAAATAGTATATTAAGATACAAGTTTCATAAGATATTATCTTAGAACACGCGTTTAATTTAGAAAACGACCCGCGAGGCGGGGAGTTTTCTAAAGTACAAGTGCTCTAATTGTCTTATGAACCGTGTATTTTATAATGCTTTTTCTATTTGGGTCTTTAAAGACTGAAAAACGAATATAGTAGATTTTTTCCATTTTAATTAATATTTTCTTTTTGGGTTGGCAATACTTTTACAATTTAATAAAATGTAACAAGTATCAAATATGCCATGATAGAAATAATTGAACACAACGAAACTTCTTCCCCTCAGTCATAATTAAAAATAAATATATTATTAAAGTTAATAAAAATGAGTCAGGAAGAAAGTTGTACTCCGTCATAAATACGAGAAATTGCAGAAAATAATCTAGAAAAACTTTTAAAAAGAATATGCAAAACTTTGAGTTATGGTGCGAGCAGAACAAAGTTCAAAATATTGTGTCGACACAGAATCTGACAGCAATAACAATTAATACCCAGGAAATGTCTACAGTAACTATAAATATGTATATATAAAGTAATATGTATAATACTATATTGAATTAAAAATAAAAATATTACCTACTTTATTGAATAAAACTTTTGAAATAGAGCATAAACTGGAAGATACTTATATTATTTTTAGGTAATGTTGTTTTATAGTTGTGACTAGAAATTAGTTGACGCACCCCGTCAGCATGTTATATACTTCCGAGTATAGGTATTTCAGATAAATATCTAGTAAAAATGATCTGAGGTTAAAGGCTAGTATTTTAAAGTGTTCTATAAAAAATTTCTATCGAATCCATAATGCCTAGAAAACTAATTTCAACGAAATCGAAGTAATCCTAAAATTCGAACCCTACTTGCGTCCAACATAAAAAAAATAAAATTTCAGTTTCATAAAGTGGTAGGTTATTAAATTTTTTTGCATTTCATAATGTAGCCATAATGAAACCCAAATAGAAAATAATAAGTTATGGTATTATTGGAAAGAGATTTAATCCCAATAAAATTGACTTGTTTTCCGATTTTTAACAGTATTTACTGATAGTGAGATATTATGTGTGGGGACGTATTAAAATTCACACCCAGTATATTTTTATCATGTAAGAAAAATTGTCTCCATGAGTAATAAAAACGTTGGTGTCCAGTACCATTTCGTGAAAGAAACATGAAATAACGAATTAAATAGATTTTAAATACGGTCCTGTTCATCCTTTTAGGTTAATAATTTATATGCACACGGCCATTAATTTGCAGCTTTGGCCAGTATTCTTTGAGTATCCCAGATCAGAGGAAAAAAAACAGGAACAAGGCTAGTGTTTCCTGTGTTTCTCATCATACTGCTGGAAAATTTTTTATTTCGGAAGGTTAAGAACAGAAATGTCTTGTGATTCTTTCCATTTATTTCGCCAAACAGGGACGGAATGCCAACAAAATATTGAACCGTTCCAATTTAAACATTGTATAAGGGTAAATACAGTTGTCAATCACAGAAATATTCATATAAATTTTATAAAAAATATTCTATAACGTTGCTTGGCTAAATGAAAATTAATTTCTAATATAAATGCCATATTTATAATGTTATTTTTCGTTTCGGCCGAAGACGGAAACCCCTCGAGCGACAAAATTGAAATGCGGTATAAAAACAAAATTTACAAAAGCAGTTTTTTCTGTATTAAAAATGAACCAGGATTTAAAAAAGTCAAAATAGGTATTTCAAGATTTTCTTATATGGTTAAAGCTTTGAATGTCGAAGGTTAAAGAAGAACGAATCATGGTAAAAATGTGATATCTTATGTTTGGAGACGAACGCCTTGCTTACACGGATTTCGGTCTATCTCGCGTTGAATATTCATACGCTATGAAACAAAACGCCAGCTGAAGTCATGTCGAATCTGGAGTTCAACGTTTGCTTTTGTTTGATCAGCGATCCCAGATTTTGCTTCTCTGAACACTTTGAACCAACTACGTATTCTTCATTAGGTTTCAGAAATATCTTGAATTAATTTATACAGGGTGTCTATTTAAAAACGTCTCGCCCTTAATATACTCGCCGGCACAAAATTTCGCCACCCTGAAATTTTCGTCAAGTTTCATATTTTATAACTTTTTTATTTTTAATGCGATTTTGGTGATTTTGTTACCAGTGTGTAGATCCGTTTATTGTGTTTTTCCTTAATTATTTTATAAAGTAACATTTTTCGATTAGGCTATATTATACAAGAATAAATCAAACTGTTGTTGTTTGTCGTCATTTCAAAATACCCTGTAGGAAAATTGAGGTGGATAATTTTATTTACATACTGTTTCTTGTCATCTTTGATGTATTCTAAACATTTATTTCCTTGATTCATTCCATTATCTCATTTCTGCTGCGATCTACAAAATTTTAAATGAAAAAATGTAATTTTTAGAAAATGTATTTGTTGAGCTTCAATCGCCCATGGTTACATTGAGGGAATCCTCCAAGAAGTTGTTGTTCCATTTGCTCCTTTCATTGGAAACCAATTTACATTAATGCATGATAATGCTAGACCTCACGTTGCACATGTAGTGAGCGAATATCTGGATGAAGTTGGACTTCCAAGATTGGAAAAGCCCGCATGTAGCCCGGATGTCAACCCAATAGAATATCTTTGTGATCAACTACAAAGGCCCGTTCGTAGTCGTCCTGTTCAACCATAAACCTTGCAAGACTTACGACTGGCGTTTACCGAAGAATATCAGGCTATCCCTCAAGAAAGGATAAGTAACCTTTTCGTTCGATATCACGAAGAATGCAAGCTGTCATTGCTGTTAGAGGAGGAAATACACAATATTAAAATTGTTTTTGTTAATTAATATTATGATATACATAGTGTTTGTTTTTCTTAATGAAAATAGGCTTCAAATCAGCTTTTTATTTAAAATTGTACATCTCGCAGCAGAAATGAGATAATGGAATGAGTCAAGAAACGAAATGTTTAGAATGCATCAAAGATGACAAGAAACAGTAAATAAAATTATCGACCTCAATTTTCCTACAGGGTGTTTTAACATTACGACAAAAAGAACAGTTTGAATTACTCCTGTATAATGTAGTATAATCGAAATATGTTACTTTATAAAATAATTTAAAAAAATACAACAAACTGATAACAAAATTATGAAAATTGCATAAAAAATATAAAGTGTATATCGCTTCCAGTACATAATATTAAAAATCGGAAAGACATGTCAGTATATATATAAAAATATATTGGTGTACAACCATCTCATTGTCACTTAGGAATGCACTAAGTTTGGGATATTTTCTTATATCGACTTGATTATTCAGAATTAACTTTGATTTTAGCTTTAAAATGTTTAACCGTCCTTGAAAATACGTTAACAATATCAGTTCGCTGAAACTCTTCACTTGCTTTTGGTCCATGCAATTTAATAAACGTATTATATTCCTGTTGGTAAGCTTCTCTCAATTTTCCAGGCAAAAAATTTTGTGTTGCTTCATTGGCTTTATTCATTATTTCATCTGGAGCGCATTGAAATGAGTCTTCTTCTTTGGAATCCGAATTATATTATTTATTTCCATTTTTGGATGTTTCCCAATAATATTCGTTATAATATTATCGTTATTATTAAATACTATTCGTCTAATCGGAAACCACGAGCTGATAAAGAACCTCGACAGCCTAGAACATCGAATACAGATTGGGAATTTCACTCTCTTCTACAAATATTTTCATGGAAAATACTCTGCTGACCTTGTCCTCTTAATTCCGCCCAAAGCGGCGATTATCAGAAATATACGACGAACCACTGTCGCCCATCCATATGTGGTTAAGCCTAGTACTCCTCGAACTTCATTATTTAAGAATTCTTTCATCTGGAGACCTTCCCGAGGTCGTTTTCACCAACGAATATAACCTCCAAAGATTCAAAACCAACAGTGCGGTGCCCAGGCAATGAAGACACGGATAATGTTTTAATAGCAACTTAATATTATAAGCATGTGCAGAATGAAAAAATAGTACGTTAAGGCACTTTTCTTAACGTTATTTTAGTTTTTTTTACTTTTTTAAAAAATTATCAATTTTATTTCATTTGTGTAAAAAAATATATAATTTTTTTAACTAAAATGAGTAGCTAATATCCAAAAATCATTACTCAAATTACCCGTAGTCCCGCCCTTTAATAATTTCACTAAAAACCTCTTAGACTTCATAAATTTTCACCGGTTTTCGCGCGATTTATTTTCAGAAGTCGCCGGTTAAAAAGTCCAAAAAGTTCGTTGATTAAAATACGGAATGGGAGAAGATTAAAATGTGATCCAAGTAATATTTTAAATCTTTTGTTCTTTGCATAAAAAATGGGGTTTATTAAAAAAAAGTAATGCGTCGCGCTTAGTCGGAAGTTCGTTCCATTAACGAAATTTGGTAGCATGGGATTTTTTTTGCGATTTAATTAATATACCTTTAAAATTTGTTTGAAAATTGATTAGGTTTCAGAAATAACCTGAATTAATTTATACAGGGTGTTTATTTAAAACCTTCTCAGCCTTAATATCTTGCTCCCAGTTAATAATATTAAAAATCGGAGTGGCGTCAGTTTTATTGTGAAAAACGGCGCTTTAAAGGATATTTGCAGCGTTCCTGTTTTTATCTCATGGGAACTAGGATTTGTTCGGGTTTGTTCGTATGTGACCCTTAAAATCTTAAAGGGGGGATTGGGGTCAAGTCACATATATATAAACAGTATATTGCCAATACAAACGTTCCAAAATACAAAAAGTGTCCCCGCTATGGGAGATTGAGTTTGAGCAGTAGGGTGAAAATTTTATCGATCGAGTCAGAGCCGGCCCGACATTATTTGTTTGTTGTTATTCGTCGTCATCTTTGGTTCTGGATGCTTTTTCAAATGACAGAATAAAAAGTGGTTCACCCACATTGTTGTCGGCATATTAGTGCTTATGAACTTTTTGTTAGCTAACAACAATTTTTGTAAAGTAGTTTTTTATTTGTGGTGATTCGATTCGCTGTTTGGTCGGTTAGTGACTTGTTTTGTTTAAGATGAAAGGATACAAGTGCATGGTGCTTTTTTGCAAAATTCGTGGATCAATACCAGGTATAAAGTGATAGTGATAGTAGATAGTGTCACCCGTATTCAATATAATATATATGTGGTCACTACCTAACCTTAAAATTAATGTATTTTTAATTTGGTGCATTAGTAGCTGATAATAATTCCCAAAATAGTCAATATAGTCATTCATTCATAATTTTTGGTTTAAAAAAAAGTGAGGTTAAGAAACATACGTCGGATGAATGTTAAAATAAAGCTCCTCGTGTCGATTGTTACAAATATTCGGACGGAATTTGGCATCAAAAGCTTACACCAATCAGGGCACCGTCGTCGGATCATCATATCGTCAGAAATCGTATGCATGGAACGCCGTCTTAAATCGAACTAATCGAAATTTTGATTGCAATATTTTTCCTAACTAGCCAGTGAAATTTACATTAAAAAAGTTGAAATACGGACCTGTCGAATGTTTACTTTCACGAGAAAATTTCCGAACTGCGCAAACTCACAACGCCCCCTTCGATGCCTATAGAGGGGACATAACTGCGGATGATATTAGCAATATACTGATTATATATATGTGGGTCATAATTTTTAAGGTTAAAATCTCTTCCAATAATACCATAATTAATTATATTGTTAGTATTTCCCAGAAATCGCCTTCCAAAAGTGGATGTAATTAGATCTTATGCTTTTTAGGATATTATTGTGTGGATTAGGGGTCCATAGGGAGTCACTCCGGGTTACACCCTTTCCAATTATATACGAGCGCAGGTTTAATCATTAGATGGACTAGGCGGCCGCCTAGGCCCCGGCTGCTTAGAGTGACCCGAAATTCGTGACCATAAATCGAAAAAAACTAAGATTAACTAGACACAGCTTATAAAAAATTCTGTTTTTCGTTAAACTTTTGTTTAGGGCCCACGCGAATTATAACATAATTTATGATGTCAAATGAAATCAAATAACAAAAACCATAAAGTCGCCAATCCTTTATAAACCACAAACAATGGCAGAGCCCGCCGCGCGGCCTGGCATTGCGGCGTTGGATATTTTACCCAAAATACTGGTAACGGCTCAACGGTTATTTATGATTTAGGCATTTTTTTATACTTTTCTGCTATGGAGCGCGTTAAGACATTGCTACGAGCTACAATGCTTCAAGACTGATTTTCCCTTTCATATTGAAAATCGAATAATGGAACAGAAAATGACGGCGGAACATATCTGAATGTATTTGCAAAAAAAAATCGCTAAATAAAATTTGTAACATAATACAGGGTGTTATGGAAATGACTTATTATATTTAAACCGGCAAATCCTGAGATGAAAATAAATTGAAGAAAAATAACCTTAAATGGCGCTTTGAATTATTCTACGAAATATACACTTTATATGAAATCTGAAAACGTGGCCGCTACTGAGGACGTTCGCAATCAATAGTTTATTGAGGCGGTGTTGTCATATATTGCAACACAGAATTGTAAACGCACGTGTTCAGTTCTTGACAACAAGACGTCTTTGAACCGCGTTATCACTTCTTTTTCAAATCTTTTTAGAAAAAAAATACTACAATTTTAAGGTACATACTCTCTTACCTTCGATCTGATAATCCGTTTTATAATTAAATTCCATAAAAAAATAAAACACAAAAAGTATGTTTTGCAACAGAACCAACAATAGGTAATATCACACAAATTTGAAATATTTCTTATTATGAATTATTTCACAACAGAAAAAAAATGCTACAACTAACAAAACTTTTAAAATTCGTATACATCAAGCACGTGGAACCCTCGACAGCGTCATTCCATGCTCGAGTCTCGAAACATACTGAAGGAACGATAGTCGCGTGCGGCAGGTATCCAAGCAAGGGCGAGACATGCAGTGTGATGTGACAACACTGTCAGTATACTCTAGTGACCCACATTATTGCTAACTGCATCCAGATGGAACGGCGCCACAGTACGTGGCTAAAAAGGGTTTATACCTTAGTATTTAGATATTCGATTAAAAAAAAAATGTGTAGACCTTCTCTAGGACACACTAGGAGTCACCCATTTAAATACAGCGTGTCTTCGGAAGTTCTTACCAAATGGGAAAATTTTTAATTATTAACTCTACGAAAAAAAGTGCCCCTTCCTAAAACGTCCTGCTTGGTGAGAAAATAAATTTGCACAAGAATATTTGTATGTTGGACATACAGGGTGGCTTCAAAAAGTACCGGGTTTAAAATTTATAAAAGACGTCGGCTATATTTACAAAACTAAAAACTTGGAGAGTGCATGTTTAAAGGCTAATAAACTATAACAATTACACAATAAAAACTCTACTTAAGAGAAGTACTTTTATGACGGATAAAAATTAGTTCACTAATTTCTATGAGGTGGCCAATTTCTAATTTCCCAATAACAAATAAAACTAAATGACTCCAAAAATAATCTAGGCCTCCACATGGCCCCCGTCTTTTTGCATACAAATGAAAGCCTACTTATCCAGAAATACTTATTATCAAATCTTTACGACTATTAGTTTTGTAAATATAGCCGACGTCTTTTATAAATTTTAAACCCGGTACTTTTTGAAGCCACCCTGTATGTCTAATATACAAATATTCTTGTGCAAATTTATTTTCTCACCAAGCAGGACTTTTTAGGAAGAGACACTTTTTTTCGTAGAGTTAATAATTAAAAAGTTTCCCATTTGGTAAGAACTTCCGAAGACACGCTGTATAATAAGTCATTTCCATAACACCCTGTATACTAACGTAAAATAAGTTAAATGTAAGTTAATGTGCAGCAGCACAGCAACATAGAGAGAAAAAACACAATTTAGTGAGTATAGTGTTGTTAGGTTAGGGCTTGAAATAGTCCCGATCTGGTGCAGCCACCCACCTATAACTATTGATATACGTACAACTAATGGGATGCGCAGTAAAAGGTTAAATTGAAAAAATGGGGTTGTACGCACGATTTTCCGATCATATTTTTAAAGGTTCGTCGTCAGTTGTCTTGCGCACAATGTTGTTGTTGCCGTCATATAGGCAACCCCGCCGGTATTGGTGCCGGTTTGGCAATGACGTAACCAGCGACGACAGTCCAGAACCGAAATCAGTCGTAGCGATGTAACGATATTAAAAATCTATCGATACGTGGACAATAGATATGCAAATTAATTCTAAAAGTAGCTTTTCAGCGATGGGCACAAAGCCTTCTTTTATGCGAGAAAATAGATTGTTTATTTCCCAGTAAAGAAGTTCTTGATGTGCCACAATATTGCCGTATAATCATTTTCATTAAGGGCGAAGTACGGTCCTGTTCGCCGGTTAAGGTTATACAGCGTGTCTTCGGAAGTTCTTACCAAATGGGAAACTTTTTAATTATTAACTCTACGAAAAAAAGTGCCTCTTCCTAAAGAGTCCTGCTTGGTGAGAAAATAAATTTGCACAAGAATATTTGTATGTTGACATACAAGGTGGCTTCAAAAAGTACCGGGTTTAAAATTTATAAAAGACGTCGGCTATATTTACAAAACTAATAGTCGTAAAGATTTGGAAATAAGTATTTTTGGATAAGTAGGCTTTGAACAATTGATTGTTGTTGGCAACAGAATAGGCGTTTTAGCAGTGACAGTTTGGCAATTATAATTTCTGTTTCAAAACGTGAACTTCTTGTTAAAAAAAGGTTTTTCCGTTTCTTAGTTACTTTAAACAATAATAGTGATGATTAAACTGACTGTTAATGAAAAAATTGAAATAGTTCTTATTGTTGGCGATAATTATAAGACGCATCGCGAGGCTGCCGACATTTTTAATACTAGACACCCAAATAAACATATTAGCCACGTTATATACTGTCGGCAATGTCGTCAATAAATTTAAAAATACTGGCTCTGTCGAAAACAATTTCAAGAAGAGACATGCAGTTCGAACACTTACTGAAGAAAATCAATTACAAGTATTGCAAGCGGTTGTGAGATTTACTTAAATTTCCTAAGAACCGAAATTTTTATATTTATTAACAGCCTGCCATTAAACGCGCGACAGGCTGTTTGGTATCAGCATGATGGAGCTCCTTGTCACATCGCAGCCAGGGTCAACGATTATTTGGATAGAACTTTTCCACAAAGATGGATAGGACGTCATTCAGAAGTACCCTGGCCACCTAGGTCACAGGACATTACACCCCTAGATTTTTTCTTGTGGGGTCATTTGAAGCAATTGGTGTACAAGCACAGACCATTCCGTGATATTGATCACCTAGAAGAAACTATAAGGCAGTGTATCCGGCTAGTTACTCCTCATATGATCAGAAACGCTGTATCGGAGTTTTCTAGAAGGACAATCATTTGTATGCAAAAAGACGGAGGCCATGTGGAGACCTAGATTATTTTTGGAGTCATTTAGTTTTATTGGTTATTGGGAAATTAGAAATTGGCCACCTCATAGAAATTTAGTGAACTAATTTTTATCCGTCATAAAAGTAGTTCTCTTAAGTAGAGTTTTTATTGTGTAATCGTTATAGTCTGTTAGCCTTTAAACATGCACTCTTCAAGTTTTTAGTTTTGTAAATATAGCCGACGTCTTTTATAAATTTTAAACCCGGTACTTTTTGAAGCCACCCTGTATGTCCAACATACAAATATTCTTGTGCAAATTTATTTTCTCACCAAGCAGGACTTTTTAGGAAGAGACACTTTTTTTCGGAGAGTTAATAATTAAAAAGTTTCCCATTTGGTAAGAACTTCCGAAGACACGCTGTATAGTTTATCAGTCGGCATTGCGACGACCAGCTTTGTTGACATGCGCGAGGCCATAAATTTGCCAGTTTTGCTTTTAGAGTTTGGCTATACATAGATATAGGTCGGTGGTTGCAGTCAGCTTCCTAACTTAGAATATATTTCGGTGTTTTATAATTATATGAACAAGGGACTTTATAAAAAGTACGTTCCAAAAGCTCGGAGCGGACGTAATTAACAGAAAACAACAAAGAAAAATTATGCTGATTTTCAAAGCTCCCCGATTGTTTTTCTGGAATGTTGTTTACAACCTACCTAAGAATGTGAATTGTTTATTCCTCACGACTGTTTATTCCTCAAAGTCGTATCTTCCTTCATTTAAGATCTTTCTTCTCTCTATCTATCTATCTTTTAGCTCATTTTATATTATTTCAAGTATCTAAATTTACACCGTACCGCATCGGTTTTTCTAGTATTTACTATGCTAAGTTATTGACCAAATTTACCAATTTTAGGGCGCGGCCAAATAAAAATTGTCGCCTCTCGGATTAGGCCTGTGGCAAGCTTTATCCTCTCTGCCATGCCGTCTAGGGCCCGATAACGCCTTAAACCGGCACCGCAGGGGCAAAGCTACCGCCTCAACTCAAAAATTAATACATTATGAGATTATTGGATATAGATTTAAACCTTTAAAATGATGTCCCATTTGACCCTCCCACCTTCTTCTTCTCATTTAAGAATTTAAGGGTACCTACCCGTCCCAGTGGATTAAACCACGAAGGCTGCAAATATTCTTTAAAAGTGTCCCACTTCACCATAAAATTGACTTGTCTTTCCGATTGTTAATATTATTTACATTAAACGTTCTCAAATTGCATGACATCCTGTATAAATATTAAGATTATTCGGATCGAAATTATTTTAACAAAATCTTCTTAGAATAAATAAATACAAATATAAGACTGGTACGCGCCGTCGGCCGGTCACAGTATATCTACATAAGTATATTTTTATTGTCATTGTTCAATGTATATGTTAAATAATCATTTTAATTACTACGGTTAACCAACCAACAACGCACAAGCTATCTAACAGGCTAATAAAAGTCCTAATTAAAAGTCAACAAAACGTTTACATGCGAAATATGTACTTAGAACAATACACCTTAATCTGCTCGTATGAAGGTGGCGAATAGAAGCTAAATGAATATTGTTATTATTGCAAGAGCACATAAACGGTTCGTAATTAACGCCAGTAAATTAAATACAGTACCGACAGAAATCATTAGAGAAGGCAATGTATAAAATAATGCTACATTTTTTAAAGACTATTCATTACCATCCAATTAAATGTTATAAAATAATGTTACATTCGGTGACGTCGATAGCGATTATTGCAGTGCAAACATTGACAATTTTATATTATTTTCACGACCGCTCGCTACAATTTTTCGCGAATATTCGCTTTAAATTAGTTTGTAATTAAGAGCTGCGTTTAATCACTGGTTGCCAAATTTGGATGAATGAATTCGTAAATTTCAAGAATTGGAAAACGGTATGAAAAAATTGCGTTGAAAAATATAATGTTATAAGAATAATATTAACAATCTCAAATATGAACAATTTTCAAATTTTTGTCACAAATCTTGCTGAAATTTGTTGATACATGTTAAGCAATCTAAATATCAATAAATTAACTAAAAAACATTATCATTAACGACTAAAACTTAACGAAAATAAATATAGATCAGCTGATGACTCTCGTCTCTTTTTAACCTGCCAAAAAGCGACATATTTTTTAATTAAATTGACGCAACTTAGATGGCTCAGATTGCTAATTTTGGATTGCTTGGGATCCTCACCTTAATTTCATTTATTAAAAATACGAATACGAAATATGCACTAGGATTTGCATATAGAGTGTGTCCCAGGATAAATTTGACCATTTGGGATCTAGGCCCGCTTGATTAGAAAATAAAATTTCACATATTTTGATTTTTATGAAATCAAGCAGGCCTTGATCGGAGCATTATTTTTATTTTCTGTCTAGGTAAAGCAAGGGCGGATTCAAAACTTCGTTTTGTGGGGTCAAACTTCATTTTGGGGGGGTAGGTCATACAAGGAAAAGTTACGAAAAGTAATACCCCGCCACGTTAGTCAACTCGTTTTAAATGGTATTTTTCATGTTAAATTGATGGCTGGGGGGGTCATGACCCCTATAACCCACGCCCCCTGGATCCGCGCTTGAGGGAAAGTGCCTCTTTTTCACAAAATATCGGGAAATTTTATTAAGAAAAGTTGCTCGGAATTCGAAATCATACAGGTTTGCCGAATTCAATAACCATCAGCTTATATTGTTTTTTTTTTTATTTTATACAATATTTTCCCTAGTTAGAAATTTCCGATTTCTTCAACTTACTCATCGTTTGTCATATTAGCCTAGGAAATGAAATTTGGTAATCAAATATTATTTCCGAAATAATATTGTCTAATTAATATATTTAATACCGTAAAGAATTTTTTTTTGTCTGATGTTTATTAAATTTGGTACGCTTGCGTGATTTTGAATTTTGCGCAACTTTACTTAATGAAATTTTTCGATGTTTTGCGAAAAAGAGGCACTTTACCTAGACAGAAAATAAAAATAATGCTCCGATCAAGGTCTGTTTGATTTCATAAAAATCAAAATATGTCAAATTGTATTTTCTAATCAAACAGGCCTCGATCTCAAATGGTCAAATTTCAATTCTAATTGCACTTATAAGTTCCCTTTATTTATAGAAATAGCCAATACAACCGAGCAAAAATAGTGAAAAAATAGTTATTTAATATTTATATGCGGTTACAATATATATATTTTTTCACTTATCCTGAACAACATTTTCTATCGCCTAAGCGCCCAGTGTTACTACTCCTGCTGCCGTCTAGGAGCGTATAGTGCTATCAAAATTGAAAATCGTTATTCGCTGCTGCAGGAAAACGTTCCTGCTAAATTGATCAATCGGTTTTGCGATGCGCCATGTTCAGCAGCTTTCTTGCTATAGGGTTTAGTTTAGAAATATTTGTTGAGATGGAGCGGCATGAGAATCATTTTTAAATCGATAGGTTCTATAAATTTTTTATCAAAGATGGTAGGTATATGACAGAAATAGAGCCTAGAAAAATGACAAGTCAGCCTTAACACAAGTTTGACAGCATATTAAAATTCTTTTTAACTCTTATCCAAAGGAGCCTTTAAGAACGTGGTAATTTTAGACCTAACGCGTCAATTGACCCTCAAATTAATTTAAAACATAGTTTTTTTAAGGTAATAACATTAAGGCTACCTTAGCTACGGTTTAACTTAAGGTCACAAATAACGAACAAATCTGAATACTCTGACAGACACAGAAGAATTCCTCGTTATGACACAACTGTGTTCTTTTGTTTATTTTTCAATGCCCATCATGGCCTACTAAAAAAAAATCGATATTTTCTAAAGAAATGCCAATTTATAATTTATTATTTATATAGTATAGATAAAAATAAAGTATTATACAGGGTGTTACGGAAATGACGTATTATATTTCAATGGGTGACTCCTAGGGTGTCCTAGAGGAGCGCTACATATTTTTTTTTTTTAAATCGACCGTTTTAAAAGTAAAGTGGGGCAACAAACACTCTTACTCACAGGTCAGTCCGCGCTACTGTACCACGTTTCACCCAGACCCAATGGCAATGCTAAACTTAATGTAAAACTGAAATTTCATATAAAATTATAAAAATAAATTATTTTCTACATACTTGTATTTATCTTTATATCTAAAGAGCGAGGAAATCCAGGCACAAACACAATCAGTATTTTTTCTTTTTCATGGGAACACTCCTGGAAACACACAGTAATAGTGAAACAGAACCGATAGTTAGCTTTTGAAAATACAATAATACAGATTGTACTACAGATTTTATTACAAGCGACGAAATTTGACGTCCAGAAGAAACGCGTCAATAAAAACAATATTCAAAGATTATTTATGGACAGGCAAGATACACGCGTAAACCGAAAAAACAGAGTGGATTGCTGAGAGTGTGTTGGTGATCGACTAGACACAACGTATCCGGCCGCTGATTGGGCTTACTAACAGACGCAAGCGTACGGGCTATATGAAACTACTTCGCTCAGCCAATGAAAGGCGTCAAGAGGTCATTGGCATTTGACCTAATGCTATTACTATTCCATATGTTTTTTCGGGTTGTTTAAAACATACTCCGTCGTAAATGTTCTTCAATCAATTAAAAAAGTTATTACATAATGGAAAAGTGTTTAAATTATTTTATTTTGTCTAAAGCGTTTAAGGTGCACATGTGACAACACCGGCCAGAATTCCTTGATTGCTTACATGTATCGCAGTGCCACACAGGTGTTTTTCTAGTTTGACGTCAGGTGACTTTTACCCCTGAATGAATTGCAAGCGCCATTTATGGGTATTTTTCTTCAATTTGTCTTTATCTCAGGAATTGCCGGTTTAAAAATAATAAGTCAACACCCTGTACAATTCTGAGAAGCTTGTTAAAAACTGAATTACATTATTAAAATATATATACGATGACCCATTTAAAAAATGCAATTTTTTTTTCTTGAAAACTAACTAACTCTTTTTCATGAATGAAAAGAAGGATTTTTAAATTGAATTAAATAAATAAGAAAGTAGTACAGTGCTGCAAAAACTACATCCATCTATATATACTAATAACGAAGATACCCCGTAAAACCATCGAAAAATGGACAACCTGTACAACTGAAAATAATTAAAAAAAAACTCATATGTCCTAGTCTTAAATTCTCCCTTAATCCCATTTTAACCATAAAAAGAAGTATAGTGACTATTGACATTTACGGATGTATTGTCAAGGTGGGACCAGGTCCCCTTTGTAGTTCGTTGCGGTAGGTACTCGGAGAATAAGAAGTGGAACCTTATATTATTGATGTTATATTTACGCAGGAAGGACCAGCAATCGGTTTTTTAAATAATAAAAGATGCGTATTTTTATAGAACAAAATAGGAACCAAAAATTTTAAAATTATTTTATTAGTTTAATTGTAAAAAAATATTTGGCTTTTCTTATTGGCTTCAAGCATACAGCATCTTTACTTACACAAAAATGAACATATTCATGCTCTATTTAAATACTCTTGGTGCCTTTCCCAAATCTGACAACAAATCGGCTTTGAAGTTGTCTGTGGTGTAGTCAGCTGCTCTCTCTGGCCATAATCTAAAAAAAATAAAATTGTTGCTTTCGTAGCTTAACAACAACAATTAAACAATATTAAACGGGGAGAGGGACATTGGGGGGCACGTGCCTCCCCTTATACATACGTATAGGTACATACATATATACCCCCTATTCCTAATCTTAGGTTTACGAAATTAAACCGTAACTTCCGTTGTGTTCCCCCTAAAACTTCTGGTTGCGCTACTGGTTAACAAAGGCATTATCACGACTCTTCAATGCATGAGATGCTCGGAGACCACAAGCTGACCAAGGTCCTCGAAAACCTTGAACATCGAAGACACGTTGGTGTCACATTCTTCTTTACAGATATTTTCATAGCAAATGTTCGCACGCTAAATTCCACCTAGTGCGATGAATAGCAGAAATACATGACGGACCACCACTGTCTCCCATCCATATGTGGATCTGTTTAGTACTCCTCGAACTTCATTGTTTTAGAATTCCTTCAGCTGGAAGACGTCATCGTTGTGGAACAACCTTCCTGAGGCCTTGTTTCCCAGCGGATATAAAAAATACGATTCAAAACCAACGTTTATCGCTGTATTCGTGATCGCATCACTCCCAAAGTTCCTAAGGAACATAATATCATTGCGTTTAGTGGATATTAGAGATTAAAAAATCTGGAAACATTGGGATTTTTGACCTTATTCATCCTACTCTTTCGTAAGGACAAAATAAAGCTTACATATTATGTACTTACGTAGTTTTTAAAGTTATCAGAGCACCAATATCTGCAGGTACACGAACGTTTCTTTTATTATTGGTTTGAGCTTGGAAAATTGCTTCAACTACGTCATCGGCCTTTAGGAGAGGGGTTAGTTTTGGATATGTAATTTCGTAACTGGTACAAAGCCCGGTATCTACCATGTAGGGGTATATCGTGGTAAATTTGACTAGGTTGTTTGGATATCTCCTAAAAATTATTATTTTTTTAAAAATTAGAAAGAAACATACCGAACACACAGAAAACAAATATGATTATTAACTTGTTAAGATACACTAGATCTATCTATCATGGCCTGTTATTTCTACCAGTCATCTCAATCTTATAGTTTTCTAAAGTGCTCTAATTGTCTTATGTCTTGTATTCTATAATATTTTTTCTATTTGGGGTCTTTAAAGTCTGAAAAACTTTAAAAAATATAGTGGATTTTTTCCATTTGAATTAATATTTTCTTTTTGGGTTGGCAATACTTTTACAATTTAATTAAAATGTTACAAATATCTAATATGCCATGATAGAAACAATTGAACACAACAAAGCTTTTTCCCATCCGTCATAATTAAAAATAAATACATTATTATAAATATTTATAAGTTAATAAAAATGAGTCAGGAAGAAAGTTGTACTCCGTCAGAAATACAAGAAATTGCAGAAAATAATCTAGAAAAACTTTTAAAAAGAATATGCGAAACTTTGAGTTTGAGAGTCGAGAGAACAAAATAATAAATAATACTATTGAACAAAACATTGTGCCGACACAGAATCTGACAGGAATAACAATTAATGCCCAGGAAATGTCTACAGTAACTATAAATATGTAATATGTATAGTAATATGTATAATACTATATTGAATTAATAGTACTTTATTCAATAAAACTTTAGAAATAGAGCATGAACTGGAAGATATTTCTATTATTTTTAGGTTATGTTGTTTTATAGTTGTGACTAGAAATTAGTTAACGGGCACCGTCAACATGTTATATATTTCCGAGTATAGGTATTTCAGATAAATATCTAGTAAAAATGATCTATTTGCAAGGTTAAAGGTTAGTATTTTAAAGATTTCTATAAAATATAATTAATCTATATTTGTCGAATCCATAATGCCTAGAAAACTAATTTCAACGAAATCAAAGTAAGCCTAAAATTCGAACCCTACTTGCTGCCAACATAAAAAAATAAAATTTCAGTTTCATAGAGGGGCAGGTAATCCAATTTTTTTGCATTTCATAATATAGCCATTATGAAACCCAAATAGAAAAGAGCTGTTTCCTGTTCCACGGTGTCATTAAGGTCTGTTATTTATGAAAGAAATTTACTCCCAAGTAGGTCCGGGCAATATATTAGCAATTTGGTTTGGCGGGATTATGTTTTTCTTTTATCTGTTCAAGCAGAACGCCACACAATTTGAATTAAATTGATATGTACAATTAGTATTGGATTTGTTTGTAAATCTCGGTACTTTATTTACCTCTGGTGTTTTTTATTTTGAAAAATGTGCTTTTTTACCTGAATTCCTCATGTAAACCCTCCATAAGTCCTCTTACGGCAAACTTGGAGGCATTATAAGGTACCAGGTTCATAAGACCCAAAAGCCCAGCCATTGAAGAAAGAGCTACCACATGTCCATGGTTGTTTTTCTTCATTGTTGGTAGGAAAGCTTGTAAAGTCTACAAAAACACGGTGATTTCTTAACCTATTTATATTCGATCAATGGTAAAATATCCACTTTAACCAAATGCTTTATTACCCAGAAATGTCCCATGACATTAATATCCATTATCCGCCGGATTTCATTTTCACTGTGTTCCAAGAATGAATGATGCGGCATAATACCGGCATTGTTTATTAGAATTGTGACGTCTCCGACTTCTCGTTTGACTTGTTCTGCCACTGTCATGACGTTTTCTCTATTGGAAATGTCTACTCTAAAAAAATATATCGTCAATGCTAATTGAATAAACAATGTTCAGCAAGGTCCTATTCGCTTCCGTAAAATACCTTTTAATTTGCGAGTGCTTACGCGTTTCGGCCTAAGGAAGCCATCATCAGGGCGTTAGGATATAAGGTCTAAAGGATTTTACAATTATGTATAAACCATCGACTTGAAACAAGCATGAACACGGTATTTCTATCTGCTTCGTGCACGTCAATATAACGCCCATACTAAAATTCTTAATCTTCAGTCTGTTTCTGTTTTTGTTCTAACAGCTGATCGGTTTGATATGTCTTGGTGTCTGAAAAAATACTTACTTATAACCATAGATTTTTTGAAAACCCATCTTCTTGATAGCTTGCACGGTTTTGTTGTTAAGTTCTTCATTAACATCCCATGCGACAACTGTAGCGCCTTCCTTAGCATATCTTATAGCCAGCAATTTTCCCATTCCATGTCCCGTTCCAGTAATCTGAAAAATTGTACTATAATTTTTGTCTGTCGATATCATTGATGTGACAGTCAAAGTGGTTTGTTCGGTTGACGTAATTTATTTATTTACAGGATACAACAGGCACTGAGCCCAATATAGCATCCACGTTGTGGTATTGGCTAGTGGGAGTTATTAATGCTTAAATTAGGTACACATTAAATTATATTAACCTAAAATTTATGAACATTTTTAGCATTGATTTTACACATTTTTTACATGCCCTAGTCGCTCTACAGAGAGGAGAATTTTTTCCAGAATTTATATTTCTTAGTGGAATACTAAAAGTATTTTGAAGCCTTAAGTCCCTAACCGGAACATTAAAGCTTAACTTTGACCTCAGCGTTGGCGAATCAACAAGACCGTTCACCAACTTGTAGATCATAACTACATCGGAAACCATTCGTCTCTTAGTAAGTGGCATTACAGAAACTTTTTCCATTATAGGCATATAGTTGCTATTGACTATAGCTATGTCTGTTTTTCGTGATAAGAACCGTAAAACTTTGTTTTGAATACTTTCCAGCCTTCGCTGGTACAACCGATACAAAACTAAGTTTACTAAATATAAACGCATAATGCAAGTTTAGAACTGTTTGAGGATTATTAAAATTTAAACTATTTCTTATAATAAATCCTAAAAATCGATTACACTTATTGATAACCTGTTCAATGTGAGAGCTAGAAATTAACTTAGTGTCCATTATAACACCCAAATCGCGTATTTCATTAACTGATTCGAGATCACTATTATTAATAGTATAACGAAAATTGTGTACATTCTTGTTTCTTGTAAACGTAATCGATACACACTTCCCTATATTAAGAAATAAACTCTGACTTTCACAGAATCTTACCAAGGCATTAAGATCATCTTGCAGCAAATGCCAATCCCCTGGCACCCTGATTATTCGAAAAAATTTTAGGTCATCTGCGTACATGAAAAATGTATAAAATTTAAAGCATTGTTGTATGTTATTAATGTATATGATAAAAAAACAGGGGACCAAGGTTACTGCCTTGTGGCACACCAGACGGCACGTTAAAAGGTTTAAAATAAAAACCACCACCGGAGACCATCTGTCGTCTATCACTAAGATAGGACCAAATCCATCTCAATAAGCTGCTATGCTCACCGACATCAGCAAGACGCTGCATCAGTATGGAATGACTAATTTTGTCAAATGCCTTACTGAAGTCCGTGTACACAACATCAATCTGCTTCCGATCATCCATACTTCTTAAAATTAAATCTGTAAATTCCACCAGATTGCTCTCAATGGACCTACGTGGAAAAAATCCGTGTTGTTGTTTTAAAATAACCAATGCCAAAACCAATGCCAAATTTGTGTGATTACTATTCGTGGTATCGGAAATCATACCTTTTTCGCCCTCATTTTTATGTAATTAAGGTAAGAATTCAAAAATGTATAAGAGTTAAAAAGTGATAAAATTATATTATTTTTATCTAAGGAATTTTCAGTGCAATACTGAAAATACTGACCAACATTCAAACGAGCACTGACATCTGTTGCGAGATGACTGACCTACCATATAGATTTGTTTATGTGTGTGTGGTGTGTATAAATTTTGGGACCATTCTTATACTTGATTTTTGCTAATGATGTGATGTTTGTTTTTTTAAAAAGTAAGTTATCCTATATTCTCGTAGTCTGCTGCAGACGGCACAAATGTCTTGGTAATTGAAAATGATGAAAGTTCTCTAAAAAAAGCAGCAGAGGCCATATATAAAAATCTGGTTCTCTGGGCTAAAAAAATCAACTTAACCTAAATACGTCCAAGACCAAGTCTATTCTTTTTTCCTTAAGGCCGAATGCTAGAGGCGACAGCGTCGTCCTGTTTGAGAACAGTGTCGACTATTTAACGTCGTCTTCGGATGTTAAAATGCTGGGGGTTGTTTTTGACCAGGGCGTAAAGTGGGATTGTCATATAGAAATATTATGTGCCAAGCTTCGCAGTAGGTGTTATGCTCTTAATTTTCTCTCGAAGCAGTGTAGTCAACCTGTTTTACTAGCACTATACTACTCAAATGTTCACTCTCATATTCGCTATGCTATAATAAATTGGGGCTCCAGCTCACAACTAAATAGTGTTCTTATTGCAGAAATATGCGATACATATCTTGTCATCATTAGGTTACAGGAAATCTTGTCGAGCGGCGTTCAAGGATTTAGAAATTTTAATTGTGGCTAGTATTTACATTTATGAGTGTTGTGTTTTTGTATTTAATAATAAAACTCATTTTTGCGCATTAGAATGGATCACTCATATTATACCAGAACAAGAGAACTTCTGCTGTCACCTATTCATAGTACTGCTTTGTGGCAAAGGTCAGTGTCATATAACGGGTTCTAGTTCTTCAACGGGTTGAGTCCTGAGATAAGAAATTCTCCTAATATAAATATGTTTAAGAATAGACTCAAGCATTTATTAATACAAAAAACTTGCTATACCATTCAAGAATTCTATAAATGATTGTCGTCGTATTGTATTCTTTGACAGATTTAATTTTAATAAGAAATTTTTACCTTTGTTCGTTTATATTATTAGCTTAATTATCCTAAAATTATTTTATTGTTTAGACTTTAAATGTAGAGAACTTTTGACTTTTTCTTCAATTATTGTATATATTTCTATTTTTTACAGTTAAATTGAAGAAATAAATGAATCTCATATTATTATTATTACGTTAACTTGAACATAAGAAATCCCATGCAATTTTTCAGGTAGCTAAATATTGGCTCCCCTGTACATTTTATAGAAAAATTGCATTATAACTTCTTGAAGAGGCCGACATGGTAAACCCATGTGCCAAGTTTGAATACATTTTGATGAGCCAATCCTAAGATATTTAATTAAACGTGATGGCAAAACCACGAAACTTTCATAGTTCAGGTAACACCGCAAATACCATATCCAAATAGATTTCCTATCTTCAACTAGATGATGCATCACCCGGTATATGGCGCAGTGCCTCCCAAGTGTTCAGGTTTGACATCAGGTCTCGCAAATTAATTCAAAGCGCCATTTATGGTTATTTTTCTCCTATTTGTTTACGTCATACAGGATTTGAGAGTTTAAATATAATAAGTTATTTCCATAATACCCTTTATATCTTTGCATTTACCGAAAATTTGATTTCCATCGTGAAAAAACACGATAAGGCGCATTCTCAATCGTTATACTACCGAAAAAAAATATTTTTATTACTCATGTCTGAAAAGTGAGACTTTTCACACTACTTTGAGTGTGAAAAGTAGTTGATTTTTCTCACTAGAATCATAAATAGCTATTATATAATTTAGTAAGTTCATCCAAGCGATTTATCTAGGTAGTAAACAATAATTATGCAAATAATCTAGTTAAACTGACAAAATCACTTAATATTTCTATTTTATCGCACTAATATCTGGCGGCCGTCCAAAGTCGAACATCTCCATAAAATCGAAAATACTCCAAGAAGCGCTTGAACTTTATTATTAAAAGGTTAGATTTTGGTTCATTATTGCTTAAAATAAACTTTAATATATCCTACAATTGCATTTGACGATCAATTGCTTAAACATTCAAGATTTTAGGATAGATAGGGGTAGAGAGTCCAAGTAAGCACTATAAGTAATGAAATGTGCATTGAATTATTATTGGTGATACATCGGAATGCGTTTGGGATTTGTCCTTATTTTTCCTGATATTTTAAACAGGTTGTCAATAATGTGAATTTTTCTTCTGTTCTTACACGGATTAATTGTACTTTTAGGGAGATTAAAAGCAAGGGAATAAAAATCTGTAAAAGTAGTGTTGGACGGAATGGAACTTATTTTTAGTAATTAATGATTGAATGACTTTTATATTTAGTTTTGCTGACGATAGCACATTTATCTTATCTTTCTCTTTGAATGCACAAACATACGAACATCGGCTGCCGACGCACATCTTCTCAGAAAACATGAAGTATCACGCCTAAACAAAGATTTGGAAGAAATTTTGGCTTGGGGTGACAGTAAGCAAGTCGAATTTAACTCTAAAAAACCAAAGCAGCAGTTTCCTATAAAAAGGTTAACATTACAGAACCGGATATAGTCATGGACGGACACGCAATCCCACTGGCTCCATCAATTAATTTGCTGGGCGTCAATCTGGGAGGAAATATGTCTTGGCATATCCACGTTGTGGCAATCGCTTCTCAGAAACTTGGTGTACTCTTCCGAACCAGAAAGTTGTTCACCCCTCAACAACTATTCATACTATACAAGACCCAGATTCAACCATCACTAGAGTACTGCTCTCATGTCTGGAGCTCTGCACCCAAACATACTCTTCGGCTACTGGAGTCCATCGAAAGGAGGGCTATTCGTCTGAATAGAGACTACGAGCTGACGAAGAACCTCGACAGCCTAGAACATCGAAGACAGGTTGGGGATTTGACTCTCTTCTACAGATATTTCCATGGAAAGTGCTCGGCTGACCTTGCCCTCTTAATTCCGCCCAGAGCGGCGAATAGCAGAAATACACGACGAACCACTGCCGCCCATCCATTCTTTCATCTAGAGGACTACATCCTTATGGAATGACCTTCCCGAGGTCGTTCTTCCCAACGAATATAACCCCCAACGATTCAAAACCAACGTGAATCGCTTTTTGCGCACACGCACCACCCCCAAAGTGCCCTAAAGGATTCCTAGAGTGCTTGTGTTTGATCATAAAAAAAATTAAATAAATAAGTACTATTTTAATTCCTAAGAATAAAAAATAAATAAAAACAAAAAAGAAATACTTGTTTAAAAATAGAATAGATCTTACGCAAATGTTTTCATAACAAGTATTTAAATAAGCAAATAGATATTATAATTTAGGTATTTTGAAAACCAAATTCCTTGCTACAATATTAAGATTTTAAAAATAAGTATTTTTTTTTTATGTATAGTATAACAAATTAGCTGTGCATTACAATTTTTACTTACCAAAGCGATTTCTCCCTTGACAGACTTGGGTGGCACTTTAACAAATAGGCCATATATACTTTCCAAATAGAAATACGGAACCAGAACAAAAAGGAAGAAAAGTTGATGGACCAGCCCAATAACTATTTCAAATATGTCTTCGAATATTGCCCTATAGAGATTTTTTAAAAATGTGAGCATACAATGTGTATACTTCTTCTTCACACCCTGAATATCTCGCTTCCCAGTGAATGTTAAATGATGGAGAAGGTTGGTCAAGTGGTAGATTATTTTCAAGGTACCTATTGTAAATGTCTTTTAAATAGTACCATTATCTAGTATTTTTTGAATAATAGTTTCCATGAAATCGCGTTCCAACAATTGACGTAATTACCTGCACAGCGATTAATAGTTTTTAGATTATTATTTAAAAAACATTATCGTGCTGACTCTTTTTGGAGATTGGTTAGGAGTCCATAGCTAGTCACTCCAATTTTTTATCAGGGCAAAGTCACTGCCTAAAAATTTACATCCGTTTTAAAATGATGTGCCACTTGACCTCCTTACCATTTAAGATTTTTAAGGGTAACATCTACCCATCTCAGGGAGTAAAGCACGAAGGCTGCAAATATTCTTTGAAAGCGTTCCCCGTCACAATAAAATTTTGGTGTCTTTCCGATTTTTAATGTTATTTACTGGAAGCGATATATTGAGAGTAGGAAGTTTACAAATTTACACCCTGTATGCTCAATTGGGTTAAAATAAACTCCTGGACAAAATTAACGCAACATCATAAATTTCCCATATTTTTTATGCTATTTTTTTTCTGAATTTATGATCCGATTTGAATGTTTTTTTTTTACATTGTAGGTTGGTTCCTTGACAATGTCGTAGTTTTTGATAAAAATTGAATTTTTGATTTATACTGGGTTTACTAAAAATGCTATGTTTTTTTCCGAAAATTTGTATCATCCTGTGGAGTATATTAGCAAACGAAGCATATTGCAATTGACATTATACGGTAGGTCCATCTTTCCCCCAACATTTTCTTTTTTGGTTTACTTCTTTATCTCTGTTATTAAAGGAGATACACCGTTTTATAGCGTAACATGTTTTTATAGACTTTAATATTCAACACATTCATTGTTAAATGTTTTCAAGTAGGTTTCAAGATTAAAATACTCGTCGGGCAACTGGGCATGCGAAACGAAGGTTTAATAAGCAGTTTCCGAACAGTTTTTATCAGTATGGCGAATTTTATTTGATCTTTGTAACTTTAAAACACAACATCTGCTGACACATCGCTTGCAATGTCAGAAAAAGTCCATAGTCTACTTGACAACATTTAACAATGAATGTGTTGCATATTAAAGTCTATAAAAACATGTTGCGCTATAAAACGGTGTATCTCCTTTAATAACAGAGATAATGAAGTAAACTAAAAAAGAAAATGTTGGGGAAAGATTGACCTACCGTTTAATGTCAACTACAGTATGTTTCGGTTGCTAATATACTCCACAGGGTGATGCGAATTTTCGGAAAAAAACATTGCATTTTTAGTACACCCAGTAACCCGAACAAACCCGAACATTAAATTTTTATCATAAACAGCGAAAACTATGACATTGTCAAGGAATCAACCTACAATGCAAAAAAAAATCATTCAAATCGGATCATAAATTGAGAAAAAAAATAGCATAAAAAATATGGCAAATTTATGATGTTGCGTAAATTTTGTCCAGGAGTTTATTAATGAAGTCGCTTCTCCTGCATCTACATTTACGTTAAATATCCTGTACAATAAGACACATGCCTACACATTTTTAGCAATTTACTTTGCATCGTGTGATAAATATTTTGTTCATAACATAACATATACAGGGTGCCCGGGAAAATGTGGAAAATCTCCCGAAAATGAAAGAAACAAGTGAAAAGAGTACTACTAGTTCATATAAACGTTCGTATAGGCCTCCTCTTCGGAAATATGGGCTTTCAAAGAGTTCCAATGGAACCAGGTTTTTTACACATAATTATTAAACCACCGGGTATATTTAAATTTTTTTTAATATGATATATGCCAGGTAAGACTCTTCACATTACTATCCAAGAAAGTGTTGAGAATGACTCACAGCTGCAGGGACGGACTAGCTGTGACACTCATGGTCCCCTTTTTTCAACGCCCTGTATGATAAGAACTTTGGACAATGTTTTTTATATACCTTTAACTATTGGCTAAAAATTAAGTACTCTTCATTCATGTCGCTAATCCTAACCGTTTTCGAAAAAACGTCATTTTATTTACAATAAGTTCCCTAACTACTCACGGGTTAAATAGGAAAAAGCGGAATTTTGAAGATTGAACATTTGATCAAAATAAAGATTTATCTTTTATTGAAATACGCCAAATACATTATGTACAGTTGTATTCATTGAAAATGGGGACAAGTCTTATGACTGTTTTTGCCATATTTGCGTAAATCAGGCTTTTCTGATCGATTTATTATTTTTAAGGTTATGAGCAATAAGCATTGGCGTCGCTAAACAAAATAAAATAATATGTTTAAATGTGATAAATGAGTTAAATTTATAAAAATATTACCTATATTTAGATTGAAAACCCTTTTCGTCAGTGAGCACTGTCGCGTTCCACAACTGACAGTCGCGGAATATATAATTTAAGGTGGAAACTATCCGAGATTGTCTACGTTCATCTGTGAGCATTATTTTTTTACGCAGCTACCCAATTTTTTAGCCCCGATTCTTTTGGGTCGGATCAGTACCAGTGACAGTTTTGTCAACCATAAACTTTTGATTACGTTAAAATCAATGAAGACCGATTTACATTATAACAAATTTAGTGTCCCCATTTTCAATGAATACAACTGTACATGAAATGCATTTTTCGAAAACGGTTAGGATTATAGCGACACAGCTAGTCCATCTCTGCAGGTGTGAGTAATTCATACCTTGGATAGTAATTTGAAAGCTCTTACCTGGTATACATCAAATTCATAAAAAAATTTAAATATACCTGGTGGTTCAATAATTACGTGTAAAAAAAAATAAAAAATCAGTGCAAGAGCATACTTAGTATTTTCTATAAGAAATGAATAAAAAACTTATCTCTAATGACCGAAAAATTTGATTCTTATAGTATTATGTGTTTGTTTTCTTAAAACTTACATGATGGTTGCCTGTAGGTACTGTCTTAAGTCTCAATCTATTAAATAATGTTTTAATAAAAGTATTGAAACCATATATACAGGTTATTAGAACCCTCGCGATACTAGTGGTAATCTTGAACTGAGAACTTACATATTCGTTAAAATTTGTACTGATAAGACGCTTATTTAGACACTATAGATAAGATTATTTTAATTTGTATTATAGCTTATAACTAAAAATAAAATAATTTTATATATAGGTGCACTCTTATAAGAATTTTATGAATATTAAAATTTCATATCAGGATTTAAGACATAAAATAAAACCATTGTGTTGATTTATAGTGGAGACTGTTGGCAAAAATGCTTGGCAATACGTTAAATCCAAATTTCGAGGACTTGGCTAAAATTTTCGCGGTAAACTGTATATTATTAATTACCCCTCTGGCGTGTGTAGTGGTTACATTTTTACGTTATCAATTACCAAGCCTGGAAAACTGGAAAAGTCTCTAATAATGTTTTTCTATTCGGGTTTCATAATGGCTACATTATGGAATGCAAGAAATTGAATAACCTGCCACTATATGAAACTAAAATTTTTTTTTTTTCATGTTGGCGAGTTCGAATTTTAGGCCTACCTCGATTTCTTAGTTTTCTAGGCATTATGGATTCAACAGAAAATTTTTATAGAAAACTTACTAACCATTAATCTTGCCAATAGATCAATTTTACTAGATATTTCTGAAATACCTACACTAGAAAATATATAACATGCTGACGGTGTCCGTAAACTAATTTCTAGTCACAACTATAAAACAACATAACCTAATAATAATAAAAATATCATCCAGTTTTTGCTCTATTTCTAAAGTTTTATTCAATAAAGTACTATTTTTATTTTTAATTCCATATAGTATTATACATATTACTTTATATATATACATATTTATAGTTACTGTAGACATTTCCTGGGCATTAATTGTTATTCCTGTCAGATTCTGTGTCGACACAATATTTTTTTTAATGGTATTATTTATTATTTTGTTCAATATTTTGAACTTTGTTCTGCTCGCACCATAACGCAAAGTTTTGCATATTTTTTGTAAAAGTAATTCTAGATTATTTTCTGCAATTTCTCGTATTTCTGACGGAGTACATTTATTAACTTTAACAATATATTTATTTTTAATTATGATGGACGGGAAGAAGCTTTGTTGTGTTCAATTGTTTCTATCATGGCATATTTGATACTTGTAACATTTTATTAAATTGTAAAAGTATTGCCAACCGAAAAAGAAAATATTAATTCAAATGGAAAAAATGTACTGTATTTTTTAAAATTTTCAAGGAGCCAAAAGTATTATAAAATACACGGTTCATAATCCACTGACTATTCAGGGTAAACTGGGCGATCTCATTTTAATAGAGGCCTTAAATCAGCAGTAGCAATATTTTCTGATGATCAACATGTTCTTTGGATTGGGAAATAATTCTTTGATGAAGTCGAATGTTGTTGCACGCACTATACTGCCGTGCTAATTCAAAGCAACGTGCCATGAATGAGCTTATCTAAATGTCTGTTAATTTCGAAAACAATATATGCTGACAATCCCTATTAATACGTTTGTAACTACAAATATGGGAGTAATTGAAATTTGAAGGCTAACTATTCTAGATAATTCACAATTCAATTTTCAGTAGATACGCCTCTTTGAATTAACACGGCAGTATACCTTGGAAAGGTAGCAAAATAATGTGGCACGTTGTTTTGCCACACACTGTGTCACACCAGTCGGCACGCATGCCCAAAAGTCAAGCAGCGACAGATCATTTCACATCGCGCCAGAATCATGAAAGTCGTCAGTTCTTGACCACATATGGTCAAATGTGCATGCATGCCTCGATGTGTTCATGCATGCTTGCGAGTAAATGTGACCATCAGTGGCCCGCATATCATGGCAACCTGCAGGTAGCTTATACTTCTTTAGATAACGATATTTGTTCTTTGTTCGTCACAAGTATGTCCTTCTCCACAATAATGCGCGACTTCACCAGCAGCCAAAGTCCAACCAATCCACCTCGAATGTTTCTTAACCTGCACCAACAGCTGTATAGACAGCATTTCACCCCATCTAACAGGTCATTCAATGTCAAAACAAACGGTAGCATACAGTGTTGGCAAACTCAAATTACAGATTAGAGGTTAATGAAAAATAAAGTAGTTACTTGCATAATTTCCCTAAATAATAAAACGCCACATACGCGAATTTCGCGAACATGCACATCGTCCTGTATCAATGTCTCCGTTAAATCCAAAATTTTACTAAGTTCTGTGCATGGCACCATCCCTTGCCATCCAGCAACTGCCGCGATGCGTAATGTGGCAGTAACATAAGTTTCATTGTTTATAAGAAAACTCTTTCTTGTGCCCCCGTATTGGAAGAAATTATTCTTAAATTAAATGGCATATTAGACATTATATCTTCATATCTTGAAAGATTTTTTATTTATCATTGTCTAATTTAAAACTCGTTATTATCCAGTTAAAAAGGAAAAACGGAATGCTTTCAAACAATGATTTATTGGGTTTGTTCGGGTTTACGATAATGCTGCAGTTCGTAACCATAAATGTATATACTTTATTTTGAGTGAATAATTATTACAACGGTCTAAATCCAAATATTATAGAGTGCATTCATAGAGTCTAGAGTCTTGCACAAATTGGGGGGATATGGTTTTTCATTAGTAATTTTAGTTGTGCATGTTTTAAGGGGGGGGGGGGGGGTGTTGTTCGGGTTTGTTCGGGTTTGTTTGGGGGGGGGGGGGGGTGTTGCGGAGTGAGACTAGGACCACATCATGCTAGCAGTAGGTACAAATATAAAGTTAAATACTTTAAGGTCTGATGATGCCCGTATAAGGGCGAAACATATGTCGCCGTATATATATTAAATACTGCTGAGACGACGACTTTGTTCAATTTGATTTTTGTTATTATTTTGTTGCTGATAATGACCTTCCTTAACCTTCCCCCATTTTACTTTCAAAACTTATTACTAACCACTGAGGGAACGGATTACTTCTAGAAAATAAAAATTAAGTATAGATTCACGCAATTGGAACAGATCATTGACACTATATGACATAACTTATGATCACAACAGAACTTTGCCTCTAAGAATAAAGATGTAAATCGAGCCTAATTAACAAATATGTTTACGCAAATATAATATTTGATAAACCGAAATATAGTTGTGTCAACGAACTGTATACACTTAAATGCTTGATTCAAAAATAAATAGAAAACTCTGGAAATTGGACCGTAATGATTTTCAGTATTACTGAAACTCAAGAAAAAAATATCTCATGAAAGAAAATATACTTTTTGGCAATTTTGACCCACCCTTACATATTCTCGTAGATATTTTAATACTAACATATATTTACAACGAGTAAGTGGCAATAATTTATTTATAACTCTATAGTTGTTAAATAATTTAAAACGTATGGTACCTTCTTTTTACTGACGACTATTAATGTACAGGGTGTCCAATTTTCGACACTTTTATAAGGTATCTCCGTTATTGTTAGTGCTATCAAAAAACTAATGTAGGTGTCATGTGCTCTTTTTGATTCAAACTTGAAATGGTAAAATCAAAATTTAAAAATTTTCGCTCTCTTAAGAGATACGGGGGAAAATCAGAAAATTGCCCAGTTCGAAATTACCCTATATTGTCTTAGTTAAAAGAGATCTAGAAAAATGTATTATACAGAAGTTTCTTTATAATGATTGTTGAATAATCTGCCGTTTTCAGAATAAGTATACGGGGTCAGGCAAAAAAGTTATCGGACCTAACATCATTTTTTTTTAAATGGAACACCCTGTATATTTTAATCTAAAAAGATAGCATTTTAAACTCTCTTTTCAAATATATGATACACCATGGATAATATTGGTTTCCTAGGCGATTTAATTCAACTTTATTACTTTAAACCAAAGTAGGCCATGAAACAAAAACTAATATCCAAGAGACAACTATGTTGACATTCTAGTTGTTATTAACATTTAACGTCAATTTAATTTTTTACATATTCATTTGTGAAAAAGACTTAATTAACATTTTGAAAAATTTGATCCATGGTGTATTATAAATTTGAAAAAGAATTTAAAATGCTATATTTTTAAATTAAAATATACAGGGTGTTCAACTTAAAAAGATGAGGTTAGGTCCGATAACTTTTTATCTGACCCCGTATACTTATTTTGAAAACGGCAGATTATTCAGCAATCATTATAATGAAGCTTCTGTATAAAACATTTTTCTATATCTCTTTTAACTAAGAAAATATATGGTAATTTCGAAATGGGCAATTTTTTGATTTTCCCCCGTATCTCTTAAGCGAACGATAATTTTCGAATTTTGATTTTACCATTTTAAGTTTGACCCAAAAAGAGCACATGACACCTACATTACTTTTTTGATAGCACTAGCAATAACGGAGATACCCTATAGAAGTGTCGAAAATGGGACACCCTATATTGTAAGTATTTTTTATTGTAAGAATGATCAAATTTTCTGCAAATCAGATGCAACCGATTACTGGGATTTCAATCGTCGTAACAAATAATGGATGGAGAACTTATACAGGGAACACACCCGTCGAGAAGATGTCAAGCGACCCAACGCGAGGTTACCACTTGGATGAGTTTTTACAGAAGATTTTAGAAAATTTTACAAAAGACTTTAGTAAATTTTACAAAAGGTTTTACTAAATATTTTTGTAATTATTTATGATCAAACACAAACATTATAGGATAAATCCTTTAGGGCACTCTGAGAGTGGTGCGTGTGCGCAAAAAGCGATTCACGTTGGTTTTGAATCGTTGGAGGTTATATTCGTTGGAAAAAACGACCTCGGGAAGGTCGTTCCATAAGGATGAAGTCCTACAGATAAAAGAATTCTTAAATAATGAAGTTCGAGGAGTACTAAGCTTCGTTGTGTATTTCTGCTAGGCAAGGTCAGCCGAGCACTTTCCATGAAAGAGTCAACTCCCCAACCTGTCTTCGATGTTCTAATTATTACTATGAATGTAGGTTAAAATTTTACTATAATTTAGTGGCATTTCTTCAGTCACTTGATTAGTTCTATTATTTGTATAGTAAATTTAATTGTTAAGTTTTTCTTTCCGTGCAGAGGACGACGCCGGTTCATTCGGCTATCCGGAAAACAATTATTTTAACAAATTCAGTACTTACTACGAAAATGCGGGTTTCTATCCGAAACAATTTCATAAAAGGGTTGTTTAAAAAGGCATTCCACGAACCGCCAGCAGACCTTACCTTTAACCTTTTGACACGGAATGGCATTTGCATTCGAGACGCTCAAATGCCTTAAAAGTATCCATTGAAGTTTCATATTATATGATGTGACGGGACCGCATTATCAAGTAGGGGAGACCGAGGAGAATTGTGACAGAGTAAAGTTGTGATAAAGACGATTTATCGGAATCTATGGCCGTTAGCGAGCTGGCAACAGCGCACGATTGTTTGTTTATAGACACGCTACTTGACCCAGTACGCGCTAGGGATGGTTGCAACAGAGCTTTTTAAATAACAGGTGCAACCTGTTTCGGTTTTAAAAAATACCTGTTTCAAGAAACCAGTTTCAGTTCCAAACGGTTTCAAAATTTCCGCTGTTCTTCTGTTACATCGCAATGCGGCGGCACGCGGGTCGGTTTGGCTGCTGGTGCCGGAAAAGTAGCCCAGATTGGAACTTTTTCGTTCGTTTTAAGATACCTACGTATTATTATATTCTGTTTAGATATTTATGGTTATTACATAGGTATCAATGTTTTGGTATTCTTTTAAACTTAAACCAACCAAATTTGGAGAAATTTAAGTTCCTACTTGTTGGATTTTGGTTTTCTATATAGTTTATAAATATATGTTCTTTACTTAATAGTTTTTTTAGCAGGTTATCTATTCTATTAGTATGTGTGTTGTGTTGTTTAGATGATAACTCACATATACTTTATCTTTGTACATTGCCAAAGGGTTTTATTTACTATATTATTATTTTCTTGTTATAAAAAGTTGTTGTGATAAATATTTAGTTTTGATTTTTACCAACATTTCTGAAAAATATTAAACATTGACAACATTGCACAACCCCTACACGAGGCGACGAATCGTCACGATCAGCCAATCCATCAGCTTTTTGCAACATAGAGTGCGCGAGCATTCGAAACTGTTTGTTCGAAACCGTTTCATCGGAGACTCGGAAACGGAATCCGAAACAGTTTTACCGAAACAGTTTCATCGAAACAAGTTGTTTCGGCCGCCTCGGAGAAGCAGACCGCTCCAGCGAAGAGCGAAACAGATAGTTCCAGTGGAACCGGAAAACCTATCGATTTATACCTGTTTCGACCGGTTCCACATAAAAACCTGTTTCGAAAAGAACCGATACGGTTCAAAGCGGCATCCCTAACGCGCCAATGGCCCACGACAAGCGGTTGCGTAATTACGACGTCTGCATGAAAAAACAACCGAAAAGTAACTTTTTGATTGTATTTATATCATGATATATTACATTCACGTGGTTAGGCTATTTTTTCTTATATTGTGTGGGTTTGGAGTTTTAAAGCGTGGCATTGTCTTGCTGTGTTTGCGTCTTGTTTCGAAATTACGAATTATTATTCTGACCAGATAGCGATTTTTGGGATCTAGGAGAGTTGTGACAACGTGCCACAACTCTCCAATTAAAGGTTATTTTCTAGATAGCTTATTTTACATGCTTCTTGCAATGTTATTTTTTGTTTATTTCTGTTCCTGTCCATTTGCTATGGTCAATTCTTACAACCTAAGTTTGATATAATGATGCCATAGTTACTTAAAAAGATTTAGTACTGTTATGTTAATGTTACATGTTATTGTAGTTCCTACAATTATGCCAAATGATAATTAAATTAATTTTATGCAAAAAAACGTGTGTTTTGTTTATAATTCATCTAGAAGTAATTTTATCTATTAAATATAGTCTAGATACACAGCTGTCACAACTTACCTTGGTACCTGTCACAATTTACCTCGGTATTAGGAGAGTTGTGACAAAGGGAGTAGTTTCAGTTTTCGTGGATTTTCTCAGAAACCTTATAACTTTTATTGACTTTGATGACCGTTTTTAAAAGAGTAAGGATTGAGCTACATTGCGGCATACAATTCATAATGGTGGTATGTTTCTTTATAGAGATATGTTCTTTTAAGTAAAAATTGTCACAACCCTCCTCGGTTTCCCTTATATAGATAAAAAGATACATTTTTATGTGAGCAAGAAGGTGGAAGTCATAAAGCCATTCAGGCATAAAGAAAATAGAGACCGAATATGGTAGTGCGCCAGATTACGATCATCATCAACTATTAATAACTATTATAATAATTTTAAAAATAATATCCATTATTTTTAATAAACTGGCAGAATATCCGCATGAGTTCCATACAACCCTCAAAACACACAAACCCTGCGAAAAGCAAACTAATCTTTCATCCGAAAAAACCTTCTCAAAAATAAATTTTAAACAACCCCAGCATGCTCATAATGTTCATTTCCCATGTATGAATTAACAAAACATTGACCGCTGCTGTTACGTCATGCTAACACTCTGCAGGCAGTACAAAGGGTCGGTGCCGTCATGGATATTTAATTAAGGGGGATTTCGAAATTAATAAGGAGTTTATGTAACTCTTTGGTCGAGTCTAATAAGAATAGAAATTTTCCGAACACCTCGACGGCTGTTTTATTATAGTATAATTTACTTGACTGTACTAAATTTATTAGAAATACTAACTATAGGTACTTTCTTATAAATTATGTGGGCCTACAATATTATTTTGGTCGGATTATTAATGAGAAATTCTAATGAATAATACTATGTTTATAGGAAATCGTACAATAAAATCTTTACTAATAACACTGGGGAACAGCAAAAATGTTTCCGAGACCAAAATAGCAAAATCTTACTTATTTTATTATACTAATTAACAATCTGTCTTGCAAAAGGCTCAGTTGGCTCCGGTTTTATAGATCCATCCCAATTATGATAATTTACCTACCTGCCCTTAATATATGGGAAAATTTCACCATTAAATGAGAAATACCTGGATTTATTATAACAGGTGTACTTTATAAGGGGTTTAAATACATATAATATAAATCCTAAATTGTTAGTTAGTTGTATTTCAACCACCAGTTGATCGAGAGCTGTTCGTATTTGAGAAATTAGAGAGTTTTGAGCAACATGTCGCGAGTTTGTGTAAATAAGCCGGATCATTTTTGTTATATATGTGGTGAAATGACTTTTGTGAAACAAAAACGTACGCTTAGCCCTTTAATAAAAAAGGCTTACCACTTGTATTTTGGCTGCAAAGTTGGAGACCAGGATAAAAATTGGGCTCCCCATATCTGCTGCTACAAATGTGCGTCCAACATTCGCGGCTGGCTAAGTGGAAAAAACCGTAAGATGCCCTTCGCTGTTCCTATGATCTGGCGAGAACCGAAAGACCACGTTACTGACTGTTACTTTTGTTTGACACCTCCCATCAAAAAAGGCTTTTCAGAGAAAAAAAGGTCTGCGATACAGTATCCAAATTTACAATCCGCCATACGCCCGGTGCCTCATAGTGACGAGTTGCCTATACCTAATCCACCTCAGGAATATACCCTTCATTCTGATGATGATCAAGAGGATTCAAACGGTAGTGTACCGGAAAATGTCGCCGGCCCATCAACCTCGCAAGACTCCGATTTTGTCTGTGAACTTCCAAGTAAAAAGCCTCACAAAATAAGTCAAAGTGAATTAAGTGACCTTATAAGGGATTTGGAACTGCCCAAGACAAAAGCAGAACTATTGGCCTCTCGATTGCAACAATGGAATTTACTTGAAGATGAAGTAAAAGTTTCTGTGTACCGAAGCCGTCAGAAAAACCTAACACCATTTTTTAACATGGATAACAATTTGGTAGCCTGTAGGGACATTGAGGGACTAATGGCAGCTTTAAATCTGGACTATGATCCAAAAGACTGGAGACTTTTCATTGATTCCTCAAAAGTAAGTCTTAAAGCTGTGTTACTCCATAATGGAAACAAATTGCCTTCAGTCCCAATTGGTCATGCAGTCCATATGAAAGAAACATATAGCAATTTGAAATTGTTACTTGAGACCATACAATATGAAAGATATAAATGGCAAATTTGTGGGGATTTAAAAGTTGTGGCGATCTTGCTTGGAATGCAGCTAGGTTATACCAAATACTGCTGCTTCCTCTGCGAATGGGACAGTCGAGCACGATCGGATCACTACAGAAAGAAAATTTGGCCACCGAGAGAGTCTTTTGAGCCAGGAAAGAAAAATGTGACCAGCGCGCCATTAGTTGCCCCAGAAAAGATTTTACTACCGCCACTTCATATAAAATTGGGACTTATGAAAAATTTTGTGAAGGCAATGGACAAAGAAGGCCGTGCTTTTAGTTATTTAAAAGAAAAGTTCCCTAGAATCAGTGACGCTAAAATTAAAGAGGGAATATTTGTGGGTCCCCAGATTAGGAAACTTTTCGGAGATGCGCAATTCGATTCCATACTTGAAGGCAAGGAAAAAGACGCTTGGGATGCCTTTAAAATGGTTGCAAAAAATTTCTTGGGAAACATAAAAGCAGAAAATTATAAAGACCTGGTTGCCCAACTTCTTTTGTGTTACCAAAACCTAGGGTGTAATATGTCGTTGAAAATTCATTTCCTGGATTCTCATCTGGATTACTTTCCGGAAAATTGTGGTGCTGTAAGTGACGAACACGGTGAGAGGTTCCACCAGGATATTTCGAACATGGAAAGAAGATATCAGGGAAAATGGAACTGTGAGATGTTAGCCGACTACTGCTGGACTATTACGAGAGATGCCCCAGAGGCTGCTTTCAAAAGGCAAGCTAAGAAGCGCAAAATGAGTGTCTAAACTTTGGATTCAATGATAAAAATGTGCTATTTAGTTGCTTTTGTTGAACCAACAATATATTGTTATCTGTATTTTGTATGTCCATTGTATATGCCTATGAATTAAAATTTTGTAACAAATAATTGAGATTTTTTTTTTTGCGAGCCAACTAAAATCTTTAATAGGTATTTTTTAGTTACTTGGGTACAGTTGAATCCAAAAAAATAGGTTTTGTTCAGGAAACAAAAAAAAAGTTGAAATTTGTTTCCCAGTGTAATTTTTAATTTTTTTAATTTAAAATTTACAATATCCAGTGAAACCTCTCGTAGGCGGACACCTACGGGACAAGAGCCACGGATATAATCAACGATGAGCTCTTGGATATGCAAACTGATCGTATGAAAGCAACATACGATTTCACAAAGCCTTTCAAGATTGACTGGAACTTTGATAAATGGACAAACAGTGCATCCCAAGGGTCTAGTTTGGTACACCGATGGATCAAAAACCGCCAACGGTGTGGGCGCAGGTATATTTGGGGAAAGGCCCAGGATGGACATGAGCATTCCTCTGGGGACCTACGCTACAGTATACCAAGCGGAAGTTCATACCATACAAGCATGTGTACTACAAAATCTTGAAAAGGGCTACCACGACCAAAAGATGTACATCCTTTCGGACAGCCAAGCTGCTCTTAAGGCTTTGAACTCCAATCGGTTTACTTCAAACCTTACACTGGAGTGCCATACCAACCTAAAAGTACTGGCGGCCGGGGGTAACAAGGTGAAACTATTGTGGGTCCCTGGTCACTCCGGGAATATAGGAAATGAAAAAGCGGATGCCCAAAGTCTCATGGGCCCCGAACCGGCCTTTGGAATATCAAAACAGGTAACAAAAACAACATTAGATAGATGGTCGAAAAAACAACACCTATCTCGATGGCAAGAGTTACATGGTCAAGTGCACGCACGGGCCGTAATTGGAAAACCATCGAAAATACTATCGAATGGGATGCTAACCCTGACGCGGACCTAGTTGAAACAAGTGATGGGTCTACTAACAGGCCACTTGCGAAAACACCTTCAATGGCTGGGATAAACAACGGATCCATTGAATGTAAACTCTGCGGCGAAGAGGATGAAACCGCCTCACACATAATATACCACTGCGTAGCGATGTCTCGTAGAAGACAAAATATCTTCGGGAACATACAACGTGGTGACAACCTCCTACATGACAAGCTTGGTAGAAGGTTACTGGACCTCATAGAAGGAACAAACATCTTCTAACAAGATCGGGGTACACAATAAGCCGAAAGGCTGCAGTGATTTGAAGTTCGGACCCTTTAAACAACCAACCAACCAACGGGACTGTCTAAATAGAGATGTCCGCCCATCGGAAATTTATTATTAGATAATATATACATGCAAAATTATTAATATGTATATGTGTGTAGAAATAAATATAAAATAACAAAAATACACTAGTTTTAGTTAGGATGTAGTACTAAAAAAAGCTAATAACGTAGTTTGACGTGTTTGCGTTTTATACTTGCAATCTAGAAAATGTAATTCCAAGTCTGATAACAATTCCATTGCTGTGTCACCTCTATTCTTTGCACACTCTTATAATTCCTTTACCATACTAATGGCTTGTTGATAATTGGTAACATTTGTTTGATTACTGCATTCAACTTCTTCATCAGAGTCCTCAGATAGTTATGTGGTTTCAGTTTGGACTACATAATCGGTAGGAATGGGGTCACTATCATCTTATAATAGCACATTGCTATCAATGTTAATGAGCTTGCCCAAATCATTGTTATCAAATTAAAAACTTCCACAACATCAATATTCTCTTTCAGACTCAAAACGCGACATTTGTCTGCCATTGTTTACGATTTTAACCTTACAACTCACAAATAAACGATGGACTACTGTCGGGGAATCACACATACTTTCAGTCGGCGAAGACCTTCCGCTCTGCCACGCATACGCGAATGGTTCCCGGTCTGTCCCCAGAGACTTTTTGCACCGTATTTATTCGTCTCCCAAATACTACAGAAATCAGCTTATCAGAGGCCTCCGTCATGAGAGGTTTCACTGTATTTTAGGATTTACTTTATTGTACTCTCAATTGCTTAGAAATACTATAGTTTTCTTTATAAATTATGACCACAATACTATTTTCGTACTGATTATTAATGAAAAATATAATTAATACCATACTTTATTGTACAATAAAATTTTTACTACAATAATTTTACTATGTTTTTTTTTCCGTGTGATTATTTTTCAGAATGGAATAAAGCAAATAAATATAGTAAAGTTTCCAAATAAAATAAATAATAAAATGAATTTTTTATCCGATTGTGACGAAAATGACGTGTTATAAATTATATATTTAGACGAAAAGGCAAACTTTTTAATGACGTATTGATTTTTGCGCTGGTAGCTAGGCAACACTTTTCGTCCCAGGCCAAAAAGAGTTTTTCGGACGCTTTTATTGTTATATCCGTGGATAGGCATATTTCATTGTTAACTGAAGAACGACAAATTACTGCGCGTTAGAATCTTAAAATTGCCCTTCCTCTCCAAAATAGATTCAGATTACTGACGTCTCTTTCCCCTTATTCTGAGTAATAACTTAATAATTTATAATTGTATATCATATTAAAAGTTTTTATTTTAAGAGCTATTGAAACATATACGTTCTCTATTTCTATTCTCTTTATAACTCCTATACTACTAAATTCGTGGTTTGAAATAAAAACTCTATATTTCTCTAGAGGCATCTCGAATAAAGAGAAAAATCTAGAGTGGCGTATATATTTTTCATGACTTCATTTTGCGTAAAAGGAACGTGCTTTCTATCTTGTAAGGTGTAAAGATTTGTCTTTTTAAATAGAGAAATTTATCAGTCGCACACATAGCTTCCTGTAAAAAACGACCATAATATGCAGTTTACCAGATTTAGTTTTTGAGTTTTAGAAGTACCGGAACGGGGCCGACCGATCACTCTTCTGTGCATAGTTGGTAGCTGACAACATAATATAGCAATTTTTTATGTGTATTTGTTTAAAGTTATTGCGACATGATTTTATTTATTAGTTCCTATGGGTTTTCGAAAATTTTATTAGAATGACTACTTATTTTGATGAAATTGATCACAGTTCGTGAGTAATGAGGCCTCTCACTCACCGATGCTAGGTACCAGTGAATTATTATTATTTTAATAATGACTATTTTATTATACAGGGTGTTCCTTAATGACGTGCTAATATTTCAGGGTGTGATTCCTTAGGTCATTTTATACAGAAAACTTCATATGACCATATGTCCGCAACGGCTTAAATTTTTTGCTACAGGGTGTTGAATTTTAATTTTTTAAAAGGTTATTTTTTAATATCTCCGAAAGTACTTTAGATATTATTTTCAATTTTGATATGTGTTAATAGGATATAGAACCACAAATTATAGTTAAAAAAGTTCTTCAATTGTTCCACCAGTGGCGTCCCTCTGATATTTTTTACAAAAAGATGGTACGCCACTTACTTTTTTCCATGTGGATATTGTTTCTGATTAGAAACCCGAACAAACCTGATCAATTCTACATGGAAACGGTCTCTTGAGTTTTTCTCGTCCGTACTTGATTAAAACCATTAAATTCATATTGAAACTCATTATTATTAACATTGATTAAATAATTAATGATAAATTTTGTTTTATAAAAATTGTTGGAAATGGCCACCTTCACTTAAAAGGCATCATCGCCCATCATCGCATCGAATTGCCCACTCCAACAATTTTTATGAAACAAAATTTATCATTAGTTATTTTAGCAATGTTAATAATAATGAGTTTCAATATGAATTTAGTGGTTTTAATCAAGAACGGTACGAGAAAAACTCAAGAGACCGTTTTCATGTAGAATTGACCAGGCGAGTCAGAAAAATATCCACATAGAGAAATGTCAGTGGCGTACCATCTTTCTTGTAAAAAATATCAGAAGACATGTTTGCAGGGACGCCACTGGTGGAACAATTGAATAACTTTTCTAACTAAAATTTGTGGTTTTACATCCTATTAACACACACCAAAATTGAAAATAATATCTAAAGTACTTTCGGAGATATTAAAAACTAACCATTTAAAATATAAAAATTCAACACCCTGTAGCAAAAAATTTAAGCCGCTGTGGACATATATTCCTATGAACTGAAATATTAGCACGTCATTAAGGAACACCCTGTATACCTATCAGTTGTAAATAATATTTGGATTATAAGGGAGGCAATTGTATCAATTCTTCCCGCGGCTAGCTTCGCTATGGAGGAATAGTGCTATTTTCTTTGGTAAAATGTAGAAGGAAAATATATCTGGCTATAGAAGGAGTAAAAAATTGAATTAAATAACGCCGAACGCATATCAGTGTACGGCAGCATAGAAAAATCACTAATAAACACTTATTTTTGTTCCCGAGCTGTTTCAGTTCAGTTTTTAAATAATAAACAGTTGCCGCATAAACTGGGGAAACTCCAGATAATACCCATTAAATGTTTTTTGTTTGTGTTCTGACTGCTTCATTTCAGTTAATTCATTAAATGTCCCACGGGTGCAAGCGGAGCATCCAGAAAATAATCCTATTAAGTATAATTAATAATTAAATCAAAGAAGGGACAGAGATGTTAATTATAAATTTCGATGAAGAGCTGATATAAATATTTTCGTTATTTGTGGACTGAAAAATTTATTAAATTATATTCTTAATTTTATACTTTTTTTGCAAGTACATTTTGCTATTATCGTGCAATTGCATATTTTTGATAAAAGTTATTTAGAATTAATTGAAATCAAGTCAATATATTGTTGTTAAATTAAAAAATTAATGATTTATACCGTTTCAAAGGTGTACGGAGCCCCCTTAAGTTTTTACCTTGATGTTCTAGTGATTAATACAATATGTCGAATCATGATTAATTTCAATTTGTTATCATTATATTTTTGATTGAAACTTTCATTTCGTTATATCCCTTTTCCCTTAAATTGAGAGGTCCATTCCAAAAGCTCCGAAGCAATAAGCCGCTAACATTAATAGAATATCAATTTTTTACTAATTTTTTTTTTGTTTCAGGTAAGCTAACATGATGACGCTTTCTATAGAAATCTCCTTTAACGTACGTATACATTTCTTGATCCAATTTTCTCAATTAGGCCAGGCAGTATTTAAACAAGTTTTCGATTACCTACTTATTTACCAAATTTTTCGTTACGGGGTTGCACTTATTTAATATGAGAAAGCCCGGATTAAAACTTTTGAAAATAAATTAGACGAATCTATTTCTGGCCACAAAGTTTCCTCCTCCAAAGAACAAGCAATGGAAACAAATGAGCGGATTGTTTGTACACACACAGCGAGCTGTTTCTGTTCTGTCTAAAAACTAAATAAGGTTTGCACTCGACCTTGCAATCAACTAAAGGTTTAACAATACTTACAATTTTGTAACTAATTGAACTGATAACAACTGATTTTGATGTTTAAATTCCATATAGCGAAGCACTTTCTTTTATTTACAACCATGCATGTAATAATGACATTTCATCTATCTTTGAAAGGTGTTTTTTTACTTTTACTTTCCACCCGAGTGGAAAGTAAATTATTTTTTTGTAATTTTAAAAAAATCGATATCTCAAAATAATATACGAACATACTTTTTTTCAAAATGCTAATAGCTTTGCGTGTTTAGATATGTCTACTTTTTCCCTAATTGATAGAGTGGTCCTCAGCATTGAATATTGTGACCAAATCGTTGATATCTTCTTCGTCTTGTCATTAAACTGAAATAAGCTAGTAGCGCCGACTCAGAACCAGGATTTAGAACTTTGTTTCCCTTTCTTTGAAACAGTTATATGCCTTATCATATCTCGGGCGGCTTTTAGTTGGCAGAAGATCTTCTTCTACTATTTTTGCTGCTTCTCGAATTTCTGGTGGAGTAGCAGCAAAATCAAATTCCTCATCTGATGTGGTTGTAAATAAAATAGTATATAAACCTCCGTGAAAAGTTTCATTACTGTCTCGAGATTTAGTTACTACCGACTCTCTCGACAGGAATGAAACACTTTCCACCTCGGTACGTAAAATACTATAACAAACTTGAGGAAATTGTGAACCATGCGAAACACAAAATGTCAATATATAGACAATATTTTAGTTTATCGTTTTCGTCTAATAAACTAGAATTGTATTTTATTTCCGAAGAAAAACGTTGTCTGTTTTATCGTTTTTCATTAACTGATTAAACAAGAAGACGTTAAAAATAACAGGTCTTTGATAGTATTGTAAAGTTATAACGCACGTGCATGCTTTCTCCGCCCCAACTGTAAGTTTGGAGCATAATTTAAGGTTTAATTTAATTTTAATTTTTATAGTTGACTAAAAGCAATTATATTCTCAATGCTTCTAAAAAGTGCAACTGTAATGTAATTTTAAGAAACCTTTTATTAAAAATTGAAACTTCTCGTTTGGCCTCGCCATTTAGAAGGTCCGTTTACCAGTTTTAATTTCAAGAAATTTATACAGGAATTCTTTGAACGTTTCTTAATGAAAACTTGTGGAGGTTTAATAAAAGAAAAAACCAAGTTTACAAGGGTCTGTGAAATAAAATAATTGCTTTTAAATTGTCTAGAGTCCTTAAAATATTTGTGTGCTTCCGAAACATGGATCAAATATCATCCCCATATCATATAACATCCCTCGCCCAAGTTATTTTCCGAATACCTATTACAGAAACGTAAAAACAAAAATTAAACAGTGAATTCAGTAACAACGACCGTTAGAATGATATTTCTACTTGACCCCCTCTTTCCATTTAAGATTTGAAGGGTAACTAGCATCTATCCCTCCCAGGCAGTGGCGGCTCGTGACCTATGATAGAGGGGGTTCACAAGTATGGTGAAATTATTTAAAAATTTTTATTTTTGTGTAACGACCAGACAATTACTTTCTAGGCGTTTTAAATGTAGAAAAAAAGAACTAATAAGAAAATGCAGAAAATGCGTTAGGTAAAACATATTTTTATTTATTTTTTAATTTTACACAAGGAAATACAATACAATACACGTTTTGCGGGCGCATGTGCTCCTGTGGAAGAACCGCCACTGCTCCCAGGGAGTTAAACCACGAATGCTACAAAATTCTTTGAACGTAGATATAGAACAGTAAAGACCGCAATTAATTTTTTTCCATTCATCCACGTTGGATTACACAGTTCACTTTTTCATTTCTATTAAATTAGCTTTTAGTCTTATAACTGATCAATTCCCCTCCGCCTGCTCCTCTTCCCACCCCCTTTCGCCACCCTCTTCGCCCATCGGGCTTATATTTTAACATAGGTAATTTAAAAGTAAATAAGAACGTAATAAGAAGGTTTCTGTACAGAATGGTGGAGTGTATTTATTTTAAAAATTTTAATTGATTTTTATCTTAAATTCGTTAAATAAAACAGCTGTACTATGACGCTGTGGTTCGGTTCCTAATTTCTACAACAATTTTTTTAAATTCAATTGCAGTCTGATCCGGTACAAAAAAAAAACAGTCTAACCAGATATTAAAAAAGAAGGCCATATTATCGGGTTCCGGTGGCATCACTTGTAATTACTAACCAGAAAAGTTTGATTGGGCGCATTCAACAGAATCCATCGAGTTGTAAGCCATTAGTAATTATTCTGCTGAATACACTAAAAAAAAGATTTTACAAATCGATGGGAAATCAGACGCCATTTTTTCCATCGAATTTAAAAAGCGATTTGTGATTTGACAGCGATTTATGTCAGTTCGTTTGTCAGGTTGAGGAGTAAAATTTATCGAAAATTACAAACGATGTGAATTATATTATAAAAACATATTATACACGATCTCCTCTAGTGAAGAGGAACATTAAAAATAAAACTATCCATTTCGTAAAGCTAAAAATGTAATATTTGATGAAAACAGAGAACTGACGACAAAATATATTCAGCAGCATCGACTTGTAGCGATGGGCACCGTGACGCCACTAATTAAAAATCGCTTATAAATCGATGGGATCTGCTGAATGCAGGCATTGTATTAAAATTATTAATATCAATGTCTTTTATGTTACAGTTAAAGTTATCTGGTAAGTTAGTTATTCAATGCAATACCTTTGTACCTAAAATATAAAATTATAAAAACTATTCGTATAACAAGAACACAACCTGTTAATAATTAGGGAAATTAGATATTGTTGCAAGTTTTGCTAATTAAAATTTCATTTGGCTCGTGCTAATTATTCACTGTAGGTAGTTTTCGACAAAATAATTAGGATCTCAGGTTTGAATGATGAACTCTGTAATCCTATAGTTTCTAAAACACGCGATTATTGCTCTTGAGCGGAAATAATGTTACGTGCATCAGAAACTGAAATGGGGAAGAAAATGGGAACAGGGAAAAATTGTTCTCGTCGGATTAAAGAAATAAAAATATTTTTCATTAATCGATTGTTTCTGTCAAGAACATGCGAATAATCTGTGAATGAACGTGTATCATTAGTTTACAGTAAGTGTAGCAGTATCAGTAGTGTATGTGTGTGTTGCGTTATTGGCACCGGTAGGAACCAAATAGCCAGCAACTCCTTAATAAATACTGTCATAAAATTCCGTGGAAAAATAAAATATACTTCTTTCCATACGAAGCATATATTTTTCATTTATTTCCTTCATTCCTCGAATTTATTTACAATTTTTTTATTTTTATCTGGCAAATTAGATAAACATACCGTATACATTTTTTTTCATGCTGATGAATCGTATTGCCCTTCATGTTTACAAACATACAAACCCGCTTTACGTCAACTTCCCCTTTGCGCTAATTCAAAACTGCTGCCCAGATCTAACGCAACAGCCACATTGGCGTAGAATTACAAAATATCTTGAATGAATCCGTTCTATGAGTTTTAATTGTTTCTTTACGTTTTCGTCACCATCGTATTAAAATATTATTAATGTTACATTTATTTCTGTCATCGTCTTCTTCTGTAAGACTTGAGAAGGAGCGAGAGCTAAGTTGAGGTCCGCGCATTTGCTAAAGTTAAAAACTATCTAGACACTTTCAAACTCCGTATCAATATGCAAAAAACACATTACATGATATTCTCATTAACAGAAGCAAATAGACCGGTTTTTATCAACATTTTGCTAGATAATATCCCCGAAACCATAAAGCAATGCGAAAAAATTAAGTACCTTGGTGTCATAATAGACAAAAACTTGAAGTGGAACGCGCATGTTCCGTACATCACTAAGAAGATAAGGTGTTTGATTTACAAATTTTATACTCTCTGACGTAAATTTCTTATAATGATCTATAAGGCGCTGGTTGAACCACTTCTAAATTACCCAATTGTGGTGTGGGGAGGGGCATATAATAGGTTCGTTCCAACCACCCTATAAATCGTACAATGTACGTTCACGCACATGCGTAGTAGTCGAAAGGCGTTCCAACCGACACAGAACGGTGTAGCTGGCGATCCCTTTGGTGTTCCAACCAAATTGTGATCGTTCGCAAACCAGTTCCTGAACGGTGAAAACGATACATGGCCAAGACCAGGAACCGCTTGTACTGACTTGCGCCCTAAGAATTTTAACCGTTGTTTTTGGATTCCTGGCATTCATGCAGTTCTTTTAGCCTTGTTTTGTAGGAGTTGTTGCTTAATATTTTGATTATTTAATTTATTCTTATTAAATTTGTATAATCCGGTTCCCAAACCTACAAGATATTCTTAACATTAAACGTTATTCTCTTTCATGATTATTAAATACAACAAAACGGAACGAAAAAAGATAATACTCAAGCTTAGACGAAGAAATCAAAACAAGAAAAGTAGGGTTGTGATTTATGAATGTTATGATAATTAACTAATTACTAAACTTCTTTCCTAGAATTAGACAGGCGATCAGCTGAGATTTTTACACAGAATGGTCACAAAAACGTACCAACCTTGCCTCCCTTGTGCATCGGCAACAAACAGTGCAAAATTAACGCCTGCGCACAAAATCGATTCCAACTAGAACGATACAAAAATAGGGTGTTGGGACAAACCTAATATATATTTAGATCAACTTAAAAGAATTCAAAATCATATTGCTAAAATCATATTAAAAAAACCCAGAATGTATCCTACTAATTTGTTATATTCTAATGAAATAAGTAACTTTCAAAGTTTATATAGTATAACTACTTGCAACTTTATGCATACCAATGAAAAGTATGACTCGAGATTTAGAGTGCATATGTATCGCACAAGAGAAGTTGAAAATAAAGTTTTAAACACAACCCTTTGTAACCCTTTATTCTTATAGATCTATTAGTTACAAGTTTGTTTCCTTTTCTGTAAGTAAGTAGTATTAAATATTGTATATTTAGATATAAAAAATTGTAGTTTGTTTCGCGTTACTTTTTAAAAATCTACTAAAGCAAATATTATTTTCAATATCAATATGTGTTAATAGAATATATGATAATGATAAATTTTGTTTCATAAAAATTGTTGGAAATGGCAAAAAAATATCATTATGAATGATAAGAATTTTTATGTTCTTCATAATATGTTATTTGGCATATAGAAAGTTAATTTTATTTTATTATTGTCAGAATTAGTTAGCTATGTTCCAAAGAAATATTTTTCTTGGAATAATTAGTTTAGTTCTATTTATGACAGCATCTATTTACCGAAATACTTGGTTATAAATTCAACGGAAAATCAATTAATTAAATTACAATATATATTTAGTTCGGGTTTGTTCCGGTTTGTTGTTATGTGGCAAATGAGATAAACCTACCGTATACATTTTTTTTTCATGCTGGTGAATCGTAATTTATGTTTACAAACATACAAACCCGCTTTGCTTCAACTTCCCCTTTGCCCTAATGCGAAACTGCTGCCCACACCTAACTCTGTGTCCACAACGGCGCAACGCCCATCGTCCATAGCCTTGTACCATAGCACAGCCTAGCCTGAGCTTCGCGCAGTAGTCCCTCGGCATCGAGATATAAACATGGACTGTGCGTTGTTATCATCTTCCGATGAAGAAGATATTGTTTTAGACTCTAATATAATAAAGTGGTACTTATATGCTTAAGATAAGGATCCCAAACAATCCAAAATTAGCAATCAGAGCCATCTATGTTACATCAATTTAATTAAAAAATATGCTGCTTTTTGGCAGGTTAGAAAGAGACTAGAGTCATCAGCTGATCAATATTACTTTTCGTGAAGTTTTAGACGTTAATAAAAAAGTTTTTTAGTTAAATTATTAATAATTAGATTTTCTGACATGTCGATTGGGGTATCAACAAGTTTCAGGAAGATCTGTGACAAAATTTGAAAATTGTTCATCATATTTGAAATTGTTATTATTAATTCTTATAACATTATATTTTTTAACGTTTTCCAATCCTTCAACTTTACGAATCCAGTTTTAGATTAGAAAAAACTAAGTATACAGTATATGACTGAACGTTCGCATAAAATACTGCCTGCTTGGCAACCTGTGATTAAACAGCTCTTAAACAAAAATCTAGTATTTATATGCATTCTCATATATTCACAAAAGCGTTGGGGATCTTTCCTTAGATCTGTATACAGGTGATAAAATTCTCCATAGAATCTTCGCTTTGTGTTAATAGGGTTCACTGGTAATCTTGATTTCTGTTTAAACATTTTAGTTTTATAACATTAAAATTATTTTTTTACGTTTTCTTCACCACTGTATTAAAATATTATTAATGTTACATTTATTAGAGATCTGTATGTACAGATTATACAAAGTTGCAGATTGGATGAAATTTTTTCCTGATTCGCACAATATGTTCCCAGTAGGGGTTTATCCAAACGCAAAGCCTCGGCGCCCGATACTTCTTTCGTTCCTCGTAAAAAAGTATAAAAATATTTTAAGATAGATTTTAATCTTTATTTTAATAACTGGTCCTCGTGGCCTCTTTTTCAAAGTTATTGTTATTATTGTTGGTAAAATTATATGTAGACTAAATCTACAAATAGAGTTTATGGGAAATACAACAGCGGTTATATTTTCTAAGGGCTGTAAAATTTTTCATACAAGTTTGAACTAACAATGAACTAACAAATACAAAGGAAGAGAACAAACACAATATTTTTGTGGTAGCGGGCTTTTGTTTCCTGATGTAACGTTATAATGCAAACAATTACCTGCCATTTTTAGTAATAACTTATAATAACGCACCAGACAACTAGTGCTATAATTATTGTCCTCCTTCTGACTGATATTATATGAGCTTACATCATTAGCAACGTTGCCATAAACGTTATATTTTTTTATCTTAATATTTAAGAATATGCGTCTATTCGCCGATCGTGATTCGCGAATAATGTGTAGACAGTGGCGGTTCTTCCACAGGAGCACATGCACACGTGCACCCCAAAACCAAACGAATAGAAAATATTAATTTATATTCATTGAATATTATTTATCGTATAAAGTCCGACCCTCCCTAATATTTGAATCGTACCGTCAATTATCACATAAAGTCCGACCCTCCCTAATATTTTATCATCCCCTCAAACAAAACTGTATAGATCCGGCAACCGTGCCTCGGTCGAGGTAAATGACGATTATGACGAGACTTCTGTAGTAACAGGTGGCGGGTGGAAGCGGAGGATAGCGTGATCTAGGGACTTTATTAGAAAGTTTAAAAATATAATATATGAAAAAAAAAGTTATAGAGGGTATTCGAAACTTAATGATTAAGCACTATTGTATAGGGTCGATAAATGTTGTGTATTTCCATAAATAATACTCGATATGATTTTAAACCATTTTATTTAAGGATTTAAACTAAAAAATACTGAAAATATGAAGAATGCCAACTTGTCAGTCGCGTGCTTTGAATATAGTTCATTTTCTATTCAAAGGTCTCGTGGCCCTGGGTTGCGCCTAATGACGTAGCCGTAGATGGCGTAGTGGTATTAGACATTATTCGGTTTTCTTGATAGCTCGTAGATGGCTTTAGTAGTATTAGTACTGGACTGTATAAATATTGTTACGAGGGTTGCATGCGACGACGTTATGATCCGACAGCTATACACACTAAGAAAACCTTTCTTATTTCCCAAAAGTTATATTTCCTTGTGTAAAATTAAAAAATAAATAAAAATATGTTTTACCTAACGCTAATGTTCTTATTACTTTTTTTCTTTCTACATTTAAAACGCCTAGAAAGTAATTGTTTGGTCGTTACACAAAAATGAAATTTTAAAAATAATTTCACCATACTTGTGAACCCCTCTATCATAGGTCACGAGCCGCCACTGTGTGTAGATACCTGTGCTTTTAAAATCCATTCGTAAACAGTGAAGTTCGCTAATTCGCAGTAACCTATAAGCTATTGACGCATGGGACGAACCACGCTTCGTGACTAGACGCATAGTCTGTAGCCACCTTAAAGTGGACGTCTGCATGACTTCCCTTCCAAGGCCCAGAATAATTAGATTGAGCTGCGTCAAGACAGTTTTTCTTTCCGATAAAGCTAGAAGCTAGGAGCTGTTTCCTTGAGTGTTTTGAATTATTTGGTCGCTCTTTGGTCTTGTTACTGAATTTCTGCATTTTGATTTGGTTACAAGACCAAGTGGTATAGAGTTTATTCAGGAAAATCGACGTTTGTAAGGTTACGTTAGGGAAATACTCCATTTTGCCGTCTTATACATTTCTCATTTTAATCATCCATATGTATTATATAATAAATTCCATAGATTTGTGACCTGTCTGAGACTTGTCTCCAAACATATACAGGGTGTTCCTTAATGACGTGCAAATATTTCAGGGTGTGATTTCTTAGGTCAATTTATAAAGAAAAGTTCATATGAACATATGTCCGCAACGGCTTAAATTTTTTGCTACAGGGTGTTGAATTTTTATTTTTTAAATGGTTATTTTTTATTATCTCCGAAAGTACTTTAGATATTATTTTCAATTTAGGTATGTGTTAATAGGATATAGAACCACAAATTTTAGTTAAACTGATTAGCTTGGTCAATTCTACATGAAAACCGTATCTTGAGTTTTTCTCGTCAGGCACCGTTCTTGATTAAAACCACTAAACTCGTTATTATTAACATTGATAAAATTAATTAATGATAAATTTTGTTTCATATAAATTTTTGGAAATGGCTACCTTCACTTAAAAGGCATGCTTCCGCCCGTTTTCGCATCGAATTGCCCACTCCAATATTTTTTATAAAACAAAATTTATCATTAATTACTTAATCAATGTTAATAATAATGAGTTTCAATATGAATTTAGTGGTTTTAATCAAGAACGGTGCGTCTGACGAGAAAAACTCAAGAGACCGTCTTCATATAGAATTGACCAGGCTAATCATAAAAATATCCACATGGAAAAATGTCAGTGGCGTACCATCTTTTTTGTAAAAAATATCAGAGGGCATGCTTGCAGGGTGGAACAATTGTATAACTTTTCTAAATAAAATTTGTGGTTCTATATCCTATTAAGACACACCAAAATTGAAAATAATATCTAAAGTAGTGTAGTGTAGCAAAAAATTTAAGCCGTTGCAGACATATGTTCATATAAATTTTTATTTATAAAATAACCTAAGGAATCACAACCTGAAATATTAGCACGTCATTAAGGAACATCCTGTATAGAAAAAAGGTGTTAAATTTTGTAATTTTATTTGCCAGAAATTATTTTTACTTATTTTAATATGCCTTTTTATAATGAAAAACAATTTTAGATGACTGCCATGTTCCTAACCTTTCGGTTATATACTTTTTTTTTATTATAAAATTCTCATAAGCTAATCACATCAAAGGAAAACGTAAACAATACGCCTTAGGTACCTACATCCAGTCATGGCTTTCGTATAATAATTGTTATTTTTCCATTCGGAAAACCGTTTGCGAAAATCTGCGAGCAAAGGGAAACGTAATACGAAATAAGGCATAAAATTAAATTGAAAAAAAACGTATCATTGTTGAATATGAGAAAGCCGTATATATGTATATAGGTTCATTCGCAGAGCAGCCAGGAATACTGTATCGATTGCCAGCCGATTTGCAACCGTCAGAATAATCGGGTGAATTTGGATTCTGTTCGTTTGCTCGATCGAATTGTTTACGTTGTTTTTTTCCATTTTGGGTTTCATAATGGCTACATTATGAAATGCAAAAAAATTAAATAACCTGCCACTTTATGAAACTGAAATTTTATTTTTTTATGTTGGCAGCAAGTAGGGTTCGAATTTTAGGCTTACTTTGATTTCGTTGAAATTAGTTTTCTTGGTATTATGGATTCGACAAAAGTTTTTTATAGAAAAGTTTAAAATACTAACCTTTAACCGTGCAAATAGATCATTCAATCATAGATATTTATCTGAAATACCTATACTCGGAAATATATAACATGCAGACGGTGTCCGTCAACTAATTTCTACTCACAACTATAAAATACCATAACCTAAAATAATAGAAATATCGTCCAGTTTATGCTCTATTTCTAAACTTTTATTCAATAAAGTACTATTTTTATTTTTAATTCAATATAGTATTATACATATTACTTAATATATACATATTTATAGTTACTGTAGACATTTCCTGGGCATTAATTGTTATTCCTCTCAGATTCTGTGTCGACACAATATTTTGTTCAATAGTATTATTTATTATTTTGTTCAATGTCTTGAACTTTGTTCTGCTCGCACCATAACTCAAAGGTTTGCATATTCTTTTTAAAAGTTTTTCTAGATTATTTTCTGCAATTTCTCGTATTTCTGACGGAGTACAACTTTCTTCCTGACTCATTTTTATTAACTTTAAAATATATTTTTTTAATTATGACGGATGGGAAGAAGCTTTGTTGTGTTCAATTGTTTCTATCATGGCATATTTGATACTTGTAACATTTTATTAAGACGAACAAACCCGAACAAACCCGTTTATTAAATTTTAAAAGTATTACCAACCCAAAAAGAAATTATTAACTCAAATGGAAAAAATCTACTATATTTTTTAAAGTTATCAGACTTTAAAGACCCAAATAGAAAAAGTATTATAAAATACACGGTTCATAAGACAATTAGAGCACTTGTACTTTAGGAAACTCCCCGCTTCGCGGGTCGTTTTCTGGATGAAACACGTGTTCTATGATAATGTCTTATGAAACTTGTATCTTAATATACTATTACCGATTCGTTTTAGTTTTGGCATGTTTTGGTTAATCTTACTCTTCCACAATCGATCATGCGCAAAAATTTGCAACCGAGTCAGAGTCAATTGGGGAAACTAAGTATAACTATATCTTATAGGGAATCAGGAATATTTTTCAATAATTAACAATTTCCTAGAATATCTAATTCTAATTTCTTAAAAAGAAATCAGTTAAAAAATTAAACTTCATAATTCGGAAGAAAAATTGCTAAGTAGTTATTCGTGCACTTCCAATCGATGTAATTTAAATACTAATGCAATATTTTGAATAGTTTTTTTTTTGTAATTTAGGCAAATAAACTGGAGAAACATTGTGAGATTTTAATGCGGTAGGAATCCTCTTCAAAAATATGTTGGTGTCTACTTTATACAGTAGCTAGGTACATGTTTTTAATCAAGGTAAGACAATTAAAAAATATCTCTAAATCAAAAACTGTATTTATAAACACTTAAAGCAATTAACGATTCAATTTTGTAGATTACAAAATAAAGATAACCTATTTTGTATATAATTTTCTACGCAGACAATGCAATTTTACTTCTAAATGGCAACATTGCTGCGTATGCTTTAGCCTATCATTCTCCGACCGGGAACTCAGCGTGCTTATGATCATTTTCCACATCGCGCCGCACGCGGAACAAGTGAACGCGCCCGCGACATTCACCTGTTTTTCTTCTTCGTGTTGTACGTCGGATGACGGCCTATGGCCACGGATGGCCCAGGATGGCCGAACTTGAGTAGGAGTGGGGATATTTTGGTGAAAAGGTGGACCGAATAGTATACCTACGAAAAAAAGAAGAAACATGGAAACTAAATTGCCTTAAAATGAATAATGGAATTTTTTTATTAAACATTAGTGGGTCATTTAAAATATTTGTTAATAGCGCCTAAATTCCTACGTTCAAATCGTGTTATATAAGGTGATATTAAAAAAAACTTAAGTGATTTACTACCATCCTAAGAATCCAAATATTTTATAGTTATAGTGATTAGGTTTAGTCTCAATCAAAATTTAAAGGGCACAATAATCAAAAAATAGCTTTAAGAGACCAAAATTTTGCTCAAAAAAATTGGAAATATTACGTATTAGCAGCAGTAAATAACTAAATTGACCAAACCAAAGTACATAATACTATAATATTAATATAATTAAATCAAAGTGATAAAATAATAAGAAAAATTAAAGAAATTAAACTAGTGACAAAATATTATTATACAACCAACCAATAAAACAGCCTAAAGGCACATATTAGAATAGGACAGCACAGTATATTTTTGAATTAACCCCAAGGCTTAAAACGTACATTCAGTATAGCAAAAGCCCAGGAATTTTTAAAAATTAAAATTAAAAACATAGTGTTGTATATAACGATTACCAGATACTTTTATTATATCTTGTGAAATAAAATTTATTAACCCCGTAGAAATACATATAGACCTAGTGTTATCTTATCTACCAATTAAATTCTTTAATCAAAAAATTAAAACAAATATTTGATGCAAATTAGTGATTACAAGGCAAAAAGTGAGCGTTTAAAAAAGTGATCGCGATTTGTCCTAATAAATCTGATAATATAGTGCGACAGTGTTAGGTTGTGATAGTTAACTTGTGATTACCCATTGGAATTATCACCACAGCATTTTTTGGATATCCTATTACCAGGTATTTTTTAAAATCTTTAGTACAAGTAACTTTAATTTAAGCTGCTGGGTCTGCTAAAAGTGACGAAGAAATATAAAGTATAGATTATTTTCAATAGAATTCAAAAGAAATATTAATACTCCTACTTTCATGGCCTAATTTTTTTTTCATACTTCAAAAAGTATAAATTTGAGATATAATGAAATGTGTATTTAAATTGTTATAATTTGCATTGCTTTACGAAAGACATTTTTTCTTAAATCCATATTCTAATCCCCAGACATTAATTAATAACCAATATGTTTTAAGAACACCCACATTTTAAAGTTTCGAATGGCACTAGAAATTTATTCTCTCTAACATTAGCTTTAACTTCAATGTAATCCTCATTTAACATCAGCACTGCCATCACCTGTACTACAATGACTTACAGAACCAAATTGCTATACATTATAAGATTTATTAATGTTCTTGCAGCTATTTAAACATAACTTCTGGAAAAAGTTTCATAATTCAGTTGTAAAAACATTCTTACAACGTAATATTCTAGATATTCATCACAAAAGTGTACACTTGGGACCTTCATGCGACATATCGATAGTTTTTATAAAACTGTTATAAATCTTATAAGGGCAGTCTCCTAGTTGGTTATCCAATTGAAAGAGGATATTGATCCCTATTGTGAAGACAAACAGGAATCATTTTTCTCTGACGTAATAGTCAGTGCAGTACAGCTGGCGCAAGTGTTTTTAAATTAATAAAGATTATTTTGAAATATTCGTGCAAATACTTTTCTCGTAATTTAAATTGGTTCCTAACTTTTTCCAAAAATAATCAAAAAAATTATCTTAGGAAAGATATTTAAATATTTTTCACAATTTCATTGCATATGATTTTCATAACATTCTAAGCAAAAATTTTTTTCGTTTCTCGTATTATCAAAAAAAAAGAACAATACATTTCAATACATAATACGTTTCTCATTATGATGACGCACACATAAAAAAAAAACTACGTACATAATGAGTTTTTAATATGTACTTAATAAGTTTAATTTTATTGTCGTTGAAATTATACTTCTCGATAACGACAAATTATCCTTGATACATTAGAATAATCGTCGATCATATGTGACATTAATGTAAAAAGTTTTAAATGGAAAACTATCTACACTCACTCAGGTCATTTTAACATGACGAAAATAAAATAAAAGGAAACAATTCACCCCACTGACAGGTGAATCCACGGGTCAAATTACACTACAACATAAGTATGTGACCATTTCCAATAAATAATATTGAATTTCGAACAAGATACGTCAATTTTATTATGAAGAGGGCGCTTTTACAGAATGTTTGCAGCCTTCGTAGTTTAAGCTGAATTTATAAACTCGACGTTGACGATTGACGGTGCTGTTCGACGGTGACGGTACAGCTTAAACATATTGAAATGCATAAGACCATTTATATTTGACGATGACGGTGCAGTTTGACGGTGGGTGACGGCCGACACGAACCAATTTTATCTTTTGACGGTGGACGGTCGTAGCAACGTTCGTAGCAAGTTTACACAGCCAATCAAAATCGTGTTTGCCTGTCACGTGATATTTAGTAAATATTATTTTATTTTATACCATCTTATTAACCATTTTAAAGTGTACTGTTGATAAGTGTTGATAGTATCATTCAGATCACATAAACGCCAAAATTAATATAATCAAATAAAAAAACAGAAAAGCCCAGAAAAACAGGTTATGTTATCGTCGCCACCGTCAAGTTTATAAATCCAGCTTTTTACGGCACCGTCAAACAGCACCGTCAAACTGCACCGTCAATCGTCACCGTCGAGTTTATAAATTGGCCTTTAACCCCCTTTAGAGATAGATAATACCTATAAAGTCTTAAATGAGAGAGATCAAGTGTCACATTATTCTAAAGTCCTTCCAAATTTATTATTTTTTGAGTAGTACCGTCCGTGATATCGTGTTCTAAAAATAGACTTATTTATGTAAATTTTTAGGCGGTGGCTTTGCTATTGATAAAGAATCGGAAAGGGTATCACCCGGAGTGACTACCTAAGAAATAGCATTATCATTTTACTAAAAGAGGAGCCAACGCAATAATGTTGTTTAATAAATTACGGTATAATTTAAACAGCCTTTAAAATGACATATCACTTGACGTCCCTTTCCATTTAAGATTTTAAAGGAAACTAAACCACGAAGGCTGTAAATATTTGTTATGTCATACCAGGTGCATTATTGTTTTTTTATACCTTAGATACCATCTATATAATGGATTACAAGCCCGGATCCAGGGGGGGTCATCCCCCCCCCCCCCCCCCCAACCATCAATTTAACACGAAAAATACTATATAATATACCGGTTTGAAACATTTGAATGCTTATCTCCCCAGCAACAAAAATGCAGGCTATAATTATGTCAAGATAATGTCGCAAGTAAAAATAAAAAATTGATAAATCAAATTAAATTAAAAAAAAAAATTTATTAATATTATTTATTAATAGATATATACCCTCGGACGACTTACGAACCCTCGGGCCAGAGGCCCTCGGATTTGTAAGACTGTTGCCCTCAGGGCATAATCATCTACTTAGTACCCTTGATATATAAATAACTGTTAAAAACCAACTATGCTTATTACAGGAACCAAAACGAAATGCCTGAAAAATGTGACAGATTTCTCACTCTTTGAAATGTACTAATAATCGCATTTCTGACAATAAATTTTCATAAATTACATGTAAAGTTAATCCTTTGTAAAGTGGGCTTCTATCACCTTCCTCACATTAAATTGACCTGAGTATCGGTATATTGACATTACTTGTTGAAATAAATTTGTTCGTATCATTAGCAACTAAATAGTGTAAAGTAGGTCAAATAAGCATGTCTGCGTGAAGGCTAATATTATCATAAAATGCAACGTAAAATATCATTTTGTTTCATAATTCAATATTCAACTTTTTAATAAACTTAATATATTTCATCTGTTAGGTAGTATCACCCTGCATTAAACTATATAAATATATAAATAATTGTTAACTTTATCCATAGTTTGTAACTTGCAATAAATTCAGTAAATCCAGTACAGAAAAATCCTCTGACTCAGGTATTAACAATTTAAGTTGTGATATTTTCTATAGAAAAATATTGATACAGTGTGTCCCATTTCAATTTTTATTCCATTTTTTTAGAAGATATTAAACAAACAAACTAAAAATGTAGTCCATTCACTATTTGGCAAACTGTATCCACAGTTTGTAACTTGGAATAAATTCAGTAAATCCAGTACAGAAAAATCCTCTGACTCAGGTATTAACAATTTAAGTTGTGGTATTTTCCATAGAAAAATATTGATCCCATCCCATTTCAATTTCTATTCCATTTTTTAGAAGATAATAAACAAACAAGTATTAAACAGACAAACTGAAAATGTAGTCCATTCACTTAAATGCAAGTGAAACTAATTGTTGAAGTTGAATATTTCTAGCTACTTCGGGAGAAATTAACCTACACTCAAGTCTTATTATTTTCTTTAATATCTCATAAATGGCAAGGAATAACAATTCGAAATTTGGTACTTTTATATTACTTAATATCCACTTTAATAATTGTTAATAAGAAACGAGGGTTGCCATAAGAGAAATGATCGATATCGTCATATCTGTAATTTGGTACCCACTGGGGGGGCATTCGTCTGATTGGAGACCACGAGCTGACGAAGAACCTCGACAGCCTAGAACATCGAAGACAGGTTCGGAATTTGACTCTCTTATACAGATATTTTCATGGAAAATGCTCGGCTGACCTTGCCCTCTTAATTCCGCCCAGAGCGGCGAATAGCACAAATACACGACGAAGCACTGCCGCCCATCCATATGTGGTTAAGCTTAGTACTCCTCGAACTTCATTATTTAAGAATTCTTTCATCTGGAGGACTTCATCCTTATGGAACGACCTTCCCGAGGTCGTTTTTCCCAACGAATATAACCTCCAACGATTCAAAACCTACGTTAATCGCTTTTTGCGCACACGTACCACTCCCGGAGTGCCCTAAAGGATTTTTCCTATAGTGCTTATGTTTGATCATAAAAAAAAAACTATACGAAGATTGATTTTATAAAATAATAATTCCCGTGTCCGACCATTTTTTCCAAAGAAAAACCTGTACTGAATTTACTGAATTTATTTAGTTACGTACATGTATTTAATTTAAATTTAAAAACTATGCAGTAATAAAAATAGGCTTTGAAATAAGTAACGATAAATATGAAAAATCGAGATTAATAAATAGATATAAATACTACAAAATAAATTATTGTAAACCTCTGCTTCTGCATTTTGGATGCATAAAATGTCCTGCAAGCTTATACATAATTTACTAAATATTTACAAAAAAACTGGTCATTGAACTGAATAGCTCGAAAATTGCTGACGAATCAATAAAAAAATATATTATAGGAACATCCTTCGTTGCTTTGTTACATTCGTACTGATATATTATTTAATAGCTACGTTTATACGCATATACCAATAACACATTTTTGATCACAGATGAAAATGATAAGGAAATAGTCAGGGGGAATGTTTGAGTCAATAATTAATAATAATTTCTTTATATTATTTAATTACTTATTTAAAGCCAAAATTCATAAATTTCAGGATCTAAAAGTATTAGTCGTACAAGTATTTCTTTGAAGTGTATCGCGATATTAGTTTTGATATTAAATAATCACTACAGGTATTTTACCGTTTAAATTATTATTTCAAAACCTCTATAAATTCGCACGTCAATGAGTTAGCTCAAATTTTAAACAATAGAAAAGTGCGCCCTAGGATTCTATATAACCACACCAAAATTGGAAACAATCAATTCAGAAATACCGAAAATATAAGATTATTTCCATTGTAAATGGTGTATATGACAACGAAAAGGACTTTCCTATATTGTCTATTTAATTTTTAAAACTTTCATATGAACCATTATTTAATATACACGGTGTTGAAAAAAGGTCGGTACCCCGGAATAACTCCGATGCATCGCATTGCAGCGGAAAATGTTTGGGGTGGGGAAAAAGTTGTTTGGTTTTAAAGGAGGAATAGTTTGCAATTTAAATCAGCCCCCCCCCCCCACACCCCCTCAACCCCGGGCGCGGGTGGGGGTAAGTTAAGATTTTCAAATGGAACCCCAAATTTTTTATTGGCGTATCGTGTTCTCCGACCAAAAATAAACATCTTTTGTCCGAAAAATTTTTTTAATCGGGCCCATCCTTCACCAATAATCCCCATGAGAAAGACAAAATCAGAACCGTGCGAAAATCAAGTTTTATCCCGGAAATACTCTTTTTCTCTGTCTTGTACTAAATAAATGCCCCTGGAATACAAACAACTATTTCCACGTGCCTCAAACCCGAACAAACCCGCGCCCGGGGTTGAGGGGTGGGGGGTGGTTTAAATTGCAAACTATTAAAACCAAACAACTTTTTCCCTAGACATTTTCCGCTGCAATGCGATGCACCGGAGTTATTTCGGGGTACCGACCTTTTTTCAACACCCTATATAGTGATTAATAATAATTAATTAATAAACCCTAGGGAGGAAATCTTGTTTTAAAGGATATATAATTTTTTCATCTTAGAAATGGATAATTTAAAAAAGTCTAGTTAGAAAATACGTATATACATATAAAAATGTATCTGACATTTATAATATAAACAAAATTTATATTAGTTATGTATGATTTCAGTCGCAAATCTCGGCCACGTCAAGTAGGATTCCCGGTTTAGATCCCAGCAAAACCATTAACTTAATATATTTCTTCGTCACTCAGCAGCGAGCGCTTAACCTTTCTATTTTTATGTGTTTACATTTTTGAGCCATTTCCAACATTTTTTGGTTTCGCATGATGACAACAATTAAATATCTACCCACGATAAATTTAATTTTATGTACATAGGTGCATATTTGCTAATTGCGTAGATTTAGTACAATTGTCTGAACGGACCCAGCAAGTTGTGTGTAATCAGCAGTCGACCTCTTTAGAGGTTCGTTAGAGAGTTTAGCAGGATAATATTCTGCCGCCTGTATTGTAGAATATTTTCACTTCAAACTATTCAATTTTCTTTAACGTTTTTTTTTATGTATTTAATTATAAGAATATAATGTTTAAAGAATGGATTATAACATTAAATATATCATTATGACTATTACATCATAGAAAATAACTGTATATATTATTTTATTAATATTAAAAAAAATTGTAATTAATATTTAATAATAGGATGTATTTCAGAATATGTAAATGCTGACTATTAATTTCATCGTATTTTGCAGATTAATTGCAAATAAATAAATGTAAAGTCTTGCAGACATCCGCCTCGTTTGGGAAAATCACTTTCATACCAATAATGTACACAATTTTGTCCTATCACAAATACCCAAACACTTTAACTTCCTTATATATCTGGTTATAAATAAAAAATATTAATTTTCTTCTATTTGCTTCTACATATTGTACATGTATTGTGTATAAAACTTTTCTGATTTTTTAATTAGATTAATACTTAAAAGAACAAAATTAAACTAATCTTTGAATTTAGAGCGAGGGCTAAGTTGAGGTCCGGTTTTGCTAAAGTTAAAAACTATCTAGACACTTTCAAACTCCGTATCAATATGCAAAAAACACATTATATAGTATTCTCATTAACAGAAGCAAATAGACCGGATTTTAACAACATCTTGCTGGATAATATCCCCGAACTCATAACACAATGCGAAAAAATTAAGTACCTTGGTGTCATAGTATACAAAAATTCGAAGTGGAACGAGCATCTGAAGTGCATCACTAAAAGGATAAGATTTACAAATTTTATACTCTTATATTGATCTATAAGGCGCTGGTTGAACCACTTCTAAATTACACAATTGTGGTGATGGGAGAGGCATATAATATACATTTAGAACAACTTAAAATAATTCAAAATCATATTGCTAAAATCATATTAAAAAAACCCAGAATGTATCCTAATAATTTGTTATATTCTAATGAAATAAGTAACTTGCAACGTTCATATATTATAACTACTTGCAACTTTATACATACCAATGAAAAGTATGACTGATTTAGAGTGCATATGCAGGAGTTGGACAAACTTTTAAACACAACCCTTTGTAACAACAGTTCGGGTCAACACTTTATATCATATCTGGGTCCTAAATTATACAAATGGAAATACGAAATATAGAAGATGAAAAACATTTTAAAACTTAATTTAAAAAATTCTTTTTGACTAATTTAAATATTTTTACTGATATATTGTTTGTTATTTAGACTGTTGCGCTCCCTGCAGGTTTTGTGATTTTCGCGGATTGGATGTGTTGTTGTTGCACTGGTAGTGCTTAACTAATTTTTTTTCCACTAAGCATTTTACTGAGGTTTATAGAAATTAATGTACTGCAAGTAACGCTGAAGTAGCTGTGATTGTTCTAAATATGTTAAATTCTAAAAATAGGCACATACAGGTATTTGATACCTAGGTGCCATATGTAACTGTTTTAAAATTTTTATAAAACTATACGTTTATTTAATTTGTATCTTGTGTAAACGACTTTGAAATAAATAAATTTGAAATTTGAACATTTGAATAAATACATCGTTCCAAGATAATAATAAAATACAGAACCTAACCTTAACATTTATACAGATGGAGTTAGATATCGTTAGTTTGTTAATTCGGAAGTTTTTCATGGGATTTGCTTAAACATTTAAAATTATTATTAAATCCAATATAATTACATAAATCACGTTTACTTACCCTGTATCAATATTTTATCCTCGATAATTGTAAAAATTGAGAATTAATCGGTTCTTGTCCTATTTCTACATATTTTTATATTTATCTAAAAAAAATATAGATGCATCCGTAAAATTTAAAAAAATACTTTTTTAATGTGCAGTATTGTTCCAGGGGTCCCGAAAGTTATTTTTCAAATAAGCAGTTTTTCTGTCAAATTAGCACCATCTGTCATTTGTCCTAATAGAATTGTTTATAAAGTAATATTCAACACTCCTATTGAAAAATGTTAGCCGTGCTTTTTTCTGATTTCCGCAGGTGATCGCAGGAAAAAGTTATTTACATAATTATTTAGATTCAATGACTTTTAACAATAAATTTGTCTCAAGAAATTAACAAGTGAATAAGTCCTTGTTTTTGGATATTCAGAGTAGCTGTCTTTTGTAGGAAAGCATAATTTTTTGGTCCCCTTAATTGGTAAAAGGTAAATTAAACTCCGAGTTAATCAAAAAAATCGTCGCTTGAAAAACGCGTATTTATAACATAGTTAATAAGTTAAAAGTTCGGGGCAACCATATTCCCATATTTCCTTTTAATTGAAGGAAACTTTATCACTCTTATTTTTTAACGGAAGAAAACTTTCTACGCTTTGACAACAACGACCTAATTTTTTGTGTGAAGTTTTCCGATCCAGTTATATTTTGCTTTTCGATTTTTTAATAATCGACAAATAATTACCACAATTTGTTCAACTGAATAACTCTAAAGCGCGTGGATATGTATAACTAAATTATATTTTTGTAGTAATATCGTCAGGTCCGGGCCACGGATCACAAGAATAGGTATCTTGAATTTGAAAATAAGCTAACCAGATAATTTTTAATCTAACAAATCCATTTCGGCCAGTCGTCGTTACTTGTTTTTAATTTTTAATTTTAATTAAGATTCTTGGTACGTTAAGTCTGAAGATGCCCATTTAAGGGTGAAACATATGTAACCAAATTGATGAGCTGCCGCCGATATTGTGATTTTTTAATTTTTTATTACTAAAACCAGGTCTCTTTGAGAAATGGTCTACTTCTTTGAACTTAACTCTAGTGTGTTCATAAGCCTGAGTCCGTCCCAGACTATTGCATAAATCTAAAAGCCCACATACGCCCGTATGTATTCTGTGCAACTTAATTTGCAATTTCCCTGCGCTATACAAGTCGCAAAGTTTTAAACTAATAATGTCGGCGATCAAGCAGAAAGTCATAAAATGTCAGAGTATATTTTGACATTATGTTCCTCTTTCCTTCTTTGGATAATGTAGAACGTAATTAATTTAAACTCATTCGTGCAATTGTACCGTTAAAGGGAGTCCAGTTGTTATAACTTTGTTTTATAAGTAATATACCATCATTCTAGCTGTTTTGGCTAATGTATAAAAATACTTACAACCAAATTACAGCCATTTCATCGAATAAGTAATTCTGAGAAACTGCTACTTGCGATTCTCTATACATATTTTGACTATAAATATACAGGGTGTTATATATCGTTATGCTAAGCGCGGCTGTTTTTAAAATTCTAAAGTTTGGCAAGTAATTTTAAAAAAATAAACAAACAATAAATTACTCGTATATTATTGCTAAAATCTTAATTTTACCGACGAATGAAATTCTCGACGTTATTTTTAGATTAGTTACATTTGAGCGTTTCGGATAAAAACCGATTTATCTCGAATACATTTTTCAGTTTCAAAATTTTAGACCAACGAGGGTGGTGGTGGCAAGTCCGATCCTGACTCCCCTGACGATGTAAAACATCTACTGTAGTATGGTTTAATGAGTCTTTTTATGGCTTCTATATGGTATTAAAATTTCATTAAATTATACGTCGGTTCAAAAGTTAGAGCCATCACTTTAGGGTCTTGTATCTCTAGTAAGGCAAACTTTAGGAATTTTTTTTCTATGACAAATTAGGTTTATTTTTACCTCCTTGTATACTCCCGTGAGATTAGGAGGTACAGTTGTATTCATTGAAAACTGGGACAAGTCTTATGACTAGTTTTTACCATATTGGCGTAAATCAGGCTTCCCTGATTGTTTTTTTAGGTTAAAAGCATTGACGGCGCAAAATAAAATAAATTCTAATTAAATGTGATAAATGAGTTCAACGTATAAAAATATTTCTGTAATAACCCAACATTTTCAAATCAACGTAACATAACTAATAACTATAAAAACAAAGAGTATAAAAATACCAATAATAGTTATCCAAACTTAGTATTTGGTCATATGACCTTGTTTTCGGACTATTTCAGCCAGTCTGTCTGGAATCGAACGAATGCAATTTACAATGAAATTTTGATTAAGCCCATCCCAGCACTCGTGGATTACTTCGAGTAAGTCATTAGAATTGCGAGGTCTAAAATTTCTCGTGTATATTTCTTTTATAATCAGACCCCAGACGTTCTCTGTGGGATTAATATCGGGACTATAAGCAGGCCATGGCAAAACTTCCACATTATTAAGTTCAAACCACCCCCTTACTGCATTTGAGGTATGTACCTGGCAATTATCCTGCTGAAAGACGAAGGAGTTATTTGGATATATTTGTCCAACAGATGGAAGCATTATATCTTCCAAAACATATATATGATGTTCGGCGTTATACCTTCCTTCCAATCGCCATAAGACACCGGGCCGGGCCCATAAACACAAATCCAACCCCAGACATTCACAGAAAATCGTCCAGATCTAAAATTAAGATCGCTCGTGTACCTTTCGTCGAATCTTGTGTTGTCTGGGAGGTATACCCGAATTTGTCCATTATATGTAGACTGAAATACCTTTTCGTCAGTAAACACTACCATGTTCCAAAACCGATTGTCGCGGTATATATAATTTAGGGCGAAAATAACCCGAGACTCACGTTCATCTGTGAGCATCATTTTTTTCGCAGCTACACGGTTTTTAAGTTCAGATTATTTTACTCTTGTGCTGGCGGTAGGTTGAGACCCAGGAAATCATGTATCAATAACAGCGTCTCTTGCAGTTCCCAAAGGATTTATCATTAGATATCCCAGAAATATGCCATCTTGTTCGGGGTTAGAAGTGCGGGTCGGACCAGTACCAATTTTTCTTTTCAAAGACCCCTCTCGTTCCCAACGTTGCGTTGTTTAATACTTAAAATCGTATTCTTGCTTTTTCCGTACAAAATTGCTAGTGAACGTATTGACCCCCCATCTTCAATTCTGGCTACTATTTGAGCTTTTTCAAGTTCCGTTAAATGACGAGGCATTATGAAAATTTTGGCAGTGACAAGTGTAGTCAACCTTACAATTTTGAAAACGTCAAAAGTTAAGACCGATTTAATTTTGGCAGTGACGAGTATTGTCAACCTTACAATTTTGAAAACGTCAAAAGTTAAGACCGATTTACATTATAACAAATTTAGTGTCCCAGTTTTGATTTACATTATAATAAATTTAGTTTCCCAGTTTTCCATGAATACAGCTGTACTTACCGGACACCCTGTATACCAATTTTATTATAAATTATATTCTTCCTTTTCCATACCGTTGGCATGTAAAACCACGTCGCATCGTAACATACATACAATATTCATCAAATCAATTGACAATCATTTTGAAGCTATTATTTAAATTGTTTGGCATTTATCATGTAATAAAATTGAACAAAAATTCCTCACATTTTATCACATCCATAAGTAAGTCAATAAATACGTCTGTTTATTGATGATATTTAATTGTTCCTAAGCAATAATTGACATATGTTTTGTTAAATGAACACTGTATTACACTATACAGGGTACACCAAGTAAAGTGGCCTATTAGAAGTATCTTGAGAACTAAATGAGATTTCAATTTGAAAACTTGGCTGTGGCTTTAAGAGATGGTTTTCTACGTTTATAAAATATTTTGGATGGTGCGGTGTTGCCGGATCATACCGAAAGTGGTAGCATCTTCGGAATTTTAAGAATCTAGATAAAAATCTAAAACAGTTTTCTGTATAATATCATATGCCTATCTTTAAGAGTTTTTGAATTATAAATAATCTAGTGATTTTTTAACGCCATATTGGCACCTGAAAAGAAAATCATATCTTCTTAGCGGTTACAGCTAGAAAGCTGAAAGTTTGACAATAGTTTCACAAAACTGTATCAACCATTTTTTTTACAACAACACAGACATAACGTCAAATGGATTTTTTATTATTTTGTTCCTATGAATCCATTCCACAGCCAACCACACTACCAAAAAATATATTTTTCTATGATAATTTTTAAATCTGGCTTATTAAGTCCGAAAATATTGAAGACAGGTATAGGAACACTTAATATCATTAGGTAGAAAATTCGATCCTCCATTAGCAAAACATATCAATCATTTAAAAAAGAAGATTTTTGCAATAATTCATCTCCGTCAGAAATATTGTTAAGGAGACGCCCTGTATAAAACTAATTAAATACTGTTTAAAGTTATAAAATTTTGATGCTCTTATGAACCTATTGTCAAAATTTCAGCTTTCTAGCTGTAACCGCTCAAAAGATATGATTTTATTTTCAGGTGCCGATACGGCGTTAAAAAATCACTTTTGGACTTGTTTCAGGTTATCGTTCCAATGAGAGAAATGAGAGGGGGGGGGGTTAAGTTGGGGGTTGGAAGACAGAAAAATGTTCTAGATTTTTACCTAGATTTCAAAAAATATATAATATAAGTATAGGGTGATTAATTTAAAATTCCGAAGTTGCTACCACTTTCAGTATGATCCGGCAACACCGAACTAGTGTAAGGGGACATGTAATAACCGATTACGGAGTAAAACTGGTGGTTCGTATATCTAGTTATCAAATATAAGAAGTTACCCTGACGTGAGGTGACCAATCTACGTACATGCACATGCTAATCGGTTCCATTCCAGGCCAGTCAGAATTATTTGCAAACTCCCCGAGGCATGCGCAGTTAGATGTAAATGTTCACAAAAACCAAAATCTGTGACCGCTGACCAAAAATTCGGTGCACGTAGAGTCAAATGTATCGATTGCCAACTGATTTTCATCCGTCACAATAATTCGCGTACCAGCACGAAATTTTTAGTTCGGATTCTGCGCCTTTGCTCGATCGGCCGTTTGTTTACTTTGGACTTGTTTTCACATTTTCTATGGTTTTGGCATGTTTTGGTTAAACTTGCTATCCATTATTCTTTGAAAATCTATTCCAAAACGAAAGGCTGGCTCTAGACAAAGCAGAAATACAAGACTACGAATATACCATGTGCCACAAAGACAAAAAGCAGCAACCAGTTAGAAACCATCCACAATCGAACATGCGCAGAATGAAATTTGCTTAGACAAGGGAAGAGAGAGGACGCGTAACACCAGAAACTATTTTGTTACCGCGTGGCACCAAACCGGGTTTAGCAGTGGCGTAACATGAATATTTTATTAGTTTTATCCCAGTACAAAATTATTTTGTATGGAATATGAACGTAATATTTTTATTGATTGAATTGTTGTGTATCTTACTGAGGTTTGATATTAAAAATGGTCGTTTGCTTCTCAATAATTTATTGAATGCTTGGTAGATATTAATTTTATTCGTCAAAGTTATAATTTCATATAGGAAAGGTTGTGTAATTTAAATATCTTTCAACTTTAGGAAAAATGAAAGATAAAAAACAAAATTGGTCGATTTAAAATTTATTACAAAGAAGCAACAACGACTTTTAACAGCCTCCTCAAATAGTTCTTCAGTTTTTTCTTTCTCGGAGTGTCTTCTTTCTGTTCAGTTAGCCCAGATGAAGTACCAGGTAAAACTAGTTCTTCATCAAGCTGATTTGAACTTTCGGTAGCCTGTAAAAAAATTAATATTACATACTTGATTTGAGATGTTTTTAAAGCGAAGACATTTTTTTTATAAATTATTTAGAAGTAATATATTCTTCTTCGGTTGCGTGGACCCAGCTGTTGAAGTACCAGCTATATATAATTCAGCATCATGTTGAGTTGACCTTTCAGTAGCTCGCCTTTTTAAACCCTGTAAAAAAAATTAATATTATCTACATGCTTCTGTAATTTAAAATGTTTCTGTTTTTCACATTAATAATTTTTTTATTCCAGAAATTAACTAGTAAATACCTGTATATAGGTACTGGTAGTTCTGAAAATATAGTTGGCACAGCACCTCCAAGTAATCGAAGTCTTTCCTCAACTTTATAAAAAAACGAACTTCTCAAAATACTTCGAACAAACCCTGTAGGCAGGAGAAGGTGTCCAATCTTCTGCACCCAAATGTTTGCTTTTTGTGGATCTTTCGAAAATCAAAGACTATGACCTTCAACGAATCAAGACAAACGTTAATCACTTTCTTAAAAAAAAACCACTGGTATAACCAAAATTAAATAACAAATAATTTAATTTTGTCAAAATATACAAATCATGCAGGTACGCCACTGAGTGACACACCTTCTTCAAGGGCAATTAGCTGGTTCTTATTAGAAATCTTGAATGAAAAGTGCAACAAATCTAGTACAAATTACAAAGAAAGGTAGCTTCAACTATGGGCTTAAACATAGTTTCAAATAATATATACTGCTAAACTTACAACGGAGATATCTAATATAAAATAAATACATGCAGAAAACACGAGTAGAATATTTACCGATTTAAAGTAATTCCAAGATCCTTTCGCTCATTTCTGCTTTTGCAGCCATAGGCACAACAATACACCATATTTCTATAAATACACTGAATTCTTTTGATAGCTCTTCACACCACAAATCACTGAAATACACTAGGTGCCACCTCGATTGTCTGGCACCTAAAAAATGGCGGCGTATCAATTTTAGGCTTCACTTTCTGAATTTGCAACCGATTGGAAATTTTGCTCTGCGAATGAACCTAATAGTTCTTCTTATTTTCCTTTTTCTACTTACAAATCCAATCCACCTTCCTGAGCCATTATTATTTTTATCTTCTGATGTTAACCCTAGCTGACTCTTACTCAGAAAATGATGATGCTCTCAGCATACGAGACAAAGATAACACTTTACTTTGATAGCCTTTTTTTGTTTAGTATCTTAAAGGTAAAATGGAGAATAAAAATTTCAAATTTGTTAGTTTTTATAAATTGAATATGCTCTTTAAAAATAGTAAATGAAAACTAGGGTCGTTTTCATATACCGTGTAATATATGAAATACTGGCTTGTATTATTAATAAATATTTATACATATTTCATTAGTAATAAATAATAAACATAATAAATGCTAAATTTGCATTTAAAACGTTGTGTCAAGTCAACAATAGAACTCGTTATGTTTTAAACGAGCGTTTATTATTTGTCAAACCGCCTGATATTAAAATAGATTAGTTCCTTTATAAATATAGACTATCTATATTTAAAATCAGATTAGGGATCGGGTTATAGTAATAAACTGGGTTTCTAACAAATCAGAAACTTTTTATTACTGATTTATCAGAAAATTGTATTACTAATAGAAAAATTTTGCTTATTCTCTAAAAGACTCAGAAGCTACTGCATAAATAGTCTCCAATGGAATATAAACAGCCGTTATAATACAGGGTGTTATGGAAATGGTTTATTATATTTTAATGACACTCCTCGAGTGTCCTAGAGGAACATCGCATACTTTTTTTTTAATCAACCCTATAATTTAAATGTTTGGCAACATTGGTAACCACGTATACCTGAATACCAAGCAGGGATTTGTTTACCAGTTAGTGCAAAATATACAATGTGATGTGATCACCATTTCTATTAATTTCCTGCAATTTCGAACTTCGATAATTTATTCTCATATCAGGAAATGCGTTGTTTACGTCTCATGATTAATCTAACGCCTTTCAAATCCGTGAAGCCGCTGACGGACTCGAAGCCCTGTAAGAAAGATGTTAAAAAATCATTTGTTGACATTTTTGTCACGTGGTTTAGTTAGGTATTATTTTCATTTATAATCTTATAATAATTGATTCGATATGAAACGCATTCTTACATAAACAATGCTCGTTGAAGTGTATATTTCCTTTAAAATTATATTTTTTTGAAATTTTATTCCCTTTTTATGACGATCTTTTTAAATTGGATTTCTCTTTCAAAAATTCAGACTAACGAGAACGGTTTTCCGTATAAATATGTATAAGGGACATAAAAATACGAATTCACGTACCTTGTTAACAACACACTTTAAAAATTGTATTCCTGAAAAATACCTTTTTTTACCCTGCGTTGAAAACATCATCCCAAGGAACTTACTCATTACAAATTAAAGATGAGAGAGTCTATTCACAGTTAAATATTTAGGTATTTTTAGAGCATCTTAAGGACAATAATCCAAATAAGATAACGTTATAATTAAAAAGAACTTTTTTGTAATAACGATACAAATACAAATGACGTAAATTAATTAATGAAATGATTGTTGAAATGATTTTTATTCTTAATTTAGGAAATTTTTTGTTACCTGGAGTGACATGGCGATACTTTTGAGCAAGTGTCTAATCCAGATATATTTCTAATTGACTTAGTTAAAAGAAACTAATGAAATACAATTTTTATGTAAGATATGTCAAATTTAAATTTTAGAAAATTTACATTCGCCTAGATTTTATGCGCACGATGTAAACTGCTCAGCCTAAACTCTAGAATCTATTTTCTGTTAGGTAAAAAAATTATTGAAATTGGTTCATTATTAGCGAAATAACAGCTTCTTAATTAGGGCAAAGTCCAGGGTGTCCCATTTTCGACACTTTTATAGGGTATCTCCGTTATTGTTAGTGCTATCAAAAAAGGAATGTAGGTATCATGTGCTCCTTTTGGGTCAAACTTAAAATGGTAAAATCAAAATTCGAAAATTTTCGCTCGCTTCAGAGATACGGGGGGAAATCAAAAAATTCACAATTTCTAACTTACCCTATATTTTCTTAGTTAAAAGAGATACAGAAAAATGTTTTAGACAGAAGTTTATTTATAATGATTGTTGAATAATCGGCCGTTTTCAGAATAAGTATACGGGGTAAGGTAAGAAAGTTATCGGACCTCACATTTTTAAATGAAACACCCTGTATATTTTAATCTAAAAAATAGCATTTTATTCTCTCTTTTCAAATTTATAACACACTATGGATGATAGATATCATATCAAATTTTTCAAAATGTTGATAAGTCATTTTCACAAATGAATATGTAAAAATAAAATTGACGTTAAATGTTAATAGCAAATAGAATTTCAACATAGTCTCTAGGATATTAGCTTTTGTTTCATGGCCTACTGTGGTTTAAAGTAATAATGTTTAAATAAATCCCCTAGGAAACCAATATTATGCATGATGTGTATATATTTATAAAGAGAATTTAAAATTCTATCTTTTATATTAAAATATACAGGGTTTTCCATTTAAAAAAATGAGGTTAGGTCCGATAACTTTCTTATCTGACCCCGTATACTTATTCTGAAAACGGTTGACTATTTAGCAATCATTATAAATAAACTTTTGTATAAAACATTTTTCTGTATCTCTTTTAACTAAGAAAATATAGGGTAATTTTGAAATTGTCAATTTTTTAATTTTCCCCCGTATCTCTTATACGAGCGAAAATTTGCTAATTTTGATTTTATCATTTTAAGTTTGATCCAAAAAGAGTACATGACACCTATAGTCTGTTTCGTTGCCGTTGATAGCTCGATACCCTCATTAAAGATTCAAAACAAGGGCCCGGTGGCCTAAAATATTTTACCTATAAAATGGTCTTTTTACGTACATCTAGCATAAAGATGAAGAAATTTTGACCTATTCCACCGGGTAACAGATAAAGTAACAATAGAGCCATAAAATGAAATGAAAGGATAATGATTAAAACGGCCCATCATGGTCGGAGAGTTGGGTTTTTAATGTAACCGCTTATTATTTTATTTAAATGTAATAGATTTTATGATTTTATGAATTTATTTACAAGAAAACTAATTTATTTACAGATCAAAAAATATTGACAATTTCAATAATTATAACTCGATAAAATGGTCCTCAGAAGAATCTGAAGAGTCATCATGTCCTACGCTTATTACTAAAGGCTCAATTTCCATAGTTGTGTCAATTACGTTGTCAAGTTCCCACATTTTTTGTTCCTCTACTATAGCATGTTTTATGGCGTTTTGCCAATTTTCTGATGACACATTTGCTAAAGAATGAAGCAAGAGGTGTCGCACTTCTTGCATTTTAAAAGTTTTGTTATTTCTAGCAACATATCCTTTTACTTGAGCCCATATTAATTCGATAGGATTTAGCTCACAATGGTAAGGTGGTAAACGGAGCACTATAATACCTCGATCTCTTGCCATCTCGTCAATAACATACTTTTTATACTGTGATTTATGTAGCCTAACAATATCCAAAAGTTCTTTTTTTACCATGGTATTATCGTAACTCAATTCCTTTCGTTGTAACCAGTTTACGATTTCCGCCTTTTTCCATGAAGTTGTGGGAAGATTCTCTTTTAGCCTAGAGTGATAGCTGGCATTATCCATCACTATTACAGAATTAGCGGGAATGTATTCTATCATTTGCTTAAAATATTCCTCGAAAACATCAGCAGTCATTTCTTCATGATAGTCTTTAGTAGAATTCGACTGGAATTGTAATAATCCTTGATCCAAAAAGCCATTTGAACTTCCTATATGAGTTATAATAAGTCTGCGTCCCTTTCCAGATGGTGGTCTAAGTCCTGTTGACCAGCCTTCCATGACAGCTTGTCGAGAACTTAGGACATTTTTATCTTGCCAAACCTTAGATACGGTGTGCCCTTCGTTCAGCCAAGTTTCATCCAAATAGAAAATGTTTTTGCCTTCGCTGCGGTATATTCGGATGGACCTTAAGTATTGACGTCTCCAGCAAATAATATCTGCTCTATCAATAAGAAAAGATTTTCTGTTTTGCTTCTCCCATCGAAAGTTCATATCATGAAGTATTTTCCATAGTTTCGTTCGTGATAGCTGTGGTAAGTCCTCGTCGTAGTTAATGGCTTGTAAAATTTTGTCTATAGTTGGTATTTCCTTGGCAAAATAAAAACTATGTACTTTTCTTCTAATACCATTTTTAATGAAATTGTCAATTTCTAACGGTTTCTTTCCTGGGAGTGGTTTTGGCTCACTGAGGTTCTTAGATTTTCTTTCACGCAAGAACCTATATATAGTAGCCTCTCCAACTCCTACCATATTGGCACACTCTGCAATGATGCTACGAACATCACTTGCAGGTTTCTGGTACACTAGAGCATCATGCACGTTTAATATTAATGTCTTTTCTCGGAGAGAATATGCACTCTTGCTAATTTGACGAAGACACGTTGGCGAAAAACTTGAAGCCATTGTTACAAGTATAGGAAATAATTCAACTTTGAGATAATGCAGTATCTAAATACAACTAAATACATAGTTTGACAAACGCACATCAAATGGCGTAATAACATCCTAAAGCAGGCAAAAATAGGTAAATTAATTACCCCTGTTGTACCTACTTTAACCCTAATCCTACTTAACAATGGACAGAGGCCAATTTTCTTATTAAATAAGGTAATTACTATTGGCAACGCCTATGGTTTACGGTTGTTTTATGGCTTCAACCCTCGATATGAGCTATCGACTGCAACAAAACGGACTTTACATTACTTTTTTTGATAGCACTAACAGTTACGGAGATATCATATAAAAGTGTCGAAAATGGGACACCCTGTACTTTCTTTTAGAAACTTGAAAAATGTATGAACCACACGAAACGCAACAATGGAAAGTTAATATTTAAATTCCGCCATTTCCGTCTAATAAAGGCACTAAAATTGTATTTCGTTTTAAAAAAAAAAACATTGTGAGTTTTATCCAGAGTATTAACTGATAAAACAAAAAATATTAATGTAACGTTATGACGTACATTCATTCTTTCCTTGTATCAACTGTATATTTATTATATACTGCCGGATTAAATGTCCTGTTAAAAGTTTGTTTTTTGCTCGACTCGGATGGCGTAAATAGTTAAAGTCTTTTTATTTCGGATTTATCGGAAAGGTCGACTCCAGATTTCGTTATTAAACTTTTAATTGAATTCATTTTAATTAAATTTAAAACCGTATACAAACAAGGGCGATCCCACACTTGCCAAAATCTTAAATTTCTAAATGAAACTCACCGCTGTAAACAGCGTGAGCGTCGCAGCTGATTTCTGTTTAAAAAGTCAATGAAGTTTGCTCTTTAACTGCAACCTGGGTCCGCTTAATTGATCATAATTAAATGGGGCCTTCGGATACGCCCACAAACATGTGCGTATTGTAACCGATTTGGTTGCATTCTGATTTCAACCCGATTCCAATCAGACTTATGGCTGAAGGGCGACGACCGACTGCTGTGGAATTAAATTGTTTAGTCGAATTGCGATAGAAAAGAAATTATAACTTGTGTTTTTATGTTTTATTTATTTTTGCCGCGCAATCCCGCAAACCTAATACAAAGGCCCCATTATACAGGGTGTCTCCAATTAAGTCGGCATTATTGCTAACTCCGTTACTATTAGAGCTATGGTGTTGATTAATTTAGTATAGTAGTAGCTTTTTTTCCGTTGATTAAAATGCTAAAAACGGAGAAACAATTGAACATCGCGTGTCTGCATTGTTTCACGTCGGTCGCATATAAGTAAATGGTAAAAAAGTCAGGAATAAATCATTATCTAAAAGCACGACTTATTTGACTATCTTCCTGCACTTCAGTAGCTCGAATAAGACGAATTAAATTATTATAAAATGTACAATTCCTTTGTTGTTCCATTTAAGCAAAGTATTTTTTCTAAAATAATGCAAAAATGCGATGTTCAATTGTTTTTCGCTTCTGCCATTTTAATCAAAGGAAAAAAATGGTACTATGCGTCGGCAATGACGTAGCAGTCGAAACCATGGAATCCAATGTAAACCACCAATGACAACATAGCATTTTGGCCGATTCCATCGTTTCGACTGTTACGTCACTATCATCCTTTTTGATCGTAAACTATAGTTTACTAATTTTAACCAATATCCTAGCTCTTATAATAACGGAGTTAGCAATTGACTTAATCGGAGATGATATTTCGATATATTGGAATGCAAAAATAATTTTAAAATGTTAAATACAGTTCAAAAATGATGAAGAGGTTCTTGGTTCGTTTAAAAATTAAAATTTTATTTAGTAATATTAAATTATTCAAACTGTTTTATGAAAGTTCACAAAGTTTTATCTGTACCTGTCGGTTTATCAAGTTTTAAGCTCAATATCTCCCCTGCAGTGGGAATTGGAACAAGAACAGTTCGAAGGGCAAACTTGTAGCCACCCTAATTTTAAGATCCCTCTAATAAATATGTAAATTTTATTTGAAAATAATGTAATTCAATATTTTCAGGGCTAAATAAAATGTTTCAACTTGTTCTTAAATATTTTTTGATGGGTTATTTTATTGAAATATAATTGCAAATATTATTGGATGAATCCTAAATTTTTCGGTGCAACATGAACTTTTAAAAAATATAACTCGGGTGACAACGTTCTAACCAATGACAGATTTCGGCTAAAACAGTAACGTACTAGAACGTCATTGACGCTCGTTTTCGTGACCCAAAAATACAATTCTTATAGCGCGTTTTTTCACAGAATGAAAATGGACATGGACTAAAAATTGAAAGATACGAAAAAAAGTCACTCTTAATAAACGTTTTTGCTGATCTAGAAAATACGATTCATCATAAGAAACCTCAATTTTTTTTATACAGTGTGGGTAAAAACTGCAAAAATGTTATTTTGCTTAAGAGTAAACATACTTTATTTTGAAAGATACGAAAAAAAGTCACTCTTAATGAATGTGTTTTCTACACAACAAACTGAAGTAGAACAATTCATTGTAAGGTTTACCTATGTAAAAATTATTTCCCAAAAAGTATTCTCTGGCAGACCTCTGACTGGTGAACCTAGTTAAAATAATAATGACACTTAAGGTGATAGGTACTTGTTCTATGTACTTGTTGTCAATGTCTTTATTTAATGAAGTTATTATTTAAGTAGAAATGCTATCTACTGAACAAAGAGTTTTTATAATACAATGTTATGGGGATGGTCAAGTTTCATACCGCTACGTCATGGAACAATTTACCGAGAAATTTGTAGGAATCCCAATAACTAGGATGGCAATCTGCAAGTTAATAAAAAAGTTCAAGAGAACTGTTTCGGTTTTGGACCTCAAAAAAAAAAGGAGAAATACGACCATGATGATGCTGCAGTCTTAGTTCGCACTTTAATCAAAGATTGGAAGAGGGAGACGCCGCGAAACGACTTGATTTTTGCCTGTGGATAGGAGACAAAATTTTAAATGGAAATGTTGATTTTTATAAATGTATCATGTTTTCTGATGAAAGTACATTTTCAACAAATGGAACCGTTGCAACCCAACACGTTAGGTATTAGTCTTTAGAAAATCCCGAATTCAGAATTATGACGAGAAGACAATATTTCACAAAAGTGAACGTGTGGTGTGCGATATCCATCCATGGCATTATAGGGCCATATTTTTTAGATAACACGTGCAATAGATTATCATATTTAGAATTGCTGGATACAATTTTCAATGATGAACGCGAAAATCTACCATTAAATTTTCAACAAAATATGTATTTTCAGCAAGATGGTTGTCCAGCCCATTTCGCTAGTGAGGTTAGAGAATGGCTTGACCGCAGATTTGGTCCAAGGTGGATTGGCAGAAATGGCCCAGTTTTGTGGCCCCCAAGAAGTCCCGACTTAACCTTGGCAAATATGTTTTTATGGGGCCGTTTAAAACAAATTGTTTTTGCAACCGCAATACCAAATGATATTGAAATGCTGAAGGGCAGAATTATTCAGGCTGTCCAATCGATATCTCAGGCAGAAATCAGAAATTCTTTCACTTATTTGAGAAAGCAATTAGAAAAATGTGTCGAGTATGGGGGTGGAGTTTTTGAATTATGAAATCGTTATCGTATTCTTTTCATGTTAATAAAAATGTTCGTATTATTATTACTTCATGAAGTAAAGACATTGACAACAAGTATCACCTATTCATTATTCAAGTAAAAACGTTTATTAAGAGTGACTTTGTTTCGTATCTTTCAAAATAAAGTATGTTTACTCTTAAGCAAAATAACATTCTTGCAGTTTTTCCCACCCTGTATAAAAAAAATTGATGTTTCTTATGATGAATCGTATTTTCTAGACAAACAAAAAACGTTTATTAAGAGTGACATTTTTTCGTATCTTTCAATTTTTAGTCCAATTGTCCTCTTGTAAACCCCATCCGTGGACATATTATATAGGGTGTTCGGATAACGCATCAGAATACTATCGAGAGGTGATTCTACAAAGGTATTAATTTGAAAAGCTGATTTTACTGCTAACAAAAACAAAAAGAAAATATTTTTTATCGGGTATTCTTTTGTCTTTAGAACGACAACGACTTTTTCCAATAAATATGAAAACAAAAAAGATACGCCAAAAACTAAATTTCAATTAAAGCGGCTTCTGGTGGCACAGTAGAAAAACATTTTTACAGAAGAATAATAGAAGTCATTAAGCATAGTACCTGTGCCAAATATCAACTTGATATAGAGGAAAAAATTTACAATTCATAACCTTTTAACCTTTGGAAGTTTTAAAAAAAGATGACGGACCATTAAGATTGCAAGCCTGTTAAAGTGCTTGGTGCAATATTTTACAGACAACTTTAAATCTGAATTTAAATATCATTAATTCTGCAAAAATAGACTTGGCAAAGGAATCGGTTGTCTGCTTGTTAGAAGTCGACAAGAGAAGACAAAAGGAAAACGTCAACGCCACCGTGATGTTAATGCATTTCTGGAAAATTTTTCAGCTATGTAAGTGCAGTATATATGTACGTATTCTCTTGAAATCCCTTTCTGGAATATTAAAAAGTTATGAGGCATTTGAAAACCCCTTAATATCTCGCTTAGAGTAAATAATATTAAAAATCGGAAAGATACGTCAATTTCGTGGTTTAATCCCCTGGGAGGGGTAAATATTACCCGTAAAATATTAAACAGGAAAGGGGGTCAAGTAGCACAAAAATTAATAGGTCTTTCAAATCTACCATAAGTCATAAGTATGTGAACATTTTTTCCTAATTTGCTAAGAGATATTTTCTCATTCCTATTCGTCACAGTCACGTAATTTTTCTAACGGTCAGATTTGACATTTTTTGAAAAATAAAACACAACGACTTTATTTTTCAAAATATTGGAAAATGTCACTGAAAAAATCGTAAAGATATCACAATTCCCATTTTCCACAATTTTATAGGGTATCTTCGTTATGTTAGTGCTATCAAAAAATTAATGTAGGTGGCATGCACTCTTTTCAGGTAAAACCTAAAATGGTAAAATCGAAATTGGTAAATTTTCACACGCTTAAGAGATACTGGGGAAAATCAATAAATTCACAATTTCTAAATTACAATGTATTTTCTTAGTTAAAAGGGATACAAAAAAAATGTTTTATACAAAAGTGTCTTTATTATGATTGTCGTATAATCTACCGTTATCAGAATAAGTATACGGGGTCAGGTAAAAAAGCTATCGGACCTAACCTCATTTTTTTAAATGGAACACCCTGTATTTCTCCTTTCAAATATATAACACACCAGGCGATTTATTAAACTTTATTACTTTAAACCACAGTAGGCCATGAAACAAAAGCTAATATTCTAGAAACAACTATGTTGACTATTAACATTTAACGTCAATTTAATTTCCACATAATTATTCATTTGCGAATATGGCCTATCAACATTTTGAAAATTTTGATATGATATCAGTTTATATTGAAAGTGAAAAAATCGAAGAAATGGCGCAAAATGTATATTTTGCTCGCTATCCGGAAAGACGGTAATCATTTAAAGACATATTCCGAATATTTGCGATGATTCTGGTTATTTTTGACTCTAATCTGAATCTTTTATTTAGTTTCAAAGTAATAAGGTTTAAATAAATCGCCTAGGAAACCAACATCATTCATGGTGTGTTATATATTTGAAAGGAGAATTTAAAATATTATCTTTTTAGATTAAAATATACAGGGTGTTCCATTTAAAAAAATTATGTTAGGTCCGATAACTTTTTACCAGATTATTCAACAATCAATATAAAGAAACTTCTGTATAAAACATTTTTGTGTATCTCTTTTAACTAAGAGAATATAGAATAATTTTGAAATTGTCAATTTTTTGATTTTCCCCCGTATCTCTTAAGCGAGCTAAAATTTTCAAATTTTGATTTTACCGTTTTAAGTTTGACCCAAAAAGAGCACCTGATACCTTCATTACTTTTTTGATAGCACTAACAATTACGGAGATACCCTATAAAAGTGTCGAAAATGGGACACCCTGTAATTATAGCAGATACTAGGTACTTAAATCGCAATTATTGTATTTTATAGTAAAATTAAACGAATTTAGGTCGTACGGAAAAGTGCTATTCCTATTATTGACATTTACTACGGCACTGTTTCACAATTACAACTAAAATCCAAAAGAATTCGTTTCTACATCCTGCTTGTTTCTATATTCCTGCGAGCCCTCTGAACTCCATGTAATTGCTCCCCGGAGGGTTTGAGTTCTCAATGCATTGGCTGTATACATTTCTTCTTGATCAAAATTTAATATGGATTTACATTTACTAGTTGATATTTATTTGTTTCTTTGTAGGAATAACACACGTTCAATTAAAGCAGACTTGTTAATTTTATTACTTTTTGCTCTGTAAACAGTGCGATCGTCCGGTGTTTTTGAGTACAATAATAGCTGGACTGCGTGGTTATCTAAAATATACGAAACTGTTTAAACAAAACTAACCAGAAATCGATAGGTCTATACCACAAAATTGTTTTTAACTCTAGGATACACAAATATAAAATATTTTTTAAAACGGAATCTACATATATTTTATGGGATTTTTGAATGATAGGAATCAAACCAACTAATCGCCTTCTGAGTTGACACTGCAATTTACTGCATGTTTTTACATTATTTGGTTATAACTGAATAAACAACGGCATGTCCTGTAATAGGAAGCGACTAACCGCCGTTCTCGTCCAGTGATCACCTGGAGTAGACGTGTGTACGATGGCTCTACCCTTTGTTGTACTTATATACAGGGTGATTGATGCTGAACGGTCTATTAGACGTTAATTAAGAACTAGTTAACGGATCACTTTGAAAATTTGTTAACTTTTTTTTTGGAAAACATGTTCCTCAAAAAGGGCTGCTATTTCTGAACTCTGGTCAACTAGCACAGTGAAATTTCGTTCGGAGGGAGGTAATATCCAGGGGCCTTCCGATCTGTTCCAAAATGTAGTACAGGATGTTTCAGAATACAATTATTTTGATTGTATGAAAAAGCGATAAAAATTATTTTTTTTAAATGAAACATCCTGTATTTTATCTGTGGTCCTAAGTGCTCTTGACCTTTTCTATCTTTCTATGTATAATATTGTTATACCTATCTCGAACTGTTTTACGAACTGATTTGTGATTGTTATCACTTATCTGTAATAATTAATTTTGCAAACTATATGCTCATAAGTCAAGAGGATCAAAAACAAACTTCTTGACAGTCCAAACGGATCAAGGTCCTTTTGGTCAGCCGCAAAGGCCGTCAGCCAACATTTTACCAAATCAACTATTCCACCTCTAATACGCTTCGATGGTACCATAGCATCCACAGCCGGAGACAAAGCAAACTTACATCCTGCACTATTTTCTTCGCATTCCACGGTAGATTTCCCGGGAAGAACACCACCCAACATTCCTGCAGTTCAATCCGAAATGACCGAACTCGTGTTCCGTCAGCGTCCCGTCAAACGAATCTTGAAAGGTCTCGATGTCAAGAAAGCTTCTGGTCCAGACGAAATTCCTGTTATAGTTCTTAAGAGATGCGCCGATGAACTAACACCAGTATTTTGTAGACTTTTTAACTTATCCTACAAACAAGGAATATTTCCATCGTGCTGGAAGACGGCGTGAGTCCAACCAATACCAAAGAAAGGTAAGAGAACCCTGTCTAGCAACTATCGACCAATCGCATTGCATTCAGTTATATCAAAAGTAATGGAGAAAGCTATTAACCAACATCTTCTAAAGTACCTGGGAGGCTTCAACATTATCAGCGATCATTAATATGGTTTTCGGAAGTCCAGATCACCTGGAGATCTTCTAGCCTATGTCACCCATATTTGGAACAACGCAATCGAACATCATGGGGAGTCTTGGGCTGTTACACTGGATATTTCTAAAGCCTTTGATCGTGTTTGGCATGAGGGACTTCTAAGTAAACTGCGATCCTATGGTCTGCCCAGTCGATTCTGTGCATGGTTATCTAGCGTTCTTAAGGACCGCTCTCTGCAAGTGTCGATTGACGGATTTCTCTCAGACACATTCACAATCAATGCCGGTGTTCCTCAAGGGTCCATATTGTCTCCCACTCTCTTCTTACTCTACATTAACGACCTTCTAGTGAAAACGAAAAATCCGATATTTAGTTTTGCTGACGATAGCATACTTATCTCATCGTTCTCTTTGAATGCACAAATAACGGCTGCCGACGCACATCTTCGCAGACAGCATGAAGTATCACGCCTCAACAAAGAAACTTAGGCTTGGGGTGACAGTAGCCAAGTCGAATTTAACGCTAAAAAAACCCAGGCAGCAGTTTTCTCTAAAAAGGTTAACATTACAGAACCGGATATCGTCATGGGCGGACACAATCCCACTGGCTTCATCTATTAATTTGCTGGGAGTCAATCTGGGAGGAAATGTGTCTTGGCATAGCCATGTTGTGGCAATCGCCAAGATAGCTTCTCAGAAACTTGGTGTACTCTTCCGAACCAGAAAGTTGTACACACCTCAACAACTTTTGACAGTATACAAAGCCCAGATTCGACCATCACTAGAGTATTGCTCTCATGTCTGGAGCTCTGCACCTACTGGATTCCATCGAAAGGAGGGCCATTCGTCTGATTGGAGACCACGAGCTGACGAAGAACCTCGACAGCCTAGAACATCGAAGACAGGTTGGGGATTTGACTCTCTTTTACAGATATACAAAGTAAAACACTTATACAATACACTGTGTATTATTACACCACCTACGCATGTCTAATCTTCTAATCGGTGTTAATGTATAGTAATTAACAAATTTGCCAACACGACATTAATAAAGGATATTTTAAAGATATAACATTAAATTTATAGTTTATAACCAGCGAGTTTAAAATGGCAGTAAATAATGAAACACATATTGGCAGATAGATTAAACTAGATATTTTTATCGCTAGTCTTACGAAATCAATAAAAATTCCAATAAAAAGAATTGTGATAAAACCTGAGAAAATCATAAAAATGGTACACATAATTTATGGTTTTGATTTCTGAAATCCCTCTAAACACAATACAGATTTTTTAAGGTAAATATAGATATTTGTGTGGGTTCGAGCTCTTTAAATCTAGATAAGAAACCCCCTTTAAAAAACGTTTACTTTCTTTTGCAGTATTTTTCTGTCGTTTCGCATGAAACAATTCATGTACCTTTTGATGAGGGATAACAAACACAGAATGACAAAGTAGGAATGTTTCGGCCGTATGTTTATTTTGTTGATTTTACGAACAGCAGGGCAAACCTTAAAAATGGTAAGCGAACTGAGAAATATTTGACAGAGGAAGATTTTAAAATTTATTTATTTTATGAGCATCAGGATTACGTACAAAATAATATGAGATCGCCCTAGTAAAATAATAATGTATATAAATTGCTAATCCAGCAAGCTTAGTTATAGCAAATCTTATACTGAACGACCTTCTACTTTTTGCATAAAAATTATTTTTGAATTGCTTATGGAGATTCGCCTTGCTGTAAGCGTTTTTAATTTTCTTTTAAAGGCATTACAAGGGTTTATGCATTTTATAGTAGATAAAATTAAAGAATAATACCATGGTATTTAGGTATATTTATTTCATAATAATTCAACATAAATTAAAGGTAAGATACTCCCTAGTTAAACAAATAAAAGTATGGAGAAACTTATATTGTATAATACGGGGCCGCTTTTAAATAAGTAAAAGATATATTTACGTGTTTAGTCTTGAGCCAATTTAAAGCATGAAAGTTCAGAAAACATATTCATTCTGATTGTTTCTTTATCTCTAGGAAAGGAGAAAACCATTATACAGGGTGTCTCTAAATGGTCTGTACAAGATCTGAGCACATATTGCTGAGGCCAAAATAAGGCGATATAAAGCAACTTACCTTAGTCCGAAATTGCTCCGTTTCAGAGATACAGGGTAGTAAAGTTCAAAAATAAAAATCGAATTTTTTAAAATTAATGAACAGTTTTCCGAATACGGATATCTTTTCACTGTGGCAATTAGAGGGCGCTTCACAATGCTCTTCTTATGATTTAGAATGGCCATAATTTTTTTATCAGTGCAGGTTTTTCCTTTTTTCTGAAGGAAATAATTTTCTGAACATTTTAAAATAAAGAAGGTACTCTTGTGAAAATCCGCTAAAGTAAGCCATTTTTTTTAGATATTTCGGTTTTTAGTTTTCGATGCCCGGAATATTTAAATTATTTTGACTAAAACATTCCGCTGTTAGTAAATTTTCGGCAGGAAAAAATGGTTTACTTGTGTTTGTTACAGCAAGTTTTGCAGGAAGAATTTGAATATATTTTTTTTTTAATTAAATAAATGAACAATTTTATTTTAACCCTGTATCTCGGAAATGGAGCGCGTTATTTTGGCCTCAGGAATATGTGCTCAGATGTTGTACAGACCTTTTAGAGACACCCCTCTTATCAAAAAGAAAATTCTGTTTAATGGTTTTAAAAAAAATGCCAAAAAATTTATCTCTAATAGTTATTAAATTCAGTATGCTTGCATGATTTTGAATTCTGAACAATTTTTCTTAATATTTTTCGATACTTTGCGAAGATGAGGTACTTTACCTAGACAGAAAATAAAAATAATGCTCCAGTCAAGGCATGCTTAATTTCTACAAAATCAAAACATGTTAAAGTCTGTTTTCTAATCAAGCAGGCCTAGATCTCAAATGATCAAATTTCATTTTTTTGTCATTTACACATATATGTTCGCTTATTCTCGGACACACTGTAGGTTAGAAAAAGACCTCCGTTCAATAATTAAATTCGTCAAGAGAGTAACCACGATAGAAGAAATGATTTATTTAGGTCGGCCGCTCTTAAAACGAATTTAATCTTGTTGAAAGCTATTATAAATATTGCAAAATACTATTAAAATAACGACCGTATTCATTTGAATAGGATAAATAATTGTAATTATAAATTATTTTTATGTTAGTTATTGTTGTTGAGGTAATAAAGTGCCGTGTTATTTTTAAACTAAGAAATGTGTCTACATTTAATAAAAATGGTATATTTCATTAAGATATAAAAAAGAAACCGTAAAGGAATGATGAGTCTTTCAATTGAGTGTATCTGCAATAATTTGTCATGCCTACTATACTCCACAAAGTGAATTTTCGTAAAAAAACACAGTTTTATTACACACGATATAATACTAAAGTTTATTTTTTAGCCAAATCAATAAAAGCAGTCGAATTTAACGCTAAAAAACCCAGGCCGCAGTTTTCTTTAAAAAGTTAACATTACAGAACCGAATATAGTCATGGACGGACACGCAATCCCACTGGCTTCATCTATTAATTTGCTGGGCGTCAATCTGGGAGGAAATATGTCTTGGCATAACCACGTTGTGGCAATCGCCAAGATAGCTTCTCAGAAACTTGGTGTACTCTTCCGAACCAGAAAGTTGTACACACCTCAACAACTTTTGACACTATACAAAGCCCAGATTCGGCCATCTCATGTCTGGAGCCCTGCACCCAAACATACTCTTCGGCTACTGGATTCCATCGAAAGGAGGGCCATTCATCTGATTGGAGACCACGAGCTGACGAAGAACATCGAATACAGGTTGGGGATTTGACTCGCTTTTACAGATATTTCATGGAAAGTTCTCGGCTGACCTTGCCCTCTTAATTCCCCTTAGAGCGGCGAATAGCAGAAATACACGACGAACCACTGCCACCCATCCATATGTGGTTAAGCTTAGTACTCCTCGAACTTCATTATTTAAGAATTCTTTCATCTGGAGGACTTCATCCTTATGGAACGACCTTCCCGAGGTCGTTTTTCTCAACGAACAAAACCTCCAACATGAATCGCTTCTTGCGCACACGCACCACTCCCAGAGTGCCCTAAAAGATTTTTCTTATAGTGCTTGTGTTTGATCATAAAAAAAGTGATTTAAGAAAGAAACGTACAATTTGGAAAAAAAATCAATTGAAGTGTATATTATATTATAAAAATACAAGAGCTTAACTCATTTTAATCAATAAATTATGTATTGTAAAAAAAAACTTTTTTAAAGCACTTAATTTTCTTAAGAATAAATTAAATTTAAAATTTTAATATCCAGCTTTAATTTTAAACAAAAATGAATCGACGCCTTTCTATTTTTTAGGCCCTTATCTCGGGCATCGCGCTTTGAAGTTTAACAATGAAGCTTCCTGTAGGCTTTCGAGATGCGGATAAGTCGGATAAGTGAAACCGAGCGTTATGGTGTCGTTACTTTCTAAACAAGTTTTTATTTAAGGATTTCATCATTTAACTATTACAAAAGAGAAAATAAAACTTGTCTGGTAGTAATCTTTTAAATCAAAGTTTCTAAAGAAAGTTTATTCTGAATAATGTCCAGACGGTCTCATCCCATTAAAGTTATTCTAAAATGTTTAAATTTTTGGATAATCAAATGGAACTAAAAATTACTTTTGCTTCTTCGTTAATTGATAAACGAGTTTATTTGACAGCTGTCATCCTGTCACATTATAAATACACTTTTATTTGAAAAATTTTATATATAACTTCTATTTTTCAGTAAACTAAGTAGCTAGTTAACTTCACTATTTCTATAGGGACGATCTTAAATTCTCTCCAGATCTTTCACAAAAGTTTAGTAATGTACAGGGTTTCCCATTTTCGACACTATCTGGGGTACTAAAGTTATTTTTAAAGATAAAATATTCCGGTGGCAAATTTATAATGACTTTTTTGGTTTCTAATCTACAGGGTGATTTTGAAAATATTCGCCTTTTAGGTTATGCATTAACTTGCGTAAAAAGTGATCTTGTTTGAAATTTTTCGGTGGCGTAGCCAGTTTTTCCCTGAAAAGTTTAGTTGTTTATATATTATCAAAAGTAAAAATGTGAAGATAAATCTAATCTATAAATTTTTGTAAACCCCAAATCATGCTCAAATAATTTAAAAAATAATATACAGACCCATTTAAATTTTTTTAATTTTGTTAATATCTCACATTAAACCTTCATAACTGTACTACCCCAAAATTGCTTCGAAAATGGGACACCCTGTACAAGTTATCACGTTGACCTACACACTTCCGGGACTCGTGGAGTGAATTATACTTTATACTTTATTAAGCACTTGGCTAGTAAAAAGAACAAAATAAATACATATTTACATACATTGTTTACAAATACAAAATGCTAACATAAGCTCTGTCCTCGCAAATACACAAAAAGTTTTCTACAAAATACAGTCAAACTAGGTGAGCTCCTTATCACATCGGGAAGCGCATTAAAACGGCGAAGTCCCTCATAAAAAAGAGTTTTTTGTAGACCAACAGATTTTACATAGTGAATGTTGTAGTTTCTTGCTGATCTGATACCATAATTGTGACAGTCATATCTTCTCTCAAGATATGAGTTGAGATAATGAGGCAATAAATTGTTTTCCATTTTGTATATTAAAATGAGGTTCGCCCTTCCAATCCACTGCCCGACGTTCAACCAGCCCAACTCTGTTAACATACAATCTATTGGTGTATATTTATTACATCCGAGCAAAATCCTCATGACCTTATTTTGCTGTACCTGCAATCTGGTGCTGGGTGGGGTAAATGCACTAGAACAATACCGTACACAAAGAAATAAGATATGAGTGTAGGCTAATTCCTCCCGAAGTAATTATTATATTGCTATATAGTGAAAGGACAGCTTTTTTATCATTTATTGACGAAAAAGTATTTTAAAGATGAGTAGGCGGAATATTGGCCCCCCTGTATATTTTATAGAAAAACTGCATTATAACTTGTTGAAGAGGCCGACATGGTAAACCCTTGTGCCGAATTTGAATACATTTTATTAAGCCAATCCTAAGCTATTCAATTATAGCAATGTGATAGCAATAACCCGAAACTGTCATAGTTCAGGTAATACAGCAAACACCAGCAAATAAGTTGTGTGTCCTGTATTATCTAAGCTATACGAGATTCGTGGTCCTGGTGCATCATCTTTAATTGAATAGCTTAGGTTTGGCTCACCAAAATGTATTCAAACTGGTCACATGGGTTTACCATATCAGCCTCTTCAAGAGCCACCTCAAAAAATATGTGGGAATTACATATGCTCAACGTACCGATGTACCACCCCGTATAATATGGCTTTTAATCTAGTTTATACTACCGCATAGTAAATAATTTTTAAATGATTCATATCAAAAACTCTAGAATAATATTTCTATATTTACGCTAACTACCACGTATTTTCATGTATGTATGTATGTATATTATATTTCCCGTTATTATTCGCCTCTGTATGACAGTTTTTCTCGCTACGAGGCCTGTTTTAAACTTCCAGAATCAGATAAACCGGTCGTTAGGGCTAAATTGAATAAATTTTTAATTACAAGCCGCAATTCATTGCATGTCGCATAAAAACTGCATTCAGTTTATTATACGGCCTACATGCATAATTTTCCCCGTTGTTTTAAACATAAACGTTTATCATTTTAACACTACTTTTTTATTAACATTATTTTTCAATTCCTTTTTTTTATGATCAAACACAAGCACTATAATAGGAAAAATTCTTTAGGGCACTCTGGGAGTGGTGCGTGGAGGTTATATTCGTTGGGAAACCTCGGGAAGGTCGTTCCATAAGGATGAAGTCCTCCATATGAAAGAATTCTTAAATAATGAAGTTCGAGGAGTACTAAGTTTAACCACATATGGATGGGTGGCAGTGGTTCGTCGTGTATTTCTGCTATTCGCCGGCAAGGTCAGCCGAGCACTTTCCATGAAAATATCTATAAAAGAGAGTCAATTCCCCAACCTGTCTTCGATGTTATAGGCTGTCGAGGTTCTTCGTCAGCTCGTGGTCTCCGATCAGACGAATAGCCCTCCTTTCGATGGAATCCAGTAGCCGAAGAGTATGTTTGGGTGCAGAGCTCCAGACATGAGAGCAGTACTCTGTGGTGGTCGAATCTGGGCTTTGTATAGTGTCAAAAGTTGTTGAGGTGTGTACAACTTTTTGGTTCGGAAGAGTACACCAAGTTTATGAGAAGGTATCTTGGCGATTGCCACAACGTGGTTATGCCAAGACATAATTCTTCCCAGACTAGTACTCTTTTATTTTTAGGGCCCAATAATTGCAACATTAGCCTGTATAAATGTTCTTTGCACCAAATTATAAACTTATTCTATAAAAGAATTTTTCAGAAGCTGTAAGAACATCAATAGAACGTTATACAACAAAATGGTTCGGTAAGCTTTTTGTTGTATAACTTGGTTACTTATACAGGTATCAAATATATTATGGCCCTATCGCTTGTTATGATACCAATAATTGACAACTTTGGTAAATTTCTAATCTAAAACTCTTTATAAGACTAGAAGTACTAACTACTAAAAGAGAATAAATATTTTTTATGTTTAATTGATTTATGACCTAGGATGGTACCACTGTGCGTGCAGTGTAGCGAAACGTATCAAGTTCTAATCAATATAATGGAAATTTACTAAATTAAACTTTTTTCCCATAATATTAAACATGTATTTACTTAATATCAAAGAATGAAAGTGGTCACCCGGTATAAAATTTTACGTTAAATTCGTGTTCGCAATTGACATACACGCATATTTTCTATTCATTGTGGTGTTCAAATATTTGCTAGTAATTAACGCTCAAATTAAATTTAAACGATTTCGACGAAAAACACGATTTTATAACATGCAATATCGTATAGACCACAAATTTCATTTTTTAAAATTATTCATGTCCATCTACTCAAGTAGGGAAAAATACCAGTTGGAATTATTTTTTGTCCTGATTTTTTTCTATTTAAATTACTTAGATTACTATATCAGTACATAGTTAGGGACCCATTGGTTCTGCTCGCAGAATTCTCAAGGGAAAATTACTTTGGTAAGTAAATTACTGAAAATTAAATTTTATTGAATCAAATAACAAGAGAATAAGAACTTAAGGCATTTTAATTATTTTAAGGTTATAATAACAGCACATTCTTAATCGGTTCGCAAATTAGCTCTAATTTTGACGGTAAAATTCGCACACGAATAAACACCAGAACCCTGCCTTTGCTCTAAGAAAGGAAAACATTTTGTGGCGTTTTCGTTACTTTAAAATAAAATATTCGGTATATTTGGTTTCTACTTTTTATTTAAACTAACTTCAAGATACTCCGAAAATATATTTATGTACTTTTAACTCATTATACACATTATATCATATAACAAAAAATATCTTTTCAGGTTTCCGGTTGTGTTTTAATATTTTGAAATTTTTCCCTTTTCCAATTTTTGTCCATGCTCAAGAATATAAAATTAACAAACTAGTTGTTTTTAAACCGTTAAATATCCAGTTATATCGTTAAATGTCTGATGTTATTTGAATATCTAAAAGTTTTGGATCAAATGAGGAATTTCTTTCTATGTAATTCAGGCCGTGTTAGATCAAATGAGGATGAGGGTGAATCTCCACATATATTCAAAAGTTTTGCATCACTTTGATTCTCGAATAAGTAATTACGTCATCGCGAAAATAGAGTAAATATTAGTTCATTGATAAGTTTAAAATAAAAATCAATGAGTTTTAAAAAATTTTATTTAACACAACATTTTAAACCGTCCAAAAAAAAAACTTAACAAAAGTAAAATTTATTTATATTGTATAATTTGTGAAATTTAAAAAAATATAGCTTCTAATAAGATGTATTTCCTCCTTTGGCCTCAATGCAAGCTTGAAGACGACGCCGCATGCTGTGCGTAAGGTTAGCAATCCGTTCTTGTGGAATATCCTGCCATTCCTCGGTAGCAGCGACGACAAGCTCCTGGAGACTTCTAGGGGGATGTCTTCTAACGCGAACTGCCCTAGACAGCATATCCCAAGCATGTTCTATCGGGTTCATGTCAGAGGACAAAGCAGGCCACTCCAAGCGATTGATTCCCTCAATTTCTAGGTATTCATCCACAGCTCTAGTACGATGGGGCCGGGCATTGTTGTCCATAAACGTAAAATTATTACCAATAGCCCCTCTCCACATCCTAAGGATGTAGAATATCCCTAATATAACTGTTTTGTTAAAAATTATTACAGCGCCTGATAGCACGCACGCCCCTGGTCAACCTTTTTTACTAAAATATACAGCTGCTCAATAGTGCGACAAACTCATTATTAAACTTATAAAACCGGTTTTGCCATTGTTAAATTAAATCGTAAATGTAACGATTTTATCACTTACTGACAATATTTAAATTTAATAATAATATATTTAGCCGAGGATAAATTCTGAGACACCGTGTTGGCGAGTATCCAAACAGAAAACACAATACTCTTAAACTCTGTTTATTTTACATTGTCTGAAAGTTAGGTAAGTATGCTTAGATTAGAAACAGTTGGCAAAGTCAACAGAAATTCCTAATTATTTATGTTAAATAAACTGCTTAGACCGAGTAATTATTGCTGCACAAATAATATAAAGTTTGTAAATACGGGGAAATAATGTCACATTGCGTAAAATTTTTAATCAACAATCGCCTAAAGATAGTTTTAATATTGACATTGACTATAGAGGATGTTACGTTCAACTTCTAAAATTTTTTTAAATGTAATTTACACTATGACCAGCCTACCGGCTTCGGTATACAGGGTGTTAAGAATTCGATGTTTACCATTGGTATGCATAAACGATAAGAGTTCAGCAAAAGTTAAATTGGGGCAAAGTTACGTAATTCATAGACGACTAATGTGCCATGAAGTAATTAGGAAAATTCTGAGTAATTCCGAATTTCTTCTGGTTTATTTAAGGAGATAATGTAAACTTAATTTCACACTTCCATTGCCACGTGGGGCTATTGGACTCCATGGAATGGAGAGCCATATATTCATCCGATCGGAGCCCATGAGCTGCCTACTGTTTAATTCTACCTATAGCGACGAATAGAAGAAATACATCATGGACGACTACTACAACCCATCCATATGTGGGTTAGCTTAGAATCCTCAAACTTCATTATTTAAGAATTCCATCATTTGGAGGACGTCGTTCTTGTGAAATAACCTTATTGAGGTTGTGTTTCCAAACGAATATAAGATCTAATAAGTCAAAACCAACATGAATTGCTTTATTTGCACACGCATGACTCCCAGAGTGCCTTAAAGAATTGATCCTATGGGGTTATTATATGCTCATAAAGAAAAACGGAGCTAGTCAAAGCGTAAAATGTATCAATTTTTACTGGTTTTGATGTGATTTTTTTCTGAATGAAAATAACTTCTATTATCAAATATATAAAATGAGAAAATTATTATTTCCCAGACCACCCAATGATACCTTATACCGATGATACCTTATACAATAAGGGCGTATTTAGTCTACACTATAGCACTTAAAATACTATTTCAGATTGAATAGTACTACCAAGAAAAGGAAGCCTTTTCGATTGATAGGATGTAACCACCTGCAGACCGGTATCGAATTCTTTGGTTATCGTCAGTACATGGTAGGTGTACATACATATCATCAGAGAAGGCTCTAATACTTCACACTGTATTATCAACGGTTGTCGAGAAAATACGGCGCGCAGCGCCATCTGGTGGTCTAATGTTCTCATACATTGGTATTTGATATTAATATCGCCTGGAAAGTATAGACTTTTTATTTTGAACTTCTATTATGGTTATATATCTAAGCTAGTTCGATATCGTTTTCAGTATCGAACTGAGCTTATTATGAAACCGTTTTTTCTTTTTAAAGGTTGGTAATGCGGTCATGTGTGTTTGATTGAAGAGACAATTACAAAATCAACCTCTTTTTTCTTTGTAAAGCTTCTTTGTGAAGCACAGCACTATATATTTTACAAGCATATCGATTTAAAGCTAGGCAATTTCCCTCAACTCAGGAGGAGTTAAAATCAGATGATGATGGTTCATGTTGTTTAATTATTTAAGAATGGTTTCAATTTTCGTGACAAAATGGCAGATACGGATAATTTATCAAAGGCTACTTCCATAAAATAATAATGTATATTTTTTGTTAAAAAATGCGTAAAATAGAAAAAATAGTATAAAATACATGTTTTATAAAGCTATTATAGCATAAAATACATGTTTTATAAAGCTATTATAGCATTTGTCCCCTTAGAAACCTAGCCGCAAGCGGCTCGTTTCCTAACATGCGTGTGGTAAAATATGATGATTTATGAAACTTGTACTACTTTAATATAGTATTCTCACACCCACATAAATACCATGCATCTCCAGTCGAATTGTGTTAAATGTGAAATACAAAAATAGAAACTGTCAAGTGAAAGAATGTGACTGACTAAAAAAGTATTTTTCCCGCTTAGAACCATTTCCACAGAAAACGTAAATCCTAAGTAAAGTACTTTAATAAATGAAAACTTGGAAACCTAAAACACTCCATCCTACCAGGTCTGGCAATCAAACTTTGCAAAGTTTCCCGTAAGAAGTAGTTTTGCTGCAACATAAAGAATCTGTGAAGTTTTGTTGCCTCGCAGGTAAAAAGTTAGTTGGTAATATTGGAAATTGTTTTAATAGATTCCGTTTGTATTTAATTAACTTTCTTCCGCAGGGGAAATTGAAATAGTACGTCAAGCTAGTATAAAATAAATTAGCAATTCATTTCCTTTATGTGATTCTTGAAGAAGATAGCAAACAATAATTGATCGAATAGACCCAAGCAAGTTCATTACAGGCAAAATAAGGCTAAATCCTAAAAACGAAATTATTGACCATGATCAGTGGCGGGTTTGTTCGGGTTTGTTACTTTACTTACAATTACTTTCTAGGCGTTTAAAATGTAGAAAGAAAAAAAGGAATAAGAAAATGCGTTAGGTAAAACATTTTTTTATTTATTTTTTTATTTTACACAAGGAAATACAACTTTTGGAAAATAAGATGCGCTCTTCCAAATTGTGTGATGTGTCTAGGATTACCATTCACCTCATTTCTTAAGTTGGTTTTCACTTCCTGAAGATATCTTGATTAATTGGCATACACTCTACCTTATAATAAACCTCTAAGGAAAAAAGCCGGGCTGAGAACTCTGGACACCTTGCAGGCCAAAGAAAATTACCATTTCTTAAATTAGTCTGTTTTCTGATGGTGGAAAGAAAAAACGTTTGAAGCATTTATGCATATCGCAAAGCATTAACGGTTACAGTCGCATGGCTCTCTTCAAAGAGTCCGACAATCTTGAACGAGCAAATGATACACCAACATTTTAAAATAATATATATAGTACTTTCAGAGATATTAAAAAATAATGATTTTTTTTTAAATTTTGACACCTTATAGCAAAAAAATTAAGACCTTGTGGATAGATGAAATTTTCTTCATAAAATTGCCTAAGAAATCACACTGAAATATTAGCACGACATTAAGCAATACCCTGTATATTTCTATCCGTCTGTGAAAGATATTTAAGCTTGCGCTTATCCTTCGGGAGTAAAAATTGGGCCTAAAGGATTTATAAACGCCATAATAAATAAAAATACCTGGCCAAATTAAAATTTTTCCCTTAAATAAGATTTTTAATTAAAATGAAGTGTTAAGGTGTTGAGGCTTGTATTAGCTTAACCTTTTAAATTTCAGGATGTCGCCCCCCAATAAAAAAAAGGAATCCTGAACGTGACAGTTTATTTAATTCTCTGTTAATTAAAATAAAAATAATCGTTTCTAAATTTTATTACAATTTTCCTAATTAGAAATGTAAAAAATATTTTTGTAGATGTAAATCTAACAAGGTAAAGTACCTATAAATTTGAACTAAATATAATTTCGAGATTTACGAGTACTCACTGTCACTTGGGAATGCAATAAGTTTGGGATACTTGCTTATATCGACTTGATTAATGTTGATTTTATCTGGGAATAGCAGGACCATACAGTCGCAGATTTAAAAATGTTTTACCTTTCTTGAAAATACGCTTGCAATACCCGTTCGCTGAAACCCTTTGCTTTCGATCCAATACCATTTAATAAATGTATTATGTTCCTTTTTGTAAGCGTCTTTCCATTTTTCAGGCAATAAATTTTGTATTGCTTCATTGACTTTATTAATTATTTCGTCTGGAACCGATCGAAATGAATTTTCTTCTTCGGAATCGGAATTATTTCTGTCCTTTTTTGATGTTTTCAAATATTATTAACGTTTGTTTACTCGCAGGTTTAGACATTCATGTACATATAAATTTTTCATTATAAAGTTACCTAAGAAGACACACTGAAATATTGCACGTCATTATATAATGTATATTTATGTGGGCTTGTGAAAGATATTTAAGCTTCCGCTTATCCTTTGGGTATATACGTGAGACACTAAAAATTGAGCTTAAAAGATTTATAAAGATTTAAACTGTAGAAATAAATTTATGTGACACTTTTAACACGTTCATACGTTCAACGACGAAATTATTTCGCAACGCAACAGAACTTTATGGTAGGTAGTGATGGATACGACTTGGTTAGGTTCTGTATTTATATTGTTCAAATAGTATTTATTGAAAAAAGCACCTTAAGAGTTTAAAACTAATACCCTCGCGATCTTATGTGAAACAGCATACATATTATATACTATTTTAAAATTATCTTTTTTTTTAATTAAATGGACAACCAGAATTTAATTGTATTCGTGTGCACTGCAAAAAAATAACGTAAAACACTAAGGGTCCCGTAATGGAATAAGCCGTTTGATTTAAATGCAAATAACGTTGACTTTAACCGAACATCCGGGCTGTACATTAAGCTGTATAGAGTTACAATTACAAAGACCTTTTGTAAAACATATTGGGTTTTAGCTTTTGTGGACGAGCTGTAAATGAATGAGAATCAATTAGAATTGGATTCATTTTGACCTTTTATACCTACTAGTACATACATTATGCTTTGTCGCGGATTATTTAACCCTTAACGTGCCGCGTGGAGATACTCTGCTAATTTTAAGTGGATGTATTTTGAAAGTGTCAACAAATTGGCGATTTTTGATACTGTAAAGCTGGGTTCACACGGTAACAACCGCACCTTTTTTGGCAGAATTAATCTTGGATAACTGGTGGCGCATATAGTGACGATACACCATCGTTTGCACTATAGTAACCTCATGCCTGATAGGTTTTCTTTGTTTTTAAAGCTGAACACAGCACTACAATATTTTACAAATAGATCAATTTAAAGAATTGCAAATTTCCGTTAACTCAAGCGTAATTAAAATCATCTTGATTCAATTTGTTGAATTATTTATGAAAGTTCACTACTTTCAATTTAATTTATCAATAAAATAATAACTTTGTATTACTAACATCAAATTTAGACATCAAAATTGACAAAATTTATATGGCATATATTTTTTTTAATTAGGGATTTTTTTTTAAGATGTAAGATAGGAAAAATACAGTATAAAGTACTTGTTTTATAAAGTTATTATAGGACTTGTCCCCCTTAGAAACTGGTGTCGTAATTAATAATACCCCTCGTGAATAACATACAATCTGAAATTTAAAAAATACAGTACCTTTTTGTTAACGACTGCTTCTCAACAACGATAAGGTTGATAATGTCTCACATCGAAACTGAAGCAAAAAACTGTCTGTCCGACTCAATTCTATCAAGAAATTTTCTAAATTGGAAGACAAATACAAATTACTTGGCGGGAGTCTTTGTGATAAGATCTTTCTAATCCCAATTTATAGCCAGAGAATGGAGAAAAACGTTTAGAAATTGAAAAAATGAAAACGGGAAAAATAAAATGAAAAATAAACAAGTTTTCATAATTATGTATTCGACATATAAATAATTACACATTTTAATTTTAATAATCTCTATTATAAATAATTTAATTAAAACAAATAAACTTATTTAACTTACACTAAAACACTATGATAATGTAATAAAATGTACAATGATATGATCTTGCAGCGACGCAGGAATCTGGAACTGCCTAATTTTGTATTATTACAACCGAGAAACCTATGATATACCTTTATTAATTTGTCCTCACAACGGATAAATGTATGATACACATTTTTTCAAAAAAATAGACATAATAGCAATAGTAAGTACAATGTTAATAAAATAAAAATGAAACATTATAATTCTACGTAACTTAACTGAATATGGAAAGTGAGAAATCAAATAAATTAGTGCAAATAAAATTAATAAAGAATGCTTAAATTAAATATTAAAAGGTAAATATTAATTATAATACAATAAAATGTCTTAAAATGGGCATCTTGTCGCATATCAATATTACTCCGGCCAGCTATTACGCGGGGTGAGTCGGGAGGAATGAACCAAACTCCAGGAGCGCATTGCCTACGTGAAAATAATGTAAAAAACTGATATGTCATCCCATTTTCATTTGTTTTCAAGTTATAGCATAATTTGGACAGTCGCTTCATGGGATAACAATATTTTTTTTGTTGGTTCTTTTAGTTGACCTCCAAGATCTCCAGACCTCATACCACTAGACTTTCGTTTATGAGGCTGGCATGTTTACACAGTGTCGAGTGTTCAGATTTTGAGTGCGATATTTTTGAACATTTATTAAAAGAACGTCAGGATGTTCATGTATGGAACTTTGTTAATTTGTAATTACAGTATAACTTGAGAAGAAAATTAAATCCAATAAGAACATCAGTTTTCTACATTATTTTCACGTATATAATACGTTCTTAGAGTTTGACCCCTTCTTTCGGGCTTACCCTGGATATCTAGCAATATTAAAGAATTTTTAATAAATATACCCTACCCATGGCTTCTTACGTTCACTTCTATTTCCATTGGATAAAGAAGGTTAGGGGTTCTCTTTATAATTCCCAAAATTCCATTACAGATTTCTCTTCCTAGAAAATATGGTAATAAATAGGTCCCGTACCCTTTCAGGTGGTCGGGATAAACTTTGATATATTAATTAGCTTTGATGTAATATGAATGTAAATTAGGGTTACTGTTACTAATTGAAACCTTTGCATTTTGCAAAAAATTCATAGTTACCTATAGGACAAATTAATTCTTATGAAAGGCAAATACATTTACTAATGTAGGACTTTTTCTTACTAGTCTTAAAATTTGTGTAGACCGGTAAAATCGAGCAACATGCTGCGCACTACATTGGGAACACATGTTCACTTCATAAATGAGGGTTTGTTGGGATAAGAGGGTATAGGTTAATCAGGCAATGTTGCCAATCGATTGCTAGTTTTCATCGTATGTAAACTAATCCTCATATTTCGGATTAATTTCCAAATTCAGAAAAATAAATCAGTTGCCTAGTTAATTGTAGTTTGCTATTTATTAAAGTAGCAAGCTAACCCACTAACAGCACACGATTCAGACTGAAACACAAAATACGTTAGCTTCTTGTATAAATATATGAAATATTGATAGTTATTCGACAGATTATACTGCCTAATTACATTAAATCACTTTAAAACACTATATATTACACGCACACTTCGAACAATCCCGAACAAACACGATGTTTTTTGATTGAAAATGTAGACATTTTTTGTTTTCTATTGTATTGAAATTAAAGCATTAATTATTTTTAACGGTTAATGTTCCTGTTCTTACAAGAAAAATAAAGGATAAAATTGGCAACATTGCCGTAGAAGGGGAAACTCAAAGCGTCACTGACGTTTCTTGACAGCTCATGACGGAGTATATGAGTTTGTTTACAAGGTCACAGTAATGCACGTGGATTGATGATATAAATAAGGTTATCAACTTAAAGCGCCATCTATGGTTATTATTCTGCAATTTGTTTAAATGCAGGTTTAGAAGATCCGGATACATTTATTTTCGAGGAGTATACAGTGTTTCAATATTTTAAGCATAAATTGAAATAATACCAAAAATAATGAAAAAGTTCTCAATAATAGAAGTCTTTAAGTTTTCGTTTTCAAGATACGGGTATTAACCTTAAAGATTATTACAATACCTACAGAATTAACCTATTACCATTCAAAACTGTTACGCCCCCCCCCCCCCCATTTTTTTTTGATACGACACTGACTATCCTATCGTATAGAGACCGATTTTTTCGTTTATCTTTTACTCGTTTCATTTATTGCACTTTTTTCATATCTTATACGGTTCGAATCTGATAAAATAAATATAAACCCAGTAAATCTTTAAATCAACATAATACGACGTTTTATTAATAATGAACGTACCGACAGGCAAAGAATTGTTCCGACAACATTAAAGTTTAACAAGGAAAATCCCCCGAGGCTTAAATACGTACAAAAGGAATCGATAAAGCTAAAAAGAAAGGTACAATAAAAAGGATAAAGATATAACGGAAAAAACGGATAAAAAGGATTTTGGGTAAGGATACAATAATGAATAGAGTACGGGGAAAATGCATTGAACGTGATTACATTAAGTATTAAGTATATAAGCTGAAATAAAATTATGTGTCTTTAGAAGCATTAGCAGCTAATACAAAAAATGTATACGTCAATTTATGGCATGAAGAATAGAAGCTATAAATAGAATGAAGACTAGAAGCTATAAATAGACAATAACTATAGTATTCTTCCATGTTGTAAAGGTTTACGTCTTTTCCGCAAATCAACATAACCATACATTACTCAAGTCAAACAGCAATTTTCTTACTCTAGCCTGTATTTCATCATAAAAAAACTGTAAATATGATGATTTGAACAAACCCGAACAAAGAATAACGAAATAAGTTGAAGCGTAAAGAATTATTATTGTTTTAACATCCTAAGGGTTTAACAAATAGATCCATTGAGACCTGAAGTCAGGCAATAAAAATCGATGAAGGGTAAAAGGGATAGAAATATAAATTGAAAATACATATAACAATGATTTTCAGCAAGGATATAATATTTTGAAAGTTAATAAACAGTAAAAGTTACATGAAGATCGACGATAAAAACTTTTGTAAATTTTGGGAATTCGTCAGGTGATCTGTAGGAATATTTTGTGGTCCTAGAAAAACGTGTGACCATCTTTATGAAAGTTACGATAATAATGAATATTTAGTCACCAATCTTAGACATCCGACATTACCTCATTATTAATATAATATCTGCTCAAAACAAAGGATTGTTCCGGCAACATGCAAGTTAAACAAGGAAATCCCTCAAGGCATAAATCCCTCCAGGCATAAATCCCTACAACATAGGAATCAAGAAAACATCAAGGAAGGTAAAGTAAAAAGGGTAAATATATAACTGAGGAGGACTATAAAGGGATGTTAGGTAAGGATAAAATGATAGGAAGCGACGAGAAAATAATGATAATAAATTTTCTGGGATTGACTAGAAATATCTTTGTTTTATTTTAACATTGTTCTCTGTTAAGGAACCTTACTACATTATAAACGCCCATCCCATATATGAATATTGGAAACATTTAGTTTTATAACGCAAGTTCGACTCGAACTTTACCATATTCATATATTCGTATAAGCTGGTCCTTCGTTAAGAATGCAGTATCAATAGATTTTATTATTCTGTAAAAATGTTGCTAAGTCACCAGGACCAAACCTGAATAAACCGACATAAATTGAATGAAAGTGATATAGCACTTTCTGGAATTTTGCTCAAGTTTGATTGATCTGATGTCAAACTTCAATAATACAGTAAAACGATAGGTTTGACGTATCGGATATTATTGTACATATATTAAATTAGGTTTTTTTACGATTATTATTCTGCTTGGGTAGGTTATGTTTGAGGTTAAATGACGATAAAAGCTAAGACGATAAGCGTTATTAAGGCAATATACTTCCCTAAAATAACTTCAAAGAAAATCAATCAAGAGCAATAAATGACGCTCTTCATTACGACGTTATTGGTTACTCGGCAGAAAAGGACCAAATTATTCTGGATTTAGTAGAAGACGATGTAACGATAAGTTCACGAGGAATTGCTATTTAATTAGGCTTGTTCGAGAGTAATAAACACACGCCACGAGCAAGGCCTATATCAGTACTATGTACCGGGTGTCCATTATTCGGTGGTTTTACGGGGTATCTCCATTATTAGTAAAGATAGAAGGATGCGGTTTCCACAGCACTGTGCTACTTTTTTGTGAAACAAAAGATACGCCAAGGCTTCCTCGTTTTTGATATTTTTGAGAATTTGACATTTTGGGACCGGTTACCATATAACGTATCAAAAAGAGATAAAATAAACAGTACAGTACCAGAAGTTGATGAAACGTGTCCTACATAAAATTATGCCGGTTCTTCTACTATTGAAATATGTTCTTCTGAAATAGTTCTGCAATGGAAACGATAGTCTATCTTATCCTTATATTCCATCAAAATTAATACTTTTTAAAGTCTAGTAAACTACTAAAATAGTTTAGTTCACATCCATTAAACAACGCGACAAAATGTTTTTAAATGCTATCTTAGTCTAAGTGGGTGAGAATTATACAAGTTCTGACGATGATTTTAAATAAAATGAACCGAAACGTTAACTGAAAATTGGATTTTCATTTCAAAAGTGACCGAGCCCAGGAACAAACTAAAAATAAGTAATATTAATGTTGTCACGTGGCTACCTAAAATTTGTTAAAAAACGGTCAAGGAAACAAAACTATAATTAATATTACTCACTCTCATTTATGGTCAGACGAGCATTTCCACTCAATAAAAGCTTACACTCGAGATACAGTAATTCGACGTATTATAAATACTGCAATCGATATTAAAGACATGAAGCAATCAGGAGAGCAACAAGCGCCGTTCGTAGACGCATCATAAAGTGTTTAGAGGTCAGTGGCGAAAGTTTGAACAGTTATGATTAAAACTATGATGCTAATGTATGAAACTTTGTTTATTTATTTAGGCTATAACTTGAAAACAAATGAAAATCGGATAAGGACATTTTTTACATTATTTTCATTGGTACAATACCCCGACTCGCCTTATATTATTGCATAATTTTGTAAATTTATTTTTAAAATGTTCGTCTCAAATTATAATTTAGTTAACCTTTCTGGCTAAGTAGATTAACACATTATTTCATAAAAATACGGGTGCCTTTGCAACTTATGAAAAGTGTGCTGTTTTTTTGATTGATTTGACGTCAGAATTTAGGAAATAATTATATTAGAAGTTTCAAAATTGGGTTCTAGAATTCTATTTTAACATCATATTATGAGTTATCCCTGCCTTCCGACTTTATAAAATGCTTGCTTGGGGTATATTTTACGCTAGTCGAGTTATAAGGATTTTTGAAACCAAAATATGACAACAGAGATGTTAAGCTTCCGAATAAAAGGAGTTTGATGAAGCCAAATCCAGACTATTCCAGTTTATTTAAGTTACATTCGTGGATTGTGGGTTGGGCTTTGGCTGCTCTGTAAACATGCGAATTGTCGTGTAGATTGAATGCATTTTTTAACGTAAACTGAAACGTTTTTGGTGAAAAGCCGTACGTAATTCCGTTAAAATAATACTGCAGCATAGAAGTAAGTAAAGCTAGAATGACTGCCAAGCCAAAAACGTGGGCTATCGATACGTGCCGTCTATGGTTATTTAAGGACCCACGACGTGGTGATGTCCAAAGAATGGTAAGGAATCATTTTACAGTCCGTGTTAAATATTATATTAGCCAGAAGAATTTGTAAGTGTCGGTGATGTGGTCTCGTGAATATCACATATATATAAACAGCATATTACTAATATCATCTGCAATAATGTCCCCGCTATGGGCATCGAAGGGGAAGTTCGGAAAATTCCTTGTGAAAGTAAACATTCGGCAGAACCGGATTTTAACTTTTTTAATGTAAATTTCACTGGTTAGTTAGGAAAAATATTGCAATCAAAATTTCGATTAGTTCGATTTAAGACAGCGTTCCATGCATACGATTTCTGACGATATGATGATCCGACGGTGGATGGTGTAAACTTTTGGTGCCAAATTCCGTCCGAATATTTGTAACAATCGATACGATGAGCTTTATTTTAACTCTCATCCGACGTTGTATGTTTCTTAACCACCCTTTTTTCTGAACCAAAAATTAAGAATGAATGACAATATTGACTATTTTGGGAATTATTATCAGCTACTAGCACCAAATTAAAAATTCATTAATTTTAAGGTTAGGTAGTGACCACATATATATTATATTGTATACGAGTGACACTCTCTACTTTTTTTTCAAGTTTTTTAGTGAAATTCGGTTCCGAAGATTGGATAATGTGATAAGCAAAATATTTTCGTATCTATATGTACATACCTGAAATACTTTATACCTGGTAGTGATCCACGACTTTTGCAAAAAAGCACCATGCACTTGTATCCTTTCATCTTAAACAAAACAAGTCACTAACCTAGCAAACAGCGAATCGAATCACCACAAATTAAAAATTCCTCTACAAAAATTGTTGTTAGGTAATGAAAGTTTATCAGCACTAATATACTGATAACAATGTTGATGATCCACTTTTTACTACGCAAACTCAATAGGTAGGCCCGCGCCATCTCCCATGACTGGGACACTTTTTACATTTTGGAACGTTCGTATTGACAATATACTGTTTATATATATGTGATGAATATCTAAGCATAAATGAAGCCCACATCGTTAAGTGACACTGAACAGTATAGGTTTACTTAGTATATGACTAAATTAGTGAATAATTTGATTGACTTGATGTAAATGTTAATAATAGAGTAAACCTTTAAGTATTGTACCTACCGATCATCATAGTTAACAGAAGAAAATCACAGAGTAATATACGGGTGTCAAATTTAAAACCTCCCACCCTTACTGTCTCTCTTCCAGTAAATAATATTAAAAATCAGCTAGAGACGTCAATTTTTTTTGTAAAGCTTTAAAATAATATGTGTAGCCTTCGTCGGAGGAGCTAGATTTACCCTTAAAATCTTAAATGAAAAGGGGTGAGGGTCAAGTGGCATATCATTTTAAAGGTCGTTTAAATCACTAAGAAATCGCCATCCAGAAATGGACGTAATTATAACTTACCGGTACTGAGTTATAGTCATTTTTAAAGTCCACTAGGCTATGAATTTCCTGCCTGGGTTTAGTATTTATCCATAGTTTAAGTTTTTTCTTAAATATAGTTGAGGAGTACATACCTCGACAACTTTTGACACTATACAAAGCCCAGATTCGACCATCACTAAAGTACTCTGCTCTCATGTCTGGAGCTCTGCACCCAAACATACTCTTCGGCTACTGGATTCCATCGAAAGGAGGGCCATTCGTCTAATTAGAGACCACGAGCTGACGAAGAACCTCGACAGCCTAGAACATCGAAGACAGGTTGGGGATTTGACTCTCTTTTACAGATATTTTCATGAAAATGCTCGGCTGACCTTGCCCTATTAATTCCGCCCAGAGCGGCGAAACCACTGCCACCCATCCATATGTGGTTAAGCTTAGTACTCTTCGAACTTCATTATTTAAGAATTCGTTCATCTGGAGGACTTCATCCTTATGGAACGACCTCTCCGAGATTGTTTTTCCCAACGAATATAACCTCCAACGATTCAAAACCAACGTGAATCGCTTTTTGCGCACACGCACCACTCCCAGAGTGCCCTACAGGATTTTTTCTATAGTGCTTAAAAATTCAGAGTTTCTATGTTATCAGGAAGACTGTTATATAATTTAGGGCCTAGGAAATGATAACTGCGTTGTGTTATTGTCTTTTCTATCCTAGAAATACGTACCAGAACCTAGAATTACCCTTAAAATCTTAAATGGAAAGTGGCATATCATTTTAAAGGTCGTTTAAATCACTAAGAAATCCCGTTCCAAAAATGGATGTAATTATAACTTACCTGTACTGACAATTATGGTTTTTAGGATATTATTTTATTATTATTATTTCACAATAAAATTGACATGTCTTTCCGATTTTTGTGAAGTTCCTAAATTGACATCCTGTATTTTAGTTCTATTAACTTAATTGTATGGAATTTAATGAATACAAACATCCACGAAAACGTCAACTTGACGGAAAATACAATGATACGCTTATAAGGAAAATTTATTGGAACATTTATAAATTAGTTTTTGATCTAAATAATACAACATGGACTTGTTAAGGGATTTCCCATGATGGACGATAAAGGGAATATTTAATAATAATCTAACCAAATAAACCATCTTCACTACATTAAATATTCTGACAAGATACTAAGATGTCAATAATTACTTTTGTATTATGTGAGTATTTTATGAAAAATGATCATCACATACACCTACTTAACATCTCTCGATCCAGGATATCTAGACGTTCGATCCGGAAAGTTTCATTAAAATGGATTAGGCCGAATTGGAGGAATCCTCAGAATTCCCTGTAGTTCTCATGGGGCAAATTATTACCAATATCGCATTTTTAGCTTGTTTTTGAAGATAAATATAAACAACTACCTATACATTCTTGTAAAGCTCAAAGTATTGTCAGTTAATTAAAAATATTAAATACAGGGTGTCCCCTTTAAAAAATTTTAGTTTTTAAAAAGTTCTGTAAAAAGATGAAATTTCGCCTTTTTAATAAGAAACGCGTAACAGAAATAAGAGCGAAGATTTTCAAAATCACCCTGTAGATTAAGAACTAAGAGAGTCATGACAAATTTCACACCGGAACCTTTCGATTCGTTAAGAAGTGGGTCACTAAAGTGAAAACATTATATCTTTAATATCATCAGAAAGTGTCGAAAATGGGGCACCCTGTACATTTTCGACACTTTTATAGGGTATCACCGTTATTGTTAGTGCTATCAAAAAACTAATGTAGGTCATGTGTTGGGTCAAACTAAAAATGGCAAAATCAAAATTCGAAAATTTTCGCTCGCTTATGAGATATGGGGGAAAATCAACAAATTGACAATTTCTAAATTACCATATATTTGCTAGTTAAAAGAGATACAGAAAAATGTTTTATACAGAAGTTTCTTTATATTGATTGTTGAATAATTTGCAGTTTTGAGAATAAGTATACGGGGCCAGATAAGAAAGTTATCGGACCTAAATTATTTTTTTTAAATGGAACACCCTGTATATTATATTCTAAAAAGATAGCATTTTAAACTCTCTTTAGTTTATAACATACCATGGATGATAGATATCATATCAAGTTTTTCAAAATGTTGATAAGTCATTTTTACAAATGAATATGTAAAAATGAAATTAACGTTAAATGTTAATAACAACTAGAATATCAACATAGTTGTCTCTAGTATATTAGCTTTTGTTTCATTGCTTACTGTGGTTTAAAGTATTGCCTAGGAATCCAATATTATCGATGGTGTGTATATATATTTGAAAATAGAATTTAAAATGCAATCTTTTTAGATTAAAATATACACGGTGCTCTATTTTAAAAAATATGGTTAGGTCCGATAACTTTTTTACCTGAACGCGTACACTTATTCTAAATACGACAGATTATTGAAAAATCATTATAAAGAAACTTTTATATAAAATATTTTAGTGTATCTCTTTTAACTTAGAAAATATAGGGTAATTTTGAAATTGTCAATTTTCCACCGTATCTATTAAGCAAGCGAAAAATTTCAAACTTTGATTTTATCATTTTAAGTTTGACTCTATAAGAGTACAGTAATCTTCCTTAACTTAAACCAACCCAAAAAGCTCACTTATCAAATAACTTCCTGGGCTGGCTACAAGTCGTTTTATTTCTAACAGTATCGATTCGCAAAATTTGTTCCGTTCTTTATTTAGTTTTAAATAAATCTTGTCCTTTGACAGCTAAATAATGGATAAGATCACACGTTTAGTGACAAGTATTTCCGTTTAATCTATTAAATAAAATAGCAAAATTAAAGTTAAATTAATACACAACAACACAATGAAAATAATAATATACACCGAGAGGTGTTGCAATACCAGCCTATATTAGGGATCTAAATAAATAAAACATAAAATATATTAAATTTTATGTTCTATTCATTTTACCAATTTAGGAGCATAATCGGCTATCAGGGCCATTGTTCAGTGTAAGCTATTGCTTCAGGTCTATTCATGCGTGGTTCGAGAATGTACTGTTATATTGTTATTAATGCGATCCTGTGTGCTTTTGACGTGTTCGTCGCATGTGTTTGTTTTGATCTACTGAATTGGGAAAATGAACATAGTGCAGCAATTCTTCGATGTGTCCGTAATAAAGACATTTTAAAGGAACCCACACAGTATTGTTTAAAGTATATTTTTAAATATTTTATGTAACTTACAAAAAAAAGCGGCAAAATATTCCATTATTTTCTACAACAGCGTATTTTCTTCCTTCCGACTTTATAAATACTATAACCCTAACGGTTGCCGCTGTCAGACGATGCGACTATTATCCTAGCAGATTTTACCCATAAGGATTGTTAAAAGGTTTAATGGATCTCATTGATGCCAGGACACGAACTGTAGATAAAAATGCTTAGGCGGTTACTTAGCTTTCGAACAACTATGACAAGAAAAATGTAAATAATTTTATCTATTCGTTTTACATACATATATCCATATGAATGCCAAATTTTAGTCATATTGATCCGGTAGTTTTCGGATAATGCCGCAGACAGATGTAGAATAGACAACATGTTGCACAGAAACTTTCAATTTGAAGTCAATACAACGTGTCCAATATAAGGAAAGCCAGTACAGGGATCTCGGAAACCGTAAGAGATACAAAGTCGGTTAAATAGAGGTAAAGTTGCGCATTTACATGCCTAATAATATGCCGTTTAGAAAGTTTTAAAATTCCGAGTAGTTCCGGAGATATTCGGAAAAAACGAAATTCTGAAAAATCGTTTTATTGTTTTCCTGGGGTTTTTTTGAGATCGAATTCTAAAGTAAATTGCCACTTTTTCCGCTCTATCTATCAGCGTTAATTGTTTTGTAATCCGACGAGTCGTCTTCGAAGGGCCATTATCAACTTTCTTTTTTTAAATACGGTCCTGTTTTCATGTTATTGGAATTTGATAGCTTTTTTTCTTCCGAATGCAACGAACACATTGTGGTTTAATGACGTTTCGATGGTTTTTTGAACACATCAGGAAATTTTTGGATACGGTCCTGGATTTTTCCTAATTTTATAAATAATATCTCATAAGTAAGCTCTAAATTTTTACTTATGTTAGACTAGTTCAATAAATATCAAATACTTTAATAATAAACCACAAATAAGTGAACAAAATACAGAAACATTATTTCAAACTTCTGTTGATTCGGGATTTAAAAGAAAAGTAGGCGCTTGAAACAAAAAAATTAAGATGATGACGCGTGATTTGTTTCACTTGACATTCCCATTGTGATCGTTTGAGAGCGTTTTAGAGGTTTTCTATTTTCCAGAAAATATGGAACATAAATTTACAAATGCTGAAAAGTTTGATATTCTATCGCATGTTCTTATTATCTCAAAAAAACTGTTATGTGGCAGTTAGAAGATGTTATTTGTGCTTAGAGAATAACCGAAATCATTTTGAACACCTGATTATGTAGTTCCTTACTTTTTTCGTTGTTCGTTTTATTACTGTTTTGGAATGTTTTTTGTTCACTTATTAGTAGAAATACAGGACCGTATCCCAAAATTTCCTGATTCCTCGAAACGTAATTAAACCACAATGTGTCATGAATCGTTGCAGAGAGAGAAAAAGCTCGCAAATTCCAATATCAGCATAACAGGACCGTATTTAAAAAAAGAAAGTTGATAATGGCCCTTCGAAGACGACTCATCGGATTACAAAACAATTAACGCTGTAAAAAAAACAGGAAAACAATAAAACCATTTTTCAGAATTTTGGGTTTTTCCGGATATCTCCGGAACTACTCGGAATTTTAAACTTTCTAAACGGCATATTATTAGGCACGTAAATGAGCAACTTTACCTCCATTTAACCGACTTCGTATCTCTTACGGTTTCCGAGATCCCTGTACTGGCCCTCCTTATCTTGGACACGTTGTATAATACATCTTTATGCTTTAGAACAGTGGTGCGCAAACCGTGGGTCGCGACCCCCGGAGGGGTCGCTAGATAATTCTTGGGGGTCGCCAAATTCAAAGAAATTCACGCCTACTGTCTATCCAGGGGTCGTGACAAAATTTTACACAAAATAAGGGGTCGCAAATGAAAAAAGTTTGCGCACCACTGCTTTAGAAGGCTGATAATTCAGGCAATTTAAAGAAGAACAACGAGATACAATTCTAGCACTTAATAACATACCAAATGAACTAGAAGCTTTGAAAACAACAATAAACGTTGTTTTTACAGGCGGTCAAATATTTTTATTCGAATTCCTGAATGAAAGTAGTTGTTGTCGCTTTCAATAGATGAAACTGTTTTCAGTAACTCATTGTTACATTCTAATGTTTGACAGAACCAATTTGAACCGCTTACAATTAACTAACCCCCCTTGCCAATAAGTCCAACAGAATTTTTTTTTCATTCTTTCTATCTCACGGTGGCTTGCTCATGACAGTTCTTTTAATTGCTTTTATTGGACCTATTGTAACTGAAATATTGAACGTTTAAAAAAATCCTTCGCCAAATAAAATGTATGAAGCTTTTTAATTAGTTATGTGATTTATTCAGAAATATATGTAACCTAATTAGTACGAATGTTACAATACAAATTAAAATTTTAATGAATTTTTTTTTTCGGGGAAATAACCATTTTTCGCGGGGGTTTATTTGAAAGGGGTCTTCTTCCGGGGTTTTTTTCGGGGAATTTTTTTCCTAGTATTGGAATCTAAAGCCATAAATAATTTGAATTATTAATTATTATTGTACATTATACAGCAAACAAAGTTAATGCAGTTAGTTGTCCGGGGTTACGGTTAATATAAACAAATCGATATTAAATTTAAAATAGAACCGTAAATGCATGGGCTTTGATTTATTAAACGACAAAAATCACCTTACATCCTTGTCATTCGAGGGTCCGGAATTTTGAGAAATTTGGGAACAATGACTGATCTAAACGATAGACGGTATTCCTCAAGGATCCATATTGTCTCCCACCCTCTTCTTACTAACTTCTTACATTAACGACCTTCTAGTGAAAACTAAAAATCCGATATTTAGCTTTGCTGACGATAGCACACTTGTATCATCTTTCTCATTGAATGCACAAACAGCGACTGCAAAATTTTGGCTTGGGGTGACAGTAACCAAGTCGAATTTAACGCCAAGAAACCCAGGCAGTAGCAACACCTTTTGACACTATACAAAGCCCATATTCGACCATCACTAGAGTACTGCTCTCATGGCTGGAGCTATGCACCCAGACATACTCTTCTGCTACTGGATTCCATCGAAAGGAGAGCCATTCGGCTGTTCGGAGACCACGAGCTAACAAAGAGCCTCGACAGCCTGGAACATCGAAGACAGTTTGGTGATTTGACTCTCTTTTACAGATATTTCCACGGAAAATGCTCGGCTGACCTTGTTCTCTTAATTCCGCCCAGAGCGGTGAATATTAGAAATACACGACGAATCACTGCCGCCCATCCATATGTTGTTAAGCTTAGTACTCCTCCAACTTCATTATTTAGGAATTATTATATCTGGCGGACGTCATCCTTATGGAAAGACCTTCTCGAGGTCGGTTTCCCAACGAGTATAACCTCCAACGATTCAAAACAAACGTGAATCGCTTTTTGCGCACACGCACCACTTCCAGAGTGCCTTTTGTGATTGATCATAAAAAAAAAGAAATATAAAACTAAATGGCCCAGAACTGTTGTAGCTTATCTACTTAAAGGAAACAATTCAGTTCCTTTAACTTCTCTCTCATTTGTGATAAAATTGTATTTTGTATAAATCATATTTAATCCCAAGGAATAAAAATTCGAAACTTAAATTAGCTTCAACCGCTTTGCCGACGTATCTTCATGATAAATTAATCTCGCTAAAACATACTTTTCAAAGATAATTATCACCTAAACACGTTCATCTGCCTGAAGCAACAACACAGTGGCCCCTACTCGAACTGTGTTTAATCTCCTCTAAACACAGGGCGGGATTATAATAATTCTAGCTGGAGCACACACACTTCTCAAAGCAACCGCAGGTTTACGTAGGTTGAATCACAGAGAGCTGTTACATCGTCGTAATTTGTTTTAATTAAAACTTGCTGATTGATGCGAGCTTGTTTCGTCGGTGCCCTTTTGAACGTACTGATATCAAAGGTAGATGAAGTGAGCGACGATATATCGTATTCGCATTAAATATTGACGAGATGAAGTTTGTTCGTTATTGATTATTTGCTTTAAGTGATAAAACTTTAATACAGTTATAACCGAATTAAAAGAGGTTATTTTGAGGGCTTATAGGAATAACACGACTCCAATGAAATAAAGTTGTTGCAGTGGTGGCGCAAGAGGGCTGAGATTCAGGGAGTAAGGTACTATCCCTTGTTGCTTCTACTATTTGCTGTAAATTGCTTTGGTTGTCTATATTGTCTCCCACTCTCTTCTTACTCTACTAGTGAAAACTAAAAATCCGATATTTAGTTTTGCTGACGATAGCACACTTATCTCATCTTTCTCTTTGAATGCCCAAACATCGGCTGCCGACGCACATCTTCGCAGACAGCATGAAGTATCAAGCCTCAACAAAGACCTGGAAGAAATTTTGGCTTGGGGTGACAGTAACCAAGTTGAATTTAACGCTAAAAAAACCCAGGCAGCAGTTTTCTCTAAAAAGGTTAACATTACAGAACCGGAAATAGTCATGGCACATCGACACGCAATCCCACTGGCTTCATCTATTAATTTGCTGGGCGTCAATCTGGGTGGAAATATGTCTTGGCATAACCACGTTGTGGCAATCGCCAAGATAGCTTCTCAGAAGCTTGGGGTACTCTTCCGAACCAAAAAGTTGTACACACCTCAACAACTTTTGACACTATACAAAGGCCAGATTCGACCATCACTAGAATACTGCTCTCATGTCTGGAGCTCTTCACCCAAACATACTCTTCGGCTACTGGATTCCATCGAAAGGAGGGCTATTCGTCTGATCGGAGACCACGAGCTGACGAAGAACCTCGACAGCCTATAACATCGAAGACCGGTTGGGGATTTGACTCTCTTTTACAGATATTTTCATGTGCTCGGCTGACCTTGCCCTCTTAATTCCGCCCAAAGCGCCGAATTTCAGAAATACACGACGAACCACTGCCGCCCATCCATATGTGGTTAATCTTAGTACTCCTCGAACTTCATTATTTAAGAATATTTTCATCTGGAGGACTTCATCCTTATGGAACGACCTTCCGGAGGTCGTTTTTCCCAACGAATATAACCTACAATGATTCAAAACCAACGTGAATCGCTTTATTCGCACACACACCACTCCCAGAGTGCCCTAAAGGATTTTTCCTATTTGATCATAAAAAAAGTGAATATTAAAAACTCCACAAAGTTTAAATAAATTCATAAAGATGGGATTTACATTTAGCTTAATTTTCTTAAAAGCAAGTATATTTCAGTATCGCGATGCTACTTGTCCCAGTGGCTTCTGACCCTTTCAATTTATATTAAGATTCTTACTTCTACTTCCAATGATACAAACATTTCAAGACTTTCAGATTCTTTCAAATGGCTTATTAAAATTGCTTACGTTCCTCGACACAAAAATATTTCTTTAACATTTTCTCGTACAAAATTGTTATACTTGAGTCCCCATTAAATTCCATGTCTGTCGATTGATCTTTATAACATTTTTCGGGAAAATATAATTTAAATCTTTGATATAATATAAAAAAAATATCTTTAAATAAACACTTAAAAACATTTATATTTGGAAATATAAATTTATAACAGGGAATGTACGCGTTGTGTTTTATTAATTACCAAAATTGGGCATTGGAGAAAATGTATACACAAGATGGATTGTGGTGCCAAAAAATTCATATAAAATTGTTTCATTAACAATAAATTTTTCTCTTCTCACAAATGGTAAATTTATCATTTTCTACGGAACCATCTTCCTTCCTTCAAACTAAAATTTTAAATATAAACAGAAATAAGAAGAGGAAGATGAAGATACATTAGCTGCTCAAGAGACATTGGAAATAATATTGATTCTATTATTGAATTTTTGGATTAAATTAGATTGTCTCTCACCAGAGTCTACCACGTGTGTTTTCTGGTTTGACATAGGTTCGCCTATCTCGGTTATTAATTCATAGCGCCATTTTTGATTATTTTTCTTCAATTCGTTTTCATCTCAGGATTTACTGGTAAGTAATTTCAGTAATACCTTGTATATTGTTTATAAATTTATTAGTTATTTTTACTTACCCTATCTACTGGCAGACCTGTTAACTAAACCAAAAAAAAAAACTAACATTTATCAATTTTAATTGGTCTACAACTCCAAAATTTTACATTTCACTTATCCAAGCTTAAGGAACTAATTTGAAACCATCGGAATGTAAAATACACGGTACAATGGATAATTAAGCCATTTGAAATTCTGAACACATTTAATCAGCCGAATCTCTTTGAAATTCTTATAGTAACGTTAGGGTAGGCTTATAAATAGAAATTTTGCATCTATTAATAATAAAAACCGAAGGTAAGGAAATACTTGAAGGTATGAAGACTGTAATCATGACGAGATTACAATTTATTTCGCAAAATTGTGTAAACAAATAAGTACAACATTTAGCCCAGTTGAAATTTGGTATGGTGTTTTGTTAAGTGTTAAATATACCTTGAAACGAACGGAAAAAACACTATAGTAAAATTTTTACTTATAGTAAAGATTTTATTGTAAAATTTAATAAAATCAAGTAATTACTAAAATATGTTGTAAATTTTACAACGAATTTAGAGTAAAAATAATTTATTTATAACTCCAGTAGTTACATAGCTATTATTTAAGTAATTTTTATTGTAAAAATGACAAAGTTTAAATGAAATACTGTAACAATATTTTTACATGAATAAAAGGTATAATTTTCGTAATAAATAATAGGTGGATAACTTAACAGAAAACATACCATCGATCGATGAAATAAAGTGACGTTGGGCACGGTTAGTACTTGGATGGGTAACCGCTTGGGAATACCATGTGTCAAAATTATTACATAGGATTTTAGTAAATTTTACAAAAGATATTAGAAAATTTTATAAAAAAAATTAATTAAATTTTTACAAAAAATGTAATTAAATTTTACAAAAGATTTAATTAAATTTTGCAAAAAAATTTTAGTGTTTTCATAATATACTTAAATGTTTATTAAATATTTCTGTAATAAATTGTACTAAAAATGTAGGTTAAAATTTTGCTATAATTTAATGGCAGTTTTGCATAAAAGTTATTCCAGTCACATACATATACATGTATACCCCTAAATTATGGTTAGTTTTACTATATTTATTCGTCGGTCGGTCCCCCCACCCCCACCCAAAAAAACAATCCCCCGAAGGAGTAAAATGGGTAAGGTCGTACAAATGACGTCGAAAATAGGTTAGTGATTAATAATCAATTTCGCTTAATTTATCTAAAATCGCTAGGACCCGTCAATTTAATATTTTTAAAATGCATTTTATATTCCTGTAAAAATGCCTTTAAAAAATATCTATGGTTCAGAGCGATTTTAGAGGCGGTATTCCAGAATGATCCATTTCTTTATCACAATATGATATATATAATATAATCCACTGTATGTGGAAACGGATGGAAGTGTGCAAGAAGGGTAAACTTTTTTTTATAAAATTGAAGTTACACCACCAACGGCACTGTTATAAATTCGACCCCTCGTTGAAAAGGGTCCATAAACAAGAACTTTTTCGCTTTAAATCAAGTGATTTCCAAAAAAGTGATTTGGGTTTAAAAGTCAAATCCCATAATGATTCATCTTTTTATTGAAAAGTTATTTTATAAACTTATGGCTCTAAGCTTTATTCATTAAATGCTTCCACGCTTAATTCCAATTATGATAAATTAAATATATTCATTATATATAAATATTTAGTAGGATGATACCAACAATTATACTTTCATTATAGCCGGAAGGCAAATTTATATGCCAATATAAGTTAGTAAAGTTCATAACTTTTAGTTCTAACAGATGCTCATCGTGAATTGTCCTGTATGGATATAGATATTATATGTAAATAACAATGTCTATTTATATCTATTAAATTCATGTTAAAACAGTAGATTTGTTCAGGTTTTGCCGTCATTATTTATTTAGTATTTATTTCTTCATTCTTATTAAATACCCACCGAAATGTTCTAACTTCGCATATAATTTATTGAAATACAGCAAATTCAGATTAATCGAGGTAGAAATATACGGTACAATAAACTAAACGGAAATAAAACCGATTTCTTAAATTTCATATTTCGACCTTATAGTAAAATATAAGGAAGCAGGTATAAATTAGGAACAAAGGAGAACGTGGAGTATATTTGTGCCATTATCACTTAAATAGACGGACAGTTAGAGCAAATAGCGAGATAGCATGACACCAATCTTACAGCAACGCTATTTGCAAGCTTAGTTTCTACGAGACGGGCACATATCCAAGAATAATTAGGGAATCTTTCGAAATTTCAATAACAGCCTGAATTATTAATCATTCACGGTAAAATACCCAATGATTGACAGGTCTTAGAAGTTTTTATTTTATATAGTATTTAACAACGTTATATCAATCATAGAAGGTATTAAAATGGTCGAATGTTGAAAAAACACCAATATATAAGAACCAGGTGATCGCTGGATCAAAACGGCGATTACTCGTGTTTTATAGGAATGAAAATGTATAGTGTTCGGTTAAAACTGAAAAATGTAAAAAAAACCTGCTGCCTATTGCCATGTCAACCCAGCCTAAATATTAATAATACATAATTTTATTTATTTTTTTTATTTTTATTTTATTTAAGTACATGCCTTACAGGTTTTGATAAACCTAATTACAATTCAGAAACCATGATAAACATAATACACAGTAACAAAATAATGGAACAGAATATTTTTTAAAAAATCAGAAACATATACAGGGTGTCCCATAACTAAGGGTACACAGGAAAACTGCAGATTCCTTCGGTAAAAATACTGCGATTTGGCCATACTTAGTTTAGTTCAATAGCTGGTAATAACCGAGATACAGGGTGTCCAAGTAAAAATTTAATTTTCAATTTTCCTAAATAACTTATTTCTGAATCAATATTTTTGCACAAAATTTTGTGATTAGGATTTATTTGGGGAAAGGAATTTGAATTTGTTAATAATTTTGATGTAGATTATAGGGGGAGCTCTCTGCGGTACTCTGGATACATAAAACGAAATGCAACTTTTTATGCCTTAGTATATTTATATTTTTATTAAAAATATCAGTTTCTCCGTCATTTTTAAGCAATCAAGGCACACTTTGTAAATGTCGCTCCGACTAACCGTTTTCGAGATATTTTCAATTACAATTTCTAATGCGCCCGTTAAAATTTTGATTTGTAAATGTGAAATTTGTCACAGTAGGCTTTGGTAAAAACAAATACAATGAAGGCACTTTGAAATCTCATTTCTGTCAAAGTTTATTTTCACTTGTCAGCATTGTGGGTGTTTTTAAGGAGTTTTTGAAGATACTATTATCAAAAATTAAACCAAAAATGCCGCGACATAACTGTTTTCTAACGGATCCTTGTGTCCAAAACGTAGTAGTGGAGGATACTGTCTCTCCCAGTCTGTCGTATAGGTATCTAAAAATTTTAAAATCTGGCTGCCTTCTATTTGGATACATTTCCAAATACCGTCGATGTGCCCCGCCCCGTGTCTGTTAAAATTTTCTTCTCCGTTAGAAAACAGTTATGTCGAGGCATTTTTAGTTTAATTTTTGATAACAATATTTTCAAAAACTCCTTAAAAACATCCACAATGCTGACAAATGAAAATAAACTTCGACAGAAATGAGGTTTCAAAGTGTTTCATTGTATTTGTTTTTACCAAAGCCTACTGTGACAAATTTCACATTTACAAATCAAAATTTAAACGGGCGCATTAGAAATTCTAATTGAAAATATCTCGAAAACGGTTAGTCGGAGCGACATTTACAAAGTGTGCCTTGATTGCTTAAAAATGACGGAAAAACTGATATTTTTAATAAAAATATAATTATGCTAAGGCACAAAAAGTTACATTTCTTTTTATGTATCCAGAGTACCGCAGAGAGCGCTCGCTATAATCTAAATCAAAATTATTAACAAATTTAAATTCCTTTCCCCAAAAAAACCATAGTCACAAAATTTTGTGCAAAAATATTGATTCAGAAATAAGTTATTTAGGAAAATTGAAAATTAAATTTTTACTTGGACACCCTGTATCTCGGTTATTACCAGCTATTGAACTAAACTAAGTATGGCCAAATCGCAGTATACTTGCCCAAGGAATCTGTAGTTTTCCTGTGTACCATTAGTTATGGGACACCCTGTATAGAGATAACAGTAATAATATACATATAAAAAACTAAAAAAAAAAAAAAAAAAAAAAGTCATGACAGAGTCTTTCAGCGTTTAACAAGTCGACATATTTCCGGTAGTGAGGAGTTAAAAAGGTCAACACTGACATCACTCCCATTATACAGATCGAACATACTATACAGTGGGGAGAACCTCAATATATTCGTATGCGGCGTCGCCGTCGCAGCTACTATGACGACTATGTAATCGTGGTACACAGAAGTTAATCTTGGACAGAAAGTCTGGACAATCGATCAGGTTATTCAAAATTTTAAAGAGGGCGGTTAATAGGAAGCAGTTTCGCCGCTCCTTCAAAGAAGCAAAACCAAACATGCTAAGCAATTGCTCATGCGGGAAACCCTGCTGAGGATAGGTACCATCCCGCTTAAAAGTAACATATTTTAGAAACCTTCACTGTGAATGCCATATCCCGGAGACCACACTACAAATCCATATTCCAATTTCGATCACACATAGGCACTATATAAACTGATGATAGCCTAAATATTCGTAAAATCCCTTGTATATCGTAGCCTCAGAAATAACAGTGTCTACGTGAGAACAGAAGGAAAGTTTAGTATCAAAAATTATTCCAAGATCTCTAAACTCATTAGCGCGTGAAACTGACTGATGATCAATCGTATAATCATATACAATAGCTAATGACGTATAAGAAACAACGGTACATTTTAGTATATTTAGCTGTAGATTATTTTCAGCGCATCAATCAACAACAAGATCAAGGTCCAATTGAAGATCACTGCAGTCGTCCAGGCTATTTATCCTTTTATACAGTTTAACATCATCAGCATATCTCAACTCATTAGCTTTGAGTCTGAGATCGATATCATTGATGAAAATAATAAACAGCAACGGTCCTAACACCTATCCTTGGGGAACACCAGAAACTGCCGTGTATTGCGATGATTTAATGCCGTAAATTTGAACATATTGCTTTCTATCCATTAAGTATGATTTAAACAACGAAATCAGTTAATCGGAAAAACCCAAATTATTGAGTTTCTTAAGTAATAGTCTATGGTCAAGTCGGTCGAAAGCTTTAGTAAAGTCCAAATACATTACATCCGTTTGAGAACCCTCATCAACTGTCCAATATCCTGAGTAATCACTATAAGATTCGAGACTGCAGATCTACTTTTGTAGAACCGTGTTGAGTTGGTGTTATTAAATTTTTTAATAAAGGAAATATAGAGTCATGAAGGAGAAATTCAAAAATTTTACAATAATTACAAATAATGGAGATAGGCCTATAATTAATAACTTCCGATCTCTCACCCTTTTTATAAACCAGACAGACCTTTGACACTTTCCATATGGAAGGAAATTCATTAGTTTTTAAGCAAAGATTTAATAACTTCATAAGAGGTTTCACCAGAATAAACCTGCACTCCCTTATGAAAAATGCTGGGATAAGATCAGGTACCGTGGTGAATGTAGGTTTAAGTCGAGTCATTAAAGTGGCAATTTCATGTTCGGAAAAAGGTCATACGTTGATTGTAGGTGTACGCATTGAAAGAGCAACATTATTGTCGGGAAGATCACTGACAGAAAACGATTTCTGGAAGAAATCAACAAAAGAATTCAGAACATCATTCACACCTTGTAATAGAATTCAAAAGTAAATTGCACTGTACGAGTCCATCAGCCACTAACATTTTATTCATGTACATACGAACACAAATAAATAATGAACTCTACAGTAATTTTTTTGTACACACAATGGCACCGTCGGCGTCGGCGTCGCCGTCGGTCCAACGGACTGCAATATAATTACGTAAATTAATTGACGCAAATTTCCACAATAAGCCGGGGGTGTAAATTTTCCACAAGCTACAAAATGTCATTGTGTTTCAGCACAAAAACACATTTCGCCATTACCGTGCTCAGCATTGTCTCATTTGGCTCTATTCAATATTTTACGTTGACAGAGTCGGTAAATTGGACCTCGTCGCTATATTTATAGAGATTAAGATCCTCCGACGGTGAGTTATTTATGACAAGGCACTGTCGGTGGAAATATATTTATGAAAGCGTAGTTTTGTTACGCTGGTTTACTAGAATTTATTTATTTAAATTTTAATTAAAGCGGACTATCGATAATGCCAATATTTTGTCAACTTCGTACAATGTGCCGCCGCAATACCTGTTTTAGCTACATTAATTTATGCCATTATGGATAGGATTTTTATAAATTTCAATTGAATTGATTGGAATTTGTACATTTTTCCCTAACAATGCAACAAAAATTCAAACCATTATTTTTCGATAATTTTATATTTTAATCTCATTACAACACTATTTCGTCATTCTGTTGCAACTTTATTTCATGAGAAAGGTACATTATTTGCCATTAAATTATTAACCGTTACTGACCTACCGTAATGTTTTATTTGTTATTTAATTTTAAATAACACATACTAACTTCGATTTTAAACTCTCTCCTTCATATGCATTGTGTCAATTTCAGAACTTCCTACCCTTATTACCTCGCTTACAGTAAAACACGGCGATTTTATTTTGAAGGGGGACAATTTTTAAAAAGCCCTCGCGTTTTAATACCCCGGGGAGGGGTAAATGTTACCCCCTTAAAATCTTAATTAAGGGGGGTCAAGTGTCACATCGGTTTAAAGGTCTTCTAAATCTCTTTCTTCTATTTTTGGAAAGTACTATTTAAAATATAATGAATAAGGGTATGGCAAACTGTCCCACAGTGACCCACTTTTTATATATATGGTTATTACCTTTTCATTTTAATAGATTAATCTTAAAAAACGTATTAAATGAAAGCTATCACGTATCGACATTTTACTTTTATGATTATAGGAATACTAAGTTCGTATTTTAATATCAATTTTTATACAGGGTGTTATGGAAATGACGTATTATATTTAAACCGGCAATTCCTGGGAAAAAGATAAATTGAAGAAAATATAGCCATAAATGGCGCTTTCAATTCATTCAGCCGTAAAAGTAACCTGACGTCAAACCAGAAAAACATCTGTGTGGCACTGCGATACATGTAAGCAATCAAGGAATTCTGGCCGGTGTTGTCTTAAACTCTTTAGGCAAAATAAAATAATTTAAACACTTTTCCATTCTGTAATACCTTTTTGTACAATTAATTGAGAACAACCTGAAAAAACATATGGAATAGTAAATAATACAACAATGTGTAGAAATCTTCACTGAATTTTATTGTACCATGACAATTGTTGAAAGAGAGAAAAGAGAAATGGTTTCTCCATTTGATAAAGGCACTGTGTGCCGAAACAATTGTCATGGTACAATAAAATTCAGTGAAGATTTCTACACATTGTTGTATTATTTACCTAGTTTTATAATGGATCTTCATCAAGTAACGGCTACTTCAATTGATTACATATGGAATAGTAATAGCCACGTACGTCACCAGGTCAAATGCCAATGACCTCTTGACGCCTTACATCGGCTGAGCGAAGTAGTGTCATATAGCACCGCACGCGTGCGTCTGTTAGTTCAAGACCAACCAGCGGCCGGATACGTTGTGTCTCGTCGATCACCAACACACTCTCAGCGATCCGCTCTGTTTTTTCAGTTTACGCGTGTATCTTGCCCGTACATAAATAATCTTTGAATATTGTTTTTATTGACGCGTTTCTTCTGGACGTCAAATTTCTCGCGTGTAATAAAATCTAATAATCTGTAATATAATCTGTATTATTATATTTTCAATAGCTAACTATCGGTTCTGTTTCACTATTACTGTGTATACATAAAGTGTTTCCGGGAGTGTTCCCATGGAAAAGAAAAAAAACTGATTGTGTTTGTGCCTGGATTTCCTCGCTCTTTAGGTAAAAGGATAAATACAAGTAGGTAGAAAATAATATCTTCTAACAGTTGGGTAAGGAATGCCTGTAAGCTTTCCAGCTTTCCTTATATTCACTCCACCTCTAATAAGCTCGAGAGCTGCTGATATATTTTCTTTTGTATTTGTAACATAATTATTTACCCTAAAGCTGGTAAAGGGGAACCAGTGACTCACTGTGTACCATTTCGCTTTGGTTCATTGTTGGACACAGGTACATAATAATTTTAATGTTGAAACTCACAACTATTTGTTTTTATAGTGAGTTATTTGCTAGTGATTAATATTCCACACAGAATATCATTCAACATTAACTATTAACATCATGAATAATTAATGTAGTTATCAAACTGGAACAAAAATAATAAGAACTATATTTTTATACTCACGTTGCTAAATTTTTTGGTCTGGACCAGACACTACTCCGTCAAACGTTCAAGTGGGATAGTTTACCCTATTATTGGGAAGAAATTTAAACTACCTTTATGTCTAGTAGTACTAGACACTAGGGTTCCATATTTTCTCTAATTTATACCTATGAACTACGAATGATTTTGGTTCGCGAGGGGGGGGGGGGGCTAGTTTTCAGGCTGTGAGAATACCAAACAAATCGTAACCTTTGGAAAATAGAGATGTATATAGGTAGAAAAAAATAACTATGGAACAGCAGCTTGGGCGTGAGTCCTTAATCCCTATAAGGAAATGTTTTCTGACAAGACATCGATTAAAATTGTTATCTTTAGATAAATGTTTAACAACCTAAGCCAATTTTAATAATATTGCACTACACTAAAAAGAACTAAAGCAATTTATAGTGATGAGACGTTATGATACGAAATATATCTTTAAAACTGGTATATAATAATTAAAAATTCAGGAAATATTTAAATACTAATTAAATTGTTACTGGCTTCAACTGCTGTGTGAGCTGATTTAAAACACGAATTTGGTAAATCAGTCAGTGTAGTCAGTGTAACATTAAGTGGTGGTATTTGGTATGATTCTATATTTTTAGTGGGCAATATTTTTAGAAGTCATCCTCATAGTCTTGCGCCTCATCCTATTTTAAAAGCAGTGAATACATCCCGTATATTTTTTGCGTATTCAATAAAACAAAATAGAGGTAAGCTCGGCAAAAAAAATTTACGCGTAATGATTAAAATCTATAAAATCTTCGTATGTAATAAATAATATTTTTTACATTGGTGTATTCGATTTATACATATCTACAAAGGTCACAGAAAAAAATACTTGAAAGAATCACACACATAGTGGCGTGCCCATAATTTTTGGAGGTTATGCAACGAAGGCTGTAAATATTTTCAAAAAGTTTCCCCCTTCACAATAAAATTGAGGTGTCTTTCTAATTTTTAACATTATTTACTGGAAGCTAGATATTAATGGTGGGATATTTTCAAATTAACACCTTGTATAATGTATGTTAATAAAATTACGTATGACAATTTTATTTATTTGGAAATTTGAAAATGGACCTCACGTTACATCATTTTCAAGACGATATACAGGATGTCCGGGAACATGTGGGAAATCTCCCGGATATGAAGAAAACACGTGAAAAGAATACTATAGGTTCATATAAACTTCTTTCGTATCGGCCTCCTCTTCGGAGATATGGGCTCCCAAAGAGCACCAATGGAATCAAGTTTTTTACACATAAGTTTGAACCACCTGGTATATTTCAATTATTTTTTAATATGATGTATACCAGGTAAGACCCGTCAAATTACTACCCAAGAAACTGTTGTGAATTACTCACAGCTGCAGGGACGGACTAGCTGTAACACTCGTGGGCCCATTTTTTTTACGCCCTGTATGATGAGAACTTTGGACAATGTTTTTTACATACCTTTAACTATTGTCTAAAAATTACGTATGTCGCTAATCCTAACCGTTTTCGAGAAAACGGCATTTCATATACATCATGTGCTTCGGGTATTTCAATAAAAGATACATCATTGTTCCGATCAAATGTTCAACCTGCAAAATTCCGCTTTTTCATATTTAACCCGTGAGAATTTAGGGAACTGGTTTAAATAAAATGACGTTTTTTCCGAAAACGGTTAGGATTAGCGACATGAATGAAGAGTACTTAATTTTTAGCAAATAGTTAAAGGTATGTAAAAAACATTATCCAAAGTTCTCATCCTACAGGGCGTAAAAAAAATGGGCCCATGAGTGTTACAGCTAGTCCGTCCCTGCAGCTGTGAGTAATTCACAACAGTTTCTTGGGTAGTAATTTGACGGGTCTTACCTGGTATACATCATATTAAAAAATAATTGAAATATACCAGGTGGTTCAATAATTGTGTGTAAAAAACTTGATTCCATTGGTGCTCTTTGGGAGCCCATATCTCCGAAGAGGAGGCCGATACGAAAGAAGTTTATATGAACCTATAGTATTCTTTTCACGTGTTTTCTTCATATCCGGGAGATTTCCCACATGTTCCCGGACACCCTGTATAATTGAAAGCGAAAAATAATACTTCTCTTTTAATGGAATAAATAAAAAAAATATTTAACGACGTATTTCGTAACCTTCTTTAAAAAAAAATAAGGAGAAAATGATAAAATACACAAAAAAAAAATCTTGTTAACGGAAGACAAACTCTTGTGAATGTTGCTAAAAAAATATGTTTTTGTGACCTGATTATTATCTGTTTGACATTTCATAACTAAATCAAGTTAATTCTAATTTAATTCTTTAAATTTGTCTAATTTTTTATTGGTTTACTCGTGCTATAATGACAAAGTTTAATGACAAAGTTATTCATGAAATTTTATTATTTCCATATGAAAATAAAACGGAAAAGAAGTGCCTAAATTTACTAAGCATTAAAACAGAATGCGACTAAAAGCCCTCTTAAGTTTAAAGCAAATTAAAAGCCTCGCTGTGACTTCAGGCAAATATCCCGAAAAGAAAAAAACAAACACTCAAATTAACATTATAACGACGGAAGCAAATTTAATTTTAAAATTAATTGAAGAGAAAAAAATGCTCCGCTTTGCCTGGCTTCAGTATTGCATATTTAGTTTTTTTTTTTACGGGAACATGGGAAAAGTAAATTGCTTCGAATGTCGATAGCCTGGTGGGGCCTCGGTGCGATTTAGACGGGCGTAGTGAGCACAACATGCCATTCCCTTTACACCATTTACTGTATTTTTTTGTTGATTCTTTTTAAGATGTGGCCACTCTTCAAGAGTATTTTCTTTTGCGCAAAACCACTAGATGACCTGAATATGGGTCTAAAACCAGGGCCGGATTAACCATAAGGCGGGATTGGACGATCGCCAGGAGCGAAAAGAGAACGAAAGATAATATAATTAGGAATAATTAGCTACTCTGGCAGCCCTGCGTTCTATTGCGTACTTAAGAATGAAAACAAATACAGCGTAGTTTAAATTTATAGTCTTGCATCAATATTAATTCCAAATATCGCCTTGTAGTTCCTAATAAAACAATCAGGAGATATTATAGAGTTGTTTTCAAGTATCTTAATATTAAAAAGTTGAAAGAAGAGCCCGGAAAAGGGAGGGGGGTTGCGAAAAGTCTTAATCCATCCCTTTGTAGCACTGGTATTATCTATTTGTGTTGAATTTATGGTATTGTTACACTAAAAGAAAATGGTAGTTAAATTTACTTCAGGGTTTTTTTCTTTTTTCAATACGGTATAACTCGGCTAATGAAAAAGTTATTCATTTGGAATATATTTTATTTTACAAGTAGAAAATGGGAAAATTATTTCTGGAAAATAACATTATCAAGATGTCTTCCTTCGTGCTGCCGCACCACCTCAAGACAGAACCGGAAATGTCCAATGACTCGCCGACAGAGATCTGGAGTGATATTCTAAATTTCTTCACGGATTCTGTGTCTCAACAGATTTAAATTTCTTGGTGTCGTGCTATATAACCTTCCTTTAAGATAGCCCCACGAGAAAAAATCCATGGGGATTAAATGGGGACTTCTGGGTGGCCAGTTAATATCCCCCCGTTTAGAGATCACTCGGCGAGTGGTTGGGCATTTCCGGTTCTGTCTTGAGGCGGTGCAGCGGCATGAAGGAAGACATCTTGATAATGTTATTTTCCATAAATAATTTTCCTTCTTTCTAGTTGAAAAATAAAATATATTTCAAATGAATAACTTTTTTATTAGCCGAGTTATACCGTATTGGAAAAAAGAAACCATTTTGGGGCACCCTGTATAAAAATAGTAAACTAAAAATAATTTATGGCTCTATATGTGAACGGAATAACTTTTGGTGCACATACATGTAAAATTGTAAAATTTACAGTATATTTTATTAATTACTTGATTTTGTTAAATTTATTAGAAATTTTAACTATACTTTTTTAGAAATTACGTGTATCTGCAATATTATTTTGATACGGATTAATGTAATTATATATTTTACAATAAAATCTTTACTATAATAATTTTACTATAGTTTTTTTCGTGTATTGTTAGAATTAGGTTATGTCTGTCTTTTCATATGGTTAGGGTGCTTTAATGTAAAAGACACTTTGTTGCAAAGGTTTATATTTTATGAATAATGTTAAAGGTTCAATATTACATTTTACTTTTATTATTCTTTCATTAGCAAGCCTGATGAAAAATGAATGAAACGGACCCTTTTTAGTAGAGAAGGTATTATAATAAATTGATATAATTAAGCAACATTGAGGAAATAAACCTCTCCCGAAGCGATGAATATTAATCCGCTTCTAACGAAAGTAACAAATCTCATTAGCCGTTAGTCTGCAGTAACTAAATTAAAATTTAAGCCTAGGGCCAAATCTTAGTGGTACAGGGTTTCCGAGTTGCATAGGAAACAATTAAATTAATAATTAATTTTAAAATAAAATTTTTAAATTAAAATTAAAAACACGAAACTTCTTAATCGCTAGTCACACTAACGTTATAAATAATCTGTAACAGAAAGAGTCCATAAATTAATTTTCTACTTTTAAATTTCAGTTTCCATCATTTGAATTAATTCGGACGGTGAAATAAATTTTCAAAAGTTTCGTGATTTTTAATATTTCAATTGCTTTAACTAATTTTTCAGTCAGTAAAATAGGTCAGAGTGCGGTCTGTCCTAAATAGATTTTAACCCAACTTCGCAGCTTCGAGCTATCAGCAAGCAAATACAATTAGATTATGTTTTGGTACGCCAATTACAGATGTTTCTCAATTATAATTTAACTAAGTAATCAACAGAAATAAATTAAATCTTTAGAAATGTAGAATTGAATTTTAGAGGAAAGAAATTCGATAGCTTAGATATAATAACACATCTACATAAGGAACAAAATAACAGAGAGTATCTAGAAAATAATCTATTTAATTATTCACAATGCTATTAAACACAGAGCGAATAGGCAAGAACTGAATAAATACTTCCTTTTTCTACAAACGGACACACTATATTATTTGTTTTATCGTTATTCTTCATTGGCTTAATATACAACGAGATCAAGAAAGTTCTACACAAATGCGTTTTATGAAAAAACCATATTTTTAATTTTTGAGCAAAACGACAAATAAAGAAAGTTGTTTCAAATCTTGTTGAAAGTACAAATACAACATTTGAATTAAATATTAATATTTTTAAAAACAACTTCACGACTTGATCAATCACAATTCCCCCTGTATCACAAAAATATATTTATTAACAAGGTGTTACTCTGGCACAAGTTTGATAAATTTTTTGTTTGAGATTTTTAATTCTTAATCTTTTTAAAAGCAGAAAAACTGGTTGTCGAAGGCAAAAACACTTTTTACATTTTACATTTAAAATGGGGTATAATAATAATTGGCTTTTTGGAAACCCATGTATATTATAGGTAATTTAGGTCGCTCTAATTCTAAAACAAAAGGTATAGATATCGACGTCAGCTTATTTGATGCAATGGTAGGCTGGAAAATTGTGATTGATGAAGTCGTGAAAGTATTTTTAATAATATTAGATTTAATTTAAATTAGTACTCCCACCAAGATTTGAATCAACATTTTTATTTGTCGTTTTGCTCAAAAATTAAAATAGGGGGGTAGTTCTCCCTTGGACTTTTTACATTCCTGTACTTTTCGAGAACCCTGTATAATATAATAATTTTTTTTTCCTTCATAAATCTTAGTTTCTTGCCAATCAGAGCTTTTTAGGAAGAGACGCTTTCTTTCATAAAACGCATAATAAAACAGATTCCTATTTGTGTAGAACTTCCTTGGTTACGTTTTATATAAAACTAATTAATATGCTTATCGCGTGTCTCCTGAATTCTTGCAATGATCCAAAGGCTTAATTCAAGTTAGGTAGTTATAATAAATAATAAATACTACAAATAACATACTGAAATAAACTGGTAAGTCCAAGACTATTTTTACGAGTCACTAACCCTGTTGGAAATGGTTCAACTACAGTTAACTCGGCCAGTCGTAAGCAAACTTTGATTTTTTTCAGGCAAATTACCCTAAAAGCTTCAGCCGCCCAATGCAATTGTTTTCCTGATATCTATTTAAAACAAGAAAAATTCAACCCCCTAAAATACCTAAGATGGAGGAAGAAGAGGAGGAAACTACTGTAGAACCAACCCCTAGTACCAACCTTAGGAAAACTTCATCCACAGTCACCCTAACTCAGCAAAATATTTCTAGAACTACTTCTACGTCAACGCTAGTAGCTGAATCACTAACAGCTTCTGAGAAACCGGTCTCCTCGGAAGAAGATATATCCGCCTCTACTTCAGCCGCAGTATCTTCTGAGCAAGTCAAAGCTACTTTCAGAAAAACAACATCAAGTGTTTGTGCGCAAGTATCCTCAGCAGCCCACGAAATTACTGGATTTAATATGCCTCAATGTCAAATTGTAACTCAGCAAGCCAGTGGTGATTCACTAGAATCGGAATCAGAAAGTATTTCTTACAAAGTCAGTCCGAAATATTCGCTAATGACTACTCCGCACTCTAGCTCCAGTCAAGAAGACTATGAACCTCCCTTGAAGGGACAATTTTTGACAACAGGTCATCGAACTGATACGGCTAGGAGTATGGAAAGTCTTAAGACTACATCGCGAAGCTTTCTGAGTGCAAGTGACAGAGATATGTCTAAAATATTTTCAACATCTACGGAGGCTAAAAGTTTAGAAAGTATCGATAGAGAGATGATTTTAAAAAGACATGCAGTTAGTGGAGAGGGAGCAACGCTATCTTTAAGCGCCTCGGCTGAAATCACCGCGGAGAAGAAGAGAGGGCTCTGGTAAGTTCATTTTATATTCACTTAATTCTTAAAGTAGACCATGCTAAAAATATGTGTAAAATAAATTCAATAACTCTATTTATTCTAAAATTATTAAAAAAACTCTTTTCCGCGATCGCGCTAGATATTTTTTAAAATTATTTTTAATTGGTTTTCTTACCCAATGTCAAATCTTCCAGAACCGCCGTATTTAGCAGTATTACTTTTAATTAAATTTTAATACCGATAAACTTATGTGAAAAGATATACTGATTTTTCAGGTCTGGCAAGATGCGAGTGCCTCAGCACCTAAGCCTTCCTCCGCCAGCCGGTTATCTAAATCTCAGTCCAGGAGAAAGACGACTTACTATTCTTTCTCCTCACTCGCCACATCGCACCCCCGAATTCATAAGTCTAACCCAACAAGCGAATTTAAAGGCCCGACGAAAAAAGGCTACTATTTTGCCCAGACTGGTGTTGCCAAGGAGTGATTCGGATATCAGCGAGGTGTTCTCGGAACATGGATTCGAGTAAGTGAAAAAAATATTTTACTTACTATTTTATTTAATAAATATATTATCGATTTTTAAAATATTTTTATTGAAATTGACACTGTTCCTTATTAATCATTTTATTGGCGCATTTTTACTGATATATTACTTTTTACGAGATAAGTTTTTAATTATTTTCAACTGTCGAGTTTAGAAAATCTTTTCTTTTAATTTTTTAACTTTTTAACTACTAGTGCCTTTTAGCACATAGAACATTTAAAAGGCTAATGATGTTGCCTAATCCCTAAGAAAATACTTAAAAACTTAGCTCTGGGGAACGTTGTTAAATTTTTAAAAGTATTTAGTTACAAAGTAGTATTTAATGATTGAAGTAAATGCCGTACCATGGTTGGTTAATTTTTTTCTTCATAATTAATTCGTTAAATAATTGTCGTTAATTGTTTAGGATATACTTAATTTTTTTAGTATTTTTTACTGCCTAATGTTGACTGTATATTTTTTTAAGTATATTTTTAATGATATTAAGTTTTACACGTTTCTTAACATACCTTACATACCATAACTCATGGGCCATAGAGCCACTGAAAATACTAAACATCGATCTAGACCGATTGACTAATATAAGTTTTTTTCGAAATGTTTTTCGTTCTAGAAAGTGAAAGTTTATTTTCGAAAATAATTCATAATTTGGAAACTGTTCGATTGCAGAAAATGTTAGTTTGTTAAAAGAATTTTACAGGTTTACATACAATTCAGAAATTCTGTGGTGTACTTACTTAATTTTGAGCCTTTCTTGAGGGAACAAGTAAATTCTTTCGTAATTTTTACAAATTCTCTTATGAATTTTCTATAATACCCAAGAAGAACTAAGAAGCCTTTGATTTCTTTTGTTCTTGGTATGAGGTATTTCAGAATAGCTTGGATCATGCTAAAATTTGGTCTTAAATTATCGTAAACTTGAATTTCATCATTTCTATTATACAAGACAAAAATGTAACAATTATGTTTTAAATACATAATTGTTACATTTTTGTCTTGTTTCTATTAGCATAATAGATTCAATTTTATTTTCTTAAGTACAATAAAGGTTTCGAATTGAAAGTTGGCGATATTATGTGTTTATAACTAAGAAATGAGATTTTGTAGAACTTTTTTAGTTTTTCATTAGAAGGCGCTAGTTATATGCAATGGGTTTAATAAATCTATAGATTTTCTTACCTATTATTAAGTATTTTTAATCCAAGATTCTCAAAGAAGGGTAATTTTAATCTAAAGAGGATCTTAATATCTCCAATCGTTGTCGAAATATTTCCATATATACCTTTTTACCTTCTCTGAGAATCTTTGATGAAAAATGTTTAATAACAGGTAAGAAATCATAGATTTTTAGACAGTGCATGTAACAATGTGAACCTTAAAAAAAGTTCTACAAATTCTTATTTCTTGTTCATAAAAGCATTATACAAATGCATTTCTAGAACGACAAACATTTCGAAAAAAAAATGTATATCCATAACGGTTTAGTTTGGTGTTTAGTATCTCCAGTTGCTCTATGAGACAGCCTGTATAAATATTATGTTGAGACAGGAGAACGAAATGTAATTGGGTACCTGAGCTTTTAAATCGAAAGAAGACAGTACAAATTATTTTTCACTCTTTTTCCTGAATCTTTCAAAATAAAGACATTAGTCTCAACATAATTCTTATTCATCAAGGATCGCACCAAATTCAATAATATTGCGAATATCTCTTCTGAAAATAAAATACGAACTATAGTTAAAAATCCAATGATTCTTATTGACATTAACAGTAACAATAATTTCCATATAAACAATTTTTGCAATAATGGTTTCGATGAAACCGGATATTGATAATGACGGCAGGCAAGCCATTTTTGCAAAAGTTTACCTGAATAAAGCTGCTTTTTCGTAATACAATTTTGGTAACACTTTTTTTCGTTTATCAGGGATTTACCGGGACACGGCTCACTGGAGAGTAAATTTGGCAGGAGATTTTTAAGGTTAAGAATAATTATTCAACGCTTTTCCCTAATGCACGCACTTTAAAACTACTTAAGTGATTATGCAGTTTCCGCACTAACAATAGCAGACACTATATTGTCTTGTTATCTGTAGTACTCCAACAATATCCCCTGCAAACCCACTTAACTAAAGTATGTAGGTTATATCTTTTCACGTGCCTCACAAACCAACTGATCAAGAGTCATTGTGAGTTAAAACGCCCCATCTTTATTTATTACACCTTTAAAAGTGAATAAAAACGTCTGCGGAGTTCCGCAATACGTTTTGATTCCAATAACGTGTTGGACAAAGACAAAAGTCAATTGTTGTTGAATATTGATTTGTAGCTATTAATTATTTGCCAGCTGTTAACTCATAGTTGCTATTTTGATTCTCAATCAAGCGTCAATCTTAATTGGTTTCCTTAAGTTTTGTGTTTAATCATTTTTCAGAGGTATTTCATGGTACTTTTGTGTTTTCAGTCAGTATTTGTGGACATTTGTTACTAATACATAGAATATAGCCTTCATTTGTAAAGTCATGTTATAATATGTAACATTAAAATTTAAGGGCTGGCCAAAGCCCACAATAGGTGCATTCATGATTTTAAAGTGTATTATGAAAACAACGAATTTTGAAAGCGCAATAAATGTCGAGCGACGTTTGATTATAATACTTTTATGATGAAAAAAAAACGACAGTTTTTCACCGTCATCATTGTTGTTGTTTATGAAATTACTTTGTTTTGATATTTTTCTTGCGCTAAATTTTGATTGGTTCGTATAATTTTAATGACGAGTAAGTAATGACACATCGGTAAAGATATAACGTACATACTTTAGATATAGTTTAATGCAATTTTTTTTATCGCCATTTTTTTGCTCCTCGTTGGCCTAATATGGCCACGCCCGAGAGGACCCACTGTGTAACGTGGACTCCGAACCATAGTCGACAGTGATACGCTGCTCTGAAGGTGTATCAACCCTTGCTTTCTTGCATTGTGATATAACCTACCGATTAGGGAGTGTGTACCGTACCCCGTACCCCTACGGGATATCCGATCTCATTTGGCGTGGGTCCCGGTGTGAATGGGGTAGGGATTGGGATGATACATTGTTCACTCTTCCCTATTTTTTGCATGATACCTAGGGAACCGAATCCCCGAATGTGCCAAGTAGAATCTAAATATTTATGGTAAATTAAAACTAAATAATTATAGTATTAAGTGACAAATTACAAGGCTTATTACATGTTATTGTTTTGTAATCATTGAAGTGAACCGTGTAGACGAATAAGTGCTATTCCTCTTTGCCAGCGTTTATGCTTTTTACGATAGATAGTTCTTCGGCGTCGCTACGATGCGTTGTTCGGCATTTGAATAATAGCATTCGTTTGTATGACTGCAATTTATAATATACATATATATTCAAATAGAATTTTGTATGTTAAGAATAATAATATGGCGTCTAGTCGCAGTCTACAGCAGAACCGTTTAAAGTACATTTTTGAAAGGTTTAGATCAAGGCATGGTTGATATTTTATTCTTAGATCGAATTCCAATACAAATAAAAATCCTCTCTTAATATTTTCTGCGAGCAAATATAAAAACCGAAAATGGAGGAGTGCCAACGAACACAGCGTTCTTATAATGTTATTTTTAATTTTATTTAATTACGTTTAGAAAATACGTTCGACACTTGCGGTAATAACTATTATTTACTCAATTTTACCCACGGCATATTCCATGCGATTAAAAAATAGCCCTAATTAGAGCAACTATAAATTTATTATTAAGTGAGATTTTCGGCCGGCTAACAAGGAGTATGTGGTGACAAAATTGCCTCTTAGGAGATTTCTACGTATGCTATATCGATAAAACTATCTTTGGTAATATTTATACTGTCTATAAAATAAATACGATTATTTAAATTGTGCACAATCAATATCGCCTGCCGTTTCCAATTAAAACTCTTTTGAATAAAAGCTTTTCTTAATGTAATTGTATTTTTTGTTTACGTCGCATGCATTTATGTGTATTATTCGCTATGAAAACAATGATATTTCCCTCTAGTATTAATTTTACTCTAATCGATAATAAACAAACAGATTTTTCCATTAATTTTTACCAGTCGTTTTGTTGTTTTAATTCCTGGTGTATTTATTTGCATATTTCGTCAAGTTGACGGAAATTTGAATCATGCTACTCTTTTATCTACATTAATATTATTTTTACACCTATTTACAAACTATTCAGGTTGTTAAGGAAGGTACTCCATTTCGGTACTTATACCCCGGTATAAGGTAGTTTACTGGAGTGTAGTCCAACGTGGATCAAGCCATATATATTGATATTCGTTAAAACACGTGTGGTGTAATAATATGCCTTACTGCAAACCGAATTCGTTTCAATTCATTCGATTTCGATTTGCTTAAGTCCGGTGAGTAGTCCAGTATTCAGGGGAATTCTTCAATCATGTACGTTCATTCATGGCAGTCATGGCAAGACACGCAATCCCACTGGCTTCATCTATTAAATTGCTGGACGTCAGTCTGGGAGGAAATATGTCTTGGCATAACCACGTTGTGGCAATCGCCAAGATAACATCTCAGAAACTTTACTCGTACTCTTCCGAACCAAAAAGTTGTACACACCTCAACAACTTTTGATACTATACAAAGATCAGATTCGACCATCACTAGAGTACTGCTCTCTTGTCTGGAGCTCTGCACCCAAACATACTCTTCGGCTACTGGATTCCATCAAATCAAGAGCTATTCGTCTGATCGGAGACCACGAGCTGACGAAGAACCTCGACAGACTAGAACATCGAAGACAGGTTGGGGATTTGACTCTCTTTTACAGATATTTTCATGGAGAGTGCTCGGCTGACCTTACCCTCTTAATTTCGCCCAGAGCGGCGAATCACTGCCGTCCATCCATATGTGATTAAGCTTAGTACTCCTTGAACTTCATTATTTAAGAATTATTTCATCTGGAGGACTTGATCCTTATGGAACGACTTTCCCGACGTCGTTTTTCCCAACGAATATAACCTCCAACGATTCAAAACCAACGTGATTAGCTTTAGTCGCACACGCACCACTCCCAGAGTGTCTTAAAGGATTTTTCCTATAGTGCTGAACATGAACAAAAAATTTGTAGTGATGCAATGAGATAACGCTTCTATGTCACTATATCCTGCAGAAAAACGTGCGGTATCTTGCCGTGTGAACCTAACGTTGGGTTACAAAGTGATTTTGTCACAAAGGGAGTTTGTTTATTTGTGGACAAAGACATTCAGTCTGTAGAAATTATGGAAGAGAGTGATTCAGTGCTGAATTTTTAATAATTTCACATATTACGATGGCGGATTCACATTAGAAATTATTATCAGTGTGCCTTATACTGTTTTGTCATGTAACATAAGGTTTTCCTTAAAACCTATAAGAACTTATAAGCTTTCCAATTAGCAGACTCTCCCTATAACATTCGGTTAAGACCCATATGGTTCAAAACAGCCTTATAAAATTACTTGTTGTATGACGGTCTCCTGCAATGATAATAATATATGATTTTTTAAAGAAGGTTATTGAGGCTTACTAATGCTGTTACACCACTTTTATGTAACAAATCTTTAATTTTTAGATATTTTTTAATGGTTGTAAGAACGTTATCCGGGAAAGTGCATAACATTTTAAAGCTCAAAATGTTTGTTGTAAAAACATTATTATAACCTTCATAAACATGAAAACGTTTCTTGGGTTTTTTACCTGTAAACATAAAACCACCCTTAAAATAATCGCCCCACGCCAATGTATAATATATTTTTCGGTGATCGATTCCCATCAGCCACACGTATTCGAATTGCTGCAGGTAAGCCGTGTGCCGTTGGCAGTATATATTAATAAGGAGATTATACTCGCAATATGCTTTTTTTTTATTAAAAGCAAAAATCAATGTAACCCTCTATACAATTCGATAAATATGTAATTTATGTTGAAGCATAAACTCAATTCTCCCAAGGATACATAATATGTTGTTTTAAATAATAGTCAATAGCAAGACTTTCGCGTTTAAAGTCGTCCACTTATCGCTGCGAAAACTCTATCAACGTGAGTGCCCGGTACGCTATCCATGCATATGATTGGTTATTGATTTTTCATCAGCTGAAACTATAATTCTGCCACACACACACACAATTTTTACAAAATGGAGCATTTTCTGCTCAATGAACTCGTGATCATCCTGTAGTAAGTGAGGGATTTTCCCAAAAGACCTCATTTTAGTTCGTTAATTCGGTTTTAAATAGAAATGTGTAATAAGGGCTCTTTTTCGAAAGGTGTAATTTGGATAAATATGTTTGCAACAATACCATAACTCACACTTTTTTAGGTTGCAATTTTAAAAAAATTGTTAATAGATAATTAGTATATTATATAACAAGTGTTGAAAGAGGCACATTTCAATTTTAATTTTAGCAAGAGGCGCTTAAAAGAATAGCCTTTCTCTTATTGAGTTATGCTAATTATTATGTACTGTGTATCAAACTGTAGAGTTACTGATTTTTTAGTTAAATTAATACCTAAGAAATATATATATATATAAACTTATCTTAAGATGAGGCTCCCAAACAATCCCAAATTAACAATCAGAGCCATCTATGTTGCATCAATTTAATTAAAACATATGCCGCTATTTGGTAAGTTAGAAAGAGACGAGAGTCATCAGCTGATCAATTATTTCTTTTCGTGAAGTTTTAGCCGTTAATAATAAAGTTTTTTAGTTAATTTATTGATATTTAGATTGTCTGACATGTCGATTGGGGTAACAACAAGTTTCAAGAAGATCTGTGACAAAAATTTGAACTTTGTGCATATTTGAAATTGTTATTATTATTCTTATAACATTATATTTTTTAACGCCATTTTTTCATAGCGTTTTCCAATCCTTTAACTTTACGAATCCAGTTTTAGATTAGAAAAAAACTAAGTATATTTGGCTAAACGTTAGCATTAAATTGTGTTTGCTTGGCAACCTATGATTAAACGCAGCTCTTAAAATTTTTTTAAAAAATCTGATAACTTAACCGCAATATTTATTGAGATGGAGTTGGATATCGTTAATTTGTTAGTTCTGAAAATTTTACATGGGATTTTCTTAAAATAATATTCAAATTATTATTAAGACAAATATAATTACATATAGAGGGTGGATGTAGTTGTTTAGTTATGTAAGTTTTGAAGGTGAACTTAAGATTTGACTTTAATATAAATTCATATGAATTATACCGTCTGAAAAGATTTCCTCCCACAACAAAGCTTTCTAACACACCCTCATTTATTACATATAGTTATCGTCTGCCTAAAAGCTAATGACCATCGTTTTTTGAGACCAAACAGGAGTTTTTCTTGCTAAATGCATGTCGAACGAAACTACAATAAGGGCAGTTACCTACAAGAATACATTATCGTATATTACATAACGAGTGTTAAAAGTGGTAGAAGAGGTACTAATATTTTTTATTTTTTTTATGGTCAAACACAAGCACTATAGGAAAAATCCTTTAGGGAATTCTGGGAGTGGTGCGTGTGCGCAAAAAGCGATTCACGTTGGTTTTGAATCGTTGGAGGTTATATTCGTTGGGAATAACGACCTCGGGAACGTCCTTCCATAATGATGAAGTCCTCCAGATGAAAGAATTCTTAAATAATGAAGTTCGAGGAGTACTAAGCTTAACCACATATGGATGGGCGTCAGTGGTTCGTCGTGTATTTCTGATATTCGCCGCTCTGGGCGGAATTAAGAGGGCAAGGCCAGCCGAGCACTTTCCATGAAAATATCTGTAAAAGAGAGTCAAATCCCCAACCTGTCTTCGATGTTCTAGGCTGTCGAGGTTTTTCGTCAGCTCGTGGTCTCCAATCAGACGAATGGCTCCCTTTTCGATGGAATCCAGTAGCCGAAGACTATGTTTGGGTGCAGAGCTCCAGACATGAGAGCAGTACTCTAGTGATGGTCGAATCTGGGCTTTGTATAGTGTCAAAAGTTGTTGAGGTATGTACTATGTACTTTCTGGTTCGGAAGAGTACACCAAGTTTCTGAGAAGCTATCTTGGCGATTGCCACAACGACAAAGAGAAAGATGATATAAGTGTGCTATGTGTGTTATTATGTACTGTGTATAAAACTTTAGAGTTTATGATTTTTTAATTAGATTAATACCTTAAAAACCTAAATTAAACCAATCTTAATTTGAATAAATACATTGCTCCAAGAAAATAATAAAACTCATAACTTAACCTCAGTATTTATAGATAGATTATAGAGATGTAGTAGTTGTATATCGCAAATTTGTTAATTATGAAGGTTTTACATGGGAACAATATTCAAATTATTATTAAAACAAGCCCGAACAAACCTGTATAGTGTAGTTTTCCATAAATACATAAATCTGATTACATATATCAATACCTTGATAATTGTAAAAATAGAAAATAAATCGGTATTTATCCCATTTCTATTTTACGTAAACGGTTATTATGTTTAATTAATTGCCTAACAATTCTCTGTTTTTCATATTTATCATAAACAAACTAATAGTATCCCACAAATTTTCGTAAATGGGTTTGTTCGGGTTTGTTCAAAATCAATCAATCAATCGTTGACGAAGCAGAGCGATCGATAAAAGGATAGTACAGAGACGGAGGAAGTATCCGCCTTCCTTAACCCATAATTTAATCGCTAGAGCTATGATCGCTCACGCGGGACGCTGCATAAGACAGGGTCCTGCGTTAGCCATCGTCGCCGAAGCGATGATAAAGTCGGTGCGGTGTATGAAGTCCACTAAGTAATAAAACCTCTCGAGCCGGGTAGTCGGTGGCTCTCAAACAATAAATTATATTTTAGGTATTTTCTAAATAAAATAATTTAAAGTAAATAAAAAATTAGTTTAGGCAAAGAAAAATAATTATTTTTTAGCTTTTATAGTATTTAGGCAAATTAGTTTTACGAATTCTTTTTTTATAGAGTTTTGGTTCTAAAAAGAATCGATGTCGCCATCTTTTTGAAGCATTATTGGACAGATCGCAAAGCACTTTTCTGTTGTTCGTTTTTTTTGTATTTGAAGCCAGCTCTTTTAAAATGATGGACAAACTGGTAGTTCCAATGTCGCAAAGATTTTTCTTCTTTATCTTTTCAAGAATAGCTTTAAGGCTAACATATTCCTTGTGATTATACATATCATAAACAATATTCCTAATTGATAGTTTTATCCCATGGGATAAATCAAAGGTTTTAGAATGGAGTCAAACCCTTTTATATGGTCTGCTCAATTTCTCTTCACTCTTTTTTCGAAGTCTTCTTAAGGTCTTATCTAAAATGCCGCAAGCATCAGACGTTCGTTTTTGCACTGCCAAAACAGACACTAACGGGCCCGAGTTATCTTCTTCTAAGTAAAATAACGTTCCACTTGTAATAATAAACGGCGTTCACCTGGAGATAAACACCTTCTAGACGTTGTGTAACCTTGCTGAACACACTTTGCTTTATAACTGCTTTTAATTCACACACAATGAGAAACAAACTAAAAGCAAAAAGCATAACTACTTATTTAAAATAGAACATACATCCTGCACTTGAGCAAATTTTAATTATTTCTTGGAAAATAGTGATTATTATATAGATTTAACTATAATGATCTCAAAATAACTAAACTCTAGGAAAAAGTACCTGAGAATATCTTTAACTTATTGACGCAAAATGGTTTTCATTTGATAAATAAAAAAAGCTATGCGCGAAAAAGAAACAAAATAAAAATATTTATCGCGGTACATAATTCTAAGATAATTTTGTTTTGGAATCGCTGATTTTGTACGGCTTACTACAGTGAACCAGTGGAATGTTCGGTACGATCGAGTATAGCGAAGGTTTTGTTAACTTAACCGTCTTACTGTTTAACAATTTAATGATTTAATCCGATATCGGACTTCATAAAGCGAACCGACTTTAGCGTCCCGACCAATAAATGGATAATCTGGTGAACAGATAAATGGATAGCAGGCTAACACAGACAAATTGTCATTGCGCAAGCCATAATTTAATCGCTCGCCGCTCAAAATTCCATCCCCTGTAATTAAAAATTAAATCACGTCCTAAACTAGGCCGTATATTTTAATTCATATTGCATCTGTCGATATCGTCAAATAAAACTTTTACATCTTTTTTCATAAGATTATAAAGGCAAAACTTTTTTAATATACGATTCTAAAATCGAACATAATTGCTGTAATGACAGCGTTTAAGTGTTTACCTCAAGAGGGAGTTATTCTCAAGTTTTTTGTAATTAAACACTTTGTGAGAGGATCTTGTAAATTACGTCATTACGAAGGTTTAAATGATTAATTTCCGATCCGGAAATTACCTGATGTTACAGCGTTTTTAATTTATGAAAATATTTTTAGACCAAATACAAATTAAGCGATGCTTCAATAAATTTAACTATATTTCAGGAAGAAGTTATTAAGTTTAATGGAATATTTTCCTATTTTCCACGGATAACGAAAATAAATTAATTAGTGGGATTTATTGCTTTAATTAAAAGGGTATAAGGATTTTTTTTACAAGTGCCTCTAAAGTGTCTCTTTTTATGCTTGTTCTCTTCACCGAAAGTGGCGCGTTCCAGACCTCTCCGAGAGAGCGGGCGGGAAAGATTTTTCCCGCCCGCTTCGAGACACCATGTACTACTCATAGTTTTTTAACTGATAAATAGATAAAACCAGAGATGTCGAGTGCGGGACTTGAACCCGCAACTCTCAGTGCGCCAGGCGTACACTCTGCCACTAGGCCACCGAGCCATACATACAAGCGATAATAAATAGCGGAACATAAATTGAATTTGCAGTTAATTTTTCAAAAATGTTTTAGAAAAATGTCTGAAGAATTTCTTTATTTATTTTTCCTCGGAGCACTCGTGCGGTCTCCGCATCTCATCCGTAAAAGCCTATTTTCGGCCCTTGATCCGTAATGTACCATTTTCTATTTGGATTTCATAATGGCTACATTATGAAATGCAAAAAAATTGAATAACCTGCCACTTTAATTTTAATTTTTTTTATGTTGGCAGCAAGTAGGGTTCGAATTTTAGGCTTACTTCATTTTCGTTGAAATTAGTTTTCTAGGCCTTATGGATTCGACATATAGATATACATACATTTAATATACTAACATTTAACCTTGCAAATAGATCATTTTTACTAGATATTTATCTGAAATACCTATACTCGGAAATATATAACACGCTGACGGTGTCCGTCAACTAATTTTTAGTCACAACTATAAAACAACATAACCTAAATATAATAGAAATATCTTCCAGTTTATGCTCTATTTTTAAAGTTTTATTCAATCAAGTACTATTTTTATTTTTAATTCAATATGGTATTATATCTATTACTTTAATATACATATTTATAGTTACTGTAGACATTTCCTGGGCATTAATTATTATTCCTGTCAGATTCTATGTCGACATTTTCATATTCTTTTTAAAAGTTTTTCTAAATCATTTAACTTTCTTCCTGACTCATTTTTATTAACTTTAATAATATATTTATTTTTAATTATGACGGATAGGAAGAAGCTTTGTTGTGTTCAATTGTTTCTATCATGGCATATTTGATACTTGTAACACTTTATTAAATTGTAAAAGTATCGCAAACCCAAAGAGAAAATATGAATTCAAGTGGAAAAAATCTACTATGTTTTTTAAAGTTTTTAAGACTTTAAAGATCCAAATAGAAAAAGGATTATAAAATACACGGTTCATAAGAGCATTAGACCACTTGTACTTTAGAAAACTCCCCGCTTCGCGGGTCGTTTTCTGAATTAAGCGCGTGCTCAAAAATAATGTCTTATGAAACTTGTATCTTAATATACTATTAGAGGATTATACAGCACGTCCATAATAAATAGTGGACATGTAAAATTTATTTTCTAATTTAAAGTCAACTTGGACTTGAAACTTGGACGTGGAAAAATTTATGAAAGAAAATCTTGTTTTCATCACATTTATTTCACAAAATTTAAACTAGTAACAATATAGGAAGAAAAATATATGAGACTTATGCTACGTTATTCTGGTTTAATATAAGGTGTTAAATTCCCCAGTTGTAGCATTACCGTTTTTTGATCTGTTGTGAAATAATTTATAATAATAAATGTGATGTAATTTTAATTTTAATACTATTGGATATGTTACAAAGCAGCAATTGGCCAAATGGCAGACCTGCCAAAGCCAAAAATTTTAAAAAAATGTTACAAGTTATACATTTTTCGCAGTAATTTCAAATTGTGGAAATAATTGCTCGAAAAGGTATGACAGAACGAAAACGTGTTCAAATTATAGTATTTTTTTCTAGTTTTTAGGTTATTATTTAATAATCATTATTGTATTGACTCCTCAATTATTAGAACGATTATAGGTACGAACTATATAGTCAACTTAAATTATATTTTGTCAGTTCCCATCAAAAATAAATTGAATTTGATCAGCATTTTACTCATCCAAAAGCATTATTTCAGGCGTTATTAATAACACTTCTAAAACTCAATCAGCTTTGATGATTTATTACTAAAAGTGGTAATTTTTGTGTGATAATTGCTATTCATTATCGAATATTATTAATAATATTATTAATAACAACAATTTTATTAAACTAGTTATACTTATGATATATTTTACCGTGTGTACTATAAATCAATCGAAAATAGTGGATATATTTATTTTATTATTCACTGAGCAAACAAGAACCTCGTTTATGTACTTGAGTAAAGCTTTAATTTTAACCTGTGCGATGTCAATAATTGACATAAAATATAATGAAAGCAAAATGGTTATATTTACAATATAAATTACACAGGGTGTCCCAAACCTATAAACCTAATAGTACACAATAAAAGTGATTATTATGATTTGGCCTTCCTTTGCTTAATAACCGATCTACAAAGTGTCCAAGAGAAAATTCTATTTTCTAATTAACTTATTTTTTAACCAATATTTTTGCATAAAATTTTGTGATTGGGGCGAGAAATTTGAATTTGTAAATAGGTTTGTTCAATATTTTTAGCACAAATAGCTAAATATCGACCTAGTAACCCCGAATATGTCGAACGTGTTTAGTTATTTTCAAAATTTTTAGATGTCAAATACCAATGTATGGAAATTTATATTATTTCCCAGAACAATAAGGGCGTATTTTTGTCTATACAGTAGCACTTTAAAATACTAAAAACTTAGATGTGTTCATGAGATGCATACCGACGCGAAAACTAATGTGAATTTATTTGGCTTTGTTGTGGTGTTTTGTGAGGTTATTGTGTCGGGTAAAGTGGCATTTAAGTTGTTCAGATTCGACGGTTTCGTTCGAATTGAACAAATGAGAACATACCTGACCATTCGTAAACTCCGCGACGGTTCGTTCGAGTCATTTCAAGTTTATAAATCAGAAATTGTTTCCCAGCGAACTCAACTGAACGTAAAAGTTTAGAAATGTACCTTGAAAAATAAACTTCTTCTTCTGTCAACCGGTTATTGATCTTCTAAAGAGTTTAACCGACAACACCGCTCATAATTCACTGACGTTTGTGGCCATAGCCTATCTCAATATTACTTTGTTTACATAATTTATATCTGTCACAAGTTTGTTTATCTTTCTCCTAGTGCTATGACGTGTTTTTTTCTGGTTTGACATAAGGTGATATAATTCGGTTAGCCCATTATGGTTATTTTTATTCAATTTGTTTTCATCTCAACAATTGCCGATGCCGGTTTAAATATAATACGTCATTTCCATAACACCCTGTATATGGAAGCTGTAAATGTAAAAAATTTTAAATCCATAAAAATATCATTTATTGAGCAATAAAAAATAGTATTAATTTTGCATTTGCCGATATTGATAAAACGAATTAGTTATTTATCTTTTAATTAAATATTTTAAGCATACACATTTAAATTGATACACAAAACTTGAAATCGAATATAAATAGATTACTTTGTTTCTCAGTTTTTTACCTCTTCGTTTGCGTTAGCGATGGAATCTTTTTGAAATAAAATTACAGTTTTTTATAAACCGACATTTCAATTTTTTGTCTAATTCTAAGAGCAGTTTTTAGTTTCCATCTCAGTCGCCCACTGATGCTCTTTCTTAACAACAGTAGCGAATGCTACCCTCGGCGCCAGCGCTAGCTGGCCGAATTGCTGCGCGCCGCTACGGAATTCTCTTAAGCTACATGCATATTATTGGACGGCAATGTCTGATATGTATTATTGAATAACCGGGTGATTCATGTGCTCGATAAGTGTATTTTTCTTAAGCAGTTGATTGTTATTTCTTTTCGAATGGATATCCATAAAGTAGTTTGCTAGAAATATTATTATATATCGGTTTTATTAATATGTACTGATATGCGGGTTTGTTCGGGTTACCGCTAGCTGTTTCCGGTGCTTGAATATTTGTCAGTCGTCTGGCTTATTAGAGGGATTGTTCTTTGGTAAGTGCGCAAGCATGCATAAAATATATTTTTGGTACCAGCTTAACTATTAAACTCCCGATGTGCTTCAATTGGTGATTGTTGCTTCAATTTTTAATAAAAGGCCCGGTACTTTCAGTTCAAGTTCAAATAGCCCCGGAATTATTATGGAGTAAATTTTACCTATAGGATAATTAAAAATGATATCTTACGCCAGTCAGAAAAATTACAGTTAATTTATTCTTGGGTAATAGTAAGTGATTTATTTGACGGATAAAGCACAACCTAACCTTACACAGTAGTATTTGGTATTTTATTTGTTTTGTGCTTTATCCAAAAGATTTTACGTAATACTCGACTTTACAAAAAATTCATTGGAAAGCTTAGCAGAAATCGAACACGATTCAGTAACAAAATCGTTTGATAAAGCACGGTTGGTACAAAAAGTCTCATAAATGGCACTTAAATTCACTACCAAAATCTTGGAATTTTTCTCAGGTTTTGGTTTTTAGCTTCCATACCTGTTCATTTTCTTTCAAGAATGTGCTTTTCTTTTAAGAATGTGCTTTTCTTTTAAGAATGTGATTTTCTTTTAGGCCAATCGAATTAATAAACGGACCTCTTCAGAAATGAAATTAGCGGCTCGAAACCGCTTCTTCTTTCCACTTTCCTTATAATTACACAACACACACAAAACGTAGAACTAATTCAGACGAAAATAGAATAATAATTAAATTTATTAAAAAGTTTACATTAACCTTAAAAATAAAAGAGAGAAAACACCACGGATTTTAAATCAAGGAGGATACGACTTTGGTTGACAGTCTTTGACGAATAAACAATTCACATTCTTAGGTAGGTTGTAAACAAAACAATCGGGGATCTCTGAAAATAAGTATCATTTTTCTTTGTCGTTTTTTATTAATTAGACAAAGTTCGGAACGTAGTTTTTAAGAAGCCCTTATTGGAACGGCCGTCTTACATACCTGCTTTCACGTTTGCCACTACCGGATTAACAACTGTCATATTTGTCGTTTTTGTTAAATAAAATTCTTTGTTGTCTTTCACTGTTTGTGTGTTATCGTAAGACTGTACCATGTCTGCTGTAAACTTGGTAAGAAATATTGACTTTTGAAACACGGCCGTCGATTGTTTGTTTTTCCTAACCAAAACATATTAAACCGATCAGAGGTTAGAATGAAGACAGAAACAGATATAAGATAGAAAGAGATGGGGATTCTGCCAATAGAATCGCTATTTCTTTTTGTTATCTAACCTAATTACTTGACCTGAGAATACCCAAATAAGTTATTCTCCAGTTTAAAAAATTTATATGAAAGTGGAAGTACCGGACCTCAATGAAAACTTCTTATCATGAAAAATAAGCATGGTATTCAGAAACATACTCTTGTTGACGTTAAAACTAATTTCGGATCGCCGCTGCAAATGAACATTTTGATAAAATCAGATATTTCACATAATTTTAGAACTTTCAAATACTGCCTTGTCCAATGACCCTACCAAGAAAAATACACATTTTTAAAATAATTAGATTAGATTATTACTAATTTTTCTTTTTTTCTTATAGGTAAGTATCCAGCCAAGTTGTATGCACAGATTTCGCCAATAGTCGTAAGTAAGTTTATAAAAATTAGTCTTACTTGTGTTTGAACCAAAATGAAATTTAGACAATATGTTCAGTATCTTCTTAAATTGATTAAAAAATGCTATAAAAATTTTTTGTTTGGTTTAAACCTAATTGCTCCAAAGAAACAAATTTTGGCATAATAATTTTGAATGGTTTAAGAAAAATTAGAAATTACGAGAAATTTAAAGTTTGATATATTTGATAATTGATATATACGTGTTCAAGATAAGGAGGGCCAGTACAGGGATCTCGGAAACCGTAAGAGATACGAAGTCGGTTAAATGGAGGTAAAGTTGCGCATTTACGTGCCTAATAATATGCCGTTAGAAAGGTTTAAAATTCCGAGTAGGTCCGGAGATATTCAGAAAAACCCGAAATTCTGAAAAATCGTTTTATTGTTTTCCTGGGTATTTTTGAGATCGAATTCTAAAGTAAATTGCACTTTCGCATTGCCACTTCTTCCGCTCTATCTAACAGCGTTACTTGTTTTGTAATCCGACGAGTCGTCTTCGAAGGTCCATTATCAACTTTCTTTTTTTTTAAATTCCGGTCCTGTTTTCCTGATATTGGAATTTGAGAGCTTTTTTCTCTCGAATGCAACGATGGATGATACATTGTGGTTTAATGACGTTTCGAGGGTTTTTTGAACAACATCAGGAAATTTTGGGATACGGTCCTGTATTTCTCCCAATTTTATAACTAATATCTCAAGTAAGCTCTAAATTTTTACTTATGTTGGACTAGTTCAATAAATAACAAATAATTTAAGAAAAAACTCGAACAAACCCAAAATTTACTGATGTCGTTCAAAAAACCCTCGATTACAAAACAATTAACGCTGTTAGACAGAGCCGAAAGAGTGGCAATGCAAAAGTGCAATTTACTTTAGAATTCGATCTCAAAATCACCCAGGAAAATAATAAAACGATTTTTCACAATTTCGGTTTTTTCCGGAACTACTCGGAATTTTAAAACTTTCTAAACGGCATATATTAGGCACGCAAATACGCAACTTTACCTCTATTTAACCGACTTCTTATCGCTTACGGTTTCCGAGATCCCTGTACTGGCCCTCCTTATCTTGGACACGTTGTATATACTATATTCTAAAAGTAAATATTTAAAAGAAATTTTAAAAATAATTTCATCTCTTCAATCCAGTCTCTATACTGGATAAGATAAAAAAAATTACTTCGCATTCGGATATACCTTTAAATTCTAAACAACTCTTACAAATGAAAATTGTATCTAAAACGAAGTGTATAAATTGAATCTCCCTCGTATACACTACAGTTTTAATGAGCGCATTTTTAGTTAAATGGGACGCAATAACTTTTATCCAGAATAACATTTCCTGAAAAATTAATAATAAAAAAGTTTTCCATATGGAGGGAAAATTCTACCGATCACTATATGTTTAATTTTAGTATGTGTTGATATAAAACTACATATTTTAGGCAGAACATATATTTTATAAATACACCAGTGGCGTCCCTGCAAGTATGTCCTCTATTATATTTTTTTCCAAAAAAGAGATACGCCATTCGCATTTTGCCGTGTGGATTTTTTTGATAGTGGTAAATCACACACGGAAACTATCTCTTGCATCTTTTTCGTCACCCATGCCGTTCTTAATTAAATTTAAATTGAAATTAACATTGATCATAATAAAGTTTGTTTCATAAAAACTCGTTTTGTCACTTTTAAATTTGTCATAAAGTTGCAAATAATAATATCAAAAAACATATATTTTGTCTCCTTATTAAAATAAAGTTGTATTGTATTAGGCGTTCAAAATATGAACAACGTCTGGACTCCGAATGCACGCGCGTAAAGTCATACTCCTTGCACCTGTTAAGTGCACAGCCCTATTAGCAGCAAAAGCAATTAGCAGGTAGATCACAAGATTAATTAGACCGGTAATAACATGGTACCTATTTGAATTAACAGGCCCCCAAAATATTTATAGTTGGGGATAAAATAAGAGGGTTTTCCTTCCTGTCAAGACTTCGGTAAGTAAAGTTATAAAGAGGTTCCCAGTTATAAAGTGGTGGCTGGTGCCTTAGAAATATCGGTGTTAAACACGTTGGTATAATAAAATATAGAAAATCACGATTAAAATTTTTTTAAATAATTTTGAATCAAACATATTTCTGTTCACAGAGTTTCTCATCCAAAAAACACAATAGCGCATTTTTTATTTCACACCCTCGTATGGTGTTCTAAGTTGCCGAATTAAATATCCTGCTTAAAGTTAGTTTTTTTTTGCTAGACGCGAATTAAACTTTAAAACTAAGCTATGAAATAATTTATATTATTGATAAATAGTGCAAAAATTACTGTATAACTAATTTTTTTTTTCAATTTAAATGTTATTTACGGTTTTCAAAAGAACTAAATTCTATCTCGAAAGATTCAAGATAATATAGTCATGTAGTACCATATTTCGAAGATAAATTTAAAATTTTAACATATTCTATCCAATAGTTTTCTTGTAGTTTGTCACACCTTTTTACGAATGGGTCTCCTTTCGATTGAATCCCGTAGGCAAATAGCTTGCTTAAGTGCAGAGCTCCAGACATAGTATTCTAGTGATTGTCGAATCTGGGAATGTCAAAAGTTGTTTAGGTGTATACAACTTTTTGGTCCGTTACAGTACAGGATGTCCCATTTTCGACACTTTTATAGGGTCTCCGTAATTGTTAGTGCTATCAAAAAGTAATGTAGGTTTTTTGGCTCAAACTTAAAATGATAAAATCAAAATTTTAAAATTTTTGCTTGCTTAAGAGATAAGGGGGAAAATAAAAAAATTGTCAATTTCAAAATTACCCTATATTTAAACTTTATGACTTTAAACCACAATAGACCATGAAACAGAAGCTAATATCATAGGAATAATTATGTGGACTTTCCAGTTGTTATTAACATTCAACGTCAATTTAATTTTTACATATTCATTTGTAAAAACGACTTATCAACATTTTGAAAAATTTGATATGATATCAGTTTATATTGAAACTGGAAAAAACGAAGAAATGGCGCAAAATTTATATTTTGTTCGCTATCCGGAAAGACGGCAATAATTTAGGGACATAACCTGAACATTTGCGATGATTCCCGTTATTGTTTACCTAAATCTGAAGCTTTTATTTCGTTTCAAAGTAATAAGGTTTAAATAAATCGCCTAGGAAACTAATATGTGTTATATATTTGAAAAGACATTTTAGATTAAAATATACAGGGTGTTCCATTTAAGAAAATGAGATTAGGTCCGATAACTTTTTTACCTGACCCCGTATACTTACTCTGAAAACAGCAAATTATTCAACAACTTATGTATAAAACATTTTTCTGTACCTATCTCTTTTAACTAAGAAAATATAGGGTAATTTTGAGTATCTCTTAAGCGAGTGAAAATTTTCAAATTTTGATTTTATCATTTTAAGTTTGACCCAAAAAGAGCACATGATAAAGATTGTTCCACGAAATATGGATATAACTTAATGACTGCAGTAAATGTACCTGGGGCGATCCGATTAATTATGACCGTTTGTTAGTATTATGTGGAAAGGACCGGATTGTAATAATTATAATTAAATATAGGCACATCAGGTAGGTTAGGTTGCTTAATTTATATTTAAATATCTTTTTGTGGTAAAATTTGTTAGTTTTTATTTCTTGCTGGAAGAGTTTAGTTGTATTACCGATATTATTTTACCAAACGTATAAAAAAACAGTATGTGGCGTCCATGGAAAAACATTGATGGTGCTTCTTCTAGTGTTGCAGTGAAGAAAATGCATTTATCTCTCGATGCTAGGGAAATTGTAAAAATAGTATATACTTCTTTACTCAACAGAGGACTTTATGCTAGTGCTGCTGCGACTGAAATGTCTGATTTGACTAAGATACCTCTGACTACAGTGAAAAGAATCGCGTCAAATCCCATTAAATCTAGAAAGAAGCGTAAAGATGCCGGTTTCACCAAATGTTTCGATGAAAGCGACAAGGACTTGATAAGGCCAAAAATCTACACCATGTACGAAGAGCAACGCGTACCTACATTAGAATCTCTGAAGCAACGGCTCACCAATGATGAAACCCAAATAAGTTGTAGCCGCACTAGCCTTTGGACAGTTTTGTCGGAAATGGGATTCAGATACCGCAAAATTGACAAACGGCAAGTACTCATGGAATCCCACCATTTACAAAAATGGCGTCATGAGTATATAACTTCTGTAAGGAAATCCCGTTCTGAATACCGTCCTATAATTTACCTACATTACTTTTTTGATAGCACTAATAATTACGGAGATACCCTATAAAAGTGTCGAAAATGGGACACCTGTACACAACTTTCTGCGAAGTTGCCATGGCGATTGCCACAACGTGGTTATGATAAGACATATTTCCTCCCAGATTGACGCCCAGCAATACTCAAAACTATAATTATTCATATTCTTTTGATTTTATTAAACTTGCAATACTTGATCCAATACAATACTGCCAAAGTCAAACCCTAAACGTCTTGAATGGAATGTGGACATTTCGATGGTTATTTATTTTCAGTTCTATTGGTAATACGACAATAAAGTGCCCCCCATTAAATTTACGTCAGCATATTTATCCAGTAGGTGCAAACCTTTTAACGGACCTCTGCTAGTCATTCCATGTAAAAAGGTCAAAGATCACCCTTCGGGCATTAGAATATAATCTACACGTTCACACTTTAGATCGTTTTTAAGATAAGGATAGCTCATATATTAAGCGTGTGTCACAATATATTGTGACCTGTCTGCTTATCTCACCATGCTAATCTGTTTTAGGACAAGATAACATCTTTAACGGTCTTTCAAATATAGGTTCTCTCTAGGACCTGGAAAATTTATATTTTTTTTTTAAGTGCTTTGCGTGCCTGGATACAATACTTATTAACATTTGGGAATTTAGAAGACGTGGTCAAGAATTTGTTAAAATATTTTACATTTTAGCTTCGTTAAGGTTTAAATTAAATAGGGAAAAAAATGACCAAGGGAATATTCATTATGCCCTACACGGATAAGAGACTCTAGTAAAATTATTATACTTAATAAAGATGTTATGGTACGATTTCCTATAAAATATCGTATTAATTACATTTTTTATTATTAAGCCGTACCAAAAAAATATTGTACACATAATTTATTAAAAACTATAGTTAGTATTTGTAATCAATTTAGTGCAATCAATTAAATATTAAAATATATTTTAAATTTTGCAACGAATGCAAGTGAAAATAATTTATTTATAACTCCAGTAGTTAAATATTTTTATTTACAACCATGTATGTAATAATGACATTTCATCTATCTTTCAAATGTGGAAGTTTTTCTACTTTCACTTTCCACCCGGGTGGAAAGTAAATTATTTTTTTGTAATTTAAAAAAAAATCTATATCTCAAACTAATACGAACACACCAACATACAACTCATTACACAAATTTAACGACAATGATTTTTTTTTTGAATTTTTAAAATAAACCTAATGATATTTATAAAAAATAAAAAATGAACAAGGTTTTTGTTTTAGTTATTTACATTAAATGTTACATTGGCATTATTGTAGGCAGTCACAAATCGTTGATATCTTCTTTGTCTTGGCATTTTCACTGAAATAAGCTAGTAGCGCCGACTCAGAACCAGGATTTTGAATTTTGTTTCCCCTACACCATTCATGAAACAGTTATATGCCTTAACATATCTCGGGCGGCTTTTAGTTGGCAGAAGATCTTCTACTATTTTTGCTGCTTCTCAAATTTCTGGTGTAGTAGCAGCAAAATCAAATTCCTCATCTGATAGCACTTTTCTGTTGTTAAAATAATATATTGTTTAGTGGCATGGAAACCATATTCAAAAAATGATATTTGACATCATGATGTATATTATTACCTACGTTATTTTACCACCTGTGGTTATTTGAAATTTCTGTCTAATTTTTCAATGGAAAAGTCAAAATAACATTATCTTTCATTAATAATTTTAATTCAAAATAATAAGAAGTGGATGTTAGATGTGGTTGTAAATAAAATAGTATACAAACCTCGGTGAAAAGTGTTTCATTACTATCTCGAGATTTAGTTCAACTACCGACTCTCTCGACAGGAATGAAATACTTCGGTACGTAATATACTATTAAATGTATGGGTACATTTTACTGATGCATATTATTGTACTTTAAGCATTCTTTATTAGTTTAAATGTTGTAAAATTTGTTGATAAGAATAAAGGGCTTAAAACCGATCGTGTTAGATCGAAATATCCAACATATTCATTAGAAATTGAATCAGTCCAAGGATGAACTCATTCAGTAAAGTTTAAAATAGTTTAGCCGTCACTGAGCACGACCCTCCAACACGCGATATCATTGCTGCACCCTGCAGATATTTGCAGTATAATTATTTTAGTTTGAAAGGAGATATGCAGTAGTATTAAATAAACGTACGAGTACTTTATTAGGGTGTTATTTGCTTTCAACTTTGTATTTAAGTTATTTTTTAATTGTGAATCACCATCTTAAATTATACATTTTTTAGTATACTACAGTGTGTCACAGGATAAGCGAACATATAGGTGTAAATGACAAAAAATTTAAATTTGATCATTTGGGATCCAGGCCTGCTTGATTAGAAAAATTTTTTTCACATATTTGGATTTCTATGAAATCAAGCAGGCCTTGACCAGAGCATTGTTTTTATTTTCTGTTTAGGCAAAGCATATCGAAACATTTCATTAAGAAAAGTTGAGCAGAATTCAAAATTATGCAAGCGTACTGAATTTAACTACTAAAGAGAATTAAAAAAAAAAACCTTCATGACATTTGATGACCAAATTTCATTTCCTAGACTAATATGACAAACAATGAGGAAATTGAAAAAACTAGAAATTTCGAACTCTAGGAAAAATATTGTACAGGATGTCCCATTTTCGACACTTTTATAGGGTATCTCCGTAATTGTTAGTGCTATCAAAAAAGTAATGTAGGCGTAATGTGCTCTTTTTGGGTCAAATTTAAAGGTAAAATCAAAATTAGAAAAATTTTCGCTCGTTTAAGAGATACGGGGGAAATTCAAAAAATTGACAATTTCAAAATTACCCTATATTTTGTTAGTTAAAAGAGATGCAGAAAAATGTTTTATACAGAAATTTCTTTATAACGATTGTTAAATAATCTTTTTAGAATAAGTATACGGGGTCAGCTAAAAAAGTTATCGGACCTAACCTCATTTTTTTAAATGGCACACCCTGTATATGGCATGCCATGGATGATGTTGGTTTTCTATGCGATTTATTTAAGCTTCTCTTCATTTTCCTAGGTTTCTTTATTATAAGTTTTTGATCTCGGCATCGTAAAAGAGCCGTATATTTTTAAATTATGTTCCAGTTGTCGAAAGATGTCCTTAAATGGTTGCCGTCTTTCCGGATAGCGAACAAAATATAAACTTTGCGCCATTTCTTCGTTTTTTCCCCTTTCAATTAAACTGATATCATATCAAGTTTTTTAAAACGTTGATAAATCATTTTCACAAATGAATATGTAAAAATAAAATTGACGTTAAATGCTAATAACAACTAGAATGGCAACATAGTTGTTTCTAAGATAGTAGCTTTTGTTTCATGACATACTGTGGTTTCAAGCAATAAAGTTTAAATACATCGCTTAGGAAACCAATATCATCCATGGTGTGTTATATATTTGAAAAGAGACTTTGAAATGCTATCATTTTGGATTAAAATATACAGGGTGTTCCATTTTAAAAAATGAGGTTAGGTCCGATAACTTTTTTGCCTGACCCCGTATACTTATTCTGAAACCGGCAGATTATTTAGCAATAATTATGAACAAACTTCTGTATAAAACATTTATCTGTATCTCATTTAAGTAAGAAAATATAGGATAATTTTGAAATTGTAAATTTTTTTGTTTTTCCCCCGTATCTCTTAAGGGAGCGAAAATTTTCAAATTTTGATTTTATCATTTTAAGTTTGACCCAAAAAGAGTACATGACACCTACATTACTTTTTTGATAGCACCAACAATTACGGAGATACCCTATAAAAGTGTCGAAAATGGGACACCATACAAGATAAAAATAATATAGGTTATTAAATACGGCACACCTGCATGATTTTGAATTGTAAGCATAAAATTTTTCGATATTTTGCGAGAAAGAGACACTTTACCTAGACAGAAAATAAAATTAATGCCTCGTTCAAGGGTCAAGGCCTACTTGATTTCATAAAAATCAAAATATGTTAAATTTTATTTTCTAATCGAGCAGCCCTAGATTGGCCAAATTTCAATTCGAAAATTTTTCGTTATTTACACCTATAGGTTCGCTTATCCCTGGGACACACTGTATCTATAATTACTATCGATTATGCGCTATCTTTATCTGACAAATTTACATTAAAAATATATTTTTATACATATTCATATACCTACTAATAACTGATAGGCGCGGTCTCCCCTGTGATGACCCAAATTACACAATTTATCCGTATAATTACAACCAATCAGCTATGTCGCGGTTTTTACACTAGCAAGTATGAAAATGTAACCATCATTTAACTTTTAAGATAAATGACTATACGGGGTCTCAATTTGAAAACTTACCGCCCTTAAATCTCGCTTCCACAATTCCACACGTCATTTTGATTACGAAAGAGGACGCTTTTAAAAAATATTTGTAGCCCTCGTGGTTTACCTCCCTAGGAGGAGTTGATGTTACCTTTAAAATCTTAAATCGGTAGTGACACATCATTTTAAGGGTCACTTGAATCTCTTTCCAATAATATCATAATTTTTATGAGTTATAGTTTTCAAGAAATCGCATTCCAAAACGTAAAATTAGAAATTACCTTACTTAAATACAGGGTGTCCGCTAATTAATGGTACATGGAAAAACCACATACTCCTTACGTAAAACTATTAGGATTTAATTATACTGACCTATATCCGAAAGTTGATATTAACTGAGATACAGGGTGCTAAAGTTTAAAATTTCATTTTTGTTTTTCTCTAATAGCTTGGAGAGAAACCAATATTTTTCTACAAAATTTGGCAATTATGGTTTTTTTAGGACGAGAAATTGATTTCTTTGTGAAATTTTAATGTACAATGTAGGGGGCGCTCTCTGCGGCATTTTTCGAACATTCATATGGTCATAACTTTTTTGTGCCTTAGGGTATTTAAGTTTTTAATGAAAATAATAAGTTCAGGTCGCCCAGAGTTACCAGTTCGGAGATATTTGCATTTAAATTGTTTAGTGCATTAGCTCAGGAAAGCAAATAATGTTTTGTTACTTCCTACCAATTAACTTTTACACGATAATTAATGTTCTAATAATGGTAATTGGGAATAATAAATACAACAATTGGATTGTTCTTTAACTTACTTTAATTAAAATAACTTTGACCATAGAAAAGATCGTGTGGAAAGAAACCAAGAGCAATAAAAACACAAACTTACGATAAACTCAAAAATGAAACATTTTCTGTTCCATAGCAACTTACTGCATCTCTAAATTTTATTTGTTTCCGCATAGGTTACTTTAAAAAAACAATGTTTGTTTGCAAATTAATAATATAATTGGACAGGGTGCACTAAACATTTTAAATGCAAATATCTCCTACACGGTAACTCTGGGCGACCTGAACTTAGTATACCTTTTTACGTAATAAATATGAGAAAAGTATTATTTTCATTAAAAATTTAAACACACTTAGGCACAAAGAGTTATGACCTTATGAATGAGCAAATAATGCCGCAGACAGCGCCCCCTACATTGTACATTAAATTTTCATAAAAAAATCAATTTCTCGTCATAAAAGAAACATAATTGCCAAATTTTGTAAAAAAACGTTAGTTTTTCTCAAAGTTATTGGACATAAACAAAAATGAAGTTGTAACTTTAGCGCCCTGTATCTCAGTTAATATCAACTTTCGGATATAGGTAAGTATAATTACATCCTAATATTTTTACGTAAGGAGTTTGTGGTTTTTCCATGTACCATTAATTAGAGGACACCCTGTATAAGTCGTCAAAATTTAAAAATTTATTAAAATATTTTAATTTGTCGATCACTTCGATTTCCGCCATCTCTCTATCTTGCCTCTAAAATAGATGGTTTTGAAAATAGAATTCTAATAATAGAGCTGGGTCGCCACAGTTGTAATAAAAATGTCATAAACACTATTTCTGTAATGTCGACTTTACTTCAGGTTCCTAGTTATGTCATAACCGTAAAATCTTAATTTGTGTATAAGAATAAAAACAACATTCAAGATTCATTGTTTAAAAGGAGAATTTAAATGTCGCAATCTCAAGAAATGTAGTAAATTCTTCTCTATATTTAATTACGTATAATCAAATTTTGGAGTAGGAAATTTTGTAAAAAATTTTTGATCCTGCTATTCTATTTCCTTCATACACGTCAATGTCCGTTCTAACAGCTGATCGGTTTGATATGTCATGGTTAGGAAATACAAACATACAAACAATCTACGGACTTGACATCAATCTCTATATTTTTATCCAGTTTACTGCACAATTTTACCATATTGAGTTAAGCATTAATATATCGTCCACAAATAAACATTAAATTTAACACACAAGCACTGATAAACAGCAAAGAGTTTTTTTAACAATAACGACAAATATGACAGTTGTTAATTCCGTAGTGTCAATCGCAGGTATTAAAGACGGTTGTTAAAATAAGGACTTTATAAGAAGCACGTTCCGAACGCTCGAAGGCGTTATGAATATTTTTTTCCTAATTAACAAAAAACGACAAAGAAAAATTATACTAGTTGTTTACAACCTACCTAAGAATGTGAAATGTTTATTCTTCAAAGACTGTGAACCAAGGCTGTATCCTCCTTGTTTTAAGATCATTGTAAAAAACGATCGTCATAAGTTCTTAGTTGTCAATTATTTCAATTTATTTCAATTTTCAATTTATTTCAAATTAATAATAAAGATTTACAATATTTATTGATTCACAAGTTTCTTAAATATTTCGCAAAATATAACTGCACCTAGGTATGAGATACCTGTATGTGCAAGAGTTTTATCACAGTTTTATATATGTATTCAAGATAGTTTATGATAACTTATCCGAAAATCAATCACATTTACAATCACAATATCAGTGAGCGAAATGATATCTTAATAAACAATACAAAAAGTCTAGGCCTAAAACCATCCGAAAAGCTGTTGATTCTGGAAATAAAATTTCTTGAACAAGACATTAAAACGTTTCTTGTTTTTTACCTTTTTTTTGTTATCAGGAATAAGATTGTACAATTTAGGACCCAAATAGGAAACAAAATGCTGAGCATTACTATTTCTACAGGGAGTCACATTAAATAAGTCATGTGTGTTCCCTTTAGTAGCATAGTTGTGAGATATATAGTTTATCGGTTATATCACATAGGAATAATGTATGTTACAGAGGAATGATAGGCAGTGGCGGTTCTTCCACAGGAGCACATGCGCACGTGCACCCCCAAAACAAAACGAATAAAATATATTAATTTATATTCATTTAAGGTTATTTATCGTATAAAGTCCGACCCTCCCTAATATTTTATCGTACCGTCAAACTAAAACAGTCCGACCCTCCCTAATATTTTATCATCCCGTCAAACCAAACTGTATAGATCCGGTAACCGCGCCTCGGTCGAGGTAAATGACGATTATGACGAGACTTGCTCGCATGTATGATTAAGTAGTGCAGTTTCTCTGTAGTAACAGGTGGCGGGTGGCAGCGGGGGATAGCGGGGCTATGGCGATTTAACATAGGAAAGGCGCACAGTTTTTGTGTGCACCGCGCTTGTTATCTGTTCGTGCATCTAGTTAGAAATTCGAACGTGTATGTTTTAATATTTTAATATTATATATTTATTAAGTTAAAATGAATAGTTGACGGTGGACTATTTAAGAAATAACTTTAGCTCTTTGAGTTTGGAGCAAAAAATTGAAGAATGCGGAAACAACTAAACCCGAAATTAATTTAACGCAAACCACAAGGGGTAAATCTAGGGACCTTATTAGAATGTTTAAAAATGAAATATATGAAAAAAAATTTATAGAGTGTATTCCAAACTTAATGAGGCTGTTATTGATCAATTTTCTACAATTAAGAACCGAAGAATGGACTTTACGTTTTAGCACTATTGTGTAGGGTCGATAAATGTTGTGTATTTCGATAAATGATACTCGATATGATTTTAAACCATTTTATTTAAGGATTTAAACTAAAAAACACTGAAAATATGAAGAATGCCAACTTGCCAGTCTCGTGGCTCGATTCGTTCTCCTCATAAAACAGTTAACTATTGTTCTCGTCTTGGTTGCGCCTAATGACGAAGCCGTAGATGGCGTAGTGGTATTAGACATCATTCGGTTTTCTTGATAGCCCGTAGATGGCTTTAGTAGTGGACTGTATAAATATTGTTACGAAGGTTGCATGCGACGACGTTAAGATCCGACAGCTATACACACTAAGGAAACCTTTCTTATTTTCCAAAAGTTGTATTTCCTTGTGTAAAATTAAATAATAAATAAAAATATATTTTACCTAACGCATTTTCTTATTACTTTTTTTTTTCCTGCATTTAAAACGCCTAGAAAGTAATAATTGTTTGGTCGTTGCACAATAATAAAATTATAAAAATTATTTTACCATACTTGTGAACCCCCTATATCATAGGTCACGAGCCGCCACTGATGATAGGTAGGAATTTTGATGATATTTATTTCTTAATAAAATAGTCGTAAAAGAAATATGGTTCGCGGTAATGACTAACATTGACGCTGATGATTTGTAACGTTCGCTTATATACCTCTTATCTGAAATGTCTTTCTCGCGAATGATATACTATTCCTAATATCCTGTGGATAGGACAGGATGCACTGTACAAAAGAAAAGAGCTCTCAGTAACCGTTCTCTATTCTGGTACAACAAAAGGTTATACGTTTTATATTATTAAACTGTACTCCCGTAAAATCCTGTCACGTTCTCAATCAACGAAACGGTGGTTTATTTTATTTTCCTTACACGCCCCCTCAGCCATGACATATATGTATATCGATTTATGCTATCCACAACTAGTAATTTTCGATAATAAATCCTCCCATATTTTATAAACATTTTTACACATGTACGTTTACTATGTATAAAATCAAGAAATAGTAACTGCGTTATTTAACTCATAAAAAGTTGTGTTTGTTATGATATATATATATATATTACCGAAACTACGCCTAAATTGATTGAATGATGGTGTTGGACGTAGATTACGAATCTGATTTTTGGCAGAGATGCTTAGTTTTCATAATATTCCTTTTTAAGTGCCGGATTTTATAGGTTTATAAATACTAGAAGGCAGAAAAGTTCATATTTTGTGTTTTTATACAAGGTGAGACGGGAGGAATGGATCAAACTCCAGGAGTGTATTATACAAGTGAAAATAATGTAAAAAACTCACATGTCCTTACCCGATTTTCATTTGATTTCAATTTACAGCATAATTACAAATAAACAAAGTTTCATACATTAACATTTTTCAGTGTTCAATAATATTAATTGACAATAGTTATATTTAACGCAAATAATTTATTTGAAGAATTTGGATCATTGTGCTTTTATTGTTACATCACAAAAATAACTTATTATTCGTACAATCTTGTAGAACGTTGTAGTAATTAAAATGTTTATCCCATATAGACTTTAATTCGATAAAATTTGATTTAATATAATATAATATAATATAATATAATATAATATAATATAATATAATATAATATAATATAATATAATATAATATAATATAATATAATATAATATAATATAATATAATATAATATAATATAATAATATATAATATATTATAATATAATATAATATAATATAATATAGTATAATATAATATAATATAAATATATTTTCCGTTCCGACAGTGTATTTACCAGTTTGTTAATATAAAGGAGATTGTGCATTAATGACCCCTATTAATCAATGCCTGCATTTAGCAGAGCACATGGATTTATAAGTGATTTTTAATCGGTAACGTCACGATGCGCATTGATTTGTATTTCTGCTGAATGTATTTTGTTGCGAGTTTTTTATTTGGTTAGGACCCTCCTAAATATTTTTCATTAAATATCACATTTTTTCTGTACGAAATGGATAATTTTATTTTTAATGCTCCTCTTCAATTTTAAAAGTATTGCCAACCCAAATAAAAAAAATCTACTATATTTTTTAAAATTTTTCCGACTTTAAAGACCCAAATAGAAAAAGTATTATAAAATGTCTTATGAAACTTGTATCTTAATATACTATTTTATAATAGTAATTCATTCCTACGTCATTTTTCATAATTTTCACTCCTCAACCTGACAAACAAAATTGACATAAATCGCTGTCAAAAAGTTAGTAGGCCTAAATCTTTATCAAAATTTTTTAATGGCCGTTTTCTTTGCATAATATGTATAATATATTCAACAAAAGAAGTGAATTATTGCACTTTCATGTATAAAATTATATAGGGTGTTCCTTAATGGCATGTTAATAATTCATCATGTGATGCGGTAGATCATTTGATGAAAATAAGTCCATATAAAACATATCTCCCCAACAGCTTAAATTTTTTCCTATAGAGTTTGTTGATTTTTTTAAATGTTCAGACTAGACGATCTAAAAATATACGAACTCCGCCGCACCTGGAGAAAACCTCTCCGTTAGGAGTCTTTAAAAAAAAAACACTTTGCAGTGATCGATTCCGTAAGGCAAATATTTGCAGTCTATCTATGCATTTGAAATCCATGAAAATTTGTTTAAAATGACAAGAGCGAGCGAGAGGAGAAGGGAGATGGATGAAAAAAGATATAGGCCAATTTATTCATCTATTTCTAGTTCATCTAGGTGATATTTCCATTTGAACATCACAAGGCATCAAAAAAATGTACATATCTCGAAAACGGTTAGGAATTTCAAATTGCCCTTCTTTGAGAATCTTGGATTAATAAATTTGAATAATAACTCGCTGTCCAGTTGTTAAATTAATTCTATATAATTTTTATTAAATTTTTAACTAAAGAGTTCTAAACGTTTTTAAGCATATAACTTACAAAGCGATTTCCTATCAGTTGTAAAATTTTAGTTTCTTTATAAAAATATATTTACGATGAAATGATTCTTCTGATTTTTGTCCGATCCTTACAAGAAACTTAAACAAGAAATTCATTTCTTGGGGGAAACTTTTAAACGATACAACTTTTACGGATACTCTGTCTTTCTCTTCCACCCCAACCGCAAGTTAAGATTCGACTTTATCAATATTAAATTCCACCTGTCGAATTCAATCGATCAGCATCGGGCCACATTCCGTAACTGTTTTAAGCGTAGGATTCGGCAATGCTAAATTTCAGCTAAAATATGGGCCCTTAATTTCGAGAATTTCTGGCCTAGTCTTAAAAGAAATTACAAAAATTAAATACGGATTTATTCAATAGGGTGACATAAGATAAATGTATGGCTTAAAAACCTATTTTGTACCTCTCGAAATGAAGATGTCAATGTATTATGTGTCAAAGAACTATCTCTTGTTGCACTTTATGTTTATATGTATATGTATGTGCCTTCTCTATTATACAGGGTGGCCCATAGAAAACAGTCCAGCAAGGTTTACGGCTGTATACGCGAAAATTACAAAAACCTCGGACTCGTAAACTTGTGTTTTCAGGGGGACACGTTTCACTATTAATTTCATCCCTGTAACCTCAACACCCCCCCCTCCCCCCCATGGGGGCGGCTACTGCCCTTGTTTTTTCAAATGGGAAATGTTGTGATACATCTTTTTAAAGGGCATTAAATTCTCTTTAAAATGACGCTTTGTTTTGTAAATTTGAGCTACGCACCGCCGAGAAATTGCGTTTTAAAAAATGTAATTTTATTGAGTAATACTTACATGTCATCTTATTAAATGTTGAAAATGTCCGCCATTCACCTCGATACAATAGTACAACTGTTCAAAGTGTTCTCGGACATTGTGAAGAACATCTGGTGTAATCTGTTGACATTCATTAGTAAATCGGTTTCGTAAATCTTCTAAGGATTCGGGTTGGGTGGCATAAATTTTGGATTTTAGATGTCCCCACAAAAAGAAATCAATTGGAGATAAATCAGGCGATCTCGCGGGCCATTCAATAGCACCCCTCCTCCCAATCCATTTACTAGGAAACGCTTCATCCAGAAAGTGGCGTACGGGTAAATTCATAATGGGGGGGAGCCCCTTTTGTTGAAATATTGGATTTTCTTCCTGGTAACGTTGGTCGTTTTCCATAATTTCCATCAGCGCTGGGTTGACAGCATTCTCCAACAAGTCTAAATAAGTATCTTCATTTAAATTTCCCGGTAAGAAAAATGGTGAATTATGTGATCACCGAAAATATCAGCCCAAACCTTTAATTTCTGAGGATTTTGAGTATGAACCTCGTGGTAAATCATTGGATTCGTGTCGGACCAGTAACGACAGTTATGTCGATTGACAGTGCCATTAAGAAAAAAAGATCATGCGTCTGAGAAGCAAACGTTAAAAGGTAGTTCGGATAATTTAATACTTGTTCTGACATTAATTCACAAAAGTGTAAACGGCGGTCATTATCATCTTCATTCAGTTCTTGGAGAAGTTAAATTTTGTATGGGTGTCATTTATAATATTTCAGAATTATCTGTACAGTGGTCCTCGAAATTCCCGTTTAATCAGACATTTTTCTGATACTTAATGTTGGATTCATACTAGCTTGACCTAGAACAGCTACTGTTTCATTTCTTACCGGATTTTCAATGATCCTTTTTTTATTTGCCACTGAACCAGTTTACCGAAATTTTGCCACTTATTCTAGGATATAACCATCATGTACGTGTCTATCTGGATGTCTATCATTAAATAAAGTTGCCGTTACTCTTGCACATTGATTGTTTATAAAATACAATTCAATAATTTCCACTCTCTCCTCAATGGAATAAACCATTTTTTATGTCACGATCAAATCAAAAGAAAATAATAGCGCAGAAATAACGTATGCAGATCTGGATCAACCACTTTACTGAAGATAAAGTTGAATTGACTGATATTTATTACTTAAAAAAAATTGTTTGCGCACAAACCTGTGTAGTTGTTAAGAGGTGCAGTGAAATGTTTCAAATTCCGTTGCTCGGCGGCGCGTAGCTCAAATTTATAAACCAAGCGCCATTTTAAAGAGAATTTAATGCCCTTTAAAAAGATGTATCACAACATACCCATTCCCATTTGAAAAAACAAGGGCAGTAGCCGCCCCCGCTAGGGGGGTTGAGGTTACAGGGATAAAATTAATAGTGAAACGTGTCCCCCTGGAAACACAAGTTTACGGGTCCAAGGTTTTTTTAATTTTCACGTACACAGCCGTAAACCTTGCTGGACTGTTTTCGATGGGGCACCCTGTATATATATATATTAAACCTGCGCTATATCGGCACACCCAGTAGGAAAATCAAGTGGTTCGATCTTTGGGCTGTTATCAGCATAGCATAATAATATAATAAAAGAAGACAACTTGTATGTAAATGATAATCTACCTATTAAATCGATAAACATTGGGGAAAATTCCACATTTAGCTTAAACAATAAGCCTATCGGAGACGTACATTTTGGGAATAGTATGGTTAGAATTAACGCCTTGTTCAAGACAGTAGCGTGCGTGCAGTAGCCATATTGACAAAAAAAAATTGCCTACCGTGGGAACAATGAAACGAATACAGTAACAAAAAATTATAATTTTCCTTTTAATATATTTAAATTTTAATATGGCAAAGGACCAAAACGCGTCCCTCTTAAAAGCACAAATCTCGTTTATATGAACATGTTAAGGGAAAGCATCATGATACAATAAACACAAGGTATGATATCACTCAGAGAGGCTTGACGTAGTGACGTTAAGTGGCAGCTTCTGCAGTCGTCGATCAGTTTCGATAATGTTTTCAACGAAAGTTTTAAAAGTTTACCGAATAAAAGAGGATTAGAACCGCTAACAACAACGTGAATCTCCATTGCGTCATTGTAGGCAAAATTGTTTCAATCAACAGCAAGATACACAGGAACGCTTAAGTGCATTAACAATAATCTCTCGAGGAGCCGACCTTTTGCAAAATTTAAAACGAAAATCTATTTCTTTCGACGAGATTCTAAAAGAATTTTTAAGTGAAGCTTAAACTAATTTTCTTATTGTTCCGCCACGTTGTCTTAACAGTTCCAAAATGAGATATTTGCGAAAAATTATGAGGTAGAATTTCTGCTTATACTGTTATAAACGACTTTGCACGCCACTGGTTCAAGGGATCTCAGAATCAGAATGTCAAAAATATTTCGTCGAAGATATGTTAGTTAATATTGCTGACATTTAGGACCCACAAAATTATGGAAACTATTTATTATACAGAGTGTATACGCATAGAGCAATTGAAGATAAAGAACATTAAACTACACCGCTTAAGTCATATAAGATTTTTCAAAATGTTTCTTGTTCTAGAAATACAGGTTGTACAAGTTTATTGTCGAAAATAAGCCATAATTTGAAAACGGTTCAATATATCGGATTGAAAGTTGACGTTATGATGTTTTTATGAGTAGGGAATGAGAATTTGTAGAAATTTTTAAGTTTCACATTAGGAGACGTTAGTTACATACATGGTGTTAATTAAGCATGTGCAGTAATTTTAAGAGACGATTCTTTGGGTGATTATAAGACGAAAAGTTGATATAAACATGTGTCCGTAAATTCTTCGTTTTCAAGATACAGGGTGTTAAAAAAAAATTTAATCGGTTTCTCGTAAATATCTTAAATATCCTTTAGTCGATATTGTTGAAATTTGGTAGTTTCATTTGTAGCTGGCAACTGTCAAGCTAAATGCTGCAATTATTTTCCAAAGCAAACCTTGTTAAAAAAGAGACATGCATCAATGTGGTTTTTATTTTTTTTCTCGAAAACAAAGTAAGATACGAAAAAAATTCAAGAGACAAAAGTGTTGTATCTTTAGTTGCTTAATCCAAGAAATGTAATCTACTTAGGGATAAAAAGCTAAAACTACAAATAAAACTGCCAAATTTCAACAATATCGACTAAAGGATATTTAAGATATTTACGAAAATCCGATTAAAAAAATATTTTTTAACACCCTGTATCTTGAAAACAAAGCATTTGCGTACCGGACCCATGTTTATATGAACTTTTTATCTTAGAATCACCCAAAGAATCGTCTTTTAAAATTACTGCACATACTAAATTAACACCCTATATACTGGGTTTAATAAATCTATGATTTTTTTCTTACCTGTTTTAGGCATTTTTCATCCAAGATTCACAAAGAAGATCAATTCCTAAACTAAACAGGCATAATTGACTCGATGTTACACCCTATATACTGGGTTTAATAAATCTATGATTTTTTTCTTACCTGTTTTAAGTATTTTTCATCCAAGATTCACAAAGAAGATTAATTCCTAAACTAAACAGGCATACTTGGCTCGATGTTAATATCCCTAACCAATTTCGAGACATTTCCATCATCACATTGCATCAAAAAAATCAAAGTAAAAATGGAAATATCCCGAAAACGGTTCGAGATTTAAGATCGAGCAAATATACCTTTTAATTTAGAAATTGTCCTTCTTTGAGACTCTGGGATTAAAAATATTTCAAAAAAGTTAAGAAAAAATTATAAATTTATTAAACCCCGTATATGTAACTATCGCCTTCTAATGTGAAAAAATTTCGAAAAAACTTATATGACATAATCGGTCTAGTTTGATGTCTAGTATCTCCAATTAATCTATGGCCCATACGTTATGGGACACCTTGTTTCCTGATGCAATAACGGTGTAGGTGGCGCTGTTAAAAAATGAAATCTTCTGATTTATCGTGAGAAAAGCTCTGTACTATTCCTAGTGTTCCGTACTCTGGATATTGTTTGAGCTATTTAGTCGCTGCAAGCAATTTTCCCAAATCGTCTTTACGGAAACCTCTCAAAGCCAGACACAAAGTGGTTTGAAACTTTGATACGTTTTACCTGTCCAGTTACATCGATTAGTCTGGTGGTAACAAGCCACATACCGCAAGATCCTTTGACAGCTTTAGGCGTTCAAGAAATAGTATACTCGTAATAAAGGATATTTTGGATAAATGAAGAATATGATTTGATATACAAGGCGCCTCAAAGCCACACGTTTTATTTAATTTAATATCACAATCTAGATATGAGAAATACAGACTTGATAATATTTTACCCAGACAGTACTAACTGTGCTCATATTTCAGGGTGATGTCCTTGTTATATCTCCGCACTAATAAAGCCGATTTAGTAACCATGTATATTCTTATCAAAAACTAGAAATTGGTTTAGGCAAAAAAAGTTATACGCGATCAAACTTTAAAATATTATCTATAATACATCTCGAATTGATAACCTTCTCCTTTTGTCCGTTAAAGAAAACTCACTTTCAAATGATGAACTGAAACAACTTTTTTATTTCCCACCAATTTTTTTACGTAAAGTTGCCATAAAAGTCGAAACAAGCGAAAGGAAGAATAAATAGTACCAATCAAATTTATTATCCGACAAAACAAGAAATATTAGAGGAATTGCAGACAGCTATCCTAAATCAAAATGAAAAACGATGAAAAAAATGCAAAGCAATAATGTTATATACCCACAGATAAGTATGGCAAGCTCACATACATTTTTACTCTCTTGTTCCTGCTCAGATATTTTTACGGCTGGAAAAAATAATGCCCTCCAGTGACGTACATTACGGCACATTTGTTGGTTAGAGCAGCGATTACCAGCCTTTTTCAGTTCGCGGCTTACTAAGAGGTTTAGTATTTTGTTACGGCGGCGTCCTACTAAAATAAGGTG